>LR990151.1:5000-5005000 GCA_905147285.1 Hypena proboscidalis | reverse complement strand
AGATATGTGTGTATTTATCATATAAATATAATATACTATGCACCTACCAATTATCTCTGCACCACCCTAAGGGTCGACTGGTAGAAAATGCCTTCGGCATTAAGTCCGCCTTTGTCACGTTTTGTACAAAAAGTTTTTAAATAAATAAATAAATAAAAATAAATTATCGCTCGCTAACGGTGAAGGAAAACATCGTGAGGAAACCTGCATGCCTGAGAGTGCCTAAAAAGTGCTCGAGAGTATGAGAAGTCTACCAATACGCACTTGGCCAGCGTGGTGGACGACTATGGCCTAACCCCTTTCATCATGAGAAGAGGCCCGAGCCCAGCAGTGGGACATGTATTAGATACAGGGCTGCTATTATTATAATATGACAAATTTTAGTAACTCGTTCACTACATTTTTCACATGGATATAATATACTGTACTCCACAAATATAATATACTGTATTCGTATTTTTCATATCAGAAAAGCTGGTTACGACAGATAAAGCATAAATAAAATGTGGTTTTAATGCGCCTGTCATGTCAGATTCAAGAAAAAAAGTATAGAAAACAATTTTCATGTAAGATTAATCTTTCAGTGATGTCGACAACTCTTTTCACCCCAACGCATGCAGTGCTGGGGTCTTTTTGGGGATGGTGCAAGTCACAAGATAATTTAATTCGATTCTTAACAGTTTGATTAAAATTAATCTGAGCCCCGGTTATTCAAATCATTTTTTTTTTTTTTTTTTTTTTTAAAAAAAGCTTACTAGTAATTTGCAAATACAAATTACTAGTATTCTTGTTAACCCCCTCCAGCTAAGCTTAATTCGCTTGTATTAGGAGGAAGTTCACGTCCGTGGTGTAATGGCCAGGATTCGAACCTACGACCTCTCGATCGTAAGACCGATGCCTTATCCATTGCGCCACGGCCGCTTATTGTAATTAGTATAATTTAGTATTATTTATGATTTATTTTTTATCATTTTTTGTAATATTTTGACGTGTTCAAGCGCCTTCTGGGGCCTATGAAAATAAATGATTTGAATTTGAATTTTACTAACCGCGGTTGGCCGTTGGATGGGTGACCATGTTGTTTTTAATTTATTTATTTATTATTCAAATTATGAAATACGGGTGTTACTCACGTAATGTTGGTCTATTTAGTCGACCGCGGTTTCACCTAGAGAGTGCGATACGTCGCGCCTGAGTCGCAGCCAGTCTTGCGCGCGCGCTGTGACGTCATAGGAAGCGCTATATAATTCCTAATATAGGTCCAAAAAATATTTCGACTGTTTCTAACGAGATTTCCTCTCAGACAGCTCGTTAAGCCTTCAGTGCTGATTGCCATTAGAAGTTCTATGGTAGTCGTAACCCCACAGGCCAGACATTTACCACTAGTCTGATAAAAAGTATCGTATCACGTCGAACAGGGTTACTGAGGTCAGATGGGCCTGTGTAAAATACTGATATTCAGCTAAATCCGTTAGACTCAAAGCCCTGCCACAGACAGACGGACAGAATCTATGATGTCTGATAATAATGACAATTAAATTGTATCCAGAAATACGTCACATAAAAATAATTATGCTGCTTCCATTTCTCCATCTAAAGCTAATTACTTGTTTAATTGATAGAGGTAATTGTATAATTAATTTCTTGCACATTATTTCTTAGCACTTTTTCTAATTGAATAAACATAGTAAAGCCTTGAAAGATGAAAGTTTTTTCTACTTACCTATTAATTGTTTAGCTACATACTCCCGCTTTGTCTTATGCCTTGGGCGGGGATCCTCAGCACGAGGGTCGTTTAAGTATTCAGCCATCTTTCCACCTGGAAGTGACTCCGGCCCTCCCTGAAGGGCCTATTGTGACGCGCAGACAGACATGTCGGTTCATTATGTATATATCGACGGGTCCTCTAAGTACTGCACGTGATACTTTTTGATGTTTCCTTTTCCATTATGGTAGATGGTCTTTGTGTGAAGATACACTACTATACAGTGGTTAGTAGGTAGTTAGTAGTGAGTTTTATGAACAACGATATAGTGTTACCTGTTATATTGCTAATGAGTTGTCTAACTGATAATAAAATAATAACTGCTGGCAATGGATATAAAATTGCGGCAAAGAAACATGTTTTTTTTTGTTATTTTATTTTTAACTGGTGTAAAGAACACTGAGCACGTCTAGAATCAGTGTTTTCAATAAATTTCCTTTTGACGCTCCCTTATATAAGTTTAGTTTTGCGATACTTAAATTAATTCTAAAAACACTCGAAAAAATTATTTTCACCTGTTCTTAATCTTAATATTACATTGCTAGGCATGGCTCAAAATGGATACAATTTTGATGAAATAACGTCAATTTCATAGTTAATTACCATTTAAACTTTTAAATACTAAATTAAGTCAGTAATTCAGATATAAATAATACATATTTAGTGAACTTGACAGATGCCAATTATATATTTTTCTGATATTAAATTACTTTAGTTTTAGCAAATTGAATATTTTGTTGATTGAGATGTTATTGACAGTTTGGCGAGAGCTATAAACTTTTCTTTCGTAGATTCTTGCCTAGTTTACGCCCGCGGCTTGGCTCGCGTGGTACTTCGGTTAATTATAGCCGATTTATTTTGGTGTTCTTGTGGCTTTCTATTGATGATTTTTTGTTTCAATCGGACAAATGGTTATTAAGTTAAATCGTAGCAAAAACAACAAAATAGATCTGTCCTCTTTATAATATTAGTTTAGTTTCGCTCTCGCTTGCAAATTCACTCGTAATGTTAACCCTAATAAGAAAAAGCCTATGGTTAATCTGGACTATAAGCTATCTGTTGACAAAATTTCATCGAAATCCGTTCAGTAGTTTGCCAAAAAAGGGGAACAAACAAGTCTTTAAAAAGCAACATCGAACTGACTCCCCAATTGGTTTAAAAACGATTTCGCATAAACTTTTATTCTGCAGAGTTGATGTGAACTGATTCTGAACAATTTTATTCACACAACGAATTTAAACAATATTGTTTTATCTGACAGTTACTAAAAAACTATCGGTAAATACGACACACGATCGCAACTAAATTTAATTTAAACCTGAATACCTCAAAAGTTAAAATGGGTTTTGTACAATAAGACCGTTGCACAATATTTTCGTTGGGTTTTCTAGTGATGTGACAAATACGAGTATTCGTATTCGAATATCACAAATACAAGTTAAATACTTGTAAGCGACACAAAAATTAAGACCAACTTTTGGTTGCGTACGTTTATTATTTTATATTTTAGTTATGAAAAATTATGACATTAGTTAAATAAAAGTAATTATATAAAAACAGTTTTAGTACGAAAGGAGGTTGGTCGCCAACAATACTTATTTTTGCGTATGTGTATTCGCTGAAATACAAAGATATCAAGTGCTGTTTAATTATTGCACTTTTAAATCTGTAATTGACGGTAATCTTTGTGTACCAATACCGCATTTAAGTTCATCCTCCATTAGACTGTACAGGTTTTCTAGTGTTGACTAAATCTTTGATATGATAGAATGCTCGTTTTGTTATAGGGACATGAACACTTAATTATCTGACTTCAAAAAAAGGACTTTCAAAAGGGACGCCTGGACCGATTTTAAAAAATATTTTATTGTTTAAAAGGATATACTTGTCATGTGGTCCCATTTTTTTCAAGTCACGTTCTGATGATGGGATCCTAGAGAAATCGAGGGCAACCCTCAAATTTAAAAGGCTTCTATATTGTTTTTTGTATATTATCTAAAGCTACTTGGATATTTGCATCTAGTAGTCAGAATTTTATGTTGCTGAGCTGATGCTGGAAGGTACAACTCCTCAACGGTTAGGAGTACGGGGATAACGCTTATTTTATCGAAAATAACACATGCCTTTCAATTAAGTTTATGCTACTATTCGCAAAAATATTTGTTACATTCTTTATCCTTCCCTTCAATCTCCCAAGCCTTGTCCCAATAACACTTGGGTCGGCTTCTAGTCTAACGGATTTAGCTGAATATCAGTATTTTACGTGGAGCGACTGCCATCAAACCTCCACAAGGCAGTACGAGGTAATACGATACTAGTTGTGAGACTTTGTTGCCTCTGACTACCCGTAACGTCTACCATATACGTTCAAATGGCAACCGGGATCGACGGCTTATTGTGCTCTCCGAGGCACGGAAGAAAACTCGCTATGTTAAATTCCATCCACGGGCGACCCCGGTTACCATTGCTAAACCTGCAAGATCGATCGGACTTAGCCACGAAGTCCTAATTTTTTAACACGCTTAAATTAGCTTTACCTGTATGTATGTATGTATGTATGTATGTATGTAACCGACTCCTTTGGACTCGATTTTGACCCACTTTAAACGGACAGATTTCATTAAAATTTTGCACACCTGTCAAAGATCGATGACAATGCAATAATTCGATAAAAAAATAATAAAAAAAAATTAATAAAAAAAACGCTCTTTAATAAACCAAACTAAAAAGTAGAAAATTTTGTTTTTTTTTATACTACGCCCACAGCGAACGAACGTGTAGTCCACATGATGGTAAGTGGAGTACGGCCCATGGACATCAACAATCCACAAAAGCAGATTATAGATGCGTCGCTGCAGCTGAGGACTACGGTGTTATACCTCATGTGCCAGTAATTTCAGGGCCAAAACTCACCACCAAACCGGAACACAGTAATGGAAGCACTACTATTTGGCGGCAGGTTAAATGTGAGACAGTGGTGCTGCCGCCCTCGAGCTCATTCACAAGAGCTCTACCACCAGTGAACGTCCTACTTTTCGTATTCACAAAATAATTCGGTACATCACTAGTAAAATCGTAAATTGCCGACTGTAACTCGTCGCATGGCCATTATAGCGTCCGTTTCTCGTTTGTAACCGCCCTTATAATTGTGAACGGATTTATTGGTCTCTATTTTATGGTGTATCGGAGTTTTGGGGAAGATACAGTTTATTGTTATGTTATTTTTCATGTGTAACTTACCTGGCTGCTTCGATCTTCTAGTGGATAGTGTATACGACCTCTTAAAGTAAAAATTAAATAAAAATAAAAATAAAAATTATTTATTTACACAAAAGATGCTTACATTTGGTTGTTATATAATTTCTTTTTTTTTTTCAAATGTTGGTAATTTTAGATTAGGTAACTAAAGCTGAGTCTTTGTAAGAAAATTCTCAAAAACGGTAGCGGCGTCTGGGATTGCGTCCGTTGGATGGTGATAGGCTCGTGGGTGTATGGTATGCGACCTCTCACCGGCTTCGATTTCCGGATCGGACAAAAATGTACTATTTAGGATTCTCCCGTAAAAAAATCTCAAAAACGGCACGGAGTCTGGAATTGCGTCCGGTGGATGGCGATAGGCTCACCCCCTTTCACCCGGGCTTTATTTAATTTCAGCGTTATCGATATATTTGATACTAAAAGTTCCTGACGTAACAAGTTTCTAAAAAAATAACAACAAAAATACATTAATTGCTTACGAAACAAACTTACTTACAATGCAAATAAAATATTCGTTTAATTTTAGCCTTTATTTTAATACCTACAAAGAGAAAAATTGTTTGTATCATCGGATATTACTAGTTTGAATAGATAGGGTTGGCTCGCATCCAATTTTAGGGCGTTTTAATTGATTCTGTTTGAAAATATGCAAAATAGTAATAATTTTATTTGTCATTAGCAACCCTAATATATTTGACTAGATTTGATGTATGGCTTTTAATTATTAAAGTTACTCATTGAATAATTAGGAATATTGTAATTCTGATTTTTATATAAAGCCTCTGTGCGGATTCAAAATTAAATGGCGCCTTATTACCAGTCAGTGATAAATCAAAGAGAACATCACGTTATTTTCCCAGAAGGGTGTTGTACAGTATTGTATATCACCCACAAAAGCGGCCGTGGCGCAATGGATAAGGCATCGGTCTAACGATCGAGAGGTCGTGGGTTCGAATCCTGGCCATTACACCACGGACGTAAACTTCCTCCTAACAAGCGAATTAAGCTTAGCTGGAGGGGGTTAACAAGAATACTAGTAATTTGTATTTGCAAATTGCTAGTAAGCTTTTTAAAAAAAATATAAAATATAAATATTTCATCTGTTTTTAGGTCCAAAGTGATAAGGACAGAGTCTATCGGGCACAATTCCGTGCTTCTATTGAGAATTCCTGGCGGAAAAAAAATCCGAATAACATTTTTGAACCGAGAATTGAACTCGCGCGGTAAAAGGCCACATACACTAACCACTAAACCAACGAGGCAGAATTAAAAACCAAGTAAATAATAAATATGCACATATTGCACATAGAGCACTCAAAAACCCAACTAATGATTTTCAATTTAAAAATTACTGCACGAAATAGCGGATGCGCTAATATTTTCATAATTCACTTTTGATTCCATAAACTAATAGATAACTATTGGTTCTAGATCGAAACTCGATTATAACTCGCCCGTCATTACTTGAACTAAGTTTACGGCAGACAACAAAATTACAAAAATAATTAGAAACAAAAACCTTGAATTTTACATTACGTTAAATGGTCAGTGTCATGGCTTATCTCAGAAGCAAATAACACGTATTTGCAGACGAAAACACATATTTATGTCATCATTAATAGTCTTACGTACTTACTGTGTGAAAATGACTGAGTCCAAATACCTGCCTTAGGTACCAGCAACTCGCTCCAACTTACTTGCACAAACAGTTTGTCAATTCAACTCAAATTAAAATTTACATACCTACCTACACTTGAAATTTGCAAAAACTATTTGTACAAACAAGCTGTTTCTGTAAGTCAGATGAAGTGTGTAGTCGTATCTTAAATTGTACCACAGGTTTTATTTCAATTAGTCACCAGTTCAGGCACCAGTCTCTCACATAGGTGAAATTTAAGACATTACCGCTTCTTATTAATATTCACTCAAAAACAATTCGAGTCGATGTCGAAATGAAAACTCGTAGTAGCAGAATGTTTATCATGTTCAAGCACCAAATACTTAAGTGAATTCATGAACGAGCACACAGGAGTTTCTATAATAAAATGCAATTTTCTACCTCCAGTGAACTTCATTGTTGGGAAATTTCCCATTCGAAGCTTTAATAGAATTTATAGAGACCTATTATGATCGGTGTTCTTTGGTGCATTGTGGGTAGTTTGAAAATCTTTTGTGCATAGGATGATAGATCTACTTTGCGGTTTAATGAACTGGGATGGTAAGAGTTCGCTATTTGAGTCAAGTTTTCTTGAAATGCAATGTGATCATCGTAATTTTGGCTATGGACTTTATCTAGATTTTTCGTTTAGTGTCAATGTCTAATAATATTGAACTATACTAATACTACTAAATTAATACTAAAATCTTCCTTAAAACACCGCAAAACCGCATTCAAATCGGCTTAGTAGATTTCGAGTTATTTTTTTATATTAATAACTTGGTCTTTTTTCTTGCACGCATCATTATTCATTCCGGGCATCGAACCCAAAACCTCGCATAGGTAACTGACCGCTAGACCGGGAGGAAGCATGCACTAGTTTTGCAATGCTATAAAAATATAAACTTAAGTAAATAGGTATTTAAGAGGGTAACTAAACAAATGATACCTCGATGGAAGAGCGGAGTCTTCTAATACAGGCATTATTTGCTTAAAAGAAGGCTCCAATCACAAACTAATTGGTGTAAACTTGTTAAAGAAAAAATAAACAATTTTGAATTTGATAGTTAGCGTATTGCTAGCATATCTCACTTCGATTCCCGGGTCAGGCAAAGTGTTATTTGAACTTTCTATTAGGACATTCACATTAAAAATGGGGTGCATGAAAGGAGCCTTCCCGAGTGACGTACACAACGATTCCTTACGTCCGTCCGGCGCATCCTGGGCAATTTACGAGTTCTCCAAAGCGAATTGGCTAATCCTTTCACCACGATGGCAAGTCTAAATAAAATTTGACTCAGCTATCGACACGACGAAGAAAAAGAAGAAGATTAAAAATACGGAGTTAGAATTGTGCTCGGTGGATGGCAAAAGGCTCTCTCCCTATCCCATTGGACCGAAACATAACAGTATAGGTGTTGTACACCTCTGCCACACCATTCTGGGTAATATAGGCGTAATGTTATGTTATGCATAACAAATGACATAGCTTCAAGATACCTTCGACGGTCGCAAGGATACCAAGGGTCAAATTAGATTAATACAAATTGAATAGACGATGCTAAGATTAGACGGACGGACAATTAATCTGTATTCTAATATTATAAATGGGATTGTTAGTCACGCCTTGAGGAATGTAGGATTAATTTAATTATGATTTGTAGTGATGGTAGATTTGTTGACCAGCTTAGTAGAGGAATCATCGCCGTCTCTCATTTAACTATATAGTGTAAGAGCCCACGCCGTGGGCAGCCTTAGTCTTGCTACTCACCGGCGAGCCGTTGCATGTACTTGAACCATAATAGTACAATGTGTACATGATGAGCCGCTCGCGAAACACGTACACCCTTGGTTAAAGTGTCTACAACAGATACGGTTACGACCTCAGAGAGTGGCTTTAAATTTTATATAAACGCTGAAAGTTTTAGCTGGCTTTAGGCAGTATTTTAAAAAATATCGTTGTAGTACAACGTGTTATTTTTTTATAAATAGTTATGATATTTATAGTGATGGTAGAAATAATCTTACTTTTAAGACGATTAACATGCTGCCGACCCTAGACAAACCCTTAATCTTTCATAATGCCCGGCAGTTTTTTCTTCTTAATTTCATATTTGGTGGTCGTTCTTACCTATGTTTGAGGCACACACAGGTAATATTTCAGCTATTATAAAATTACATAATTCCGCTTGTAGGCTCCTAGTCTATTACAAACGGTCACAAGTAAAGATTTGATACAACATTTTCAATCGAAACACAATACTTTTTATAAATACACGTAAATATACCTTTTTTTCCTACCAAACATGATTGCCACAACCCATAACTAGAAGCATAAAAACAAAATAGATGAAAAAATATGGCAATTTTACACCTCACAAAGGGTGTGCTTATAGAGGCAATGGAAAGGGTCGCCTGTGAAATATTCTGTACTAGCGACCCGCCCCGGTTTTGCACGGGTACAATGCTGATACTAAATACACTACAGAAAAACTGTGAACGTTGTATATAAAAACACAGCGGCCCGCTTCGGATTCGCACGGATATATAATATAATAGCCTATGTCACTCACTGAAAAAAAGATTAAAATCGATCCAGTAGTTTGATTTATTCATTACTGCCCGTGGCCCGCACGCGTTAAATTTGGAGTAAAACAATTCCCCCTTTCTATGCATGTATTATACATAAAAACCTTTCTCTTGAATCACTCTATCTATTGGAAAAAACCGCATCAAAATCCGTTGCGTAGTTTTAAAGATTTAAGCGCACATAGGGACAGAAAAGGCGACTTTGTTTTATACTATGTAGTGATGACAAATTGAGTACAGTCCGCTATATCAAGCTATTTCCAGTATAAGATTGTCTCCCGTTGTATAGGTTTCTCGTGCAATGCGAGACCAGCTTAAATTGGATATGTATAGCTTGATTTGCAGCCGTACAGTCGGCCGTGGATGCTGGGAAGGCACAAATGAAGAATCGATGTCAACTTTCTGATAGATTTATCGATATGTTTCGACTTGGGAATGAAGACGAATTTAAGTTTATGAACATCATTATTGAGAATACGGGTTACTCACGTTATTTTAGCCGGGATTTGCCGACTAGTCGAGCCGAGACGCTGCGCGACGTCTAACACGCGATTATCCGCCCAGTTGATGAATCTACGTACTAGATTCGAAACTAGTCGGCATATCCCGGCTAAAGTAACGTGAGTAACCCGTATTCTCAATAATAATGTCTTCACCTCACGTCGGTTTCAATAATATTGTTTATGGCATCGTAATTTTTTGTGATATCTAATCCGGCTGCCCCATAGATCCATAGTTTAGCATTTGTGGATTCTCACCGTGAGGTTTCAGTTTCGATTTCCTGACATGAAAATCATTAAAATCCGTATAGATAGTTTTTTAAATACCTATTCATGTCAATTAAACAAGTTTTAACAGATAATCTATAATTTAAATGATTCTTCTTTTTTCGTATCGATGGCTGCAGTCATTATAATGCTCATGGTGTTGACTTGCCATCGTGGTGAAAGGATTCGCCAGTCTGTTTGGTGGAAGTTTGCAGACTGCTCAGGGTGCGCCGGACGTAGGGGTTGATTGTGTACGTCGCTCAGGGAGGCTCCTTTCATGCACCCCACATATTTAAATAATAAAAGTGTACACGTGAGCAAAATTTATAGCAAAAAGAGATACTGCAATTTTGACATCAAAACACAAATTACCAATTCGATGGGTCCTACGTATATTAGTGCTAATACAAAAACACAACTTTACAAAGGGCGCGTTTTAGGGCCAATTTTAATGGCCCTCGTTCAATGACGAATTCGGTTTTAGATTCTGTCCAGTTAATTAACTGGCTAATGCATGAAATTTTACTAAAATGTCAGATTTTTTAAATTTATGTTCTATAAATATTATTAAAATTAAAATATCTGTATGCCTAAGGCAAAACATTGCTGGACCTTATGTATTTTGTACCTTTTAACCTATGTACACAAATAAATTGTGTACGAGTGCACGATTGGCGTAGTGGTTAAAGCGGTCAAGTTGACGCTTTCATCTGCGCTATTGTTGTGGATTACATCCCCACACAGGACAAATCTTTGTGTGATCCACACTTTATTGTTCTGACTCTGGGTATGCTTTGTGTATGTGAAATTTATATTTGTGATCAACTCCGCGAAACAGAAGATACCTATTTCTAGTCCCGGCGTCGTTTTTTAACAAATAAAAAAAGGAGAAAATGACTTTGTCTTCGTTAAAACAATAAATGAGCGAGAAAAATATCTCATACCGGGTTCAGCGTGAAACAAAAGCCGCCAAAATTGACTCTAAATCGCTCCCCTCTAAAGTCAAGTTTTTGCTCTTACACTAGTTCTCGTAAGACCCGTGGAATTGTAAATTGCAAAAGTTAGACCACTTTTATCGACTTCGTAGACGATGTGTTGGCGGTTTTCGTCTTTTGAGAAATAAAACCAATTGATTTGACGATAGCAAAATTGTTCGTAAACTTGTTCTCATTAAGTAAACTGTTTTATGAGCAATCTAGAGATTTCGAATCAACTCAAATCATTTATTTTGCAAGAATGTAGTAGAAATACAGGTGTTAGTAATGAAAAAATGGTTCAATACATTCTACGATAACAATGGCGTGCAAAAAAATAAAAATATAAGGATTCATGCAGTAGAAATTCAACTTTCTTAGATTAAATTTTAACAATAATTATTATAATATTAATTTAATTCTCAATTCAATTTTGAAAAAAAACATTATTACATAATTATTAATATTATTCTATAAATGTCATATAATCTTTAATACAGTAAAAAGACTGTAACGAGATTGGATCACAGCATAGGAGACTTAAAAATTGCCTATATTATTATGTTAGTGGGGATGTTTACAAATTATACATTTCACACACACAAAGCACACCGAGAGTCAGAACAAATCTTTGCGAATCACCCAAAGGTTTGTCCCATTTAGGATCGAACCCACAACACCAACGCAGTTGAAAGCGGTGCGACCACTTTAACCACTGCGCCTACCGTGCACTCACAAATTGATCCAATAGTTTTTGCGAGCATGAGTATTAAACACACATTCAAACAAACTTTCGTATTCATATTATTTGTTGGATTTTACATAACTTACAACTTATCACGCCTATATTTATCTACCAATACAGAAGGTAGAACCAACCGATAACACAACACGTAAGATAAGGGTTGAGGGCTATTTCCGTCCACCGGGCACCAATCCAACTCCGTGCTACTATTAAGAATTTACTGTCGGAAAAAGGCGAAATAACATTTTTTTACAGTAGGTTAAAAAAAAAGACGAATATTTGGATTTTATTCTTCCTCAAAATAAGATAAAGTTATATGTAAAATCACATTATTGTTTAGCAAAACATCCCATTCAGCGTTTAGCCAGTTCGTAATTAGCCGGGTGGTCGCACACCGAGTGATTTGTGACCGCCTCAGCACGCTTCACCGAGGATACCTAGATTATACTCCATAGTGGCAACTGTTACGTTTTAAAAACCATTTTCCATCTTTATCTACTTGTTATAAAGAGATTAAATTAAATTAATTATTAAATCAAAAACTCCAATAATACCTCGTGCGATTGTGGATTCCCCATTCAAAACATAGCTCATCTGCTTTCGTACCCATTGTCGCCCTCTACGTGTGCCCGTGAAGATATTAACGAAATATCCTTAAAAAAGGTGCGAAACAAGAATTGCTTCGTAACGCAATTGACGGTAGAATTGGCTATTAGGGTTCCTCAGTAAATCACAGGTGTCGGAACCCATCTCGGCACGCGTTACAACGTATCACGCGGCTGAGGTATCAAATTTTCGTTCACACATAATAAAATGCATTAAGTTGGATGTGTGTCACACCGATGATATTGAAATGTAGATTGGTAATTTACAAAAAAACGTTACATACATAAACATACATACAATACTATATTTATCCAAAAGGTTGTTGCAATAGTGAATTATACCCACATTTCACCTGATTAGGTAACACATGTAGTATATTTCAAAGTGGCACAAGTAATGTATATCTTCTAATAATAATTATTATATTAATATTATAACTAATTGCCCCGCGCGGTTTATTCTGGCCGGTGCCCGCAAGTTAATAAAATATTAACAACGCCAACTATTAAATTTTTGCGTCAACTCACTTCTTACTGAAAAACCCTAAATGCCCGCCCTTGGGAATAAAATTTAGAAAAACCCCGGTACAGAAATAAATTTATTTTTATTCAAGTTTAACTATATAATATTCCATGCTTGTAACTTCATACTGTCATCCCTCATATTACTCCCTTAAAAATGGATTTGCCAAAAATCCCTCCTTGGTACTACGCCATGTAAGGAACCTTTATTGAAAATTTCAAGTTCCTAGCCCTAGTGGTTTAGGCACTGCGTTGATGAATCAGTCAATCGGTCGTACAATTATATAAGTATAGATAGATATACTATTAGTCGACGTAAATGGCCGGCTAGTCGGTGACTACAAAAGTGGTCGACTAATCGGCACACCCCTTATAAATATGTATCTCGTCAGCCCTCATCTTTGTAGCCAAATGGCCACCATTATTGCATAACACCCAAAATGAATGTTGTAAATCAATACGGCTTTGACCTTGATATTTTTGCTCCCTAACATTGAAAGGCACAATGTAAATTCCTCTCCTGCCATAAACCCCCTCTGAATCGTTTATTGCTAGAGCTTACAAAAGCTCAAATAACTATGCTCCTAATGGATGTTACTGTTATTTGTGATATTAATCATAATGCAAAAATATTGGAGAAGTCTATGTTAAGGAAAATAAATTTGCAAATTGTTGCTTTTTTATAGTGACGAGGTAAAATGTAACTCACATGAGTCGTTCCTAAATTATAGATTATTTTCTGTGTGTGTAAATTAATATATTTATTACAGTTTTTGCAATATGCAATAACAAACATCGTCATACATTTTAAAAGCAAATTGTGTTATTAAAAATTAAGCGTTACTAACGTTATCAAATGCTTTTCAAGATTTTTTTTAAAACGACGCCCGCAATAGTATTAATTTCTTAGTCGCGGAGGTGTCATTAGTTTCTGTCCCGTGTGGGTAACGAACCCACAACACCAGCGTCGTTTAAAGTGGCGAGGCAACCGCTTTTACCACTACGTGCACGGTTAAGGCAATAGCCGAAACGAAATCGTTTTATTTGGTGTGCTGTGTTTTAATTCGTGACAAGTTTATTGGATTTAATTAGTCCTATGTATTTAATACAATTATTTTGGCAACAATTAACAAAAATACAACCCCGAATATAACAAAAAACAGTACAATAAACAATGAGCTTACTTACTACTATAAAATGTAAAATGGCGACATATTTTTGACAATACCGTAAATTTGGCAAAAATAAATAATAATAGCAGCCCTGTATCTAATACATGTCCCACTGCTGGGCACGGGTCTCTTCTCATGATGAGAAGGGTTCAGCCATAGTCCACCACGCTGGCCAAGTGCGGATTATAAGACTTCACACTAGTATACTGCATGCAGGTTTCCTCGCGATGTTTTCCTTCACCGTTAGCAAGCGATAATTTATATTATTATGATAAATACACACATATCATTGAAACGACAAATCTTAACGATTTATTGACAGAGATGTCTGCCGTGGGTTTGAACCCGAGACCTTTGATTTCGCAGTCCTACAGTCTCAAAAATTAATGCTGCTAATTAAAAGACTGCTTAAAAGTGGATTATTACACTCCGGTGTAACAGACGGCCGGTCACAGACCGCGATACACATATCAGTCGTTCGAAGCAATCTCTTCAATTTTACACGCGTTTGCACGTAATAGTATCTTGTGAAGGAATATAGCGAGACCTTATTCTTCGCTTACATACATTGCGCATTTTGCATTGAGATTTTCAAACCATTCTGTAGATAAACGAGCAATGTATTGCAATATCTGTCGTTGACAGTTACACATGTATCTCGAATGTGGTAATGGTAATATTTGCTGGAAATTGGTGTTTAGAAATACATGTGTCGTGTCGAAATTTGACATGTTTGAACTATAAATACTTTACGTTCTACTTTGTGTGTGAAAGATTTGTGATTAGAAATTGATGGGTTTGGAATTTAATGAGTTTCTGGATTGCATTGCTGTATTAAGATTGAAATTGCAAGTGAAATGTTGTGATTTGAATTTGGGGGTGAATTTTTTAGGTTAGCGTTTTTTATATGCATAAAATCATCTTTCTGTATACGTCTGCCTTTATTGAAATTACTTGTGGTAGATGGAATTTTATTCTAATGCATTTTTCTGCCTGAGATATTTTTATGAGATTTTGTGGAAATGTGAAATAAGTTCCTGTATTTATTATACTATATATATTTATACTATCAACAATGCAGATTCATGATCCACCATAATACTATTTTTGAATAGCAATTTTAGAATACAAGTCTAAATTTGCTTGTTCTATCAACAAATGTCAACCTTATCGATTTTTACAATTTCAAAGGATATAATAACTTTGAAACTTTCGCGTTGCATATTTAATGATAAACACCGAAAGGAAAAAAATTATCGCTTTAATTCCCGTTCAAATAATATCAGTTGAAAGGATATGTTTGTCAAATCGGTCATGAATCAACTTTGCTTATAGAACACACGGTATTGATTGATGTTTAAAAAAAACTGAAAAAGTATTAAGTAAATACACTTGAATCACAAATGATTGCGGAATTCCGCTTGTATGATAAAAAATTAAAAATCATACTCCGCCTGACCCTTAACGTTCAACCTCGATTCAAACCGAAGCTTATCGCTATCAATTACTGTAGAGCGGTCAAACTGCTACGTTTGGTGATACTATCATATAATTACTATAAACTCAGAGAATTAATTACTGTTTCGAGCATCGAGATGTTGCGGGTTCGAGCTCCTGTGCAAGATGTATAAGTTGCCATACTATGTATAATGTATTTTTTTTAATCGACGCCCGTACTAGGAATAACTCCTTGTCGTGGAGGTGTTCACAAACATTAATTTCACACACACAAAGTACACCTAGAGTTGGTCTGGCTGCGACTCAGGCGCGACGTGTCGCACTCTCTTGAAAATGCCTAAAAGTATAGGTGAAACCGCGCTCGACTAAATAGACCAACATTACGTGAGTAACACCCGTATTTCATAATTTGAATAATGTTACAAACTCACATCAGTTTAAAAAAAAAATCATTCACAATTATAATAAAAATATCTCTAGCATACACTACCTAATTATTTCAAATGTTAAAGCAAATTTTAGCTTTGCTAAGCATTTATTACACAATATACCGGTTGAAAAATTATGATTTGAGTGAGGCTTGAACTCTCACCTCTGAGTTCTACGTACCCAGCGCCATATCGAGTCCCATGCATGGGGATGCATGAAAGGAGCCTACACGAGTGACGTACACAACGATTCCCTACGTCCGGCGCACCCTGGGCAATTCGCGAGTTCTCCAAAGCGAATTGGCTAATCCTTTCACCACGATGGCAAGTCAAAATTAAATTTGACTCAGCCATCGACACGACGAAGAAGAAGATCGAGTCCCAGTTGAATCGAGTTTTAGTTAAACCGTGGTCGACTAAATAGACCAACATTTCGTAAGTAACACCCGTATTTCATAATTTGAATAATTGTGGATGATTCATTCAAGTTTTTTCGCATAATATTTGACTAAATTATAGCCAAATATATTTCGTTGCAGCGGCCATGTCGGCTAAATATTTAACTCCATCAAGTCATTCGCTTTGCCAAATATAGCTTTTGAATGGCATATCTTTATATATCCACGAGCTTAACCGGCTAGCTTTTCATGAATTTTAGAATGTCATCAATTAATTAAGTTGAATTTCGACTGAGCATTATTGTTGGTTGATTAATTTAAAATAATAATTAAGGCTTTGCGTATTGTGGTTTTCAATCGGATTGCTCGATTTAATTGCGCCATATTCATAATTTATCGACTTTTGTAGTGAAGAGTAGATAATTTATGTTGGTTGGAGTTCACTTGGTTTATGTTAGTGATGCCACGAATACGTTTTTAATTTTAGAAAAGAAAGAACAATTACTTATTCTGGCATAAGATAACACATTATTAAGCGTAATTATTCATAATGCCAGAAATCTCAGCACAATACTGCAGCGCTAAAAGCACCGCAGCGCTGATAATTCTGATGCACCCAGTGACTGAGTATAAAGCAATGTGACAGCATTTCATTTTAATGAAACAACGCCCGCACTAGGAATAATTCCTGTGTCGCGGGGGTGTTCACAAACATATATATCACACACACAGAGCACATCCATAGTCAGAGCTAATCTTTGCGGATCATACAAAGATTTGTCCCGGGGATCGACAACACCAGCGCTAAAGCGACCGCTTCTTCTTCTTCGTCGTGTCGATAGCTGAGTCAAATTTTATTTTGACTTGCCATCGTGGTGAAAGGATTAGCCAATTCGCTTAGGAGAACTCGTGAATTGCCCAGGGTGCGCCGGACGATGGGAATCGTTGTGTACGTCACTCGGGGAGTTTAACCACTACGCCCACCGTGCACTGAAAGATTTATAGATTGAAATTTCACTATCGATAAAAAGTAGATAGTCTTTTTCATATTGTTATAGACTGACCATGTTCAGGTTGTAAGAAATAGTGTAAAAAATCTTGATTATTTTGCTTAAATGCTCTAGTATTTAGATTTTTCAAGAAATATCTTTCAATGAATATTAATTTGCTATACCCACCTCCAATACGGATATCTGTATTCACAATCGTTACGTCACTATGTGGTAAATATTTAATTAAGTGAAACCTGTCAGTTCGGCATTGAATATGAGAGATTAATAGTATGAATCTATGATGTATTAAATTGGAAATGTTAAACATTTATAATGTGAACATATAACCGCCCAATTTCGTATTTCCCCTTTTCAATAAACCGTATAATATGTACAGACTGCTACCGATCAACTTTATACATTTCCAGTACCTATAAGCTGGTCTTGCATTGCACGGGATCCCTATAGTTGTATAGACCATCTTATACTGGATATAATATATCTTACAATGAATATTGCGAATCTTAACATTGACTGGTATGTAATTGTGTGAATGAATGAATTGCCAATTTCGTGTTTCAATATAATATACTGAATCGGTTAGATCACCAAAACAATTCTGAGAGTCAAAGTTCTACACGGCCCATTAGCCTCCTAATTAGTTATATAAACAAAAAAAATATATTTATTATGAATAAACAAAATTTTCTTAAAAAAAATAAGACTAACTTAACATACATTCATTTTAGCATAAGATTTGAGACTAAACATGGTCATTTCCTTACGAAATATTAGATATTTCTGGATATTCACCCTTTTTTTTGTTATAGCGTTTGTCCCTATATTTCGCAGCTGTTGCAAGACGCTTGTTCACAATAAAACTGATCCCGTGGTATCTAATTTTCGTAAGAAAATAACCATTATAGTATCTACATGACATTCCTACAAATTTTCGCATACAGTACTTTGAATATTATAAATAAATAATAATAAATTGTCTTTGTCTGACCACAGAACCATTGCTTGCGCGTGGCCCGACACGCAATTGACCGTTTTTTTATATTAGTAAGAACAATAGCCACTTATACCATACATCGTATGCACAATACTCGCAGCCACCATTACACATTACACTGCACTAACACTCTCATACAAACAACCATACACTCATACACCTCTTCCGAAATGGATTCGCACATCACAATCTCAGTAATTCTGCGCTTAACATTTCAATTATTAGTTTATATTATTATTTTTTGTTTAAATCTGATACCAGTTTTTTAGTTATAGTTTTTTCTCACAACAGAAAACTGTTAATTTATAACCGAGGGTGGGCACTGGTGAGCTGTAACACAGGTTTTTACTCAAAACCTACATCAGGCACCAGTCTCTCACATAAGGTATAATAAACATACTGTCTAGAAAATAATCTAATTATAAGACCTTTTGTGTAGAGAAAATAAACAATTTATTATTATTATTATCGTTTGCCTTTTCATTACCGTCACAATTATACAAAACCCCGTAAAAAATTGCCTTTTACAGCCCACTCCAGGCATTTTTTAAGCCTACAAAATTTGCCACCCAAATGCCAAAGAGTACTGAAGAGTTTAAGTAACACCCACACATCAATGTATATATTTCCAGTATACGATGGTATCGTGTTGTATAGACTTTCCGTGCATTACTCAGTCGCCCGCTTTGCTCTGGAGGGAAGTAAAGATACATACTTTCCAACTCCAACTATATACTTCTGATTAAATTCGTTGCGGGTTCCAAGACAATTTTAACTCTCCCTGGGATTGCCCGTGTGTCATGCACGGTGCCTTTCAGTTGGTTACCGCTGTAGATCCTGGCGTCACAGGAGTCACAGTGGTGGGCGTGTGGGTGGGATTATACCCGTAAAAAAAAAAAGATTCTCCGTGCAATACGAGACCAGCTTCTACTGGAAATGTATAGGTTGATCGGAACAGTCACAGTGAAAAGTTCAGAAATAATTTGTAAGAGCGCTTGTTTATAGCGACTGTACTATACGTGTTCTACAAACCCGATCGTAAAATGCGGTTTTTTTCGTTTATCCAGGCTGCAAATACACCGATGTGTAATTTGCCATTTCGTTTTATTGTAAAGGTTTTAAATTTAACATGTATTTCTAAAGATAATTAATTCTAATTTAATAAATTTATTTATTTTATAAAATTTATAGTATACATGATTATAAAAATGATCTCATCTATACACTAAAATTAAACCCTGCCACCTAAACTAGGTAAAAACCTATGCCTTAGGGGTCAGATTTGAAATCGATTTAAATCTTGATTGGTGTTATTGAATTAAAAAATGTACTTACTGGATTTGTTTAATTTATTCAGGAATTACTTCTCTGAATACTCATAATATCTTGTTATAATAAACTTCAGTGAAAATAAATCTAATAAATACTTGTTTAAAAGTTTCAATAATTTTGTTAAACCAAATCGATCTAATTCGCTTCTTCTCTCAAGCTTATTCACAAAACATTGTCAATTTAATCTTAGTCAAAATCCTTATCAAATAATCATAGTTTACGTAACAATAATCCATGACGATTAGAAACAAAAACATTTTTCAGCGCTTAATTAATTACTAATGTTCTTGAAGTGTAACTAACATAGAATTACAATCAATTGCAATTTAACCTAATTACGGTTAATAATATGATATGCATGCTAATGATTAACAGAATACAAAATATACATATTCCAGTTGACTAAACCAATTAATAGCTACTGAATTGATTAATGCGATTAATCTGAATACGTGTCAATTCAATGGTCATCTCATTTCAAATTAAAGTCAGGTTTATATTAGTTACGAGTTGACAAGTTCGATTATTTTACTCGGAGCCTCCAACTGACTCCAGGTCAAAAGAGAAATTTAGATTTTTTTATCGGGAACTTCTCAATAGCGGCATGGAGTTGGGAATGGTGACCGGTGGAAGGCGAAAGACTTAGCTCCTAGCACTTGGGACCTATATAAATGTGAGTTTTATATAATATTAAAGTTCAGCGTTAAGTCCAGCGTCATAGATATATATATATATATACCTTAGCTAGACGAACTTACTTGGTTTTAGCGCCACCTAAGAGTTGAGAAATTTAGAGTGTAGCAACATACGAATCCATAGCTGAATTGGCAAAGCACTTGGGGCGTATACCCAGGGGGTGCAGGTTCGAGTCCTGCTGGATTCTTAATTTTTCAACTTTAATATTATATAAAATACAAAAAGGCATAGCGAAGCTAAAATTTGCTTTAAAAATATTACAAGTATTAAATGTGAGTGTTATAAACGCCTTTGTCCTATCAACCATTTGACGAAATACAGGCTCGATGTCATTCAGAACAAGAGATCAAAATCCTGTCCATTGCTCCCGTACTGTCTCACATACAAACGTCATTCTCTCCTAACCACTAAGCCAGCAATGTTGATTAAACAAGCTCTCAAGCGTTGCCGCCATGACAGGCTCACCTGACAGCAGCGAGAACCGTCAAATATTGTGTTACACTTGTGACAGTGGCTATTTGTATGTGTTATTACGATATGGTGATTTGTTGCATGTAGTTTGTTATGAGGTTATTATTCAATGTACGTTTTTGTGGATCACAGTATATTAAAACTGCTTCGTTTGCCTAGTAATTAGCATATGCGACCTTTCACCGCGAGAGCTCGATTGCAATTCGCGGGTCGGGCAAAAGTTATATTTAGGTTCTTTTTTAAAACAGCACGGAGTTGGTATTTTGCCCATTGGATGACGATAGGCTCATCGTTTATCAGATGGGACCTTGACATAACAGGTGAAATGTGGGTGTTATACACCTCTGACAACCTTTTGGGATTACTTTGGATTGTGGCTAACTGGGGTCATTCGGCAGTAATTCATTTTTTTGTTTTGCTATAGTCACGTGTATGTTGTGGCCCACTTGTTAACGTGTCCCTTATTTACCTTTAGTTGTAGGGCAATTTAAACATTTTATTTATTTCATAGTTATTTAAATACGCATACCTAGATCTTCAACTGCGGAACTCAAAATTGCGGAATAATATTGCGTATTTTTCCGCGTTCGGTGTAACATAGGGCCGTAACCACCATTGCAGTAATTCAAGTTTTATATTTTTATAATTAGGTTTATTAGACCGGTTGACTTGCTTTTAAAAACATTACGTGGTTACCTATTTTATATTACGAGCTACGGTAAAATAAATAATTGGGCAAATGGTCGACATAAAAAACGGTCAACGATGGTCATCTGTTTTGTTGGCCTTCATTTAGGAGTTTTATGTATATGACTGCTTTTTATGCATAAGTGTCATCATAGATCGTAAGGTGCGCAGTTTATCACCCTGTATAGCGTTTGAGAGTGGCTCGTATGATTTTAAGTATAGTTCTTGCATTTTTCGAAGGCATTTCGACTGACAAACAGCTTTACTTATAGTTAGTACACATGTGTGCGTATTAGATGGAACGCGTCATTCTAGGTCTTTTGTACATATAAACAATATCTCACACGTGTACAGATTCAAATTAAACACAAGTAAAGTCTAATTGCCTTTGTGATTTGCAAGAACTATAATGGAATATTTTCCTATCAATTTTGTTTTATAACATAAAAAAATAAGCAATATAAATCAATACAAAACTCGTTTGAAACTCAACGAATAATTAATAAATATTCCAATTTCAGCGTTTAATAAAAACCCCTTTCAATATTTCCCGAAAACTGCAAAATACGCACAAAAAAGCGAATATTACTACCGAAGACAGTAAAAACCAATAATTCGTTTCGGCAGTCGGTCAGTTTTTAATCCGGTGTATATTTAACTGGATAATAAATAACATTTTATTACGGAGCTATTCGGGCGGTGACATCGCGATCATATCGGTGCCAATAATGTGTGAATGTGCAGTTTCAGGGCAGCTTTTGTATTTTGCTTGGGAACCTCATCTAGCAAAAACAACACGGTTCAATTTCTGTGCCAAAAATGATACCGAAAGCTACTCTATCTGTAATGTTATGCTTTTTGAAAATTAGTATCAAGAACGGTTTAAGTTTTCTAGAAGTAATTAGATTACTTTTTTCGATCACCATGCCGATAAAATGGCATGGGTTAAAAGCTAATTATATTGTAATTATTACATATTTAACTGGATAATAAATAACATTTTATTACGGAGCTATTCGGGCGGTGACATCGGGATCATATCGGTGCCAATAATGTGTGGATGTGAGCATGTTCTGTTTTTGGGCAGCTTTCGTATTTTGCTTTGTGAGGGTACACGGTTAAACTCTATGTGCCAAAAACAATCTCCATAGTTTGTTCGCGATAAAATCAATAACTACTCAACGGATTATAATTCTGTTTTCACCAATAGATAGAGTAATTCAAGAGAAAAGTTTTATTAATAATTAATTAACTAACATTCATACATAGCCGTTAGCCCACGGGTGTAGGCGTAGACAATGGAACGCTATGTGCTACTCTCCTTACATACATTGTCTTCTTTCGCTTCCTCTACATTCATAAATTGTCTGCACGTGTGGTGTAGTGGTTTAAGCGGTCGCCTCGCAACTCTCCACTGCACCGGTGTTGTGGGTTCGATCCCCACATGGGACAAATCTTTGCGTAATTCGCAAATATTTGTTCTGAGACTGGGTGTGCTTGAGTGAGTGAATGTGTGTATTTGGCCTTGTCAATGGGACTATAATTATTGGATAGTGTAATTGCTTCTGGCGTTCTATCTAATGTAAAAAATCCAAATTTATCTTTTTATTTTATAAATCTCCGGTTTCGTATAATTTCTATTTAATTATTATGCGGTAGTGTGTATGGTTAACTATAATGTACCAAAAACAATCCATCAAATAATATGTCTGTTTGTATACTACGCATTCCTTGTTCAACCCCTGAACAGGTCTTACTAAAAATTGGTATGAAAATAGTTTAAGGTACAAACACAAAATTAAATTACAGATTGGTTTATAATATATTATATATACATAATTAAATTAATATGTCCTTATCCTCAAAGTATTCCTTAATGTCATAGTACGCCTTATTTAATATAATTTTATAAAGTGTCCTTTTGAATGATAATAATGGTAAATTTCTTATATTATGTGGATTTCTTATGTTCTTAGATTATTAAAAGCTTTTATACATATGCAATAAATACTTTCCAACTCCAACTATATACTTCTGATTAAATTCGTTGCGGGTTCCAAGACAATTTTAACTCTCCCTGGGATTGCCTGTCTGTCATGCACGGTGCCTTTCAGTTGGTTACCACTGTAGATCCTGGTGTCACAGGAGTCACAGTGGTGGGCGTGTGGGTGGGATTATAAAAAAAAATATGCAATATGAATTTCTTTTAAATAATTCTAAATTTATTTGTGGTAGTCTTAGTCTATCTTTGTATCGAGTTCTGCTATTTGGTATGTCACTGAACTTTTGAAATAATTCTAGATTCTTTTTAGCAAATATACATAATTAAAGTAATCTAATGAAGAAATGAATATCAATTTATTCATTAATTTAAACATTACAACAAATTGACGTTTATTCCTTCGTCACAATTGTAAGCCTTCTCATCCTTTATCTAAATATTTACTTAGGACTTAACAGCTACTCAAGGTTTACTCAGGTGTTTAGTTAATCTTATCTTCGCCGCTTCAGTCATAACAATACCTATTATAATAATATCTTTGTAATATCGCTTCAAGAACATTTAATTTAATGTTGATTATAAATTTTGTCCCGTGAATGTCGAGGAACTACACAACCTTATCCCTTCGTCCCCGTTTTACCATCGGACTGCCAGACAAACGGCACTCAGCACCGCTTCACGGTAGATATTCCACCAATACGCACTAAGCGTTTCGCCTCTACATTTCTTATACGAACTGCCAAAGAATGGAACGCCTTGCCCGAGTCTGTGTTTCCGCATGAGTACAACTTGGATCTCTTCAAAGCAAGAGTTAATAGGTATCTCATAGGTAAGCGTGTTCCACCGTTGACAACATTACTTACCGTCAAGTAAGATCGTGGTCAAACGCGTGCCTATCCACCATTAACAAAAAAAAGATATCACATGGGACCTAAACATAACAGGTGAAATGTGGGTGTTAATATACCTCTGCAGGATCTCATATTCATAAACATCAAAATACATTACACACACACACACACACACACACACACACTACACACACACACACACACACACACACAAAAACACACACACACACACACACACACACACACACACACACTACACACACACACACACACACACACACACACACACACACACACACTTAAACTTATGTCTACAAACATGTATTTTATACCAATACCACACTTTCTACACGACACGTCTATATTTTTAGTCATTTACTTTTTATCTTATATTGTACGCATGGTGAGGAACCACTGACTAACTCAAAATACAGGTACGTACCTAGTTTGGGAGTCAGTGGTAAATCAATCTAAATATTATTAAAGTGATATTGTTTGCTTTTGTAATTTATAAACCTATATTTTGTATGATTGGTTTGGTAAATAAAGTTTATTAATTTTTTTATTTTTTTATTATTAGGATATTATTTATGAAAAACTAATCGTGATTTTTATTGTTTCAGGTATGTTCACTTCCACAAACTACATCATCTTTTCAACAGTAGGATTACAAAAATCAAGTAAGAATATGTTGATCGTGTTACCAGATGTTTTAACTGGACTATTTAGCTGCTCTATGGTGTAGAGGTTAGCGTATGTAACTTCTCAACGCGAGGTTTTAAACTCCAGGGTCGGAAAAAAGTGTGGCTTTTGTCCGACTCTGCACGCAATTGGAATTGTGCCCATTGGGTGGCGATAGGCTCACCCCGTATCACGTGATATATATATTATACATACTATTGTCCCGTTAAATAGAAAGCTGCCTTCCAGAGCTTATAATTCAACAAGTCCGTCATGCTATGTTTTGGTTAAACTTCACTAACTGTGATACGAAATTTGATGGATTGAACTTGGACTATTCATAGGTTTGCGAGATGCCTTTGTGTCCCTGTGAACATGTCAAGACGTCTAGTCAGAAACTCAGGTTTTAAGACATGCCCAGAATATCATATCACTTTACTGGATTGTTAAGGTGGTATTATACCGGCGAAGCGTGGATGAGCTGGGAGTGAATTGAAAACACGCTGAACCTTTTACACCGCGCTGTCATCCGGCTCGCGTGGTTAAGCATACGAGGCAAATATACTCTATCTATTGGAAATGTTATAAAATTCAATACTGTACCAAGTATTTAGATTCCTGCCGACATGAGCCAGCTCGCGACTTCACGGTACTAAGAATTTTTTTAACTCTCACCACACCACCAGGCCTTTTACACTAAACATAATAGTTAAAAAAAACTAAAAAACAAAAAAAGCGTGGGTTGCTCGATAGACGAAATGTATGGCACAGAGCGCCCACGCTTTTTTCAGCTTATATTAGGAATTATTTTTACTTTTAAGTTAGAAGTAGGAACTTTAAAAGCGTGTTTTTTAGTTTTTTTAAACTATTATTTATTTTCTACTTTTTAGTTTGGTTTATTTATAAGAGCGTTTTTTTTTTTCAATATTTTTAATTTTTTTATCGAATTATTGTATTGTCATCGATCTTTGACAGGTGTGCAAAATTTTAATGAAATCTGTCCGTTTAAAGTGGGTCAAAATCGAGTCCAAAGGAGTCGGTTACATACATACAGGTGAAGCTAATATAAGCGTGTTAAAATGGCGAGGACGTAAATGTTGGCATACAAATTTCAATGTTTACTCACCTCTGCCACGCATCGTCTCGCTGGTATAAAACCACCTGTAGACTTGTGGGTGTCAGATGTCACTGCTGTCAGTTACATTGCCGATATGCGTATCTTGGGCATTGAGTTAAGACGTATATATTAGAGGCACATCTCTCTAGAGCGTTCCGAAGACAACTTTTTTTGCTAGCAACAGAGAACGCAGTTGTCTCCAGTGGATATTCCACTGAAAATTGAAATAATACTGTTCTGTGTTAAAAGTTCTGTATAATTATCAATTTATTCTACATTTCCATTTACCCTCAAAAGTATCTTTTTCCTCAAGCACTCTAAGGTTTGCTGGAAGAAAACCCATTTTAGTGGTTAAGCTCGCCTTTGTACATAAATTTAAAATTGTATTTTATATTATTGTATTGTTTTTTATTTGTACAATAAAGAATTAAAGAATTAAAGAAAGTTTTTATTTTATATCTTGGGATAATATTAGTAGGTCGATTTAGCAGCTTAATAAAATGACATATTATCACGCCAATAGGAACTATAGGGTATGGCAGAATTGTATAACACTTATTTTTTTTTATTAATTAATTAATTATTAATTTCACCTGTTATGTTGATGTTCTATGTGATAGTGGGTGCGAATATCGTCATCTACACAGAAATTTCGGGCGTATAAATCTCAAATTACACTTTTGTTGCCCGATCCTGAAAGGCAGAGTACGCTAATCATTAGACCAACTTTGACAGTGGAGAATGAAGGAAAAAGACGGTTTGCGCCGATCCCAAATTACTACTACTGTAACTCGCAAATAAAAAACAACATTCTTTTAACATGATTCTTGCTAAAAATCTTTCAAGTCAAAATATCTATTAGTACAAGCAATGAAATGAAATATAGAACGATTGAAGAATGTCTTTGTCATCAATATAGATTGATCGTTATTGTGTCTGAGTCATCGAGAGAGAATTTAAATCGTGGGATCTGTTTAAATTATAGATTGGGCGTGACTTGATGGAAATTAGAGTATTGCTAGGTATTCTAACTATTGAGTTTTGTTCTAATAGTTATTTGTGCAACGAGAGCAGAGATTTGTTTTCTTCGAGTGCTAATTTTGAGTCCCGAATAAGCGAAAGATTTTATAGCGATCAAGAGCGTAGCGAGTGATTCCAGGTTAGAATATTGAGCGTAGTGACGGACTCAAAAGCACGAGATGTAAATAACTTTGATCTCGCGTTGCACATACAACTTTTCACCTCATCAGCTCGAAATAGTACCCATATTAGAAGTTCTGTTTAGATTAGGACTGTAGGATGTGGTGTAAAAGTTGTGACTTGAAAAAAAAGGCAAGCAGTGAGTAAAACTCAACTTTGCTTCGAGAGAGAAAAAACTCGAAGCAAAATCGACTTTAAGCAAACGGCAGTATGTTGTTTGTACCTGCGAGCCGGTGGTGTTTTATTTTTTAAACTTAAAAAACCTTTCTAAATTTTGCATAATACTATAAAAATACTTATAGGGTAATACTCATTGTAAAGAAATCTGCATAGTTGAGAACCTTTCTCTGAGTTTTCAATGCACATGTGAATATTTAAAGGAAACTGAATATAAAAATGCATTTTATAATATCCTTCTCTACAATTTTCCTTACAAACAATTTCCTTACCTGAATATAAAAGTAGAATTCCTAAGCCGGCTATATTGTATCTGAATCATATTTACTGCCTTGTTGATCTAGTTGTTAGTATGTGGCATGTCACTACGAGGTCCCCGGTTCAGTTCCCGGGAAGCCGGTTCCCGAAATTCTCAATAGCATAAAACATGGAATAGGCATGGTAACTGATCCATAGATAGTAAAATATAGGATACTTTATTAATATATAAGTAAAAATAAACCAAATATAAGACGAATACCCAGGGGGTGCAGGTTCGAGTCCTGTTGGATTGTTAATTTTCAACTGTAATATTATATAAAATACAAAAAGGCATAGCAAAGCTAAAATTTACTTTAAAATATTACAAATATAAGAAGTTTTAGTAAACTCACTTTATGATCATTCAAAGTTTCATGGTCCATTTTTAAATTACGATTCTTTTAATAATTTCATCATAACTCATAATACCCACATTCTATAGCATCTTTTTTAATAAAACTATTTTCGTAAACGCAATATTTCGTATAGCTATCAAACAAAATTCATAACTTCACATACAAAATACGCAAGCGTGACGTCACACCATTGTAGCCGTTTGTTTGGAGCGTTTGGGCGAGTCTATTATTAATGTGAATTTAAAATAGTATTATCTGAGGAAGCTTATGTGATATCAAAGTAATTCTTTTAATGATGTTTCTAATATCGAGAGGTGTTTCAATTAGGGTAAAGGCGGGATACATGCCCCAGAGGGATTGATGCCTCATTTTCAAAAAACCTAACTTCCCAAAGTCGCCACTAAAAAAAATTATTATAACTAAGAGCCGCAGTCACCCCGCACCTCGGGTAGCCATTGGCCGTCGTGCTGTGAATACGTGTTTAGCTTTTGTGTGCATTCATCTCCGCGGCGAAGTTTACAAAGACGTCAAAGTTTTAAAGGTAAGTTTTAGCCGTTGTGTAACTTTTAAAGTAGTCATTAATTCCATTATATTTTTAATTACGTCGATGTACTGATTCATCAATTATGCATCTTGATGCAAATAATTCGTCATTTGTTTTTAATAAGTTTAAAAAATACTTGGGGCATCTATCCCTATCAAAAAGGATAGTTGCCCTGATTTTTCGAATGATAGGTGCCCCTAGGGGCATCTATCCCTCCATACAAAATGTTTTAAATTTCAGGCGATTTTTGTGCTTTTGGTAGTTTTTGGTACAATTCGTTGTTTTTTGGAGTATAGTTATATTGGTAGAAATTTGTAGTTTTTGATAATTGCTGGTAGTTTTAAGTAGAGTTTGGTGATTCCACTGGTTAATTTTGATAGAATTTGATAGGTTTTGGTGTCTTTGGTAGCATTTGGTAGTTTTTGTTGTTTTTTATTAGTTTTTAGTGGCTTTTGATACAGTTTTGTTGTTTTTGGTAGAATATTTTTTGTGTTTGGTATATTTTGGTTGTAGTTTTTGTTGGTTTAGATGGATTTTGTTATATATGGGATAGACGAAATATCCCGACAGTTTGGGATTCCATCAAGAACATTGCGAAGACGTTATGCTGCTAAGAATACATTTTATTGTTTTAATTAGAATATATTTTATGATTATGCATGTTAAAACTTAATAATTAATATTTAATAATAAAAATTTAATATTCCTATTTATGTTGAAATTGCTTATAAAACTTTATTAATGTCATTTTATTTGATCTCATAATAGAATTATATTCTAAGACAATTAAAAGACTTTAAAAACTGCAAAATACTTTTCATTATTAGGGCCATGTTTTTTGGAAACAATCTCTGTTTTAGGGGTAGCCTTCTACTTCTAAAACACGAATTGTCCTCTAAACCTTATAAAAGTTTGGTTGAGTTTTTCGTTAATACATTATAAAGTGCATCTATCCCGCACCGAAGGCATCTATCCCTCTTAGTATTTTCATGGTGGGGCATCTATCCATACGGGTAGGCATCTATCCCCAAAAAAGGAGTTCCACAAAAAGCTAAATTCTGCAAAATCTGTAATTAATAGGTCTAAAAACCCAAATCACAGTTAAACATAAAGGACTAAACTAGCTGAATTTCATACTCATTATTTATATACAATGAATATTTTCAAAATTAGGAGGTAATTTCAAAAAGTGGGGCATCTATCCCGCCTTTACCCTAAATACGAAAATAAAAAAAAATGTCATCTCAGTAGAACGTGATAGGCTTAGCCCCTATCAGATAGTACCTAATGTTACGTTATGTTATCACATTGGATGGTAGATGGTACAATATGGTGGCTACGGTGCTTGACCTCGATGGCATATTGCATGTCATCATTTGTCCTGGAATACTTTTTGATCTTGTGGTCCAAGTAGTAAGAAATTAATGATTTGACATAAAATCTCCAATATATTTATAGTAGAAGGGCCTGTTTCCGGTTCCAAATAGATCTAATCCTTCCCATTAAAAAAATATAACCTGATTGACTTAAGAAGTGCCTCAAGTTACGCTAAAAAGAAAACACAGTTGTCACTTTCATTTTATGTGTGTTATATGCTTATCCTATCAATAAGGTTTGTCGTACACCTGTAAAATTAGGGCTTTGTCTAGTAAGTTCATAGTTCAATTAGTTTGGTGTGCAGATCAGTAAAATGAAACATATATACTTTAAATACTTACATTTAGATTCCCACATATATTATGATTTAGATAAATAGGAATCTGCTTCACCTGAGTCGATTTTGAATCAAATAGATTTTGCACCTGCGAAAGGTGATAATAATGTAATACTCACTCTGTTTTATTCTTAGTCTCAATTGTACGGGTGGCAGCTAGAAACCTTAGTGTGTGGTATTTTCACTTTCTCTTTCAGATGGGTGAATAAGTGTAAGCTTATACCTTGTCCCCTACCCCGGTCCGGTGCGTGGATGTTGATTAATGTTCAACTCGCCTCAGCTCACCTAATGCGATTATCTTGTAGCTTAAACAATGCTACCTCTTTTATTTATGGCAGCAATGGTTACGACTGTTATTAATTTTAATAGAATAACTGTCTTTATAACCCGAATTTGGCTAATAGATCTCCAGAAGATATATACTTCACACAGTCAACATCCATCTGCCCTATTCCAATTATTAGAGGTCGGCGCAATATGTTTTCTCCTTCCATACCTTTCGCTCTGACGTCATCTCAGCATCCCCAGCACCCGTCCCAAGCATGCCATCTTTCACACATTCCATCCATCTATTCTTCGGTGTTCCTCTTCTCTTAAACTATATTAGTTGTATGGTAGATTAATCCTTACGTAGGTGACCATTCGTTGGAAATGAAAGGTGTTTACTATGCGAATCAAATAAGTCCAGATTTTTCGGCCATATTGAATGTGTTCCATTCATTAGAAGTAGCTCATAGGAGCCATCTTTGACTTGTAGTTTTCTTTGTATGGAACACTATGGATGACTACGCTATTGATGTACAATAACTCTACGCATAACATATAGTGCCCAGGCTACATAAGGGTGTAAAAGAGGTGAATAAGAGCTGTATATATTTTTAGGTCCCATGTCTCCTATCTCCAGATACCGGGCACGATTCCAACTCCGTTCTGCTATTAATACTTTCCTAAAAGAAAAATCCCTAATAAAACAATTGCCCGATTGCTCTAACCACTAGACCAACGACGCAGTTACATAAACATATATATTTGTGACTAAAACCGTTTCCATTTATCATTAGCGCCGATAGACTGGTTATCTTTCTTTTATAAGTTAGATAAGAAGTCAAACGCCCACAAAACCTAAAACAAAAAAGTATTCAACCGCAAAGATAAGTCAAACCAGAGAAAAACACAAAAGTAACTTAATACCAGTGAATAATGAGTCGAGTCTCCTGACACACAGACGGGCAGAGCCGGGGGACAGGCTACACATCTGATTAACGACCTCCGTCCAAAGACACCCGATGGACAGATAAGCCAACATGGCAGCTTCTCACCTGTCACAGCTGTCAATGTGACGTTTCGAAATGCCCGTTTGACATCTGTCAAAATGGTATTGTCGAAAAAAGGTTTGGTAGCAGTGGTAAGCGGCTTATGAGTGTTTTGTTTTCCTGGTTCTATTTTTAAAACATTCGAAATACAAAAGTTTTGATACCTGGGCAAAGGAAAATTGAGTTTCTTTTGAAAAATCTTACCCGTAAGGTATATATTTCTAGACAGATGTAACTGTATGCTAATATGCCAAAATAGATTGTAAATTTATTGATTTTTGGACCATCAGCTATCAAACCGATATGGTTGGGTTCTTAGGCTTATTCAAGATTTTAAAACAAATTGTTAGCCTTATTTGAAGATAACGAGAACAACCTCTCAACGGAAATCGAACCTAAACCCTACACTGCGGCAGTAAAGACTGTAATACCAAAGACATCCGGAACTCATAAAAAAATACCACACACATAGTTATCACTGTAATAAAAAAGTTTCATAGAAAAACCAACACCATACGATCAAACATAATCAAATTTATTTAAACATAGAACACAATCGTTCGAAACATCGTTCCAGATATTTGGGCTATGCACACACTATCGACAAATAACTATAAACCCGGCGCACTCGGCCCTTAGGTCACGTACACACCGTTTTTTCCTTGCATACCCGAGTATATGGGCCCAATTAATTAGTGTTCGAGTGTAAACCGTGCCTTATCTTTAGTGAGGGAATGTGAAGTAAAATAGTGTTGGGACAGTAATAAAAATTGATACATATTTTACCCGGGATTTATGGAGTTATATGACAGAATTTTATGGCTTCAGTTTAGGGACACAATTTCATGTCCGTGTCGTATGAACCTATGAATATTATAAGCTATAACTTTAAGGTTGCGCTTAGATTGTAGACAAATCATTTTTGTAAATATTTTGAAAAATAGACTAGAAATGATAACCTCAATTTCTGTCGTTAACATAATTGCACGAAATATAATATTTATATTTATGTATTTTATTGTATATAAATATTTTTCTTTATTCAAAATGCTAGTTTATTGAAATAAAAATACATCAGTAATCATCAAATATGGAATAAAATAAAATTAAACATTATTATATTTAATTGTGAGAACATAAAATAAAGTAACATGACGTCTATATTACTCAGAGGGGTGTCGCAAAAGTGTACTACACTCACACTTCACCTACTATATTCAGGTCTCATTTGATAAGAGGTGAGCCTATCGCTATCCACCAAATTGAGAATTTTTGACGGAAATTCCCAAATGACACTTTCCGAACCGAGAATCAAATTCGGGGTCTCGCATTGGGACCCTGCATATTATTATGTAAACTATTAGACCAATGAGGCAGTAGATTACTATTATAGATTACTATTAGCTATTAGACCACAATAGATTTTATTAATATTCATGCATAACAAAAACACAGTAAGTAATGCTTTCAGCATGTAATCCACTCAAAGAAAGCCGTTGAAAAAGCTAGTTCAGATGTTGTCTGCATGTAAAAATTCCTTCAAACTAAATAATGATATTGCAGTCTAAAACTTTATTGCATTTTCAAAGGTAAAACAAAATTTTGTTTCTTCATAAACACGTTTTCGTAGTTTGCGAGACACGATCGCAACTCCGTCGGGACGTGTGCAGTCTAGCCTAGGAGATAGTGAATTTTCTATTTAAATGTAGAAATATTTAAATTTCATTTGATCAAAGGATGATAGCTTGATATTGGTGGATTCAATTTAAGTTTCTGTCGTTAGCTTGATAGAATTATTGATATCCAAATTTAACGATATTTGAACACATACATGCAAAATACTAACTTTAATAATTAGCTAGGAAGGTGCAGCGTTCAACCATATATGTGATTATCTATAACATCTATGTAATAGTAAAATAAAATTAATAAAGAAATAAATAAATAGCATACAACACACATAACGCCATCTAGTCCCAAACTAAGCAAAGCTTGTACTATGGGTACTAGAAGAACTGATACTAATACATATAAACTTTTATTTTGTAAATACATACTTATTATACATAGAAACAGCGATTGCGTGGGTTATTTACATTGCCCCGTAAAATTCTGTAGTCGTCTAATTGTAAACAAATTATTAACGTTGTAGTTGAAAAACAATATTCAAAACCAAAATAAATATGAATAAGATCTTCAGAATTTTAACTCCTAGACTATCCGCCAGGGATATTTGTCAGATTGTCAGCGCGCGTGTAAACGCTACTTGCGCTCACCTGCAGTTCCCGAACTTTCCCGGGACCGATCCCGTGACGTCATCAGGCACAGCTGAGACAGTTCGAAATCCGAATTGTTTCGGCTCCGGCCGGTAATGATCGGTTAGTTGGTAAGCGTTAATTGCAGTTGGCGTTGCACTTAGCGTTTGCTGGTTTGAAACAGGACACCACAGAAGTTAGGGTACTTTGGAGACTACTTAGGTACTTATGAAATTGTTTGATTTATAGTTTACTGAAATTGAAATTAGGAAAATTATTTAGAACAGTTGTGTTGGATATTAGTTAGCTTATACGATTGTGGATCGAGAAGGCTTAGGTTCAATTAAGAGCAGTAAATGGTGATGACAGCTTTGTCCTGCAAACCATCACAGGGTGTCGTTATAAATCTGGCAAATAGTGAAATTTAATATTTTAAGACAATGAGGTACACGTAAGTTCCTATTTAAAAAAAACCGGCCAAATACGTGTTTGGCCACGTGCAATAGGGTACTATAGTCAGCCGTTACATCATAATTATGGACTCAAAACAGGTTTAATATCAATACTGAACATTAACAACCTAATACAAGTCATTATTTTCAAAGATCTTTGTATTTTGTACGAAATATTCTAAGTAACTGCATTTTACACTTTGGACCAATTAGTCTTGAACTAATAAGGTAATCGTAGCCACTATAGTTTTTATTGAAAGTTCATTACATATACTACCATCATGATTTGTTATGCAGTGGTTTAGCTTTAAGACAAAGAGGTCTACTCGAACAAAAAAATTGCTCTTTAAAATTAGTTATCACGCGAACGAAACTCTAAATCAATAAACTGTTAGCCGCCCCTTAATGTTTTTAAAAGACCTTTCTTACGATACCCTATGGGGTACGTGACCGAAAAATACATATTTAAAAAAAATACAGCTTTTCAACACTAACGGATTTAACGCTATACCTCGGACCGACGCGGACCGATTGATTTTTTTTTGATTTTAAAATATCTTTATTTTCAATTATTACAACAATTAGTCACACATATTATTTAAAAGAACATACAAAATTATGCGAAACAAACATGTAGTAGTGTTCTTTACAGGCTAAACTTCGTCTTTACAAAACATTTTTATCTTATGAAGTAAGTTGATGTTATACATACAGAAAATTTAACTAAAATGACATGTATATTCGAAATATGTGAAGCTAGGTACTTACACATTTAGTTTTTACATATATATTTTTGTAATAAATTGTGTTATAATATTATTGCAAAGAAATTATAGCTAGAAAATGTATAACACTACAATGTCTACAAATAACGCGGACCGATGAAAATGGTGAAACTATAAGGGTTCCTTGTAAATATTGCGGAACCCTAATAACCCTTAGCGTATATAATCATAATATGGTATTCCTTCATCATTAAATAATTTTTATTCAAACAGATTAACATTCGAGACAGCAAGATTTTTTAATATTTTTAAATTATAATCCATGCCCATTTTCATACTTGTCGAGTACTTATTCAATTTCAGATAGACTATAACTAAATTAAGATCGACGTGCATATCCAAAAACTGATTTAAAATTTCAACCATAATACCGAACATCAGCAGTGTATTTTTAAATCAATTTTACGTGCAAAATATATATTTTTTAATTCGGGATTTTAAGTGCATTATGTATTCAACGCGGCGAGATAACTAAATTTAGTGGGAAATATTCCGGTCTATGAATAAATAATTCACATCACTATTTAGTGCTGACGTTAGGCTGGGGACACACTGGACACTTTGGACAACGTGAGGAAAAAGGGATAGTTAAAAGGCTTCTGATTGACATAACGGATTTAAAGTGAAATTTTTTGGAAGATAATTTAAAAATTGTTGGGTTAATGGAATACACTGAAGTTTTACACGTTCTGGGTTCGATTGTTATCCCTAAACTTACCAAGTTTCTTATTCGCGATGAATGCTTAACACGGATCCGATTTAAACGGGACAGATAGATAAAAAAAACCTTATTTCAGCGTTAAACATTGTAATAACAGTTGATAATTGGTGATTAGGCCGTGGTAACAAATAATCCACAAAAGAAACATCTTAAATTATGTATAAATCTAAGAATTTAAATACTCTTGTAAAATTCTTGTGGTATTGAATGTAGAGATGAAATTAGACGCAAAAATTTGACTCAAATTAAAAATGAAAAAAGAAAATAAAAATACCTCTTAAATTTCTATAGGTCATGTTTCCCTAAATGTTTTATTATTGTTAAATATATTTTAACTTATTACTAGATATTCTTCTTCTTCGTCGTGTCGATGGCTGAGTCTAATTTTATTTTGACTTGCCATCGTGGTGAAAGGATAAGCCAATTCGCTTTAGAGAACTCGCGAATTGCCCAGTGTGCGCCGGACGTAGGGAATCGTTGTGTACGTCACTCGGGGAGGCTCCTTTCATGCACCCCATTACTAGATACTAGATATTACTAGATATTGAAGTATACAGAAACTTGACCTTAAGACTAGATAAACCACATAATGTCTTAAACTTCCACCCATAACTTAGTTCAAGTTATTTTACCAAAGTAAATAACGTAAGCTTAACATTCCAAGTAAATCAAGTTGCCACAACTTAACGTTACTGTGTACATTCACAACACGAAAAGCACAATATATCTAAAACAGTCCTAACTCGCGACAATGCAACGATTTACTTCTACCGAAAATAGAGACACAATTCATGTGCACTAACCCTAAATGCATTCATATAACGGGTACAAACTTAGCTTTGCGGGTGGCAATGTTTGAGAACTAACGATTTTATATCAAGAACTTAACATTTTGGTAGCTAGAAGCGCCATTAGTTAATCTTTGTAGGAATTGATGTACATTCGTTAACGCGAGTGTTAATATCTGTTTAACGTTGATGCGTGTACATTTAGATATTAACGCAACCGGACTGACGCTCACTTTAAATCATATGGACAAATATATCAACAATAATTTCATAATAGTAGATCTGTTTTTCGTATTTATTTAATATCCTTCCATGCCTAAGCCACTGAACTGTTTCTAAAACAAATTAACTTAAACAGTCAGTTTGCTAGCGACCACGGCCAGCGTAATCTGTCTGCCGAAACGTCAAGCCTTAAAGGTAAATAATGCATGATCGCGTTAATTACCGTTAGATTTAGATAGAGAGGCAGGAGATACTCGGTAGTCTCAGGAAGAATATACTATTATTTATATCGACACGCTTTAAGAGAAAAATAGCTAATTTAATTAAGATATACTGAATATTGAATTAATAATACCAAATCCCAAATTTCCAACACAGCAAATTACGTAAAATCACGTGTTTCATAGTGAAGCATTTCAAATAATCAGGAGTAAATGTGCACATATCAAAATAATGAGTGGCAACATACGAGTGAGGTACGATGAAAATTCACTGAAATACCGCGGCGAGATAAATGCTTATTACCGCTGTACGCGATTGTACTTGCGGCGTAATTTATGACTTTTATTATTGTGTGTTTGTGCATGATTGTACTGTACGTAGCTCTGAAGTCAAGTTTTTGTTAAATTTGAAATCCAAGATTGTTAATGGTCAAAATAGTAGTAAAAAAATACAAAGTGTAATCTTTATAACGAGAGAAAAATGCCAACGCTTTAACCTGCCCCGCCTTCCGTAGGCGAACTAAAGTTACCGACATGGGTCACCGAATCGAAAAGCTGTAGTGCCAATGGACAGGGCATATAGCTCGTAGTACAGATGGCCGTTGGGGCAAAAAGATTCTGGAGTGGTGGCCACGAGCCGGCGAGCGCTTCGTGGGTCAGCACCCATCCAAATGGACGGATGATCTGATTAAGATCGCGGGGCGCCAAACATACGCGCTTTGTGGCGCACATTAGATAATTGGATGACATTGGACTGAGATAATGATGATGACATTGAAAACGTCAAGTAGTGACACACACGTCACATAATATGTCAAAGAGCGCTGAATCGCGATGACGAAGTGTTCACAGAGAGCGTACATACATACCACTTCCAATACGCTACCGTTAGACAGCTGTCCGCCAGGCAATACCACTGAGCCTGGTCGGAGGATCCTCCCTTTGTGGTGGAGGACCAACACATACCGTTCCTCTGCATACTTATTCCACCTGTTTGTATGCATGTAACTTTGACAACCATATTACTTAATCAATTTTGACGTAGTTAGATATGTAGGGACACAGTGCAACCGTCGCATTTATGTATTTAAGTGGATTCTTAAGTTTAGCCGCCCGGTTCGACAGTTGCCTTCCCGTATCGCTAGAGATAGGTCGTAGTTAAGTTAGAATATTGTAGTCAATAAGTTTATTATATAGTATGTAATCTAGTACCAGTGAATATAAACATTTAGTATAGTAACCGTTTCTATTAATTCAACCTATCAATTCCATACAACAATACAAAAGAATTAGCTAGCTATAAGCTTCTTCAAATTATCATAGTATAATACATGCAAAAGCAGCGATAGCCGAGTGGGAGACCGTAGGACTGCGAGGTTAAAGGTCTCGGGTTCGAACCCACGGCACATCTCACGTCTTTTCGAAGATATGTGTGTATTTATCATATAAATTATCGCTCGCTAACGGTGAAGGAAAACATCGTGAGGAAACCTACATGCCTGAGAGTGCCTAATAAGTGCCGCAGGGTGTGTGAAGTCTACCAATCCGCACTTGGCCATCGTGGTGGACTATGGCGTAACCCTTCTCATCATGAGAAGAGGCCCGAGCCCAGCAGTGGGACAGGTATCAGATACAGGGCTGCTATTATAATACGTGCCGGTGAAACCTAGTCGGTAGCTAGATAATAACCCCAATTAATATCATAATCATCGCTAAACCTAATTCAAGTTATAATTAATACGAAATCCGCCATCATACTATCCATACTCCAACGGTATTGTCGATATTTACATCAAAATGTTAGATTAAATTATGCAAAAATATGCATTGTACACCGATCAACCTATACATTACCAATATAAGCTGGTCTGTCATTGCACGAAAAGACTATACAACGCGAGATCATCTTGTACTGGCAATGTATAAGTTGAACTGTAGTCTGTACTCAATGCTTGCATTAAACATCAGTTCAATGTAAAACCTCTGATCTCATCGTGCATGCATGCATCGTTTTATCATTAGCGTTTTAGTTTTAGGTTGTTATTGCATTTTAGAACGATATTAAAATTAACTTTGATTATTTTTATAGCATTTAGCTATGCTTAGCAAATTATACTAAGAAACAGTTGAAAAAGATATGGGACCGGCAGGATTTGAACCTGCGACCATACTGCACACCGGGCACACTGACGCAATGACGTTTTTTCAACTGTTTCTTAGTATAATATTAAAATTAAGTCGTTATTGAACTATAATATTATAGAGATTGCTGACGGTCACGGTTGTCATTTGAACATCTATGGCAGTCGTTACGGGTACACGGACATGTAGTCTAACAATGAGTATCGTATCACCTCGTACTGGGTTGTGAAGGTCTGATGGCAGTTGCTCCACGTAAAGTAGTGATATTCAGCTTCCGTTAGACTAGAAGCCGTCCCAATATAATTGGGAAAAGGCTTGGAATATTGTATTAACAACAGGACATAATGTATTTAATAATCTCACAAGCCTTAGCGAAGCCGTAGCAAGCTAGCCTTTTAAGCCTATAAAAAAGATAATTAATTAATTAAATTTAATATCAACCGAAAAATTACTAAAATGCCAGCAGTATGCTTTCAGCTCGCAGTTAAATTCGCCCAAGTAAGATTAAGTGTAGTTATACTACTTGTGCAAGTAAAATATAGAGTGTAGCCAGTGCCTTACCCACATGATTGTCTATGCTACATAATTTAAAATTCGAATCAACAACAACCTCTATCTAATTACCTCCATCGAGATTAATATCAAACTTTAAAAAAAGAATAGAACAAAAAGCAACACTCATAATTTTTCAAATCAGGAACCATAAAATTGGAAACGTCGCACGGAGCGGTATGAAGGCGCGTCGGCGCGGCGGCGCGGCCAGATTTTTATTACGAACGCACTCGTATTCGGAACACGTCGCGTCACGAATCGAAGCCGTACTGCCCGATCGCTAGGGTTGACGAATGATGTGATTTGGAATGTCCAGATTTTGTAAATGGTCAGGTGGAGGCAAACTTGACCGCCTTTTGGTAGGGATGTTTTTTATGAAATGCTTTTAGAATACTAATGAAGAGTCTAAAATAGAGGACGTTGAGACGTCATGTGGAGTACCCAGAAATTAAGTGAAACATGTTACACCCTAGCGTCATCCTTAAACTGACATTATGTTGACCCTAATTGTGAGGATAACACAGTCCTAATTAGTGTATAATTGTGCGTAGTGTTCATTCGAAATATTGTTGTGGTTTTTCACGTGAAATATAATATTTTTCTCTCCGAAAACATTAATTTTAAGTTATTACTATTACAATACCACATTGTAAATTGATATTTTCGATGTTGAATAATCAATTTTATGCTTTCCCTATTCTATTAACAAGTGGAATGATAAATAAGTGTATTTTAATTTGTCAACTTTTTCAAAAATGAATTCAATAATTATTTCATAACATTTTTAATGGTATCCATGGAAGTAATGTTGCAACCCTATTATGAACGCATCCAATCGTTCTTTTTATACATTTGAAATTTGAACGAGATTCCTTTTCTGTCATGATTTATCGGTTTGTCCATTTTGGCGGGAATGCAAATCTGATTTAAGAACGTTACATTTATTATTGTAATGGAATGTAACGACACAAAAACAACTTTGAAATTTCGTTTTTTTTATTTATTTTTAAAACTTTCGTTCATCACAATACACGTTCACTTCATTTTGGCCAAATCTTCAGCTTTGAAATTCTAGGAGGATTCCCACCTCCATACCCCACCTCCTTAAAAACGTAGTATTGTGCTTTTTTAATAGTAGCAACATAAAGTTTTGCTAGATGTCGGCTAGCTAGACGTCTCCTACAATTTATTGTGACATTGTGTCATAGATTACGTAATGTGATTTTGCGGGTGAAGTGTTAAAAATACACAAAATTGGTACACGGCTTGATTATGAACCGTTTTTTTTTAAGCGCCCTCTAGTAAATATGTTGTACAAACTACTAGTATGTCAACTCCCTTAAGCTAAGCATAATTCGCTTGTGTTAGGAGGAAGTTACCGTCCGATAGTGTAATGGATTCGAACCCACGATCTCTCGATCGTAAGACCGATGCCGTATTAATTGCACCACGACCGCTTATAATTGTATAAATTCTTGACAAAACATTACTCGACATGGCATGTGGTTTCCAAGCTCGTTCACAAGAACTCTACCAGCTTTTACACAAACAAAGTCTGTTCCACCTCTCTAAAGCATACAATTGAAAGCTCTTCTTGCGTAACAAATCTCAGATCGGCGCAGGCGCACATAGGCGTATAACCTTGTAATTTCACTTGTACTCATACACAATCAATCTGCATTGTTTTGTGTTTATATTACTACATTATTTGAGTACATAAACTATTGAATTATGACATTTTTAAATGAGTATTTTTTCTCGCGGAGTTGTATACAAACATAACAGGTGAAATGTGGGTGTTGTACACCTCTGTTGTCTGTCAAGTTATGTAAATTTATTTTTCTTCAAAATGCAATTTTTTTTTTATGTAACTTAAAAAATTTAAATTGTAAAATGACTAGCATCCGCCCGTGACTCTTCCCTCGTGGCACGTCGATAACTTTATGTTAATCCATGCTATAGTTTGCGAAATTATATCAAATTGGCCCATTATTATTTGCGTGAAGGAGTACACCTACAAGCATTCGTATATTATGTCATCTGAACCAATAATTTCGGAGTGTTAAGTTTCATCCAATCAGAATGCGTCACATATTACTTAAATTAAACCTCCGAAAAACTCGTTTACAGATGTTCTATAAATGTAATAAATGTTAGCGAAAATGCATTATCTTAGTCACTCTCAAACCGCACACTTTACGTATTGCAAGCGATGACAAAAGGCATTGTCGAGGCTAAATCCAGAATAGCCACCGGAAAAACAAAACCAGCTTACATACAAAATGTGATTATTCAAATTTTGAAATACGGGTGCAGCCAGTGCAAAACTGGCTGCGACTCAGGTGCGACGGATCACACTCTCTTGAAAATGCCTAAAAGTATAGTTGAAACCGCGGTCGACTAAATAGACCAACATTACGTGAGTAACATCCGTATTTTATCATTTGAATAATGTTACAAACTCACGTCAGTTTAAATAAAAAAAAAAAAAATATAATATCATCTCATCATTAGTATGTATGTGTATTTATTATGTGGGTATATTTTGTATTTTGCTTATATATTTTTTTTTATAATAATAATTATGTAAGTATTAGTATAATATATACCTGTATTAATGTATTTTATATAGCACGTGTTTAAAACTGCACCTACTATCTACATCACTGCATCACCCAAAGGTTGACTGGTAGAGAATTCTTTTAGTACCTATTAAGTCCGCCGTCGTACATTTAAGAGCATAAAGTTAAAATAAATAAAAAATAAATAAATATAAAATGTGGGTGTAAATACCTTTACCTTACCTCTTAAGATATACAAGCGTGATGATACACAATTTTTGCCCAAGTCCACACAGTTTGTAGTCCATATTGTTAATGTATCTGACCTTTTCACAACCAACTCGAATGGAGATAAGATCGTGGTAGTGACATGCACTGTGGGAATTCTTGACAAACTTATTTATTTATTTACTCATTTATTTATTTATTTACTAGCTGACCCGACAGACGTTGTTCTGTCTGAACTATGAATATTCAATTTGTAACTTAAAAACTTTTATCCTCTTTAATGATATTTGCAGCACGCATTCTGTCAATCTTATGTCAAACCCTATAGGGTACATTAAAGTAGTTTATATGGTCAAATGTGCTAGTAGTATTCTTAAATTTCCTAATTTTGCGCGACCAGTATTTTCTCGATATTAGCGCTGCCATAAAAATAAATTAACTTTCAACATCTGCGTGGTAGTTACATCAATATAAAGAAGCCAATGATACGCGCCCTGCGGTCGGTTACCTGTATTTAAAATCCTTAACATTGTTGTGTATATCTGTTGTATCAATTTAAAAGTTAATCTATAAAATATAGTTTGTTACTTGTCATATTGACAATAAAGATCTCAAGCATACAATAGAAACACAAATACACTAAAATAACATAGAATCTACCATTTACCATTCGAATTCTGCATAGCCGCTCTGATTCACCATTATTATGCCATTCGGATTCGCCCCACAAAGATATGAGAACCAGAGTTAAATTTCAACAGCCTTCAATGCAGGCGGCGCATACAAAGAGACGGTTTTCGAGAAATTTCGACACGTACGTACATACAGTTAGACGTTAAAACGTGTCTGTTATCTCCTGCTTTTAGATTTAGACCAGATTTGATACTTTAACTGGTTTAATGTTGGAAATAAAAGATATTTTAACGGTTAAGTTGTGTAAGAAAATGTTTTATTTGAAATTGACACTTTCTCTATAGAATAAAACGTATCATCACGCCTATTAGTACCCCAAAGGGCGTAGCAGAGGTGTTTAACAACATACTTCTCCTGTTATTTTCAGGTATCATGTATAGTAAAATTAAATAAAATAAATAAATAATTAATTTGGTTTTGTTACATAAGATAGAACGCTAGAAGCTCACTATCCAATGGTCCTAATGACAAGGCTAACACACATTCACTCACACAAGCAAACCCAGTCTCAGAATAAATTTTTGCGAATCACACAAAGATTTGTCCAATGTGGGCATCGAACCCACAACACCAGTGCAATGGAGAGCGGTGAGGCGACCGCTTAAACCACTACACCACACGTGATGGATAGGGAATGAGCCTATCGCTGTCTAATAGGCACTATTCTTAACTCCATGCTTGTTAAAAACTATTTTTGGCGTAATAATTCAATAACACCTATACCAGAACCAATATTTAATTATTGTTGTAACACTTACCGACCGACTTGGCACCAACTTCAGAATTATAAAATAATTATTTAATCATTTCTATTTAAGTAACTTTTTTTTTTTTTTTTTTGAAACGACTAAATGCAAAAAAGTATTATTTTGTGCGAAGTAAATTTATTTTTTGCTTTTTAGTTTTTTTCTGTTAAAAACTATAATAAATAAACCTAACATAAATAACGACTTACCTTTCGACGATCGTATGGTGGAGTGGTTCGAGGTCGCGGGTTTGATTCCCGCTTGATAAATCTTTGTGTGCATGAACATGGGGGTTTGTCTTAGTCAGGGTGTTTCTATTAGGGGTGTGTATAAGTATGTATTTACAAAGGAAAAGTATTTATTAGTATTAGTATCAGTTATTCTAGTACCCATAGTACAAGTTCTGCTTAGTTTGAGACGAGATGGCGTTGTGTGTTAATTGTTGAGATATATGCATTTATATTAATAACCCGCCAAAAATATGACTCTTCTGCGAATTTTATAGACCAAATGCTCAATCATACATGTCTTCCAAAATTAGCGGGTACGACCAAATCCGGGTAACGTATGTAATCCCTTATGAATACACACGTTATGTTGTACATGAATTTAATTATGGCGGACATAGCATTGCCATGAGATTAATCCAGGGCTGCAGTCTCACAATACACTGCGTCACCAAGATATGGGCAATTATAGATGCGGTACTATTTTTACATACTTTCCAACTCAATACTTCTGATTAAATCCGTTGCGGGTTCCAAGACAATTTAAACTTTCTCAGGGATTGCCCGTGTGTCATGCACGGTGCCTTTCAGTTGGTTGCCGCTGTAGATCCTGGCGTCACAGGAGTCACAGTGGTGGGCGTGTGGGTGGGATTATATAAAAAAAAAGATGCGGTACTATTACAACGGTTAAAATTTACGGTACAAGTTAAATCTTTTTTTGTCAAGCAAAACTAATGACATAACATCACGCCTATACTACGCAGAAGGGTGTGGCAGAGGTGTACAACACCCATATGTCATCTGTTATGTTTAGGTCCCAAGGGATAGGGGGTGAGTCTATCGCCATCCACCGGGCACAATTCCAACTTTGTGCTGCTATTAAATAACCTTGGCCGACCCGGGAAACGAACCCGAGACCTCGCGGTGAAAAGGCACATACGCTAACCACTAGACCATCAAGGCAAAACTTTTTGTAAAATTTGACATCGGGTCTTAATTGCGTTATTATTATAAAAGATTTCAAAACGTCCAATGTAAGTATTTATTTATCTTTATAATAGTAAAGCGATTTAGGCACCATGTAAAATTTTTGAAAAATAAAGTCGGTTTCTTTTATGTAAAATTATTTAAATGAAATTTGAAATTAATGGTCAAGTGAATTAAATCCTTGATATTTTGAAATATAATTGCAACCAGTGTAAAGTTGAAACTATTGGTATGATAGTATCTAATTCAGAAATTATTTCAGTGTTTGTAATATTTTAAAGCAAATTTTAGCTTTGCTATGCCTTTTTGACTAAGTGACTAATCACTCATCGCATAAGTGGCGCTAAAACCAAGTAAGGTTCGTCTAGCTAAGGTATATATATATACCTATGACGCTGGTACAAAAAGAGTTGAGAAATTTCGAGTCTATCAGCATACGAATCCATAGCTGAATTGGCAAAGCACTTGGGGCGTATACCAAGGAGGTGCAGGTTCGAGTTCTGCTGGATTCTTTTTTTTTGAACTTTAATATTATACAAAATATTTCAATGTGATTTGCCTTCTCCAACAATCCAAAATTTTCTCACGTCTTCCACAACGCAGCATGCGCTATCAGTATTGCTTTGTCATACTCCTCCGAGATATTAAATTTCTTGCTTCATACACCTTTGTGATCAACAATGGCTGCGTGACGTCATAATCGTGACGTAGATGTTATAAAGGTTCTAAGATGTTGCTTAGATGTCTTATGCATTGACTAGAAGGAAATTAAGTAGACTTAAGATATTGGAGCTTAGGTAATAAACTTTATTTATTTATTTATTTATTCATTTGCGAATATGGGTACATAAAGATGGTACAGAGGTTGTTTGATTCATCCACATTCAGCCATGTAGCATGCAAATAGTTTTAATTTAATAATAATAATAATAATATGAATTCATGCAATAATTAAGCTTATTTAATAACAAAATTCTTATTAAATGCAATAATTAAGCTCATTAATAACGAAATAATAGTACTTAATAATGTCAATTTTTAATTAATGTGATGAATTCAAAATTAAATTCAAGTTAAATGTCATAAATGAAATAATAATACAAATTCAAATATAAATCTCCTTAATTATTACAAATGTGTAATCCTTTAGTGTAATAAATAACATTTCCATGAGCAGTTTTTGAAATTCGCACTTAAAAGTCTGTACATTTGTGTAACTTGTTGAGGAAAGATGAAAACGTGCTTTTAGATTTAAAATAATATATATCTAAGTCTAAGTATAGTTAACATTTAGCTAGTTACAAGACCTGATTTGTCTGCACGTGTGATTGAGTAGTTTTAGCGGTCGCCACGCCGCTCTCCACCGCAACGGCGGCGGCGTTGTGGTTCTGGTATAAGTATTATAGAATTTTTACGCCAAAAAATAGTTTTAAACATGCATGGAGTTAAGAATAGTGCCTATTAGACAGCGATAGGCTCATTCCCTATCCATCACGTGTGGTGTAGTGGTTTAAGCGGTCGCCTCGCCGCTCTCCATTGTGTTGTGGGTTCGATCCCCACATGGAAAAAATCTTCGTGTGATTCGCATAGATTTGTTTTGAAAATGCGTGTATTTGGCTTTTGTCATTAGGGTAAAATTGATTCTGGCTTTCTTTATGTAAAAATAAAAAAAAAGCCCAAAAATATTGATAACATTTGAATTCTAGTGACGATAGCGGCTAGTAAGAATGACTACACGAATAATATTCTACTTTGAGGGTTTTATTAATATTGATTACCACAAAATGTTTTAGAAACTCACCATAGAATATACATGTGCTTAATCTGACTAAAGTTTTCTCAGCGCTCGCTGAGCTCGCCTTTACGGCGTTTAGTGATTACAGAAACAACTGCTCAAAAGATTTAAAGTGGGACCTTCCTTCATGGTGGAAGTAAGTAAAATTTGAAGGTAATTGCACGATATTCTGCACATAGGTGTTCACAAATAGGCCCCATAGTTTTGTCACTGTCCGTGGTGTCTACACTCTTTCCATATAGACACTTTGTCTATATTTGGCATTACTCAGTCTCCCGCTTTGCTTTGGAGGGAAGTAAAGATACATACTTTCCAACTCCAACTATATACTTCAGATTAAATTCGTTGCGGGTTCCAAGACAATTTTAACTCTCCCTGGGATTGCCCGTGTGTCATGCACGGTGCCTATCAGTTGGTTACCGCTGTAGATCCTGGCGTCACAGGAGTCACAGTGGTGGGCGTGTGGGTGGGATTATATCCCGTTAAAAAGGTGTTCACAAATATCCTTCACACACCCTCGAGCACTTTTGAGGCACTCTCAGACATGCAGGTTTCCTCATGATGTTTCCTTCACCGTTAGCGAGCGATAACACGACAAAAATTAACAAAAAAATATTTTTTTTGGAAATTCCACTCTCCATGAAGGTAAATTCGGGGTTGAAAGTGTAAGACATTTCCTCAATTTTGTAGGAGAAAGCATGGAAATATTGAATTTTATGCAGACGAAGTCGCGGACAAGAGCTAGTTCTAAAATATTACTTAACCTGCAGAAATAGTGAAAGTCTCAATAAGCACTATACTGAGCTTAGCTTCTAAGCTACTTTTCATACGTGTGTGAAACAAATTATCGTAGTACTAATCACGTTAGCGAGGTGCAGTTGTATTTAGCAAGACATACTGAGAAATGCGTGGTGTTTTTTTTTATGGTGGATAGGCTCGCGTTTGACCACAATCTCACCTAGAAAGAAAGAAATATTTTTTTTATTGGCACAAAACATAAAATAAACAATACAGGAAATACGATCAAATACAGTTATACAGTCTGTACCAAAAAGCCCGCAGCTCAGCATAATGCTAAGTGACTGCAATGAAATACAGTCACCTAACGCTGATTTTCAGCTGCAGCCCACGAGTGCCGTACGCTCAAAACTACTAAAATAAATTTAACTATTATTAATATCCGTTGAATTTTACCTGATGATTTTTATCTTACCAGTTGGTAAGTAATGATGCGGTCTACGATGGAGCACATTTACCTATGAGATAACTATTGACTCATGCTTTGAAATCCAAGTTGTACTCATGCGGAAACACAGACTCGGGCAAGGTGTCACTGGTGTTATTGGCTATATACAAATGTGTAGTCTACTCAAGCAACGACTGCCTCATTTGTCTAGCGGTATAACTTGTTTATCGTGAGTAATCAGGTTTGATTCCCGGTTCGGACAATAGTATTATTTGGGATTCTTTTAACTTTAGGCAATTCTTTAAAGTGTTGTTATAATTGTTGCCGTTGGATGACGATAGCCTCTCTCCCTATCCCATGGGGAAACATATTACACACGCAATATTTCGTATAGCTACACACGCAATATTTCGTATAAATAACAAACAAAATGTAGTAATACATTTTGTTTGATAGCGTCACTTACAAAATACATAAACGTGACGTAACGTTTATGTAGCCGTATGTTTGGGGCGTTTGGGCAAGTCTATTATTAATGTGAATTTAAAATTGTATTAATCAGGCAATTTACGTGTTTACAAAGTAATAATTTTTATATGTTTAAGCTAAAAATTTGTCATCATGCCTTTATTTAGCTTATCTACTCTTGAAACATACCATTTTTACTTTTTATTTCCACATACAGGACATGTAGTATCTTGTCTAGTGCCCATAGGCTAGTGCATTTCTTAAACATGAAGTAGAATACTAAGAAACAGTTGAAAAAGATATGGGACCGGCAGGATTTGAACCTGCGACCTTACTACATTTGTGCTGAATGTAACTTCGCCATGTTGGTTCGTATTCTACTTAAGATAAGAACAAATGGATGAACGTGACGTCACGATATGACGATAGAAATTTAGGGTTCTGGTAAGAGGCGATCGTAGCTGGATGGCTAAAGCGGATGCCCGGTGTGCAGTAAGGTCGCAGGTTCAAATCCTGCCGGTCCCATATCTTTTTCAACTGTTTCTTAGTATAATTTGCTAAGCATAGCTAAATGCTATTTAATAGAACACGTAACATTTTCAATTGCAAATGCATTCGTAACCAATGCTAGAGGCATGTTGTTGCTTTCAACATGGTAATGGATGAGTAACAGAGAGAGTGGCCTGCAACTTCCTAGGTAGGAGGTAGGATATATGTATATATATAGGTTAGATCACTAACCGGATTGTGTTGATACAATCTGGGATTTAAATACGTTAGTGAACTTTCTTCAGATGTTTCTATAATAGATAATATGGTCATAGACGTTTGGAGAACGAGTTGACACTTTTAAGAAAAATATAGATTCGGCCGAGAAATTATATGGCTCCTTATTGTTTCGCACATTTTTATTTTGGCATAATTCAAATTCTCATACCTTCATTTGCCATAACGATAGTTACGCATAGTATTAATTTGGCATAACATTTTTCGCATTTCTTTAGCATAATTACTTTACGCATAATTGTTTTTTTTTGTTATAATAGGCATTTGGTATAATAGACTTTTGGCATACTAATTAATTAGGTTAACTATATTATCCTATTTCAACAAAATACTTTTCGTAATATGTAAAATAAACAAGTACCGCTACTTCTTTATTACATATTACAAGTATCATCTCAAGGGCCACTCCCGCTGTACCCTATCCTATTTTTACACTATTATACCCATTTCAAATTTATTTTAATCTTTATAGGCGAAAAAACATAATGCTAAAATATAGTATGCCAAAAGACAATTTTGCCAAATGACTCTTATGCGAAAATAAAGCGTAACGTGTTATGCTAAAGTATTTTTTTACCAACTCGTTTGTCAATGCTCTATGTATCATCGCAGCAAGGTCACCAGCTTTTAGCAAAAGTAGCTTTTAGAACAAAGCCGATCACTTAAAGAAATATCGATCAAATCTTAAGGTTTCAACAGATATACAAATTGATAAAATCGATTATATTAATGAATATAAAAAGCTTTTATAAGCATAAACAAATCGATCTATCAGATCTCGATAACCTTTTGCTAATGCTTCTTAATAAACTCGAAACGAATTCACTCGAATAATAAGTCGACAATCGCAATCGATTACGTATTAATACGTTGCGGTGGAGATATGAAATAGGGATTATCGGGAATTGACTAGTTAAGCTACGCGTTGTCGATAAGCTGGTTAATCATAAATGTATTTTGGCGACAAATAAGCTTATGTGATCGTGATTGATAGCGTTGAAATTTGAATCATAATGTTCTCTCTATATTCTAAATGCGTTAGTCTATTTTCAATTGTACATGTACTGTCTTAATTCAAACTATTAAGTTATCATTAAAATAATTGCATATTTCATGAAGTGACAACAAATAACCATCGCTTTTGCTAAGACACATTTATTATCAGGCACCGTATCTTGATACTGGATTCTGGATTATTCAATTCAAATAAAAAAATCTAGTAGTAAGTATTTTAAAATTAACGACTACGTCTCTAGAATTCTTATGATACACGTTATTATTTAGTATTACCGAGTTTATTTATTTGTTATTTTTCTTCTGTCAGAATAAATGATTCTTTTCTTTTCTTTATAATTTACATCACTGTAAAGGCGATTACTAGATACTAGATATCTATATAAGCAATATTTATTAAACAAAGTATTTTGAAAATGTTATAACATGGTGAAGAGATTGCTGCCTTGAATTTATTAGATATCCAATATTTTTCAATTGACTATTTGTCATTTTGCTAGCTCCAGTCATTCTTTCTTTCGACCACTTTTAAACCACAACTACAACAGATACAAATCGCTAAGCTTCGCAGTGTTGCGCGTTTGACCCCCTGGCCCTCATAGATGTGGCAACTCCTCGTGAGAACATGAGAGTGGTCAGGGTAAGGCTCTTCATGTAAGTGTACATGTCGTGACGGATTATAGATACGACCTTGTACATGTTTATTTATGTCACTTGGTGAGTGTTACAAAAGATTAGAGATCGCAAACATACATTATATTATTATACTAACTTAAAACTTAAGGACTAAAATAAGGGATATTTTATATTGCATATCAAATAAATAATCGCCTATCAATACATACTCATCATTTATATTCTTTTTTGCATCAAATAACTTACTTCACTACAGATAAACTAAATGTTTAACAAAACTCAAACTGCAGATAATTCGAAATTACACATCAATATGACATTCCTTTTTTCCTCATAATGCAATACAGTTAAATTTATTTTTGTACAAAAATACTACATGCATAGCATAAATACTGACTGCACATCAAATTTACCATATTTCATAGCAAAATAACTATCCCAGTCGCATATTAACCAGTAAGTACAACTAAATCTGTTCATCATATTTGTATTAATTTTCAAGAAGCCATGCTCGGCAAATTTAATGATTATTATAACAAAAAAATCCTTTTACATTGCATTATTTCTCAGAACAACTTAACTGAAAAACTTCGCGCGTTTTTTCGTCACTGGAGTAAATAATACAAAAATAAAAGCTTTAGTTATGGCATAGGTCAATTATGGTAAAGTAGTAGGTTAGGTTAGGTTAGAACTGCGACCATAACATAGCGCGAGCCGAGCGAGCGAAGCGAGCGTGCCGCGGCAGCGGTCGGCGAGTGCTAGCTAATCTTTGTGATACTCCGACCCCTTTTTGAATCTACCCACTAAATAAAATAATATTATACTACCTACCAATTTCTTATTATCATAGATCGTAACAGACGACAGTACGTGGCGCCACCTGCAGAAGCTTAAAATGTGCCTATTGGGCAAAAAAGGAAGCGTGGACGCCCCGCGAAAGCAAGACCCGCTTTAATAATTCAATAAATTACAATTTTGTATCTAATTTTATATTTTTTTTGCTGATCTCATTATGTGATAATTAATAAATAATAAGATGCCTGTGACTAATAAAATGTTGTTTGATCTAGAAAAACTGCTGTAAATATTATAAAAATAGAAGCTATATTTAAAAGAAAAAGAGTTAACATGTATAATGTGCATTAAGATTATTGGTTGTGCATTGATAAAAAAGCTTTTACTTTAGGAAAAATTGTTGTGCGCTGTGAAAATAAATTGTAGTGTGTTAAGTGATATTTTGAGTTGAATATTTTGTTGTGCAATCAGTAATTTTGATGGGAATTCGGTATTTAATTGCAGAGAAAAAGGATATTTTATGATTTGCGTTTAAATACTACCCCTAAAATAACACCAATAAGTTATGCGTGGTCTGACATAAAAAGAAAAAAAAATACACTGTGACTTGAGAAGCTTCTCTCTGTTTCCTTTTGTCTTTAAAAATAGTTTTTTATGTCTTTTGTTTTTGCTTTTAGATTCTAAATTGGAGAAAATGGATAAGCGCCGATGTTTAATACTATTTTAATGCTTTTGAGTTTAGAATGTAGGTTAAATTAAAAAAAAAAAAACTATTTAGTGGTTAGCAATACCGTATACAACTGCTACAGAATGCACAAAACAGGGTTCATTAGCTGTTCGTTTTTGTTCCAATGCCTGTCTCCGTATATCTTCATTAGTTTCTGATAAATTATTTACTTAAATCTTCCTTGGAATACAAGGATTAAAACGCCGATAACCGCATTCAAATCGGATCAGTAGTTGTTGAGAAAATCGCGAACAAAAAAAAAGTTACATACATACCTACGGATAGAATACAGAACGTAAGTTAAAAGTCGGTGAAAAATATTGCCTGCATATGATTACCGGATGGCGGAGTGGGTAGTGTACCTGCCTGCGACGCCGAGGTCGTGGGTTCGATTCCCACTTAAGACAAATCTTTGTGTGCATGAACATGGGGGTTTGTCTATGACTGGGTGTTTCTATGTATAATGTGTATGTATTTACAAAAGAAAAGTTTATATTAGTATCAGTTATTCTAGTACCCATAGTACAAGCTCTGCTTATTTTGGGACTAGATGGCGTTGTGTGTGAGTTGTGAAATATTTATTTATTTATATTAATTAATATTTAAGATATTTATTTGCTTTAAAGACGCTGTGACTAGACAATACGCGAAATATAATAATTATATTGCATGTGTGCGGCTGGCTTTATAAGAACCAAGCATTTTTACTCAGCACCAATAACTCACAGTTTAATAACAGATATATTCTTCACAATACGTCCATCAAAATTACAGAGCGCACGGCAACACACCAAACTATACATGTCCAGTATAAAATGGTCTAAAATTGTATAGACTTCCAATTCAATACGAGACCAGCTTATTCTAGAAATGTATATCTTGACGTGTGTACATTAAGAACACAATAACTATAATTAAGCTCTAACGATACACGACTGCTTCACGCTTGTCCGATTATGTACAATCAATGTTTTTGTGATTTATTCGCAAATGCGTATGAAAAAAATACTTGAGTTGCATAATTACACTTTAATACTATCTTTTACCTGCTCCGTGTGTGCGGTGCGTCGATAAAAAGTATATAGGTTAAAAGTAAAGTATATAATTATATAGGTTTGTAAATAACATAACTTAACATTACACCTATTATCCAGAAGGGTGTTATGTTTAGGTCCCATGGGATAGGGGTTGAGCCTATCGCCATCCACTAGCCACAATCCTAACTCTGAGAAAGTGCCGGGAATCGAACCCGAAACAAATCCTTTCAAACTTTCGCTTTTATAAAGCTTACTTTACATACATAAGTAGTGGCATCTGTACATGTAAAGCAAATTTTTTCTTTAACATTAGTTGTTTACACGGCGAAAATGTTAAAAGTTATGTCGCTTGCGCCTTATGTATTAGACGGATGATTAAATGTAACAAAGAACAAAATTTCGATCAATTTGAAGTCCATTTTTATATTAAAAACTATATTCCATTCTTCGGCAGTCCGGGTAAGAAATATTGTGCCAAAACGCTTAGTGCTTATTTGGGGTATATCTACCATAAAGCGATGCCTGAGTGCCGTTTGTCTGGTTGCCTGATGGTAAAATGGAGATGGCACACTCTCCAAAATGTATCCCATAAAAGACCGACCAGCAACCTTGCGATGATACTCCAGACTTTGTAGTCAAGTATCCGTCAGACCGTTATCGCAGATGATTCTCTTGGCCCTCTTCTCGTCTCACCCGAGTGCCTAAAACATGTATATAGCTGAACCGACGATAAAGGTCGAACAGCTGCCTTGGTGTAAAATACCGTCTCACCTTGTTGAAGATGCCCAGCCTTTTGGCGACTAGTTGAGCTTTCGCCAATGTTTGAGCCGAAATTGAGTTTCGAAGTTAGCGAGATACATATCAAATTGCAATAAATTGTATGTTGAACCATAGATTGACTGCAGCTACACATTATTCTATCTGTGGTCTAAACTGCCATGTAGCTACATAAATAGTTAGTACCTATTAAATACTATAGTAGTTGTAATAATTGCAAAGTATGTCAGTTGATAACAATAATCAGTACATTCATTTAAATATATTGCTTCGTCGACAGGTCGTTATTGGCGTTTTACATCCATTACTGAGGAATATTTATGTAAATTATACATGCGGGCTATGTAATTATAGTCTAAAAGGATATCGGAATATTTTTTTGATGTTTTTTTGTTGAAGTTTTGGTCTTTTTGAGGTGAATTACATCTCTTTTGTACATGCTATTTATAATCGTGAGAAAAAAAACGTAAGAAATTTGTAATTTATCCTATGAATGCAATTTATGTTGTTAGTTCTAACTTATCTAAAACAAAAACATGAATAATCGAAACAGTCTTGCGATTTCCTTTAATTTCTATAAAGGTAACAATCTATTTAATACAACCAATTAATGTTATTTTTGAAACAACTTTTACTTGATACGACACTACGCTATTATTATTATTTGTAAACTAAAAAACTGGCACACTGGCAGGATAAAGCTCTGGAGAGGGTAGAATGGAAGTCTTTGGGGGAGACCTTTGCACAACAATGTGACAATATAGATTAAAAACAACTAAATCTTTTACAAACAATATTATTAAGCTTTTTTGAAGAGGGCTGTGTATAATTGTACATGGTTAGCGTAGTGGTTAATCGTTGGCTCTGGGAAGAGCTGTTTATAGCCATTGTGGTGTTAGGATAAGTCAGCTAGACACTGCGTTACCGTGTCCTGCTGCTTTTTGGGCAAAAACCATTTAACATAAAGGCATTGGTACGAAAGAAGAAGAAGAAGCGTAGTGGTTAATGCGGTCGCCACGCCACTGCACTGGTGTTGTGGGTTCGATTCCCACACCATGTGTGATCCACAATTTTTTGTCCTGACTCTGGGTGTGCTTGAAAACCCCCGCGACACAGTATAGGTACATATATCTTTGTGCGAGCGTTGTTAAAAATAAATTTAACGGTGGATTAAAATTGTGGCGGTACAATTTGCTATTCGAAGCTTTTTTTCAATAGCTCTACCATTCAAAATTTCATAATAATAAATTTTCAAAAACACATACATAATCAACATCACACAACAATAGTACCCAAATCTTCAACATGAAAGCGAGTGCCGAGTGGTTATGTCGGCGAGGTCGCGGGGTCGAGTCCCGACCCGGGCCTTTCACTGTTATGTAATGTATTGATTTGTATGTACTTGTTTTATTACGAGTTAGTTGTAGTTCTTGTTTTTAATTCGATATTATGGACATCCAATTGATTGCATTGTGATATGCAGAAGAGAGTGCGCTTAACTCAATAATAAATCCAGTGAAATTAAATATCATCTATAATCTCTAACTCGTTTCCAGGTCAATGTATACGCTTTTTCAATAAACTTCCTTTAGACGCAATAGAATTATCAATAGGTAAATTTAAAAAATATGTTAAAATTAGATTATGTCAAAAAGTTTACTACAGTATTTCAGACTACATGAATGATAATAGTATTTGGAAAAGAATTGCTTTTCTTATGTGACTTTTATATATACTTTTATATTGTTATATTTTTCATTTTAAAACATGGTGCACATGAGTTTCTCAACAGCTCTTCTCATAATGCAATACCCATCGGAGCTGGTACTTGGAATGATTTTAATTCGATTCTAAACAGTTTGATTAAAATTAGTCTGAGCCCCGGTTATTCAAATCATTGTAATTAGTATAATTTAGTATTATTTTTATGATTTATTTTATATCATTTTTTGTAATGTTTTGACGTGTTCAAGCGCCTTCGGGGGCCTATGAAAATAAATGTTTTGAATTTGAATTTGAATTTACGAGTATATTCATGAAATTCTTAAAATATTTAATATTCTCTTTATAGCATTTAGCTATGCTTAGCAAATTATACTAAGAAACAGTTGAAAAAGATACCTATGGGACCGGTAGTATTTGAACCTGCCACCTTTTGCACACCGGGCAGTCGCTTTACGAACGTCTCTTGCCAGGTCCCTAAATTTCTCAACTGTATGTTACGTCATTTTGTGACGTCACGTTCATTCTTAAGTAGGATACAAACCAACATGGCGAAGTTACAGTCAGCACAAATGTTGTAAAGAATGAACGCGTACGTTATTTCAATATTCTTTTTTTACTGTCCACCTATGCTCCGTCTGCGTGGTAGGTTAATAGAAACACAATTTATCTTTGAGAGTCGGGAAAAAGTAACCTAGATATCTGTATATATCTCAACTGCCTCTAAACTACATGTGTGTCAAATTTTAACTTATTCCATTTAGTATGTTTTGCACAAAAATGTAACAAACATGAAATTTAATTACCTCTAACCCTTCCCTGGTATCCACTCATGGTCAGTTCCTAGCTCCTGGTTTCTCCCGTCATGACCTCATCTTCCTTTCGTATATCCTGAAACCTCCAAAATCCCCACCTAAGGTTCTGCATATGCGTTGCTTTGGTCGCATGAATGTGGATGAGTTGCGTATGGATGCTTCCAAACTTCATTGGGGCAATGTTTATTCTTCTTCCACAGTAGATTTGATGGTGGATGCTTTCAACATGGCATTAGTTAAACTCTATGACATCCATGCACCGATCAAAAAGGTTAAACTAAGACGTCCTCCTGCACCATGGATGTCTAATGCTGTCAAGATGGCTATGCGGCGCAGAGATAAGGCCTTTCGAATTTATAAAAAGGATCGCTCCGAAGACACATGGAAGCTTTTTAAGGCTGCAAGGAATCGGTGTAATCAGATAATACGAAACGCCAAACGCCGACATATTCTAGATAACATTGCTTGTTCCTCTCCTGCCGGTATCTGGAGGTTCCTCGGGACCCTTGGTATTGGCAAAAAACAACGCCAGGATCTGCTGGGGACGATTGGTTTGGATGAAATTAATCGTCATTTCGCCTCTTCCATTCGTTTAGATCACCAAACCAAGTGTCGTACAGTAGATTACCTGGCTAGCCTCCCATGTCCTGATATGAGTCCTTTTAAATTTTCTCCAGTTGCTCCAGGCGAGGTTAAAAAGGTTATCCTTTCCATAAAATCAAATGCGGTTGGCTGTGATCAGATCAGTCGCCGCATGATCACCACCATCCTTGATATCCTCCTTCCCGTCATTACCCATATCGTGAACTTCTCACTACACTCAGGTATGTTCCCTTCCCAATGGCGTAAAGCCTACATTGTCCCATTACCTAAAATAAGTAACCCTTCCCTACCTAGCCATTTCCGTCCCATATAGATACTCCCATTACTCTCTAAGGTGCTGGAAGCATGCGTACATAAGCAGCTCTGCGGTTTTGTTTATCGCAACCATCTGTTAAGCCCTTTACAATCCGGCTTTAGGCCCGGGCATAGTACCGTTACCGCGCTTCTTAAAGTGACTGGCGACATTAGGGCGGGCATGGAGGAAACCAAAGTTACAGTGATGGCTTTGGTTGACTTTTCGAACGCCTTTAATGACGTCAGTCATGACCTCCTTCTGTCCATCCTATCCTACCTAATGGTCTCGCCAGAAGCGCTGGAATGGCTTTCATCCTATCTTCAGGGCCGCCAGCAATCTGTTCGGGTCAACGAAGCTAACTCAAGCTGGGTTGATCTAGAGGACGGCGTCCCTCAAGGCGGTATTTTATCTCCATTATTATTTTCTTTGTTTATTAATCTCATTACCTTAGACCTTCAATGTTCGTACCATCTGTATGCCGATGACTTGCAGCTGTATTCACAAGCAAATGTGGATAATATATCAACTGCCATAGATAGCATTAATAAAGACCTTGAAGCTATAAGGAACTGGTCTGGCAGGTTTGGTCTTTCTGTCAACCCTGCAAAATGCCAAGCCATTATTGTCGGTAGTAGTCGTATGATGAGTAGAATAAACACTTCAGTTCTTCCACCAGTTGTATTTAACGGAACGATTATACCGGTGAGTGCCTCAGTTAAAGATCTTGGACTTCATATAGACTTCACTCTTAACTGGCAAAAACAAACTGCTCACATCAGTCAAAAAATTACTGGTACTCTTCGTGCTTTATATAGGTTAAAGAACTTTCTACCTTCTAGAACAAAGATAATGCTTGTGCAGACCTTGGTGTTCCCCATGATCGACTATGGTGATGTATGCTATTTCGACCTGAATGCAGATCTTCTCAATAAGTTAGACCGTCTTCTCAATAACTGCATTCGATTTATATATAATCTTCGAAAGTATGACCACGTGTCTACTTACCGTTCTCAATTAACTTGGTTGCCCATCCGTCAGCGTCGGAATTTACGTGCTCTTACCACTCTGTACAGTTTCCTTAATTCTTCATCTGCTCCTAGTTACTTAGCTCCTTATTTCCAATTTCTATGCTCCAATCACGAGCGTGATCTTCGCTCGTCAAATAATTTACTCCTTCTATGTCCATCTCACACTTCTGGGTTTCTAAATTCTTCCTTTTTCGTTCAATCTGTTCTTTTGTGGAATGCGCTCCCTCTCGAAATCAGGATGTCCACTAACCGTTTTACATTCAAAATAAAAGTTCGGAATCTCCTCCGTGATAAGTTGTCGGAATCGTCACATCATTAGGTTACCACACTGTGTATGATTTTATATTTATCATCCAATATTTCTATTATATAATGTGTATATATGTTATATGTATTTATATATGTATATATAATAGTTAAGTATGTTTATATAGTATTTGATTTATACTTTAGAAAGTATATTATCATTTTATATTATTTTATTTTATTTGTAAGTTTTGTTAGTTTTGTTTTTTTTTACTATCTTTACAAGTGCACCTACCATGTTAAAGCTCTGCACCACCCTTGGTTGACTGGTAGAGAATGCCTTTGGCATTAAGTCCGCCTCTGTACAAATTGTGCATAAAGTTTTAAATAAATAAATAAATGTAATAATCCATACTTTACTATAATACCTAATTGCTCAAAAACTTCCGCATTTATTATATTAGTAGGATATAACACTTCAAAGTAAAATATATCAAAATACCTGGTTCAAAATATTAGAATATCTCGTTTTTTTTTCTCTTTAAAAAAAAATTACTAGCAATTTGCAAATACAAATTACTAGTATTCTTGTTAACTCCCTCCAGCTAAGCTTAATTCGCTTGTGTTAGGAGGAAGTTCACGTCCGTGGTGTTATGGCAAGCATTCGAACCCACGACCTCTCGATCGTAAGACCGATGCCTTATCCATTGCGCCACGGCCGCTTGATATTTGTTACACTTGAGCTGTTAACTTTGCCGTTTATTTAGTCAAGAAATCACCGATTCGTTATTAAAACATTTATTAATCATTATATAAAATATAATGTAATATACAATATACTAGCTTGAGGCGAAACATTTAACCTTCCACTAATCGTGATTAAGCTTCTAGGCATATACCTCCTCATAATACAAGATTAATATAATATTTTGATCGAAGATTTAGTCATATTAACATATATAATACTTGATTTAAAAGGATCTTCAAGGCCGCGCTATGTTTAAGTGCCGCTGCACACTGGGGAGCTAGTGAAAGCCACAAGTTGTTCTTCCACAACTTGTGGCTTCAACTAGTGGCCCAGTTACCATAACACAACATATCAATGTTTTCATATTTAAAAAAAAAAAAATCTATAATTTGCAGATTCAAATTACTAGTATTTTTGATAAGTTCCTCCAGCCAAGCCTAATTTGCTTGTGTTAGAAAGAAGTGTACGTCCGTGGTGTAATGGCCAGGATTCGAAACTACGGCCTCTCGATCCTTTGCGTCACGACCGCTTTATAACTAGCTTTCGCCGGCGCCCGCATAATATTTTGTTATAATGACCTATGTAAAAAAAATATGTGGCGATAATTATGAATGGTGTACAAAGATAAAACATTAACATACCAACATTTAAGTTAGACTTGCAGTATTAACAGCCTGTTAAACTGCATCCAATTTATTTGTGTGATGCCCGAACAAACGTACAGATAGGCAATAAATTTAAAAATCGAAGTTGCCTTCTACTGCTGTCATAAAGTCCCCTCGTATAATTATTGTTGGGACAAGGCTTTGAGTGTTCACGTCGACCTCCGTGGGTCTATTGTGATTGTAGTCTCATTAAAGACTCTCCTTTAGGCCAATAGCCTGCGAAAGTCCCGTCAAATCTCTTATATGTCATAGCTCAATTACAATTTTATTTTCATTTGCTTTTGGTCGTGTTTAGTCGGCGCCACCATTGGCCTAGTGTGCGAATGCTCTTATAAAGTATCAAATATCTTATTTATGAATATTATAAGAGGCGTTGAAATATTAGTCTCACATATTATTACCAATTCAGTCAATATTTTTACATCGTTTTAAAAACAAGTTTTGTTTTAAATAATATATTCGTCAAATGATATATTAGCCATTCTTTATTTATTGCCATCCATTATGTTTGACATAAATAGAAAAATATTTCGATGAAATATTGCTAATTTCAATAAAGATGTCTGATAATATTTGATGGTTTTAATATGATCGAATATGTTATTTACTTAAATATTTATAACATAGCATGCTTAAATTCAAGCAGGGTAAAATAAAAAAGTTTAAATACTACGTAAAACGGAGGTCTAAAAAACACAAAAAATATTTCAGATATAAATCCAGATGTGCATAGGTACAAAAATGGTCAAAGTAGAGCCGTAGTGGCACCCACTGTATACCGACTATGATTATGTGTGTTCCACCTCCATTAAATTGCCTTTATACATACAGCCTTTTTAACGGGATATTATTATAATCCCACCCACACACCCACCACTGTGACTCCTGTGACGCCAGGATCTACAGCGGTAACCAACTGAAAGGCACCGTGCATGACACACGGCAATCCCAGGGAGAGTTGAAATTGTCTTGGAACCCGAGACGAATTTAATCAGAAGTATAAAGTTGGAGTTGGAAAGTACATAATAATGATAAATAATAATATTAAATATCTCACAACTTACACACAACGCCATCTAGTCCCAAACTAAGCAGAGCTTGTACTGTGGGTACTAGAATAACTGATATTTATTATATACTTTTCTTTGGTAAATACATACACACAAGCGGGAATCGAACCCGCGACCTCGGCGTTGCAGGCAGGAACTCTGCCCACTCCGCCATCCGGTCGTACAGCCTGTGTCACCCGGCTCGGTTTTCAAATCTATTGACACCTCATTCAATAAAATCCGTTCAGTATTATAGGTATGATATAACATACAAACATACATACTGTTAGCGTTTTCCTGGCAACACTATCATGAAATATCATAAAATATCAAACAACAACAACAATTTTTTATTATTTTTTTATTAGAAGCTGTTGGTGACAGTGTTAATTATGTATGTTTTGGTAATTGTTCTTAATTATAATACTGTTTGTTTCTTGTACCACATTAGATAAATAAATAAAATATATCTCTTGCTATTACCAAGTTATTTCGCAATCCAGACGTAACTTAGGTACGCATAGATGTTAAATCTATGCAAGAATCGAGGAAGCCACTCCTAGCTGATGTCACTGGGTTCTACACTCGGTGATTATTCTACTGAGTAATTAGAATATACTGTGACACTAAGGGCCGGTTGCACAATCGTAGTAATAGTTATTTGCCAAATAAATTACAACTTGACTTTAAATTACAATTTGAAGAAAGAATAGAATAATAGAATAGAATAGAATAATCTTTATTACAGTCCACAAGTACATACAAAGATATAACAGTAATAACCACACTAGGCAAAGCCTGTATCGTGGTTATTAATAGCGTCTATACAGAAATTGAACTTAAGAATTTATACTAAAGTAACAATATTATAAACTAGACATAAAACTCGTAAAGTTATTATTTTAAAACATAGTAAAACATTTGCGTTGTGTGTGAGTATGCGTGTCTGGTTGTTTGTGTGTGTGTGTGGAAAGGAATTCAAACTTGCAATTTCATATCGATGACACTTTACATTCGTTATCTATTGAGTAGTGTTTACTTGACGGTTGCGAGACAGTATCGGCTATACATTATGGGGATCAGGCCAGACAACAAAAACAAATGCACACTTTTAAATTATTACAATTTATTATTCTATCACACTGTATTTATTCACCTTTAATTAATCAAGCACACTTTACTTGTTTTCACTTCTGATCGAACCACAAGACTGTCCGCCATATCCGCGACATCGTCCAATCACGAGCCGTCACCCCACCACCGGAAATGAGTCGTGATTGGTCGATGATTAAACTTAATCATACAAATGCAAATGATATCATAATAATTCAATTAAATAATAACTTTAAATAAGAAAATTTTACAAATTGAAAATCACCATTAATTATAATGTATTACCAGCTACTTCCTGTATCTTTATAATTTCATTTGCCGTTTCAAACCAATTCAGTATCTATTTTCCAATCAGAGATCAATTGGATAACAATGTAAATAATAAGTAAATGATAAATAACTATTTAAACCTAACAACATATATATAATAAAATTGTAAATTTGCCGTGTCTGTGCAACAGCAGTAGAAGCCAAAACATACAACATTCTTTGGATTTTTGTCTGTCTGTTTGTCTGTATGTTCGTAGGCGCATCACGTAAAAATTGCTGCTTGTAATCGGATGCGGTTATCACAGAAGTGTAGCTAAAGGTCTAACTTTAAAACTGGTGTATGTTTTGGCTTTGTATTTTATTTTAAATAAGGTAATTTAGAGGGTGTAAATTTACGTGGGAGATTCGTAAATTTTAAAGGAAAATGCAGGACGTATATGAACTGTATGATAGTTTGTTTTGGAAATATCACTCCCCAAGGTGGTGTATTAGGGGTTGTAAGTTTATTTTGGAAGCTTCTTCAATTTTATAGGAAAAAGAGCATGAAGATACCAAATTCCACAGCTAGATATAGAGTAATACTTTATCTTTAAAATTAAACAAAATAATCGTGATTTTTCAAATCTATACTAATATCATGCTGATTATTATGTTTTTTTAATGAACACGCTAATTTTAGAAACTACTAGACCGATTTAAATGATCCTTTTTCGTTCGTACAAACTACCAAAGGAGACAAGAAGCAACACATATTTCATATCACCGCTAAGTCACAAATCCGCGATCCTATTTAAGCTGACGAATTTATTAGTCAATTTGTTTTCACGGGCCTATCTTTATATGTAAATCAATGAACACGACAGAAACTGGGCAGTCATCGTATTATACAAACATAAGAGGCTGTATAATTAATAAATGAGGTATCCATCATGGTTTACACATGCCTAAACATCAAGCTATACCTACATTTCCAGGATAAGAAGGTCTCCCATTATATAGGCTTTCTGGGCTATGCGAGACCAACTTTTACTGGTAATGTATAATTTAATGTGTTGCCTATGTACATACACGGGTGTTATTTATAAAGGCTTTCAAGCCACTCTGTTTCTGCATTTCACGGTTCCCATTATTTTTTATGTGAGCGAAAAATACTTATTCCAAAAACATGTCCGACCATGATGGATTTTGCGATGAAAATTTTCGTTTTTCTTAAATAAACTGACGGTTTTTGCTGTTAAAATTAAACACGTAAATAACTTATTATTTTAAGTCGTAAAATTTTGCATACTGATTGAAAATTTTAAATGAAAAGGCACTACCGTAGTTGTAAAGCCTGTGGGCTTTATATGAAAATGTTTCCATGAAAATTCATAATGTTCGGTTTCTTACATGTGGGGTTATATCAGCAGTAAAATAATTGCTCTATTTCTGATTATTGATCAATGGCAGCCGCGGTTTTGTGATTGTGGTTTGTTTACATTTGCATCATGTAGGCACAAAGTTTTGTGAAATAGGTATAATCCTTTATTGTGTTTTTGGGCTTCGGTTTACTAGTATTTGATCTGTCTACTCATGAAAATAATCACGTGTGTTGTATTTTTATTCATTCGGTTTTTAGTATTTGTTGTTATAGCGGCATCATCACTTACCATCAGGTGAGATCGTGGTCAAACGCGTGCCTATCCACCATAAAAAAAAACCAGTTATACATCGTCTGTGAAAATTTTATCTGTCTAGCTATCAAGGTTCACGGACAGACAGACAGACCTTGACGGACAGACAGTGTAATTTTAGTAATAGGTATCCGTTTTTACCCTTTGTGTACAGAACGCTAATGATTTGACTAGCGACTGTCCAAAAAAGTGCTTTTTGCTCAAACCAAAAAATATTTCCAATTTTAAACAGAAATAGCCAATATTGCTGAATCAAAATGTCCAAAAGTAATCTTTCGACTTTTGCGCTAATTTCGAAAGCTTTCGTAAACACTCGAATTTGATATTTATCTGTCAAGTATTTTGCACAGATTTTACGTTATCATTGTATTATTTACTTTATAGACTTTGGTATAGAGTTTATTTTGCCTTGTCTCAGTGAGAGCCGCATTGATGAATCTTGGTCCCATCTGTGTCGCGCAATTAACAATGTTAAGTCGAGGGACTTATTCTTGTAATTTACTAAGGAACAAACAAGTCGTGCGCGATGTTTGAATAGGACGATATTTTGTTTTTTTTCTTTTGTTTTCCTTAGAAGAAGTAAGAAAATCTTACATTTTCTCTTAAGTATTGATAGGCCACGCGAATCGATTGATTGAATTTACTGTCAGGTCTGGATCTCATCTATGGAAATCGAAAGTGAAAATAATCAGAATGAGGGGAGTATCATACAATGAATGTTCTATATCCCACAAAAGACATCCTATAAAACTATAAGGACATATTTCTTTAGTTATTTACATTTCATTGATTTAGAGGAATTGCCCAAATCGGTCTAGGCGTCTTTAAGTAATCCGCGAACAAACATAAAAAAAAATACAATCGAATAGAGAACCTTCTCCTTTTTGTTGAAGTCGGTTATAAATAACAACTTCAAACCGCAAAGAATGATGAATTTTGCATAGCAAACACCCTAAACTACGAAGGAAAATACTTCCAAGTCTCTCGACAAATAAAGGCCAATATCGAGCACTTCCCAAATAGCCCCCCAAGAAAGTCACGCCTGTACAATAGTGCGTAATTTTTCGAGCCATTTGCTTCTTCCCATTGTTGGGAACTGCAATTAGACAACAAGGGGACTTGACGTTCGTCTGATCGACTATTAATAATTATTGTTGCAATTACTTACGGTTTGTTGCTGACTTTTGAATTTTGCTTTGTTATTGAAGACGCTCGAAAATTTTGGGAACATGTTTGGTGTTTAGAAATTGTCGCGTGGCTTTGATAATTGCGCGCCTTGTTTTGTTATGATTTGTGTTGATTTATTTTGCTTGGTTATTGAGTTTATTCTAGGAAATACATTTTTTTATTTATTTATTTATGATACAACTGCCTTTTGCACTCATATTTGCCCAATCCGTGCAGTATGTCATAAACAGTTTTAACATACATGGTTAAACAATAATAAAAACTTTAAAGATTACTTTGTGTGCTCTAATATCTATAATCTCTAATCTCTAATATTATAAAACATTTTTTTGGTATTTGAAGTTCTCTTAAATTGTGTTTGTGAATATTATCATGGTCCTTCAAGCCGGATTTTAGAAGTAAACTAAAAATAAAATATATTATTTTCCTAATATAATCATCCTTAAGAGCCTATACTATCTCAAATGGCTTAGCATGATCCTTCGTTACGTCGAAAATACTGCAGCATTAATTTTGAAATAAATATATGGTAAAGTTGAGGATTAATGTTAGGTACTATGTTAGCCGAAAACACGATTCCATAAAATTTTCTCGATAGAAAAAAATCCCAAAGTTACCTCCAAAACGATAAAAAAAACCGCTGTAATTAAAAAAATACGTCAAATTGAATCATGAAACTTTGCATACTTACTGAACTAACTATAAAGCAGGTCTTATGTTATGTACATTTTTAAAATTACCATTATTTTCACTTTAAAAAAAAAAATACCTATACTATCGGCGTCTTGAAGCTCATTCCCTTCCGCCCGACACCCCCGTTCAGTCTCGCTTCGGCTTTCGGACGGGATAGCTGTGTCGCATGCGCTCAGAACACACAATACGCAACAGGACTACGTAAAATTGAAGTAGGTACTTAGGTTTCTAGTGTTGGCGCAATGGGAAATAAGCGTAATAAAAATAAGAAGCGTCTGGGTTGGCGTAAAGAAACAGGCAAACATAAATGATAAACGTTATGAAGTAAGTATCTACCGACCTATTTACTACAATATTAGTGATTACAAACATTAGTACAAAGTTAGTGATTAGTAGTTAGATAGCTTGTAATATTTTAAAGCAAATTTTAGCTTTGCTATGCATTTATTTTTATGTAATATTAAAGTTGAAGGTTCGTCTAGCTAAAAGCTGGCACAAAAAGAGTTGAGAAATTTCGAGTCCGGCAGCATACGAATCCATAGCTGAATTGGCAAAAGCACTTGGGGCGTATACCCAAGAGGTGCAGGTTCGAGTCCTGCTGGATTCTTAATTTTTCAACTTTAATATTACATAAAAATAAATGCATAGCAAAGCTAAAATTTGCTTTAAAATATTACAAGTATTTGATAAAAATGCGTCATCTCTTGACTGTAACAGTATTGATCTTAATTCAAACTTACAGTATGTGAATAGTACTTATTACATCACATAGATGGCGCTAAAACCAAATAAGGTTCGTCTAGCTAAAAGCTGGCACAAAAAGAGTTGAGAAATTTCGAGTCCGGCAGCATACGAATCCATAGCTGAATTGGCAAAAGCACTTGGGGCGTATACCCAAGAGGTGCAGGTTCGAGTCCTGCTGGATTCTTAATTTTTCAACTTTAATATTACATAGTTAGATAGCATAAGTTTGGTGCAGTGGCTAAGCGGTTGGCTGCTGCGCTACGAGTCGCAGGTGTTTCTGCATGTGATTTGTGTTCGTAAACCACCGTCCACGATTCAGAAGAAATTCAGGTGGGACAACTTAAGAAAAAAAAGTTATCTGTTTTTATTTTGACAACATACCTACAACAAATAGGTTTATATAACATTTTTATATAACATGCATGTTGCCTGAGTTATGCGATCCCAGGCATGTTCGAAATATGCCAATGAGATTTAAGCGAATTAAAATGATTGTTGTATAATTTTGACAATGTTTAATTACTTTCAAAAATGTATGGTACCTATATACTAAAGATGCCACGAATATTCGGCAACTATTCGGTATTCGGCCTATTCGGCCACTTTTTTTGCTATTCGGTATTCGGCCGAATAGTGCGTACTATTTGGCCGAATACCGAATAGCAAATCATGTAAAAAAAGACACGTTATTTTACTCAAAATTATGTATTTATTTCCAAATTACAACATTTTAGTACTTAAAATTAATCAGTGGTAAGTTGTGATGGATAAAAACGAGCTTTTCAGCATTTTTTGGTAGCAAAGATCGAGATCGCTTTTCATCGTAAACGTTACCAGCCTCAGAAAATAACCTCTCACTATAAACGCTACTTCCAGACAAAGAAAGATAAACTTTATATTGTTTTTCGTTTGCTGACCACCACTTAAGTAAGGATAGGCCTTCCGATCTAGGTGAATAGATAGACCGATACACGTGTCCTACTAATTTAACTATCGTAATTTCGGAAAGAAAGTTTGATTATCAAATTATTTTCATTACTGTTTTGGCGCTGTTTCTCAGTGGACGGACGGTCTTTTGAATTTCGCGCCAATTCACGACCGTGTACTTCATATTTATATTGTAAATAGCTTTTATATATAATGTATCGTAAGTAGGCTAGGTAATTAGAACATTAGTTAGGTAAATACTAGTTTCAAGTGCTCAAGTGCATTTTAGTGAGAAAAACAATAACAATGCCGCTTGCTGATCCGCGCGGTTTTACTCGCGTTAAAAGTTACTATCCCACTCTCGTCGCCGAATATTCGGCGCATCGGCCGACAGCGTTGCCGAATATTCGGTATTCGGCCAATTCACTATTCGTGGCATCTCTACTATATACCATACATAGCTACCTACCCTACCCTACCCACCTACCTACGTACTTACCTACCTTCCTACCTACCTACATACTTTCCTATCTACGTACCACCTATCCTACCTACCTACTCACATACTTATCTACGTACCTACCTATCCTAACTATACTTTAGATAAGTATCTTATTGTCTTGTATTTATACAAACCTTATAATGAGAATCACGAACACAACAAAAAAGAATTATCCAATTTGGTGCAGTCCTTCGGAACTTATGCGCGTACAGCGCGTACATACATTTGGGCAATTCATTTTTATATAGATGCATAATAACTAAGAAAGTAGTACAAGAATAATAATATAATAGTAGGATAATACAAGGCGAAAACTATATAATATTATAAGATTGTAAAATAGAAAATTGTAAACTTACTACCAAGCCATTGTAACTACAAAACCCTCAGCGCAATGGTGGCTCGCGTTTGACTAGTTTTTTGTGGCAGTAGAATTTATGCAGTGCTTGGTTAGTACTCGTCCGATAATAGTTTACAAAATCGCTTGTGTGCCCGCGTCACCGCGAGTAGTATTGTGCGAGCGAGATAGAGAGTGAGGAGGCGCGGGGAAGTGGGGGCGAAATTTGAATTTGAGCTGAGGTTGTATAGGCTCTTAAAAGGTAGAAAGCTTATAAAACTATAGTTGAATCGAACGAATTGACAAAATGCTTTACTTCGCAGGTTTTCTTTTAATTTCTTTGAATATTACACAACAGACACACAACGCCATCTAGTACCAAACTAAGCAGAGCTTTTACTATGGTTACTAGAATAACTGATACTAATACACATACTTTTATTTGTAAATACATACGTATTATACATAGAAACAGCCATACCAAGAAATACCTTCAAGTTCATGCACACAAAGATTTGTCTTGATCGGGAATTGAACCCGCAACCTCGGCGCCGCAGGTAGATGCACTACCTACTTCGCTGTCGTTATTTGTCATTACAAAAAAGCATAAAAGGAGCCTCCCCGAGTGACATACACAACGATTCCCTACGTCCGGCGCACCCTGAGCAATTCGCGAGATCTCCAAAGTGAATTGGCTAATCCTTTCACCACGATGGCAAATCAAAATAAAATTTGACTCAGCCATCGACACGACGAAGAAGAAGAAGTTTGATATATCCATGTAAAAATGTAAGGGCACTCGCCCACGACCGAGTTTCGGTTGAACCGATTATAATCGGACCGCGTTTTCAAGAGATCAAGAGAGACGGACGTATTAATGTTCACACATGAAGTTATACTTCCTAATAATTTTTGTTTCAAAAATGTTAAGTCTTCAAAACGCCCCAAAGAATTGTGCTTCTATAAATACGTATTAACTCAATGGTTAGAATTACGACGAAGAAGAAGATTACAAAAAAGTCCTATTCATTTCCTTCCGGAATCTCTATTTAACTTGTAATTCTTCTCGAGTTTCAAACCCTAGAGTCCATAAACCACATTTTGACAAATATAACGACCGATCCAATGCGGTATGTCAGTATGAATAAAGATAGACCTCATATCTCACTCCTTAAGACATTTTACTTATGACGGTAGTTGTAAATTTCGTATTCAACGACCCCGATTTTGAAATGCAATTTTCAACTTTATGTTTTAGATGTTTAGGTTGAATTTGATGTGGTTAGGGTGACCATAAATTGGTATTAATACGTACATTATTTCGGTAATATCTTAGGTTCTGAAAAGTGGTTTAATGACTTATCAGTGTTTCAGAGTTTTATCGCCTTTTTTCGATGTTTTCGAACTTTTATTGGGCTCGTTTGATTCATTGACTTGAGGTTTTTACTTACAATGATTAATTAAGTAATATTATTAATGCTAGATTTGATTTTATAACGTAGTGTCAGTATTATATTTACGCCTCATTTCTAACGGAACTATTCTTCCCATCTTTTAAAACTAATACAATGTGAAAATATACGACTTTGCAATTCAATGAAAGATAGACACAATTTTTTTAAAATTACATTTTCAAATCGTCTCTTAAATAATTACAGTCACAGTTGGTTCTAATAGCAATACCTATTCTTGACCCCTTGATAAAGTGGAAATATAATTTTACTAGCTGTTCGCGACTTGTTGACGAAAAACACGAAATTTAGGAATATTATTTCAATTTTTTTCAAAAATATTATCTATCCTTGGCCCCTTAATAATGTCGAAATATAATTTCATAAAAGAAGACTAAAACTCAAACAAATCCCCTTAGTTAAACCATAGTCAAACCACAGTGTCAATATCCAACTTTCAATCCAAATAAAAGTAAACCCAACCTTTTCGCCTGTCATCCGTGGCTTACAATGCCCAGAATAATACCGAAACCGAAATGATAACCAACTAACTGACAAATCAAATAAAAACTAAATTGATCTGGTTACTAAGTCAATAGCAATTGGTTCCGAAATTAACAACACAAACATGGATAGCCTAGTTTGAACACATAGGGATGGGAAACCAAGGCACGTATGAGTGGATAATTTAAATGACGTTAATTAAAACAATTTTAGCTATTTTTGCCTATTATTTGTATGTGGAAGCAGAAATAGCCGTGTGGGACCGTAGGACTGCGAAGTCAAAGGTCTCGGGATCGAACCCACGGCACACACCTCTGTTATTAAATCGTTAAGATTCGTCTTTTCGATGATAAGTGGGAATTTTATTTTATCATAATATAAATTTTCACTTGCTAATGGTGAAGGAAAACATCGTGACCTGCATGCCTGAGAATGCCTTAAAAGTGCTCGAGGCAGTCTACCAAGCCGCACTTGGCCAGTGTGGTGGGCTATGGCCTAATCTTTCTCATCATGAGAAGAGGCCCGAGCCCAGCAGTGGGACGTGTAATAGATACAGGGCTGCTATTATTATTTGTTTTATTTGTATGTTTACTTATTTTTTTTTAAGTGACGCTTTAATTGTATATCTATTTTTTGGCCCCATATTTGCTTCCAAAAAAACAAAACGTGTTTTGTTGTATTAATAATTATGCTATACGTCTCGGCACGTCTGTTTTTTATATTCGTTACTACCAACTGCCACAGTAATATCGTCGAAAAAAATTACACGTTGAACTAACTATACCTCCATTCCATTGCGTGTCCCATCCCTATACCAGAGTATACTGAAATATGATTGGGGATAGCTGATTGAATCCAAAGAACACCTTTTGTTTGACTTTAGTACAATATTCATGTTTGATTACTGAACTAATCAAATAGTTATTAGCCAACTTTGTACCGACGAGTTCGAAACTTCTATAACTTTGTTAGGTTATATTATTTGTGTTTGTGTTCTTGCCGCTTGATTACCTATATTATTATCTGGTGTTGATTTAGACGTACTCAATTTACTATATTTTATGTTATATAGTGCTAATGAGAGCTATTTATATCAATAGATATTCTGGATCGCAAATACCAAAGTTGTTTTCTGCGGTCGCCCTCTTGGCTTGTTGTTTTCTGACCACTCTGGATTTTGAATACCCTGTATGCCAACATAAAATGGAATTAATGTTTTTACGATCCTATGACTAACTTGAAAGTTAATATATTTTAGATATATTTTAAAAAAAAAACTGAGTTTTCACTCTATAAGGTCAACCTTGGAAAGCTCAGCTTTTTTTATATATTTCTGTTTCACTTTTCCAAACATCCTTGAGAGAGGGACCATCCAGTTCCTTACCTATAAGCTGCCAAATGGGAGTGTTTACACTAAAGGTACCTGATTTAGATAGATTTGTAGACTCTTAATTATTTCTACCACAAAAGCATGATGCCCAAGACCTGCAGCGTGGCAACGCATATTTTTTGTCATAAGTCAACTTGCAAGTAACTTTAAAACCGTCTTTTTTTACCAACAGACACAATTTCAAATACTCTTCGATATTTTACTCAATGTTACATATGCATCTAAAACGTCTAAAACCTCACAAGTCACATGATACTCTTAAAGCTTCACAAACACGTTAAAAGCTTTAACCAAACAAGGAGCTTTTTGGAGCACCTTTTGTTGACTTTGTACTTGTTTCGATACAAAAAGGATATGTCTGCGATAGATATTTGAACTCTTAAAGGGAAGTAAAGATACATACTTTCCAACTCTAACTGTATAATAGCAGCCCTGTATCTAATACCTGTCCCACTCCTACTATTACATTTACAATCTTGCTAGCCCTTTCTCACGTGGTGCGACTGCCATCAAACCTGCACAACCCAGTACGAGGTAATACGATTCTCTTTGTGAGACTAGTTGTCAGACTGTTTAGCCTCTGACTACCGTAACGACTGCCATAGATGTTCCAATGGCAACCGAGACCGACGGCTTAACGTGCTCTCCGAGGCACGGAGGAAAAATTGTTATGATAAAAGCCATTGTCACCCATCACGGCCGACCGCGGTTGCATTACTTAACCTGCAAGATCGATCGTTCCGCGAGCTCTTCTAGCCCCTTCTTTTACGGATTAAACAATGCGTCAAAAAACGATATTCCAAAATAAATTTCACACATAGTAACAAAGAACAACAAACACCACAACTAGCAAAACATCGCGAACTAATAAAATATTCCCAACTCCATAACACAAAATCAAATATAAGAAAAACAGTTGCTGAAAGAAACATGAATTCGTATGCCAGAATCGTCGGTTTTCCTGAAGGGCGCCGCAGGGAATTGGGGGGGAAGGTAGGTATCGGGGGGCATTGTATTGTTTCATATCCCACGGAGTTATTGGATCGGGTGATTGACAACATTTGAATTCTTTTTGGGATTGTTAGGTTAGATTTGGTTCGGTCTTGCAGGTGTAGTCGATGGTAAATATGCGTCAAATTGAATGGGTCAATATAAATAAACATACTCTGGATATGGATTACCTGTGAGTCCTTATTTGGGCCTGCAATATCTTTTATCTTTGTACCAGCTTTTATCAATTTCGGTTCAGTGCTTCTGCTGTCAAAGTACAAGCATACTTTACTTTAAATATTAATTAAAAACTACGAGTAGAAAAGAATGTAGTCTTTAGCCGATTTCACCACTCAGCTATAGTCGCCTCTTGCCAGGAGCCTGAATTGCCCAACTGTATATTACGTCATATTTGTATGCAAAATTCAAAATTCAAATTCAAATTCAAGTCATTTATTTTCATAGGCCCCAGCCAGGAGGCGCTTGAACACGTCAAAACATTACAAAAAATGATATAAAATTAAATAATAAATAATACTAAATTATACTAATTACAATTATTTGAATAACCGGGGCTTAGATTAATTTTAATCAAACTGTTTAAATTCAAATTAAAATCAATCCAAGTACCAGCTCCGATGGGTATTGCATTATGAGAAGAGCTGGTGAGAAACTCATGTGCACCATCTTTTAAAATGAAAACTATAACAATAAGTAGGTATACATAATAAAAGTCACATAAGAAGAGCAATTCATTTCCAAATACTATTATCATTAACATATCAAAAGCCGCAGGTTCAAAACCTTCCGGTCCCATAATTTTTTCAACTGTTCATTAGTATAATTTGCTAAAAATAACTAAATACTACAAAAATAATTAATAATAAGTCGAAACACGCGTTCATTCTTCACAAAATTTCTGCTGAATGCCATGTTGTGTTTGTATCCTACCTAAGAGAGGTACATTCAGATAAACATGACATCTCTTAGTGACGTAACATACAGTTGAGGCATTTAGGGTCCTGGCAAGAGACGACTGTAGCTTAATAGTTTCAAGCGGCAGCCCAGTATGCTGAGGTCGCAAGTTCAAATCCTGTCGGTCCCGTAATTTCAAACTGTTTCTTAGTATAGAAACATTACTTCTACAATATCGGACCAGTTGCTTTTAAATAGCAAAATATCAACATCAGAACTACATTATAATGTTCTTTAAAGAAAAATATAATTCCCCGCCACTTCGTACTTCGCTTGTGAAACAGGGAAAAACCACTCATTTAGTTTTTTTTTTGATAATCTTTTCGAGTGTTTATGAGTCTCGCGGCGTGATCGCGATTAAAATAATTGTAGTGCGTGCTACACCGTAGACTGGGGGAAAAGGGTTGATCGTAACATTGAATAGTAATTTGAGTACGATAGAATAAGCAGATTAAAAGAGGAAATATTTTTTTTTTGGGTCGACAATTTTTAAAGGAACATTTTGAAATTTCTATCTATAATTATATAATTTATTTGTTCACAAAAATAAAAATAAAAACAAAATTCCTATTTAGTCATTTATTTTTAATAAATGACTAAATCTAAATCTATGTACAAACCTAGTCTGTTAAGCTTCGGTTTCCTAGCATAGCGGTGTGGAATAATGCGGTTGTAAAGATAACGGTACAATGAAGTCACTAAAACGTTGCCTATGTAAAACAAATGTAGTGGTTTCCTAGAGAGCGGTGATCGACCTTACGTATTACATATTAATCGTGTCACGGTAATAATATTACGGCCGCATTACCTATTCCACACCGCTTTCCTAGGAAATCGAAGCTTAAGACCGCTACCAGTAGGCAACGTTCCCTAAATGCTGGCAGCATTGCCACGTTGTATGGCAATGCTCAACTTCTGGCCAAAATAAATACCAGTATTCTGAGAACGTGTGGAAAATAATAATAATTATTAATAATATAATTATTGTTTAATGAAAAGAAAAATGTTATTGGTGTGGCGGCATCCGCACATAATAAATGAAGGATGACATTCACAACGTCAAGAAGTGACACACACGTAGTATATGTCAAAGAGCGCTGAATAGCAAAGTGTTCACAGGGAGTGTACATATATACTATATTTATAAGAATTAAAACACTTCATATATCAAAAGAGTATTTTATTCGTCTACCGTTGTTGATTGCAATAGCCTTCTCACAAAATTACACGTTGGAGACTTTTTTATTACTTAAAATATAAAAGTTAAATTAATCTTAAATATGCTACTTTTTATGGATACTTTCGCCGTAAAGGAGCTCTTAATTAGGTTTTTAAAAGAAGTCTAGACATTATTTTATCAATATTTTAAAGGTTCTAACATCTAATGAATACTAATTTCTCAAGAATAAGTAACTGTCTCGTATGCGCCTCTCACCGCGGGGTCTTTGGTTCGACTCCCGGGTCGGGCAGTGTTACCGAAATTTTCGTCAGGAAATAGCAGCACGGAGATGGAATTGTGGTTAGTGGATGGCGATAGGCTCACTCCCTATCCCATGGGACCTAAACATAACGGGTGAAGTATGGGTAATATGAGCGTTATTTTATGTTAAATATCGTTTCAAGCACCAGAAATATCTATTTTTTTCCGTTATATCTACCTCACTAGGAAATCGAACATGATTAATTAAAGTAGGTGTAAAAAACAGTAGTTCCACATCTGTTCGATAGCCCCGTTTAATATGAAACCTTTTGACCCAAACCTTGACCTTTTACACTCCAAATCTTGGTGAACCAAACTCCCTACAAAATAAGGTTGAAAATCGCTTGGCTCTTTCAAAAAAAGGTAAATGGGACGCGAATTTCAATATCAATAAGAGAGAGTTATTGAAGATCCGTCAGGTATTGGATTCAATTTGTTTTTTTTATCAGAAGTCAAGCGGCTACTTCGAGCTGGTGCCGATTGGTTGAAATAACTTGCTGATTTAATTTATGGACTTTTTATCGTATTTTTTGCTACTTTGGACAGGCTGCAGGTAGAATGGCTTTTCATTTTAGACTTCTAAGTTAACATAAATCTAACCTTGCCCTTTAATACCCAGAAGGGTGTGACAAAAGTATCACACCCACAATTCACCCACATTAAGGTGTCATGTGATAGGAAGTGAGCCTACTATTTTTTTTTTTTTTTATACTACGCCCACAGCGAACGAACGTGTAGTCCACTTAATGGTAAGTGGAGTACAGCCCATGGACATCAACAATCCACAAAAGCAGATTATAGATGCGTCGTTGCAGCTGAGGACTACGGTGGTATGCCTCATGTGCCAGTAATCTCTGGGCCTGATCTCACCACCAAACCGGACGGAACACAGTAATGGAAGCACTACTATTTGGCGGCAGGTTAGACGGTGGTGCTGCCGCCCTCGAGCTCATTCACAAGAGCTCTACCACCGGCAAAGTGAGCTTACTAGCATATTCCGGTCAAAATTCCGGGGAGAATTTCTTGACGGAATAACACTCTTTGGCCCATCCTGGGGATCAAACGCGAGATCGATCAGAAGTCACACGCGCTAACCACTAGACCAACGAAGCAACAATCAACCTGTAATCTTCTTCTTCGTCGTGTCGATGGCTGAGTCAAAATTTATTGGTCTAATAAGTGGCCACTGTTATGGCGCTCTCGTCGGCGTTCATGAGCGCCTCTCTTGTGCAGGTGGTAGGGCATTTTAGACAGTCAGTAAGGTGGTCAAGGTTTTGACTTGCCATCGTGGTGAAAGGATTAGCCAATTCGCATTGGAGAACTCGGGAATTGCCCAGGGTGCGCCGGACGTATGGAATTGTTGTGTACGTCACTCGGGGAGGCTCCTTTCATGCACCCCACCTGTAATAATAAGCACAGCTTTTTGTAAATATAACATGTATTAATGTAAGTCAAAACTAATGTTTGATACGTCTATCACTATTGACGGAATGCACCAGGTTCCAATCTGCCAGAGGAAAATTATTAAAGGCATTAAATATACACGATATAGGGATGTTTCATCATATATTGTCTGCACCTAGTTCTGAAGCTGCTATCAGTATTTACATGTTTGTTATGTTACGATTTAGTTAAGTTATTATTAGTGTATGGTCCGATAGAACAGGCATAAATAAATAAATAAAGAAATAAATTTTGATCTTTTACATTAGATAGAACGCCAGAAGCAATTACACTATCCAATGGTCCCAATGACAAGGCCAAATACACACGTTCACTCAAACAAGCACAACCCAGTCTCAGAACAAATCTTTGTGAATCACACAAAGATTTGTCCCATGTGGGGATCGAACCCACAACACCAGTGCAGTGGAGAACGGCGAGGCGACCGCTTAAACCACTACACCACACGTGCAGAATGTAAGTCAAAACTAATGTTTGATACATCATTTTGAAATCTACCCTTCAGTTACGTTTTAATTAAGTATCAGTATATTAACGGTGAAAGATAATATCTGAATACCCGAGAGTTCATTAATTATCGATCATTAATGGCCTTGAATAAGAGTCAAACTATGTATATAATAAATGTATTGGTAGCGTAATTGACGAGAGGTATATAATATACATTTAAATAAAAAGGGTTAGCCCTTTATTTATGAGAATACATACATCTTCTAATTGATTACTTTTTATAGCATACTTCTAATTGATTATTTTATTTACACAGATGAGGCGAGAAGTTGAATATTACTTAAGTATTTCTTAATTTTTAGTGCATTTTCTGTAATATTATTCAATACTTAATACTTTATGTTTTCAACTCAACGAAGAAATAAAACTCGCAGACCGAATTGCCCACGGCTAAGGGCAGTACGTGAGAGTCCACTGGGACACAAAAGGTTACAAGGTGAACAGAATGGTTGATTGAAACAATCAATTGGAAACATAATTGTTTGTGTGATATGTCTAGGGATTGTACAGTTTTAGCAATTAATCTTGTGGTAAATATTATAAAGATATTTTTTATTACTTTTTTCTATTTAGGTCTAGTTACCATAGCCAATAGATGTACTTGTCATGTGGTCCCATGCTCATCAGGTCACAATCTGATGATAGGATCCTAGAGAAAACGAGAGCATTTTTTTTTGTATATTACCTAAAGCTACTGGGATATTTGCGTCTAGAAGTCAGCATTTCATGTTGCTGAGCTAATGATGGAAGGTACAACAACGGTTAGGATTACGGGGATATTTTTTTAAATATGGTTAGTTACCTTAACGCTGTTTACCGTATTCTTTTAAGTTATACACAGATGAGGCGAGACGATGAGTTTTACTTAAGTATTTCTTACTATTTAGTGCTTTTTCTGTGATTAAAGTCAGTTATTTTTTGTAAAATTATTTAATGTCCATACGAGAGCAAAATCAATAGCTCTATCTTAACGTGAAACTTGAGTTTAACAAGTTAGTGAAATCTTACTCAGTAACTTTGCTAACCTTTACACCCTGTATTTCAGTGCCCCATTTAACCCTTCCGTCGGGTTACGCTGTTCACTTTCTTACTTGATTCCATGTTTGCTGAGCTCTCAGCAGCAGACACGGTTTTTGTGCTTTTTGCTGCCTGATATCTGTAGGGGTGCTACACTAGTTTTGGATTTGATGAAAAATTTGCTTGGTTGGAGGAATATTTACCAAAATTATAAAACAAAAAAATGAGTATGAAACGAAGAGTATTATCTAGAGTAGTAGCTTATGTATATTTGTTAATGCGACTTTTTTCTTGGCAAATTTTTATTGGTTATGTCTCAATAATGTTGCTAATAATGTGTTTTTTTTTGTTACAGGTAATATTTTCTTCTTTTTGGACTTCATAACAAAAGCATGCGTATGAGCTAAGTATTTACCCTTTTTTTTATTAAAATCATCACTGCTATATCTAATTAGCTAGCTTTTGCAAATAATTTCATTGATCATTAACTCACTCATTGTACCATGTAATAAACAATAACTTTCATAGATAAACATAATAATAATATTATAAACAAACAAAAGTAAGCAAAAAAAATGAAAAATGGCGGCATTCATACCAACACACGTCACTAAACACAATTTAGGGGAAACGGGGCCAATATGGAACCCTACGTTCACTCGACTACAGCAATAAATCAATAACACGATATTAAATAAAATTCGCCCCCGTATATCATACTGTGTACGTATTGTATACAAAAACGACCGATTTACCCTGACCTGTCCTTCTAAGCACCCTAGGAAACATTTCAGGTACCAGTCCGTGGCGAGGAGGTCTAGAAAAATTGGCCGAGTCTTCTCCCAAAGGCGAGTAATGTTTATTTCATACGGGAACTTATTGCCCTTATTACGAGTCGATTGTAAACGATTTAGCATGGTTATTTATCGCATAAATATCACAATTTATATATTATCCTATCCTATATATTTGATATCTAATTCATAAAGATAAATAATGGTTTTGGCGAAAGATATCAAATATATTTTTATTCTACTGCTTCAATAACTTATTCTATTATTTTATCATACATATCATTATATTTATTTGCTAGAAACAACAAGAGTAATCAGAAAACTTTCAACTTTATTATTCTAATATAATATCGAAGCCTTATTATATTATCTTTGAAAAGAAAACGTAGATCATTTTATCAAAATTCCAATATGGAATATATATTTTATATTGCGTAATTTTCTACACTTAACATATTTATATTCATATTATATGGGTTCATATATTATTCAAACATACTTTAATTTGGACTTGAGATGTCCTCAAAAATTTACTATTGGACAAAATTTAATTAACTAAAGCCGTACGAGGTCATTAATCTTTTTGAAACGTGTAAATAAATTTGTATGTCGGGTTTCACCATTTAATATCAATATAGACAGTTGTCAATTCTATACAAAAATCTTTTAGTGTGAAATCTAAATGAAACGCAATAGTTTTACCAGACAACGTACAAAATGTCGGGCGATTTTAAGTAATAGTCCCAATATGTAATCTTGATTCGATCTATTGGGGAAGGTGAGAAAATTTGGCCCTATTGTCGACTTTCCGTCCTAATACCGCGACAAAGGGTCGCGTTTGTGACCCAATATTGTTGCTAAGGTGCTATTTATCAGGAGTGTTCCAGTTTAGGTCAACCTCCTCTATAGATTTGTAGTGTTGTTTTTTCGAATACGAAGAATAGATTTTACTATTCTCTGAATACGAATTAATACCTAAACAAAAAGTTGAAACAATACTTTTTATGAAATATCTTATTTGGATACAAATATTATTATGGCTCTCTATGTATGCGAATACATCGATCGTGACTTAAGGACTCGTATACGATTTGCGAGTCGGGCTATTTAGATTTTTCCGTTTGAAATGATTATCTAGTAGCTGCAGTAGAGTCTAGAATTGTGCCGGTAGATAGCAATAGGGTCCTTCCTAACCACATGGGACCTAAACATAACTGATGAAGTGTGAGTGTTATGATATGGTATTCATCGAATACTTATATGGGTACGAATACGAATACGTATTCGTTTTCGTATTCGTTGCATCACTAAATAGATTCGTAGATATCGCTCGACCAGTTTAAGTCATTTCGCTGTCGTTTACTGACGGAAGTTATGTTCTGGGGGGAAATGACGAATAGGGGTAATAAGGATGTTTTCTATTTATTATCTATATATCAGTTTTTTACGTGGAGCAACCGCTATCAGGCGATACAGCAGCGATAGCCAAGTGATAAGCACTGCGAAGTCAAAGGTCTCGGGTTCTAACCCAGTGCCGGATTTACCTTAGACGGGGCCCCAAGCAACCACTGATTTTCGGGGCCTTCGTTGTAATATAACCCCCCCTCCCCTATTTTTTTAAATAGAATAACAGCTGTTCAGACGAAGATACTAACACGGACTGCGAAGTCAAAGGTCTCGGGTTCTAACCCAGTGCCGGATTTACCTTAGACGGGGCCCCAAGCAACCACTGATTTTCGGGGCCTTCGTTGTAATATAACCCCCCCTCCCCTATTTTTTTAAATAGAATAACAGCTGTTCAGACGAAGATACTAACACGGACTGCGAAGTCAAAGGTCTCGGGTTCTAACCCAGTGCCGGATTTACCTTAGACGGGGCCCCAAGCAACCACTGATTTTCGGGGCCTTCGTTGTAATATAACCCCCCCTATAATATTTCTATTTTTTAGGTTATGTTTAATATTTCAAGGCTTTGTATCCCTTCTGATATACATATTTGTGTTCATCTTTGTTCCTCTTTTGTACAATATTTGTTGGCAATGACTTCGCTTTTGTAAATGGAGTCAAAGTATTAAATATAAAGATGGAATAGGTTTAAATGAGAATAATAATATTTATTTAGTACCATTTAGATAAAGACATTCTATACGTTTGGATATTATGCTTATTTTTATTGAATTTACAAATGAATTATCAAAAAAAAGTGAGGCCAATGGCCAAAAAGCCTGCAGTAGGTTTTTAAATAGCAAAATAAGCGTTTTTTTAAGCATTTAATATTGGTAGTCATGTACAAGATTCATATTGATATCTCGATGATATAATATTTTGCTTTTAAGGCAGTTTCTTAATGTTTATGTCCATCAGGTGAAATATAGCTATTATTTAAAGATAATCGAGTAACATTAGGGGATTGTAACGTACAAATACATTAATTGCCTTCAGAATAGCGTGTTTTATAAATATTATTTATTTATTATATTTATTAGTAACAGAATATATAGTAGGTATTTTTATAAGTTATTTAAACAAATTATAAACCATTTATCATTATCATTTTATGCATGCGTCATCCGCTTACGATATAGGTTCATTGCATGACTTGGTGATGGAAATTATGCACTGCTGAGCATCATTCATTGTCTGCACATGTGGTGTAGTGGTTTAAGCGGTCGCCTCGTTCTCTCCACTGCACAGGTGTTGTGGGTTCGATCCCCACATGGGATAAATCTTTGTGTGATTCGCAAAGATTTGTTCTGAGACTGGGTGTGCTAGTGCGAGTGAATGTGTGTATTTCGCCTTGTCATTGGGACCATTCGATTGTGTAATTGCTTCTGGCGTTCTATCTAATGTAAAAAAAAAACCAAAAAAATCCAAAATTGACATCACCGTTTCGGAAAATATAGTTGTGTACAGTACAACCACATTTCACTTGATATGTCAAGGTCACATGTGATAAGAGGTGAGCCCATCGCCACCCTCTGGCACAATTCCAACTACGTGTGTACAGTACACCCACATTTCACTTGATATGTCAAAGTCCTATGTGATAAGGGTGAGCCTATCGCCATCCACAGGGCACAATTCCAACTTCGTGCTGCTAATGAAATTTCTTTACATTCATACTTTTTCAAACCCCAGACCTCATAGTCAGCGGTCGTATTAACTACTACTAGACCATAGAGATTTTTTTTTTTTAAAAGCTTACTAGCAATTTGCAAATACAAATTACTAGTATTCTTGTTAACCCCCTCCAGCTAAGCTTAATTCGCTTGTGTTAGGAGGAAGTTTACGTCCGTGGTGTAATGGCCAGGATTCGAACCCACGACCTCTCGATCGTAAGACCGATGCCTTATCCATTGCGCCACGGCCGCTTCGCCGAGAATTAGGATAATAGCATGAGTTCGTCGTATAACTTGCTGATGGAAAGCACGTATAAGGATTGTTATGCATTGTTGAGCTCATAAACACGTTCGAGAATAAATTACTGTGTCCCATGGGTGTCTTAAACAATCAGAGGATGGGGAAGTCTTTTGAACGGCACATATTGCCATTATTTGCTATACATACTGTATTAACCATCGTAATTTCCTTTTGATCTTTAGGTATCTTCGAGGAACCTACGAATTGTAGAGTCAATAGGGTTTGATGATTAGCTACCTTTAAGCAAGGACTATTAAAATACTAGACTGACAAACTCATACATAAAAATATTCGCCGTAAAAAGCTGCACTACTAGATGGCGCTACAGGCGCGACTCGAAATAGCCTGCAACATTATTTTCGTGTCACTGAAAAACGAATAACCTTTTGCCATTTTCTAACTTATATTAATGTATCTTTTTTATAAAAGATTGGGTAGTTGTTGGTATCTTTCGAACATTTTCCCAATTACATTGGGCTTGGCTACATCATCATCATCATTGGCCACAGCATCTTCTTAGATGATTGTTGCAGTGCATGTTGTTTGTGTGGCTACAAGTGCTGCATACATTTTTTCTTGTGGCTGATCAAGCCAATAGCAGCACGGCATTTTTTGCCACACGTGTCGCAGATGAAACGCGAGTCCTCCACGGGTAGCGCAGCGTTGGTGATACGAAGCATTTTCTGCTTTATATTGTCCAGCCAGGCTTCGTCATGTTTTGTCGTACCGTATGACAGGTTGGCTACAAGGCTAACGGATTTAGCTTAATATCAGTATTTCACGTGAAGCCACTGCCATCAAACCGTCACAACCCAGTACGAGGTGATACAATACTCTTTGTAAACTAGTTGTCAGACGTTCTGGCTTCTAACTACCCGTAATGACTGCCATAGATCTTAATTTGGCTACCGGGAGCAACGGCTTAACGTGCAATCGATTTAAATATAAATAGAAATAAAATAAAATAAAATAACGTTTATTACCAAAAGAGATACAGACATTGTTTTTACAGTGGTTTCCAAACTAGATGGCTACCGGGACCGATGGCTTAAAGTGCTGTGCTGCCCGAGGCACGAAGGAAAACTTGTTATATTGAGATGGTCGTCAATCCGACCGCGGTGCGTAATGCTTAACCTTCAAGATCGATCGATCCACGCGGCTTCGATTTAGCCACGAGCTCCCAAAAATTCATAACCATAAATAATAGTTTAAAATCTCGTTTATTTTTCACATTTTGGTTAGAAGTACTTTAAAAGCGTGTTTTTTTAGTTTTTTTAAACTATTATTTATTTTCTACTTTTTAGTCTGGTTTATTTTTATAAGAGCGTTTTTTTTTTTTTAAATATATTTATTGTTTTTTTAATTTTTTTTATCGAATTATTGCATTGTCATCGATCTTTGACAGGTGTGCAAAATTTTAATGAAATCTGTCCGTTTAAAGTGGGTCAAAATCGAGTCCAAAGGAGTCGGTTACATACATACCTACATACATACATACATACAGGTGAAGCTAATATAAGCGTGTTAAAAAGAAGTAAAGGTGACTAAAGAGTTTACATAAGAGAATGCAGTATTAATTACGTATCTCATCTCACCCTGGAGTATATTACCATCTCGTTAGGATTCAGTTATTAGCTACCGTAGCAGATTTGAACAGCTTATATTAATCTAATAGCTATTCAACACTCCGCAACCCTGATATTCCAAATTACTGTCTTAATACAATCAGGCTGTATAACCAAGTAATCACAAGATTAATCACCGCAGTCGTACATGAGTTGATATATCTAAGGACTAAGATATTATGTTTGTGTCAGTAATTTTTGGTGTCAAATCTTGCAATGAAATTTAGAATTCAAATCATTTATATCCACGTGCCTTAAAGGGCGCTTGAACACGTCAAAATAAGATAGAAGAGATTTAACAAAGAAAATTAATAATATACAAAAATAACACTATATAAGTATAACATAGTAATCATTCAATTAATAAATAAAATAAAATATTTACATTAGGCGTCAAAAAATTCCTTCGCATCGCTGTCTACAGCAGATACCGTGGCGAAGCCTGGCAGCATTGCCACGGGCGAAGTAAAATCTTTTTGCAGTATCTTTAAATAAAGCTCGAGCACTCGGACCCCATGGTCCTAAAGCTTCAAAAGATTTAACTTATTTAATTATAATAATACCAATTGCACTAAAATTATTTAAATCACCGTTGCTTAGATTGCGAACAATTCAACTTAAAATTAGAATTAAAATCAATCTGAGTACCTACAATCAAATCCTATCTTCCCTATGGATGTGAGGTATATGGATGTCTGGATTTTTGTTCCTCTTTTACACAAATTACTGTATGGATTCTGATAAAATTTCGCACAAATAATATGTAGCTTATAGCCTTGATTCACATATATAGGCTATTTTTATTTATAAATGGCTAACTTTCCAGCTAGGTGGATGAAGCGTAGAGCCTTACATTGTTAACTAGACGCTATTGCAAAAATTCTAAAGCAAGCAGCCCACCTATGTGGCCTTAGCCTGATAGATGAATTTGTCAAGCTACTTTGTAACACCCCTTTTTTCTCCTATTAAGTTCATAAGAATTTGTCCACCAATAAAAGCATATTTCAACACTCCACCTATTCCAAATTACCGTCTTAATACAATCAATCTGTATTAATTGAGTAATCACCAGATTAATAGCCTAAATTGGTGATTATAGGTCCCCTGTGGGTTCTCCGCAGTTAATGGTATTGCAGAAGGGTTAAGTACATTAAAAAGTGTTGGGCTTATTGTTTAAGATTAAGTTAACCGAATTAAGTGTTAGTATTACGAAAGTAATATTAATAATTCTAAAAAAAAAAGACTTTAATAACAAATAAATTACTAAAAGTAATAAAGTAATATTCAACGTCTCGCCTCATACGTGTATAACTTAAAATAATACAGTAAACGGCCTTAAGGTGCCTATATTTCAAGAATCCCCGTACTCCTAACCGTTAAGGAGATGTACCATCCAGCATTAGCTCAGCAAGATGAAATGCTGACTGCAAGACTTAATCCGAGTTGCTTTAAGTTATGAAAAGACAATATAGAAGCCTTTACAATTTTGGGGTTGCCTTGATTTCTCTAGGATGCCATCATCATATCGTGACCTGGTCAAACGGGACTAGTATACACTTTCAGATAAAAAAAGATTTTCTCAAATTGGTCCGGACGTCTTCGAATAATCGGGGAACAAATCTATATATATAAAAGAAAGTCGTGTTAGTTACACCATTTATAACTCAAGAACGGCTGAACCGATTTGGCTGAAAATTGGTGGGGAGGTAGCTTAGAACCGGGAGAAGGACATAGGATACTTTTAAAATATTTTCGAGGGCAAAATTTTATCGAGGGCGAAGCCGCGCGGGGCAGCTAGTATACAATAAAAAACAAATTCATTCATTATTTTATGCATTCTAGTCACACTACACATCCACCTCAGCATTCGCATTTCCGTTACACGCAATCGTCTTTCATCCGTCACTATCGTGGCCCAACATGATGATAAGTCATACGTCATTTATTCAGTACAAAATACATTTTTCACTGGTGGTAGAGCTCTTGTGAATGGGCTCGAGGGCGGCAGCACCACCGTCTCACCTTTAACCTGCCGCCAAATAGTAGTGCTCCCATTACTGTGTTCCGGTTTAGTGGTGAGATCAGGTCCTGAAATTACTGGCACATGAGGCATAACACCGTAGTCCTCAGCTGCAGCGACGCATCTATAATCTGCTTTTGTGGATGCATGAGCTGTACTTCGCTTACCATCAGGTGGACTACATGTCCGTTCGCTGTGGGCGTAGGATAAAAAAAAACATATGTGTTTAATATTCCTTTATTAAAATAAATATATTCAAATTTTTTAGTTACAAATAATTAAAAACACGTAAAAAATGTCAAAATCCCATAAATTACATAGTAAGTCATGTGACAATTAATTATTAAAATTATATTATTATTATTATAATTAAAAATGAAATAGCAATTTTCTCACAAATTACTGATGTCGCACCAATAAAATACCGTATACTTAGAACTAAATTTCATACATTATTCAATTATTTCTTACATTATTACAATAATTTCATACATTAGACTTATCGTCTGCACGTGTGGTGTAGTGGTTTAAGCGGTCGCCTCGCCGCTCTCCACTACGCTGGTGTTGTGAGTTCGATTCCCACATGGGACAAATTTTTTAAGTGATTCGCAAAGATTTGTTCTGAGACTGGGAGTGCTTGTGTGAGTGAATGTATGTATTTGGCCTTGTCATTGGGACCATTGGATAGTGTAATTGCTTCTGGCGTTGTATCTAATGTAAAAAATCTAAATATAAATATATTGTTTTCAAACATCCATATTAGCAGCATAATTAAACAATTAAATTACGTATTGTCGTTAAATCCAACATCCAATTCCGGGTCCAGGATGTTCAAAGTAATTCTCTAAAACCGGTACTAATTCCAAATATTTCCTTCCGAAATCGAAACATTACCTGTATTTTACATAAGTGAAGTAATTGTTATATTCGGGCTTGAGGCCTAAGGGCAAACAATAACGGAGGCCTGGCAGTATAAATCATACAATTAATTATTATTGGCCTACAATGGTACGAACGTTTGTTGGAGACGTGGAGCTATGAAGTTGCGAAATGGTTGTCCTTACTTAATCTATTTATTTATTTATTATTTAGCTCTTCAACAATGAGTACACTGTTACATTAATAAGGGTTAACATTGTAAACTTAATTTTAAGCGTCTCACTACTTATAGAGGAGCACAACATGCACTATAATAAAAGAAATTAGATAAAATTAGATATTAGACAACACATTACGCTAATTTAAAAAAATAATGCTTGATAGACAAATAATAAAAAAAAATACAATTTAATAAAAAAAAAATGAAATTATATAAATATATGTAAATTAAATTAAATTATGAAATAAATAAGATTAAATCTAAATTAAATTATTAAATAAATTAGATTAAAACTAAATTTAATTAATTAGATTAAAACTAAATTATATGACAATATAAACATTAAATTACATAACAATATAAACAAGATTAAAATAATATTAAAATAATTATTTAAATTTGATTAATCTATACTTATGTAGTAAATACTTGTGCCGGGGATCGGTTTAAATGAAATCCTGGGTGCTGATAATATAACGTAATCACTTTATTTTTCATTGGCTCGATACAGCGTGCGTCGTATGGCGTCCTATGTCTAACTCTTCCATGCTTCGTCTGTCTCACTCATTCATTCCTTCACGCTCACTCATCATTCATTCACGTTTCATTCTACTCAACTTACATTCCTACACTTATATAAGAAATAATAAATATCTCACAACATACACACAACGCCATCTAGTACCAAACTAAGCAGAGCTTGTACTATGGGTACTAGAATAACTGGTACTAATACATGTATACTTTTCTTTTGTAAATAAATACTTATTTATACATAGAAACACCCAGACTAAGATAAACCTCCATGTTTATTTATTTATTTTTTTATTTTACAACTTTTTGCACATAAAAATAGTACAACGGCGGACTTAATGCCATAGGCATTTTCTACCAGTCAACCTTAAGGTGATGCAGAGCGAACAAAGGTAGGTGCATAAATAAATTAAAATAATGTGAAAAAATGTTATATCAACAATTCAAATACATAAATATGGTAACAAATATACTAATAAATACATTAAAATAATATATATTATAATATTTACACAGTAGATATTAAGCTTATAATGACTCTGCTGTCGATTCACTTAGGAGAAGATGACGTACTCTGGTTTTGAATGTGTCCCGGGTGGTGCACATCCTGATCTCAAGAGGGAGTGCATTCCATAGAAGGATGGATTGAATGTAGAATGAAGAATGAACTAAAGAAGAGGTATGAGAAGCACAAAAGAGAAGAAGGTTGTTAGTAGAGCGCAAATTTTTTTCCATGTTCATGCACACAAAGATTTGTCTTAAGCGGGAATCGAACCCGCAACCTCGGCGTCGCAGGCGTCGCAGGCAGGTCATTCGGTCGTCAATTATTTAAAAGAAACATAACACAAACACGTGTTATGTTTCTTTTAAAACGAATATACCATATCCAAAACCATGTTACTTCCATGTCACGAAGAGTTATTACAAACTAAATAGCTATATGAATATGCAGCTGACTGTACCAGCCTACCAGACGTAATTGTACATTAATATTTACAGCCGACTGTACGTGGGTAACTATGGAGCACTGTTTGTTTGGGAGGAGAATCTTGATGAACTTTAATTTTATGTACATTGCGTAGATATATTATTAAGTAAATAATAGCCTGTAACATAACATAACATCACGCCTACATTACCCAGAAGGGTGTGGCAGAGGTATTCAACACCCACACTTCACCTGTTATGTTTAAGTCCCATGGGATTGAGGATGAGCCTATCGTCATCCACGGGGCACAATTCCAACTCCGTGCTGCTATTGTAAATTTCCTGACGGTTCACAAATAACACTGGCTGACATCTAGACCATCGGGACATTAGCCTTCTATACGACTCTTCTCATGATAGGAAGGGTTAGGCCATAGTCCACCACGCTGGCGAAGTGCGGATTGTTAGACTTCACACACTCTGAAGCACTTATTAGGCACTCTCAGGCATGTAGGTTTCCTCACGATGTTTCCTTCACCGTTAGCGAGCTATAATTTATATGATAAATACACACATATCTTCGAAAAGATGAGAGGTGTGTGCCGTGGTTTCGAACCCGAGACCTTTAACTTCGCAGTCCTACGATCTCCCACTAGGCTAGGTATTTACAATGGATAAAATCTACAAACTAAAAATAATTAAAAAAAAACAAAAAAATTAAAAGCGTTTGATAGATGGCTATTTTATTTCAATTGAAATTCGACGAGACTCTTTCTACCGAAATATATTTTTAACCGACTTCCCAAAAAGGAGGAGGTTTTCAATTCGGCCGGTATGTTCTTTTTCTATGTATGTACATCGATTACGTCGCGGCTAATGGACCGATTCGCGTGATTCTTTTTGTTTTGTTTGACGCGAAACAGCTGCCAATTTCTTTCAGTTTGGTCTAGTAGTTTTTTTTAAGCATTATTAGTAATTAAAGTCGTTTTGTTTATTGAAAAATAATTAATTATTTGACTACAGTGAAGAGAAATAAACTGTCTTACAGCAAACCAAAAAGTTTTAATTTCTTTAAGATAGAATCTACATATAATAAAACCTACATTACACTTACGCGAATGCGAATTCCATGTCCACGCATTAATGCTTAAAACGTGTTCTTAAGATAAAGATAAGGAAAGATAACATACTTTGCAAAGATAAACTTATCTCAATTTATTGTTAAGATATCTTTTAAGAATATTATATTATCTTTGCGATCAGACAAAGGAAATGCAGTTTTCTAAAGCAAATTAAAATAATGTATGGAAAATTTGCTGTCGGCAAGTTAATAGACTTTTGTTGTGTATTTTTATGAATAGAATAATAAAAATACCTTAGCTTTTTTAATTTAAATATCAACAACAAAGGATTGCAGAAAAAAATCTTAATGGAAGAATCACAAAACAGGGTTATTGTTAAAATATTTTAAAAAAGTTTTCGTTGCGCCAGGTTTTTCGTTGCACAATTTTTCTTAGAACTAATTATGTATTTGCCCAACAATTTTGGCTTTTATCTCATCGTCTATTATAATGCAAACACTACTTTATATACTTATATATATTTTTAGTATAATACATATTATAAAATATATATAATTTATTGCAATTAATTTCTAATTATCCTAGCAAAAACTACCGCTTTCTTTCTCTTTTCAAAATGACCATCCTAAAGTTGCCTGGAATGGAATTGCCTGCTTTAAGCGATTAGGATTTGTACATTTTTTATTTTTTTATTATTTTTTGTTTACTCTAAGTTTTTCATGTTATGAAAATTATGTACTTATTAAGTATTTTTTATCTTTATTCTATCTATCTACTTTTTGACTTCAATTAGGATATAAATAAAGTAGTAGGTTATCTTCCATATTTGAAAAAAGGTCTACCGCCAAAAAACAAGGTCGTTCCTCAAAAAAGTATTTGCATCTTTAAGCAGGGTCATTTTCATAAAACTTAATTCCCCATTCGCACTTAAGATTCAACTATTCCCGAACACACAACTTGCTACGAACAAACATACAAAGACCTCACGCATAGTGATTTATTTTAATTAATTGTCCATAGCAATAATTGGCTGCCAGAAGATTTGTTTCATGCAAATATATAGTGGTCGTATTAGCATACTCAATGTAGTGTTGTACCGTTATCGATACTCGGATATCGATAAGTTTAATTGTTTGAATCGATAAATAGAAATGTTTGTTTACTGGCTCGTGAATGTGGCACTATAATTACTGTACTATTATTATCACTATCGCTGCAATTAACGGCTTCCACTATATATTTACCTATACAGGGTGGCTTATTTATATCGGTCAGTATATGGTAGTCTGATAGTATACGCAAATCTGTTCTTAGAAATCATAGCTTTAGTTTTAGTGATTTTAGTATAAACAAAAACTGCATCATAGATCTAAGATGTACGAAAGTTCTTGTACTTAGCTCGGGAATCAAACCTGTTGGATTGAAAAATAAAACTCTTATTGTTGCTATTAGGATATCGATTGTGTAGTAGTCAAAATAACGAGATGTAAATAACGTTGATCTCGTGTCGCACAGACAACTTTTCTCCTCAGCAGCTCAAAATAGTACCCATAGTAGTTCTGATTAGTTTTGGATTTGTGACGTTGTGTAACATAAAAAAAGGTGCGCAGTGAGCAAAACTCAAGTTTGCTTCGAGCGAGAATGACTCAAAGCGAAAGCGATATGTGCTCACTGTTTTCATACAATAAAGAACGACTTATCGAGCTGCAAAATGTATTTTCTACTTTTTATTACATTTAACGGAAACGAAATAAATAAAATAAAATAAATAATACATTTACCTTTTTCCATGAAAGCCTCTTACCCATCTTCTTAATGGAGCTATTTTAACAATGCCATTTACGGCAAAATAACAACAATGACGTCACTAATCTGACGTCAAAATCCAGAAAGAACATTAGGAAGGCTTTTCCAACATTAAAAATCCCATTTAATATTCTCTTTACTCAAAATGGATCAAGAGATGAAGAATAAAAAAAACAATTCTGACCTTTTCGCACAAAATTTTTAATTTTATTTCGCAATAGACGAGTAATTACACATATTTATGTATATTTACCCCCGTCTACGTGTTAAAACCCACTTCAATTTGAATGTCAAATTCTCGTATAATTTAAAAACTGCTTGAAAATTTTGCATATTTTTTGTATGCGTGACGCGTCTCCAGCACTTTTTTTTCAATTTTTTGTTCCTCGTTCACAAACCTTTTGGGTTTTAATTGAATAATATATACTGGACCACCCCACTTTACATGTTTTCGCACTCTTTGTTTTTATTTTTTTTAATTAAATTGCGTTCATTACGGTTTAGAGGTATTTTCGATACAAAATTTTGCCGATTTACTTTTTAATTTGCAACGGGCCTTTTATTAGTTTATAATTACGGGTATAACTATATTTTTTCTTTTTATACGGCGCATGATGTAAATGAACTTGTACGCCACCTGATAATAAAACAAATTATAAAAAAAACTGCATCGTTTTGTTACTTTTTACGGGGTTTTTATGGAATTACACATTAAACTAATATACTCGACTACAATCTAAAAAATACTTACCCAGCTCTTTACTTTTTATGTTACAAAAATTTTCACTTTTTAATTTTATCATAATAATTCAATCAAATACTAACTGTAGGGACACAGTGCAACCGGCGCATATGTATTCAAGTGGATCTTGTAAGTTTAGTCGCCCGGTTCGCCAGTCGCCTTCCCGTATCGCTAGAGATAGGTCGTAGTTAAGTTAGAATAATGTAGTCAATAAGTTTATTATATAATATGTCCCTGGTACCAGTAAATATAAACAAATAGTATAGTGACCTACCGTTTCAATCAATTCAATCAATTAACAAATGAAACCTAACAACAACAACAACTAAGAGACCCCCACACTAACTATATTTTAAATGTATCGCTAAACCAATTGTGAAATATTACAAAAGTAATTAAAGCACCGTCGAACTTCGAAGATTTAGTTGTGAAAATGTATATTACAGAATCAATAGCAACCTGACTTCCTTAAGCAAACTCCTAGAAACTTGGGATACGGGTCTTGGATATTTGAGGACCTAAAGTCCTCAAGTTTGCTCCTGTGAAACTTTAAATCTGTAAACTATTAGATCAGATTAAAGTTTATCATCAATTACGGAAAGTATTTTTCAAATACCTTTGTAAGTACCTGCTTTTCTATTATTTGATATCAATAACTGGGCACGTTACCCACGGTCGACATTGATGCGGATGTATTTTTTGACACCTGAACTTTTTATTTAATCTTCTTCTTAATAAGTTTGTTTTATTTATTATTATTTTTTTTCATGTATATATAGTTAGGCATATATTTAGTTTTCTCCCTTATATTATAGTGTAATTTTAAATGTTAATAAAAAGTGTAATGTAAATTGTTATTGAAATAAAAAAATAAATCTATAACTAAATATATAGGCCTCCCCGAGTGACGCACATAACAATTCCCTACGTCCGTCGCACCCTGGGCAATTCGCGAGTTCTCCAAAGCGAATTGGCTAATCCTTTCACCACGATGGCTAGTCAAAATAAATTTTGACTCAGCCATCGACACGACGAAGAAGAAGAAGAATAACTAAATTCTTTTCTCGGATATCTATCTATTTTGTTATTTTTAAGAAAATGTATTCTTAGCTGGTTTAATATCACGCTAAAGGGTGTGACAGAGTTGAATAACACCCACACTTCTTCTGTTATATTTAGGTTCCATGTGATCCCCTATCACAAGCTTATCGCCATGAACCGGACACAATTCCAAATTCTGTTCTGATACTGAAAAAATTCTGTCGGCAAAATCCTTAATAACTCTTTTGCCTGTGTATCGATCCTAAAAATCAGGGTGAGCAGTAGCATATACCGCTTTATAATATCGATATCGATAAATAAAACAAGACGATAAAATTCTCATATTAATATACAATGTATCCAGCGCAAAAAATATGTCTGCCATCGAGATCTTAAAGACAATTTTTTATATCAAAATTATTATTGTTTAAAGAAGTGGTTTTACCATAGTGACATTTATATACAATTGATTGCCATATATCTTATTGAGAGAGTATGGCGATTGTATTTTTTGTTATATAGCATTATTGTTTTCGTTTAAAGCGATTTTCTTCAAGGACTGTTTTATAAATAGCCACTTAGCTATTTTGGTCTTTAACCGATTAGTATTATTACTATCTAGCTTCTGCCTGTGGCTCCGCCCGCGTGTCGATAAATAGCAGGACCCCAGGGCCTTTAGCTATCTCTACAGCAATCTATATCAAAAAATAATTTAGTCGTTCTGTGTTGAAGGTGTAACAAATAGACAAATTTTAATGACCTTGCGAATTTTTCATTTTTCATGTCTAGACAGACATCCTTCAAATATATGCGACAATGCCTATTGTACCGTCATTATAATAGCTTGTTATTTCATAACATATCAAAGTACGTTGTTATTGAAAAATAATATCATAATGGAAAATTTCAACTTAATACAGACACTTTTAACAAAAGGGATCTCATGAACAATGGGGCTCTTTACGAAAACAATGAACGGTCATTGACCCCTCCCCCCTCTTACTCCTACGCAGTAGAAAGCTTTTCTATGGCTCTAATGTCCCATAAACTAAGATATTAATTATAGTTCTTTATATTAATGGCAGGTGATTAGACAGTGATTGTAAAAATGTTTGGTTCTGAAGTGAATTTATGAGATTGTGGATTTGATGAAATTTAGTTGAAGTATATTTAGGAGCAGCGATAGCCGAGTGGGAGACCGTAAGATTGCTAAGTCAAACCCACGTCACAGCAGATACTGTCAGTAAATCAATATGATTCGTCTTTTCGAAGATATTATGTGTGTATTCATCGCACAAATTATCGCTCGCTAACGGTAAAGGAAAACATCGTGAGAAAACCTGCATGCCTGAGAGTGCCTAAAAGTGCTCGAGGGTGTGTAAAGTCTACTAATCCGCGCTTGGCCAACGTGGTGGACGCCTAATCTATCTCATCATGAGAAGAGGCCCGAGCCCAGCAGTGGGACTTGTATTAAATACAGGGCTAAAATACAGATAATTTATAATTATGACAAATACACACAACATATCTTCGAATAAAATAATTTTTAACAAAAAAAAAAACCGACTTCAAAAAGTAGGTAAACTAAAAAGCAAAAAATAAATTTACTTCGCACAAAATAATACGTTTTTTCATTTAGTTAAATAGAAATTATTAAATATTAATTTTATAATTCTGAAGTCGGTGCCAAGTAAAAACAACCTTTCTACAATATCAAATTACAGTTCACACAAAAAGGGAGGCGTAGGTGTTCTAGTGCGCGGTCGCCCAGTATTGGTACTTACCACAGAAATATAACTAATATTCAGTCAGAAAAAAGTTGTTAGAACGATTGATATTATCTATACAGAGTTATTAATTGTTTACTTGGCACCGACTTCAGAATTATATAATAAATATTTAATAATTTCTATTTAACTAAATGAAAAAACGTATTATTTTGTGCGAAGTAAATTTATTTTTTGCTTTTTAGTTTACCTACTTTTTGAAGTCGGTTTTTTTTTTTGTTAAAAATTATTTTATTTTACGATTTTAAGTGATGGGTAGACCGAGCAAGAATGTTTCTCGAATGAGGAGACGACGGTTACTTGAGACGGAAAACTTATTAATAATAGACAAGAATTAAATACTTTCGCCTGACTATTGAGGGTCACGACCTTCCATCATCAGCTCATTTGACATCATAACTAGCAGTCTGAATATGTGTACAGTAGTGAAAGAATTATCCTTTAACTCCTAACCATTGAGGAGTTGACCTTCCATCATCAGCTCATCCACATAAAAATACGTAAATACTGGTGCAGCTTTGAAAAACACACTAAAAACATTACATGTGCCTATAAAATTCGAGGGTTGCCCTCGATTTCTCTGAGATCCCATCATCAGATCACGACATGCTGACGATGGGACCCTTTTGGAATCATCTCCTGTCCAACAAAAAAAGAATCATCAAAATCAGTTCATAAACGACGGAGATATCCGTGAACAAACATAAAAAAAAAAAGCAACATATATACGAATCGAATTGAGAACCTCCTCCTTTTTTAGAAGTCGGTTAAAAAACGAGTCTTAACGATTTATTGACTGAGGTGTATGCCGTGGGTTCGAACCCGAGATCTTTGACTTGGAGAACACTGCTTTTTAATTTTATCATGCTTAATTCAAATACTGATTGTAACTATAAGATTGAAGCAAAAAATGGACCACCTTTGAGATCCTCTGAGGCCTAATAATTATATTAATTTTGTAACCTGTTTATGTATGTCTAATATTTTAGTGTTAATCTTTATTGTGAGTATGTTAACTTATATTCAGATAATGGGACTTAAATGTTAGGTATAAGAATACAATTGTGTGCACGGTTGGTGTAGTGGATATAGCGGTCGTTTTACCTTCAACTGCACTGGTGTTGTGGGTTCGATCCACACGGGACAAATTTTTGTGTGATCCTCAAAGATTTGCTCTGACTCTGGGTGTGCTTTGTGTGTGTGAAATGTATGTTTGTGATCCCCCTGCCACACAGGAGTTATTAACATTCATTTACTAATGAATGTTAATTGTATTCTCAATGCTTTTCTGTATAATCTGTTTTCTGTATCTGTAAATCTTAATGTAAATTAATAATTTAATTTTGACTAACATAGATACTAAGTTTCACTCACTAACAATATTATTGTAAGGATTTTTATTTGAAATAAATGTTTAATAAATTTAATAAATAAATTTGGTATTAGATAATTTACAAAAACATCACGCTATGACTAATAGGAGCGGCAATATGATGCAAAAATGGGGCATAAATTATTCCATTCATCATTTAGCCTCTCGTAGTCTACTGCTGGACATAGGCCTCTCTCAATTTGCGCTTCAACACCCCGTCCTGCGCCTTCTGCATCCAGTCCCTTCCAGCGACTTTCTTCAGGTCGTCAGTCCACCTGGCAGGGGGGCGTCCTACCTTACGGTTGCCGAGTCGCGGTCTCCATTTCATTTTGGCCAAAGGGTTATATTTGAGGTTGAAAGTGAATGAGGGAAGTGACATAATTATGTGGGAAATAGCAGGAACATATCGAAATCCTCGCGAACGAAGTCGCAAGCAAAGGCTAGTAATTTATAAATCTCTAAATATTTGCTTTGATATTGCCAAGGTCTCCAAATTTACACAGATTGTATATTAATTATACCTATTAGATGCCTAATTTAATATAACTTTTATATTTTTATTTTTAGGAACCAACATTGTATGCAAGCAAAACAGTCTCCTTTAAGAAATAAACAGCAGTACCGTATTTATACCGTAGATAAATCTCCTTTTACGTAGCATTGCTCGCTAAGCAAGCAAAATATCGTAATCCACTGCAGCAGCAATGGATTCCTTTTAAAATATTCATGAGCTGTAATTTCTTCTTACCTGGATTAGTACTATCTTATAGGACGGCAAATTCATTCACCATCTTATTGACTGCCTTGGAGTTCGCGGGTTTTAAATTTTGACAAACCGTATCGGAGTTAAATGGTTAAATGGTATTTGTAGCATAAAATAACATGTCCTTAATCGACTGAAAGAGACGGAATATTGGTTGCTTAATGCTTTAAAAAGAAACAGAGCATAAATCACGGTCGTACCAAGACAGCAAAAAAAAAAAAAAAAAAAGGGAATATATTCCCTTTGAGCACGTTAGTCATGTTTAAGTAAAGGGAACATAGTACCGGGTGCGCACGTGAGCGGATAATGCAAAATGATATTTTGAATTTTCCGCCAGGAAATACTCAATATCAGCACGGAATTGGAATTGCGTTCGCTTGATGGCGATAGGGTCACCCCCATAACATGGGTCCTTAATAGCACAGGTCATGTGTGTGTGTGAGGTGTGATTCTATGTTATTTGTATGTTTTTACCATCTCATTAGTAACTTTTTTAACCGATTTCCCAAAAAGGAGGAAGTTCTCAATTCGGCCGGTATGTTTTTTTTCTATGTATGTACATCGATTACGTTGCGTTAATGGAACGATTCGGGTGATTCTTTTTTTGTTCGACGTGAAATAGCTGCCAGGTGGTCCCATAAAAATTTCTTTCAGTTTGGTTTAGTAGTTTTTATTTTATAAGCATTATTAGTAATTGAAGTCGGTTTTTTTATTGGAAAATTATTAGACTTTTAGAGCCTCGTTCACAAAACACTGAGACCAGCATATTGAACTTACTATCTTAAGATCTCTTTGGTCTAGCTATATATTTTGTGTATCTCTCACCGCGAGGTTTCGGATTCGGATTATTCCGTCAGGAAATTCTCGAAACGTAGCTGTACTTGTGTCCGGTAGATGGCGATAGGCTCACCCCCTAGCCAATAAGATTTGAACATAACAGGTGAAATGTGGGTGTTATACTCTCAGCCAAACCCTTCTGGGTAAATAAGGCGTGATGTTATGTTATTATATCTAAAATGCTTCGAAATAATAATTTCTGATTTAAATTCATGTACGACACTAAATACAATTGTAGATCGTTACAAGCAAGTGGCCAGTCACATTTATCAATAGAGCTACAAAAGGCTGACGAACTGGTCGATTAGTTGTGACGAGACGCGACACGATGTCAATTCTGACCAATCACGACGCTCACGGCTCGGCTGGCGGCCTATGCCAGTGGTCCTCAACATTTAAAAGTAAATATTGTAATTTTGCTAAGTACATATTTAAAAATCTCAAATTTTGTCTTGTGTTTGAGTGGCGATAATGCGGTCTTGCTTCAAAATTGATTTCAAGGTAGATAGTTTCAAGTAAAAAATTTAAAGACTTTTTTTTTAACTATTTGTATTAATGTTGAAAACTATCAATACCCAAAATCGTCAGAATTTCAATATTTTGTAGATATTTGTTGAAAGAAAGAAAGAAAATTTTTATTGGCACAAAACATAAAATAAACAATACAGGAAATACGATCAAATACAGTTATACAGTCTGTACCAAAAGGCCAGCAGCTCAGCATAATGCTAAGTGACTGCAATGAAATACAGTCACCTAACGCTGATTTTCAGCTGCAGCCCACGAGTGCCGTACGCTCAGAACTACTAAAATAAATTTAACTATAATTAATATCCGTTGAATTTAAAAAGTAGAAAAGAAAGGATACACCATAATATTAATAAATAAAAGCTGTTTACAAACTTTAAAAAACACAAAATTGATATAAAAAATAATATAGGTAAATAATAATAAATTTTTAAATCAAATAAGTAAGTAATAATTAATTAGTTTTTGAATGATTAAACTATAAAACTGCTAAATAATAGTGTAATCATATAAGTTAAATATTAAATAAACAATATAAATCATAAGACGATAATAAATATTCAAATTAATACGATGACATAATTTTTTATAGATTTTTGTATTTAATGTATAAATCAGTATTATAAAAATAAGTGTAAAAGCAAATTGATTTAATTTAAAATATGGATTAAAAAATTAAAAAAATATTGATTTCATTAAAATAGGTATTAAACTTGTTAAAAAAAAAAATAAAATAAAGTTAAAAAAAAGTGCTATGAGACAAGACCCTTGATTTAATAATAGGAACACAATAAAATAGTAAAATAGATATTATATATATTATACCTACTTACACACTATTTGAAGAAGTATGTATTTTTATGACTTTGTGAAAAATTTTATACCTTTAATGTTGTATTTATCGGTCGGTGGATAAAATAAAATTAATACAACTGTTATGAATACTTACCGCAACAACGACTTTCATTACACCACAAATTATCAATACCAAATTAATTAACATATAGCCGCTGTTGCCAATTATTTAGTAATGCCACACTCTCACACTCAATAAACATAAAATGTACCTATTTCTACTACGTACTAATATTTATCCCACCAAAAATATTTTCATGTAATATGCCTGGACTAGGCCATGATATGGCCCGCAGGAACAAAAAGTTATTAGATCTCATGTAGTCAAGCTTCTAACTTAGTACAAAACTAGATTCCTGATTAACATGGGCTAATTTGATCAAGGCAACCACGTAGGCAAAATAGTAATTCTCTTTTTCTCTTCTCTTTTAAGAAAACGACGCCCGCACTAGGAATAATTCCTGTGTCGCGGGGGTGTTCACAAACATACATTTCACACACACAAAGCACACTTATAGACAGATCAAAACAAAGATTTGTTTGGATCGAACCCACAACACCAGCATAATTGCAAGCGGCGAGGCGACCGCTACGCTAACCGTGCACTCAATCTGTCTCAATTCTATCTTCCTGTTATGACAGGTAAAATACTGAACTGATCACAATAAAAAGTGGCATAAAGATAGTTAAAGGCCTTAGGTTTGAAGGCTGAAGCACAGAAAGTTTTATTTTTTTTATTTTTTTTGAATTAATAGAATAAATGAAACGTAAAAGTTTGAGAACCGTAAACCTCAGAGACAGGCAATTGACACAAGACGCATTCTACATCATAGGTCGACAATTGTCACTTGGAGCACGTTCCTAAGTGGACGACGTTTTTATACCCGATTGATTTGAATCGACATGGACGTTATGATTTCCGAACGTTTCTGATTGACTCGAGTTTTGATTTTCGAACGTTATATCTTCGAATCTTCTTTTTATTGGATGTTGATTTTTGAACGGTTACTTTTTGTATTTAGAACGGTCTTTTGTCAATCTGAAGATTTGTACGGATTTCGAACGATTGTTATTTGAATTTGAATGAGGGATTCTAGAGTGATTAGAGGTCAGATTATGAAATAAAACTCCGTTTTTTTTTGTTTTGATTGACTCGTACTTATATTATACTATACTTGATTAGCTGCTACCCGCGACTTCGTTTGTGTAAAATTATTTTTATTAAACATGGTTTACACGCGTAATTTTTTTTTTTTTTACTACCTCCACAGCGAATGAACGTGTTAGTCCACCTGATGGTAAGTAGAGTACAGCCCATGGACATCAACAATCCACAAAAGCAGATTATAGATGCGTCGCTGCAGCTGGGGACTACGGTGTTATGCCTCATGTGCCAGTAATTTCAGGGCCTGATCTCACCATCAAACCGGAACACAGTAATTGAAGCACTACTATTTGGCGGCAGGTTAAAGGTGAGAGAGTAATACCTTACTACTCTGCTCCCGTGGCATTTTTTCCCATTTTCGCAACATATTGCACTGTTGTTCAATTAATGAGGTATCTATCAAAAAAAAAATTAATTTTCCAGTCTGGATTCATAGCGCTTGAGATTAGCGCGTTCAACCAAACAAATAAAGTATAGATAAACGTTTTATATAATATGAAGGTTGAACATTAAAGAATCCAGCAGGACTCGAACCGGGATCCCCTCGGGTAAACTGCCCAGGTGCTATGCCAAGAAGCCATGAATTCGTATGCTGCTAGATTCGAAATGTCTCGACCCTTTTATTGCTTACTTATAAGACAAATATACCTGTTAGAAAAATCTTACTTGGCTACAGCGCCACCTGCTGTATTCTCAATTTTTCATCCTTAATATTGTATAAAATACAAAAAGGCATAGCAAAGCTATAATTTGCTTTAAAATATTACAAGATAAACGTTTATTGGCATTCGTTCGCTCTAGAACACTCCGTCCTAGTTTACTTCTATCTGTGTCAGTAATAACTTCGTGAACCCGTTCCCTACTAAGTTCTACTTAATATAACTTACTAACTATACTTGCAACTTAAATCTCAGGCTCTAAATCCCTTTTTACGCGCAAACTATACATTTTATCTTTCACTTACTCTAAGTTCTTCATCTTAAAGTGTCAACATCTTTGAAAGGGCGTTTTAAGCGCTTAGTTATTAACTTAAACTTTGTAAGTAGTTGCCAGTAATAACTTAACTAAGTTGCCGCTATCGGGAGTTGTCAGAAGCGATTATTTTGTAGTTAAGTCGTTGTTTGGGTACTAAGATAAAGGGATGAGGAGGATTTTTATCGATAGCTGTTAGAAATAGCCGAGTGAGAGACCGTAGGACTGCTTCTTCTTCTTCTTCTTCTTCGTCGTGTCGATGGCTGAGTCAAATTTTATTTTGACTTGCCATCGTGATGAAAGGATTAGCCAATTCACTTTGGAGAACTCGCGAATTGCCCAGGATGCGCCGGACGTATGGAATCGTTGTGTACGTCACTTGAGGAGGCTCCTTTCATGCACCCTACTCTAGGATTGCTGAGTCGAAGGTATCAGGTTCGAACCCACGGCACACACCTCTGTCAATCGTTATGATTCGTCTCTTCGAAGGTATATGTGTATTTGTAATATAAATTATCCCTCGTTAACGGTGAAGGAAAACATTGTGAGGATACCTGCATGCCGGAGAGTGCTTAAAAAGTGCTCGAGGGTGTGTGAAGTCTACCAATCCGTACTTGGCCAGCGAGGTGGACAATGGCCTAACCTTTCTTATCATGAGGGCGCGAGCCCAGCAGTGGGACATGTATTAGATACAGGGCTGCTATTATATATACATATTATCTTTCACTTAAGGGCGTTTGAAGCGCTAAGTTATTAACTTAAACTTTGTGAGTAGTTGCTAGTAATAACTTATCTAAGTTGCCGCTATCGGGAGTAGTCAGAAGTGATTTTGTAGTTAAGTCGTTGTTTGGGTACTAAGATAAAGGGATGAGGAGGTTTTTTGTTACCCTCAGGTTAAGTTAGAGTTGGGGTATTAGTTAGCGAGTTGGGTAGTTTATTAGTTAAGAAGATATACAATAGGCATGATGACTAATTTTTATTTTTGTATGTAATTGAAACACCTCTTGATATAAGAAACATCATTACAAGAATTACTTTGATATCACATAAACTTCCTGAGATAATACAATTTCAAATTCACATTAATAATAGACTCGCCCAAACGCTCCAAACAAAAAGCTACTCAAGCGTGACGTCACGCTTGAGTATTTTGTATGTGAAGTTATGAATTTTGTTTGATAGCTATGCGAAATATTGCGTTTATAAAAATGGTTTTATTACAAATATTGCTATAAATTGTGTGGGTAATTTAATTATAAAAAAAAAATCGAATAATTTCGTATTTTAAAAACTTTGAATGATCATAAAATGAGTTAGATTTATAGTATGTAACAAAAAATTATTTCAATTGGTTTATGTTTAACTATAGTTTGATAAGGTATCCTATATTTTACTATCTATAGATCAGTCACCATGCCTATTGGAGTGCACGGTTTGTGGAGTGGTCCCAAGTAGCACAGAAGTGCTGAATAGTAGCTGAATCACTGTTCACAATGGAATCTTCAGCTGAATAAACCTGCTGAATAAGAGCGTTAGAGGCGCCTACTCAGCTGATATAACTCTGATTTGGGCACAAATTAATCAGCTATTAGCTGAATAATGTAGATGGTTGCACTATATCAGCGTTATATGAGCATTAATAAAGGTAACAGTCGCCCCAACAGTTGAATAAGGACTGATTAACAGGGTATGTGTTACCTTTTATACGCCACAAGGGCTGAATAATAGAGTACTTTTTACCTATTTTTCAGCACAAAATACACTCCAGGATAGTAGTTACTTTATTATGGAACTGACAATTCACAAGTGGTATTATTGTGAATAATTTTTAACCCTATTACTTATTAATATTTTGTTATGTTGTGTGTGAACCATTTTGTAAAGTGTTTGTGGGAAATATTAGGCTAATATATGTTATCGATAAATAAAACTTTGTTTTTCCTCCATATCCATGAAATTCGAATGGGAAAGATAGTTTATTGTCAAATACTATATAATTATAGGCGAAAATTTTCACGCGCTCTCAAAATATTTACTGTTTACTCGAAAATTATAGTTTAAAATAGGTTGATGATATAATTATAAAAAAAATAAGTCTTTTTTTTTCCTTTGTAATTTGACAATGAGCTGTTTACGTATAAAATCATTACATTTTCTATTCAAATTCTGTTGTTATCTTCGTTGACTAAACAAAAACAAATTGTAAATTATATTGTTTACATATGTTATAATCTAAAAAATGGCAGACAAGCAATGTGTACCGTATTAACCATAATCAAACGGCATGAGCTGTTTAAGTGTCCCCTCGTGGTACATAAATCAGTAACGAGCTGTTACGAGTGGTTCTTGTGTTACACGAGTCAGCTACAGATTCATGTAAAGCTTGATAGTGGGTAACATGTATGCAAATAACTGTAGGTAATCATCAGTGAACTTTGATGTAATTTTAGGGATCCGCGGATGAAAAATAAAACAAGGATTAAATTGAATTTTTATTTATTCTTCAACCGTTTTTTTACAATATTTAAAACACATTTTTTGACACTTAGAATTGTCTTTAAAGTAGTTGACTTTTAAATAAATTCATTGATAGTTTTTGACAGATCCTTTAAAGCTGTGTGTGCAATATTTTTTCAATGGCCCATTTTCTTATATTGTCTCGAAATTTTCTTTTTTGATCATTTTTATCACGACATACAATGTCACTGTCTGAACTTGCAGAATAGTTAGATCTATCTGCCCATCTATATTCATTGTCATTACTGCACAATACGTTATCACTATATACTATATATACGCTGTATACTTGAAGAGTATTGTCCATCTAAATTTGCACGTGCTTTTACACCAACATTTTCGGATACGGAACCCTCCCGTTCTAAACAATATTTTATTAAACGATGCGATTAGTATAGTACGTACTACCTACGAAGCGCTGAATAAAGAAGTCTTCAAGGTCTTATTTAACGGCACTAGTAGAGTAATTGTCAACGATAGTACAAGTATTCAGCTCTCACGGAGGTTATGGGTACCTAATATGTGAGCTAATATAGAGCAGATTGCTTTAACATAGCATATAATAATGTTCACCCATAGTGATCATGTGGGCTTTATAAGAGCTTTTATACGATTGCTTGTAACAAGCTGATTAACATTACACAAAATCCACTTTGTGCAACAAAAGGCATTATATCTTTGTTATTTGAAGCCACAGAATAACTGATTACATTATAGTAGCTCACGTGTTCTTTCTTAAAATGCAAGTGATCTAAGGGTACACTTGTGGTCTTCAATTCAGAATATAGCTTAGTTAAAGTCCACAAAAATCCTTTAAACTGCTAAAGCTGTATAATGCTGTTGATGTTACCTATATTAACGCTGCTAGCGTTACAGTGTTGCCTCCGTGACGCATAATAACGTTCTTATTCAGGTGAAAGCTCACTTTTCACCTATTGCAGGTCGAGTGTACTGTAATAACTCTTCATAAGTGCTAAAGTTACCGATGTTACCTCTTGTGACATCTTATAATGCAGTTTTGTGCTACTTGGGGTTCAAACGGTCGCCTTGCAGCTTTACAGCAGAAAGATCACAAATAACACTTTGCCAGACCCGGGCATCGAACCCGAGACCTTGCGGAGACAGGCGCAAACGCTAACCATCGAGTCAGTATATGTTGTCCAGGTAAATAAAAAAATCACAATAAAACTAACCGACAAAAACCTCATATTGTGAAAATAAAACAATAAACAGTTCCAGTTATTCAATTCAATGAAAACCAATTCAATTGTCGTTATAACCAAATTAATACACGGCTTAATTATTCTTCTGTTGAGTCAGGTTTTGGGTGAATTTCAGTTTTATTTGTTCATGTTGTAATTATGTTATTGTGCGGTAATAATATATTAATTTGTTGCAATCTGGTAACTGAATTACCCGTTTTATTGAATTGCATTTTTAATAATAAAAAAATCGTCATTTTACTTATTTAAATCTATAAATAAATAATAGAGATAGAGAAAACTTTATTTGCGCATCAAATTTGTAACAAACATACAAAGGAATAGGTACTTAAAACTATAACGTACAAAGGGCGGCCTTATCGCTTGACGCGATCTCTTCCAGACAACTTTAGGATGGACATAATAGAATGGATATTTGCGGTAGTTTATTGCATTGGATTTGTATTGTTATTATAACATACCTATGTATACAAGCGCTTCGTCAAAAGTGAAGCCAATAACAGATTGATGGGTGACATTATAAACCAAACTACATAGTGTCATAATGAGCTGAATCAACTCAGTTTAAGTGGATATACTTTTCAAGCCTGTACCTACCCGTTTTCTAGACGTAATAGTTATATTAAGAAACAGTTGAAGACTATGGGACCGGCAGGATTTTAACCTGCGAGCTTCTGCACACCGGGCAGCCACTTTAACCAACCAGCTACGGTCCTAAATTTCTCGACTGTATGTTACGTCATTCGTGACGTCACGTTCATCCATTTGTTCCAATCTTAAGTATAGACACAAACCAACATGGCGAAGTTGCATTCAGCACAAATGTTGTAAAGAATGAACGCGTACCTCATTTCAACTTATTGATTCTTTTTATGGCATTTAGCTATGCTATGGTATCATAAATTTCAACTGTTTCTTAGTATAATTTATAACTATATGTTTAAATCCTTTTCCAATCTCAAGTTTCGGGTAATTAAATAGAAACAAGAGTGTAATCGATGACTCACATCGACTTGACGTACATCGTAGCGTTGGTTCGACGCCGCCGGTTACATTTGAGGAGATTAGGCCAAATCCCATAAAGATTGCTTGAGGAGCTCGGATCAAAATCCCATGCCATGTGTGGTGTAAGATACAGGAATCATCGATTTAAAAAAAACTGATCAAAAAAACAAATCAATTATAGTAATAAGTATAATTCAGGAACGCAAGACGTCATAAGCATTCCAAATGAGATTTTTTTTTTAGTTACTGACTACCAAAACTATTTGACCAACAACTTTTTGCGGTATTAAAATACATCTTAGAAATTAATTAAAATTTTATAAGAGTTTGCAACGCCGGGAAAAATCGTTAGATTTTGCATCGCATTTTTTAACTCCTATTTTTCGGTACCAATTGCAACTTGCCACTTGCTTAAAGAAAACTATAATATTTTCTTTCCCTCGTACAAAATAGCGAAATTTTATTTATGACCGTACATATTTAATTGAGATTTCGCAGCTGCGTTTTATTAGAATTTTTTAAGAATAAAAATAATGATAGGCTTAAACTTGTTTGAAGATCGTAATAGGGGGATGGATACTATTGTGGCACCCTTGTAAATGTCGTATTTCAATATCGCTTGGTTGAAAATAGTTATTTTTATAGCGTACTTTTGAATTAGAATTGTGGTTTAAGGGTTTTTAATGAGAATGGTAGCAGCTGTTGAAAGGCGATGGATTGGGCAATTGCTTTGATAATAACAGTGAAATTGTGTGGGTGCTATGTGTTACAATATGTTTAAGAAGAGGGTAAATTCTAATCTGTATCATTTTTTTATTTTAAAAGCTATATAGCTTTACTGTTGAGCTATAAATAAATAAATAAATATCACACAACAAACACACAACGCCATCTAGTCCCAAACTAAGCAGATCTTGTACTATGGGTACTAGAATAACTACTAATACAAATATACTTTTTTTTAAATTAAATACTTATTATACATATAAACACCTAGACCAAGACAAACCTCCATGTTCATGCACACAAATATTTGTCTTGAGCAGGAATCGAACCTGTGACCTCGGCGTCGCAGGCAGGTGCACTACCCACTCCGTCACTTGATATAAAACACATTCTGTATTTTTTTACGCAAAAAACCCTGTTAGCATAATACAAGCATATTTTATTATAAGCAAGTAATATAACAAAAAAGTTTTGGTAAAAGAAAATCTTACAAAAATACGTAGGCAAATTTTCACGCGCGCCCCATTTGTGTTTATACCACAAAATCCACACGTAAATTGTGACAAAGCGACATCCTACATTTAGTCGACAATAATCCAATTTATTTGTCGACTTGAAACATTCGTAAATTCCCTTCAGAACTTTGTTCTACAAGTTTGCCGACCTCGTTTTAAAAGCTAGGGTTATGACGCTACTTTTGAGTCAATTTCTAATTAAAATTGTGAGAAGCCAATATTAGGGTGCTTCCCCCAACTTTGCCGTTTGAAGAGATTTTCCATTTGGGGTTAAATGGTTCAGAATTTGGAAATTACGTTGTAATGAAATCGAGTAATCGTCATAATTATAATGCTTTTCTCTTAGGAGTTAACAGAGACTGTATTTAACAACGTTTATATCAAATTCAGATGAAATGCTTATACATTAGTTAGAACGCCAATTACACTTTCTAATGGTCCCAATGACAATGCTTACACACATTCACTCATACAAGCACACCTGGTCTCTGAACAAATCTTTGCGAATCACACAAAGATTTGTCCCATGTGGGGATCGAACCCACAACACCAGAATAAAATAATAATTGCATAAGAAACACCACAATATTAAAATTAATAAACAAAATCAATGGTTACAAAAAACTCTGCATTAAGAACCTTTTGTCTTCCTATAAGTTATATTAAAAAGATATATCTTCATTATCCATACAATTTAACTTTTATCAAATGGAAAGAAAAAACGTATAAAATGCAAATCATTCAATGTTCATTCATTTAAACTTCGTTCTGAGTAATTAGATTAAGTGAATGGTGAACGAATGAAATGCAAGTCATTCATTACATACAATTAATAAAAAATAGTCTTTGTTAAACAATTTTGGATGTGATTTTTTGTTAGATAGATGCTTTATTGTAATTTCTACAATATACATTAAGTAAATTATAAAAATTACATTAAATGTGTACTACTCGGTAAAAAGGAGGCAAGATTTTTTATAAGTTTTATTTAAATACTAGCTGACCCGGCGAACTTCGTACCGCCTTAGCGTAAATTTGATGCACTAATTTATTTTGTATAGCTGACCTATCTTATGTATGCGTACCTATTCAATTTGAACTGGAATCTATAATATCCTCCATATAAAAATGAATACCTATTTCCCTGGTCTCGTCATACCTGAGAAGGACTTTACTAATTTTATTAAATAAAAAACAAAATATATATTTTCATAATAGTGTTTATTCCGTAGGGTTCAATAATTTCACTTATATTTTTACAGAAAATTTATTAATATATATTTAATTTATTTTGTTTTTTTTGCTTTTTTTCCCCTAAGAACCTTGTACAGAGTATTAGAAAACTACAAAAAAAAAATCAGCCAAATCGGTCAAGCCGTTTTCATGCTATGTCGTGACAACGGAAAACGGGTTTCATTTTTATATATATAGATTTTACATCACGAAGAAATATATATAAAACCTTAACTTTATGATGCTTTTCCGTTGTAGTCTTTATCTGGGAATTATTTTAATCGTTACTACGCTCTGGCGTGATGCCAGAGATGGACTTTACAATATCATTTGTGCCATTTGACGTGATACCAAATTTAAAGCACTCGGTAAACGTAAATTGGTATTTTTTTTTTAATTATCCATTAAGATGGAAACGTTCCTAACTGTTTTGTTTTTAAGAAAAAGAAATTGAATAATGTCTTGGTGACACGCACCAAGTACTCGGCCGAGGCACGCCACTCGGTAAAGTAGGTAATCCTTGCTTTGAATAAACAAACGAACGCATCACCGTCTTAGCCAAGTTACTACTCGGTAAAAATACAAACAGAGGCAAGATTTTCTATAAGTTTTATTAAAATATTTACCATCACGGAGAATAAAAACATAACTTTATGACGCTTTTCCGTTGTAGTCTTTATCTAGGAATTATTTTAATCGTTACTTTACTACGCTCTGGCGTGATGCCAGAGACGGACTTTACAATATCATTTGTGCCATTTGACGTGATTTCAAATTTAAAGAAACTGTTCTCGGTAAACGATTTGGTTTTTTGGTACAATTCCAAGAAAATATATTTAAGAATACTTAAAAGTATTTTCCGTACCTGTGCTGTGTTGTTTTTTAAGATATCGTAATCACAAGTACCAAGTACTCGGCCGGGACTGTGCACTCTACTGAGCCAGTGCACTCGGCGAAAAAGGTCCTTGCTTTGAATAAACAGGCGGGCGTAGTCTATTAAATATCAATTAGAAGGCAAGATTTGTTTTGGTGTTATGCCTAAAATTGTAATAAAATATTTAACATCTGTTGTAGCCGTTTTCTGGAAATTATTTTTAAACGTAACTTTACTATGTTCTTGCGGGACGCCAGGGACGGACTTTACGGTATCATTTGTGCAATTTAACGTGATTCAAGTTGAAATAAACTGATCTTAGTAAAAGATTTGATTTTTAGTTGAATTCTATAAACAAATTAAATTTCCAGAAAACCTTAGTGCTGATTTCACCAACTCAATTTTTGTTTACGATTTTTTTGTCTCGTTTTAACATTGAGATGAATTAAGGGGTTAATAAAACCGTAAATTAAGAAGTTTTGTAAAATCGGCTCTTAGAAATCTTGAATCTAGAGTTGCAGCCAGTTGATAGCGACAGCTCACCTCCTATGACCGGACATGAAAAATAAAAAGTAGGTGTTATACGCCTTTGCCAGACCCGCTACCGTCGTGATGTTAAAAATTAAACCGTGTCAGTCATCAATCGAATGTAACCCAACACCGCCAATTGAAAGTTCGCACCAAAATCACGTCACGTTAAACGTCAAATTTAACCCTCAAACGCTGGTCCATAATTGCCGAACTCGAATTAATCGTACCTCCGAACACAATTCATGCTTTCACCATCTCTCTCACTCATAGCTGTCTATTATCATGCCATCTCTTTTCCAAATATATATATTATTAGGACTGACTCACATTACAACCTTTTTTGATAAAAGTACGTTTATTTCGTAACACCATGTGAACGCCTCAGATTTTAATTGGCACGTGTATAAGCACCGCACATTTTTTTGTAAAGGCCCATTTGCACATTGCGGGTTTCCCAAGGCTTCTTATTCAATCTTTGCCATCTCTGTCTTTTTACATACATACATACATAGCTACAGCGATAGCCGAGTGGGAGACCGTAAGACTGCGAAGTCAAAGGTCTCGGGTTCGAACCCACGGCACACACCTTTGTCAATAAATCGTTAAGATTCGTCTTTTCGAAGATATGTGTGTATTTATCATATAAATTATCGCTCGCTAACGGTGAAGGAAAACATCGTGAAGAAACCTGCATGCCTGAAAGTGTCTAAAAAGTGCTCGAGGGTGTGTGAAGTCTACCAATCCGCACTTGGCCAGCGTGGTGGACTATGGCCTAATCCTTCTCATCATGAGAAGAGGCCAGGCAGTGGGACATGTTTTACATACAGGGCTGCTATTATTTATACACACATATACACGGGGTTAGGCAGAGACGATGGATCTTCCTCAGCATTTATCATTAATTCATCTCGTCATACATGCCCGCCAGTTTCGTGTACTACGTTCTTGTACTTTCTGAAAGATGCCACTGGTCTCTGTATATCTTCCGCGAACGACCTTTTCCAGTACTTCCAGCCACATATGCGTTGTATTTTTTTTTGTTTTTTTGTTTTTCCTGGGCGGTATCCGCACTTAGTCCTCCTATGGGACCGTTGTACGTGAGAGGTTTCCCGTTTACTCCAGCCAGCCTATATCGGTCCAGATAGAAAGCAGCCTCCGAGGACTGCTGCAGGCTTCTGGAAGCGATGTTGGTGACTGAAGAATTTGTGCCCGTATGCGCTGTATATCTCTTTCACTATTCTACTTTCATCCATTCTTTGAACATTTCCAAACCACCTAAGCATACTTTTCTCAATCCTAGTCACTATAATTATCTTTCTGTCATCTGCCTTTTTAATCACGGTAATGCCTCGTGCCTCGTGTAAATGCGCCATAAGATTCCTTGTTTTCCGACTTAAAAGGTTAGTTATATAAATTTCTAAGAAAAAGTTAATTGGAAAAGTTAATATTTCTTAGAAATTTGTTGATATCAGAAGTTGATTATTTCAATTTAGTTAATATATGCTTCTATCGCTTTAATGGTCGATATGGTATCTATGGTATCTATCCAAGGTTTAAAAATAATTTTGGTTTGTTAGGCCTAGTTGTTCTCTACACATGTAAATAAGACTTAAGTAAAAGACTTAAGAAAAGAAAGAGAAAGACTTAAGAAAGAAAGACTTAAGTTTTAGTGTTAGTTGCCAGATATCCCTGACGCCTGAAATTTGTATAGATAGAGTTTAGTTTTATTCTAAACTATTTCTGATATTGTTTAATGATTACCACTTAAAAAAAAAACAAGTTTTAAGACGACTACTTACTACTTTCGTTCACCAAAATCTACTTGTGAATCTTGGTAACTCTGTTCTTAATATACTTCTACATATTTGTGTCCTCGAAGTAGCGCTAAGAGTAATTAATTGCCCTAATTAATTATAAAACTTACTAATAACAACAAGAACAACCGGATACAAGTTAAAAACTCAATTAACCCGCGATCGCTTAAGATGGGGTACTCGAGACCAGACTTAAAACGAATACAATATTGATATACGCATACGAGAAGCTAAGTATCCGGCGAATACGAATACCTACTCAAATATTGCAATAATTACAAAAACACACATTCAACCAAAACGAATGAAGAATCAAGTAGCAAATAAGACAGATATTTTAATATCTATTAATTTACATAAAAAAAAGGATTCCGCAAAAAAAGTGCTGTTCTTTGCAAAAATTTAATCGTACTTATTCGACATACCTACAAATATTGGTTACATCACTTTTAAGATCGAAGAGTCGCAATCTTCAGTGAAAAAGCTTCAGTTTAATTTGTGCTAATATTGTATGTCATTGTGAATGACGCAACACGCGAGTTCCCTATTTACGTTTTGAAACTCAATAAAGTCAACGAGACATTATTGGTATAAATAAGAAACCGCAATGAAAAATATTTGCTAAAAATTATGAAACAATCGCTTATTATTGTCAAATACATTAAATTATTTAAATCAAAATATATTTTTTTAACTATTTTAAGATGTATTTGATATTCGATAATATGCTGATAGAATTCTCGCAAACGAATATTCGAATTCGTTAGATCACTAATCAAGATCTCCAGAGGCAATGCGGGGATGGTCGAAACACCCGGGTAATATAACACTGTCTGCGACAGTCGCAATTTACAGTGAAAAGCTTCACTTTAATTTGTGCTAATATTGTATGTCGTTGTGAATGATGCAACACGCGAGTTACCCTATTTACGTTTTAAAACTCAAAGGAGTGAACGAAACAATATTGGTATTAATAAAAGGCCTCAATAAAACATAATAACTAAAAACTAGACTAGCTGAGTATTAAAAAAAAGCTTATTATCGTCAAATATATTAAAATCAATTTTTTATAACAATTTTGAGATGTATTTGATATTCGATAATATGCTAACGAATATGCGTATTCGTTACATCACTAATCAAGATCTCCAGAGGCAATGCGGGGATGGTCGAAATACCCGGGTAATTTAGCACTGTCTGCGACAGTCGCAATCTTCAGTGAAAAGCTTCACTTAAATTTGTGCTAATATTGTATGTCGTTGTGAATGACGCGAGTTACCCCATTTGCTGAAGCGGCGAAGATTTTTGGGTTAACTTTTTTTGCTGAATAAAAAATTATGGTCTAATTTAAAAAAAAAAATTAATGTTGTTTTTTTTTCGTTCAGCGATAAATTAATATGAATCCTTGTTATCCTAGTTGGATTCCTGAGTAAGAAAAAAGTGTAATTTGGATTTTTGCCGTCATGCCAGGATATTCTCAATCGAGTTGGATTTTCGCTCAGTGGATTGCGATAGGCTTGGCTTACCCAATATCATATATAGAACCTAATCATAACAGATAAAATGTGGATTTTGGTAATAAAAAGTTTGGTTAGGTAAAATTGTCCTTTTGTAGCTTAAAGGAGTATGACCAATCGACTATGGGATTGTTTATCGCTGCTGTGCTACCTATTCCGTGGCTTTGTCAAGATAAAAACTGCTGAATTGTATGTAGAATAATATGAAAATTTTATTTTAAGGCGGATATTTTCATAGTCAGCTGGGATGTTATGAAAAAAGTTAGTAAACAAGTGCAAAAAACGTGATAATTCTATCAAAACAAAATTAGATTCTAATTCATCCTTCATGTTTAAATATAAAACCTCTTTTTTTTTATTAAATCCCGCTTAAGTTATGTCTCTTATTACTAGATAATCGTCATACACAAAACTAGAAATTATTTACTATCTAGAAGAATAAACAGTTATTTATTAATTAACAACACATAAATCAACTTAATTAGTACAGTAGGTTAAAATATTTACACAACTAAAATAATAAAAATATAATAATAATAATTTCAATAGATAATAAAAATAATAATAAGATTAGGCATCGAAATACTCGTCCGCATCACTGTCAACGGCAAACGTGCCCCGAAGGCTGGCGGCATTGCCACGTTGAATGGCAATGCTAATTCTTTGTGCAAGATAAAAGCCAGCCTTCGGGTCACGTGAAGCGTCAACCAATCTTTTGGATATTTCATGAAATAATGCGCGTGCACGTGGACCCCACGGCCCAAGCGTTTCGACCCCAAACGGCTCAAACACGTAACTACCAAGAAGGTTGTCGTATTTGCGCCGCTTGAGAGTCTCCGCGGATGCAGCAGCAGCGCCAGCACAAGCGGTTGTGCTTGGCAGATGTGATGGCGCAAGGGTGTCGACGCAAGTTGCGTCCCACACCAAAGGCCTACCTAACTTCCAAGGCAATAACGACATACCGTCTGGTCTCTTCCCATCGTCACGCGCCAAGCCATTGGGTTCAAGTACGGCTGGCACTCCGGCGGTGACAAGAGCACGACGAATTATGTCGTTGAGGTGGGCATGACGTGGAATACGGCCGGCACTTCTGCTGCAAGACAGGCCATGGTGTCCAAGGCTATTGACCGCTTCACCGCATTGACAGCGATGCGGCGAAACACACGGAACACCTAATCGAAGGGAGGTCGCAATACGGAATGTTTCATCGTCCAACATAGTCCCTATGTTAGACGACGGGAGTGCGTACAGCCAAGCGCCAGACTCCCACTCCCCCACAGCCAGCAAACGCGCGCGCTCCGCAACACCGGTGCTCGTGTTGATAAGTTTTTTACGAACGATGTCGCAGAGAGGCGCGTCCCACTGTCCTTGGGAGAAAGGGTTGGTCGGCAAGTCAGTCCCGGGACAAGCCATTTGCCACGCGTTCACAGCGTCGGTCATGCACAGCACTTCCGAATTAACCAGTGTAGGAGACAGAATTTTCCTGGTTAATTCTTCCGTGCTGTGGACCGAAGACAAGAAGGCTGGTAAACTTACATCGGTAATTTTGCGAATGCCGAGGCCACCCAAGCGAACTGGTAAAGTTGCCTGTAGCCACGCTCGGTCATTCAAGTCCAAATTAAAAATTTTGCTGAATGAATTTTGAATTTTAAGGTCCAATCTGCTTAAAAGTGGTAAATATTTCCAAAATTGAGAACATCTCAGAGCATGGGTAAATTTAGGAACAAAAAGACAATGCCGAATTATTGTGTAAGCAGAATGCATACTGATTTTGAGAAGTCTATCCGAAACTTCACTGAAATTTTGTATTTTTTCGTCTATAAAGCCATTGTATGCTTCTTCCAAGACTGGGGACCCAAGGAGGCGGAGATCATGTTTTTCCATCACTTTTATATTGGGGGTTAAAGTGTTAAATTTTGAAAGGGCCGAAATCTTGTTAATGTTTTTATTAAAAAATATTTCGCATTTAGAAGGATTTAAATCTAATCCAATCTGTTGAAATTTAGTTTTCAGAAGTGTCAAATCTTGTAAAACTGTATCAACATCGCCTCCCAAGGTTCCATCATCTAAATACCAAACGTTAAATTTAGAATTTAATTGCCGAATTATGGGGTGTATGGCTAAGCTGAAAATGACTGGTCCCAGCGGGTCACCTTGTTGACAGCCTACTGCAGATTCCAAAACATTATGTTTATACAGTAATTTTGATGGGTGCCTGTAGCATTGCCAAAGGAATTTGTAAATCATAGGTATTTCAATTTTTGCCTGTGTCAACAAGGTATCCCTATTAACTGAATTGAAGGCGTTCTTCACATCAACCTTAAGGATGACCTCTCCCTCGCCGCAGCCAAGGTACGTTGACAGGGCATGTACGGCAGCCTCACAGCCCCCCTTGGAACCAAAACCAAGCTGGAGGGGCTGAAATTTTGATGTTAGTTCGGCTCTGTAGTACCTGCAACATATTTTGGCTACCATACGCCTGTATGTGCACCCTACGGCAATGGGACGAATGCCACCATCTTTTTTACTAAGAGCACACAAGTTTGCTCCGTAAAGTATGTCAATAATGGCATTATTCACACCGCCGGAGAGCATTAGGTTCGCTAGAGCCGTCAGCTCCCTCAAGAGGGCATCACCGGCTTCTCCGGCACCTGAGCATATAAGGTCTTTTAGGTGTTGAGGCGTTAGGCCGTCAAGACCGCCAGCGGATCCATTCCGGAAGGAGCTAACGGCTGCGAACACGTCCTTGGCTGCAACGGTAAGATAATCGGAGGAGCTATCTAGTGGATCAGGGAAAGAGAGGCCATCAGCTGGCGCGGGATGCTTGCTCTGCAAACACGTGAGGGTATCTGCAGAGCAAGGCGCTACCGAATCACTGCTAAAAAGTAGCCGTGAGGCACCCCTTATGTCACCCTCCCTTAATTTGGATTCCACATGTTGAAATAATGAAAAGGGTTTATTGAAATTATGAAAGTTTTGATTTAAATTTTGATCCGAAATGGTGCAGTTTTCCTTAATTTTGGCCGTTAGAGATTTTTGAATATTTTGATCTTTTACAACATGTAGAATCCTATAAGGGAAGGTAAGTAATTGTTCCCAGGCTATTGTGGAGTTCTCCCGGACAACAAGACCTATACAACGGCATAAGTTTTGCGCCACTGCAGGTCTCGCACCCCGGGGAACTCGTTTGATGATTGAAACTGAATTTTTTAATTTCGATAAATGTTGCCAAAATGGTACTTGTAAACTATTGTTGTTTGTATTATTAGGTATGGAAGCGGGGCTCAGATGTACATCCTGGGATTTGTGCACTTTGCCATAATGAATTTTTAAACCCCGCTCACCTCTAAATGAACGACCATTACTATCTTATATTCGTGACACAAGGGTTTTGGCGATACAGTTTTCGGGCATCGCCTTTTACATTGGCGTTCTTACAATAAAATTATTCCAACGTCGATAAAGTGAAAAAAAAAACACCTTTCTTTTTTTCATTTAAATTTTGCTAATATTGTGTGACGTTGCAAATAACGCAAGCTACCCTATTTGCTTTTCACCCTGTTTTGACATCCGCATTTTTGGGTTAATTTTGTTGCCGAGTACGAGATTTTTAATCTACATGTACTGCGTATTTTTGTAATGTGAAAAACATGCTTGGTTTGTTTAAAAAAATCCGATTTACTTTTCGTCGTGTAATTCTTTTCAAAACCTACTTTATTTTTAAATAATAGAGTAATATTTGTTTAAATTCTTACAAACTCGTTTAATGAAAGCAATTATAATTAACAACTTATTTATTTAAAAAAAGAACAACTCTGCTTGAAATTTTTCTTTTTAATATAATATTGAAAGAAAAACTTGAAATAGCACTTCATACAAACCGTACATTCATAACGTCCCAAGCGTAACTTTTTAAAGCATCTTAACCACAGAGTAAAAAATGTTTTATGATACCGCACAAATGTGTAAGTACAAAATTGTCTAGCTTTTTAAATGAATGAATGAAACTTAAGTTAGGAATTGTTGCCTCGAAAATATCATCATAGTTAATAGTCGGATAGCTAAAAGAAAAATTGCTACAATAACATAACATCTCGCTTATATTACCTATAAGTGTGTGACAGAGGTGTACAACACTTACATTTCACCTGTTATGTTTAGATACCACGGGATAAGGGATGAGCTTATCGCTATCAACCTTGCTGCTATTGTGAATTCCTGACGGTTAGTTCACAAATAACACTTTGCCCGTCCAGTAAATCGAACTTGAGACCTTGCGATGAGAGATGCATACGCTAACGACTAGGCACGACTAAACGTAAACATAAGACTTCCTAAAAGTAAAGAACTAAGAAGATTTGACCTTGAAATAACTGAGAAAAATGTGTAACAAAGAGATTCTACTAGAAACTTAATAAACTGCAGGTAGCACTTACTGTAATTATCTTCCGCATCGATGGCTAGTTTCCTTCGGGATTATCCGTACCAAAATACGATTAAGAGGCATAATTTACGTTCTGCAGACGAGCAAATTTTTCCTAAGTAAGAGAAAAGATGTTCAGTGAATTCAGTAAAATACATAAACATTTAAAAAAAAACATAACATTACGCCTTTATTACGCAGAAGGGTGTGGCAGAGGTGTATAACACCCATACTTCTCCTGGTATGTTTAGGTGCCATTAGATAGGAGGTGAGCCTATCGCCATCCACCGGGCACAATTCCGACTCCGTGCTGCTATTGTGAATTTCATGAGCCGGGAATCGAACCGTTGAAAGGCGCGTTAGTTAACCACTAGGCCTTCGAGGCAGTCTGAAGAAATAATATTTTAGTTTTTATGCGTGTACGGCTTAGTACATTACTGTGGTAAATTATTGTTATAAGTAAACTTTCATAAGATAAACAGGTTGGATGCGCATCCAACCACAGATTATAGACGTGATCATTTAAAATTCATGTATTGTATAACTAAAAATATTGTTCTAATTCGAAAAAAAAATATCTTTTTTTTTTTTTACCACGTCGACAGCGAACAAACGTGTAGTCCACCTGATGGTAAGTGGAGTACAGCCCATGGACATCAACAATCCACAAAAGCAGATTGTAGATGCGTCGCTGCAGCTGAAGACTACGGTGTTATGCCTCATGTGCCTGTAATTTCAGGGCCTGATCTCACCACCAAACCGGAACACAGTAATGGAAGCACTACTATTTGGCGGCAGGTTAAAGGTGAGACGGTGGTGCTGCCGCCCTCGAGCTCATTCACAAGACCTCTACCACCAGTATATCTTAAATAAAATTTTTATTGTTATCGGTAAATTTTTTTAAGCGAAAACATACTGTTCTTATTTGAAAAAAAAGATTTATCTAATATAATTTGTTTGGCAAAAGTGTTTTCTTTTTCGATCGTTTGCTTTCTTTAATATCGCTTTGTTGCATGACATACCTTAAAACATACGTCAATTAGTTATTGTAGAGTTTTAGCATCATAAATGTATAAAAAACCGTACCTACTAAAACAGTTTAAAGCGTTAAGATGACCTTGTTCACAAAATATTATTTTATAAGTATGTTAATAGATGTATATCATAACGCTTTCTACCGGTATACATATAAATTATATTACTTCAACACATTTATTTAACCATATTTCATCTTCGAAACATTTCGCAAATTACATAAAATATTTTAATGACCTAACTTTAACATTACATCCTATTCTTAGAATCCGACGTTCCTCATAAAAGGCTGTAAATACAACGATTCAATTCTAACAAAAGTACGTACTTTCGGATGTGGAACTTTTAATTAATATGTGTTGTAAAAGTAGAGCATAAAGCTCCCCGACTACATTTCTAGAAGTTTATTTGTTGTTTTAACTAATATCTGCTCTCGCGGTTTCACCCACGTTAATCTTTATTTGTTTCGGGTCTAAATCGCGTGTAATTATTATAAAGGTAAATAAATACCTATGCTATTTATTTACCTTTATAATAATTACACCGTTGTCTAATTTTTGAAAAATGTTCTCAAATCGCGAAAGTTTAAAAACATTTATTTGCTCCGCACCTGTGGAGTATAGCTTGATGCTTTATCCGAAAACTTTTCTTAAGAATCATAACAAATAAAAATAAATATAAAACATAATAATATAAAACATAAAACAAATTATAAGAACTAAATTTCTACCACGGTTTCGCCCGCGTGGTAGATACATCGATATGACATCACCTAAATAGGTGCAGGTATCTATCTGCGAGTAGAATTTTATCAGAATCGGTTAGCCGTTACAAACAGACAGGCAACAGATAAAGTTTTTCTACATAAAATCTTGACACATCTCTTTTGTTTAAATAAGTATTCTAAAACAATATTCTATCAGTTTCTATGTAGATGTTAAACATGTAATTAACTAATCAGTTAATACATACTTTGCTACTGAAAATTATTTTACCAAATTGCTAACTACACAGAGAAAAGTTTTTCTTAAATTTTAGCTATATTCTGATATTTTACCGCCTGATTAGTAAAATTTTACATTTAATGTGTCAAAAAATTTGGAATAGGCTTATCAAGGATTGAAACTGGTCCTATGTATATCTATGTAATATTTGAAACCATTATTAGGCTTAGTATAAAATATCTCAGAGAATATTATGTACATTAATGCTTATTAAAACATTCGAGAGCATTAAGCTCTTCGACTATACCCATAAAAGTTTATGTTTTTAATGTTATAAAATCCCTATGTAAATTTTTATTTCTTTGATGTGGCATATTGAAGTAATTTCGTTGAAGTTAAAAATACGGCTAATAGTTTAATTTTTGTTAACGATAATGGTTCTCAGAAAATATCAAATTTTTCTCCAAAGTCTAGAAATTATTTTTATTTTGTTTAGATAATTTTAAATTTTTCTATTTTTAACTTTTGTCCAGCAGTTGCAAAAAATAATTAATTTACTGTAAGTTATTTTAACAACATATTTAAATATTAAGCTTTATCCCATAATAGTGGACAGAGTCAATGGAGCGTCATGTGTTACGATTTTTATACACTTTTTTGTAAATACCAATTTTTTTTTTCGAAACCAAGCATATTTAGCTTAGAATAAAATGTGAGAGTAAAAAGCTGCTTTTAGTAGCAGTGTAACTACACTGCTACTAAAAGCAGCTGTTTTAAAATACTAGTAACTCAATCTATGTAGGTAGGTCACTTGTTTCATTATATTTAACCTTTTGATAAATTTTCACATTCAAATATCGGATTCCTGAAGCTATCAGCTATTGAAAGAATTGGCGTCACGTCTAGAATCTGTGTTTTTATGCTCCTATATCGCATTCACCCTGTATAAATTTCAATATCTCCTATCAAACGTTTTTTACGACATTTGGTATTTATTTCTTGAGATAAAAGAGGGATATCTTCTTTAAGTGTTCCGGTATCGTCAACCATTTTTAAAAGCCGTTCGGCCCGGATAAAAGACTAATCAGTTCTTTACCTACTTCAATCGTTGGGTTACGGAATAAGAGTTTGTGGAAGAGCTCAATAAAAAAGGTTGGTGGATTCAGCCGTGGTATGGATGGATGTTGGATTCTTAGGCGACCCCACATTAGTCGTGCGCAAAAATCGGGCGTGTGGTCGCGCTGGCTGTACACACGTCACATGGCGACGCGTGTTGCTGCCGTGTGTTGTGTGTGCAGCCAGCGCGCCCACACGCCTTATATGGGGTCAGCCTTACATTGTGTCTTACTTCAGTCATATCACATTTATCAAATCGAGCGTCAAAAAATGTGAAATTTTTTGAAATTTTTACTCACCTTTGTTGCCTTTGAAATGCTAGTAACCAAAATGTCAAGTATGCTTGTGCTTATAAAGGTACATGTATCAATCTCTCTCAATGAACAACGAATGATCCTTAAGAAGATATTCGCGGAGGATATTTCTCAAACAAAATAAGGTATGTCTGGCAATTTTAGGCTTTTGCTATAATAAACATATTATACTATCGGATAGTAACCTGCTTACTGTACCAGTATCCAATGAGCAAGAATTACTTTCGCCTATAAGCAGTTAATCCATATAAACTTTCTCTGAAATTAAGCTTAGCTGGAAGGGGTTTTCAAGAATACTAGTAATTTGTATTTGCGAATTACTATTTGTTCGCGTTAATAATGCAGTGAGTCATCATTGCCCACCGGCCTAGTCCGCCCCTTAACCAATCAAACCTTTTCAAATTACAAGGTCAAGTTCACAGTAACCAGTTGAAGGCAGTGCTTCGAACGTAACGCTTGTATCCTGTCATTTGTGTTAACTGATTTAAACTCACTGCATTCTTAACGCGAACGAACTTCAGTAAGATATTAAAACAAACATTTTATTTTTAACTAGACATCCTTATTGGACCTTAAACATATTAAGTCCTGAGGCATTATATCTGTACGGGGAAAAGTACATCTAAATGATAAGTATGATAGAAGATAAAAGAAATGTATTTAAGGTCAGATAGATAACGCAGAAAACTTATGTTAATTGACCGACACGCGGCGAAAGAACGTTTTGATTTTACCCGATCCGATTGATTGCAACTACTGATTATTATATCGAATGTACGTATTTTTTTGTTTACTTCGCTGTGCGTTGATGTCGACATAAAATTAAAACTATTGCGATGTACGGATTTGCTAGTAAAATATTAAAGTGGTTACATTACACTACCACATCCAGCAAACCATACATTCCAAAGCCTTTAAACCAGGGGTACCAACATAAAATCTTGGAAAAACTCGGCAAATAAATCACCGAGCAAAACTTGTGCAGGAAAGAGACGTGAGATTAATGATATCTTAGCTATATCTTCTTTGTAAATAGAGTGTAATTAATTCAGGATATTGTTTTGTGGTTATTCTATTTGGGAAAGGTCGAATTAATCAATTAAACATATTATTATAATGCTTCTGAGAAGAGCTGTTGATATATGGAAGACTAAGCTTCCAGCACCCTGGAAGTAGGCTGCAGAGGCCGATCTAGAAGTCTCTAAACCGCCTTCGGACACAAGTTAGTCGCTGCAGGGAGAACCTGGCCAAATGGGGAATCACAAACACCAATGACACCTCGTGCAATTGTGGTTTCTCCATTCAAAACATGGCTCACCTGCTTTCGTGCCTGTTGTCCCCTCTACATGTGCCCGTGAAGACCTAATGCAAGCCACAAGCAAGGGAAAAGAAGTTGCTACCTACTCGGCAAAAACAGTAGATATAAATAAAAAATGAGAAACCATAATGTCATTGACACGTAAGAAGAAGATTATTCTAATGTCAGATTCGATGCCTGTGACGCGCAAAAGTATTATTTGTAGTTTTTCGGTTAGGAATTGTTCCGATGAATGGCGATAGGCTCACCTCCTATCACATAGGACCTCATGATTGTCTGCACGTGTGGTGTTGTGGGTTCGATCCCCACATGGGACAAATCTTTGTGTGATTTGCAAAGATTTGTTCTGCGACTGGGTGTGCTTGTGTTAGTCTATGTGTGTATTTGGCCTTGACCTTGGGACCATTGGATAGTGTAATTGCTTCTGGTAAAAAAAAAAGGATATTATACAATTCTACCACGCTCTTCTAGGTAATATAGGCGTGATGTTATGTTATCTGGGTACTACGAAACTTATCTACCCGACCCACTGAATAGTGGTGATACCTACATCGCTTTAATAATAAAGGACCGACATTTTGTAATTGTTTAATGTAATAATATATTACAAAGATATAATCTGAACTATCGGTATGTGGCACCTTATTAAACGGCGGTTTTGAAACTTAATACCTCTGTGCAAATATGCCATAGTTAATAACGTTAACCTAACCTCAAGTATGGTGTTACTAGCACAAAATTTACCATTATTATTGAACAATTATTATGACAATATTTTATGTTTTGGTCCTTTGTATCACGTCTGTACAGGGTGGTTGCGACATAGCACCATTCTTCTTCTTTGTCGTGTCGATGGCTGAGTCAATTTTTTTTTTGACTTGCCATCGTAGTGAAAAGATTAGCCAATTCGCTTTGGAGAACTCGCGAATTGCCCAGGGTGCGCCGGACGTACGGAATCGTTGTGTACGTCACTCGGGGAGGCTCCTTTCATGCACCATTAAATTTATAGCATGTAACTAAAAATTCTTGCATTTGGTTTGTGTTTACCTATATTTTGAGAAAGTATCCTGTATGCATCAGTCACTATGCTAATTGCACTAGAAAATTCAACTTTAAAACCCATCAATTCGCTACAAACATCTCATTTCCCTAATAAAAGCGTACCCGCGGAGTTTCCCCGCAATTTACTTTAAAAATAAATTAGCATGCGTAGATTGAATTGTCAGCGAAGTTTCCAAAGTCCGTCTTATTCAAATTTAGAGGAAAAGTTGTTATTTGAACAAACAACATCTGCATTTTTGTACGAGTGAATAGGTTTTTAAAGTAAGGAAGAAAGGCTTTATGGCTGATGGATTAATTCAGACTTGTTGGTTTAAAGAGGTCACAGGTTCGATATCTGGGTTGGGCAAATTCTAGAATAAATAAATAAATATCTCCTAACTTACACACAACGCCATCTAGTCCCAAACTAAGCAGAGCTTGTACTATGGGTACTAGAATAACTGATACTAATACATATATACTTTTCTTTTGTAAATACATACTTATTATACATAGAAACACCCAGACTAAGACAAACCCCCATGTTCATGCACACAAAGATTTGTCTTAAGCGGGAATCGAACCCGCGACCTCGGCGTAGCAGGCAGGTACACTACCCACTCCGCCATATGGTCGCCAATTTACTTTTTAAACTAGTCTCGGCTAAGGATCCAAATTTTGTTTGAAATTAACCCCGCCAAATAGTTTTTGTTACGGTTTTCTGTATAGGAGCCCCCTTTAATATTTATTACATTCGGTTTTTAGTATTTGTTGTTATAGCGGCAGCAATGATACACAATTTGTAAAACTTCCAACAGTCTAGCTATCACAGCTCACGAGAACAGACGAACAGCGAAGTCTTAGTCGGAACTTTTGTCGACCATTCAAACAAAAGAACAGCCATCAAAATTGATTCACATTAGCCAAGTGATTGCGTTTAATACCCTGAAAGACGCTAAAAAATCTACCTCGTAACTAAATCTAACTATACATAATGTAACAACGACTATATAGCAATCTGGACCACAAAGTTCACCAACAACTAAAATTGCTGAACCAATTTGGGCAAGTTATACATATTTTACATCTATCAGTATTAGAATGACCGTACCCGCCAATATCAATCGAGAACGCACAAACGGAACCCTATAATGGGGTCCGTACCGTAATTTAGGGTTGGCGATCACCGATGGAATTGCAAACCTCAATCTTGCCACGTTTGGGAGTTAGGGTTGGGATACAATGGTAGCTATGCAATTTACATACTGTATTGCTTTTTGCGGAATTGCATTGTAAGCTTAAAATATACTTTAATAGATTTTGCCCGCGGCTATGTCCGCGTGGCATTCCTTGTATTATGTAGTAGCTGATTCACTACCAAAAAGCTAAGCGTGATGTTAAATATGTAAAGACCTTCATTGAGAGTTAGTCTATCAAACATAAGAAGAATTATTGAAATTTAACCAGTAGTTCTATTAAAAATTAGCGCTATCAAACAAACAAGATACCTTTCTCCCGCGGTTTCGTCTGCGTGATAATCTATAAAAAGTTGGCCATGTTACGCGCGTTCTATAGTCAGTTACCTGCATCTAAAATTTAATTTAAATCGGTGCAGCCGTTCAGAAGATTAGCTAATACCAAAAGTCAGGCAGACATACAGACAAAAAAATAAAACTGCATTTTAGGCAAGGGTATCGTGCATACAGCATGAAAAGCATTGATATTTTGTCATTAAAAACATACACTTCAATTTTATTTATTTGTATTGACTAGTGACCCGCCCTGGCTTCTCTCCGGGTACTATAATAATGCATGTAAATTATAAATTAAACCTTGGTTATGAATCATTTAATCCATCTAAAGTAAACCGCATAAAAATCGATTGCGTAGTGTTAAGGATTTAAGCATACATAGGTACAGAAAGACAGACAACGGGAAGTGACTTTGTTTTATACTATGTAGTGATAGTGTTATCATTTTTTATAGTTTGTTAACCGACTTCCCAAAAAGGAGGTGGTTCTCAATTCGGCCGGTATGTTTTTTTTATTATCTCGAATTGTATCAAAAAACCTCTACTACCCCGCTATTCCCTCCCAGTGCACCAAAGTCTTGCCTCAGGGCTAACACCTCGACGCTATTCCGTAACAACACTAACAAGTTTTTCTCCACCTGATCGTTGAATTAACGCAACGTTTGCGGGTAGAATTACATAAATTACTATTGAGACTGAGAAATGGGAGCATATTATATCTACCTAGTAATGGACTAGGTATGTATATTAGTTGCTAAGATAACTAGTTGTAAGTTTAATAGAGAATTCACTACATTTTTAACCGACTTTAAAATAAAAGAGGAGGTTCTCAATTCGGTATTTTATTTTTTTTGCTTTGTTCGCCGATTACTCAAAGACGCCTTGACTGAATTGAGAAATTCTTTTTAGCCTGAAAGAGTATAGGTACAGAGGACCAAGCAGTTAGGTATGCAGGGCAAAAACTTTCACGGCAAAATGACGACTGACTACACTAGGTAAGCATGTGTGAGTTACATGTTTGAGAAGTTTTATATACCAACTATTTTGGTATATAATTTACATATCTAAAACTGGTGTAGTCAGTCTTCACTAAAACGTTAAAGTTTTTGCCCTGCATACCTAACTGCTTGGTCCTCTGTACCTATTCTCTTACACAATCTACTGTAGGTACACGATCTGATGATGGGAGCCTAGAGAAACTATTACCTACTACCCTCAAATTTTAAAGGCTTCTATATTATTTTTCGTATATTAACTAAAGCTACTCGGATATTTGCTACTCAACGGTTAGGAGTACGCGAATAATTATTTAAATATAGGCCTACGTACCTACGTGTACTGTATTCTTTCAAGTTAAGCTATTAAGTATTTCTTACTTTTTAGTGCTTTTTTTGTAATTGAAGTTAGTTTTTTTGCCTGCCGCGTCTGTCTGAATGTATTTGTTAAAATGGTGAAAGGTGGTAATAGGTTTACTGTTCAGTGTTACTGTTTAAGCATTGATTTGATGGTGGTGTTAAAAATGTGATTTACATAATTCAATTAACAATTTCCTTTTCTGTTTCAGGTAAGTGAAGAGAAAAAAATCAAAAGATCTTGGTCTAATTAATCCGACGTAAGTCCTAGTTTTAAGTCTAGTTAAGATACTTTGCATCATCACTACATAGTATAAAACAAAGTCGCCTTTTCTGTCCCTATGTGCGCTTAAATCTTTAAAACTACGCAATGGATTTTGATGCGGTTTTTTCCAATAGATAGAGTGATTCAAGAGGAAGGTTTTTATGTATAATACATGTATAGAAAGGGGGAATTGTTTTACTCCAAATTTAACGCGTGCGGGCCACGAGCAGTAATGAATAAATCAAACTACTGGATCGATTTTAATAATTTTTTCAGTGAGTGACATAGGCTATATATTATATACCCGTGCGAATCCGGAGCGGGCCGCTGTGTTTTTATATACAACGTTCACAGTTTTTCTGTAGTGTATTTAGTATCAGCATTGTACCCGTGCGAAGCCGGGGCGGGTCGCTAGTTTATTTATAATATACTCTTTTAGGTCTCGTCATACACCATAATCTAAGCAACGTCCATAAGCAGACTCATCAAAAGAATTTCGACCCAAACTCATATCACGTACACACGGTTACTGATCAACATTATACATTTCTAGTAAAAACTATACTTGCATTGCAAGGAAAACCTATACAACGAAAGACCATCTTATACTGGAATTGTATAGAGCGATGTGTAGCCATCGAAACATCACTAAAATACAACACCAAGAAGTTCCCAAAAATACACCCACTTCTCTTTTCATTACAATCGGTTCATTTTATATATTGTGTACTATCTACTACTTACGTGCTTTCAAATACGAGTGGCGTAAACAGGGGCCCGTCAAAGCCTTTCGAATCAGACCTCGGGACCTGTACGTGGCCCTTACGCATGAATAGATGCAGACCCTTGAACTAGTGATGTGGTTAAACGGGATCTTGAAAAAAATAACCGGACTTTTGTGAAGATCCCGGAATTGAGTTTGCAGGGCCCAAGTTTAAGTTTATAGTGGTGTACTTATACGGGATTTTGGTAAAAAATGTTGTAAAACAAGCAATCTTGTTGCACGGCTCAATTCGTAGAATTTTGTTAATTTTCATTTTTATTAACTTGTGATATTTTTATTTTATTAAATCTGACGTGAGTTTGTAACATTATTCAAATAATGAAATACGATAATGCCTATAGGCTGACCGTTTAACTGAGTCCTCGCCTGCGCGGTACAGGGGCGCGGGGGTATGACGACAAAGGGGACTGAAACAGGGGCGGGCGGTGGGGTCACTTAATGAAATATACAGGAGATGAAATGCACCAAGATATTTCCTATAAGATATATGACATCGTCGGAAAAAAGAAATAGTGATTTATCAAATGAAAAATAGTTAAGAAGATACAAACGCACCTGTTTCAGTCCCCTTTGTCGTCATACCCCCGCGCCTCTGTACCGCGCAGGCGAGGACTCAGTTAAACGGTCAGCCTATAAAAGTATAGGCGAAACCGCGGTCGACTAAATAGACCAACATTACGTGAGTATTGTATTACACCCGTATTTCATAATTTGAATAATGTGATTTTACTTTTCTAACCTATGTTGTCCCACTGCTGAGCAAAGGTCCCCATACACGACCATAATTGTTTTGGGCTCTGTTTGTCTAATCCCTCTAAAACGAATCCAAATCATAAAATAAATTAAATGATAAAGAATGTAAACAAAAGAAACTCAAACGGTTTATGACCTCGGGCAGAAAATCTCATTATTTTTATACCTTTGCAGAATTACTTTCCAAAGCAATTACACTTTCAGATGTTTACTGAGAAATGAAATAGATACTCAATAAAGCTTTATGCCGTTTCCTCTAAAATGTTCAACTGCATTTTAATTAAGAAATAGGTATATTTAAAATAAAGAGAAAATTTACTCTCATTTAACGATTATTATAAAATATAAATAAATATCTTACAACATACTCAACGACCTTTTGTCTCAAACTAAGCAGAGCTTGTACTATCAGTACTGATACTAATATATACTTTTCTTTTGTAAATATATACTTACTAGCTGTTACCCGCGACTTCGTCCGCGTGGATGTCGTTTTATGAACAAAAAATGCTAAAGGTAACAATGTCAATATAACAATAGTAGGTACAACTCATGCACTTAAGGTGGGGTTATGCAGACTCCGCCGATTGTGAATGCGGTGTCAGTCCCCAAACGATGGGTCACCTTCTTACATGCCCCATAAGTCCCACCACCTGTACCATAGATGACCTGTGGTACAGGTGGTGCGTACGTACCCACGCCACCGATAATGCCGTTCTTGTAGCAAAGTTTTGGTCAAACAAAATTTAAATATTGAGCTTTTCCATGTGTTTTCCATTGACACGCAAAGAAGAAGAAGAACCTATCTATTACCAAACCGACCAAAACAAATATACGACAAAAACTCAAGGAAAATAATATTCAAACAAATCAAAACAGACAAATAGGAACAACTCATGTAGGTACCTACTTCGAAACTACTTCAAATTTCGACATAATAGAAATTGCGACACGTGCGTTCGAGCCAGCCCGTAGAGTTTAGCGTAATGTTAAATATCAAAATTCACCCAGTTGTTTTTAAACTTAGCGCTTTCAAACAAACAAACTTTCTCCCGCAATTTCATCTGTGTGGTAGGTACATCAATAAAAAAACTCAATAACAGAAAATAAAATTCCTACCTACCTAAATAAACCTATTTCTGATAATAACTAATCTAAACTCAATAAATAAGCAAAATCCCTATAAACTAATATCTATACGAATGTCTTATCCTACCTAACAGTATTATAAAATAACCTACGGTCACTACGTACAATATCAAATATACTACCTATACCAATACTTTAAAATTAAAATCTATACAGTACGACTTATATAAAAATAAACCTTTCGGTTTATCTTTATAAGTCGAACCGCAAATATAAGTTTGTCATAGGTCATTTATAACCTACGACAAACTTAATTTTGCGGTTCGGGAGCAAACCGCAAAGTTAAGTTTGTATTTTATTGTATATTATTACCTACTACGACCTATTAGATTAAAAATACCCTATTAGGGAAAAAAGGAAATAAAAGCAAATCGGATTTTTTTAAAGTAAAGGAAACTATCTAACCTACTTATAACTATAAACTAAAAGATATATCAAGTATGAACAAAATGAACAAAATTAATTTACAGGACCTAATTAATAAAAAACACTTAAAAAGTTATACGAAACAATAAACGAAATACTGGATCGAAAAATGTAATTCTCTATAGCGCAAATTTGTCTAATCGCATGCGTCCGACAACGATGCCTGCCGCAAATGCCACAACACTTCGGCGAATGTACGCGACTACGACCGACGGCAGCGGTGGTGATGCAGAGCATTCGTTAAAAGGAATTTAAACTTCAAAAGCGACTGATTTCTTATCAAGTATACTTAAATATAAAGTTTCATGGTTTTATCTTTTAAAATTAAGAAATCCCATACAAACTTTCAACCTCTATTTCAACCCCTTCATCCCTTTTTTTTTTTTAAAAAAGTAGCCTATGTTCTGTCTCAGGGTCTAAAGATTGTCTGTACCAAATTTCATCAAAATCGGTCGCGAGGTTTAAGCAGGAAAGCGTAACAGACAGACAGACAGACAGACAGACAGACAGACAGACAGAGTTACTTTCGCATTTATAATATTAGTTAGGAAGGATAGTTAGGATTAGGATTATACGTAGATAATCTACGTATAATAAGTATAAAACACACAAAGATTTGTCTTATGCGATATTCGAACCAGCGACTTCGGCGTCACAGGCAGGTACACTACTCCGCCATCCGGTCGTCAAATATTATGTACAGTACAAAAGTAGCTGAACACTTTAAAGTTTTTAGACTACTATACAACTCACAATTTTCGCATTAATAATATCTCTTATATAAAATAGCGCACATATTATCGATTAATACTAGTTTAAATTCATCTAATCAGGAAATAATAACGTAAAAATAAATTTTCAGAACTAAGCAACTTTGAAAGTTTGTTTTTAGCTTCTTAAAAAAGCGTGTATGTAGCTTCTTCTTTACCTGACTGTACACGAAAACGTATGAATTTTTGACTTGAAAATAAATTAAACTAAAGTAAATAAATAAACTAAACTGTATATATAGTTAGGTATTTATTTAATTAGTTTTAAATATTAAATTGTAGTAAAGTTAGTAATGTAAATATTTAAATAAATGATCTACCGAGGAAAAAAAAACTATGATTTAACATAAACATTAAATGAAAAACTCACAAATACATTTAATATTTCACATCTCACGGTTTCATAGTTGCCGATGTTATATTCCTACTTTTCCACGAATCCCGGGATTACCACGGTCAATTTCGGGTCCCGGGTATATCAACCCCAGCACTACAAATCGGCCCTGAAGTAAAGAGCCCTCAACACGTCTGAGGAGCGGCTGTATTGTGTCAAATGAAACACATGTAACCGGCGGAGTGTTAGTAATGAGTACTTTGAGTATGTACTGTGTGGAATGCCGAATTGGGGGATTTGATGACTACAATATAAATGTACAGAGAGTAAATGACACTGTCGAAGCCGATTTCTACTAAATGCAAAATTCGTGTTATTAAAAATTTTACACGGCATAAGATATCCGCAAATTTATAACAATAAGTCATTAAGAAACTTGATTAATTATATAAACAATTTAGAAAAATGGTCATGAACAAACATGCATTTTAGTAATATTATTAAAACCGACGTGAGGTAAAGACATTATTATTGAGAATACAGGTGCTAGACGTCGCGCGGAGGTGACGACACGCGAATAACAGTCCAGTTGATGAATCTACGTACTAGATTCAAAACTAGTCGGCATATCCCGGCTAAAGTAACGTGAGTAACCCGTATTCTCAATAATAATGCATTTTAGTGTTTCAGATATAATTTGTCTATAAAAATAGATACAAACTTAACAATATTAAAGTAAAACCCATATTACGTTAGAATTAAATCACGACGCTCAGGACTACCCTTATGCCCGTTATGTCTAGTTATATTCATCATTTCTGCACGTGTGGTGTAGTGGTTTAAGCGGTCGCCTTGCCGCTCTCCAATATACTGGTGTTGTGGGTTCGATCCGCACATGAGACAAATCTTTGTGTGATTCGTAAAGATTTGTTCTGAGACTGGGTGTGCTTGTTGTATGTGTGTATTTGGCCTTGACCTTGGGACCATTGGATAGTGTAAATTGCTTCTGACGTTCTATCTAATGTAAAAAGTCCTTATTATTAAATTATTATTTATTATTATCATGCAACGCAAACATCTAAAAGTTAGTCAAGCTTATCACAGTCCTTGTGACGCTTAATCCAACTCGATTCCAAAAGTTACATCTATAATATCGATAGGTGAATAACCGATTCCCAATCAATCGTTTCAAGATTTTATCTCTTTGAATTTTTATATAACAACAATAGACTTCAAAAGTTTGAATAATTATATTATGTAGTGCCTTGGGCATTAATATCAAGGCCTTATCATTCTATATTTGAAGGCAAAGTAAGGTGTTCGATTTAATCTGACTCAAATTGAAATATTTCATTGTTAGAGTAACATTCAATAAGTTACAAAATTTAATGTAGGTATTACTCCTACACACTGCCTTTCGGGGGTTCGGTTTTGTGGTAACAAAATTGTTATTTGAGCTTTTCTCACAATTCTCGAACTAATAGTGATAATAAACTATATTTATACTATAACTCCTGTGTCGCGGGGGTGTTCACAAAAAAATAAAAGTTTAAAAAAACTAAAAAACACGCTTTTAAAGTACTTCTAACTAAAAAGTGAAAAATAATTCCTAATATAAGCTGAAAAAAGCGCGGGTTGCTCGATAGATATTTTCTACTTTTTAGTTTGGTTTATTTATAAGAGCGTTTTTTTTTTTAATTATTATTTTTTTTTTTTTAATTTTTTTATCGAATCATTGTCATCGATCTTTGACAGGTGTACAAAATTTTAATGAAATTTGTCCGTTTAAAGTGGGTCAAAATCGAGTCCAAAGGAGTCGGATACATACATACATACATTCATACATACAAGTGAAGCTAATATAAGCGTGTTAAAAACATTTTACACACACAAAGTTCTTTAACTACTGAGTTCCAGTTTGGTGGTGAGACAGGGCGCTACAATTACCAGCACATGAGATGTAAGAATAACACGATGCCCGGGTCGGGCAAAGTGTTATTCGTGAACTTTCCGTCAGCACGGAGTTGAAATTGTGCTTGACCGATAGGCTCACCCATTTTCCCATGAGACCTGATAAACATAACAGGCGAAATGTGGGTGTTGTACATCTCTGCCACACCTTTCTGGGTAATTTAGGCGTAATGTTATGTTATGAGATGTAATATTTGACGTCCGTAAAGATGTATACCATATTTTTGATAAATAAAATTGAAAGGACTCTGGCGGGAGCCAGTGGTGCATTGGTATTCCAGGTTTAGGTTGCGTCTCGGCTGACTCCTCATTCTTTCAACTGTTTTAACTCTTTTGTGGATTGTCACTTCATGTGCTGTTATTCCACTAATCATCAGGTGGACAGAGCGACCTTCTCTTAATATTATTATGTTCTTTATACGTCACATAATAAAATACTTATATAGTGAAATGTTAACATACATCTTTAAATATGCGATAGTTACTCACGCTTCAAAAGGACAATCCTTCTCATCTTCGACAAAAGGACAATCCTTCTCATCTTCGACAAGCAATAAGACAAAATAGACGCGATATATTTGTCACTATCTCAAGACTGATGCAATAAGACAATGTCTATTAACACCACATAAATCAGACCCCGCCTTCTCTAACGATCGTTAGGCATAATATGTGACGAAGTTGAGTGGTGGACTGGCCTGTGGGGCTAGCATGGGTAGGTAAGATAAAAGTTATATGTGGTTTGTTGTTCTTTCTTGCCCTTTCATTTATATTGTAATGCTTTGGCAGACTTTAAGAAGCAATTTTTATATCCAAAGAAACAAGGAGAAGTACTACAAAATTAATTAAATGTCTACTTAGATTGTTGGCGTGACATAAGATAACAATGCGTCTTCTTCTTTTTACGTGTCAATGGTATCTTGTTTTCTCATTTTTTATTTAAATTGTTTTTAGTAGGTAGCAACTTCTACGCCTTTGCTTGTGGCTTGCATTAGGTCTTCACGGGTACACGTAAAGGGCGACAGTGGGCACGAAAGCAGATGAGCCATGTTTTGAATGTGGACACAATGCGTCAAAACTATATTACACAGATGGGAAGCTCGAGGCTAAGTTGAAGTCGCAGGAATCGGTTAATCTTGCGGGTTAAGCAATGCTTATCGCGGTCGACCGTGGATGGGTGACCATCTCTGACATAACGAGTTTTCCTCCGTGCCTTGGCGAGCACGTTAAGCCATCTATGGCAGTCGTTACGACAACTAGTCTAACCAAGAGCATCGTATTATCTCGTACTGGGTTGTAGGGGTTTGATGACAGTTGAGCCCCGTAAAATACTGATATTTAGCTAAATCTGTAATACTAAAAGTCGACTCCAATGTTATTAGGCTAGGCAGATTAACGCAAAAGATAATTGCAAAGGTAAAAACAGCCATGTGTATACTAAGAAACAGTTGAAAAAGATATGGGACCGGCAGGATTTGAACCTGCGACCTTACTGCACACCGGGCAGCCGCTTTAGCCATCCAGCTACGGTCGCCTCTTATCTCAAATATCTCAACTGCATGATACGGCATTTCGTGACGTCACGTTCCTATCTTAAGATAGGAACAAATAGATGAATGTGTATGTCTGTTTCGGTCCTATGTGATACGGGTGAGCCTATCACAATCTACCAGCCACGATTTTAAACACCGCGTTGATAATGAGAATGTACTAACGGAAACGTCGCTAAAAGAACTTTAGCTTAACTCGGGGATCAAACACGAGAGCGAACCACTGGATCAACGTGAAAAAAAATTGTAATATTTTAAAGCAAATTTTAGCTTTGCTATGCCTTTTTGTATCTATATATATAAAATGGTAAACTGACTGACTGACTGGGTGATATATCAACGCACAGCCTAAACCGCTGGTCCTAGAGAAATGAAATTTGGAGGGTGTGTTCTTTGTAAAGAGTAGGTATCCACTAAGAAAGGGTTTTTCGAAATTCCACCCCTAAGGGGGTAAAATAGGGGATTAAAGTTTGTATGAAAAATCTTATTCCTTGGGTTAATAAACTTGAAACTTGGCAAGAATATTTATCTAAGTAAATTATAAAGATTGTCATTTTTAGTTTTCCTAAACTACCCCCTAAGGAGGGGTTGGGGGGTGTCAAAGTTTGTATGGAGAAATAGCGCGCAGTCCGATTAACTCGGAATTCAGTATTTATACTTGAGACCAAAAATGAAGAATAATGTGTATAAGGGTTTTTTGAAAATCTACCCCTATTAGGGGGTGAAAAGGCTTACTGAATTCCGAGTTAATCGGACTGCGCGCTAAAATTTCTCCATACAAACTTTGACACCCCCAACCCCTCCTTAGGGGGTAGAATATCGAACAGAATGCGATACTGCTCATCCCTTATAGCAAATAGCGTGATAATTTGTACCTTACAGGCTGAACACACAAGGGGAATATCTATTGCATTATTTTGAACAAAATCTATCCAATAGTTTTTGGTCATATTATTTACTTTCAGAGCAACAGACAGAAAGAAAGTTACCCGGGAGCTCGATAGATGGCGTTAGTGGAAAAAATAGAAGTCGCTATGGTTTCGTTACCGCGCGTTGTATAAGTACCCCAGTGATCCGTACCTTCGGTACGATTTTATTTTCCGGATAAGATACGAAGGAGATAAAATAGTAAGGTAGCTAGGTTAGGTTTAGAAAGTCGGAGCAGAATTTTATGTGTTAAATATCAAGATTTGTTTTTATAAATTAGGATTAGGATAGGATTTTTTCTTTTAGGTAGGTAGCTGTTGTAACATTGATGTCTTTTTTTTCTTTATGTATAGGTTTTAAAGTATATTATTTTTAGATATTTTTTTTATGATTTGTTTATTTTTCACTTTTATTTAGACTAAGGAAATTGATTGTAAATATGGTTGTTGAAATTATAAATATTGATGGGCAGATGGTACAACAGTTTGTCGTACCAATCGTAGGGGACGGAGCTTGCCTTTTTAGGTCTCTTTCTTTTTTGATGCACGGAAATGAAGAAATGGCATTCGAAGTACGTCAACAAATTGTCGATCACGTAAAGCAAAACTGGGATGAGTTTTCCGGTTTTTCTGAAAATGGACGTGGTGATAACTACAATACATCAGACGAATACTATGCCGATATGATTCTGTCTTCAACTTATGGCACATTATGTGAGTTGACCGCGGCAGGCAGAATATATAATTTTGTTTTTGAGGTTTACCGCAATTGCAAGTTATATGTAAAGGTTGGTGCTGAAGGTTGTCCGGTTAAGCGCCTTCGCTTTTCAGGCGATCTATGTAGTGGTCATTTTGAAGCTTATGTTTCAGATGAGGAACAATTATCTGAAGTAGAAATAAATTCTACACTCAATCCAATCTCTGTAAAGGCTAAAAAAATTACTTCCAGACGTGTTGAAGTAGTTGATTATATACCTGTGTCATCAACTGATTCAGATTTTTCTTTGGATTTTTCTTCCAAACCGCCAGTTAATGTATCTATTTCTCAGTCGACTTGCTCGATAGCTCAAAAGAAAAATAAGAAGCGTAGAGCTAGATACACAGCAGCAACGAGAAAAAGTCAACTAAAACAGGCTCAAAAAAAGTATTCAAAAAGTAACCGTACACCTTATCGGAAAGCGGCATCTAAATATAAAAAAAAAAACTCAGAAATGCACAGGCAAGATGCTGCTAATTATCAGCAGGCTCATCCTGAAGTACACAGGCGAGCTGCTGCTAATTACCAGCAGGCACATCCTGAAGTGCACAGGCGAGCTGCTGCTAATTACCAGCTGGCAAATCCTGAAGTGCATAGAGCGGCTCAGTCACGATACAACACGCAGGCAACTGCAAGTCCATGGATTACAAAGTACCTTTCAGGTATGTCTTACAATCCAGGAATGGCTTACGAAAACGATTGTATGGTGTGTATAGGCAATATGAATAATAAGTGTCAGTGGTGCAACGCACTCAAATGGAAGGATGAGACTCTTGGAATGTGTTGTGGTAGTGGAAAGGTGCAACTCGAAGCATTACATAGTCTTCCTGATCCTCTATACAGTTTGGTAATGGATCTGCACCCAGACCATAAGCATTTTATGAGTAATATTCGTAAATACAACAGTTGTTTTCAGATGACATCTTTTGGCGCAAAGCAGGTGGTGCAGGATGGTTTTATGCCAACATTTAAAGTACAGGGTCAGGTCTATCATTTGGTTGGAAGCATTTTACCGGAACCAGGTGAGAAAGCTAAATTCTTGCAGATTTATTTCGTTGGAGAAGACGATAGAGAAGTAAGTCTAAGGTGCTCAAATTATCAAGGATTGAAACCAAGTTTGGTTAAACAGTTACAAAAAATGCTTCATGATGTTAACCCTTACATAAAAGACCTCAAAAGCACCATTGATAAAATGACCCCCACCTGTGAATCGTTTAAAGTAGTCATTCATGCCGAAAAGAAACCACTTGAAGGTCACAGAGGGCGTTTTAACGCCCCAACAACCAACGAAGTTGCTGTGGTGATGGTTGATCAGCAATTTGAGAAACGGGACATTATTTTGGAAAGCCGTAGTACTTCTTTACGTCGGATAAGTGAACTGCATCGGTCATACGATGCCTTGCAATATCCCATAATATTTTGTTATGGTGACGATGGTTATTCTGTCAACTTGCCTCAACACGATCCCATGACAAAATTGCCTCTAAAAAAAACAGTTTCGGCAGCCAGTTTCTATTCCTTCCGTATAATGATAAGAGACGGTGAAGATAACATTCTCCTGCGTTTTATCGCTCTTTTTAGTCAGTATTTAGTGGATCAATACGCTAAAATAGAAACCGAGAGACTCAATTATATACGACATAATCAGGCAAAGTTACGTGCAGATAATTATATACATCTTAAGGATGCAGTTAGACGACAGGATGCTGATGCCAATCAATTGGGGCAAATGGTAGTACTACCGTCCTCTTTCACTGGTGGTCCGAGGTACATGCACGAGCGTACCCAGGATGCAATGACATATGTACGCAACTACGGTCGCCCTGATCTCTTTGTGACGTTTACATGCAACCCTCGCTGGGAGGACATCACCAAAGTTTTACTTCCCGGACAAAAGTCTTGTGATCGTCACGATATAATTGCTCGAGTGTTTCATATAAAAGTAAAAAAACTGATTAACTTATTAATTAAAGGACAAATATTCGGAGAAATTCTATGCTATATGTATTCGGTTGAGTGGCAAAAACGTGGTCTTCCACATGTCCACATTCTTCTATGGCTGAAAAGTAGCATAACGCCAGACTCTATCGACAAAGTAATCTGCGCTGAAATACCTGACCCTGCACTTGATCCAAAACTTCACGAAATAGTAAAGTCGAACATGATTCATGGCCCTTGTGGAAGCTTTAATCATAAATCACCTTGTATGAAGGACAACAGCTGCACTAAAAGATATCCCCGACCTCTATTGAGGGAAACACAAACAGGTGATGATGGCTATCCACAGTATCGGAGACGATCTGCTAGCGAAGGCGGTTTTACCGTTAATGTTCATGGTATGGATCTAGATAACCGTTGGGTAGTTCCTTTTAACCCTGTACTATTAAAAACTTTTAACGCACATATAAACGTTGAGTATTGCAACTCTGTTAAATCAATAAAATATGTATGCAAGTATGTTAATAAAGGATCGGACCAGGCTACATTTGCACTAGAAAACGAAAAAGATGAGGTGAAGATATATGAGAGCGGAAGGTACATAAGTAGCTCAGAAGCAGTGTGGCGAATTCTTGGGTTTTCCATACATGAGCGTTTTCCCACAGTTGTTCATTTAGCAATTCATTTGGAAAACGGTCAGAGAGTTTACTTCAACTTAAATAATCTAGCTGACAAAATAGCTAATCCACCAAAAACGACGCTTTTAGCTTTTTTCGAACTATGTCAATCAGATAACTTTGCTAAAACTCTACTTTACTCTGAGGTACCCGCATATTACACATGGAATAAGAGTAATTTCGTAAGACGAAAAAGAGGAGTAACAGTTGATGGTTGGCCAGGTGTGATGAAAGAACGCGCCTTAGGTAGAGTATATACAGTTCACCCGAACAATACGGAGTGCTATCATCTGCGTTTACTGCTACATGAAGTGCGGGGCCCAACTTCATTTGAAGCACTAAAAACTGTGAATGGTGTGTTGCAGCCTACTTTCCAAGCTGCTTGCAAAATGTTAGGTTTGCTTGAAGATGATCTACACTGGCATGCGACGTTGGAGGAGGCAGCGCTTTGTCAGTCACCAGCAAAAATGCGAGAGCTGTTCACAATTATGTTAGTCTTTTGTCAAATATCAGACCCAATAGCTCTTTGGAAAGACTTCAAAGACTATTTGTCTGAAGATTTTAAGCACAGGCTGCAAAAAGAAATCGGAGACAATGTAGACAATTTCAAAGACCAAATTTTAAATGAATGTCTATCTGATATTGAAGAAGCAGTGCTGACGTTAGGTGGAAAATCAATAGATATGTACGGTTTGCCAAAACCAACCAAACCACAAGTTGCCGGTAATAGAGAGTACATGAGAGAAACTAATTTTGATACAGTAGCTTTGGAAAGTTTTGTAAATAATAGTACGGAATCGTTGACCGCCGAGCAAAAGTCTGTATATGACCAAGTCATGAAAAGCGTAGAAGTAAGCGAAGGACAAATTTTCTTTCTGGACGCCCCTGGTGGCACAGGTAAGACTTATCTTATAAACTTGCTCTTGGCAAAAGTAAGAAGCACTCGAGACATAGCTTTAGCTGTAGCATCGTCTGGGATTGCTGCTACATTATTAGAAGGAGGTCGAACTGCACACGCTGCCTTAAAACTACCTCTAAACCTTACAAATGTAGAGACACCCTTATGCAATATACCAAAGCAAAGCAATCTTGCCGAAGTGCTTAAAAATACTAAACTAATAGTATGGGACGAAATAACGATGGCACACAAAAGAGGAGTCGAAGCCTTGAATAGGAGTCTGCAGGACATACGAAATAATAAAAACATAATGGGTGGCATGACGGTGTTGCTAGCAGGAGATTTTCGCCAGACTTTACCGGTAGTGCCCAAAGGAACGCGCGCAGATGAGATCAAAGCATGCATCAAAAGATCTTTCTTATGGCCTTCGATTAAAGTGTTAAAACTCACTCAAAACATGAGAGTACATCTCAGAGGTGAAGTTTCTGGAGGTAGATTTTCAGATCTTCTTCTTCAAATCGGAAACGGAAACTTTCCACAAATAGATGGGTTGATACAAATACCAAATGAATTATGTACTGTGGTATCAACAGTTGAGGGACTTATAGATAAAATTTATCCTGATGTTAAAAATATTAAAGACAAACCGATGGAGTGGTTATGCGAGAGAGCCATTTTGACTCCCAAAAACGACCAAGCCGCTGCGATCAACGAAATGTTGATAAATACATTCGGAGGTGAAGAAATGATTTATAAGTCTGTTGACACCATGGTCGATATGGACGAGTCGGTCAATTATCCTGTAGAATTTTTAAACTCTCTTAATCCGCCGGGTCTTCCGTGTCACAGACTTATGTTGCGTGTAGGTGCTCCTGTCATGTTGCTTCGAAATATACGGCCTCCAAAATTGTGCAATGGAACTAGACTCCAAGTAACAGCTCTCCGCCGCAATGTTATTGAGGCCAAAATACTAACTGGATCTGCCAGAGGAGAAACTGTCTTCGTGCCGCGTATACCATTGATACCAAATGACCTTCCTTTTGAATTTAAAAGATTGCAGTTCCCAATCAAGGTTTGTTTCGCGATGACTATCAATAAATCACAGGGACAAACTCTGAAATTTGCAGGAGTTGATTTGCGGCAAGACTGTTTCTCCCACGGCCAGTTTTATGTGGCTTGCTCACGTGTAAGCTCTCCAACTAGCCTGGTTGTTTTAGTGCCCCCTTCCGAATTAGTGAAAAACATTGTGTATAAAGAAATACTATGAAAGACGGTATTTAGGTAGATACCGGTCCTTTACAGTAGGTATTTCTTTTTTTTTTCAAATATCACACGTAGTGGAGGACAATTAGCCGTGAACAAAACTCTATATTCTTATTGTTATAAAAAAGTACGAAACTCACGCGGACGAAGTCGCGGGCAGAAGCTAGTTTTATATAATATTAAAGTTGAAAAATTAAGAATCCAGCAGGACTCGAACCTGCACCCCCTGGGTATACGCCCCTAAAAATTGGCAAAGCACTTGGGGCGTATACCCAGGGGGTGCAGGTTCGAGTCCTGCTGGATTCTTAATTTTTCAACTTTAATATTATGTGAAAAAAATTGCAAGAAATGCGTGCGTCCTTTATCTAGTATTATAATAACTCTTACGGTAGTTAAATAAGCTAAATTTTAGTCATTATATCTCACACCTAAGCTAGTCCTGCCACTCATAGTCCAATCACAAAGCAAGAATTCACACTTGACCAAAAAGAGCAAGCACGCGATTCGTCCATTAATTTAATGTGTGGCGTAGATTAGATTAACATTCTAGATTAACTTCTTAGAATTACTTTATTAGTTTACTTTGAAATCGTTTTATAAATAATGCGAGGAAATAGCTTTATTTTAAAAACGATTTGAAGAAAATGATTGAATTTGTACTTTATGACTTATTTTTTTAAGGTATTAATGGCCTATTTTTTATTGTTTTAAGTAAATCAAATCAAATCAAATCATTTATTTCCATGGGACCCAAGGGGCGCTTGAACACGTCAAAACAAACATCAATATACAAAAAATATAAAATTAAAATAAAACTTAGCTAACTAAATTATAATACTTATTGTAATAAAATCATTTGACACCGGAGCTTAGATTGACTTTAATTCACTTAGAATTAAAATCAATCCAAGTACCAGCTCCGATGGGTATAGCATCATGAGAAGAGCTGGTGACAAACTCATGTGCATTATCTTTTCAAATAATTCATGCAATATTTGTTTGTTTTTTGACAATAATTCTATGTGTAAGATATAGCAACCAAAACAACATTATGGCTAAAGATGGTTGGTCATAAAGAGAAAATAAACTTAAATATAGGAATGGAAAGTATTTAATCTTGAACTTTTTAGGTAACATAACATAACATCACGCCTATATTACCCAGAAGGGTGCGGCAGAGGTGTACAACACCTATATTTCACCTGTTATGTTTAGGTTCCATGGGTCTATTCCAACTTCGTGCTGCTATTGTGAATTACCTGACGAAAAGTTCACAAATAACAATCAGGCACCAAACCCGAAACCTCGCGGTGAGAAGCGTACCTATACGCTAACCACTACTCGAGGCAGTCAAAGTAGTTAACCTAAACATTTAAACAGTTTTTCCTTGCATTATGAGTCAATAAAAAGTTTTGTTACGTCCCGAGCCTACCCACTAAATTACATTCAAATTGTTTTATAGGAAGGTCGTAACGGACAGATAAATTGCTATATACTAGTACTAAATAAAAGATAGATTATAGCTAAATTATGCGGACAATACCATTATTTGCGGATAAATCTGTTATTTTGCTGACAGATGTAATATTTTTACGACAAAAAATATAATTAGACAAAATCTATGATTTTGCTGATATATCTTTTATTTTACAGCCAATTCATTTTGCGGACAAATTGTATAAAATGCTGACATATAAAACAACACCCTTAAATATTTTACGTCCACATTTTTAATACAAAAAAGTATCTTTCCCTTTCGATTGTAAATTGCCGTCTTTTTCTAATCTTTTTTAAACCTTTATTTTCCAGTCATTTGCTCAACAGAATACCCATAGTAATACTATATCAATACTTAAGTTGTGAACTCTCTGTTTCCCAAATTACTCTATCCAATACGAGCATCCCAAAATAGGCGCTTGCGACACTCCCGACATTTGCGACAATAAATCGCAATGTCGCAATGTCCTTCATTATTTATACCCAGTTTTATTTATTACGGTTCAAGCGATCCCATTTGTCCGTAAACATTTTTGATAAGGATAAAATGAAAAATATTGTCTCACGTAAACAATGTCCAAATGGAAATCAATAAAAGTTAGTATGTATTATATACAGACGACTCATTAAGCTATCATTTCCAGTATAAGCTTATCTATATCAGATAGACAGCCTATACAATGCGAATTTACTAGAAATATATATTTATATGTTTATATTTTTAGGCACAACGAACGTAATGTTATGGTTAATAGCTCAATTGACATCTGGAGTGGGTACTATGAGGATCTCGTATCGAACCGAATAAATTTCCGTGCATTTAGCCGTTTCTGCCATACCTATTATAGCAATCAAATTTAGGCCCCATAGTTTTGTCACTGTCCGTGGTGTCTACACTCTTTCCATATAGACACTTTGTCTATATTAGGCATCACTCAGTCTCCCGCTTTGCTTTGGAGAGAAGTAAAGATACATACTTTATACAAGTAAAGATATTTCCAACTCCAACTATATACTTCTGATTAAATTCGTTGCGGGTTCCAAGACAATTTTAACTCTCCCTGGGATTGCCCGTGTGTCATGCACGATGCCTTTCAGTTGGTTACCGCTGTAAATCCTGGCGTTACAGGAGTCACAGTGGTGGGCGTGTGGGTGGGATTATATCCCGTTAATGTTTATTATTATGATCGAACCCACAAAACCAGCCCATTTAAAAGCGGCGAGGCGACCGCTTTAACAACTACACCGACCGTGCACTCACATTGTCACAGCTTGGTATGTGTATGTATGTATTGGTGTGTACTGTCATTATAACTGAAATTAAAAATGCGATATTTTGACGGGTCGATAATAAAAGCAATTTATACTTTGTGTCCCGTAGGATTGAGTTCAAAATTAACTTTGTTCGTCAAAACCTGCAGTTTTTGTGCTGGTGTTTTGTACACTGGGAATCAATATAATACGGAGTGATGTATACCTCGGTTCAGACAAGGTAAGGTGACGATAATAAAATAGATTCTTCATACCGGAACACAGTACTACTTTTTCTATTCAGGTTAAGGTGAGTCTATGTTCTAAATAATGCTGTGTATTTGGCTAGCTGACTGATTGATTATATTGAAATACCTCTCGATATTAGAAACATAATTAAAATAAATACTTTGATATTTCATATTAATTATAGACTCGCCTAAACGTGTCAAACAAACGGCTATAAAGGCGTTACGTCACTGCTATGTAGCTTAATTGCTTTATAGCTATATGAAATATTGTGTTTATGAAAATGGTTTTATGACGAAAGTTGCTCAAAATTGTGTAGATTATTCAATGAAAAACAAAAGTCTTTTGCTAGGCCACCTGGACACCACACATCGGTCGCAGAGAATAGGGAGAGCAGCACCTTTCCACCGACACTCCTCTTCCCTGCGGCTGCGCTTACCGCACCGATGTGTGACATCTATCTTGTCGAAATGAGGATCGGTTCGTCAAATGTGTGGGTATCTGATGACCATTGCATGCGGTCCTGCGTTGGCCACGGCTCAGAAGGACCGGGAGAAAGACAACGTGGTGGTTTTAGTAGGTCGCCATCGCCGGAAAGTCCGACATAACCTCTTCAGTGCTCCTACACTAAGAGGCACGCATTAAAAAAGGTCCAGGGCACACATGTACTAACACTTCCTATAATTATCTCCAATTTTCTATAGGTATCCATCAATCGATTTTATTTACAAAGCAAACCCAAACATATAATACCTTATTTAAATAGTATCAGATTACCGCATACCTGTCTAGTTACATAGAAGGCCGTATCTAAATAACAGGTAGGTAAATAATAGGTATTTATTCGGTACAATAGTTATCTAAACCGATAAACCTATACATGTCCAATGTAAGATGGTCTCGTGTTGTAGAAGCATCCCGTGCAATACAAGACCAGCTTATACTGGCAATGTATAGATTGATCAGTAGTCGTGTGTACAATCATCACGGGTGGGGCTGACCTCCGCGTGCCTGGGAAATGGCAAGGATGATTACTTTGTAATCGGTTAACTTCAATTACTGTAGGTACTGTTAAAGCCGGGTCTACACGCTTGGAGAACGATACGAACAATTGCAAACAACAAACGCCAAACAACTAACGCCAACATGAAGTTTTGTTCGTTTTGCGTAGCGATCGGATGGCGTAGTGGGTAGTGTACCTATCTGCGACGCTGATGTCGCGGGTTTGATTCCAGCTCAAGACAAATCTTTGTATATCCTCAATAAGTATTTTATTCTTATTTTATTATTTTTTTTTTTTTTTATTTAGATAATTTTCGAACATCAGCATGTGGACGGGTAATTAATGATTGCCTGTTTTTGTTTGTGTTCGCCAATGTTGGGATCGGTGTCGCTTAAGTCGATTTTCTTCTAAATTTAAATACAGGCGATTCGGCAGTTTGTTCTGTCTCCACACACATGTGTTTAGCGTTTGCTGTTCGCTGTTTAGCGTTTTCGACAAACATCCAGCGTCTGGAGCCGGTATGGAGATTTAACCGATATACAAATATTACCTTTATCTGAAAAGCTCATAGCTAAGTCATAGCCGCAGGCTTTTGATCCGACCAATTGATGGTAGAGAAGAACAATACTGCCGTCGGCGTCGATCTCAGTTGTCTTGTGAACATCGTTCAGTCGTAACAGTAAGTCAAGAGTCCAGAAAGTCTGATAAGTAGTCTAAAATAGATTGTATTTATCGACCTGACATCTGGCTTGTGGAGATTCTGATCTCCACAACCGCAGTCTCTCTACATAAAATACTGATATTCCGCTGAATTCGTTAGACTAGCCGACCTCAATGTGATTAGGGAAAGGCTCGAAAAAAGAATCTTCTTCATCGTCGTGTCGATGGACGAGTCAAATTTTATTTAGACTTGCCATCGTGGTGAAAGGATTAGCCAATTCGCTTTGGAGAACTCGCGAATTGCCCAGGGTGCGCCGGACGTAGGGAATCGTTGTGTGCGTCACTCGGGGAGGCTCCTTTCATACACCCCGAAAAAAGAATGTTAATAATGTGCACTTTATAAATGGTTTTTTTTTATCAATACCTTTAACTGTGATAAAATATAAAACATATAATACTATGTAACAGTTATTAGAACACGACCGACAAATAAAACTGTAGAACAGTAAAGTAAACGCTTGAAACAGTCGTAACAAATATCGCGACGTTCTGGAACATCGGTAAGCGATTTAGTACTAGTGATGGGAAGTATATATGTCGAATTGATGTCGAACTGCCTCGATCGAGGTCTCGGGATCGATTTCCAGGTCAGGCAAAGTGTTATTTGCGAACTTTCCGTCAGGCAATTGACATTAGCAGCACCGAGTTGGAATCGTGCCCGGTGGATGGCGATAGGTCCAGCTCCTATCCCATGGGACCTTAACGTTACAAGTCAAACCTCCATTTTGAAGTCGGTTAATAAAAGATATCATATCCGAAAAATACAAACAATACTAAAACTGAAATACGCATTTTAGTTGTAAAGAGTGCTACAATTTTACATCTTAAAACAAAGGTTTTATAATAATAATATACTGAGATTTTTATGAAAACTAAAACTTGATGAAAGAGGATGAGGAGATATATAATTATGAAACTACAACGTTGATAGTAATTATTACCAATGAAATTCAAAGCTTTCAAAAATAATATAAATTTTTAGACTTGAATCCGCAACTATAAGATTCCAGCCTATCGCTTTACCACTCAACCATCCAAGCCCTGATGCAATCTTATGACCGTATTGTTAGCTTGCTAAACATGGCAAAACGGTATACATAAATCAATTAAAACTATCAAAAATATTTGATTATTTTGTCGACTATTTCCCAACCCTATCGCCACAGTTTCACGTGCTGATACTGCGAACATTATTCACACGTTTAAAATAAATAAAAATATACAGCACTAGTCCGTATCGGGTTCCGTCGTAAATAAAGGAACGGGTACTACTTGTTATTGTGCTTTTAACTTATAGGGCACATTTGTTCTGAATAAACTGGGATTTTTCGCGGTGTGAAAATACTGAAAATACATAAATATCTGTGTAGATAACGGGTGAAGATTTGTGAGGAAATGAAACCAGGCTGAAATCGTTCGTAAATTCGATGTTTGTTGTTATTCAAACAAGTTATTTTTTTTTTCGTTAATTAGTACGTTAAAGTTGCAAATGAGCCTGCTTGAAGGTAAATCACATCAGCATGAAATATATCAAGCCGATCTGGAAATCCCTAAACCGTCTCCGGACCCAAGTTGGTCGCTGCAAAGACAACATGGCCAAGTGGCGATTCACAAACACATAACAACAGTTGCGAATGTGGATCGCCCACCCAAAATATGAACCATTTATCATCCTGCCCATTGCTTCCTACCTCCTGTACCCTAAAGGACCTTATGCAAGCCAACCAAAAAGGCGTCTTAGTCGCATCCTATTGGTCTAAAACTACATAAATATATATAATTTACAGGATTACTATAGTCATTGACACGACAAGAAGAAGAAGAATTCTAATAATATAGAAATAAATGTTAAACCTCTACGTCAAAAATGGTTAAATACAACCATACTTTCAAATTGAAATCATACTTAAATTCTTAAATAATTCCTGCATCGGCGAATTCCTATGTATAGTCTTAGGTAGTAATATTAGGGTTTAAAAGCCAATGCAACCTATCATCAAACTGAAAATACTGATACTGATGGACTTCTGTGTATGTAAATTGATATCCATAATCAAATAGTCATTATATCGATTAATAGTGACATATCAACGTTGCAGTACAGTAATTGACAACACTACCTCTAATCCAATCGGTGTAAATCACAACAGTTGATCAAATCCACACTGAGTATTGCGGTAACCACTGACATGTGGACAGATAGCATTACATTAGTATGAGGTGTGGTTATAGAGAGATGGCGGTTACAGAGTGTGTCATAACATAACCTAACATCACGCCTATATTACTCAGAAAGGTGTGGCAGAGGTGTATGATACCCACATTTCACCTGTTATGTTAAGGTCTCATTCAACAGCACAAAATTCAAACTCCGTGCAGCTTTTGTGAATTTCCTTACGAAATGTTCGCAAATAACTATTTGCCCGACGAGAGGCACGTATTATATATTTCCCATCACTAGTAGTTATGATTTAGTTCTTATTTGATAGGGGGTAAGCCTATTGCTATCTAACGGACACAAATTCAACTCCAGCTGCTACTAAACGTTCTAACAAAAAAATCGTAAATAACATTTTGCCCGATACGGATTTGAACCGTAGATCTCACGGTAAGCGTCGCAAATTATACCACTAGACCACGAGACAGTGTGACATGTGTTGAGTAAAACTATCAAATATTGTTTTATTGTTATTGAGGAAACAGGTTACTCACGTTCTTTTAGCCGGAGATATGCCGACTAGTTTCGAATCTATTACGTAGAATCATCAACTGGGCAATTGATAGATTCGAAACTAGTCGGCATGTCTCCGGCTAAAATATTGTGAGTAGCCCGTATTCTCAATAATAATGTCGTCATCCTACGTCGGTTTTAATAATAATTATATTGTTATAGATTTAAGATAGCGATAAGTCTGCTTAAAATACTGATAATTAGTCCCAATGCTCATTATAACCTTGAAATTGGTTTTAAAGATCACTGCCCGATTAATATTGATACTCAGTCACACCTGGTCGTAAAAGACACCTATTGAAATGTAGCTGACGAAGATTTAGTTAAATATATCCGCCATTTAACTATGTAACTACCAACTGACATATGGGCAGACTGCATAACATACAGGGTGTGGTTTTGAAGAGATCTTAGATGGATGGGTGTAGTTCAAAGTTCACGAAGTAGGGAAAGGAATGCTTGAAATACCCCATTATGTGAATGGCGGAAAGATAGCTTATGGGGTTGGAAAAACGACATGTGATTTGAGTGTTCCTATGAGGTTGTTAGGTTACGATGACTATATAACAGTCAGCTAACTATTTTTTTTTTAAAATAGTGGTATTAACGTGTTAGGCCCATACACTGTACCTCAAGTTACTGTTATGCTTTAATTCTTCTTCTTCTTGTCGATGGCTGAGTCAAATTTAATTTTGACTTGCCATCGTGGTGAAAGAATTAGCCATTTCGCATTGTAGAACTAGCGGATTGCCCAGGGTGCGCTAGACGTAGGAAATCTTTGTGTACGTCACTCGGGGAGGCTCCTTTCATGCTTTAATACTTTAAAATATACGCTCAATTTCATATAAGTTTGTAATGTGCACATATAGCGGAAGGCTATATGTGCGCCGTGAAACAGCAGACATATCTTATTTTCTGAACGTAAATAAGATATGTCTGCTGCTGTTGTTTATCTTAACATTAACTGTTAAGATAAACTGTTCTGACCTTCTTGCTAAAATAAAGTTGAATGTGCCAACCAAATTAGAGAGGCATTATTTATTTATTTTATTTTATTTATTTATTTATTTCATTATACCCAATACATCTACTATTAGCATCTACTAACTATCACCAGAATGCGTTTTTATGGAAAGCGAGTCACTGTTTAAACTCACAAGCTTAAAATTAAATTTCGATTTCTTTGTATCTATCTAAAGTGGAATCAGTGAGACAAGTGCTCAATCTGGATTTTTCCTCTAAATTGTATAATATTGTATCACTTTGAAACATTTCATAAAGTAATATTATTCATGTATAAGTTTAAAAAAGTCAATGGCAGCACGGAGTAACTGTCCTCGGTGGATGGCGATAGGTTTACTCTCTATCCTACTCCTCTATGTTGACGTGTTCAAGCACCTCCTGGGGCCTATAAAAATAAATGATTTGAATTTGAATTTGATAATTTATCACATTTATTTATTTATTTATTTATTTATTTTACACTCAACTGCTAACTGTGCTTACAGTTGCCTAATGCGCACAGTGAGCCACACAAGTAGATGAAAAATTACACACAGATAAGGTACATAGATTATAGGTTATCTCTTAAAAATGACAAACATAAACATACAAATTGGCTAAATTTGGTACAGAACAAGTCTACTTCTGAGTAATGACCAGTCAGACTATTCAGGAGCGAAATTGCCTGATTAGTAGGTGCAAATTTGGCAGTACAGGTTCGTACTGTAGGTACCGCCAACAGGCGCCGCGAACGCAGTCGCGTGTACTGGTCCGGCACCGACAAGGCACAACGTGATAATGCACAAGAGTTATCAATTTTGTTATTTAGCAACATGTAATAATGTACCAGTATAGAACATTTTCTTCGCAGCTCGAGAGTGTTTATACTAACCATACCTGACACGAAGAGAGACGGATACAAATATGGGTAGTAACCGTATAATTTATTATAAAGGAAACGAGCAAATTTCCGCTGAACACGTTCCAGCATCAAGCTGTACTTTGCTTCGTGGGGATCCCAGACTACGCAATTGTATTCTAGGATACTCCTAACAAAGGAATAATACAGCACAACTACGGCACCCCTGTCCTGAAACTGAGCAGACTGCCTCATGACAAAACCAAGAGCTTTGAAGCCCTTGCTACAAATTGCCTCAATATGCAGATTGAAAGTTAACCCTGTATCAAGAAGCAAACCCAGATCACGTATCTGTGTTACTCTGTCTAATGAAATGCCATCCAATTTGTAGTTATAAACCAGTGGCGAGCGGGAGCGTGTAAAAGTAATGGTTTTACATTTGCTTAGATTAAATTCCAAACGATTTCGAACACCCCAAGCAGCTATGTTGTTAATATCATGCTGAAGCGCTTCACAATCTGCTGAGTTACTTATACCCTTGAATAATTTAAGATCGTCAGCAAACATAAGACATCTTGCCGACTTTACAACGTTCGGCAAGTCATTGATCATTATCAAAAACTGCGTCGGACCAAGGACACTACCTTGACTCACGCCGGAACGGGTCTCATATGAGCCTGATTGGTAACTCCCTATTTGCACATACTGTGAACGGTTATAAAAGTAGCTTGCGAAGAAACGCACTAATTTAGGTGCAAAACCCATCGCCACAAACTTTTGTAAAAGAATGTCATTATGAACGCGATCAAATGCCTTGTGTAGGTCAAAATAGGCCGCATCCACTTGCTTATTATAGTCCATCTCGGCAATACTATAATCCACTAAATTGATTAAATTGGTCGTAGTTGATTTGCCTGCCCTAAATCCGTGTTGGCAATCGGTAAGTTGCGTTTTGATTTGCCGGGTGATATGTCGATTAAGAATAGATTCAAATAACTTGCCGAACGCTGAAAGCACGGCAATAGGTCTATAGTTAGTCACCTGAGTTCTAGAGCCATCCTTGGGTATAGGCGTAACACGCGATTTTTTCCATGATACAGGATAACTGTTTGTTGCCAAAGCCAAATTAAAAATGTACAAAAGTGGCTCTTCAAATGCCGATATGCAGTCTTTGATGATAAATGCAGGTATACCATCTGGTCCAACAGATGACTGAGCTTTCATATGCCTGACAGCAATGGAAATGTCCTGTGAGCTAATACAGTCAATCGCAATTCTAGGGGCACACAAGTTAGTATGCGGCTCATTCTCAATAATATTAGTACAACATAGTGTTGGTTTATCCCTAAGAAAAACATAATCAATATTACCCGTGTGTTGGGTACCTCTGCCATATCCTTGTGGATAATATAGCCGTGATGTTATGTCATGTTGTTATGATACTCTTACAACAAATATCATAAAATAACAAAACAAATATGTATTAGTACATTTTCTTTCCTGAATAATATTTTATTTGTCGTCTGATATCTTCAATAACTCTTATTCGTTCAAGAAGCATACAATTCCAAATATAATTACCATGTTTTATGTCGAAGGAGCTTCTAACGAATCCCATTGACGGTCTATTGACAGAGCCGAGAACAATAAAGCGGGCCATTCACAACGCTGCGAAGTCGCAAAGTGTGTCGCCTCGCTCATCAATGCGACTTTGTTTACGATCTTGTGAAATATCATTGGAAATAGTTAGTACCCCATTAAAACTTGGCATTGTTACTGTTTTTTTACATACTACAGCGAATGCGCGTGTAGCCTACCTGAAAGTAAGCGGCCGTGGCGCAATGGATAAGACCTAGGGATCGAGAGATTGCGGGTTGGATCCTGGCCATTACACCACGGACGTTTACTTCTTCGCGACACAGGTGTTTTCACAAGTATGGTAGTGGTATAAAAAACAACTGGAGTGCTTGCAAATTACTATTAAGCATTGAATTAAAATATATATATATATATATGGCACGTCATCATTTGCTATACACATTACAACTTAGTAAAATTCTTAATAATAATAAATATCTCACATTTTACACACAACGCCATCTAGTCTCAAACTAAGCAGAGCTTGTACTATGGGTACTAGAATAACTTTTTTCTTTCTTTGGTAAATACATACTTATTATACATAGAAACACCCAACACACTATTATTTGGTGGTAGGTTAAAGCTAAGGTGGTGGCAATTTTCCCTCAAGCTTAATCATAACAGCTCTTCTACCATTACTAATTAACAGTTCTTGCGAAATAGAGCTGTTGCTGTTTATTGACAGAGCGGGGGACAATAAAGCGGGCTATTCACAACGCTGCCAAGTCGCAAACTGTGTCGCGTCGCACATCAATGCGACTTTGTTTACGTTCTTGTGAAATATCGTTATAGTACACCATTGAAGCTATTGAATTGATGTGCTTTACAGACAATTTGTTTGTCTCAAAATGATATGCATCGAATTCTGCATCGGATGAATGGAGATACGAAACATATCGTATTTTGTATCCAGACGATACGACTTTTGATAAAAACTGCATTCAATACACGTACGACATGCACTGTCTTGTTTTAAATTCGCATTTGACTGTATATTTATATGCCTTTATTGTTGTAATAGTGATGTGACATTATGTAGTATATAATTTTTTTCATAGTTACTGATCATGTGATTATTGGATAGTGTAATTGCTTCTGAGGTTGTATCTAATGTAAGAAAAAATGTTATTTGATAACATTAGAAGTTAATTTTATTATTGTGCCCGCACAAACTACGGAGCTAATGACATTTGGCATACATACCTAGTTTAACGTAATAATATAGACAATGTATGTAGGTTCATATATCGCTTCAAGTTCAAAAAAAATCGACTATTCTTTGTATCAGAAAGATTTAATTAATCTCTAACTAAATCACTGTCTCATCAGTATCATATTATTATATAAGTATAAGGCTTTTAGAAGGACCAATTTTTTATCAACATACAACACAGGCAGAACCGCAAGTGCAAGCTAGAATGTCGAACACTAAACCTCTTCAATATGAGAAAACATGATTAGTCGCCCTTTTCAGAGCTCGCTTTACCGAAGACTCGCAAGTCTGAGGCAGGACGTCGTCGCCACTTCACCTGTAATCCGATCTTTCAAGTACTCCGTGTAAGTTTCAGTAGCCAGGAAAATCGGGAAATGCCGGGAAATCCTTTCTGCCTTTTTATTTCGTTTCAATTAGGTTTAGTTTTAATGGAGATCTATTGAAGATCTTATAAAGAGAAAACTTGGACGATTTTAGATTGAACGCTGTTGTTTTGGGTTAAGATTATTGCCTAATAAGAATAGTTAATCTAAACAATAGACCTTTATTCTGCCGTCTTATAGTAGAGGCCGCAACTTCCAACAAAAAAAAATATATTTTAAATAGCAGATCATAAGAGCCATATTTCAACTATTTTGCGAATGAAAGTTGTAGTCTTTATACCATTATGGCGGCAGTATTGTAGGCATAAAAATAGTAATTGCAGCCCATACTAAAAACCAGTGTCAGGGACTTTTCAAGTCATAGACAATATGGTGAGCTGATGTCTTATTAGTCATTGACTTATGAGTGCACGGTTAAAGCGGTCGCCTCGCCGCTTTCAACTACGCTGGTGTTGTGGGTTCGAGATTTGTCCCGTGTGGGGGACAAATCTTTGTGTGATTCGCAATGATTTGTTTTGACTCTGGGTGTGCTTCGTGTGAGTGAAATGTATGTTGTGACCCCCGCGACACAGGCGTTATACCTAGTGCGTGCGTCGTTTTTAAAAAAAAAGAAAAATATGTCTAGTATATTAATATTTGTACTACTGCGACTATTTCTATATCTGTTCATTATTTTATTGTGAGTGTTTATATTATGTAATGTTATTTTTCTTAGTCGTAATGCAAAGAAATATTTTTCTTTCTTTCTTGCCCTGTATTGATTCGTGTTAGGCACATTATGGTATTACGTTGGGTACACGTACCCGAAACAGCGCTTGGCTGGTAGGTAATCACTACGGGTTGAGAAAGAGGAAACGTATTTAACTGAGTCTAGCAGTAAACTCGGTCAAATACCTACGTTATGTGAAATCAAGCCTGAGTATTAAACCGAAATTGATCAATCAATGACAGTGCATCAATCAATTAGTGTAGGACGACGGTAGTAGGTTACTTGACAGTTTTTCGCCACTAAAGCAGTCGACGACGAACTTTTCGGTCAATCGGTTGTCGATCCACGGTCCATTAATTGGTGTACAGACACCCTTAGACGAACAAAGCCAAAGCGTACAAGGTTGTAAAGTAACAGACCAGAAATGCACAAAGCTCGAAAAATGGCCTGCACATGCACTTTTTATTACCCACATCTTTATAAATAAGAAATCATACAATACATACAAACCAGTATAATCCGCCAAAGTGTACTTGAACATTACACCACTCGAGTGGAGCATAATAAGTCCTATGCTTTCGACTCAGACACTTAAGTGTCCTGGGAAAAATCTAGAAAATCTTGTCTTTCAACGACCTCACTCCGCTTTACTATTCATATTTCGTTTGTTCGACCGTGCGGCTAAGCGTGAACTGTACCTTTGAATAAAGCGAGCTCCACACTCTTGAGCTATGCCCGTAGCTGTAATATTAATTTTAAAAAAAACAACATGAATACGTGTTATTTTACAAAGAGGCATGAAATTTTATTCAAGTTTTCTGTAGTAATAATATCAGTTCACATTAAAATTCAGCACAGAAATCATTATGAACTGTGTCAGTGATGCTTCCCTCAAGTTCTATAGGTACATATATTTTTTTTATTTACTAGTAATTTGCAAATACAAATAACTTATGTAATAATAAGTTGTGTTAGGAGGAAATTCACGTCTGTCTATGAATGCTTTAAATAATTCGTGAGGTGAGTTGAGAAAGTTATTACCTCAATCGCAAATATCTTTCGTTGTAAACAACATTTATAACTTAATAATAAACATATCCTCAAATTTTATATTATGCCTGAAGGCCAATTTTACAAGATCTGAATAAGTTTTTGATACGATTTCGGAACTATTTCACAGATGAATTGACATATTTGTATCGAAATTTATAGCACTAATCAGCACTTAAATATCCGAATCTTAGGTAAAGTTCGAAGGGCTGGATCTAACAAATAACTTTTTAAGTATTTAGATTTATTTTTAAGAAAAATGTGTTTATTGTATACGCTTAGAACTACGAGTTTACCAATAGTGTAGAGCAGGCTTTAGCCATAAACTGTAGACGTCCGCAACTTGGCACCGGTACTCAGTATTTTTCTCAAATTTTCCATTGTTAGATATCTTTTTGAATAGAAACTTCAGTACGTTTGAGCTTGTTTTATTTGACAGTCAACGGTAAACATAGTTGTGGAAAATTAATAAAATAAAATGTATATTTGCTACAGACCGATATAGTCAGATTTTTCTCTATTTTATTCATTTAACAAGTCATTGGTGTCGTTGGTCTTGTGATTAGTGTATAAGACTCGTGATCGTGAGGTAATGGGTTCGGTGGCTGGGTAGGGCAGATCTGTGTTTGTGATGTGTTTTCTTTTCACCTGTTTTCTGAAAATAACAGGTGAAATGTGTGTGTGACACCCCTGACACACCCTTTTGGGTGTAAAATTATATATGAATGTATTTTATTTATCTCAAAATACGTTAAATTATGATCACATCCGCTTTTCTCTATCCCTTATATCCTTTTCAACCCTAAAGCGGTCGTCTTACCTCCGAAAGTTCTACATTACCATTTCCATATTACCATTTATCCAAGGGTAAGCAGCGTCGGGTAGAATTTTAGAATGATTTCATTTCGGCCGGTATAATTTATGTATGCATTAACTGCCACCCGCATGGCATGTTGATCTTGACAAACTACTCACCTAAATCTTCCTGATGAATCACTCTATTTAGTGGTTAAAACCCCATTATAATCCGTAGCAGTTTTATTTTATTGCGAACAAATAAATCGAACTCTTCAAACTATAGAACCTTAAATTGTGATTATGTCTACTTGTCTATATTGCTGAATGGATATTTCAATCCAAAAGCGTCGTCCAACCTCCGAAAGTTCCACATTACCATCTCCACATTACCATTTATTCAAGGGCCACCAGCGTCGGGTAGAATTTTGGAATGATTTCAATTTGGCCGGTATAATTTATGCATGCACAAGTTAGTAGTCAAACACACTTGGAGCCGGTATTCCTTCTCTTTATCCCGAATGTCAAATATTCATGGCATTTCAGTCACTTCTGTTTCACCAACGCTAGTAAAAAGGAGGGGGTTTGCTTGCAAATTTGTGTTAATTTGGTTTGTAAGCCCCTAAATTGTTGTTCGAATTCGAATAGAATATTGCAGTTGTAAATTAGTTAGACAGTTATACCTAAAGAGGTAGTAAATAACTCTTTTACTACTAAAGTGGCATACATATCAAGAAAGCGTAGTTTATATATATATTAATATTATGATGTAAAAAATGCACCTATGAAAGTCAAAAATGCATACATCATTTCTGTATTTATATGTATGTATGGAGACACGCTGACGTTACATATAAAATAGAAAACCAAGCTGTTCTATCTACTTCTAGTTTTATCTGGTTATACCTAATAAAACCTGTAGATTACATAAAAAAATTAAATTTTGTATTTTTTTCCAATGGTCCCAATGACAAGGCCAAATACACACATTCACTCACACAAGCGCACCCAGTCTCAGAACAAATATTTGCGAATTACCTACACAAAGATTTGTCCCATATCCCGTTTATGGGACAAATCTTTACCTACCTATATATTATATTTTGTAAACGACATAACATTTAAATCCTTTTTCTGAAGAAGATGATTGCATTATTTAAAATAGTCTTAAATTTGTCATTGCATATAATTGTAGAGCATGACAAGAAAAACGTGTGTATTGTACACCTCTGACAAGGCCTGAGAAATATTAGGTGTGATGTTTTTGAAATGAAATGAAATATTTAGACAGTCTACGTAAATACTTGCATGATATTTTTTTCTGAACAATTTTTTTGATGTTTTTGAGACTGTCAAACATACAGACAGTTCACCACATCATCTAGATTCTAGACCACTCCCTTTCTCTCACAAATGCACAGCCATTTTTCAGTCTCATATGTTATGCACGAGCTTGCACTCCGCACTCCTCAAGTGTGGCTGATGTTAAATTAACCAGAAAACGTGACAATTGCTCCTCGTATACGTGTTTCTACTAATCGGAATGAATTTCAGGGCTGTACCAATCTTTTATCGACGTATTTATTGAACCAGCTTGAATATAAAGTGGAATATTTATTTTAAATAGCAGCCCTGTATCTAATACATGTCCCACTGCTGGGCTCGGGCCTCTTCTCATGAGGAGAAGGGTTAGGCTATAGTCCACCACGCTGGCCAAGTGCGAATTGGTAGACTACACACTCCCTCAAGTACTTTTAAGGCACTCTCAGGCATGCAGGATTTCCGCACATTGTTTTCCTTCACCGTTAGCAAGCGACAATTTATAATATGTTAAGTACACACATATCTTCGAAAAGACAAATCTTAACGATTTATTAACAGAAGTGGGCCGTAGGTTCGAACCCGAGACCTTTGTTTTCGCACTACTACGTTACGGTCTCCCACTCGGCTATCGCTGCACTATATATTTATTTTATTTAATTTTAAAGTTGAACAATGAAGAATAAACGCCGCAGGTGCTTTGCCAATTCAGACATGGATTCGTATGATGCTAGACTCGAAAAAATATTGCAAGTATTGGACTACTCATTGACGATAAGGTTAAAGTTGATGCTGTGGTGATTCCGTCGAGCTCATACGCAGAACCTCTCCCACTATCCAGGAGTTGGTCTCCGTCGATTCGGTTCTCTAAAACTCCTTGCTTCATAACTTAACATCACGCCTTTAATACCCAGAAGGGCGTGGCAGAGGTGTACAACACCCACATTTCACCTGGTTTGTTTAGGATCCCTATGAGCCTATTACCATCCACTGGTCATAATTTCAACTCCGTGCTATTATTATGAACTTCCTGACGGTAAGTTCACAAATAACACTTTGCTCTACACAGGAATCGAACCTGACGCTTACGCTAACCACTAGACCATCGAGGTTGTATCTCTTTTGAATATCTCTTCAATGAAGTTCTTCCCCCATCATATGTTTCGCTCATCGTCAAAGAGTCAACCCTAGTTTCTCTTAGTGTATGATAGATTCTTTGCAGTTTACTCGGCTCTATATTATTTGTGTATGCTTTCTTAACAAACCACACCTTTCATACTAAAATGTCTCAGGTATTCACTATTTTATTCACACAGTTTTGTTGGTAAGAGTTTTCAAAATGTCGCGCTGTTGGGTATTGTAAAATAGCTTAAAGATATAAGGGAAACTCATGCTGCCAATGGTCCAGTACAGCGCCGTATTATGCAAAATAATGTACACGTTTTCGAAGAAGGAAGAAAGAGGGTGTGAGCTAGATTCTAAACGAGAACAACTAAAAACACGACCACCTTTTATTATTTATATATGGTGTATCGTTTCTTTTCCCTTTTTAAATACAACGGATATTAAATTACAATAAAATTTATTTTTAGTATGAGCGTACGGCACTCGTGGGCTGCAGCTGAAAATCAGCGTTAGGTGACTGTAGTTCATTGCAGTCACTTTGCATTATGCTGAGCTGCTGGCCATTTGGTACACACTGTATTACTGTATTTGACTGTATTTCCTGTATTGTTTATTTTATGTTTTGTGCCAATAAAATTTTTCTCTCTTTCTTTCTTTCTTTTCTTATATTACATTTAATTATCTCAATAGTGCTCTCACGTGTTCGCAGTATTCACGTGTATTTACCGCAATAATTGTGTACATTACTCATCTAAGAGCTAAACATCCATGCACGCAAAATAAATATCTCACAGTAGCTTAGTCGCCGTAGCCAAAATCGGCTAGAAATCTTATATATAAATAAATAAATATTTCACAACTAACATACAACGCCATCTAGTTCCCAAACTAAGCAGAGCTTGTACTATGGGTACTAGAATAACTGATACTAATACATATAATTATATACTTTTCTTTTGTAAATACATACTTATTTTACATATAAACACCCAGACTAAGACAAACCCCCATGTTCATGCACACAAAGATTTGTCTTAAGTGGAAATCGAACCCACGACCTCGGCGTCGCAGGCAGGTACACTACCCATTCCGCCATCCGGTCGTCAAAATATAGGTAAGAGAGTTCCACCGTAGACCTCATCATCATCACTTACCATCAGGTAAGATCGTGGTCTATAAATGATCTATTCACCATTTAAATTAAACACTATAATAATAGATAGGAACTTAATAAAATGAATATTAAACCCATATTACTTATTTTAAGGAGCAGCGATAGCCGAGTAGGAGACCGTAGGACTGCGAAGTTAAAGGTCTCGGGTACGAACCCACGGCATACACCGCTCGTCTTTTCGAAGATAATGTGTGTATTATATTGATTATATCATATAAATTATCGCTCGCTAACGGTAAAGGAAAACATCGTGAGGAAACCTACATGCCTGAGAGTGCCTAATAAGTGCTCGAGGGTGTAAGAAGTCTACCAATCCGCACTTGGCCAGCGTGGTGGAGTATGGCCTAACCCTTCTCATCATTAGAAGAGGCCCGAGCCCAGCAGTGGGACAAGTATTCAATACAAGGCTGCTATTATTATTATATATCTATATTTATTACTTTATTAATTGTAATTGGCCATGTTTTATTATGTATTATCACAATATCTTGTACTAGCTGTAAGTTTTCCTAAAATATTAAAATAAAATAAAATAAAATAAAATTACTTTTGTATGGAAAACAGCCAACCAATTTTTTCCTCTTAAAGTAGAAACAAACATAAAAAAAAGCAACATATATACGAATCGAATTGAGAACCTCCTCCTTTTTTAGAAGTCGGTTAAATACCCATAACTCTTTTCAACCAGCTATTTTTGATACTAAGAAATATCAAGAAAAATAATACCTAAACAAAGAACTATAGAAAAATATCATCTCGGTCAGATAACGTGTTATATTCTTGTATTATAGAATGTAATGAACAACAGACTTGTCTGATATTACAACGCCTCCATTACTGGCGTATCGAATCAATGGATTTGTAAAGGATGGATAAATTGGTGGAGGAGGCATCATTTCTACTTTTTGGTCAGCTTTTCTAAGCTTCTTCTTCTTGTCGTGTCAATGACTATAGTTATTAATTATGTTTAGTATTTGCTATTTATGCAGTTTTAGACCAATAGGAATAGGAATAGGACGCCTTTTTGGTTGGCCAGCATAAGGTCTTTTTGGGTTCAAGGGGTAGGAAGTAATGGGCAGGACAAGAGTTGGGCTTTTTATGGCATGCGTCGTATGTTCAAAATAAGCGACTATTTTCGTCATAATCTTGAAAACTTCATCAAACCAATTTTGTTTGCAATAAATAGCGCAAGTCAGTTAAATGTGTTGATAAAAACTGCCTCGATTTGGTTAGCGTATGCGCCTCTCGCCGCTGCGGCTTAGGTTCGATGCCCGGGTCGGGCAGTGTTAATTGTTCACTTTCGTCAGGTAATTCACAATAACAGCACGGATTTGGAATTGTACCCGGTGGATGGCGATAGTTTCACCGCCTATCTCTTGGGATCTAAACATATCAAGTGAAGTGTAGGTTGTTCACCTCTGACACACCCTTCTGGGTAATATAGGCGTTATATTACGTTATGAATAACAAATTAGTTTTTATTTTTTACACCTACTTAAAGGACTATTCCATCGACTTATTGCGTTATTTATAATATGTATTTATTGCTGTTTAGTGTTTAGAAAAACCAGCCAGTTAAATAAGTATGATGTGTTTTATGTAGGCGTGCCTTTAAGTGTGTATGTATGTTATAAGTAAGCTTCACGCACTTTCCAAAACATAAAATTAAACTAAATACCGCATCTACCATTCATAACTCTTGGCCAAGATCCATTAAGGTGCACCTTTTGATGGTGCTTAAGCTCACGATAAGGCTGATTTGATTGAATCTACGCCTGCTATAATAATACTATACTGCTTTATAATTACTGGGTTATAATGCAGCTGTAATAACCGAGTGGAAGACCGAAAGACTGCGAAGATAAAGGTCTCGGTGACATGTTAGTGTTGTTTACATGGTTTACACCGTGGTTTACATTGCTTAACCTGCAAAATCGAGCTCATATTACGTAATCAATGCAGTGTATTATTTTTTAATTAAAATCATGCAGTTGTAAATTATTTAATTCGAAAGGCATTGTAGAAAATGAGAAAATGAAATGAGAGAAAACAGTGACATGCTTAAGAATTATTATGCCATCGGGTCTGTTTGGTACACACACATTCACGCTAAAACCACTAAACAAATTTTCATAAATCAAATCAAATCAAATCATTTATTTCCATGGGCCCCAAGGGGCGCTTGAACACGTCAAAACAAACATCAAAATACAAAAAATATAAAATTAAAATAAAACTTAGCTACTTAACTAAATTATAATACTTATTGTAATAAAATGATTTGACACCGGAGCTTAGATTGACTTTAATTCTTGAATTAAAATCAATCCAAGTACCAGCTCCGATGGGTATTGCATCATGAGAAGAGCTGGTAAGAAACTCATGTGCACAATGTTTTCAAATAATTCATACAATATTTGTTTGTTTTTTTGACAATAATTCTATGTGTAAGTTATAGTAACCAAAACAACATTATGGCTAAAGATGGTTATGGAGAGAAAATAAACTTAAATATTGCAATGGAATTAAATTAATACTTTTAAATAAATTAGTCCATAGAATATAAGGTTGAAGTTTGGTACACGTGGAGTTTATGGACTGGAAAACATATAGAGTCCTTTTATCGACGTACCACGCGGGCGGAGCTGGCAGGTTCAAGCTAATGCTGCAATAAAAGTCCACGATTCCATCAGAATACTGTTTTATATACGTGTATAAGTCTGGTAGTTATAATGTGGTACCGTAGTGGATCAGCTATGAGATTGGACGGACCAATTGCTTGTAGGGTGGCCACAGGTATGAGCCTATAGAAATGTGGGACTATCTACCGGTCGCTATAATAAACCTATGATCATTGCCTGGAAAGTTCTAGTATTCATCATCATCATCACCTGTCTGTCTATTCCTTTGTATGCTTAAGTCTTTGCAACTATACAACAGATTTCGATGTGGTTTTTATTAATAGATATAATGATGGTTTATGTTTAAATAATGCATATTATTGTACTTAGTAGTACCCCAGGATGGCTCGCTCGTTTGATTATTTTTTGTTATCCTGCTCTGTCCTATTGCGTGGCAAAGACCTGCTCCGAACGCTTCCAGTCCTCTCTATCTCCTGCAGTTTCCCACCAGTTGTGGCTGTAAGCATCTAAGTCGTACCGCCAGCGCCGCCTAGGTCTACCCCAACGACGGTAACTAGAAGTTAGTATGGGTTTTTTCAAATTTTATTTTTTTATTTTTTGTCTCTTAAATTCTCAATTCATGGTCACCCTTCAGTACAGTCACGCGCGGCGGTCACGGCTCCGCTTCATTACCGCGATGTTATTTTCAATCATAACTATAAACAGGTATTGTGCGCCTAACTGTACTTCTGTGATGCACTCGCGACCGAACTGTCGTTAGGATTGTATGAGCTATGTTAGGGAGGGCGCGCACTTGCGATTTATTGGCTTGATTGAAGACAGATTATTCTTTTTGTGTTTTTTTATTCTTAACCTATATTTTATTGACCCGTGGTAGGCCGAAGACCAGATAGTCTCAGATAATACAAAGTGACAAGTTGGCATAAATAAAATAAAATAAATAAATAAAATAAGTATTTCACAACTCACACACAACGCCATCTAGTCCCAAACTATGCAGAGCTTTTACTATGAGTACTAGAATAACTGATACAAATACATATATACTTTTTTAAATACATATCTACTTATTATACATAGAAAAACCCAGACTAAGACAAACCCCCAAATGCACAGAAAGATTTGTCTTAAGTTGGAATCGAACCCACGACCCACTTCATCATCCGGTCGTCAAAATAAACATTAAAGCTTCATTGTTAAAAAAACTCTATTTTATCATAAATTTTTTGAGCTTTTTAATTTCATTGGGGACATTTTTAATAAAAGAATGGTGGTTTTAATAAAAGATGGTCTAGTGTTAGCGTATGCTCTCCGCGAGGTCTCGGGTTCGATTCCCTTCAATTCGTAAGGAAATTCACAATAGCAGCACGAAGTTGGAATTGTGCTCTGTGGATGGCGATAGACCCCTATCCCATGGGACTTTAATATAACAGGTGAAATGTGGGTGTTGTACACCTCTGCCACACCCTTCCGGGTAATATAGGCGTGATGTTATGTTATTAGTATGTTTCAAAGAGCAACATACAAAAACAATCAACAATCAATCAATTATCATTTTCAAAAACATTCATTCAATTATCATTTTCGGACTAATTCGGACATGTCGCTTAGTTAAATACATATTAGTACCAATTAAATACGCCTTCATACAAATTTTGCGATATGTTATGTTAATTAAGCTTAGTATTCAATAGTATTTTAAATTGGACCCCATATCGTCCAATCAACCGTTTAGCCTTAGGGCTACATGCTAGTTCTGACTGAACATCAGTCTAGTCTAGACTGAGTTATGCTAGCTAGGGTCTCTATGGCTTTGTCTGTGTTAGGCCGGATATTAGTCGGTCGGACCTTTATTTCTGAGAAAAAAGTTCTTAGCTGCAATTCATATTTAATAGTTTACAAAATATTCCAAATATAAATGTCAATAATGCAAAACAAATATGATAAAAATCAGAAGTTAACGCTGAAGGAAAAGATAAAATTCAATTCTCTTAAGCTTCGATTAATTCAGATATTTTTAATGATTTTTTTTTACCAAATACCTGTAAATTATGTATTCCGGAATTCCGTTTGTATGAGAAAAGTACACTCCGCCCGACCCTTAAGATACTACACCAAAATACCACGACATCAAAACTTTTAGCCGTAAATCAAATGACAATACAAATGACCTAACCAAAACAACTACTGTTAGAAAGTATCATTTTTATAAGCCCGAGCTTTCACACAATCAAAATACAAATCGCAGATACGATCAAACGCGAGTCGTGAGTGCGCGCTGACGCTTAGCCAACGGTAGTTTTGATTAGACTACCATAGCTGATCTATTTTCCTCAACTGTACGAAATCACTGCGATTTGTTAGCATTTGTACTTGGTTAGGAATTTAGTAGCTAAAGTTGGATTTTTAGGTGAGATAGATAGATAGATAGATAATTCTATAATGTACACAAAGAAGAAGTACATAATTGTGATACACAGTCTAATTATTTTACACGAGATTGTCGACATGTGGAATGTGGATTCGGCCATCATTGTACCGATAGTCATATCAGTCAATGGACTGATAGCAAAGAGCCTCAACCAACACCTTAAGAGGCTCGCGTTAGGCGGCTGGACTGAGAACCAGATGCAAAAGGCGGTCCTTTTGGACACGGCACGCATCGTGAAGAGGTTCCTCTCTCTGGAGCCCTAACCATCGGCAGCTTGGTCCCTGCACCTGATGTCGGTGGGACACTGTTTTTTATATTTTTAAATGTCTTTTTTGTATTTTTTATAAATCATATTTAAAAATATATAAAATAAGTTAACAAATAAATAAAGAGGAATAATAATAATAATAATTTATTTCCAAAAAGTAGATTGTACATGGCATACAGAGTTGTCTTATTATAATTATAGTTATAAAGAAACCAGTACAGCTTTAATAAAAGGAATCATAGGACTCCCTTTCTTAAACTAGGCAGGAAACCTGTCTGTATCTTAGGGAAGGGTATCCATTTTTAACACGCTTATATTAGCTTCACCTGTATGTATGTATGTATGTATGTAACCGAATCCTTCGGACTCGATTTTGACCCACTTTAAACGGACAGATTTCATTCAAAAAATACTAGTATTATTGTGAAAAAGCGTGGGTTGCTCGATAGACGAAAAATATGGCACAGAGCGCCCCACGCTTTTTCACAATAATACTAGTATTTTTTGTTCATTACCATTTTCAGCTTATATTAGGAATTCTTTTTCACTTTTTAGTTAGAAGTACTTTAAAAGCGTGTTTTTTAGTTTTTTTTTAACTATTATTTATTAATGTTTTAATTGAAACATGTACAATGGGCGAGCCTTATCACTATAAAGTGATCTCTTCCTAGGCAACCTTTGGATGGACAGTAATAAGTAAATAGATATGTGTGAGAGTGTTTTTGTGAATGTGGTCTAAAATCACGTCGTGGTCATCTTTAACTACATAACATCACGCCTATAATGCCCAGAAGAGTGTGGCAGATGTTTGTTTAGGTTTCATGGGACTGGGGTGAGCCTATCGCTATTTATCGGGGAATTATTCCAACTCTGTGCTGCTATTTAGAGTCTCCCGATGAAAAAACTCCCAAAAACACCTATGCCTGACCTGGGAATCGTACCCGAGACCTCAAGGTGTTACGCTTGACACTAGACTAACGAGCAGTCGCAACTGATCATTGTAGTTTTTCAGTTAAGACAAATAAAATGAGCTACCCGTTTACAATTTTTAGGGTTCCGTAGTACCTACAAGGAACCCTTATAGTTTCGCCATGTCCGTCTGTCCGTCCGTCTGTCCAAGGCATAGCGACGAAACCATTGGTGCTAGAAAACTGAAATTTTGCATGAACATGTATGTTAACTAAACAAAGAAAGTCGTAGAATAAAATATGGAAAAATTTTTTTTTTTCAGGTAGCTCCCCTACATGTAAAGTAGGGATGTTTTTTTTTTGTTGCCTACCCATAGTGTGGGGTATTGTTAGATAGGCCTAAAAACGTTTAGGGGTTGCTAAGACAGTTTTTTGATTTAGAGATCCGTTTGCGAGATAATTAACTTTAAAGAGCAAATTTTTGTTCGAGTAGGGCGTCCCCCCCCTTCTAAAAGCTAAACTACTGGATCCCAAAATCTGAAAAAAAATTGTGTCGGTAGTACATGTAATGAACTTTAAAGGAAAACTATAGCGGATAAATTTACTTCATTAGTTCAAGAGGAATAGGGGTCCGAAATGTCAGATGCAGTTACTCAGAATATTTCGTTCAAAATTCTTGAAACATAAATAAACATACATAATACATATATAAAATCACGCCTTTATCCCACGGGGGTAGTCAGAGACGATGGAACGCCATGTGCTTCGCTCCTTACATACTTCTTTCGCTTCCTCAACATTCATACATCTCGTCATACGTGCTAGCTGGTTTCGTGTACTACAAAAATTTCCTTTCTGAAGGACGTCATTTAGTTAAAAAGTAAAATTAAAAATATTTTTCTACGGAACCCTACTGCGCGTGGCCCGACACGCACTTGGCCGGTTTTTTACAAAATCGGTCTTTCTGTTCAAGAGTAAATAGCAACAAAACGAACACACACACTCACACAGCTTGTCCTATTTTTTTCTAAATTGACTCAAGAGATTTATATAGAGCTGTTAGCATTTCAGTTGTATAGTTAAATAGTGTGACAGAATTGTAGAGGACTGGGACTCCGGCTTAGCAACAACAAATCACGATTTACCTACGTGCTTTACAAAGAGGAAGGGAGAGAGCTAAGTGGGAAGCGGAGCGGATAATATTTTTTTTTTTTTAACATTTAGATATAATAAACTTACTGCCTCTTTGGTCTAGTGGTTAGCGTCTTGTTCGATTCCCAGGTTGGGCAAAGTGTGTAAACTTTCCGTAGGTATTTATTGTTTAGCAAAATGAATTTGTACTAAAGGACAGAAGCATTATGGGTAGAACTTTAAACAATATACTTACTTAACTATACGCATTGTATTAAATCTACATTTAAATTAATATACACTGTACAGGGTTTTAATCATCAATCAAAAAAACGAAACTTTGTCTATTCGAAGAGAACAGCCAGTGGGCAACGACCCAAAAATGCTGGCAGCATAGCCACGTTGGATGGCAATGCTTATCCGTTGTCCAAAATAAAGGTTTAGCATTTCGGGAACACGTAGCCAAGAAAAAGCGAGAAATAATTTCTTTATATACTTTATATATGCCCCAAAAGGAACAAACATATATATCCACTGTCGAGGAGACTATATATTTGTGCCTTTTAAGTTTCACCGCTGATTCCGCCGCCGCACCAAATTGAATCTTGTTCATGATATAACCTGCCAAAAAAGTATTATCTATTCCTATTAAGAATGCGCTTTTGTCAATGGTTCATCAAAAAAATAATAATTTATAATATTAATTATTACCATCTTTATATACCTATTTTGTATGTCGTGATGACAAAGCATGGCGCTCTGAAACTTGTTCGACAAATAAAATGGCGGAGTGTACCTGCCTGCGAGGCCGAGGTCGCGGGTTCGAATCCCGCTTAAGACAAATCTTTGTGTGCATGAACATGAGGGTTTGTCTTAGTCTGGGTGTTTCTATGTATAATAAGTATGTATTTACAGAAGAAAAGTATATATTATGTATTTATTAGTATCACTTATTCTAGTACCCATATTACAAGCTCTGCTTAGTTTGGAACTAGATGACGTTGTGTGTAAGTTGTGAGATATTTTTTTTTTTAAACATTCTGATTCTGATTCTATGCTGAAAAATAGTAGTACTTGTAATCCAATAGTGATGAAAAATGCAAAAAATGTTAATCCCCGCTCCACTGATCTCAGGTCATAGCCTTATCCGTAAGACTCACGCTCACAAGTTTGTGTCCGTTTGTTTACCGCTTTAATGCAAACTCCGGCCAAAGATGCTCTACTTTTCTTAAACCTTCCACTTCATTTTATGCGAAAGTTTCTTTAAGTTGCCTTGTTAATATTGTTGTTAGCGTATGCGGCCTCCCACTGCAAGGTCTGGGGTTCAGTTCTAGGAGTCAGTCAAAAGTGATATTTGGGCTTTTTCTGCAAATTATATATTAATAGCAGCTCGGCGTTGTAATTTTTCCCGATGAATAGCGATAGCGATAGGCTTACCATTTAGCACATAAGACTAAAACATAATTTTACTTTCCAAAAGTAGATTGTACATTGCATACAGAGTTGTCTTATTATAATTAAAGTTATAATGAAAACCAATACAGCTTTAATAAAAGGAATCATAGGACTCCCTTTCCTAAACTAGGCAGGAAACCTGATAGAGTATCCATTTTTGATGTCTTAACACGGTTACATACAATATTGGTACATGCAGTGGGCGAACAATTACTACTTGTATTTTTCTTATTACATATTTTATACTTTAATGGTAAAAATTTAAAGTATGAATGTGTGTTTGTGGGTTTATGTTTGTGCGTTTGTGAGTAAGTGTGTGTGTGTGTGTGTGTGTGTGTGTGTGTGTGTGTGTGTGTGTGTGTGTGTGTGTATTTGTGTGCGTGTGTATGTGTGTGCGTGTGTGTGTGTATGTAGTATGTAGGAGCCTATCTCATAATAGGTGAAGTGTGGTTTTTAGATATACTTCTCTACCACATCTTTCACGATGTGGAGAAACGTTATGTATAAATAGCAAACAAACTAAAACTATGAAGCAATTATTATAAGCATATTTTAAGTTAATTATATCATATGGGACCAAAACATAACAGGTGTTTTTTTTATACTACGCCCACAGCGAACGAATGTGTAGCCCACCTTATGGTAAGTGGAGTACAGCCAATGGACATCAACAATCCACAAAAGCAGATTGTAGATGCGTCGCTGCAGCTGAGGACTACGGTGGTATGCCTCATGTGCCAGTAATTTCAGGGCCTGATCTCACCACCATAAACACAGGAATGGAAGCACTACTATTTGGCGGCAGGTTAAAGGTGAGACGGTGGTGCTGCCGCCCTCGAGTTCATTCACAAGAGCTCTACCACCAGTACAAGAGCTCTACCACCAGTATGAAATGAAAATGAAATCTAAAATGTGCACTCCTTCACGATGTGGGGGCGTAAAATTATGTATAAATACTAAACAAACTAAAACTATGAAGCAGTTATTATAAACATCGATATAATTATATTTTTAATATACAACTAAAATAATAATTAATTACTTAAATATTTACAACTATACATTTAAATAAAAAAAAAAAATATATATACAATAATATACATAGAAAATAAATTTATACAGCATCAAAAAATTCCTCCGCATCGATGTCAAATGCTGACATCGTGCCCAGAAGGCTGGCAGCATTTCCACGTTGTAAATTTTTAAGTTAATAATATATTAGGTTCCTATCGGACTTTCTTCCATATCAAAGTGAACTTAGCAATCCTCTATGCAAAAACAATGTAATTTTCCCTCAGGCAAATCAAAAATGTCTTATACAGTTATACCATTTTAATTAATTAATGTACGGAACAGGCAAATCACAAAATTATTACTTATACAAGTTATACCATTCTTTTAATTAATCTAATGTACGGATCCCACAATTCGAGAGCAGTCGAGTTTTCTTTTTTTTCCCACTTTTTATCTTCAAAGAGAAGCAATAGATTCAATTAAGATATATTTTTAATGAACAAAAGGCGGTTTCTTTTAGTTTTTCAAAGCTTAAGAAAGGGACGGAAAAGTGCGTTTTTTAATCTGTGTTTGCTGGGTGAAATTCGGCTTTTTAAATGTGTAGGTCAAGCTTTTTTATTCATGGTTTTCATAAATAATAAAAATATAAATAAAAATAAAAATAAAAAAAGTTAATATTCTTATTCTTACATGCTAGTTTCGCATTACATTTATTAGGTCTCCTTTTAAATGAAAAAATACCTGTGTAAGGAGACCCCGCTCTTCTCTAATTACAAAAATATGATTAACTAGAAGATAGGATTCGTCATTTACGTAATAGAAGTAAAATTAATATACAAGAAAACATACATTACAGTTTATTTAGGTGTTTTACTGTTTATATACATAACATATCGACACATGTTAGTTATGTCTTCGTGTGTGTGTTACATTCGTAACACACACACGAAGACATAACTAATATATACTACTTTACACATTTTATAAATAGATACATACAATCAGGATTCCATACTCAAAAAAAAAATTGATGCCTCCGCAATTCGGAACCATTACCATTCTCAAAATAGTTTCAATATTTGGCCTACCAAGAAAAACCTACGTGCACATAAAGTCTATTAAAAACCGTCTCAACGGAGCTCACAAATAATACCAAACAAGAGCGGTTTATACCGACCAGTGACGTCACACTGCAATCTTACTGCAACACTCGCCAATACTTTATACTACACTTTTTAAAATCGACTTTCCAACCGATATTTATGAAGAAAATAACAAAAAGAGGGGAGTTTTTCCAGCTTTGCCCCACTTTATCACACAGTGCAGGGGAAACGGCTTAGTTTTAAGAAATGAGAGCTTTTAATATTATACACTCTTTGTTTTTGAGAGCTCTTTGTGAAGCTATTGAGTTCTTAATAATCTGTCTCACGGGTAGTGCAAGTTATTGTTGAGACAATGCTCGCAGTGGGTTGTTTGATTGCTATTTTAGTTAAATATGCTTATATAAAGCAGCGATAGCCGAGTGGTAGACCGCAGGACTGCGAAGTCAAAGGTCTTGGGTTCGAACCCACGGCACACACCTCTATCGTTAAGATTTGTCTTTTCGAAGAAATGTATGTGTGTAGGGTATTTATTATATAAATTATCGCTCGCTAACGGTGAAGGAAAACATCGTGAGAAAACCTACATGCCTGAGAGTGCCTAAAAAGTACTTGAGGGTGTGTGAAGTCTACCAATCCGCACTTGGCCAGCGTGGTGGACTATGGCCTAACCCTTCTTATCATTAGAAAAGGCCCGAGCCCAGCAGTGGGACATGTAATAGATACAGGGCTGCTATTGTAAATATTATTATGTTTAGGGTTTTTTTATGCCTCGATGGTCTAATGGTTAGCGTATGCGCTTTTTACCGCGAGGTCTCGTGTTCGTTTCCCGGGTCGGACAAAGTGTTATTTGTGAACTTTCCGTCAGGAAATTCAAAGTTGCACAGAGTTAGAATTGTGCCCGGTGAATGGAGATAGACTCAACCCGTATCCCATAGGACCTAAACGTAACAGGTGAAGTGTGGGTGTTGTACACCTCTGCCACACCCTTCTGGGTAATATAGGCGTGATGTTAGTATCAGCCCGTGGTGAGCGCTCAATATTGTGGGCAAAATTTAATCCATAAAACAACTTTTGCTGCAAATTTTAGTATTTTCCATAACAGTAATTTTTAATGAATATTCATTGGTTTTATCCTTTCTTTGTAATACTAACGAACTGCGGATTTTAACAAATAAACTAAGGTAAAAGTTTTGTTAAAATTTACATTTTAAATTACTAGTTGTGTTTTAACTTCGCAAAAGGTCGGATTAATGATAATGAAATAAAACTGTACTTTCTAAACCACGATCTTTTTTCAAAAAAAAATTGTGGCAATCAAGTGATGGTAGTGGATAATATCCGCGCTTCACGGAGACGACGCTCGTGACCACGAAACGTCGAGCATAGGTATTTTTAGGGTTTTTTTCTTTTTTTCTCTTTAATAATTATGTAATTTAGACCCGTTGTCAAATTTATGCAAAATTGTTCTCAAAGCTCGAAAGTTTAAAAACATAAATGGTGCGTACCTCTATCTACCCCTTTTCAAAATTCTTCATCAGCTAATTTATTCGCATGGGTTTTAGAATCGTGCTCTATAGATGGCTTAAGATCAACCTCCTATTACATGGGACCTCAACAGGTCATTTGTGTATATAACTATTGTAAGATTATGTGTAAATATTGAATTAGGATATCTCTATTTTTGTAAATATTAGCTATATCTCTATTTCTGTATTATTTATATTTTATAATCTCCATTGTCATTGTCATGACGTTTCTTTTTACTGTATTTTCTTTTTTTTTTCTTTAATTAACGCACCAACAACTGCCCATAACTTTGCTCATTACTTACTTGTCCATCCTAAGGTTGCCTGCATAGAAATCTTAATAATAAGGCAATAGAAATGTCAAAGACGCGTGACCTTGTCGCCGCGCATCTGTCAAGTCAAACACAAGTGCGAGTTGAGGAATTGTCGTCTTAATGTCATCGCAAAAAGAATAATTTTGTTTGCAGGAATACAAGCGCATTTGTCTAATCGAACAACAGTGCGAGTTGAGGAATTGTCGTCTTAATGTCATCGCCAAAAAGAATAATTTTGTTTGCAGGAATACAAAAAGTGGTATTTGAAAACCGGCGACATGCGTCCCAGTGTTAAAAGATAGTCGATAGCATTTCTATTGACTAGTTATTAAGATTTCTATGGTTGCCTGTAAGAGATTGCTTATAGCGATAAGGCCGCCCATTGTGCAACATAATTTTAAAGTGCATTTGTTTACATCATAAAACTTCTTTGTTAATATTGGTGTACAATAAAGATTACTCTATCTATCTATAAGACTTATTTCGATTTTTATTTTTATACACCAACTGCCCTATATATTGCCTGCAACACAAACTATATTTTTATCCATCCAAAGGTTGTAAGAAATTGCGTTTTAGCGATAAGGCCGCCCTTTGTGCATTTGAAAATAATTTTAAGTTGTATTTATTGTCAAACTGTATATTTTGGGTGTACAATAAAGAATACTCTACTCTTTACTCTTTGTGAACATTCCATCAGGAAATTCACAATAGCAGTACTGAGTTGCAATTGTGCTTGGTTGACGGCGATATCCCATGGGACCTAAACATAGCAGGTGAAATGTGGGTGTTGTACCCCTCTACCACATCCTTCTGGGTAATATAGGCGTGATGTTATGTTAAATCATCCTGTAACGTATATATTTCATTGAATAATGAATCCCCAAATAGCCTTGTAAACCTGTCCAACAAGGCACTGTATATAATAATCTGTATCCCATCGGACAGGGGGCGTTCGTCATAACTCATTGCTTCCCGCCCAGAACATGTGTTCCCGATATATTGTTCAGGCTATACATTAACCTATACATTTCCAGTATAAGATGGTCTTCAGTGAGTGACGGAATGGAAAGGCCCACCTGGAAGTCGCCGGAAAGGCAGACCTTGTGCGCGATGGGAAGACGACATTAAAAGAGTAGCTGGCCCACAATGGAAACAAGTAGCAAACGAACAACAGAAAACCATTTGATCCGAATCAAATGGTTTTCGTTCGAGAAAGCCTTCACCTAAAAGGGGTCCGTGCTAGAATAAAAACCAATAAAAATAACAATATTTAGTATTATAATTATAATTTTACAATATTAATCTAAAATAAAATTAAGTAAATATTACGTTTAATTTTATCTTGCAATTATTTAAATTTGTAAATACTAAATAATTCAAATAAATTAAAAAAAATGTATTACTAATACATTTTTTTTTAATTTATTTCATAAAATTAAAAAAAAAAAAGATTTATCAAAAATGTAATTGCATGTAAAAAATTATTATGATTTTTAATTTAACTAAGTAGCATGGAATAAAAGGCTTTTTTGTTTATTTTATTTTATATGATGGTCTTCGCGTTGCAAAAGTACCGTGCCATACGAGACCAGGATATACTGGAAATGTAAAGGTTGATGAGTAGCCGTGTTTACTATAAAGATATAGCTTGTTTTATTGGAAATTATCGATAGATGGATAATGGTTTCTCATTATGGAAGGTATCTGTTGAGGAAAGGAACAACATTGTCACTTTTAATATGTCTCGAAATACAAATGCATGGTACTGTTTAAGAGGTTTGATCGGTCGGATAAAAAAGTGAGGCTTTTTCCTTAAAAAAGCTTTTTAGCTAAGCAAAAAGCAATTTTGCGGCTAAACCATTAAAGCAATCTTGGTGTTAAACAGTAACGAGATAGTTAAAGGTTTGGACAAGGACGTTCTCGTAGATAACTTTATTTTGAAATATGCGGACGCAAGCTAGTTAATACTAATATTATAAAGAGGAACTGTGTTTTTCACTGTTGTATGAAAGCAGTGAGCATAACTAAATTTTGCTTCGAGTCATTTCAGTGAGCAAAACTCGATTTTGCCACGTGTTTTGCTCTTGCTCAATGCAATGTTAAGTTTTGCTTACTGTTAGGTTCTTTTTTCATGTCACATAGTTTTCACACCACGTCATCTAGTCCTTAACTAAGCAGAACTTGTGCTATAGGTACTATTTCGAGCTGTTGAGGTGAAAAGTTAAATGTGCGACCCAAGATCAAGGTTATTGACATCTCGTGTTTTTTAATCTCTCACTACGCTCAATAATCTTTCGCTTATTCGGGACTCAAAATTAGAATTATTTATGTATGTATATACTTAAATATGATTATATATTAATACAATATAATATTTATAATATGAAGTCATGTGTCATTTTTTGATAATGTTCGTACAGCATTTTCTTGAAACAATTCAAACTTTTCGCTTGTCTAATTGCAACAGGCAACACATTCCACAAGCAAACGGATTCTACACTGAAGGACAGGTCATAATACCTGCAGATATACTATACCTGCAGATATCTACCCTCGTCCATATTTCCATCCTCATGAGATTTTCAATCACGGCAAAGCGTGTTCAAAGGGGTCACGTGACAAGACAGGATTACCGTCGCCATGGCAACGCAGGCTTTGTACTGCGACGAGTAATTAGTCATAGTGTAGCTGGATAATGGTGCAGTGTTATACAGGGTGGATAAGTCGGGTGATGGTTTTGAGGTTGGTCGTTTGACGTGTTTATGTAAAGATACCGGATATGGCTTCGTGGTTTTTCATTGCTTAGCTTGGAATATTACTATAGTGACCAACATAAAAACATTGTATTAAATAAATATAATACCAGAAGAGTAAGAGAGGAAAAGCTGGTTAAACCTAAGGTCTTAAATTATTATGGAGAACGGACAACCAAGTACTTTGTACCAAAAGTATTCAATAGCATAGACATGTTAAGAGCTAACTCTAAAGATAGTCTAAATAAACTAAAGAAGGGTCTTAAAAAGTTGTTGCTTGACGACAAGAAAGCCTAGCTTAATTTAGTTTATCTAGTAAGCACATTTAAAACTATGAATATTAAGTATTTTTATTAAAACTGACGTGAGTTAGTAACATTATTCAAATTATGAAATACGGGTTGTTGGACTGGCTGCAACTCAGGCGCGACGTATCGCACTCTCTTGATAATGCCTAGACGTATAGGCGAAACCGCGGTCGACTAAATAGACCAACATTACGAGAGTAACACCCGTATTTCATAATTTGAATAATACTATTTTAAGGATATATGTGAAATATAAAATACATATGGTTAATGATGAAATTCATATTAACATAGGATAGGTAGGTTATTTTAATACATAAAGAGCGCATCTCGCCTATATACAACTGTGTTTGGCGAGAAAAACCTTCAAACTGTGTTAATGTAATTTACCATTAAATAAATAAATAAATAATTAAACAATATATATATGTACTTTAACTGCGTGGTAGGGTTATAAAAAGTTAAACTTAAACTATTGCCATACAATTTTTTATCATCGGTTCTGTGGGTTAGCCGTCACGGCGTAACAGACATACAGACAGACAGATATCGAATTTCTAACTACTAGCAATTGCTCGCGACTTCGTCCGTGGAATTGGCTTTAAACGAAAACGATGACGAACGAAAAACAATGTTAAATATCAAAAAAAATATATTGATAGTTATACTATCAAATACAAAGAGAATTATTAAAAACTAACCAGTAGTTCCCGAGATAAGCGCTAAAAAACAAACAAACTAATTTTCGCCCGCGGTTTCGTCTGCCTGGTAGGAACATATTTATTTTTTTTAACATGACAATAGCCATTAGAGCCGTGCATGTGCATGCTATAACCTTATCGATAACCACCCTGTATATATCAGTTCATGTCTATGTCCATTATCGTATAAGTTTGGTTTAGGACGTTACATTGATTAATAGTACACTTGAGATATTACGTCAATTTACTTGTATTCATGCCATATGATGCTGGAATTATAACATACCTATTATAACATCTCGCCTATATTACCCAGAAGGGTGTGGCAGAGGTGTACAACACTCACACTTCACCTGTTATGTTTAGGTTCCATACTGAGGGGGGTGAGCCTATCGCCATACACCAGGCACAATTCCAATTCCATGCTAATATTGTTTAGTAAATAAATAAATTATGTTGGTATAGATAAATAATAAGAAAATTTATATTGTAATAATCCAAAAGGTTCCCTATTGTTCGGACAACTACATCGGTCTCTGCAAAAAGTATTATTTACTACCGCTGGTAAAGCGCCACGAGATCTCGGACTGTACTCTCTTATTAAAAGTTTTCAATTGTAGCATCGACAGCGCGGAATTATTATCTAAATTCGACTTTAATGTGCCATCAAGAACCCGATCTAATCCACCTATATGTGTACCGCTTGCGACAACTAACTATAGGCAAGTCTCTTTCTTGATCCGTGCAAGTAGAAGCTTCAATAATAATTATGTGTAAACAGCATGATATTGATCCTTTCAATAGTAGTGTGTCAAAAGTGCGAAGGTGTTTGAGCCTTGACTTTTTTAAGGGTGCAGTGGAGGCGTGATTGGTCGGTATATGGTAACATTAGTGTGTGGTAAGTGTTTATATAGGTACTTACAAATTTAGCTTTAGATTTATTTTGTTCTGATTTTTTTACTGTTTACGTTTGTTTTTATTCTGTTTTATATAAGTGAAGACTTGTAATTGGCTGCCAGATTTCTTTACTACTACATACCTACAATACTGTAAATTTAGCTGTTAGTCTTCCATATATCTTAAATAAATAAATAAATAATACTGTATACGAAACTGCGGAGTCTTCTAACACAGGCTTTTTGAGCTTAAATAAATATTAAATAAAAAATTTATTGTCCATAAAATACAGAGTTACAACAATGGTGTTCATTAAGTATTAAATGGTATATTATTAGGTACAAAGTTGCTATAAAAGATGAACTATTGAGAATTTCCTGACGGAAAATATCCAAATTACACTTTTGCGCGGCCCGGTATTCGAACCCGAGAACTCGCGGTGAAAGCCGTATACGCTAACCACTAGAGACCAACAAGGCAGCTATTGTTACAGTTAGTGGCTACCACTAATTGTAATAATTTATGCTTCGTTAGAATACAGCAGCGATAGCCGAGTAGAAGACCGTAGGACTGCGAAGTCAAAGGTGTCGGGTTCGAACCCACGGCACACACCTCTGTCAATAAATCGTTAAGATTTGTCTTTTCAAAGATATGTGTGTATTTATCATATAAATTATCGCTCGCTAACGGTGAAGGAAAACATCGTGATCAAACATGCCTAAGAGTCTCTAAAAAGTACTCGAGGTCGAGTGATGTCTACCAATCCGCAATTGGCCAGCGTTGTGGACAATGGCCTAACCCTTCTCATCATGAAAAGAGGCCCGAGCCAAGCAGTGGGACATAAATATTAGATACAGGGCTGCTATTTGGTTGTTTCATTAGGTAAACTAAAGTTATACTAAGAAACAGTTGAAAAAGATATGGGACCGGTAGGATTTGAACCTACGACCTTACTGCACACCGGGCAGCCACTTTAGCCATCCAGCTACGGTCGCCTCTTACCAGAACCCTAAAATTTCTCAACTGTATGATACGTCATTTCGTGACGTCACGTTCATCCATTTATTCCTATCTTAAGTAGGAACAAAACTAAAGTTATTCAAAACACATTTCGTAAAACATAACATAATAATATTTCGAAAGAAACCCAGAATCTCCGTCTAACATATTCCTCGCAATATTTCATTTAAATTCTCACAAATTGTAAATCACACGTGCAATATTGAACTGCTCGGCTCCTATTTGTTGAGGCGTGGTGGTATAACGAGACGCTGTCTGCAGTTCAGGTTATTACCTGCAAATGTAGAGTGCATCGTTACAAAGTTTTAAGGTCTTTAAAAATGTTCAAGTATTGTAAAGTGTCTGTTAAGTTTCTATCAGTGAATTTTTATGTTGAAACATATAGTGCTGATGTTAACAGGTGCTTGAACTATATTGCTTTTCTATTTTATAGCCAACCTATTTGTCGAGTAAAGTAGAGAATTTATATGACCTGTTTTTAAATTCGTAATGAGGTCATCCGACAAAGTACTAAAGTAGCATAGCTCGCAAAATAAGCACGCTGAGGCGGCAATGGGCTGGTTACGTTTGCCAAAGGACCGACAGCCGTTGAAGCAAACGAGTCCTGGAATGGAGACCGCGACTCGGCAACCGTAAGGTAGGACGCCCTCCTGCCAGGTGGACTGACGACCTGAAGAAGGTCGCTGGAGGGGACTGGATGCGGAAGACGCAGGACCGGGTGTTGTGGCGCACATTGAGAGAGGCCTATGTCCAGCAGTAGACTACGAGAGGCTAAACGATGATGATGATGATGTTTTGAAAACGCTATAAATTGTGTGGTAACTAAAATACTATTTTAAATTCACATTAGTAATAGACTCGCCAAAACGCTCCAGACAAACGGCTACAAAGGCGTGACGTCATGCTTCAGTATTTTGTATGTGAAGTTATGTATTTTGTTTGATAGCAATATGAAATGTTGCATTTATGAAAATGGTTTTATTACTAAAGTTGCAATAAATTTAATGTTAAAATTATTTTATATTAATTTTGTACTTTAAAAATGTACTCGCCCATGAAACTTTGAATGATCAAAAAATGAGTTAGATTTGTAGTATGTAACTGGAAATTTGGTTTATGTCTACCTTTATTCTACTATCTATGGATCAGTTACCATGCCTATTCTCATAAAGATCAGTTGAGTGGTTTAACCATAAACGTTGCAGACAGACAAATCGATTTACTATATCATACATATAATTAGTTTTCAAATAGTCGTTAGATTTCATTCATAATATTCATAAAATATTCGCCTAATTTTCAGTTGTGATTCCCATAAGCTAGCAAATTTAAAGTATGTTATATGAACCGTTGAAACCAGTGGAAGTACGGCTGTGGCGTTATCTCATAACAAATGATTATGAAATTTATGGAAGATGAAGATAGGTGAGGCGGTAGGGTTAGCAGGAAAATGAGGGAATAATTCCCTTAATTTTGCTTTCCTATGGCTGTTTTATTATGTTTAGAAATAACCTTTGCTTTGATAAACTGCCTCGGTGCTCTAGCGGATTAATTTGGTGAGCTTTCGGTTCGATTCCTGGGTCGGGCAAAGTGTTATTTGGCATTTTTTTTCATCAGAGATTTCACAATAGCAGCATGAGGTGCGTATTGTGCCTGGTGGATGGCGATAGGCTCACCCTCTATCCCATGGGACATAAACATAACAGTTGTACATCTCCGCCGCACCATTTTGGATAATATAGGATGTAATGTTATATTATTTAATTCTCGCCGAGCCGCTCGAATCTATCGCATAATTACGCATTTAATAAATTTCACAAATATTAGTTCAATTTGCCGATGAAATTTTCAAAAGCTAGCATAAATAAAGTATGTTCTATGAACCGTTGAAATCAGTGAAAGTACGTCTGTGGCGTTATCTCATAACAAATGATTATGAAATTTATGGAAGATGAATGAGACTGCGGCTTACCGGGGTAGGTGAGGCAGTAGGGTTAGTAGGAAAATTAAAAGAAAAAATATATTATTTTTTGCTCTGTGGGAATATTTTGTAATGAATGCCTATTCATTACATTCATTGGTTGGTTTGTAAGTAAGAAATGTTTTGCGCTGAAATATTAAGTTATTAATTCTTGTAGGTAAACTAAAAAGGTGAGACCTTACATTCTCGGACCTAGAAAATGATAAATATTGCTATTTACCTTGCTGTAAACGTAACCTTCGAACCTTCCTCAGTCTATTTAAATTGTTTTTTTTTTTTAAAGAAAATTAAACAAAATAGTATAAACATTTTATGAAATGAAGTAAAGAATAGTTAGATTAATAGTTAGTTTTGACGATTAAATTCTAGTTAGAATAGTAATATAAATATCTTAATGAATAAAATAATATAATAATAATTTATTGAATTTTTTCAAGTTTTTTAGACGTAAACACTAATCCGGATTAGTTTTATGATATTTTATTTTAATGTAGGTACAAAATTCAATGAATAGTTCCTTGAAACTGCTTGCGAGTAACAAAACAGTCTTTAATCAATTTGAGCATCGATTCTACAGTCTAACAAAAACATTTTCCTCAAGATTATCATTTCTGCTGACGCTACCTCCAACGGTACGCGGAAATCCGTTGGAACAAACTTGAACCCACTCTTTGATACAGAAAAAATATTTTTATGAGTCGCCTCTCTTTTCGTTCGTTTAAACTTATACCTTTATCTTCCCCTATTTTTAGGGAGGGTAAAAATTTACTGTATGAAGTGAACACCTTCCTGGTCTGGTTATTTTTCACGATTTTGCGATGATTGATCGTGGTTTTTGAGGAAAATATCGACTGCGATTTTCTTTCGAGTTTTATGACGTTATTCTGATTCCCTTATTTATGTTGTTCAATTAGATTTGTGTAAGGCTATTTGTTTTTACATATAAATAAATAAATATCACACAACTATCACACCTCGTCATATTGCACAAATTTTTAGATTTGCCGGAAGAGAACTCAAGCACTGAGTTAAGCTCGCCTTTTGTATACTATTACTGTAATATGTATATTTCTTTGTAATCTTTTGTGTACAATAAGGTATTAAATAAATAAAACTAATACATATATATTTTTATTAAAACTGACGTGAGTTTGTAACACTATTCAAATTATGAAATAGGTGTTACTCACGTAATGTTGGTCTATTAAGTCGACCGCGGTTTCGCCTATACGTCTAGGCATTATCAAGAGAGTGCGATATGTCGCGCCCGAGTCGCAGCCAGTCTTGCACTGCGGGCAGCGACGCGCGCCGCGCGAAACAGCGGATGACTAAATAGACCAACATTACGTGAGTAACACCCGTATTTCATAATTTGAATAATACATATTATATACTTTTTATTTTGTAAATAAATACTTATTATATATATTTTTTGTTTGTTTTTTTGTGTCCAAAATAAAGAAGATTATAAAGAAAAATATAAAGTTGTTTTGTTGTTTTGATATGATTGTAATAATATTTATTTCTGTTTCAGGTAAGCTTCTTTGCAATAACTTGGCAGTACTTGAAATAAGTGAAGAAGTTATAAGTAAGTACACTTATTATAAGATCTCTTGAAAAGAGAAACTGGATGCTGATAACTTGAAGATATACAAGTCTTTTTAATAATAATATTACACAAGTATCTGCAAAAGCAATCAACTATTATAGATATTTTATTAACAAGGTTTAAAATTGTCAATACGGAGGAGCAGGCGTAGGAATTGTGGCCGGTGGATGGCGATAGGCTCACCTTCTACACATGGGACCTAAACATAACAGTATACACCTCTGCCTATGTTTTTAGTTTTATGCTTAACCTACAAACAAAAGTAGTACCTGCACTTTTATTTTTAGAAACCATACCGTGGCACTTTCTGCTACTCTATTACAATTGGGCTGCACCAGCCCCACTGATGGCTGTCAGCGTTCAGAGTTCCAAGCACTGCGTGCCACTTTTCGCGTTCAATGTTATTGTAAAAAATGTCTTAGCACTTTTAAGCGCCGAACACATCGCTTACGGTCCGAGCACTGGGTGCCACGTTTCGCGTTCAATGTTATTATATTAAGTGTCCTAGCACATCGCTAACGGTTTTTAAACGCATTCAGCGTACACAGTATAGAACAGTGAACGTGGAACGCAGAACTCGATTTCAGATTTGAAATTTAAATACAGTAAATATAACAGTGTTATAATTGCATTTAGTGGCATAGTGGCGATGGTACGGCATCAGATTTAAGGTGTCCTCCACATAAGAAGTGCGCGCCCACACGTTGACGATCGCACACGTCTAATGTGGGTCTACCCTTATATAAGTAGATAGATTGTTCCCAAGAATAGTACAAAAGGTTTGACGACAAAATTGCTGTTATTTAGCTAAACAAACATCTATATTTGGAACCTTTGAATTCTGCTAGATCATAAGATTTTGGTTGGTATTATTTCATAGTTGAACTATGAATAGCTGTGTATAAGACAATAGACATCAAATAGGAATCTAGTAACAATATCTCAATTTTGGTGTTAAGGCCTTATTTTTTGAGAAAGATGTTGAATAATATTTCGATCTAAATTTGAGGGTATTCTGAGATTTGTTTATACAAAGAATTAAATCATTAATTCTTTGTATAAAACAAATCTGCGTTGGTCTTGTGGTTAGCGTATCCGCCTCTCACCGCGAGGTCTCGGGTTCGACTCCCGGGTCGAGCAAAGTGGTTTTTGTAAACTTTTCGTCAGGAAATTCACAATAGTAGCACGGAGTTGGAATTGTGTCCGGTGAACGGCCATAGGCCCCTATCTCATGGGACCTAAAACATAACAGGCGAAATGTGGGTGTTGCTCACTTCTGCCACATTCTTGTGGGTAATATAGGTATATTGTTATATGTATGTACGTTAGTATTTTTGCTTACTAAGGCGAAAGAAATGTTTAAATTAGTTAATATACGCGCATCGGTGCCACGTAACTATCTCTATAAAAGTAGCCTATGTATAAGTTATCTATTTTTTAAGCAGGTCTTGACCTATCTCCATACCAATTTCATCAAGATCAGTTCAGCAATTCAGCGTCACGCTTCACGGTAGATATTCCACTAATACGCACTATGCGTTTCGCCTCTACATTTCTTATGCGAACTGCAAAAGAATGATACGCCTTGCCCGAGTCTGTGTTTCCGCATAAGTACAACCTGGATCTCTTCTCGGCCAAGCTGGCTCTATTATGGTTCGTTCATCATTCAGCCTCTCGTAGTCCACAGCTGGACATAGGCCTCTCTTATTTTGCGCCACAACAACCAGTCTGCGCCTTCCGCATCCAGTCCCCTCCAGCGACCTTCTTCAGATCGTCAGTCCACCTGGCAGGGGGTCCTACCTTATACGGTTCGTTACTTCGTCCAAATTAGAATAAGTGACGTCACAGCCAAAGTCCATTCCTGTTATTTCATTAACAAAATTTTAGCAGTTCCAATCATAATGTAGGTATTGTACCTTCAAAGGGGTGGCAATCTACCCTAATTAAATATTATTTGATAAAATCAGCATCCCATTTCATCATAGCTACCAACATATTTATTCCTCTCAGTAAAATTTTGAGTCTTATTTTGATAAAGATAAAGTTGAAATTAATGTTTAATGATAGTATTGATAATTTTGTCTTATTGTTGATGTTAGGTACAAACGGCTACCGATCAATCTATTAACTTCCAGTATAAGTTGGTCTGACGTTGCACTGGAAGTATATAATTCGTCTGCACGTGTGGTGTAGTGGTCGCCTCGCCGCTCTCCACTGCACTGGTGTTGTGGGTTCGATCCCCACATTTTTTTTTTTTATGGTGGATAGGCACGCGTTTGACCACGATCTCACCTGATGGTAAGTGATGATGCGGTCTACGGTGGAGCACGCTTACCTATGAGATACCTATTAACTCTTGCTTTGAAGAGATCCAGATTGTACTCATGCGGCAACACAGACTCGGGCAAGGCGTTCCATTCTTTGGCAGTTCGCATAAGAAATGTAGAGGCGAAACGCTTAGTGCGTATTAGTGGGATATCTACCATGAAGTGGTGCCTGAGTGCCGTTTGTCTGGTAGTCCGAGAGAGTGGTTTAACATAGGATTTGTTCTGAGACTGGGTGTGCTTGTGTGAGTGAATGTGTGTATTAGGCCTTGTCATTGGGACCATTGGATAGTGTAATTACTTCTGGCGTTCTATCTAATGTAAATAACAAAATCCAAATCCAAAACAAAACAACGCGAGATCATCTTACACTGGAAATGTATCGTTTGATGTGTACAAATTTCCTTTACAATAATATCTGGTTTTGATGTCTTAATAAACCCTTCGATGATATTATCTAAGGGCTTTAAGTACGGAGGTTCAATAGCGTTAAGGTTAATTAGAATTATTGTTGGTTATATCTCGATGGGTTCAATTATGTTAAGATTTTAGGATTTGCGTGATTGTTGTGTTGAATTTCTTAGGATTATTTAGACACTAGCTTTTTTCAAAAAATAGACAACGGATCTAAATCGCGTAATTATTATAAAGGTATTGTTTACCTTTATAATATTTTGTCTAATTTTTGAAAAATGTTCTCAAAACGCGAAAGTGTAAAAACATACACTAGCTTCTGTCTGCGACTTCGTACGCGTGGAATTTGTTGTATTAAGTAGTAGCTGCTCCCGCGCTTTGACCTGCGTTCAACCTTACTGCTCCGCTCCCGTGGCGTTTAGCGTAATGTTAAATATCTTAAATCCTTTATTGAGAAATAGACTATAAAACACAAAAAGAATTTTCAAGATTCGACTAGTAGTTCTCGAGATTAGTGCTATTAAACAAACAAACTAACTCCCGCGGTATCTGGGTGGTAGCCTAATGCTACGCGCCTTGTAGTCTGCATCTAAATTTTTATTAAAATCGGTGCAGCCGTTTAGAAGATTTGCCAATACAAACAGATAGACATACAGACAAAAGTTTTTAAAACTGTAATAAGTTCTCGGCATTTTGAAAATACACAAACAAATACAATTTAAAATCATCACGAAGACATAAAGATACCTCACCATGTAACTACGCCACGGGAGCGGTCCCGTGGCGTTTAGCGTAATGTTAAATATCTTAAATCCTTTATTGAGAAATAGACTATAAAACACAAAAAGAATTTTCAAGATTCGACTAGTAGTTCTCGAGATTAGTGCTATTAAACAAACAAACTAACTCCCGCGGTATCTGGGTGGTAGCCTAATGCTACGCGCCTTGTAGTCTGCATCTAAATTTTTATTAAAATCGGTGCAGCCGTTTAGAAGATTTGCCAATACAAACAGATAGACATACAGACAAAAGTTTTTAAAACTGTAATAAGTTCTCGGCATTTTGAAAATACACAAACAAATACAATTTAAAATCATCACGAAGACATAAAGATACCTCACCATGTAACTCAAATTTTATTATACCTCTAAAATAATGTCTTACCAATCTAAGAGGCACATATAATTCTGTCCAATAATAGTATTTTTGTGGCACAAAAAGGTTCGTGACGTCACTGGTCCAGACAGATATTATCGCAAACAATGATAAGAGTTTTAGGACTGTTTATTTGAAGAAAATGGGCCAAAGGGCCACGGGGTGCTATCACACCGTTAGCAGTTTAATGTATAATTAGTGTGCCCAATCGGACTTTTTTTGTATATTATTTGTACATATTTAGTTTTTTTATAATATTTATAATAGTTTTACAGAAAATGTTGTGGATTTGGTTAAGGCAAAGAAACCAGGTGAAAAGGAAATAAATTATATTAGGAAAATAGGAAAATAAACTAAAAAAGAACACTGAACCTAGGAAGATAACCAAAAGACAGACAAGGAACTTAAATTGTCAAAAATATATAAAAAACTGAATATGTACAAATAATATACAAAAAGGTCCGATTGGGCACAATGAGTAAGAAAGCTTTTGTGGACAAGGCCTGTAGAATACACTCTACAATACTACAATTGTGTGTCCGAGTCTGTGTTTCCGCATGAGTACAACTTGAATCTCTTTAAAGCAAGAGTTGAGTAAATGATGTAATTCGTATTATGAGAATAAAGTATATGTAAACCGAACAATACGAAACAATGTATCTTTATAACATTCACCTTTTATTCCATAAATTACACTTAATGCACTTATCACTTTAACACGTGTTACTTCTTGCAGTACTTATATTATAATAAATACACTTATAAAACGTCCTTACTTTTTGACATCCAGGCAGCGAATGACCCTTGCCACCGCCCTTTAGCTTCCTAACCCACTTTACCGCGATTTTACTACTGATATCTCATTGGCTACCTTAATGGCGCGTGACCAATGAGAACACAGAAGTCAAATTAAATAATTTTTTAAATTACTATCTAATTAAAATAACAAAATGACTAAATAACAACGATTTGCAATAGTTTTTAGAAATTATAAGCTAGTGATTATAACATTATTAATTCTATCCGAAATTCGATTTCATTCTGCCAATAATACTTCGGTGTAAGAGGTGATCCCTTACAAAGAATTGGACAGAAATGGCCATGACAATAGAGAAAACTTTGTTTTTCTACAGACGAATATCGCTAGTCCATTGATTTATTTTCAAGAGCTCCCTATATATTACGGAGGAGGCTAGTATATAGGCTTCGCCGGTTGCGAACGCGGTGCCAGTCCACAAACGATGGCTCACCTTATTACATGCCCTTTATGTCCTACCACCTGTACCATAGACGACCTGTGGAGCGCCACCGATAATGCCGTTCTTGTGACAGTAATAATTTTTATTTCAATGTAAATTTAAATATAATGCAATATTATTATTATCTATGTGTTTTCCATTGACATGCAAAGAAGTAGAAGAAGAAGTATATAGGCTCGCTATAATATACTAGCTTCACTCTGTGACTTCGTCGCCTGGTAATTGTTGTGAAGTAAAAGCTCTTTATCGGAAATTTGCTCTGCTTCTGTGTCTAAAAAACTATATCTTAAAACTCATCAAATTGCCATCGCATTTCTTACACCTTATACTGCCCCATATCAGTCTAACTATCTTTTTATCCACCCAAAGGTTGTAAGACATTGCTTTATAGCGATAAGGCCGCCCATTGTACACGTCTTTATGCTTAATAATGTTCTTTTTAACCGACTTAAAATAGGTTATCAATTCGTCAGTATTTTTTTATGTTTGTTACCTTATGACTTTCGACTGGGCTAAGCGATTTTAATGATTACTTTTTACAGTTCTGACAATAACTCTCATGAAAAAACCATATAAGTCTAAAATTATTGTAATTAAAGTTGTTTTTTTTTTTTGGAAAATTATTGTATTTATTTTTTGTGCAATAAAGATCGTTCTATCTATCTATCTACATCCAATTCAGTAATAAACATATATTATATATCTACATCCAATCAAAATTATGTTTGTTATCCTACTGTGGTCCCTTGTATAAATTTAACTTAAATTTATTCTATGTAGTGTAGGTACAGGCTAGTACAAAAATCGCTCACTTTCAATTTAATTATAATTATGTATATATTATGTTCACACAGAATTTAAAAAAAACCGGCCAAGTGCGTGTCGGGCCACGCGCAGTAGGCTTCCGTAGCTAGTCGTAACAACATATTTCGACTTAAAAGGGATTTACTATCTGTATTAAACAAGTAACATCTTCATACAAGTCATTACTTTCAAAGGTTTTTGTAATTTGCACGAATTATTCTAAGTAACTGCATTTTACACTTTGGACCCCAATTACTCTAGAACTAATTAAGTTAAAGTAACCAGATAAATAGCGTCCTTCAGATAGGAAATGTTTGTAGTACACGAAACCAGCTAGCACGTATGACGAGATGTATGAATGTTAAGGAAGCGAAAGAAGTATGTAAGGAGCGAAGCACATGGCATTCCATCGTCTCTGCCTACCCCCGTGGGATAAAGGCGTGATTTTATATATGTATTATGTATGTTTATTTATGTTTCAAGAATTTTGAACGAAATATTCTGAGTAACCGCATCTGACATTTCGGACCCCTATTCCTCTTGAACTAATGAAGTGAACTTATCCGCTATAGTTTTCCTTTAAAGTTCATTACATGTACTACCGACACAATTTTTTTCAGATTTTAGGATCCAGTAGTTTAGCTTTTAGAGGGGGGGGGACGCCCTACTCGAACAAAAATTTGCTCTTTAAAGTTAATTATCTCGCAACCGGATCCCTAAATCAAAAAACTGTCTTAGCAACCCCTAAACGTTTTTAAAAGGCCTATCTAACAATACCCCACACTATGGGGCAGGCGACAAAACAAAAAAAACATCCCTACTTTACATGTAGGGGACCTACCTGAAAAAAAAATATTTTTCCAAATTTTACTCTACGACTTTCTTTGTTTAGTTAACATACATGTTTATGCAAAATTTCAGTTTTCTAGCACCAACGGTTTCGTCGCTATGCCGTGGACAGACAGACGGACATGGCGAAACTATAAGGGTTCCTTGTAGGTACTACGGAACCCTAAAAAGATAAAACGGGTCTGAGTTGTGATTGAAAATTATCATGAATTTGTTAGTAACATCAACTTAGAATTATCTGACTTTTATCTTGTTTAAGTAGGGGCATTTAAATATCTAAATTCTAGATAAAAAATGGTCTCATTTGGGACATAAAACTGACTTCTATGATATAATAAAAAGTTAATGAGGCACTAGAGGCTATAAACTTTAATGGTATTTCAAAGAAAATACATACTAATATTTTCTTTAGGTACCAAAAATAATAAGAATACTGTTCTCTTTCTTCGGTTAACTTTCCTAAAATAAAAAGATTTTAGCGTGAGCTTGACTCAAACAAAAACTGACTGAATTTTTGGTTTAAAATCTGACAAAAAGTTTATAAATAACACTTTTCCTAACCCGGGTATCAAACTTGAGACCTCGCGGTGAGAGGCGTATACGCTAACCACTAAACTATCGAGGCAGTTAAGGCACTATCAAAATGTAATTTAATAGAACCGATACGTACTATTAGCAAAATAAATTAAAACCATTTCCCAAGAGAAGCTATGTGGATAAATCGAATCCCAAAATTAAATATACCTTTTCCATACACAGCAATAAGAAAGCTAATATAATTACTAGACTTCGCAGTTAAAAGCAGCAAAATTCCTGATAAATACCTCCCCTGGGCTCTTTCATCCATTGCGACGGAACAATGTAGCTAGCAATTGAAAGCAAGGTGTCGGAAAACACCGAAAATTACCCGCTTTTCCAACTACAAAGTAATTACTATTCGTATACATTTTTAGTCTTTAATTTTGGGGTGCGAAAACCCCGTATTTTTCGGTCGACGTGCCGTAAAATTCAGCTTGTTTTGCCCTGTTACCTCCACTGTTGGTTTGAAAGCCTTACCCTGGCGTTCACACGTTGGCTCCAACGTTGTTGCCAACACTTGTTGATGTGTGGCGTTAAAAAATTGCATTGAAATATTAATTTTTCTAGGAAATGTGTATTAATCGTGTCGAGGCATTCTACTCTTTCTTTACTTCCTCTTTTTTTGTTTATTGACAAATTATGTCAGACACTCTAAGCACAAGGGCTTTACCTATTGATGATTTATTATTAACTAGCTGACCCGGCGAACTTCGTACCGCCTTAGCGTAAATTTGATGCACTACTTCATTTTGTATAGCTGAACTATCTTATGTATGCGTACCTATGCATTTTGAACTGGAATCAATAATATCCTCCATATAAAAATGAATACCTATTTCCCTGATGCAAAATTAAATGTATATTTTTCAATCTTTCTGCGAGATTTTCTTAATATTTTTTTCCGTAAGAACCTTGTACAGAGTATTAGAAAACTACAACAAAAAAAATCAACCAAATCGGTCAAGCCGTTTTCATGCGATGTCGTGACAACGGAAAACGGGTTTCATTTTTATATATACAGAAGTTAGTATCAACGTTGGTTGATACATTTGCATGTTGGACATATTGACGCCAGTTCAAAGTAATGTTGGTATATTTTTTCAAGCTTTTATGAAGTTTTTAATAATCCAGCAGTAGAAGGGTTAATTTATCTGCTATTTCACTAAAGCTTTTTCGAGTTAAATTATTTTTGCGATCGTAAAAAGGATTCGGATTAATGTACTAGAATTTTGAGATTTATACGAGAAGGTTTTTGAAATATGAGGTTGGTAAATTAGGATAATGATATAATACCTTTTTGTTTAGGGGTAATAGGTCTGTTCAATTAATTGGTTGTGTAGATAATTATCGTCATTTATCCTTAAAAGACTAAGCTCGAATTTCACAGTTGTTAGATAAACCTTATTGGCAGGATAGCATGTAACACACATAAATAAAAGTGACAGATGTGTTATTTTTTCAAGTGTAACTTGTGTCACTTTTTAATTCGGCCAGGTTATATTTTATGGGTCGAATAAGATCTATCCAGAACTTCAGAAACTGGCCCTAAATAATCATAATAAACACTGTAATCATTCTGTTTCTGACTCTGGAGCCCTAACCACTAGGAGTTAGTACCCTGTACCCATTTTTAAATGTTTTTTTTATAATATTTAAAAATGTATATGAATATGTGTTGAATTAAATAAAGTAAGGAATAAAAATAAATTCATTTATTTCAGACTAATTCTTACAAATTTCCGTGCATTTAGCCGTTTCTGCCATACCTATTATAGCAATTAAATTTAGGCCCCATAGTTTTGTCACTGTCCGTGGTGTCTACTCTCTTTCCATATAGACATGTCTATATTTGGCATAACTCAGTCTCCCGCTTTACTTTGGAGGGAAGTAAAGATACATACTTTCCAACTCCAACTATATACCTACTTATGATTAAATTCGTAGCGGGTTCCAACACAATTTTAACTCTTCCTGGGATTACCCGTGTGTCATGCACGGTGCCTTTCAGTTGGTTACCGCTGTAGATCCTGGCGTCACAGGAGTCACAGTGGTGGGCGTGTGGGTGGGATTATATCCCGTAAAAAGACTAATTCTCCATACAATCGAGGTGAAAATACATTTTACATTCTATAAGATTATTTATTTATTCACACGGCAGTGTCAGTGACGACCGCGCACGCCCAATGATGGGGATGCCTTAGTATTAACCAGATAGGTCTATGGTGTCTAGGTAATCTATAGTCAGGAGATAGATCTTTCGTAATCGCTTACGCTTGTTTGTCATCTGAATTGAAAAAAACAATACACCAATACATCCTTTTCGGTTTGTTGGTATTGAGCGATTTTCCCTACATCTTCCTATCGGTTGAGAGAATGTCTGAAATCTGCAGGGGCTCTAAACCGCTGCAATATATCAATTTCCACTTTAAAACTACATTTTTCATCGGAACAAAAATCCATTTATCAAGATACAAATAATATCGCAAAGCAACCAATGGAACTTAAAGATCTTAAAGATAACTCAATCGGGAATTGGCGAGAAATGCGAGAATTGCGAGAATTTACACGGAACGGAGCAGATGTAGTTTTTATAGTTTCTTGTGTCCAAGAAAAAGGTAACATCTCGATTTTTTAAGTAAAGTAGAGCAAAAGGTTTTTATTTTTTCATTTATTTAAGAACTTAATAAACAAAATTTTTATACAAGGCTTTCTGAATGCCATAGGCGTTCTCTACCAGTCTACTTTTGGGTGGTCTAATTTTTTAATCCTTTTATTATTTAGAACAGGATATCACGAAGCCCGTAGAAATAGCTAACATGGCTTCGTCAACCACGAACCTTATATTTGTGGTTAACCAATGTCCTCTGCACGGTGCTAAACTAATAAAAGTATATGTTACCCAACCATAGACTAAACTATTGACCTTTTAAAGGAAATTTAACTAAAATATTATAGATTAGAATTTCCTGAATTCTTGATATTCATATTAATGTTGTCAGTCTATATGCATCTGTTTGATGGCTAAACCACTGAACAAATCAAGATAAAAATTGAGAGGTTGATGAGAAGGTCAATCAATCTGCCGGGCCTTATCCTTATTAAGCGGCCGTGGCGCAATGGATAAGGCATCGGTCTTACGATAGAGAGGTCGTGGGTTCGAATCCTGGCCATTACACCACGGACGTGAACTTCCTCCTAACACAAGCGAATCAAGCTTAGCTGGAGGGGGTTAACAAGAATACTAGTAATTAGTATTTGCAAATTACTAGTAAGCTTTTTTAAAAAAAAAATACATGGGGGTCGACTTCTAGTCAAACGGATTTAGTATTAGTATTTTACGTGGAGCGACTGCCATCAGACCTTCACAACCCAGTACGAGGTAATACGATACTCTTTGTTAGACTAGATGTCAGACTTTCTGGCCTCTGACTACCCGTAACGACTGCCATAGATGTTCAAATGGCAACCGGGACCGACGGCTTAACGTGCTCTCCGAGGCATGGAAGAAAGGTCGTTATGTTAATGATGCTCACCCATCCACGGCTGACCGCGCTGAGCATTGCCTAACCTGTAAAAGAGGCAGCATGCTACATTTATTAGCTTTTAAGTATCTATCTTGAACGTCGCTTAATAGGTATTATAGTATTGTGTAAGTGTACTTCTCTGTTTTTTATTTTTTGTTGTCCTGTGCTTGTGATCGGAATAAATGCTTTCTATTCTATTCTATTCTATAAAATCGATCGGAGCGCGCGGTTTCTACTTAGCGAATAGCTCTAAACGGATAATGGCTACTTTTTCACCACCACAGTTCTGAAAAAGTTTAGCTTTCTTTGAGAGAAATAATTTATATGTTTTTAAACTTTCGCGATTTGAGATTTGTTTTAAAAATTGTTCAACGTGTGAGTCGGCTCGTGACCACGAATGATAAGTAATTTTATGTTAGAAATTAGTATAATAATTTTATAACCACCATTTTATGGTGATTAAATACCTAATCAATTACATCATCTTTACCCATAACTCTCTGTTAAACCAATTTTAAAACAAATATTAAAAAGTGAATGAATTCGTTTGTTTGAACGGGCTATTCTACAGAACTGCTGATCACATTTCAATAATTCTTTTGAAATTAGAAAGCCAATTTTTAAAGAAAGGATATTAGCTATTTAATATTACGCTATAACTCACGGAAGCCGAGTAGTAACGTGTTACACGGGTGAAACCGACAAAAGCAGCAGTAGCTTATAACTGTATATTAAATTGATTTTAACTATATTTGTAAGGTCTTGTATACACAGATCACGATTCCTTTATTGAAATCATTACTTTCGGTCACGATATCTACTGAAATTGTATTTATAATAATTTTGTTTATATTATTTGAAGTTTGAGCACGTTCGAGAGTTTTATATATTATTATGTCACGAAATACTGAACGATAAGACATTTACGTGGATCTGAAAGTTGTACTGAATATTTTCTTTTTATACTATAATTTGGCACGGTTGGCGTAGTGGTTGAAGCGAACGCCTCACCGCTTTCAACTGCGCTGTTGTTAGTTCGATCCCCACATGGGACAAATCTTGGTGTGATTCGCAATGATTTTGACTCGGCGTGTGCTTTGTGTGTGCGAAATGCATGTTTGTGAACACTCCCGCGACCTAGAAGATATTTTAAGTGCGGGCGTCGTATTATATAAAAAAAGAAAAAACGAAAAAAAAACATGTTGAAAATATTAATATTATTAAAACCGACGTGAGGTGAAGTCATTATTATTGAGAATACGGGTTACTCACGTTACTTTAGCCGGAATATGTCGACTAGTTTTTAATCTAGTACGTAGATTCATCAACTGGGCTATTATTCGCGTGTCGTCGCCTCCGCGCGAAGTCTAGCACCGCGCCATATCCTGGCTAAAGTAACGTGAGTTACCCGTATTCTCAATAATAATGTTGAAAATAGTCACAAAAACTTTAATGAGCACTTTATTAATAATTTTACATGATTTTTAAACATAAAATTTAATATTTTAGAACTGCACAGTGTGTTTAGAACGAGCTCTAATTCGCAAAACCGATGCGAAATGCAAATGTATCTAAAATAAAAAGTGATTTGTTCCACTCATCATTTAGCCATTCTGCTGTGAGTTATTGATATGCGACGGCTACGTTCATTATTAGAAAATAATTTGTTGGTTTTGTACTCACGGCTACCCATCAACCTATACATTTCCAGCTTAAACTGGTCTCGAATTGCACGGGATGCCTATACAACACAAGACCATCTTATACTAGAAATGTATAGATTGATCGGTATTTGTTGGTGTGGACGAGCGAGTTCTACCCGACTGCATAAAAGGAAAGAGGTGATTTTTGTGGGTCTGTTATTCTACTATTATAACTACTTGTCCAATTTTAGCATTAAATTTCTTCTAATTATCCTAAGAAACCGGTAGTTAAGTAACTGATCTCGGTCTCTATAAACTTATAAAGATTATTTTTAACTCGATTTTAAAGTTTTATATACAGGGTGGATGCGACATAGCAACATTTATTGAAACCACAGCTTCTATACATGGCCAGTATGCATTTCCACCGGATAAAAAATTCTCTGGCGAAAAAAAAAATCCACGTCTTCCGAACAAATTGCACGATCGTAATCGCAATGTTCAAATTGTTCGGAGAAGAAAGAAAGAAAGAAAGAAAGAAAAAACATTTATTTCACAGACACACTCTGGACAACACAAATGAAAACAAAAACAAACAAACAATCAAAGAAAAAAAAAATAAAATAAAAAATAAAAAAGAACATAACAAAAAATAGTACCTAGTATCTAAATCTAACTTAACAAAAACAAATTATCAAAAAAAAAAAAAAAACAAAAATTAGAAAATAAAAAGAATAAGAAGAACGTGATTTTTTTTTTTCGCCAGAGAATTTTTATCCGGTGGAAATTGATACTTACCATGTAAAGAAGCTGTGGTTTCAATAAATGTCGCTATGTCGCATCCACCCCGTATACATTTTTTTTTACGAGCCTATAGTGTCCCACTGCAGGGCACAGGCCTCCCTACCCTTTTTCCACTTGTCTCGGTCTACAGCTTGTAGTGCCCGAACAAAAAGAAACGACAACGTGGCAGACCCAGAAGAAGATTGCGGGATGCACTGGATTCCTACCAAAAGTTTTATATAATTATATAGGTAATTTAAAAAAAAATCATCTTGATTTCTACTACTATGAACTATGAATACTATAATGAACAATTAAAATATTTATCATCCAGCATAAAATTAATTTTACTCTGCGTTTTAACCGCGCGTGTACAACGGTCGCCTGTTTTTGATTTATGCGAACGAACTTGCAATGAAAAACAGCGTTACCAGTGAGCTAAATTGTTATTGCTTTTTGCCGAATTAGCGGAAAAGCTTACCCACTGTGCGGTTTTCGCATGCCACATTTGTACAAAAATTTGTAGCTTTTATTTACTAGAGAATAAGGTTTAAATTTGAGTGGATGTTTTTGGAATGTGTTAGGTTTTCCATAAATCGCTATTGAAGTGATTTTCTCTTTGTTTTCGAGGACAGATTTCAGTTTAGACAATGGACTGCCGCCGTGTCGTATTGTTGTCCAGAAATTTCGGACTGGTTACGATTTGATGCGAGAAGTGCGGTAATAGAGATGGGTATATCTTTAATTACACATTAAGACTTCGCACTTCTGTTATGTGCCCTGTAAATGGCGATAGGCGACCCCCTATCCAAAGAGACCTAAACACTACAGGTGAAGTGTGGATTTATTTTTAAAAAGTCGCGTATCTCTCAGAGGGAAATAGCTAAAAACCGGTGTCAGGAACTTTTCAAATCATTGACAATACAATATGCTGGGCTTTTGACCTATTTGTCATTATGGCTAGTACATTAATATTTGTATCACTGGCACTATTTCTTTTTCTGTTCATTATTTTATTTGTAAGTGTTTATAATTATTATGAAATGTTATTTTATTTTTATTAAAACTGACGTGAGTTTGTAACATTATTCAAATTATGAAATACGGGTGTTAGTCACGTAATGTTGGTCTATCTAGTCGACCGCGGTTTCGCCTATACGTCTAGGCATTATCAAGAGAGTGCGATACGTCGCGCCTGAGTCCCAGCCAGTCTTGCACCGCGGGCAGCGACGCAGTCGACTAAATAGACCAACATTACGTTAGTAACATCCGTATTTCATAATTTGAAAAATGTTATTTTGTTAGTAGTACGTAATGCAAATCAATATTTTTATATATTTAATTCTTTCTTTACTTTACTTTAAAAAACTGCTAGTGATACTACTGAATGAAACCACATCGCCACAACGCCCAAATAGGCCCATTATTCTCATTGAAAGTAACACAAAAATACTTAGTCTTATTCCCCCACGAAATTCCCCAAAAGAGTAGTACGCCTCGGCATGGTTCCTAAATAAAAGGGCCGTGCTCACACGATCGACGAAATTCATTTATATCGTGTATACGAGATAGGCGGTCCCGGGGGAAATCGCTCTCTTTATTCTATCGCCAATCGATCAAAGGAACAATATCGTGTGTACTAGGCTTTATATTTTGACGTACAATTTGGGCTTTTGATCGCATGAAAAATGTGTAGTTACATCTTTAAGTTAATGCTAACTATTCCTGTGTATCGCTCACCGCGAGGTTTCAGGTTAGGTTCTAGGGAATAGCAGCACGGAGTTGGTATTGAACCAGACGAATGTTAATAGGCTGCCCGCTATAAGTCTTAGGTCATTTATTCATTACAAATTACATTTGTGTGGAGTATAAAATTATTATCTATACTTACATACTAAATTACACTTTATTGAAATAAATTAATTCAAAATTATTAGTTGCAATTAATTTATAAGTAATACAAAACAAAACAAAAATCATAAGTGCATAATTCCATACATAATAAGTCAAACCAATAAATAAAAAAAAAATATTACGATAGTCAAAAATGAAATAGCTTAACAAAATACTGATGTCGCGCCAAAATAATACGATACAATTAGAACTAAATTTTCATAAATTAGACTTGTCGGTTTCAAACTCCTCTTGGCAATAATACCCTTTTTTTAACAGAAACGATTTAAGTGTTGCTTTAAATAAATTTACACTATAATATTATATACTTTTCATAGCAACTGGTAATTTATTTAAAAATGTTACAGCTTGAACCCTAGAAGTGTGCTGTACGACATTTAACTTAGGATATACCATGGGACCTAATCATATCAGGTGAAATGTGGGTGACTTATACATCTGCCACACCCTTCTATGTTATATAGGCGTGATATTATGGTAAGGTTTTAAAATCTCACCATATAAGTGACAAGCTCCACGGCTCTGGTCGTGCGGTACGTCAATAAAAGTGTATGATACTACTGGGGTCTTAAATCTTCGCCGCACCAATCCTATCGCCATCCACCGGACACAATTCCAACTCCGTGCTGTGCGGCTGACAGAAAAAGCCTAAATGACAACTTTTGCTGGTGAAAAACCGAAAAGTTTCGTTTCCAAGCTAGACAGGTATCGAGTTCGTACGATCTCAATATAAAAGCTAGTAGATATCGCAACAATTCAGATACCTATCTCAAAGACAACTTCTCAACAGGAATATCTCGTAAACCCTCATATTCTGGAGGATATAACCCATTTCCTTCAGTCCTTTTACAAAACATCAATAGCCTTTATCGATTCGCGCCCAATTTAACGTCAAATTGACGTATTGTTAGGCTTTGACGTATCAACGCTTTTATCTATGACAGTAAAAAGGTTCGATTGATGAGATTGTAATGTACTGCTTGACAATATTGTCTATGGAGGGAAACTTCTAGGTACTTGCAATATAATTATTATATCTTGTCAGAAGAAGAATAAAGACCAGTAGGTACCAGCTCGTTATTTTAGGCTATAAGCTGTATATAACTTTTTTTTTAAACGGACTCCCGCACTAGGAATAGGTCTTGTGTCGCAGGGGGATGTTCACAAACATACATTTCACACACACAAAGCACACCCATCTCAAGTCAATCTTAAGATAGAGCCATCTTAAGATTGACTGGTATCTCTACCAGTCAATCTTAAGATGGCTCTATCTTAAGATTGACTTGAGATGGGTGTGCTTTGTCATTGGCATTAGGTCCGCCGTTGTACGAAAGGCATGTTAACTAATTTGAATTTTTGTGTGCCATCGAAAAACCTCTCGCTATCAGAGACATCATTAAAAGAATCACTTGCAACTTTCGTAATAAAACCATTTTTATAAACGCAATATTTCGTATAGCTATCAACTTTACTATACGAAATATTGCGTTTATAAAAATGGTTTTATTACGAAAGTTGCTATAAATTGTGTGGGCCCTTCAAGGATAAAAATATTTTTTATAATTTCGTAATTCAAAAAAACCGACTTCAAAAAGTAGGTAAACTAAAAAGCAAAAAATAAATTTACTTCGCACAAAATAATACGTTTTTTCATTTAGTTAAATAGAAATTATTAAATAATTATTTTATAATTCTGAAGTCGGTGCCAAGTAAAAACAACCTTTCTACAATATCAAATTACAGTTCACACAAAAAGGGAGGCGTAGTTGTGCTAGTGCGCGGTTGCCCAGTATTGGTACTTACCACAGAAATATAACTAATATTCAGTTAGAAAATGTTGTTAGAACGATTGATATATTAATCTATACAGAGTTATTAATTGTTTACTTGGCACCGACTTCAGAATTATAAAATAATTATTTAATAATTTATATTTAACTAAATGAAAAAACGTATTATTTTGTGCGAAGTAAATTTATTTTTTGCTTTTTAGTTTACCTACTTTTTGAAGTCGGTTTTTTTTTTGTTAAAAATTATTTTATTTTACGATTTTAAGTGATGGGTAGACCGAGCAAAAATGTTTCTCGAATGAGGAGACGCTGGTTACTTGAGACGAAAAACTTATTTATAATAAACAAGAATTAAATCCTTTCTCCTGACTATTGAGGGTCACGACCTTCCATCATCAGCTCATTTTACACAATAACTAGCAGTAGGAATATGCGTACAGTAGTGAAAGAATTATCCTTTAACTCCTAACTATTGAGGAGTTGACCTTCCATCATCAGCTCAACCACATAAAATTATTGCGACCAAGCGTAAATCCTGGCCCCGGATAATAAAATATGAGGGTTGCCCCCGATTTCTCTGGGGTCCCATCATCAGATCATGACATGCTGACAATGGGACCATCTTTGAAATATCTCCGTTCCAACAGCTCACTTGACATCATAACTAGCAGTCTGAATATGTGTACAGTAGTGAAAGAATTATCCTTTAACTCCTAACCATTGAGGAGTTGACCTTCCATCATCAGCTCATCCATAAAAAAATACGTAAATACTGGTGTAGCTTTGAAAAACACACTAAAAACATTACATGTGCCTATAAAATTCGAGGGTTGCCCTCGATTTCTCTGAGATCCCATCATCAGATCACGACATGCTGACAATGGGACCCCTTTGGAATCATCTCCTGTCCAACAAAAAAAGAATCATCAAAATCAGTTCATAAACGACGGAGATATCCGTGAACAAACATAAAAAAAAAAAAAGCAACATATATACGAATCGAATTGAGAACCTCCTCCTTTTTTAGAAGTCGGTTAAAAATGGAATTGACCATGGATCTCTGCATGATCATAAAATGAAAATGATGAAAAACTATAATTCTATTATAGTTTTTTTGCATTTGGTTTCTGATTACCAATATTTTGATAAGATATCTATATTTTTCAACCTCAGGAACAGTTAACAAGCCTATCGAGCAAGAAGTTGTAAAAAAAACTTTTATAACGCTATTCTAGAGGCCTAAACTGCCTAGATGGTATTTGCCCGTCACCGCGTGGTCACGGGTTCGATTTCCGGGTTGGGTATTTGTGAACTTTCCGTCCGGAAATTCACAATAACAGCTCGGAATTAGAATCGTGCCCGGTAGATCGCCCTCGCCTCCTATCCCCTATATATGTCACCTACAACTACCCTATGTATATTATGTCTAGAGGCCAAAAATGTTTTAAAACGGATACCCTCCCAGTAGGCCTGTAATCTGACGTGTAAGTACCGTCAGCAAAACTAAGATACGTACATCAAAGTTAATTTGTGTTCTCTGGTGCGCGAAATTCGCAAAGGAAAAGGTTTAGTACACAAGTACATACAGTACACATTTGTACTGTCATTGTTGCAAACGAACCGTGAAACACTTGGATTAAAGTTAATCACTCAATTTAAAATCTGGGTTTCAGTATGTAGGTTCTATGTACGATTTAATTTTGAGTACTATCTGGCAATAGCAAAATCATTTACTGTGATAGCCAGAGTATTACAGTAATATATTTTTATCCCAACTAATTATGAATCCGAAAGTTACTCTTTCTTTTACGCCTAAACGCCTGGATCGATTTTGATCAAATCGCACCCCCAGGGAAACAAAGGCGTAAGAGCAAAACACTAACTTTACAGGAGAGCAAAAAAACTGTTTGATCAGGTATATCTATTACATTTTTGATTCCATGACCTTTTGTTATATACCAAAAAATAGAAAAAAAATCAACCTTATTTTTTGTATACATTTAAAATATCTCAAATTATATTATAAACGAATAAATTAATGTTAAAAATTTTACAGACATTATTGTTATTTATTTACGTCAATTTCTTTAATGTAATCATTCTTACCCTAATCATCGTTTTTCAAATAATTATTATACTGTAACCATTCATGGTTACGCCTTTTACGAAGTTCTATACTATGATAAAATACAGGGCGTAAATACTTCTTACGGCCTTTTTTGCTTTATTTTGTTTTACATTATCAAAGGTATGACATATTTACAGGTTTGTTTGTTTTATAATAAGGATGAAATGTTATGTTAACTTCGAATATTGACTTTTTAATAGTATTTTTCTTTTAATCAATAACAGTAAGCAGTGTTAAGACTCTATATAAAATACATTTGAGTGGTGTAATAATACAGGTTTTTAGAAAATTGCACTTTATTTATAATACTAGACAAAATATGAAAAACTAAAACATAAAAAACATAAAGACATAACATGTTTATGACGTTGATTAATTTAAACCATTCTGATAAATTAAAACAAATTTAAAAAAAATCATTATTCATACAAAGTAAAAAAAAATATTTGAGGGCCAATTCCTTAAAAAAAATAGCTGAAACCTTTTGTTTACTATGTATGACGTTAATAATCATGACAAGATTTAGGGGTCTTCATGTTGTTGTTATTTTTGTTGGTGAATAGAGATGAGAGAAACGATAGGTCGCTATACTAAATGTTTTAATTAACTGGTACCAGAGTAAATATTATAAAATAAACTTATTGACTACATTATTCTATCTTAACTACGACCTATCTCTAGCGATACGGGAAGGCGACTGGCGAACCGGGCGACTAAACTTAAAGGTCCACTTGAATACATATGCGCCGGTTGCACTGTGTCCCTACACCATTTCCCCCTTTATACAAAAATAATTTGAAAAATGATAATCAGAATAAAACTTTGAAACAAAAATTTCATTACGTTTACACAAACAATAATCATTCTACGATTCCAATAAACTAAGGGATACATAACAAGTGGTTCCTAGTACTGATGCTTATAAAAAAAGGGTCACAATCTCAAGTGCTTGGTGAGAGCCAAACAAACTGCTACTCAACAAAAGCGTTGTTCACAAAAAAATTTACACATAAGTTATTGACGTGATTTGAGACCTTGCATCTAAAAATAACCATGGAATTTAAAACTTTAACTTTTTAAAACTAAATGCCGTAATTTATCACAAACACTTGATACGTTTTCTTGACGTTGCTCTTCGTAAGGCGCTTCGTGAGTCGGCGGTACGTACGAAGATGCAAATGCAGATAATTCCGTATGTATTGCTCCAAGTCTGCTAGCGATGTATTTGCTCCAATTGTAGTCCACGTCTCCGATGGATGACTTAATTGACAATTAATGTCTTCTTGAAGGGATATTTGTCCTCGCCTCCAAATATATTGTTACGATGCCGTATAGTCCGGAAATGCTGTAGCAAGCATTCTCATCCTGGTGCCAACGCAACCGCAGGGTATATAATTCGTTAAATTACGCGACGAATGCACCACGTGCTCGTCGTCCGGAAATCCAAAAGGTCATCACTTAAAATTGTGTGGCCTGCCGTGGTCGCTACTTGATTTCGCTATGCATGGCAGCCACGTGTCTTCACTTACTTGACCACGTCGGAGAAATCGCTTAGCAGTAGATCTTCATTGTAAATTCCGTGCGTTCCGTGTCTTGGTTGTAGTTTGGCTAGGTCGTCGTAGGAGTCCTTCTAGATGTGCACGTCGAGAAGGGCGAGTCGTCTTCCATGATGTCACGTGATTAAGCAGGAACGCCACGGTGTAGAAAGTTGCGTGTTCTTTGTCGAGGGTCACCAATTTAGGGGTCTCCTAGTTGTATATATTATTGTTGAAGAGAGATGAGAGAAACGATAGGTCGCTATACTAAATGTTTTAATTAACTGGTACCAGAGTAAATATTATAAAATAAACTTATTGACTACATTATTCTATCTTAACTACGACCTATCTCTAGCGATACGGGAAGGCGACTGGCGAACCGGGCGACTAAACTTAAAGGTCCACTTGAATACATATGCGCCGGTTGCACTGTGTCCCTACACAAGACATTAATTTAACGCGAAAAAAACAACAATATCTCTCTACTTCTCTTTAATCAATTGTTGTACGGCAGTCCGTTGTTATAATAATATTAGTACCTATTAAAATCATCATTTTATTTCATTTTATTTTAGTCATAATAGGAGAACTTACAGCTTAAACAGTATATTGCTGTTTTTTTACATAAATATAAAATTAAAAGTTAATAATTAAGCAACTTAAAAAACAACCAGCATATAATAAAATAATTGTAAATAAATAAATAACGTAATAAATTATCGAAGATTATCCCCGAAAAATTGTTTACAATGAAATTGATTTAATTTCGATACTGATGTGGGAAACAAGTCGATATCTGCATCCTGGCACGCTACGTTGTACATTCGGCTCGCCCTGACTAAGTATGAATTCTGTCTATAATTAGTAGATACTTAATACTCACCATCGGAGCGTGTAAAATTTGTGATCTACGTAGAAAAGTAGATTGAATGCGTAGACTAATTTTGCTCACAAATTCTGCAACATCAATGCTTCCATTCGTGGTAATTATCAGAAACGATTAGTCAGCAATTTTACTTGGCTCATCAAGAGTTAATAGGTGGAACTTTTTACAGCGTCTTATATAATCTGGCAAATAGCAGTTTGAGCGATATTGTAGGTATTTCGCGAATTTCCTCTGAACGATCTCAATGCGATCAATATAATGCGTACACATTGTAATGAGGATTCCACACCCGGAAAGCGTACTCGAGATGACTACAAACTGAGGAGCAGTATAACTTATTTTTTGAACTCCAGAGGGAACATGAAATGACGTAGAATTGTATCCATTCAACACCACAGTCTGACATCTATTTACGACATAAGAGTTGAACCATCTATAGAGGTTTCCTCTTATTCCTACATCAAATAATTAGTTTAACAGCGTTGTATGATATATTCGGTCATAACACTTGCTGTAGTCTGTGTATAATATATCTACTCTATCGAACACACATAGCTTAGAAACCGGTCTGTAGTTTTCAACGTGGTCTTTTGGTCTCTTTTTGTGTATTAGTGTAATGTATGCACACTTCCAGATATTGGGTACCAGTCTATTGTTAAAATATAGTTCTTATAAAATCATTAAAGAAACGGTAAGACTTTCAGTACAGTTTTTAATTAACACAGGAGGTATACCGTCTGGGCCTGCTGATTTCTTTAAATCCACGTTTCTAAGCAACCTTTCAACTTCCTTTTTGCAAGCCTCGATGCTGTTAATGTGAGAATTAGATTTATTGCGAAAAGAGGTCTTGTTCGCTTTGTGAAGTGTTAGCGGCATTCAATACTTCAAGAAAATAAGAATGAAAATAGTCGCCGAACATATTACATATTTCCGCTCCCCCACTGGATGAAATCTGCCCAAACTGCAGTATTGAGGGATACGCATTTGATGACCTTCTAGACTTGACGTAGCTCTAAAAAGCACGAGGGTTTTTTATAAAGGTCAGACTCAATTTTGGATATGTAATCATCGAATAATTTTTTCTTAAGTTCCTTAGCTCGCTGCCTCAATAAAACAAAAGATTGATAGTCCAAAAGTAAAGATTGATTGATACTTTTCAAATTTTGTGTGAATGTTTTATACTTTTCTTAATTTATTTTAATCAGTGGACTTTTGAACCATGAAGGATATCTAATGTGGGCTTTAATTATTTTTTAGGGTTTATAAGTTAAGCGAATTGTATTTAGTTACTCATAGAAGTGCGCCTAGGCATTTTCGAATGATCTACACTGCAGTACATAGTGATAGGCCACGATCAAGCTCCCTCCTTATTGCCTCATAATCGGCCAGTGCATCTAAGAATTTGACGTAGGGGCGAATAGGTAAGCTGTGAAACTGTACAAAGTGTAATAACAAACATAAGGCTTTGTGTTTTTGATCTTCGGGTAGCAATAGATCGTTCGTAAGAGAGACTGATACTTCGTTATTATACAGCACCAAATCTAAAATCCTATCATTTGTGTTCATGAAACTATTTTATTGTTGAAGGTTACAGATATTTAGATTGTCGATGAAGTTTGACTGGATCGTACCCTGTACTTTATCCTGGTTCAACGCGCAGTCAACATCTGAGGGAATCCAAGAGATACTGGGTTGCTTAAAGTCACCTACAATAACAAATTTGTCTTATGGGTGTGTAAGGTCTATATCCATTTAATTATTTAAAAAAATATTAAGTTGATTCGCTAACGAGTTCCCCAGATTTTGACTACATAATATAAACGACACCGATGTGTATCTTATAAAAGATTTGAGGATTCTTGCCTGCAGTATAAGAGTAATCCATAGATCATCGGCCGACGAGCACCTTTTCATTCAATCATTATAAGAACAGAAAAAGTTATTGTCTTTTTAACTGAAACTTGAAATTTATCATCGATAATTCAGATAAAAACAAGATACACAAACACAATTATCAAAATTATTACGCAAATAGGCTTTTTATTAGTAACACTTGGTTTTAAATGCTAAAATACAAACAATTAAGTGCTGTTATCTCTGAGCGGCGCGTGAGTTATGAAAGGAAAATAAACAGTGCGCACTAATGCATGCGCTGTAAGGATGAGTACTTACGCAAGTTTTGACTTGATTGTGACTTGTTCGTAATTACGTCCGCGTACTAATCAATAATATAAACGAAAAAAAGGCGTAAGCATGTTTATTTTGTTTAATTGTGCTACGGATGTACACGTAAACAAGGAATACGGCACTCTTTGTTTGATTTATTTTCAATATGATGGGATGTAATCAGTATTATTTTAAGAAATTAGATTTTTTATAGAGCAATAAAAAGCGTAATAAGAAATATATCTATTAAATATTTTAATTATTAAACGAAATAATAGCTTGAGCACGATTAAGTATATTTTGATACAATTTTGCGTGAGTAAGCTGGTTTATCGACTTCTTTGATTGTAAAAATAAAACTCTTTCAGAACGTCCAAAAATATATTTTTGTTATAAAATCCTAATTTTACGTCAAAAATTAAAGGAAAAAATTGAGCGTATGTATTTTTACTTGTACTATTCAAATCTGCAATAAAAAAAAATCGACGTAATTGTACTTACGTCTTTGTTGAACTGGGGGTGCGAAATTTTGTATGGATGTAGATGGGACCTAAGAGCAGGAAATATGTTACTTTTATCGAGTTTGACATAATGGCCAACGAAGCTACAGTCCTGTTGATTAAGACAAAAAGGATAAGAGAGAAAATATTCAGGTAAGAAAAGCAACGTAATAAGTGGGTACGCACTTATTACGTTGTTTTTCTTACCTGAGGATAGCATGTGTTCAAAAGAAAACAATAGTTTTGACTGACTAAAATATTTACTGCCTCGATGGCGTGTCTAGTGGTTAGCGTAGCCTTTCACCGTGAGGTCTTTGGTTCTATTCTCGCGTCGTGTAGTGTTATTTGTGAACGTTTCGTCTGCAGCACGGCGTTGGAATTATACCCGGTGGATGGCGATAGGCTATGGGACCTAAACATAACAAGTAAAATGTGGGTTGTGCACTTCCACCTGACCATTCTGGATGATGTTATGTTATGTTATAATAATCACACTAAAATGCGAAAAATGTGTATGTCTATTTTTGTTACTTTACGATCGAACGAAATGTAGGTATGGTTAGGTATATTACCATTGATATAATCTAATTTGTATCGTCATACCACGCGAGCCGAGCCGCAGGTGGAAGCTAGTGTCGTCAAAACACTAAATCAGCAGAAAGGGTCAGTAAAAACCATCAAATCAGCAAGAAAGAAGGAAATACTACAAGCAAAAGGAATAAAGCGCCCACTTCACTCTCAAAGCTGTACAAGTACTTCATTGCGAAGCATCAGTCCGCGCGAATTCGCATTGCCTCGGCCTTTTTCAATTCGTGGATTCGGGCCACTGAAGAGGCTTGGATTGCAAAGAACACTTCCGTACTTTATGAGCAGTCGAAGCTTTTAATGTAAAAGGCTTGCTTATCAATAAGTATCTTAAGTAATGTAATGAATGCGAATGGCATTTTGTTTGTTACACTTTTTCGACTAAACCGTTGAACCATCAATTTGTATGGAGATAAAAGTTGAGTTAGTTTAGTTTTCTTATAAAAAAATGTGTGATAAAAAAAGTACATACATAATTATAATAATTATAATTTGTTTTTTTTTTACATTAGATAGAACGCCAGAAGCAATTACATTAATGGTCCTAATGACAAGGTCAAATACACACATTCACTCACACAAGCACACCCAGTCTCAGAACAAATCTTTACAAATAACAATAAGATTTGTCCCATGTAGGGATCGAACCCACAACACCAAACTTAAAGAAAATTTGAGCCTGGAACTCCCATAAAGTGCCAGCAGATCATACTTGAATGTCGAAAAAAGTACTAAAAGCAGAAAAATACCATTTTCGTCAATTCAAGTGATAGTAAGAGGCTGGAACTCCTTTGTTTATGATAGCTATACATAATATGTGATAATAATAACACAATACATATTTCCTTTACAAAAATTGACAACCCTAAAATTCGAAAATTTGCGTACTGTCGCCGACAAAATATAGGTTACTATGTTAAACTAAAACTTCGCAACTTGGAAAGCACACAAATCAACTCTAAACTGTGAAGCGTGAAGATAAATTCATAAAAAAGTGCGGTGGCCGACATGCCGCAAAACTCTGTAAAATTCTGGATTTGTAGTCATATCTCAAGTTCTGGCGGCGTGCCAGAACTGCAAGACTGTGGCTTGCACTTAAGCTGTAAAAAACTGTTATATTTAAAGTTAATGATAGCAGCATTTTAGATAATACTGTCATTTCAATCTTGTCCTGTCAAATAGACAAATTTGCACTACTATAGCATAATAAATTTGAGAGTTAGGTAAGTAGAAGTTGCTACCTACTGAGCAAAAACAATATAAATAAAAAATTAGAAACCATAATGCCATTGACACGTAAGAAGGAGAAGCATGATAAAGTATCGAAAATTTGCTTTTTCGATTTTGCTTCATCTGAGATATATTTAAAACATCAATGGGAAAATGTTAGCTTTATAATAAAGTTAAACCGTGAAAATCGGTTTTATTTTATGGATTTCATTATATTTAAAATTTGTTTTAGCAAAAAAAAACACAATACCCAATACAAGACAGTATAATATAGTTATAAACGCGGTACCTAAAATAACTTAAGTCATGTTTAATAAAATGACTTAAGATCTTTGGATGCCACGTGTGACTAAAATTCTTTTGATGGCATATGCGTGTCTAATATCGTAGTTCACAAATAAATAATAGTAAATAAATATCTCAACTTACACACAAAGCCATTTAGTCCCAAACTAAGCAGAGCTTGTACTATGTGTACTAGAATAACTGATACTAATACATATATACTTTTTTTCTTTTGTAAATACATACTTATTATATATAGAAACACCCAGACTAAGACAAACTCCAATGTTCATGCACACAAAGATTTGGCTGGCAGGTACACTACGCACTCCGCCATCCGGTAATCTACTATGCTTACAATCTGCAGTTGCCAGTAACCATCAGACGGACTAGAAGCTCGTTCGGTACACGTCGTGGTATAAAAAATCTGGATTTGTAGTCATATTTTAAGTCCTGGCGCTGTGCCAGACTGGTTCGCACTTAGCTATAAGTATAATGCCACCAGTACATGCTGCGGTCGTTTAGAGCACCTATCGGGGTTAAAGATTTTTAGATACCGAGAATCGATTACGTGTTAAAGTTTCACTGATATAAAATTTGTGGATTAAGTACCGTAATTTGAAGTATTTGAATTAAAGCAATTTAAAAAAAAATACATTAGGTCCTTGGGGCCGTACCACTTGTAGTCTGTACAAAGAGTTGTCAGCGCGTCCAACTGAGGCAACACGCTGGCTTATATTTCAGCCAGCGACTACGTATCGCAATACAACGCGGTAATGCTGCCAGCATTTTGGGAACGAGGCCTTCTGACAGTGACTTAAGTTTAGATAAAGTTATTAGACTATTTTAATTTAAGAGCCAATATGTAGTATATTTTTCTGTAAATAACGATATTTAGTAACAATTTAAATCAAATCAAATCAAATCAAATCATTTATTTCCATGGGCCCCAAGGGGCGCTTGAACACGTCAAAACAAACATCAAAACACAAAAAATATAAAATTAAAATAAAACTTAGCTAACTAAATTATAATACTTATTGTAATAAAATGATTTGACACCGGCGCTTAGATTGACTTTAATTCAACTTAGAGAATTGAATTAAAATCAATCCAAGTACCAGCTCCGATGGGTATTGCATCATGAGAAGGGCTGGTGAGAAACTCATGTGCACCATCTTTTCAAATAATTCATACAATATTTGTTTGTTTTTTGACAATAATTCTATGTGTAAGTTATAGCAACCAAAACAACAATATAGCTTAATATGGTTATAAAGAGAAAATAAACTTAAATATAGAAATGCAATTTAATTAATATAAATAAATCCATAGTATATAAGGTTGCAATATCTTACACTTCAAGCAGAAAATAAAGGAGTAAAAACAATGTGTGTATACTACTGTATAAGGGTAAAAAAAATATAATGATGTGTATGCCCTATTTTTAAGGCAATCCGAAGAATAGGCAAACTAAAGGTTATTTAAAATGACGTACGTAGCAGTACCGCTTGCGGAGGTGAACATAATATAAAAATAAAAAATAAACATAATATTTACATCATTCCTATTGCAACCCTAGATTTTTTTTATCTTACCTGATGGTAAGTGACGATGCGGTCGACGGTGGAGCTTGCTTACCTATGAGATACCTATTAACTCTTGCTTCGAAGAGATCCAAATCGTACTCATGCGGAAACATAGACTCGGGCAAGGCGTTCCATTCTTTGGCAGGTCGCATAAGAAATGTAGAGGCGAAACGCTTTGCGCGTATTAGTGGAATATCTACCGTGCAGCGATGCCTGATTGCCGTTTGTCTGGTCTAAAAAAAATATGTTTTATCATCACCGTCAAAAGTTTTATCAAAAACTAACAATTACCGAACAAACTGCGAAAACATAACAATAGCATTTTTCTCTTATCAAAACTGTCAACCCTGGAACTCAAAAATTTGCGTACTATCACCGACAAAAGTTTTATAAAAAAACTAACACAATAAGTTATCCGGGAGTATACGATAGTGTCATGTATACTCGAGCACAGTCGTGAAATAGGCCGCTGGGCTAACTGGGTTACGAGCCTGGGGTCCAGTCTCACTGGTAGCGGGTCGCGGATTACATGAGTAATTAATAAGGGTAAGATCTAGCAAGTGATTAGCAGAACATAATAACTTTAATTAGATTATCGTTCTTTTGATGTGAAGTTGTACTGGCCAATAGAAAACATAATTGATGAATTCTTAAAGGAATTTAACTAATTATGTTCCTCAACCATAAAGAGAGGATCCTCCGACAAGGCTCGGTGGTATTGCATGGCGGACTGTCCAACGGTAACGTCTTGGAAGTAGTATTTATATATACTTGCTGTGAACATTTTACTATGACGATTTAACGCTCTTTGACATTTGTGACGTGTAAGTCACTCCTTGACGTTGTCAATGTCATACGTCATTTATTATGTGCGAGTACCGCCACAAGTATAACCAAATTCCATGTACAGTGGGCCAACGAGTTAGCTATGCAGGGCAGTTATGGATAAGTAAGTTACATATCCAAATAGTGGGTATATTACACTTATTAAATATGTAATTCACACATGCATATCTATTGCAATCAGTTTTCACTATGGCATAGAAGTTTTTGCCCTGCATACCTAATTGCTTGGCCCACTGTACAATAACTATACTATCTGCTGGCTTTAGTATTTTACGGTGGATAGGAACGCGTTTGACCACGATCTGACCTTATGGCAAGTGGTCTAAGGTGGCGCACGCTTACCAATGAGATACCTGTTTACTCTGGCTTTGAAGAGACCCAAACTTTTATCATACGGAAACAATTTCTCTCGTTCTTTGATAAGTAAAAACAGTTTGATTAATTAAACATCGCTGGCAGTGGGAACCGAGCTCTACACACCTGTACCCGACGCTTCGTATCGCTTTGTGGTGCAGTAGGAATCATAACAGCGTTTTTTTCAAGTTCTTGTCCAAAATGTAGGTGAGTGCGGGAGTAATTTTAACAGCCTTCTGACTAATTGGACGTTGATGCGCTTTTAGAGAACATGCAAATGAGAAATGTGTATGCGTTTTATACGGGAATAGAATCTTTTGTTTTTGAAATTTCCTTTATGGGTCCTTTGGGCTGAATTTTACGTGCCAGTTGATCTCCACAACTCAGTAAGAAGTGATACGATACTCTTTGTTAGACTAGCTGCAAGAATACCTTCTGACTACCCGTACTAAATAACAACCAGGACCGATGGCTTATCTCTTCAAGGCACGGAGAAAACCTCGGCTTTGAAACCACCCGTTATGACACGTCTTTCTTTCTTTATTATTCGCAATCCTAATATCCCATTCACCCCATAACATAACATGTAAAAATCTTGAATGTTTTCAACATCCATCTCCTGACAGTCGAAAACAGAGCACCCCACATTCTTATACTTTTAAATCACTGTATAAATTGTACTATCTACTTCGTGCGGTTTGACTCACTTTAAATGCTTACTGCTCCGCTCCTGTAGCTTGTAGCGTGAAGTTTTATAACTTAAAACCTTTTCTAAAAAATAGGCTATTAAAAGCAAAAATAATTATCAAACTTTAACGTATAGTTCCAGAGTATAGCGAATACAAACATACATATTCTTTAGCTGTATGTAGATAGCGTATATATAGATAGAACTTCGAAACAAACCTAAAACCAATATTGACTCGCTAAAATGTTTTATGTATCACAAGACAAACGTTGATATATGATGAAATTTATTCAATAAACTTGAATTTATGGTCCACAAGTTTTAAACATAAGGTTGTGATTTATTTGGTTAATTTGAAAAGGAGCCGGGTATTCGTGTATTTTGGACCGGTCCGGATATTATTGACGTTGAAGGGTTGTATATTTTTGAGATGATTCTAAATAGAAGTATATTTTTTATAAGGTTTTTTTGTCTATTGAGGTTAAAAACAATATATCCTTTAAAATTATTAATATTTTTTTTATTTTTTGTGAATCTGTAATACGCACTTAGTTCATCTCGATTGGTCAATATTTGGATCAGATTAAAAAAGAAATGAGAAATCGTATAATTGAAAATTTTCATTTTTTTTTTGTAAGTAGGACCACAGATTAACAGTCTTCTCCTTTCAAATATCAATCTAGGTAAGCTTATTACAAACAAAAATGTAATATATTTTTATCTTCAAAAGCTATCAGAAATCTAAACCTCAGGATTAGGATCAAAAGTGGCCGCCATTTATAATAGCATAAAATAAAAATGAATTTGAAAACAAGCAACAAATATAAAGTATCTATAAAGAAATAAAACACAGCCATTCTGATTTAAAAAATCGAACGCAGAAGCCTATACGAAGAATTAAATTTAAAAAATCAAACGGTTTCCAAATGGTTTCCAAGAAACAATTTTAAAAATCGAACGGTTGAACCGTGTTTGTACCCGAGTGCGTTTGACGTTTCGCCCGAGCCTACTAACCCACATTTGTCATTGCAGGGTTGTGTAGTGTTTTTTTTTTAATTTTTCGACCGTCCCGGGCGCGGCGGTCAAAGGGAACGATTTAGCGATCGCGTTGCGTGGTTTTGTTGAACGTAATTGGACAATTTTGGCGCGTTGATAACCCGATTCTTATTTTTTTGGCCGTTGGAATTGCTCGATTTGAATTTTTCAGCCTGATATTTACTTTTTTCGGCTCGGATAGTTTTAAATGGCTCTATTGTTCCGCTTTGTTAACCTTTTTTGTAATAGTTCTCGGTGTAATGGATTAATTCTGAAATGCCTCTTCTTTTTTAAATGGTTTTTGCTTATTTGGTTTGTTTTGGAGCTGATACAACGGTCTATTAAATGGCGCTATTGAATAATATTATTATAATGCTCTATCATTATTTATTTGTATGAATAGATTACTCTATATTGATGAATAGAATAAAATTATGGTGAGCACGAACTATTTGATTATATTTTAACTTAATATTTACTGGATCGATGTCAAAAAAATATTTACCATTAGAATGCTTGGTTGTTCCTGAGTAACGTAGACTATAATTTATCGAGACGATAATTAAGTTAAAAGAAACATTAATGCCCTACATTCCACATTTTGTATTTTACCGGTAGTCATTTTTGTTTTTAGCTGAATGTGGGTAATTTTTTTAATAATATATTTCTGAGTAGCTTACATCAGAAATATATTTTTCACCAAATTCAGCAGCAATTTCACATTCAGCTAAAAACAAAAAATACCTCCGGTAAAATATGAAAAGCACGCAAAAAATAATAAAACACTCGCAGTTAAAAACTCATAATTATGTTCAACCTATTCGTTTAATAGCAGCTAATTTTTGCGACGGGCATATGAAAATAATTTAAAAAGCTTTATTTATTTATTAACATAAAACAAGTTTAAAACAATCAATGTCGTTTTAACTCGTATAAAGGGGTCGTGTTATATTTTTAATGGCGCTGGAGGCATGGAGTGCCTTTTAAAGTGAAATTATAATAATAATTGATTGACTGAAAAGTGAGTTTATTCTCTTCGCCCGACTACCCACGCCTGTAGATATCTTACCCTATCTTATGATGGAGCCTACGCGTAATGATTCCGTAGAGCCTACAAGTATATTTTTTATGATACCACGTATTTACAATAATCTGCCATTACATATAATAAATTGCCCATACATTAATATGCTTCGTATTGAATTAAACAAATTTCTTACTAATAAGGCATACTATACCATTAAGGATTACCTAAATGATAAATGTAAATAATAATTATTATATAGCGAATATAGGTCACAAAGCTGTTATCAAACACAAAATTAGTACAGCTATACTCCGCCCTTCAGCATGCAATATTAAAAAATGCTAAAAAATCTACATTAAAATTAATAAACATATATTATTATAAAATTCGACATTAACAAAACACAACAAATTATGATTAATTATACAAAATCCAAAAATAAATAAATGTCCTTATTACTAATTAATTATAATTAATTAGTAATAAGGACATTTATTTATTTTTGTTTGATTACAGCTTTGTGACCTATATTCGCAATAAATGATAATGATTATGATTATGATTTATAATATAAGCGTAAGCGTAAGTATGTTTTGTTATGTATGTAACCAACTCGCTTAGACTCCTCCTGGTGGTTAGTTACAACCCAAAACAGTTTAGAATTTATGTAGATATTAAATTGGAAGAATAAGATGTTATTCATTGCGTCCATCTTCTCTCTGGCTCCATCATAAAATCAGCGCTGCAGGGCTTTGTTGAACTGCAGCTTATGGTTGAGATGGTGATCTTTTCTAGCAAATTTATTGTTAACTTAAGGTTTTTTTTCTTTTCTTTTTGTAATTAATTAAATTTAGCACACATGTTGGTTATAGCTAGAATTGACACCAAGGGTTTTTTTTATAGACGAACGCAGGTGAAACTTAGTTCTAGTACTGAATATGTCTGTTTGTATGTGTTTGTTACTCTTTTACACAAAACTATCCGGTTGATTTTCACGAAATTTTACACACGTCTATACTGATCTAACATAATATAAGCTTTTTATTGACATACTACGCGGGTGGAACTGCCGGCGGAAGCTAGTCTGCTATCGGTGTTATCCTAGCAGGTTAATTTAACGCTAATTAGTGGTATCTTAATCCAATTAGAAATGTCCTTGGGATGGTGGAAACTGCAATAATGATTACTGGAGCAGCATACATGGTAATCCATATCGGTAGTGATGAGTTTACGGTCTGTTGGATGTTAACTACAAATTACAATCAGAGGACAATGTTATTTAATGCAAAAAAAAACATCCATCAATAAATATTATGAATTAACCACCTGTTTGCAATAAACTCAAAAAAGCTCTACAAAATGTCATGCGGTTTTAACGAATAGATAGTGTTTCATAAAGCAAATCAATGTCCACGAATTTTATACTTTAACCTTGAAAAATACAGAAAAATTCTCGCTAAAGTTTGATACTTTTCTTTAAAATTTACCTGCTGCTATAGTGATATTTTGGTCACTATTATTATTTGTAAGTCATCAGCAAACATTCACACGAAAAGTGTTACAAACCAACAATCGTCATTTTATTTGACAAATAACATCCCACCGCAAATGAAACCCGTTCTTATAAATACTTTTACAGCAAAATACTAACTGCGTCTTTCGGTTTCATCTATGTGTAACGTTATTGCTCCGCTCCTGTGAGATATAGCGTGATGTTAAGTATCCTATAACCTTTCTTGTATAAAAGGCTATGTTATTTAAAATAAATGAATAAAATCGAATCGGTAGTTTCAGAGATTAGCGATTTCAAACATACAACCAAACAAACTATTTCGTTCCATAATGATTCTACATAAAATATGACTTTAATCAAAAGTCAGCCACTAGAAAGTAGTTTAATGATGAAAAAACGCTGTAATTTTGTGACTTGGGTGTTTTTTATAGCGAATAAGATAAATAGGTCTATTTGTCTCATACTGAGAATCTGTGTCAGGATATTATATGATTCGAGCACTCAGCTACGTTATTTTTATTTGTGGGCAACACTAATTACATATTTTTTATTGCAGATTTGAGTGCTGCAGAGGTTTTAACCAATGTCAAAAAGTATGTAAAAAAGTACAAGATTTCCCTCATTAAAGTTATTGTTTAACAAGAACCATGAGTAAATATGAACAACGCACATTAAAAGTAACTTAAACAATTATTGACTTCAATGGATTTTTAACTGACTTTTGTCTTTTGTTGTTTATGTTTGTTTCCCGATTACTCGAAGATGCCTAGACCAATTTGAGAAATTATTTATTGTCCCAAAGAGCCCACGTCCTTAAGAAATCGAGAGCAACTCTAAAATTTTAAAGGCTTCTATATTGTTTTTCGTATATTACCTAAATCTAAATATGTTGCTGAGCTGATGCTGGCAGTTACAACTCCTCAACAGTTCGGAGTACGGGAATGATTTATTAAATATAGACAATTTAAGGACTGTATTCTTTCAAGTTACACACATGAGGCGAAACGTTGAATATTACTTAAGTATTTCTTACTTCTTAGTGCTTCTTCTGCAATTAAAGTCATTTTTTTTTAAAATGATTTCATTCGAATCCGACAACATAATTTGAATGTTCAAAACCTACCATAGCAATGACAGGGTTGTCACAACAGCTGGCATGATATTTATTAACAAAACGTAATATTAAAAAGTAAAGTCAAAACCTTAACATCTCTTACAATACATTACAAAAATAAAAAATATGAACACGACTACCGATCTACCTACACATTTCCAGTATAAAATCTTCTTCTTTTTCGTCGTGTCGATGGCTGAGTCAAATTCTATTTTGACTTGCCATCGTGGTGAAAGGATTAGCCAATTCGCTTTGGAGAACTCGCGGATTGCCCAGGGTGCGCCGGACGTAGGGAATCATTGTGTACGTCACTCGGGGAGGCTCCTTTCATGCACCCCGCGTTTCCGCGTTGTATAGATTCATGTGCAATGGGAGACCAGCTTGTACTGGACATGTATAGGTTAATCGGTGGCCGTGTGTACCAGTGATAATACAGCCCCAATAACACATTTCTTGTAAGGTATTAAGTTGATTGTATGGCAGTACTTTACACTGCGGTATTAAAATAGGGCTCTTCATGACATCGGAGTAGTGTGACCAGATATTAGTATTTAAACTAGATATCAGGACTTCTGTGTTTAAAATAGTAGATTATCTATTATTTATCGTTTCTTTGACATTGTCTTTAAGTCTGACGTTATTTAAAACCTTTTAGGAATCCATTATTATATTATAATGATTACCACTTCAAATACAATATAATTCTTCTTTTTTCAGCATTTTTACACTCAGTAATTTATTATTGAAACAGCACCGGCCTTGGTATAACTCCTGTGGTGCGGGGGTGTTTACAAACAAACATACTTAACACAACACCCAGAGTCAAAACAGATATTTGCGTATCACACAAAGATTTGTCCCGTGTAGGGATCGAACACCACACCAACGCAGTTGAAAGCGCCAACTGTACTCTATTGTCTAATCTAAGTAAGATAGCGATTTATTATAAAATCAAAAATTAATTATTGAAGTGAAAAAAAACCTAGTTATATTAATAACACACCTCAAGTTCGTCACCAAAAGAGGCATGAAACTGATGCCATAGATGATTATTTGTAACCACGGTCACGTATTTTTTTTTCATCCGTCCCGCTTTTAACTGTAACGTGGTAACTCTAACTCGAAACCCACAGACCGCATCGCGGAACAGAAGTGAAACAATTGAAGCGACAATTAGGGCTGCCACATAGTTATGTTTCGAAATAAATTGCTTTCTTTGGCCTGCGTCTTAATGCCCTATTGTAATTGAGAGAGTTACTTACGCCAGTGGATGACGCAATTGGCTTCTGTTTACATACATCTGTTGTGTTTACATGGACGATGGTACTTGTGGCAATTTTTACTCGCTCACTGTGAGGTCTCTTGTTCGGGCAATTAAGTGTTGTTTGGGATTCCTCTGCCAAGCTATGCTTTCCGGACTGCGAAAGGCTCACCCCCTATCTCATGGGACCTAAATATAACACGTGAAATGTGGGTGTTATACTGAAATTACGTCTATATATTGTTCTTTTGCTTATCCTTTGCTTCCAATACATTTCTCATTACCACCATGGTTATCATTCATACGGCCGAGCTTATTCCCACTCAGACTCGCATTCATTATCCAACAACTGCATTTGACTCAACTGCAGCCAACACGAGACAAATCGTCAATTGCTACTATTTAGTGCTGAAACAATCCCCATTTATTATGGCGCCCTCATTTATTACGACGGCTACGATTAAAGGTGCACGAACACTTATCTGTGCGGCAAGTGTCGAAGGATTCGAAGTCGATTGACACCTATTTAGGAATCGACAGCTTCATTTGTCCTTTGCAATTGATAGATGCAAGGTCTCAACAACTCATCGATCAACCAGCACGATAAACGCGCATCGATTGATTCGACCTCAACTTTAAATATTTTTAAAGCTAACTATCTTTTTATCTATCCAAAGATTGTCTGTAAGACATTGATTTTTAGTGATAAGGCCGCCCGTTGTACATGTCTTTATGCTTAATAATGTTCTCTTTCTATTTTTTTTTGGTGCGCAATAAATGTTATTCTATCTATCTATCTAAATGCAAGGTCTCAACTACTCATGGGTCGTTTAACTAGTATGACCGACGGGCAACGATTGATTCGACCTCAACTTTATCGAAACGATTTTTTTCTTGAACTTAATAACTTATAACTTCAGATTCGGTTTGAATAAATATGCAAGGTTTTATACACTTTTATGTTACTAATACTAATAATAATATGAGAATCGTTCGACGCGTTCTACATGGACAAGTGTGCAGTTACCTTAACTCTACTCATCTACTGTATTGCGGTTACGGGCTAGCTACTGGCCCGAGTATGTAAGCACGCACGGTCCGCTGTATGCTTAAATTAGAATGTCATGCTTGAGTCATCCCTAACTACCCAATGCTGTAATGTGTTCTATACAGGGTCATTTTAAGTATATTTATAATCTACAGGGCGCTTCTACACACTAATTCGAAATACATTTGTTTAACTAAGAACAGTCGAATTTTTTGGACCTTTTGCTGGATTTGAAACTGTGACTTTTTGTGAGGATTCCAGTCTATCACTTTTCCATTCAGCCATCCAAGTGCACGAATCTTTTGACTTTTTGCATCTTCTTTCCGTCTATCTAATACTAAGAACGGTCGAATATTTCGTTCGACTGTTGTTAGTATTTTCGTTTAATGTACTTTCTAAATTTGACATAGATTTTTAACCTATCACCAGATAAAATAGTATCACATAAAATCAATAATGTTTTGGGCAGACAGATATCAAAAGCGTGGGTTTATTTGAAATTACCTACTATGTTATATAATCAACCACAATAAATTGTGCAAAACGCCCTGAATTACGGAGTACAAAACAGAAACGTGATGTGGAAAAGCAGCCTTATCAGCCTAACATGTTATGAGTATTAAAATTACCCTGCATACAATTTTTATTTTTTGATCGTGTAGGGTTGGTACTTCGATGTTAGGTCTATTTATAATTACTTGGTAATTTGTATGGTTAGTTTTATAAAGGATGTGGTAGATTAGAACTAATTTTGTGTGGGCTATTTCTATATTTGTTGTAAGTATGATTGTTAAAATTGTTTGCTTTTTTAATGACTTATTTTTACTACATTTTGTAGTCATTTTAAAATAGTCTTGACGGTTAGAATACAAAGTTTTTTCTGTAATAGATAAGGTTGTCTCTTACGCCTTCACGGGTAAACCGCTGTACTGATAATGATGCAAATTAGCAATAAGATGCTTGTAAGCCTGGAAAAGGGCATTGGCTACTTTTCAGTGACATACCATTTAGGCAAAGTCGCGTCAGATTGCTAGCTATACTTACATTTTTTTATAAATTGTTTTAACTTTTCTAGTAATCTAGATTACTTCATTAACATAATGGTTGTAATTTCATCACATCAATCGCCTTTCAAAAAAACTGCGCGTAATCATTAAAAATTCAAACTAATAAATTTTACAATTTGCTAATGATATAATCAGCTTTCATTATCATTATTTAAGTTATATCATTAATCCGATTTATGCTGCAGACGGCTACATCTGTTCATTTTAATGTAATTGGGAATGAAGGCCTTGCGATCTTAGTTAATTTTACGTAATAACGGAGTAAAGCAATATTTGATGCGGTCATTCTGAAGATGAGTAAAAGTTTCTGAGGATGTGTTGATGTTTGTAATTCAATAATGTAAAAACTACTGGAAAAATTTAGATGAAATTTAGCAGACATGTAGTTTATAGCCTAGACTGTTATAACGACGCATACCGCTTATGCGTCGTTGTAATAGTATCGCCCAGCTAGGAAGACCATGCCGTGGACAGTTCCATTTGAAATAGCAACAACATTCAAATATGAAAGCTAAAATGACATTTCTTCTTCATCTTTCCTAAACTGCCACCCATCCATGACCCAATCTAGCAAAAGCTTGCTTACCATTAATGGTGTCCTCAGTGTAAAATGGCTAGTGTCTCACGATTTCCAAGCAATGAAACAGCGTTATAACTTTGTTCACGATTCGCAGTGGAAATGAGGACACTAATCATGTTAGTTTGGTTCGTTTTGAGTTAGTTTGGACATTTTGTGACTTGTGTTTAAATTTGGTTTCGCACCCGACATACTAAATAGTTAAAGAGGGTTGTGTTTATTTAAAAAAGTATTGGTTCTCATCACAAACTAGGTATATGTCTAATTCATTAAAAAATAGCTTTATTCTTTGGTTTAATGCGTATTTCTAAGACAAAATACTTCGACCAATAGCTTGCATTGTGAAAAGTAACACATTTAGATATAACATAACATAGTACCCAAAATGGTGTGGCAGTGTACAACACCCACATTTCACCTGTTATGCTTAGGTCCCATTGGATCGGGGGAGAGCTTCTCGCCATCCACCGGGCACTTTAATTAATGAGTGCGAAAACGAAAGCGATAACTTTAGGTGTTATCATCGTTTAAGTTATATCTTCTGATGTCTTTTACCGCCTTTTCTAACTTCAATTTTTATCCGACTTAAACTGTCTTTGTAACCGTTACCTGTCCATACATAAGTCAGTTCCTAGGAGAATAACAAACAGGGATTCGTAGTTATTACTCTTTCGCGGTAGTTACCGTTACTGCACCCAAGTCGGCCATTTTGTAACGTTAGATGCACTGTAACTTACGCGTTATATATCGCTTTAGCTGGAGCGTTGAGTGACGAAAACGGTTTACGATATGTTCTGTGATATTAAGAGTCTATTTCTTAGAGTCTGAGTTAGAGACTAACGTCAAATTAACCAAATATAAAAGTGACAAGATACAATTAGAAAACATATTTCTGTTTAATTTATTTGTGTTACCATTAAGTATCGTTTGGGAACAATATACATAATTATAAATGTGTTATCAACAATTTATGAATGAGATAGTAAAAGTGGCGATCATTATCATTATTTAAGTTAAATCATTAATTTGAATTGATATTGCAGACGGTTTGCACTTTTAAATAAAACCAAAGCTATATTGTCTAGTTATTTTTTGAGTGAATCTAATCACTCAAAAATAAACTTAAGTTAGAAGTTAAGTTTATTTCTAGTAAAACTGTCATTCTGGCCTTTACCTATCCATGCATAAGTCAGTTCCTAGGAGAATAACAAACAGGGTACTATTCGCAGTTATTACCTTTTCGCGGTAGTTACCGTTACTGCACCCAGGTCGGCCATTTTGTAACGTTAGATGCACTGTAACTTACGCGTTATATATCGATTTAGCTGGAGGGTTGAGTGACAAAAAATACTGCTTAAAGGATAATTAAATCCAAGTAAGGTTTATCACGGGAGCAGCTACTTTATTCAACAAATTTCACGCGGACGAAGTCAATGGTTTATAGCATTTAAATTTAACCGAATCTAAAGATCTGGGATACTGGTGGTAGAGCTCTTGTGAATGAGCTCGAGGGCGGTAGCACCACCGTCTCACCTTTAACCTGCCGCCAAATAGTAGTGCTTCCATTACTGTGTGCCGGTTTGGTGGTGAGATCAGGCCATCAAATTACTGGCACATGAGGCATGACACCGTAGTCCTCAGCTGCAGCGACGCATCTATAATTTGCTTTTGTGGATTGTTGATGTCCATGGGTTGTACTCCACTTACCATCAGGGGGACTACACGTTCGTTCGCTGTGGGCGTAGAATAAAAAAAAAAAGAAAAGATCGGTATCGTCGATTAGTCTTTCTTATAACAACAAAAACAACAACAACCCACTAACAAGAATGGCCCGTGAATACAATGACATTTTGAAATCAAATAATAATACATTTCTCGACATATTTAATAGCAACATGAACAAATTTACTCCCAACTTAAAAGACATCTTCCACATCAGCTTGGGTTTGGACGCCTCAGGACCCATAACAGGTGCTTGAGACATTCTAATCTGATAAATGACACAGTATGTTTAAAGTTTTCTGTATGTTTTCTAGAGTTATTATAGTTTAGCTGCATGCACATATTTTTGCGTTATGATTCAGATCTAAACATTGTATTTTATTATGTATTGTTTTTCAATGATGATTTGATTTATCGTTCGATTCGAAAGCCGACTAACCGGCCAAACCCATACCTAGTCTCTGTGCTGTGTTCCAGTTTAATCAGTAGGTAAAATTACTAGCACATAACACAAAATATAGCATTGAATTATACCATAAAATATTGAATTGTATACCAATATCCCTGAAAAATACGCAAACAATCTTCATTTTCCCGCCATCTCATTTAAACTGCAATATTTTAATGCATTAAAAGTGAACTGCAAATACGAATGTTACCGTCAAAGTATAAACTTCAGAGAGTATGCAATAAAGAAAAATTACTGGGCATATAAAAAACATGCTTTATTTACTAAAATTAAAAATCTAAAGAGTTTGTTTGTTTGAACCGGCTTATCTTTGGAACTACTGAACTGATTTGGATAATTATTTTTGCATTTCATAATTTAACTAAATAGAACGGTTATAATCTATTTATCATTACGCTACATCTTATGAGAGCGAAGCAGTAAACAGGAGTAAAACCGCGGCGATCAGCTAATAATTTTATGACTCTGTAAAGTTTGTTTGTTCGAAATTACCAATCTCTAGAACTACTTGTCCAATTCGGATAATTCTTTTTGCGTTTGATAGTTAACTTAATCAAAAAGGTCATACTTTATTTAACATCACGCTACAACCTACAGGAGCGAAGCAGGAACGTTTAACGCGAGTCACATCACGTGGTCCAGCTAGATTATATAGATAATGTTTTAGCAAATTGTGCAATGTACAGCCGAGTAATCATGCATTCGTAAACACACAGATACTGTTGGTTTTAAAAAGAAAAAAGTAAAAGCTTTCTGAATTAACTTTTATTCTCTTTGTAGTCCGTATATTTTCAGGAAAAATATAAGATTGAATTTAGTGGGAGAAATATTGTTAATGAGTTTTAGGAAGTTAATCATGATCAGTCAGCAATTTCCAGTTCGATGATCAACCTTCAAATGCAAACTAAAGCTCTGGCTAATGGCTCCATCTTATTTGCACAAACCGTTTGTGATTAAATGTATGAATATTTAAATTTGCGCTTATTGAAAGTTAGACTATCAGACACAAACATTATTATAAAAATTAGATCAAGATTCGAGTAGTTTTCGAGATTAGCGCTATCAAAGAAACTAAGTTTCTACACTGGTGGTAGAGCTCTTGTGAATGAGCTCGAGGGCGGCAGCACCACCGTCTCACCTTTAACGTGCCGCCAAATAGTAATGCTTCCATTACTGTGTTCCGGTTTGGTGGTGAGATCAGGCCATGAAATTACTGGCACATGAGGCATAACACCGTAGTCCTCAGCTGCAGCAACGCATCTATAATCTGCTTTTGTGGATTGTTGATGTCCATGGGCTGTACTCCACTTACCATCAGGTGGACTACACGTTCGTTCGCTGTGGGCGTAGAATAAAAAAAAAAAAAAAAGTTTCGCCCGCGGTTTCGTCTGCTTGGTAGTAACATCGATAAAATTAATGATGATATTAATGGTAATTGCCTATGATACGCGCCTTGTAGTCTAGTTACCTGCATCAAAAAAAAAATAATTTTGTCCCGCCATTTAGAAGATACAAACAGACATACAGAAAAATATTCAAAAACTTTATTTTAGCCAAAGTTATCGTGCAACAACTGTAGCAGCTTGAAAAATATTGTTATTTTGACATTAAAAACAGATACTACAATTTTATTTATTTGTATTGATATGTATTTTTCATGGCACAGAATAGGCAATTGCAGCGAAAGCTAGTACAGTACGGTATAAATAAAAACAACACTTACAAAATAAACTCTCTATGCGGCGTAATTAACTTTCTTGGAAACCGAATTTTATTCTTCAGTAACTGAATTATTTTACTTCAGGCTTTTGAGACGGAGAGGTATCGTTGCAAATGCAAAAGTCATAGCATTTCGGCTTATGGTATTGACATCGGAAGTTGGTTTTATATCACTAATTAGTTTTACGACCGTCAGCGACTCAAGTAATGGTGGTGTATGGTTCAGCCGTACAATGTATATTATATTTTTATGTAAAGTAATCAGATTTGTACCGTGTGCGCAATTTACTTAGTTCGCGTTTGGTTATCGCCGCGTGTACTTATCATAATTGTATAAGCATTGTATTAATAAACTTATAACAATTTCATCATCTTATCATTTATAGTTGTCCCGTACAGGTGGGTTTCACAACTATTCATTTAGGTAAGTATTAAATAAATAGTTGTGAAATAGCATCAGCAGTTGGCCTAAATTTTAACGCAGTTAGAGTTGACATGCTATTACTTTTTTACCACTTTCAAACGTTCCACGGGTACGCCAGCTGACGTCTGATTCTCTTATTACTCATACAACAGCTATTCAAAAACGCTATGGTGGCGAGATGGACGAGGATCGATAAGCGTATAAAACACTACCCAAAACGCTAAACTGCCTCCCCGACTATAACTGAGAATATTTCTTTCTACGATATGACTGGATCTAACGAGAAACCTCCAGCTCGCTTACTTCCATCATGCGGAACTGCCCATAAAAATAATTGGGTATTTTTCAATCCGGAAGTCCATTTTAAAATAAATAGAAAATGTGGAGCAAATCTTCCGGGTACTTTATCTAAGATACTAGCCAGTATTAAGAGATTATTGTTTCATACCAAGAGTAATGAAAGAAATTGGACTTCGAGTAAGAATGGCATCTGCAGTCTAATGGACTGACTATTAAACTATATATCTAGGCACTTATAATATTAATATCTACCAAAAAAAATCTCCGCCATCATAATTCGTTTTGTAGTTTTTAAGAGAAAGAGTGTAAAAACATAAACATAAACTTTTTACAAATTAGTAGGAAGAAATATTGTAGCAACATAAACGTAACATAACATCACGCCTATATTAGATAGATAGATAGATAGATAACTCTTTATTGTACACAAATAAGAAAGTCAGTTTCATAAAGCACATCATTTAGGCGGCCTTATCGCTATAAAAGCAATTTCTTACAGGCAACCTTTGGATGGACAAGAGAGCTTAAGAAATTATAAATAGGTAGTTTTTTTTTTAGTGCACTAGAAATAATTGCGAAACGGATTTAATGGGTATATTAATACTTACATAAAATACTAATATAATTGCATATAAATAATATACTGTACATACGATTAGCAGTATAATATACATTATACACCCACACATATATATACATACATATATATATATATATATATTTTTATACAATAAACATATATATATAGCTATTGCCCAGAAGGGTGAGGCAGAGGTGTACAATACCCACACTTCACCTGTTACGTTTAGGTCCCATGGGACAGGGGTTGGACCGCCATCCACCGGGCACAATTCCAACTCCGTGCTGTTTTTGTGAATTCCTGACAGAAAGTTTTTTTTTTTGGTAACGAACCCGAGAACTCATACACTAACCACTGGACCTTCGAGGCAGTTCTGCAAAGATTAAATTAGCATTGACGTTAATACTACCACCGTGACTTAGGTGCATGTTAAGATTATTCAAGACTATATCATCAGGTAGACAATACGCCTGTTCGCTACATCTTGAAATATCGCGAAGAAAACTAATAAAAATCTATCAAAACGACTTGCATTTTAAACTCCTTTAGAAAGCAAAAGTCAACTGGGAAATTTCAGCGCGCGAGACTTTGAAAACGCTGAAATTTTGATACCGCGCTTCAACCGACGGCATTGTTACGGAGTAGAACCTTATATTATATGAATGCGCTGAACTGAACAACTTATTGCAAGCTCTGATTACGAGAAACTGGATTAATACTAAAGTTTGCTTTTCATAGATCCAGGTGGGAAGGGAAATTGAAAAAATATATTATAAAACTGTTTTTTAGTCATAGTCTAATCTTACAGTTTCACTTAAAAGGCCACTGTTACCTGACACAAATTTAGCATCAATAGGCTTTTTGAGCTTAAGATTTAAGCTTTCAGCATTGCTTAATGGCAGTGTTCCTTAAAAAACTATGTCCCGTTATATGTACAGATAAACCTTGAAAGTTACATGACCCATTACTATTTCGTTCGGCTCAAGTGTGGTATCAAAATTTCAACGTTTCCACAAACTTACATCGCAGTAATTTCCCAGATGTCTTTTGCATTATAAAATATTTTAAAATACAAGCAGCTCTGTATCTTATACATGTACCACTGTTGGGCTCGGACCTTTTCTCATGATATGACGTTTTAGGTCATAGTGCACCACGCTGCTGCGCTGGCCAAGTGCGTATTGGTAGACTTTACACACCCTCAAACGCTTTAAGGCACTCTCGGGCATGTAGGTTTCCTCACGATGTTTTCCTTCACCGTTAGCGAGCGATAATTTATATGATAAGTAAACACATAACTTCGAAAAGACTAATCTTAACGATTGATAGATAGAGGTGTGCAAGACCTTTGACTTAGAACTCGGTTATCGCTGGTTACTTAATAGATTTTACTGGTTTTGAGTGCTCATGGTAGAATTTAATGGGTAATGAAGATACAAATTTTATGGTGAAAAAAGTTTGGGGTTTATGGTTTATGTTTTGGGTAGAATTTTTAGCTTGAGTACCTTATCAAAAATGGGTGTGCAGAAGGTCGCAGGTTCAAATGCTGCCGGTCTTATCTCTTTTTCAACTGTTTCTTAGTATACTATATTTATAATTGCATTATAGCTACAAATTCTTGTATCTATGGAATCAATTACACTTTTAATTGTGCTAACAACAAAACTTTAAAAACAAACATAGTGTCGGTGCCAAGAAAACTACTAAATGGGATAAGTTAATTATATCATTGTTCTTCGCGTAAGAGTTTCATTTTGTCGGTTTTAAAACTAACTGTATTACTGCGACAAATTAAGATTTCTGTATCTGCTAATAGTAATTATTTTTCACTAATTTATTTTATCCAACCACTTAATCTTCTTGTATTTTTTTTTCTCTACGCCCACAGCGAACGAACGTGTAGTCCACCTGATGGTAAGTGGAGTACAGCCCATGGACATCAACAATCCACAAAAGCAGATTATAGATGCGTCGCTGCAGCTGAGGACTACGATGTTATGCCTCATGTGCCAGTAATTTCATGGCCTGATCTCACCACCAAACCGGAACACAGTAATAGAAGCACTACTATTTGGCGGCAGGTTAAAGGTGAGACGGTGGTGCTGCCGCCCTCGATCTCATTCTCAAGAGCTCTACCTCCAGTAATTCTTCTTGTATTCAATGTAACGCTTTTACGGGAAAACCATTAAACAGATTTTTATGAAAATTGGTATAATGCTAGCCGTGAATACCAAGAACATAGGCTGTTTTATATCGCCGCACCACGCTGGCGTAATAGTTCACCTTATACCCAGAATGAAAATATTTGTTATTAGTTTTATACATAACTATAATTTGAAACCTACTTATCTAAAACAATTTTACAAAAAGAAAACTTACTTCAATTAAAAACAGGCACTAAAAAGTAAGCAATACTTGAGTAATTTTCAACGTCTCGCCTCATCTGTGTATAACGTGAAAGTAAACGGCCTTAGGAGCCTATATTTAAAGAATTATCTTCATACTCCATACCGTTGACGAGTTGTACCTTCCAGCATCAGCTCAGCAACATGAAATGCTGACTGATAGATGCTAATATTCGAGCAGTTTTAGGTAATATATGAATAACAATATAGAAGTCTTTAAAATTTGAGGGTTGCCCTCGATTTCTTTAGGATCCCATCACCAAATTGTAACATGATGAAAATGGGACCACATCACAAGTTTACTCTAGCAGACAACAAAAAAAATATTTCTTAAGTCAATCAAATAAAAAAAAGTACAATTACAAGTATAGGTACTCTTGCAGAGAACAAAAAAAAATTCTCAAATCAATCTAATAAAAAAAAACAAATCGATTTGAGAACCTTCTCCTTATTTGGTGCAGTCGGGTAAAAATATACAAAACATCGCTCCAAACTTGGCTCGTCTCCTGCCAATTGAAAATTCATTTTTTAAACCTCTCAGTGCCAAATTAACGAGACAAAAAACTGGAGCGCACAATGAATCTTATTTTTTCCCAATTACAAAGATTCCTCTCAGAAACAAAAGCAATTAATATTAATTATTTGGAGATTACCGTTTTGTCGTATTTAGGTGACGCCATTTTGTTAAAATCAAATAGAAATATTATAGATATGCTCTTGTTTTATTTAGTGTTGTTTTTTTGGAACTTGGGTTGATTGGGATGATTTATGGATTCTGCTAATGCCTGAAATAATAACGTTGGTCTTAAAAAATAAAAAATTCTTTATTTGCAAGAACATTGTAGTATAGGTGGTACAAAGTCAGATAGGCACAGAATGTTCTGCCAGAATAGGGCATGCAAACAGTTATTCATAGTATAAAAAAGAAAAAAAAATTGAGATATACGAATATTTTTGGCAATTACACAGAATAAAAGTTAACTTCTCTTGTTCATGTTTAAATAGTCAGCCACAGAGTAGAAGCTTTGCTCTAAAAGCCATTTTTTTAAGCAAGTTACAAATTTGTTATAAGGCAATGATTTTATGTCATTAGGTATGGTGTTGTAGATAATATGCCCACACATCGCATAACTAACTTAATGTAATAATAGCAACCCTGTATCTAATATATGTCCCACTGCAGGGCTCGGGCCTCTTCTCATGATGAGAAGGGTTAGGCTACAGTCTACCACGCTGGCCAAGTGCGGATTGGCAGACTTCACACACCCTCGAGCAATCTTTAGGCACTCTCAGACATGCAGGTTTCCTCACGATGTTTTCCTTCACCGTTAGCGAGCGATATTCAATTAAATTTCTAAAGTTCTTTATTTATAAAATGACATATTACATTTTTTCTTTGTACAATACTAGTGTTAGTTTAAATCCTAGAATTACAAACATCGTAGTGTAGGTGAACCGTTAGCGAGCGATAAATTTGTATGATTAATACACACATATCTTCTAAAAGACGAATCTTAACGATTTATTGACAGAGGTGTGTACCGTGGGTTCGAACCCAAGACCTTTGACTTTGCAGTCCTACGGTCTCCCACTCGGCTATCGCTGCTCCATTCATTGTCTTAATGGTATCTACAAAAATAATGTCCAAATAACTACAGGAATATATAAAACTCATTTATGAAAAACTACTTCGTTGCTCACGCCTCTTACCGCGAGTTCTCGGGTTCGATTCACAGGTCGGAGAAAGCGTTATTTGTGAACTTTCTGTCAGGAAATTCTCAATAGCAGCACGGAGTTGGAATTGTGCCCGGTGGATGGCGATAGGCTCACTCACGTTCCATGGGGCCTAAACATAACATGTGAAATGTGGGTATTGTACACCTCTGCCACACCCTTCTGGGTAATATAGGCGGGATGTTATGATATATGTCATCTTAGCACGTACAGTCGGCCAATGAGTTGAGTATGTAGGGCAAAAACTTCTAAGTCATAGTAAAGACTTACGACACCAGTTATGGATAAGTGAGTTATATATCTAAATAGTGGGTATATTACAAGTAGAAATACAAACTTGCATATCTATTGCAGTCAGTTTTTACTATGGCGTAGAAGTTTTGGCCCTGCATACCCAACTCATTGGCCGACTGTACATCATTTCCAGTCATGTCTTTTTTACTTGAAAAACCTTCACAAGGTAAACATTTCTATCCTCCTAACAAAGATCTCCAAAATATAACCAAAAAACATCCCAAATCGATAGTCCAAACTTCTTCTTACAAGTCAAGAATATAACTGTGAGATCAGAACTTTGTTTCGACGCCGAACTCCTAACATGACTTTTAATATCATTCTTTTTCCGTCGCCTCTTATCCTTAATGAATTATTCAGGCCATGATACAGAAGGTTTTGGTCGGCAGTTTTTGCACGCATAGATTGCAAAAAAATATTTTTGGTTATTTTGGTTTTTGCATTGATTTATGGTGGATACGAAGTAATGTCTCTTAAGATGAAGGAGTACCAATGTTTGGACTTCTAGCTTTTAAGTACTTCTTCTTCATCTTCGTCGTGTCGATGGCTGAGTCAAATTTTATTTTGACTTGCCATCGTGGTGAAAGGATTAGCCAATTCGCTTTGGAGAACTCGCGAATTGCCCAGGGTGCGCCGGACGTAGAGAATCGTTGTGTTTAAATATGGAAGTTAAGTAGTATTACATTTATATAATACACTTCCAATATTAAATTAAATCTGAAGTGGCAATAAAATTGATTTGTTTGAAAATTTTGAAATCATAATTTTTCTTTAACATTGTGTTTGTACTAAATTATGGCAATTAACAATATTTTGGTGAAATCGCTTAAGGCTGTCATTATAAATGTCTGTTATGGCACTACAGCTGTTTAATACTTTACAAATTCTGGGAACCGGCGAGTTTGCACCTAAAACTGTCTTACGTAATGGTGGATATAAGGGCGTAGTACAGTGTGTACTCATTTCTACAACACCTTTCTAGAAAAACAAAGGCGTGAAGATATGTAGTGATATGAAACTAGAGCATCTTAAACCGATACTTCACAAGGTGTTTCTATCTTCCGATAATATCAAGCCAATGAAGCGTGTAGTTATCAAAGAGATAGGAAATAATATTCTTGTTCCTAATCTTCACAGACTAGACTGATCGTATATCAGTCTAAATCTAGATCTTTAAACAGGATGACCTGAAACTTGTCTAAAGGCCCATTGTATACAGATTAATACTAACAATACCTACAGAAGAAAACATAAACTTTCTAAAAATAACATAACATCATGCCTATATTTCCCAGAAGGGTGTAGCAGAGGTGTACAACACCCTCATTTCACCTGTTATGTTTAGGTCCCATGAGATAAAGGACGAGCCTATCGTCATCCACCGGGCACAATTCCGACTCCGTGCTGCTATTGTGAACTTGCTCACGGAAAGTTCACAAATTAGACTTTGCCCGACCCGGGAATCGAACCCGAGACCTTGCTATGAGAGGCGCATACGCTTACCACTAGACCACCGAGGAATTTATTAGTTATTTCTAAAAAATATTTAATTTTTATATTCATCTTCTTCAAATGCCATCTTTAGAGACGGCTGCTCTGAATAGTGATCCTTTGCTGAGGCCGAATCAATCTCTACTACGTCCGCACAGACAGGCGGCTAGCTTAGCGCCTAGAGCCTAGCGAGTCACCTAGCGAGTAGCTTAGTAAAACGAACGTTTTTGAATGTTCACGACCGGCCGCACTGCGTGCTTGGCGCCTAGCTAGTCGCTTAGCGTCAATGATATTATATAAAAACAAAAGCAGATATGTTATAAGCGCTCGCGCTGTGAATACTCAAATACGTCCCAATTGGGACGTCTTGTGTTTAGTTTGCGTGTGGCCTGCGTCGAGCGCACTCACGTGCGTACCACTGAAGTGCAATCATTAAAACTATAGCTATCTCTTTCATTTGCGTGCTATTTCGTATCTTTTGTTTTACTTATCAGTTACATTTGTCAATGTGTGCAATTTGGAATAGCTCGGAACGGATTTAAATCGTAATTTCTATGAACGTAACATATCTATAGTTCTATAATATCATTGCTTAGCGTGTATCGAAGTAAACAAACGTGTTGGTTTTTTGTCACGAGGCGCGAGGCATTTTAAAAGAAAAAAAATATGAAAATGAGTTAATTTTCCTTTAACTTTACTGAGAAGTAGATAAAATGTTTCTCTTGTCATTTGGCATACGCAAATAAATATTCGTAAAATTTGTAGTCAAAATTAAGCAATTGTTTATACAGAACATTAAACTCCCCATAACTTGACCGTGACTTATTTATGTCATGAACCCAACATGATGGATAAGGCCGTGAAATGGTATATTTTAAATGTGAATTTTCTGTAAGTAGCAGTTTTAGAGCTATTTTTGAAAGTGACATCTCGTCAACGTGCCGACTAGCAAATGACCAAGGCACCTAGCGACCCACCAGGGAAACCACCTCTCAGTGCGGCCTCTGTGTATCCTAGCAAGTAGCCAGAATGCAAGCCACTAGGCTCTAGGTGCTAAGCAAGCCGCCAGTCTGTGCGGACGTGTGCGTCGTCGTTTGGGTGGTCTGCGGTTCTATCTTCCCCTGAATTATGAGTTGCAGCAGGTTGTATTTGTCATTACGCATATATGACCCAAATACTGCCCTAATTTTAATGGTCTTAATGATTTTTATCTAGTAAAACCAAATTATTGAATTTTTACAAAATCAGTCATAAACATAACATAATATCATCAAGCCTATATTACCCCGAGGTGTTTTAACAGTATCAGTAACACCTTGTAATGTTTAGGTCATAGAAATCTTAATAATAAGGCAATAGAAATGTCAAAGACGCGTGACCTTGTCGCCGCGCATCTGTCAAGTCAAATACAAGTGCGAGTTGAGGAATTGTCGTCTTAATGTCATCGCAAAAAGAATAATTTTGTTTGCAGGAATACAAGCGCATTTGTCTAATCGAACAACAGTGCGAGTTGAGGAATTGTCGTCTTAATGTCATCGCCAAAAAGAATAATTTTGTTTGCAGGAATACAAAAAGTGGTATTTGAAAACCGGCGACATGCGTCCCAGTGTTAAAAGATAGTCGATAGCATTTCTATTGACTAGTTATTAAGATTTCTATGGTTTAGGTCAACTGCTGCGTATTGATAATATCCTGAAGTAAATATCTTAAATAGCACTTTTACTTGACCCGGGGATAGAATCCAACCCGCGATCTTGCAGTATAAGGCAGCATATGCTAACCACTAGATCATCGAGGCAACTTTCTCTTTTTTTTTTTTTAAACGACGCCCGCTCTAAGAATAGCTCATGTATGACGGGGGTGTTCACAAACATACATTTCACATACACAAAGCACACCCAGAGTCAGAACAAATCTTTGCGAATCACACAAAGATTTGTCCCGTGTGGGGATCGAACCCACAACACCACCGCAGTTGAAAGCGGCGAGGCGACCGCTTTGACCACCACGCCAACCGTGCACTCAAAAACTATATTATAAGTTTTTTTTCGTTATTAATTATTAAATAAACGAACTATGGAAAAAGAACGATATTGTTTCAGGGAGCACAACTGTATAACCGGTTACCGAACGAACTAAAGGAATGTAATGATGTAAACATCTACAAAAGTCTACTTAAAAAATATGTAAGCACAATATCGCTGTAATTTAACTTAAATTTAAGATAAATCTAGCAATGTTAAGTGAATAACACTAATTGTATCTCATTTTAAGTAAAACTGTAAGTTTTTTATGAGAAATAAATTCTTTAAACATAATAACAGTACTATAATCTACAGATACGATAAAGATGATTCTGTACTTAATTAGAGAATTCCTTCATTTGATGATTTCAAACCATTGAATCGTGAAGTTATCAAAGAGACAGGCAATAGACATTCTTATTGATGTTAATATATTTACATGTGATCAGATATTTGTATGGTCAGTGTGAAGAATGACCGTGAATAGGTAATTTGGATCGGTCAGAACTGTTTTGTTAGTGTTCACTTGTGTGTGAGATTATCTCTGAATGCGATATTATAGTAGCTTATACGTGGAAATTATTGGCAGTTCATTAGATATTTGGGTAATAATTATGTGAGAAAAGCTTGACGGTGTTTAGGTGGATTTTATCAATACACAATAGCTCCAATTTTATCAGATCTTAATTACATTTTAGATAGAAGAGAGAAGAGAGAGATTTTATCTGTCAACAATGTTTCGAATAGGCTCAGCAAGGACTTAACTAAGCTTTTTTTTTTTTAAAAACGGGATAGTATCCCACCCACACGCCCACCACTGTGACTCCTGTGACGCCAGGATCTACAGCGGTAACCAACTGAAAGGCACCGTGCATGACACACGGGCAATCCCAGGGAGAGTTAAAATTATCTTGGAACCCGCAACGAATTTATACAGAAGTATATAAAGAGTTGGAAAGTATATATCTTTACTTATCTAAGCTGTTGAAAGTGATCTTTCAACCGTAGAAAAGGTCTACAAAGATAATAATTCTTCTTGAATTTCTGAAGTTGTCTGCAACACGACTTCATCATCATTTAGTCAGTGTAAAGTCGTACTTCTGATACCTGCTTATTTTTTTTTAAGATTTAGCCTCAGTTTAAGAGGTTAGGAGTTTTGGATAAATTTTATTGGTAGGATAAGCCAATAACACACATTAATGAAAATGACAGTTGTGTTCTTTATTCGAGTGTTACTTATGTCACTTTTATATTCCGTCAGGTTATATTTAATGGGGCAGATTAGAGCTATTCAAAACCTCTGTAATTGTCTCTAAGCCTAGGAGTTGACTTTAATACCTTTTAAACTATTCAAATTATGAAATACTGGTGTTACTCACGTAATGTTGGTCTATTTAGTCGACCGCGGTTTTGCCTATACGTCTAGGCATTATCAAGAGAGTGCCATACGTCGCGCCTGCCAGACAGTGCAAGACTGGCTGCGACTCTGTATAGGCGAAACCGCGGTCGACTAAATACGTGAGTAACACCCGTATTTCATAATTTGAATAATGTTACAAACTCACGTCTGTTTTAATAAAAACCTTTTAAACTGTGATGACAATCTTCCGACTTGTCTCTCACATTCGATTCCCGCTTAAGACAAATCTTTGTATGCATGAACATGGGGGTTTGTCTTAGTCTGGGTGTTTCTATGTATAATAAGTATGTATTTAATAAGGAAAAGTATATATGAATTAGTATCAGTTATTCTAGTACCCATAGTACAAGCTCTGCTTAGTTTGGGACTAGATGGCGTTGTGTGTAAGTTGGGAGATATTTATATTTATTTATTCACAACGCCATTTTCGTGAACCAAACTTTTCAAACTAGCGTTTTTCGATACAAAGCGCAGTATTTGAAATATTTTAATAGACCCTTCACCTTTCAAAAGGAGACAAATCCCCTCCAAAAAGGTAGTATAGTATAAAGTGAGGTACACAGCGGTATGTCAGATAGGGTCTTCTCAAGATGCGTCGACTCGACCCCTAATAGAGCACCTCTCGGTAGGATATTAAAAAGGGTGCTAATGTCTAGGAGTGCTGAAGATTTTTTAATGTGATGTGGTAGATATTGTTTCATCATCATTCTGCTTCGAAGGTCTAGTGGTTAGCATATGCGCCTATCACCGCGAGGTCTAGGGTTCGATTTCCGGGTCGGGCAAGGTGTCATTTCTAAACTTTCCTTCAGGAAATTCTGAAGATCAGCACGGAGTTGGAAATGTGTAACCGGTATTCACCCTCTATCCCATGGGACCATAACATAACAGGTGAAATGTGGGTGTTGTACGCCTCTGCTACTTTTTTCTAGGTAATATAGGCTTGATATTATGTTATGCTACATAAGGGTTGGCTTCTTGTCTATATTTTCCGGAGATGTTATTAGAAAGATCTTGACATTTTCTTTTAAAATCGAGAAGTAACGGTATGCATTTGAAGAAGCTAATTTCATGACTGCTTCGTGGTACGACTAGTGTATGCTACCGCTTATTCTGAAATCTCGGGCTAGATCCCCAGGAAATTTTCAATAGCAGCACTGGTATTTTATTTATTAATTTTTATTTATTAAACTTTTTGCACAAAAAAAAGTAGGTTAACTAAAAAGCAAAAAATAAATTTACATCGCATAAAATAATACGTTTTTTCATATAATTAAATAGAAATTATTAAATAATTATTTTATAATTCTGAAGTCGGTGCCAAGTAAAAACAACCTTTCTACAATATCAAATTACAGTTCACACAAAAAGGGAGGCGTAGTTGTTCTAGTGCGCGGTCGCCCAGTATTGGTACTTACCACAGAAATATAACTAATATTCAGTTAGAAAAATGTTGTTAGAACGATTGATATTATCTATACAGAGTTATTAATTGTTTACTTGGCACCGACTTCAGAATTATAAAATAATTATTTAATAATTTCTATTTAATTATATGAAAAAACGTATTATTTTGTGCGAAGTAAATTTATTTTTTGCTTTTTAGTTAACCTACTTTTTGAAGTCGGTTTTTTTTTTGTTAAAAATTATTTTATTTTACGATTTTAAGTGATGGGTACACCGAGCAAGAATGTTTCTCGAATGAGGAGACGATGGTTACTTGAGACGGAAAACTTATTTATAATAAACAAGAATTAAATCCTTTCTCCTGACTCTTGAGGGTCACGACCTTCCATCATCAGCTCATTTTACTCAATAACTAGCAGCAGGAATATGCGTACAGTAGTGAAAGAATTATCCTTTAACTCCTAACTATTGAGGAGTTGACCTTCCATCATCAGCTCAACCACATAAAATTGTTGCGACCAAGCGTAAATCTTGGCCTCGATTAATAAAATATGAGGGTTGCCCCCGATTTCTCTGGGGTCCCATCATCAGATCATGACATGCTGACAATGGGACCACCTTTGAAATATCTCCGTTCCAACAGCTCACTTGAAATCATAACTAGCAGTCTGAATATGTGTACAGTAGTGAAAGAATTATCCTTTAACTCCTAACCATTGAGGAGTTGACCTTCCATCATCAGCTCATCCACATAAAAATACGTAAATACTAGTGTAGCTTTGAAAAACACACTAAAAACATTACATGTGCCTATAAAATTCGAGGGTTGCCCTCGATTTCTCTGAGATTCCATCATCAGATCACGACATGCTGACTATGGTACCCCTTTGGAATCATCTCCTGTCCAACAAAAAAAGAATCATCAAAATCAGTTCATAAACGACGGAGATATCCGTGAACAAACATAAAAAAAAAAAAAGTAACATATATACGAATCGAATTGAGAACCTCCTCCTTTTTTAGAAGTCGGTTAAAAAAATAGTACAAAGGCGGCCTTAATGCCTGATGACATTCTCTTACAGTCAACCTAGGGTGGTGCAGAGATAAGCATAGGTAGGTGCAGTTCAGAAAGACGAATAATGATAGATATGTAAATAGAAGAAGTACATATTATATAAAATACGTAATAGAGATACATAAAATAAAAAAATATATAATAATAAATAATATAATAGTTTATAACATAAATAAATACATACATTTATTATACAATAATAATAATATGAACATATACAGGTGAGCCTTACTAGAGTTAGTAGTTGATAATTATATAAGTTGAATAAGATATATTAAAATGATTCTGCCAATTGCTTAGTTAACAGTTTGCGCACATTTATCTTGAAACTGTGACGTGTTGTTGCTATCCTGATTTCCAGAGGTAGCGCATTCCACAGAAGAACGGATTGAACGGAGAAAGAAGAATGGTATTGACCCTGGTGGAGTGATAAACTTACTTTTCACTTAGGTTTGAAACCAAGCACGTGAAACGTGTGTGTTTTCCTGGTCCTTGCCGCTTCTCGGTGATAAAATTTTGAGTAAATAATAATAAAATTCTTAAATATTCTTGCCGTATCCAATCGCTTTTCGTAGATCATCCACGTCTATAGAGTGAACCACCCTGTCGCGAGTAATAAACCAATTCGGCCCTCGGAAGTAGGCCTCACTATTCAAATATGTGCCCAACGACAAAAAAGAAGTTTTCATTTCTTCTTCTATCCATACTCATCAAAAGGGTATCATCTTTTGATATCTTCAATCGTAGCTTACATTTTTTACACGTGTATGAAAAATAATGGTTTAAAAAAAACTAAAAAACACGCTTTTAAAGTAAGTAAAGTAAAAGCGTGGGGCGCTCTGTGCCATATTTTTCGTCTATCGAGCAACCCACGCTTTTTTCAGCTTATAGGTATTACTTTCACTTTTTGGTTAGAAGTACTTTAAAAGCGTGTTTTTTTGTTTTTTTAAACTATTATTTATTTTCTACTTTTTAGTTTGATTTATTTATATGTTCGTTCGCTGCGGGCGTAGTATCAAAAAAAATAAAAAAAATATTAGAGCTTTTTTTTTATCGAATTATTGCACTGTCATCGATCTTTGACAGGTGTGCAAAATTTTAATGAAATCTTTCCTTTTAAAGTGGGTCAAAATCGAGTCCAAAGGAGTCGGTTACATACATACATACATTATACAGGTGAAGCTAATATAAGCGTGTTAAAAATGGTAACTTATAGGACTAGAACAAAAAAATAAATACTTGCTTTGTTTATGGCTGTTGGGTCGTTACTTATGAGAACAATAATTAAATATTCGATAATCAATTTTCATGCATAGACTCATTTTATCTTAAATATTGTGAATTGGGGTGATCTGTGTTTATCTAGATTTTTGAAGATATTAATTATTAGTATTTTATAGTATTTGTTCGTTGCATTATGATAAAAAGCTTAATACTACAACTCTTGTACCAAAATGTATTCAAATATAGCCTCTACTCTTTATTTTTACTCTCTCTCTCTCACTTGAAGTGTAATATCTTGCAGTACGTTCTAACTTAGTTATTTAATATTATTTATATTTGACAAATAATGTTTATTCCTTCGCGACTATTATTATTCTGATGTAAATATTTGGTGTTGCTTATACTTACCGGCAATATTGTCAAAACAAATAAAATTGTATGATGATCCTGAATGAATTGTACCAATCATAATGTATTATATTTTTATTTTTAAACCTTTCTTGTAAGAGGTTTCATCTCAGAGCAATAGGCCAACCGGAGGAGGCATTGTCAGACGTCCCCCGCTGCCAAATGTGGAAAACGCTGCTCTTGCACAATGTCACGGTTTTATATAAAACTAGTTGTCGAATCAAAGATTTGCGGCACAATCTACCCTCCCCCGCAGCCCCCGCGACTATTGGCAGACTTTTTTGCATAGATATTGACGTTCATGTCGTGTCCATTTGTCTTCTTATTCTGAGGGTTGCATGCTTGCGATAGCGCCATTTCTTGAAAAAATATCATCAAGGCCACTTATATAGCTTTAGATATGTAGGGTAAGCAGAACTCCATTCGCAGTGTTTTGTGTCCACGTTGAGACCGTAGATCATCCGCACGTGATCTCCTCTCGTGTATGAGCTTGTTAAGAGTAGTTGTGATTGTGAGATGTGTGTTTCGTATGTTTGTGTGTGTGTGAAGATACAGGGTGAAAGTGACTTAGCGGCATTTATTGTAAACACAGCTCTATATGGTTATAATTAATTGCCACGTTTTATTTACAAAAAATAAATCAAAATTCCTGAACAAATTTAGCATTGCGATCTTCCAATTTGGCGATAGACCATGCAGAAGTGAGAAATATATTTGTTAAATTAAAAGATTTATGGTACACAATTACTACTCCGTGTGGCTATTGAGAAGTCTGCTCTCAAAAAAATCCCAAAGAACAATTTTACCTGACGTGGGCATCGAACCTTGATAATAATATATTACTAGCAACAATAACATCTTCGGTTTCATACGTCTTTCCGCAAAGGAGACCATAGATCACTGTTACGATCCTCGTTAATGCTCCTAACGTTTTTCTTTCAATTTACGAGCACACAGTTTAGTGGAAGATATACTTCAATTAATGGAAAGAGAAGATTCGCTGGTTTCGTGTGCAGTTTCGTGTTTTCGGGATTCTTTGGAAAAGACTGACATTTTTACCCTAAAATTTCAAAGTACTGAAATACAAGTTAAGGTAGCTAACTCATCGGCATTTACATACGTATATAATGATTCGATGCCCGGGTCGGGAAATGTGTTTTTTAAATTTGTAAACTTTACGTCAGGAAAATCACAGTAGTAGCAGCTCGGAGTTAGAATTGTGCCCGGTGGGTGGCGATCCCCTATTCGATAGGACCTAAACATAACAGGTGAAGTGTGGGTGTTGTACACTTCTGCCACACACTTCTGGATAATAAAGGCGTGATGTTATGTTATGTGAAATCATACCTTTTATTACTAAAATTATTTAATGGTAGGATTCAATATAAAAAACGAAAGTACCTTCATAAATCATTTACAATCTTTTCGGAAATAATCCACAAAAATACCCCTCATTATCTTGATTGTCATAGTACATCAATATTGTCGAAACATATCAACGTAAATGACTATAACATTCATGATTATATTATTTAAATAATAATCAACTTTTCAAATTCTAGAGATATTTTCTTCGCCATAAGAAAAGTATGCGTCTATTTTTTACTGAAAAATTCAAGATAAATCTCAAGCCTGGTCCAACAAATTTCAAACAGTAAGCCGCACGCAAGAAGATACTTAAAAATATTTCCCAAATATAAAATATCTCCCAAATTATAGGGCAACCCACCCTTGACAGGGAATTATTACCGGCAGGTGTATCCCATAGCCAAACCCTACCAAGACGACACGCACCTTCAAGACAACCTCTATTAACTACACTGAAATCACTAGAGCAACTTCCGTCCCTTTCCGACTCATGTCAAGATGTGTTTGGTGATCTAGCATCCTTGTCCCTCTAAGGCTATCATTATAGACTAAGCTCTCAATATGCTGTTTAAGCACTCTCCTAATTGGGGTGCATTAAACAGCTTTCCTCATATAAAATGATTTATAGCTCTCTACTTATAATGGGGACCTGAGGGTCATACTTCGCTAGACTGATTTCTCGGGAGGTTCCAAGGCAATTTGGCTGGAGGTCACTTTTAGTAAACAGAGGTATTTGCCTACTTATCTGACGACAAATAGAGATAAGGGTTTGACGGACAATACTAGTAAATAGGACATGGAGATTTCCGAGAATAATCTCGCAAGGAACGGACGCTTTGTTACAAATATTAGCTATGTATTTTCTGAATAAATAAAGCGAAAACTACGGCAATAACTGATGTAAAATTTAAATAAATATTACACAACATACACACAACGCCATATAATCCCAAACTAAGCGGAGCTTGTACTATGGGTACTAAAATAACTGATAGTAAAACATTATATAGGTATACTTTTCTTTTGTAAATTAATTACATTATCTCTCAATAACAATAAGTTAATTTGTTATGCAAAGTAGAATTTGACATGTGCTTTTAATATAAAATATAGGTAATTATGTGGTTTTGTCTCTAATTAACGATGTCTGGTCAATATTTTGACTCGACACCTTATTTTCAAAATTAAAATAACAGACTTTTATTTATTACCAGTTTTAAAACTCATGTTAACGCCTTCAAATTTAAAAATAAAATTTACCACCATGTCCCATCATAAAAATACCATAATATGACAAATGGCTGCTCATTACACGGCTTGCCGGAACCCTATGGCTATTTTTAAGTACCCTAATAGATTATAATGATGTTAATTCATTGTGGTAAGCGGTTGACGGTAACTAATATGGCAGAAGTGGGAAGATGAACGAGAAAAATTAACCTTCTTTGAGCAGCTTTTTTATCTCTTTTTTCAAACAATGTTCCATGTTTTTTTTTTAGTACAGATTCTTTTTTCAAAATGCGCCTTGGTTTTCATTTTTTTTTCATACAACCATCTGTTTTTCTTGGTTTGAAATTTAGTTGTTTCTTTTTTCAATTTCTCGTTCAAGCAAAGATACTTTATAACTATTTCAGTTAGGAGTACGGGGACAAATATTTAAATATATATGCAATTAAGGCTATTTACTTTATTCTTTTAAGTTATACACAGATGAGGCGAGAATATTACTTAAGTATTTCCTACTTTTTTTGTAATTAAAGTCTGTTTTCTTTTTGTAAAATTCATTATTTTCATCTTTTCAAGCTTTTATGTTATTTTTAAACATATTAGAATAGTATTGAAATGTATATTTATTTATGTTTTTCTCTTGTTCACAGGTAAGTCTGCTAGCAGTTTTCAAATGCACACACCGGTATCAACCGCTACATTGGTAATGTAAAATCTTTATTTTTGTTAATGACCGTATATCTATTTACATAAAAAATTATATTACGACTGATATTACCAAAAAGAGTGTGGCAGAGGTGTTTTTCTTACCCACATTTTACCAGTTATATTTAGCTCTCATATGACAGGTGAACCTATAGTCATCGACCAGGCACAAGCCACAAATGGAACTTCGAGCTGTTACTTGCCCGACCCTCTTATTTAAAAATATTATGATATATAATTTTTATGTGACTTTCAATTATGTATGATAATTGTTATATTTTATTCATTTCATTTGAAAAGATGGTGCACATGAGTTTCTCACCAGCTCTTCTCATAATGCAATACCCATCGGAGCTGGTACTTAGTTTGATTTTAATCTGATTCTAAACAGTTTTATTAAAATTAATCTAAGCCCCGGTTATTCAAATCATTGTATTAGTATAATTTATTTTTACTTATAATTTATTTTTATATCATTTGTTTGTAATATTTTGACGTTCAAGCGCCTCCTGGGGCCTATGAAAATAAATGATTTGAATTTGAATTTGAATTTATGACTTTCTTGATCTTAAAACCAAATCAAATTCAACTTCAAAATTCCTCATTCCCTTTATCAGCCATTGAATTAACAAACCCGACTCACATTTCGCCTCCCTCCCATTTAATCCAAATGTAATTCCAGCCACACAAGTACACGCAACACATCAAGATGTACAATTCCCGTCTAAACCCGTCTCGTAGCGGGAAGCCTGTGCAACGGGTGGTAGAGCTCTTGTGAATGAGCTCGAGGGCGGCAGCACCACCGTCTCACCTTTAACCTGCCGCCAAATAGTAGTGCTTCCATTACTGTGTTCCGGTTTGGTGCTGAGATCAGGCCTTGAAATTAGCGACGCATCTATAATCTGCTTTTGTGGATTGTTGATGTCCATGGGCTGTGCTCCGCTTACCATCGGGTGGACTACAAGTTCTATCGCTGTGGGCGTAGTATAAAGAAAAAAAAAAAAAAAAAAAACAATGCGAAACCAACTTATACTGAATTGTATTACATGATGTGTACCGTGAGGATTTGATTTCACAAATATTGCCATTTCGAGAATATATAGAGACGGAAGTGTTAGAATATTATATTTGATAAAAAAGGGTCTACAGCTATCAGTTAATTTTATGCCAAACATAGCTCGAATGCACCTTTTTTGGGACTTAAATGCTATGTCTCTATTTGTGGAATTTCCCCAGAAGATGATACCGTACCGTAATACGGATGCCACGATACCATGATAGGCAGTGAGTAGTGCATCGGTATTGACAACTGAGGCAAGTTTAAAGAGGGCATAGGCAGAACTGCTCACTCTTTTGCACAGGAATTCAATGTGCGCTTTCCAATTCAACTGCCTATCGATGATTATGCCAAGAAATTTTGCTTCATTTGTTTCGAGAATTTTGTCATTATTGTACATAATATCCATTTCGCAATTAGTGGATGGTCTTTGATTAAAATGCATAATCTGGGTTTTTTTTAAATTTATTTTCAGATTATTGTTGTCCAGCCATGATATTGTGTGTATAGTGTTCTTTTAACCATCTGTAATTAGTATGGAGATTCGTATGAATGTTTACCAGCCTCCTTTATCTAAGATCTGTATACAACCCCGCCCCGCGGCGTTGCGCGCCTTCGCTTAAAATGAAGTTGGCTTCAACACCTTTGCGCAATTTTTTATTGGACCATTTTTACGTTGAACTTGGAAGATTTGGATGTGGTATCTTGGATGTTTTTGTTATTAAACATTTTGGATAATTAAATCTATTCTCATAATTTACGTAACACGCCTATATTAACAAGAAGGGTGTTGCAGATATGTACAACACTCACATTTCACCTGTTATGTTTAGGTCCCATAGGATAGGGGGTGAGCCTATCGCCATCCACCGGGCACAATTCCAACTTCGTGCTTCTATTGTAAATTTTCTGTCAGAAAGATCACAAATAACACTTTGCCCAACCCGAGAATCAAACCCGAGATCTCGCAGTATAACTATAAGTTTGTATGATCTTACGCAAATTTGAAGCTAGAGGTCTGAAAATCTATATAGGATCTCTTTGTTATAAACAATAAAATCTGGTAGCAAGATATAGTCACAATTTCCCACCAAAAATATTTTCTTTTTTTCCTAGAGCATGCTTCTAATCTAATCTAATCAACTACAATCTTGTGTTTTCTTTTTTTTATCATTATGGAGGAGATAAGAGAACAACTATCAATATGATTGTTGGTAGTTGTTCTCTTTCTTGCAATGTGTACCTACTAATGACATATAAATATACGACCGGATGGCGGAGTGGATAGTGTACCTGCCTGCGACGCCGAGGTCGTGAGTTCGATTCCCACTTAATACAAATCTTTGTGTGCATGAACATTGGGGTTTGTCTTAGTCTGGGCGTTTCTATGTGTATGTATTTACAAAAAAAAAGTATAATATGTATTAGTATCAGTTATTCTAGTACCCATAGGGTAAAGGCGGGATAGACGCCCCACTTTTTGAAATTGCCTCCTAATTTTGAAAATATTCATTGTATAAATAATGAGTACGAATTCAGTTAGTTTAGTCCTTTATGTTTAACTGTGACTTGGTTTTTTAGACCTATAAATTACAGATTTTGCAGATTTTAGCTTTTTGTGGAACTCCTTTTTTGGGGATAGATGCCTACCTGTATGGATAGATGCCCCACCACGAAAATACTAAGAGGGATAGATGCCTGTGGTGCGGGATAGATGCCCTTTATAATGTATTAACGAAAAACTCAACCAAACTTTTATAAGGTTAAGAGGACAATTAGTGTTTTAGTAGTAGAAGGCTACCCCTAAAACAGACATTGTTTCCAAGAAACATGGCCCCAATAATGAAAAGTATTTTGCAGTTTTTAAAGTCTTTTAATTGTCTTAGAATATAATTATATTATGAGATCAAATAAAATTACCATAATAAAGTTCTATAAATAACTTCAACATTAATAGGAATATTAAATTCTTATAATAAAATATTAATTATTAAGTTTCAACATGCATAATCATAAAAAAACAGTCCAATTAAAACAATAAAATGTATTATTAGCAGCATAAGGTCTTCGCAATGTTCTTAATGGAATCCCAAACTGTCGGGATATTTCGTTTATCCCCATGGTATTTCTGTCTATTTCGTCGAAAGCTGACTGCAATTGTTCTATAGTCCAGGAACATGCTCGAGCTTGCACTCCTTCTTTTCTTTTATATTTTCGTGGCATGGTTATGCTACAATCAGAAAAAGTCTAAATATACCTAAATACACGTAAACACATCATTGAAGGTACACTATATAATACACCGAAAGGTGAAAGTAGTCGATTTCATAGCGGGTGTATTTTGAAGCCTGGATCATAGCTGAGAGTTTTTAATACACCTGATATGAAATAGAACATTCACCCTAGTTATCAAAAGTGCTTCATAGTACATCTACATAGAAAAAAACTACCAAGAACTACCATATAAAACAAAATCCATCTTAACCAACAAAAACTACTACCAAAATATACCAAACACAAAAAATATTTTACCAAAAACAACAAAACTGTATCAAAAGCCACCAAAAACTAATAAAAAACAATAAAAACTACCGAATGCTACGAAAAACATCAAAACCTAACAAATTCTACCAAAATGAACCAATGGAATTACCAAATTCTACTTAAAACTACCAACAATTATCAAAAACTACAAATTTCCAAATACTAAAAAACAACGAATTGTACCAAAAACTACCAAGAGCAACAAAAATCACCTGAAATTTAAATCATTTTGTATGGAGGGATAGATGCCCCTAGGGGCACCTATACCTCTAAAAATCAGGGCAACTATCCTTTTTGATGGGGATAGATGCCCCAAGTATTTTTTAAACTAATAAAAAACAAATGACGAATTATTTGCATCGAGATGCATAATTGATGAATTAGTATATCGACGTAATTAAAAATATAACGGAAATAACGACTACTTAAAAAGTTACACAACGGCTTAAACTTACCTTTAAAACTTTGACGTCTTTGTAAACTTCGCCGCGGAGATGAATGCACACACAAGCTAAACACGTATTCACAGCACGACGGCCAGTGGCTACCCGAGGTGTGGGGTGACTGCGGCTCTTAGTTATAATATATTTTTTTTAGTTGCGAGTTTGGGAAGTAAGGTTTTTTGAAAACGAGGCATCTATCCCACTGGGGCATGTATCCCGCCTTTACCCTAGTACAAGCTCTGCTTAGTTTGGGACTAGATGGCGTTGTGTGTGAGTTGTGAAATATTTATTTATTTATATGTATTACAACTATCTCACCTGTTATACTATCTCATCAATTATCACTTGAGTAATTTAAGTTAGGTTACCCTATTGTATAAGGATTCAACTGAAACTCGTTATGTATTTTAAAGACAAATAAACGTATTCTTATTCTTATTCTTATTACAATATTTAATCAAGCATCCTAGTCTTAATATAGTTCCGCCAAATGCAGTAAGAATAAAACAGGATGAGTGTCACGTCTTATCACGGTGATCCCCATTATAATTATAAATATACGACCGTCAATTCAACTAGTGGTAGAGCTCTTGTGAATGAGCTCGAGGGCGGCAGTACCACCATCTCACCTTTAACCTGCCGCCAAATAGTAGTGCTTCCATTACTGTGTTCCGGTTTAATGGTGAGATCAGGCCCTGAAATTACTGGCACATGGAGCATAACACCGTAGTCCTCAGCTGCAGCGACGCATCTATAATCTGCTTTTGTGGATTTATGATGTCCATGGGCTGTACTCCACTTACCATCAGGACTACACGTTCGTTCACTGTGGGCGTAGTATAAAAAAAAACTGAACTTACACATCACAGATTCAGCAGAAAAACACTGCCATTAGGCGAGAGGGGGTGTACTACCCTACACATAGAAACCTCCAAACAATCTCCCTTTATTTTCCCAAGAAAAATCACACCTTCAATACCGCATCCGACACATTCCAACCCCACCCCCTAAGGGGGAGTGTGTGCAATTTACCAGATAAGATCACCGAGACGTACCTTTAAATTATTCAAATAAAACCCGCAGCGATATCTGTGATTGTAAATTTTCGTACAGCTGTGCTCGTACACTTGAGGCCGTGTTAAGTGCTTTGTTATTGCTTTTTGATTTGATTACTGTTTGTGTTGTTGAGGTTTTGTTAGAGAGTTAGGTAGTAATATAAACAAGTCTTAGGTGTCCCCCATATAAGGCATACGCGATTCTCGGCCGTGTGAGCGACGCGCACACGCAGCACACCAGCAAAACGCGACGCTCGCGTCGATCTCACGTCCGGGGAACGCGCCCGCCTTTTGTGGGGTCAGCCTTACCTATTATGACATAGTTCTTGCTCATGTTTGATGGTCAGGTGTTTGACCTATAACACACATAATACAACTATGTAAAAAAACTACAGTCGTCTGTTTCACTAGGGACTCCTAAACCATTTTTGTTCGCGGAGCACTTATGTACATTGCTAGTATTCTGTCACGGCGCGGCACTTTTATATACGATAGGCATGGGATAGGGGATGAGCCTATCGCCATCCACCAGGCACAATCCAAAAATAGCACTTTGCTAGACCCGGGTATCGAACCTGAGACATCACGGTGAGAGTGACATACGCTAACCACTTGGCCAACGAAGCAACGAGCAGGTGACATGAAAAAAAAAATATTTGAAATATTTAATTTAATATATGCTGACTATACAAGTAGTTTATATATAATGTTGCTATGGAACAATAAAATATCGCAGGAAGATATTAACTTAGTACTACAGCTACTTAATATAATACAAAAGACTCGACACAGATAGTTGAAATATTTGGACTATTTGTAACTCATTATGCCAGTATTTTCAACCCACCTATATCTGGCATATACCTTGACTTTATGGTGCTAATATTTTTTTTCAATACAAAAAATAATCGTAAATTATCCAATTAATTAGCATCGGAATTATGTAGCACACACTTATTTAAAAGAAAGACTAAACTAATAACTTAAAAAGTCTCAACAATATGTTAATAGACAATGTTATCAATAAAACTTAATCTTTTTATCTAATCTACTTTTTATTTAAATAATTACTATCTATATTTATATCTATATCAATATATATAAAAGCTGAAGAAGTTGTTTGTTTGTTTGGTTGAAATCTCAGTAGCAATAAGTCCGATATTTTTTTGTGTCGGGTAGTCCATTTAGTTATGAAAGCTTTATATTATATAACATCAAGTTACAACTAAAAGGAGCCGAGTAACAACGAAATATGTTATTCATATTAATTTATTTAATAAAGTCAATTTATATATCATTTTTTTCAATATCAACTTATTGATCATTCACAATACACTATAAGATGCCAATTGTTTTATTTCATAGTTTATGTCAATTTAAATTATAAACATACAAATTAATTTAAAATAACAAGTCCGAGAATTTTGACAAAAATAAATAAATAAAATAAAGTTCATTACAAAATTTTGTACACATATAACAATGTCAATACTAATTAAATGTCAATTTACTAACAAATTATAATAATTATGTCAAATATAAGATATGTACTTTAAAATTCAAAAAATCATTATAATCATAAAATGTTGCGAAAACGGGAGAATTTTACAATATTTATGCGAAAAGGGAGAGTTTTAAGTATCGCATAACGCGAGAAAAATTCCACGCGGACAAAGTCGCGGACAACAGCTATCACATATTAAGTCACGACGTTTATCTAAAAGAATTTATTGTTATTTAACTATCGAACCTCTAAAATCTTTATTTTATTTCTAATAGATTTAGACAATATAAATCTTAAACAGTAAATGCCTCTTGCCGAGAAAACAAGCTATGGATAAATTTATAGATTTCTATCTCAACAAATTTAAAATAAAATCGAAAAGCTATTACGCCCACGACATAACTATATATTTACCCGCGAAAATACAAAAGCAAGTTCGGGCGCGTGTAACAAAAAATAACTGAATAAATTTTCATTAATGAGCTATCAAAATATACCGATAGTTACATGAGGCTAGTGATGTAACGAATACTAATATTTTCATACTAAGAAACAGTTGAAAAAGATTTGGGACTGGCAGATTTTTCAACTGTTAGTATAATTTACTTAGAATAATTTGCTAAGCATAGCTAAATGCTATAAAAATAATCAATTAGAAGACTAATATTTTTGTTTTAATTTTTCCAGATTTGAGAATTAAAAAAATAAATTGGCAACGGGTCTCAATCACGTAATGATTATAAAGATAAATACCTATGTTTAACGTTTTAAAATGACTTGCATCATTCGTGACTACGAGGCGACTATCTAATTACCTTAATAATTATTACGCGCGTTAATCATTGTCAATTTTTGAAAAATACTTTATCCGTATTGCCCGAATTGCAAAATTCAGATGTATTTTGAAAAAGTTAAATTGAAATTAAACCCATTACTATTGTTACGCAAAAATCACCTTTTTGTAGAATAGTGATTTTTTTTCATCCGCATTATTTGTATGTTGTTTTATTTATATTTTGCTAGAGAGTAAGGAGATTAATAAATTGTCGTTGTTGTTGATTTTTAACGTTGTATAATTGAATTTTTATACTTACAAAAATGTCTTCGTATTCAATGAACAATAAAAACTATTTTTGTATTCACAAAAGTCGTATTTGTAGCATCACTAGTAACACAAGATTCAGTTACATACAAGTCATAAAATATATATTTTATTGCTGTAACATTTTATATTATTACAAGGCGTTCCTCTTATTTAGTTATCCAATTACTTGAATAGTAGTTGTAGTAGATAAAGTTCCTTGTAGTACGTACGGCTACACACAAGTTATACAATGCCAATATAAGATGGTCTAGGATTGTACAGGCTTTCCGTACAATACGAGATCAGCTTATACTGGCTTTGTATAACTTGGTGCGTAGCCGCGTGTACTAAGTTTAACTTAACTGATGTTAAGATTGGAACTAAGGAGCGTTGTTGCCTCGACTTGAACGAGAATTAAAAAGTTAGGTGTAGTAAAGTAAAAATGAACATTTATGTTGGAGTTAGTGATTCTTTTTTAAGGCGAACATTTTGGATTCCTAATGTAAATACTACTTTTTACTATAAGTTTTCAAAAAAATCTAAGATAATATTGTAGAGGGGAATGTTTAGATGGTTATTTTACTAAAAAATAGTTGAAAAACTTATGGAACCTGCGGCCTTCTGCACACTGGGCAGTTGCCTTTACCAACCAGCTACGGTTGCCTCTTCCTGGGACCCACAATTTTAATGTATGTTACGTCATTTCGTGACGTCACGTTCATCCATTTGTTCCTAACTTAAATAGGATACAAACCAACACGGCGAAATTGCATTCAGCACAAATGTTGTAAATAATGATTTGCTAAGCATAGCTAAATGCTATAAAAATATTCAATAAGTAGATGGCTGTTTGTTTAAAAACATAGGATCTTCAAGCTTCCGCGGGCGAAGTAGCACGTGGAAGATAGTATAGAATAAATCTAGAATTCGCCTACATTATTATTGCTGAAAAATAAAACAGAATAAAAAAAGCAAACACAAAAAACTCGCGTTCCAAATTCTCACATTTAATTCATCAAAAAAATAATGACGTCAATCTAACAATGTTTCAAAAACATGTTTTGTTTAACAAGTTGTTTCCACGCCCTAATCCCTCATCAAAACGGAACAAAAACATTTTTTGTATAACATGGGCGCTTTTCATGTCCGCAAGTGTAAGTGGTTTCCCGCAAGACAAAGGGGTGTACTTGACATCACCTGGTTTGTGTACAGTTGTACAGTTACAGTGCATGCATTATTTCGGTACGTAAACAGAATCTGCGTATCACTTATGAGGAATCACGTAGTAATTCGTAGGTGTTTTTTTGGGCACGCACTGTAAGATGATTTGGTGGATCATTTGTGTGGAAGGAAGTGTAATGTTTTGCTCATTTTGGCGGGTTATTCTTTTTTATAGGTTGGAATCAGATCACGTCATACGCTAACAGTAATCTATCAATTACTGGAAATATATAGAAAAAGAAAATAAAATTAGTACCGATGTGTCTCGTACGGTAACTTACTGAATTGAGTTAACGTTGGATTTGTGTTGATTTTTATTAATATCATATTTATCTAATTCTAACATAACATTACTCCTATAAAATTGATAAATTTGAATTTTTTACATTAGATAGAACGCCAGAAGCAATTACACTATCCAATGGTCCCAATGACAAGGCCAAATACACACATTCACTCACACAAGCACACCCAGTCTTAGAACAAATCTTTGCGAATCACACAAAGATTTGTCCCATGTGGGGATCGAATCCACAACACCAGTGCAGTGGACAGCGGCGAGGCGACCGCTTAAACCACTACACCACACGTGCAGACAAATATATTATTATAATATTATTTGTGTCTATATTACCCAGAAGGGTGTGGCAGAGGTGTACAACCACATTTCACCAGTTATGTTTAGGTCCCATGGGATAGGGGGTGAGCCTATCGCCATCCACCAGGCAAAATTCCAACTCCATGCTGCCATGAATTCCTGACGGAAGGTTCACAAATAACTCTTTAAATAAATATTTTAATAAATTAATATTTCACAACTTACACACAACGCCATCTAGTCCCAAACTAAGCAGAGCTTGTACTATGGGTACTAGAATAACTGATACTAATACATATATACTTTTTTTTTGTAAATACATAGTTATTATACATAGAAACACCCAGACTAAGACAAACCCCCATGTTCATGCACACAAAGATTTGTCTTAAGTGGGAATCGAACCCACGACCTCTCCTACCTAACTTTGTCGAGACCTCGCGATGAGAGACGCATATGCTAACCACTAGGCCATCGATGCAGTAGTAACCCCAATATCCCCATCTTGTCCAGTATTTGTCTTAGCCATGTCCACACTAAGCTTTCGTATGTCCCCTAAACGGTAGTAACTGTGTTTGGAACAGTCCAGTGGGCAATCGGATTGTTATTATACTCGTAGTATAGGACAGTAGTCTCACTCTAAATACACGAATGTCACGTAATCCAGTATCTCTGCGACCGATTCTGACGACCGTTCTTCTTCTTCTTCTTCTTATCGTGTCAATGGCTTGTTCAATTATATTGTCTTAGACCAGTAGGTGGCGACTTCAACCCCTTCTTTGTTTGCCTGCATGAGGTCATCGCGGGTGCAAGTGGCGGGTAGTAAAGAGCAAGACATCAGATGGGCCATTCACTGGCTAAGGGATCCACATTCTCAACTATTATTGGATGAGTTGACGACCGTTCTAAACAAATTGTTGTTTAGATGGTATCTGTCGAACGGAATTATTTATTTACTGGCTTTTGCCCGCAACTTCGTCTGCGTGGAATTAAACGTTACTGTTTTTATTTAATACGTAGTTTTACTATTGAACACAAAAAGAATCATTAGAATCCGATCATTAGTGCCCGAGATGAGCGCCAACAAACACAAAAATCAATAAAATGTAGCCTATGTTACGAGCCTTGTAAATTTGTAAAATAAATGCAGGTGGCATTTAAAATTTTATCAAAATTGGCCTAGCCGTTTAGATAATAAGCCGATATAAACAGACAGACCGACAAACATTTTAATAACTGTGTATTATTAAAATTTATATATATATATATATTTAAACATTGTCGCAAATATTCCCAAATCAGTTAGTTTATTTAACAAAGTAACGCGTTGCGTACTTACTCACGCAAAGCGCTGTGTACAGAGTGAAACTACTGTCCCATAATATACTGTGGTCGTTACTGAAGTCCAGTTGGCAATATAGCACTGTTATCGTTGTTATGTTTGTCATAACTTGCACATGTGAGGTGGAATGTAGGACAAACTTGCTGGCTTTAGTGACGATGCGTTTCATCTCTGAAGCCTGATTTACATGAATCCAATAGATGATACAGTATGACAGAATTACACTTATAACACGGGTCGAGCAAAGCGTGTTATTTGTGAACCTGCCGGTAGGAAATTCATTGTAGTAGCTCGTAGATAGAATTGTGCCTGGTGGATGACGATAGGCTCACCCCCTATCCCATGGGACCTAACCATAGAATAGAATAGAATAGAATATATTTTATTGCATTGAATGTAGGTATTACAATTGAGATATTACATTTTTTCATAGGAAGCCATGTACATTCTGCCAATTGCATTCAAATTGCAAAATGCATTCTATTTAGCTGTAAGTTTTCCTAATAAAGTAAAATAAAATAAAATTAAATTAAATACATACATATTATTATAAATAAATATTATACATACATATCATTAATCAGCCTTGACTATTTTTTTTTTTTAATAGACAAGATGATAGCCTCGTGGTCTAGTGGTTTGATTTTGCACCCGCTTGTCTATTCCTGAGTCAGATAAAAAATATATGGGCATTTTCTACCCGGTAATTCTCAGTAGCAGCTCGTATTTAACCCAGTAGATAGCGATAGGCTTGGCAAAATAATATTGGACCTAGACAGGTGAAATGTGGTTGAAATAAAATATTTAAGCGAAAATTATACAAATAATCTCTCCACGTACGACTTTAAACCGCATCACGAATCGTCAACATTTTGTTCGTTTCCCTTATTTCTCACCGTCCCTTATTCCTGTAAGACCGTAAGGCCCTCATTATGTATAGTGGCGGAAGAAATCCAAGGGTCGCGTACATTTTATATGAGCACACGAAAGTAATGACACACGGCCAAATGGAGCACTGTGTCATGGACACGGCCAGTTGCGGCTTTGGGTAATACGGGGTATAATGCTTGTAAGATTATAAAGGTTATGTTTTTCTTACCTCAAATTTAGCTAAAGAGCTGTTCGTTTTTTTGCAAAATATCCATATTAATACAGAAAAAAGGCTGGTACCCGCTATTAACACGAAACCTGGGACTAGAAAACCACTTTTTTTTTGTAATAATCTTTAAAACGACTATAAAGGCGATATTAGGTTATATGACAATAAGGAGTGTAAAAAACTGGAACTACTGGTATTTTTTTAAATTGGTAATGTAATAATAATATGTCATATATTTTTAAGGAAGTTGCCATTCCTACTCTGTAGTAGTATTATCTGTGTTATACCTAAAGCCTCGTTTGAATCCAATAACGTCTTTATACTTAGGAGTGTTCTTAATAAAAGCCTTATTTGAAACTTAAAACCGGCCAAGTGCGTGTCGGGCCACGCGCAGTAGGGTTCCGTAGCTAGTCGTAACAACATATTTCGACTTAAAAGGGATTTACTATCTGTATTAAACAAGTAACATCTTCATACAAGTCATTACTTTCAAAGGTTTTTGTAATTTGCACGAATTAATTTGAAAAACCAGCTAGCACGTATGACGAGATGTATGAATGTTGAGGAAGCGAAAGAAGTATGTAAGGAGTAAAGCACATGGCGTTTTATCGTCTCTGCCTACCCCCGTGGGATAAAGGCGTGATTTTATATATGTATTATGTATGTTTATTTATGTTTCAAGAATTTTGAACGAAATATTCTGAGTAACTGCATCTGACATTTCGGACCCCTATTCCTCTTGAACTAATGAAGTGAACTTATCCGCTATAGTTTTCCTTTAAAGTTCATTACATGTACTACCGACACAATTTTTTTCAGATTTTGGGATCCAGTAGTTTAGCTTTTAGAGGGGGGGGGGACGCTCTACTCGAACAAAAATTTGCTATTTAAAGTTAATTATCTCGCAAACGGATCCCTAAATCAAAAAACTGTCTTAGCAACCCCTGAACGTTTTTAAAAGTCCTATATAACAATACCCCACACTATGGGGTAGGCGACAAAAAAAAAAAACATCCCTATTTTACATGTAGGGGAGCTACCCAAAAAAAAAATATTTTTCTAAATTTTATTCTACGACTTTCTTTGTATAGTTAACATACATGTTTATGCAAAATTTCAGTTTTCTAGCACCAACGGTTTCGTCGCTATGCCTCGGACAGACGGACATGGCGAAACTATAAGGGTTCCTTGTAGGTACTACGGAACCCTAATAAAAAGGAATTGGCTCCTGATCCAAATACGTATCGCACAGCCTAGTAACTGAATAAAATAATATTCAAATAATAAAGCTAACAAGAACGTCTTTGTGAGCCTCAAAGGACTTGAAACTAAATCAAAATTATATCCAAAACGCGTCGTTTGTATCCAATAACGTATACACCCGGGACTGTTCGTATGAAGGCCTAATTTGTAACCTAATCACGGCAGGAGACACGCAGCTGGGACCACATGTTAACTAGTAAGACGTGTCTTCAACTTGGTAGGGTAAACTTATTTATTTCGGAGGTAATTATCTACCAAAGGTGACGACCGGATGGCGGAGTAGGTAGTGTACCTGCCTGCGACGCCGAGGTCGTGGGTTCGATTCCTACTTAAGACAAATCTTTGTGTGCATGAACATTGGGGTTCACACCCAGACTAAGAGTCTGGGTGTTTCTATGTAAAATAAGTATGTATTTACAAAAGAAAAGTATATATGTATTAGTATCCAGTTATTTAAGTACCCATAGTACAAGCTCTGCTTAGTTTGGGACTAGATGGCGTTGTGTGTGAGTTGAGAAATATTTATTATTTATAAAAAAAAAGGTGCGGCGGTGTTCTTTGATAGTTGGTGATTTGAATTTGTACGAGAATAGAATGTTTATAATATTAATGTTATTTAACTTGAATCTGACAGACCGTGTGGTATAGCGGTATAATTTGCATAACGCTTACCGTGACGACCCGGGTTCGATTCTCGAGCAAAAGTGTCATTTGGGATTTTTCAGTTAAGAAATTTCCAGTAGCAGCTTGGAGTCTGGCATTGTAGATGGCGATAGGCTCACCGGTGTGGTGGATTGTGGATGTTGTCACCTCTGTTACCCCTTCGTAAGTAAAATGGGCGTGATGTTTTATAAATAGAAAATAAATAGTAGATGTAGGTACGCTGAGTGGTGGTGCGCAATTGCTAAAAAAGAAAATCTCAGTAACGAACTGCTATACAAAACCATATATGAATCTAATCTAAATGCTCGCCCGACTGACTGATTCATTAACGCAGAGCCTAAACCACTAGGGCTAGGCCCTTGAAATTTTGCGAGAAGGTTTCTTAAATGGCATAGGGGCGCCCTAAGAAAGGATTTTTGTTAATTCCACTTGTATAAAATTCGGTAATTTTTACAGTTAGTAGCTCAAAATTTCGCATACTTAAACTTAAATAACCTAAATGAATTTATCTACCTGGGTTTTTCTAAAACGTATTCCCAAGAGGGTGAATATAGTGTTTTTCAGTTAGAAGTAAGTTAACGCAAATATTAAATAGATTGTGAATATTTTTTAAATAGATTAGACCTATATATATACATAGGCTAAAACCGCACGGCTCATGTAGTATCTAATATGAAGTTGCAATTACTTTCTCTCAAATGAATGGAAACTAAACATAATGAATGACTATCACTTTCAGACTATCCTAGAAAATGTCTAACTTATAATGCGTTTTGCGGCTACATTTCTATCTAGATTAAGACGTCTAGTTATTATTCAGCGGAACAAAGATATGCACTAAGTTAAATAACCTTCTACTCGAATTAGGTGATGCAGAGACAATTGTACTTTTTCCATTTATATGTAAAGTAGAACGAAACTAAAAAACTTGGAACTTTTAACGATGGCGGAGTGGGTAGTGTACCTGCCTGCGACGCCAAAGTCGCGTTCGATTCCCGCTAAGACAAATCTTTGTGTGCATTAACGTGGGGGGTTGTCTTAGTCTGGGTGTTTCTATATATAATAAGTATGTATTTACAAAAAAGTATATATGTATTAGTATCAGTTATTCTAATACCCATAGTACAAGCTCTGCTTAGTTTAGGACTAGATGACGTTGTGTGTAAATTGTGATATATTTTTATTTTTTTAAATACTTAGTTGTCCGGCAGATTTGCATGGAATAACAATTTTGGTATCCGGTTTCAGATGTAAATTGGGATTGTAATTGCCATGGTCTCGATGGTCTAGTGGTTATCGTATGCGCATCTCACTGCTAAGTCTTGGGTTCGATGCCCGGATCGGGTAAGTGTCATTTGTGAAAAAATAATAATGAGCACACACACACACACACACACAGTTAACATTAAGTTATAAGACTAGTTTTATTTAAGATCCAACATATATATTTTTCTGTAAATACAGATTTCCTATTCCAAATTCACTATATAACTCTAATCATTAACACGAGATTACTTAATTAACAAGCTCATTAGACCAAACAGTAAGTAACCAACAGATGCTCGTGACCATTATTTCTAACGGCATCATCTAACCAACATAATCCTAGCTGCAGCTCCGTCAGATCCCATTGTGGTGAGGCCATCACCCCGGTTAGACGAGTTTGATAACTTCCGGCAAGTTAGTTCGGGGTTGCTTTAGTGGAGATTTAGCCCCATTTTGAGGAAAATATCGAAATTCCAGAAACGTTTGGGTAAGCGAAATGTTTCGAATACGAATGGGCGTGAAGTTAATATAGGCAGACCTCTTAAAGGTAACAATCTATATAATACCATAGATTCCCTTTGCATAAAAGGAGCCTCCCCGAGTAACGTACACAACGACTCCCTACGTCCGGCGCACCCTGGGCAATTCGCGAGTTCTCCAAAGCTAATTGGTGAATCCATTCACCACGATGGCAAGTCAAAATAAAAATTGACTCAGCCATCGACCGACGAAGAAGAAGAATACTATAGAGAGCTGCGTTGCTCATGTCATTGTGATCACTGTATATTTAATACCTACACCCAGCAAGTAATTTCAGGAGCTGAACCAAACTAATATTTATTAAATGTTTTTTTTTTTAATAAAAAAGCTTAAGCTAGTAATTTGCAAATACAAATTACTAGTATTCTTGTAAACCCCCTCCAGTTAAGCTTAATTCGCTTGTGTTAGGAGGAAGTTCACGTTCGTGGTGTAAGGGCCAGGATTCGAACCCGCGACCTCTCGATCGTTGCCAATCCAAGCCATGGACCGATCGATCGTGCAGACCAAGCATTGCGAAAAGCATCATAGTATCAATAGGTTTACCGCCAGTAAAAAAATCTTAGGAAAATAATACAAAAATTTGGGAGTACAAGACAATATTGATCTAGCAACCCTGAGCTAGTTAATAGTGTTACGGGGAGTCAGAAAAGTTGTCGGATTTGCCCCTTGATGAAGTAATGAGTTGTGACAGGTATTAGGGTAAACTGGACTTAGGATATCGTGGTCAAACTATGAAGGTTTTTTGTTTTAATAAGATACTGGTGGTAAAGCTCTTGTAAACGAGCTCGAGGGCGGCAGCACCACCGTCTCACCTTTAACCTGCCGCCAAATAGTAGTGCTTCCATTACTGTGTTCCGGTTTGGTGGTGAGATCAGGCCCTGAAATGACTGGCACTTAAGGCACAACACCGTAGTCCTGAGCTGCAGCGACGCATCTTTAATCTGCTTTCGTGGGTTGTTGCTGTCCATGGTCTGTACTCCACCTACCATCAGCTGGACTACACGTTCGGTCGCTGTGGGCGTAGTATAAATAAAAAAAAATTGGGTGTACTCGATGAAGACGTTTTTTTTGCACATTTAAAAGACAGGACAGCCTCGATGGGCTAGTGGTTAGTGTATGCCTCTTACCGCGAGGTCATGAAAAACTTTATGATTGATTTTCCTGGTGGAAAGTTCACAATAGCAGCGTGGAGCTGAAATTGTGGGCGGTGGATAGAATCGGCTTACCTCATACCATGGGACCTAAACATAACAGGTGAAGTGTGGGATTTGTACACCTCTGCTACACCCTTTCGGGTAATATAGGCGTGATGTTATGTTATGTTATGTTATGTTATTTGAATTACAGCGATTGTCACTAAAAAGTTCTCTTTGCATTTTTTTATCTTTGGTCGTATTTAAAATTTTGAATCCCCTTTTTTTGTATTTTATAGTTCAATATTAATTCTTTATTCCGCACACGAAATAAAACAGTAGGTAAGTACAAAGTAGGACGGATATAATAGATAATCTGTCACCTGTTTCTGTTCCTTCTAAATAAAATAAAATAAAAATAAAAATATAGGTACAAAAGAAATCATATTATTTAGGATTCTACGAGAGGGAGAAGATAAACAAGTTTGTAAAAGACTATTTAGTATCTGTAAAGTCTTATTTATATCCATTAAATTCAGACTATCTCGATTTCAGTAATTTAGACGTAACAGCGACACTTGCGAACAGACAGAAATAAATTTACTTTCAAATACTACATAGGCTATTTAGTAAAAATTAATTAAACAAATTCAAGCCATCCATTAATTAAATAATAAAATTACTTATTATCCATTTTATTTCAAATGGCATCTTAACGTCTCAGAAGAAGCATTACTATGGAAATAAGATGTTAAATCTACATTCGCAGAGCAAATGGCCCACCTCCCTTTGAAAAAATAACCTTGATTGAGGTAACCACGAATTGGGAAATGTCAGGATAAAATTATAATAACAAAATAAAACTTATGAGACTTAGGGCCTGTTTCTGACCAATAAAGTATAACCTACTGAACTAAACGGCCTTACCTAATTCATAAGTGACACTAGTTACACTTAAAAAAAAAAAATATACTATGTGATGTAACTAAAAATTTAAGATTTTCGGAATTTTTCCTATATGTGTACTTTATAACGTTGCTTCATGCCAAATTTCAAGATTCCAGGTCGTCTGGAAGTATCCTTTAGGTTTTGATTCCCTTGCGAGTAGTTGCGAGTTTCAAAATATGCGGCTTTAATTGCTGTATCTTTTGATTGCGTTGACGTAGAAGTTTGATTTTGTTACAGCTTAAAGATATTATAGACTTAAGTATTTGTTAAGAATTTCAATATAATACCACTACGCGTTCATGAGTAAAGGGGTAATAAGTTTAAAATTATTAAAAATATTTTTATTATATGATGTAACTAAAAATTTATGCTTTTCGCAATTTTTCCTTTATCTGTGTTATAAGACGTTGCTTCGTACCAAATTTCAAGATTCTGAGTTCACGGGAAGTACCCTGTAGGTTTTGATTCCCTTGCGAGTGTCGAAAATTTGCGGCATAAACGGGAGTATCTTTTGATCGCGTTGACTTAGAAGTTTGATTTTTTCACAGCTTCAAGAGACCATAGACTTGAGTATTTGATATGAATTTCAGCTTGATACCTCCACGCGTTCCTGAGAAAAAAGGTCTTGACAGACAGACAGACAGACGGACAACAAAGTGATCCTATAAGGGTTCCGTTTTTACCTTTTGAGGTACGGAACCCTAAAAAACACCGCTGTTTATGTGGCTTAACTTGCCAATAGGGTTAATCTAACACCTGTTAAATTGGGGCTTAAAACCTTATAAAAGAGCTTACATTTAAGGTGGTAAGAAATTATTTCGAGTCATAATGTATAATTCGACATCTTGCCTTTATAACAGTATTATTCGCCTGACCTTACTACAATGACTAAAGTTAGACGCAATATTTATTATCCATATTTTTCTATCATACTTTCAACCAGAGTAGGTTGAAATTCTTTTGTTAAAAAGTACAAACCAAAGTTAATTAATGCTTTACGCGAGTTTATTAACAGCACGTGAGCATGCATTGAACCTGATGGGATATTATTATGTATCATTATATGAAGAGTCTATAATTATAATAGCCCTGTATATATATATATATATCCCACTGCTAGGTTCGAGCCTCTTTTCATGGTGAGAAGGAAGTCTAAAGAGTCTAATCTAATTGATATAATTGTTGTATAATTATGATCGTACACTGAAGTGTTTGTTTACACGAAACTACTATTATATCAAAAAACGTAACTTATACCCACACGTATCTATTCCGGTATATTCGCATATAGTTACGTCTATCTAGAGATATATTCCTTACAGATAATATTTATCGAATATGTATACATATAAAGGCTAAATTGATTGATACTATTGCTGTATAATTAGGATCGTGCACTGTAGTGTTTGCTTATACGAAATTACTATTAGATCAAAAACGTAACTCACACCCACACATATCTATTTAAGCATATTTGTATAATACTACGTCTATCTAGAAATATATCCCTTACAGGTAAAATTTATCGAAAAAACCTAACCGAAATTCTCACGTATCCGAAAACACAACGTTTTTAGTGCTTTCCGATGCTGTCTGAATACTGAGAGTTCATAAAACGGGAATGTCCCGCAAATTCGAAATTCGTGGGATCGCCACTCATAACCCAACCCTCGCATTTAATAAGTCGGGACTAACCAAGATTTATTTTGTCTAATATTGCGAATGTGGAATAATATTATATCTTATGATATTGACACGTGGGGATAAAAAGCTGAGTTTTAACGTGATTTACATACTTACTGAGGATTATCCTGTTCCGCTTCGCTGGAATATATCGTACGATTTATGCGATTAATATTGAAGGTGGAAGAGTTTTCGTGAGATTTTTGGAACAAAGTTCTTTATCGCGCGTTGCGAAAGGGGACTAGACGGAAAATATAAAGACTAAAAGTTGTAACGACATATTAAGACCAACAGTTGTAACAACAGTGCGCCGGACGGTTTACAACTATAGCGATTTTTGTTCAGTGTATACAGGTTTTTTGTAAGTACATAATAAATAATAAAAAATAATAACAATATTATTAATATGGATATTGCTAATGGAGTTAGGTAAGTAGAGATTTTATACAGACAATAATATTTAACACGACGAAACATTTCTAGAAAAGATAGGTAGTGCTTTTGCTTAATGGCTCGTCTTGGTGGGGTCACTACCGTGGCCCCAGATTAGAGCAAGTCAAACTAAAACATAACTAAATATCTAACAGAGTTAACTTTACTAACCATGTAAGCAAAATAGCCCTTCCTAGAATCAACTAATCGAAATCTTTCGATTATTCCAACGCTAATTAAAACAACGCAATGCAGCAATCGACAGTTCTCATTTGTTGCCCGGGAATCGAACTCGGGGCAAGCAAAGTTATCTTTGCGTGGAAATATGAGAGTCATCTAACTTTAGTACCGTTTCTATTGTGCCTAGGTTACACGAGCTACTAAGTTAAACTTAACAAAGCGAAATTTAACTAATACCTACGTTCAATAAAGGTTGACCGCTCAATATTCATTTAAAACGTATTATTTTTGAAATTTTTTGTCGCAATACAAAATATAGCCTTAAAAGTGTATACAGACTATTTGTTTGGTATAGTTTTCGATACATTATTGAAGTTATGACTAATGTTTAGATATTAGGGTTTACTGTTTAGATAGATAGTTTTTTATCTATTTATTTAAAACCGACTCTTTATTTGTTCATAAATTTAGTTACATAAAAACTTTAAAAGTAAAAAATTACAAAAAAAATGTTATGTAAATTTATGTTTATTTAAAATAAGTAAGTAGTTTTACTTTAGTTTTTTAGTTAGTTTATTTACTGAGAATACTAAGAGTGTAATATTACGCAAACTTAAAAGCAGCAAGCTACCTTTTTTATTAAATACCTACAAGAGCAGATAGTTCTTTGCATTCTCTGCCTACCCCAGGGGAAACAGTGCCACAATCCTTCGAGACAAGGAGAATAAGAATAGTTATTTTTTATGCATTTTGTCGCACGTGCCGCGAACACTAAGCGACAATTCTTAAGTTCGTGTACACCAGGCATTACTTTCCACCTTTCCACACGCACATATAAGATTGTCAGAGAACAATCTTAGTCTTGGCTCTAATTAAAAAGCACAGGGCATGGGTGTGTTACCTACAATCTAAGGGCAGCCATCTGTTTAAACTACCACGCGAAATTATACCTTAAACTTGAAGTGTAAGGTTCAAATTGGATTGTTAAGATTCTTGTATGTTGAAAAGGTGTAATGAAAAGTCTTAAATAATAGTTATCAATGAATTTGTTGTCTTAGGGCTTCTAGGTTAAGCACTAGGTGTTCCTAGATTTTAATTAGAAATGGAACCTAAGTTAGTACCTATATCGTTTGTTTTGTTTATCTTAAACATAAATTGATCTTTCTTTATTAATCCGTGCAAGCAGAAGCTTTAATAGTATGTGTAAGCATCATGATATTGATCCCTTTAATAGTAGTGTGTCAACAGTGTGAAGGTTTGATTCTGGATTTTTTTAAGGGTGCAATGGTGCAAATATGTCAGAAATTAAAGTATTATCGTGAAAAAATACCGAATCTAGAATAATTTTCACAATCACTCCGTTTATTTTCATTCAGAATGACGACCGGATGGCGGAGTGGGTAGTGTACCTGCCTGCGACGCCGAGGTCGTGGGTTCGATTCCCACTTAAGACAAATCTTTGTGTGCATGAACAAAGCAGTTTGTCTTAGTCTGGGTGTTTCTTTGTATAATAAGTAGATATGTATTTACGAAAGAAAAGTATATATGTATTAGTATCAGTTATTCTTGAATCCATAGTACAAGCTCTGCTTGGTTTGGGACTAGTTAGCGTTGTGTGTGAGTTGTGAAATATTTATTTAGAATAAAAACATCTAAAATACAGTTTAACTAGACATTTATATCTAGATTGAAAGCCTTGAGGCTCTCAATTAATAATTTAAAGTAATCTTTAATCTATTATCTGCGTGATCTTATTACGTTTAACAAATGGTAGGCATTTACTCCCAGCCCGAGGTTATTTACCATTGTTACCATCCAACGGGAAAACATATAAAGTAGTTGTGAAATTATATATATAATATTATAAAATTTTGCCCCTGATCCATAGACGAAGCATCATTCTGGGACGCCATATCTTGGATCCGGATGACGTCAAGTCACTCCCGATCGGCTGACTGCGCCAATTTATGGAGGCTATTGGCTTAAAGGAGAGTCTATAATGAGGCTACAATCACAATAGACCCACGGAGGTCGACGTGAACACCCAAAGCCTCGTACCAACAGTAATAATACAACACAAAACATAGAGCCTTCAAAGCTCAACACTATAAAAATGGCGTCACCCTTTTCTATATATATCCTGTCTATAATGCAACAATCTATGCAATTGCGTCGGGTTCCGCTCCGTGACAAAGGATATTGTGAAGAGCGGATACGGGGCGCAGCGCAAGTGCATTTCCTCAAAGACATGACAAGTTGTTCATTATTTTCTCCATTTGTGTGCTTATGTGCCCAGAAGGGTGTGGCAGAGGTGAAAAACACACATATTTCATGTGTTATGTTCCGGTCCAATGTCCCATCCATTCTTCTTCTTCGTCGTGTCGATGGCTTAGTCAAATTTGTCCAATAAGTGGCCACTGTTTTGGCGCTCTCGTCGTTGTTCATGAGCGCCTCTCTTCTGCAGGTGGTAGGGCATTTTGGACAGTCAGTAAGGTGGGGTCAAGGTTTTGACTTGCCATCGTGGTGAAAGGATTAGCCAATTCGCTTTAGAACTCGCGAATTGCCCAGGGTGCGCCGGACGTAGGGAATCGTTGTGTACGTCACTCGGGGAGGCTCCTTTCATGCACCCCAATCCATGATACGTCATTTCGTGACGTCACGTTCATTCATTCAGTTGAGAAATGTAGGGTTCTGGTAAGAGGCGACAATAGCTGGATGGCTAAAGCGGCTTCCCGGTTTGCAGTAAGGTCGCAAGTTCAAATCCTGCTGGTCCCATATCTATTTCAACTGTTTCTTAGTATAATTTGCTAAGCCTAGCTAAGTGCTATAAAAATAATCAATTAGTGATATTTAGATCAATTTATTGGTAGAAACCTACAAGTCTTATCCCGCCTATTCCAACAGATATTTAATTAAAGAGTCTATACCGTCTCGTTGGCCTAGTGGTTAGCGTGTGCGCTTCTAACAGTAAGCTCGTGGGTTCGATTCCCGGGTCAAGCAAAAGTGTAATTGGAATTTTTCTGTAAGGAAATTCTGAAATTGTGCCCATTTCACCTATTATGTATAGGTCCCATTGGATAGGAGGTGAGCCTGTCGCCATCCACCGGGCACAATTCCAACTCCGTGCTGCTAAAAATTTCTTGACGGAAAGTTTACAACGTACGTTATTAAATCACGTGACTACAGAAAACTTTTAGTCCTATTTATCTTGCTAATTTCTTGCTTATAAAAAATCGCGTAATATATTCGATATACCGTTCCCCAATCAGTATTACCTATCCAATAGAGTGGGATCATTAATAGAGGATCCACGTGAGGCCTTCGTAATTTATTTTCCCTATAATCAACATGGGATCCCATGGGCCGGTCAAGGTTAGCCCTCAGTGGATAGCAAATAAAGCGGTGTTGCTAGCTACGAAATATGTATGGGGAAGTTTTAACATCAAATCAAATCAAATCATTTATCTCCATGGGCCCCAAGGGGCGCTTGAACACGTCAAAACAAACATCAAAATACAAAAAATATAAAATTAAAATAAAACTTAGCTAACTGAATTATAATACCTACTTATTGTTATAAAATGATTTGACACCGGAGCTTAGATTGACTTTAATTCAACTTAGAGATATGAATCAATCCAAGTACCAGCTCCGATGGGTATTGCATCATGAGAAGAGCTGGTGAGAAACTCATATGCACCATATTTTCATATAATTCATACAATATTTGTTTGTTTTTCATCTTGCCTATATTACCCATTAGGGTGTGACAGAGAAGTATAACACGGGATCTCTTTTTCACGCATAATATTTTTTGGCAAAACACGCTAACGTAGTGGCACCAATGACCGACAAGAACCAATAACCAATACTTTATTTTTTGATTCCATAAAATAAGAGTAAGAAATCGATTTCTTAATATGGCATTACTGTACCATAGATAGCACACTTTTGACTGGTTCCTATTGACATTTAAGCAAAATCCTCCATGTTGTTTTTAAACTGGCGATATAAAACTGATTGCGGCTGAAGTACCGGTGAAAATAATAACATTTCTTAGTGAAATCCTTAAGGAAGTGAGTACATTTTTTGTTAATTACTCTACTGTATTGTAACTTATTTGAATTTTATCTTTTTCACGAGTTACTATACGAACTATAGGATCGATTTTTGTTAAAACGAAATTTTAAAGTTATGTTGTTATTAGTAAAATGTTATTGTCGATCACTGGTTTTCAAAAACTGACTTTTCCAATAATCGACACGTGTCGATAATATTTTTTTTAATTTATTTTCATTTGACAACCGAATATAGTTCCTATTACTTGGCGCGTTTAGTAGATATTTAAAGTAAACTAATTAGAGTCGAGCTACCAGTAATCGACAGGTGTCGATTATTGGGGAATAATATATGTCGATGACTGGTTCTTACAGATGGCACCGAGAAAAAAATATTCACCCGACCAGTTAGAAAATGCTGTAGAAGCTGTTAAAAATGGCGAAAAGATTGCAGTTGCTGCGAAACGCTTCGGAGTACCTAGGATTACGCTCCATGACAAAATTTCGGGATAAACAACATTGGGTTGCACTATGGGGCCGAGCACAGTTTTGACTTAAGGGGAAGAAGACATTTTGGAAAAGTGGGTATTAGCTTATATCAAAGACATATTCCACTGACAAAAGATTCGTTACTAGATAGTGTGCAAAAAATAATAATTGATCAAAACAGACCAAATCCTTTTACCAACAGTAGGCCCAGCAAGAAGTGGTTTCAGTCGTTCATGAAGAGACATCCAAACTTGACACAAAAAGTACCAGACAACTTGTTTCCAAATAGATATTTAATTACGATCCGAAAGAGTGATTTGATAAATAATAAATATTTAATAATTGGATAAGTAAGAATAGATAACTTTACAGTAAATATGGTTGATTTTTGCAATTTAAACTTTTTGAGAATTATTTATTACGTTACAAATACGTAATAAATAATTCTCAAAAAGTTGATTAATACTATTAAAATATTTTATTTTATTTTATTCGGAAAACAAACAGTTATAAAATATCTACAATATAAACATCTGTTAACCATTTATAAGTTGTCGCATATATATGGATATTGTACTGTGGACAATAAATGAATAAGTACTTCTTAAACAGTTAATTTTATTTTATGACTCGCTAAGCGGGTGGTGTGGTGATTTGGCAGATACGCATTACACTTGGTCAACAGTCGATAACTGGGTGTCGATAAGTGGCAACTGTCGAAGACTGGGTGTTGGCTACTGGAGATTCGGTGTCGATTATTGGAGATTTATATACTTTTTCTTTTTTTGGGATTTTTTTTAGTCCGTGTATAGTCAATAAATTTAATACATTCTATTCTTATCTCAAGAATATACTTTACCATAATCAATTGTTACTCTTGGTTTAAAGATGACTAAATGACCTTTAATCTTATGAAAAAGCCCGCTATCTCCTTAAAGTGTCGATCTTTGGTGCCACTACGTTAAAACATTATGCCGAATGATATTTATTTCAAATGAAATTGTATATTATTATTATGCCTAATGACTTTGCCAAAAAAATGTTATGCCTGATAATGAGTATGCGTAAAGTATTGAGGCTATTATTATTGTTGGGACGAGGCTTTGGGTGTTCACGTCGACCTCCGTGGGTCTATTGTGATTGTAGCCTCATTATAGACTCTCCTTAAGGCCAATAGCTTCCATAAACTGGAGCAGTCGGCCGATCGGGAGTAACTTGACATCATCCGGATCCAAGATATGGCGTCCCAGAATGATGCTTCGTCTATGGATCAGTGGCTCGCAGTCGCAAAAGAGGTGCAGCGGCGTTTCCGGTTCCTCTTTACAGAATCTGCAGTAGTCATCGTCCGCATAGCCCATTATATAGCCCATAGCCCGTATTGAGGCTAATAGATATTATGCCAAAAAAGTTATGCTAAATTAATACTATGCGTAACTGTTATTATGCTAAATGAACGTATGTCAAAAAATATATGCGGAAAGATAGAGAACCGTATAACACCCATGCTTAACCTGTTATGTTTGGGTCCCATGTGATACTGAATAAGACTATCACCACAAACAAGCCACAATCCAACCATCCACGGCAAAATCTCAAGTAACACTTCTTTTCCGATCCGACAATCAAAACCAAGACCTCGTGGTGAGAGACGGTGTGGCGGTATCCGTACATAATCACGTGACATATGTCGACGAGTGCTGAATCGCGATACCGAAGTGTTCACAGAGAGTTTACATATATACCACTTCCAATATGCTACCGTTGGACAGCTGTCCGCCAGGCAATACCACCGAGCCTGGTCGGAGGATCCTCCCTTTGTGGTGGAGGAACATCACACCCTGTTCCTCTACAACGGCATACACCTAACTTGACCAATGAAACGAGGAAATTCGCAGTAAAACAGCGAGTAAAAATCTATCTGATCGATTTTCTTTTTAAAATGTTACTATGTTGTAGGTAAACGATAAAAACAATATTATTTAACAATTCAGTAAATTCATGTTAAAAATGTACCTGTCAATATCCATACAATTCTTTCTTTTGTATTTATTTTTGTGAACTCTTTGTGCTTGACATTTTGCAAACGAAGTTTTGGATTTTCTTTTATTTACGCAATTTTTGAGTAAATACTATATACATTTTAAATGTTCATTAATTTTAAGAGAGTTTATGAGGATTTATATAACATAATATGTATATTTTTAATAATAGCAGCCCTGTATCTAATACATGTCCCACTGCTGAGTCGGGTCTCTTCTCATGATGAGAAGGGTTAGGCCTTAGTCTACCACGCCGGCCAAGTGCGGAATGGTAGACTTCACACACCCTCGAACACTTTTTTGTTTTCCTTCACCGAACGATAATTTATATGATAAATACACAAATATCTTCGAAAAGGTGTGTGCCGTGGGTTCAAACCCAAGACCTTTGACTTGGCAGTCCTACGGCCTCCCAGTCAGCTATTGCTTACTTAACTTAGACCTCACTTAAAACTAACTGAAGAGTTATCTATAATTTTTGGTATATAGATTTTTCAAGACTAATATAATTTTTAGCTTTTTTATATATACCAAGTCCCACAAAAAATATATTTCTCTGGCAACACCGAACTACCCTCATCAAATATGAAGCGCGCAGGCAATTCTCCAAAACTTGTTTGTTAATTTGAAACTATTGGTCGGTTTCAACAGAAAAGGGACCATCAATTATTAAGTTCTAAAAGTAATTAAGTGTTCTATTTGTGCGTTTTAAGGTATTTACTTTCTTTTTACTTGAGTCTTGTACTTTCGTCTGTTTAATTACTAGTGATTAAACTTGGCTTCTTTTTCGTCGATTTTATTTCTTGAACGAAGATAATATAATGATCCAAGAAGGACGTACAGTGGGCCAACGAGTTCAGTCTGCAGGGAAAAAACTTCTGAGTCATCGCAAATACTTACTACACCAGTTTTGGATAAGAGATTTACATATCTAATAGTGGGTATATTACACCTCTTAAATATGTAATTCACACATGCAAATCTGCTGCAGTCAGTTTTCACTACGACATAGAACTTTTGGCCTTGCATACTTATTGCTTGGCCCACTGTACATATTATAAGGTATGCAGGTCTGGTTGTAAGGCCCTAGATAGCTATCTAAATGTTCTAAATGTGTACTGTTATATTGCTTATGTGTGATATTAAAATAAATGCATACTAATGGAGTCATTTATTGTAGCAACATATCTACAATATTTTGTAGATGTCAATAGACTGTAATTGCCATATGTATGTCATTGTTCTTTAAAAAGTTGAAAGCAAAACATAGGTCACAATATTTTACAAGTTACTTATACAAATATTTTTGTATTTATCCAAAAAAAAAATCAAGACGCAGAATAATCTTTCAATAAAACTACTTATTTAAAACTACCCACAATATAGAATAAGCCATTCAAGTTCTAAAAGGTACTTACATTTATAGTTATAACACACAATATCTTATAGCGATGATTACTTTAGATATAATGATGAAAATGTCCATTCTCACTGTCCACACACCTGCGTCTCTCCTAAGAAATTGAAATGTTATCCTAAGGAAAGGGATATCGTCATACAGAATATACTACCTCTCTTTCTAGCATCAGATATTCTAGATAGTTTTGTGGTAGCTTTATTAAAAGTTATGCTAGATTGTATGAATGGTTTTTATTTTTGAAAACTAGACCAAATTCTTTTGAATCGTACGTTATTTTAATAGGAAATACTTTGTGAATGACGTCATAGACAAAAGTGTAAAAAAAAACATTTCACTGTGTTATTATTTTGTTTGTTACAAAAAATACTATTTTGTAATAATACTGTCCATATACTCAAAATCAGGAAGATTTTGTTCACACTCGGCGAAATCGGCTTCATTCAAATAATTATTATTTATGGATTCCATTAATTTATCTATAACTAGTTCTAGCTTTTCATCCTCTTCTAGCACAGTATTTTCAAAAGTTACCATATCACAATCATGTCCATTCCAAACTTTGGTACTTGTACCTTTAATAATCCTATAGTACTCAGATTTTAAATCTTCAATATTATCTTTCTTTACTCTCTTCAAATTTTTCCATAAAAACTCGAAATATTTCCCATGAGATAAATCTGGTGATCGGAACATAATTTTGAAATATTTCACTCTTAGCATTTGTAAAGACTTAAAAGAAGTTTCGTACTGACGTTTGTATTTTTCAATCATAGCAAATAACTCACCTTTGTAGATAAATACTTGAAAAATAAGGTTTATTATATAAATTCATCAAATAGATCCATAATAATCCGAATTTATTTAAAGCATTTTTAAACTTAGTTTTGCAAAATCTGAGAATATCAATATTTTGAATTGTAATATATACATCTCAGAAAAACAGAGGTATATAAATAGGTCTCAATCACAAACAATCTTATAAACAAAAACTCCTTTTTTTCCCGTATATCTATTTAGCGCGACCTAAAATTGAATGTGTCGCGCGGTGAGATTTTAAATGAAAATTTATGAAAAAATATGTAACCAGGATACAGGGTGTCGTGTTTCATGGAAATATTCAATATTATGCGGTGTTAACGTGTGAGTTACGTGTTAAAGAAGGTTTTTATGCTCTCGTTGCAGAATAAGCCTTTGTGATGTTGTTCTGTTTTGGTTCAAGTTTATGTTGAAATTTAGTTTGCCATTAAAAATGCCATTTAAAAATTGGGTAGTATAAAAATACTGTAGCGTACGACTGCTGACGCTACAAAGGCGCAAATGCGCAGTTGTGCGGCTCGGCAGTCGTCTCTCCACATTCACGCCGTTAGGTCATTAGGTTTAGTTAATAAGATAAGTATGTATTTCTGGTACCAGTGAATAAAGTATATAATAAGCACGCAACCTCTTATACCAATTCACATCAACATCAAGAACACCCTACAAAACTATGGATCAAGTTGATAATTTTATATAAGAAATCTTATTTTTCAAGTATTCATCTGTTGTACGTAAAGTATTTACTTACGGTTCTCGTCTGTTGTTATGTAGCAAGCAGTCCAGCTGCTGATTTTTGACACTAATTTAGGGTTGAACAGTTGTATGAAAGTCTGTTATTCTTAAATATTTTTTTTTTTTTTATTTAGAGGTTTAAGTTAAAAGTTGGTTTACGCGAAAAAAAAATAGCATATTTTTTTACTTACAGGCACCGAGCAGAATAACGTTTGACGCGGTTTTTTCAAATACCTTTGTTTCTGTTTCAGGTAAGCTACATTGAATTCTACAAAAGCATTTACGTAGGCAGACGTCTTGAGTGTAAGTTAAGAGTTAAATAATTATGTAATATTATCACAATTCATGAAATAAAATGCTTTTCTTGTCACTACTTTTTTGCTGATAGTTTATGGGTAAATAGGTAAGTATCGTGCATCCATACCGAGTGTACCGCGGACATACCACATGGAGGGCAAGTATCTTAAATATTGTCTGCACGTGTGGCGTAGTGGTTTAAGCGGTCGCCTCGCCGCTCTCCACTGCACTGGTGTTGTGGGTTCTATCCCCACATGGGACAAATCTTTATGTGACTCGCTACGCTCGTGATTCAATTCAAGATTACTTCGCAAGCTCAAGATTTAAAATTGGCACTCACAACAGAAATATAAACTTTTTCTCACTTGTACACATAAATTACTATTATCTACAATATGTAAGATACTTCCCATCCATGTATCTTGTCCGTGGGATATCCTGTAAGTACATATATATAAATACACTAGAATTTATATAAATGTTAATTTTTAATGCCGACAGCTAGCTTAAAAACTGTACCCAACTTTAATAACAGAAACATTTCAGAAAAATAATCAAAAAAAGCGATGTCTAAACATCCTCTAGCGAACAAATAAGAAAATTAATTTCCTAGCTAAAAAGGCACGGACAAACAGACAACAGGTTTGGATATTAATTCTTTTTTAATTGGAAAACGTGTTTTCCTGAGCAGTAAGAAGAATACAGTCCATTGTGTTTTGAACACTACTATGGAACAAACTCGATTCTTTTTTTTACAGTAATTTATAAAAAAAAAAAATTTGTAATGTTTCATTGGTCTAACGTATGCGACCTCTCAAAGCAAAGTCTCGGGCTCGATTCTCAAGCTGTCCAAAAGTGTTATTTGGAATTTTTTCGTCCGGCAATTTTCTACAGCAACAAGGAGTTGGAGCTATTGTGCCCGGTGGATGGCGATAAGCTTACCCACTACCACATGGGTCCTAAATATAAAAACTGAAATGCCTCACCCTTCGTGGCAACAGGTTGATGTTATGTCATGTGTTATTATGTTATATTAGATCAATTTTAATAACTTTATCTATGTAACCACAGTAGGTATGTTTAACATAATAACACATAAAAGAGAGTGAGTGTAAAATAAATAAATGAATAAATAACACAGTTCTGTTTAGGAACAGAATATTATGATGGTTAACATCCCGGAGAGTGGGATAGCTTCGCCATCTTTCAATTGAAATGCTGTCCATCCTACTGCTACGAAGAAATCTGACAGAAAATGCCCAAATAACACGTATGCCCGACCCGGGTATCGAACTCGAGACCACAATAGCTTTAGTCAAAATAATTAATATTTATTTTAAAAAAAATCGCGTAGCTCTCAAAGGGACATAGCTGGAAACCAGTGTCAGGGACTTTTCAAGTTGCTAACAATATGTTTAGCTGTCCTATTTGTCATTATGGTTAGTATATAAATATTTGTGTTAGTTCATTATTTGATTGTAAGTGTTTATATTTTTTTGTATTATTTTTGTAATACGAATATTTTTTCTTTCTTTATTTCACAACAGTGAACAACTTGAGGCCTACGAGGCAGTTACATTAAATAATTTATAAAGCTTTTGTAAACCAATAGTAGTGGCAAATTATTTAATATTACTTCACAAAGACCTCGCGTGCTGAATTCTCTTTAAGTATTATAATAAATTACTAGAAAAAGTATAATTTAATATTATTTTCGGTTTATAAGGTTCCTAAATTAGGCATTTACGGTATACCTACCTTCTCTTATCGAAGGTACCACGTGTAAGAGGTTGTAGACCTTTGTATTTACTTGAATTTTTTTGGCGCCTACATTTTCTTCAAATTAGACTAACGTAGATTTCTGTGTGAGCGTTGATAAAACTAGAAAAAACCTTGAAAACCTCTTTACCGAGATTTTAACCAGAGGCTTAGGGTTGATTCCACCAAATGTATTAAAATAAGTTTTTCTTATGTGAAACTGAGCTGTTAACTTTTTTTTTTAATTTTTTTACAGCTAACTTAAAGAATTTCCTCCTGACACAAGCAAAAATAAGCTTAGCTGGAAGAGTTAACAAGAATACTAGTCATTTTTATTTGCAAATCTAGCATTTATGGCTAAGTTCACGTCCGTGTTGTAATAGCCAGGATTCGAACCCACGAGCGATGCCTTATCCATTACGCCACGGCCGCAAAAAGCTCTGATGGAACCACTGGATCACCACTGAACCACCAATCTGGAACTTTTTATCTTCCATGGCCTGCAGCGATAGCCGAGTGGGAGACCGTAGGACTGCGAAGTCAAAGGTCTCGAGTTCAAACCCACGGTACACCTTTGTCAATAAAATCGTTAGGATTCGTCTTTTCGAAGATATATTTTTGTATTTATCTTGTAAATGATAACTCGCTAGCGGTGAAGGTAAATATCGTGAGGAAACCTGCGTGCCTGAGAGCTCCTTAAAAGTGCTCGATGCTGTGTGAAGTCTTTCGATCCGCACTTGGCCAGCGTGGTGGACTATGGCTCAACCCTTCTCCTAATGACTAGAGGCCCAGGCCCAGCAGTGGGATATGTATATAAAAGGCTGCTAGTATAAAGAAAACATACTATTAAAATATACATATATTTTTTAATGTTTTATAATATTTTAATGGGGGTGCATGAAAGGAGCCTCCTCGAGTGACGTACACAACGTTCCCTACGTCCGGCGCACCCTGGGCAATTCGCGAGTTCTCCAAAGCGAATTGGCTAATCCTTTCACCACGATGGCAAGTCAAAACCTTGACCACCTTACTGACTGTCCTAAATGCCCTACCACCTGCACAAGAGAGGCGCTCATGAACGCCGATGAGAGCGCCATAAAAGTGGTCACTTATTTGGACCAATAAAATTTGACTCAGCCATCGACACGACGAAGAAGAAGATTTTTTAATGAATAGATTGATTCAAGAGAAAGGTATTTATGTAAAATACATGCATATTATACTAGAGAAAAGCCGAAAAATTTAAAGATTTGTAATGTGATGTCGTAACAAACATATTTTTCTGAGCTTACATTGCAAACGAGATAGACCAAATTTATGTACTACGGAATTGTATAATATAAAGCATAATAATATATAATGTAAAGCATAATAAAAAGTCGTGGGCAAATCTCGAACCTCTTAAACGTGCTCCACCTTTAAACAGTCTATCCTTCAGATGTGTAGGCGTGATGCTATGAAAAATTGGAAATCTTTCTGCATACGAAGTTACCAATCAGCGTAGAGGAATATGCAATTTATTTTTCATACTTTTTTATATTTTTCAAGCGTCGTGAACAAAAGTTGATCAATATTCGATTCAGAGCAAACGTTTTTTGTAGTTTTTTTTCTATTTTGCATACGATGCGGACAAAGAATCGGTGGTAGCGTCTGTTAACCAGACTTTTATAAATCTTTGTAGAAGAAAAATATAATCTTAAACGAAATTTGCAACATTATCCAAAGTCAACAGGGCCCTCTTTAAGTACATTGTGATTAAAAATACTTAGTGTCAATTTATTCGAGGTTTCGGGTTCGATTCCGATTGGGCAAAGTGTTATTTGTGGACTTTCTGTCAGGAAATTCTTTAGTACCACGGAATTGCAATTATGCTCGGTGGATGGCGTTAGGCTCACCCCCTATCCTATGGGACCTAAGCATAACAGGTGAAATGTGGGTGTTGTACACCTCTGCCACACCCTTCTGGGTAATACAGGCGGGATGTTATGTTATGTAGAGTTGTTTTCTAAGTTATTTCACTTGGTAACTCTTAACAAAAATCACTGAAGGTAATAATTTCTAAAACTGTATCTTTTATTTACTTTGCAGCAAAAATCTACACCGAAAACTACCGAATCTTTATACGAAAGAACACTATCTCCTTTTGAATCGAACAATCGCCAGATAAATTCTCTCGCACCCCTGGGATTATTTCATTCGTACATCATTTTAATATCAAAAGAATACATTTGAAGCTGGCTCACCTCAATTCATTATTCATACCGGTTTTTTATTTTATTTCTTCTCCGTTCCGATCAACTCGTCTATGTTTCGTTGTTTTGATTTTATTTTTCAATAGTTATGCTTATGATTTATGATGGAATTGATTTATATGGCAATATTTTTCCACAATCATGTCAAAAAGTGTGGCTAAAGTTTGACTAGCATATTATGTTTATCTTTACTCTATGAAATTATAGCTACTTAACGTAGGGACTGATTTTTTATGCGGTTTTTTATTAGAAAATGGGCGTGATTAAGGTGGTTCTTGGCTATACATCATTTTAATATCAAAAGAATACATTTTAGCTAGCTCACCTCAATTTATTATGTATACCGGTTTTTTATTTTATTTCTTCCCGGTCCGATCAACTCGTCTAGATTGCCATGTTTTTATTTTATTTTTTAGTTTCGTCGAATCGAAATAATTTAAATGACAGATAGTGGAATTGACTTTTCAGTGATTTTAATTATCTTTTCTATTGAATATATGGAATTATTTTACTTTTACTGCAGTAATTACAAATTGGTTACAATGATACAAGTAGATATTCATAATATTGACAAAATTATGAAGTTTATCTTACGTATAAAGTACTATTTAATTGGTACATTATACTGACGATAATCACGACTGGAATAAGATATTCAGCAGACAATATAAATAAAAAATATTCTGTTGAATGCTGAAAATGTTAAAATATAAATATTAAACTTCGTTCTTCCATAAATTCTGATTTAAGACCTGTTAAGAAGTCGGATCACACTAAAATATAAAATTCAATGTCTCTTTCATGCTAAACAGAAGTTGTCATAAAGACCCGCCGATTTTCCATAAATCGCTAGATTCCAAACCTGTCACAATATTACTGTTTATAACTGATAAGCATCCTAACTCTTTATACAGTGTACAATCGTCCCACGATCATTATTACTACGTGATTTAACTGCACAACTTAAACCTATTAATTCAGACAAAACATGCTCTTAAAAACACAATCTATTTTCAACCTTATTGGTATCAACCTAAGACTCATAGGTAAATAATAGTCATCAAAGGTCGTTCGACAAATTTATCGTTAGGAGATTCTCAATCAATTTTAAGTTTTATGCTAATAGGAATAAGGGTGTATAGAACGGTAAATAAATATTGGTTATGTGTAAATATTATTCAAACAACGAAGATTTTATGACTTCGTGTAAATATGGTATTAAATATAATTCGGACGTGGTATGTTTTAAGTACCTATTTGATGACGTCATTGGTTCCCAAAAGGCTTGTGTGCAAGACTGATTTTATTCCCTGAGTGATTTTTTTTTTATTTGCTGTTTCTTGTATCTTTTTGCATGCAAATAAACACGTAGTTTTTGATATACATACTTTCAAAAAATCTTTTTTTCTGTGTGCTTCTAAACAAATGAAACCAGAGTATTTTTAAGGTACTTCCATACTTGGATTTATGGGGCTCTTTTGGTCAATCAGGCACTTGAGGCATGTTTAAGATTTTTTCATTATTTTTAACACTTTATATGAGACAAGTAAATTACTCATTTTAAAATCAGTAATGTAAGAGCTAAAAATGTATGTTTTTATGTTACCAACGTTGTGAAGCAGCTTGATTTAAAATAGATGATTAAGTAATATAATATTTTTAATTAGAACCACAACATTGTACGGCGTAGATACTCTTTCGTTGTTCACAAAAGTTGAATTGTTTTGCGTTTCTATGGATTGTTCTTTAGACAATAAATCTAATACTTCCTGATTAAAACAAAAGTTCGCCCAATAAATAAATAACTGGCAACAAAATTTATGTTGTGCTATTTTTCTCAAGTGGCAACACCTCAGTAATTACAAACACGATGAAGGAGTTCCAAGTTTAAAACTTTGAGGGTAGTTTGCGCTTTGTTTACAGAGTAATGCTTAGCTTCTAAAAAGGTGGGTAGTTGGTTAAATATTTGCTGTGTAATTGACTTTAGAATTTGCTTTGTGCAGCTAACAAACTGAGTGAGAAACTTGTCATGTCCACCTTTAACCTTTAACCTGCCACCAAATAGTTGTTCATGTAAAAATAAATAAAATTTTAGTGTATGTTTGAAGTATAAAAAAAAACAATACATAACCTAAAATACAATTTTAATAGCCTGTCTGTTTGTATCAGCTAATCTTTTCAAACGGCAGGACCCATTCTTGATAAAAATTTTAGGGAACTGACTACACGGTTTGTAACATCTACTTTTTACCAAAGTACCTACCTAGACAAAACCGCGGCGAAACTTAGTTTATTTGTTTGATAGCGCTAATCTTGAGAACTACTGTTCGACTTTATAATCTTTTGCTTTTCGTATATTCTTCAATAGCGTGGAAATTAACTACGAGTATATCACATGACACACCGCCAATCAGAGTACTTTCCACAAGAAAATCATCACAGTACCTATGCCTCTGCCCTTTTCACTTGATTTGCCATCGTTCAGCGCAGTCATCGCTTAATGGACACGACGGATCTGATCCAAAAAGACTTTTCAGGCAAGAAAAAGTGCCGAATCAGTCTCGGAGTTTTTGCCCAAAACCGGGACAGATTTTCGACTGATTTATTGTTTTGAGACGAGCTTCATAATGTTATTCAGAATATATAATGTTGTTTCTTCAATAACTCAATAGATGTGATGAAGAGAAAAAATATTTTAACTTAACATAACATCACGCCTATATTACCCTGAAGGGTATGGCAGAGGTGTACGACACCCGGTCTCATGATATAGAGGGGTGAACCTATCGCCATCCACCGGGCACAATTCCAACTCCGTGCTGCTATTGTGAATTGCCTGACTGAAAGTTCACAAATAACGTATTACCGGTTCGGTCAAATTCGGTTTAATTTTTTGGATCGTGCCTGATGCAGATTGTTCAAATAGATGCTTTTGATTTAAAACTGGCAATAGAGACAAATTGGATAATATTATGTATTTTGGCGGGTTCAGACTGATGAAGGCCGGTACAAATTCACTTTCTCTCTTAAAAATCGCCTAAATGCTCATTCCTGGATTGTCACAAACATTTGAAGCCTAAATTAGACTACACAAGTTTATCCTAATTGGTCTTCTCTTAAATCACTTTGCCATCTCTCTCTTTCATCCCAAGATAAACAGAGACAGTTACATTAACGTTAACACTAAAGGATATAACAGTGCCAGCATATTTATATGACCATATATGGTCATATCTCCGTTTGCAATCACCATTTGTGTAAACAAGTTAAATTTCGGCTTCATTAGAGCCATATCAGGGGTGCTCCGTGCTGCCAAGGTTGGATGGACAGGTACCGAAATGAGGTGGTGGTGAAACATACGAGAGGAAATTGCGAGAGTGTCCGTAGCGTTTGTCCTAATTTCGACTTGGCCAGATACGGCTGGCTGGATACGAGTGTTATTGATATTTGACGTTTCAGGAGTCTTTTAAAAAAAAAATACAACGTGTTTAAATCGCGTACTTAATAAAAAGGTAAATAAATAACTATGCTATTTCCCGAGTTTCAGACCCGTTTGAAAAATGTTCTCAAATCGCGAAAGTTTAAAAACATATTTTTAATGAGTCAATAAAAGATACGATTACGACGATTGATTGACAATTATCGACGTCGATCGATTTCGTTGTAATGACATTTAGAAACCAATGATGAAAAGTTACAAGGCTATGGTGTGTCAAATAGCAGACGATAAATAAACTTTAAATAAATGTTAGAAAATGTATTGAAAGATACGCCATAGTAAAGACTGCAATAAATATGCATGTGTGAATTACATAATATTTAAGAAGTCTAATATATTATACCGGATGGCGGAGTGGGTATTGTACCTACCTGCGACAAATCCTGCGTTTAAGACAAATCTTTGTGTGCATGAACATGAGGGTTTGTCTTAGTCTGGGTGTTTCTATGTATAATAAGTATACATTTACAAAAGAAAAGTATATAATGTATTAGTATCAGTTATTCTAGTACCCATAGTACAAGCTCTGCTTAATTTGGGACTAGATGGCGTTGTGTGTAAGTAGTGAGATATTTATTTTTATTTATTTATTTATACACACTTTTTAGATATGCAACTCACTTATCCATATCTGGTGTAGTAAATATTTACGATGACTAAGAAGTTTTTGCCCTGCATACCTAACTCTTTGGCCCACTGTACATAGGTATTTTTACTAAAATCTGGCTAGTGAAGAATGGCTATTTACCTATAAACATTGCTGTACTGGCCCAGTGGTTCCAGTCGTGTTGAGATCATAAAAAAACTAAGTCGTATAGTTTAATACAAAGTGCCGAAGTCAAATCTGAACCCTACCTTTAAATATAAAGATAAAGATAAATTTGGATGATTCACATTAGATAGAACGTCAGAAGCAATTACACTATCCACTGGTCCCAAGGACAAGGCCAAATACACACATTCACTCACACAAGCACACACAGTCTCAGAACAAATCTTTGCGAATCACACAAAGATTTGTCCCATGTGGGGATCGGACCCACAACACCAGTGCAGTGGAGAGCGGCAGAAAGAAGAACTTTAAAAACTCATGGTATTATTAAATGTAAAACATGACGTCTCAAACCCGAATGCATCGCCGTACATTCCATCCAACCTCATCTATCCAACTGTCCAACATACCCAGACCCCTCACATCACTCCCAACCTGACAATTCCAACGAACCATCTCTTCCAGAGGGGTCCACTGAATCTGGTCACTGGATCTCGTGAAAGATATTACCTGAATGCCGGGAAAGACGCCCTTAATGTCCCTCTAATGTAAGCGAACATGCTGGGACTATATGTGGGTATACAGGGTGGATCTCGCCAAAATTTGTAGGTACTCGAAATTAATTTTGGGACTGAGTTTAAGCTAACGTTGAAAGTGAATCTGCTGGTTATGTGTTGGATTGTCAAGTTAGTAATCATATTTATGGTAATGTTTAATGTTGTAAGGGTTGTTTAAGTTTCAAGTTATACAATAACTTACAAGACAAAACTAACTCTGTATTCCTATGTGTTAATTACTATGCTAAATGTTGTCGTTAACCTGCTAAATTTGACTAAGATTACTCGCCTTGGTTGTTAGTAATCGCTGTTAAACTTAAGGTATACATTATTTTTGAGAAAACGGAGATATGCCGACTAGTTTCGAATCTATTACGTAGATTCATCAATTGAGCGATTAATGCGTATTATCAATAATAATATCTCCACCTTACGTCGGTTTTAATAATATTAAGGTTGTCTTCCTACCATACATAACACTTAAGACTGCTTAATTTATATTATATAAGAAAGGGGAATGCCCAAAAACTGTATCGTCATAACCTTTGTGTCACGAATATAAGGTAGTAAATAATTTTTAGTTTTAAGTATGACGATTATCTAATAATAATATAATTATCTATTTAAACATGAAGAATGAACGGGGCGCTGAACATTTTGTCATAGAATAATCGCGTGTACAATTCTTTTTTATGAAACCCAGCTTACTATGATAATAGCCGGCTGACAATTAAACTTTTATGCTATTCTTCAAATGATACAGCAGTATTTATAGCCGCAGAAAAGATAGCACAGCAGCGATACACAATCCTATGGTCAATTGGTCATACCCCTTTCAAGAATTAAATATTCCATAAATGGAATCTAATGAAATAAAACCGACCGTTTCTCTTTGCCTGCATGAACATGGAGGTTTGTCTGGGTGGTTCTATGTAAAATAAGTATGTATTTACAAAAGAAAAGTATACATGTATTAGTATCAGTTATTCTTGTACCCATAGTGCGAGCTCTCCTTAGTTTTGGTCTAGATGGTGTTGTGTGTAATATAATATTACACACAACAAAATATATATTTTTTAATTTATATTCTTTATCCATTCCACCCTGCACGCACAAGAGGGTTGGAATTGCACTCTTATCTAACCATAACGAAACCATTACATAGTTATATTTGTTATATTGCACTCTAATGTTATTCTTTATGGCATCCTGGTTATTGTCCCCTTACTTAATTGCCTTATGATTTATTTCAAGTAAGCACTTGGACTTTTATGGTTGTATTGCTATTTTTATCTCCTGGGGAAGAATGTGTCAAAGAATATAGTATTAAGCTTCTGGATACGTGGATACATAGTTTCTATTCAAAGTTTTGATGTGTCAGATGATGATGAAAAAGAAACATGATTAAGCTTATCATAATTAGCATAATAGCGGTAGTTTGTGCTGATAGATATTAGGTCTTTACCTATGAAATTGCAGTTTTGTATAAAAAAAAATAAGCAATTTTTTTTTGCATGTAATTTTTTATTTGTATTAATCGAAGTAATCACCCATGCAATCAATGCATCTTTCTCAACGCAGAGGCAGTTTATTAATGCCCTTCTTAAAGAAATCAGCTGGACGGGAGGCAACAAATTCTTCAAAGATATTTTGTACTGCCTCTCGGATATTGATCAAAAAACAAATGACTACTTTTGGAAAAAGAATTCCATTAATTTGAAATAAGAATTCTTAGCCAAACAAAAATTATTTTGATTTGAAATGGCCAGTACTGTAGAACGGCATTTATAGGTTTTTTTTTGTTTTAAGACCTTTTGACACATTTTTTTAGTCGTTACCACGACTTTTTTCGACACACGCTGGCGAAAGTTTTAAATATTATGTAACAATTGATATATTTAGTGTTTCTGACCCTCATTAAGAAGACGTTGATTTATATCAAAATGTTCAAGGCAAAGATTCGATTGGGTTATCTTTTTTTATCCGTCTTATCTAGCAAATTTACGGATAATCCACCTGATGGTAAGTGATAAATATAGCCCATTAACTAAAACAATCCTCAAAAGCAGATTGTAGATGCGTCGCTCCATCTGAGAACTATTTATATGCTATATATATTTTTTGCCGGCCTGTATGTATTTATTTAAGTATGTACGTGTTCTACACATTATTTTTAGTAAAAGTAAGTACTTTCTTAATTTATTACACTACACCACTGACCATGTCTATTTACTTATTCCTGTCCATCCAAAGGTTGCCTGGAAGAGATCACTTTATAGTGATAGGGCCATTGTGCATGTTTCAATTAGACTCTGTACCACAATTATTTACTTCTTCTTTGTGTACGATAAAGAATTCTCTATCTATCTCTATCTATGGTGTTATGTCTAATAATCCAGTAATTCCAGATTTGGGATTTTAGATTTTCAATTTTACAAAGAATATGTATTGAAATATTCATATTGCGAACATTTGAACATACATTCGTTGCTGGTCTACAGCTGCCAAAAAGATTCGACATAGGCAGAAAAAACGAGCGTTGTGGTTACAGAACAACGTGGACGTGGATGTATCCAAAAGTTGGTGGAAGTTTTAAAAATCGCTTGACCGTGAGAGCGTTGTGTACACCAATATATTCATGTTTACTTGATTGTGAAACTGACTTTTTATTATTGGACGTTTTTTTTGTGATGGAGATCAGATAATAACTGTAACTTTAGATACAAAATTGTTTGTTTTTTTTAGCTCACTATGCATAAACAAATTTCTAGTATACTTGATAACCGCCTCGAGCTAAGTTTAATTCGCTTGTGTTAAGAGAAAATTCATGTCCGTGGTGTATTGGCCAGGATTCGAACTCACGATCGTAAGACCGATGGCTTATCCATTGCGCCACGGCTGCTTCAATTGGTGCTGAAGCCTTATGCATTCCCCGCGTTGATGATGGTCTGCATTTTGATGAATCTAATATATAATCAAGTCAAAGGTCTCGGGTTCGAACCCACGGCACACACATTTGTCAATACATCATTTAAATTCGTGTTTGCGAAGATATATCATTATAATTACTGGCACATGAGGCATAGCACCATAGTCCTCAGCATCTGCCGTGTTTAGGATATGTGCAGTAACTAGGTCTGACATGATTCCGAGAAAAACGCGGTTAAAGTTTTTAATTTTATTTTTTCTGTAGCTCCTAGTCCAGATATGTTATGATGACTTTTTATATATCAAAAGACAGGTTTTTTTTCGTAGAATAATACGAATGCATAAAAACGACATAATTCTTTAAGGTTAACTGATTAAAAGCAAAAATCTATTTATGATTAGTAATAAGATTTATAACAGAAAAACAATTTTAATCATAACTGCAGTAAGTATATAAGTTACTGCACTTATGTTAAGGTACATTAACATACTGCTGTTTTACGTAGTCGTACATGGATGTTAAAATTTACTTAACATTAGGCATCAGTGCAGTAACTACGTAGTTACTGCATTCATGACAAGGTCTTCTTAAGTTAATATGGTATTATATTTATACCTTTAGTCAGAAAAATAATGAAATTAAACAAAAAAGGTACGTAAATTGCTTTATTATAAAATACTGAAAATTATTATTATCAATCACAATATTAATTAGGTACTTATAATTATAGTAACAATATAAAATTGAGAATCAAAAACAAAAATAACTAAAAATACTTCAAAAGTCAACAAAAATACAGTTCTTATTCGTGTTCTACTGCTGCTATGTAAGTACTTACATCAACTGCCGCCACTGTGTTTTTAATACGCTGGGCACAGTCTGACATATCCGAGTCTGAGTCTGAAGAGCTTGGTAAATAGTTTTTATCTTTTACACTATCGTCGGAGTCTCCAAATATGTGCGTAGGTGCAGTGGTTTCAGATGGTTCATCATCAGCTGTATCATGTATAGACTCTAAACACTTTAAATCTATGTCCGTAGAATGAAGTGGCCCTCTCTTTTTATTCTTTAAGGCATCAAGATTGCTTCTCTTGATGGTAAATGGCAATGAAATAGGCTGAGTTTCGGGTTTTGATTTAACTAACGCTAAGATTAAATCTCTTCTAGACATCATCTTGGCCTGAAATCAATTAAAATTTTGTATGTTAAGGTAAATAGGCAAAGGCAAAGGTAGGTAGTAGGTAGAAGGCATAGGTAATAGGTAGGTGTAGGTATTTATCTAGGATAGAGGACGACCTCTGCTAGTACTTCCAGCCACATCTGAGTTGTTAGTATATCTCTTTCACTAATCTACTTTCATTCATTCTTTCAACATGACCAAACCACCTAAGCATACCTTTCTCAATCCTAGTCACTATTATCATCTTTCAAACCACAACGATCTCTTATCACACTATTCGTTATCCTGTCATTCAAGGTTACGCCACACATACTACGTAAGTACTACTTACTAACACACAAACTGAATAAGTACTTATTAATATTTTATATAGAGATTACTTTCATTACATTTGTTAAGTAAACTATCAACAAATATATATTTCATTTCAATACCTACATAACACTTTATAATTCTATAACCTAAAGTAGGCACCTAATAATTAAATTTAATAACATAATATGAATACTAATAATTAAAATGTATTATGGATAAAATATCTTTACATAATACCTACTAAAATATATACTTACTAATTTATTAACAAATAAACTTACCGCGTAAAATAAACTGAAGCTAATGAAACACACAACACACCCTCCCGGCACGAACGCAACTTCGCGAAGCGCAAGGATGACCCCGATGACCCATCCCCGCGCGTCTGCCCCGCTCACCTTAGTAGTTCCTTAGCTTTTTTGCAGTAACTCACTGATTTAACACAGGATTTATGGCGTTCTATTGAAAATGATGTATGATTTGCTTAGAATAAATGCAGTATATTGTAATATAGTAGAACTTGGTATGTAAATACGTGTACGAAAATATAAACTTTCTACGAATAAACGCAGTATCTAATACATACTGCACTTATAAGTAACTGTTCCATATGAACCCGTACAACATAATAAGTATAAATGCAGTAACTATAAAATACTGCACTTTTAAGTAGGAATTTACGTATGTACTCTATAAATCATACTAAAATATGAGCAGTAACTTTGAATACTGCATTTATTTGTAGATTGATAATATACCTCAATGATCAAGTGGTGCCGTATCTATGATTACTGCACATAAGTTAAGCATATTAAGAATTGAAATCCTAGTTACTGCGCTTTTGCTTCCTGGATTTCATGGTTAGAAAAGGAATTTTGATACAGGAGTGAGAACAAAATATAGAGTTTTTTTTCCTCATTCCAAATATGTACTTAACTCAATTTCGTCAAAAACCCTAGTTACTGCACATATCCTAAACACGGCAACTTTAGTCAATAATAGACCACGTCCAAATTAAACCAATGATGGCGATGATTGAACAAGTCCAGAGCCCGTAAACAGATACTTAGTTTGATTATTTTATAGACAAAGGCGTGCATCCAATCAGCTCGCAGCTCACTTGATGGTAACTGACAACTGCACACTATCAGATCATTTACTGACAATGTTAATAATAGGTACAACGTCAGCCTTTAATAAAGGAACACGAAGCTTTTTTATAATAAAAATGGAATTGACCTTAAAAGAATCAAATATATATCATCACATAATTTATCATAATATATACAGGGCTACCTGTATTCATTATTTCATATTAAAGCAGCCCTGCATTTAAAACATGTCCCACTGCTGGGCTCGGGCTTCATCTCATAAGGAGAAGGGTTAGGCTACCATGCTGGCCAAGTGCGGATTGGTAGACTTTACACGCCCTCGAGCACATTAGGCACTCTTAGATATGCAGGTCTCCTCACGATGTTTTCTTTCACCATTAGCAAGCTATAATTTTTTTTTTATACTACGCCCACAGCGAACGAACGTGTAGTCCACCTGATGGTAAGTGGAGTACAGCCCATGGACATCAACAATCCACAAAAGCAGATTATAGATGCGTCGCTGCAGCTGCTGCAGAAAATTATAGCTTGCTAATGGTGAAAGAAAACATCGTGAGGAGACCTGCATATCTAAGAGTGCCTAATGTGCTCGCCATCATTGGTTTAATTTGGACGTGGTCTATTATTGACTAAAGTAGATCCAAAATGTTGCTTTACAGATTTTATGATAAAAACATAATCCTTCGCGGAAATCGGATAAAAATACATAAAATTACAATCTTTTGGATACTAATAGAAATACGAAATATGTTTTAACTGCTTTTATAAATTTAGTGTTATCATAAAACACAAATATAAATAAAATATTAAGTTATTTTAGTATTATACCTATTATTTAGCGCTATTTTGAGCGCTAAATCCTTTTTCGTTTCTGTCTAAAACTACCTTTCTGTAAATCTTTTATACTAATGTCCATCCAAAGGTTGCCTGGAAGAAATCGCGTTAGGCGATAAGGCCGCCCTTTGTGCATAATATTGTTATTGAAACTTTCGTACAAAATGTATTGCCTGTCTTATGCACAAATAAAGTTTTTATCTATCTATCTATCTATCTAAATGCTTTAATAATTTTCAACCGACAAAAAAACGGAGTAGGTGGCCAGGTGGACGCGTTGGCTATTGCTGATCTCACCACCAAACCGGAAACAATAATGCAAGCACTTCTATTTGGCGGGAGGTTAAAGGTGAAACGGTGGTACTGCCGCCGTCGAGCTCATTCACAAGAGCTCTACCACCAGTGAGCTGTTTTGAATGCAAATCTTTGTCTTGGAATCGGAATTTTTGTATGTCGTTCATTGGTTATAACATCAAATTGATCAATAGTGTAATAGATTAGTTGACAGTATACTTCTATAAAACAGTCCAATCGACGTCAACTCTTCAGCCATTCGATCGTCAATCAATTGGAATACCAGCTCAAGGCGCTCGAGTCAGTCGAGAGGAGGGCCAAGAGAATAATCAACGACGACAATCTGACAAACGCTCGACTTACACAACCCTGTTCCATCGTCCCAATTTTACCATCGGGCTACCAGACAAACGGCACTCCGGCATCGCTTGAAAATAGATATTCCTCAAAACGCTCAAAACGTTTCGCTTCAACATTCCTTATGCGAACTGCCAAAGAATGGAATGTCCTACCCGGGTCTATGTTGCCGCAAGAGTACAATCTGGGTGTCATCAAAGCAAGCGTAAATAGGTAAGCGTGCTCCACCGTAGTCATCATCACTTACCATTAAGTGAGATCGTGGTCAAGCGTGGACCTATCCACCATAAAAAACCCCAACTAAAGTCGTTTTACCAAACGGTTAAACAACACATTCGCCACAAACCCCAGACCGATAAAAGCGATCCCATTCCAAATAAAAACGCCACTACATTATATTGGAACAATGATAACTGCGCCACATCTTCCAAACAATAATAGGGATGAAACATAAGCATTGTCCGGTAAAATATAATAACAGATAGAAGAGAACAAGAAAGGCGCAGTTGGACTATCAGAGGCAGAGCTCGGGGCCAATAAAGGCCTATGGATGCTGCGGCAAGGGTGTAGATTCAACTGAAAGTGGCACGAGCGTAGTTCAAAATAGATAAAAAAAATACAGAATGACCACGAACAAACATGCATTTTTTTAGTTCAAAAAAGATAAAAAATATACAAAATGACCACGAACAAAAATGCATTTTTTTAGAGTAGGATGTGTCTATTCAAAAAGAAAAGTTACAATCCGATTATAAATTTATTAAAACCGGGTAGTCGGGTCTACTCATAAGTATGTTGTTTAAAGATCTGGCATACTTAAATGGGTAAGGCCGTTAGCTATTTGCTCGATGCGGGAGCGGTGCAGTAAATATTAAATATTATCTCTCTGATTTCGTCAATTATGTTGGGTTATTGAAGAATGATGTAAGTTTTGTAAGCAGTTCTAATGCATATTTGTTTTCCCCTATCAAAAAGATAAAGATGGCAAGAGAAAGGACTTGCAAAAAGAAACTTGTCCCATAATTCAAAAATATAATAATATGAACTCTTATACTGAGTTTACATATTTTTAATTCAGTTTTATGAAAACACAAATACAATACAATACCACAAACCTTATGACACCCTGTGTATATTTGATGGTCACAAATAAATATATAAAAATCTCAGTAATATTACAGATAAAAAAATAATCTAAGTACAAAATCTATAAAATTTCAAAGTTTTTGACGAACATTTTTAAGTGCACACTGGACTTTAAATTAAGATTAAAAATGTTTATTATACTAAAATATAATAAATAAATAAATAAATAAATATGGTTCTATATCTGTTTTGGAATAACGACATACAATTTTGACAATATTGTGAGAGAGATATATTAGTTTCTCGTTGATTCCGCGGGCCAACATGAACGATGTTGTCTCTAACCTAAAAAGTATGTTCTTTAATTTTCTCATAAACACCTTGTAATTAATATTGCCGTACTAAGCATCTCCATAAAAAAGTAACTTAAAAAAAAACCAGACGCTGAAACTTTACCGCAAGAACAATTGCTTTTATCGATTCTATTGAATGAAAACATCTTGAACTAATTTAGTATTCTTTGAAAGTTTCTACGAGGTAGGAGATATACTTTTTTATAAGGGGATATTGCATTCTGAGTATATTTTGAATGCAATTTAACTTTGTTTGATAAATAACAGCGATGTTTCCGTGAAATGGGAAATATGTTTTGAGTGCACGGTTGGTGTAGTGGTTAAAGCGATCGCCTCGCCGCTTTCAACGCGCTGGTGTTGTGGGTTCGATCCCCACTCGGGACAAATCTTTGTGTCTGTTGTCTCGATGTGCTTTGTGTGAGTGAAATTTATGTTTGTGAACACCACCGCGACACTTAAATTATTGTTTAAATAGTCTATTTTCATGCAGAAAAATTGCCTGAACATTACATGATGGTCGGTTGAAATGCATTCACCTGGTAATTTTGAAGATTCGTGAAGCAAAAAACATAATTTTTTGAAAAAAGCACCCTGAAACTACAACGCTTTCTCTTTTAAATCTGTCCATCCAAAAGTTGCCTGGCAGAAATTGGGTCAAGCGATAAGGCCGCCCTTTGCATATTGTTATTGTCTTTCAATAGTTGTCTATAGTTTGAAATGGAATGGTATGCAAATAAAGTTTTATGTACCTATCTATCTAATTTTGTTAACATTTTCTGTAGTCACTTCTTGTATCTCTATGTTTCCGTCTATTCGAGTGAGGTTGTTATTAAAAAAGCCCAGAACAATCACAGTGCGGCCCAGTCCGCTCATTTTATCCACGTATCCAATTACTCGACGGGAGGCAGGCGAGAACTCGACGAGGAGTCAACGATTTCTCGACGTCATAACACTCATTGTCGCTTATGTATGCAGGTGATAAGGATAACGTCTTGGGCTTTTAAAGTGGCAAGTATAACACACTTATTTCCCAGAAGGTTGTGATATAGGTGCCCACAGATATAGATCTACATAGATAATTCAAATGCATGTACTTCGCGTGTCTCAACCCCGACCAAGCGTCGAGGTTGGTCGCCGCTAACTTCAGTCCACGCGCGTCTTTTGTGAGAGAAAATCATAGCGGACGGCTCCAGTTGAACGTACTGGGCGGATGGGCATCGGCGGCATCGGTGTCTTTGAATCGGTTTGGATTTCCCGTCACTAAATTTCGGCTGTGACGTCACAATAGGTATTAAAAAGTCGGCACGCTTGGTTTCAATACAAATCGTGATACTTGCGTTATCTATGTAGATCTATAGGTGCCTATCACCCACATTTCACCTGTTATGTTTACGTCGCATGTGATAGAGGATAAGCCTGCTGCATGCTGTTATTGAGAATTGCCTAAAAATTCCTAAATTATGTAGAGGAACAGGGTGTGATGTTCCTCCACCACAAAGGGAGGATCCTCCAACCAGGCTCGGTGGTATTGCCTGGTGGACAGCTGTCCCACGGTAGCGTATTGGAAGTGGTATATATAGTCACTTGCTGTGAACATTTCGTTATCGCAAATTAAATTATTAAATCTCCACATTATTATTGAAAATACGGGTTACTCACGTTACTTTAGCCGGGATATGCTGACTAGTTTCGAATCTAATACGTAGATTCATCAACTGGGCTGTTATTCGCGTGTCGTCACCTCCGCGCGACGTCTTGCACTGACAGGGCTAAAGTAACGTGAGTAACCCGTGTTTTCAATAATAATGTCTTCACCTCACGTCGGTTTTAATAATCTCCACATTGTTAAATTAGTTTTAATTATTTCGAGACTGAGTCACTATTCGAAACTGACTAAGAGGCTCGATACATACCTCGAGGGTAGACTCCCGAGCGCTGAATTTTCATACTAACGTAATATGGGTTGAACTTTAATTAGATCAATTTTTTATCTATTTTAATAGACAAATCATATCTAAAACACTAAAATGCATGTTCGTTCGTGGCCATTTTGACAAAAAAAAAATGATTTTTATAATAATTTAGAAAAAATGGACGCCAATAATCGTGTTTTTAGTTTTAAGGGTTCCGTACCCGAATGGCAAAAAACGTAATTCTTATAGATTCGTCATGTCTGTCCGTCTGTTCGTCCGTATGTCACAGCCACTTTTTTCCGTCACTATAAGAGCTATACGGTTTCCTCATACTTAGAAACTTTATTATTTTTTTCTAAACTGAACAGTTTGCGCGAGAGACGCTTCCAAAGTGGAAAAATCCCCCTCCCCCCCCTCCCCTCCGTAACTTGTAAAATAAGAGAATGATAAATGAAAAAATAATTTAATATGATGTACATTACCATCAAAATTCCCACCGAAAATAGGTTTGAACGAGATCTAGTAATATTTTTTTTTTAAAACGTAAATCGTAAACCGCATTTTACCTTTTATTTTTTACTTCAATATAATAAAGAATAAAGAAAAACATTTATTTAGATGTATAGTGGCACGGAACCCTACGTGCGCTTGTCCTACTCGCACTTGGGCGGTTTTTAGATATGATTTGTCTATAAAAATAGAAAAAAACTTAATAATACTAAAGTTAAACCCGTATTACTTTTGTATGGCAATCAGCCAAGCAATTGTTCCCCCCTAAACGAGTACACCTATCTCCAAGGGCCCCCAAATCTTAATTTGCAGCAAGGGCCTTTATGGTTTACGACAAAGGTGTCTGAAAGGCTCCAGGGCACAAACCTATATAGTTTTATGTCCTGACTAGGTAGGGTTTAATTAAATTTTCGCTCGTATTCACGTTATTTAGACAAAATTGTCGAATCATTTTACCGTTTTGATGTTGTTCTGGTGAAAGATATATTTAATAAAATTTAAAAAGAGGTTAATAAGGTTAAAAAAATAGGTTTAAAAAATTACCGTTAATTTTTTTTAACGGAATATTTTTGTTCGCTTGATCTATTTGAAATTATTATGACATGTGTGCTAATTTAGACGAAATTTTTGAGTCATTTTACCGTTTTGATGTTGTTCTGGTGACAGATGTATTTTTGAGGATTAATTAAAAAAGAGTGTTATAAGGTGAATTTTTAAAAAAGGTCACTGTTTTATTTTTTTTCAAGATAAAAAAATATTTTGCTCGATCTATCTAAAACTAATATGTGTGCTAAAAGTACCCATTTGAGGTTTTTCATTGCATAATTGGCACGTACAACGTGGTTGGCGTTGTGGTTAAAGCGGTTGCCTCGCCTTTCAAGTACGCTGGTGTTGTGGGTTCGATTCCACACAGTACAAATCTTTGTGTGATCCGCAAAGATTTGTTCTGACTCTGGGTGTGCTTTGTGTGTGTAAAATGTAATATGTTTGTAAACACCCCGCGACACAGGAGTTATTAACAGAGCGGGAGCTGCTTAACAAAAAAAACTTATTCTTTAGACACTTTACAATAATGTTGTACCAAAATAATATAGTTTTATTAATATTACCAATAGTATACAGTATATTTACGAATATATTCCAGTCTTTTCCAATTGAGTGAATAAACTATTATGATAGGCTATAGTCCCGTAATATATTGTCATATTGATAAGACCAAGTACACACGGCTACCGATCAACCTATACATTGCCAATATAAGCTGGACTCACATTGCCTAGGCAGCCTATAGAACGCAAAATTATCTTATATTAAAAATGTATTGGTTGATGTGTGGCCGTGTATACTTATCAATACATCTTGAAATATGAGATAGCAAAAATATCACATATTAAATAAATAGTAGATATTAAATAAATAGGGAGCTCAATAGAAGATTTTGGAATAAATATTTAAGTGAAGATATTGTTAATAGGTATCGGTTATATTTGTACAGTCAGACATACAACATTAGAACTATATTTTTTTGATTTTAAAACCCATTCAATCCATTTGGTTTCAACTTTTCAAATCCAAGGTGAGAAACAAGTTAAATTAGTCTGCACCTTTAAATTCACTTTGGATGGAACATATAAAAAAAGAATGGGTTATAACCCGTTTTGACTAGGATATTTACCAATCTATATATACTATGAACAAGTCCAAAAACTGTTATAATTGCTAGAATACTGCAATATCATGCCTACTGCTAATTTGTCTTATAACTGGAATACTAATGAAAATGTAACAAAGGTAAAATAAAATGTAAATAGAATGAGTACACTAATTAATTAATACAACTGTGCGTGCCATGACAATATCTCATAAACTATGACTACAAAATTATACTTGTTATGATGTTAGGCAAATTAAAAATGTTAGGCAAATTAAAAAACTGCCTTGATGTTTCAAGTCCAGCATTGTATTAATGTGTAATGATAGGTAATAATTTGTATGTAGGCATGTGTTGTTATTTCATTGTTGTTTCAAGTTTTAGTACTTACAGAATGAAAGTCAGCATTGTATGTATGTGTGTGTACTAAATTATTTTGGAGAACTTTAGATATTTACGGGGCGGACTAAATAACAAAATTCATTTTGATACTTCGTAAAAAATACAAATGAATAGTCTGATAAACTGATATCGTAGGTTACTGGGTTAATAAAGTTTAAATTGGATGCTAAGTGAGTATAGTATCGTAATATTTTAAAGGGTTAAAATTAGAATTTAACCTTTAAATATTGTTTAGCAAAGCCCTATTTGGTTAAAATATTAAAAAGTGACATGTTAAAGTTATTGATAAAAAAATGTAAAAGAAATAAATCAATACTAACCCAACTTAGTTATGTACAAGTTATTGCGACGATTCTTTTGCTCATAAAATATTTACTTCTTTTTTTTTACTTTTTTTAAGTTAATTGCCTGCACCTATTTCCTCTGAGTTTGATATTGCATCAAGTATCTTCTTTTCTACGAATCAATTCTCTATTATAGATATTCTGAGTAACGAAGATCCTTTAGAAACGAAGGTATCTATTTATAAGTTAACAGAATATAAAAATAAAAGAATTGTTGGAATAAATTACAAAAAAGATGAAGTTTTCCGCTCGGCAAGTCGACAGCAAATTATTTTTTAGTAATGTAATATTACTGCCTTGTTGGTCTAGTGTTTAGCGCTCTTACCGCGAGGACTCGGGTTTGATTCCCGGGTCGAGCTATGTGTTATTTGTGAACTTTTAGTTAAGAAATTCACAATAGCATTACGAAGTTGGAATTGTGCTCGGTGGATGGCGATAGGCTCACTTCCTATCCCATGGGACCTAAACATTGATATAAGTTGAATATCAATGTAGGTAGCAGAGCGTGGTTATTGAATAATTATAATTAAATATCAATAGGTAGTAATATTTAATTCAGATCCAAAAGATAAGATTTTTCTTAGAAAGAAGCATGACAGTAATGTGACATTTGAAATTATTCTTTTTAAAAATAAAATAGTAAAGAGTTTATAACTATTTTTAACACTCCTCCTTAATTTCATTTGTTCAATCCCATGCCTTTTATACACCAGTCAAACTTCCCTTTCAACAACGGTTTTGTTAATGCATCAGCAACCATCCGTTCCGTCTCTACATACTTAAGCTTGACATCCCCACGTTCAACCGTTTCTCTTACAAAGTGGTGACGGACATCAATATGCTTCGTACGTTGGTGATGTACAGGATTCTGCGCTATAGCCACAGCAGACTGGCTATCACTGTATAACCATATTGGAACCTCTGGCTTACATGTGATCTCAGCAATAAGTCTTTTAAGGAAGATAGCCTCTCTGGTAGCTTCCGACATGGCCACATACTCCGATTCTGCAGTCGAGAGTGCCACCGTCTGCTGCTTTCTGCTCTCCCAGCTGACCGCTCCTCCTTTCCATAGAAAGACGTTGCCTGAGTATGACCTTCTATCATGACAGGTAGCATGACTAGCATCTGCATATGCCTGAAGGTTCTCCATTCCAGGACCCTTCTTGTATTTCAGGCCTAGACTTTTGGTACCTTTTAGGTACCTCAGCACCCGCTTTACCGCTGTAAAATGTTCTTCAGCATAGCAGCTGTTGAACTGACTTAAGTAATGCACAGCATGTGCAATATCTGGCCTCGTGCATACAGACAAATACATAAGTGAGCCTATCAAGTTTTGGTACGGTACTCGCTCATCACATCTGTGATTGTCACCTGGTCTCTCTAGTTTCTGGCCAGGTGCTAGAGGTGTTGATACTATCTTACACTCTTGCATTCCAAATTTTGAAAGTATTTTGTCAATATACCTCTCTTGATCTATCTTTATACAGTCATCTGACTGAGTGATACGGATTCCCAGCATTAGTTCTGCTTGGCCCAGATCTTTCATTTCAAACTTGTGGGTAAGGTCCATTTTTAGTTTTTCCAACTTCTTTAGATCCTTCCAAAATAATAATATGTCATCTACATAGACCGCTAGGATGATGTCCGGCCTAATATAAACGCATGGCTCGAATTGAGATCGTTTGAAACCTAGGTTTAGCAACTCTGCGTTAAGTTTTTTGTTCCATTCTCTTGGCGCTTGCTTTAATCCGTAAAGAGAGCGTTTCAGAAGACACACGTAGTCCTCTTTGCCCTTCTCTTCAAAACCCTCAGGTTGTTTCATATAGACAGTTTCAGATAGTTCTCCATTCAAAAATGCTGTCTTTACATCCATTTGGTCAATGTTCCAGCCATCTCTTGCTGCCATTGCCAACAAAATTCGAAGTGAACTGTGTCTGACCACAGGTGAAAAAGTTTCGTCATAATCTACTCCATGACGTTGACTAAATCCTCTTGCGACAAGACGTGCTTTATATCGTGTCTTATTTCCCGCCTCTTCTTTTATTCTAAATAACCATTTTGAATCAACGACGTTACATTTCACTGGCGGTCTCACAAGAACCCAAGTGTTGTTCTTGTATAAGGCATCCAACTCCTCCTTAATCGCGCTTTTCCACTTCTTGCTGTCAGATTTCGATAATGCGTCTTTAACTGAAGTTGGATCTTCACTTACCTCTGCCTTATATGACACAAAGTCTGGATACTGCTTGTGCATTCGATTTCGCAATGGGTATCTCCGTATACTCTCTGCTGAAGCGTCTGCAACAAGACTCTCTGTATCCTCACTGCTTTGTTCACCACTTCCCTCTGGAGTGGGTTCGTGAACGTCATTTTCTTCTTGAGAGATATCTTCGTGAGCAGCCACTGGTTCTTCACAGTCTTGAAAATCTTCTGTATCCTGATTGTTCTCAACGATTACATACTCAGTGTCGTCTTCTTTATCTATCAGAAGCTGTATCCTCTCAGAGTTTTCATCGACTTCCCCAGTTTGTCCCTTGAATTTTTCATTCTCATGAAATACGACATCTCGAGCCTTGAAAAGTTTTCCAGTATCAGGTTCGATGAGACGATAAGCTTTTGCATCGTCACAAGAACCTACGTAGATCAGCTCTCTACTCTTTGCGTCCCATTTGGTTCGTTTTTGGTCAGGTACATGCATAAAAGCTTTGCACCCAAAAATTCTGATTTGAGTCAGGTCACACTTACGTCCAGACCATTTCTGTTCTGGTGTCACATTTCTCACAGCAACAGTAGGAGACCTATTCTTCAGGTACACAGCATGACGGACTGACTCTGCCCAAAAACGTTTAGGTAAGGTCGCCTCTGCGAGCATACACCTCGCTTTCTCACAAATGGTGCGATTTGCTCTCTCCGCTACACCGTTCTGCTGGGGTGTATATTCAACTGTAAGTTGTCGCTGAATACCATATTTCTTCAGGAACTCATCCATTCGTTTATTGACAAACTCTTTGCCATTATCATTTCGAAGAGCTTTGATTTTCTTGCCCGTTTGGTTTTCTACAAGCGTCTTGAACTCAACGAACTTCTCAAATACTTCACTCTTCTGCTTGAGAAAGTATACAAAAGTTTTACGACTAAAATCATCAATAAAAGTCAAAAAATATCGGCACCCACTGATTGATGGCACCTCCATAGGCCCACACACATCAGAGTGCACTAACCCGAGCATCTCATTTGCTCTGCTTATACCGCTTTTTTGGAATGGTTGTTTGGTCTGCTTTCCCATTAGGCACGGTGGACACTCCAGTCTACTAAGTGAGTTAGGAAAACTTACCCCTATGGCCATCTTATTTCGCAGTAATTTGAGGTTTCCCATACCAAGGTGTCCCATCCTCCGATGCCACAGCATTAGCATGTTGGTATCTTTATCTGTTGTGGCCAGCGCAGAACCCTGTAAGCAGCACTTAATTTTATAGATGCCCCTCTCTTCTACACCTTTCACTACAGCCTTACCTGTCACCTCACACTCATCATTCTTATAAATGTCACAACCATTCTTAGTAAACACCACTACAAGACCTTTCTTTGTAATTGCATTCACACTCAACAAGTTAGACGATAAATCTGGTACAAATGTTACATCACTAATGGTTAGTCCTTGAAATATAGATTTGCATTCAACTGTTCCTACACTTTCACCAAGCACTTCTCTTCCATCTGCACACATAATCTTCAGTGGCTTCGGGGTTTTCTTAAGACTTTTAAACCATGATTGCTTGCAAGACATATGTGTAGATGCTCCTGAGTCCACTATCCAATTATTGGTGATTCCTGCCTCTGAAGTACCATGCATTGCAGCATTTTTATCTCGGTTTGGATTATCTGGACAATCCTTTGCCTTGTGTGGCCTGTCACAGATAAAGCACTTACACTTAGTCTTTTCTTTGTTAGAGGTACTCTTCCCCTTGAAATTCCTTTTCTTCTTTGTTAAAAGTGCTGAGTTTGGTTTAATGTTAGTACTTGCTGCGTACTCATCTTCCATCTGGAACAGTTTCCCTTTTATATAATCTGTGGTTAGAATGGCATTAATATTCTCTATCGCCAGTCTCATTGGCTGAAACTCCACTGTGAGTCCTTGCAACAATAATGCAGCCAATAACTCATCATCAATCTCCTTTCCAATGTTTCTGAGATCCTGAGCTATACTCATTGAGGTTGTTACGTATTCCCTTACGGAAGTAAATTGCTGTAGTTTCAGACTTACTAGCTTTGTTAACAATTTACACCGATTATTTAAGCCTTTGTCTTCGAACGCTCTCTCCAGGGCATCCCAAGCCTCTTTCGAATTTTTGGACTGACGTACGTGGACAAGACAGTGGGGCTTCAACATTAGGCAGATTTTCGCTCTTGCCTTTTGGTCCCGTTTGCAGCCCAGTGCATCCGTTGCAGCTGGTGTAGTATGGATATACTCCCAGAGATCCTCATGGGTTAGATGAAGTTCCATGAGAAACTTCCACGTCGAGTAATCAGTGCTCCCATCTAACTTCTCAGCAGCGCTGAGGTAGCCCGAACTTGACGAAGTCCTCTCCATCGTCATACCAGAACTGCTAACACTCATACTTCTCTATTTTTCAAAAAACCTTCGCGTTGCAGGTCCATAACCTGATATAAGTTGAATATCAATGTAGGTAGCAGAGCGTGGTTATTGAATAATTATAATTAAATATCAATAGGTAGTAATATTTAATTCAGATCCAAAAGATAAGATTTTTCTTAGAAAGAAGCATGACAGTAATGTGACATTTGAAATTATTCTTTTTAAAAATAAAATAGTAAAATAAAATAGTAAAGAGTTTATAACTATTTTTAACAAACATAACAGGTAAGGTGTGGGTGTTGTACACCTCTGCCGCACCCTTCTGGGTAAAATAGACGTATGTTAATACAATATTAATACAATTTTTATAAAATTACCTCCCACGAAAACCTATATTATTCTATCCTAGAACTCTTCGACACTATTTAATAACAAAAGTTGTGTTATAAGACCAATAACCGATGACCTCGAGAACTGTCCGACATTGTTTTCTCAGCGAAATAGCCCATTTTTCTTGAACAATATTTGAACACACCTTGAACAAACATGATAACACGTCGCAAACAAAGGTAACAAAAAAGATCGAACATTTTTTTTATACTAGTCGGCTATCCGTGGATTGACTGATTTTTGTTTTAGTTTTTTATGGACTACAGTTTGAAATTGCTAGCCACTAGCAAAATTCTACTGTGACTCGTAGAAATCCTATGTATATTAGTATACATAGTGCAGGTACGGTTTATTTAGTTTACCTTAAAAAACAGAAATTCACTACAATTTTGAAACACATTTTTCAAATCTTTTTTTTGGTATGCCGAAATTCACAATAGCAGCACGGTGTTGGAATTGTGCCCGGTGGATGGCGACAGTGTCACCCCCAATCCCATGGGACCTAAACATAACAAGTGAAATGTGGGTGTTGTACACCTCTGCCACACCTTTCTAGGTAATATAGGTGTGATGTTATGATTAATTCAATCTTTATGTTTTTTTAAATATATATCAAAAACGTAATAAGTAAGAAACAAACGAGCATTTTTGTTACATTTTTCTTCGAAAAAATAACAAAGAAACAAGGAGAAATTCTTTTGCGCTGACAAAGATGGATGCAACTATAGGAGCGAGTAAACACCCTTAACGATGCCTTTATATATTCTACGTGGGTAAAGCAGATTAATGAGTGTTTACGGCACAGGAATGCATGAGGCATTCCTTGCTGCTGGTGATGTGACGAACGAATACTATTGTAATAGATATGAATATCGGGCGTATTCGCATCCGTGGCAGACCCAGAAGGAGATGGCGGAATGAATTGGATTCCTACTAAAAGGACTGGGCACTACATACCGTAAACAGAGAGAAGTGGGAAAAGGGTTGGGCCTTTGCCCTGCAGTGGGACACTATAGGCTCGAAATAATAATAAAAACTAAACCAAAACATCTGCCGAATAGTATTGTATCTTAGGATGGCAATAAATGAAATTAGTCAATACGTTTTCCTAAAATTAGCAAGGTTAAAATGCAACACTAATATACAAAGCTCAGTCTAAGAATTCAAATTTGGATTTGAATTTGGATTTGAATTTTGTATTTGAATAATATTTAAAATCCACTCTTTGGCATCATTACGCAAATTCGCATCGACAAATTGTTACTTTTGCACCATCCCTTTAGCCGCCAATTTAGTCTGAGTCGCATCAGAGTCTCACTTAGCGCTCTGTTTTGCGCTTCTACAGTTTTAATGAAATATTTTTCTTCGTCAATTTAATAAATGAATGCTTTGAAAACTATCAAGTGCTTTGGATTCGATTCAGACGGGCTATTGAGCAGGGTTGCTAGGTTTAAGCTGGTGTATTGTTATTCTTTAATTAATAAAAACTCAACTCAACTCAATCATGATAAAGTGTTCGTCACTTAATAAAGCTCTTTATATTTGGTAAATTTTCCATTTCATTGTTCGTCTAATACGATTATTTTTCCGTATTAGTAGCATCACTACTTTTACATCCTACAGATGCCTTGCTTTCCATAAAAGTGCGTGTAATATAGAAGAAAATCCTTGGCTCGTCAACGTGCACGACGATTTTATTCGAATATAAAATGTAGTTATGGTGTTTTACTTCGGAAGGAGGTCGCGATATTTGTGTAAATATTAAAAAAAATGCTCGCTTCATAACCAATTTAATTTGTATACTTTATCGATATATAATGCATTATTTTAGAATAATTTCTTATTTATTCTGATTTAAGAGACGCGTAAAGTACTGTACGTCTACCTTAATAAATAAGAATATAATTGTAAAATGATGATTTTGTTTTATCAACTACATACTATAAAATTAAACGATTTGTGTCATTAAAAAATCTTTTTTGACCGCTATGTATAAAACCTTTTAAAAAATCTAGCGTATAAGTAACTATACAGCCAGCCCTATATCTTTCCTCGTAAACTGTGATAAAGCAAGCATACGACGGTGCTTATTTTATTATGGAATATAAACTGAATTAAGGCCGGCGTGTAAGCTTTACAAATTGTCACCTTTGGCTGTAATATCGTAGAGATTTGACCAAATTGCGTGACACGAATTTACATACATATCGCGTCCGAGGGTAAATTGAATACGGTATTTATTAGCGTTATACCACTTACGTGTTTTTACGTCGGTAATTCAATTAGGTTGGTATATTTGGGTTGGGTTTTTTGGAAAAATTGGACAGGTTGACCTTTTAGAGAGTGAAAAATTAATTGAGTTTGCGGTTCGTCTCGGGTCTAGAATATATTTGAGAATATCCAGTTAAATATCAAGGTTAAATTAAAGTGTCTGTTGAAAAAGAAAATTTACTATTGAGGTCATTTGTACCTTTTCCTGGTAAAGGTTTATATTTTATATATTATTATTTTTTAATTTTTAAATAACGCGACGGCTGCAATAGGAATAACTCCTGTGTCGCGGAGGTGTTCACAAACATACGTGTCACACAGTTATATGCCAGTTACAATACAAATTTTGTATTTTTTGTTATGTATCCCAAATAGTCCCAATATAAGTAAAACTGGCTTAAGAGACGTAAAATAAATTTGTGTCATTAAAAAATCTTTTTTGACCGCTATGTATAAAACCTTTTAAAAAATCTAGCGTATAAGTAACTATACAGCCAGCCCTATATCTTTCCTCGTAAACTGTGATAAAGCAAGCATACGACGGTGCTTATTTTATTATGGAATATAAACTGAATTAAGGCCGGCGTGTAAGCTTTACAAATTGTCACCTTTGGCTGTAATATCGTAGAGATTTGACCAAATTGCGTGACACGAATTTACATACATATCGCGTCCGAGGGTAAATTGAATACGGTATTTATTAGCGTTATACCACTTACGTGTTTTTACGTCGGTAATTCAATTAGGTTGGTATATTTGGGTTGGGTTTTTTGGAAAAATTGGACAGGTTGACCTTTTAGAGAGTGAAAAATTAATTGAGTTTGCGGTTCGTCTCGGGTCTAGAATATATTTGAGAATATCCAGTTAAATATCAAGGTTAAATTAAAGTGTCTGTTGAAAAAGAAAATTTACTATTGAGGTCATTTGTACCTTTTCCTGGTAAAGGTTTATATTTTATATATTATTATTTTTTAATTTTTAAATAACGCGACGGCTGCAATAGGAATAACTCCTGTGTCGCGGAGGTGTTCACAAACATACGTGTCACACAGTTATATGCCAGTTACAATACAAATTTTGTATTTTTTGTTATGTATCCCAAATAGTCCCAATATAAGTAAAACTGGCTTAAGAGACGTAAAATAATTTAGTAGATTTTTTTTTGACATTTTTTAATCATAATATTAGGGTTTTATTTCTACAAACCAACAATCCTAATAATAAATAACAAATAAAGACTTGTGTATAAACCCTTATGTGGTGCCATGGGGTCTATAAAAAATAAACCGCTGCTATTTTAGGGATCCGTGCGCACGTACTTACATCTTAATTCGTACAGGTTAATGGCGAAACGCTTTAATACGGCTCTCTGTTACACCGTATACGTTAGGAGATATTTATCTCGGATTTGAAGATTCGTCTTTGAATGAAGATGATAAAAAATCGATTGACTCGATGGTCTAGTGGTTAGCGTTCGAATCTCACTGCGGTCTCGAATGCGGGCAAAGTGTTATTTGTGAACTTTTCGTCAGAATTTACAACAATTTTCTGGTGGTAGAGCTCTTGTGAATGAGCTCGAGGACGGCAGCACCACCGTCTCACATTTGACCTGCCGCCGAATAGTAGTGCTTCCATTACTGTGTTCCGGTTTGGTGGTGAGATCAGGCCCTGAAATTACTGGCACATGAGACATACCATACCACCGTAGTTTAGTATTTTTTTTTATACTACGCCCACAGCGAACGAACGTGTTATCCACCTGATGGTAAGTGGAGTACAGCCCATGGATATCAACAATCCTCAAAAGCAGATTATAGATGCGTCGCTGCAGCTGAGGACTACGGTGCTATGTCTCATGTGCCAGTAATTTCAGGGCCTGATCTCACCACCAAACCGGAACACAGTAATGGAAGCACTACTATTTGGCGGCAAGTTAAAGGTGAGACGGTGGTGCTGCCGTCCTCGAGCTCATTCACAAGAGCTCTACCACCAATAAATGAAGTGAGATAATGTTGTGATTTTATGTATGTAAATTTAAAAAGGTATAGACCGTAAAATGCCAACCGTAATGGCAACAAAAATGCCTATATATTATGTGTATTATGAGTTACTGATTCGATTCATTATTAAATTATGTTTATTTAGTTTTAAGAATGAATATATTAATTATACTTTTTGGTTATATCTTTTGTTTTACACAACGGTGTGACACACAGTCGTAGTCGTTTCAACTACTGTTTTATTCTATCTATTAAACAGATCGTAACAGGTCTTAATGGTCTTGTTATTAACATACAGAACCACTATTGGGAAATTGATTTTATTTTCTTATCTTATTAAACGTTTAAACGTAGCAGGTAGTGTGCAATGTTTTATAGAGTTATTGGTAAGTCATATCAGTTTGTTTAAAATTGAAATATAATAATCACACATTACAGTATATACAATGGTTAATTTAAGAACAAGTAATGACCATTTTTAGCCAAGCCTTACTCAAGCTAAGTCGAGCGTAACAGACTGTAGAATACTATTGTAAACAATATAAATATTTAATTATAAAATACATTACACAATACCAACATAATAACAATGACGTGTAGACTTGGAGTAACATTGTGTGTATAATAGGCCAAAGGTCAGCAAAGTGCTATAACATGCGGCTTGTAGCGATGATTTTGAGCAGGAGCTAGACAATTTTGTTTGTTCTTTTGCTGATGTTTGTTGTTAGGAAAAAATAAAAAATATAGGTTTGGGCATAGAATATTTTACTACAAGCTGAAGGCTGTAGGAATAGGTATGTAAACTATTCCTTACTTTGGTGTACTTCAATGTACTAAACTACAAGCGTACCTAGCTTTTGAAAGCGACTTCATACGCCTGGAATTAGTTCTGCTTAAGTGGATTTTAGCGTTATGTCAAATATTTAAATACATTTATTGATAGTCAGACAATCATACGCAAAAATTATGATAGAATCCGATCAGTTGACATGAAACAAAAAATGTTTTTTTGGCATACTAGTCGTGTAAATAGAAAAATAAAAGTTATAATAACTTTATTTATTTGTATTGATCCATTAAACTTCTATTTCTTTAATAATACACCAGCTTAAACTAAGCGACCCTACTCAATATCTCCCGTCTGAATAGGATCCACTTGATAGTTTTTCAAAGCATTCATTTATTAAATTGGCGAAGAAAAATATCTCATTAAAACTGTAGAAGCGCAAAACAGAGCGCTAAGTGAGACTTTGATGCGACTCATTCTACGTTGGCTTAAGGGTTGGTGCAAAGTAACGATTTGTCGATGCGAATTTGCGCAATGATGCAGAAGAGTGCATTTTAATATTATTGACTGCCTGTGTTTCCAAAATTTCATCATTTTATATTTTTAAACGTACTTCACTTTTATAATGTGTATTTATAAATCATAAAATGTGAAAATTATTGAATGAAAATAAACTACTATCTTAATATGGTATCGTATATTGTTAAGTACTTATCGAAATCATCCTATCGTTATGAAAAGTCTTGAGGAGAAGAAGCATTGAAGCTTCACCTATATTTTTAACCCTTTAGACCAAAATACTGTTCTAGTTTAATGATGATTTAAAGTTCTGACGACATATCACATTGTAGCATTTTGAAGTAGCGATATTACCTTTTTCATGAGTTCTTAATCTTCTTCTTGCTAGAAGAAGATACTTTTCCCAATTACAGTGGGATTGGCTTCTAGTGTAACAGATTTAGCGTAGTATCAGTATTTTACGTGGAGCGTCTGCCAACAGACCTCCACAACCCAGTACGAGGTAATACAATACTCTTTGATAGACTAGTTGTCGGAGTTTCTAGCCTCTGACTATCCGTAACTACTGCTATAGACGTTCAAATGGCTACTGGAAAACCGACGGTTAACGTGCTTACCGAGGTACGGAGAAAAGCTCGTTATATGAAAGATCCACGTCACCCATCCACGGTCAAATTTACAACTTCTTCTCGAACAAATTTACTACTGAGCTTCTGGCACTTAGTAGGAACAAGGTGTCTCTTGCCGTTAGATCCCTCACAGGACAATGCAAGCTAAATAGGCACTTATCCCGTATGGGCTATGCGGACGATGACTACTGCAGATTCTGTAAAGAGGAACCGGAAACACCGCTGCACCTCTTTTGCGACTGCGAGCCACTGATCCATAGACGAAGCATCATTCCGGGACGCCATATCTTAGATCTGGATGTCAAGTCACTCCCGATCGGCCGACTGCTCCAATTTATGAAGGCTATTGGCCTAAAGGAGATTCTATAATAAGGCTACAATCACAATAGGTCGACGTGAACACCCAAAGCCTCGTCCCAACAATAATAATCCACGGTCAACCGCGATTAGTGCTGCTGAAACTGCAAGATGGATCGGTTCACGCGGCTTCGACTTACCCACAAAATGTTCTTAATAATAATATTAAAATTGACATCCTGCCTTCAGAGACTCATTTTTTTATTTTTTTATTTCGTAAGTCGTATAAAACCTTTATATGTATTTTTCAAGTGTTTATCGATAATTTCATGAATGAGAAAATAAGTCAAATAAACTGAACTTTTGTTCTAAGTATCTAGAAAATATTGGTTTCCAGATATTTTAGGATACAATATGCCCTATTTCTAAACTAGGCACGTCTAAGCCTACAGGCTGATTGATGAATGTGGCTAGCTTGTGACGTGTTAAACATTTACTGGAGTAATAAATCATTTTAGCTGTAAACTGCGATGAAAAATGATAGTTTGCTCTCGGTTTTGGAAAAAGAAGAAGTGTAACTTTTAGTCTTTGGAGGTCTGTTTGGGATGTTGTTTTGGTTTATATTGACGACGAGTCGGTAGTTCAACTGCTTGCTACGTAGAGGTCAAGGGTTTGAATCCCGCTCAAGATATATCTTTGTATATATGAACATGGAGGTTTGTCTTGGTCTGGGTGTTTCTATGTATAAGTAAGTAAGTATGAATTTACAAAAAAAAATATTAGTATCAAGTATTCTAGTACCTTATTATTGAGAATACGGGTTACTCACATGCATATCTTCGGCTAAAATCGACTAGTTTCGAATCTATTACGTAGATTCATCAACTAGGCAATTAACCTCACGTTGGTTTTAATAATATTTTTCTACTACACATAATACAAGCTCTGCTTATTTTGGGAGTAGATGACTTTGTGGGAAAGTTGTTAAGTTATTTATTATTATTATTAATTCTTCAAAAAAACATTACCTTTGCCTTTTAAAACAAACCTTTTGACTAGTTTTTTTCCCGGCAATCGTTTTATTATACGGGGTGGATGCGACATAGCGACATTTACTGAAACCATAGCTTCTATACATGGTAAGTATCAATTTCCACCGGATAAAAATTCTCTGGCGAAAAAAAAAAACACGTTCTCCGAACAATTTGAACATTGCGATCGTGCAATTTTTTCGGAAGACGTGGATTTTTTTTTTCGCCAGAGAATTTTTTATCCGGTGGAAATGCATACTAGCCATGTATAGAAGCTGTGGTTTCAATAAATGTCGCTATGTCGCATCCACCCTGTATAAAACTTTCAAACGCCTTCATAAAATGCGGTAAAATGTTCTATCTCTGATATTTTTTGAACTTGACATATAAAAATTCGATTACTTCCTCTGAATTGACCTAGATGTGTCATACAATAGATAGCCATAACCCTTGTTACTCCTATTCTGTTCCACGAAATGCGAAGTTTATTAAAGTGGTCCTTCTCACATTGAGCCATTTTCCAGGTATTTTCATATGGGTGATTTTCCACTTTAGGTATTAGTTGGAAATATAGGAATAAGCTATTATATTCATAATTGTGCCAAACTCCTAACTAGTCCATTTATGGCTAATTATTACTAATATTAAACAGAATAATATTAATAAATATAATAAATGGTTTAGATACCAATAATTGCAATATTCATTTGTTATTGTAGTGTGCTATAGATTTTGTATTGTTAGACAATTTACTACACAAATAATATTTGTATATTTATTTTATGTATATAATCAGTGTTTACAGAGCCGATATATACCTACCTTATATATCGGCTCTGTAGACACTGATTATATTAAAAAATCTTAATCCAAATTTGACCTAATAATACAGTTGAAAATGTAAAATCCTTATTAAGTTTATTAATGACAATAACGTTAAATTATAGAAAAGTTTGTGATATTACTGTATTATATATATATTTAACAATAACAATTTTTTTTATTATTTACATCTTAGAGTAATATTTATTTAATAATTACAATCCATATACACATTATTTAAATTATAATAGGTTAAAATATTTACACAACTAAAATAATAAAAGTATAATAATAATAATTTCAACAGATAATAAAAATAATAATAAGATTAGGCATCGAAATACTCGTCCGAATCACTGTCAACGGCAAACGTGCCCCGAAGGCTGGCGGCATTGCCACGTTGAATGGCAATGCTAATTCTTTGTGCAAGATAAAAGCCAGCCCTCGGGTCACGTGAAGCGCCAACCAATCTTTTGGATATTTCATGAAATAATGCGCGTGCACGTGGACCCCACGGCCCAAGCGTTTCGACCCCAAACGGCTCAAACACGTAACTACCAAGAAGGTTGTCGTATTTGCGCCGCTTGAGAGTCTCCGCGGATGCAGCAGCAGCGCCAGCACAAGCGGTTGTGCTTGGCAGATGTGATGGCGCAAGGGTGTCGACGCAAGTTGCGTCCCACACCAAAGGCCTACCTAACTTCCAAGGCAATAACGACATACCGTCTGGTCTCTTCCCATCGTCACGCGCCAAGCCATTGGGTTCAAGTACGGCTGGCACTCCGGCGGTGACAAGAGCACGACGAATTATGTCGTTGAGGTGGGCATGACGTGGAATACGGCCGGCACTTCTGCTGCAAGACAGGCCATGGTGTCCAAGGCTATTGACCGCTTCACCGCATTGACAGCGATGCGGCGAAACACACGGAACACCTAATCGAAGGGAGGTCGCAATGCGGAATGTTTCATCGTCCAACATAGTCCCTATGTTAGACGACGGGAGTGCGTACAGCCAAGCGCCAGACTCCCACTCCCCCACAGCCAGCAAACGCGCGCGCTCCGCAACACCGGTGCTCGTGTTGATAAGTTTTTTACGAACGATGTCGCAGAGAGGCGCGTCCCACTGTCCTTGGGAGAAAGGGTTGGTCGGCAAGTCAGTCCCGGGACAAGCCATTTGCCACGCGTTCACAGCGTCGGTCATGCACAGCACTTCCGAATTAACCAGTGTAGGAGACAGAATTTTCCTGGTTAATTCTTCCGTGCTGTGGACCGAAGACAAGAAGGCTGGTAAACTTACATCGGTAATTTTGCGAATGCCGAGGCCACCCAAGCGAACTGGTAAAGTTGCCTGTAGCCACGCTCGGTCATTCAAGTCCAAATTAAAAATTTTGCTAAATGAATTTTGAATTTTAAGGTCCATTCTGCTTAAAAGTGGTAAATATTTCCAAAATTGAGAACATCTCAGAGCATGGGTAAATTTAGGAACAAAAAGACAATGCCGAATTATTGTGTAAGCAGAATGCATACTGATTTTGAAAAGTCTATCCGAAACTTCACTGAAATTTTGTATTTTTTCGTCTATAAAGCCATTGTATGCTTCTTCCAAGACTGGGGACCCAAGGAGGCGGAGATCATGTTTTTCCATCACTTTTATATTGGGGGTTAAAGTGTTAAATTTTGAAAGGGCCGAAATCTTGTTAATGTTTTTATTAAAAAATATTTCGCATTTAGAAGGATTTAAATCTAATCCAATCTGTTGAAATTTAGTTTTCAGAAGTGTCAAATCTTGTAAAACTGTATCAACATCGCCTCCCAAGGTTCCATCATCTAAATACCAAACGTTAAATTTAGAATTTAATTGCCGAATTATGGGGTGTATGGCTAGGCTGAAAATGACTGGTCCCAGCGGGTCACCTTGTTGACAGCCTACTGCAGATTCCAAAACATTATGTTTATACAGTAATTTTGATGGGTGCCTGTAGCATTGCCAAAGGAATTTGTAAATCATAGGTATTTCAATTTTTGCCTGTGTCAACAAGGTATCCCTATTAACTGAATTGAAGGCGTTCTTCACATCAACCTTAAGGATGACCTCTCCCTCGCCGCAGCCAAGGTACGTTGACAGGGCATGTACGGCAGCCTCACAGCCCCCCTTGGAACCAAAACCAAGCTGGAGGGGCTGAAATTTTGATGTTAGTTCGGCTCTGTAGTACCTGCAACATATTTTGGCTACCATACGCCTGTATGTGCATCCTACGGCAATGGGACGAATGCCACCATCTTTTTTACTAAGAGCACACAAGTTTGCTCCGTAAAGTATGTCAATGATGGCATTATTCACACCGCCGGAGAGCATTAGGTTCGCTAGAGCCGTCAGCTCCCTCAAGAGGGCATCACCGGCTTCTCCGGCACCTGAGCATATAAGGTCTTTTAGGTGTTGAGGCGTTAGGCCGTCAAGACCGCCAGCGGATCCATTCCGGAAGGAGCTAACGGCTGCGAACACGTCCTTGGCTGCAACGGTAAGATAATCGGAGGAGCTATCTAGTGGATCAGGGAAAGAGAGGCCATCAGCTGGCGCGGGATGCTTGCTCTGCAAACACGTGAGGGTATCTGCAGAGCAAGGCGCTACCGAATCACTGCTAAAAAGTAGCCGTGAGGCACCCCTTATGTCACCCTCCCTTAATTTGGATTCCACATGTTGAAATAATGAAAAGGGTTTATTGAAATTATGAAAGTTTTGATTTAAATTTTGATCCGAAATGGTGCAGTTTTCCTTAATTTTGGCCGTTAGAGATTTTTGAATATTTTGATCTTTTACAACATGTAGAATCCTATAAGGGAAGGTAAGTAATTGTTCCCAGGCTATTGTGGAGTTCTCCCGGACAACAAGACCTATACAACGGCATAAGTTTTGCGCCACTGCAGGTCTCGCACCCCGGGGAACTCGTTTGATGATTGAAACTGAATTTTTTAATTTCGATAAATGTTGCCAAAATGGTACTTGTAAACTATTGTTGTTTGTATTATTAGGTATGGAAGCGGGGCTCAGATGTACATCCTGGGATTTGTGCACTTTGCCATAATGAATTTTTAAACCCCGCTCACCTCTAAATGAACGACCTGTTACCTGAGAACACAAGGGGCACTCCACCCATCCATCCCGCGATGTAGAAGGTTGATGCGCACTTGAAACATCCACATTGCCATCTCCCGAAGGGTCCAACGACATTAAACATACACTTACTTACTTCCTAATAAGTAAAAATATTTACATTTTTATATACACAATAAAAATCCTACAAAACTATTTACAAAAATATTGACAGCTTGACAGAAGTCGCCTGGCAACGGGGCGTCGTCGTTGCCTTGGAGTCGCCGCTGCTGCGTCCCGACAAAAGGCACCAAAACAACAAAGATAAATAATAGCAACTTAGAGAATATCGGGCAGCCACCAGGTGATCTTGATATTTGGAATAGTAGGGTGAGCAGCATGCGTGGTAGGCCCGAAATTGCAGTACCTCACGTTGAAATATGATAGAGGAACCAGGCCTCCCCAAAATACCAGGTAGAGGTATTTATTCCATTATAATTATATTCGTACTAGTACATATAAGAAGAATTCATTGAAATTATAGTATAATTATAATTTACATATAATTTTATGATTTTTTTGTATGTCGGCGGTGACAGCCGCGTTCCGTTTTTTTTTTTTTTTTTTTTTTTTTTTAACAATAACAATTATTATAACTAAAACCTATATGTCAACTAACAATGTATCTGTCTTTGTAGTTTCTGACATACCTCAAAATTTCGTTAAAACTGAAATAAAGGAAAAGAAATATAAAGAAGAAAGCATACAACAATAAAAATCTGAAGATACCTGAATATATTATTATACTCCACACTTAACTCTGGTCGATTAGCCACGACAAGGAGGTTTAGTTGTCATTAACAAAAAGAAGAAGAAGAATATAGTATATACTATAAATAATATAGTAAAACTACACAAGCAATATCAAGTCATAAGACCAAATAAAAATCCGAAATCAAATTCCACCATCTAACTTGTCACAAACAAGTTTAAATGCATTGTTCCTAAACTCGACGAAAACAAATAAACATGCCCAACGTATGCTGTTATAAGTGCATTTGCCGTACAAAATTCTTTCATATTTTGTTCGCATTGCCCTAAAAATCCAATACAAAGTGGTAGCAAGTTCGCTTGGCTTTATCGTTTTATAAGGCATTGTGCAGTACAATATCGTTTGTTGCTCTCAAACTGCGCCGGATAATAATGTCTCAGACATGGATGTAGGTATAGAATGAAGAGGTTTGTTTAGGTCTCGTGTCTGTGAGTTTTTATAAAGGTGAGAGGACTTTTTACATAACTATATATTACCAAGAGGGTCTGGCAGAGGGATATATCACCCACATGTCCCATGTGATGGTTGTGAGCCTAAAACAAGTAGCCTTTAACACAGCAGATGCTGGAGGCGGTGACTAACAATACTTTGATACTTCTTTATAACTACGATTGTCATTGCCTGCAGCATCTACTGTGTCAAAAGCTACTTGTTTTTTTCTTTTCAGTATTTTTTTAAACCGTTTTACAATTAAACCCTACTGCATATATAATATGATAGTTCAGTTCATTCTTTCTTAAACTCAACGATAACAAATAAACATGCCCAACGTATGCTATTATAAATGCGTTTGCCGTACAAAATTCTTTCATATTTTGTTCGCATTGCCCTTCTTCTTCTTGTCGTGTCAATGATTATAGTAAAATGTTTTTTCGTCTATCTATATGGTTTTAGATCAATAGAAGAAGAAGACCAATAGAATGCGACTAGGATTCCTTTACGCATTGTTCTAAAAATCCTATATAGAGTGGTAGCAAGTTTGCTTGGCTTTATCGTTTTATAAGGCATTGTGCAGTACAATATCGTTTTGTTGGTCTCAAACTGCGCCGGATAATAATGTCTCAGACTTGGATGTAGGTATAGAATGAAGAGGTTTGTTGAGGTGTCGTGTCTGTGTGTTTTTATAAAGGTGAGAGAGCTTTTAATATAGCTTAATCACGTTTGCCTCGACTGCCTCGATGGTTAAGTGGTTAGCGTACGCTCTACCCGAGAATCGAACTCCCAACTTCACGGTGAGAGGCTTCGATTCTCAGGCAATGTATTATTTGAATCAAATCAAATCAAATCAAATCATTTATTTCCATGGGCCCCAAGGGGCGCTTGAACACGTCAAAACAAACATCAAAACACAAAAATATTAAATTAAAATAAATTATAATACTTATTGTAATTTCTCTGAGTTGAATTAAAGTCAATCTAAGCTCCGGTGTTAAATCATTTTATTACAATAAGTATTATAATTTAGTTAGCTAAGTTTTATTTTAATTTTATATTTTTGTGAACTTTCCATCAGGAAATTCACAATAACTGCACGGAATTGGAATTGTGCCCGGTGGATGGCGATAGGTTCACCCCCTGGCAGAGGGATATAACACCCACATGTCACCTGTTATGTTTAGGTCCCATGTGATAGTTAGTGAGCCTATATGTATCTATATGTAATTTATTGATATAATATATTATATAACAATTCTTGTTAAATATAAACTGCAAATAATCTCAAATTATCAAAGCATAAACTACCACTTTATTTTCTCTTTCCGAAATGTCCATCCTAAGGTTGCCTGGAAGAAATCGCTTTAAGCGATAAGGCCGCCCTTTGTACATTTTTTTCTGTTACTTTCCTTTTGTGTTACCTCTTAAGTTTTTCCATGTGAAATTATGTACAAATAAAGTATTTTCTATCTATCTATCTATCTATCTATCGCCATCCACCAGGCATATTTCCAACTCCATGCTGCCATGAGAATTAGGTACCCGTGAAATTGCCAAAATGCAAGTTAACATTGCCAAAAGCTTTCTCCTTTGATCTTACGATCAATATGACTGTTTTATTGACGCGATTAACAAAAAAACAAAAAGAAACTAGCAAATAAGTAGCGAGATTACTCAAGTTTTCTCTGTATTTCTTTTGTTAGAACTAATCCTCAAAGAAAGAACGGTAATCAGCTATTTCAATGTCTTGCAGATAAACGAAATCAGATGCTTAGCGTTAAGTTCGAGATAAGTAATCCTAAGTAGAAATCATTAAACTAGATGCTATTTTAAAATAGAAATAGGAATAATATCGCTCGCGCCACTGCCCGCAGTGCAAGACCAGCTGCGACTCAAGCGCGACGTGTCGCACTCTCTTGAAAATGCCTAAAAGTATAGGCGAAACCGCGGTTGACTAAATACCAACATTACGTGAATAACACCAGTATTTCATAATATGAATATTGTTCCAAACTCAAGTAAGTTAAATATATATATAATAATATATTTTTATAATATAAAATATATTTTTGTTTTTTTTTTTAATACAATTATCTAAGTTTTATTTCTTATGGATTTGTTAATGTAGCGAATGGAAACGGAAATTCACAATAGCAGCACGGAGTTGGAATTGTGTCCGATGGATGGTGTAAGGCTCAACCTCAATCCTATGGGACCTAAACATAACAGGTGAAATGTGGGCGTTGTACACCTCTGCCACACCCTTCTGGGTAATATAGGCGTGCTGTAATTCTCTATAGTACACCAGACCTCGTACTATCTATATATCAATTTTATCAGGATCTTCTAATTGGTTATTTTTATAGCATTTAGCTATGCTTAGCAAATTATACTAAGAAACAGTTGTAAGAGTAAGTGCAGTGGTAAGAGGCGACCGTAGCTGGATGGCTAAAGCGGCTGCCCGGTGTGCAGTAAGGTCGTAGGTTCAAATCCTGGCGGTCCCATATATTTTTTAACTGTTTCTTAGTATATTTATCAGGATCTGTTCAGTGTTCAGTACAAAACTATCGTAAAGTTGAAGTTAAAATCGAATTAACTATATGATAGAATAAAGCATAAAGATTAAATATCACAATTTATGGAAATAGGAAGTAAAAAATAACGCTATTGGGCACTATGCCAATGCAATACAATGTGGCAATTATGTGTAGATATAACAGTTAATATTAACGAATAGTTCCTATAAAATTTAATAAACTCAGTAAATAGACTTAGTACGTTAGTAGAAGAGTTTTTAAAAACGAGCTTTCGGGAGACCAGTGTATAAAATACAATAATAAATTTTCTGAAGATATCCAATAATACTTTTTACAGAACTTTCATATTATGGTATAAACCAATAAAATTAAGCTTTCAACCGACGAAAAAACAGAGGAGGTTCTCAAATCAACGCGTAAATATTTTTTTTTATTTTTTCAGTTCTTATTTAAAACTATCATATTATTGTCTGTGTATATCTTACATTTAGGAAAAATAAAAACATTTACAAAATACATATTATAGTACACAGAAAATGTGCGGCAAGGGATCTATTACAAAATACATATTATAGTACACAGAAAATGTGCGGCAAGGGATCTAGCTCAGTATTTGCTGCGCGCAATGCACAGCACTAATTTTCAGCTAGTCCCTGCCAGAAAGAACAACACCGTAGATCAACGCTCACAAGAAAATATAAACAAACAAATATTACAACCAAACATACAATAAAATACACTAAAAATTAAAAATTAACGAAAATTGGTAGAGACAGAAACAAAGCAAAAGGAGAACTAGATATTAAAAATGAATTATTTATTAAAAAAAATATAGTTTAAAAAAACTTATACAAACACAAACATTTTAACAAAATGGCTACAACCAAACATGCATTTTAGTGATTAAGATAGAGATCAATGATGGATATAGATATAGATCTAGAAATAAATAGTATTTTCTCAGAAAAAAATGAATACCTATGACATACAAATCCCGTCACCAATGTCCCTACCCTCATACAATGTGTTTTAGTTTACAACTGTTATGCATGCATTCCTTACATAACCCGGCTTCAGTGTTGCTAGTGCAAAAATTTGAATGAAATTAAGATATTGCTGGCAACATTTATCATAGAGCTTATCTCTTGGTTTCGTTTTTGCGTTTAGTTTTTGCTGCGAGGCAATTTATTACTTTTCTGGCGGTTATTATTGCTTGGTTATTTTTTATATTTTTGTTGGATTGCAACTTTTGGCTAGTAGGTTAGTTAGTATGCTACAAAGCGTGAGTTTTTGGGTTCGATTCCTTGCTCAGACCAATTTTATTTTTAGGCAATTTTCAGTTGGTACCTGTAAGGGGTTAAAGACTAACAGAACTCTGGTAGATTTCTTTTTATGGAAGTAGAGCTCTTCTAAAAGCGCGGCGAATAAAGAAGGAACACCAATACCTTGTATATAACCTGCCCAATAAAAAACAATAACATAATCCTATGTTACCGACCTGTTATGTTTAGGAGGTCGCATTGGATGGGGGTGAGTCTATCGCCATCCACCAGGCGCAATTCCAACTTTGTGCTGCTATTGAAAATTTCCTAACGGGAAAATCCCTATTAACACTTTTGCCTACCCGGGAACTGCGAACCCGAGACCTGGCGGTGAGCGATACACAAATTATACCGCTAGACCAACAAAGTAGCTCCTGTATATTTATATGTTACAGTTTAGTATTCTTCTACTTATCGTTTCAATAGCTTCTTATATTATACTGCTATATACCAGTAGGTGGCGACTTAAACCCCTTCCTTGTTTGCCTGCATTAGATCATCGCGAGTGCAAGTGGCGGGTAGTAAAGGCCAAGACATCAGATGGGCCATACTCTGGCTAAGAGATCCACATTCGCAACTAGTATCGGATATGATGATAAATCCCCACTTGGCCAGATTGTCTTTGCCTTAGTGACACAGAAATCACTCGTAATTGTAATTTTGTGAAGTCAAATCTATTATTCTCTATATAAAGCAGTGATAGTCGAGTGCGAGACCGTAGGACTGCGAAGTTAAAGGTCTCGAGTTCGAACCAACGGGACACACCTCTGTCAATAAACCGTAAAGATTCGTCTTTTCGAAGATATGTGTGTATTTATCATATAATATCGCTCGCTAACGGTGAAGGAAAACATCGTCAGGCAACCTGTATGCCTAAAAAGTGCTCTAGGGTGTGTGAAGTCTACCAATCCGCACTTGGCCAGCGTGGTAGTATATGGCCTAATCCTTCTCATCGTGAGAAGAGGCCATGTATTAGATACAGGGCTGCTATTTTTATAATCTTTTATTATTTGTAAGCTATATAGGTCGTAAACAAATATGATAATAGGCTTTTCTTAGATGTGATATGACGACAGGTAAAATAGGTTATATATCTCTCCCAATCTCTTCTAAACAATACGGTCGTGATATTTTTTGCGAGGGCGGATTGATGAGAAGGTAGTGACGTCACAATTTTAGGGCTCGTGTTTCCCGTGGCCTACTTTTTGTAATGTCACCTGTCCACGGAATATAGAGGTGTTTTTTTTAGTCGTCGTGTAGTGTCGGACTAAAAGATTGAAGGTTTTTGTAGCCTTTGTTATATCTTTGCTTTTTTGACGTATAGTGAAGTCAGTAGTGCAGATGCCTGCTACGCGGAGGTCGCGGGTTCGATTTCCGCTCAAGGCAAATCTTTGTGTGCTTGCCTTGGTCTGGATATGTATAAGTAAGTATTTTCAAAAGAAAAGTAGATATGTATAAGTATGAGTTATTCTAGTACCAATAATACAAGCTTTGCTTAGTTTGGGAATAGATGCCGTTGTAAGTAAGTTGTGAAATATTTATTTATTTAACATCTATTTTCTTAACTTAAACTTCGCAACCCTACTCAATAGCCCGTCTGAATTGGATGCACTTGATAGTTTTTCAATGCATTTATTTATAAAATTGTCGAAGAAAAATATCTCATTAAAACTGTAGAAGCGCAAAACAGAGCGCTAAGTGAGACTCTGATGCGACTCAGACTACGTTGGCTTTAGGGATGGTGCAAAGTAACGATTGAATGTTGTGTCATTTATTTATATTTATTATAATTCCTTCCTTATTATTACATAGCAAAAGTAAGAACAGGACAGTAGTCTTGTATGTAACTTTTGCGTAATTTTTCCGATTAGGAGCCAGGGACCAAAACTTACAGGTTATGATGGGATACTTTTAACTTAAAAGTATATGCAAAGAATATTGGTTTTTACAGCAACGTTTCGGCAATATTCCATTTTATTATAAGATAATTTTCAAAAAATTTATGAATATACAAAGAATATTGGTTTTTACAGCAACGTTTCGGCAATATTCCATTTTAGTATAAAATAATATTCAAAATTTGAAAAATGAAATATGTACGATTTGTTTTTTCACAATATATTTATTATTTATAATTATTATATTTATATATTTATTATTAGGGGGCATTAATAGACCTACAAGACATAAAGTGTTTTATTGCTAGCCGCGAGAAAAACTAAAATATGACGCCAAAATAACCCATTGTCATTTCAGGCATCATACAATCAGATACCTATAAAATATTCATGACTACTTTTTATAGACGTTCCTCGCGGGTGAGGCCGCTGATGGAAGCTATTAAACATAATTTAAAAACAAAACAATCCTCAAAACTTATGATCGCCTGGAAGCTCAAAAAATATGCTTATAAAACGCTTAACGTTGATGAAGTTTTTGCCCAGAAACTCCTTATTCTTCTTTGCGTATCAATGGGAAAACAAATACAAATGCATAAATATTAAATTTTATTTGCCCAATATTTTGCCCTAAGAACGGCATTATCGATGGCGCTCCTCAGGTCGTCTATGGTGCAGGTGGTGGGACGTCCGGCTCACCCTGGACACTAAGGCCCGGTAACGCAGAGTCTTTGTCAAATTCCAATTCAAATCATTTATTTTCATAGGCCCCAGGAGGCGCTTGAACACGTCGAAACATTAAATTATACTAATTACAATGATTTGAATAACCGGGGCTTAGATTAGCCTAGGTGACTAATCCTTTCACCACAATGGAAAATCAACTTATTTTACAACGTTTAAAAAAAATTATCATAACATTAACTTACATTTTGCTCAACCGTTTCCTACCCTAAACAGATAATTTCCTAATCACTAACCAATGAAATCAAAGATCACTGAGCACCCATAGTTCATACAAGTAAATTAATCTTACGCGCTGGCAAGCTGAAAACCAATTTTTGGGTACACGGTGACCGATCAACCTGTACATTTCCATTGTAAGCTGGTCTCGCATTGCAAGAGAAGGTTATTGAACGTAAGACCTTTTTATACTGGAAACGTATAGGTTAAAGTGTATCATTCTGTACATCCTGACCCCTTTGCGGTATACGCATGACATGTGACGAGGGGTCTGAGTTACTTAGTTTGGTTGGCTACATACGGAAGAAATAGTTGGAACATTTATGAACCTACTAGTGAAAGATTTGTCAGAAAGTTATGAAAATAATTAGACTGTGAGAGTCGAATTTTTGATGAATTTTGGAATTAAAAGCAAAATAGATTAGCTATTTGATTTTTTTCTCAAGTAAAAGTCAAAGTCAAAGTGTGGAATAACCTTCCTTCTCCGATTAGAAATGCCAAAGCATCAAGTACATTTAGATTATACTTAAAACGATACCTATTCAATGCTCAGCGAGAGATGGGCATGTTAAATACAAATTTATCTTTTATTTAATGCCTATGCGCAACTGCTATGATTTTATTTTACGTTTTATTTTATGTTGTACATACACGCCATAATGGTATTAATGTTTTATCATTGTTTTCTTTTATTTTGTTTGTTTAATTTATTTATTATTCAAGTAACAGCTTGTCATCCGTGAAGTCACTGAGGGATTGGTTGAAAACCAGCGCCAAGCCTTAGTTTAGCATATGCTGAACCAATTCCCATTTAGGACAATTTTTGCTTTGGGGCATACAGCCTGCCAGGGGTGCATGGAAGGAGCCTCCCTGAGTGACGTACACAACAATTCCCTACGTCCGGCGCACCCTGGGCAATTCGCGAGAACTTAAAAGCGAATTGGCTAATCCTTTCACCACGATGGCAAGTCAAAACCTTGACCATCTTACTGACTGTCCAAAATGCCCTACCACCTGCACAAGAGAGGCGCTCATGAACGCCGACGAGAGCGCTATAACAGTGACCCCTTATTGGACCAATAAAATTTGAATTTGCCATCAACACGACGAAGAAGATTACTGTATGTATTTGTTTTTTCTTTCTTTACTGAATGTTTGTGTGTCTCATTGTTTTCTTTGGAAATAAATAAATATTTTCATTTTCATTTTTTAAAAACATCCTTGATGGTCTGTGGTCATCGTTTGCGCCACTCACCGCGATAGGCTCCTCCACTATCCCATAACAGATGAAATGTGGATGTTGTACACCTCTGCCACACTCTGCTGGGTAATGTAAGCGTGATGTTATATTATGTAAAATCTCTTTCTACTCAATATACATGTCCAGTATTAGCTGGTCTCGCATTGCACGGGAAGCCTGTACAACGTGAGACTATCTTACACTGTAAATGAATAGATTGATCGGTAGCCGTGAGTACTAACAGACCAATTCTGGGTTAATTAGTTAGACAGATTGCACGTAAGTTTGATGCTTAGATATTTTTTGTGTAATGATTTAAGTTTTTCTTAAATCCCAATCCTAATCACTACACAAGTATGTACATTAATTACATTATAACACACAAGTACATTATAACAATGCACTTAGGGTATTGTTGGGTCTGCCGTGGCGTTGCAGTGCCTCAAAAATGTTTGCGGAAGCGCGGGTTGATAGCTTTGCAGCTATCATGAGAAAGCGATGCGCCTCCCTCCTCACTCGGGTGCGCGGCAGTCCTAACGGTATCCTGGGTGTATTTAAAGATCGGTGGGAATCGCCATTGATACGGCATTGGATGCGATTATTATTATTATTAATTCAAAACTGTCGTCTTTTGTAAGGATGACTTTGTTTTATTAAAACCGTGATGGTAGTATTCTAATTAAATTTAGACAAAGGCTAGTAAAATTTTGCATTTCTACGAGAATTTAATATGTCTTTGTTTCAAAGCTCATAAACTAGACACTTCACTAGCTTATCAAATTCTAATAAAACTTTCATAACTATAGGTAAGGTAATTAAAATCCCGATTATAATTAGTTTTTGAGACCCACTTAATTATACTAAACAGCGATAGCCGAGTGGGAGACTGTAGGGCTGTGAAATCAAAGGTCTTGGGTTCGAACCACACACCTCTATAAAGTCAATAATATCGTTCAGATTCGTCTTTTCGAAGATATGTGTGTATTTATCGCTCGCTAACAACGGTGAAGGAAAACATCGTCAGGCAACCTGCATGCCTGAGAGTGCCTAAAAAGTACTCGAGGTCGTGTGAAGTCTACCAATCCGCACTTGGCCAGCGTGACTATGGCCTAACCCTTCTCATCATGAGAAGAAGCCTGAGCTCAGCAGTGGGAAATATTTTAGGTACAGGACTGCTATTATCACTTAATTACACAAATTAATTGAATGTGTCTTTTTTGTTTCAGGTAAGCCACAGCCATAATGATTTGTCAAATATGAGGCAGTTTTTAAGTAAGTTAAAGTATGAAGATTCTTTTGAAGCACTGAAATGAAACCGGAATAATGAAAAAAAAAATACGAAATCATCATATCAGTCCCTGAGCCTCCCAGTTATATCGGTTTTTAGTGAAACGGATGTGACTAGAAATCAATATTTTACGCTAAGTGAAGGATGGACCATAATACCTCGACTAGGTAGGTTTTGTTGATAAAAAATATCAAGTAACATTCATTTTTGCCATCTTTAATGTCTCTGTTATAATAATAATAATTTGGATTTTTTACATTAGATAGAACGTCAGAAGCAATTACACTATCCAATGGTCCAATGACAAGGCCAAATACACACATTCACTCACTCAAGCACACCCAGTCTCAGAACTAATCTTTGCGAATCACACAAAGATTTGTCCCATGTGGGGATCGAACCCACAACACCAGTGTAGTGTTGAGCGGCAAGGCGACCGCTTAAAACACTACACCACACGTGCATACAAATATGATACTTATTGTACGTCAGCGCATGAGTTTTGTTGATTACTCAATTCAAATAAAATAAAATCATTTTTTTTTTTTTTTATTGTTTGGTCCACTAAACTGGACAATACATAGCAAAAGAAAAAAACATGCTTAAAATTAACTTACAAAAATAATGTTTGCCCTTCTAGAAGCGGACTCAGCATGCAGAAAACACTGTTACAATGATTGTTATATAATGTACATGTTCCAAATAGTCCTGCCGTAAGGCATGCAAAAATATATTATTGCTACAATACAATACAAATAATTTAAATAAAAAAAATAAAATCAGGACTGGCAATGAATTCATTACTTAGAAATTGCTTTAGAAATTAAATCAACTCAAACATTAAATCACGTAATAATAGTTATTTATGCAACTGTTCTATAATGAGGGGTATTAAAACACGAGTGTGGGTATATGATAATAGTATCACATGAGTGTTTTAATACCTAATTATAACAGTTGCATACAAGACTTTATCTACACCCATGATATGAATCCTCTATAAATGTTCTGAAACCATAGGGTATTAGGGACAGTGTTGTAAGAACTCTATGTAAATTCATGGAAAGTTTAATTAGTGAGTATCTAATACAAAAAAACTATGTATAGGTAATAATATAATTATTTATTGTAATAATTATTTACATTTTGCATCGTACAATTATTAAAAAGTATTTTTCAATACTATTATTGAACAAAAATGGCGGGATACGACGTCAATTCAAAAATTCGAATAAGTTTTTATTTAAATTACGGCGCTGTGGTAGTGAAACGCGCGTGCATGACATGTTCTTTTTTTGAAATTCATAAAGATGCCATGAGAATGTGGCTGTTCGATGAGTAAAAAAGGAGTTGCATAATGAATTTCAGTACAACATTATAACACCCGTTTGGGTGTTATAATGGTTATTATGACACTGGCTGTTTTAATGTTGGCAATTAGCTAACTGTTTCAAGAACGTTTATAGAGGATTTATAGCATGGGTGTAGATAAAATATGTTATATCACGGTTTAGAAATTAGTTTGCTCATATGACGTATTGCGACTGCAGAAGAAATTTCTTAAATGGACAAAAAGCTCGCTTCTTCGCTCGCTGGTTTGTCTATCCGTATGTCCCCACGTTAGTTGAACTCGTAACCGCAGCCTCCGGTTTTTGCTAGCGATATAATAAATTATGTAAGGATGTTATTGTCTTGCGATGTTATCTTACGGAAAAAACAGAAAAGTCGTAGGGCGCGGACGCTACGGAGACAATTCGCCCACGTTTAAATTTTTTTTATAAAGTGTATAGAAGTTTTGCGACACAAAACATACCGAAAATACGGGGAAGGGAGAAGACACGGGCATGACGTTCAACAACAGTGCCCTATTTATTATCAAAGGAAGATTCATATCTGACGGAACACGCGTCGCGTATTATCGGTCGCGTAACGCCAGAACAGACAAATGTAGAGAAAAACACTTGACCGTTCACACTAAACCGATAATATGTTAGTGCGACCGATTTATTATACGCTCGATGTATTTTACGTCAGATATGAACCTTCCCTAACATTCCCTGACAGGGCGCAGATAAAGCCTAGCAGAAAAGGGTGGGGTGGTTACTTTGAACACACGACACCTGCGTGCCCGTGCAGTTGTTCGTATCTCGATCGTGCCTCGTCCTTTTCATAATACTTTAATCGTGACGCATCCGTGCTTGGTCCGCGACGCGACCAAGTCGCACGTCTTTTCTGTCTATACAACCCCTAAGTTGGTGGTCCATTTGCTCAAGTCGCGCGTTATTTATAAATGCCTTTGTCGGAATCTAAGTTGCGCTTCTACTTGAATTATATTGTTTTGGATGTTTTAATTACTCTCTGGTAATGGAATATTCTCTGTATTTTCTGGTTGATATTTTGGTTCTTTGCCTTTTAGGGATGGCACAAAATGTATTTCCTGTCTGTAATTTCAATGTCCTTGTGTGAGTGACTGTTTTTGGCCCTATCATTGGGACCGTTGAATAGTGTAATTGCTTCTGGCGTTCTATCTTATGCAAGAAATAAAAAAATATATACCCTTTATTTAATTCAAAGATATAATTTAAATTTAATTTCATCTCTTTTCACAACAATATAAACGAAGGCGTTAAGGAATAGCAAATATGTTATTGTATTTGTGTATTATATAGTATTCGAGTATTAGTATAGTATGTGTATTATTTAGATTTATTATAAGTACAATAAAGTAATTACTCCTACTTTTATATTATGCACCTACCAATTATCTCTGCACCACCCTAAGGGTCGACTGGTAGAAAATGCCTTCGGCATTAAGTCCGCCTTTGTCACAAATTCTGTGCAAGAAGTTTTTAAATAAAATAAATAAATAAATAAATAATATATATATCTTACTCAAGCCTACGAGCCTCCCCGAGTGACGTACACAACAATTCCCTACGTCCGGCGCACCCTGGGCAATTCGCGAGTACTTAAAAGCGAATTGGCTAATCCTTTCACCACGATGGCAAGTCAAAACCTTGACCACCTTACTGACTGTCCAAAATGCCCTACCACCTGCACAAGAGGCGCTCATGAACGCCGACGAGAGCGCCATAACAGTGGCCACTTATTGGACCAATAAAATTTGACTCAGCCATCGACACGACGAAGAAGAAGACTCAAAGGATTCAATACTAGTTGAGAACAGTTAAGTTTGGGGGTGTAAGTGAAACTTTTTCAATTGCCACGTCATCCCGCCATTGTTCTGTGTGTGACGGTTAAGTTTACTAGCATGGGGATAAACCATACTTCGGGCCTGTTTCTACGGTGCTGGATAGATCTCAATGACTAGATAGTGATAGATGATCAGATATCAATGATAGAATGGATAGATCACTTTGTCTATATTTGGCATTACTCAGTCTCCCGCTTTGCTTTGGAGGGAAGTAAAGATACATACTTTCCAACTCCAACTATATACTTCAGATTAAATTCGTTGCGGGTTCCAAGACAATTTTAACTCTCCCTGGGATTGCGCGTGTGTCATGCACGGTGCCTATCAGTTGGTTACCGCTGTAGATCCTGGCTTCACAGGAGTCACAGTGGTGGGCGTGTGGGTGGGATTATATCCCGTAAAGATCTCAATGACCCATAAAATATAACCAGATCGAATTTAAGTGACACAAGTTACACTTGAAAAAAGAACACAGCTGTTACTTTCATTTATGTGTGTTATTTACTTATCTTGTCAATAAGGTTTATCTAAGACCTGTTAAAATGGGGCTTAGTCTGTCTGTGATAATCTTTCAGTTTGTTGATGGAACTGACTTCTGGCCCAATTTCAGCAACGCTTTAAACCACAGATATAGATCTACATAGATAACGCAAGTATCACGACTTGTATTGAAACCAAGCGTGCCGACTTTTTAATACCTATTGTGACGTCACAGCTGAAATTTAGTGACGGGAAATCCAAACCGATTTAAAGACACCGATGCCGCCGATGCCCATCCGCCCAGTACGTTCAACTGGAGCCGTCCACTATGATTTTCTCTGACAAAAGACGCGCGTGGACTGAAGTTAGCGGCGACCAACCTCGACGTTTGGTCGGGGTTGAGGCACGCGAAGTAAATGCATTTGCGTTATCTATGTAGATCTATATCTATGCTTTAAACCAATCATAGGTATTTCATAGGTAAGCTTGTTCCACCGTAGACCGCATCGTCACTTACCATCAGGTAAGATCGTGGTCAAACGAGTGCCTATTCATCATAAAAAAAAAGCTTCACGATTGTTTTCGATCTCTCTGTCCCGTTCAAACATTGAATGAGACAGAGATGGAATGGGCTTTAGCGTCAACCGCTGTTTTAGAAGTTTAACAATAGTTTAATTTTACCCTTATCATTATGCCTCTGCTGCCTCGATGGTCTAGTGGTTAGTGTATCCGCGAGGTCTCGGGTTCGATTCCCGGGTCGAGCAAAGTGTTATTTGTGAACTTTCCATCAGGAAATCCACAATAGCAGCACGTACTTGGAATTGGGTCCGGTGAATAGCGATGGGATCACCCCCAATCCCATGGGACCAAAACATAACAGGTGAAGAGTGGGTGTTGTACACCTCTGTCACACCCTTCTGGGAAATATAGGCGTGATGTTTTGTTATGTAATAAAAAAAATAACTAGTCGATTCAACCCGCATTTATTTAGTAAGTCTATGATCAGAATAACAGTCTGAATAATTCAACAATATTTCGTCACATTATTATCTAGCTGGCCTTCATGTATTAAATTATCACGCGAAGGAAGTCAGTGTCCAAAGCCAGGCAATTATCAATACAATTTAGCACTGTGCGTTTCCCTTCTGAAATGGTCGACATAAACTTGCGACATTATAACGTATAACTTGCGATTATGCGATTCATTGAAACATGAAAATAGTAATATTCTCTTTAGTCTGCAGGCCGCCAACACTCTTTACTGATCAGTGCTGAGCTTCAGTTAGACAACTGACCAATAGGACGAGAAATATTTTGTCGAGAAGGATTTTACGATCGGGGATCGGTGATACAGAGTCTGGGCACTATATAATAATAGCAGACCTGTATCTAATACATTTCCCACTGCTGGGCTCGGGCCTCTTCTCATGATAAGAAGGGTTAGGCCATAGTTCACCACGCAGGCCAAGTGCGGATTGGTAGACTTTACATACCCTTGAGCACTTTTTAGGCACTCTCAGGCGAGTAGGTTTCCTTACTATGAAATTACAGCAGCTTAGCGAGCGATAATTTATATTATGACAAATACACACATATCTTCGAAAAGACGAATCTTAACGATTTATTGGCAAAGGGGTGTGCCGTGGGTTCGAACCCGTGACCTGTGACTTAGCAGTCTTACGGTCTCCCACTCGGCTATCGCTGCTAAGGCACTATATGATTGTTATTAATCAAATACATTAATACAGAACATGTGCATTTGTGATTTTAAAGACCAGTGGCAATCGTCAAGGGTCCTCAATCTCACTGTTAAGAAGAGTAAACTAGGACATTAATAATAATAATAATAAAGCCTTTATTCAACAATCTTACATTTAAATTATACACTTTTATTTACACAAACTTAATTGTCACCGGTTTCTTGAAGATTGTCTTGCTTGCCAGCATAGGCCTCTTTTAAACTTTGCCACAATGATCGGTCATGTGTTTTCCTTCTCCACATTGCTCCTGCTATCTTTTTGAGATCATTCCTATCTTCGGCGTTGTCATCCTTTCTTCCTTTTATATTGAACTGGACACCATTCTGTTACATCTTTAGACCATTTTTCTTTTCTGCTACGCATCATGTGACCTGTCCATCTCCATTTTAATTGTTTGATACAGTATGTCACATCTGTTATTTTAGTTTGTACAAATAGTGTTCCTCTAGCTCAATTCTGACTGCTTAAAGAATCCCTGGTTAGGTAACCTTAAAAATTACCTCGTCAGTCGGTAGTTATCTACTCCAAAGTCGTAGGTCTAACCATCAGTTGACGATAACGAGTCGGAGACGCTTTTCCTCTAGCTCAATTCTGACTGCTCAAAGAATCCCTGGTTAGGTAACCTTAAAAATTGCCTCGTCAGTCGGTAGTTATCTACTCAAAAGTCGTAGGTCTAACCATCAGTTGACGATAACGAGTCGGAGACGCTTTTCCTCTAGCTCAATTCTGACTGCTCAAAGAATCCCTGGTTAGGTAACCTTAAAAATTGCTTCGTCAGTCGGTTGTTACCTACTCAAAAGTCGCAGGTCTAGCCATCAGTTGACGATAACGAGTCGGAGACGCTTCGTCATCTGCGGCCACTCGCGGCTTGGAGCATCGCCAGGGCACGGAGTGCTCACATTATAATGCCAGGACCTGGTAATGCGATTGGACGATTAGTCGAGGTTTTTATCGATAAATCTAAGTTCTTTTAAGCTTGGTGGAGACACCCATTTCCTTCAAATGTACCAAATCAAATCAAATCATCATTTATTTGCTTGAAATATGGTACAAAGATAGTTCTTACAATATATTATATGAGTCCAAGACATATTTCTCCTAAAGTACAGGTATGAAAATGTTTCATTACTGAGTTTATATTATATATGCTAACAACTTATGACTTTATGTATACTATTACTATTCACAAGATTTTTCCATAAGGGCAAAAACGACAGGCGTTTTTCTTAAAAAGTCTTTAATGGAATAAAAACTTTCCTTTATTAACCAGTCCTGCAAAGCATGACAGAATTTCGTTCGTGACAGTTCCGTCCAATACACTTAGCATAGCAAGATGATGAGTCTTGTAATTTTTATATGAAAATATTGACTAAAATCTTTGTTGATAGTATGGTAGCGTATTATTTTCGTCTTATTTTGTTTTTATGTTGATAGCTATGTCATTTTTGTACGCGTTCTCAATATATCTTTGGCGTACGGATAAATGAAACCCTCACACTATAAATGCGAAAATCTCATAAAATGTCGCAAATTTTGTGTAAACTGTAAAATACAATACCGTGTTATCACAATCTTACAAGAATGCCCCTCTCCCTCTCAAGTTTTACGAGCTGTGAGGATGTGAGGGACAGTTCCATCTGCTATCTCCCCATGGTGCTATGGACTACTATTAGGGGATCATCCCAGAGATAAACAACACCTAACAACTATGTTTTCTAAGTTGTTTTCGAGGTGATAATGGCAAAGATTGTCTCTTGGGGAAGCCTTGTTTTAGGGTAAGATTGCTGTGAGTTTTTATTGAAATGTAATGGGTTAAGAGATATTTATTTTATTGTCACGGTGCTGAGCTTTTATTAACTGACTTCAATAAAAAGTGGATCCGTATTTAAAACCCATTCTTAATTTATGTTCTTTATTTTTTGTTTGATTATTATATTATGTGCAATGAAATGTCATATTAATAGGTAAATATTTGTTTAAACTAAAAGATGATTTTAATAAAACTATGGAGACAGTTTTTTTTTATATTAGCCTTCGATTTTTAAAACTATTAGGTACACTAAAATGTATGTTCGTTTGCGGTCATTTTGTCAAAATTGTTTTAATAATTAATTGAGTTATATACAAACTAAAAATAAATTAATAATTTTGAAAAAGTGGGCCACAACAAACATGCATTTTAGTGTTTTAGTTATGATTGAAGACCTAATGCAAGTTACAATCTTTGATTATGAATTATTATTATGAATTATGAATTATTATGAAAAACTTAACAATATTATAGTTAAACCCATATTACTTTAGTATGGAAAACAGCTAAATTATTGGTCCCCCTTAAGATGAACACATTTCTGATTATATGTACTAGCATGATTATACATATTATTATGTATTTCCTTTATAATCGCATCAACCAAACACCCCCTTAACCAGTGTTAACGTGTAATGGATACATTTAACAGGAACTTGCAATTTATGCAAGAGTTTCAGCATAAATTCCATCGGATAGCACTGAATAGTCGCCGGTTTGTCGTTTCACTAATTTCAATGTCTAACAGATTTTACTGGCGACAATTTTTGGGATGACTTCGATTTATGGATATAGGAAATGGAAATATGTCGGCGATAGTTTATGAAGCCGCGATGGTGTTAGCGTATACGTCTTTTACTGCGAGGTCTTGGGTTCGATTCCGTGGCCGTTAGGAAATTCACAATAGCGTGATATCCGCGTGGAATTCAAATTCAAATCACTTTATATCCAGGAGGCGCTTGAACACGTCAAAACATTACAAAAAATGATATAAAAATAAATAATACTAAATTCTACTAATTACACTGATTTGAATAACCGGGGCTTAGATTAATTTTAATCAAACTGTTTAAATTCAAATTAAAATCAATCCAAGTACCAGCTCCGATGGGTATTGCATTATGAGAAGAGCTGGTGAGAAACTCATGTGCACCATCTTTTAAAATGAAAACTATTTGTTGTATTAAGCAGTAGCTGCTCGATGGTTAAGTGGTTAATGCACCTATCACCTCGAGGTTTCGGGTTCGAATCTCAGTTCGGGCAAAGTGTTATTTGTGAATTCCGGCAGGAAATTCACAATGGCAATAGATGGCGATAGGCTCACCCCCTATCCCATGGGACCTAAACATAACAGGTGAAATGTGGGTGTTGTACACCTCTGCCACAACCTCCTGGGTTGTATAAGCTTGATGTTAGCTAGATAAAACTAATATTACATTTAGGCTTTAAAAACTTGTATATTCCAGCAAGCTAGTATACTTTCTTACTCTTGACAAAAATAGCCTAAGATATCTTATTTGATTGATAACAATCTTAATTGATTGATTTTAAAATATCTTTATTTCCAATTATTTCCCTACAATTAGTCACACATAATATTCAAAAGAAAACTACAAAATTATGCGAAACAGACATGCGTCTGCACGTGTGGTGTAGTGGTTTATGCGGTCGCCTCGCCGCTCTCCACTGCACTGGTGTTGTGCGTTCGATCCCCACATGGGACAAATCTTTGTGTGATTCGCAAAGATTTGTTCTGAGACTAGGTGTGCTTGTGTGAGTGAATGTGTGTATTTGGCCTTGTCATTGGGATAATTGGATATTGTAATTGCTTCTGGCGTTCTATCTAACGTAAAAATTAAAAAAAAAAATACTGGTAGGTGTTTTTATAGGCAAAACTTCGCCTTTACAAAACTTTTTTTCTTATAAAGTAAGTTGTTGTTATGCATAAAGAAAATGTAACCTAGATGACATGTATATAAGATATATAACAATCTTAACAAACTCTTTTTTAAAAGATTAGTATAATAAATAGCTAAACAGACTGTAATTCACAAGTTTTTGCCGGAGTACCGTGGCCCTCAGTGGTCGGTAACAATCTTAATTAGTTTTTACCCAAAAACGGGTAATTTAGTAACTTCGAATAATTAATTGGAGTCGCGAAGTTACTTACAAAGTACTTCCCCTTTTAAAGGGACAGCGGTCTTGTCAGCTTTATCTATCATTTGTATTACTAATATATATCTTTTATTTTTATGTTTTTTTTAACTTACCTAAAAGGAATCTAACGGGAATTTACGCAATCATGCAATTATTTACCTTTTAGGCTTGACGTTTCGGCTAACAGGTTACACTGGCCATGGTCGCAAGCAAACTGGTTCTATCGGCGATAAAAGCAAAACCTCGCTTTGATTCGCAGTCGGTGAAATCCGCGAATCCGGACACGGTCAGTGTAGTGTGTACTGGACTTTATAATGAAAAAAGTCAACAAGTGAGGGAAGACAGAAAATCGCCCTCACGAACGGAGACGGCGCGCCGCTAGAACCAGTTTGCTTGCGACCATGGCTAGTGTAACCTGTTAGCCGAAACGTCAAGCCTTAAAGGTAAATAATTGCATGATCGCGTTAATTCCCGTTAGATTTTATTTAATCATGCAACGCGTAAGTTTAAATATATATAATATAATAAATCATTTATTTCAGGCTGCATAGGCCCATAGATATATACCTTAACCTAAAATACATAATTATAAATTCACTTCCTTTGCACTAAGTCTTGGTGCGTTCCTGGGGTATAGTTCCGCGGAAGCGACGGAAAACAACACCCTGCAGCCAAAAGCTTTCATCAAGCACCTGTTCCAGCATACAGGTCGGCACTCTCACCACGAACGCCTTGAAGTTGACGTTGTGGCGCGACTCCAACAGCTGCACTCTTAGTACATGATTCAGCTCCTGGCTGACATATCTCGCGATATCCTCTGCCTCGGTGGTGTAGTGCAGGCGCGAGATAAACACCCCGGGTGTTCGGCGCGGCGGCACGCACCCTATGTTTCGGGTCCACAGGTGCCTTAAGTTAAAAGTTAATCTTACCTAAAAGGAGTTATTGAGCTTACAGTCCTTACTTTTATTGGTTTCTAGTTTATGCCCGCGATTTCGTCCGCGTGGAATTCGGTTTATTAAGCAGTAGCTGCTCGATGGTCCAGTGGTTAGTGTATGCGCCTCTCGATTGAGGTCTCGGGTTCGATTCCCATTTCCGATTCCGGCAAAGTGTTAATTGTGAACTTTCCGTGAGAAAATTCACAATAGCAGCGCGGAGATAGAACTGTGCCCGATGAATAACGATCTATTAACGGATCACCCTCTATCCCATTGTACTTAAACATAGCAGGTGAAGTGTGGGTGTTGTACACCTCTGCCATATCCTTCTGGGTAATATAGGCGTGATGTTTTGTATATAATGAAATCAAATTATGTGTCAAACCTCATTTCCCCCTCTGGTCTCCAAACGCCAAGACTAACCTTGCCTAAGCCATTTCCTCGACCACCCCAATACTACTGGTGACCACAAAAGTAACCAGAAACCAAGAAGACCACAATACAAAATGCCAGGGATAACACTTTCATTGTCCCAAAAACTTTCCATGAAGATTCAACTTAAAGTTACATAGAGTTATGTGTCGTTCACAAACACTTGTTTAAGTTTCTCAGTTAATAGTGCAAGAGCTTACGGTATTTAAGTCTTACTTTTCCTTTGCATAGCCGATAAGGCAGCGATAGCCGAGTTGGAGACCGTAGGACTGCGAAGTCAAAGGTCTCGGGTTCGAACCCACGGCACACACCACTGTCAATAAATCGTTAAGATTCGTCTTTTCGAAGTTAAGTGTGTATTTATAATATAAAATATCGCTTGCTAACGGTGAAGGAAAACATCACAACAGAGTGCCTAAAAAGTGCTCGTGGGTGTATGAAGTCTACCAATCCGCACGTGGCTAGCGTGGTGGACATAACCCTTTCATCATGAGAAGAGGCCCGAGCCCAGCATTGGGACATGTATTAGATACAGGGCTGCTATTATTATTTAGCCTTTCCAATCGTAGCGTAACTTATAAACGATAGATGTATTTATTATAGTTCCTTCCTCTATCAATAGCGGAGTAACAGAAGAGTCGATGTTGTTCGATGGTTTTGTAAAGTAAAAACTATGCTATTGATTTACGTCGACTTATGTATTGCTCTGTACGGTTGATGACATCGATAGACGAGCTATCGATTAGGTGGACTAGTGTGAATAAAACTTGTTATATCGTATATCGATATTTTATCGTTAACATAGAGATTGCAACATCTGTGAAATATACATGGTAAATATCCCGTTATACTAATATTTAGCTAGAAAATAAACATGTTTAGTCTCAAAACCTATAATTGAGATCTATCTCCATATTTTATTATTTACAATGTTAAAGCTATAAATAGTTATGTGCCACGTATGAAATCCATTTGCAAAAGTGATATTGCGCTCGCTACTCAACATTAAGAATCATAATTCTTAGTAGATGCTGAACCTTTTTTATTCTTCTTAAGAATAATACCAAGTTTATTATTGTTTAGTAGAAATTAGTGCTTCAACACGGATCGAAACTGCGTTGAGCATAAATAAATGTGTAATGTAACAATTGTTTTTTATTTAACCTTGGTTTCAGTTATTGTTTTAAGACATTATATTAACTCATGTCTGTTCTTGCTATTGTTATTCTTATTGGTCCATAAAAGTGTAAGTTATTATATATGGCGATAATGTCAAAGAATGTAAATGGTTTTACAATGAGCTGGGTTGCTAGTAGCCACTTATAACTCTTATCATTTATTAACCGTGAAAGTAAAAATCGTGTTTAATTTATACGCTGATCGATTTTATGCAGATTGATGGAATAAATAAGGTAATAAAGGATAATCGAAAGACATTTTTAGTGCTTAGTTTTCAGGTAATGAGTTAGCATGAGAACAGTTACAATCTCACCACAACTATGTAGTTTTGTTGCTTCCAGCTCTTAGACTACAAGACCCTCAGTTAAGAATGTTGTTAAAAATTTACACCGCACTTCGGTCGTGAAGTTTTTAATTAGCTAGTTGTAAGTTTCAGAATCAGGTTTTAGACTCGAATGGTTCGCGGCTTTGCCCGTTGAATCGCCGGAAATCTTAGTGCGAATGCTTTGGAAACTTTCATTGAACTTGTCGTAATTAGGTACGGAGTTTTAGCGTCGTGTTTCAGTTTTCGTGAAACAGGGATTGAGGTATTTAGATGTCGGGATGGAGATTATTGTATAAGATATTTTGACAGCTTTCTATTCTAGGTACGTTTGCCGCCAATGCCGTGTCATGATGACTAAAAGCAAATCAAATCAAATCATCATTTATTTGCTTGAAATATGGTACAAAGATAGTTCTTACATTGTTCTTATTTAGTTCAAGACATATTTCACCTATAGTACAGGTATGCAAATGTTTCATAACTTAGTTTACATTATATTATATGCTATAACTATTATATTATATATTATTTCTATACTATTACTATTATTACTAAGGCACAGCACATTATGGGGTGCATGAAAGGAGCCTCCCCGAGTGAAGTACACAACGATTCCCTACGTCCGGCGCACCCTGGGCAATTCGCGAGTTCTCCAAAGCGTATTGGCTAATCCTTTCACCACGATGGCAAGTCAAAATAAAATTTGACTCAGCCATCGACACGACGAAGAAGAAGAAGATTACAAAGACTAAAATTTACAAGAATTTTTCATAATGGCAAAAACGAATATCGAAATTTTACATATTTCTTTGCATACTTCGTTAACGTTTGCCTTATCATAGTATCTGATTTTGTAATTAAAGGTTGTACTGTGTGTATTTAAAACACACACAGCACACGTACGTGTGTAATATAATATATTTCATATTTTAATATTTCATATTAAAAGATAAAATATATGTTAAAATATTGTTTCGGTTATTAGGCAACGTGGTCACAATTTACTTTACGTAATGAAGTAGTATGTTTGGCCGCCTCCGAAAATCCAAAAGGAGATTGTCTTCATAACTAAAATATGAGGCTCACTACAAAAAATAACCTATAAAAACCTTGTAACATATTTCCTCCGCCCAAACCACTCATATTTAGGAAGCGTTCATATTTTTTTCATCTTTTCCTCCAATATGATAACACAAATATAATATAAAGAGATTGACCAATGCCGTGGAAAATTAAATGGTGTTCATTCTCAAATAACCAGAAAGATCGCGATAGGGTTCCGTTGGGTCATCAGGCTTAAGGACCTTTTTCTTGAGAAATTCTTATGGAATTTATCATCTCCATTCGATTATTTATGGGCCCATATTGATGTTATCAAGCTTAGGACAGAAACGTCGGAAAATGGAGCATTTGAGTTGATTTGATTTGTCCGGTCGTTCTTGAAGTTTTTTCTATGATTCAATATTCATGAGTGAAAATCTTTAGGATTTTTATAATTGCCAGAAATAATAGATGTAAAGATGTAACATTAAGAAAAATGACGGTTGAACTTTCGCAACAATTGTACTGTCAAATTTCATAAAACAATTCCCCGGGCCGGGTAAATATGTCAAAACCCATACGTTTCTAAATTTTGACGTGAATTTAATTTTGAATGCACGGCTCTGCTCGCGCAGAGAATAATGTCAATTAAAACTTATTTTGTAAAACTGATTTTGTTTTTAGTTAATGTTGGTACAGTCGAATTTATATTTTTTTCAGTTTTGAAACTTATTGTAGAGAAATAAATAATAGTTTAAAAAAACTAAAAAACACGCTTTTAAAGTACTTCTAACTAAAAAGTGAAAAATAATTCCTAATCCGGGTATAATCCCAACTGTGCTGCAAAAAAAAAACCTAAAGAAAAAATCCAAAAAAATATCAAAATTAATTTTATTTTTACTACTTCGATGTAAGTTCTTTACAACAAAGTTGCCACTGATTTAATCATCGAGTAAACCTGTATACTTGCATGTAGCGACGCATGAAGCAAAAAAAAAATGAATCGGTAATTGGCAAATGTGGGAGCTAACACTGTCAACATGCACTACCGGAGAGTGATGTAAATGTCTTATAAATAACTTACAGATTCAACAGAATCGCATGCCTTTTGGTCGTATAAACATAAAACATTTAGTAAACCAAAGAAATGTTGAGAACAGCAAAATATAAAAAAACTATTTAAGGTAACGGTTTCCGATTTTGGTTTTGCGAGAAGGCAAAAAGCTGACGCTGCGCTGGTCTCGTATAAACATGAGCAAAATTACCAATAAAATTATGATGATTTCATTTTTTTTTGTTTTTTTTTGTGTCCCAACCGTATTCCTAACACTTTTAATTAGGCATTTTCTAAACGCATTTACATTCAGCTAAATTTGTAACTGAAATAAAACGATTTTTAAGTTGAGGTTTAACCTTTTTTTCAGTCATTCACAGCTGTCGTCATTTGCTGAAGTGTAGAATTACCTACATTCAAACATTTTTTTTTTCAAATACCATTTGGCTTACAAAAAACATAGTCTGGCAACCCTTGCCTTAAAAATGTAAGTCGAGAAGGGTATAAAAAGAAATCGTAAATAAAACCACAGGACAATACTATGCAAATTCGTGCCAATGGTCCAACGATCGAGTATAGTGCGAATTATTAAGAGGGTATTGACGTCGTACGGCTTCGTTCACAATGAGAATATTAACATTTACTAGTGATTCAAGGAATACGATCGTAGAACGAGTATACGATTTATACTACCTACTGTACTAATATTCGTATATGGGGGGAATAACAAAATGATTTCAATTTGTACAAAAATATTTCTGTAAAATAGATTGCCTTTTTAAAAAAGCCAAGTGAGAACTGTTTGATCCAAGTTAAGAATGTGGTTTTTTTCGGTATCAACGTATAAAATAATAATTATTTTGTAGTGTTTTTTTATATTCTGCTTAATTTTTCCCTCGTTTTATTGAATTGGTATGTAAAATATGTATGTAAATACTTACAGTGCAATTTTTTTTGTTGTTATTGTTTTTTTTATATTTGCATTACTATATTTTCATTCGCGAAATAGTAAAAAATACTGTTAATATTCACATAAAGTGATGTTCGGCACATCTCTATTACCATTATTGTGGATACATCGGATACATTAAAAACATACGCATACTAAAAATAGCTATTTAGCCGACTTTGTAGCTATAATGTCCCATTATTTTGTTTCTCTTGCTTTCGCATAAGATATTTTGTGAACGAGATAGTAGAACAATGCGTTTATGTTTTTTTTATATCTTTTATTTTTTAAATAATAAAAATGTTTATTTTCTCTTTCACAAATTGGTAAAAAAATACATTGTTCACAAACATGCATTTCACACACACAACCCAAGTAGCACGTAAGTGTCGTCAGAATCAATTATACAGCCAATATAGAACTTAAAGTGTTATAAGAGACATAAGAGAGTCAGGAAAGGTAATAAGCGTTATAAGAGTGTTACAATCCGCTATTATACAGCTCAGCTGTATATAGGCTTTATTATGGTATCTGCGTACACTTAAGGTGTTATATCGGAATATTACAACTCTACTATACAGCTTTAATAATTGTGTAACACTCCAAGCTTATTTCTACGGCTAAAGCTGTATAAAGGCTGTATTATAGTGTTACTTGACACTTGTTGCTGTACAAAGGCATATGCTAACTCCATTATAACACTAGTTTTTATGGTGTAATTTAACACTCTTATAAGTATTAAAGCTGTAATAGTTATTTCTAAGAGAGTATTATAGAACTAAAAAGATAAATGACAGCTATAGTACAGCTTTAGTCTGTATTATTGACGGAGACGTCAAATCAATGTCGCAGTCAGGAGATGGATTGAGAAGGAATATTTGAATATAAGGAATTACAACTTAAATAACAGTAATGATAGTGAACCAATATTGACTGAAAGAAAAAACCATTCAACCACACCGACAATCCATAGCTCCAATGAGGGTTCCGTACGAAAAAAAAAAAAAAGAAAAAAAAAAGGAGATAGAAATAACATTATTAATTGCTTCCTTCGCCATCATAACACCCCTTTTGATTCCCAGGAACTTGGCACTATGCAAAGTTTTTTTGGCATTTTTCTTCAGTTTCTATTATTATCTTGAACGACATATTATTCTGAAAAATAAAGAAAATACCTTAATAAATAATCGTCAAAATGGTTTTAGAGATTTTAATTCTTTATACGTATCTCTAAAGAGGTTATTAGTTATTATCTAAATGAAGAGCATAATACAGCCTATTGAATAAAAATATTCTAAAATTACTCTAATTAGAAGTTAAAAGCTGTACAATACACTTCATTTATTCCATAGTACAGCTACTGGCGCTATATTGCTCTTCAAATAGTGTTAGGGCTGTTTAAAATTGACGCCATTTTCTAATAAACAAAAACATATTAGATGATTCTAAAAACAAAAAGAATTGACATTATTTTGCATTATCTTTAGCCGTATCATGTTTACTAGCTTATATAACGTCAACTTGGCCTTTTCCTTATTACTTGAAATTAAAATGTTGTTATTCTAACCTAAAAACTTACTTACCGATATTCAGTATTTCTTTTGTTTTTCTTGATTTTTATGCTGGCGCGCGAATATTTTACCGAAAACCATATACAGGTTTACAATAAATATTGGTTTGCACGTTATTTTCACCAAACCAATAAGTTCAAAATCATTTATATGTTTTTCTTAGCAAGTAATTTGCCATTATAATAATATGCATAATGTAGATAAAAAATATGATGTACATTAAAATATCTATACTTTTGTAATTCTTTTATAACACTATTGTAGAACTTTAATTCTTACAAGCTACTTCTAGGATACCATCTGGAGAGTTGTAGTTTCTTTGTACACCAAATAACAGCTCTAATACAGCCTTTATACAGCTACTATACAGCTCTTATAACACCAAACGCTGTATAATTTGTGCCCATTTTACACTTATAAGGGCTGTATAAGCGCTTATGCAGCCTTTATACAGCTATTATACAGCTTTAAGTATAAAATTACGCTCTAGTACAGCTTTTATACAGCTTGTAGTGCTACTTGGGAAAGCACACCCAAAATCAGAATAAACCTTTGCGGATCACACAAAGATTTGTCCCATGTTGGGCTTGAACCCACAACACCAAGTATTTTTCAATCTTGATATATTTTTATCAAATTCTATCTGCGCCGTTTAAGTATACCACCTTCACTCTTGTACCAAACTTTTCAACAACAACCTTTACACTAACAAAAAGTTCGAGTATGAAAGTGTTGAGTGTATTAAAAGTTGTTAATTACACTTACGTTAAGTTGGAACACTTAATCACTGTAAATTTCAACTTAGGATACCTCACTGAAAACTTAAACTTGTGTTCAGAGAATAGTGCAGCTTAAAACAAGTTAGATCAGTGTTTTTAAAGTTAACAAGATGCGATAAAATTAACAAAAAAACACATTTTTAAAGATAACTCTCATTAATACAAATGAATAAAACTGAAATGTTTGTTTTTAATGTCAAGTAACAATGTTTTATTAAGTTGATATAGTTATTTGCACAGCACCTATACTTAAAATGCATTTTTTTTATGTGTCGGTCTGTTTGCATGTTTGTTTGTCTGTTTGTTGGCTAATCTTCTAAACGGTTTGACCGCTTTTGATAAAATTTTAGATGCAGGTAACTGACTACAAGGCGCGTAACATTGGTTACTTTTTACCCGACTGCGTCAGAAGGAGGATTATTATTGATATACCTACGACGCAGACGAAACCGTGGAAGAAAGTTGGTTTGTTTGTTTGTTAGCGCTAATCTCGAGAACTACGGATTGGATTCAAAAACTCTTTTGTTTTTGTTAGTCTAACTATCAATAAACGATTTTTGATATTAAAAATTACGCTAAACTCCTCGGGAGCGAGCAGTGAGGTTCTAGTTCATACAACAAAATTATCGTATCCCGGTTCGTAGAGTGACATCTTCTACACACAAAAATGATACACAACACAATACGTGGCAAACCAAAGATTCATAGTACCAAAATATTCAATACAAATTTAACCACCTCAGCTAAAAAGTTTTCGCCAAAAAGTTTGACTCCGAATTTCAACAACCTGTAAATCCTAAGTGAAACTTCAGACAAGTTGCTAACGTGAAATCGTCCTAACCGAGCGCCGAAACATTTCGCAACTCAGCGATGCTATATAAACACGAAGCAATTGATCGGGTCGACAAAACGACTTATTTATGCGTCATGCCCCGCCCGTAAACATACTACTGTTAGGGTATATAGTATTGTCGACTTTTTAAACTTTTGAGCCATTTTTCGATGGATAAACATACCTACAGGGGATAAACAGCGATAGCTGAATCGGAGACTGTAGGACTATGAAGTCAAAGTTGTCGGGTCTCCATCTATGTCAATATATCGTTAAGATTCGTCTTTTCGAAGATATGTGTGTATTTATCATATAAATTATCGCTCGCTAACAGTAAAGGAAAACATCGTGAGGAAACCTGCATGTCTGAGAGTGCCTAAAAATTGCTCGAGGGTGTGTGAAGTTTACCAATCCGCACTTGGCCAGCGTGATGGACTATGGCCTAACCCTTCTCATCATGAGAAGAGGCCCGTGCCAGGGCTGCAATTATTTATTTATTTAAATATACAAGGTGCCGGAATAAAATCGCGAGGTAAGCGCATAAACATTGCGTCATGTAATTTTATCGTAGGATACACACATTATTTTTAATAGGTACGGATAAGAGGCAAAGGAAATATGTCAGAGACATATTTATGGAAGGTTGACTTGAAATTTCCTCCAGCAACTTATTATGACAATCAATGTGGTACGTATATACTTCGAAACAGACGATACTATACATATAAACACTATAAATAAGATATTACGGGATATTTACCATGTATATTTGTTGTAGCGAGTTATTTCGATATATTACGATTTGACGACCGGATGGCGGAGTGGTGTGCCTGCCTTTTTTTTTTCAGTCCGACCACTGACCGGGCACCCGACTCTACTCAGTCCTACTCTCGTAGCGACGCCCCGGGCACACCCAGGGCGTCACTCCGTCGCGGAAGGCATCAGCGGGCGGCGGAAAACCCCCTCCACCGCCCGCGGCCTCGCTTAGGGCGGCATTAGGCTCGCGGCGTACGCGCGCCTTCGCCGCCCAGCTCGCCGGCGGCGGAGCGGATCAGCCAGGGGTGCGTCCTCTCTGATCCGCTCCGCCGCCTCCTTCTGCAAGATGACGTCCTCACAGAAGGATGCGACCGCATCCCACGACCTCGCGCTGCCCATGGCCGCAACCACGGCCGGCAGCGAGAGGTCGTTCCCTATGACCGCGGTGAGTTCCCGGCGCTGCACCTCCCAAGCAGGACACTGCTCGAGAGTGTGCTGCGCCGAGTCCTCACCGCAGTCGCAGTGGTGGCACATGGGGCTCGCCTCCCTCTTCAGCCTGTGCAGGTACTTTCCGAAGCAACCATGCCCGGTCAATACCTGCACTAGCCTGAAGGAGAGAGTCCCATGCTGCCACCCTGCCCACTCCTCTAGAATCGGCCGGAGCGCCTCCACGGTCCGAAAACCAGCCCGTGGAGCCCCCAGCCGATTCCCCCACCGGACCATCAGCGTGTACCTGCCTGCGACGCCGAGGTCGCGGGTTCTATTCCCACTTAAGACAAATCTTTGTGTGCATGAACATGGGGGTTTGTCTTAGTCTGGGTGTTTCTATATATAATATGTATGTATTTACAAAAGAAAAAGTATATATGTATTAGTATCAGTTATTCTAGTACCCATAGTACAAGGTCTGCTTAGTTTGGGACTAGATGGCGTTGTGTGTGAGTTGTGAAATATTTATTGTGAAATATTTATTTATTATTACATGGTAAATATTCCGTTATGTTTATTTTTAGTAAGAAAATAAACATGTTTAGTCTCAAAACTAATATATAAATATACTATATGCATAGTATCATATATCGAGTGCACGGTTGGTGTAGTGATTAAAGCGGTCGCCTCGACGGTTTCAACTGAGCTGGTGTTGTGAGTTCGATCCCCACATGGGACAAATCTTTGTGTGATCCGCAAAGATTTGTTCTGACTCTGGGTGTGCTTTGTGTGTGTGTGAAAAGTATGTTTGTGAACACCTCCGCAGCACAGGAGTAATTAAAAGTGCGAGCGTTGTTTAAATTAAAAAAAAAAGAGTAGTGACGGATCGTATTGGTTTCTTGGCAAAGTCAGATTCAGACTTGAGATTTAGTTTTACTTATAATTTATTTTTATATTATTGTTTGTAATGTTTTGACGTGGTCAAGCGCCTCCTGGTGCCTATGAAAATAAATGATTTGAATTGATGTCTGCACGTGGGGTCTAGTGGTTTAAGCGGTCGCCTCACCGCTCTCCACTGCACTTGTGTTGTGGGTTCGATCCCCACATGGGACAAATCTTTCTGTGGTTCGCAAAGATTTGTTATGAGACTGGTTGTGCTTTGTGTGTGTGAAATGTATTTTTGTGAACAACAGGAGTTATTCCTAGCGCGGGCGTCGTTTTAAAAAAAAAAAAATAATTTGTGACTAAATTTTTTTTTACCAGATTTAAAATACAATCTCCACATCATTAACTCGCAACTTATAAGACATAACTCTGTTTTAAGATACAGGCTGATCCAGAAAATAAATAACCCAGCGAATGCGTGTGGGCAGTATTTATTGTCGGCACTTCGGCCTGGGACGAGCAATGAATCACCCTGTATAAGGCACGCGATGCCTACGTTAGGGTGTTGATGGATTTATCCGTGTTCATACTGTATACTGCCGAACAGAGCCCGGTTTTGATTTATATGGCCTTCCAGCGAGATTGTTAGTTTTGGTCTCCGGTGGATTAAATTCTGGGTTGATACTAGATTTGTACGTGTCCGGAGGCTGGAACCACTTAATCTGCGTCTGAACTGCTGTTGTGTGTTTCTATTAGTCACCTGAACCTTGAAAACCTGAATTTTGAAAATGTGTTTTGTTAATGTAATGCTTTATTATTGTATAGGTTTAGTTGTAGTTGTTTTATATTAATATAATTTAGTTGTTAATCCATAAATATATAATATGTTATATTGTGACACAAAAATTGTGAATGTAATTATTAGATATTATTTAATTATCTATTTTCTGTCACACTGCTTTCTACTTATTCTCTGGGCGCATCAGAATTATCAGCGCCGCGGTGCTTTTTAGCGCTGCAGTATTGTGCTGAGATGCGTACCATTTCTGGCATTATGAATTATATTTTAAATTGTTTAGTTTTAGACGCCCTATTATGTATTTTATTTTGCCAGAATAAATGATTTTTCTTTCTTTCTTTCTTTCTTTCTGAACCTAGAAAACAACAATAATTCACTTATTATTATTAAAAATGACATGAGTTCAAAAGAGTGCGACACGTCGTGCCTGATTCGCAGCCAGTGTCGCACTCTTTTGAAAATGCCTAAAAGTATAGTTGAAACCGCGGTCGACTAAATAGACCAACATTACGTGAGTAACACCCGTATTTCATAATTTGAACAACAATTCACTATCTTATATTTTAATTATTTTTATAGCATTTAGTTTTGTGGCTGCCCAGTATGCAGAGGTCACAGGTTTAAATCCTGCCGATTCCACAACTTTTTAAAAGTGTCTTAGTATAGATTTTCGATTTTATAACTATACTAGCTGACCCGGCGAACTTCGTACCGCCTTAGCGTAAATTTGATGCACTACTTTATTTTGTATAGCTGACCTATCTTATGTATGCGTACTTATTCAATTTGAACTGGAATCTATAATATCCTCCTTTTAAATTGAATGATGTTGACATTTGTTAGCGCGGTTATGTCTGTGGTGTCATAGATCACCACAGAGATTTTTGTTTTAAATTGAATGACGTTGACATTCGTAACGCGCTTTTTTTAAAATATGCTAAATTAAATGTGTATTTTTCAATATTTCTGAGAGATTTTCTTAATATTTTTTTCAGTAAGAACCTTGTACAGAGTATTAGAAAACTACAAAAAAAAAATCAGCCAAATCGGTCAAGCCGTTTTCATGCCATGTCGTGACAACGGAAAACGGGTTTCATTTTTATATATATAGATAAATTACAAACCATTATTATAAAGCAATATTAACTGCATCGGTGCTCTAGTGGTAAACGTATGCACAACTCACCGTGAAGTCTCGGGTTCGATACCAAGTGATCTTCTCATTCACAATAGCAGGACAAAGCTGGATTTTTTCCAGAAGATGGCGAAAGGCTCACCCCCTATCCCATGGGACCTTAACATTAGGTGAAAAGTGTATGTTTTACACCCCTTCCACACCACTGTTATTTATTTATTTAAACTTAATGCTCTAAAATGTACAAAGGCGGACTTAATACTAAAAGTATTCTCTACCAGTCAACCTTTGGGTGATGCAGAGATGTAGATAGTAGGTGCAGTTTTAAACATGTGTGAGGACTAGATATTAATCTAAGATAATAAATTACTAGCTATATATAATAAAATTATTAATACAACAATTATATATAGCTATTCCGTTATGCTACTTCGGTTTATGTTTCTTTACAATATAAACATAATATAAAAAAAATAAAAATATCTCCCAACTTACACACAACGCCATCTAGTCCCAAATTAAGCAGAGCTTGTACTTACATACATACTTATTATATATAGAAACACCCAGACTAAGACAAACCCCTATGTTCATGCACACAAAGATTTGTCTTAAGTGGGAATCGAACCCGCGACCTCGGCGTCGCAGGCAGGTACACTACCCACTCTGCCATCCGGTCATCAAATATAATATAATTACATAACAACAAAGATACAAAACTTTTTTATAATTATTATGTCTAATCCCACTTCTGCCATCAAAATTCGAAGGCCAAATTCCAAAAAGTCCGCATCCTCAACGTCAAATTCCAATCGTGGCGTTTGTACTTGGTGAAGGCAACGGAGCACAATTTTTCCGTCCCAATGGTGACAGGTTCATTAAAGTCAGCCAACCATGTACTACATTTACAAGTAAAATCGTCTGATGAACTGCCCGAGATAATCTACCGAAAATGTCCTCCAAATTTGGCGGAAAGTGTAAGTTTTTGGATGAGAGGGCAGGTCTTACTTTAGATTATATTTGGTATTACAATGAGCGAGCTTACAATTATGATATACATATCTCAAGCAAACTTGAAGATAATAAGAATTGTGCCTGAAACTATGTAGCTAAAATATGCTCAAACATGTCTTTTTTTTATTGACTTTTTTTGACGACTGGATGGCGGAGTGGGTAGTGTACCTACCTGCGACGCCGAGGTCGCGGGTTCGATGCCCGCTTAAGACAAATCTTTGTGTGCGTGAACATGAGGGTTTGTCTTCGTCTGTGTGTTTTCTATGTATAATAAGTAATGTATTTACAAAAAAAGTATATAATACGTATCTATTAGTATCAGTTATTCTTGTACCCATGGTACAAGCTCTGCTTATTTTGGGACTAGATGACGTTGTGTGTAAGTTGCGAGATATTTATGCGAGATATTTATTTATTTATTAACTGTCAGTAATGAAACACGAAAATTAGCTGCGTCAATTTAAATTAAAATCGAATATCGAATAGCCTGCCATCATCGTAAATGGTCGATTGTAGTCTAGTAATCGGTACGCTTAAGTCATTTCATTCCTAATTTGAATCGTAACTCGATACTCGAAAATCAAAATTAGGAACGTCAAAACTCAATTGTGGGTCGAAACTTTTAACTAACCTAGTATCAATCCCAATATTATATTATACATTGTTTTGTCAAACGTAATTTAGACTTTGCCGTCATCTTCATTTATCCAACTTCCTACATTCCGTAATATAGGTATTCTTAATTTGAATAAATCCACACAGAACTCGATACTGGCATGAAATAAAAAAAAGTATTGACACAAGCTTGATTTGTGGAACGTCAAATATCAATTGTGCCAACTGACATGACCGAAACTTGGTCGTGATACCACTAACTCATATGGCGGCTATTTTGCGTCGATCACACTAATCTTACCTGACATTTTGCGTGGATATATTGATTGAACAATGGTGAGTTTTACGCGATGAATGAGTGGCCTTTTAGTTTCTATAAAAGAGTATATATTGGTATGCATTTCAGTTAGACTTTAAACATGCGAGGGCGTGGCAGAGGTGTACAACACCCACATTTCACCTGTTATGTTTAGGTCCTAAGGGTCTATCGCTATCTACCAATTCCAACTCCGTGTTGCTATTGAGAATTTCCTAACAGAAAGTTCACAAATAACACTTTTCCCGACCCTAGAATCGAACCCGAGATCTCACGGAGAGAGACGCATACGCTAAACACTAGACTATCGAGGCGGCTACACTATAAAAATAGCCTATCAATCTAAAAGAAAAGCTAACTTTGCGAAAAACGCAAGCTTTTGGAAGTTAACTTTATTATTCTGCCTTTTAATCGAAACGAAATTTGTTAGAGAGTAGCTACCAACCACAAAACATGATATTCGCGTTTAAAGAATTCTGACGTTTGCTTAGAAAGGGCGCAACATAATTTAAAATAAGGATTCTTCTTACGATTCTCGGAATATCAAAATAAAAATGTGTTTCATTATTTTATTGGCATTTTTACAAATTTTACCAAATAAAACCTTAGCGATTTTTATTTGAAAATCTTTCTCTTGTTAGTTGTTTGATACGCAGTGCGAGATATTCTTAATTTAAATATTATAATGTACGTTGACATTTAAAAATAAATAAGAATTCTAAAACAAATACGAATTCTTAAAACAAATACGTACTGCGCCCATAGACAAAATTAACATGATATTCCAAGTTCAAATATTATTTGAAATCGGAACAAAAAGCACAATAAGCTAACTGAAAATGTCTTCGCAAAATGCGTTTACTACCCACAATTCTAAACATTTTACATCTTATAGCTAGAAATTCTGTTATTATCTTGTTTTCATAACAGCGTACTCAGATATCCTCTGAGGATAGGAATTGTATCGGAGTCTCAGTCTCCAGAGATCAGAGAACTGGAACAATCTTGCTCTAGCTTGTGATCTCTCTAACGGTGTATAAGTTAGCCGTAGAATAGATAATAGCACAATAGAAATCTGCCTCGATGGTCTAGTGGTTAGCGCCTCTCACCGCGAGCTCTAGGGTTCGATATCCGGGTCGGGCAAAGTGTTATTTGTGAACTTTAGAAAATTTACAAAGTAGCACGGAGTTAGAATTGCGGCTGGTGGATTGCGATAGGCTCACCCCCTATCCTATGAAACCTAAACATAACAGGTGAAATAATAATAATAAATATTCTTTATTGTACACCACTAAAAAAATACAGTTTTGAAAATTACAAAAGACAATGTTGCACAATCGGCGGTCTTATCGCTAATAGCAATTTCTTCCAGACAACCTAAATGGACAAAAATATAGGACATAATTTATAGCCATGGCATACCATACAGAACGAAAGAGAAACAATAAAAATAGATATTTACTCCTTAAATCTACTAACTTGTACTACATTGTACAAATATACATAATTATAGATACATGAATATTATAATAATATATTTATAAAATACTTATATACATATTACATAAATAAATATAATATAATATATTCTTATACATAAATAAATATTTAGTGGGCAGGAATGTACGAAGGTCGCAATAACGACTCTATAATCAAACTTAATAAATCACTTTTGCAACAAATATATTGTCACATATGAAATGTGATTGTTGTACTCCTCGGCCACACACTTCTGGGTCATATAGGCGTAAATATAAAGTACATAAGAGATTTCTTTAATGCTAATCACCTTACTTTGATCACACGTGTTTATTGAAATGCTCTGATATTTTAATTATAACGGTTTTACCGGTTAACTGGATTTGAAGGGCAATTTCTCTCATTATGTGTAATGTGTAAATTATTTTTATTAATAGGTCTATTTTGTCGACCGCGGTTTCGCCTATACTTTTAGGCATTTTCAAGAGAGTGCGACACGTCGCGCCTGAGTCGCAGCCAGTTTTGCATGTGAGTTGTTCAGTTTTAGAAATTGCAGAATTTGTTCAATTGTATATTTGTGGCTCAAAATAAAATATTATTATGGAATCATGAAGCCGAACGAGAGGTATATTATCTCCTTTCAGCTTTATAACAACGCCAAAAGCAGATTAAACTTTTATCCGGTCAATCTTGAAAAAATATACAGCTAAGCCTTCAAAAGCTAAAGAAAGTTTTTTCGAAGAAGCTGAGTTGTATGCAAATATATTCAGAACGTAATTTTTGTTCATGACTAAACTTTCTAGATAATTTTATCCTAGAAAAATACAGGTCTGGTCTTAAGTTATAAGGCTGGTGATTCATGCTGGCCCCAACGTGTTGGTTCAAACTTTCTACGGCCAACCCAAAAGAAACAAATTAGCATTTAGTGCACGTGGCGTAGTGGTTAATGCGGTCGCCTGGCGACCTTCAACTGCGCTGGTGTTGTGGTACAGACAGTCTCCACATGGGACAAATCTTTGTGTGATCCACAAAGATTTGTTCTGACTCTGGGTGCGCTTTGTGTGTGTGAATTCTATGAACCCCCGCGACACAGAAGTTATTTCTCGTGCGGGCGTCGTTTATTGGGTCGGTATTTTTCCAAAATAAATGTGTACTAATGTTGGTAAGTTACCCGCAGATGGAAGAGAATACAGTCGAATGGACGGCTGATTGGTCTAGAATCAAACTTTACCACCAGATGTCGCTGAGATGATAAGCCAAAATGTATGAAAATGAGCATGTATGCCAGGCAACTTTTCTATTGGAACATGTTCTTTTTCCTAAAAAAGGCATTTAGTCTTTGTTGCCACCAACATTGGTACCTATGCGTGGATGTAGGGTAAATAGCTAGATTTAAATTCAACACTATCTACCCAGAACTCTAGGTATTTTCCTTTTGGAATATCAAGAAACAAACTTTCTATGAACAAAAAATAAAAGAGTTCTTTCTCAAAACTTTAAAAGAAAAAACAACTAGAACAGAAGAATTTTAGATTTTTGGTTTGTCGAGAAAGTTGGTTAAGAATGCCGAATAATATTTTTAACAAAGTATTTTTTACGACCAAAGAGATCTGAGGAATGTTTTTAGTTTTTATTTTTTTATAACTTTACAGATGAAATTAATGTTCTTTTTATTTATTTCTTATTTGTCTTGTTTCAGGTAAGCTTCAAACAGTCACCTATTTTTGTGCCACCGTTGTAGGTATGTATTTCGCTCGTGTATCACAAATTTCATTATGTCCAAAAGAGATTGTCTAACAATTCTTTCATGTTTAATATAAAGTCGTTACAAGTAACATACTACCATCATTCTACGTCCAGAACTCCAGACCATCTTCAAAATGTGCAATTGCAAACACATGGCGCGTCTGTCTTTATACGACTTTATATTGTTCATTCTTTTCAAAATATTACAAATTTCTCCCCGTCTCGCGTCGCGTCGTATGCTAAACATCCTCTTTTGATTTTTATCCAACTCATGTTACTCGAGCCCTAAACGATCCTATAATTTTAACACATACTATATCGAATATTTATTCTTTTCTATCAACACTGAAATTACCACCTTCACTGTTTGTGTTAAAGTTCAAATTGCCTTGTACACTCCACCCTATGAAAACCCCGTAAGAACAGCGATTACGTATTCAAGTTTCGTCATAAGAACAATAATATTCCATAAACATAACGATTTTATTATATGATACATGATGTCATGGGAATACTCTATTATTTGGATGGCCATAGTAAAATTTATGGTAAACTTATACAGGATCGTTTTGGTATAGTTTTTCCATAAGATAAGTATCTACCATAGTCGTCACTGTGAGCTGAGTTTAATCCAATAAGGAGTATTGGCTTCTTTCCGCTTTATTTAAGGCTTATATGATCCAATATTTATATGTGTATAAACCCTAACACTCTCTTCAGCCCGTTATCTATAGAACGTTGATTACCAGTGTATCGAATTGGTCCATCCGAGCCGGAATAATTTCTGTCGCATAGAATCAGATCCGGCTCTGAAGGACCAACTTATCGAAAAACTCTCCAACAAGAATCCAAGCTATTGTTCTGTCCAACTTGAAAAGACCAATCTACGTCCAAAGACGGATTGGCAATTCACTATCCAAGTTAGAATTCAAGGAAGCCAATCACGTTGCATTTATCCTGTTACCCCACTTGGGCGTTCGTTTTAAAACTGCGAACGACACTGCAGCCACACTTGAAATTCCCACACATTGTCCTCACCTTTACTTATTAAATCTTCTCTTCAATTCACACGTCTCGTATATAAAATTGTTCCGTCTACATTGCTGGAAACGTACCTCTAAATCTCGATTTGCTTCGAGCTTTGCAGGCAATGAATGGAATTCATCCAGAAACGGTCATTTCGGTGTCGTCTTCGGATGTGTTGTGGTACAATAGCATCCTTCCTACGTTGATTGTGTTTGCACTGTACAGTCAATAGGACTTAATTTTCTCGGAGCTACGGTTCTTCTAGTATTTTATTTGTACTTTGTCGCACTGTATTGAGTCGTGTATGTATTTTATATGGTAGGTTTTAGTGTTAGAATGCTCTTTGTTGAATCTTTCGGGATTTTTTCGCTTGTAATGTATTCTGTCTGGGGTCTTAAGAGCCTTTTATGACTAAGTTCGATTGTGTAAGCTATTTTGTGTGAATCTCTTACAAATAGTCGATTTTTGTTTTCTTTTTGATCTGAGCAACTTTAAGTCATACTCATCCGATTTTTTACGATTATTACGGGATGAAAGCTTTTTATCCCCAAGTGAATATTCGGAACTGTTCACACTTTTGATAGCTTCAATTTCGCTAAGATGCAACATTTTAGAGTAAACGTCTTTATATATTATATTAATTTATCGAACAGTAAATCAAGACTAGTAAATACTTTTAGTAATGGGATTCTAAATAAATAAATGAAAAAAAATTAAAAATAACGTGTTCACTGTTATCTCAAGCACGATTAAGCTTGATTCAATTTTCGACTTATCAACTAAATTATATTCACATCAAAACTTAACTAATTTGTCACATCAGCTTTGTGCGTTGTTTTTGTATTCATCCAATAAATGTATGTAAGATTGAGCTTAAGTCATAAATTAACGAACGAAGACAACGCTTCAGTAACTAAAATAAGGAACTAGAATACTTATTCCAGTGAAAAGTCTAGATTTCAAAGTTAAAACTGCAGAGGGTTCTCTTGCTGATCCAGAAATTGCTGGAAAATATTTGCATAGTGTATTTTACGCTTAGCCATCTCTCCAAGTCTAAATAAAGTTGGCAGAAGGAATATTTTTACTCGAAGTGTAAAAATACAAAGTAAATCTTTGTTTTATTTCTACAAGAATTTATTGTGAACCGCATGTACGTGTTATTTGTTGAAATTACGGATGGGGTAACTTGAGAGATAAATGTACTAATACTAGCATTTTGCCGCGAATTTGCTCGAATGTGTATACACGATGCAAGTAGCAAACTGGGCCCCAATTCGTCATGTTTTTTATATATGTCTTAAATCTATTATTTATAACGAAGAAAAAAAAATATAATGGTCTTTTAAAATTAGGTTTATATCATTGAATTAATTGTAGCCGCTCAAATGCCACGCTTGTGATGACGTCATTTATCGTATCCCATGTTTGTTTACAGTCGAAGAGAGTGATTATCAGAAGGAGATTATAACAGTATTGTCAGGATTTCAAATGATTGTCGATCAATGACATCATAATCTTAATATCGTCAAAACCTGTCAAATTAAACAATAAAATGCTTTTGCTGCTGTACATTAAAAGCCAATGATTTTTATGTATCATCTGTCGGGGTCAAATCTCAGAAAACCGACACAGCAGTCCCAAAAATAATGGTCCCATGAATCCTATATGTTCAACAAAATTTCGCAATTCGTATTCTCACAATTCCGCTTGTATCCCTGACAGCATAGGAAACAACATCAATACATCAACCTTAAACGTAAACTCTTGATGTATTTATAGTCCAAACAAAGGCCAATTGATACTGAAGGAACGAGCTACAATCCCAAGAAATCCCCGATACGGCAGAGCCGAGCGAATCTTGGACGCACGTCTAGTGACACCACCAGAAAAACCTGACCTTTAAAACTATTCAATTTCAATCAAGAACGAGCCCAACACAATCTGGACGCTTCACGTGTCTCGATGCCATGTCCGACCTTTCCTGAACCCTTCCTTGTACTGAATCAGCAAGGCCACGCAGGTCAACCTATATTGGCCATCAATAGGGTTGGACCAACTAGATTCCCAACAACATTCGAAGGTAATTGTGATCATGAATCAATCCTATCTCGAAATCCTTTCAAAGCACGCTATTCAAACGACATCTCCTTACTGTTTAGTATACATTGCTGCTTATGTAGGCTATTGTAGTCTGTCGTTTGTTACGAAAAAGGCAGTGGACGTCGGAATTTTAGATTCTTCATGAATTGTTGATGCTGTTGGTGCGGGAAATGAAGTAGAATGAATGTGTATGGCAAAACGATAGTTTAGGGAGCTAATATTAGGGAATGCCAGATGATTTTGTTAGGCTCCTTATTGGTTGCAAATGCGTTAGTGGGTTGTATCCTGGGATTTACGATATGAGTGTTAACCCTGACAAGGTATTAGCACCTGAGTAAAATTTATTGCTTTATATTAAAGCGCGAACTCAACGCTTTATAGTCGTAAATAATATGAAGCGAGTAAAATAATAGGTAATATTATTATTATTTTCACCTTTGTTATGTGTGTGTTATGTTTAGATTTAATAGTAAGGCAGACCCTGAAATTACAAGAGAAATAATAATGATCCTTACTATCCTTTGTAAACGTTTTAGAATTAGACGTTCGTTAATATGTTCAGTTTGTTCAAGGTGTATCAAGATATAGTGACTAGCATTGAGAAAGGTATGCTTAGGTAGTGCATTGGTTATAAATAAATAAATAAAAATAAATTTGGATTTTTTACATTAGATAGAACGCCAGAAGCAATTACACTATCCAATGGTATCAATAACAAGGCCAAATACACACATTCACTCACTCAATCACACCCGGTCTCAGAACAAATATTTGCGAATTACACAAAGATTTGTCCCATGTGGGGATCGAACCCACAACACCAGTGCAGTGGAGAGCGGCGAGGCGACCGCTTAAACTACTACACCACACGTGCAGACAAAAAGGTTATGTTGAAAGAATGGATGAAAGTAGATTTGAAAAGGAGATGTACAACGCAGATGTAGCTGGAAATGCTGGAAGAAGTCTTCCTTGGAAGTCATACAAGAACCAGATAAGTGGCTCCTTCAAAAGGAACAAGTACGTAGTTCTCGAAACCGGCGTAAGTAACGAGATGTATGAATTATGCATGTTGAGAAGCGGCAGAAGTATGTATGGAGCGTAGCACCATAGTATAAATAGTAAGTTATCTTCGAACAAAGGTACATCGCGCCGTTTGTATGTACGCGTAGCGCTTGCCACGCCCCGGGTTCATGTACGTACGCACGCACACTACGCCGCTCGGCCAGTTTCTCGGTCAGCGGTAGTGCGGGCCGTGCCATTACTGTGAGCGGTCGCTGTTTGTTTAAAAAATTAGGGACGGTTACGCGCTGCACTGCAAAATGTCTTCGCGAGTCAATAGATATTATTGTGAAGTTTATGGTTGTTCAAACGACACTATTTCAAACCCAGAATTAACGTTCTTTAAGGTACCCTCTGAACACAAAAGGTGAGTTAATAAAATACGTATTTGGTAATAACTACTAAATACTTAATAATAATGTAGGTATGTTTTTTAAACGCCGCCGTGCCGTTGCCTCTTTGGTTTATTTATTTCACAAAATTGATGTTACATTATGAATATGATGCGCAAATTTGTGATGTGTTATTAAATTATTTTTATTTTAACCGATATTAAAAAGGAAGTTCTCATAGTCTGTATGTATGTTGGTCTGCGATTATCTCGCATTTGGCTGGTTTTAATGTAGTTTTCAGAAGAGAACCTATATGTTAACCTGTATGTACTTATAAGATATTAAGTTAGAGTTTTTGTTTTATATGTACTGTGTTAATCTATTTAATAGTAATAATAATAATAAAAATATTTTTCTGTCACAAATTTGTAATTTTTTTTATGCTTGTTTTCATTAGTAGCATAAATAATTAGCATTTAATTTTACAGTTTAGATTTTTTTTCATTTTTCTATGTCTGTTCTAGTACCAGTATGTATGCACACATTGTTTTTACTCATTTTCCTTTCTGCTTTAAGTGTAAGAGATTGCAACCTTATATACTACGGATAATTTTATTAATATAATATTGGTCTATTTGACAAAGAATTTAATTTCATAGTATTATTCTCTCCATAACCATTTCTAGTCATTGTATTTTGGTTGGTATAACTTACACATAACAATTATTGTCAATAAACAAACAAAATTGTATGAATTATTTGAAAAGATGGTGATCATGAGTTTCTCACCAGCTCTTCTCATGATGCAATACCCATCGGAGCTGGTACTTGGATTGATTTTAATTCAAACCTCAAAGTTGAATTGAAATCAATCTAAGCTCCGGTGATTCAAATCATTTTGTTGCAATTAATATTATAATTTAATTAGCTTAAGTTTTATTTAAATTTTATTTATTTGAACGTTGATGTTTGTTTTGACGTGTTCAAGCACCTTTTAGGGCAAATGGAAATAAATGATTTGACTTTGACTTGACATAAATAAATGCTTTGTTTTGTAAAAAAAACGTTTTTTTTATAATTAAAAAAATGATTTCTGTACAGGTAATTTTAAAATATCAATCTGACAAGTGCCAACCCTACGCCTCGAGCAAGTTTAGTTAACGTGCGCTCCTAAACGCCGGGAGTTGGCGTACTTATTTATTTTTACTATAGTAGCACATGGCTTTCCTCTACCTACCTCTTGGGTTAAAAGTATGATTTTATGTATACAACTATTCGATTCAAATGAGAACAGATTTTTCAGCCATATTGAATGTTTTTCAAAAATTAGACAACAGGTCTAAATTGCGTAATTATTATTAAGGTAAATAAATACCTATGCTCGACGTTTCGAATGATAATTACGCGATTTAGACCCGTTGTCTAATTTTTGAAAAATGTTCTCAGATCGCGAAAGTTTAAAAACATTATTGTCATATTGAATGTGTTCCATTAATTTGAACTGTTTCTGAATATGAACGAAATTTTCGATCAGAGCGATTGGAACACATTTAAGATGGACAAAAAATCTGTTATCATGTGAAAGACTAACTCCAAATGAAGATATTTAGATATTTAACATTATTTTAAACTCCACGGCTGCGTTGCAGTAAAGTTGAACGCGGGTCAAAGTACGGGAGCAAGTACCTACTACTTAAATCAACATTTCCTCACGGACGAAGTCGCGGGCTATAGCTAGTCTTCAATAAAACTACTTCTATGTGAGTCTAAACCTTTGTAAAAGTAACCGCAGGTTTCAATGTTCAGTTTTACAAAGCTTTTGAGTTCCTGAAATTGTTCGAAAAGGCGGGAAATTGTGAAACATATCGTTAGACTCTTTTTTTTTTAATTTTCATCTCCGTGACGGCCAGTTTTAACAGAATATTGAAATAGTTAAAAACTTTTCCAATTTCATATTTTGTTTCATTTTGTGGTTATTTCTTTTTAATTCGTTGTCATATCATAGTCCGTTATTATCTGACGCGAAAAAAATTAACTCTTTTTTGTGTCTGGACTCTGGAACTATATTTTCATTCTTATTCCTTTTCGAAACCGAATATTTATATGTTAACAATATTAGAATTTCAAATATGCTTTTGTAAAAATCCAAGTTTTCTTTTAGAAATTCAGTACTAAATATTTCCTAAGAGTAGCATAAAACAGATTCAAAAGTAACATAAACAAATATTCATCTTTTTTAAGCCCAACTGTTTTAATAATTAAAGATGAAACTGTCATTCAATTTCAAAAATAGAACAACAAACCCCGCCATATTTTTGGCTTCACAGACAATGAATCCTTTTACGTATTCGGAATTCGAATCGCGTTTGACGCATACTTTTTTCGAAGGCACAGATAACACAATAAAGTCCTTCGAAAGGTTCCTTTTAGTTACCAGTTTTTACAGTTTCGAGTTCAAACAGTGTTGGTACATTCGTTACGTACAAGTACGAATGTAAATCTAATTTTGCCTGATGCACTGCGGGGGAGGGGAGTTTTGTTTTTTGTTGATTTTCTTCGTTAATCATGTGTCGTTTACGAAGTGTTGCATTCGCTTTGATGCAGCTGTTTCGGATGTTTAACTGCTTTCTTGTTGGAATTTCCTTTATTACGATTCGTAAATGAGTTTTGTAATTGCTTTTGTAGTTCCACTGATCAACTTATCGAGAACAGTTTTAAATTATTTTTCAGTAGGGATCAGAAAATCTTGGCTGAAACTGTTTTCTGTTTTTTTTTAAAATAGTTACTTTACATATATATGAGTGCTTATATGTTTTAAAGGGTCAGGAACGCAGGAAGCTACGTGAACTGACTTACCATCAGGAGGGTCAATTTCAAATCATTTATTTTCATAGGCCCAGGAGGCGCTTGAACACGTCAAAACATAACAAAATAATATAAAAAAATATAATTCCAATGATTTTAATCCGAGGCTTAGTTTCATTTTAATCAAACTGTTTAGAATCAGACTAAAAGCAATCTAAGTACCAGGTCCGATGGGTATTGCATTATGAGAAAAACTGGTGAGAAACTCATACTTATCTACCTCTTTAGTGAAATAATGAAGAAAAGTTGGTATTTTAATAGGTAGGTACCAGATTCATAACCAACCAACCAAATAGTACACAGCTCAATAGACTACAACAACGTTCTGTTTTTTTTAAATAAACGTCGGTTACATTTTAACTATCTGCTCTCATAAACTCAAAGTAATGTATTTGTTTACGGTACAAAAGTTTTAACTATAACTTAAATCACTCGGGGCCCGCTGTCGAAGTGTTGAAGGGATACGATAAATTTTAAACAATTGAGCTGGCAACACTTTCGCAAATACTCCCAGATTTTGTTACTTTAACCTGGTTTTTGGGGAGATTTTTAACGGGAATGTCTGGACATTATAAAAACCTCAGCGACAATTAGCACACTCAGAAAATGATGGACATACAAGATTACATACAAACATATGGGTCGAACATAATATAATTTTCTTTTTTAAAGTCGGCTCAAAATGTCAAGGCAAAAATAATCTGTCAGTCATATTTTAACGCTGCGTTCTCATAAACTCAAAGTAATGTATTTGTTTACGGTGCAAAAGTTTTAACTATAACTTAAATCACTCGGGGCCCGCTGTCGAAGTGTTGAAGAGTTACGATTAATTTTAAACAATTGAGCTGGCCACACCTCCGTAAATACTCCCAGATTTTATTACTTTAACCTGGTTTCGGGGAGTTTTAAAGGGAAATGTTTGGACAAGCGTTTGTGGTTGTGTTTATGATGTTTTCTTGTAATTTGTCTTATTTCAACAAAGCAACTCTTAACTTTTAGTATTTCTAAGTGTTTTATACTTAAAAAATGCTTGATTTTGAATCATTTACAGTATATTTTCAATGGAAGTGTTGCTGAGAGATCGTTTTTGCTATTCTGACTATCTGACTGATCTGCCTCGATGGTCTAGTGGTTAGCGTATGCGCTTCTTATCAGGAGGTCTCGGGCTCGACTCCCGGGTCGGACAAAGTGTTATTTGTGAAGTGTCCGTCAGGAAATTTACAATAGTAGCACGGAGTTGGAATTATACACGGTAGCTGGCTATAGACTCACCCCCTATCAAATGGGACCTAAACCCTTTTTAGTAATATAGGCGTGATTTTCGTGTTTTCTTATATAAATGGCCACATTAATAAGTCCTTCATAAATACATAATATTTATTTGGACGTATAATAATCATTATGTCAAATTTAAATATAATTATCAGGCGGTAAACTACCTTAAACTTTATCAGGAACTGAATAAGGCCAGATATCTATTACACAAATAAAACCCAATTCTTTGAACGAAGGTTCCTATAAAATAGTGTAAACGTTAGTTTCACCGGCTATCACTACCTGTGCCAGTCATATTTACAACCCCTAAAACCAAGTAGTGGCCGCCATTTTGGAACCGAACAAAGTGCAAAGATACGGCGACAAACACGTCATTACTCTTCGACACTGTCAGTGCGACGTTCGAAAACTTGAAAAGATGCATGCCCAGCGGATTTCTCCTGTTTACTTACTCCCAAGTTTCCGAACAGGTGTGGGTTTTTGATTTCGCGTTCTACATTCGAAATTTTTCGAAAAATGTTTATGACGATCCAATTTGAGGTAATATTTTTAAAGATGGAACTGCAGTTTCGTTGATCTTTCTCAAAAAAAGTTCTTATTCTTTTTAATTTTTATATTACGTTTAGTAATTCGATAAATGTCGCCAGTATTGCCATTATTTCGGCAAAAACAATTTTTCCGTCCAAACTTCAGTCTTGATACTTTTTAGCGTAGAATTTGAGTAATTGAAGCAAAAAAACGGATACCTTACTTCCCCTCGTTAAGGCTTTCCTCAGTTTCTAGGTCAGACTTTTCTAGGATCACTTGAGCTTGCACAAGAAAAACTGCGATCAATTATTTATTTTAAAAGCCTAAAGTTTGCCCGTCAGAGAAGCCTGAGAGTATTATTCAGGATTTGGGTGCTTTTACATACGACAATACCGAATCGACACGATAACGATGCGACATACGATGACATAATTTATAGAATCACCTGATCGTAAAGTGCTATAATAAGTAAGTCTGTATTACAAGCTATGTAATGTCTTCAAAAGTTCTGATAAATATTTTATCCTCAGATCAAAATAGTAGTGAAGGAGCTCGAGTGGGGTGAGTAGACCAAAGACGCAATGGGACAGGGTACGACACAAACTAGTGACACTCGCACTTGTGTCTAATGACAATATTTTCTTGTTATTTCAAATCAAAGATCATGGTGGGTTATATATAAAATGCACTGTCTCAGTTACTCGTGTGGGGTTCGAACTTTACGTATATCTCGCTCTCGTTCTCGCGAGTCGCCAAGATTTTTGACGTTTAATATACTACTCACGTATTTAGGTAGGTACATGCACTAAAGGAAAAAAAAATTATAAACTAACAATTAGGATTTTTCTATTTTTGTAAATATTAGCTATAAGACTTCTTCAGTTTTTTTTAATAATACACCAAAATAACATATTGCCCGCAACACAACCCGTATTCTTATCCATCCAAAGGTTGCCTGTAATTTTTTTAAGTTTGTTTCTGTATATATTGTCAAACTATAAATTTGGTGTACAATAAAGAATACTCTATTCTATTCTAATGTTATCCGTGTCGGTGTCGTGTCGTCTTCTAGAAAATTTATTTAGTATTTAAACGATCTTACTTTTTATAATCCCCAAACAGTGGCTGACTAAGATTAAATATTTAGTATAGAATATAGAACATTATTTATTTTATATTTAGCCGTCTTATCACGTTTTGCAGGTGTTAAACTATTTTTGAAGAATATAATAGATTTGACTTTTGACTATGGCCATAATTTTAAAGATGGATGTTTATTGTGAACAATAAGATTAAAAGGTTGTAACGAATCTTAATTATACTAGAATAGACTAAACTTGTTGACAATTTTTTTTAGCGTCTGAGCTCTCCTTATTTTGGAAATATAATTTTCCATTTCACTTGGGGTATTAATATTATAAACTTGTGTACTACGTCGATAAAAAGCTTAGCTATAATGTTTCGGAGCTTATTTAATAATCCTAGCTATAAGCTATTTGCTACTTTTTTTTACCAATTTTTTTTTTTAAATGCAGCAATTCGTTCGAGTGATTTTTTTTATCGTGAACAAAGAGATTGCAACATCTCTGACATATAGAAATAACTCGCTACAACAAAATATACATGGAAAATAGCCCGTTATATCTAATATTTAGTAAGAAAATAACCATGTTTAGTAACAAACCTTATATTATTTTAATGATGTTTCTAATATCGAGAGGTATTTCGATTACACACAAAAATTAAAAAAAAATGTCTATGATGTTGTCTTGGCAATGGTTATTATGATGTACAACTCTCTTAGTCCCTTCCAGTAACTTAACTCATTGAACAGTTAATTTTAAATTTCGAACTTTTTTATATTAAGTAGAGGTTTCATTCGATTTAAGTTTAGTTATCTGAGGTTACGAAGTTGGACAAATCTTTTATTTTCTCTTCGATAACGCCATGGCCATAGATAAGAGATAACATGTATTTATAGTGATAGGTATTCTAAAGGTACGGGTTTCGGATATTTTTATCTAACAGACGTTTGTCTGTGATATTTATGGTTTTATGTTTATTGTAATTTTCATTTTGTTTTATTCTGTGGCAAGCAATCCTTTGTAAAACATGTGGTTGTTATTTTTTGTACTATTTGTGTGAGTAGTGTGGACTGTGATAGTAAATAAAGCTACATTGACTATTAGGATCATAACACATACGATTTTTTTCGATGGAGATGGCCGATCGCCAATGCTAAAATTAGCATGTATGCTATGGCCTGATCTCACCACCAAAACCGGAAGACAGTAATGGAACCACTACTATTTGGCGGCAGGTTAAAGGTGAGATGGTGGTGCTGCCGCCCTTGAGCTCATTCACAAGAGCTCTACCACCAGTTAGTGCTACCACGACCCAGTTTAGGTATCATTGTTTGAGGTGACGGTGCGACCTTCCTCACTCGTTCACAAAAGCCCCAATTCGTGTGCAAATCTGGAAGTAATTAGTTTCAGCGATTCTCGTGTTGTACGATGTATGTTTGATTCGATGCAATCCAGTTAGTAAATTCTGCAATTGATGAGTGACGGGCGTGTTTACACCGAACAAGAATATAATTGATTGAGAGAAACGTGAAATTGGCCGTGGCGCAATGGATATGGCGTCGGACTTGCGATCGAAAGGTCATGGGTTCACATTGGCCACAGGACCGGATTGACCCTTAGTCAAATCTTAATTATTTAAAAAAGGTAGGCGCCTGCGGCGCTCTCTGACTCTTAAATTTTAAAAGTAAAATGTATTTATAAAAAAAACCAGCACATGCGGCGCTCTATGATGGTATATGAAAGCGTGATTGCCATCTCAAAAATAGTAGGTTCGGTATGTGTTGCTGTTATAGTGCAATTTGTGCCCGCAATGTTTTTTTATTATTCAACAAATACAGTTATTTTGATATAACAACACTACTTCTATGAAACAGTATAGCTTATAAGGTAGTTACCTAATTTGTGTTTTTTTTTATAATGAATAGACCTGTGTTTAACCACGTGATCACCTGATGGTTAATGATGTAAGCCTAAAGTAATATAAAATAAAAAATAATTGAGCAAATCACACAAACACATACCTCTTCACATTTCTATTACTTTTCGGTGTGATGGGTTCCCTAATTCATCGTTGTGGTATTAGCCCCATTTGCCTAATTTCGATTTTGGTTAATCCACGGCGTGCCAATTTGTTAGGTGGTATCTACATTCTGCCATATATTACCGTATATACTCTCATTTGTGATGCAACGCATACGAATATTTGTATTCGCTAAATAGCAAAATTATATTTGAGAAAACTACTCATAAATATATATTCCACACACACAAAGCACACCCAGAGTCAGGACAAATCTTTGTGTGTTACACAAATATTTATCTCGTGTGTGGATTGAACAACACCAGCGTAGTTGAATGCGAGGCGACTTCTTTAACCACAATTCCAACCGTGCACTTCGTTTGTATACGAAGTATTCATATTAATTTTACTTTTCATATTCGTAAATCTGGTATTCGAAACATCACTACCTATATGTTCTCATGTTAAATCCACCGGATTATCGTTCGCGATGAATCAAATTGTTTTCATTGTGACGGGGATTAGAATTTTGATACCGTACCCAATAATGCTCATAAATTAGGTTGTATTCATTTTAGGCTAGTCATTGATTAGGTTATAATGATGTTAATTTAGGAATGTTTGATCGATTAGCTATAAGAATACGAGTGGGTCAGTAAGTACATCTTTTATCCCTGTTTTATGGAATGTAATCAAATGAAATGTGGCTTAGTTTCAAACTTAGCCTCGAGCTACCTTAGTGTGAGAATTAGAGTTAAATTAAAAAATCTTTAAAGTTTAAAGGCATTTGAATATTTAATTATGACTATTGTTTAAGAGTCTTAATTACCAACAATTCTTTGAAAACGTTTTTAGAAGCTTTTAAGCTTCTAAAAACGTTTAGCGTAACAGTAGCGTAGTTTAGCGTAACAATATTAGACAATATAAAGTAATAAAAACCATGTCAAAAAATAATTCTAATCTTGTACCTTTTTAATAACAACCTGTCTGAAACTGTATCAGTTCTTTATTAGGAGTAAGTAAACAAACGTATGTTAAGCTACACACATACATTACATAGGCGGGCCGGCATGTTCGGGCCGGCATTTTATGTTCTATTGATGTCCATCCGATTCGACTTACCGAACCTAAAATGTACCGGCCCGTCTATACGTGTATCCATAGAATTCTTCCTTCATTAACAAAATCAATCAACTTTAAAATAAAATCGACACATATTGAACACAACAATAAATATGCTTAGCTCTAACAAAATCCTTTAGTAGACATTTTAAACACATTACTATGGTATCATTTGTACGTTTTTATGTAAGACAAGGAGAAGGAGTGGATCGCCGCGGGCGACGTAACTTACTCGCATCCATTTCATATTAAAATCTAGGGTTGCCAATTAAATATAGAGACTAATTTTATAATTTAAAAGTTTATCAGTACGTTTTTGCGTTCTCTAGTCAAGAAATATGTCAAATCAAATCATTTATTTCTATAGAACCCAAGCCCAATGGGCTTGAACATGTCAAAACTCACATCAAAATACAAAAAAAGTTAAATTAAAATAAAACTTAACAAATAAAATTGTAATAATTATTGCAATAAAATGATATGACACCGGAGCTTATCATCGGATCGAACCCACAACACCAGTGCTGTGGAGAGCGGCGAGGCGACCGATTAAACCACTACACCACACGTGCAGACAAGTCCATGTGATGAGTCGCTGTAGAACTGCTAACTAACTGACTAGGTCAGTCGGCTCGTGACCACGAATGATGCAAGTCATTCCGAAACGTCGAGCATAGGTATTAATTTACCTTTATAATAATTACGCGATTTAGACCTGTTGTCTAATTTTTGAAAAATGTTCTCAAATCGCGAAAGTTTAAAAACATATATTGCAAACTAACTGCTTGCATTGCAAGTATTAATTTAACTTTAAAATAATTACGCGATTTAGACTCGTTGTCTAATTTTTGAATTTTTTTCTCAAATCGCGAAAGTTTAAAAATATAAAGATAAAGATAAATTTGGAATTTTTACATTAGATAGAACGCCATAAGCAATTACCCTATCCAATAGTCCCAATGACAAGGCCAAATACACACATTCACTCACTCAAGCACACCCAGTCTCAGAAAAAATCTTTGCGAATTACACAAAGATTTGTCCCATGTGGGGATCGAACCCACAACACCAGTGCAGTGGAGAGCGGCGAGGCGACCGCTTAAACCACTACACTACATGTGCAGACAAATATATATATTGCAAACTAACTGTTTGCATTTCAACAGCGTCTCATCTAAAATTACCATTCGAATGTCTCAAACAACAAAGATTGTTAGCCAGCCCTAACTCCCCATTCTTACGAGTTAGCACTTTTTCCAGCACAAGCCGGGTTTTTACCCGAAGGCTAGCTTAGATTTGTTTTTATTTGCTATTCCTTATTTTATTGTACTGCGCCGTCACAATACGTTGTTTTAGATTCTCTGTGTCGGCTCATAAAATTGTATTTTGCTTTCGATTTTGGTAGGTCGTATGTCAGGATTATGGTTTCAAGTAAGGATGTCACGAGAAAGCTTATGGCTCTTATTTAAGTTACACTTAGTAAGTTGACAAATAGTGTTAATTGTTGCTTATGTACGGATAGACAAATGCCTTCAATTGTAATAATAGTGAAAACTATAAAGACACCAATATCTACTGCCACAATCACAACTTTCCTTTTTCATAGACTAAAACTGAATCCGCGATAGAAAGGTCAAAATGCATAAATATCTCTGTTAGAAAATGTTAGTGACCAATTTTATTATAGAGTGTTAGCTAGCTAGCTAGCTTTAAGAAGCTAGTAGATCTTTATTTTATACACTACGCCTGCAGCGAAAGAACGTGTAGTCCACCTGATGGTAAGTGGAGTACAGCCCATCAACAATCCACAAAAGCAGATTGTAGGTGCGTCGTTGCAGCTCAGGACTGCGGTGTTATGCCTCATATGCAAGTAATTTCCAAACCGGCACACAGTAATGCAAACACTACTATTTGGCGGCAGGTTAAAGGTGAGACGATGGTGCTGCCGCCCTCAAGCTCGTTCACAAGAGCCCTACCACCAATAAATCTACGGGTTATGAAAGACTGCCCAAAATAAGATCAACTCAAAGAAGAATCTCCATTTCTTTTCAATTTGAATTCCCTCCAGTTCTTATCCAATAGCTTAATAAACAAAAGCTAACAAAGTAAAGCGCGTTAGCGTCGGAACACAAAAGACATGGCTACGATAAAAATCAACGGAGCTAAAACGGCCAAATTATATTTTGGCAAAGGTTCCTGCCATTGTCGAGTTGGACGCACTGATTCAATGAGAATTGGCAACTGAATGTCTATTGCACATATTGGGGCCAAGTGTTTGCAACAAAATTGTATATGAATAAGCATAAGTTACGTGAGACTTTTGTAGTTTTGGTCATTTTCTTCAGCATTTTAGGCAGTTTATTTCTAAAGGAAATGAGACTGTTAGATTTTTTTTGTTTTTATTTAACATCCGGAGTTAGTTAGAGCTGGTATTAATGAAGATGGTAGTGAAAGAGCTTTTGTGTACGAGTTATAACACCGTAGTCATCAGCTGCAGCGACGCTTCAAGAATCTGCTTATGGATATTTGATGTCTATGGGCTGAACTCCAATTACCATCAGGTGCACTACACGTTCGTCCGCTGCAGGAGTAGGATAAAAAACGTGCATATGGCACACGATCGGTGTAGATGAATACCAATCATTCGTCAAATTGTGACGATCAAGTGAGGGCAGTGGACAATATCCGCGCTTCACGGAGACGACGCTGAGCTTCACCAGTCGGCTCGTGACCACGAATGATGCAAGTCATTTTGAAACGTTGAGCATAGCTATTTATTTACCTTTATAATAATTACGCGATTTAGACCCGTTGTCTAATTTTTGAAAAAGGATATTACTTAGTTCTTCCTACATATTTTCTACTCAAAATGCCTAATATTTGCGGCAAACGATCTCTCCATTTCCAATTCAGAAGAGCCACCGAATATTAATACCCTAAGTCAATAAGCATAATATTACGTTAAATGGTATTCAATTGCATCTTGAGTAATCCAATTCCGTCTTCTACCGTCTCTCGGGATGATAGTGTTGATGTTTAGCAGCAATGGATGATGCGACAATATTCATTAACAGTAACGGCGTGTTTGGGGAATTATGGCGCTAAATGGTTGATGTTTGAAGTCTGGTTATAGATATATCTAGAATTTGTCATTTAGATGTCTAGGTTTAGGATGAAATCTTCTTCTTCTTCGTCGTGTCGATGGCTGAGTCAAATTTTATTGGCCCAATAAGTGGCCATTTTAATAGCGCTCTTGTCGGCGTTCATAAGCGCCTCTCTTGTGCAGGTGGTAGGGCATTTTGGACAGTCAGTGAGGTGATCAAGGTTTTGACATCGTGGTGAAAGGATTAGCCAATTCGCTTTTAAGAACTTGCGAATTGCCCAGGGTGCGCCGGACGTAGGGAATTGGTGTGTACGTCACTCGGGGAGGCTCCTTTCATGCACCCCAACCCAACCAATAGGATGAAATGAAACCCGCTCAATGAACGACAGATTATTTGGATTCTTACATAGTTGAGAAGTTTGCCAACTTAACATATTTCTTTACAAAACGCAAAATTAAAGTAAAAAAAAAAATATTTATAATTTATTTGAGTGCATGGTTGGAGTAGTGGTTAAAGCGGTCGCCTCGCCGCTTTCAACTGCGCTGGTGTTGTGGGTTCGATCCCCACATGGGACAAATCTTTGTGTGATCCGCAAAGATTTGTTCTGACTCTGGGTGTGCTTTGTGTGTGTGAATTACATGTTTGTGAACACCCTCGCAATACAGGAGTGTTTATAACAAGTGCGGGAGCCGTTTTGAAAAAAAAAGAAAGAAATATCAGATGGAACGCCACGGAAGCAATTTTTACACAATTCAATTATCTCAATCACCAGTCTCAGATCTTATCTTTGAAAATCACACAAACACTTAAATATCCGCTTTGTTTCTCGAGGTGAAAACGTTTTTGATATGCCGCATTTTAATTCTTATTCATTAGCATACAATTTAATGTAATCTGGAGTTCCAGAGTGTTACCCCAAAATCGTCGACTTGACATCCCTTAACCCCTCTTGGCTTTCTGTTTTCCTTTGTCCTTTACCTGTAACACATCAAGAACTACTAACTCTACTTGAGCAAACAAGCCCTCTTGTCTAGTCAAACCTTCGAGATTTACTAAACAAGTCCAGCAAGATATACAAAACCCTTGGTAGACTCACTCTGCAGTGGATTTGTCAAAAGGTCAACTTCCCTAAGACAACAAGGAATATGCAAATTTGACTAAATACTGAAACAGCACAGATCAGATATTCATAGAACAAGCTTCTAGATGAAATACAGGTGATCTTCTCCTTTGAGTTTCTATTGGAAGAGCGAAGGTATTTTACCTACGAATTTTCTATTGTTTTCGACAGTGGATTGAATAATCTCAGATAAATTATTAAAACTTATGTGACACGACATCATTAATGAGTTAGGTTCATGGTTAGTATTTATACTTGATGTTTTTAAATTATACTTATTGTTTTACTCTCTTTACACTATCGAGTACTTGATTTGATATTTTTTTTATTTTTGTACCACCTGAAGGTAGACTGGTAGAGAATACCCAAGGCATGAAGTCCGCGAATATATACTTTTGTATATGAAATTTTATAAATAAATAAATTATAATATTCCTATAAAAAAGATGTTCCTTTCGTTTATTTTACATTCGTTTTATAATATCATTTTTGACAATATTTACTTACAGAACAAAATAAGAATAACCAGGTTTAAACGCAATCTGCAAGAGATGGGCCTGGAGTTGCAAGTGTATAATCTACAGGCTACCATAATTTCTTACCATCAGGCAAAGTGTATGCTTGTTTGCCACCTCAGTGGAATGAAAAAAGACATGAAAAACACAGTTGCTTTAATAACTGCTATTTTAAGGCACCTTGTCGCATCTGTCCAATAATGCTAGTCTTTGTCAAGCAAGCAGTAATAAGGCCCGAAATTATGGAGGTTTAATATTAAGTTAATAGGTAACTAACATAATGCGGTCTGCATTAAACGGTCCAAGGCATTATTTCATATAATTTTGATAATATAATAAATAAATAATAGCAGCCCTGAATCTAATACATATGCTTAACGCTCGGGCCTCTTCTCATGATGAAAATGGTTAGGCCATAGACCACCACGCTGGCCAAGTGCGGATTGGTAGACACACGACCTTGAGAACTTTTTAGATACTCTCAGGCATGCAGATTTCCTCACGATGTTTTCCTTCACCGTTAGCAAGCGACAATTTATATGATAAATACACATATCTTCGAAAAGACGAATCTTAACGATTTATTGATAGAGGAATTGAACCCGAGACCTTTGACTTCGCAGTCCTACGGTTTCCCACTCGGCCATCGCTGCTCTAAATTATGATAATATATTGAATTATACAATTTCGCTCTCCGTAGCCGAGGAGCCAGACAACCATGTTATTACGTCACTTGTTCGTGAGAAGATAACAATGTTAAGGCAATTTAATGGGATATAATACGATGGTTGAAGACTTGCAGTGAATAGTGATTGTGTTAAAAAAACTAAGAATGTGTTGTTTCGGGAGCTAAGTGCTGGCTTTTATTTTGATTGCCGGTGGCGATTCCACATCTGGAATCAATTTGGCGAACAATTCTAACGTAAGAAATAAACTACTTATAAACTTTACTGGTGGTAGAGCTCTTGTGAATGAGCTCGTGGCCGGCTGCACCACCGTCTCACCTTTAACCTGCCGCCAAATAGTAGTGATTCCATTACTGTGTTCCGGTTTGGTGGTGAGATTAGGTCCTGAAATTACTGGCACATGAGGTATAACACCGTAGTCCTCAGCTGCAGCGACGCATCTATAATCTGCTATCCTTACCATCAGGCGGACTACACGTTCGTTCGCTGTGGGCGTAGTATAAAAAAAAAACTCTCTTGTTCGAACCGCATGCGTGTTCCATAAATGAAATCACTCGAATTAAAATTTGTGTCATGTCATTTGTTTTTTTTTATGGGGGTAAAGATGCACAATAAGTGGGTCAATTTCGAAAGCGACCATTTACTTTACAGAATCGCACCACTATGTGGTGGTGCGATTCTCATCTATTTTGGAATTAATGCTTGCTTCAAAAATCATCAGTTGTAACCTACTGATGATTATTATCTATCCTATCTGTTGTTTTATCCTTACTGACTGTCCAAAATGCCCTACCACCTGCACAAGAGAGGGGCTCATGAACGCCGACGAGAGCGCCATGACAGTGGCCACTTATTGGACCAATAAAATTTGACTCAGCCATCGACACGACGAAGAAGAAGAAGATCAGTTGTAAAGTCTCATAGAATACAAAACCTGCTTATCCAGGCTTCAAAGCCGGATAAAACAGATTCGTCACATAAAATAAAATATTATTCTGTCACGGCAAATACATATATTTTCGAATAGAAACACTTAAGCACCAAAAGATTTAAAATGCTACAATAATGTTTTAAAATTTGCCCTGTATTTTATTTTTTTCAATATAAAAGAGCATCTATGTTATAAATGTTAGTTTCAGGGATTATATGAAGCTATTTTTTATCAAAAGCGCATGGTTTTAGCATCTAATGCGTACTGTCCATTGAATTCAAATGGGTAACCCTTTGTAAATAGGGTTGTCTAAATAGAAGTTGCCATTAAAAATGCTTTTATTCGATATCGATTATTTTTGCGATGTTTTAAAAATAAATGGTAAGAGTTTTAAAAACTACTCGGCGTTTTTTTTGTTATTTTGAGGTGTTGAGACGCTATTTATAAGATATGAAAATTTTAATATGAAAAAAATTGCCTTAATTCGATGTCGCTGTTGTTTTACAAACAACAGATGAAATTGGTATTTTTAAATGTTGCTTTGTTTTTGTAACGGTATTCAAATATCAAATAATACTAACCAATACTACCTTTGAAAGTAACTCTGTATGTTTGTCTGTTGCACCTTCACGGCCTAACTACAAGCGGCCTAAACGGGTAAGTTCAAGAACTTAAGAAGGACATAGTTACTTTTTTTTCAGTGTACAAATCTTAGCTATCAATTCAAATAAATGAAAATAAAAGTGTCTGTTTTTATATTTTTGGTGCTGGTAACTAACTACAAGGCGCGTAATATAGGTTACTTTTATGGATGTACCTATCTCGCAGACGAAACCGCGGGCGAGAGATTGTTTGTTTGTTTGATAACGCTAATTCCGAGAACTTCTGATTGGATTGGATTATATTTTTTTTGGTTGATTTTAAAATACTCTGCATCACGCTAAACTGCACTGGAGTGGAGCAGTAAACTGGGTGCACGTGTGGTGTAGTGGTTTAAGCGGTCGCGTCGCCGCTCTCCACTGCACTGGTTATGTGGGTTCGATCCCCACATGGGACAAATCTTTGTGTAATTTGCAAAGATTTGTTCTAAGACTGGGTGTGCTTGTGTGAGTGTATGTGTGTATTTGGCCTTGTCATTGGGACCATTGGCGTTCTATCTAATGAAAAAAAAAAGCGTGGCAGCAGCTACTACTTAATAATACCAGTTTCACGCAGGCATAGTCGCGGGTAAAAGCTAGTCATTAAATACAATCGAATCACGAGTCAACCCTAGTCCAAATCGCACTAACCCATCGCTCGAACAGAAATGCATAGTTTTAATTTATACACCGTGTCGTGCGTCTACATAAATAACGCTTTTGTAACGGTTTTGAAATAACAGTTACCGACAGCCTGCTATTTTTATGCTATAACACGGATTCAGGGTTAGTGAAAATGTATGGGGATTTACGATTTTTGAAATGGACATGTTCTATAGTGGCGGGTTGTGGGAATGTGTTTGTAAAATGGACATATCGAAGAGCAGATGTAGAAATATGACATGGAATTTTATACAGACTGGATGCGACAGCGCTATTTGCGAATACGAGCGAATGTTCAGTTTGTTCACAAAACGCGTTTTTATTTTTTGTAAAAAAATTGCGGGTAGAATGAATACTGACCATGACTAGAAACTGAGGTATAAATAAATATCGCTATGTGTCGCATCCTCCCTGTATTACAAACATCCTTTATCACGGTAGTAGAGTTTTTTAAATTGAGCTCAAGGTAGGCAATTTAACCGTCTTATTTTTGTTAGCATCTAAATTGTAATAATACTTTTACTCTATATATCTTGGTGTAAGGTAAACAACTCTCTCTCCACTTTGGTGGTAACAAGGACTAAGGCATTGTCCTAGCTGAGCGATCTACCGCGACAAGTGACGCACGACGCCTATCTTACAGCGTTCAATAGGCGTTCATCGCTAGTTTTGTTTCAATCGCGTCTCATAGTATAGTACTTATTGCTAGTTTGTTCACCTAGGAGAGCCGGTATAAAAGCATCATCAATACAAATAAGAATTGAAGTATCTGTTTTCAATGTCAAAATAACAATGTTTTTTCAAGCTAACATAGTTGTTTGCACGATATAATATTAAATTCATGTAACTGAACTACAAGGCGCGTTACATAGGCTACTTTTAATTGAGGTACCTACCACGCAGACGAAACCGCGGCAGAAAGTTAGTTGGTATGTTCAATAGCGTTAATCTTGAGAACTACTTGACGAATCTTAATTTTTTTTTTTTATGTTTGATAGTCTAACTCTCAATAAAGGTCTATCAATAATTAAAATTACGCTAAACTCTTCGGGAGCGGAGCAGTAAGGTTGAACGCGGGTCAAAGCACAGGGGCAGCTACTACTTAATACAATGAATTCCACGCGGACGAAGTTGCGGGCAAAAATAGTTTTTTTTTATTCTACGCCCACAGCAAACGAACGTGTAATCCACCTGATGGTAAGTGCAGTACAGCCCATGGACATCAACAATCCACAAAAGCAGATTATAGATGCGTCGCTGCAGCTGATGACTACGGTGTTATGCCTCATGTGCCAGTAATTTCATGGCCTGATCTCACCACCAAACTGGAACATAGTAATGGAAGCACTACTTATTGGCGGCAGGTTAAAGGTGAGACGGTGGTGCTGCCGCCCTCGAGCTCATTCACAAGATCTCTACCACCAGTAAAAAGTTTTAAACATACTGCAAGCTAAATAGGCACTTATCCCGTATGGGTTATGCGGACGATGACTACTGCAGATTCTGTACAAAGGAACAGGAAACGCCGCTGCACCTCTTTTGCGACTGCGAGCCACTGATCCATAGACGAAGCATCATTCTGGGACGCCATATCTTGGATCCGGATGATGTCAAGTCACTCCCGATCTGCCGACTGTTCCAGTTTATGGAGGCTATTGGCCTAAAGGAGAGTCTATAATGAGGCTACAATCACAATAGACCCACGGAGGTCGACAACCTAAAGCCTCGTCCCAACAATAATAATAATAGTTTCAAATAAAGTCAGTATTGTTAATATACCCATAACAAAGAAGATCTGTAGAAAAACCCAATTAGATAAATGTCATAAAAATGAACGATACAAATTCAAATAAAAACATTTAGTTTTCACTTCACGCTTTCATTCGGTAAATGTTTCAATTAATTTCGTTAAGGGCCTGTGGTACAATCCGTTTGTATCACTATTAAGTTAATTAAATGTACTATCGTTTTGAATATTTGTTGCAACTGCTTCGACGGTCTAGTGGTTAGCGTATGCCACTGCAAGGTTTAGGGTTCGATTCCTGGGTCGGGCAAACTGTTATTTGTGAATTTTTTGTTATAAAATTCACAATTGCAGCACCGAGTTGGAATTGTGCCCGGTGGATAGCGATAGGCTTACCACCTTATCCCATGGGACCTAAACATAACAGGTGTGTATAAAGCGGCTGCCCGGTATGCTGGGGTCGTAGGTTCAAATCCTGCCGATGCCATATGTTTTCAACGGTTTCTTAGTATAATTTGCTAAGCATAAATAAATGCTATATTATTATAGCAACAATAAGAAGTTACAAAGAATATTAAGTAAATAAATAAACTAATAATTTGAAATTACTTTGTGTTGCGAATTCTATCCCAAGGTTTGTTCTAAAATAGATCTAGTGTATTCGGAACTTTTTTCTTTGTTTACTTTCTAAATTAGTTTGTGAGTTTTTTTTTTCACTTTTTTTTTTAAATGTACTAGGTATAATAAATACTATATGTCGAAATATATTTCACACATACAAAGCACACCCAGAGTCAAAACAAATGTTGCGGATCACACAAAGATTTGACGACCGGATGGCGGAGTGGGTAGTGTACCTGCCTGCTACGCCGAGGTCGCGGGTTCGATTCCCGCTTAAGACAAATCTTTGTGTGCATGAACATGGGGGTTTGTCTTAGTCTGGGTGTTTCTATGTATAATAAGTATGTATTTACAAAAGAAAAGTATATTATGTATTAGTATCAGTTATTCTAGTAACCATAGTACAAGCTCTGCTTAGTTTGGGACTAGATGGCGTTGTGTGTAAGTTGTGAGATATTTATTTATTTAAAGATTTGTCCGGTGTCATCGAACCCACAACACACATATTTGAAAACGGCGAGGCGACCGCTTTAACCACTACGCTAACCTTGCAACCGTGGTTAAAACTAATTTACTACAACCTTACCTACTACAGTAATTACCCACTATTTTCTATCATACATCAAACGTTATCAATCCTATGAATCTAAACCTCGGCTTACATTTAGTCCACAAACCAATACTAGGCCAAAAAATAAACAATTCAATTAAAAAGTTTAATGGATTTGACAGCGAGCATCGCCGCGCGTCACCACTACCTCTATAATCCTCCAAGCTTGTGGCTCTCAAACTATGCTGCTAGCACACACGCAATAATCTGAACAATATTATCAGCATTATTCAAATGATGAAATACGGGTGTTACTCACGTAATGTTCGTCTATTTAGTCGACCGCGGTTTCACCTATACTTCTAGGCATTTTCTAGAGAGTGCGATACGTCGCGCCTGAGTCGCAGCCAGTCTTGGCTGCTTTCATAATTTGAATAATGTTACAAACTCACGTCAGTTTTAATAAAAATAATATTATCAGCATTGATTAGTTAAAGTTGCATAAAAACTAGTTAATACGAGAAATATGCTATGCTTTGCAAATAATACTAAGAAACAGTTGAAAAAATTATGGGACTGGCAGAATTTGAACCTGCTACCTGTAATTGAAATACCGTACGCGTTCATTGTTTACAACCTTTGTAAAGAATGTAACTTCAAGCAAGAGGCGACCGTAGCTGGTTGGTTATTAATATTGCAAACTAGAAATGTTCCTACCTAACCTAGAGGTGTCCATATATTTTCGTACCAACGTGTCCCGCAGTAATAAGCTGTAGCTATAAGTTTGTTTAATATTAACCCATTAAAATATTTTAAATTCTGCACAATAGGTTTCTTACATGACATAATTGAACTATAACATAGATTTTTGGCAATATAACTTTCCAAGGGGGTGAATTAGGGGTTGTAAGTTTGTATGGCAAGTTAGTAAATTTTCCAGGTTATTTCTTTATTGATAATTTAACTCTGTAAAAATAAAAAATAAATATGTATTACAGGACCTAAAGGGAGCATATGTTGTCCTACACGACATAAATAAACAATAAGATTAGGAATTATTATTATTATAGGAATTCCACTCCCCACGGAGGTAAATTTGGCCTGATAGAACCTAGGTCCTGTGCGACAAAATATAAGAATTAAAGAACGCGAGCAAAAAAGGTTCGAAACCCCTGCTCCAATCAATAAGAGGATTAATGCTGTGCTTTCATTGGATATTACTTTTCCAATAAAAATAGTTGTTTCAGTCCAATTGAAACCTATTGTATTGTCGCTATAGACATTGCGGTCGGCGGATGGATATTAATGATTATCTCGTAATTGTTATTGTTTGCCCTTTCAATTTCATTTAATTAAGTAGTCAAAAAGGCAACGGACGAGAAATCAAAACTCTTTTACTTTGAACACGACATATTCATCATTTACGACGACCGGATGGCGGAGTGGGTAGTGTACCTGCCTGCGACGCCGAGGTCGCCGGTTCTATTCCCACTTAAGACAAATCTTTGTGTGCATGAACATGGAGGTTTGTCTTAGTCTGGGTGTTTCTATGTATAATAAGTATGTATTTACAAAAGAAAAGTATATATGTATTAGTATCAGTTATTCTAGTACACATAGTACAAGCTCTGCTTAGTTTGGGACTAGATGGCGTTGTGTGTGAGTTGTGAAATATTTATATATTTATATTTAGAAGGAGCTCGTGGCTAAGTCGAAGCCGCGCGGGCCATCGATCTTACAGGTTAAGTCCGGGGTGAACATCTCAATATTACGAGATTTCCTCCGTGCCTCGGAGAGCACGTTAAGCCGTCGGTCCCGGTTGTCATTTGAACATCTATGGCAGTCGTTACGGGTAGTCAGAGGTCTGAAAGTCTGACAATTAGTCTAACAATGAGTATCGTATTACCTCGTCCTGGGTTATGGAGGTATGATCGCAGTTGCTCCACGTAAAATACTGATATTTAGCTAAATCCGTTAGACTAGAAATCGACCCAAATTTTATTTGGAAAAGGCTTGGCAGATTTAATTATAAAAAGACTTAATTATACAAAAGTAAGAATGTTTTACAAAATATTGTTTGCTGACTCTTCTGAATTAAACAGTGGAAAAAAATATCAGAACTTACTTTTTTATTTTTTTAGGCAAAGCAGTACGTTTGCATATAACCTTCAATAAAACTTAGATTTTTATACATATCTTAAAAGCAATTATTTATAAATCTGATAAAGCGCTCATTTTATCTCTGCTTTTTTGGTAATCTTAATTTTATTAAATACTTTAAAAACGATACCTAAAACGCTATTAGTCGCTTGAAGCTGAAAATTAAGCTTTTTAAAAATTAACATAGCTGCTGCTATCAGTTAAATAGTTTTTTTTTGTTTTTGGTTACGGATCATTAATATTTGTTATCTTATCTAGTCGTGTATTAGAAAAATATAGTCCAAAAGCTGTGAGCTTTTAAGCTTACTTAAAAATTTGACAGCTGAAAGCTATTTTAAAGGGAATCTGGTACCTTTCGATCTTCTTTACTAAGATAGAATGCAGCACCATCACCATATTTATTTTTTATTTACTCAACGTACATTGCACCGCTAAATTTGGCTCTCAACGCCAATAATATCACGAATTGCTTGTTAATTGAGTTTATTTTACAGGTAATATTCTTAATTATAAATTATAGACATGGTTCTTAGTTGCATTAATACCTTTTTTGACAATCGAGTGATATTTTTATTTTAACAGCGGAAAATCTTGAAACACAGGTTTGTTTGAATACGTTTATGTACTATCAACAAAGTAGATCCAACTGAATACTATCTATGTATAGACATTTCAAACATTTAAGTCTAAATTTGCTTGTTCTATCAAATAATAAAAACCTTATCGACTTTGACAATTTCAAAGAAAATATTTGACAAACAGGTACATACACTAAAATAATGCTAATATCTGGCGTCGTTAAACTCCCAGACTATCCCACCAAAACCATTTTTCTCATTCACTGAATTGGATTTTTCACGAAGCTATTTACGCAACCGCAAAATTCCTCAATATTTATTCATGTGTATTGAAAATGAAAACAAAAAGAAAATATTTTCACGCCCAAATGTAAGCAAAAAAACTAAAGCTAGTCCCTGCCGGTCGATTTATTCATGTTAAGGGTACACGAGAAGGCACTACCCCGATTACGTATACGTCAAGTGGGGGACATGGGCTATTTTTTGCCTTTCCTGTAGGTATTTACGGGACACTATTCAGCGGAATAATCAAATTTATCGCTTAGCTTTGGACCGTTTAGTTTTATTTTTTGCTGGCAGTGTAGCCTTTTCTTTTTTAACAAGGGTACTGGCCACTTTGTGGTGATTTGGCGGTTCGGAACATGAGCTTGTGGAGCCCGGATCGACCACGGAGAGAAGATATGTTTAAATAATCAATTAGGTTTCGTCACCGAAGCTAAAAGAGGGATATGGAGGAAAAGAAGGGTATTGTTTATTCAAACATCGCTTCTCTACTCACGCTCTACAATATAATATAGTTTTAACACTGAAGAAATAAACTACTGTGTCAATGGGACAGAGGTTAGCGATGCGGCTCTCACCGCGAGGTTTCGGGTTCGAATCCTGGGTTACTTGTGAACTTTCCTTCAGGCAAAATCACAATAGCAGCAAAGAGTTGAAGTTGTAGAAACCGCTAACCGCTTACTCAAATATAAAAGTAGGATCTTCAAAAGTATGACAATAACCGCTTTAGTAATAGCAGTCATACAATTTGAAAGCGACTATTCCAAAACTGCAATCATAACAGTTTATCCGCTATTTATTCGGTTCAATATCGATTATTCGATTGCTCGATGCATTTCTTGGTTATAAAAATAAAATCCGACAAAATCCGGAATTCTTTTTCGAAGGAGGTAATGCCTCATATTAGTTTTCGTTCAAAACTGGATCTGAACGAAAATTGGACTATTGCAAGGATTGAACAAAAACAGTTGTAGAATGTTATTTTCGTCTGTACGTTTCCCGGTTAGTGTTGATGAAAAATCGATAGTTTTTGTTTCGATATTTATACACAACACGACGTCACGACTTTTGTATCAAGAAGGATGTGAAAGATGTGTATAACACCCACATTTCACCTGTTATGTTTCGGTCTTTTCGATTTTTTTATCTGCATACCAATTGTATTGACACAATCAAATGAGATTGATAGTATTGATGCTAGAATACTATCAATACTAAGAAACATTCGAATAAAAAAATGAGAAAATTTCTTAGATTTTAATGTTGGAATGTGGCTTAGATAGCTCAGACGGGAGAGCGATAGGACAGAATCCTAAGGTCGCGGGTTTAAGCCTTGCTTCAAGTGCAAAAATATATTTGCTATGCTATGGCTAATTGCTATATAAAAATCAATTAGTATCGATACTATTAATATAGTTGTTTTTCATAAAATTTTCTTTAGTTGCTAGTAAAAAGTAGCACTATCTAAAAATAATAAACTAGACATCAGTAGCTCTTTCAAAGAATTTAAAAATGTACTGTGTACGGTATAGTCTTGACACTGGAACCCATTTGTGATAAACGTATGGTTGTAATAATTTTAATATTAATAAATGACAAATCTTTTTTGTACCATAATAATATAATGTAATGTAATAATATAATCTAGATTTAGTTTTTAATTCTATTTGTATTGTATTGTGTAACTTATTTAAATGTACATGCTGTGGCCTTCTAAGTGAAAATACACATACAACAATGTTTTAACCTAGTTTAATACCACAAACTGTATGACATCTATGTATCTTTGTTGATGGTCCTAAATAAATAATAAATAAATAAATAAATTTAGTTTACTCACCTCGAGCACAAATACTGTCGATATTATTGCACTCATTCGATAGTATTCTCTCGTTCTGAACTGTCAATAGTTTTTATAGTATCGATACTATAGTCAACTATCGATTGACAACACTATTCTCAGTTAGAAATTACTCGGCAGAAATGTCGTTCGAATTTCTCTCTAAAATAGTTTGGAAATATCATAGTGAATTTTAATAACAGTGTATTTCGGTCACTCGTTCAGCGGAGTATCGTATAGAGTGAGTTTATTAATTTAATTTATTTCACGGAGCGTGATTGCCCCAATTCTGTCACTAAAATGACTGAACTATAAAATCTATAATTCGGTATTTTGATTGTTGGCTTTTAGACAATTTATCTTAAACTAGCCGACCCGGCGAACTTCGTACCGCCTTACGGTCAAGCCGTTATCATGCTATGTCGTGACAATGGAAAACGGGTTTCATTTTTATATATATAGATAGATAAGAACCTTGTACAGAGTATTAGAAAACTACAAAAAAATCTGCCAAATCGGTCAAGCCGTTTTCATGCCAAGTCGTGACAACGGAAAACGGGTTTCATTTTATATATATAGATAACAGAGCCTATATTACCCAGAAGGGCGTAACAGAGTTGTACATCACCCATACTTCACCTGTTATGTTTAGGTCCCATGGGCTAAGGGTAGAGCCTATCGCCATTCACCGCCAACTCCGTGTTGCTGTTGAGAATTAACTGACTGGTCTGGAAAAACCACTAATAACACTTTGGAACCCAGCAGATCATATTTATAATATTCGTTTAGAACTGCCGATCGCCTAGTGGTTAGTGTATGCACCTCGTGAAGTCTCGAGCTCGATTCCCGGATCAGGTTAGTGTTATTTGGGATTTCTTTGTAAGTCAATTCTCAATAGCAGTACGGAGTAGTAAGAAACAGTTGAAAAAGATATGGGACCGGCAGGATTTTAAACTGTGACCTTACTGCACACCGGGCAGCCGCTTTAGCCATCCAGCTTCGGTCGCCTCTTACCAGAACCCTAAATTTCTCAACTGTTTAATACGTCATTTCGTGACGTCACGTGAGAGTAGGTATAATTTGCTAAGCATAGCTAAATGCTATAAAAATTATCAATTAGAAGTAAATGCGGAGTAGGTTTTGTGCCCAGTGTATAGTGATATTACTTGAGACCTTAAAAATACAGGTGAAATTTAGGTGTACACCTCTGCCACACCCTTAAAGATAACAGCAGCGATAGCCGAGTGGGAGACCTTACGACTGCGAAGTCAAAGGTCTCGGGTTCGAACCTACGGCACACACCTCTGTCAATAAATCGTTAAGATTCGTCTTTTCGAAGATATACGTGTGTATTTATTATATAAATTATCGCTCGCTAACGGAGAAGGAAAACATCGTGAGGAAACCTGCATGCCTGAGAGTTCCTAAAAAGTACTCGAGGTCGTGTGAAGTCTACCAATCAGCATTTGGCCAGCGTGGTGGACTAATGCCTAACCCTTCTCATCATGAGAAGAGGCCCGAGCCCAGCAGTGGGACATGTATTAGATACAGGGTTGCTATTAAGCGCGATGATATGTTACGTTAATACGTATAAAAAATCTAACCTAAACCAGATCCTCCAACAATTTTTCGTCTACATTTTTCGTGCCCTCCAATCGTATATGTTCGTATTTATTCGTGTGTGTTCGGGAGTCGCGGCTCCAATAAATCATATGGCATATGTGACTGATGAGTCTTGAACTGATTGATCCAGGATGTGCGGGTTTCATCCGCAATGTATTCGAGTAAATACCTTATATACATTGATCCATCAATACATATTGTTTTTATGGACACATTTTTGTAGATAATGGATTTAATATATACTAAGAAACAGTTGAAAAAAATATGGGCACGGCAGGATTTCAACCTGCGACCTTAAGCACACCGGGCAGTCACTTTAACCAACCAGCTACGGTCGCATCTGGTCAGAATCCTTAATTTCTCATATGTATGTTACGTCATTTGTCATCGACTGTGCTGAAGGTCGCAGGTTCAAATCCTGCCGGTCCCATATCTTTTTCAACTGTTTCTTAGTATAATTTGCTAAGCATAGCTAAATGCTATAAAAATAATCAATAAGAACTTGAAATATCGTACGCGTTCATTCTTTACAACATTTGTGCTGAATGTAACTTCGCCATGTTGGTTGGTATCCTACTTAAGATAGGAACAAATGGATGAACGTGTCGTCACGAAATGACGTGACATCACGTTCACCCTTGAAGTCGGTTAAAAAACAAATAAACAAGAAATATTATCCGTTTAGTTTATATTAGTAAAGAATATGAATCCGGATTGACTGCCAACAATTGGTGTAATCACGACCTTAGGCAGCTTCTCTACAGTATTGAACGACGAACGTTCCTTAATATTTTAATATTGAATGAGTTGTTTACCCACCGCTCTTATCTCATTCATTTTACCAAGAAACTTCTGAATTATTCTGGAATAAATGAATGGAAGTAAAGACAATGTTGTTACAGTATAACATGTATGAAAATTAAATTAACTTAATTTGAGCAAACTATATTTTTAGTAAAGTGTTCCTAAGGAATAATATTTTAATCAAATACCAAATAATTCTTACTGAGAAAATGAAAATAATTTTGTATATTTATTTATTTATTTAACTTCACGCACAAAATACATGTGACGAAGGCGGACTTAATGCCAAAGGCATTTTCTACCAGTCAACCTTAAGGTGGTGCAGAGATATTGTTACGGTAGCTGCAAAAATGTAGAAGTTATATAATTATGTGATTAAAACTATAATAAATATAAAATGCTATATTGAGTAGGTATTGGTATTCGAACTTATTTGTGAAACTGAAAGGTACTGGTACTTATAGCACTGGATTTCCTATTTTAAGTACCAGCTGTTCATTATATTATGATTTCTTTCGTACCTATATTAAGTGACCCGCTATGTTCCTATTGTTTTATTAGTGTGCCAAATAAAGATTGATAATTATTTTATAAAGTTTATTTTGGGGTCAATGTTTAAACTAAATCCAACAACTAAATCTGTTATCCGTAAAAGCCTTTAACATCCAAAACAATAAATACGCTTCAGCAACCCACAATTGCGTAAAACATACCCAATTACCCGATATCTATAGGAATATTCGTCGTGCGACCACAAAGAAACCTTTTATCCGTAACAAAAGTATAAAAAAGCGATGTAAAAGTGTCCGGGACTCCATAAAATAATGAATTTCTGTGCGCCAAGTGTCTGGCAGACCAACCTCTGAGATGATTGAAAAAGTTTAATTTGACACCTCACAATATTCTGCAGATGAGTGAATGTATAAATAGTTACATTACAGTACTCTGGGAACTTAAAATTGAGAGAAAATTGTGAAAAAAATACTTGAATTTTGTTTAATTAAACGTCACTCAGGAATATTTTTGATTAGCTGCCTTTAAATATATTTGGGCTCACCGACTTTTAGTGACATTTTCACTCAGGTTTTTTTTTCTCTTCGTAAGTTTTTTTGACAATCGGAAGTCTATGAAAAATAAAGATGAAGTTATTTATCTTGCTTCTACTTAAACAAGTGATAAAAAAGAAAATTTAGCAAAAGAACATATTTTCCTTGCTTATATTTATTTAAACCCTTTTCAGTTATAGGCCTTATAAGTATCACATACTCAAAAATAAACAATATATCTTGTAAATAATGTTCATATTCTACCATAAATAAGGCACACTTCATTGTTTAGTATACTTTCCTTTTTCCTTGTTTTCGTTCCAATTTCCGTGTCTCCAAGGTTTGCAAATTCAGTTATGAATTAAGACCGGTTCTTGAAACCCATGAGCATGTAACATGACGTATGAATGAATGTTGATGAAGCTAAAGAGGTTTATATTTAGTAGATTTAACTGATTTTTATTCATTTGGTTAACTCAAGTTTACCGCCTCATTAAAACCGTAGATTAAAAGGGTTATTAAAATTGCGGCTTATTTAGAAAATCGTAACCTAAATGGCAATTATGAATCATGAATATCCACTAATGCTTGTAAACGGTGCTACATCGAAATAATTGTGATCTCATCTTCAAAATTTCCTACTATCTAGATGGAAGAATAAAAAATATCAATATGTATATAAAGTCGTGTCTTACATATTAAAAATACATTTGTCTTGACACAACTCACTTTTAGCGTTCTTTTAAGAAATTACTGCTGCCAATTCGTTGTGTTAAGGAAAATATTTACAGATTCAGTTAAGAAATATATTTTTCTTAAAATCGGATCATTTTCCGATAAATGTGAGAAATGTGTCGAGTTTTTTCCTTAGTTACGCTGAAATCGCGGCGGGCAAGCGGACAATAGCTGGGTGATTAAACCGAGTTATTTCATTAGCACTTGATCTTCGAAATTCTATTAGGCTCGTGGTGTCGCCTCGGAAATATTTAGGACAGCCTGTATAACAGTCCCCTGTATAACTACAGTACCCTGTGTAACTTGCCAGGGTATTGTTTTCGTTTAGGATTTAATTTAGTGATTTTGAGATTAAGTTGGCATTTGTTTAGGTTTCGAAATATATAGAGGGTTGCCAGTATATCAAGCTACCGATTCATTCTGAATTAAGGAGAATTATTTTATGTTTAGATCATAGGTCTTTTGTTTAGATTGCCGGTTTAGATTAGAATAGCGATTAGTGTTGTTTTGTAACAGTCCCCTGGCAAAAATATACGGTAACAGATGTTGGCACAACTACTCGGGTTTATGAGATATAATTACAACATCGGCTTTCCCTGCTTTACTTATTTATTACCAACATTTTTTGTACTGAAATCGCCAATAAATAGCCTGTACTTAGATCAATCTTAGTTTGAAATCTTTTAATCTACATTAAATTTAACCATAAATAACATTATCCTCAAAAACATGGTCCGAAATAATTTAAAACCTCTAATATTCAAAGGATATCGTTCGGCCAAGATTGGCAATTATAAAAAAATGGCCGAAAATTGGGGCCATAAAAGGGGACTACATTCTACGCCTCAAGAGACTGTGCGTTCATTTTACGTACACTTTGGGAGTATAGTCAAATCATTCTCAAGTTTTGGGAGGCCTTGTTACCAAGGTAATTTTATCATAGAAGGATGTTTTACTTCAATATAATAAGAGTATATTTAGCTCGCTAGAGGTAAAGTTTGTGAGTTTGGATGAAAAGGGAAATCTGTCTCCGAGATAACCCTTTCCATCATATCGAACCGATAACTTAGTTCCAAGAAAACATCTAAAATAACCTAACTATCTTTTTGAATATCATTTGTATAGTTGATCATTTAAAATTAAGAAAATGACGTTGTATTCAATAATGAAAACAGTTATGAATATTACAAAATGCAACGTATATCCATAATAATTTTAATGATATTATTATGAGATTCTATTCTCTTTTCCACTGGCTCTTAAAAAATTTGCTGGCACAAAACTCATTTTTGAGTTGAGTTCACTTTTTGTCATAAATGTCTTTATACGTACAATAAAGTGTTATATTCAGCTTTCTCATTCATAGTCAATTTATTTGTTTAATATCTAAAACTAGCACATTATTCAAACATTTTTGTATACACTCATTTTCATATCCCAAGCGTACACGTACGTATAATGTGTAATGCATTACCATTATTCTAGAATAACCTCCGTCAAGACGAAAATGTCGTTGAGTTCAGGCAATTACAAAAAATGGTCCCCAAAATTGCCCCTGTTAGTCACCAGGGGACTGTTCGTTCACCTTATGTAAACTTTCGTGTGTAGGTGCCGTGAAATTGACAATATGTTTAGTGTGGGACTGAGATTAAAGCATTTTGATGCTATTCTTAATATGTCTAGTTACATTTTACTTTTAGAGCGTTTTTGGTCTTATGTGATTAAAGTTAAGTGCTTATGGGAGATACGTCTTTTGTTTAAACGAAAATATGTAACTAAAACGAACATTTTAAAGTCTGGGTCGCGTAAAAATAATTAGGGCCACTTTCATCAGTTTTAGATAAGTTTCTGGTAGTCTATTCGGCTTTTTTGACCGATGTAATGACAAATTTGTATTGAAATTTATAAAATCAGCCAGGTCTTAACTATTACCTTGGAACTGGTAAAATGATGAATCTACGCCAATTTCACAGTTGGTAGATAAACATTATTGGCAGAATAAGCATGTAACTAACACACATAAATGAAATTGACAGCTGTGTTCTTTTTTCAAGTCTAACTTGTGTCACTTTAAAATTTGCTCAAGTTATATTTAACGGCTCAGATAAAATTTACCCAGAACCTCAAAAACTGGCATAAATGTAAAAGCAGTACGTTTCAACTACCTTTACATTTATAATTATGCTCAATATCAACCTACACAATAAATGTATGACGTAAAAACAAAGTCTTATAATATGAACGTACACTTTCCCCAAAGAAAATCTGTCTCCCGAACGACTGGATGTAAAAGTTTAAATGAATATTACACATTTTCCTGTAACTTGTAAATTGTGTTTTTTTGTATAATAAGATGACTTTTAAACTTAATCCTAACTTAAATAGCTTATTTTTAAACGTGAGGGGTATATTAGCGTGTTTTTGGTGTGTTAACTTGACGTGGTACGTTTAGTTTTCGAGTTTAATTAATGCGTAGAATGCTTCTATCGACAAGCAGGGCGTTTTGGTCTTGAGGACTTAGATCCGATTTCTATGTTGGGTAGCAAGTAATCGTATAGATCATGATAATGTATCTTCTTTGCGTGTCAATGAAAAACACTTGGAAATGCATGATATTTAAATTTTACTACAATACACGAACATTTTCAAAATATTTTAGATGTAGCCAATGTTGGGATGTATGAATGTTTAATAGTAAAAAAATGACCACAGAACGCGGAACTATGGGTTCTAAAGATCAAGGTTCATAGAAACCTGTATTTAATTTGTTGGATTGCGATGCCCATATCTGTTCTTGGTCTATTTTTTAATTATCAATCAGTCTTTCAACTCTTGGTCTACGGCAATTTTCTGATTTATCAATCTTGCCGGTCTATGACAGAAGAATATTTAATCATATACCAAGAGCTTAAATCTATCATTCTTGTGTTATAGTTGAATGGTTTAGGTGACTGACTTGTGATAGTAAACGTGCAGATTCTTGACCCACACACTATTACTGATTTTAGATCAGGCCTTTGATACAAGCATAAGTTAATATAACTTCTTGTCATTTCGCATAACAAATTGTTAGAAAACTATTTACATTTAAACGATTGCATTTTTTAAATAGTAATGGATGGAATGGTTATTATACTTACAATGGTTTTGCCAGACAAGACTGCATTGCATGTAATGGTAATAGTAGACAATGAACATTTACAAAGCATTGACTCAAGTATAAAACCTTTTATGGCATTAATTTCAGGACTTAACCATACCATCAAATTTGAAAATCTAATGTTAAAATACTTAATTGGCTTTCAAGTAAAAATAATCCGTGCTGCAAAGCGTTATCTACAGATATTCAGCATTAAACTTTGTTTAGGTTTGAAAAGGCAATTATGAATCAAAAAGGTTGAATCTATTAACTGTTAACATTAGGCTGATGACCTAACGCAAAGGTGTGATGACCGTAGGCTCCTAGACTACAAAAACCATTTCAATCAATTTGACAGAAGAAACCAGTTTTTCTAATCATGGGAACAAAACTTTGTCATTTATCCTTCTTATAACTGTTTTTAATTCATCTAACAGTTCAAAAACATTTTTGGCTGCCAAATTTAATTTCATAGCTTTTAATGGTGATTTGTCGTGGTATTGTATAGTTTTTTTTGATGTTACGGTTGGTTTATGGTGTCGCCATGCTATGGGAAGTGAACCGTGGCGAAGTTATAGTATTCCCTGAGGGAGACTACTGTATACGCGGAAAGGTTCACGGAAAATGGTTTATTGTATTTGTTGTGATAACAGAATCTTTAAAATGTATGTGTCGTTTTATTTTTACCCAAATGCGTTAAAAAGAAGGTTATGTTTTTCAAGCGTATGTTTGTGTGTATATATGTCTACTACTATTAGGTATTATGCTGTTGATAAAAGTAGTAAAGTATTGTTAGTCTCCGCCAGCTACTTGTTTTTATCTTTTCTGTTCATTATTTTTATAGGTACACACGGGTTTTTATTATAATAATTATTTTATTTTACATGTTTCTATAAATTTGGTTTTGTGTATAGTCTATTCGAACTGTCATTCGTTTGATTATGTATTTTCAATTCAATGATTATAAATTTATATCTATGGATCTGCGCCTTAGTTTACTTAAGCCTATATAGGTCTAATGGCGTTTCAAGAGTTCGGTCGGCCCAGACTATTGATACAAATGACCGTTGTAATTCAGAATAGTAAAATAAACCGTAAAAATGTAGCCTAAAACTTCAGAAGCCGAAATAACCAGGGACGGTTTAAAACACCAGTCGGCACCAAGCAAACGCACCGCAATATATTGTTGTATAATGCATGCCAGAGCAAGAATAAAATATATAATAGTATAAGATTATAATAATGTACATCTCATCTAAGTGAACTTCAATGTAGTTCTTTTGAGAATAAATAAATATCTTTAAACACAATACATTCATACATTTACCATTCGTCCATACCATTCACTCATTCAAAAAACTTCACCGGCCGAAATTTAAAAAAGGAACGTTTTAATACCGTACACCTACGTCTGATTCTGTGTCGGACGCTTCCCTAGTGTGACGTTTACATCCCCCCTTTTGCCCCCTCATGTCCCGTCTGAAACATTTACACGCAGCCCTTTTTCACGAAACGCGTATTTTTTTGTTTCAGGTAAGTGCCGTTATGGAGCTGAATATTTGAGAAATAATAGCGGTAAGAAATGTGTCAAAAACAGTTACTCTGGATGGTGCGTATTTGTTTATTTTTTAGCTCATATGTGTGCTGTCATTTACAATAAGGACTGTTCGTAGGAAAAGTAACAATTTATACAAAGCCAAGAACATTTAGGTACTATCACAGCATTAGATTCATTATCCAACTCAACACTAATTTTGCGAAGGCATTACAAAGCATTTAAGTTCAAATTCAATTAACAACGAATTTTAATTTCATTTAAAATAATAGTAAGTGTCAAGTTTCTACGAACCAGAAGCCATATTAATCCAAAGTGACAATTTTAAATAATAAGATTATTTTTCCAAATGGGTTACAAATCTATTGGTTATAGGTACAAATATAAATGCATATCAATCACAAATAATACATTTATTTAAAGTTATTCTTTGGATCAAAACTTTAAAATTAAGTATTAATTCGTGTATTCATGAGCCAGTTACTATAATATAATTATTGTTTATATTGATTAAACTTCGATAAGCGTAACTCCTTTAACATTTGCAATCAGATTTTTTAGTAGAAAAATATTACACAATACCATATTTTTTTCAGATTATTTAATAAGTTACTTAAAATTTTAACCGACCTTAACTATCCTACGAGCACCATAATTATTAAAATCATTGATAAAACTAATTAATAATAAATAATTCTTATAATATTTACATTTAGACAAAACATACCGATTCAGCGCACTATTTTAGACTAAAGGCCACACAACACTTTCAATCCAATCAATATACTTGGAAACTCTAGTGTAAACACCAGGAGACATCTTTCTTCCGCAATCCCTTCCAAAAGATGTGATACCCACAATCATATGCAAAGGAAAAGTCCTCCTACAATCCACTCTATCCTCCATCACTTGGAGGGGACCCCCAGAATCTCCCTGGCAAGTATCTCGACCCCCACTATAATAGTCACCAGCACATATCTGATTCTCAGTAATCCCGTCTATAATAAGCTTATTCTTAATCAATATTTTCATTGACTTGTTGCAAGCTTCTCTGTCGATCAGATCCACGTCTACTGTCATCAGAGTCTGGCTCCCCAGAAAGGACGTGCTTGAAGTCTTTCCAAACCCGATCACTGACATGTTCAACTTGCTTATATCTTGGCCCAAATGAAGGCAGGCAATTCTTATATCCCGATTCAAAATAAAACGAGGTTCAGCTTTCATCAAAGCTATGTCATGATATTTAGAAGGTGTCTTATAACCTGGATGGGCAACGATTTTTCCTACACGTCTTTCTTGAACCAGTTCATCAGCTTCGTCAAATTCAAAGGTTGCTATGCCAACTTTTAAGACATTTGCTTTACCAAGATCTCGATCTTCTATACAATGAGCTGCTGTTAACACCCAGGATTCGCTGATCAAGCTTCCGCCACACTTCCAAGCAGGATTATCTTGTACATCCAATTGAAATCCTATGAGCACCATATGAGGATACAAAAGAAGATCTATTGGCACTCTAATTCTAGTTTTCGGCGACATAATATTTTGGCATTCAAGCATTAACTGTCCGTAATTTCTGCAGGCTCTGAACGCCCTTTCTCCGACCGGTGAAACTTGAATTATAGCTGGCAACAGAAACATCAAAATCTGGATATATGGTATCATTTCCCAGAAAAATCCTCTGTATTCTTTATAACACTATTAAGTTAAAGTTTTCAAGAATTTCCGATTCGACCTTGAGATGTTGCGCAAGACCAAAAAGACTGATGGCTACCGCTCAGTCTTAATACTTTTATCTTTTTTGTTTATTTTTTATTACGCTTGCAGGCGGTTGTTATCAATGATTTAGCACGCCGACTGAGTGTTATAGCTCTCGGCAATTCTAATCTGCCCGTGACAGATCGATATTCATCGTTAATTGCATCAAGCCGTCCGTCATTTTGCACGATTATTACGTTTTTATTTTGCAATGCTTGATGATTAGTGGAATTAATGTTTTGTGATCAAGATTTCTGATTACTCGTGGTGTGCTTGTCATCGTGACTGTTAGAAATTGTGCTCTTTTGGTGCATGTTACGAGTAAATTTATTTTATTATTCAATATTCTACTTTATATTTATCGTAGTTTATTTACTAGTGGGTAAGGGCACCACATAACCACACCTTACCCCCAGTAACCGTGTGTTGTCTACCGTGAATTTTTATTTTTATACCACGCAAGAAAAGACGCGGACGAAAAAAAAGTGAATTAATAGAGTATTATTCTATTACACCTGAATGTTAGATTTCAAGGTAAAGGTAATTCTTGTTACACATAATATATTACTTTTGAAATAATGTATAATATGTATGTGTATATGGTTTTTCTCTAAGTGGTAAAATACAACGTACTCTTTGAATTTTTGCAATAGTGAAAACTCAAATGTAAACCGAAATCTTACGGCCGTACATATTATTTATGCCCGCGTGAGTATTTAACTTGGAAGAAAAGAGCCTGGATAATCCCAAGGTTATATTTCATCCACTGCGCATGAAAGCATAATTATTATAAATGCTTGATAGCCTGTCAAATACCTAAGATTTTGAGGTTTGTATACAGTTCTTAGAACACATCTTTTGAACTGAAATTTTCATAATAAAACCTGTTTGTGATTGACATTTAAATGTGTTTTTTTAGTTTTGAAAACAGCAGTTGGTTAACTTAAGATTTCGATAGTCACTATATGCCATCATAGCCTGGCGAAACATTATAATTACACTTTAAATAAAATATAATGTTTCGCCAGGCGGTAGTGTTTTTAATAATAGCTTTCAGAAGATTGTACCATTGTATATATCAAAGTCTCACATAACATAACATAAAACCATAACATCACGCCTATATTACCCAAAAGGGTAGGGCAGAGGTGTACAACACCCACATTTCACCTGTTACGTTCAGGTCCCATGGGATAGGGGGTGAGCCTTTCGCCAATCAAAAGGACGTTTCATGTAATTCTTCGATTCAGCGACGAATAATTATTTAAAAAATCTCATAATTATCATCCCCTCAGGTGAACTATAAGCGTCTTCTTGTCCAATAAAAATGTATATGTGAAATGTATGTCATTTAAAGCATTCTCATTAAACTATCTAAATATCTTTATTAGTATCTTTAATTTTGTTTTAACTGTAGTAATTTATAATCAGACTTGATTTAAAGCGACAAGCTACAAAGTAAGTTGTTAATATTGTTGCTATTCCATTCCAAGTTTTCTCGTTCCAATAACAAGAAATAAAGAACCTATAGACGCCACCTTCGCTTGCAATCAGGTACCAGTACAAACTTTAATCAGTGCTCGTGCTCCTCTGTACTGATTTAAGGCAAGCACCGCTTTATTGTCTGAAGGAATATTGTGAATACCTGTTGTGTATTTTGGCTTTATTTTACATGTAGGATTAAAGGAGAGGTATTACATAGATTTATAAAAATGAACTAGATGTAAAAAAAATCCTTATCTTACCTATAACTTGCTATAGATAGTTGAAAGTTGCACCAGAATCTTTTATCTTTATTTTTATTAAAACTGACGTGAGTGTGTTACATTATTCAAATTATGAAATACATCATTTAAATATTCTATATATCATTTCAATACATTTGTTTGTTTTCTTTTTTTTCTTCAAATACGAGTGTTACTCACGTAATTTTGGTCTATGCGTCGCTGCCCGCAGTGCCTGGCTGCGACTTAGGTGCGACGTATCGCACTCTCTTGAAAATGCCTAAAAGTATAGTTGAAACCGCGGTCGACTAAAAAGACCAACATTACGTGAGTAACACCCGTATTTCATGATTTGAATAATCTTTTATCTTGGTATGGGTTGTGATGGATTATATAGTTTCTTTATTAACTCACTAAATTTGATTTGTATAACCTCATTTCATGTTATTTCAAATATTGTTAAGTAAAGACAATCTGTGTGTACATTCTTAATTTTTATATTTTTGGAGGATAAATAGTTTTTGTTATTAGTATATAAATATTTTTTTGTCTGTTCTGAAACCCTTATATATACAGTAGTATACACACATTGTTTTTACTCCTTTATTTTCTGCTTGAAGTGTAAGATATTGCAACCTTATATACTATGGATTTATTTATAAATATTAATTTAATTGCATTTCTATAGTTAAGTTTATTTTCTCTTTATAACCATCTTTAGCTATAATGTTGTTTTGGTTGCTATAACTTACACATATAATTATTGTCAAAAACAAACAAATATTGTATGAATTATTTGAAAAGATGGTGCACATTAGTTTCTCACCAGCTCTTCTCATGATGCAATACCCATCGGAGCTGGTACTTGGATTGATTTTAATTCAAATCTCTAAGTTGAATTAAAGTCAATCTAAGCGCCAGTGTCAAATCATTTTATTACAATAAGTATTATAATTTAGTTAGCTAAGTTTTATTTAATTTTATTTTTTTTGTGTTTTGATGTGTGTTTTGACGTGTTCAAGCGCCCCTTGGGGCCCATGGAAATAAATGATTTGATTTGATTTGATGAGAAGGGATGAAAGACATGTGTTTAGAAGAGTGATCAGTTTATATGTCGATGGAATGACAGGGAGAGGCATAGTGAAGAAAAGATGGATGGATTGCGTTACAGAAGAATGAAAGAGAGGGGAGTGAATTTTAGGGAGACGGCTGATAGAGGAGAATAGAGGAAAAAGACGTTTTGCGCATACCCTAAATAAAATGGGTTAAGAGCAGGCAAAAAAGAAGAACTTGCTCTCGTTAGTATTTTGTTGATGATGAACCTTACTCAAAGTTTAAAACATAACACAACCAAATTGAAATGACAGTTATGTTCGATTTTCTGATTGAATTGTGCTTCTTTTATATTCGGTTAACCTATAATTTATCTGACGATCATCTCTAACTTGACGATTGTAAAACAGGGTCATAGGATATAACCTACTTGAATGTGAAATTTAAACAAAGCGATTTTTTAATTTTATATAAAGGAAAAACGCTCTCATTGTCATAAACTTTCGTATGTATAATACTTGTAGGATTATACGGGGATTAAACATAGACATATTGAGTTCCAAAGCAAATTACCTCCCGATAACCATACACAATCATATACCATCAACAATCCATACAAATACATACAATAATCATGTAAATCACAATAATTGGAGCATTTGATATATATTATTCACTTACATATCATGTTACGAGAGCTGATTGAATATCTAATTGGCAGTCGAACCAATTTCGTCTATTACATACATACAAGGTCATACATCATTTGTATGGAGGTTTCCCGCCTGCTTTGTTATAATAATAACTGTTCGAGTACATGAAACAACTAGCTTTGAGCCCTAATTTCTCAGGTGTTAGATACACCTTATTGGCAGAATAAGCATAATATATAACACACATAAATGAAAATGACAGCAGTGATTTTTTTTTAATGTAACTTGTGTCACATTTAAATCCGGTAAGTTTATATTTTATGGGTCAGATTAAATCTATTCGGCGCCGCAGAAACTGGACAAGTTGTAGGTCTAGTTTTAACAGTATGTTATTAAGTCCCTGATAAGTCGATTTGGCACTATTTGACGGATATAATGTTAGGTTTAAATAGAGTTAAAAAGTTCAAAACTAACTCCTGTATTTGTGTAGAATATTTCGTTATAAATAATATTGATCTACTAGTATTAAATATAAAAGATGCTATTTTTTTTGTGTCTTATATACTTTTATAGCGATCGAACGTGTAGTCCACCTGGTGGAGTACAGCTCATGTTCATCAACAATCCACAAAAGCAGATTGTAAAAGCGTCGCTGCAGCTGTGGATTACGTTGTTATGACTCATATGCCAGTAATAAAATAATCTGATAGTAATTTTTTCATAACTAAAACACTAGACGAATCTTGATAAAAATTAGCATTGTGAGTTGTTTAGTAGATTTGATAATGACATGAGGTATTTTACATAATATAACAAAACACCACGCTTATATTACCCTGATGGGTGTGGCAGAGGGATTAGGTCCCATCGAAAAGGGGGTAAGCCTATCGCCATACTTCGGGCATAATAATATGTATTTACTGACGGAAAGTTCTGAAATAACAATTGGCCCGACCCGCAAATCGAACCAAAGCCCTTGCGGTGAGAGGCGCACACGCTAACCACTAGACCATCGAGGCTAGAGAGCTATTCTAACCTACATAATATTTGAAGATAAAAATAGTATTGTAAGTTTATGTAACGTTTGCTCCTTATTCATCAAATTAACTCGAACCAATACGAGAGCACACAGAATTAACATAACACCCACCAAATGATTAACTATTCAAATTCACAGCGTTATATTCAGATTTCAATTATGATATAACATAACTGCTTGACGGGGAAGGATATGGATATTATTATCACTCATTTGTGTTTTTGCGGCAGTCAAAAGCATACATACATACATTGTCCGCACGTGTGGCGTAGTGGTTTAAGCGGTCGCCTCGCCGCTCTTCACTGCACTGGTGTTGTGGGTTCGATCCCCACATGGGACAAATCTTTGAGACTGGGTGTGCTTGTGTGAGTGAATGTGTGTATTTGGTCTTGTCATTGGACCATTGGATAGTGTAATTGCTTCTGGCGTTCTAACTAATGTAAAAAAAAAGAAAAAACACGCCTTCATCGCACGAGGGTAGGCAAAGACGATGGCACGCCATGTGCTTCGCTCCTTACATACTTTTTTCGCTTGCTCAACATTCATACATCTCGTCATACATGCTCGCCGGTTTCATGTCCTTTCTGAAGGACATGAAATCTGCAGAAATGTATGTGTCTATGTGTAGTTGAATTCATCAAAATTGTAGCAGTGACATTAAATACATACATTTTTTAAATGGCGCTCGCAAATGAAAAAAAAATAATATAAGGTTTTTTTTCATACTTTTATAATATCATCAAATGAAAGGTCATAAAAAAAACATTTCAAAAATATATATTACTTTTTTTTTTCTTTTTTTTTATACTACGCACACAGCGAACGAACGTGTAGTTCACCTGATGGTAAGTGGAGTACAGCCCATGGACATCAACAATCCACAAAAGCAGATTATAGATGCGTCGCTGCAGCTGAGGACTACGGTGGTATGCCTCATGTGCCAGTAATTTCAGGGCCTGATCTCACCACCAAACCGGAACACAGTAATGGAAGCACTACTATTTGGCGGCAGGTTAAAGGTGAGACGGTGGTGCTGCCGCCCTCGAGCTCAATCACAAGAGCTCTACCACCAGTTACCACTTATCATATTAATGATTAAACACAAATATAAAACATGCATAATATATTATACTACCGGGAGCAAAGCCAAGACGTGTTGCTAGTCCCCTATAATCCGATCACCACCACTTATCGACTGCACAGCATTTTTTTACAGATAAAACAATATTTTTGTGTACACACATTTCAATTAAGTTTCACGAATTCCTGTTTCGCCGCAATAAACTCCTCTAATAAACAAAGAATCTTCCTCTTGTCTCGAGAGCCGTGAACTGCGAACTCACTACTTTTTCCTCGGCAGTATTTACAGACCACAATGGCGCGAACGTCCAAAAGGAAGGAATGCTACCTGAATGGATGAAAGATTGGACACGGCGGCCTTTTGTTGGGATCGATGAGACGCCTTGCTCCTTCAGTTAAAATTGTTGAGTTTGCTTGAACTGCTGAGTTCGTCACTTCAGAAGTCTGAAAATCATCTTCTAACATAACAGAGGTGTACAACACACACCTTCACCTGTTATGTTTAGGTCCCATGGGATAGCGGGTGAGCCTATCGCCATCCACCGGGCGCGATTCCGACTTCGTGCTGCTCTTGTGAATTTCCTGACGGAAAGTTCAATTCAATTCAATTCAATTCAATTTATTTATTTTGTGAAACACAGGTGGATACAGATGTTTTTACAAATAAAAAAGGTACAGTCCATGTTCCGCCCATACAGGCATACAAAGTTTTCCCTCAAGGGTTCTTAAACTATTATACATTAATCAAATATAGTAAAATCATGCAGTCATAATAATAAGGTAAATTAAAAAATAATTGTAGATAATAGTAGTAACATGTCAAAAGTTTAAACAATATCACATTAAAATGTCAATAAATTATGTGATTAAAAATAATGTCAATAAATTAGCTTAATTTAATAATATGGATCAACCAACAAATAGAATTTAAATAAATATATTACTATAAGAATCAATTGTAATTAATTAAAATCGATCATTAAAATATTTATTGACATAATAATAAGCTTTGCTATATAATAACTGAACAAGTTTATTTTTAAATTCATTTATATTCTTGCTTACCTTTATTTGGTTGGGCAACTTATTATATACCTTTGGTGCCATCGCATAAACACTTCTGTGAGCAAAAGCAGTTTTTGTTGGTACCAAATGTAACATTTTTGAGCGACGTTGACTTTTAATGCTTTTAAATAAATGCACAAATATTCACTACTACTAGAATTCACAAATAACACTTTTCACGACCCGAGAAGCGACACTCAAGACCCGAGAAGCACACCACTAGACAGTCGTTGCATCATCTTCTATACAAATATAATTGTTGACTAATTTATCAACGTAAAGCCTAAACCAGTGGACCTAAAATCTTGAATTTTTGCACAATTTTTCTTACATGACGTAGGCGTGCTCTTAAAAGGGATTTTTGTAAATTCCACCCCAACGGATATATTATTTTGCTGTCCTATTCGCATGATCGAATATTTAGTGACAATTCTTCTTATTTACGTGTAAATGGAATAACAACTAGTTTTGTAAATATTGACTGCCTAGGATTTAGTCACAAGAACAGCGTCATCAGTAGCGTTCCACAGATCGTCTATGGTGCATTTAGAGGGACATAGGGATCATGAAAGAACGTGAGCCATTGTTAGGGGGCTGACACCGCATTCGCAGACAGTATGTCGGCATAGCCCCATTTGTCTAGGTTATCCTGGTAACGGCCAACTTCACTGCTTTCCATTGTGACCAGGGTAAATCATTTCCAGGAGGTGATTCATCTTTTTTAAAGGAATGTACAATACTAAACATTGTAGCTACTTATTCTTCTATTGTGTATCCCACCGCTGCTATCAAATTCCTCTTCACGTCTTGAGTGGTCCAAGACAGTCTTTACTGTCGACCACAATGACGGAAGCATCCAAAAGGAAAGAATGCAACCTGAATGGATGAAAAGAGGCCTTTGTTGGGATCAATTTCGAGGCGCTTCGAGTTTAAATTGCTGAGTTTGTCTTTTATTGGGATATCGTATTTTATGAATATTAACTTGTGTTTTGAGCGCACCAATATTGGATCTATTCTTAAAATAAATCCACATCTATATTACTTATTTGTCTAAACTATTGGTGTGATCCAATGCGTTTGTGACAATTCTGATGATCTCACATAGTTAGATTAAGTTCATTTAGATTTCAAATATAAAAGTATAGGGTTCTTTCGAACGGTAATGGATTTTTTAATTTTCTAAAATTCCTCTTCTTTCTTTCTATTACATACATGTGTACAATTTCTTCAAAATCGAATCGCTAGTTTTTGCGTGTAAGAGTAATAAATTAATTAAAACAAGCTTTTATTTACGCCCTAAAAAGATAAAAATAAGATTTCAATTCCAATAAACCTATTCTTTTACAATTACTTTCCAAATTTAATTGTTAATAATAGGATTTAAAATAATTAAATTCTAAGATTTAGCCTAAGCCACGATGTAAAACTGAGTTATATTTACCTTTATTTTCTTTTTAACTTTAAACGTCATTACACTATTTATATGATATAAAAGCTTGTTTACTGTGTATTCTGTCAAGTTATACACAGATAAGGAGAGACGTTGGATATAATTAAAGTATTTCTTACTTTTTAGTGCATTTTTTATAATTGAATTCGGTTTTTTTGAAAATAACTTGGTTATGTGAATCTAATCGCTGCTGCTAATTCCTTTCTATCTTCTGAGACAGAAAAAGGGAGCTATCTATAGCATATTAAAACTATTTGAAGGGTGTCTAAAGTAAAAGTACCTATTGTCATATCAAAAAGTTCGTAGCTCTGTCCACAACACTGTAGTGCCGAGAGTAATCAGGACTCATGTGGGTCGGCAACACAGCACCTATCGACTTCTGTGCTTAAGTGTAATGTGTACTGTACTTAATAGTACAGCTATGTGGCAAACGTATCTATTTGTAGGTACTATCAATAGTACGTAGAAATAGATACGTTTGTAAAGATATAGATAAAGATATATTTGTTTTTTTTACATTAGATAGAACGCCAGAAGGAATTACACTATCCAATGGTCCCAACGACAAGGCCAAATACACACATTCACTCACACAAGCACACTCAGTCTCGGAACAAATCATTGCGAATCACACAAAGATTTGTTCAAGGGGATCGAACCCACAACACCAGTGCAGTGGAGAGCGGCGAGGCGACCGCTTAAACCACTACGCCACACGTGCAGACAATTATTGACAGAAAGATATTATTTTGGAAACAGTTACCTATAAACTGCCTCAGTGGTACAGTGGTTAGGTCGCGGGTTAGATTCTCGGGTTGGGCAAAGTATTTGTGAAATGCCCGTCCGCTCAAAGGCAGTATGGAGTTGGAATTGTGCCTGGTGGATGGCGATAGACTCACCCCCTATCCTATGGGACCTAAACATAACAGGTGAAGTGTGGGTGTTGTACACCTCTGCCACACCCTTCTGGGTAATATTGGCGTGATGTTATGTTATGTGTGTATGTTATGTTACCTATAAACTTGCATAGCTGAATAGATTACTATTTGATAGATGAGCTGCCGCGCGCAGGTAAGCTCGCGTTTGGTGGCACAATTTTGAGGTAGACCGCTTTAGGGTTAATTTTACCGTCCTTGTTTCAACGTTGAATACGGTTTTCGATTTATATCTCTTTAGACAGAGGTCTAGAACTGGGTTCAGTGTCATCACTGATAACCTCGGGCCGGTACAATCGAATCTAAAGCTTAATACCTGGCTAGGATACCTGTATATTAAATTTCATCAACATTTCATTTCAGTGTGTCACAAACTTTCAATGGGCATTTGATGTTTTAAAGATAAAAGATATTTATTTTGTCAAACACATATTATTATGTGTGTACAGGGACTGGGCTTAACGTGATCTTCGAGGGAAACTCGTTGTGTTAAGATTCCTCACCCATCAAACAGCCGCGGTTAGCGTTACTTAAAAAAAAATATCGCAGAACATTCACACAACGTCATCTAGTCCCAAACTTGTCCAAGTCCCAGAGCTTGTACTATGGGTACTAGAACAACGGATACTAATACATAATTATGTACGTTTCTTTTTTTTTGTAAATACATACTTTTTATACAAAGAACCACCCAGACCAAGACAAACCTTCATGTTCATGCACACAAAGATTTGTCTTGAGCGGGTATCGAACCCGCGACCAGCCAAGAACTCCTCTCTCTTTCCTGTTATCATCCAATGGCATTCATTTATTCATCGTCAAATTGACCCGTTGAAATCTCTCAATTTAATAAAAACCACAAATCCAACAAATTACGGTCCGTACTTCATTAGGGTAAAAAATAATCCGGCCTAAATTGATATTTTTGTTAGACTCCATTCATATTCAGATAACAACGCTACGAGAAGATAGATGCTATATGAATTATTCAGTGTATTTTCAAAGCTATTATTCCAATGATCAGAAAACTAATAGATAAAATTAATCTTTAGAGATTATTATAATTTCTTAGGTTAAGAAATTGAATAAATTACCAAATATGATTTAAAAAAAGTTTAGTTTTGGGTGGGTTAGACGACGGTAGACTTAACAAATCCTATTGATTATTCTATGGTGGGTAACTGGCATACGGTCGGTCTAATTGTAAGCAGTTTTTTTTTAGTTATTATTATTATTGCTAGCCTGTATTGTCCCACTGCCGGGCAAAGTCCTCCCCTCCCAATCAAAATCAAAAACAATAACAGAGTATATAGATAAAAAAGTACCTATTATCTCCATATTTCTCGACATGTCAAAGGCGTTTGACTTCGTGTCGCATGGGTTATTATTAAAGAAACTTGAGAAATATGGGATCAGAGGAAACGCATTGGACTGGATAGATAGCTATCTATCAAATCGCTACCAATGTGTAGAAATGACAAGCACATCATCAGATCGTCACAAAACTGTGGAACGATCTGAATATCGTATTAATGGTTGTGGGGTGCCGCAAGGAAGTATACTTGGGCCCCTGCTATTTCTAGTTTATATTAACGATTTGCCCGAAGCAATAGATTATAGATGCGTGTTGTATGCAGATGACACAACATTACTCATACATTCCAATAATAAAAATGAATATGAAGAAGAGATTAACAAGACACTGAATAAGGTCACTGATTGGCTAGATATTAATAATTTAAACTTGAATATTACAAAAACAAAACTTATACAGTTTCAAACTTATAATGGCAATCCGTTACCTCTAAATATTAAACAAAATGATATTGCTATACAAAAAGTTGACTCAACTCTTTTCTTAGGAATCACAGTAGACAAGCATTGCAGTTGGAAACAACATATAGATAAAGTTTGTACAAAACTAGATAGATATGTATATGTGATGCATAGAATTAGACAAGTATCTACAATTGAGGCCGCTCTTTCCGCCTATCATGGGTACGTCTCTTCCATTCTACGTTATGGAATAGTAATATGGGGTAACTCAGTGGATCTCATCAGAGCCTTCCGAGCTCAGAAAAAATGCCTAAGGGCATTATGTGGTGCAGATTATATGGACAGCTGTGTTCCATTATTTAAAAAGTACGGCATTTTGCCATTACCAGCTCTGTACATCTATGAAATATCTGTCTTTGTTCACAAACACATGCATCTGTTCACTAAAACAACAGATATTTCAAATAGAAATAGTAGACGTCCTGCCAAATTACAGATGCCTCAACATCGGACTTCAGTCCATAGTAAAAATTCATTTTGTATGGCTATTCGCATATATAATAAATTACCTGATTGTTTAAAAAAGCTTAATTTAATGTTATTTAAAAGAAATGTATTTAAATTATTAATTAATAAATGTTATTACTCTATGAATGAATATTTAGAAGATAAAAATATCATTGTTGTGATTCAGAATTAGGTAATTGTTTGAAGTAGTTTTAAGTATGCATGATAAGTTAACTAAATTTTAGTTATAAGTTAATATTTGTACGCCAGAAATGGTAAAATGTATGAAACTAAAGTATAATTGTGAACACCTATTTGTACTACATTTTGACAAATAAATGATTATCTATCCCTTTTGCCACTTATCTCTGTCTGCTCTTTGTAGAGTCCAGTCAATTTGCCACGAATCCAATTCATACCGACATCTCCTTCTCGATCTGCCACGTTATCGTTTATTATTGTTTGGGACCCATTGTGTTGTGGTTTTTTCAGTTAGCTAGTATAATTTATAAAATATTGTTTGTTTTTGTTTTTAAGCTCCAAGCTCTAATGGTGGTAAGCTCTGAAAGGAGCCGTTTGCAAAGTGTCCTGGAGAGAACTTCTTTGTACCATTGGGTGAAAGGATTAGTCACCTAGACATTGCAATTACTGACGACGATGGGGAAAATTGGTTCACTTTCTATATCGCTCGAAGAGGCTCCTTTCATGCATCCCAAACCGTAACTATGTACTGGGCGGGAGTTATATAAAACTTTGACAATTGAAACGAAAAGAAGAAAAAGAATTTATATAATAGTGCATGAAAGAAAGTTTTATATACCTTAAAGTTTTAGTGTGAGTCGACCCTTCCAAAAACCAATCAATTTTAAAGCCAGGTTGTTGATAATTGACGTAATTGGTATTTTAATCAGTACCTATAACAAACGCAAGAACTCTCTTTGCTATTAAAATTAATGATATAAAGGGTACAGTTTCATTGGTTATCGTTTAATTAATGATTGAAATTATATTGATATTGTTTCGATCATTATTTTCGATGGAAAGTTATAGGTAGTAACGATTTCAGTAATGTATCTTTGCGAAGAGGAATATTTTTGTTTCTATGACTACGATGCTAATATTTAAAGATACGTTTACAATTAATATATTAATACCCGGAAGGGGTGGGGTGTACAACACCCACATTTCAACTGTAATGTTTAGGCCCCATGGGATAAGGGGTGTGTCTATCACCGTCATGCGGGCACAATGCCAACTCCGTGCTGCTGACGACTTTGTTGACCAAAAGTTCTAAAATAACACTGCTCGACTCGGGAATCGAACCCAAGACCTCGCGGTGAGAGGCGCATACGATAACTACTAGACCGATGCAGTAATAAAGAGAAATCAATTAAAATATCGATCACGGTTAACTTACAGTTTAAAATAAATAAGGTAAAGCTTTTTATAATGGCGTAAAACTGCCAAGCTTTGGTAAGCAATCTGTACATTCGTTGGAGCGTAAAAATAAATAAATAAACTACCCACTCCGCCATCCGGTCGTCAAATGTAACAAACAAATCTACAAAAAAAATTACACATCTTAACTAACTACTAATTATTTACATTAAAAAAACTCTTTATTAAAATATTAATACAAACAATACAATTACTAGTATTCTTGTTAACTCCCTCCAGCTAAGCTTATTTCGCTTGTGTTACGAGGAAGTTCACGTCCGTGGTGTAATGGCCAGGATTCGAACCCACGGCCTCTCGATCGTAAGACCGATGCCTTATCCATTGCGCCACGGCCGCTTCGATAAATATTAGTAGGATATTGTGTTCTCACCTAATCAGAAGTATATCAATAAATTTGAGACGACGTGCATGCATAAAATGATTGATAGGGAAGGTAAGGAAAATGTAAGCAAGAAAAGCATGTGCCGATTCGTGGTATCTATTTATCTTTATAGGAAAGAGGAAAGAGTTTATTGCCTCGATGGTTTATTGGTTACTGTATGCTCCTCTCACCGTGAGGTGTCGGGTTCAATTCCCGGGTCGAGTCAAAGTGTTATATCTGAACTTTCAGTCAGGAAACAGCACGGGAGTTGGAATTGTGCCCTTCGGATGGCGATATCGGTGATAGGATAGGTGAGCCACCTATCCTATCACCGATTCCATGAGACCTAAATAAAACAGATGAAATGTGGGTATTATACACCTCTGCCACACCCTTCTGGGTAATATAGGCGTGATGTTATGTTATGATATGTAAATTAAACAAAATAAATATTTTAGGTTGGCTCCCATACATCAGTCTAGCTTTTTTGCCGTTTTTATAAATAATATTACGGAACCGTTCGAGCGCGAGTCCGACTCGCACTTGACCGGTTTTTAAGGTAGATAACCAGGCCGAAGACCCAACTGGAATTCCTTGAACATTTCTAGACCAGTAATTTGAGTGTGCCTAGACGGATTCCTAGGTACACATATTAGGTATTCCTGCTATCCAGAGCAACATAAGCATGCCGCTGTTATAGGCTCAAAGCCAAACGCTGAGCACAATTACCGACCTAATGGCTCTTATGTACCGTCAGCAAATAAACCGAATGTCAGAATATATGGGTCATAGCTGATTATTTAGGATTATGGGTATGTTTTGGAAATTAGTTGGCAGTGACTATGCAAACTGGAATTGTCAAAATGATAGTGTTTATGAACTGAAAGCTAAGGGCAGGATGCATTATGAATGTAAGTATTGTAGCTTCAGTGTATTGTTTTCCTTTTCATTGAGTAGCCGGTTTGATCTTTCGTGAGAGTCAATTATGTAGTGTTATACAGCCATAAACAGTGTACCAACTGTCGTCGCGTCGCCAGCCCAAGGCGATACTAGCGCCATCCAGATATTTTTTATGTTTATTATATTTTTAGTTTAGTTAGATCAGATAATAATATCTAGTTAATAATTGTTTTAAGTTTGCTATTTTTATTTTTTTTGTTCTCTTTTTTCTTGCCGTCTTTGTAACTACTTTGTAACCATATATAAAATTATAATTTTCTATGCATGTATTTATAACCTAATTTATGTTTTATTATTTATTATATATTATTCTCTCGTGTAATGTACGTATTATTTTTTGTGTATATTTTTGTGTTTTTCCTCGAACTTAGCTTAATTTAATTTTAGGTCATTGTCTCTTTATATGTTACTGTACCTGTTTTATGTTCGTGCCGTCAACCGTGGTGGTTGCTGAATATCAGCGCTGTGGAAGTTTTGCAGAAATGCAAGACTCCACAGCATTAAAGCTGAGCAACCGCCACTGTTTTCTTACATTTTGTATAATAGGTACTTACCTGTTTTTGCATGTATGTGTTAGTTATGTAAGAAAATAACAATAATTTTCTTTCTTTCTTTCTTTCTTTCTATATAAATTGCTTCTTTATACTGCATTAAACTCGAGCATTTTTTGGTTAACTTCTTATCCTATTCTCATTGCAAAAGTTGGTAATTGGTAAGTATCGCAACTTTTCAATATCAACCAATTTTTAAAAGAGATTTAGAAGTCACCTAATGGTTTTACCTAGTTTGTACAGTTTAGTTTATAAAGTGCTTAGCTAAAATATTCTAAAGTTTTAACTAGTACTGCAAATTGGCACATCAAAATTTCTTGGTAGCCAACTGTTTAGCCCAAATATTGGTACAGGAATCGACTGTGAGCCATATTTGCATTCCAAATTTGTATTCTAAATAACCCTTCAGGAAAGATATAGCCAAATTCTATCCCAGGAGAATATAAAAAATAAGGAATACTTGTAATATTTTAAAGCAAATTTTAGCTTTGCTATGCATTTATTTTTATGTAATATTAAAGTTGAAAAATTAAGAATCCAGCAGGACTCGAACCTGCACCTCTTGGGTATACGCCCCAAGTGCTTTGCCAATTCAGCTATGGATTCGTATGCTGCCGGACTCGAAATTTCTCAACTCTTTTTGTGCCAGCTTTTAGCTAGACGAACCTTATTTGGTTCGTCTAGCTTTTAGCTAGACGAACCAAATAAGGTTCGTCTAGCTTTTAGCTAGACGAACCAAATAAGGTTCGTCTAGCTAAAAGCTGGCACAAAAAGAGTTGAGAAATTTCGAGTCCGGCAGCATACGAATCCATAGCTGAATTGGCAAAGCACTTGGGGCGTATACCCAAGAGGTGCAGGTTCGAGTCCTGCTGGATTCTTAATTTTTCAACTTTAATATTACATAAAAATAAATGCATAGCAAAGCTAAAATTTGCTTTAAAATATTACAAGTATTTGATAAAAATGCGTCATCTCTTGACTGTAACAGTATTGATCTTAATTCAAACTTACAGTATGTGAATAGTACTTATTACATCACATAGATGGCGCTAAAACCAAATAAGGTTCGTCTAGCTAAAAGCTGGCACAAAAAGAGTTGAGAAATTTCGAGTCCGGCAGCATACGAATCCATAGCTGAATTGGCAAAGCACTTGGGGCGTATACCCAAGAGGTGCAGGTTCGAGTCCTGCTGGATTCTTAATTTTTCAACTTTAATATTACATAAAAATAAATGCATAGCAAAGCTAAAATTTGCTTTAAAATATTACAAGTATTTGATAAAAATGCGTCATCTCTTGACTGTAACAGTATTGATCTTAATTCAAACTTACAGTATGTGAATAGTACTTATTACATCACATAGATGGCGCTAAAACCAAATAAGGTTCGTCTAGCTAAAAGCTGGCACAAAAAGAGTTGAGAAATTTCGAGTCCGGCAGCATACGAATCCATAGCTGAATTGGCAAAGCACTTGGGGCGTATACCCAAGAGGTGCAGGTTCGAGTCCTGCTGGATTCTTAATTTTTCAACTTTAATATTACATAAAAATAAATGCATAGCAAAGCTAAAATTTGCTTTAAAATATTACAAGTATTTGATAAAAATGCGTCATCTCTTGACTGTAACAGTATTGATCTTAATTCAAACTTACAGTATGTGAATAGTACTTATTACATCACATAGATGGCGCTAAAACCAAATAAGGTTCGTCTAGCTAAAAGCTGGCACAAAAAGAGTTGAGAAATTTCGAGTCCGGCAGCATACGAATCCATAGCTGAATTGGCAAAGCACTTGGGGCGTATACCCAAGAGGTGCAGGTTCGAGTCCTGCTGGATTCTTAATTTTTCAACTTTAATATTACATAAAAATAAGGAAGTCAATATCAAAGCTTAAAAACTTGAGCAAAAGCTTTGAAGATGCTGACAGAGAGTCAAAAATATCGTCAAATTTGCTCCAATAAAACTGGAATATTATCCAAGAGGTGCTCAAACAAATTTCGCCAATTCCCAACAATTTAGAAGTGTCTCGTATAATTTAATTTTTTCTCTCACCGGAGCCATGTTTTCCTGTTAAATCCAATAACTCGCGTGAACGGATCGCAAGAATCGTCTAGGAACTTGTCAAATATTAGAGAGAGGGTGTGGGAAATAGGTCAAGAATCGAAGGTTTGGCATAGAGCTTTTCTAAACGACCTTGAGGGCAGAAGCACCAGTGTCTCACTTCTGCATTTTTTTACGGCTTGTGGTTTTCCAGAGGGATTAGCAAAAAAGGGAAAGAGAACTAAGGCCAGAACTGGCATTAAGTAGATGTTTTTCAGGAATTCCAATGTTTGGATATGAAATTGGATAAGAAATATTAACGTGTCACTAACCCTTAAACCTAAAAGCGAAAAAAAAGAAATAAGAAATCTTAACGTGTCTTATACATGAGACAAATCTCATGTATAAGACACGTTAAGATTTCTTACTGCTTTTTAATTCGCTTTAAAGCTTTTTTTTATATTGTCTCCCCGAGGGTAAAATCGCCCCGAAGAGCAGTTTATTGTGCTCTGCCATTTGATACAGATTTTGTTACGTATTATAATTAATTCAGTATTCTTAATAATATTGAAGTGTTGATGTTGATGTATATGTGCGATTAGATTATCTATATTGTGTGTGTCAATGTTGCATGCGTTGAATATTGGTGTTGTTGGTTTTTTTGAGCGTGTCCACTATGTGTGTGAGATGTACCATGAAGGTAGCAGTGGCTGTGTTGTTGGAGAGTATGGTATCAAGGTCGTTAGGGTTCAGCTGTTTAAGGTTCGCTTTTACGCGTATGGTTATGTTTATTAAGGTATACATTATTTAAGCATATTTTGTTTAACGTTTTTGCTAACGCTACATTAAAGTATTTTGGAAACGTACGAGCTGTTTGTTTTGTAGACCGTACATAACACGGTTAATGTGATTCCTTTTGATGTATCTTTGCATAGTGTACTTAGTTGCACTAAGTAGATACTTAGCAATGTCTCAGTAATTAAAATGTATTTATGAGTGTATGAGTTTTCACATTTGTTAATGTATATTTAAGTGGCAATAATATAGTGTATAGTGCCTCGTTGGTCTGGTGGTTAGCGTTCGTGGCATTTCACCGCGAGGAATTGGGTTGGATTACCGGGTCGGGCAAAAGTATTATTTGGGATTTTCCGTTATGAAATTCTCAATAGCAGCATGGAGTTGGAACTGTACCCGGTGGATGGCGATGGACCTTTTGTAGGTAAAATCATAAAAATCATAAATCTTGCCGGTTTTCAGATCTTTGAATTTGTCTTTTATTACATATATTATTATTACATGAGACCGTCAGAAACATACCTGCTCACCATAAAAAAGTCATCCATCTTTAAATGTTTGTTCGGTCATTTATTGGATCGGAGTGCACAGTTAGCGTAGTGGTTACAACGGTCGCCTCGCTGCTTTCAATTGCGCTGGTGTTGTATATTCGATCACCGCACGGGACAAATCTTTGTGTGATCCGCAAAGATTTGTTCTGATTGTAGGTGTACATTGTGTGTGTAAATAGTATGTTTGTGAACATCCCCACGAAACAGGAATTATTCCGAGAGCGGGGGTTGTTTTCTTTTTTTTTTTTTTAATTGTTTATACGGTCATTAATTTTTGATCCCGGCTATATCCATATGGGACTTTTTACTTGTCCATGGGATTATATATCATTCCATAAGTTCTATAATTCATGATGTTATCGTCCGGAAATGTCGACAATGGGACTTAGTGACTTTAGGGTGTTTCGGGTGATCCCCTTGACCGTTACATGCCAACCCAAGATAAGGTTGCTAGGAGTTATTGGGTCTGATATAAGCGATGATGGTTAGCGTATATGTCACTCCGTACTACTTTCTTTTTTTTTTATACTACGCCTACAGCGAACGAACGTGTAGTCCACCTGATGGTAAGTGGAGTACAGCCCATGGACATCAACAACCCACAAAAGCAGATTATAGATGCGTCGCTGCAGCTGAGGACTACGGTGTTATGCCTCATGTGCCAGCAATGTCAGGGCCTGATCTCACCACCAAACCGCAACACAGTAATGGAAGCACTACTATTTGGCGGCAGGTTAAAGGTGAGACGGTGGTGCTGCCGCCCTCGAGCTCATTCACAAGAGCTTTACCACCAGTAGTACTACTTACTGCGAAGTCTCTATTTTATGTAGGTTCTAAACATTGCTGGATAAACTTCAAGGAAAAAACATAATATCTATTTCATCATAATATGGTGCATGAAAGGAGCCTCCCTGAGCGACGTACACAATCAACCCCTACGTCCGGCGCACCCTGGGCAGTCTGCAAATTTTCACCAAGCAGACTGGCGAATCCTTTCACCACGATGGCAACACCATGAGAATATGACTACTACTACTATTACTACTCGCCGCTCTCCACTGCACTGGTGTTATGGGTACGATTCGAAGAAGAAGAAGATTAGGACCATTGGATAGTGTAATTGTTTCTGGCGTTCTATCTAATGTAAAAAATCCAAATTTATCTTTATCTTTATGACTGCAGCCATCGACACGAAAGAAGAAGATCATAATATCTACTCACAATCGCCGCCACCGTAACATATTTCCCAGAAACTTCACTTGTTTACTAAAACATGAAGCCACATGAACACACGGCTTCTTATTAAGCTATAGCTAATATTAGCTGGTCTCGCATTGCACGGGAAACCTATGCAACGCGAGATCATCTCATACTGGAAGTTAAGGTGGACGTGTGGCACTGTAGCCGGTTGTACCGCAGGCTTGACAAGATGTATGAATGTTGAAGGAGCGAAACAGATGTTCAATAGTGGCACGTGGCGTCTCATCTTTTTTACGGCATACATGTCTAGACCGGATGGCGGAGTGGGTAGTGTGCCTGCCTGCGACGCCGAGGTCGTGGGTTCGATTCCCACTTAAGACAAATCTTTGTGTGCACGAACATGGGGGTTTGTCTTAGTCTGGGTGTTTTTATGAATAATAAGTATGTATTTACGAAAGAAAAGTATATAATATGTATTAGTATCAGTTATTCTAGTACCCATAGTACAAGCTCTGCTTAGTTTGGGACTAGAAAGCGTTGTGTGTGAGTTGTGAAATATTTATATTTATTTGTAGTCCACCTGTTGGTAAGTTGCAAAAACAAGCCATGAACATTTTTTTATATTATGTACTAGCTTTTACTCGCGACTTAGTTAAGGAGTTAGTTATATTTAGTAGTAGCTGCTGCTGCGCTTTGAACCGCGTTAAACGTTACTGCCCCGCTTTCATATAGTTCAGCGTAATGTTAAATATCAAAAAACTTTAATGGATAGTTTAACTATCAAACACAAAAAGAATTATTAAAATCCGATTTTTAGTTCCCGAGATTAGCGCTAACAAACAAACAAACTAACTTTTGCCTGCAGTTTTCGCGCTTTGTAGTGAGTTACTTGCATTTAAAAAAATATTAAAATTGGTTTAGCTGTTTAGAAGATTAGCCGATACAAACAGACAGACAGACAGACACAAATTTTGAAATCTGTATTTTAGGCATAGGGATCGTGCAAATAACTATTTAAGGAAAACAGACACTTCAATTTTATTTATTTGTATTGATGTACCGAATGGAGGAGTTGTCCACCTGATGTTTAGTCGTACCTACAGCCCACCCATGGACATCAACAATCCACAAGAGTCTGTAGATGCGTCGCTTCACCCGAGGACTACGATATGTCCTATGCGACAGTTATTTCAGGGCCTGCATCCAACCGGAATATAGTAGTGCAACCACTACTATTTGGTGACAGGTTAAAGGTAAGACAATACTGCTTTCCTTCTCAAGCTCATTAGCAAGAGCTCTAACCACCATCAAGCATCCACAGAAGCCCGCCTTAAGGCAAATTTTACCGGCCGAAATTAAACGCTGAAGCCATATTTTGATAGATGATTGATCGGAAACCGGTTTCAACGTTGCACTTTGATCGGTGAAATTTGCCCTAAAGCAGTTTTCCTCAAAATAGTGCTCTTTCACCTGCAGTATTATGCGACTTGTCGACAATATTGTGACCCATTAACCAGAAATTTAAAGCCTTTTATCTCTTCTTCCCTTGTAAAACTTCTTTTAACACTGGCAACTAAAATAACCTTGGCTTTAGTCCTCCTCTTCTAAAAATTACTAGTAATCATTCTTTTTTTAAACATCACATGTTTTCTAAACTAGATCTTTTGACACTATATTAATTTTTAATATGATACAATGAACGATTTAAAATAAAACTGTATTATTAAATACTTTAAAACTAAATATAAACCTAACTATATTCAAATAAAACAATATACAAATTGTTTGAATACTACTACTAAAAAGTTAGGTGTCAAAAAATACGTCCGTATCGATGTCGACCGCGGGTAACGTCCCAGAAGGCTGGCGGCATTGCCACGTTGTATGGCAATCAAATGCTGATTCTTTGTCCAAAGTAGAAACCAGCCTTCTGGTCGCGTGAACAACACATTGTATGTACGCTAAAAACTTTTTATCACTTACAAAATCCGATATTACTGACTAATCCTGGGTAATCAATTAAATATGCAATTTATAGCAAAAAGTGCCGTAAATGACACAAAACAACGAACATTGTAAGTACTTAATAGCAATTGCAAATGAGCACCATTTAACGATACCCAACTATGACGTATCTATTTATCTAGACCATAGTGTGGAAGACAGAAGTCGCTCTTCATACAAAGGCATTTAGCATTGAAATTGGTACCAAAGCAATTTTAGTTTATCCGTTGGTTGGCTTGACTATAATTTCTTCTTACTAATTTCAGATATTACGAGATATTCACTATAATTAAACATTATAATATAAGTCCTGAGTATAAATATGATTATTTTCTTACTAAATATTACATGGTAGCGAGTTGTAGTTGTGGTAGCGAGTTATTTCGATATTGAGATGTTGCAATCTCTTAATTCACGATAAAGTATTATCGTGTAACTTATATTTGTGAATTTGTATTCGCATTGTCATCCAATGTGGCATTGCCGCCAGCCTTCTGGGGACGTTACCCGCTGTCGACATTGATTTTAGAAATCTAAACTTTTTATTACATCTATTTTATTAAATAAGTATTGTATTATTATTTCATTTGATGTATATATAGTTAGGTATTTACTTAGTTTTTACGAGCATAATAATATAATGCACTTTTAAATTAAAGAAAATTAGCAGATATTAAAGCAGCGATAGCCGTGTGGGAGACCGTAGGACTGCTAAATTAAAGATCTCGGGTTCGAACCCACGGCACACACCTCTCGTCTTTTCGAAGATATTATGTGTGTATTTATCATATAAATTATCGCTTGCTAACGGTGAAGGAAAATATCGTGAGGAAACCTACATGCCTGAGAGTGCCTTATAAGTGTTCGAGAAGGTGTGAAGTCTACCAACCCGCACTTGGCCAGCGTGGTGGACTATGGCCTAATCCTTCTCATCATGAGAAGAGGCCCGAGCCCAACAGTGGGACATGTACTAGATACTGGGCTGCTATTATTATTTAGCAGATATATTGCATTTCTGTCAATATACATACCGTAATGAGTGATTGCAACTTCTGCCTCTTACTACGCTTAAACGGTCTATGTTTCATTCATGATATCGAGCGAAGCCGATGGCTGCAATATGTATTATTAAAGCCGTGTGAACGGACGGACTGTTCGATTGTTATGCAATATTCATGGGTAGGTACTTGATTGCGGCTTTCATAGAACGTTTATGAAGATTGTGTTAATTTTTGGTGAAGTGTTGCCATATTTAGGTACTCAATTTACCTGTTTTTTTACATTCGTGAAGGAAATACACAACTTGCTTTTTCTCTGACTTTAAATTGAAGTGTGTGTTTACTGTTCTGGTTTGAAAGAATTGATAACAAAGATTTGTAATTTTATTGTCAGGTAGGAAAACTCGGGATGAAATTTTTTTTTTGCAAAATTTAGACATTTTAAAAGTCCTAAATGTATCATCTATGAGCTTTGTTTTACTTATAGTTATTATAATCCTATGACTTATATGAAAATACTATTATAATATTGTTCTAAGTAATTATACCTAGTTTAAACCGTTCTCCATTTTCTAGTAATAATTATTATAATGGTCTTAATTACGAATTATTACGTAAATTAGATGGCGTTTGGGAAAACTTGCAACTGTCGAACATACCGGTGCTATTTCTGAAAAGCCGAGGTGCTACTGCCCGCGATTATCATAACATAATTTATTTACTAAATATTAATATAACGGGATATTTACTATGTATATTTGTTGTAGTGAGCTATTTCGATATTTACAACAAATATACATGGTAAATATCCCGTTATATCTAATATTTAGTAAGAAAATAACCATATTTGGTCTCAAAACTTATAACATAATTTATTGTTACTCCTGTTTCTTTTAGGAATATTAGGCCGTTGTAACAGCCACATTTCGCTTATCATGGGTTATATAGGCAATGAGCCTATCACCATTTCTCGCGCATAATGTTGCCATGAATTTCCTGACAGAATTATTTATCTAAAATTGTCTAACTTGGGGATTGAGCAGTCGCAATCACTACTACTAGGCCAACAGCCAGCAGGACAGATATCAATAGGGGATTATTCTGAGGCTTATCGTATCAGCTTTGAACGACAGCTGTCAAAATATAGATATGGGCACTGAAGTGGCATTCATACCCCCTGTGCAAATGATTGTGTTCAAGGTGACTGGATTTATTGAAGTATGTTAGAACTCAATTGGTTGGTGTTTCAATAGTGCATTGTACGTAATATGGTATGACAAAGTTAATCTTTTAATATTACTTTTATTTATGTACGATTGATACCGCTGAATGGATAGACCATAAACTGAATAGTGATGCGATAACCTCGAAATTGAACTGTAAATATATACTACGTAATTTCAGTTTAATATGACTAACTGAACCCATTTTCTTTGTTTATTTATCATGTTATCCTGGTTCTTTAGTATACCCAAACCAAAAATATTTACGGCGTACGGTTAATTTCTAATGTGGTTTGGGTATACAAAAAAAATGCAGATCAAAAGTAAAACAACATAAAATAGTATCCTTAAAAAATATTGCACTAAAGGTCAGTGACCTATTCTATTCACCGCTAGCAGTAAGACCGAGCCTTATGTCAAACCACCACTTATTATGTCAACGTGCGAATGATTCCCGATGTCATATGATTATCATGGACTGACTATTTTTAAAACGGCATTTGAAACGTTTAAATGTTTTGAAATAGAAAATATTAAACCGATAAATCCTGATAGTAAATGTTTATGTATGATAATATCGATAGGGAATAGTGATGTAAGTCACTTTTAGTGCGGGGACAAATCGATCGTTGCGAATTTGGCTATCAATACTAACTAGGGCTGACAAACACATGACCCTTCTTATACTAAGAAACAGTTGATAAAGATATGGGACCGGCAGGATTTGAACCTGCGACCTTACTGCACACCGGGCAGCCGCTCTTAGCCATCCAGCTACGGTCGCCTCTTACCGGAACCCTAAATTTCTCAACTGTATGATACGTCATTTCGTGACGTAACGTTCATCCATTTGTTCCTATCTTAAGTAGGATACAAACCAACATGGCGAAGTTACATTCAGCACAAATGTTGTAACGAATGAACGTGTATCTACGTTATTTTAACTTCTGAATATTTTTATAGCATTTAGCTATGCTTAGCAAATTATACTAAGAAACAGTTGATAAATATATGGGACCGGCAGGATTTGAACCTGCGACCTTACAGCACAACGGCTTTGCTAAGCATAGCTAAATGCTATAAAAATAATCAGAAGTTAAAATGACCCTTCTTAGCAGTAACGCAGACGGTTAAAAATAAAGTTAAATTAAAACACTGATACCTTGATAACTGTCTCAATGGTCTAGTGGTTAGCGTATGTGCCTATCACCTTGAGGTCTCAGGTTCGATTCCCAGGTCGAGCAAAATGTAATTTGTGAACTTTCCGTCACAAAATTCACAATAGCAGCACGTTGGAATTGTGTCCGGTGGATGGCGATAGGCTCACGCCCTATCCTATGGAACCTTAACATCACAGGTGAAATTATGTTGTGATACTTATTGTGTTTAGACACAGTTTAAATAAACATAAATAAATAAATAAATATTCCACAACTCACACACAACGCCATCTATTCCCAAACTAAGCAGAGCTTGTACTATGGGTACTAGAATAACTGATAGTAATACATAATATATACTTTTCTTTTGTAAACACATACTTATTATACATAGAAACACCCAGACTAAGACAAACCCCCATGTTCATGCACACAAAGATTTGTCTTAAGTGGGAATCGAACCCACGACCTCGGCGCCGCAGGCAGGTACACTACCCACTCCGCCATCCGGTCGTCAGTTTAAATTTCTATGATCGGTAAAACCTTTTATTAACCCGGGTACCGAACCCGGTACATTGCCGCGACAGGCACTAAAATGGCTAATCATATTAGCAGTCAGTGAACCATGATAACACCCCACGGTTCCATACAACGATTTATTACTAACTTGGTGAATAACTTATTTAGTTTGCTACTTGATTTAATGGGGGAACGATTTATAGAAAAAAAACAGTATCTTTGTTATTCAGAAGGGCTTCAGAAGGCAATTAATTTCCCAATTTGCAATAATATTTCTTTGATCAATTGTAGTACTGTTATTTTTATTGGATAGTTCCCCTCGACAATGCGTAAATTATTTCTAAGCTAAACAGTTGATCAATTTTGACACTTTTGCTTAATAATAAAAATATTAAGAGGCTCGCGTTAGGCAGTTGGCCCAAGAGCCAGATGCATAAGGCGGTCCTTTTGGACACGACATTTGATAGAAAACTTTAATTATGTATAATAAGTATGTATTTACAAAAGAAAAGTATATATATGTATTAGTATCAGTTATTCTAGTACCCATATTACAAGCTCTGCTTAGTTTCGGACTAGATGGCGTTGTGTGAGTTGTGAAATATTTATTTTTATTTTTTATTTAACTTTACATGTGTACAGCTCGTTGAAATTTAAACTTTTAATTTTTAATTGATAATACCAGCTTGAAAACTGACTGGGACTGATGTTTGATTTCTTTAGTAAATTCTTCTAAATAGTATCAAGTATCTAGACTAGTGAAGAGCTCATGGCTAAGTCAAAGACGCAGTCGTTACGGGTAGTCAGAAGCCAGCAAGTCTGACAACTAGTGTACCAAAGAATATCGCATCGCCTCGTACTGGGTTGTGGACGTCTAATGGCAGTTGATTTACGTAAAATACTGATAGTCAGCTGAATTTGTTAGACTAGAAACCGATCACATGGAAAAAGGCTCGGCGACGTATGAATGAAGTGGGGTTACAAATTATTTGCTATAAGTCTATAGCTATAGCAGCCCTGCATCTAATACATGTCCCACTGCTGGGCACGGGCCTCTTCTCATGATGAGAAGGATTAGGCCATAGTCCACCACGCTGGCCAAGTGCGGATTGGTAGACTTCACACACCCTCGAGTACTTTTAGGCACTATCAGGCATGCAGGTTTCTATAAGTTGCTATAAGTATTGTACTAAAAAGTAATAAGTAGCCGAATTCTGTATCAGATTTAACTGGTGGTAGAGCTCTTGTGCGAGCTCGAGGGCGGCAGCACCACCGTCTCACCTTTGACCTGCCGCCAAATAGTAGTGCTTGCTTCTCTGTGTTACGGTTTGGTGGTAGGTCCTGAATTGACTGGCATATGAGGCATAACACCGTAGTCCTCAGCTGCAACGACGCATCTATAATCTGCTTTTGTGGATTGTTGATATCTTTAGCCTATACTCTACTAACCATCAGGTGGACTTAACTGTTTGTAGATCTCTTGTAAATGAGCTCAAGGGCGACAGCATCACCGTTTCACCTTTAACCTGCCGCCAAATAGCTTTTCTGTGTAACGGTTTGGTGGTGAGATAGGTTCTGAATTGACTGGCATATGAGGCATAACACCGTAGTCCTCAGCTGCAGCGACGCGTCTACAATCTGCTTTTGTGGATTGTTGATGTCTTTAGCCCGTACTCCACTTACCATCAGGTGGATTACACGTTCGTTTGCTGCAGATGTAGTTTAAAGAAAAGAAGATTGAATGACTAAAAAACTGTTTAAATTGCATTCAGCGTAAGTGAGTAATATGAGGCCTTTAAATTCGAACGAACTGGTCTCTCAGTAAGTCGTATTCAATCTATTTGGATAAATGGATCCCCTATTTGTTCCAATCGGATCAATTCTGTACTATGTTACTGATTTACATGGATTTACTGATGTGGAGCTATTCTGTTTAATTTTATTTGAGTAAAGAGATAAGTTCTGAAGTGTGAGAATAATGATAGACTTTTTAAGACTAGCTTCCGTTGTCGCTCCGCCCGCGTGGTAGGTCACAACAAGCCTGTATTATTACTAGGGCCTTGGACTATGCCCACGCCAATTTTTATTTAAATCAGTCCACTAAATTCGAAGGTCTTTGGGAACAAACAAACAAACAAACCAACAAAAAAATCTTTCCTCTTTTATTAGGAGGCCACGGTGGTGGTGTTGGTGGCATTATATACCCACTGTAAGTTAAAAGTAACTAACTCATGAACTTTCCCAGCTGTTACGTACAATTAAACTACTTGACAAAAATTAGCATGAAGATATGATAAAGAATTCAGTCTCCGTAGGTCCAACGATACTACCTCTTTGCGTTACAAATATATTAAAACAATATTTCGTATTATAATCTGCAAACAATACAAGAATGGCTGGGCAGTAAAATGATTTAGTGAAAAATAAAAACATAATATTTACCAACAACACTTTAGTAAGTTTATACATAATTTAAAAGACATCCTCCATGTAAGTATTGGTTTAAGTGCGTCGGTCCCACCTGTAGAAGCGTCTGAGGCATAGAAATCTTAATAACTAGTCAATAGAAATGCTATCGACTATCTTTTAACACTGGGACGCATGTCGCCGTTTTTCAAATACCACTTTTTGTATTCCTGCAAACAAAATTATTCTTTTTGGCGATGACATTAAGACGACAATTCCTCAACTCGCACTTGTGTTCGATTAGACTCATGCGCTTGTATTCCTGCAAACAAAATTATTCTTTTTGCGATGACATTAAGACGACAATTCCTCAACTCGCACTTGTGTTTGACTAGACAGATGCGCGGCGACAAGGTCACGCGTCTTTGACATTTCTATTGCCTTATTATTAAGATTTCTATGGTCTGAGGCATCCAAACAAAATAACAATCATGCTTAATTTTTCATTCATCTATTGAAACCGCGTTCCTTATTACTTTTAGTTGTTAGAGCTTTTTGATATATTTTAATATATATTTTTTTTTTAACTAATCAATAGGAAATCTTTATTTACAGAGAAATATACATACAGTATCTTAAATTAAATTAGCCTAATAACTTAAACTAAACTTAATAAGTCACTGTCAGAAGGCCTCGTTCCCAAAATGCTGGCAGCATTACCGCGTTGTATTGCGATACTTAGTCGCTGGCCGAAATATAATCCAGCATTTCGAGAACGTATTTAAATATTGATTTTGCTGTACATAATTATTATGTGTTATTTTACGATCCAGATCTGAACTGTATATTATCTACTTTTATTTTAACTATGATTGTTATGTGTTTTGTGCGCCTAATAAATAAATAAATAAATGAATAAATAAAATAAAGCTACTTTTTATCGACAAAACAAATGTTATGTAAATTTTAAGATTGTCTGTATTTTTATGTATTTTAGTATTTATATATTTTAAATTTAAATTTATTTTCTTATTAATGTAGATGCTGTGGTCTCCTCTAATTGAGGAAACACATAACTTTATCATTGTGAATGTAATTATTACTAATGTCTAGTGTATTTCTTGTTGGAGATCCTATAAATCAATAAATAAATAAACCGCGGGTAGAAGCTTGTCTTGAAGAACAACTTAGATATCACAAGCTATATATTCATCAGATAACAAGTGAACACTCAGAGTTGCCCTCCAAAGCACCTTCCTCAACAATGTCAACATGTGCCTTATCTAAATGTCATATTCTCAATTGGACATTACAACCGAAGTCGTAGACTAGTGATGTAACGAATACAAATACCAATACTTGTACTCAAGGAATATCATCCACGAATATTCATATTCATTCAGCGAATACCAAAATGATATTCGTATAAAATTGTTCTAATACCGTGGACTCTACATTCATGATTTCAACAGTGATTGGCATCAAAGTAATCATTTTGCTTTCAATTATTTTTGCCTTGTAACGTGTTAGTTGACTTGGTTTCAATGCTAAATATATTGCAAAGATGATTGAGCTTTTTACGACTAAATTATTATATAATGGAAATTTCGTCTAAGGACGGTAAGTTTAAGAATACAAACACTAGTGTACACCTAGTACACGTCAGAACTGACAGAACATGCTGTACTTATCTCATATTAATACATCTGTTTTTTACCATGCTTAACAAATAAAGCAACTTTGACTTTGACCTAGAAATACATTTCGTCTTGTATAATTTTGTCAACTAGTAATCGGAATAGTAAAAAAAATATTCGTATTTGTATAAGTGATATTCATCACATCACTATCGTAGACGCATAAATAAGCCGTTTATCTACCATTTATTTAAATACACTCAATCTAATTCTCCCACGCTCGCCTTCCGTTAAAATGGCGCCTAAAAAAACAAAATAAAAAGATAAAAAGTTTTTTTTTTTATTCAAACGTCCGATTCGACCTTCAAATAACATTCTAACCGCAAATTGTAGTTTTTTAACTAACGTTAGTTGCATTTACTAAAGGGTAATTCTAAAAACCTTTTACGGGGGCGATTTTATACACTATTTTGATAACCACTAATTCTAATTTCTCTGAATTTCTAATAAAACAGTAATATTTTAAAAAAAATTGTGTGCTTTACTATTCTACTTCCACTTCTAAATATGAAAAACACAGGAAGCTTATTAATTATGATTAATAATAAAATCAACAATTGATTCACAGTAGATATGGATTTACTAAATATTGAACCGAAAATCTTTTTCGTTAAAAACAAAAATTATAGAATTGAATTCGGATCTCGTGATAATTCAGTCCACAGCCAAATTGGCGTAAACGCTGAGATTCCAGAAGAATGGGTTCAAATCCCACTGGATCTATTTCATCCATTCAGTAATATTGAAAAAAAATATTTCAGAGTCATAAGTAGAAGATCCTATTAAGAGCATATAAGTATTCTTAAAATGACCCTGTAATAGAGATCACCCACCGTGACGCAGCTGGTCCTGACCTTAACAAATAATGTCAAATTTAAACACATGTTAGCTTTAACTACCGTCTGTATGATATGTTTTGTTTAACTAGGAATGCGGTGCAACTTGCTTTGTTCAGTTGAAACAACTTCTATTTGTGGAGTTGATTTTATGGGTTCAACGTAGCTTTTTAGTGGAAGAGTAGGTAAAAAAAACAAAAAATAGAGTTGAGATTCGAGTCTAGCATCATACGAATCCATAGCTGAATTGGCAAAGCACTTGGGGCGTATACCCAGGGGGTGCAGGTTTGAGTCCTGTTGGATTCTTAATTTTTCAACTTTAATATTATATTTAAAAAAAAACCCTTTTAAATTACAAAAAAATGGACTAAATATCCTTAGTCTCGCCTAATCTGTGTATTACTTGAAAAAATACAGTAAACGTTCCTAAGGTTACCCTTACATAAAAAGCAAAATTTACTATCAAAATATGACATGTAAAATTCGTTAATATTAGCAACAGGTTACAATACAAGCTACTTATTCAACGTAAACTCCAGACGATCCAAGATTATTATCCATTTAACGATAATAACATCTTTCGACGAGCAGAACACTGAAAAAGGCTATATTCTTAACAAGGTAAATTATGGGCACAATAGGATAAAATCTTATGGCCCACTATTTCCTAAATATCTTCAAAGAAAGGCTCAATTAGGCGAAAAGGCCGGGTCATTTTATTATTCCGAGTTTTATGATACTTGAGGTCCAAAAAATAAAGAAACCTATTCAATATAGCGTATCCCGTGATAAAAATAACTTTTTATCGCGAAAAAAATGTTATCGGCGCGTTGAGATATCACTGTGCAAAGGGATACAGTAATACAGTTATAGGACGTTGTATTATCTAGCCTTATGACTTTAACGTAGTTTTAGAATGGTACCTACTATATGTATGAAATATCTACATCGTTATCCTCGGTATCTTGAGCACAAATGGCTTGATTTGTCTTGAAAATATTAAGGTATTTTTTTTGTTATTAAAACTTACCTGAGTTTATAACATTATTCAAATCATGAAATACGGGTGTTACTTACGTAATGTTTGTCTATTTAGTCGACCGCGGTTTCGCCTATATTCTATGACGTCACAGTGCGTGTCTCGCGCCGCGCCGCTGCCCGCAGTGCAAGACTGGCTGCGACTCAGGCGAGAAGTGTCACACTCTCTTGAAAATGCCTTAAAGTATAATATAATAAAATGAAACCGCGGTCGACTAAATAGACCAACATTACGTGAGTAACACCCGTATTTCATAATTTAAATAAAATATTAAGTTTATTTTAGGTTCTTACCTGAAATCAAACTACGATCCTTGTTAAAGGAATTGCATGTGAAGCTTAGGAAGGAACTGAATGTATTATGAATGGAATTTACATAACAGAACATCACGCCTATATTACCCATAATGGTGTGGCAGCAGTGTATATCACCAACACTTCACCTGTTATGAATGAAATCTGCACAATTCCATCTCCATGATGCTATAAAAATATATCTGACAAAAAAATCCAAATAACACTTGTTTGATCCAGGAATCGTACCCAAGACCTCGCGGTAAGCGACCACATACGCTAACAAACGACCGGAAGGCGGAGTGGGTAGTGTACCTGCCTGCGACGCCGGGTTCGATTGCCACTTAAGACAAATCTTTGTGTGCATGAACATGGGGGTTTGTCTTAGTCTGGGTGTTTCTATGTATAATAAGTATGTATTTACAAAAGAAAAGTATATATGTATTAGTATCAGTTATTCTAGTACCCATAGTACAAGCTCTGCTTAGTTTGGGACTAGATGGCGTTGTGTGTGAGTTGTGAAATATTTATTTATTATTTATTTAAATAAACCAACGAGCCAATTATTAAGCTCAATGTATCAGACTATGTAAATCAAATCTATTGATCTAAGTTTTTGGACTAAAAAGTAAAAACACACATAGGTAGATTGATTTCTACATTAATAATGACCTAGGTGTTTAAATTGTATTTGTCCTTCAACTTGAAAACCTTAGCTATAAGTTAAAGTCTATTTAAACATCAATTAATTCCACAATGGCACCTTGTAAGGACAGTGATTAAGATAACGTCCTCAATTGTTATTCGTCAGGCAGTTAGTGGGGACATTCATGTCCAGGGGCCGGTGAAGGACAGGCTCAAGTGGAGGACATTTACAACTAAAGCACATTTACAAGTCTATTATGGTTAGAGGCTAGCTTTGGAGGCTATTATGATGTTTAGCCAGTAAAGGCCCATTTACACTAGGTATGTTTTGGAAAGTTCTTATGTCATTCCTGTTTTTGTCATCAGTACGTGCCAATTGAGAGGATAAAAAATGAAGCTAAATTATTAGTTTCGATTCGTATATTAAAAAAGTATTATTTTATATAATAATAAAGTTGGAAAATTAAGAATCCAGCAGGATTCGAACCTGCACCCCCTGGGTAAACGCCCCAAGTGCTTTGCCAATTCAGCCATGGATTCGTATGCTGCTAGACTCGAAATTTCACAACTCTTTTTGTGCCAGCGTGATTGATATAATAATATTTTTCAAGTTCAAATTCTGCTGGATTCTTAATTTTTCAATTTTAATTTTATATAAAATACAAAAGGCATAGCAAAGCTATAATTTGCTTTAAAATATTACAAGTATTATTTTGTTGTACTTGTACCATCGTGGGCGTTCATTTTTTAGACCTGTGCGATGCGCGAGTATATTCGCCTATAGCTATAAGAGACGCTCTTAAGATTACGATCGCAATTTCAATCAATTTTCGCTACCATATTTAGGTTTAATGGTAAGTTAGGCCGTGAAATTATAGACGTTCGAAGCATGATACCGTAACTAGTCTTTCAGAGTAGTAACGTATCTACTTTTTATCTAAAGGCCCATTTAGACAATCAATACAGCTTTTACATACGAGTTTACACGCATGCTTTTTTAATCACTATTGAAAAAGACGAAGAGATGGCAAAAGAATCGCCTTAGGGGCTCACTACGACTAAATGGGCCTTAATACAAATTGTAATTGATTGTATGTATGTATCTATAAACCGCCACTTGCCGAAAATAAATCAATGATTTTCTGTATAAAAAATGTTAGTTTTGACCTCTCCTACTGCATATATACCTCATTATATCACATGACCTTCTGCCAAAACTTTGCCGAATATTTGCCAAATGTTTGTGCCCTCGCGTGGAAAATGAAAACTAAATAAAAGTGTGCCGGCCGTCGTCAAATATTGCCGCGAGAGCATCTGCTATCAAAACTACGCGATTCACTGCCTCAAGGATAACTTGGCAATGGAATGGAATTTTATTTTCTCGCGATTATCATAATACAATGCGTTTTTAACTCAACCAACACTGGAAAGTTATTTGTAGAATCAGTAACTGAATCCATTCTACGTGTTTTTACGAGAAAATTCAAAAAAAATGATCTTTTTTTCCAAAAAAAAAAACTTAATATTTCAAATTATAGTCAAAATGTATAACAAAAAAAGATTTGTTTTTGTATTTTCTGGCTAAAACTATACTAATCGCTTTCACAGCTGGAACGTAGAATCTGTAATCAGGGAGCTTGAGGTTGTAGTAAGGCACTCAAAAGCACGTGTGTGTGTGTCGTGTCGTGACCTCGAAATAGTACCCATAGTACAAGTTCTGCTTAGTTTAAGAACTAGATGACATGGTGTGTAAAATAAAAAATAAAAATTCGTTCAGTGAGCAAAACTCAACTTCGCTTCGAGCGAGATCAAAATTAAAAGCAAAATCGAGTTTTGCTCACTGTTTTTACCCAACAAAGAACGAGAAAATCTAATTTACAAATAGTTCTAAGCGTATGTATTATATTTCTATCGATAGGGGAAACTTATTAAAGCTACCTTTCCGTGACTAAAAGCGTGGTGTGGTTCAATAATATTAATTCTCCGTGTATCCCAAATTGCAACCACATGTGGTTTTAATAGGGGGCCTGAGTACCGTCCACCCAGATTACAGATTTGAAAGAAGGGGTGACTATACCCCATACTGTTATAGTGTATCCCCGCATCTGTGTATGACGGGGTAATATAACTGGGATGGGAAAATAATACATCTCTGGTTACTCATGCAGAAATATATGGGTGGTAGTGTTTTTGAAAATTGGGTTATTGGAATAAGTTTGCATTGTATGATTAGGCAGTAAATTGAACTTACCTACATTTGACATATCGAATTGTAGTGTGTTTGTAAATGTGTACCTATGGACTAGTAAGTATTGTATGATAATAATAATAAATAATAATAATTTGGCTTTTATACATTAGATAGAACGCCAGAAGCAATTATACTATCCAATGGTCTCAATGACAAGGCCAAATATACAAATTCACTCACACACGAACACTCAGTCTCAGAACAAATCTTTGCGAATCACACAAAGATTTAACCCATGTGGGGATCGAACCCACAACACCAGTGCAGACCAACAATGATGTAAATATAAATTTTGATCATGTTGATGCTGCCAGGTTCCGTTTTGCTTTTTATTTTAGGGAGTATAGTATGAATCAGAAATCAAAGACAAAGGAGAACCTACAGAGCATGAAGCCTTCTGTAGATGTTAACGTACTAGATAGAATGCAGACTTGTTTTAAAATTCATTCAATTCACATAATAAACCATACAGAAATATTGTATTCAGCTGATAATGGATGAGATCGTGTCCACCTAGGGTTAAAGACGTGATTTTATGTTTTATTATTAATTATTATTTCCTACTGTATGAGCAAACCCGTACATAACGATAGCTTTAGTCTAATGCTTTCATCAACGCGCAGCTAAGTGAACAAAATACACACATTCGACATAATAATCAGTAGTTGCAATCAATCGGTTCGGGTAACATCAAAACGTTCCCTCGTGTCGATCGTTCGATCATCGAAATAAATACATTTAATTTAATTTCTATTAGACTTATCATTTAGATATACCTTCCTTGTACACCTACCATAACTCTCTCATAAAGGCTCTACCACTTTTACACTATACAAACCAACTTGAAGTGCACTCAAAACTTATAACAATTCTTATCCAAACACGAACTTCTCTTAGTAACCGGTTCACGTGGGTACACTTGGACCAGTTATTGCCCCAGGCTTTGCGACAATTTTTTTGCGACTTTTTGCCGTTATAACACGATATATCGCATAACTAAGTCGTTTTGCTAACTCCAAGGTTTGATGTGGCATTCCCAAATTTCACGTTTTATTTGTGGCATGTATGTCGATAGTAAATAGCCTATGTCCTGCCTCAGGCCTTGAACTACCGCCGTAAAATTTTCATCAATATTGGTTAGTAGTTTTGCCGTGAAAGCGTTACAGACAGATAAACAGAGTTACTTTCGCATTTATATTATAAGTAAAGGTTTTAAAAAAAGGTTTTAAAGAGTTTTAAAACATTTCAATAAAAAAAGGTCAATACAGACCAGATTATAGAAGCCAGTTGTTTTCCTGATGACAATAAAATTTGTTAAGAACCATGCATGATTGTCAATCAATTTATAAATATTTTTCTCAGATAGAAGTAATCTCCTATAATTTTTGGATTCCTTACTAATTATGCTTTAAAAACTGTTTGTCTGACTGTCATCAATCACTCATTTTCTAAATCTAATCTATAACTTTTTTAATACCAAAGAAATTACAAGTGTTACCACAAAAAGATTTTAAAAACTAATAAAAATCGCAATACCTTGCGTCATAATCATATATTACAAGTAAATACCAACTTGTATAAATTTACATCTAAATCGGTATCAATTCGCTACTCACTGACTCCTCAAACTAAAAACACAATAATCTATTTAGGCATTCCCTTGTTCTTCTATTTTATTACGACAATAGATATCAATTCTGACAAATTTGATTACCCCACGAATAAAGCCACGAAAACGGGTAATTTAATAACTTGTCCGCCATTTTGATTGGAGTTGACAGATAGATGGAGCCACTTGTTTGTTGCGTGCGTCTATTAATGGTTATGAAATGCTGATTGATATTTATTTAGTTTTGTAGATAGTTTTATGTCGAAGGGGCTTTATTTAGTTATTCAATTTGACAGGTTATTAGGTTGTGACATGATATGTCTTGTATTTATTCATTCAAACTTCATCCTAATACATCTTTAACTTCCCTTTCGTGTCTCTTTCTTACTTTTCCATCCAATGGTTGTCTGTAAGATATTGCCTTTGCAGCGGTAAGACCGCCATTTGTACTTTTGTTATCTACATATTCTTCTGTATTATTTTTTCTTGGTGTGCAATAAAGTTTATTATTATTATTATTTCAGATAGATACGACTCATCATACGCCCACTCTAATCACAATATTTGCGTCGGTGTTTAATTTTAGAGCCAATTTCACAAAGGTCAAGTTCCACGCTAAGCTTTCAATCTCTCTGTCTTGTACAAGCTTTGAACACGGGCTTAATAGTACCGTGGATCAAGAAGTTTGCTGAAATCGGCCTAATGTTTTCCTAGTAGAAAACAAGTAAGTTTTTTTTTTCTTATTGTGCTATTTAATTAACACTTGTAATATTTAAAGCAAATTTTAGCTTTGCTATGCATTTATTTTTATGTAATATTAAAGTTGAAAAATTAAGAATCCAGCAGGAAATTTCGAGTCCGGCAGCATGCGAATCCATAGCTGAATTGGCAAAGCACTTGGGGCGTATACCCAAGAGGTGCAGGTTCGAGTCCTGCTGGATTCTTAATTTTTCAACTTTAATATTATATTTAATTAACCTTTGAAATAATTTATCAGTATAAAATTCAAGTTTTATTCATGATACTATTCGCGCTTATATTTTCATTACATGTCTTAACTCCACTGGACAAAAGTTACTTACTTTTAATCTTTATACTCATTAATATCGAAAATACCTAGTTATTCCAGATTTTATTTAGAATTTTTATCCATTCTCGACACGCCATACGATTAAGTCAACACTGGATATGAATGTATAATAAAATAAAAAGTATTAGCCCTAACTGCAATTGCTTTGCTGGGAACGGGCATTTTAACTTAATTAGAAGGGTTAGACTGCGCTGGTCAAGCGTGGATTAGCAATTTTTACGCATCATCGATTACGTGGTGGAGAAGTTGCAGGTCATGCAGATTTTATCATCCACAGATAGGTATTTTAAAAGCTTTATTGCTCAGACGATCAATCAATGAGTTCATTTAATGTATTTTCACTTAATAATTGGGATTTGTCCAAAACAATGTTTTAGGTAGATTTATTTGTGGCCAATATTGCGGCATCAGTTACAAATCAGAGAATAAATTCCGATAAAGCTTATTTTTTTTTGTTTTTTACGTTTAATTTGCAGTCCTACGGTCTTTCACTTGGCCATCGCAATAAGTTTAGCCCTAACTTACCTAATACATGTCCTACTGCGGGACATTGGACACTTATCATGACGAAGGTTAGTTCATAGTCCAACAACCCTGAACAAATGCGGGTTGGTCGACTTCACACAAATTTAATTTTCATTACTAGTCCGGCGAAATCCACAGTCACGGTAACACACCAATAATGAAATGTTTCCAAAACTCTCATCTAATTCAATACTTTTTAATAAAACACTTGAAACCAAATTCAAAATACCTCCCACATGCCTCACTTACTCCAAATAAATTAGATTAACTTCTCGAACGTTATTCAAAAACGCCAATCATGAAGGGTCTATAGGTTAAGTTCGTTTACTAGGGGACGCTGAAAGCCTTAAAATGTAATAAATCATATCAGTAGGCTTGCCCCTGTCAGACGCGTTGCTCGGACACTGTTTACGTTTCATGTAAATGGTAATGTATGATGTGGGTAGGCAGACTTTGTTTTCGCAATACGATTTTTTACGACGTTGCGGATGGACTTGTGGACTACCTAATGGTTATTGATAACTATACCCCGTGTCTATATATAAAGATTGCAGAAGTTGCTACATTTGAGGACAACGAGATTGTACTTTTTGTTCCAGTATCAGGTTCTAGGTATTGCTACCAAACTGGATTATAATTTTAGAAGTACTACAAGCTATTTCTTGGCATATTGTAGGAAAGACCTCCTTGGAAGTCATCCACAAAAAAAAACTACAATCAGCCAAGTTGTTGACTGAAGATTACTTACACATTGTATTACACATTGTTATTACTTACGCAGTTGTTTGATTTTATGAATATGTCACAAACGTACAAAATGATATTGATGTATTCAATGCATACGATATATTATGAAATCTGCTGTTAGCATACGAAGACAAAGAAAAGAATATTTCTAGGATTATTTTTACTAAGTCTGTGTGAAATCAAAGTTTATCATGCTTGTCCTCTCTCCTTTTCCCAAATTAAAGTTATGTAGTTACATTCTGTTCATAGTTAAATAAATTGGTGATCAGAATAATTAAACAATATTATAATTACATTACAAGGAGAAAAATATATTTTTCAAATGTAAATCAATTTTGTATAAAAACATTTCTGAATATTATGTTTAACATAAAGATTTCGTATCAAAACTGTAATATTATGTTCCTACAATAATGAAAATTTCCATGAAAACGTTGCTTTTGAAGCAGAATATTATTATGTGGTATACTTATAATATATCCGTCGTTTTTGTTAAATATGCAGAAACTCAATGAATATAAGAGAATTTACGCTCTTTACGAATATTATTAAAATAAATATCATAAAATTTTTGTATAGGTACTTTTGATAAAACAACACTGGGCTTGTAGGCATTATTGAAAAACGTGATCAATTAAACTTTGGATTATTTGTATAAACATACCTTTTTCATTATTCATCATTAGGTTTTATTTTTATCTAACAGGCAACCTATTTAACTATAAACATATTTCAAACACAGTAATTTACAAAGGATACTTATAACCTCACTGTTTCTAAACTTACAAAAATGTTTTAACCTCGGTTATATTTGAAAAATATAATCTACATCGCGATAACTAACTAGAAAACTAAATCTTATTAGACGAAACCAATTAAAAAAACCAAACTTGCATAAAATTCCAATTAGCAAATTGCAACCGCGCACCCAAAAATACTCAGCCATTGTACGCTATGATGCAATAAGCGATGCAGTCAAACCCCTCACAGAGGTCAACAAAAGGGGTCCCGCAGGGTTCCATTTTGGGTCCCTTTCTAATCTTAGCTACCACTCAACTATTATACATGTTTGCTTAGTACCTAAATCAACTAAGGGTCTGTTTATTTTTCATTATGACATGTATGTCTGTTGCATTAAACTTGTATTGTTATAGAATTTGAAAGATGGAGGTGCTCAGATGTGCGCACATTTTGCTGTTGGTGCCCCGCGGTATTGTTTTTTTGTGAAATTGATTGTGAGATTAAAATTGAAGAATATATTTTGTTGTTTTCATTTTGTATTCTGAAAACAAACTTCTTTTTTAATTTTTAAGGTTACGTGGTTCCTACAAGTTGCCACTTGAGAACTTTTAAAAAAGGTTTGGTACACTCGCTAAAATGAGCCCCTCAATAAAGTTTCAAGTATAGTAATATGAATATTTCACGAAAAGTGAGTTCTAGCCTCGATAGATTATATGGTTTACAGAATAAAACCCAAAATCCTTTATAAATGCAACTGAAAATAAGATCCATTTGTTCTCCGTCTCTCAAAGCTACAGACCCTATTCATTCGACATGGTCTATATAAAGTCCCATTTTACTTTATGTACTCAAATAAAGTACTTTTTAAGTGGATAAATTAAAAACTCCAATAAAATCAGAGCCTCGAGATTTAGGACCCAAGTTAATTCAGGTTGAGGATAATCTTAGAGACTCTTCACATGGCCACGACGCACCACGGCGACGTACAAATTTGACGCAATGCTGATCATGCGTGCGATGCGTCACCGCACCGTTGCTACAACGCAACTGCAATATTGCGTCGACGCAGCGGCGTGCAACAATTGCGATTTTGATCCATGTCTCGGTTTAGCTTCGCATCATGGATTGCAGCCTGTCGTCAACAAAGCAAATCAATTAATATTATGTGGGTAAAATAATGCAGCGCCGTCGCTACGTGGACGCAGCAAGTCGTCTAAAAGGGCCTTAATTCCAGACCTGTTTTGGCTAAATTGGTTTTGGCTCAACCTGTTTTTATGTAATTTGTAATAAAGAACACTTTATTCAGTATCGAGGTTTTTTAATTGGCATTAAATTAATCGGCGGTGATAGGTTAGAAAGTGGTTGAACTTAGGTACTGACTGGGGCTCTAATTTTGTCTGCAATCGAACTCGGTGAGACCTCGCGGTGAGAGATACGCTAACCACTAATTTAACGAGGCATCATTTTCATAAATTCTCAGACCTTTTTACGTTCAGTTAAAAGATAATATATATTTGAGTTCTGTTGAAAGTTTTAAGTAGAATATAAAGAAGTAAAGTGGGACAAATTCTTAGCGATTTGTTATCGTAAAGAGAAGTTAGCCTATAAGCGGCGCCGACGAGTTATTACATTATGTTTTGGGTATGACCCTGAAAAAAGAGATTAAAAATAAAACGTAACACAGGTAACTTCACGCCCATATTACTCAGAAGCGTGTGGCAGAGATCACATGTTATAGAGGATGAGCCTTTCGCCATTCACCGGGCACAATTCCAAATTTTGCTATTGAGTAATTCCTGACGTCCATACGCTTACCACTACACCACCATACGCTTTTAAAAAACAACGCATTTTTTTAAAATATTAAAATTCATAATCATCCAATCATCACCAATCATAATTAAAACCTTAACTTTTTCTTTACTGCACCTGTTCAAAACACATAATTTTCTTTTTAACAATTCCACATACCCTTTTACATCTCTCAAGGGTGCAATAACGATCGATGGCAGGGGGAGGGGAGGTTCCAACGCCATGACAACATTAGCTACGTTATAATCACCAAGGATTGGTAATTGCACTGTTGAATTTGCATACTGCCCCATGCTACCCCTAAGAGGAAACCATCGATAGCGTATTTTAGTACAAACGTAGTGACGTTAAAAAATAATTATGAAGTCTTTAAATATATTTTTTTATGGCGATCCTTTATTAAGCAAAACATTCACTATACAACATTTTATGTTACTAAAAGTAACTACAACGTCAACATACTATTTAATTTATGTAAATCAACGTTACAATTACAAAAAGTTATGCGTAGTCTAACATAAAAAAAATTAAACACTTTGACTTGAGAACCTCCTCCGTTTTTTTCGTTGGTTTAAAATACAAATAGGCACGAACAAACATGCATTTTAGTGCTTTAGATAATGATATGTCTATAAAAAGATATATTAAAGTTAAAACCCGATAACGTTTGTACTGAAAATACGCTATCGATTGTTTCCTCTGAACTATAGCTTCAGGGTGTAATAAGAGATCTTACACCCTATGTAGGTACAAAACTGGAGCCTGTGATATTTGATCCTCAAATTGCTAAGGTATGAGTAATCCTGTGAGCTTGTGCAACTGTTGCTGAAAATAATGATCCACGACAAACAACAAAGCTAAAAATGTTTACTTGTCAATGTTAATCTCGTATTTTAAAAAAAAATATTCCTTTGATTTTCAGTCTTATATATCAGCAACTTTATGTCGTAAACAATATCATCACGACTATTTTTACATGCTTTATATTAGCTTCACTTGTATTATGTTTGTTTGTTTGTTTGTATGTAACCGACTCCTTTGGACGCTATTTTGACACACTTTAAACGTTCAGATTTCATTCAAATTTTGCACACGTGTCAAAGACCGACGACAATGCAATAATATGATTTTTTTTTAATTAAAAAGAAATTAAAAATAAAATCGTTAATAAAAAAACGCTCTTATAAATAAACCAAACTAAAAAGTCTAAAAAATTATTCATTTATTTTAATTTATTTTCTATTTTTTAGTTTGGTTTTCTATATAAAGAGTATTTTTTAGTTTTTTTAAAATATTATTTATTAGTTTAGTTTTTATTTATTTTTCAAAACTAACCTTATTTGAGTCAGTCAGCATTCCTCGCATTGGTGTGCGATAAACATGAGAATTGATGTACGTCACCTACCGACTTTTAAAATCTTATACTGAGTCCGCCTTTGGTTCACTTCAAACAAAATATACCTCACCCCTTTCAAAAACAAATTCAAAGAAAACCGGGTTGACAATCTATGCATCCAACGTGACGTCACATGCATGCAGGGCTCCTCAACACGGAGCTTCGCACAAAGGAGAGAAATCTCATTACATCACAAACAATAGTCAATCTGACAGCGACGCACAAAATTACTATGAACCAGTCCCAAATCAGATCCTGTCCTGACGATTATGCTGTGTTTGGTGCAAGGTAGTTAGTGAGGATAGCTACTGTCCACTAATGAAATAAAAACATTTATAAACCTTAAATTGATATTTATTTTGTTGTAGAAATCGATCGTCTTGTCAACTTCCATCTGATGATTTTAGGGCTACGAGCCTGTTCACTCCTCAATGTTCACCCCTGATTAGGAATAAGTGCCCGTTCACTCCTTGAAAAAAGAACAGTACACGTTCACTCCTTAATGCAGATACATTCAAAGTACAGTCAGCAGAATAATGGTATTATAAAATAAATAAAACAAACAGTTCACAGAAAAAGTTTTATTTAACGAATTTGTTACGCTAATAAATAATATAAAATTATCTTTGTTAGAATTTAAAAAATAAGTTCTTTAATAACAATAACAGTTAAATTAAAAGTCTTTAAAATAATTATTATCTATTTCTATTAAAAAATCACAGTTTTTATACAGTAACAAAGTACTATAAAATTTTAAAATACTATGATAATCTCTCGATTATCATAGTATTTTAAAATTTTATCTCCTCTCGGACAAAGCATTTTTATTTTATCAGTTATATAAATTATAAGGTGACTCTGTGACATGAGGTTTTTATACTGCTTATAAGATAAGAAGAAGTACTTGTCTGTATTATCACCAAGAGAAACGAGAAATAAAAATCAATTGCTGCAAGATTTTATAAGATATTTAATCTTATTAGACAACTTTCTAGGTAATATAGATTACTATCGAGCTATCCCGTATTGGAATCGAGAATGACTAATCAAATTAGCAGCTCGACCCGGAATCAATTTCATTACACTTTCTCGAAGGAAATGATCAACTTTCAAAGTTTCCTGCAGGATTTAGTAATAGCATTTAACACTGAACTGATCAGGGATTCTGCATAATATTATTCCTAGATTGATCTTATAAAAGTGAAAATGAATTAAATAATAATGCGTTTATTTCTTTCCTTGCCAGTAGGTTTTTTAACGGTTGGTAACGCAGGAGTGATGCTTTGGTATTGGAAGTGTCCATTGGCTACAATAACTGCATACCGGGTTGTATGTATGTTTGATTGCCACAAAAATTTAATAAAAAAGAAAATCAATTTCCTTTGCAGCTTTACGAGTTAAAAAACACACTTCCTCACTTGAAAGAAACTGTTTATAGTTCTATACCTACCTACTTATAAGCATCCAATCTTAATTCCTGGTAATAAACCCCTATACACTCCAACTATCCAATAAGAACTGCGTCACTCCAGTAAATCTAAACGAGGCATCATTCTGCCATCATCACGGGCAGTCATTGGCATCGGAGCCAAAATTGCGCCGCAAGCAGACCGCAGCGATGCAGCGGCCACGCAGCGCTACAAATACGGTGCACTGACAGTAAATTAGAGACCAATCGTCGCTTTGTAATTTTATATCGAGATCAGAGTGTTCAACACTTGATCATTTAATTTGAAGGCTCGTACTATCAGTAGAGGATTTTGGAATTGTTTTTGTTACTTTCGTAACGGCATAGCACCCAGAATCAGTAAGTAAGCTCGTCGCTCGTGGCTAAGTCAAAGCTGCGGTCCGATCTTAAGGTTAAGCTACGCTAAGCGCGGTCTGTCAAAAGATGGGTTAATCTTAATATAACGAGTTTGTCTTCGTGCTTCAGAGAGCATGTTAAGCCGTCCGGTTTCGGTTGTCATTTGAACATCAATAATTGTCTTTACAGGCAGTCAGAGACATGGAGTACCGTAATCGGCTCGTTCTGGATGAGATCTGAAGATCGTCGTCTGCGTCGCTCTACGTAAAATACTGATATTCAGCTGAACCGATTAAACTACAAGCCGACCACAATGTAATTGGAAAATATTCGGCAAATGAGTCTCTAAAATGACATAGGTCACTCTTAAAGTATTTCTAACGGACGAAGCAGGCCGAACGAATAATATTCTTTATATTCTTCTTCTTCGTCGTGACGATGGCTGAGTCAAATTTTAATGGCCCAATAAGTGACCACTGTTATGGCGCTCTCATCGGCGTTCATGAGCGCCTCTCTTGTGCAGGTGGTAGGACATTTTGGACAGTCAGTAAATTGGGTCTTTGATTGTATTGCTCCACATTCACACCTTATTTCAGGATTTCTAGACCGGTCTTGATTGTTCGTGGCGAGTAGGTAGGGCTTCGGAAATTGGGACGAAAGGTTCGGGCTTATATTTATCATAACGGATAACTTAACCAGTTTAGCCGATTCTGGGTAGTATTTCCAGCGTTTAAGGCTACATGTATCCTGAAGATAAAGCCTCGCAATAACATGCATTAACAAAACTTGTGCTTATTACGGCACTGTCCGTAATTCGTCACGATTACGCTTGCACTGCGGTTTTTTGGCGGCAATTGGTGAGGGTTGTCAGACAAGGGAACTAAATTTTATGGTGAAAGACTTCTTTTGAATAAACTCGATGAGTACCGTCATCTTACCTGAAGCTAACAAAAAACAGTGTTTATCATAGCAAGACATCTCGCCTATATTACATGCTGCGTTGGTCTAGTGAGCATATGCAAATTCTCACTGCGAGATTTTGTGTTCATTTCCCGCGCCATGTAAAGATGTTATTTCAGTTTTTATCTGTGAGTGAATCTGGAGTTGTGCCCGGTGGATGGTGATAGGCTTAACCCCTATCCCATGGGACCTGAACATAACGGGTGAAGTGAGGGTGTAGATAGATAGATAGATAGATAACTCTTTATTGTACACGAATAAGAAAGACAGTTTCATAAAGCACATCATTTAGATAGTACAATGGGCGGCCTAATCGCTATAAAAGCAATTTCTTACAGGCAACCTTTGGATGGACAAGAGAGCTTAAGAAATTATAAATAGGTAGTTTTTTTTTTTATAGATGTACATCTCTGCCACATCCTTGTAGGTAATATAGGTGTTATGTTATGTTATCTTATGTTACTATACTTTTCGAAGTGACAACCATATTTTGGAACACGATGATGCGGTTTCAACGTTCAGTAATCGATGCGGAATATCCATAATGAGGCAGATAATTTGCACTTTTATTGCACTCGGTGTAGCGTATGCCATTGTCGGTGTGCGTTTTATTAATGTTACAGAATAATAACATTTAATTGTCTTTGGTAACGTTCATTTATTTCGTTTCGAAAAACTTACGTCACTATTTTAAAGTTGATTTTTTATGTGAAATGAACTGTCTTGATGATTTAGTGGTTAGCATAATATATGCGCCTCGGTTCACTCTCGGGTTCGATTCCCGGGTTGGGCAAAATGTTATTTGTTAACTTTCCGTCAAGAAATGGATGGCAGATGGCGATAGGCTCAACCCCTATCCCATGGGACCTAAACATAACAAGTGAAATGTGAGTATTGTACATCTCTGCCACATCCTTGTTGGTAAATATAGACTTGATTTTATGTTACTACTAGCGACCCGCCCCGGCTTCGCACGGGTACAATGCTGATACTAAATACACTACAGAAAAACTGTGAACGTTGTATATAAAAACACAGCGGCCCGCTCCGGATTCGCACGGGTATATAATATATAGCCTATGTCACTCACTGAAAAAATGATTAAAATCGATCCAGTAGTTTGATTTATTCATTACTGCCCGTGGCCCGCACGCGTTAAATTTGGAGTAAAACAATTCCCCCTTTCTCTATACCATGAAGATTTCCTGCTATCTTTGGAATATACACAACATATTTACTTATTTACTTTTTACATTTCTCAGCTCTATATCTATCCCGAAGCTGACTGAGTCGAGCCTAACGCACTACTGACGATTCTCTGTCCCTCTGAACAGGCTCGCTCCCGCCGCCCCGACCGGCCGATACCGCCGCAAACGCTACGTCCCGCAATTTTTAAATCTGTAATATCTTCGAAAATATTCATTTAAATAACATGCTGTAAAGGGCAATTTTGATCTACATGAAATGCACAACGTATCCAATGTGTTTAATTGGATAAGGAATGATACTGTATCGTTTAAAATAGCTTGGTAAATAACCCATATTTTTTTTGTAATATGTAAAAGATAAAAATGGTTACTCTGGGATAACCCAGAGTAACCATTTTTATCTTAAAAGGAGATAAACATATGCTGTCGCGGATTTTTTTATTTATCTTTTTAAGATATACAATTCCGTAGTACATAAATTTGATCTATCTCGTAAGGTTAAGCCAGCGTTTGCAATGTAAGCGCAGAAAAATATGTTTGTTACGACATCACATTGCAAATCTTTAAATTTCTCGGCTTTTCTCTACTATAATATGCATGTATTATACATAAAAACCTTCCTCTTGAATCACTCTATCTATCCGCATCAAAATCCGTTGCGTAGTTTTAAAGATTTAAGCGCACATAGGGACAGAAAAGGCGACTTTGTTTTATACTATGTAGTGATACTTTTCGAAGTGACAACCATATTTCCGAACACGATGATGCGGTTTCAACGTTCAGTAATCGATGCGGAATATCCATAATGAGGCAGATAATTTGCACTTTTATGGCACTAGGTGTAGGGTATGCCATTGTCGGTATGCGTTTTATTAATGTTACAGAACTATATTACATTTAATTGTCTTTGGTAAGGTTCATTTATTTCGTATTGGACGTACTATTTTAAAGTTGGTTTTATTCTAGTGGTTAGCATTTGCCCAATCGTCGGACGTGTGTCCGTACTGGCTGCACACACATCCCACGGCGTGCGTCGCGTGTTGCTGCCGTGTGACGTATGTGCAGCCAGCGCGCCCACACACCCGACGATCGCGCACGCTTAATGTGGGGGACGTCTCAAGTTTGCTCTAAATTGCATTTAGAGAGTGTCCTAGTTTCAGGAGGATTCACATAGAAGTCTGAGAGTGTATATACAATCTTTTATAGATGTTCAAGCCATTGCAATTTAGAGCAAACTCTCTAAATTGCAATTTAGAGCAAACTTGAGACGTCCCCCACATTAAGCGTGCGCGATCGTCGGGTGTGTGGGCGCGCTGGCTGCACACACATCCCACGGCGTGCGTCGCGTGTTGCTGCCGTGTGACGTATGTGCAGCCAGCGCGCCCACACACCCGACGATCGCGCACGCTTAATGTGGGGGACGTCTCAAGTTTGCTCTAAATTGCAATTTAGAGAGTGTCCTAGTTTCAGGAGGATTCACATAGTAGTCTGAGAGTGTATATACAATCTTTTATAGATGTTCAAGCCATGTAATTGCTTTTCCTCGGCAAAAGCATTGCAAGCTCGTATGTGCCTTGCGTGGAATAAAATAAACTACACATAACGTACTATCTATATTTTAACTTACAATTCTGTCGAATTTGTCGTATTTTATGTCCTTTTCTTGTATGTTACCACTTTGTTGGTCTAGTGGTTAGCTTATACGCCTCTCGCCGCAAGGTCTCGGGTTCGATTCCCGGGCCACTCTCTTTCTTTCCGTGCTGCTCAATAGCAGCACTGAGTTGGATTTTGTGCCTAGTGCAGGTGAAATGTGACTATTTCCTTTACAAATTACTTCTTCTTATTCTTCGTCGTGTCGATGGCTGAGTCAAATTATATTTTGACTTGCCATCGTGGTGAAAGGATTAGCCAATTCGCTTTGAAGAACTCGCGAATTGCCCAGGGTGCGCCGGACGTAGGGAATCGTTGTGTACGTCACTCGGGGAGGCTCCTTTCATGCGCCCCAAATTACTGCAATTCACATTTACAAGACGAGTGTATACGTCATTCGTCACCAAAGACAATGTCTTCATGAAGGAGATATCTACTTATCCGTATTTGATTCAATTACAATTGATGTACATTCGCCTCAAAGCCTCCAAAATTAGGTCAACGAACGGGTCGAGGTTTCGCTAGTACTGACAATGTAAATTAATCAAAATTAAGTACATATGTACTAGCGTTTACATTGATTTTTGACACCTAATTAAGAGAACACAACATGTGTGTATTTAACAAATGTACACAGGAGAGTGTATCGTTTTGCAGCTGTGGCGCAATGGATAAGGCATCGCACTTACGATCGAGTGGTCGTGGGTTCGAATCCTGGCCATTAAACCACGGACGTGAACTTCCTCCTAACACGAGCTTAGTAAGCTTAGCTGGAGGAGGTTAACAAGAGTACTAGTAATTTGTAACTTAATAAAAACTTTTTTGATGTTTTCAGTTCATTATTTTTAAGCAGTCGGGTTTTTATTTTTTAACACGCTTATATTAGCTTCACCTGTATGTTTGTTTGTTTGTTTGTATGTAACCGACTCCTTTGGACTCGATTTTGACCCACTTTAAACGGACAGATTTCATTCAAATTTTGCACACCTGTCAAAGATCGATGACAATGCAATAATTCGATAAAAAAAATTAAAAATATATAAAAAAAAAAAAAAAAAAAAAAAACAAAAAAGTAGAAAATAAATAATAATTTAAAAAAACTAAAAAACACGCTTTTAAAGTACTTCTAACTAAAAAGTGAAAAATAATTCCTAATATAAGCTGAAAAAAGCGTGGGGCGCTCTGTGCCATATTTTTCGTCTATCGAGCAACCCACGCTTTTTTCAGCTTATATTAGGAATTATTTTTCACTTTTTAGTTAGAAGTACTTTAAAAGCGTGTTTTTTTAGTTTTTTTAAACTATTATTTTTTTTATAATAATTACCGGCGTACTTACCTCGCGAGGGGAGCCGCGCACAAATGCTAGTGAATAATATAGGGTGCTTACTTTTTTGTAGAAATTATGTTCGCCAATTTCTAGCTGTAAATTCTAGAAAGTTGCAAAATGCAAAGTAATTTTCGCCGCATATTACAGAGGTATAAGAATGTAACCAAAATATTATTATCTCATATATTAAATAAGAAATATTACCACGAAACCAACAAAGGATACATTACAATGAATTATAAATTCTACAAGAAAATGAGATATTGTAACTCCATTTTCCTTTAATATTTTTCTTCCCATTATAACTGAGTTAGTGATGCAACGAATACCACTTGCAACTAATAATAATATTGGATTCACTATTCCGCAAATACAAATACCTAAACTACACACTCACTTATTCATGCGTATTATCCACAAGTATGTCTCTACTGTGTCTAACGAGTCAATTGAGGCAATAATAATAATATACCTATTACTATTAACGGTAAAAAGCGTTATTCAAAACTTATCTGACTGATAAAACGTCAAATTTCTATAAAGTTAACTATTTAAATCTTCTTTGGGAACTGGTGCATCTTGTCCTTCATCCTTATTTAACGCTTTGCATGTGCGATAAATGGCACAGCAATAAAACATTGTCGTAGAAACATTAGTTTTGCGACAGCGAATACGAATATCTGTATTCAATATTCATATCCGATACATCACTAGTATAAAATGGAGGTCGCTATCTCGGATAAGAGCAGCTTATAAAATATGTGGACACAGTAAATAAAAGAAGTAAAGTAATTTTGCTTTGAAAGTGCAGTATCATCGGATAAAGCACTTCAGTATGAAGGTTTTATTCTTGAAACTTCTTTGATATTTCCTAGTTAAGAGTTGAGGACTAGAATGTGGTAACTAAGTGCTAGAAATCTCGTGTTAAAAAGTCGAGTCTTTTCCCAATTACATTGGTGTCAACTTTAAGTCTAATGGATTTAACTGAATATCAGTATTTCTCGTGGATCGTAGTACAATTTAAGTTGAGTATTTTTTATAAGATACTCAGATTATTTTACTCCAAAAAGAATACAGCCATGTTTGAACCAGATGCTTGCCTAAATCTTCAATACTCTATAATAGGTAGAAACAGGGATTATGATGGTTATGGTCGCAGGTTGGTATTGGTCACACTCGAGTACGGTGCTCGTTGATTGCCTCAATATCCCTTTAACCTATAAAAGTAATGATAATTATATTCTTATTATTTCTGCCTCGATGGTCCAGTGGTTAGCGTATGCTCTCACCGCGAAGTCTTGGATTTGATTCCCGGTTTGGACAAAGTGTTATTTGTGAACTTTCCGTCAGTAAATTCACAATATCAGTGCGAAGTTGGAATAGTGCCCGGTGGATGGCGATAGGCTCACCCCTATCCCATTGGACTTAAACATAACAGGTGAAAATTAAATGTGGGTGTTGTACACACCTGCTACACCCTTCTGGGTAATATAGGCGTGATGTTATAATATATTCTTGTTTCACATATTTTTTTGTTGTCTCATTGTACACACGGCTTCCGATCAACCTATACATTTCCAGTAGAAGATGGTCTCGTATTGTACAGGCTTTCCGTGCAATGCAAGACCAGATTATACTGGAAATGTATACGTTGATGTGCAGCAATGTATACGTATGTTTCCCCATAATACGATCCCCATACACCCATAAAACGAAATCCCATCGTCAATTTAATTCAGACTTACATCGCGTTTTGTTATCGCAAAGCCTAAAATGTCCAAAAGGCGTACCATGAAAAAGGAAAATAAAGAAAATGGAGTAATTCATGCTGCTACCCCTTTTCACTGTCAGTACCCCTGGCGTGAGGGCGTGAATATAACGAGTCATGAAATATGCCGAACATCGGTTTTTGCTTCAATATTTTTTATCTGTGCGGTTTTTTAGTCTGTGGCGCGCTAATATTTTGGCGCGAACCGCCATTTCTAAATATTTTTAAATTCTGCGAATATAGTTTTTGTTCTACCCGCAGTATCCAAGAATATTTAAATGACTTTTGTATACGTATGTTCCATTTAACTCGACGGGGCAATTTGGCCAAAATGGAGTTAATACTATGTTCTAATAAGAAAGTATGAGCTAATAAGATTATGAAAAAATGTAAGTGTGAGGATTTATATAAGTATATAGAGGATTTGTAAATAATATATTATGTATAACAATACATATAACTTCTGTATCTTATATATCTTATTCTTATTCTATGATTCTTTATTTTTATTCTTATCATTGTATATTAATATGAATTTGATGATTTTTTTAATGGATCTCAAAGGGCACTTAAACACGTCAAAACAAATTAAATAAATAATTATAATACTTATTGCAACAAAATTATTTGACAGTGGAGCTTTTCATGAATGCATTTTAACTCCACTGATTTTTGAATACCGTTTAAGAATAGGGGAATAAGTGCATTTTAATAAAAAACACCTATTGTTGGGCAGTCAACCAAGTGGATTTCAAGTTAAATCGTAAACTTAATGATATGCGTTTAAAAGCTAAAGCCATCTGTGAAAGAAATCTCAATATTCTATTCAAAATATACATTGACTTATCAAAAGTATTCAATTGTATTTTATTAAAAGGGGGAACTAGTGGTTACGTCATTGATTTAAATATAGAGATAGGCCCGTGCGAACAAATTGCCTTACGAATTCGTCACCATAAAAAGAATCGTGGATTTGTGACTTAGCGGTGATATAAAGATAAAAGATATTTTTTTTTACATTAGATAGAACGCCAGAAGCAATTACACTATCCAATGGTCCCAATGACAAGGCCAAATACACACATTCACTCACACAAGCGCACCCAGTCTCAGAACAAATATTTGCGAATTACACATAGATTTGTCCCATATTATGGGGATCGAACCCACAACACCAGTGCATTGAAGAGCAGTGAGGCGACCGCTTAAACCACTACACCACACGTGCAGATATGAAATATCAGTGTTATTTGCTATGTCTCCTTTGGTAGTTTGTGCAACCTTTCTTCACACTTGAGGTATTTTGATGTGTAGGACCACTCACGGAGACAGCCAACCACGGACAAAATCACAACGCGCTTGGTGTGCCACCATTGTGCCTCCAGAAAATATTACCACCTTTATCGCGTGGTAAGGCCTGTGCCTAACTTTATTTGGTCTATGGGTTACGTCCCTTTATAAATGGTTAAGCTAACTTGCCGAGGCTGATCTATAGATGGGTAACTGTTAGATAACTTCATTGACAATACCACAACAGCGTGCAGCAATTATTGTTTGTAAAAAAGTAAAATTTAACAATTAAAAAAGAATAAAAAGCTGGTGGTCTAGTGGTTAGCGTATACTCTCACAGCGAGGTCTCGGGTTCGACTTCCGGGTCGGTCAAAGTCTTATTTGTGAACTTCCGTCAATTCAAAATAGCAGCACGAAGTTGGAATTGTGCCCGGAGGATGGCGATAAGCACAACCCCTATTCCTTGGCACAGGTGAAGTGTGGGTGTTGTACACATTTCCGTGATGTTATGTTATATTATTTAACAATTATCTGGTACAATTAACTAAAGCCGCGGTTCAACTGAAATCGGATAATTTTATTTGCCATCTAAAATAGCGTTCATTACTGTTCATGTTTATTTATCAAACACATACCTGCGTTATCATATTATTGGCTTCTGTTTAATATAATAGTATGGACGAATAACTTAGTAATAATAATTAGACTAATATCGACTAATATGTCGTATGTTTATTATTTTTTTACTCTTGAGCGGACAAACCAATAATTAAATTTTGTAGTTAGCTGACACGCTGGCTTTTTTATCAACTTAATAATACCATACACATACAAAAGTCTCTAAAAACCTGCCATACTCAATACCTGTAGAATAGTGAGAAAATTCTTGCAAACAGACAATCAGATCAACTCTACACCATCACAGCGATCACCAACCACTCCACACAATGACACACAACACTTAGATTAAAACTTGGCTTCGGCACGTGTTATTCTTAAAAAAAACCGGCATAAGCCGAGATTATAAACAATAGAAAACAAAATAATAATAATTCATTTATTTGCAATTATGGGTAGATTACAAGATGTTCACAATAGATCGACAGTATCACCACATTTCACAATAAGGCATGCAACTCAGTAGGTATAAAAAACATAGTATTTGTGTTTGTAAAGAATATTAAAATAGACATCATTAATTTAATTATTATCATCCTAATTCAAATTTTCTATTATTTAAGTTTGTCAATTATAAAAATGTCAAGTCAAATAATAATATTATAAAAAGAAAACAATTTGATCAATAAATAAAATAAACTCCAATTAAAATTAATATAACTCTAATCTAACAATTTGACAGGTTTTAGCCTCTTAGCTCTCTCTAGGGGCTAATATTAGTAACAACTAAAATACAGACAACTATCATCAAACAACTTCTTAGCAATCTCAACAGCAATTAACATCCTAGTGGTTAGCGTATACTCTGACAGCGAGGTCTCGAGTTCGATGCCCGGGTCGGTCAAAGTCTTATTTGTGAACTTTTCGTCAGGAAATTAACAATAGTAGCACGGAGATGGAATTGCGCCCGGTGGATGGCGATAGGCTCACCCCCTATCCCACGGGACCTAAACACACCAGGTGTAATGTGTTTGTACAACTATGCCACACTCTTCTAGGTATAATAGGCGTAATGATATGCTATGTCATAAACTGCTTTACCACAAAAGAGGAATAAAAAGGCCTATCTGGTCCTCTTTTAGGCCTCGCAGGGACCTTTAATCTAAAAGCTATCGAATTACACGCCCTTGATCTGTTACTTTACTGATTTTTTATTGATTCCTTCGAAGCCTTCGGACCCTTTTATTTCATTTGTGACATGACATTTTACGTTGTATTTATAGGATGGGCTCACGATTTGGGCATGTGGAGTATCCAATGTTATTGTGGAAGAGTTCTTGTGAACAAATTTGGGGACAAAACTACCAGATATTTATACCTGCGACCTTACTGCACACCGGGCAGAGGCTTTAGCCATCCAGCTACGGTCGCCTCTTACCAGAACCCTAAATTTCTCAACTGTATGTTACGTCATTTCGTGACGTCACGTTCATCCATTTGTTCCTATCTTAAGTAGGGTACAAAAGGTTTCTTAGTATAATTTGCTAAGCATAGCTAAAATGCGATAAAAATTATTAATTAGAAGCAGATATTTATAGTTGTGTATACATGTGTGTATACATAATTTAATTTTAGTTTTAAGTACTTTACTTGACCACTGACTAATATATCGATTAACACATTCCTGTCCATCCAAAGGTTGCCTGGAAGAGATCAATTAAAAGTGTGCATACTTACTTAATAATGCCCATTGTGCATACTTAGATAAGATTCTTCTATAAATTGTATTTAAGTGTGTACAGTAAATACATTTCTTTTGTCAGTTGCAGTCAGTGGTAAAATTTTGAGATGTCATTATATTCAATCGATCACTCTCAACTTATTATTAATAAAGACAATCAATTATATATCACTGGTCATCACTCTACCTAAACGTTAAATAGTAACACTAAATGTCAAATTCCCACCTGGCAATAAATTAGTAGATACCTCTACATGTCACAATGCACAAAACCAGATCGCGAAACCCGTGAGATCTCTTCACGTGCGCACACGCATAACTTCAAGTGTCAGAATCAAAAAGAATACGCGAATGCTTATTAACAAGCCATTAAGAAACCCCTTTGTATAACCTGAATATATTCATAAAACTCCATGTCTTTTGTGCTAATTTAACACCTTATATTAAATTGAAAATTGAAACTCGACACTCGCGGACTGAATAGCTTATTATACCGGCATAGTTTTTCAATGGAGAATATTTTCAAAATTAACAATAATAATATAATTGGGTAGCCATTCGAGATCGCGTACAAAGCACGACCGTTCATTTAGACACCTGGCTATGAAAAAAGGGCGGATATACCAAACAGGGTCTCAATAGGGAACCGTGTCCCAAAGGACGAATGTTCCGCCATATATCTTTTGTAAATCCCTTTAATCATTCAAGCGAAAATGTACTTTATTGTGAGCTATTTAAGTCGGTAATCTATTGAGGATGAACGGTAGTTAATACTATTTGGTATGTTCCAGTCAAATGCATCTGAACATCCCTTACAACACATTCGTTTTGATTTTTTCAGCAATACAGCTGCACTTAACTCTAGCAATTTGTACTTTATTTCTTGAAATCTAAGGTTGATATTTTAGTGGAGGTTATCGAAGAATAAGTCGTCGCCCTTTGTAGAAATGAGGTGTACCGTATAATTAGTGATTTTGTGTAAATTGTTAGGTAAACGCAGCTAATACAGGGTTGGCAAAGCTGTCATAACTGCGATACGCGAATTTAAAGAAAATACAATATTGACAAATGGTTGTTAATAGCTGAATGGAAACCTTGACACAAATTGCCTGGTTTTTGTACGATTTGACTTGCGCTTGCTGTCAAAAATGCTGATTACAAAATTAGGGCAACTTAAGGTTTTAATGCTAGGCCGTAAATATTTAAAAAAAATGTTTTGATCTAGTTTTAGAATGTTGATAAGTTAGTTGTACCTAAGGATAGCCGCCAAATCTGTATACTATCACAAATCTACCCCTATTAGTATTATTTTTAGAAAAAAAATACTATAACATGCAAAATGTCGGCTTATTCAACATGACATTTAGTCATTTTCCACAAAAGAGTTCAAGATGGTTCTAGAATGATTTTTTATTTTTTTATTTCACATTTTTAATCTGTATACTGTTTCAAAATACTACAACTACTGGTATTATTTTTAGAATTAATCGAAACTAAATATTATACATGCAAAATGTACACTTATTCAACATAATATAATATAACATTACATCACGCCTATATTACCCAGAAGGGTGTGGTAGAGGCTTACATAACCCACATTTCACCTGTTATGTTTTTAAGTGCCATGGGATATGGGGTGAGCCTATCGCCATCAAATCCAACTCCGTGCTACTATTGTGCATTTTCTGACGAAATGTTCACAAATTACACTTTACTCGGCCCGGAAATCAAACCCGGTGAGAGACGCATACGCTAACCACTATGCCATCGAGGCTTCGGCTTATTCATCATCCTTAAAGTCCATTAACCTCATGTCAGCTGCTATCTCATTTACAACACAAATTTAAAAAAAATCAATAGCCAAGCGATCTATAACAATTTGTCTACCATCGCTTTAAGGACAGCTGCTAATAAAATTTACGACCATATTAGTCAATCGATATTTTCATTTAATAATAGCAGCCCTGTTCCTAATACATGTCACACTGCTGGGCTCGGGCCTCTTCTCATGATTAGAAGGGTTAGGCTAAAGTTCACCACGCTGGCCAAGTGCGGATTGGTAGACTTCACACACCCTCAAGTATTTTTTAGCCACTCTCAGATATGCAGAGTCAGTTAGCGAGCGATAATTTATATGATTAATACACACATATCTTCGAAAAGACGAATCTTAACGATTTATTGACAGAGGTGTGTGCCGTGGGATCGAACCCGAGACCTTTGACTTCGCAGTCTTACGGTCTCCCACTCGGCTATAGCTTCTATTTTTATTTTATCATCATCAGCCTGTAGCAGTCCACTGCTGGACATAGGCCTCTCCCAAGGTACACTAGAGTTCGCGGTCTTGTGCCTTACGCATCCAATCGCTACCAGCAATCTTACGCAGATCGTCGCGCCATCTTGCCGGGGGCGTCCCACACTACGTTTGCCTTGATGCGGTCTCCACTCCAGAACACGTTTACGTCTCTGGGCTATGTCGGTGACTCTGGTTCTCCGGCGGATATTTTTATTTAGTCACCCTATAATATTAATATAGACAACCCTTATTGTATACACCCTAGTAACTAGTAACAACTTCGCGTGTAGGCCCGCCCTCTACAATTTTGTGTTATTAAACTATTTACAGAGCAAAAATTACTTACATTGTTTTTAATCACCATTCGTTATGGGTTTATGGTTCAAGGGCCGTAACAAGGCACCTATGATTTCCTATTAATTTACTACAGCCTACAATTTAACTTAATAAGGTAGAAAAGTAAAAAAAATAAAAATAAAATTTTAGTGTCTGTTTTTAATATAATTTTTTTTAGCACGATACTTTTGCCAAAAATACAGTTTTGAAAATTTTTGTTTGGTCTGTGTGTCTGTCTGTCTGTTTGTATGGGCTAAACTTAAAAACGACTAAACCGTTTTTTTTTAATTTCACATACAGGTAAATAAATATAGGGCGCGTAACATAGCCACATAGGCTACTTTTTATCGATGTACCTTCTACTAGGCAGACGAAATCGAGAAAAAAATTGTATTGGAAAGTACTGATCGGATTTTAATTCTTTTTGTGTTTAATGGTCTACAAAATCAGTAATGAAAATTAATTGACAATGACACTTATTATTTTTCTAACTCTATGATATTGGATAATAGTAAATGAGGTGTTAGCTAATGAGTGTAATATTCGTCCCCGTCCATCTACATTTCTTCAATGAAACGACGTGGTGGCCTAACTCTCAATAAAGGTCTTTAGATATTTTGTATTGCGCTAAACTCCACGGGAGCGAAACAGTAAGGTTGAACGCGGGAGCAGCTATTTCTTAATACAAGGTACGCCCGGATGGCGGAGTGGGTAGTGTACCTGCCTGCGACGCCGGGGTCGTGGGTTCGATTCCCACTTAAGACAAATCTTTGTGTGCATGAACATGGGGTTTTGTCTTAGTCTGGATGTTTCTATGTATAATATGTATGTATTTACAAAAGAAAAGTATATATGTATTAGTAGATATCAGTTATTCTAGTACCCATATTACAAGCTCTGCTTAGTTTGGGACTAGATGGCGTAGTGTGTGAGTTGCAAAAACAAAACAAAAAAAAACAAAAAAAAAAAACTGTATAAGTAAATAAAGTAGTAGGTTTTTGGTTTTTTTTTAAACAACCTAATTGATTAGCCGAAATTAACAATCTACTTAATTTGTTTGGTTAACCTTCTTTCTAATCGACTTGATTGGTACTTTAATGATAAAAGAATGGCTAAGGGCGACTGGAAATGCTCCTCGTCTCAAATAACAGGAATTTTACTTAGAAGTCAATAGACAAAAGAATATTTAGATACGTAGGTTTTTTAATTAAGAGTATACATGTCATGTGCTCATTCTCATCAGGTTACGATCTGATGATGGGATCTTAGAGAAATCGAGGGCACCCATCAAATTTTAAAGGCTTCTATTTTGTTTTTCGTATATCACCTAAAGTTACTCGCATATTTGCATCTAGCAGTAAGCATGTCATGTTGAGTGCACGATTGGCGTATTGGTTAAAGCGGTCGCCTCGCCGTTTTCAACTACGCTGGTGTTGTGGGTTCGATTCCCACATGGGACAAATCTTTGTGTGATTCGCAAAGATTTGTTCTGACTCTGGGTGTGCTTTGTGTGTGTGAAATGTAAGTTTGTGAACACCCCCGCGACACAGGAGTTATTCCTAGTGCGGGCGTCGTATTTTTTTTTAAACTGATACTGAAACTGCTGAGACGATGCTCGGGTACAACTCCTAAATGGTTAGGAGGACAGGGATAATTCTTTAAATTAGGGATTTCCTTAATAGGCACCTTAAGGCAGTTTACTGTATTCATTCAAGTTATACACAGATGAGGCGAGACAATGAATATTACTTAATTATTTTTATACTTTTAGTGCATTTTTTGTAATTGAAGTTGTTTTTTTTTTTGTGAAATTATTATTGATTTTAATTGGGTACATACCACGATCATTCGATACTGAATACGGTTACTTAAATTGCTGATTAAATCTACTAAAGACATGATAATTGAAATTAATTTTTAAATTAGTTTTGCTGTGCAAATATTTGACAGCAAAAATGTTGCTCCTTCATATACATAATATACCTTCCTACATCATTATCCAACGTAAACAAATTATTTAATTTCAAAATTCTCTCAGTCCTTTATTTCAACAGCTTCACATCTCGTAAAAAACCGACACAAAACTTATACGACAAAATACTACAAAGATCAATGATGTTTTTAATCCTAACATCTTTGATATTTCCCTTCATCCAAATTGTCGCTTTGTTCCTCTCATCAGAACATAAAACAATTTGTTATAATTTATGTCTTAAAGCTAATAACACACGTTTTATTTTTGAACGTCTTTGATCAGAAAACACGTTGACTACCTTTTTATTTTCGTCTATTTTCAAACTTCAAAAGGTCAAAGCACGACTTCTATTATAATTTATTTGAAAAAGAGTTTGTTCGTACTTGCAAATATCTGGAATGACTCGTTGGATTTTGGAATTTCTTTTTGCACTTGATAGCCTATTTTTTAGGAAAGGTTTCAAGTAAAGTAAGATAACGCTAAATCACTCGGGAGCGGATCAATAACGTTTAACACGGGTCTGCGAGGAACAGCTTTGAAATATCTATGCTTTACAACATGTTTACGAACTGTATTAAAACTTTTTTGTACTAACTTTTTAATTTATGTCCAAGTCAAAGTTCGCAGACATACTTTAAAATACAAATAAAGATATTATTGCCCATTTCACAGTATGAGTAATAAAGATTTGAATTTGCAATTGTAAAGATGCCGAGCCATAGTTGGTGAATTGTAAATTTATTACAATTAAATGTAAATGTATTCATTTACAAATTACAAAATGAACGCTACAAAAGGATCGAAAGAACAACCTATAACTTTATGAATAAATAAATAAATATTTCACAACTCAACGCCATCTAGTCCCAAACTAATCAGAGCTTGTACTATGGGTACTAGAATAACTGATACTAATACATATATACTTTTCTTTTGTAAATACATACATATTATACATAGAAACACCCAGACTAAGACAAACACCCATGTTCATGCACACAAAGATTTGTCTTAAGTGGAAATCGTACCCACTCCGCCATCCGGTCGTCATAATAAACTAGCTTTTTCCCGCGAATTCGTTTGCGTCGAATTTGTTATATTCAGTAGTAACTGCTCCCGCGTTTTGACCCGCGATATAAATAAATAAATAAAATAAAATAAAATTCATTTATTAAAATACATTGGTCAAATACATAAGCGATAACAACATTTAATATTATTGTATATACATAAGTGTATATATAAACAATTCGGTGCCTGAACTAGGTAATCCTGTGTTTCAGGCTAATAGACTAGTATTACAAAAATGGTCTTAAAATTAAATAATCTTGTAAAAAGAAAACAAAAGGAAAAGGAAATATATTTTTAGGAGGTAGTCAACTCCTTAACTTTATTTATTTATCAATTATATAAATTAATTTAATTTAAATAGATACTTATTTTAACACTATAAGTAACTTTTCTGTATCTTCATAGGACATTTTTTGGAGCAGTTCTTTGATAGCTTTCTTACAGTCATTATGATTAAGTGGATAAATGTAACGCATGGCATTTAGCCTATTGTAGAGTAGCGGGCCTAGAAATATATAAAATTTTGATGTAAAAGCGTGTTTGAATCTGATTTTTTGGATGCAAACAATATCTTTTCGTCTTTTGTTAGTATGGTCAGGATTAAAGGGAAGACTTGCGTGTTGTTTAAGTAATGTATTCAAAATAAATAACTGTCTAACTATGATTGATGACTGCTACGCTCCCGTGGAATTTAGCTTAATGTTAAATATCTAATGTATTTTTTAAATCCGATCCGTATTTCCCGAGGTTAGAGCTAACAGTCAAACATATTAACTTTGTCCCGCGGTTTCGTCAGCGTGGTAGATATATCAGTAAAAAGTAGCCTATGATACGCGCCTTGTAGTCAGTTACCGGCTCTTAAAATTTTATCAAAGTCGATCCTGCTGTTAAGAAGATAAGCCGATACCAAGAACGAAAGACAGACAGACAAATTTAAAACATTATATTTTAGCCATATTATTTTGTCCTTTTTTAAATAACTCCTGTGTCGCGGGGGTGTTTACAAACATACATTTCTGAAACACAAAACACACCCAGAGTCAGAACATTTGCGGATTACTCAAAGATTTGTCACGTGTGGATGGAATCCACAGCACCAGCGCCGTTGAAAGCGGCGAGGCGACCGCTTCGCCACCACTTCGCCAACCGTGCACTCAAGCATTCATATTGATGATAAACAAAACATAAACTTCATAAAGTTAAATTTGATATTTGAAATTATTATGAATTATTCATTTAAATCATGTTTAGAATTTCTTTATTCGTCATTGTTCGAAACTTTGAAAGTATTCATCTCAACAGCTTTCATTTTGTTTTGAACAAAAAATCGAAAACTACCAAGTTTCCAAACATCGAAAATTATAGTTTTGAACAATTTTCAAGTTAGCGTTAGAAATTAAATTAATAATTTTATCGAGCATTTAAATCATAGTTTAACTTTTAACCTTTTACGAAATTATTGCTTTGGAGCATAAATATAAACTTAATTATCTATATCGTTAGACTTAAAACATTTTTAAAAAATCACTCAGTTTTATCAAATTAATAATTAAAATCAGGAGCAAAGGAGTAATTAAAAATCACTCTAAAATAAAAACTATTTCAAAAGCAATATAAAGATAAAAGAAAAAGATAGCGACTATTAATTTAATGTATACTATAATAGTATACTTTACGTGAATGTAAAACATAATACAAAAATTCTTCCGATTGGATACTTGCATTAACATTTATAACATTGATAAAGCGAACACAAAACAAAAGAACTTAAATAATAACGCTGAAGAGTTTGTTTGTTCGAACGCGCTAATCTCAGAAACTACTAGTCGGATTTAGACAATTCTTTTTGCATTTGATTGCCTAATTTTTAGGATAGGTTAAAAACTTTTTAACATCACGGTGTAGCTTATAGGAGTGGAGCAGTGACGTTTTTAACGAGTAGAACCTCGGTAATCAAAAGTATAAAATAATAACTATAAAAAAAATTAAATTAAAAAAACTAATTAAAAAAAAGAATATTCTTAACTCGAGCGTATTCTAAATATTATAATTATGTACTAATTTTTTTCAAAGAAAAAGGAACCGCCTTCAAAAACTCAAAAGTAAAAAATAAAATATTCGCTGAACTTTGCTTACCTTTATATTAATTTGTTTAAAACAATAAACCCAAATAATTATGTAATACTAATTACTTATATTTTTTTGAAGTCGGCGCCAAATTACAAAATCAAATACCAATTAAAACCGTATTTACCGAATTCATTGTTGAAAAAAGTCTCAAAATCAAATACCAATTGAATTGGTATTTGATTTTGTAATTTGGCGCCGACTTCAAAAAAATATAATTAATTAGTATTACATAATTATTTGGGTTTATTGTTTTAAACAAATTAATATAAAGGTAAGCAAAGTTCAGCGAATATTTTATTTTTTACTTTTGAGTTTTTGAAGGCGGTTCCTTTTTCTTTGAAAAAATTAGTACATAATTATAATATTTAGAATACGCTCGAGTTAAGAATATTCTTTTTTTTAATTAGTTTTTTTAATTTAATTTTTTTTTATTTGTTTATTTTATTTTATTTTTTTATTTCAAGCTTTTTAGTGTCTTAGTTTTTTAGATTTAACGATGGGGTTAGGAAGAAATACTAAGGCATCATTACGCATAAACACAATAGAAACAATCAAAATAATCAAAAAATTCTTTCTGAGATCTTCATGATCATAAGTTATCACTACGATAATAACAAATGTGCTGAAACGTAAGCCCCGTCCAAACCTAAGCAGAGCTTTCGGTACTTTAAGGGTAGGTAAGTAGGCTGTCTCTGCTTACCCTTCAAAGCATACACAGGCATGATGTTATGTTATGTAGTGGTGAAAACAATACATAGATACACGATTGCACAAAACGTGGTTCATTAGCTATTCGTTTTTGAAGAGTTCCGTTGCCTGTCTCCAAAGATCTTCATCAGATTCTGATAAATTATATACTAAAACCTTCCTTGAAACACAAGGATTAAAATACCGAAAACTGCATTCAAATCGGATCAGTAGTTTCCGAGAAAATCGCGAACATAAAAAGGTGACATACATACATACATACATACATACATACATACATACATACATACATACATACATACGGATCGAATACAGAACCTCTTTTTTTTTTTGAAGTCGATTAAAAATAAACTCCATAATAACGTCAACGACCATAACACTCGAATGACGCCACAAAAAATGTATTTCAAAACAAACAAATGAATTAAAAAAATCTTTTGTGACCCGACAAATTGTAAAAGATGGCCATAAAATAGTAACGGATGGTAATGGCTGTGATAGTGGGTCGGATCGAGATACCCCCCATAGCTCTCTACTGGTTAACATTAGTGGTGTAATAACGAATATTTTGCTGGATGCAAAATCAGCAACTAAAACGAATACATTCGTATTCACTAAATAGTACCTGTATAAAGATATTATTTATTTCAATATTTTGTTTCTACATGGAAGTTTAACAGCTTGTTTAATAATTGTATTGGTAGTAAATAAATTACATGTGTCTTCGCTTATTTAGGCAGTGTAAACCATACTTTTTAACAGATAAAGTAAGATTAGTAGATTCAGACTATTATGCTGCATTAGTCTGTACTTTACCTATCCTAACATGGTCTTAGACTTTAGAATGAAATTGCTAAAGTTATTTCTCATTAACAATATCATTGACTTTTTTCTTTGTTAGATTAGTTGAGTAAAGCGGTTTGTGTTGTATTTTGGCACAAACGCTTATAAATTTAGAAAAACGCATTTCATCCCTGTAAGAATACGTGTCCAATATTAGAAGTAATACTTAAAGAATAGTCTACATAAGTATACCTAAAAGTGGCATTTGTCACATCACTATTTAGTAGATAGGGCCTTCAACCACATGTCTGTCTCATCTGTAAAGTATTTGTTTATGAATAATTCTCGTAATAGTTAATAGTAATGTATGGTCTAAACTGGTAGTTAGTAACGGGATGTAGTATTGATTAAAATTCTAAATGTATAAATGACCAACTTAACCCTGCGATCGCCGACGACACCACTAGCGAGCTTTTCATGTAAATTTTTGTGTTTTATTTTGATTTTTATGCTGCTACATGAACAGTTAAGTTTGTTAATCTTGAGATTTGTTTGGAAATGTTGATTTTATGCCTCGAAAAATCAAGCGCATCCACGATTAGAGTAAGGGAATCGGGTCGCGAACGTACTCAACGAAACATCAAAGTATCAATTTCTTCGTGTCAATTTGTGATAACCTACAAACCCGTCACGGTTACTGACTTTTCAATTTCGGTTATAAAAGTTCGGAACAGCGTTAAAAACTTGGGAATATGATTTTCGTGATCGCTTTTAGAAATTTGTGATTGAAAATTTGGAGATAAACTTATCTCTTCAGTAGTCAATTCATGACCGTTTATTATTAGTTTTAAGCTAATCGCATAAATAATAATTAAAAATCTGATGGTAAATAACTACTGTCTGTGGCTTCAGAATTCACAGCTTCATTTATTAATCCCGGATAATAATTTGACAGCAAAAACAATAGATAAATGATAGCTGGGCATTGTTCTTGCTGTCAAATTAGTCTCTGGGATTAAAAAATGAACTATAGGTGTACCTTTAGTTTAGTTTTTTTTGTTATTTTAACCATGTTTTCTTGCATTGATGATCGCGTAGTACAATTTTCAAGCGTTTGTATTTAAATAATATAGTGATATTAGCAAGATTAATTTAAGCAAGTTTTCTGTGACTGACAGCATAGTATTATTATAGCTAGTTCTTGTGACAATGAGCTTTCTAGAACGGGCAATTTGTGACCGAACTACACGATCGAAATATCTCCGCCATAGTAAGAATAGTTGCTCTCACAGTTTAACACTACATTTTCACCAAGGAATTGTTAACCGTAGCCATATTCCGATTCGCAAATCCCTAGCTAAATCTTCTTCGCTTAGAAGATGGAATTGTGCACGCAACGGTGGCTGGAATACGCATGGCCGGTCTTAACTACCGGACGGCGCTGGAGGGTTAGTGGAGATTAGATTCTATTATACTTACCTACAGTTAAGGAAAGTGTTGGGTCTTGGTTTGAATATGTAGGTCTGATTTATATTTACCTGTATTGTATACAGGCTTAACACACACAGGCATAACCTATTAGTTAAGATTGAAAAAAGATGTGAAAGAGAGTTCCGGACAGAGGAGAATGGAGGAAAAGAATATATATAAGAGATGGGAATCAGTGATAGCAAGACGGCTGACAGAGGAGAATTGAGGAAAAAACGTTTTGCGTCGACCCCCAAAGTTCAAATGCCTATATTACTATAATGTGCCACGTCATGGTTTCTATGTTAAATATATCCTTTTCTTAGGCTTTAGGTCTTCTAGTTCCATATTGTTCTAACCGAATCATACCAAATATTATTGGTTGTTAGTTACCTACTTAGAAGCAGTCGCACAGCTTAACAGTACATTTTCACCAAGGAGTTGTAAGCCAATGGTAGCCATATTCCGATTCGCAAATCCCTAGCTAAATCTTCTTCGCTTTGAAGATGGAACTGTGCACGCAACGGTGGTTGGAATACGCATGGCCGGTCTTAACTACCGGACGGCGCTGGAGGGTTAGTGGAGATTACATTCTATTATACTTACCTACAGTGAAGGAAAGTGTTGGGTCTTGGTTTGAATATGTTTAGGTTCTATTACTTTTTACCTGTATTGTATATGGTATGGCTGCTGACATAAGAGAATAGAGGAGAAGAAGAGGTAAGAGGAATGAGTGATAGCGAGACGGCTGACAGAGGAGTATTGAGGAAAAAAGATTTTGTGTCGACCTTAACTGTTCAAGTACACAATCATACGTACCTATATAACGATCCTGTGCCTATATCCTTTTCTTGCGACTGGCCAGGAATCTTGTTCAGTGAAGAACTGAAAATTTGGTATTGATTTCTGTTTCTTTTATTGCCATTTTTTATCATATAAGAGGTGATTTTTGGGAGAAATGTGAATTTTATCTGACTGTTGATAGTTGATACCTTGGTAAATGGCTAATGAGATTCAAGATAACATATTCCTTTACTTATTACTGGAGGTTTGTAATTAGCAATATGCTTTCATAATTGTATGCTTACTATATACGAACATGATATTACCTAGTCTGTAAGTCTTCTGTAAAAGCAAAAAATAAAATTATAAAATTTACACACATTAATTATGCCATCCTACTCGACTGCATTATGATTTTCATTATAATTATGTTATTGTTACTTTTCCATTTTAATAAAAACTTTCTTTTGCTTGTTGCAGGTAAGATTCAGAGGCGTTGGGCAATTTTCTGGTGGGAAAGTGGAGATTGTTATCGTAATACCTAACCTCTTATTTATTTTATTTTTATTATTATTTTATGTTTATTTTAAGTAGCCAAGAATGTGTCCTTTGATACATAATATGGTATTTATTACTCCATAGGAGAATGTAATTAAAATCTTGCATAATGGTCAAAAATTGTGAATTTAAAAAATATAGTAAGTAAATAACATAACATAATATCACGCCTATATTATCCAGAAGGGTGTGGCAGAGGTCCCATGGGATAAGGAGTGAGCTTATCGCCATTCACCGGGCATAATTCCAACTCCGTGCTGCTATTGTGAATTTACTGGCGGAAAGTTCACAAATAATACATTACCCGACTAGGGAATCAAACTCGAGACCCCTCGCTGAAGGCGCATAAGCTTACCACTAGATCATCGAGACACCAGAAAGTAAATAGTTTCACCATTAATAAGGTCACATGTAATGCAAAAACATGATTTTAACCGGCATTCAAAAACAATTAACACAAGCTCATTTCAAATTAATTTTAAAATAAACAACAAACTAACCCGCACCACAACCAAGTTAATCACTACACCAAACCACTAGAATGTGTTATCGAATTCCTGCATTGACGACGCGGTGAAGCGTGAACTATTGAACCAAACGGAACGTCAAACATCCCACGACTGCCGGATAGTCGGACTAGAGACGCTGCGTGACAGATAGTTGAGATTTAATAACTCATAACATAGTTTTAGAACGTATTCGATTATAAAACGATGATGTAAAGTAAGGTAAAATATCGATATTAAAATAATGATTGAAGGCAAGCTAATAACTATGTCAAACCGCTAGAAAATGCTATCGAATTCCTGCATTGACGACGCGGTGAAGCGTGAACTATTGAACCAAACGGAACGTCAAACATCCCACGACTGCCGGATAGTCGGACTAGAGACGCTGCGTGACAGATAGTTGAGATTTTATAACTGATAACGTGGTTTTAGGGTGTATTAGATAATAAAACGATGATGAAAAGCAAGGTAATAAATGGTTATAAACTCTATAGTGGTTTGAAACAGATAAATAGTGCTTTTAAATCGGCGGGTACTTGGATAGCCAAACAAGTAACACTGGGTGTCAGATTATTGAGATTAAATAACGTTAATCTGTTTTAGTTTTAGAATGTTATCTATACTAAAATATGAATGAATTGAAAGCTAATAACTATGTCAAACCACTAGAATGTGTAGACGCGGTGAAGCGTGAACTATTGAACCAAACGGAACGTCAAACATTCCACGATTGCCGGATTGTCGGACAAGTGACGCTGCGTGACAGATAGTTGAGATATTATAACTTATAATGTGGTTTTAGGGTGTAGTAGATACTAAAATGATAATGTAAGGGAAGTTATTAAATATGTTAAACCACTAAAATGAGCTATCGCATTCCTGAATTGACGCTTAATGCTTAGCCGTGTGGCTAAGCGTTAACTATTGAACCATATGGCACGTGGAACAGCCCACAATGGCCTGCCGGTCCCATATCTTTTTCAACTGTTTCTTAGTATAATTTGCTAAGCATAGCTAAATGCTATAAAAATAATTAATTAGAAGCCCACAACTGTCAGATTGTTGGACAAGTGACGCTGCGTGACTGGATATTGAAATATAATAAGGTTTAACATAGTCTTACTGAGTTTTAGAATGTAATCAATTCTATTGATGGCAGTGGGTCATGATGTGAAGCATGCTAATAACTATGTCAAACCGCTAGGATGTGCTATCGAATTCCTGCATTGACAACGCTGCTAAACGCGAACAATTGCACCAAACGGTATGTCAGATATCCCACGACATCCGGATAGTCGGACAAGTGACGCTGCGTAACAGATTATTGAGATTAAATAAGATATTTGATACTAATTCTTTGTACAGTTAATGGCTTGTTTAAAGTGAAGAAACAATTTTTCTTACTCCTGATCCTCACTCACATTGAAGTGTAACGTTTTTGGCTTGGTAATTTATAATAGGAGTGAAGTGAGTATATGGCTTGAACAAATACAATTAAATAAAAATGGGACGAGTTGCATTGCCATGCTATTTTGCATTTTCTTTACCTTTTGTGTTAAATTAGATTTCAGGCCATACGGAAACTAATAAAGTTAAATTCAATTGTCCGCACCCCTATCACACTGCAGACTTATCTAATTCCCGCACCCATATTCCGCCTAAGTTATTCAGTCTGTCTGTAAGTTCGGCAGTCAGTCACGTATAGATTATGCAATGGGAGACGCAGTAGACGGTCTATTTTCCAGAATAGACGGCCATACAATGAAAAGGAGTATTTACTGTCTCGCATACTAAATTACGCCGATCTGAGGGATGTATTCGGTCCATATGCTATGCATATGCGGAAAGAACTCAATATGGTAACTTGTAGAACTACTCTCTTCCAAAAAAATAGCTATGTAATATGCATAACAGTTTTTAACAAAATACCCAGGCACTTCAGAGAATTACCCCTCGTGAAAATGAGAAGGGTTTTAAAGCCATGGTTGGTACAACATTGCTTTTACTCTATTAATGAGTTTTTCGGCGTTAGATTTTAATTGTGTTTTTTTTACATTGTTTCTGTACTTGTACCCTTATATTTGCATGCCAGATCTGGTGAATTGTGTAGAACTTTTATATATGTATATAACACCTAAGTCGTACCACTTTTCTTGCGAATAAACAACTTTGACTTGGACTTCGACTTTGATTGATAAAGAGTTACAGATTTAGCTTATAGCCATAAAATAGTAGTAGTAGATTTTCTTATTACATTATGGGCTAGTTGTAGAGGTTCCGGATAGATCTTGTTCGACCCATAAAATATAACCTGACCGAATTTAATGGTTACACAAGTTAGTCTTCTTCTTCGTCGTGTCGATGGCTGAGTCAAATTTTATTGGCCCAATAAGTGGCCACTGTTATGGCGCTGTCGATGGCGTTTATGAGGACAGTCAGTAAGGTGGTCAATTTATTTATTTATTTATTTATTTATTTATTTATTTATTTATTTATTTATTTATTTATTTATTTATTTAAGGCTAGTCTACAGTTGTTTACACCATTACAATTTTTAAATGAACATGCTCATATATTATATAGTTTTTTAAGTGTAACAACTACTTACAGACTAACACCGCTTGCATGATATTTCGGTAACACGAATCATATTAGTATAAAACAAGTTAAACAAAAAAAAGAAACTATACTCAGGATTAATACAAGAAAAAAAAAAATCTAAAATGCAAATATGAACCAAGATTGTCCAACAAATTAAATTAAATATTGTCACAGAATAACAAAGTAAAAAAATAATATAATTAAAAACATTACAATCTAAATTCACATACTTAAAATAATAATCTTAAAAATAGGGTATAAAATAGAATTAATTCAAATAAAATAATATAATCAATATAAATTAGATTTAAGGCATTTGAACATAGTGCCTAACAATGGATTTGTAAAACTGACCTATGCTATCATGGTGCAGGTCCAATAAGTCACTGCAGGAATTCACTATCTTGGTCAAGGTTTTGACTTGCCATCGTGGTAAAAGGATTAGCCAATTCGCTTTTAAGAACTCGCGAATTGCCCAGGGTGCGCCGGACGTAGGGAATTGTTGTGTACGTCACTCGGGGAGGCTCCTTTCATGCACACAAGTTAGTGTAACTTGTGTAACCGTAGATAAAGTAGATAGATAGATAGATAATTCTTTATTGTACACAAAGAATTAGTACAAAATTGTGATACACAGTCTAATTGAAACATGCACAATGATGAAAATAAAGTGATCTCTTCCAATCAACCTTTGGATGGACAGGAATAAGTAAATAGACATAGACAAAGTACACAGCTGTTACTTTCATGTATGTGTGATATATGCTTATCCTGCCAATTAGGTTTATCGAACATCTTTTTTTTTATACTACGCCCACAGCAAACGAACGTGTAATCCACCTGATGGTAAGTTGAGTACAGCCCATAGACATCAACAATCCACAAAAGCAGATTATAGATGCGTCGCTGCAGCTGATGACTACGGTGTTATGCCTCATGTGCCAGTAATTTCGGGGCCTGATCTCACCACCAAACCGGAACACAATAATGGAAGCACTACTGTTTGGCGGCAGGTTAAAGGTGAGACGGCGGTGCTGCCGCCCTCGAGCTCATTCACAAGAGCCACCACCAGTTAAACATTAAACGTCTGTGAAATTTGGGCTTATTATCATTCTTAGCAAGGAGTTTAGAATTGCGCCGGGTGGATAACGATAGGCTCATCCCGTGTAACACATGTGCCACATCCTTTTGGTAAATTTAGACGTGACGTTATGACACCATAGAGTATTACAACATTACCATTCGACCTCCCGCTTGATATAGCTGCCAACATAATTATAAGCTTACCGTGTTCAAAATACGGAAGACAGTATTATTATGTCGGAATTCCCAAGGGTTTCTTTTTCCTCATAGCTTTTACAACCTTGCCAAGATGGCAAATGAGCTATATTTTCTTTATAGCCCCATCAGCATAAAAATTAACTTCGTATGTTTGTTTTCAAGGTTTTCACGAAAACAGAGCGATAAATGTGTCTATTAAGTTATTTTTTTCAGTGAGTTTCGGGCATTCAAGCTTATTATTAAATCAACACATAACGTTATGTTTAAGATCATTGTTTTGTTTCAAGAAAAATAAAGTAGAGAATGTTGTAGAATAAAACCGGCCAAGTGCGTGTCGGGCCACGCGCAGTAGGGTTCCGTAGCTAGTCGTAACAACATATTTCGACTTAAAAGGGATTTACTATCTGTATTAAACAAGTAACATCTTCATACAAGTCATTACTTTCAAAGGTTTTTTGTAATTTGCACGAATTATTCTAAGTAACTGCATTTTACACTTTGGACCCCAATTACTCTAGAACTAATTAAGTTAAAGTAACCGCTATAGTTTTCATGAAAAGTTTATTACATATACTACCAATTTTATATATGTATTATGTATGTTTATTTATGTTTCAAGAATTTTGAACGAAATATTCTGAGTAACTGCATCTGACATTTCGGACCCCTATTCCTCTTGAACTAATGAAGTGAACTTATCCGCTATAGTTTTTCTTTAAAGTTCATTACATGTACTACCGACACAATTTTTTTCAGATTTTGGGATCCAGTAGTTTAGCTTTTAGAGAGGGGGGGGACGCTTTACTCGAACAAAAATTTGCTCTTTAAAGTTAATTATCTCGCAAACGGATCTCTAAATCAAAAAACTGTCTTAGCAACCCCTAAACGTTTTTAAAAGTCCTATCTAACAATACCCCACACTATGAGGTAGGCGACAAAAAAAAAACATCCCTACTTTAAATGTAGGGGAGCTACCCGAAAAAAAAAATTTTTCCAAATTTTATTCTACGACTTTCTTTGTATAGTTAACATACATGTTTATGCAAAATTTCAGTTTTCTAGCACCAACGGTTTTGTCGCTATGCCTTGGACAGACGAACGGACAGACGGACATGGCGAAACTATAAGGGTTCCTTGTAGGTACTACGGAACCCTAAAAATAAGTAAATCATTCAATGAAATACGGGTGCCCGCAGTGCAAGATTAGCTGCGTCTTAGGCGCGACGTGTTGCACTCTCTTGAAAATGCCTACATATAAATAGGTGAAACCGCGGTCGACTAAATAGACAAACATTACGTGAGTAACACCCGTATTTCATAATTTTAATTATGTTACAAACTAACGTCAGTTTCAATATAAATGTAAGAATATTAATTATCTTCACGTTACTGCTGTATTTATCTAAATCAAACTTTCAATAATATAGTGCCGATTTCACCAAACGTGTTATAATACTACAGCTTTTGATCTTTCTGTCCCGTACAAACATTGAATGAGAGATAGAAATGCAAATATGGGTTTAGTAGACGGAAGCCTAAACTATCTTGTAGGTCTAGTGGTGAGTATATGCGTCACCTGATCTGGATCGGGATCAATTCTCAAGGCCAAAGGCCAAAGTATTATATGAGTTTTTCATCAGGTAATTGTCAATTGCAGGACACAGTCTGGAACTGTACCCGGTAGATAACGATAGGCTCACCGTCTATCACATGGGACCTAAACATCGCTGATTAAGAAATGAATTAATTAATTAACCTATTTGACGACCGGATGGCGGCGAGGGTACCTGCCTGCGAGCCCGAGGTCGCGGGTTTGATTCTTACTTAAGACAAATCTTTGTGTGCATGAACATGGGGATTTGTCTTAGTCTGGGTGTGTCTATGTATAATTAGTATGTATTTACAAAAGAAAAAGTGTGTGAAAATGTATTGGTATCAGCTATTCTAGTACCCATAGTACACGCTCTGCTTAGTTTGGGACTAGATGGCGTTGTGAGATATTTATTTATTTGTTTGTTAAGTGTGGGATACACACGCACATTTTACTTCTTGATTAGTAAGATGTACATTAAGTCCGCCCATGTACCATTTTTGTGCTAGTTTTTAAATAAATAAATAAATGTACCTCTGCCATACGCTTCTATATACATACAAGCGAAACGTTATGTTTAAGAAACAGTCAGACATGACAATAAAATCACGCCTTTCTCATAGCGGTAGAGCCTCCTATATCTTGCCTCTAGATTGCGTCCGAAATTCCGGAAACTATTTACCTGCCCACAAAGTTTTCAAAATGGCCGATAGATGTCGCACCCGATTCATCTTCCCTTGTGGAGTAATCTTGTAAGTGCGTTTAGAAAAAACCCGTCAATATCACTTGACAATAGAATGAGGTTGGGATCGATCAGCTGGCGACTTTAGTGGCAGAGCTTTTTGGGATCGAGCAGAATAATAATTGGAAAGCATAAAGGAATAATGACTATTTTAACACGCTTATATTAGCTTCACCTGTATGTATGTATGTAACCGACTCCTCCTGTATGTATGTATGTAACCGACTCCTTTGGACTCGATTTTGACCCACTTTAAACGGACAGATTAAAAAAACGTGGGGCGCTCTGTGCCATATTTTTCGTCTATCGAGCAACCCACGCTTTTTTCAGCTTATATTAGAAATTATTTTTCACTTTTTAGTTAGAAGTACTTTAAAAGCGTGTTTTTTTGTTTTTTTAAATATTATTTTTTTATTTTCGTATTTGAAACACCTCTCGATGTTACAAAAAATACTTTGATATCTCACAAACTGCCTGAGATAATACTATTTTAAATTTACATTAATACTAGACTTCCCCAAACGCTCCAAACAAACGGCTACAATGGCGTGACGTCACGCTTGGGTATTTTGTATGTGAAGTTACGAATTTCGTTTGATAGCGGCGCAGTAAGCTATAACGCGGTTCAAAGCGCGTAGATAATAGGTAATATACCGAATTTTACGCGGATGAAGTCGCGGGCAAATGCAAGTTTATTATATGGGGCTCCCTCCCATATTTCGGTTTAAAAACACTTTATTTCTCAAAAAGACAATCGTCGCTTACATGAGAAAACAATTTTAAAACTTAAATACAAATTAAGAAATGACCCGGTGTGGGTATATTTATATTGTTTCATTATTTTCTATATTTGTATGTATATAAAGTATGCCGTTTAATCTATATTCAATTAATAAGTTAATATTGCACCTACCATAGTTTTTCGCAGCATCACCCAAAGGTTAACTGGTAGAAAATGCCAAGGGCATTAAGGCCGCCTTTGCCTTGTAAATTTGCATGAAGTGTAAAAATAAATAGATAAATATCACTGTCTTGTTGGTCTAACAGTTATGAGGCAATAAATAAATATTAGACGACCTAATGGCGGAGCGGGTAGTGTACCTGCCTGCGACGCCGAGGTCGTGGGTTCGATTCCCACTTAAGACAAATCTTTGTGTGCATGAACATGGAGGATTGTCGTAGTCTGGGTGTTTCTTTATATGTATTTACAAAAAGAAAAAGTACATATGTATTAGTATCAGTTATTCTAGTACCCATAGTACAATCTCTGCTTAGTTTGGGACTAGATGGCGTTGTGTGTGAGTTGTGAAATATATATATATATTTATATTTAATATATTGTGTCCATATAGGTGATAAAATCGTTTACTTCGAACTATACAGAGCCACAAAGGCGACTATGAATTTTCAATATAGGCGCAAATCTGTTTGTATTGAAGCGTCCCGAAGTGAAAGCAAACGAGACTTCGGTATGTCTGTTTGTCCTGCTAGTTGCGTCGGTCAGACCGATGCGATGTTTATTCAATGAGAGATTTCGAAGGAATCTCCACTTCTAGGTAGACAGAGCTCTTGTCAGAAACTCGTGGCTAAAAGAAAGTCGAATCGAACGAGAACACCGTCGCGAACGAATCTTGCAGGTTAAGCAATGCTAACCGCGGTCGGCCGTGGATGGGTGACCATCTTTAGCATAACGAGTTTTCCTTCGTGCCTCGGAGAGCACGTCAAGCCGTCGTCCCGGTTGCCATTTGAACATCTATGGCAGTCGTTACGAGTAGTCAGAGACCAGAAAGTCTGACAACTAGTCTAACAAAGAGTATTGTATTACCTCGTACTGGGTTGTGAACATCTGATGTCAGTCGCTCCACTTAAAATACTGATATTTAGCTAAATCCGTTTAACTAGAAGCCGACCCTAATCTAATTGGGCAAAGGCTCGGCAAAAGACAGAGCTCTTATGAAAGAACTTGAGGGCAGAAACACCACATTACCTTTAACCTGCCACCAAATAATAGTGCTTGCATTTCTGTATAACGGTTTGGTGGTGAGATCAGGCCCTGAAAGAACCTGCACATAAGGAATAACACTAGATAGATGTCTGAAAATGTATAACTGACTTTGTAGTTTTTGTGGCACAAAAAAAGCTGTGTTCCTCTATGAAATTCTCATTGATATCTGCCAATTCCATCAGAAACATGTATGTTCGAGTTCGGCAAATACGCGGGAAAGAAAAAAATCCTTCTGCTAAGTTGATGTTATGAACTAGGCCAAAGCGAAATCAAATGCAATCGAAATAGGTTTTTTGGAAATTTTGTGCTACCAATATTTGCGTAGAAAAATAGTTCAGTAGAGCCTTTGTGGACAATCTCTAGACAGGAAACAATACCTTTTTCATCATTAACCTGTTAATAGGCATCATAAATAATTAAATTTTTTTGAGTATTCAAAATACCTCTCGATATTAGAAACAAAATATTAATAAATCCGACGTGAGGTGAAGGAATTATTTTTGAGAATACGGGTTACTCACGTTATTTTAGCCGGGATATGCCGACTAGTTTTAAATCTATTACGTAGATTCATCAACTGGTTTAACGATTAATCGTGTTTCGCGACGGCTAATATATCGTGAGTAACCCGTATCAATAATAATTAGAAAGATAATTAATAGAATTGCTTTGTTAATCAGCCTTGTATTGCCCCTCGATCAAGAGATTTATCTAGCACTTACCATCATGCAGACTGCAAGTCTTTGATCAAACATAAACACACACTCAAATTAAACATTGCCGCCGGACTCGTCAGTAAACAAAGTAAACATACGCCTCCAAAACGGGTGTGTAACGGTTGATATAATAACAAAAAATCTAACGGTCACTTGACATAATATCACTTAATATAATTTTATTTAATATAACGATCAGTTGTCATATTGATCTGTTGATATAATTTCATTTTATCTAATTTCTTTTGATATAATGAACACTTTTTATAATGCACATTTGACATAACATTCGTTTAGTATATTATTTATTTACTATAATATTCATAATCTCTAAGTAACTTTTAATATAATTTAGAATATTCGATACGATTTTAAACGCCTATGATGTGTTAAGATTAAATAACTAATATAGCTATTGTATTAAGTTTTTGTTCTTCCCTTTATACCCTATACATCACCCAACTATTGTTACCAGGAGGATCTGGATGCAATCTGGACTTTAGGGCACCCCGACTCGGATAGGGGAATGGCGGGGTCTACGACCCCGCCATCCCCTTCGTGGTTTTTTTTTTTAACCAACCAGAAGTAGGAGCCCCGCGAAGCGAGGTCGGACCAAGTCCGACCTCGACCAGAAAATTAGGTCAAAAGAACATTAGGTTAAATGAAAGTTATATTAAAAGAATATTATGCATTTTGAAAATTATATCATATGAACTTTATACAAAATGTTATTATATCAAAGGAAGATTATATCATATAAAACATTATATCATATGAAATTAGGTTATTTGATATTATAGCATATGAAAATTATAACATATGAACGTTATTTCAAGTAAAATTAGAGCATTTGTTATTATATCAAACATTACACACCCAGAACATACCTGTAAAACCTTATTATTCTCCGACCTAATAACCACCATCTTACCTATGCACTACATGACGTCAAAGCGATCTAGGCGAGTGCCTCGCAAGCTCTACTGAACATGTCACAACTAGTTACACGGCAGTACAACCGCATACGTCACCACGCATACTTGCGCATGAGTTGAAGCAACACGCGTTTGCATATTCAGAACATGGTCTTTGATAGTTAGTTTTTGTTCGGTGGGTAAGTTAAGATGCTCTTGATTTGATGTGATAGGTTTCTTGAATAGGTTGTTATAGTAATGGAAGTAACTGTCTTGTCAATCTTGTTGCTTCAGATGTCAGATTCGGTAGCAATGTTGGAGTTCTCTCATTGAACCAGTTAATTTTACCAAATTAATTGGGGGTTCAAACAAATGCGGATAACAGTTTGTATTGAGAAGTGAGTTTGTTCGTCTGACATTGAGTTCATGACGGATCATTTTCTAATTGATTAATTTTATAGCATTTAGCTATGTAACATAGCATACTTGATTGTTTCGTATTGAGTTGAGAAATACACAGGACTGGCAAGACGGGACCGTAGCTTTATTGGCAATGCGGTGGAACGGTAATCCGAGATCGCAGGTTCGTGTCTCCATATTCTTTCGTGTTAACATTTTCTAGGTTAAGCAAAATCGTCAGGTGTTCTGAGTTTTGATTGCAACGAGACTTTATATGATCTAAAGAATTAACGTGCTCTCAAAGACAGCCTCAACATCTTTTTTATGTTTACGTCCGGCGCACCCTGGGCAATTCGCAAGTTCTCCAAAGTGAATTTACTAATCCTTTCACCACGATGGCAATTCAAAATAAAATTTGACTCAGCCATCGACACGACGAAGAAGAAGAAGAAGAAGAATGGTTACCCCGTACTCAACCAACCGAATACTATTACAATATTGCAACTTATGGAAATGTCAACAAAATCGCTGTTGCATATTCATTTCGACACTAATTAGCCCGGTTAAATTAGACCAAAAAATAAGAGTAAGGTTACATAAATTCCCACCAAGCTGAAAATCGGTAAGATTGTTTAAAATATCATTAAAAACAAAATTTGAAAGTTCCCCATCTTTCCCCTGTAAGCAAAAAAAAAAATTCAAGGTCAAAGGTAAAAAAATGTTTTTCGCGATTTTCAGCAAAACGGTAAGTTTTATCATAAAACATTTAAAACAAAAATTGTAGATCATAAAATTATCTACAAAAAATTAGTTTTTTTTTTTTTTGGCGTATACGCCAAAAAAAAAACCGCTAAGTACACTACCTCATAGGTGGCGAGGAAACGTGTGCATATTATGACGATTAAAACTTCTACAACTTTTTGAATCGTTATATCTCAAAAACGGTGGCGCGTAGAAAAAAAGTATTAATTAATTTTTTGTAGATAATTTTATGATCTACAAGTTTTGTTTTTAATGTTTTATGATAAAACTTACCGTTTTGCTGAAAATCGCGAAAAACTATTTTTTTTACCTTGAATATTTTTTTTTGCTTACAGGGTAAAGATGGGGAACTTTCAAATTTTGTTTTTAATTATATTTTAAACAATCTTACAGATTTTCAGCTTGGTGGGAATTTATGTAACTTCGAATGTCTAAATTGACCGGAGTATAATCGTCTTAACTAATTAGGTCAATATTGTAACGCTGAGAAAATGATGAGACTTTTGGTTGTTTCTATTATCTTAGTAGTTTTTTGTGTCTGTCTTTTTGCTTGTTTCTCTTTTATTGATAAAATTATATAAATAATCATAAATATCACACAATGCCATCTAGACTATAAAATATAATATAATACTATCATCCAAACTAAGCGGAGCTTGTACTATTAGTACTAGAATAACTGATACTTATACATAATTATACTTTTCTTTTTGTAAATACTTACATATTGTTCATAAAAACACCCAGACAAAGACAAACCCCCATGTTTATGCACAAAAAGATTTGTCTTAGATTAGATCAGATTAAGATTTTAGATTTTCACGTTAGATAGAACGCGAGACATGTTGTATTTATGTATTTTACATACATACGCCCCGTGCCAAACTTCATGCATATTTTATTCGGTAACTTGGACACTAGCCGTTAATTGAAAATGGTAGTAGCAGCTAATAACTTAATAGTTTACTAAACTTACTATACTTTAATATAGTTGTAACGTTCACAAATTAGCTAGTGATTGTGTATTCTTTAAAGAGGCATTACATTTTTTATTTGGAGGTGATTTTCAGCTTTAAAATTAGAACCATTGCGGCGCAAAATGTATGCAAATTTTAAAACGGCTTAAACTGGTCCAACATTTTTCGTCAAAGCGATTTACGGTCAATTTTACCAAAATAAAATTATAGATGCAGGTCCTGGTTACTACAAGGCGCCTAACATAGGCTACTTTTTATCGATGTACATTCAGCTGCGGAGTAAACTCATCCCTTTGAAAAAAAGTACTTCAGGGAGTAAGATCTCTCTGCAGCTGATTGTAGCTACCATGCTGACGAAACATGGGCGAAAGTTAGTTGTTTGTTTGATAATGCAAATCTTGAGTCTCGATTTATTTTTGTGTTTGATAGTACCTACTCCCAATAAAGGTCTTTAGATATTTAACACTTCACTAAACTCCACGGGAGCGGAGCAAAATATATTTATATATATTATATTTCATATATTTCACAACTCACACACAACGCCATCTAGTCCCAAACTAAGCAGAGCTTGTACTATGGGTACTAGAATCACTGATACGAATACATTTATACTTTTCTTTTGTAAATATATACTTATTATACATAGAAACACCCAGACTAAGACAAACCCCTTGTTCATGCACACAAAGATTTGTCTTAAGTGGGAATAGAACCCAAGACCTCGGCGTCGCAGGCAGGTACACTACCCACTCCGCCATCTAGTCGTCAAATGGTTGAATACAACTAATTCCACGCGGACGAAGTCGCGGCCAATACCTAGTAAATAATATAAATATGTATCTATTTGTACCCCTCAAAGTAATATAATTTGATCAATACCTTTCATTATTTAATAATAACAACAACATATGCTTAGCATACCGATCATCCGCTTTGCAAAAAGCCTATCCCGCCAAGCGTGAGTTGCACCTGTCTTAGGGCTTCGGTATAGGGTTACCACACTTGTCGGTCTTCAGGACCGTCTGCGGCGACAGAAGGGTTAAAGCACCCGTCGATATTATAGGGTTAGGCGGCCATATTGTATTTTTGTGCAAGGGCAAACATAATTTGAGCTACTGTTGCTTATTTTTCGTCAGCTTCCGCTTGCAGCATATCACTTTTACAAAAATAAAAAATATAACCCAACGTAGCACTCGCCGAGCCAGTTTTATAGTATTACCTAAAATTAGAACCAACTATGGCAAATCAATGCTAACCTTTGAAGGAGCCCAACTGTACAACAAATCGTCCCCACACATTAAAAATGTACACTCATTTAATGCATTCAAAAATAAGCTAACACAACACATTTTAGATATTAACTAATAAGATATTTAATATATTTTGAATTCGTAAATGTCTAAACGACGAATTTAAAACTTAATTTTATATAACACACACAAATAAGTAATAATTAATAACTATAAATAAATTAATTAAAATTAGTTTTATTTTTTTCAATTAGATTTATTATTAGTCATTACTTATTTTTAGTTAGATTATTTTCCTTTAAATTTCATATAATATATTAAATAACGATGTTATTTTATATAAATTCATTGTTCTCAAGTAAGTGACTTATTTTTTCATTGAGAATAAAGATATTTAAACCTAAACCTAGCATATTTACATTGATAAAAGTAAAAGTCTTACTTATTAATAATAAAAATCTTGGCTATATAAATCGAGCTATCTAAATGTCAAATCTGATCAGTAGTTTTTGCGTGAAAGAGTAATAAACATCCATACATGCTCACTTTTGACGTGTAAATCTTAGTACGACATGATCTAATTTCAAAGTCTCAAGTACAAATTCAAATCTTTATGCTCTCTCAATAGCTTTTTGTGGTAAAACATACTTCATTAACAACTAGCCTACATACTTCCAAATAATTCCACAACGTACCAAAAAACGTCACAACTAGAATTAAATTCAAACGATCACAAAAACTTGCTTATTTCACGGTTCCGGAGCCTAAATCAACACGTTTTCCGTGGTGTTGTTACAAAAACATTTGTATGTACACACGGATACCGATCAACCTATACATTTCCAGTATAAGCTGGTGTCTCATTGTACGGAAAGTCTGTACAATGCTATACCATCTAAAAATATTTATTTATTTCAATAACAATTTACATTACACTTTTTATTAACATTTAAAATTACACTATAATATAAGGGAGAAAACTAAATATATGCCTAATTATATATACATGAAAAAAAAAAAAAAATAAAACAAACTTATTAAGAAGAAGATTAAATAAAAAGTTCAGGTGTCAAAAAATACATCCGCATCAATGTCGACCGTGGGTAACGTGCCCAGAAGGCTGGCGGCATTGCCACGTTGTATGGCAATGCTGATCCTTTGTCCAAAGAAGAAACCAGCCCTCTGTTCACGTGAAGAGTCAACTAGTCTTTTACTAATCTCATTAAAAAGAGAACGGGCTCGAGGACCCCACGGACCCAGCGTCTCGACCCCAAACGGCTCAAATATATAATTACCAATAAGAGAATTGTATTTGCGCCGCTTGAGAGTCTCCGCTGAAGCAGCAGCAGCGCCAGCACAAGCTGATGTGCTTGGAAGGTGTGATGGCGCAAGGGTGTCGACGCATGTTGCGTCATCTGGAAATGTATAGGTTGGTGTGTAGCCGTTTGTACTATAGCTTATAGTGTTTATTAACTATTGGGATGAGAATTAAAAGGTGTTAATATTTAACTTGTTTTGTTTTGGAATAAGATTATTTTGTTTGATACTTTTTATGTTATATAGGATTGAACTCTGGGTGGTCCAGAGAATGGGAACAAAAATTGAAATTTCAAAAATACAAATACAAATGAAAAGAAACAAAAATCCAAAATCATTTATTGACTGAAAGTGTTGTTTACAACTAGTTCTTAAATATTATTTGGTAAGTTTGAGATATATATGTATCTAAATTACAGTTTATTTATTATACGTAGACCGCATCATCACTTATCCATAGGTGAGATCGTGGTCAAACGCGTGCCTATCTACCATAAAAAAAATATACATTTGTAAACGATCGACCCTCACCAATATTTTTATAAATAAAGATCCACGACATTTTTTATTTATTTTTGTAATAATAACAACAAAAGAAGGAACGAAATTATTTATACAAAACAAAAAGTTAACCTTACCTTTTATACATTTTAATATCATAAAAAACGTAAGATTATCTGTCTGTCCTAAGGGTCCGATACGTAACTCGACACTACACAAAAAGCCGCATCCGCCACGCCGCAACAAAAAAACAAAAAAAAACCGTTGCGTTCCAAATTCAAATTCAAGTTTCAAATTTAATTGTTAACTCTCGAACGTTAACAGTTAACAAGAAAATTAAACTGGTTAACATGAGCGTTGTGAGTTGTGACATTACCCTGTAAATGTTAGGGATATATTGTACCCCAGGAGACCTGAACTAAATGCAGGTACCCAGTCTTGGAATTACGTTATTGCGGACAACCCCCTGGTTCGTCTTAATTAATTTTAGTCGGCCCTGGCATCGAATCCAACACCTCAGCTATATAGTTTGGGCACGTCTCTTTAAGCTAGCTTTGGTTAAGTGGTTAGGTAATATTTATTCTATTAAAATCTAGGTCGGAATGTACTTGAGTTGATTTTTTTTAGATTCAAAGATATAGTTTGAAATCGTTTTTGCGATTTAATTTTACGATGTAACTAGTTATTTATAAATTTTATAAGATATTATTATTAGGCAAATTCAATGGATTATTATTGTAATGTTTTGAACTAAAATCAATTTTATCGGATATTACAGTAACGAAGCTTTTTGTAACGTTACTTAGTAACTTTTCCAAAAAAAACTATAAATTCGAATCCTTTTTTGGTTTTGAAGTTAGCCGTAAATGGAATGTCACTGGTCGGTATTGGCAACACTCGAGTATGGTGCTCGATTGGTCAATTCTTACTTAAAATCCGTCAAGATCCTTGATTTTACCTTATATGAGACAATTATTCGACGCCCGCACTAGGAATAACTCCTGTGTCGCTGGGGTGTTGACAAACATACATTTCACACACACAAAGTACACTCAGAGTCAGAACAAATCTTTGCGAATCACAAAAAGATTTGTCCCGTGCTTTCAACAACGACAAGCGCAGTTAAAAGCGGCGAGGCGACCGCTTCAACCACTACGCCAACCGTGCATTCACTTTTCACGTGTTTGACTTCTACTACTCAATATAGGGCTTCTGACTTATAACTCCACTGTGGTAGAACATTATGTAGAAACCAGTATAGAATCCAGAACCTAAAAAAAAGTCGAGGAAGTAAATAATAATAAGAATAAGATACATTTATTCCGCAAATCTTAAAATTATATGAACAATTTTAGAACTACTTATTTCTATTAAAAATATGAACGAACACTACAGTACATGTTCCAGAAAAGGTACGCACCTCAGCATAATACTGCAGTACATTAGCACCACAGCGCTGATGAATATCAGCGCTGGTGCGCCCTGATCGTGAGTTAGACAATGTGACATTAATTTTATAAATAATACATTTTAATACGTTCCACTGACACAATAATTAGGAATTTAAAACCAAACAACAAATATATATCTAAAGAAACTATTTTTACGAGTTTTGTTTTATTTAATAATTTTATTTTATTCTTTTATTCAATGTGTATATATAGTTAGGTATTTATTTCATTAGTTTAAAATATTAAATTATAGTTAAGTTAGTATTGTAAATATTTAATAAATAATAATGCCAAATAAGTTGTCAAGCAAATTTATACATTAATAATGACTTTAACTTAATTTTATATTACTATTAACATCTAGATATACTCTGATTAATATCAAAATAACACTAAAATCCTGAAAAGGAAGTCAAAATAATTCGCACGCAGGTCTAGTTTTCAGCGCCACGAAACATGAGTTTGGCACCCCTGAAAATAATATTCATAGACACGTCCTGTTAAAACTAAAACGTTAAATATTCGTCGTCTTTGCCAACATTTTGGAAAAAACGGGACATCCATCCAGTTTTAACGAATCCTTTTTTTTTCATGTAGGGTCATTTAAAAATAAATATACAGCCTTACTACAGCATAGTCGATAACGCTGTATTTTGTTCTGCTGATTTTGAACTTTTCGTTTTGGACCATAATTGATATGTTTATTTTTGTCCTGTACCGCCATTTTCTTTGTGTCTCTAGTCTAGCCACTCTCCCTAGCCTTTTGCATCGTCGCGATTTTTCCTGCATCGTAGAAATTCCAAGCAAGCAATAAAACACACTTTTTACATAATGTTGATTTAAGAGTACCTAAATAAAAATTACATTTTTTTATAGAAAAACGCAATACAGAAAATAAAGTTGACATATTACTTTCAAAATTCAGTATTGGTGTAGTTATAGAAGCTACCCCTTAGTATTTTTAAAATTACCCTGGCCCAGCAAAAAGTCTGTCGTCGGTGCCATAAATTTTGTCCAAGCTCAATGTATTATGTATGCGTACAGGCAGATTTTTTTTATTCTCGCTGTCATCGTTTAGCTATAAGGGCTATATTTGCTTAACCATGTTATTTGTCAGATTAGGTCACTCGGGGAACTGTTTTTCATCATTATTATTAGCTTTTTACAAATCTTTGTTTGGTAAAAAAACTTGTCTTGAAATTTTTTTGGTGTGTAAAATTCGATTTTGTAACTAAAGGGCATGCCCAAAAACTGTATCGCCATAACCCTTGTGTCACGCATATAAGATAGTAAATAATTTATAGTTTAAGGTTTGAATATTATCTAGTAATAAATTATTAGTAAATAAATTAAGATTTAAATAAAAAAAAGTTATTTTCTATTTAAACATGAAGGATGAACGGAGCGCTGAACATTTTCTCATAGATCACGTGTTTTTACATTTGTTTACAAACATTTTTCATGAAACTATTAAAATTTTCGGCTTTAAATTATACTTTTATATTATTTTTTATATAATACAGCAATTTTTATCTCGAAATAGTCACATAATAGGTAGCACAGCAGCGATACACATTTCCATAGCCAATTGGTCATACCCCTTTACATTCACTATTTATACTCTACTATCTATACCTTTTGTAAACGGACTAACCATTAGCAGAGATGTCAAAATAATAGGTTACCCTTACCTGTTATTTTAGGCCCCATGTAATTAGAAGCGAGCCTTAAATTCACTCACGTGTTGAAACTATCAAACACAATGTCAGTTACTGTACTGACTAAAATACCTGAAAACAAAATAACACTTTTGAACCCGAAAACTGTTAAGTATAGTATAAACTAGAGGCGTAAACAAGCTTATTTGAATTTTTTTGGTTTATAATAATAAATTGTTTATTTTCTCTACACACAAGGTCTTATAATTAGATTAATTTGTAGACATCCGTTTATTTTTACCTAATGTGAGAGACTGGTGCCTGATGTAGGTTCTGAGTAAAAACCTGGTCGCCAGTGCCCACCCTTGGCTAAAAATTAACAGTTTTCTGTTGAAAGAAAAACAATAACTAAAACTAAAACTAAATATTGGTTAATATCAAACAATATAATACTAAGATCCAGTTTTAGAGGTCCCGGATCGATCTTAGTCGCCCCATAAAATATAACCTGACCAAATATAGAAGTCCCACTAGTTACAACACAGCTGTTACTTTCATTTATGTGTGTAATAAAGCAGCGATAGCCGAGTGGGAGACCGTAGGACTGCGAAGTCAAAGGTCTCGGGTTCGAACCCACGGCACACACCTCTGTCAATAAATCGTTAAAATTCGTCTTTTCGAAGATATGTGTGTATTTATCATATAAAATATCGCGTGCTAACGGTGAAGAAAAATATCGTGAGGAAACCTACATGTCTGAGAGTGCCTAAATAGTGCTCGAGGGTGTGTGAAGTCTACCAATCCGCACTTGGCTAGCGTGGTGGACTGTGGCCTAACCCTGATCAACATGAGAAGAGGCCCGAGCCCAGCAGTGGGACATGTATTAGATACAGGGCTGCTATTGATGTTTGTAATATACTTATCCTGCCTTATAGGGTTATCTAACACCTCTGAAATAGGAGCTAAGTTTAACAACTCAAACACAACACTTCACTAAATTTGCCTTGAAGAAACCTTAAATATTGCAAGAACTATTAGTTACTAAATATAGAATTGAAATACTGAGAAAAACCTAAGTTATTTAGCTAAATAATTAAATTAATAGTTTAAGTTTAAAGTCGAGATAACTTAAGTGTACAACTGTTACCAGTTAAAATACACTCTTAACTGTTAAGTATTCGTTAATTTCTAACTTAATTATTGCTTATAACTTAAAGTTTATATATTTTTTTTATAGATATATTTCTTGTCACCTGAGGTTCCAGCTGAAAATATGTTGAGCTTGTGGCCTTTTAGGTACCATCATAGCTTAGCAAGCCTGAAACATGAACTCAGTTGCAACTTGCAAATCTATAAATCAATGTATTATAAATTCTGTATTTATTTTTATTTTTTTAGTGCCTAAATTCAATTTTAATTTTGATTTTAATTTTTCTTCTTTGCGTGTCAATGGAAAAACACAGGTAAATGCATAATATTAAAATTTTGTTTGACCAAAACTTTGCCACAAGAACGGCATTATCGGTGGCGCTCCACAGGTCGTCTATGGTACAGGTGGTGGGACATAAGGGGCATGTAATAAGGTGAGCTATCGTTCTGGGACTGACACCGCATTCACAATCGGCGAAGTCTGCATAATTCGATTTTAATTTATAATAATAATTTGATAGTGTTCTAATACATATATTATTTTTACTTTACTTTTTTTTATTTATTTTTTTAAACGACGTTCGCACTAGGTATTACACCTGTGTCGCGAGGGTGTTCACAAACATACATTTCACACACACACAAGCACACCCAGAGTAAGAACAAATCTTTGCGAATCACACAAAGATTTGTCCCGTGTGAGGATCGAACCCACAACACCAGCGCAGTTGAAAGCAACGAGGCGACCGCTTTAACCACTACGCCAACCGTGCACTCTAACTTACTCACTTTATCACAAATTCTGATTAAAATAGTCGAGATGTTATATTATGTTGGATCAAACCTTTTGCTTTGTAGAAGAAAAGTGTTGAGATCTTTTTTGTAGACAATTTTACGTTCTACAAACTTTTCTGAACTATTTTTCGATATTATTATTGAAAATACGGGTTACTCACGTTACTTTAGCCGGGATATGCCGACTAGTTTCGAATCTAATACGTAGATTCATCAACTGGGCTGTTATTCGCGTGTCGTCACCTCCGCGCGACGTCTAGCACAGTGCTAGACGTATTAGATTCGAAACTAGTCGGCATATCCCGGCTAAAGTAACGTGAGTAACCCGTATTTTCAATAATAATGTCTTCACCTCACGTCGGTTTTAATAATATTATTATATTTTTCGATAGCTCTCGATGTTTCAGAGATATACGCAAAAAACGCAAATATGTGATCTTTGAGCTCGAATAAAAAACAACGCACAAGTGGGATCGATGGGGACTTTTGCCATATCATTAGTAATGACGTATTCAAGGCCTGCACAAAAATCCAACTTGTTGGTAATTAATGCAAACTGGAATGTCTATTTTGACTGGAGTACTTATCTACTACCTACGACGAATCCCCTCCTCTAAAACTTGCTTCTATTACATAAACTGTCAGCGTAAAACACCTCTGCTTACCTCATAAAAGCTACAGTCTTGAAGCTATGAATATTGTATCCGTTTGTTCATAAATGAAGGAGTAGCAAACAGTAAAATAATAAGGATGACAGTAAAGTTGCGCGTGTTGGAAACATCTATAAGGGTAAGGTCTTAGTGATGGCGGGAAGCGATTTTACTTAAGTGAGATAAATAATAAATAAATAAATTTGGATTTTTTTTATATTAGATAGAACGCCAGAAGCAATTACACTATCCAATGGTCCCAATGACAAGGCCAAATACACACATTCACTCGCTCAAGCACACCCAGTCTCAGAACAAATATTTGCGAATTACACAAAGATTTGTCCCATGTGGGGATCGAACCCACAACACCAGTGCAGTGGAGAGCGGCGAGGCGACCGCTTAAACCACTACACCACAGGTGCAGACATATTTCTTAAAAACACATCTGCGGTATCTAAAAAATGGAATGATGGATGAATATTAAGAAGTCATTTAATGAAAATTTTAAAATTATGCCAATAGATAGCAAATAACATAATATCATAGCCTATATTACACAGAAGGGTGTGGCAGAGGTGTATAACACGCACAGTTCACCTGCTATGTTTAGTTTCCAAGGGATAGGAGGTGAGCCAATCGCCATCCACTGGACACAATTTTTTTTTTTTTTTTTTTTTATTCCACTGAGGTGGCAAACAAGCATACGGCCCGCCTGATGGTAAGCAGTTACCGTAGCCTATGGACACTTGCAACGCCAGGGGCATCACGCGTGCGTTGTTTATTAATTAATTATTAATTAATTAATTTAATTATAACTTTGTGCTGCTTCTGCATCTAAGACCACCGCTGCATCGGAGCAGTTAACGTTTAGTCACACCGTTATCTCATTCCCGTATGCAGATACCATAAACGCTACCGCTTCTATCCTGTCAATACACATAAATAAATATATAATAATATTTTACTGGTGATAGAGCTCTTGTGAATGAGCTCGAGGGCGGCAGCACCACCGTCTCACCTTTAACCTGCCGCCAAATAGTAGTGCTTCCATTACTGTGTTCCGGTTTGGTGCTGAGATCAGGCCCTGAAATGACTGGCACATGAGAAATACCACCGTATTCCTCAGCTGCAGCGACGCATCTATAATCTGCTTTTGTGGATTGTTGATGCCCATGGGCTGTACTCTATTTACCATCAGGTGGACTACACGTTCGTTCGCTGTGGGCGTAGTATAAAAAAAAAAATCCGCTTCCACTCACACCTCGCCCTTACCCCGACTTATTCATTTTCTTTGAAACGTGCACACAACTTTTGAGACTTTAATAAAAGTGTTGCCTCTAAATATGTAGTGTCGCCACAACGGATGCAACCCTTACGTAGCTTCACGTAGCTCATAGTTGACGGATTTTTTGCTTCTAATTAGTTCTAGTGGGTCGCTACCTTTATGTAAAATTGGGTCAGGGTGATGATGAGTTGTGTGTGATGTTGATGTGTGTGTGAGTTGGATATGTGTGTGTGTTAAAAGAAGCTTTGGAATTCCAGAAATGAAAATGTGTTGGTATGGTTCTTTGGTTTTAAAAGGTAATATGCCGACAAATTGTAGTGCGACTTCTGAGTTCTATGTTGAAAAAGATACAAGTTTCAAACAGGACGGTTTATATTGTAGTCATGGTTGAGCTACCATCTCATTTTTAGGGTTTCGTAACCAAAGGGAAACGGAACCCCATTACTAAGACTACGCCGTCCGTCCGTCAGTTTCTCTGTCACCTGTTTGTATCTCATGAACTGTGATAGCTAGACAAGTGGAATTTTCACAAATGATGAAAAACTGTTGCCGTTATAATAAATAATACCAAGTAGGCTGGGCCCCCATTTAAAATACAACAAACGTGATTTTTTTGGTCGTTTTGCTCGATATTGTTATCGCCAACAGGTGGACGCTTCAAATATACACAGAATATTTAGTTATATATTTATAAATATGGAAAAAAACAATTAAAGGGCCGTATTTCTCGTTATCATAGCCGATTAGGACACCGTAGGATTGCGGAGTAAAAGGTCTCGGGCTCGAACCCACGGCACACACCTCTGTCAATAAATCGTTTATATCTTTTCGAGGATATGTGTGTATTGAAATATTATATATTATTATTTTTTTCTATGTATAACGTCTTGGTCTTAAACTGTAATGTTGTACATATGTATAAGTAAATAAATAAATTAAATGATAATAATAATCGCTCGCTAACCAGTGAAGGTAAACATCGTGAGGGAACACGCATGCCTGAGAGTGCCTAAAACTACTCGAGGGTGTGTGAAGTCTTCCAATTCGCAATTGGCCATCGTGGTGGTCTATGGGCTAACCCTTCTCATTATAAGAAGAGGCCCGAGCCTAGCAGTGGGATATGTATTAGATACAGGGCTGCTATTATTTTATATTATTATTTAATTTTCAACATTGTCAACGTTTTTTTCATTTATGGTTATAGAAATGTTATCTGTATTTTGCATAGAAATCTTAATAACTAGTCAATAGAAATGCTATCGACTATCTTTTAACACTGGGACGCATGTCGCCGGTTTTCAAATACCGCTTTTTGTATTCCTGCAAACAAAATTATTCTTTTTGGCGATGACATTAAGACGACAATTCCTCAACTCGCACTTGTGTTCGATTAGACAAATGCGCTTGTATTCCTGCAAACAAAATTATTCTTTTTGCGATGACATTAAGACGACAATTCCTCAACTCGCACTTGTGTTTGACTTGACAGATGCGCGGCGACAAGGTCACGCGTCTTTGACATTTCTATTGCCTTATTATTATGATTTCTATGGTATTTTGTCTAAAATAATTAATCTAATGTATTTCTTTTATGTTTTTGTTGCAGGTAAGCCATAGTATACAGTCTTATCCAGTTCTAAAATAGAGTAAGTTTATTAAATTGTGTTTTATTTAAGAAATAGCTTAAGTCCACGCCTCCGTAATATACCACCATCCATCCTGAATTATAATATACTCAAGCTATTTTGAGTTTATCGCTTACAAATAGACCACGCGGCAGAGAAAAGATTGTAGAGATAGGTATATGACTAATATTTTTATACTAGCGGCGTTGGTGCAATGGATAAGCCATCAGTCTTTTGATCGAGAAGTCGTGGGTTCGAATCCTTGCCATTATCTCACGGACGTGAACTTTCTTCTAACACAAGCGATTTAAGCTTAACTAGAGGGTAGCTAGGTAAACCAACCGGGAAAGCATACGAGCGCGAGGTAGATTTTGTCATGTTTTTTTCACGTTTCTCCTATATAATGTCTTGCTCGTATGCTTGTCCCCCCAGAATACTACTAATTTGTATTTACAATTAATATGACCACGATAATACTTACAACAGCTAACATTGTTTTGATCGGTATTTTATTGTTACCTAGCAACAATTTCAGTACACAGGTAAAAGCTAGTATTTAAGAAACAAACGAAATAATATAATATAGATAAAAGTCGAAAATTAATTATTAACTTTCCTTTAGGGATATTAAAATTAACATACAGACGTTAAGATTGCTCATTGAATCAAAAGAATATTTTCTTTGATATCTTTGTATTAAATATTTGAATTTGCTACTTTAATATTAATTAACATTATAGGTATAAGTAGAGAGAATATTTTATCGTTTTTTAAGGTTGTCTTATTTTTTGGCAATATTATAACATCACGCCTAATTTACCCAGATGGGTGTGGCAGAGGTGTACAACACTCATATATCACCCTTCCATACTAACTTCAGGCTACTTGGTAAGGCGCTGTAACCTGCCCTACCAGGCGATGAAAATAAAATAATAAATAAATAATACTATTATAGCGATATTTTAGTCTGGTGGTAAAGGACTCTACTCACCAGCAACAGCCCGAAGTACCTTCCGAGGGCAGGATCCTCCGAAGCTGGTTTCTTGTGGTATTTTTTATTCACAAGAAAAGCGTTTTTCAAGAGATATTTGTTGTAGCGGTGCACAATGTCACTTCATTCATTTGAATTTTTGTTTTTTTATGACGCTATGGTTTGGCAGCCAGGAAACTGCACCTCTTTCAGCAAAATTCAAGCTATATACCTAAGAGCAGAAATCCAAGCCACCAGACTAAGATAAAATAAATAATATTTTTAATAAAAATAATAAAATAATAGATATAATGAAATAATGAGTAGAGTAGCGTAACCACTACTATTGAGAATTTCCTGACAGAAATCACAAATTATACCGCTAGACCAACGAGGCAGCAGTATATTTTGGAAATATTAAGTTTAAGCTAATAAAATATAAAGCCTAAATTGGTTGATATAAATCTATAGTCCAGGAGTTCTTTTATTAAAAATAAATGTTCTACTTTTAATTTTTGAACATCTCCAATATCGTCGGACAGAAACTGCAAGGCTATGCACCGTGCACCATTATGCTTGAGAGTAAAGATAGGGTTATCAAAAAAAATCTGATTTTTTAGACAAAATCAAAAAATAGCAAAATATATAAATCTTTTGTTTGTTACAATGTGGTTTTTACAGTTGTTAGGGTAAAATCAAATTTAGCACTGCACGTCTGCCAGCTTACTTATATAGCGTACATATATAAAATAAACTTCTAAACTAATAAAATAATTAAAAATTGAAACATAAATCATTTGCTATTAATTATTTAAAACACTTAAAGAGTTCGATGCGGAGGAATTCTATGACACCTTACCTGTAAATTTGTAAAAAGTTATTTTTATTTTTTATGAACTTGTATATAAAACTTTCCTTTTTCATATATTATGTGATATATAGTTTTTTTCAGGTGCTAACTTTTGGTTGTGTTAAAATAAATAGTGTTGATTTAAAAACTATAAAAAATTTGTATTGATATTATGTATTTTTTTGTCAAATTTTAATCTATCAGTAGCTCATGTCACTTGGGTGCATAAAAAAATAATTACTTACCATAATTTCTTTAAGCAATTTAGACTTGTTCTTTAAATATTAAATTAGCTGATGTTTTTAAGTAAATTAGATTAAGTTTTGTCTTAGGTAAGACAGAACTAACACAGTTCGAAAACCTATTTAAATATTGATTGATATTTAATTTAGGAACAACACATCTTGACTTAAGTTTCCAATTATGTATGTGTATGTGTGTCTTTGTCCCTTTTATCTCAGAATTAAATTGTCACCCGTTCAGAACAAGACTTATCTGGCGCTTATGTGATAATCTACTGAAGGTGATATACGACCTATGGGGTGTATTTACCTTTCTGTAGACACCATGGGGTAGCAGCTATTTGTTATGCAACGCAAGCTGCGACAGACAGAGGATTCCCTTCCAGAGAGGGTGCCTTTTCAACTCGACTTTTAAGCTCTGTGAGGGCGCACAATTTGTCAATACATATACATAGTTAGTTAGGTATAACATATGTTGCACCATGTACCTTATCTGTCTGATGCTAGTGATTTAATAATCATGACTCGCACCTTTGGAAACAAAGGGTCACTTCTGCATGTTTTCCAACTTTACAGGAGGAGCATTTTAAACTTTTTTTTGTTTCTTTTTTTAAATAGCTCTTCATTACTTTTGTGTATTAAGTCGATTCCTAGGATATAATATTGATTAGGTTTTCACAAATAATCGTGAATAATATAAATACTCTATAGGTAGGGCTTTCTGAGAAACAAGCCATAAACTAAGGGAAGGGTACCAAAAGTGACGTTTTGGTTCCATTAAAAATAAATATCTTATGCTAAAGTGAGATTTATAAACAGAAGTGACGTTATGTTTGCAGCAAATAAATACAAAATTTGGTAACAAAACGTCAATTTTATCCAGAAGTAACATTAATATTGCAAGAAATATAAGTTATTACTTACCGTAGTGCCCCTTCGTTTAAAATGCACGAAGTGACACGTCGGCTGTCAACACACTTCTGACCGGTTGAGACGTTACATTTCAAACAATCGTGCTAATCACGCAAAATAAAAGAACGTCACTCCCTCTCTCACAAGGCCGTTTTTCATGCGAATATCACCATTTTTGGTGTGTATATAAAGTCGATTATCGCGGTTTTTTCTGTATATTTAAGTCATTTTTGCAAAAAATTGCAGAAGTGACCCTTTGTTCCCAAAGGTGCGAATGTGTTTATTTTATAACGTAAAAATTTATGACAGGGGTGAATTTTGAAAAAGTAAAGTTTTATTGATTATATAAAAAAATCGCTATCACAAGCGTATTTATAAGCAATTAACACGTTTCAATGAAAGGCAATCATCAAAAGTTTATTGAAAACTGAAATATATATTTTTTTTAAAGAAATCGCGCTTTGTTAAGAGGCAACCCTAAGTCCAACTAAGACAGTATTTGCATAATGTTTATTAAAAAAACATAATCGCTTCTCATTAAGCTCAGCCAAGCACTGGTACTCTCGGGAAGAAAACTCTTAACTAAATTAATAGGTATTTTACTTATCTATTTGTATAAAAATCTGTTTTCCCAATGTATGTAAGTACATTGGGAAAACAGATTGTACCTACCGGACAGACTTGTACCTACCGGACTTAAGTATGTATCCTATTCAGGGCCCTATTTAATAATGATGACTAATTGTGAATTTTGTTTAATTTTGAATTAAGAATATGAATAATTTCCGACCGTTAGACGGCGTTAAAATTTACAAAATTGTCAGATTTTTTCAATTAAGTCAGTCATTTTTTTTTTAAATGAGACTGGTCAAGCTAAAAAAAGTTTTATTACGAAAAAAAAAAAACAATATTGTGTTAGGTAGACAGAAAAAAAGGCTTACGTCTGTTTTCGAATCGTCAAATTGGCTCTTCATAGCACTGCAATAAAATTAAGGTATAAATCAATTGTTTGTCATTTTATTTAATAATATGATCGTACCATTGCAAAGTAAATAATTCGGTCGCATTTTGTTTATTAGTTCAGCCATGCAAAGCCAGGGCGAGCAGCTAGTATTAATAAAAAATAATTATAATATCAAATTACGAAATCAATTTGTACATTCATATTCATGCTTATTAAATTTTAATAATAATTATGTTAATGTATGTAGCGTAAAAATGTCACCAGGAGAGAATTTTGCATTATTTATAAGAAAATATTTATTAGAGATGTAACGAATACCACTTTTATGAATATGAATATTATTCAGCGAATACAAATACTTTATCGAATAATTGGACAGTTGGATACATTAGAGGCACAACAATATCACTGTGTCACATCTGTGTTTCTTCAAAGCAGTTAGTTAATAAACACCTATTTCATTAGTAAACGTGCTCTACCGTATATCACATTGTCCCTTACCATACCAGTTGAAATTGTAGTCAAACGCGTGTCTATCCACCATAAAAAAATAATAATAAGAAGTACGTTACGCTAAACTAATATTTATATGAGACCTAAATATTTTAATGCGCTAATCTTTATTCAGCAACATAGTTGTACGAATATCAGACGAACATCGGGTTGCCATTCGGTAAATACGATTACGTAAAATCGATGATATATTTTCATATTCAATGTATATGATATTTCTTTGGTTGCATCACTATATTTATTTTAATTTTAAAATATGTTAATAATATTAGGTAATAATTGATTATATGATGATTGTATCAGGTGTTCTTACGGGGATCAGCGACTTAGATCATGTTTAAATTGAGTATCACTAACTTAATGTCCCATTAAAATTTGTATTTATATTACTAATTTTGTTTCGTTGTCTTTTACGTATACGTATTATAGGTATCATTTAAATTTATGTTTTTCTTAAAAACAGTACAGTAAATACGGTGAAGGAAAACATCCAGAGGAAACCTGCATGCCTGAGTGTGCCTACAAAGTACTCGAGGGTGTGTGAAGTCTACCAATCCGCACTTGGCCAGCGTGGTGGACTATGGCCTAACCCTTCTCATCATGATAAGAGGCCAGCATTGGGACATGTATTAGATACAGGGCTGCTATTATAAATACAGTTGATATTCGTTTCATACTGTCAATCAGCCATATGACTTATAAAATGTTGAATGTTTTAATAAAATCGCTTTAAGTGCTTCCGTAGTCAACCAGTATAATAGTCCTACCTAAGATAGGTAAAAATGGATGAATGTGACGTCACGTAATTACGTAACATACAGTTGAGAAATTTAGGGTCCTGGCAAGAGGCGACCGTTGCTTAGTGGTTAATGCGGCTGCCCGGAATGCAGAGGTCGCGGGTTCAAATCCTACCGGTCCTATACTTTGTTTAACTGTTTCTTAGTATAGTATAATAGTAATTTAAAATTACGAATAAATAAAAATAAATACAGAATAACTACAATATATAATACAGTGAATTTATAGATTTGCAACTGAGTTCATGTCTCAGACTTGCTATGTGATATAATTATGTGTCTATTACTTTACTTACTACTTATTACGTGGGTGAGACCTAAAATAGCCGGTCTTATGTGGGTGTAATACGCCTCTATCTAATCCTTCTTGCATTAAAAATAAAGCAGCATAAATGCGAAAGAAGCTCACCTAAAAAGATAAGTGGCGAAAACTCAAACACAAGAAAATAGAAGTTACCCCATTTTATTTCTCCATAATACCACGAATATTATCATAGCACAAAAGCACTGTTTTTTCAACTACCCTTAAATGTACGTATTTTATTTATCTTTCCAAGTACAATCGCTCACAGAAGTATTCACACCGTCTCGTGACGTCACGGATACGCTTTCCGCTTCCTTCCTTTGCTCCAAATGTGAGATCTTCAAATGGCATTTGCCGTGAAAATATTTACGGTATTTTACGCGTGATAAGATTAAATTTTGCGCGGCAATTTTGCGGTTTCCCAAATACCTTCATAAGTATTTTTATGTTGTGTTTATGTGTATTGGCAGTCGTTATTGTTGGGTAATATATGCTTTTAAACTTTCGCGATATGAGAACAAAAATAAACAACGGAAACGAAACGTCGAGCATAGGTATTTGTTTACCTCTATAATAATTACGCGATTTAGACCTGTTGTCTAATTTTTGTTTCTTTTTGGGTAATGTATTTCTAACAGGCAGTACCTTTTTTTTTAACCTCCTGTGTCGCGGGGTGTTCACAAACATACATTTCACACACACAAAGCACACCCAGAGTCAGGCCAAATCTTTGCGGATGACACAAAGATTTGTCCCATGTGGGGATCGAACCCACAACACCAGCGTAGTTGAAAGCGGCGAGGCGACCGCTTTAACCACTACGCCAACCGTGCACTCTATATCTATTGGATAGGTTTTTTAGGTAAGGTACGCTATATTTATTAGGTTATTTGATTAAATCTGATAGCAGAGGGCTAAAACTAATAAGAATCAGAATAATTCAAATACCAATTTAAATATTATGATATCATTTGATATGAAATTCAAGTCGGCTTAATTTATTCATGTAGTATTTGTAAACAGTTTATTTTAATTAGTAGCATGTTAACATGAAATATCATATTGCCAGGTATAAATTAAACATACATTTCTGCTTCAGCGAATTTGTCGTAATTATGTCATATATCTGTGATGTGACAGACAAACAAACAGTAATCGACCGTGACAAACATTAACGACGAAATTGCGTTCAACACATTTTTAAAATAGACAATAAATCACGGCCATTCGATTTTCAAAATAGGGTAATAAATCGAGTTCTTTTTGTCGCTGGCGACAGAATAGAAGACGTTTTAAAACTAATAATGATGAGACAAAAGGATCCGCTTTTGTCCACGAGTGTACCTTCTAAGAAAATATTGTATAGTTTTCGACAATAGTGTTTTGTTCTTGTGGTCTTACTGTTTTGGTAATAACTCTACGAGAGTTTATGAATGAGTTAGGTAGTTTATGGAAATTAAACCTTATTCCTAAATATTTCAGTCGATTTTTATATGGCAAGTTGTTGCTACAGTAATTATAGTATTATTTTAGTGAGAAAGGAGCCAAAGCACACTTTCACATAAATGTCTTTCATTTGTCTAGTAAATCCTACGGCTGCAGTGTTTCGATGTCTATAGGGCGAGAGCCTATGGACGGCCAACTTACGTCATCTTGTTAAAGCTAAAAGATGCCCTGTGCGCCTGATATGCCTCCTACATAGGTAAAAAATAAGGATCGTGGTGGTTTTGGAAAACCTAAGAAGTACAGTTGTAAAAGAGTAATGCCAACAAAAATATATTCACTAAATATTAGTTTTGAGACTAAACATGGTTATTTTCTTACTAAATATTAGATATAACATTATAACGAAATATTTATGTATTTGCTGTTTCAAATTATTTGTTAAAGATAAAACTCGTTTCAACAAATATATATGGGAAATAGCCCGTTATATCTAATATTTAGTATTTCTTTTTTATACTATATTTTTTTTATACTACGCCCCAGCGAACGAACGTGTAGTCCACCTGATGGTAAGTGGAGTACAGCCCATGGACATGAAAAATCCACAAAAGCAGATTATAGATGCGTCGCTGCAGCTGAGGACTACGATGTTATGCCTCATGTGCCAGTAATTTCAGGGCCTGATCTCGCCACCATACCGCAACACAGTAATGAAAGCACTACTATTTGGCGGCAGGTTAAAGGTGAGACGGTGGTGCTGCCGCCCTCGAGCTCATTCACAAGAGCTCTACCACCAAAGCATGCACTCTACCACCAGCACTAGTATCCACTAATTATTTAAAAGTTACGCTTAATACGATGACGTTACTTATTTGACTTTGATTTTTTTTATTTATGTACCATACCCTCTTCGATCCAGATTTCATATTTAGTGTTCGTTCTTATATATGTTACAGGCACAGACAGGGCAATTTTCAGCTTTTATTTGATGTCGTAAGTCAGCAGCCCACGGGCTCCTGATCTATTAAGAGTTATTTATATAAAGAAACGTGCCAAAGAGAAGATCCTCTCGCGGTTATGAGAGAACTAGATTAGTGAAGAAAATTATATCATAAATTTAATAAACTAGCGTGCTATCTTCTTGATGGTAAGATGGAACTAAGTCGCCAGTAAAAATTGCTTTTGTTAAGTATAGTAGTAAACCTTTTGTGCTAGTAATATTGGTGTATACTATACCTATAGATAACATAACAACTCGCCTATGTTACCCAGAAGGGTGTGGCAGAGGTGTACAACACCCACACTTCATCTGTTATGTTTAGATCCCGTGAGATAAGGGTTGAGCCTATCGACATCCACCGTGCACAATTCCAACTCCGTGCTAGTTCTATTTCTTTTAAGTGCCGATTTCACCCTCGTGTTAAACTTAAGGTAATAGTATTAACATTGTATGAGAGGGCGAGATAAAGAGAGAGAAAGAAGATAAAAAGATAGAGACAGAGACAAATACAGAGACACAGAGAGAAAAAGAGACAGAGACAAAGACAAAGACAGAGAGAAAGAGAGAGACAGAGACAAGGACAAAGAGAAAGAGAGAGATAGAGATAGAAAGAGAGAGACAGAGTCAGAGAGAGGGAGAAAGAGAGAGATACGAGTAAAATAAAACCGAGGATAAAGAAGTTTGGTGAATTTGGTCCTCTTCCAATGTTTCCGAGAACAAGAAATAAATAAATAAACAGCAAATAAATTAATAATTTCTATTAAATATTCCATCTGATTTGAGACGAGGAAGATTAAAGCAAGCAATTCTGTGCCTTTGTGAAAATACTAAAAATGCAAATACGTTTGTTAAGGCTTCGTCGCTGGTATTGCGAAATTTATGTTTTATTAATTGAGAATTGTCTTTTTTGACGTTTAATTTTACCTTTTGTACTTTAGCTGTAAAGTGATCTCACTACTATGAAATTTAATAAGGTATTTTTACTAATAAACTCATTATAAATTATTTACTCTATCTATTACACTTTCACAGTGAAAACCATTAAACCAAACCGAACTAGAACCAAAAGGAGTGCACGGTTGGCATAGTGGTTAAAGCTGTCACCTCGCGGCTTTATACTGCGCTGGTGTTGTGGGTTCGATCCCCACGCGGGATATATCTTTGTGTTATCCGCAAAGATTTGTTTTGAATCTAGGTGTGCTTTATGTGTGTAAAATGTTTGTTTGTGAACACCCCCACGACACGGGAGTTATTCCAAATGCGGGTGTCAATTAAAAAAAAAGAATCTTACATTGTTATAGAGACAGTTTAGGAACTTAAGCAGTTTATGGACTACTTTTTATCGACTTACCATATCTTAACTAAGCCGCAGTAGAAGTAAGTAGTAAAAAAATCAAGATATAAAAATCAAAACAATCAAAAACCAAACATCGGGCAATTGATATCAAACCGCAAACCCCCATACCTCATTACAATCCTCGATTCAAACACATATAATCTAATCAAAAACACCCTAAAAACGACGTACCTGACAAACACGTAACAAAATTACCATATCACCCAATATCACCCTGTATCACCCCTCAAGGGGTGCACAAGTGTATGTAATCACACCCCTGAAGGGGTGGTTGGGTGATCAGCATCAAATATGCCGCTTTGTAACTGGATCAAGTCATTTCACTGTCAGTCTGATTGGTTCCCTAATTCGGACTGACGTATGTAAAAATTTATTAGTCAAACATTTTGAGAAAAATATTTGGCTTATATTTTTATAGCACATAATGTTACGATCTATATTACACAAAATTATGTGGCAGAGGTGTTTAACACTCACACTTTACCTATTTTTAGGTCGGATGCGATAGGAGGTGAGCATATCACCATCTACCAGTCACAATTCAATGAGAGCACGGTTAGCGTGGTGGTTAAAGCGGACGCTTCGCCGCTTTCAACTGCGTTGGTGTTGTGGGTTCGATCCTCACATGGGACCAATCTTTGTGTGATTCGTGAAAACCCCCGCGACACAGGAGATATGCCTATTGCGCACGTCGATAAAAAAAAAAGAAATCTAGACTCCGTGCTGCTATTGAAAATTTATTGAATGAATGAATGAATGAATATATATTTATTTCAGATAATTTAAAATCCATAATTATACATTATTTAAACACATAACACTACATTTAAATACAATTAGACATCACATATTGATGGATAAAATCCCAAATTAATTTTTTGTCGACAGAAATCGAGCATAAGATTTCGCGGTTAGAGGTCGTATACGTTTACCATGAAACCGAGGCAGTTATTATGCTTAGGGTCGCAGTGGATAGGAGCGGAGCGGAGCGTTAACGCTGACGCTTGCTTTCAACTGCCATTGTTGTGGACTTTTTTGGTTGACTGACACTGGCTGGCGAAGCTGGCCAGTTGGACTGACATAATATTTAAATTTAAAAGACGAATAGAAAAAGAATAGGACGACAAGACTGACTTGATGAGACGGCAGACCGATTCTGTACGCGGCCAAGTGTGCTTAAGCTGTCAATAAAAAGTGTTAAAAAGATCCTGTGTTTCTCTGCGTGTCGCTCCATCAGCCATCTTTATACTTTGCTAATCAATTCCGAACACGATTGATCTAAAAGGTGACTTCCAATCAAATTTGAATGTCATGAAGATTTGTAGGTGCCGTTAAGGAAGCAAAAGGTCTGACATTTAATCTTATTAGGAATTTCGTCTTGCCCGTATTAGGTCCTAGCGGTCTAATTAATGACTACCATTTGACATAGCCCAAGTAATTTCGCTTCGAATTTTCATCAGTATAGACTGGGATCGCTTTTTTCGTATAGTTTAGTTCAGCATAACACATTACGCACAATTTTAAATAAAGCTTACTAGGTACTAGAAAAACTGATACTAATACATATATACTTTTCTTTTGTAAATACATACTTATTATACATAGAAACACCCAGAATAACACAAACCCCCATGTTCATGCACACAAAGATTTGTCTTAAGTGGGAATCGAACCCACGACCTCAGCGTCGCAGGCGCTATACTACCAAAGCCGCCGCCAATTAAGTTGCTACGTCTGCCAAGTCCTTAGGCCAATCGATAAAGAGGACATTTGAATCAATACCTACACATGACAAATGCCTACTTCAAAAACAATACCCCAAGCTATAATAAACTCAAGCACCGTACTATTATCGTAAAAATGGCCACGAACAAAAGAAAAACAAGACAGTCATTACCAAAAGAAATCCTTTGAAATTAATGTCACAGCTCATATATAATGGGGAAATTAAGGGTATTATTTTTTTAAGGCGACATGAGGGCCCTCGAAGGGTCAATTTGGGCTATAGTCACAGCAAATGAGTGGCTACGTGGCCAATTACCTCCCCTCCGTCTATCTAACGGGAAGGGGGAAGTCACACCGAGCGACTTTTAGTCGCAGGTATAAGAAACTCAAGTGGCTGCGACACGCAGAGATGTTGACGGATGTGACATGTGGTATGCATTTTCAAGTGTGTATTCTATTTTTTTTGCATAGTCAGTGAGACTGATTCGAAGTTCTTTTAATAGTCATCTGCAGATACATAGCTGTATGTACAAACAGTTACTAATCAACAGATGCATTTCCAGTCTAGCGTTGTATAGGCCTCCTATGCAAAGCAAGACCAGCTTATACCTCGCAATTGCGCTACACTTCGCCGATCAAAAGTGTAAAATAGTTTGTAAGTTATAAAATACAAATATGTATTTTAGTTATAAGGTATTTATGTATGGGCCCTGATGCCTGAAATAAAATATATTTGATTTGATTTGATTTGATTTATAATGGAAAAGTATTGGTTAATCGGTCATAAAGCCGTCAGTACATATCATTTCACACTCTCTCTCTTACTCGCATTTCACGAAGGCAATTGGACACTGACAGGCTTTCTTGACCTACTGCATGCACAACGCAATAGTGTTCGTATTTAATAGAATAGATCACTCGCCGGCGTGACGTTAGTCTTTTGTTTCATTAAAATTTGGTTTTATACACACGTGTATAGATTTACGTCAAACACTAGTAAATTCATACAGCCTTTGTGAGTTGCAAGAACTATAGCAGTCATAGTCTGATCCATCAAATCTAAGTACAAAAGACAATCAGGTACTTGGCACTATTCAGGATATCACTACTAGAAATCAGAAAGAGAGAAAGATAGTCTTTCTTTAGTTAGCAAATATCACTTACTAAATAATTTTGCGATTAGTCGCACAGATTTAGTTTCATAATGCATTCCTGCCCTATCGGTAACCCGGTGCCGCGCTAATTATGTACGAGCAGGATTTTGATTTCACATCCATGGCATCGCAGCATTAAAGCGATGCGCTGAATTTGGAGTGAACTTTAATTATATTAATTAAAAACTGTGACGTCACATATTGGTGAATACTGCGGCAATAATAGAGAATAGTCAATATTTGGTTTGTTTTATTGACTAGTACGGTTTACTATTCATATTGAAAGCTAGTAATAAAAATAGAGAGCCTTTAGAATTTATGTTACAAAATAAAATTACCCTTTACATTTAAAAATCAAAAAAAAATAATCCTGCGAAGTTACCCCAAAATAGGCATAACGAAAAGTTTAAACCCAAACGCTCCAAACAAACGGCTACAACAGCGTGACGTCACGCTTGTGTATTTAGTATGTGAAGTTATGAATTTTGTTTGATAGCTATATGAAATATTATGTTTATGACAATGGTTTTATTACGAAAGTTGCTTGAAATCGTTTGAGTTATTTATCGAAATAAAAATATTTTTAATAAATTCGTACTTTAAATGGACTGCCCCATGAAATTTTGAATGATGATAAAATGAATTTGACTTAAAGTATGAAGCTAAAATTCTTGCATTTGGTTTCTGTTGAACTATACTTTTATGAGGTATTCATATTTATTATTATTGCAGTATCAGTCGTCATCCCTATTACGGTTACAAAAAAAAATATTCCAAGATCCATTCATTGTCCTTTGTATTAATTAATTAGTAACAATCTTAAATATCTTAAAAATAGACCCCAAAAAAACAAGGGACAGTTTTTTAGCCATAATATATTATTTCAACTCACACACTAACATTTGATCCCATCCCCGATTAGAAGCCAAAACAAACACCGATACATAAATGTAAAATAAATATAAAATAAACATATTTTATTCATAAAGACCGACAAACAATAAATGTTTTAGATTCGTCCTCTTTTTATGGCGGTCCCATTAAAATTTTCTACTTATGCCAAATAAAGCAAAGGGTGGCTGTAGACAAAGGGACATAGGATCTTGATAGGGATTCTTGAAGGATTTCTTTTGGAAGGAAAAAGTGTGTTAGATATAATAATTGTTTAGGGTCCACCTCCTGTGGTGAAGCTATAGATTTGTACGTCTACAGGTATCATTTGTGTTGTTATTCCACTTGCCGGTCAAGTTTTGACCTGGGCTCCAAGTCTGCTATTTAAATAGTGAGTACAATTTGGATCTCTTCAAAGCAAGAGTTAATAGGTATCTCATAGGTAAGCGAGCTCCACCGTAGACCTCAACATCACTTACCAGCAGGTGAGATCGTGGCCAAACGCGTGCCTATCCACCATTAAACAAAAAAATGGTGCCAGAATGTTAGATCAATGATACCATAATTTTGAGAGATTAGGTAATCTGTTTAATCAACGGCGGCGAAAACTGACAATATTAACAATTATGGTTTCGATTTGGTGTGAATGATCGACCAAATAGCAGTCCTAGGCCCATGTCTGCGTCGGATTGAGATGCGTTGAAGTTAAAGATTAGATTCCACTGCTGGACTTACAAAGGGTCACCATTTTTTTGCATTCAATTGCTCTCAACAGATTTACGCAGATTGATGAGGTCATCTCACACAGTTTTAGTTTTAATGTAAAAACCTTAGTAGTTTTAATTTTAACAAATAACAAAAAATGTTCTGAAGATCCACTTGGTTAAGATATTAATTTATTTTAAACAAATATCAATAATACACAGAATAAGAATGTAAACAATTATTGTTAATACTTATTTGAACATTAAATATGCAATTATTATAACATAAATTTAATGGACACACGAAATATAAACCAATACAACAACACAACAACGACAACACTACGGTTATCTTTATTTATTTTAACAGAAGGCATTGATCTAAAGAAATTATAAATAAATCACTTTCAAATAAACGACTCGTGACTTCATCAATCATTCAAATAAAACATCTAAACACTACTTCTTACTAATGGAAAACAAAGTCACTTACAAAACAAAGTGAATTTTTCCATTATGTTTTTCATTCAATTTTCAATAAAAATTTGTTCTACACAATTTAGTTTTTTTTTGTAAATACAACAGTCGTTAGAATATCGAATTATTTTAAAAGCATTGTCTACTAACATTTTTTTTAACTAGATATTAATTGGAGGCCATGGGTTTCAGTTACAAATGCATTTTAATATCAGTGTTTGTATCACTCATGTCGAAAAATAAAAAAGTAGCGATTTTGGGAATAATTTCGCTTATATTCATCGCGCGGTATTGGTTTGCATCTGACATGGTGTAAAAATACATAGTTTTGTTTATAAATAAATAATAAATAACACACAACTTTCACACAACCTCATTCTAACTAAACAGAACTTACACTACTCGAATAACTGATATTAATACATATATACTTTTTCTTTTTTTAATACATAATTATTATACATAGAAACACCCAGACCAAGACAAACATCCATGGTCATGCACACAAAGGTTGTCTTGAACGAGAATGGAACTCATTATTTCTTTGCTGTTGTAAATACGGTACGGTAATATTCAATATTAGCCAAGTCTTTAGTTTTAGTCACATGACCAGAAGGCTGGCGTCTACCTTGTTCAAAGGATCAGCATTGCCATTTTGCCATCCAACGTGGCAATGCCGCCAGCCTTCTAGGCACGTTACCCGCGACTGACATAGATGAATCTTTTAACTATTTCTTTAATTAGGTAAAACATCAATAAATATCTATTTTGAGTGGATAAATAAAAATATTTTTGTAAAACTCTGATTTATAACTAATTTAATATATCATTACTACATCGTATATTATAGCTTGCAGTGGACCCCAAAATGCATTAAAAATATTCTGTAATTCACTCAGTCGAGATGAAAGACTGAATTTAATTAATGCTTCATAAAATATGGAAGAATTAACTAATTAAAACAATAATGCCGATATTTGATTCCGATAGCGTTTCTTTTTTAAAAGAATTATGGCTATTGTTTAATTATATCTAATGATATTAAATGCCGAGATCGATAGATTATTGAGAAAATGGTGAGATAAAAAGTGAAATGTGGTATTTTTAGTACGTGAGTTATTTATTGGGTATGAAAAGGAATATCCACTAGTGTATTGTTTGCATAGTATTGTGCTGCCAAATATGAATGTAACTTTTTTCATGGATCGAGTTTTAGTTATTTTTTTTTAAATAGGTCTTATCCTATTATTTTTCAGTCGAGAGCTAGGTAAAAATTTTAGGAGATTAAACAGCATAGTTTCAGTGTTACACACATGTGCAAACTGTTACCTATAATTTGGTCTAGGACTGCAGTATCCAAAATCAACCGAAAGACGGATCCGCTACTTAAAATCAAAGGCTCTGATATAATTATGTATAATTTCTAGAAAGCCCAATTAATAAAACATTTTCCGTGTGCTCTGTACGAACAATAAAAATATAACATTTTAAATCGATTTTGATTATGCCGCAAAATTAAGGATTAATAATTGCCGCTAAAGTTAATAGAAAAATCAAGTATCAAATATAGCCCAATGAATTCCATAAATTAATATAATATCATATTATTATCTAATATTAAATAATAGTTGACAAGCTAGACGTTCTTTGTCAAGAAAATAGAGATCATCAAATTAATATTTCTCTGACGACGCGACGTCCAAAGCGGTCGGTTTCACAAATATTAATATAATTCTTTGATCTTAAATTATCTTTAATTAAATTATCTTAAATTGTCTTTGTTTAATTTAAAAATATACCTTCTATATGCCATGTCTGTATATTAAAGGTATTTAATAAAAAAAATAAACAGGGTATTTATAACATGTAGAAGTCGAAACATTTTTTTTAGATATGTCTAAATGTCAGTTTTTGTCAATGTCTGTCTGTCTATCTGACTTTCGGTTACATACCACTCCTAGGGGGTTGAATTACGGAAAGTTAATTAGAGGGCGAGAGGCATGACATCAATTAACAATAATATAGATTGTAAATTCCACTGTTTCAAAGTTAGGACTGAAAGTGTTAGAAGACGAAGCTGCAGAGAACAGCAAATTTAATATGAAAAGTGAGTAAGTAGTTTTTTTTTCTTAAAGCGACGTATGTAGCGAACGGAGACATGTTGTCAACCTGATGGTAAATTAATGGTTGTTGATCTATTTAGCAGCAGGTTAATGATGCTGCCGCTCTCGAGCTAGTTCGCAAGAGCTCTCTCTACTATTGAAATATGTATGGCAGTTATAAAAAAATAATTATACTTTTTATGATATTAAAATACGTTTCTAGTTTATAAATAAGGTATCGTACAAGATTACACACAGTCGCACTAAGCTTTATTTTTTATTATCCAACTTAAGCTAAGTGCAAATGCATAGATTATTTCGTAATCGGCTAAGTAGCTTAGAATAGAATGCATTAGTATCACTTCAAACGTACAGTAAATTTGGCTAGACTCAGATCTACTACGTAGGTAAATCATTCAATTTGTGCCTTCTTACCTAACAGGCGATTTATGACCCAATTTGGTTGCCAATCTATCGGCACAACTAGCAGGAACTGATATACTTGCTATGCAATCTGGAAATGTTTTGGTTTTATGTAAGTTTTTTTTCATGCTGTGTGCAATAAAGAGTTATCTATTACCTATCTAATACTTTTGAGTATTCAGTAAATATATGTGTTCATTTGGTCAGTAATTATTTTTTTAATTGTAAGTTTTGGACTATAATTCGGCTATACAGCTCTCAATATTTTAGTTCAATCATCTTGTCATAATGTTGGTTAAATAGGTTTTGAGTTGAGAAGGGGTCAAAAGTACCTTGAAATGTAAATATACACACGCCTGCTTCGCCGTTTTCATAAAAACTTGGCTTTGACTAAATCCAAATAACAAATCTATCCGAATTTGGCTAGTTTCCTAAATTATGACTAATCAGCGATAAATAAGGTAATTAGGCTCCAATTCGGCTACTTTAATCGTCACGTGTTTAGCAAATTTGTTGTCGGGCCAATTTGTATTTGTAACAAACAGAATCTGATTGTACCGATTAATTGGGAGTGAATTAGAGCGGTGATTTTAGTGCAAATTATTCAAATAAATCCCCTACTGTGTGCTTTTGCCGTGGTTTCCGTGTAGACTGCATTCTTAATCAATTTTAGATTGCCTCGTATCATTTGTTGTAAATATTTTAGTAGGGTATTTTCAAACGAGATTTTAAGCGACCAAGAGTATTAAGATGGCTTTAGCTGCTTTATAATGTGAGCTTATATTTTAGACCGAGGCACGGCCATAGGAAAGGGGTATAATAAAATAATCCTGGACAGAGAATAATTGTACGTTAATTTAGTCTCTTCCAATATAAATTTGGCCATAAAAGACTAAAAAGATTACTTTACGAGCTTTGTCTGCACTATTACATGTTGAAAAGTAGCTTATGTCGCTTGAAAAGACTCAGGCTTTATTTAAGGCAAAAGCTGCCTTGTTGCTCTAGTGGTTAGCGTATGCGGCCTTACACTGTGAGGTCTTGGGTTCAATCAGGAAATTATCAATCAGCACGGAGTTGGAATTGTGCCCGGTGGATTGCGAAAGGTCAGCCACCTTCTATCATATCAAATCTAAACAGGTGAAGTGCCTTGTCCTTGATAATACATGCGTCATATTTATTTTAAGAGTCGGATCAATGGATTGCAGTCAGATATTTATGAACCTCTATAAACAAACTTAACAGTTAATTATATTATTATAGAAAAGCACACACAGTCGATTCGTCTTTGTAGAACATTCCTATCCAATACTTGACCTAACATATCTTAGCATAGTCAACCCCCAACTCAATATTTAAACCACATTCTATTCACCCGGCTCAATTGAACGACTGTTCCAGAATTCTCTATCGGGCGTTCATTGCATATTCTCATTTTAAATCGCGATTTCAATATAGGACGTCTGCGCGCCGTCTCGGGCGACACAATAGTGATAATGAAACATGTATTACGCCGGCTTTTGTTACCCCCACCACCTTAGAACCAATCATTGCGGAACCGGAAGTCTAATGAATTTAGAACAAGTTTCAATGTAAAGTCTTGGATATTTAATGCGGTTTGAATTAAGTACTTTGGCTTTGTTTTCGGTTTGACTATTTAATGTGTTTTGTGAGGTATGGAATTTGGCTCTTATGTATTCAAAAGTGATACTCCTACAAGTTTATACAGGGTATAGTCCCCATTTAATGTCGAGCCCCACATGGGGCAAATCTTTGTGTGATTCGCAAAGATTTGTCCTGAGACTGGGTGTGCTTGTGTGAGTGAATGTGTGTATTTGGCCTTGCCATTGGGACCATTGGATAGTGTAATTGCTTCTGGCGTTCTATCTAATGTAAAAAACCCAAATTTATCTTTATACTAAATCTCTAATATTGTCAAAGATTAAAAGCTTCAAGTGCTAAACTATTAGTGATTAATTCCTAACATCAATACAGAGTACCAGAAGATCAACAGTGCCAAAGTCCCCTGAGCTCGATCACCGAAGTTAAACGACTTCACACCAAATGCAAACTTTGTTTTAGTACTAATATCGTAATAACCTATAAATATAAATATAAAATATAAAATATTTATTCAGTACCATTTAAATTTACACATTTTTTTTTTTTTTACATTTGGAACTTATGCTTATTTAACAATGATTTTTTTTTTAAAAATGTGAAGGCAATGGCCAAAAATCTCCTGCAATAGGCTAGGCCTGTCCTGCAGGAGGTTCTTAAATAACAGAATTACAATATTCTTGAAATGGCGGAGTTGTTACTTAATTAATATTTGTAGTAAGGTACAAGATTTGCAGTGTCACATACTTATCATAGAAATTAAATAATTATTATGAAAAACTATAATAATAAATTCTTATAATAATGAGATCAGTAGGTTGTTCACTTAATAAAAATAAAACAAAATATATAAAATATAAAACTATTGAACTATCTAGAAAGACAAATAACAAAATTAAAATTATTAAACCCTTAATTCGATTCGCTTTACAAATTCCTCCGTGTAATCGTAGTTCCAGGTTAATAACAAATTAATACTAGGTATTATAAGTATTGAGACTAAACATGGTTATTTTCTTACTAAATATTAGATATAACGGGGTATTTACCATATATATACGTGTGAAGCGATAGCCGAGTGGGAGACCGTAGGACTGCGAAGTCAAGGGTCTCGGGTTCGAACCCACAGCACACACCTCTGTCAATAAATCGTTAAGATTCGTCTTTTCGAATATATGTGTGTATTTATCATATTAATTATCGCTAGCTGACTGTGAAGGAAAACATCGTGAGGAAACCCTCATGCCTGAGAGTGCCTAAAAAGTGCTCGAGGTCGTGTGAAGTCTACCTATCCGCACTTGGCCAGCGTGGTGGACTATGGCCTAACTCTTCTCAACACGAGAAAAGGCCTGAGCCCAGCTGTGGGACATGTATTAGATACAGGGCCGCTATTATACATGTGTTGTAGCGATTTATTTCGATATTTCATAGAGTTTTATCGTGAACAAAGAGATTGCAACATCTCTGAAATATCGAAATAACTCGCTACAACAAATATACATGGTAATTATCCCGTTATATCTAATATTTAGTCAAATAAGGTAGTCTAGGCACAGAGAATGGAGACAGCTTCTATAGAACGAGCCAAATTTATACCTATTTTGTTAGGGTTGGCACTTGGCACAAAAGGATAAACCATGTTTGTAGGTATAGATTTTAAGACATTTTTTTTCACGAGAGCTCACCATCATACACAATTTACTTAACAATGTATTTCTAAACCATAGAGCACTTAATCAATATGGAGAGGAAATAGAAGCAATATAATAATATCAATATTTTTTAAATGAAAGCAAATTAGTCTGCCAAAAGTTGCGGGGGAGCGGGGGGAGATAAAATGTTTCGCTTGACAACTAGTTTTACATGACGTGCAAGAGCAGAGCTCTTCGCTCGGCAATAACTAGTCCTTTTGGTTTAATAGTCTAAGTTCTAATCACACTTAAGAATCACTTTAAAACCAACACAAACAGCCATTGATTTCCCATAGCCAACGGGGCATATAATCTAAGGAACCAATTTATACTAGTGCGATCGCCGGGCGTCGCTTGCGGTTACACACAGACGTTGTCTCCGGGCTGTAGCTATCGGTACTAGTGATGGGTCAAGTTGCTTGGTGTCCCAGATACTGGGATTGGGAAATAATGGGATTTTGAACATTACATCTGAACTGCAATCCGACAATTACAAAACGCAGATCAACCGTAGTAATTACACTAAAATGTGTCGCGCTCTCTTAAAAATGCCTAAAAGTATAGGTGAAACCGCGGTCGACTAAATAGGCGGCCACATAACGTGAGTAGCGGGTGTTACTCATATTTCATAATTTGAATAAAATTACAAGAAACTGCCGGAAATATTGGCAAATCGTCAAAAATTTGCAATATCCCGAAAAAAAATATTAATCAGCATATAATACACTAACTAGGCTAATATTTGCAATGATATAATTGTAATTACACAATGAATATCAAGTAAAATTAAAAACAATATTTGAATACACACTCGACTCACAATTATATTTATGAACTCATTCCCGGATCAATTCCAGTTTTATCCCGTTTTGTCCCAACACTAACGGCGACCACCGCAAATGATCTAACGGTGTCCGAGACATATTGAATGTGGGTTCGCTTACAAGACCCACTATGTATATTATATGTATATTACTGATTGAAACTGTTCAGTTGTAGGCGACGGGGTTCTTTTTAACAGACTTAAAAAAGGAGGAGGTTTTCAATTCGATTGTATTTTAATTTAAAAGCAGCAAATTTTAAAGCAGCGATGCGAAGAATATTTATTGAGTGTGAAAGCCATTTTAAATTATTAAAAATAAATAAAAAAACTAAAATTATCCTTTATTTTTTTTATCGGTACAAAATTATCAACGATTTCTGAAAAACAATGGAATTATGTCGTTTTATTACATTAAAGCGTAAAATAGCTTTCTGTATTCGAATTTAATTTTACACGCCATTTTCTCTTGAATATACGGCTTAATGAAGGCTTTCATTATCATTATAAGCTTTTGTTACGAAGTTAATTAACTGAATTCAATGATGCGACAACTAAAACGATGCACCATATTTACTATGATAATAATTTTCTCAGAATTGTTTAATTACTATAATGTGGACGATGGACATATTTAGTGAAACTAAGTAATAATATAATTGGCACTCCTAACTAAAGTTAGTTAGTAACTTCGCCAACTTTAACTAATATTGTATGACTTGGTATAACTTTCTGTTTCACACTTTCATAATAACATTGAACTTAACCAACTATACTAATATCATACAGAGAAAAGATTTTGCTTATTTGTTAGGAAACAGGCTTCGAATCTACTGGATCTATCTTGATGAAAATTGGTATTAAGATAGTTCTAGATCCAGACCCATATTATCATATTAATAAGGGTGCATATCCTTATTAATATGATAATAATTTTCTCAGAATTTTTTTAATTACTATTATGTGGACTATGGACATATTCAGTGAAACTTAGTAATATCAAATCAAATCAAATCATTTTTTTATTGCAGGCATCAAAGGCCTATATACACAAATACCTAAGACTAATATACATAACATTTAATTATTATTATTTTAATGTTTTAATGTAATAATATAGTTGTACGCTCCTAACTAAAGTTAGTTAGTGATTTCTCGAACTTTGACTAATATTGTGTGACTCGGTACAACTTTCCGCTACACACTTTTATAATAACATTGCAATTAAATATTATACAGAGAAAAGATTTTGTTTCTTTGTTTGTAACCTTTGGCTTAGAAACTACTGGATCTATGTTGATGAAAATTGTTATGAAGATAATTCTAAATCAAGAATCTAGGAATAACATAAGCATTTTTTTATAGTTGCTTTATAGTGACATGCCTTTCTCTAACCTGCACATACACTCGAATGGTCCATATGCTATGTCAATTAAAATATACAATTGTCTTCCAGAGACAATAAAAAATAAAGAAAGCATATCAGCATTTTCTAATAGTCTAAAAACTTTGCTCATAAAAAAGTGCTACTACTCAATTAACGAGTATTTAAATGATACCCAATTAAACACTACTCAAATAAATATAGTTACATAGTACCGATTAAAAAATCGTTATACTTTTCTCTTATTTTTTATTAAAATTTATTTTTATTATATAACATTATTGTCCTCTCTTCTACTTTGCTATGTCCGACAGGGTTCACAATGTTCCTAGATATAATATTTACCACCTAAGACACACATTTGTGAAACGCAATAAAGTATTGAGTATAGTTTTAAATAAGTTTAACTTTAACCGTACATTTTTCTTGCTTTAAGAATCTGAGTGATAAATAAATAATTCATCTCGGTGAAATGGTTCTTCATTAATATATTCACTGGTCTATTGTCACTCAGTTTCTGATAGAGCTACTATTCTAAATGATATTAAATAAGTACTACAATATTTTTTTTTGTAATTATCCAATTGAAAACTGCAGTAACATTTTTCAATCGGCTACTAGTACTGAACTATCATCTTACAGTGCCATCCACGCAAAAAACTATTCAAATATGTTTGTATAAAACTTTCCATTCCCCCTATCGCTAGTTCGCACATTTTCTAACTCCTAAACCGAATTCAATTTTGACGTAATATTCTATATGAAATATGGTATCTCAATATCGAATATGACTTCCAATAACTACATATGTTATTCCCGGCTCTAGTGCAGTGATCCCGGGAATCCCGGGCGCCGGGAACATTCCGATATTACATCTCTAGTGGGTTTAATCATATTTAAATGTGCATTTATGTTTGATTTGTTATTTTAATTCTAGTCGAGAATTCTAGTAAGGGAATAACGTGCGCAGATGGATATTATTGAACATTATGATATTTGAGAAAGAGTTTGTCTAATGTTATGATTTCGGCAAATAACGAAGGGCATTAGAAATGTGTAAGCAGCGATAGCCGAGTGGGAGACCGTAGGACTGCGAAGTCAAAGGTCTCGGGTTCGAACCCACGGCACACACCTCTATCAATAAATCGTTACCATTCGTCTTTTCGAAGAAATATATGCGTGTATTTATCATATGGATTATCGCTCGCTAACGGTGAAGGAAAACATCGTGAGGAAACCTACATGCCTGAGAGTGCCTTATAAGTGCATGAGCGAATCCGCATTTGGCCATGAAAGCTAAAAAAAAAAATGGAAATGCATGTCCTTTCTTCTAAAACAATCTCCATACCAATTTTCATGAATAAATAAATAAATAAATATTTCACAACTTACACATAACGCCATCTAGTCCCAAACTAAGCAGAGCTTGTACTTTGGGTACTAGAATAACTGATACTAATACATATATACTTTTCTTTTGTAAATACATATCTACTTATTATACATACAAACACCCAGACTACGAAACAAACCCCCATGTTCATGCACACAAAGATTTGTCTTATAATATTTTAAGGATGTTAATTTAATAGTTTAATACTTTATTGTACACATAAATTATATTAATAAAATAACAAAAATGTGGTGATGACAAAAGGTGAACTTAACTCAAAAATGAGTTTTCTGCCAGCAAACTTTTGAGGGCCAGAGGAAAAAGAGACTCGTTAAGGCTATGTAGAGCCTAACGATAAGGTCCACAAATGAAACACGTAAATTTGTACTTAAACGTGTAATAATCGACAAAAGAAGGCTACGCGCGCGGTTTGGTGGAGCCGTGTCTTTAGCCGATGCGGAAAGATCGCGAACTTGACGCTTAGGTAAAGATACATGCCCACTGCCCGCGCGCATGTAAATGCTGACATTGCTTATGGTGTAAGGTTTCTCCGTACAGGTTAGGCAAAGATAACAATGTAAGGTTAGCTCCTTATCATCAAGCGTCCTATTATTATTATTTCATGTGGCCATTGTAAGCGTTACTAAAGAAAATCCCCTTTTCAAAACGTAACAATGATTATTTTATCCTTCAATATCTCAATAAATACAATATAATCCACAAAACTTACTCCATCAGCATAATTTTCAGTGCCTATAAAAAGGCAGTCTAGATTTAATAGCCCATTGGCTGGACCTATAGTGATAAAAATATCTATAACAATATCCATGGTCCAATGAACTTATTGACTATAAAATGACTATAGCCATAACACACTGAATACCCTATTCTGTTAAATGGTGCTATGGCTAGATAGATATAAATTTTATTTATGCTGTATCACAAATTCTGGATCACTGTACAGTGTTCAGTCATACAAAAATCATTTTATTATTATTTTTAAATAAGCTTTATCCATCTATCTATCAATAATGAAGCAGCGATAGCCGAGTGGGAGACCGTAGGCCTGCGACATCAAAGGTCTCGGGTTCGAACCCACGGCACACAGTCAATAAAACATTAAGATTTTCGAAGGTATTTATCATATAAATTATCGCTCGCTAACGGTGAAGGAAAACATCGTGAGCAAAACCTGCATGCCTGAGAGTGCCTAAAAAGTGCTCGAGGGAGTGTGAAGTCTACCAATTTGTACTTGGCCAGCGTACCGGGCTATAGCTTAATCCTTCTCATCATGAGAAGAGGCCCGAGCCCAGCAGTGAGACATCTATTAGATACAGGGCTGCTATTATAAACGTGAAGGTAAAACTGAGAGATAATAAGCTGAATTTGAAATTGTTTTCTCCCTCGAGCACTTTTTAGGCACTCTTAGGCCTCACGATGTTTTCCTTTACCGTTAACAAGCGACAATTTATATGATAAATACACATATATTTTCAAAAAGATGAATTTTAACGATTTATTGACAGAGGTGAGTACCGTGTGTTCGAGCCGGAGACCTCTAAATTCGCAGTCCTACGGTTTCCCACTCGGCTATCGCTCCTTATTTAATTATTAGTAGCACAGCTTTTCGGAGCAAGCTCGAGGTTGCAGGATCTTCTTTGTTCGATCAGCTTGTCACAGCCATCAAGAAAACTGCAAAGTCCGTCATCAAAAATCTCCAACAAACAAGAACAGTACACATCAACCTTCTGAAACTTCAACCTATCTTTTCCAAGTTCCCACAGCAGAAACCATGAACCCACGCCTCTTTGACCGCAGGCCACCGACCTTACATTCAATCTGCCCACTTTGGTCATCGTCCACACTAATATTTTCCACAAAAAACTAATAACTTCATTCTTTACCACAATGGAGTTTCACAATACATTTCTTATATCATTTGCTTCAATTCAAATCTCCGTAGCGTTTCGTTTGCAGTAGGCAACATTTTGTAGCGCAACATTATGTTGCTCAACGTTGCTACATAACCATAATTGACTATTAGCGTGTTTTTTAGACTAGTTGTTGCCTGCGACTTCGTCTGCGTGGAATTTAATATATTAACCATGGTACCAAAGCAAACCAGTACGCTTTGCTGTCGTGATTTCTTTTCCGTTTTTGCAAAATATTTCTTAGCAGATCTGCGTCTATTGGTCGAACTGTGATGTTATACATAGCCTTGAGCCTTCTTCAGTAAATGGGATATCCAATAAATAAGAATTATTCAATTCGGATCGGTACGTAGTGCCTGACATTAAGGTGTTTAACTATAAAAACACTTCAGCCTTATAATGGTTAATTTAGTATAGATGTTTAGTCTCCTCGTACTCTTACAATTGACATTAATAAGCTACACGCCTGTTCGCTACATAAGTTCCACATCGCATAAAAAAATATAGAAAATAAAACAAATCCATTCAGTTGCTTAGTGCGCGAAATCTTTATCAATCCTCTGGATAGCATTAAGTGATTGCGAGCTCATCCGCAATCCGTAGTCTGTTTACTCAGCCGTCAGGATAAGGTGCAGTCTGTCTTTATATATATAACCCAGAAGGGTGTGTCAGAGGTGTGGAACACCCACATTTCACCTATTATGTTTCGTGGTATGAGCCTATCGCCTTCTATATTGAGAATTTCCTGACGTAAAATTGCAGATAGTAGTGTTTTCGGACTTCATGGTGAGATTAGGCCCTGAAATTACCGCCACAGGAATATAGACCTTCTATGTACTAATGCAAGTTTCAAACAACAATGTCTGGTTTATCCTAATATTATAATTCCGAATGTGGAGTCTGTCTGTTTGGCTTTCACGCCTAAACGGCTCAACCGATTTTGTTGCAAATTGGTATGGAGGTAGATGCAATCTTGGGGAAGAATATAGGATACTTATTATCCACGCCAAGCGTATAGACTTGTCTTCAAGTCACTTGAAGGTCGAATCCAGGTACCCTTCAGAGAATACATTACTAAAATATTCATCAATCTATTTTTCCATTAAGCTGTATAATGAACCACATTATGCAGCAAAACAACTTATTTATCCATGGCGAAATACCCATAGAATCAATACAAATATTTACTAATATATAAAGAGGAAAGATTTTTTGTTTGTTTGTTTTCATAATCTTCGATTCTGCTAGACCGATCTTAATAAAAATTGTTGTAGAAATAGTTCTAGACCCCAGAAATAATATAGCATATTTTTTACTGTTACTGTACTGTACTGTTTTTTAAAGTTAGTAATATTATAAAGTTAAAGAGTTTGTTTGTTTAATGCGCTAATCTTTAAAACTACTGGTCCGAATTTAACAATTATTGTTTTGTTGGATAGCCCAATTATTGAGGAAGGTAATAGACTTTATAACATCACGCTACGGCCAATAGGAGCAGAGCAGTAGTGAAATATGTTACAAAAACGGGGTAAAAACCGTGTTAATAACTAATTTCACGCAGACGAATTCGCGGGCAACAGTTACAGCTAGCTAAATCTATAGTTGTTTATCCGAAATATTTTCATACGTCCACACTCTCAGGTGATAGAGGATAATGTCGATATGAAATCGGTATAAATCTGTATTTTATTCGGCCATTGCCCATGGTAATACGAGCGGCTTGGACATGGTGATATGGTGCCCATAAGTTTGGGTGGACCGTCCCGATTTGAATGCACATGGGTGTAAAATATTTGATTAGGGGACTGAATGGGTACTTTTGACTTCAGTGGAGTACGTTTGATTTTATTTGATGGTACCTATATTCATGTAACTGTGTCAAGTTCAGAACAGTTTAGTTTTATAGGAGGGTTTCTTCAAATGTTACACTCGATATGTGGATAATATTAAAGAAGTTTAAATTACTACTCAGTGTTCTATAATGATCTCATTTACTTGGTACGGACATCATTTTAGAACCGATGGCAGATTGACCAATTTAGCTGATTTTTGTTTAGTCTAATTTAGCTGATTTTTATTTTTATTAAAACTGACGTGAGTTTGTAACATTATTCAAATGAAATACGGGTGTTACTCACGTAATGTTGGTCTATTTAGTCGACCGCGGTCTTGCACTGACAAGACTGGATGCGACTCAGGCGCGACGTATCGCACTCTCTTGATAATGCCTAGACGTATAGGTGAAACCGCGGTCGACTAAATAGACCAACATTGCGAAAATAACACCCGTATTTCATATTTTGAATAGCTGATTTTTGTTAAGTGTTTCGTAATCAACGGAATAAGGATACCCGAAAATAGTTAGCGGCTAGTGGGTTGGACAAAGTGTTATTTGTGAATAGACCGTCACGAAATTCATAATAGCAGCACGGAGTTGACATTGTGACCGGTGGATGGCGACAGCCCCTGTCCCATGGGACCTAAACATTACAGGTGAAAAGTGGGTAATATAGGCGTGATGTTATGTTAGGTTAAATAAAATATGAAAAAGGTAGATCAAATATTTATTTATTGATTTGCGAAGTAGCCAGTAGTGTATATATTATCTATTCCGAAGCTCGTACCCATTTATTTTCGATCGCAATAATTTGTATTTTGTCATTCAAAATGGCACTTATCCTCAAATTACATATTTCGTAGTAACCGTACCGTTTAAGAAAATGTTTAACATTTATATCATTTTCAGATTTGTTAGATTAAATCTGGCATTATCAAAGCAATCCTTTTGAATTATTTATTTAATACGTTGTACATATCTCTGGTAAATACCTAAGGATATTAATATTATATTATTTTCGTTATACTTATTGTTTAGCAGTTGATAAGCATTTTTTCAAATGCGAAAATGTGTTTTGCAACTTTTCCTAAAGACATTTATTAAAATATTTATTTAATTATAATTTTATGCGTATAGCATAAAATAACTTAACACCACGCGTATATTACACAGACGGGTGGAGTAGAGGTGTACAACACCGCCATTTCACCATGATAAATACACACATATCTTCGAAAAGTCGAATCTTAACGATATATTGACATAGGTGTGTGCCGTGGGTTCGAATCCGAGTCCTTTGACTTCGCAGTCCTACGGTCTGCCACTCGGCTATCGCAGCTACAAATATTTTTAGTATATAGGTATTTCATCCTAAATCCGCATATTCTCTGTAATAGTACCGCTTAGATAGTGTCTAGAGTAAACAAGGCTACTCAACAAGCTATACATTGTCAGTACAAGATAGTCTCGCAATATAAAGTCTTCTTGTACAATGTGAGACTAGCTAATACTGGCAATGTATAGTTTTTTAAGTAACCTTGTGTATAACAGTCTCCTATTTCAGGAAATTTGATTATAAACGGGGTGATATACATTTCTGCTTATACCTTAGAGTAGCTTAGAAGTACAGAGTTCTCTTTGTGTAACAAAACTGTGGTATCGACATATTCTAATAAACACGACATTGTGTTTTATTCAAGGAAAATATGTACTTATATGTACAGTGGCCAAGAAGTTAGGAATGTATGGCAAAAACTTTCACGTCGCAATGAAGACTACACTTAGCATGGTGTGAGTTACATATTTAAGAAGTGTAATATACCCACTATTTAGGTATGTAACTCACATAATATTAGTTTTTTTTACTAGTTTCATTAGTTTTTTTAATTTATTTTTAGGGTTCCGTAGCCGAATGGCAAAAAACGGAACCTTATGGATTCGTCATGTCTGTCCGTCCGTATGTCACAGCCACTTTTTTCCGTAACTACAAGAGCTATACTGTGGAAACTTGGTAAGTAGATGTATTCGGTGAACCGCAAAAATAGAAAAAAACAATAAATTTTTGGGGTTGCCCATACTGAGAACTGATTGATTTTACATTACCATGCAAACTTCCACCGAAAATTGGTTTGAACGAGATCAATAATTAGTTTTTTTTTTAATACGTTATAAATCGTAAACCGCATTTTACCTTTCATTCAATCAACTCCAATATAATAAAGAATAAAGAAACACATTTATTTTGATGTATAGTGGTTTTTACTTCCATCGAGTTAATCGAGTACGCACACTATTGGGTTTTGCATGTACACTTGAACTATAAGTAAATACAACAGTCAGTCGAACTGCCTGAGTCAAATGCAAGAACTATACATAATACTAATATTATTGTTATCAGTCATTGTTTTCGTAAACTATGCTATCGTTCAATCAATAACACTATCAGCGAATTGTAATCACAACACCTATTTGCTTTGTTATCTCACTGATAACGGGGTCATTGGCCCAAATTACGTCTTACCTGAATAAACAAATATACTATCTTATATATAAAAATGAAACCCGTTTTCCGTTGTCACGACTTGGCATGAAAACGGCTTGACCGATTTGGCTGATATTTTTTTTTGTAGTTTTCTAATACTCTGTACAAGGTTGTTACGGTAAAAAAAAAGTATTCATTTTTATATGGGGGATATTATAGATTCCAGTTCAAATTGAATAGGTACGCATACACAAGATAGGTCAGCTATACAAAATAAAGTAGTGCATCTAATTTACGCTAAGGCGGTACGAAGTTCGCCGGGTCAGCTAGTTGTTTATAAAAGCAGCCCTGTATCTAACACATGTCCCACTGCAGGGCTCGGGCCTCTTCGCATGATGAGAAGGGTTAAGCCATAGTCTACCACGCTGGCAAAGTGCGGATTGGTAGACTTTACACTCCCCAGACACTCTCAGGCATACATTTTTTATTCAGATTTTTCTTATATCAGTAGTACACATATTGATAATGGGGATCTTGTTTGAATGTAATAGGAGCACATATAATTTTTCGCCTATTTTATGGCTTATTTATTGTGAAAAGTTACACCACACATTACATACCGCAGGCAAAACCGCAGGGCTCATAAATTATTATGAAATTTAATTTTATTGTAGGGAGATGTGATGAGTTTGTACCAAAATCAAACAGGATGAAAGCGACATTTATTGAAACCACATATTTTAGACGTGGTTAGTGTTTATTTCCACCGTTAAAAAAATATACGAGAAAATAATCACGTTTTCCTATTTATTTTGTTCGGAATACGTGTATGTTTTTAACCGACTTTAAAAAAGGAGGTTCGGTTTTTGATCTGTGTTGTATGTATGTATGTAACTGTTTTTATTGGTCGTGATTATCTCGGAAACTACCTATTCGATTTGAATGCGGTTTTCGGTATTTTCAGCCTTGCGTTTCATTCAAGGAAGGTCTTAGTATATAATTAATCAGGATGTGATGAAGATCTTTGGAGACAGGCTAATTACAATTATATTCACTCATTTAATCTTTTTCTCATTTTTTATATGTTTAAATATAAATTATAAAAGTAAAGTACATTTAAAAATATAAAAGTATAAAATTTTACATTTTTAAATATAAGTACTAAAAAATATTTAAAAATATAAAAAATAGTATACCCTACCGGCATCGGATACAGGGACCAAACTACCGATGGTTAGGGCACTATAGAGAGGAACCTCCTCACAATGCGTGCCGTGTCCAGTAGTACCGCCTTCTGCATCAGACCCTTGATCCAGCCACCCAACGCGAGTCTCTTTAGGTGTTTGTCGAGACTCTTTGCTATCAGTCCGTTTACGGATACGACTATCGGTACAATAATAGCCGAGTCCACCTACCACATGTCGACAATATATTTATTATTGTATACAATATTTGTTTTGTTGAATACTAATTGTGAGTGAGTGCACAGTTAGCGTAGTGGTTAATGCGGTCGCCTCACCGCTTTCAATTGCGCTGGTGTTTTGGGTTCGATCACCACACGGGAAAAATCTTTGTGTGATCCGCAAAGATTTTTTCTGCCTCTGGATATGCTAAATGTGTGTGAAATGTATGTTTGGGACGATACAAGAGTTATTCTAGTGCGGACATCGTTTTTTTTTTAATAAATAATTTTTCAAAAGAAAAAACGACTTCGATTACAATAATTTTAGACTGGCCATTAGTGCCATTGTCAGAACTGGACCAAATTGAAATGGGGCCCACACGGAAGCACCAGCTTCAATCATTAAAATCGCTTCGCCCAGTCGAAAGTTAAGGAGTAACAAATATAAAAAACTGATGTATTGACAACCTCCTACTTTTTTGAAGTCGGTTAAAAAAGCATTATGTTTATTGTCGGCAAGAGATCAATCGTAAAACCGCAGTATGTTTAACATCCTTTTCCTAAAACATGACGAATGCAACTATCTACTCTATCAACAGTACTTTCTCAGTAAAGGTGGTAATGTAAGCTGATTCATACCGAGTATGTATGTCGATAAGCTGGTATGATTCACGACTAAACGGGGTCGGCAGATAAGGTGGTTCCCACACATTGTTCGATTTCTTTGTGTTATCTTTATTAGTATTGATAAATTTTACACCTTTTTGTGATTAAAGAAGTTGTTGGAATTTTAAAGATATTGTAATCGGCTATTCCTGTAATAGCGGCTCTATTTTGACATAACTTTAAGCCTAGAAGGGTGTGGCATACACCCACATTTCACCTGTTATGTTAGTAGGTGCTAAACAACAAAATTTTAATAAGCAACGTGATAATGATCAGCAAAATAGCAGAAACGTGCATATTCAGACAGCAACCGGGTGCATTCGTTCGTATTAGCAAAGCAAATATCGTCCATCGTCATCATTAGCATAAATTAGCAGTAAAACACTTTTATAGTAATAAACGGATTTACCGGGTTATCGAAGTGTTTGATCTAGCTATCTACTTAGCAACGTAGGTAACGTACCCTACATTTTTGGTGATGTAGGTGTGCCCAAGTGATAGTAGTAGGTGTGCACATTGCCATCCACTGGACACAATTCCAATTACGTATAATTCGACACAATTCCAAATAACATTTTGCCCGACCCGGCATCGATTTGACACCTAGCGGTGAGAGGTAGCACTAGCCTTATAAACAGTTCAATTAGCGGTTCTTTTTTATATTTAGTATGCCTAATATGTCTTTAAATTAGTAGTCTCACTACAATGTATGAGTCTTACTGGTATTCCCCAATCACACTATTAGTATACAGCAAATACATTTGAAGCAGGGCCGTAGCTACCGCCGTATCTGCCGTATCAATTGTACGGGGCCCCCAACGTGCGTTAGCAAAAATTTATAAAAATTGCCCATTTTTTTTATTTCAGAAAATACAAATAAAGCAATTTCTTTTTTGCCCGCATAAAGCATGCGTTCGAAAGTTGGCAACATCCTACATCGGTTATCGCGGGACGCGGGATTTAATAAATCAGTTTGTCGAAACAAAAGGCAAAGAGAGTAAATATTTCATTTGAATTGTTTATAAAAAAAAAGTGGAAAAAGTGACAGTTAAATAATTATGATTAATAAATATTTTTATAAATTTTGTGCAGTCATTTTTTTTCTTTTCTGGTAATTAAGCGAATAGGCCGCCCATTGTGCAGCATAATTTTTAAGTGCATTTGTTTACAAAATAACCTTTGTTAATATTGGTGTACAATAAAGATTACTCTATCTATCTATCTATCTATATACTTCACCCCATAAGGGCCCCCAAACAAATTTTCATACGGGGCCCCGCAAAGGCACACTACGGCACTGATTTGAAGACTGATTCATAGCCTTGTATTTGAAAGCTAACCACAAAATACTTAACAGACATGCATAATGAAGCTAGTGAAACCACTTGTCAGTATGCACATATAATACTATTAATAAAAGACACATTACATAAAAGAGAAAATAATGGTTTAGCTGGAATTGACTACTCATCACGGTGAGTCAAAAGAATCAAAATGGCATTCAAAAGGACTACAGCATAATAATAAACATAATAAGACCAAGAGCCAGATGCAGGAGGTGGTCCTTTTGGACACGGCATTCATCGTGAGGAGGTTCTCTGGAGCCCTAACCATCGGCAGCTTGGTCCATGCACTTGATGTGGGTGGGACACTGCTTTTTATATTTTTAAATGTTTCTTTTGTATTTTTATATAAATAAGTTTTAAAAATAAATGAAATAATAATATATTAATAAGAAAAGTATTTTATTAAAAAAAAATAGCACAAAAATTCCAAATCGTACCTTTTCCAAAGACATTTATGCCAAAAGAAAAACATGTTAAAAATAGTTATGCTTAATAATGATTAAGCGAAAAGTATTTATGCTAAAAATGTTATGCCAAAAAGTTATACCAAATTAATGTTAAGCGTAACTAAATGCCAAATTAAAGTTTGCGAAACAATAGGAAATCGTTGATCATTACCTAAAACATACATTTAATCTTAAATCAATAACTTAACTAAATATCTCGGTACTAATTTACTAGCAATTACTATTTCCAAGAAACAATATCAATCCACTTAAGGGTAATATGATTAGAGCGATAACCTTAAAGGCGCTTAATCTGAACGAAACCTTAAGAATTAGGGAAGCTTAAATCAATATAAGGTCACTCGCACATTAGGCGATTAACACCGATCGAATTAAGGAGATTTTGTGACATCGGTTTCACTTTTCTGGGAATTAGGCAATTTTATAACTTTTGTTATCTTGTCAGAATAAGAATTAAAAAATGTTTTGCCGATTATTTGGGATTTTTCCGTCAAGTAATTGATTTGAACCTGGTGGATGGCGATAGGCTCACGCTCTATCCTATTAGACCTAAATATTGAAGACATGGGACCTAGGTGGAGTCAAAAATGTTATGTCGATTATTTGTTATTCTTCCGTCAAGACAATAGCAAGTAGATGGATATGAACCCGGTGAATGGCAATAGGCTTACCCCCTATCGCATGGGACCTAAACATAACAGGTGAAGTGTGGGTGTAATCCTCATCTGCCACACCCTTCTAGGTAATAAAGCCTTGATTATAAAGTACATAAAAAATTTCAAAAGTAAAAAATACTTAAGTAATATTTAACGTCTCGCCTCATCTGTTTATAACTTGAAAGAATACCGTAAACGGCCTAAAGGTGTACTCCTAACCATTGAGGAGTTGTACCTTCCAGCATCGGTTCAGCAACATGAAATGCTGACTGCTAGGTGCAAATACCCGAGTAGTTTTAGGTAATATACGAAAAACAATATGAAAGCCTTTAAAATTTGTAAGCTAGTTGTCGACGACATTATTATTATTCAGTAAAGATCATTTAGTATTTAAATAATTAAAAAAAAAAGTATTTAAAATTAGCCGCTCTACTCTTCATCAAATTATTGGTATTCTAATGCTTCCAATAATGTGTTCCAGTTTGGTAAGATAAGCTCCTGAAATAACAGGCTTGCTAGGCATAACGTCGCTGTCCTACGATATAGCTACAATATTTCTTAGCGACACAAAGTTGCACGACGAATCTAACAATACGCGCTTACTCTAAATGCACCGTTTCTAGTGGAATACAAAATTGAATCAATTAATTCACTTCACCACTTAGCAATAAGGGAGCAATGAGAAACTGCTACCGAACCACCCCTATTTGTTACACGGGGTTCATTCTGCAGCCGTATACTATATTTTCTAGCTTTGGCATTTTTGTGATTGGCGAATACTGTTTTTTGTAGACAAATATAATGTTCCTACTTAATAAATTAACGTGACATGACCTGATATGTATATTTTTCTTTAAATAAATGTATAAGATCAATTGAAATATTTAGTAAAACGTTTGATTTTATTGAGAAGTTACTAAGGTGATATATACTAACGGTATGTTCCAGTAGTAAGAGTAAAGATTCTGAAAATCTTTTACACTAATGTCCATCCAAAGGTTCCCTGGAAGAAATCGCGTTAAGCGATAAGGCCGCCCTTTGTGCATGTATTGTTATTTAAACTTTTGTACAAAATTTATATCCTATGTTGTATGCACAAATACAGTTTTATCTATCTATCTATCTAGCTAAAGAATGAATTCTGTACGACACGCAGTACGGTAACTTTCTAACCCAGAGCTAATTGTGATATGTCTCTTCAACTTATAATTGAAAAAATACATATTCACTATACTTTACTTACTAGAAATAAGCAACTATATCATATTTATATTTAGGTAAAGCTTAATAAGATCGGTTCTCTATTGTTGCGCATTATTTGGCATAATTTAACTTTGCATACCTTCATTTGGCATAATAATAGTGACGTATAATTTAACTTTTTCCGCATATTTCTTTAGTATAATTACTTTATGTATAATCATTGTTAAGCAATTTTTATTTAGCGTAATTTTCTTTTGGCATATTATTTAATTAAGTTAAGCAGACTATTCTAATTCAATAATATACTTTTCTTATGTACATTATAAACAAGTTGCGGCTTAGGCGAATAAAGATTATGCCTAGTAACTACTAAAGTAAAGTAAATTATGCGAAAAAAGGTATCCGGTTAGATCGATTACAAAACCTTTCCAAAACTGGTACCTAATACAATTTCTTTAAAAACCTTAACCATTTTAATACTACCGTAAAATTAAAGTGAATTCTAACAGAATTTTACGTTCATTCCTAATTTGTTCTCCGCTCTAAAACCTCTATTTGAATTTGCACAGCTGATATTAAAATCTATTGTATGTTCAAGTTCTGAGGTCCAATCTCACCAACATACTAAACCGATGTTTAACTACATTTCTTTTGCGAACTGCCAAAGAATGGAACGCCTTGCCCGAGTCTGTGTTTCCGCATGAGTACAACTTGAATTTCTTCAAAGCAAGAGTTAATAGGTATCTCATAGGTAAGCGTGTTCCACCGTAGATCGCATCATCTCTTAGATCAGGTGAGATCGTATTCAAAGGTGCCTATCCACCATAAATAAAAAAACTAAAAACACGCTTTTAAAGTACTTCTAACTAAAAAGTGAAAAATAATCCTTACTAATATTATAAATGTGAAAGTTTATAAGAATGGATGTATGGATGTTTGTTACTCTTTCACGCAAAAACTACCGGATCGATTTTGATTAAATTTTGCACACATGTAGCTTATAGCTTGGATTAACATATAGGCTACTTTTTATACAAAATAAAGTAGTGCATCAAATTTACGCTAAGGCGGTACGAAGTTCGCCGGGTCAGCTAGTTCCTAATATAAGCTGAAAATGGTAATGAACAAAAAATACAATTTTTTTTTTAGTTTTTTTAATTTTCTTTTATCGAATTATTGCATTGTCATCGATCTTTGACAGGTGTGCAAAATTTTAATGAAATTTGTCCGTTTAAAGTGGGTCAAAATCGAGTCCAAAGGAGTCGGTTACATACATACAGGTGAAGCTAATATAAGCGTGTTAAAAATTATGATTTTGGATATCTCTGTCCCGCTCTAACATTTAATGAGAGAAAAAGTTGGAAATACGGATTTAAGATAACCGTGGTTTAAGAGGTATGGTGTTATAAGGGCTGAGAATTTAAGAGGAATATGGATTTCTTTCATAAAGGTTCCTAGTTTTATTTGATGTTAGCTTTACGTACTTACTTCGATAGGAAAATAAGCTATGTTCAACTTCAAGTTGGTAAAGTTATTCTCTCTCTATTAAAATTGGTCTCTAACTGCCTCGATGATCTATAGCAGCACGAAGTTGGAATTGTGCTAGGTGGATGACGATAGACTTACCCCCTATCCCATGGGACCTAACCATAACACATAAGCATAACACCTAAGCATAATATAAGCGTGGTACTATGTTTATGAAAAAATTAGCCTAATATTTAAAATGTTCTAAATATATATATGAAATTCATTATTAGGCATATGTTCAGTACAAAATAGTATCGTGTAACTTTTTAGGGCCAGTTTCAACAGTTCCTGATAAAGTTTTTGATAAATCTCCAATAACCTTTGACATTTTAAAGTTCAAATAGGCTTACGAGTGACTCTTCAGGTACTTAAAGGCTTAAACTTAAATAAATAATAAATAAATATTTCACAACTCACACACAACGCCATCTAGTCCCAAACTAAGCAGAGCTTGTATTATGGGTACTAGAATAACTGATACTAATACATATATACTTTTCTTTTGTAAATACATACATATTATACATAGAAACACCCAGACTAAGACAAACCCCCATGTTCATGCACACAAAGATTTGTCTTAAGTGGGAATCAAACCCACAACCACCAACTTAAGGCTCTTATTGTGTTATTTTAGCTTGAAAATTTTAAGGTTTTTTCGTGTATATTTATTAGGCCTAAGTAAGCGGTATTTTTTTTTAAAACTCCAAGGTACCACGCAGGCAAACAGCGGCCAATATCTAGTTATACCTACTTACTAACAAATAACAGCCGCCGCATTTTCTCTTATAAAAAGCCTCATTAGATAATTACTAACAGCTTTGTCTATTACTTTCCTTCATTAATATTCCTTCGCAACTTAAATTGACTTTTTATTAAAAAATAAAAGCTAGATAAACTCCATTGTTCCCTTAGGAAAAAGGTAAAATGAGGGATGGTAGGAAAATACTAAGTTTTTAATTCCTTTAGGTTTTTGTTTGCAATTTTTTACTAATGGATCCGCCATTTAATTATTCAACTTTTTGGGAATGAAGTATAACGTAAACGCACCTATTACCGCCAGTTTAAGCGCAGTTCTGATTGACATCCAAAAAATAAGCATATTGTTAATAAGTGGCGCCAATTGTTATTTTTTTTCAAATACTGTAATAATCGTATTTTCTTGTCATGTATAAGAACAAAGAAAATAAGAATTACTTAAAAAGATAAAAATAAAATAAAAGGAAAAGTGCCAAGTCCCTATTACCGACCCAAAATATCGGGTGTGTACCTAACACCGTTTCTGTGACACCTAATACCGACCACTGAATAAATGGACCAGTTAAAGTTAAATAAAAATGCTCGTGTGGGTATATTGAATCATTTATATAAATCCAACATAGTACAGGTGAGAGATGAGATGCTATCAACACTTAACAATTACAATATCTAAAATTTTAAATCAGTCAATAAAATATACGTACTATTATAAAATATTCTTTAAATGAGTCATTTTTGTGCTTAGGTATTATTCATAACAATAATAAAAGTATTATAAAAATTTAACAAACTTTAAATAAAAATAGCATCATAATAATCACTCTAAATCAAATTAAGATTAACTAAAATCGCAGTACCTACTCACTACAAAATAAATGTTATCAAAACTTAACGTTATTATATATTCTTAACAGCCTTCAATCAGTCTCAAAAAATATACTGTTTTATATGAATTATTAATAACCTTAAATGTAATATTAGTATATTTTTTTACAAAATATAACATAGAAATACAAAATTACTACAAAATCTTAATTTTAGCAGTAATAACAAATCGAAGTCATATATTATTAGATTAAAATTAAAAAATAAATCAAATTAGGGAAATTAACCGTTGGCAAAAAAATAAGATTAGAAAATAGATTCATCTGACTCTGAATCAAATCCAAAATCATATTTCGGCCGCATTTTTACTGGACGGCTTATTTCACAATCATCTGATGAAGAAACATAATTATAGAGGTTCACATCTTGTGATGTAGCTGTATCTCGGCAAGGGCTATCCTGCTTAGATCGTAATGCAGTCTCAAAACTTAGTTTCTTAAACGGCTGCATATTATTACGTCGCCTTTGAGAAATATGTTGAACTTGAAAATCATTTTCGGAATCAGTCGTCGAGGAGGATGCTTCTTTTGAAGCATCTTCTACCTTGGTTATTTTACGTTTAGCCTTATTTAGTTGTTTTGATTTTGGATTGCCTTGTTTGTTTAATTTATCTTTTTTTTTCTTCTCCAAATCTTCAATTCGTTTCCTTTTCTTTTCTTCTTTCTGTAATTTTTCTGCTTCAATTTTTTTTTGATATGCCATAAATTCATCAGATATTGCGACAGTTGGGGTAACTCTTTTACATGCTCTCTTTTTCGTCGTGGTCTTATTCTCGGGAAAATATAATGCGTTCTTAAAAGGTGTTGAAATGTTCAATTCTTGTGGAACATTTCTACTGATTGAAGTCGTAGCAGATTTAAGTGGAGTTTTGCAATATTCTGATCTATTAATTATAGTACTATTGAGAGATTCAGAGTTCAAAATCACGCTAGTACTTTGAATTGATGATGTCGATGGTTTTGGAGTTGATGTTGATGGTTTCGGAGTTGATGTTGATGGTTTCGGAGTTGATGTTGATGGTTTCGGAGTTGATGTTGCTGGTTTCGAAGTTGATGTTGCTGGTTTCGGGGTCGATATTGCTGGTATAAGAGTTGGTGTAGATGGTTTCGGAGTTGATGTTGATGATTTCGGAGATGGTGTTGGTGGTTTCGGTGATGATGTTCTAAGATCTTGATCTGCAGTATTGAAATTAAAATCCTTGTAATTCCTAAATTCGCTTAAAGGCGACTTTCGCATTAAATCTGGCTTTTGACTTTGATTTGACTTTAGATTTTCGCATCGAATTTGACTGCGTTGACTAGTTACTGGGCCTTGAGTGTCTTCAGGTAAAATATGATCTACTGGAAACGTCAATGTGCCGTCTACAGTCAAATAAGATATTTCTTGGCAGACGTTTTGTTCCGATGGTAAAATTAATACTGGTGTTTCATCAAATGTTAATGTATCCAAATCTGTTCCATCGGCAAAATTGTTTACTAAAGTCGTATCTCCAATTTCAAAATTCCGTTCTTCATCGTCATCATTGCTTTTAATATTCTTCCAATATTCAAACAGCTTCTTGTAGCTGATGTCGCCTTTCCATACATTTCCCGAACTTTGAAATTCTTGAAAGACAGAAGGTGACAAACGGTCTTCAAAAAGTTGCTTGAAGGTTTTCATTTGCTTAGCAGGTTGGCATTCACCTTGAACAGAGCTAACTGTATTACTGTCACTACCCTCTGCAGTATCGGTGTCACTGGTCACGTCCCGAATTTCAGGTAGAAGGGTTCTGTAATTAACATTATTTGGCTCGAAAGGATATATTCCACATGACCGAAAGCCGTTTGCAATAGTTTGTTCTGTTAAACAAGAATCAAGGCAGATTTTGACTTGTGATGCAAAATCTGTTCGCTTCAATTTTGAAAAGTTATTTTTTATTCGGAAGTCGCTTACAACAGTCTTCCAAGTACCTTTTACAGGTCGAAATACTGCAACATCCAAAGGCTGGAGTACGTGAGTAGCATTTGGCAATAGAGCTACAAGTATTATACCATTTTCTTTACAAAATGTAGACAAAGGTAGAGATATGTGTGATGTATGGCCATCTAGAAATAATACGACTGGAAGTGGTATTGCATTAGTAACTAGCCAAGGATAGAAACAGTTGGTAATATATTCGTAAAAAGCACCCATATTCATCCATCCAGATTCGGTGTTACCAATAGCCCAGCCAGATGGCACAGTCGGTGCAACGTTTTTAGGCATACGCTTGTAGGGGTATAAAACCAATGGTGGTGCTACTTTGCCGTTAGCAGCAACATTAACCAATACTGTTAAACACTCTTTTTCATCATTGGCCACTCGAGTATATACCTTCTTGCTGCCTCGCTGCACAATGACTTGTTTTGCCTTGGGACACAAAAAGAATCCAGTTTCATCGCAGTTAAAAATTCTTGCCGGATCATCTAGCACTTCAATTAAATTATTTTGTTCAAAATATTGTCGCACACGACCAAACCATAATCTTATAGCCTCTTCTTTCACTTCGCTTCTATTTGTTGGCAAATTCTGTGTAACTCTTTTCGCAATTGAGGGATGCCGTTTTAAAAAATTTTGAAACCAGTGTCGACCGGGCACTCCATCTTTAAATGGATTCGGGCGCTTTAATGTTTCTATTAGTTTTGAGACCGTTTCCAGCAGCTGGTCTTTTGTTACAGGAAAACCTAATCTTCCTAGATAGTGAATCCAGTCTATTAACTGACGTTCTTCGTCCTTAGTGAAAACGGTCTGAACACCACAGCTTTCATTCGTGTACTTGTTATCTCTCTTATCACGAAGAGTTGTTCTAGGAATCCCAAACTTCTTCGAGGTTTCATAGATACTTGCTCCATTAGTGATAGCCATTAGAGCAGCGTCAAGTTGAGCAGCTGTATATTGTTTACGTTTTAGTCGATCCATGTTTCTGAAACAAAATTTATTTACTAAGTCTAACATATATGTATACTATAAATGGATGGCAAATAGTAATAAAAATTACCATTTAACTTCCACTTCTAAATGAAATATAAGAATTATGCTATTTTTAATTTGTATGTTTATTATGGAAAATGACTGTTAATTAGGTAACCTTATGTTTACTTGAAAATAAATACCACATTTTTTATTGCGCCTATTCGAACAAAAATTTGCTATTTGAAGTTAATTATCTCGCAAACGGATCTATAAATCGAGAAATATTTTTAGCAGCCCCCTAATCTTTTTAAAATATCTATCTATCAACACCCTACACGACGGGGTACGCTACAGAAAAAAAACATCCTCACTTCACAGGAGGAGGTACAGTAGATTTTATTCCACCACTTTTGTGATATAGTTGACATACATATCCATGTAAAAGAACATCCGCCATTTTGGACCAAAATCAAAAATACCGACCAAAAGAAAAAAGTGAGATAATCTATTGGAACTTGACCTATTGAACAGTTTTTATTATGCACCAAATCTGTGGGACCATTACCCTCGGTTTTAGTTAAGTTTAAAAAACGCCATTTTCGGTACATTTTTGGCAGCAAAATTTAAAATAACAGGTGGTTTTAGCTTGACTAGACACTTTTAAGTAGCTGTTCTATCTACCACTACTAATACAATTTTGTACCTTGCTTTTATCTATTCGCTGAACGGCCGTTATACAGGGTGTTGTTTTAAATGGGCCCCGATGGCCAAATCTGTAACTATGAGACTTTGTGAAAAATGCTCAAAGGAAGCTCTTAGCTGATTTTGATAACAATTAAAACTGTGCCATTGGATTTTTGGAAAATCAATATTACTAGCCGGGAATCGAACCCGTTGATTTTGAAAAAAAATCACACCCTGTATTATTACACCATTTGATCAAGCTAAAATCACCAGTTTTTTACAGATTTTGCTAGCAAAAATGTACCGAAAATGGTGTTTTTTAAACTTGAATAAAACCGACGATAATGGCCCCATAGGTTTGGTTCCATAATAAAAAATGTTCAAAAGGTCAAGTTCTAATAGATTATTCAACTTTTTTCTTTTGGCCGGCATTTCCGATTTGGTCCAAAACTCTATGGAGCGTGGCGGATGTCCTTTCAGCATTCTAGCTATAACGGTCTCGACGCTATATCTCGGGCAGACAAACAGACAGAGCGACACTATAAGGGTTCCTTGTAGGTACTATGGAACATTAAAACATGTAACTGATATGGGGGTTCGTTGTAAATGCGCAAGTGGATCGTTAATAGGTTTTCTTAAAGGAATTTGTATAACCTATTACCGACCCAAAGGAATGTGTATACATTTTATAAACACATGTAATTTTAGAACATTTGTATGATTTTAAATGGTGCAGTTGCTACAAATATTTAATAAAAATAATATTTCAACCATAAAAGCCGCTACTTAAAAAGTATACTTACCTTATTCAACAAAATATTTATATAAGAACAAAGTATAGTTTTTAAGGCTACATGAGCTCTTAAATATATGGCGTTAATAGCTCAAATACAAGTTAACATACTAAGAAACTAGATTAGTTTAGCCTCCTGCCTATTAAAGTATGCATTTTAATAAAAATCATGAAACTCAAAATATATAAAAAGTACTTATTAGCGACATGGGTCGGTAATAGGAATAAAATTGAATTTTTTGTTCCTATTACCGCCTATTTTTTAAATAGAATTCTAAGCCTTATTTAATAGTATTTCATTAAAATTAATTATTATTTGTATTCCTGAAAGTACTGAAAATGCATAAAAAGTACTAGAAGTCACATTAAAGTGCTTGACGATATAATTTTCTGCTAAAAAAGAAACAAGATTACTTACGTGATCGGGTAAGCCACACTATGTAAAACGCACTTTTGCCGGCGTCCACGGACGAACTGAGCAATTGTTCTTTATATCGTTGAGTTTCACACACATACAAGAGATGAATATATGCAATACAAATACATCTACATTTTTTTAAAAGCAACCAATGGCGTAACTTTAATACATCACATAAAAATGATAGTTTTCTGAATGGGTCGGTAATGAGCGCGGATTTTAAGGGGTCGTTATTAGGTGCGTTTACCTTACCTACTAGTCTACAAAATGTAGGTAATGAAAACTTTCTGGTCCTACAAAATTATTATTTTCGTTATTATAGATTCAAGTAACTATCTGCATATTACCTACTGTATAATCTCCTTAAATTTGTATGTAACACACTTATACACCAATGGATGCTAAAGAGCACTAAATAAATATGGAGAGGAAAATCAATAAAACAAATAAAATAAAAGAGCAAATATCTATGTAATTAAGGCTGCCTCAATGGTCTAGTGGTTAGCGTATGCGACCTCGAGGTCTTGGGTTCGTTTCCCGGATCGGGCAAAATGTTATTTGTGAACCGTTAGGCAATTCACAATAGCAGCACGGAGTTGTAATTGTGCCCGTTGGATGACGATAGACTTACCACCTATCTCATGGGACCTAAACATAACAGGTGAAATGTGGGTGTTGTACACCTCTGCCACACCCTTCTGGGTAATATAGGCGTGAGGTTATGTTAAAAATTCTGAAAAACATGGAAGCTAGGTCGACAGTATAGTTAAAATATCCTTCCTCGGTCCCACGAAGTTTCTGAACAAACTTTTCACACTTATCCATAATCCAAAAGCTATCTATCAAAGTGACCGCAAAACCAACAAGGAGCAAGTTCGAGTCCTGTTCTAGGCTAATATTAACATGGCACCGGAGCATACCTCTGACTTAAGCTGTTTGAGTAGCGATGAATTATTATTGAAGCTTCAAACTTGCTATGTCGAGAGAGATGTTCTGTGATTTTTGCATTGAATAAAACGATGAAGCTGTGAGCTTTATAGTTATCTAAAGGATATAATTATTATGTTCTAGCTAAAAAATATATTTTCTCTTTCACAAATTGGCAAAAAAATACATTACAATGTTAGACAAACAAGTTCAGATCACCAGGAGTATTACTACCAGATTTGTCTTAATGCTAGTTTTACAGCAATTACTGAAGTACCAAAAGTTTTATTTGACAAATAAGGTTTCTTATAGAGTTACGTAGTTTGATATATTTGCCGACGATATGATGGTCTGAGTATAATCGTAAATAAGATTGTTTTACCATGTTACAACAATAAAAATGTTTTGTATACCAATTAAAAAATAAACAGGAATTAGTGATTCTAGTTATAAAGATGTCTCTGGAAAAGCTAATGCGTGAGCAGTGTTTAAGTTTGCTTATATAATTTTAATATTTTTTAACTGGAAGTGGGGAAAGCCAGTATATGGTAAAACTCGTAATAATTTGATTTCTCGTTATCATTCTTGATTTTGATCACTTGCTTTGCTGAGTAGTCTAGAATTGAATCATTCGCTACGCTCATGCTAAAAAACCACACTGAAACGAAATATCAAACTTATATTATTAGTACTGTAAATAACTATTTCTAATAGATACGTGCTTAAATATTGTATGGAAACCAATAGAAATGTTTAACTTTTTCTTTTCTACCTATCTTAAAAATAATACGTATGACGCCATCATTTAAAATAATAGATACCTATGCAAATTGAAACATACGAATATTATAATTGAACGATGTTTGAGTATGTAAATAAAAACTAATAGACTTTCTACACAATTACATACGAATATTTGATTGTAGTTGTAGTTATTTAAACAAGGGAAAACAACAAGCTTTCTCATCGTGATGTATTATTGTTAAACGTATGTTTTCACTATTTAATAAGATAATATGTTCGTGACCCGAGTGCACGGTTGGTGTAGTGGTTCAAGCGGTCGCCTCGCCGCTATCAACTGCGCTGGAGTTGTGGGGTCGATCCCCTCATGTGACAAATCTTTGTGTGATTCGCAACTCTGGGTGTGTGTGTGAAATGTATGTTTGTGAACACCCCTGCGACACAGGAGTAATACCTAGTGCGGGCGTCGTTTTAAAAAAAAAACAAAGAAAGACTAATAGGTTGACCGCAGTTTAATTATAATTTAAGACAAAACAAACACGATGGTGTACATCTCTGTCAATAAATTGTTAAGATTGTGTATGTGTGCATTTATAATGAATCGCTTGCTAACGGTTAAGAAAAACATCGTGAAGAAACCTGCATGCCTGAGAATGCTTAAAAGTTGTCGAAGATGTGTTAAGTCTACCAATCCGCTCTTGGCCAGCCTGGTATTCTAAGGCCTTACCCTTCTAATCATGAGAAGAGGCCCGAGCCCTGCATATTATGTATATAAAATAGAAAGAAAGAAGAAAGAAAGAAAATAAATTTATTTAGTACCAACAAATGGGACACAGAAAGTTAACAATATATGAAAAATACACAACATTTAGTTAGAAATATGCCCCATGGTTGCACTAAATAGGTCCTGATTCAGCATATTGTCAGACTCAGGTCTGACGCTGATTCCAGGCCGGCTGTAAATAGCAGTTATTTATTATGTGTACATGCACTTTTGTGCTCTGTTTTGTTGGTGAGATCAGGCCCGGATATTACTAGCACATGAGGCATAACACCGTAGTCCTCGATAAAGCGACATATCTTCCATGGAGTTACAATTTACCATTAGATGGACTACTTGTCTGTACGCTACATACGTCGTATTAAATAAAATTAGGACCCTCAATTTCTCAATTGTATGTTACATCATTTCGTGACGTCACGTTCATCCATTTGTTCTTTCCTTAAGTAAGATACAAACCAACATGACGAAGTTACATTAAGCACAAATGTTGTAAAGAATGAACGCATACGTTATAATTTTTTCTACTGCTTCTTAGTATTATTTGCTAAGCATAGCTAAATGCTATTCATATAACCAATAAGAAGCATATTTGTCATTTAAAACAAGCACGACTTCAATTTATTTTATTTGTATTCATAACGATCATATAACTTACTATAATTTTCCAAGCTGTAAAATATAATGGAAAATTCTATAACAGAATTTTCTATTGACATTTAACTACCCTTCATAAAAGACAAGAAAGGTCTTTAACCGTAAAGAATACCGCCCACAAGCACTCTTAGTATTTCTTAGAAAAATCTGCGATTTTTTAAATAAAACTCTTGTCTTTACTTTCTTTTTTTTATGACGTGTGATCTATATAGTTCTTCGATTTGTTTGTGTCATAAATTTATCCTACGAGTGACTGTGAGTTAGTGGTGATTGTGAAACAGGTCCTTACACAGTTATAGGATTATACTATACATACACTCTTACTTGTAGACAAATTTTAGGCCAACGCTTATGTTATTTTCGATTTCCAATTTATATTTTTTTACTGTAGATAGATAGAAGAGAACAGACGTGTTTTTTTAAGTCTATAAAATTCTTAAAATCTATGTATTTATCAGTTGAGTGTCAATACTTATATAGGTAACTTGATATCACTATCACTATCATCACTACATAGTATAAAACAAAGTCGCCTTTTCTGTCCCTATATCCCTATGTGCGCTTAAATCTTTAAAACTACGCAACGGATTTTGATGCGGTTTTTTTTAATGAATAGAGTGATTCAAGAGGAAGGTTTTTGTGTATAATACATGCATATTATAGTAGAGAAAAGCCGAGAAATTTAAAGATTTGTAATGTGATGTCGTAACAAACATATTTTTCTGCGCTTACATTGCAAACGCTGGCTAAACCTTACGAGATAGATCAAATTTATGTACTACGTAATTGTATATCTTGAAAAGATGAATAAAAAAGTCCGCGACAGCATATGTTTATCTCCTAAAGATAACCCACAGTAACCATTTTTATCTTTTACATATTACAAAAAAAATATGGGTTATTTACCAAGCTATTTTAAACGATACAGTATCATTACTTATCCAATTAAATACATTAGATACGTTGTGCATTTCATGTAGATCAAAATTGCCCTTTACAGCATGTGATTTAAACGAATATTTTCGAAGATATTACAGATTTAAAGATTGCGGGACGTAAGAGTTTGCGGCGGTATCGGCCGGTCGGGGCGGCGCGGGAGCGAGCCTGTTCAGAGGGACAAAGAATCGTCAATAGAGCGTGAGGCTCGACTCAGTCAGCTTCGGGATAAAAATAGAGCTGAGAAATGTAAAAAGTAAATAAGTAAAAATGTTGTGTATGAATATTGCAAAGATAGCAGGAAATCTTCATGGTATAGGGAAAGGGGAATTGTTTTACTCCTAATTTAACGCTTGCGGGCCACGGGTAGTAATGAATAAATCAAAACTACTGGATCGATTTTAATCATTTTTTCAGTGATTGACATAGGCTATAATATATTATTATTATATACCCGTGCGAATCCGGAGCGGGCCGCTGTGTTTATATACAACGTTCACAGTTTTTCTGTAGTGTATTTAGTATTAGCATTGCACCCGTGCGAAGCCGGGGCGGGTCGCTAGTTTTCAGTATATTACATAGAGGTTTTATGTAAGCTTCATCTCTACCAAGACCCTTACTTATTTATACACCAAATTTCGTGAAAATTTACTTAGCAATTTAGGTGTAAAAACGTAACAAACAAAATGTAAAAAAATATGATTCTGCCACCCTCAAACGCCATCATAAAAACTTAACAATATTTTCAAACTAATGTACCACAATTGTTGAATTTCTGTAATAAATCGCTTATTTGAACGCTAATCGACCAAACGCACAGTTAATCAATTTGAAAGCCAGTAGCCGTGTAAACATTAACTTCAGACCATAGAAATAATACGAAATAATATTTCTTACTAGCTTTTGCCTGCGGTTCTACCTGCGTGATGTTAAATTTAGCCTAAAGCCTTTATTAAGACCTAGGCTGGAAAATAAAAAAAAAATATAAAGATCTGCTCAGTATTTTAAACGATTAGCGCGAACAAACAAACAAATTCTTTAGCTTCACCTATCTGCTTGGAAAATCTTATCAATATTGGTCTAAACCTTTTGATGATTAGCCGGTACAAATAGACATACAGTAAAAACTTGGCATCGCATAATTTACTGTATCATCTTAAATTTAAATTCAAATAACTTATTCTTATAGGCCCCAGGAGGCGCTTGAACACGTCAAAACATTATAAACAATGATATAAAAATAAATTATAAGCAAAACTAAATTATACTAACTGCAATGATTTGAATAACCAGGGCTTATTAATTAATTTTAATCACACTGTTTAGAATCAGATTTAAATCTTTAAAATATTATTAACTTACTAAATACTAGATATATTTGTTGTAGTGAGTTATTTCGATATTTCAGAGATGTTAATATTTAGTCAGAAAATAACCACGTTTGGTCTCAAAACTTATGTAATATTATTAGCGTTACAAACATACACTTGAATTTTATTAATTTGTATTTATCTAATTTAATATTTTATTATTGTTATTAACTAACTAACATTTCACTTGTTACAGGTAATTTGGTTTTGCTGTTTCTGATGCGCCTCTGCGGTTAATATCCAGCACTTAATAAGAGCGATAGATTAATCTGGTTTTGTATTGTATTTTGTATTTGTATTGCTTTGTATTTGACTGCTTCTAATTACTTGTTTGTGCTATTGTTTGGAAATTATGGAGTGCGGGATTAAAGCTATTTTCAGTTGATCGTTTAGTTCAAACGACAACTGAAATATGTCTTATGTCTACGTAAAAAGTACCTCATTGCAGTATCTCACACGGAGAATATTTTTCGAAGATAAATATTGCGTTTGTGCGAGTTTGTTAAAGATGGTAATTTTAGTGAGCAAATCTCGATTTTGCTTTAAGCTTTGCTCACTGCTGCCAAATTTTTTTAATGTAACACAACTTTCACATTACGTCAGTTAGTCCCAAACTAAGCAGAACGTGTACTATGGTTACTATTTCGAGCTGCTGAGGTGAAAAGTTGTATGTGCGACACGTGATCAAAGATATTTACATCTCGTGCTTTTAAGTTCCTCACTATGCTCTAGATTCCTCCCTGTCCCGTACAAACATCGAATCAGATAAATTCTAATTCAAGTTTGTTAAAAACGTAGATTAAGATGGTTATTGAAATCGGTCCTAAATGTCAAAATATTTGCTAGCTGACTCAACCCAGCCACCGTATTTCAAATATGTTTGACATCCACGCGCCCATATTAAACCGAATGAAATGCGAGAAATTTTGGCGTTCCGCAAATTGTGAGGTCAAACGGGACCCACAAATATTTGGGCCCGTGGGTCTGTATCCTGTTCACTTAAACCCCTGTTAAAACGAAAAATTTTAATCATACGGCCATTTTAAAAGCCTGAGGAGCTCTCAATATTGCGTATGTTCAACGGATTTTTTTCGGAGGGTAGACGAAAATTTTAGATATGGATACTCGTATAGGTATATTTATTTATTGATAGAACTTTGGTCTCCGTCAAATTTAACATAACTGCCGCCTATATTATTCGAAAATATGCTGTGTCAGTTATGTTAAGTTTCATTGTTATCGCTGTGAGCCTATGGCCATCTAAATAAAATTGTTCAGTCATCTGTATTTCTTAGTCTTCTTCTTCTTCGTCGTGGCTGAGTCAAATTTAATTTTGACTTGCCATCGTAGTGAAAGGATTAGCCAAATCGCTTTGGAGAACTCTCGAATTGCCCAGGGTGCGCCGGACGTAGGGAATCGTTGTGTACGTCACTCGGGGAGGCTCCTTTCATGCACCCCATTTCTTAGTGGAGATTATTCTATCTATATTTCTACTTATATATCTGTCGAGCCTTTATCCTATTACATTGGGGTCGGCTTCTAGTCTTACGGATGTAGCTGAGTATCAGTATTTTATGTGGAGCGACTGCCATCAGAACTATACAACCCAGTTCTCAGTGTTAGACTAGTTTTCAGACTTTCTGGCCTTTTACTACCCGTAACGACTGCCTGTCTGCCTGACTGCTTGTTTTAATTTGTTTGATCTCTTATAGTGCTTCTTAAATTTTCTTAAGGAATATTTTCAACAGTATAATCTGGAATCAGGATTTCGAAAAAAGCTTTCAAATACTTTCAAATCATTTATTGTACACACACACAGAATTTACAATAACATAATAGAAAAGAAACAGTTAAAATACTAGGTACAAAGGCGAGCTTAATTCAATATTGAATTTTCTACCAGAAAACCTTTGAGCCGTAGAGGAAAAGAAGAAATAGAAGACTAGGCAAGAGTAAAATTGAGTGTACAACTACAAAGTAATAATATTAAAATAATGCTACAAGAATGCTTACATACTATAATAATTTAAATAGGTATATACTACTTGCAATATAATATACTACTTAATATTATTTATCTACATCAATACACCTACATATAAAATACATGCATACATACAATACTTACATATTATAATATATTATATACATACTTCAACAATTTTTATTAAGAGAGAAAATGCTCTTTAACTCTTTTCCTGAAGACATCTACCGAAGAACTATTATCTAAGAAAGCTGTATATAAGTATGTACTGTCAACCCCAAAAACGTCTGTCTATATTAATATTTCAGTCAGCAGCTTTTTCGGTTGACTGTACGTACTATCTTCTATAAGTTCAATGTCAAAAACTCTACCATACACAAAGAACACCATTGTAGTTAGTTTAAGTTAAGAATCTTGTTTTCAACAAAGATCACGCCTATATAACCCGGATGAGTTAGGCAGAGGTTTTTAACAGCAACATTTCACCTGTTATGTTTAGGTTCCACGTCATAGGAGGTGAGCCTATCGCCTTCCACCGGACACAAATCCAACTCCGTGCTGCTATTGAAAATTGCCTTAAGAGAAAATCTTAAATAACACTTTTGCACGACCCGGGAATCGAACCAGAGAACTCGCAGTGAGGCTGTGTCCTTTTTAAAGTCGGTGAAAATCCCTATAACATCAAGTCCAATCATTTATTTCGGCACCCAACGATTCTAGTGGTACGCATTTATTGTCCCTTTCCAACCCCATTGGTAAGGGTGGACTTTTCTTATAAATAGAAAAGCTTTTAAGCTTTTAACGTTTTTTCCCATTGTTATATTATTATATTTATGTATTTGTATGATTGGTTTTGTATGTATGTGATGAAATTCTAAGGTTGTTGGAGATCACAGAGAAGTGACCTATAGCAAATGTAATGTGAATAAATTCTCATGCAAGAATTATATTTATATATTTTACAAAAGCCATCATTAAATGGATCTATTTTATTATTTTATCTCAAAACCATTAACATTATTATGCGTTGCTCAAAATCACCGAGGTTTGTCAGCTACTATTAAGAAAAGAAGTGGGAATTGAAACTACGGGCATCTTCAAGAAGAAAGGGTAGTGTAAATAAATATATATATTTTCAACTATACCATCGAACATATTAAATTCGGCTTTCGTATAGATTGATAGAGTATAGAGGCATTTATAAAAAACACCGGGTTCTAGATGTCAATTGCATCCACCCTGTGTGCTTATGCTGTGGTAAAAAAATAAAAATCATAATAAAATACAATACAATATAATTTTAATTACATCTATTACAATTTAAGATGTTCAATTTGTGAGAGACTTATCCCTCCGTCCCCGTTTCACCATTGGACTACCAGACAAACGGCACTCAGGCACCGGTTCGCGGTAGATATTCTACTAATACGCACTCAGCGTTTCATTTTCAACATTTCTTATGCAAACTGCCAAAGAATGGAACGCATTGCCCGAGTCTGTGTTTCAAGCAAGAGTTAATAGGTATTCCTAGGTAAGCGTGCTCCACCGTAGACCGCATCATCACTTACCATTGGGTGAGATCGTGTTCAAATGCGTGCCTATCCAACATAAAAAAAGTGCCTGAAATAGGTATTTAAAAATACCTGTGTTACATAAAGTAACTCAACACAAAATAGTTCTTCTAAGCTATATAATAAATCGTCGGCAAGCAAAGTTCACAAATCTTTTTTCTCTGGTATCAAATGACAGCTTATTATGCGTCTACCAGGAACCGAAACCCGAGCTTACCTGAGAGTCGGCTGTACCATTTGAGATGTTTACACGGCAAAGTTATAAGAAATTGTGTTGGATGTAATTGAAGATTTATTTGTTCGTAGGTGGTTTGTTTATTATTTAATTTTTTTGTTGAAGACTGCTTTGATGGTAAAGTGGTTAGCATATGCGCATCTTACATTGAGGTCTAGGCTTCGATTCCAGGGTCGGGCAAAGTGTTAATTCTGAACTTTCCATCAGGAAATTTACAATAGCAGCACGGAGTTGGAATTGTGGCCGGTGGATGCCGATAGGCTCACCCCGTGGGGCCTAAACATAACAGGTGAATTGTGGAGTTTGTACACCACTGCTACACCCTTTTAGGTAATAATAATATAGGTGTGATGTTATAATAGATTGTTTTAAAACAATAATAAATATTTTTTTTATAAATTACCAAAAAGTGACGTTATTGCTCGTAAACTGAGGACGCGAGCCTGAGTTAAAGCTATTCAATAATCTACCATATACACGTAAACAGCAAGCATTCAAATTCAATAAAGAATAAATTTCGTGGAAATACATGGCTTTAATAATAAATACATAAGATACCTAACTGCCTGATATATACTACCTGGAAGAGATCGCGTCAAGCGATAAGGCCGCCCTTTGTATACGTTATAGTTTTAAGTACCTATATATTTGTATGTTTGTTACAAATTTGATGTGCAAATAAAGTTTTCTCTAGCTATCTATATAACCACCGGTATCTTGATCACTGCATCCGATGCCGGTGGGGTACCATTTTTTTTATTTTTAGAAATATTTTGTACTTTATATTTTTCAATGTACTTTATCGGCTAACTAAGTTATAATTTGTATTTAAACATATAAAAATGAGATAATAAATGAATCAGAAAATACATAAAATAAATTGCAAAATCAAATCGCTCGTTCACTTAATTTTAAATCCTTACTTAAACTTAAACCGATATAAAAAGGAGGGGTTATTCACGAGGGGAGCAAAAACTATTCGAAATCGGCTTACCATAGCATATTAGGAGATTTGAAGCCAATCCCTGAGTTACCATGGGTTTCTATTTGAATTCCATGGGATTAAAGTCATTTAGATATTATTTGCGGTCGCGGTAACTTAAACTTCGGTCACAGTTAAAGATAAAGCGTGTTATAAGTGTAAATAAGTTATTTTATGTGGGAATAGTTCTGTAATAAACATAATATAACATCACGCCATATTACCCAGAAGGGTGTGGCAGAGGTGGACAACAACCACTTTCTCCTGTTATGTTTAGGTGCTATGGGATCGGGGATGAGCGTATTGCCATTCACCGGGCACAATTCCTACTTTGTGTCGCTTTTGAGAATTTCCTGACGAAAAATTCACGGGCGGCGTATATGAGGCCTCTTATATCCCTATACCAACAAGGCAGTAATAAGTATAACATGAAATAATACAGCAAGAGGCGCAAATATAGCACGCTTGATAACTGTTACATGTTTGCGCCTTTTGCGGTCGAAACATTAAGGACTTGGGGCCGTACCACTTATAGTCTGTACAAAGAGTTGTCAGCACGTCTAACTGAGGCAACACGTTCTCGAAATGCTTTATTATATTTCGGCAAGCGACTAAGTATCGCAATACAACGCGGTAATTCTGCCAGCATTTTGGGAACGAGGCCTTCTGACAATGACTTGACTTGACTTGTGAAGTTTAGTTTAAGTTATTAGACTAATTTAATTTAAGATAGTATATGTATATTTCTCTGTAAATAAAGATTGTCAAATACTATAATAATACAGCATATTTTTTACTATGATATTAATCACACTTACAAACATTTAAAACAACTTATTTAAATAAAGTATAAGCACCGGAACTCATTACCGCCACTTCACCATTTGCAGATTGACAAATTGACACTCTACTTAAATAAATAAACGAAGTGTTGCATGATAACTTGATGACCATCAATATAATAAATAATGTTGTCATTATTAACAGTAAGATTCCATTACCACTTACTGACTATTTATTTATTTAAGTTGGAACTCAATGATCTGCACGTGCTCTGCGCATATTAAAAATTTGGATTGATGATCAACCCGATAAATTGCGTTGCCCGTTGCGTTGATATTATTCTTCGTGGGCCAATTAATTACAGAATTAAGCTCAAAACTCACTTCAAAGAGACAAAAATCGAACTCCAAAATGTAATTCACTAAAAAATATTTGTGAGTTCCAACTTAAATAAATAAATCAATAGTCAGTAAGTGGTAATAGCAGCGATAACCGAGTGGGAGACCCTGAAACTAATAAGTCAAAGGTCTCGAGTTCGTACCCACGGCACACACCTCTGTCCAATCGTTAAGATTCTTAAGAAAACATGTGTGTATTTGTCATATAAACTACCGCTCGTTAACGGTGAAGGGAACATCGTGAGGAAACCTGCATGCCTGAGAGTGCCTTAAAAAAGTACTCGAGGTCGTGTGAAGTCTACCAATCTGCAGTTGGCCAGCGTGGTGGACTATGACCTAACCCTTCTCATCATGAGAAGAGGTCCGAGCCCAGCTGTGGGACATGTATTATATACAGGGCTGCTATTATTTAGGTGGTAATGGAGCTAAGACTCTTTATAATGCTATATTATTATATTAGCTATACCAAAATGTAATTCACAAATAATTATTAGTGAATTTCATTTTTCAGCTCGTTTTTTGTCTCTCTGATTTTGGTACAGAGTGCGCTCAGATCTCAGTCTTAGAATCCAATCAATAAAAATGAAATCATGAAACTGAGTATCAACAAACAATAACTTATAATTAAGTTGTAGTCAAGCTGACAACAGTAACTTGAAGATATAGCAACGATTTAATTCCAAGATTTATAGAGCAATAATACTTTTTAATTGAATTTCTTGGGGCAAGTTGTTGCAAGTAATATTTGCGAGCGTGTCCACAACTGAGTCATTGTTCTGAAGTTTTTTTTAGTTTTATTGGTATTAATTGTTGTGTTAATTGTAACATAGTTTCAAATAACTTTCTTGATTTAAATTTCGATGGAGCATGGTATTTTCTACGAGTATACATACATATTATACTACTATATACTTTCCAACTCCAACTATATACTTCTGATTAAATTCGTTGCGGGTTCCAAGACAATTTTAACTCTCCCTGGGATTGCCCGTGTGTCATGCACGGTGCCTTTCAGTTGGTTACCGCTGTAGATCCTGGCGTCACAGGAGTCACAGTGGTGGGCATGTGGGGGGGATTATATCCCGTTAAATACATACATAAGAAGAGTATGTATAAGTATACAATAGAAGGGTATGGCAGAGGTGTACAACCATCACATTTCAGTTATGTTTAAGTCCCATGGTATAGAGAGTCGGCCTGCTGCATCGATGGTCTAGTGGTTAGCGTATGCCTCTTACCGCGAGGTCACGGGTTCGATTCCCGGATCGGAAAAAGTGTTATATGTAAATTTGCCCTCAGTAAATTCTCAATAGCGACGCGGAGTAGCAATTGTGCCCAATGGATGGCAATAGGCTAACCGCCTATCCCATGGGACCTAAATATAGCAGGTGAAATGTGGGTATTGTACACCATTGTCACACCCTTCTGGGTAATATAGGCGTGATATTATATTATAAGAATGTTAGTGTTTTATTGAAAAGTGTTTTAATTGCTATATTATTTCACATATTACTATTTTACCTTTCCCTCAATTTCCAAATAAATCGAACTCACATAAACAGTATTTTTACGTACATCAACGATTAATTAAAACACCATGTATTTAATTAATGAAATAAATCAACACAACAGTGTCACTTTTTGTCGCCATGTATTATCGCTTAACGCCAATCACAGAATTAAAATGAGAATTGTTGAGTGAAGCAGCTGAATTTATAACCACCAATCCACCCTGTATAAGCAGCAAGAATTTTGAACCTAATACATTTTTGTGTCAATCGGTGTATTAGAAATAAATTTGATAAATAAATATCTCACATCTTACACACAACCATCTGGTCCTAATCTAAGCAGAGCTTGTACTGTGGGTACAAGAATGACTAATACTAATACATATATAGGTGCTTTCTTTTTTGTAAATACATACTTATTATACATAGAAACACCCAGACTAACACAAATCCCCATGTTCATGCACACAAAGATTTGTCTTGAGCGGGAATTAAGATTGAAGAATAAGATTTAGAAATGGTTAGAGTTTTTGAGAACTAGATCGAAATTAAGAGCTGTTAGTTCAACTTGACTTTTTTTTTAAAGTCACATATAATTATTGAGAATACGGGTTACTCACGTTACTTTAGCCGGGATATGCCGACTAGTTTCGAATCTATTACGTAGATTCATCAACTGGGCTGTATATCCCGGCTAAAGTAACGTGAGTAACCCGTATTCTCAATAATAATGTCTTCACCTCACGTCGGTTTAAATAATATTAAGTCACATATTATTTATACATCTATCTTACAATCTTTCTTTAATGATTTGATCAATTTAAACATTAAGTAATCCATTGTAAGTAGTATAATAATACAACAATATACACACCTACAATAACTTATAATACTGCTTTATATATTTTTTTCTTAAAAAAAACGACACCCGCATTAGGATGCATGTACGTTTATGGCAATAAAAAACTATATATTTATTAACATATAAAATACATTATTATTAAGGTTAACTTACAATTAAAACAAAATCATACCTAACTATTGACAGCTAGAAGAGAACTAAAAAAAAAAAAAAAGTTATGCGTCAACTTGACTTTTTAAATCTTCTCGAAAGTGAATTAAAGTAAAAAGCACAGCTCAAGAGAGAACAGTTTCATTTATTTAACTTTGTATTTAAATACTGAAAATTTCCATGTCCAAATAATTTAAATTAAATAAGTGAGTCTCCAATCCCATTCTTTACTCAATGTGGTCCATTTTAAGCATTTCAAGTCAAATATTTGAACAAAGTCAGGAGGTCCTCTGGAAGTTTATGTTCTTATGCTTCGTTTGTATCTAGAGGCGAGCTACTGGCTCAAACTGTCTATAAAAAAACTGTAGTTAAACATGTTAGGGGAAATTTTCATTTAATTTACTTCTTAAAAGCGTCTTTGTAAGCGTCCGCCCGCGACTTCGCCCGCGTGGTCTGTCGACAAAAATTAGCCTGTGTCTTTCCTACTGTCTTGCTCAATCTAAATACCAATATTTATCAGGATCAGGTTAGTGGTTAATCCGTGAAGAAGTAACAAACAGACAGACAAGATACTTTCAATTTTTTAATATTCTTAATAAGGATGAAATATTTATATCCAAATTTAAATTAAATAAGTGAGTCTTTAATTCTATTATTTACTCAATGTAGTCCATTTTAAGCATTTCAACTCAAATATTTGAACAAAGTCAGGAGGTCCTCTGGAAGTTTATGTTCTTATGCTGCGTTTGCATCTACAGGCGAGCTACTGGCTCAAGCTGCGTATAAAAATTCTGTAGTTAAACTTGTGAAGGATATTTTTATATAGTATATATATATTGGTATCTTATACATGTCCCACTGCTGGGCTCGGGCCTCTTCTCATGATGAGAAGGGTTAGGCCATAATCCACCACGCTGGCCAAGTGCGGATTGGTAGACTTCATACACCCTTGAATACTTTGTAGGCACTCTCAGGCATGCAGGTTTACTCACAATGTTTTCCATCACCGTTAGCGAGCGATAATTTATATGATAATATACCTATTTAACGTTACTTTATTCTATGCATGCTGAGTTTACCTTTAAGTGATTGTTACACTCTTATTGCACTGTATTGGTTGTTAATTTATTTAAACATGTAACTTGTGTAAACAATTGTTGGTGAACCAAATAAAACAAAATAAAAAAATAAATAAAAATACACACATATTTTTAAAAAGACGAGAGGTGTGTGCCGTGGGTTCGAACCCGAGACCTTTGACTTCGCAGTCCTACGGTCTCCCACTGGGCTATCGCTGGCTATCATAATAAATAATAATGTCAACAGTTAAATTATCTATGTCCTAATATTTTTGTCATTAAGGTATTATTGTTGTGTCATAGTTAGTAGTTATTCACAATAGTTTAAAATACAAAAAACAATATGTGAGTTAAAATCACAGCATTTTACCCTAACTGTAATACTTTTAAACGAAGCAAAGTGTAAATGTTTACGAAGAGCATATTAGGTAATAAACGTTATTGCTTTGAAGGCAAACATTTGCCAAAATATTCATAAAACTGGATATCGCATCAGCAAAGGGAAAAGGAATTAAAAGGCTGTGAACAAATTTCAGTTTAAAAATCTTGTATTTTCAAATCTTTCTACATGAACTTTAGGTATAATGTTGTATGGAAACTCGCTTCCGTATGCGGCTTCGCCTGCCTGTGTCAGAAAAGTTGCCTGTTTTTCTGTAGTCTCAAACTATCTCTGAACCAATTTTTATCAAGATCAGTCCAGTAGTTTTGGAGCCATTTAGGTATGAACAAACGAAAAAAATCATCTCTTTATAATATTGGTATAGATTGCACTTCTTCTTCTTCGTCGTGTCGATGGCTGAGATCGTGGTGAAAGGATTAGCCAATTCGCTTTGGAGGATTCGCGAATTGCCCAGGGTGCGCCGGACCTAGGGAATCGTTGTGTACTTCACTCGGGGAGGCTCCATTCATGCACCCCTGCATAGATTGCACTGTGGTACTATTACGACTGGTCTTCATCGAATAAATATTTTAGATCTCTCACTTTAGCTGCCTTTGTTGTTTGACTGCTTTAAATTATAGCACTTGTTTCTGTCGAAGTAACATTCTTAATCGCTCTATATATATACGGTTTTATTAAAACCGTATTTTCATTTTTATTATTTCAATATTTTTACGTGACAGAGAGATCGAAGGCCGTAGCTTAGCGATATACTCAAGTTTAATACGTTGAAATCGACACTTAATCGGCTAACAAAGCTAGTGTATTGGGAATTGTAAGCGTTCTCAGAAAAACGGATTACTTACACGTTAATGCGAACACCAAAGAGCGGCCATTTGCTAATTACTTATTATCTCCATGTGAAGATATTCTACGCGATTAGTAAATGTGTTTTGTAGAAGAAAAAACAAGGAATAAATTAATAATGATTAAGTTGACTTTCGTTTTTGAATGCGTTTTAGAAACATAGTTGCCTTTAATGCCTTTGCGACCCTAAAAATAAAAAAAATGTCTATTATTATATTAACATATCTTTAACTTGCCACCAAGTGGTAATGTTTGCATTATTTTGTTTCAATTAATCTAAGATCGTGAGATGAGGCCCTGAAATTACTGTCATTTCTTCTTCGTCGTGTCAATGGCTTTGACTTTGGCTCCATTTTGACTTGCCATCGCGGTGAAAGGATTAGCCAATTCGCTTTGGTGAACTCGCGAATTACCCATGAATTACTGGCATGATTCTGTTTGATGTCGATAGGGTCACGCCCCGTATCACATAGTCAACAAATTCCACGCGAACGGAGTCGCGGGCAACAGTTGCTAATATTAAAAAAAAAAACCACTGGGTAGAGTAACACTTTAGGGAAATACAGGTACGACATTATTATCTTACATTTACCTGTTCCATATCAAACTAAAACCTCCGCTGGATTTGCACCGCCTTCACGGCATTTTGAGTCTAATATTATTCCTTTCTTGTAATAACGTAAACCATCATTCCTAACAGCTAAATAAAAACAAAAAACATTCACAAATAACAACATTAAAAAAAACTCATGGATGAAATGTGTTGAACACCTCTGCCACACCGCTTTGTGTAATAGGCGTTATGTATGACGACCGGATGGCGGAGTGGGTAGTGTACCTGCCTTCGACGCCGAGGTCGTGGGTTCGATTCCCACTTAAGACAAATCTTTGTGTGCATGAACATGGGGGTTTGTCTTAGTCTGGGTGTTTCTATGTATAATAAGTATGTATTTACAAAGGAAAAGTATATATATGTATTAGTATCAGTTATTCTAGTACCCATATTACAAGCTCTGCTTAGTTTGGGACTAGATGGCGTTGTGTGTGAGTTGTGAAATATTTATTTATAAAAAAAAAGTTATGCCAAGTTAAAAACCTGAGCTTTTGCAATAGGACACTGAGGAGCCTAATAAATGTATAACCTTTAAGCTAATGTTGAACCAAGATGCCACACCTTTGCAGGTCGAAGGTCATATCAGTGAGTATTGCGTTTTATACAATGGAATGTCAATAAGATATATGTGTACTTTGATGAGCAAATACATTAAAGATTAAGCCTTAATTTAACAGGTGTTAGATAAATCTTATTGGCAGGATAAGGATTTATCAGACATAATTGAAAGTGACAGCTGTCTTCTTTTTTGTAAGTGCAACTTGTGTCACTTTTAAATTTGGTCGGGTTATATTTTATGGGTCGGAATAGATCTATCCGGAACCTCTGAAACTGGACCTAAGTGTAGTCAATTGCAATAGTATTAAAGGCAAACTGGTGAAACTGTCACCAGTTCTAAATAAGTCCATAGTAGCCTATTCAGAACTTATGTAACAGATGAATTGTAAAATTTGTATATAGTTTATAAAATTGAGCGGCGCTAAACAAGCCGAAACTTTATCAGGAACTGGTGAGACTGGGTCTTAGCCCCTACTTCAAATTCAAATGTGTTAGATAAACCTTATTGGCAGGATAAGCATATAACACATAGACCTCTGAAACTGAAAATGAAGTAAGTGTAGTCAATTGCAATAGTATTAAAGGCAAACTGGTGAAACTGTCACCAATTCTGGATAAGTCCATGGTAGCCTAATCGGAACTTATTTGACAGATTAAATGTCAAATTTGCACATAAATTTATAGAATTAAGCGGCACTAAACTAGCCGAAACTATATCAGGAACTGGTGTGACTGGGTCTTAGCCCCTACTTCAAATGTGTTAGATAAAACTTGTTGGCAAGATAAGAATAACACTCATAAATAAAAGTGACAGCTGTGTTCTTTTTTCAAGTGTAACTTGCGTGAAAGAGTACCAAACGAACATTCATTTATCCAAACATTCTCACAAACTTACGCATTTATAATATTTGTAGGATAACTACAAGCATCTATCAACACATTAAGTTTAGATAAACAAAGATCTAGGCTTAAAAGGTGGAAATAAATTAAATATCGGGTAAGGATTGGTCTCCCTCGAACACGGTGTCCGTCCGTCGAACAGCCATATACTGCCAACTTCAATTTATCTAAAACTATCGCGTACATTCTAAAACCTGCTTCCATAAATACTTCTAATTCAGTTGCTAATTCAAATCATAAATCTAACAGTCAATTCTATTTCTGTATCTTTAAATTCAATCATGAATAATCCGACATATTTAAACATCTGATAACACAGCTTCTCACAGCTTGCAATAAATTATTATAATTGCTTAATTATATATTACAATAATAAAATAAGCAGTAGTGACTAACGTTTGAAAGGGAGGCCGACTAGTCTTGATACTTTGACCTATAGACATTTAGATGTACAGACTACATTATTATCAACCTTACCTTACACCAGTATAAGGTTGTCTCGCGTTGTACAAGCTTCCCGTGCAACTAAGTCGCGAAAAAATACCGGACAACCCCAAAAAAGGGGGAAGGGGTATGCTAAATCGCAAAAAATGCATTTTTTTATACAAATATTTTTTATTTATTAATTAACAACACATAAATCAACTTAATTAGTACTAGTAACAAAATATATGCAGTCATCTTACTTAACAAAATAAAGGTAGGCACTACTGAAAAAAATAAAATCACCTAAAACCAGATAGGTATGTTTAACAAAAATATATAAATAAAATGTGTATGAATAGAGAGATTTCATATGCCTACTTTTGTAGGCATATGAAATCTGGTTCTGTCCGGTATGACCATTTGTTTTTTACCAGACAGGCCTCGAAAATAACGGACTGTACGCTTAAATACCGGACATCTGGCAACCCTACGTGCAACGCGAGACCAGCTTACACTGGAAATGAATAGGTTGATCGGTAGCCGTGTGTACATTAGCATCAGAGGATTTGTGGTGGTATTCTTGAGACTGCAATATGTGTCAGTTTTGTTTTAGACGCGTTTTTGAAAGGCTAAAGATGGCTATCAGGATTTTGACGTTTGGCTTCTATGTTGTGTAACGCTAGAGAACGTTTTTGATCATTGAAATATGTAATATCAGAGAGAGACTAATCGAATGGATTAAGCCCCAATTTCACAGTTGTTAGATAAACCTTATTGGCAGTATAAGCATATAACACACATAAATAAAAGATACAGCTGTGTTCTTTTTGCAAGTGTTACTTGAGTCACTTTACGGTCAGCTATGAAAGATAGACTTCCACTCACAAAAATAATTATTAAAATGCGGTCTGTATTTCCCGAGCGCTAGTAACCTGGATTCGTGGCGCTTAAACCAATTAAGGTTCGTCTAGCTAAGGTATACCTATGACGCTGGCGCAAAAGAGATGAGGAATTTCGAGTCTAGCAGCATACGAATCCATAGCTGAATTGGCAAAGCACTTGGGGCGTATACCCAGGGGTGCAGGTTCGAGTCCTGCTGGATTCTTAATTTTTCAACTTTGATATTATATAAAATACAAAAAGGCATAGGAAAGCTAAAATTTGCTTTAAAATATAAGGTATAATTTACTTGTAAATTTTAAGTAAATTTAACCTATTCACCCATATTCATTGATCTACAAAAAGGGTTTTTTTGTAGATCAATGCCCATATTAGATAGAATAGTAGTAGCAACAGCTTGCGCAAGTTACTCGCCTTGCCCAAAATTTACAAGTGAAGGGAGCATTCAGGTTAAATAACCAAGTGTCAGAGGGTAGTTTGGGGCAAATTTGAACTTTGGACGGTAATAGCCCGGGACTATCTCTAGCTATTTCCTCTTAAGGACTTTTCAGGGTGTCTTTGATGAAAATTGTTGGCGGCCATTTTGTGAGACGGAAATATGCGTGCTTATTTCGCACGTCTCAAACAATGGGGTATCAAGATGAAGAAATCGATTTTTTTTTTAATTTTGATTACTTTTTTTCAAAAATTAGACAACGTGTGTATTCGCTAAATTTATTATAAAGGTATATAAATACCTATGCTCGACGTTTCGACTGATGATTTAAGTCATTTCCGTTATTCAAATTATGAAATACGGGTGTTGTTACTCACGTAATGTTGGTCTATTTAGTCCACCACGGTTTCGCCTATACGTCTAGGCATTATCAAGAGAGTGCGATACGTCGCGCCTGAGTCGCAGCCAGTCTTGCACTGATTACGAGAGTAACACCCGTATTTCATCATTTGAATAATGTTACAAACTCACGTCAGTTTTAATAAAAAATTTCATTTCCGTTGTCTAATTTTTGAAAATGTTCTCAAATCGAGAATGTTTAAATACATATACTTGTTTTTCTCTAAACTGACAAGACAATCATAGGTTAATGCCTAATAGTTTTTAGTATATAACAACAAATGTCTTTATTTACTTTTTAATGACGCCATTGCCGAAACTATTGTGTGAGTATTATCATGTTTTAATCTCTCTTGGCTGATAAGTTGTTGCGATTTCTTGATAAAATTTCAAACTCAAAACAGTTTGTAGTTTGTAGAAATTAAACAAATTTCAAAATTTGTTAAATTTCTACAAAATTCTTTCAAAATTATTTTTTTATTATCTTTTTTGCTAATCAGGTATTCGATTTGAACTGCTTATAGAGTACTAGCTGACCCGTGCCCACTTCGTTGGGCATAATGTTCAAAAATATATATCTTTCATAGTTAAGGCAGCGTTCGTAAGAAACGTTTTCATTCGAATGTTTTTTCGCCGATTCACTTTGCAAAACGGACTACCATGTAAAAGCCTTTTTATTTTTCGGTTTTTTATATGTATAACCTATGACACTCAGCAATAATGTGTCTTTCTATTCGTGAAAGAAGATTCCCGAGATTCTAATTAACGAATTCGGAGTTTCCGATTAACGAATTCCATGAGGACCAAGTCGCAGGATAATTTTAATTGTTCAAAACTTCTCAGCTAACCTAACCTAATTGCAAAAAACTAAATACCTATAACCTAAATTAATATCTACATGAAACTAACTTAATACCTATAACCTAAATTAATATCTACACGAAACAAACTTAATACCTACCTATAACCTAAATTAATATCTACATGAAACTAACTTAATACCTACCTATAACCTAAATAAAATTAATATCTACATAAAACAAACTTAATACCTACCTATAACCTAAATTAATATCTACATGAAACTAACTTAATACCTATAACCTAATTTAATATCTAGGTACATGAAACAAACTTAATGCCTATCTATAACCTAAATTAAATGAAAACTATATAAACATAAAAGATTTTTTTTTTAATGTACCGAGAATAAAATTAATGAATGTCGAAAGTGTGTTACGAAAAATTCAATTTTGGGGACGTCCGCTGCGTAAAGAGCCGACCGCGCGAATGAGCCGCGCGGGTACCTACCTCTCAGATGTAAAAGGAAGGTCACGCCTCCTTCTTCCGAAGTGAGCACGAACGCGAACCGAAATAAGCCGAAACCATCGCGCGCCGCTGCCGCGCTGCTGTGGCCTTCACGTATAACAATGAGTTTTTCTCCGATTCTCTTTACAAAACGGACTACCACGTAAAAACCTTTTAATTTTTCGGTTTTTTATATAGCCTATGACACTCAGCGATAATGTGGCTTTCTATTAGTGAAAGAATTTTTAAAATCGGTGCAGTAGATTCCGAGATTACCCTTGACAATTTAACAAACACACAAACTTTACCTCTTTATAATATTAGTATAGATGATCTTACATGATCCTATAAAAGTCCTTATAAATCTAAAACTACTGATTGATCTAAAACTACTCATTTAACTCGTGGCACTTTTAGTTGAAGAATGCCCCTTTAATTCGAGGTATGAACAAAGACATTTGATCCTTTGAATATGACATAATGATTATTTAAGTTTTCAAAACATGTTTTTGAAGATATACCCTATTGTTTGTGACGTGCAATTTATGTCACGGCGTTTTATAATTAAGACTATTAATTAGTAATTTGGTAAAGGATATTACAAGTTTGTTATTTTACCTTTAGTAGTGTTTAAATGTTGTCATCGTGTAGGTAGAAGATTGAACACACGGCAACCCAACAAGCTATCATTTCTTATGACTCGCATTGTAATATTCCTCAAATACGCACATTTAACATACAACATTCCTTATGCAAACTGCTAAAGAATGGAGTGCTCTGCCCGAGTCTGTGTTTCCGCATGAGTACTATCTTAATGTCTACAAAGCAAGACTAAAAAGGTATCTCATAGGTAAGCGTGGTCCACGGTAGACCGCATCATCACTTACCATCAGGTGAGATCGTGGTAAAACGCAGGCCTATCCACCATAAAAAAATGTAGTCTTATCGTCCAATACGAGACCAGCTCATACTGGAAATGATTAGATGTATTAACCACAGATATAGATATATATATATATGTAGAGGAACAGGGTGTGATGTTCCTCCACCACAAAGGGAGGATCCTCCAACCAGGCTCAGTGGTATTGCCTGGCGGACAGCTGTCCGACGGTATCGTATTGGAAGTGGTATATATAGTCACTTGCTGTGAACATTTCGATATCGCGATTCAGCACTCGCGGTCACGTGACATTTATTATGTGCGGATACCGCCACATCACTCCCCTCCAAGACCGGAGGTCGATGAGAGTTCCAGTGAGTCGGAACTGAATTCCGCTGAGTCTACAGTGAGTCGAGACTGTGTGCCGCTAATTCCTCAGTGAGTCGAGGTGCGCGGTGGAGCGGTGAGATTCTCCAGTGAGTGGGGGTGATGCTGCGTGTTTTGATCACGTCGGGGTCACCAATGTAGAGGAACAGGGTGTGATGTTCCTCCACCACAAAGGGAGGATCCTCCAACCAGGCTCAGTGGTATTGCCTGGCGGACAGCTGTCCGACGGTATCGTATTGGAAGTGGTATATATAGTCACTTGCTGTGAACATTTCGATATCGCGATTCAGCACTCGCGGTCACGTGACATTTATTATGTGCGGATACCGCCACATATATATATCTATATATCTACATAGATAACGCAAGTATCACGATTTGTATTGAAACCAAGCGTGCCGACTTTTTAATACCTATTGTGACGTCACAGCCCAAATTTAGTGACAGGAAATCCAAACCGATTCAAAGACACCGATGCCGCCGATGCCCATCCGCCCAGTACGATTCAAACGGCCGTCCGCTATGATTTTCTCTAACAAAAGACGCGCGTGGACTGAAGTTAGCGGCGACCAACCTTGACGCTTGGTCGGGGTTCGGACACGCGAAGTACATGCATATGCGTTATCTATGTAGATCTATATCTGTGGTATTAACGTTATTTCAGAAATTGCAAGTAATTTTTTCTTTTGCAGTTAACCTTTTAAATAAAAGGCTTTAATTTTGAATGGTTAATATGTATAAGAGAACAATAAAGCCCTTTGATTTTAAATGTTTAATCTTAAAACTCTGTTAATCCTTTGCCCTGAAGCAGTTCTCTTACATTTATTGAATGAAATAATATTTCGATTGAAATCGAGTTATCACTATTCTATTATGATAATTCTTTAGTTGAGACATGTCTAGTCCTTTTGTAAGACTTTTATGAGATAAATCGTACTTATAAATATATTTATATAAATATATTATAGAATATGAGTTTGTCGAGATGATTTGTTTGTTAATCTTTCATGCGAATTATTAAGGATTTTTTATGAAATTTCGCACTCATGTAGCTTATAGCGTACATTGATAAATACAGCCTATTGATTATGGACGAACGCAGGCAGGGCCACGGGTGAAAGCTAGTTTTATATAATACTCCTTACACTTCACTCGCAACATATCTGCTTTAAACATCTATTGAATTCGCATCTCTATTTACTTTTTAAAAGCATCACAGATGCATATTGCTTCAATGATTTTGTATAATACATTTGCGTATCCACAAATGTGGAATGTAGGCCGCTCTGTAGGGAGCATGTGCTGTAAAGAAATTGTATACTACGGATTAGAGTACATTTAACACAGTAGGGATTATTACTCTGATTTAATGGTGGTAGAGCTTTTGTTAAAGTCCTTGAGGAAAGAAACGCCGTGGTCTTACATTGCACTATTGTGTTTTGCCTGTGTTTAGACCCAACAATTTCCCTGGCATAGGAGATATAATTAGTTAGGTACTAGCCGCTTACAAACTAAGGTAACTGCTTATCATCAGGTGAGACGTCGTGTTAATATTTGAAATAATTATACAAAAAAAAAACGACTTAAACTACAAAAAGGAATATTCAACGTCTCGCCTCATATCCTATAGCTTAAAGGAATACAGTGAATGCCCTTAAAGTGACTATATTTTAAGAATTATCCTCGTACTCTTAACCTTTGAGGAGTTGTAATTGCCAGCATCAGATCAGCAACATGAAATGCTGACTGCTAAAGGACTTTTAAATTTGATGGTTGCCCTCGATTACTCCAGGATCCCATTATGAAATCGTGAACTAATAAAATGCGACTACATGACAAGTACACTTACACTTACACTTTTAGACAAAAAAAGAAAGAAAAGTAAAGAAAAGACAAAAAAAGAAAAAGACAAAAAAAAAGGAACCCGCTTTTTTTGAAGTCAGATAAAACTTAAATAAACATCTAAAGATCAGCATCTATCCAGTCTAGGTTAAAAAAACTTATCGCTCCTACCTTTATCCAATCTATCCTATACCTGTCTAATATTTACCCCAAAATGCTCGCAAACAACCGATTCTTGTTCGTTTTTCGTAATTAATTCGTTGCCAGATTAAGCCGGATTACTTATCGATAACATGCCAAATACCGGACTCACAGGAAATGCCTGAGAACCGGCGCTTGGCGTTTTTTTATCAACAGCTACTTTTAATGGCTGAATTATCATGATTAATGATCCGATGGACAAGAGCAGGTATATCATTATGACACGTTGTAATTATTTTATTCATTTTCCTGGTGGACAACGTCGATATTTCTATTTGTCTATCTTTTATAATTCATTTTGTGTTGTCTTTCGAAAGGTCGCAATAGAATTACCTAACGTAAGACTTGGATTGAATAAAAATGTTTTTGGAACGAAGTTCCTTATCGCGCGTCGCGAAAGGGGGCTAGACGGAAAAAAATTAAGACCAAAAGGTGTAACGACCATGCCGTGTGGCGTGCGCGTGGTTCTATGTCTGTCTCTCTCTCTCTCTCTTTCTCTCATAGAAAGCAAAGCCTGTTATATCACTTAAATTGAGCCTACTAATTAAGTTTATATAACATTATATTTGTTATAATATTATTAAAACCGACGTTAGGTGAAGACATTATTATTGAGAAACCCATTTTCTCAATAATAATGTCTTCACCTAACGTACGGCTACGGGCTAAAGTAACGTGAATAACCTGTTAACTCAATAATAATTATATTTGTTAATAATAAAAAATAATATTATAACTTAAAAAAATAAAATTTTAATTAATCGAAAGGAACTTTGTTCTATCCGGGTGTCCCTTGACACCTCTCATTTTTTTTAATGTAAATTGTTATGTAATTCACTAAATCGTAAGTTACCCTTAATTAAGTTTTATCGGTGGTATTTAAATTATCTTTGGGACGCTTATTGTACAAGTATTTAGTAGTTAGTTAGTTAGTTTTTAAATAACATTAATATTCCACAAAATTTAATAACCAAGTATGTCTCCATTTAAACTAATTGCATTAGTCATGTTTATATAATTTTCAATATAAGGTAAAATTATAAACAGTTATACATGTATAATAATAATCTTTTATTACAATTTTCATGTCTACCAAAAGGGATGAAAGGTACGTATTTAAGTTAAATATATCTTAAGGGTCCGACCAAGATCACTTCTTGGCTGTCAAGAAACTCCGAGAATATATTTTACAAGGTGTAACATATTTACTTGCAAGATGGTTACCTATCCTTTTGTTTATTTCTATCACTCATTGTTTTATTTCTTTTTTTTCATAGTTATTACAATCTCCTCTCGCGGGTCTGCTGGAAGAAATTTCTGTATTGTGTTTGTCCTTCTAACCTTTCTTGTGTGTGTACATAAATTGTTAAATAAAATGGTTGCGTGGTTAGCGAATGCGCCACTCACCGCGAAGTCTCGGGTTTGATAACCTGAACGGGCAAAGTATTATTTGTGAACATTTCGTCAGGAAATTTACAATAACAGCACGGGGACTTGAGCCTGATAGATAGCGATAGGCTCACCCCTATCCCATGGGACCTAAACATAACAGGTAAAATGTGAGTGTTGTACACCTCTGCCACACCCTTCTGGGTAATATAGACGTGATGTTATGCTATTTTATCAATTAACGTCGATTGTTGCATCAATCGATTAGTTGTTGTCGTTGAACTAGTTTTCTAAAACAAGTATTTATTAGATATATTATAATTGAAAATTATCGATAAATAAATAATTAATTTAACATCAGTACCTTTCAGACTACAACACGCTCTCGCTGAGAATTTCCTAAACCGATATCTCGGTCGACCCTTAACTTGTTTTATAAACTTTTCGGTTCGTTGTTGCTTTTAATTAATGAGTTGTATTCGGTAACTTCTAACGTCTTTAATTAATTCACTTTGGGTATGTTTTCAATGTGTTTCTAAAGCCGGTTTTTGGATCTGCTTATTATATTTGAATATTATCTTTAATGTTTCGGGTTGAAAGTAGTTTAATAAGTCTCTTGACGGTAATGGACGTTTATTAAACTTTGAAATTTGAGCAAAATTACTGTGGTTAAGTAAGTGTTTGCAAGTTTTTAACCGACTTACTAAAGAGGTTATTTATTACATTTAAATAGACGTGGAGAAGTATTAAATAATTTATTTGTAGAGTAAGGATTAGAAAAAGATGTTCATTGACACAAGTGTTTATTCTAAGTAACTAGGCAATACAAAAAAGAAAAATAACTATATTAGAAAAGTCTACACAACAGAGGTTACATCTACAACATACATCTGAAAAGAAAATTAGTAATACATTATATCATAGCCTACATGTATATGGTTTCATAACCTGTATTTTATTTTATAGTTTAGTGTATGTATAATAAGTACGTATTTACAAAAGAAAAGTATATATTATGTTTTAATATCAGTTATTTCAGTACCTATAGTAGCGTAATATGTAAGATGAGTTTTTTTTTTATGAAATTACTTATTTGATTTTTTTTTACCTTTACATTGTAGACATCACTCCATCGTCCCTTAAATTTCGACTTTTCTAAAACCGTAATAAGACAAATACTTAAACCAAGAACATGGTTTCTTACCTATGATTCTTTTAATTAACCAAATTACAGAATCCTTGAGATCTAAATAAACACCCGAAATACTTCAAAGGTTTTCACGTATAGTTAATAAATGCAAGATAATATCTTGAGTCTCGAATTCTCGAGTCTAGAGTCTCAAGTCTCGTGGTCGAGAATCCCCAGCCTCTCAACCCTTTCTCTATATTGACTCAAACCTTAATCAAAAGAAATCTGTTCATTTTAACCTTTGGCCCTCTCAGAAATGGTCTAGTTTAAATATAACCAAGAATGAAGGTATTAATAACTCATTATTTAAATTTTCTTGCTTAAATATTATTATTATAACGTTTTAAGATTCTTCTAGAACCCTAGGTTTAAAGGAGTTCCCTTTGCTGAACTGAAATTAAAAAGTATAAATAATATAGTTATGAAATTGTAGTAATAATGTATATATTTAGTATATTTACAATATATATTATTAACACGCTTATATTAGCTTCACCTGTATGTATGTATGTATGTAACCGACTCCTTTGGACTCGATTTTGACCCACTTTAAATGGACAGATTTCATTAAAATTTTGCACACCTGTCAAAGATCGATGACAATGCAATAATTTGATAAAAAAAATATATTTAAAAACGCTCTTATAAATAAACCAAACTAAAAAGTAGAAAATAAATAATAGTTAAAAAAAACTAAAAAACACGCTTTTAAATTACTTCTAACTAAAAAGTGAAAAATAATGGGTTGCTCGATAGACGAAAAATATGGCACAGAGCGCCCCACGCTTTTTCACAATAATACTAGTATTTTTTGTTCATTACCATTTTCAGCTTATATTAGAAATTATTTTTCACTTTTTAGTTAGAAGTACTTTAAAAGCGTGTTTTGTAGTTTTTTTAATTAAATATAACTATTAGAATAAACATAAATTAGGATTGTAAAATTTAGATTGTACTATTTTTCACTTCTATAAAAGCTATCATTATCGTCTCTGGACCTCCTTATGGTAGAGAATGCCTTCGACATTTAGTCCGCCATTGCACTTGTGATGTGCATAAAGTTATAAAATAAAAATAAACAAAATAAAAATAAAATTGGTTTTCTCCAATGTTTCGAGACATTGACAAAGGCTCAACTTGAAATTCTAAAGATTTTTGCCTGAAACTAGGCTAGTAGCGAAATTTACGTACACCCTATTTTAGACTATTATTAATGCATTTCACATGATCTATAAAATATATTATGGTATCTAACAGTATAAAAAAAACGGCTAAATTCACCTTCAATGGCGATTCTAGCAACCAATCAGTGTCATAAAAATGCAGCAAAATTTAACCCTTTGAAACCAGAAAATAGCTAACCAGAATAAATCACCATAGTTCTCATACCATTAATTTAAAAACCACTCGTCATGGCACATTGCACTCCAAAAATAAAACTTCAACTACCCTCAAAAACATCAACATCGGATTGATAAAGACTTGTGGCCCTCAAACTTTCATTATGTTTGATTGATCGGCCCACAATGACTAACATTCGTCGAGGAAACAATAAAATCTGCGAATCATTAATGGTTTCTACTAGGGGTGTGACTGTGAATGCGAAATTTCATATTTGCCGAATAAAATCAGTAATTTTATATGAGTATTCGCACTCAAGGCATATTAGCGAAATTTTATTTATGAATATTTGTCTTTGTTGAACATTAAGCTGGTTTTCGTAGAAAAGTACTTTAGTACAATGCATTGCATTTATAGCCACTTACGATTTGCAATTTATTGATGAAGACATACATTTTTCTTATGCAAAATGTTTGACTTTTATTTTATCCACAATCTTGAACTTTAGCAATCCAAAATATTATATCCCTTAAGTACGAATATACAACCTTTTAGATACAAATTAACTTGTATAAGTAAGACACACGCACACATTTTTAACCGACGAAAAAAAGGTAGAGGTTCTCAATTTGACCGTGTGTATTTTGTACTAGAAATATCGATCCTACTATTCGTATTCGCCGTAAAATAAAACTACAATTCGTATTTGTTTTAATAAAAGTGATATTGGTACTACACTAGCTTCCAGTGTTTCCACCCTCGCGGAGTTGCTACCCTACCGTATTTGGATAGCCCATATGTCGGTATTTTAAATGCAAGTTTAGACAATAGGGCTTAATCTTGGTGTGCGTGTTTTGAATTTCAAATATCGAATTTTGGTTTTGTTGGGCTGCCGAAATCTGATGATAGTTTCTGTCAGTTGAGAGTCGGTAATACAGTAGGGTGAGTACTGTTTACCGACAAACTGTTTCAGTTTATTTAGTGCCTTCTCATCAGTATTGTGTTTCGGTTTGGTGGTGAAGTACAGTACAGAATATTGGCAACTGAGGCGGTTTTGTTTCGTAATTAAGGCCTTGGTTGAGTAAGGCGTCCTAAACACGATGACCCATACTGTACCAAGCGTTGTGTGTGGCACATAATTGAAACAGCTATCATACGTATGACATCTCCTTGATGAGTGCTGGTCAGCAGCCAATGTGACGCGATGGTTGCTATGGAAACAAAGGTGTTTGTATAAAGTCATATTGCGTCACTACGCCACACCTTCACCATGACGCCAATGAATGAAAACGAAAACTAACCAAAAGTTTCGCGATTTCATATTACTGAATGATTTTCATTCGATTAGCAAAAAGATTATAGTCCAAAAAACTACCAACTGAGCAATCTCATACACATTAATGCGCTGCGAAAACGCTCGCAATCCGAAACCGATGCGCTGAAGCTGAATGCTTTCGTACAATATTTAAATAAAAAATAAAAGGATTGTAAACAAAGAAGCAGTTTAATATTAACATTTAAACTCGATCCATTTAAAAATAGCATTTAAACTACTAATTATTCAGTATCATGTAAATCGTTGATTCCGTTGAATCGTTGTGTCCAACTATCGTTGGCCTGTCCAATCGTTGAAGCAGGATGCGCGGGAATTTAAAATACTTGGTATAAAGCCGGCCATTCGTTCGTTTCGTTCATTCGTTGCTATGTATCGCTTTTAGGGGTGGCAACTGTAGCAAGTGAGATATAGAATATTTTTATTTCATTTTATTTTTGGAGTCATTTATTAATCAAAAATGAAATACAAAATTTTTACTACCTAACCAAAAAATAAATGACTTAAAGCTGAAGTAAATAACTATATACAAACCTAATCTAAAAGACCGCTGCCAGAGGGCAACGATCCCAAAATGCTGGCAGAATTGCCACGTTGTATGGCAATCTGAAATAAATACCAGCATTTTTTTAATAAACTGATGTATGAACAGGAATTCAGAGATTACCCCTCTTTTTAGTGTCGTTTTGAGTGTAATCATATAGACACTGAAAAAGGACATTTCCGAAGATAAACATTAATTTTAAAAGATGGCAATGGATGAGAGCTATATCCAGTCAATTTCTTTTTTTTCCCTTATTTAGCGATTTCCTTTTATTAGCATAATTATATCAGTCGACAGAAGTCAATTGTATAGATTCTCCCCCTAATCAGCTCTTTTGTTACCAACAACTCCCCTCATTTTTGGCGCGTGTATCAGGCATGAAAAGAAGGCAGTGGATATACCTAAATATTTTCACCATCAAAGTAAACGTAGTCGGTATTTACATGTCAAGTTTTAGAAAAATTATATCTTCGTTTTTATATATGTTAGTTAGTTAGTTCGTTAGTTTTAGGCTATTACAGTATTTTAAAAATAAAATACTAATAACTGTCTCGATGGTCCAGTGGTTAGCGTAGCGTGAGGTTTCGGGTCGGGCAAAGTGTTATTTGTGAACTTTCAGTTGAAATTGTGCCCGGTGGATGGCTATACGCTCACCTCCAATCCCCTAGGACCTAAACTTAGCAGGTGAAGTGTGAGTGTTATACGCCTCTGCCTCTCCCTACTGAGTAATATAGGCGTGATGTTTTATGTTAAAATACTAAGCTGAAACATAGCGGTAGCAGCCCTGACACATCGGATCGGAATGAATGAAATGAAATGCAAGGATTGTTTGCTTTCAATCGGATATTAAGGTGGATCCATTGCTTTGTGTAGGTATTCCAATGAAAACTAATAGTGATGTGCCTCGCGCACAATAGCGACGCAGCACTATCATTGTTCGAAATTCGAATCGAACTTGAATTTTGTTTGCTAACATTTTGTGAATTTTATAAGATATCACACAACAAACACACAATGCCATCTAGTCCGAAACTAAGCAGAGCTTGTACTATGGATACTAGGACAATTGAAAATAATACATACATACTTTTCTTTTGTAAATACATACTTATTATACATAGAAACACCCAGCCACCAAACCTCCATGTACACAAAGATTTGTCTTGAGCTGGAATCAAACCCGCGACCTCAGCGTACACTACCCACTCCGCTATTCGGACATGAATGTCTGTTACGCTTTTATAACTTAAAGTAATGAACCGATCTTAAAAATAAGAGTACATTTCAATATTTTTCTAGATCGGTTCAGTATAGATAGTCTAGGGCCCCAGTAAGACACAGACTAGTTTTTTTTCACGTATCACGCTAGCGAATCCCCGGGCAGAAGCCGAAGGGTGCATGAAAGAAGCCTCCCCGAGTGACGTACACAACGATTCCCTACGACCGGCGCACCCTGGGCAATTCGCGAGTTCTTCAACGTGAATTGGCTAATCCTTTCACCACGATGGCAAGTCAAAATAAAATTTGACTCAGCCATCGATACGACGAAAAAGAAGAAGCTAGTATGTTATGCGTAATTACTACTTATCATCAGGTGGAATACACGCCCGTTCCTCATTCACTACATACTTTTAACAAATCTACAAACGTTCTGAACACCAGTATTATTCAAATCATGACATACGGGTGTTACTCACGTAATGTTGGTCTATTTAGTCGACCGCGGTTTCGCCTATACTATACTTTTAGGCATCTTCAAGAGAGTGCGACACGTCGCGTTTGAGTCGCAGCCAGTCCTGCACTGCGGGAATTATATGAAAACTGAACCAGTATTCATATAAAAAGCCATAAAGAGTCAACAGTTTTACGGCATACTCGGCATATCCCCCACAGTCCCGAATTGAGCCGAGCCATAAACACAGGAGTTAAAAATTCCAACAATTAATCAGAATTGTTTAATGGGTTAACTACGCGACCCAGATATTATAGGACGATTAATGGTGTTTGATTCAACTCCATAAAGTTAGGAAATATTCAAAACATTACGCCTCTATTAGAACCTATTGTAAGTGTAATAACTTAGCCGTTATCATATTTACTTAATAATATTGATATAAAATGAAAAGTATTTAATTAAATATGACAACAAACATATTTTCAAAACTCACTTTTCCTAAGAAAATTATGCCAAGAGAGAATTATACTAAAAAGCATTTATGCTAAATGACAATTATGCCAAAAAAATGTATACGTAATCATGAATAGGCGTAAAGTATTTATGCTTGAATATATTATGCTAAATGATGGTATGCCAAGTTAAATTATGCCTGCTATTATTATTTAAAGTCATGAAACACAAAATTTTTACTGTGCATTCTGCATTTTTTATATTTAAATCTAAATCTAAACTAATTCTAATTTCATCTCTAATTTAATCTAGGTAGACACGTCGTATAAAGAACGCTAATGATCGTAAAGCCATTGTTTCCCATCACCACGCATTCAGTTGTCTCTTGTCAATGACTTGGAACTGCTCGTCGAAAAAAGAATCCAGCAAGATGAATTCCTAACATAAATTTAAAAAATCATTTCAATATCATATCCAAACAAAATCCAATGACTTACAAACACCAAAATGGCTAAACATTCAATTTTATGATTCCATTTATGAATTTTATAACCGCCAATAAATCCAGTTCTTTTGGAATACATCTTGTCTGAGTGATGTGCAAATAGAGATGGAATGAAATGTTTCTGGTATTCGAATACTTTGGTACGTACATACTTGTTCATAAAATTACCATTATTAAAGTCATATAATATTCACTTTACTTTTGAAAATACGAAAATTACAAAATAGTTACCAAATAGCTAATCTTGCTAATCAGCTCTTGTTAATCAGATGTTTATAGACGTTGGTAGCTGAAATCAGGCCCTGACAGTAGAAGAAAGGTGTTATGTATGCTACATCCTATCAATCCTGTGACTGTGAAGTCTCATAATTATCGTAGTCCTTAGACGTAAACAAGCATCTATATTTGGATGGAAATGGGTACTTACTATAACTATCAGTTAAACTGAGAGCCAGTTTCCTTCATGTCAAAATGACACATAAAACTAAGGATCCCGCAACAAAATACTGGGTATTCAAGTGTTCAAGTCTTTATTGCACTCCACAATGTTAAAATGGTCTTATAAATAGGTACTGTGTCATTTATGGATCCTGACAGGCAGGGCATAAGTAGGAGAAAGGAAGAAATAGCTCTTTGTGTGCAAAAACAAAAATATTTAATTTTTAAATTGTTTCTTATTAGAAGTTATATACTTTTTTATTATTAGGTATTAGGTATTCGAATACCTCAGATATTCAAACCGTATCTTCCCCTCAAGATATCAGAGTCAGCCCGACTCTACGACTAGAGGGTGCAATTTTTTTCCATGAACCAAGACGCCTGTGCAAACGCGATAACCGAACCTGTTGTTAATGATAGAACCTCCTCTTCTACACAAAAAGGGATTTAAAGTCTATGGCAAATAGTCTGCGCTTCAGATTAGGGGTAAGCAGTAGGTATTAGATTGAAGACGTCATTTAAAAAGAAATGTTGGATGCACTATATGTACAATCTAAAACTTCTTTTAAATTAACACCTCTGCCGAACTCTTCTTAATAATATAGGAGTGATGTTATTATTACATAGTATCTCTGTCACGAAATGACGTAACACACAGTTGAGAATGGGTCCTGGCAAGAGGTGACTATAGCTGGTTAGTTAAAGTGGCTGCCCGGTGAGCAGTAGGTCGCAGGTTCAAATCCTGCTAGGTCCCATAATTTTTAGACTGTTTCTTAGTATACATAGTATCTAGTATTAAACTCACTCCAAGAGCTCTTTATTAACTATTTTATGTGATTTTATTTACTGTGACATCGAGTTTTACACTATTCTATAAGTTTTGTTTTTTTTTATTATTATTATTTTGCTTGTAATAATAATTATTGGAAATAAATCAGCGTGTCCACCTACATCGTAATGTATCTTCTATCTTGTTGTTTGACAACACTAATAACTATATTAACTTTAATACTTTCGCATTTCATAATATTTATTTATAATTTTACAGAGTAAAATCATATTATTAATAAACACTAATAACTATTATAAAAAAACATTTTGAAAGTTTCTTATCGATTATTTTTATAGTATTTAGCTATGCTTATCAAATTATACTATTAAGATAGGAACAAATGGATGAACGTGACGTTACGAAATGACGTAACATACAGTTAAAAAATTTAGGGTCTTGGCAAGAGGCGACCGTAACTGGTTGGTATAGCGACTGCCCGGTGAGCAGAAGGTCGCAGGTTCAAATCCTGCGGGTCCCATATCTATTTTGAAAGGTATATAAAAGTCTATATACTTTTCTTCTTTTCAATGTGATAACTTAACTAACGTCAGAAAAGAATGAGCAAGGAATAGTATTTCTTTCGAAAATACTATTTTAAAAACGTAGTTGGTACAAAATCTTCATAATTTACAAAGTTTCTTACATTACCATTAATTTAAGTTCGCGATTTATTCATAAGTATTTTTCTTCCTAGACCGTTCTCTCAATTAATCATTACTACAATTCTGACTGAGTAATAACCTGGATTTCGACCCGCACCTGCTTCACGTGATTTTTAACCGACTACTTTAAAAATGAGGGATTATGCTTGAGGAATCGGTTACTCTGAGCTAGTTGTGAGTTGAACAATCTTTTATTTTTTTGTCTCTGACTAGAAATTCTAGAACAAATAGTTCTGGAGACTTGAATTTATTTTTATCCTCCTTTCTGAACGAGCTGCGCAATGTTATAGGTACACCTATAACATGACCAAGAGTTGTCCGCAATTTTTGTGCAGGTTAGACGGTAAGATTAAGTATTATGCAATCACCGGCACGTTATGAATTGGTTTTATATCTTACGTATTTTTATTTGTATTCTAGCTTCTACCTACGGCTTTGCTCACGTGGTATGTCGATAAAAAAAGAATTATTTATAGAAAATTTGCTATTTTTTTTAGGCATTTAGGCATAAAACAGACTTACATACAGAGATAGACCTATCTCGATATAAACCACTTGATATAAACATCTCTATTTCTGATGTATCGCCATAATATCACGCAAAGGACATAAAAGCTTCTTTCAACCTGTATACAACTATTGTGTTCTTTGTTTATTTTTACCTCATAATCTAGGGTTGCCAGCCGTCTTGGATACCTAGGACATGTTATGTCCTCTATAGCGAAGCGAACTTTGTTTATTTCACATTAAAAACTTAGTCTTCGTGGTATTATGTACAGCAAACAAATACAATAAAAGTTGCCTGTAAAATTTTGGAGTGTCGTATATGTTATGGAATTTTCTGTGTTTTTGCGGCAACGTGATGAGAATATGTGTATTTTTAATAACGTAGCTAGAAGCTAGGGGCTTTGCTGATACAACTACGGTCAACTGTCAATCAAAATTGTTGAAATGAGAACCTAAATAATTCATACGCTTCGATTCGGACCTTTCAGTATTCCTAACTTCAAAGTCCTAGATTTTGGTATAGGTGGGCAACCCTAAAATCTCACAGCAAGCCCTTTCTTTCTTAACAATAGTCTATCCTTTATTATCCTTCAAAAGAACTATGATCTTTTTAATACACCCACCCATTTACACCTAAAAGATGGCCGTCGTATAAAAAATACATGCCGACTGTTTCCCACAAAATTATTGGTCATTATGTTAAAATAAGATTATAAGAAAATTACGGACATAAGGCATGTTTCACATGTGTCTGGGAGTTATTGCGATATTACTAAATGTAAGTAGCAGACATTTTGTTGTGGTTGCGTTGTAAATGCAATTATTGTAATGCCCGAGGTGTCGAGTACGCAAAAACGTGGTTAAAGTTTTTGCTCATTTGATCGCAATGAATTTGCAATTCGAAATAATTCGAATCAAAATCCGGAATTATGTTTGTTATTTCAATAAAATCAAAACTAATTTCGAACCAAATATGTTGGTACTGATAATATTAATTAATACCAAAACATTCCACATGCTAGGATTTCTAGGAATAAATAATATTAGTAATTTAGCAAATTTTCGTTTTAGTTATTGTAAAGTATGACGGCCTAATAAAGACCTTTTTATTTCTTAGTTTAGTAGATGATGTTAACAGAAATTCAAAAGTTACTACCTAGTAAGAAATATGTTTTTATTTACTGAAGTAAATAAATTTTTAACAGACCGTTTTATTTTAACTGACTTCAGAAAAGAAAGAAGGCCCTAAATTTATCTTCTTTTTAGGGTTCCGTAGTACCTACAAGGAACCCTTATAGTTTCGCCATGTCCGTCTGTCCGTCCGTCTGTCCGAGGCATAGCGACGAAACCGTTGGTGCTAGAAAACTGAAATTTTGCATAAACATGTATGTTAACTATACAAAGAAAGTCGTAGAATAAAATTTGGAAAAATATTTTTTTTCGGGTAGCTCCCCTACATGTAAAGTAAAGATGTTTTTTTTTTTTTGTCGCCTACCCCATAGTGTGGGGTATTGTTAGATAGGACTTTTAAAAACGTTTAGGGGTTGCTAAGACAGTTTTTTGATTTAGGGATCCGTTTGCGAGATAATTAACTTTAAAGAGCAAATTTTTGTTCGAGTAGAGCGTCCCCCCCCTTCTAAAAGCTGAACTACTGGATCCCAAAATCTGAAAAAAATTGTGTCGGTAGTACATGTAATGAACTTTAAAGGAAAACTATAGCGGATAAGTTCACTTCATTAGTTCAAGAGGAATAGGGGTCCAAAGTGTAAAATGCAGTTACTTAGAATAATTCGTGCAAATTACAAAAACCTTTGAAAGTAATGACTTGTATGAAGATGTTACTTGTTTAATACAGATAGTAAATCCCTTTTAAGTCGAAATATATTGTTACGACTAGCTGCGGAACCCTACTGCGCGTGGCCCGACACGCACTTAACCGGTTTTTTTTTTGTTATGTTTGTTACCTCATAACTTTCGACTGGGTGAAGCGATTTTATTGAATACTAGCTGACCCGGCGAACTTCGTACCGCCTTAGAGTAAATTTGATGCACTACTTTATTTTGTATAGCTGACCTATCTTATGTATGCGTACCTATTCAATTCGAACTGGAATCTATAATATCCCCCATATAAAAATGAATACTTTTTTTTTCTTTTTTTTTTTTTTGCCGTAACAACCTTGTACAGAGTATTAGAAAACTACAAAAAAAATATCAGCCAAATCGGTCAAGCCGTTTTCATGCCAAGTCGTGACAACGGAAAACGGGTTTCATTTTTATATTATATAGATTTTTTTATTTGAAAGCTAGTGCGTCTCGTGTGGTCCCATTTCAATAAAAAAAAAAAGAAAACCATATAAGTCTAAAATTAATGTGATTCAAATCGGTTTTTTTGGGAAATAATTATTGCCACATAAAAACATGCTTATATTAATAGGCATGTTCATAGGTAGAATCTTCAGAACTGCATTCAGTTGCAAGTAAAATACAGAGTAAAATATATGTCAAGTAACAAAAACATAACAATCTATTTTTAGACAGGTTATTAGATACGTACCTACACGTTACTTATAATTTCGCGTATTTTCTTCATGTTATCGTAAAACAAAAGACTCGGCCTACAAACGTGATTCAAAAAAATGTACTGCATAAACAGCAAACATAGAACCTTAATAATTTGTCTCTGGTTTAGAATAACATCAACAATTCGTAGATGTGCACTAATATGTAGTTATCCTTTAACTGTCTGATAACTCATTTGCTATATCAGCATTATAAAGTAACATTAGAAAATATATCTTCTACTGATTTTTCAGCCGAGCTCATCCAATATTGTCGCTGTCTCTGAATTACTTTTTAGCAAGTATTCTGTGCATGACGGTTCTATGGGGTTCACAAAAAAATGTCGAGGAAGTCTGTTAGTGTATAATTATCAACACGGAAATTGTTTCGACGAAATTCACAGAAAACATGATGTTTCCGCTTTCAGATGTCAAATTCACTTTTCTTTGCAAGCTCGCTTTAGATTTATATACTTGTGTACGGAGGGATGATAAAATTGTATTATTTACAACAGACATTTTCATTAAATGATAATCCTAGAATCTAATGTAATAAATGAACATCCTAGAATCATATGTTTTTAAACTTTCGCGATTTGAGAACATTTTTCAAAAATTAGACAATGGGTCTAAATCGCGTAATTATTATAAAGGTAAATAAATACCTGTACTTGACGTTTCAAACCATCTGATACCGTTAGTATTGTGTGTCGAACTACCGACGGTTCCGAACTAAATAAAAATAAAAATTGTGACGACCAAGTGAGGGTAGTGGACAATATCTGCGATTCACGGAGACGACGCTGAGCTAAATACAACCTCTTTGGTTGAGACGGATGCTTGCTCCCTTGATCTTGTTCACAAGATCCTTATCGTTAATCTGTCAAAATATTAATAAAAAAGGTGGTCTTCGACTTCACAAAAACTCTCCTCTCCTCACCATAACGACCGTAATTTCTTACTTAAAGCGGTATAAGAAAATCGCACATAAAAAGTCACTTACGACACGCACCTTAGTCTCCAATTGTTCGTAATTATAGATTTTATGGTCTACCCTCACACACTTCGTATTATGGGATAAGGATCGCCCAGGCTTTGTTACCCGCCTTTTTATGCCTAGGTAATGTAATGAACTTACTTGAAAGTAATTTACTATTTTTAACAAAGTTCAAAGTGTAGTGAAGATTATGATTATGAATTTAAGTGTTGAAAATAACTCGCGTACTCAATTAATAGTAGTCTATATGTTAATCAAGGATATAAACTACATGTGTGCTAAATTTCATCAAAATCTACCCAGTCGTTTTTGTTCAAATGAGTAACAAACTTCCAAACACTTACACGGCAAACTTTGCCATTTGTATTATTAGAAGGATTAGCTTTAAAACCCCTAATAAAAGATTTTTGTAACCAATTTCGTTTTTCATATTAGCTTCAAAGGCATACTTTCTCAGCGTAATATGGGCCTAATAACCCGTTCTCAAATTACTGAATACAATGTATCGAAAAAAGGTAACCCTAAAATCGCGAAGCAATTCGCTCAATATGGCCAACATGGCTTGGTCGATTATGCACGCGAGCAACTGGTGGGTTAGCACCTGCGCTCGCGCAAGTCAGATTAAAAAAACATTAGCGAGGGGTGAATTGGGACGTGGAAAAAGGTGTTGTACATTCCAGGGGGAAGTATGGGAATATGTGGGATGTTAAATGGAGTTAAGGTTCAAATTTGATTTATTTCTGTCCCTTGATTGATGTGAAAGTAAATTTAGTTTTTGACAATGATAAAGCAGCCCTTACCGAGTGATTAAAAAAACAAATTTGACTGTTGCAATCAAAATCAAAAATTATCTTCTTTTAAAAATAATAGTCAACTCCCTGTCCTAGATTTTCGAGTAAATAAAAAAGTCTAAATTAAACTACCAACAAGAAAGATTATGATATGCATTATGAAGAGGAAAGATTTGTATTTTTACAATAACGGATAAACTGAAAAACAACTGGACCAATTTTAAAACATTTTTAGAATACTAATTATTTTTATATTTTATAATTAGAATACTAAACTATTGAGTAACATAGACAATATTTTGTCGAATTTAACGTGGATGAAGTCTTGAGCACAGCTAGTTTCATATAAATAGACAATATTTGCACCATCCTTTGTACGTCTTATTTTACGACGGAATCCAGTAGCAAATACATCATGATTACATCAAATCATAGCTTTTTACACGTTCTGCATCTAGTTACTGACAGGTTACTAGGCGCAAACGACGACTGTTCTGTACACCTAGCAATTAGTCTAGGAGCAAACTTAGACTAGACCAGTTTTCAACTCGTTGAAATATCCAGATAGTTGTTGACTGCGGTGTTAAATGTTTATATATAATTATCATCAATACAGATAAATAAAATTGAAGTCTGGTAGTAGAGCTCTTGTGAATGAGCTTGAGGGCGACAGTACCACCGTCTCACCTTTAACCTGCCGCCAAATAGTAGTGCTTCCATTACTGTGTTCCGGTTTGGTGGTGAGATCAGGCCCTGAAATTACTGGCACATGAGGCATAACACCGTAGTCCTCTAGACGCATCTATAATCTGCTTTTGTGGATTGTTGATGTCCATGGGCTGTACTCCACTTACCATCAGGTGGACTACACGTTCGTTCGCTGTGGGCGTAGTATAAAAAAAAAGTAACATAACCTTTTTTGTCAAGTATATCCTTTTATATAAAACCTGTATAATATAACTAAAAGTCAATACCGTGGTAACAAATTGTTTTTCTCTAACGGATAAAACAAATAGTTCTCGGTCTAACAATTTAGGGACATGTGTAAGGTTGAATTCCTGAGTGTATTTGGCCACATTGAAAAATGGCCGAACCGCCCCATTTTTCTAATCTTAGCCATTTTTTGTCTAGATTGAACTCCAGTTGGCTATTGACCTAAATACACCACCTGTTCTTTAACATCGTAGATTTTTTATCAAAGCTAATGATAAAAGAAAATTATTCAAAAGATAAATTATCATGATTTATCACGAGGATGATATTGGATCACAAATTGACATACTTTGAATTTTGTGACAGAGAATGATAATGTCAATTACTGATATTTTTTTATACAGCGTATGTTGTAAACGAGCTGGCTGACCAGCTGATGGTAGCAGGTAACTACAGCACATGAACACATGACTTTCTAATGAACTGTAGTCCACCAGGTGGTTAGTGATTGCAACATTATGACTAGGACATGCACCCGGTTCTACCCGTCGTTGATAGTGGTCCTGTATATTATAAAACTTTTAGAAACAGGATCTATTGACATCAAAAAATATTTTCATAAAATTTTCATTCAAAGGCTGAACCTACACTAAGACGTGATGTGTGTGCAGCCAGCGCGCCCACACACCCGACGATCGCGTTCGCCTAATGTGGGAGGCGCCTAACGGTATTTTTTATTAAAAAACAGTAAACGGGAATTTAAAAAAAATGTATCTCTGAATCAATCTTAAAATCCTAGCTTCAACCACCCATAATTTCAAGACATATTTAAATTAATTTTACAAGAAAATACCGTCGTAAAAATAGTCAGAAAATAGAAACTCCAATTCAAACACAAAAAATTGCGTTTGACAATTTTTTACAACTTCAGCCTCGCTCTACCGAATAAAATCTTTAATAGAATTAGGTTTGTTTTTGCAATCAAACCTCGGATGACCCACATTGTATAAACAATGTTTTCTGATGACATTGTGACTATTTTTTGTTTAACATAAAAAGTATTTTTTCGGTTAGTTATTTAACTATTGGTTTTAACTTGTAATTCGCTTGGTCTGGCTTATAATGTAATTATTTTCGATTGGTATTTGAACTATAGGTTAATTGGCTGTTATATTGAAATGTTTTTGAATTAGTTTTGCCAATTTAATTGTTATTGAGCATAACTTTATTTTTAAAAGTTATAATAATCAAATTTTTGAATAGTTTTATTATTTAACCAAGTAGGTACTGCAGTCATTAAAAACTTTTTGGTCAAGTGCATTTGAAAAGGTGGATAGGATCTCAAAAGCGATCCCAAGGTCATTTTTCATACATAAAATCACGTCTATATTACCCAGAAGGATGTGGCAGAGGTGTATAATACCCACACTTCACCTGTTATGTTTAGGTCCCATGGGATAAGGCCCGAGCCTATCGATATTTTTCATTTACAAAAATATTGAGTTATTCTTCCTACTTTTATTTATTTGGTTTGAAATCGTGTCCTTAGATTTACTTTTTAAATTCATGGTACTTGTTCGTTCTGCTTCGAAGAAAAGGTTAGATAGCGAAAGTTAGGATAAAGAACGTTTTGCATATTTTCAATGACTGTTATTACCGCTTACCACATTCGGTGGGGATATTCACTAAAGATAACTGTGATTTCTTTAGCAATCGTTTCTGTCAAAAAGTAATTATTCCTGTCAAACAGATATAATTTCTGGTTTTTTAAGTAATAGTTACTGTCAAATAGTAATAGTTACTGTCAAAACACGCATTTTTGACATAACGCAATCAAATTACTCTCCTCAAATGTATGCTTTGTTCACACGTAATAAAATAGAACAAAAAACACTAAATTTGTCTATTATTTTATTGTCAATCCCTTCACCACATTTCAAAAGCAAACAGCAATATCTAAAGTATATCAATTTCACATTTTAATAAAGAAACACCCACGTCTCACACTTGACAGGTATAACAAAAAAATAATTTATCATCATAAAATAAAACAGTAACTTTATTATGATTTACGGTTCAACGAAAAAACAAATGGAATATTCTAAAACATTTCAACTGAAACTGTAAATCAAATAGGTATTTTACTTTGAATTCTGTTTCAATATTATTTTAATTCCCAGTGGGTATGTGAAAAACTTAGAAAATCTTTTATTTGACATGACATGTAATTTTTAACAACACATGTAGCATACGAGGTTTTGTTCCAGATGGCAAAAATTAAAAGATAAATAGTTTAATTACACTGGCCTTAGACCTTAGTAAAATATCACCACTCGGTAGAAGTCCTGCCTTAGCACGGCTTGGCACTCTTGATATTTAGATTCGACTACTTTTATTAATTTTTGAGTGCACGGTTGGCGTAGTGGTTGTAGCGGTCACCTTTCCGCTTTCAACTGCGCTGGTGTTGTGGGTTCGATCTCCACATGGGACAAATATTTGTGTGATCTGCAAAGATTTGTTTTGGTTCTGGGTGTGCTATAAGTGTGTACACCCCCGCGACACAGGCGGTATTCAAAATCCGTCGTTTTAAAAAAAAATAATTCACAAACATACATTTCACTCGCAAATCACAGCCACTTTGACGTAGTTATTAACAAAGAAACGTCAAAAGACAAAAGAAACTGACGTCTCTAAGTTGCTACTACGTCACAGTAGAATCTAAATTGTAGCAAGTCTAACAAAGGGAACTGAAGAAATAAATCCCCCTAACGATTTACAATAATTAAATAATGTATTCCGGTTGGATGGTTATTCTTACCATCAAACCGAATCATTTTTTGTAATGTTTTGACGTGTTCAATTGCCTCCTGGGGCCTATGAAAATAAATGATTTGAATTTGAATTTGAATTTCAAACCGGAACGCAGTAAAAAGACAGGCGTGCGAAATAGATTTTTGAAAATAAAGTATTTAAAACGATAAAGTTAATAAACAAATACTTATATTTCAATCTATCAAAGAAATACATACCCTATCCATTTGACATTTAAGTCAATATTGCCAATTGCCATACAATAAATTCGTGTAAATCCTACAATTTTAAACTACAGATGTCTTTCTGCATAGAAAGTTCACCTTACATCGTAAGGGCCGTCAGATGTTTCATTGCGCTCGGTCTAAAACCGGTTTACCATCGCTCCTTGGCTCCTATAATGTACAAGCTAAACCGTAGCTTGAGAAGTTGATAAATCGTACAATTGTTTTGATAAAAATGTGTTTGAATAATAATATGATGTACGTAAGAGTTCATAGTATATGATGGTTAATTAAAGGCGAGATTTTATGTATGTACTTAGTAGTTAAATTATAATTAAATTATGTTTAAATATGTATTTTGTGGATAACGTCGTCGATTACGCAATTGTATTTTGTTTTTATTATTTAAGTTTAGTTTGCTTTAAAAACTTGTATTACTCATTGTGTACTTGTTTGTTATTCCAAATAAATATAATAAAAATAAAATAGTTACAATAATGTCCATTATACCGAAAATGCATCTATGATATTGTTATTAGTCTTATGCTCGTTGTTATCGGCTCACTATTAATGTTACCATCTAACCGGAACTACCACAATATGGCAACAAAGTGAAGTTCAGTTTAAGATATGATATTGTAGCTGTCTCCACACATAATAAATGACGGTTAACATTGACAACGTCAAGAAGTGGCACACTCATCACAACTGTCAAAGAGCGCTGAATCGCGATAACGAAATGTGTTCAGCAAGTATACATAATATTATATACAATTTCCACGCTTCCATTGGACAGCTGTTCGCCAGCCTATACCACCGAGCCTAGTCGGAGGATCCTCCTTTTGAGGTGGAGGAACATCACACCCTGTTCCTCTTCAATATTATTCACTGCGACCTCATTCACAATACTTTTTTTTGAAACTGTTACCTTATCAAATACCAAATATTAATGTCACAGTCCCATTTATATTATTCAGAGCATTAAGCACCTTGATTGTTTTATACCAAGCAAACCAGAGCGTAACTCTAAAATTTCTATAATAATACAAACGGTTTGCAATACCGAGTCGAATCTCGATTTTATGCACCAAAGTTATTACTGTCTCAATATTCATTTAGTCTATGGCCCTTACCTGCCATTGTTACACCCTCTCACTCACTCTTGAACTATTCACATCCTCTCCCTTTCTTTCGAAGACCCGTTTCGAGGAGAAAAAAAGGCAAAAAAATATTATAGGGCTTTTTGTTACTATTTAGTTGAGAATAGCCCGGTGCGTGAAATTTTTAGAGAATTTGTTGATGAGGTAGGCTGCATCGTGACAAAAGATGTTTGTTGGATTGCCACGTGGTTGTGGACGTGACTTTTGGGTCGATGAGTTGTCAAATTACAGATGTTGATGAATGTTTAGCTGTATTTAGGTAAATCTAGTATTTTTTTTTCTTCTAAATACAAGACACTGCGCCGCGCGTCGCGGTCTCATTGCGCAATACAGCAAAACAAAATAAATAATAAGATAATAATGTATGTTAGTATAAGGTATTTATGTATATGGGCCTTGATGCCTAAAATAAAAAAATGAAATGACTTGATTTGATTTGATAAAACGGCGCCTTGGAATAACTCCTGTGTCGCGGGAGTGTACAAACATACTTTTCACACACACAAAGCACACCCAGAGTCCGAACATTTTTTTGCGTATCACCCAAAGATTTGTCCCGTAGTAGTATTAAGAACCGGCTTCGCTATCCTTTAGAATTTAGATAGATAAATGTTTATCATGATTCCGCATTTGGCCAGCGTGGACTATGGCCTAACCCTTTTCACCATGAGAAGAGGCCCGAGCCCAGCAGTGAGACATGTATTAGATACAGGGCTGATAATAATTATGATATGAGATTATATGAGAACTTTAACGACACTACTTCTACTGGACCTTCAGCAATGAAGCTAGCGACTAACACGTGATGATAGAACCAGATATAAATTTATGTTTTTTTTTAATTAAGCTAGATAAAAACAACACTGCATTACGTATATACCCTTCAAAATATTTTAAAAAGTTCCTTGATTCATCTTGCCGTAAACATAAAATATATCGAAGTCCGTAAAACCAATCTGGCTCAAATACAAAGATAACTTTATCTTCTTTCAATATTATTTCTTGTTTTACACGCTTTGTTTTTTGTATCTTACCTCAACCCGACCGATTTGTAAATATCTCGTCTTTTTAGCTTGGGCGTTTTATTCGTGAGTTACTGACACATTTAATTTATAACCATCTTGTCTTACATCTTATGTACAGATATAAATTGGATGGTGATCCCGCACAATAATTATGTTCGTAATTTAGGTTACGGCAATTCTGTAACGAATATTAGCAGCTGGCTAATGTAGCAAATGGAATATAACACAGAGACACAATCTTACATAGAGATTTATTTACATTAAAATTCTACTAACCTAAAAATAAATAACTTAAAAGCTATTGTAAATATTTATGTATAAACGTAATCTATAATATATTTTTAATCTATTTAACTTACATTTCACCTGTTATGTTTAGGTCCCATGGGATAGGGGGTGAGCCTATCGCCATCCAACGAGCACAATTCCAACGCCGTGCTGCTATTGTGAATCGCCTGACGGACACTTCATAAATACGACTGGATGGCGGAGTGGGTAGTGTACCTGCCTGCGACGCCGAGGTCGTGGGTTCGATTCCCACTAAAGACAAATCTTTGTGTGCATGAACATGGGGGTTTGTCTTAGAAACACCAAGTTCTATGTATAATATGTATGTATTTACAAAATAAAAGTATATATGTATTAGTATCAGTTATTCTAGTGCCCATAGTACAAGCTCTGCTTAGTTTGGGACTAGATGGCAATGTGTAAATTGTGAAATATTTATTTATTTAATAACACTTTGTCCGAGACGTCGCGGTGAGAAGCGCATACGCTAACAACTACACCGTCGAGGCCGCAAAAAATATCTATACTGCAATTTTATTGTTTTTATTCAGACCATTACTAAACAACCTAACGAAATAAATTTATTGTTTTCAGTTCGAAACAGATCAAGTTCCAAAGGTTCTCGATAACATTATTTAAACGTTCAACCAATACATAATAAATACAATACTGGTGGTAGAGCTCTTGTGAATGAGCTCGAGGGCGGCAGCACCACCGTCTCACCTTTAACCTGCCGCTAAATAGTAGTGCTTCCATTACTGTGTTCCGGTTTGGTGGTGAGATCGGGCCCTGAAATTGCTGGCACATGAGGCATAACACCGTGGTCCTCAGCTGCAGCGACGCATCTATAGTCTGCTTTTGTGGATTGTTGATGTCCATGGGCTGTACTCCACTTACTATCAGGTGGACTACACGTTCGTTCGCTGTGGGCGTAGTATATAAAAAAAATACATCTTAAAAATAAAATATTGTTGTACCTAAGTTAATAATGTAATGTTTTCTACTTGAATTGTAATAATTTGTTAATATCGTTTACGACTGCTGTACTAGACTGCAGATAAAATTGCGCTACAGGCAAACCTCTGTGGTTTTTAGCAGCGCATTAAGATGTTATTTTTTTTAGATGGCTTTTGTAAATGTTAAAAAAAAAAAAACAAAAAAAAAAAAGTACTAAATGCCATACAAATCCAAAACGTCGGCATATTTATTTCAATTGTGAATTCATTTTGCGTACGAAGATACAAAGAGATAGTGTCCGTCACTCGAAACGAAGCCTTTCTTTAAGGTTTTTTAAGATTTAAGATTCGGATTCGATTCAAGATCGAAACATTAATTTGTGAGTTTCGATTCGGCATCTCGATTTATTTGTACTGGTGATTGTTTGGAACGAAAATGTATGAGGTAATTAGCACGCTTATATTAGCTTCACCTGTATGTATGTATGTATGTAACCGACTCCTTTGGACTCGATTTTGACCAACTTGAAACGGACAGATTTCATTAAAATTGCACACCTGTCAAAGATCGATGACAATGCAATAATTCGATTAAAAAAAAAAAAAGTTAACTATTATTTTGTATAAATTGCTAGCGTGCTTGATGGTAGGTGGTATGGCTGACCGCTTAACTGAGACTTCGCCTACGGGGTACAGGGGCGCGGGGGTATGGCGACAACGGGGACTGAAACAGCTGCGGGCGGTGGGGGCACTTAATGAAACATACAGGAGATGAAATGTACCAAGATATTTCCTAAGATATGTGACATCATAGGAAAAAAGAAATAGTGATTTATCAAATGAAAAATAGTTAAGAAGATACAAAATTTTAATAAACTTATGTACGTAAATAAAATAATTGAGAATAAACTATTATACTATTTTTTATCTAAACATATAATTAAATCGTAAGAAAGTCAAAACTTTTTTTGGGTCCAGTTTCTTTTTTCTAAAATTTATGTATACGTTAAACAGTCAGTGCAAGCAAATGCTTGCACTGACTGTTTACTTTATGTCTGAAGATTTTTCGATTCATCTTGAGATTATCATTACATGTGTACCTCTCACAAGGTGTCTGCAACAGTTAACACATGCGATCGCTACCCATGTAGCGAACGTAATGAACAATCACAAAAATTTGCCCACCGCCCGCAGCTGTTTCATTCCCCTTTGTCGCCATACCCCCGCGCCCCTGTACCCCGCAGGCGAAGTCTCAGTTAAGCGGTCAACCTACATTTCAGTTATGTTTCGGTCCCAAAGGAATTGGGAGGCCTATCGCCATCCACCGGGCACAATTCCAACTCCGTGCTGCTATTGTGAATTTCCTGACGGAAAGTTTGCTAATAACGCTTTGCCCGACCCGGAAATCGAACCGGAGACCTCGCGGTGAGAGGCGGATACGCTAACCACTAGAACATCGAGGCTTGATAAAACCCCCCTTCGACTATTGCCATGCCTAATTTTATCACGATCGGTTCTGTTTAATTTTTTAAACGTACAGATTTTTTTTTTATGGTGGATAGGCACGCGTTTGACCACGATATCTCACCTGATGGTAAGTGATGATGCGGTCTACGGTGGAGCACGCTTACCTATAAGATACCTTTTAACTCTTGCTTTGAAGAGATCCAAGTTGTACTCATGCGGAAACACAGACTCGGGCGAGGCGTTCCATTCTTTGGCAGTTCGCATAAGAAATTACTGTCGACTGATCTTCCAAACATATCATTCTCAGCGAACAAAGCTATTAAATTGTTTTTCTTTGATTGAAATATCTTTTATAGCTCTCAAATGAAAAGTAATGGCATTATTGCATTCCGACATTAGCCTGGGAATTTATAGAGATCTTCTTCTATCTTGAATTTTTGTCAAAACTATCATTTACCAGTCACCGATTATTTCGAACTTAAAACTTAGGTAAAACAGCCTAATAAAAATTGACCTTATCCTCGAAATAGAAGGTTGATTTTGAAATGGTTTCATAACCAGTTGTCTTTTTTTTTAAATTGGTTGAAACGATAATGGTTAACGAAGGTCCAGGGGGTTTCATTATTGTCTTTTTTCACCACAGGGGGTTAGTTTTTAGATGCTTTAGATAATGCTCTTTAAAACTTCTGTGGAATGGATGAAATACCAAAATTATCTATTTTCTGTGTTGACAATGTAGTGGCTTGGCCTTTTGTTTTGTTAAAATGGTTGAAGTCGAAAATTGTTTCCGATATGGTGCGTTATTGTTTTAGACAACTAATGTTTTACGTTGTGTTAATGCTTGTTTCCGGCCGCGACTTTGGCCGCGTGGTAGGTCAGAAAAAAGCAGTCTAATTGTGCCAAAACTGCCAAATCTTATCACAATCAACCATTTTGTATGTTTTGCGTGAAAGAATTATACACACATCTACAGACCCTCACAAACTTTTACATTTGTAATATTAGTAGGATATAATAAAGAAGCACTGCTGGTAGAGCTCTTGTGAATGAGCTCGAGGGCGGCAGCACCACCGTCTCACCTTTAATCTGCCGCCAAATAGTAGTGCTTCCATTACTGTGTTCCGGTTTGGTGGTGAGATCAGGCCCTGAAATTACTGACATATGAGACACCATAGTCCTCAGCTGCAGCGACGCATCTATAATCTGCTTTTGTAGATTGTTGATGTCCATCGGCTTTACTCCACTTACCATCAGATGGACTACACGTTCGTTCACTGAACTGGCAACGTTAGAATCGATTCGGCCATGGCGAGCAAAAGCGTAGAGAACTAGAAACTCAAAAAACTAGAAGTTTCAAATGTCTGCCGTCAAATTGAATAGTTCCGAGGAGTTAGTCCGGCGAATTGTTTCTGTGACCGACAATCGGATGAACTGTAGGGCTATCAATCTACCCCTAACTAATATTATTAACTTAAATTGTTTGTTTGTTTGTCACGGTTATAAAATCTATCTTAATGAAAAACACCACGTTCTGACGAGTTTATGCTTAGTTCGTTGAATCGTTATAGTGCACTATCTACATACTTTTGATATTTTACTTTTGTTTTGTTTAATGACGACGAATGTAAAAATTGTACTATGTAATTCAACAATGTTCTCATGTAAATGATGTAATTCGTATTATGAGAATAAAGTATCTTTAAACCTAATAAAAAAACTAATAATAGGTATACCAAACGTCAAACTTCTTGGCAGTTCGCGAGAACGAGAGCGAGATATACGTAAAGCGTGAACTAGAAGAGTGACTGAGACAGCGCATTTTACGACTCGCCAAGATCTTTGATTTTACCTATATTTAATAAGTAAGCGTGCTCCAGCGTAGACCGCATCATCACTTACCATCAGGTCCGCAGTCAATATAAAAAAAAACTTTTTGAATATTGTTTTTTAATTGTCTACTAATAAATTAAATCGCGTACTTATTTTATCGTATGCCTAAAAAAACATGTTCGATGGAAGTACAATTAAAAGCTCATTAGATTAAGTTAAGTTAGGAAGTCTAATCTATCATTTAAAATCTAAAATTATAACCAATATTGACATGATGATAATGCATATGAAAAAAATAGATTTTTTATTTAGACAAAATACTTTATTGGGTTTGACTACCAATAAAGTATTTGTCTGGGTAAATTTAAAATTACTTGAATTTAAAATTTCTTGATATTTTAAAATTATATTTTATAAATTGCAAGCCCTAGCGCCAAACGTTTGCCAACCCTCGCCGTACAAAGTTCGCCGCTATGAAGTTAGGAAGTGTAATCTTTCCAGCGTGATTTAGTACAAAACAATTATTCCTAAGATATCGGTGACGACGCCAAGTTTGCTGATTGTCAGCCGAATCGACTTGCTGAAGTATTAGATTTATCTGACACTTGGCTTAACCGCGGCTTTCTTGTGTAGGAAGCAGTTGTTGCCACTTTTTACGGCTTCACCCCTTTCGCTTGACAATACAACGGCCGTGGTCAGTTACAGATTATGAGTTCTTTTTTTTATTAAAACTGACGTGAGTTTGTAACATTATTTAAATTATGAAATACGGGTGTTATACGGGCGTCGCTGCCCGCAGTGCAAGACTGGCTGCGACTCAGGCACGACGTATCGCACTCTCTTGAAAATGCCTTAAAGTATAGGAGAAACCGCGGTCGACTAAATAGACCAACATTACGTGAGTAACACCCGTATTTTATAATTTGAATAAGATATTAGTTCTTTAAAAGAGACGCTATATGTTCAGAGCTGGCAACGAATGATACCCTTGGTATTACAGGCGTCCATAGGCTTGTGTTTCCATCGCAGAAGAATAATAAACGGCACTTGGTAAGATACGGCTTGATATTTCTTTCTCAAGCTTATACATTGATAAATAAAACCTTAAAACTAATGATTACTTTTTTTAATGATTTTCTTCTTCGTCGTGTCGAAGGCTGAGTCAAATTTTATTTTGACTTGCCATCGTGGTGAAAGTACCCAAAAGGTAATGCCTAAAAATTGTATCGCCAAAACCCTTGTGTCACGAATTTAAGATAGTAAATAATTTCTAGTTTGGTGTATGACGATTATCTAGTAATAAGATACATAACTTAAGCGGGATTTAATAAACAAAAGAGATTTTCTATTTAAACATAATTAGAATTTTCACGTTTTTTGCACTTGTTTACTAACTTTTTTCATGACTTCCCAGCTTACTATGAAAATATCCGGCTTAAAATTAAACTTTCATATTATTCTAAATACAATAGCTACAGCAGTTTTTATCTTGACAAAGCCACGGAATAGATAGCACAGCAGCGATAAACAATCCCATAGTCGATTGGTCATACCACTTTCACTCGTTACGTTTAAGTCTCTGGATAGGGGGTGAGTCTATCGCCATCCACCGAGCGCAATACCAACTCCGTACTGCTTTGAGACCTGCAAAAATATCTCAAATAACACTTTTGCACGACCCAGGAATATAACCCAAGACCTCGCGTTGATAGGTCGCTTAAGCTAACCACTAAACTTACGAGGCAGTTCTCTGCAGGTGTGGTGTAGTGGTTTAAGTGGTTGCCGGTCTCTACTACATGTTGTGGGTTCGATCCCACATGGGACAAATCTTTGTGTGATTCGCAAAGATTTGTTTTGAGACTGAGTGTTCGTGTGTGAGTGAATTTGTATATTTGGCCTTGTCATTGGGACCATTGGATAGTGTAATTGCTTCTAGCGTTCTATCTAATGTATAATAGCCAAATTATTATTATTTATTATTATTATCATACAATACTTACTAGTCCATAGGTACACATTTACAAATACACTACAATTCGATATGTCAAATTTAGGTCATTACAATTTACTGCCTAATCATACAATGCAAACTTATTCGAATAACCCAATTTTCAAAAACACTACCACCTGTATATTTCTGCATGAGTAACCAGAGATGTATTATTTTCCCATCCCAGTTATATTACCCCGTCATACACAGATGCGGGGATACGCTAACAGTATGGGGTATAGTCACCCCTTCTTTCAAATCTGTAATCTGGGTGGACGGTACTCAGGCCCCCTATTAAAACCACATGTGGTTGCAATTTGGAATACACGGAGAATTAATATTATTGAACCACACCATACTTTTAGTCACGGAAAGGTAGCTTTAATAAGTTTCCCCTATCGATAGAAATATAATACATACGCTTAGAACTATTTGTAAATTAGATTTTCTCGTTCTTTGTTGGGTAAAAACAGTGAGCAAAACTCGTTTTTAGGGTTCCGTAGTACCTACAAGGAACCCTTATAGTTTCGCCATGTCCGTCTGTCCGTCTGTCCACGGCATAGCGACGAAACCGTTGGTGCTAGAAAACTGAAATTTTGCATAAACATGTATGTTAACTAAACAAAGAAAGTCGTAGAGTAAAATTTGGAAAAATATTTTTTTTTCAGGTAGCTCCCCTACATGTAAAGTAGGGATGTTTTTTTTTTTGTCGCCTACCCCATAGTGTGGGGTATTGTTAGATAGGACTTTTAAAAACGTTTAGGGGTTGCTAAGACAGTTTTTTGATTTAGGGATCCGTTTGCGAGATAATTAACTTTAAAGAGCAAATTTTTGTTCGAGTAGGGCGTCCCCCCCCCTCTAAAAGCTAAACTACTGGATCCCAAAATCTGAAAAAAATTGTGGCGGTAGTACATGTAATGAACTTTAAAGGAAAACTATAGCGGATAAGTTCACTTCATTAGTTCAAGAGGAATAGGGGTCCGAAATGTCAGATGCAGTTACTCAGAATATTTCGTTCAAAATTCTAATAATAACAACATACATAATACATATATAAAATCACGCCTTTATCCCACGGGGGTAGGCAGAGACGATGGAACGCCATGTGCTTCGCTCCTTACATACTTCTTTCGCTTCCTCAACATTCATACATCTCGTCATACGTGCTAGCTGGTTTCGTGTACTACAAACATTTCCTTTCTGAAGGACACCATTTAGTTAAAAAGTAAAATTAAAAATATTTTTCTATGGAACCCTACTGCGCGTAGCCCGACACGCACTTGGCCGGTTTTGCTTTTAATTTTGATCTCGCTCGAAGCGAAGTTGAGTTTTGCTCACTGATCGAATTTTTATTTTTATTTTACACTTCTTTCACACCACGTCATCTAGTTCTTAAACTAAGCAGAACTTGTACTATGGGTACTATTTCGAGCTGCTGCTATGCTGAGGTGGTATGTGCGACACGACACACACACACATGCTTTTGAGTTTCTACACTACACGCTACAAGCTCAAGCTCCCTGATTCTACGTTGCAGCTGTGAAAGCGATTAGTATAGTTTTGTATGTTTGTGTTGTTTTGATTAGTATGTATAGCAAAAAAATCTTTTTTTGCTATACATTTTGACTATTTGAAATATTTTTTCTTTTTTTGGAAAACGAGAACATTCTTTTTTGAATTTTCTCGTAAAACTCCGTGGAATGGATTCAGTTACTGATTCTACAAATAACTTTCCAGTGTTGGTTGAGTTAAAAACGCGTTGTATTATGATAATCGCGAGAAAATAAAATTCCATTCCATTGCCAAGTTATCCTTGAGGCAGTTAATCGCGTAGTTTTGATAGCAGATGCTCTCGCGGCAATATTTGACGACGGCCGGCACACTTTTATTTAGTTTTCATTTTCCACGCGAGGGCACAAACATTTGGCAAATATTCGGCAAAGTTTTGGCAGAAGGTCATGTGATATAATGAGGTATATATGCAGTAGGAGAAGTCAAAACTAACCTTTTTCTGCAGCAAATGATTGATGTTCCTTTCGGCGGATGTCGACTTATAGATATATAAATAATAAATATTACACAACTTATACACAACGCCGTCTAGTCCCAAACTAAGCAGAGCTTGTAGTACGGGTACTAATACATATATACTTTTCTTTTGTAAATACATATTTTTTATACATAAAAACATCCAGACTATGTTCATTCACACAAAGATTTGTCTTAAGTGGGAATCGAACCCGCGACCTAGGCTTCGCAGGCAGGTACACTACCCACCGATTCTCGAGGAGTGGGCAGGGCGGCAGCATGGGACTCTCTCCTTCAGGCTAGTGCAGGTATTGACTGGGCATGGTTGCTTCGGGAAGTACCTGCACAGGCTGAAGAGGGAGGCGAGCCCCATGTGCCACCACTGCGACTGCGGTGAGGACTCGGCGCAGCACACTCTCGAGCAGTGTCCTGCTTGGGAGGTGCAGCGCCGGGAACTCACCGCGGTCATAGGGAACGACCTCTCGCTGCCGGCCGTGGTTGCGGCCATGGGCAGCGCGAGGTCGTGGGATGCGGTCGCATCCTTCTGTGAGGACGTCATCTCGCAGAAGGAGGCGGCGGAGCGGATCAGGGAGGACTCACCCCTGGCTGATCCGCTCCGCCGCCGGCGAGCTGGGCGGCGAAGGCGCGCGTACGCCGCGAGCCTAATGCCGCCCTAAGCGAGGCCGCGGGCGGTGGAGGGGGTTTTCCGCCGTCCGCTGATGCCTTCCGCGACGGAGTGACGCCCTGGGTGTGCCCGGGGCGTCGCTACGAGAGGAGGACCTAGAGTCGGGTGCCCGGTCGGAGGTCGGACTGGGCACGGTCGCCGCGGCGAGCCCTGTGGATGTAAGATCGATCCGGGGCTCGCCGACCCACCATCTTTCGGCGACGAGGGCACACACCGCGGGGTTTTAGTGGGTATTCTGTGCCGTTTAACATCGTAGGCACGGGAGTCCCACATAGCCACTCTGCCCGTCCCCCCACGGGTAAGGTGGTATGCGTAAATGCATTTCCCCGCAAAAAAAAAAAAAAAAAAAAAAAAAAAAAAAAAAAAAAAAAAAAAAAAAAAAAAAAAAGGTACACTACCCACTCCGTCCTCAATACATACAATCAATTACATGTAAGGCCTATGTAGACGATACGAGTCTCGCAAAGCGATACTCTTGCCATCTCTGTCGTATTGACTAAATAGGCCTTTAGATAAGAAGGAGATACGTTACTACTCTGAAAGACTAGTAACGGTATCATGCTTCCTACGTCTATAATTTCACGGCCTAACTTACCATTAAACCTAAATATGGTAGCGAAAATTGATTGAAATTGCGATCGTTATCTTAAGAGCGTCTCTAATAGCTATAGGCGAATACTCGTGCATCGCACGTGTCTAAAAAATCCACGCCTACGCCCATGGTACAATACAACAGAAAAATACTTGTAATATTTAAAGAAAAATATAGCTTTGCTATGCCTTTTGTATTTTATATAATATTGAAGTTGAAAAACTAAGAATCCAGCAGAATTCGAACCAGAAGATATATTATTATATTTATCACGCTGTCACAAAAAGAGTTGAGAAATTTCGAGTCTAGCAGCATACGAATCCATGGCTGAATTGGCAAAGCACTTCGGGCGTTTACCCCGGGGTGCAGGTCCGAATCCTGCTGGATTCTTAATTTTTCAACTTTAATATTATATAAAATAATACTTTTTTAATATACGAATCGAAACTAATAATTTAGCTTCATTTTACCACCTCTCGACTGGCACGTCCTGATGACAAAAACAGGAATGACATGAGAACTTTCCAAAACATACCTAGTGTAAATGGGCCTTTACTGGCTAAACATCATAATAGCCTCCAAAGCTAGCCTCTAACCATAATAGACTTGTAAATGTCCTTTAGTTGTAAATGTCCTCCACTTGAGCCTGTCCTTCACCGGCCCCTGGACATGAATGTCCCCACTAACTGCCTGACGAATAACAATTGAGGACGTTATCTTAATCACTGTCCTTACAAGGTGCCATTGTGGAATTAATTGATGTTTAAATAGACTTTAACTTATAGCTAAGGTTTTCAAGTTGAAGGAAAAATACAATTTAAACACCTAGGTCATGATTAATGTAGAAATCAATCTACTACCTATGTGTGTTTTTACTTTTTAGTCCAAAAACTTAGATCAATAGATTTGATTTACATAGTCTGATACTTTAAGCTTAATAATTGCCTCGTTGGTTTAATTAAATAAATAATAAATAAATATTTCACAACTCACACACAACGCCATCTAGTCCCAAACTAAGCAGAGCTTGTACTATGGGTACTAGAATAACTGATACTAATACATATATACTTTTCTTTTGTAAATACATACTTATTATACATAGAAACACCTAGACTAAGACAAACCCCCATGTTCATGCACACAAAGATTTGTCTTAAGTGGCAATCGAATCCACGACCTCGGCGTCGCAGGCAGATACACTACCCACTCCGCCATCCGGTCGTTTGTTAGCGTATGTGGTCGCTTACCGCGAGGTCTTGGGTATGATTCCTGGATCAAACTAGTGTTATTTGGATTTTTTTGTCAGATAAATTTTAATAGCATCATGGAGATGGAATTGTGCAGATTTCATTCATAACAGGTGAAGTGTGGGTGCTATACACTGCTGCCACACCATTATGGGTAATATAGGCGTGATGTTCTGTTATGTTAATTCCAGTCATAATACATTCAGTTCCTTCCTAAGTTCTAACCTATAATCCATCTCCAAATAAAAGACACTGGGCTTCGTTTTAGTGACACGGTCAGAGTATCATTTTATTGTCACAGGTGAACATAACATCACGCTAATATTACCCAGAAGAGTGCGGCAGAACTGTATAACACCCACATTTCACCTGTTATGGTTGGGCCCTAAGTTATAGTCGGTGAATTTAAGAGAGCTTGTTTTTGAAGCGTCGATTAACCGCTTAGAAATATCTTTAAATAATAAGCGGGCACTCGGACCCCATGAACCTAGCGTCTCGACCCCAAACGGCGCAAATATGTAATCTCCTGAAAGATTGCTATACTTGCGCCGCTTGAGTGTCTCCGCGGATGCGTCAGCAGTACCGGCGCAGACAGCTGAGCGTGGAAGGTGTGATGACGCGAGGGTGTCGACGCAGGTTGCGTCCCACACCAAGAGCCTTCCCATCTTCCATGGCAGTAATGTCATACCATCTGGTCTCTTCCCTCGAGAGAGAGAGCTTGTTTAAACATCAAATTAATAATGTCTATCAACCAAACAATGATTTTATCGAAAAAAGCCGAAATTTTTAGTCAAACCAAAAATGATATTCCCCTAAGAAATAAATCGAAGAGATCCGAACTCAAATATTGGAGATTATGCGTCATTGATTCCGACCAAGTCAATAGAAAGGGGTATAATACAAAGCGGAAGGGTTACTTTTAAGTTTTTGACTTATCCTCTTTAGAAAATGGAGAGGAAACTGGTTATTCGTAAATAGACTTGGTACTGAACATGTTTGTAGAGATAGGGACATTTTTAGTGCATGGTTGGCGTAGTGGTCAGAGCGGTCGCTTCGCTAATTTTAAGTGGTGTTGTGAGTTCGATCGACACGGGACAAATCTTTGTGTGATCCGAAAATATTTATTCTGACTCTGTGTGTGTTAAATGTATGTTTGTGAACACTTCCGCGACACAGAAGTTATTTCTAAAGTACGGGCGTCGTTACAAAAAAAATACGTTAAATACATTAAATGGTGAATCTACATAGATTCACCTTAGTTCAAGCGATCGCCTCGTCGCTTTCAACTGCGCTGGTGTTGTGGGTTCGATCCCCACATGGGACCAATCTTTGTGTTATCCGCAAAGATTTGTTCGTACTTTGGGTGTGCTCTGTGTGTTTGTGAACACCCCCGCGACACAGGAGTTATTCCTAGTGCGGGCGTCGTTTTTTTTAAAAAAAATATCTTTAAGTTCACACGACTAAACATGAAGCTCTACATTAACCAGTATACGCTCGTTTCGCATTGCACGGGAATCCTATACAACGGGAGACTATCTTATACTAGCAATGAACAGCTTGATTAGTAGTGTACCACTACTACAAGCATAATGAATAAAAAGTTGCCTACCGTAATTATTTCCTAGAATACCGGGAACATGTTATGTCCCTAGCAAACAAATTATCTGTGTGTATAGGGGCGCTACTGGTTATGTAAAGTTGTGTAAGCTACTAGTTGTTAGAAATGTGGCGTGCTTAATAAGTCTTTGACTTGAGTTTACCGTTGGTAAAACTTACTAGCAGAGAAGTGCCGAATAGTCGGCCAAATCCATAGTTGAGACATGTCTAAGACTACTTATCTACCACCTTGGATTATTGATATTAGTTTTAGGGCCAGTTTTTGAGATGCCGGATAGATAAAGAATGGGTGTAGATATTTTTCAAAAATTAGACAACGGGTCTAAATCGCGTAATTATTATTAAGGTAAATAAATACTTATGCTCGACGTTTCGAATGACTTGCATCATTCTTGAACACGAGCCGACTGGTGAAGCTCCGGTATTTATTTACCTTTATAATAATTACGCAATTTAGACCCGTTGTCTAATTTTTGAAAAATGTTCTCAAATCGCGAAAGTTTAAAAACATAAATATTGCAAACCGCTACGCTACGGGTGTAGATAATTATTTTTACTATTTTTATTGAATGCAGATAATTTTTATTATATTTTTGTAATGGTAATGTGTTATCATATTGTAATATTGACTTGTAACGAAAAATTACCCATGAATACCTACGTCTAATGTCTATGACCGAACTTAAAAGAGACACAAGTTACACTTGAAAAAAGAACACAGACTGTAGTAAAGTTTTATATCAATATTTATTACATTTCAAAGTATTTTATTTATATTTAAGTATGTTTATTTAACTGTGTATTTAGGTATATAGATAGGTTATAATTGTGCCCGATGGATGGCGATAGGCTCACCCCCTATCCCATGGGACGTACACATAACAGGTGAAATGTGGGTATTGTACACCTCTGCCACACACTTCTGGGTAATATAGGCGTGATGTTATATTATGTGTGCCAAACTTCGTCAACATCGGTCCATCTTATTGACCGTATATAAATAATAAACATACAAATACTCACAATTGACAACATTTCAAAATTTGAAAGTGTCCAAAACAAAAATACCGTTTCTTTATTATCCTATCCGGAGTACAAAAACATTTTTTTTTATTTTTTTTGGATCAGTAGTTTTGGAGAAAAAAAATAAAAACTAAAAAATGCGTCGTGACGTCACATATACGGCTTAATAAAGTATGACCTTTGCCCATGCTACTATGACAGAAAGAAAAGTAATCGAAAATGACAGTTGTAATGTCAGTATTGTCAGTTGCCTGTCAACAACGATAAACACATATTTTGCAATAATAAAAATATTTGCATTATTTATTGATTGCAACTATTATTCTTTCTAAATCGAACTGAATCCAAGTGAGGCACATATACCTACGATGGATTTAAAATATTGTTTTGTACGAACATGTAAAAACAAATCTAAAGACGGCAACTCAAACAAGAAAGAATAGTGTAATGCAGTGGATGTAGTTTGTTCGAAACGACTTCTATATGTATGTGAAGAAGCTATATATAGACTAATAACATTACACTACAACTTTAAGGAACGGATTTCAGAAATGGGACTGGAAAAGTAAAACCTTGGGGATCAGTTAGTTTAATGATATAATGTTATTAAAATAATTTGATTTACTTTTATGTTCTCATCAGTAATGTTTAGATGTGGACAAGACCTGGGCAATATGAAAATAAATTATTTAAAATATTGTACAAGTATCTTTTTATTTATGATTGCTGTTTCATATTTTGTTTATAAAAACTAACACACATGTAATACCTATAACATAACATCAACTCCATATCACCCAGAATGAAAAAAGAAGTATTAAACACCCACACTTCTTCTGTTATGTTACATCTGATGTGATAAGGGGTCAGCCTATCACTGGATTGGATGTACTGGACTGATTGGAATAAAAGTATTTATTTGTTTTTAACATGAGAGAAAAAGTTATAACATGTGTAAGCGAAGCAGTTACATAGCTCCACATACACTGTATAACTAAAATACAATTGTGTGCATTAAAGCACACAAAAATAAACATAAATAAATAATCAAAATTTATTTAGCACTTTCTAAAATATTTTCAAATATAAATTGCTTCCAAACTGTTCAGCTTCTTGCACAATCTTAGCTGTATAATATTTATCATACTCAACCTAGTATTTGTGGATTAGCTTGTTCTTCTCATAATCTGGATCAGCAATACAAAATAAGACCATAGGTTTGTTTGCAGCATGCATTTGTACCATTATTTGAGCTTTACATTTTTCTTTAAGTTTGTTACCTTGATGTAATGTTTGATAGTGATTTTGCTAATAGGGCATTTTATTTCTATAACAAAGTCTGCACAAAGCCCATCTTGTGAAACACCAATAATAGGGGGTATAAGAATTAGACCTGTGCTTTCAATAACTCCAAAATCTTTTTCTAAAATATAAATGATGTGTTTTTAATGTTTTACCCCGTCTTATGGCTTTTGTTTCAGGCACCTTGTAACCATCTAAAATGCTTTGCACTAATACACCTTGTTCTGTTTTGCAATGGACAGCTTCATGTATTCTAGACCCTGTCACTCAATCTTGACACATTGAATGCCAAGGTTTGGAATGCACTTGATTTGTTGTAGCTTTAGCGACACTGTTAATTACTTCTTCACTGAGCTTTCCAGGCAGAATCATATATTATAAAATTATTGTAAGTATTGTCCTGTTGGATGTGAACAAACTGCAGCATTAAGTTCAAAGTAGGTTGACGTTTACCCCAGTACCTCATTTCCTGTGCTCATCTTCTGCCTCTTACACTCTGCAGAAAACATGGATAAACTTATATTCACATTTACATTGTCAGGGGTAATTTTCCTTTTGCCTATATTTTTTGCTGGTGTCCAGCACTAGCTTCTCTTGGTTTACCCCATTAACACTCAGTAGATGTGACAGAAGGTTCATCTGACCGATTTATTAGCCACATGGCAAAGCAGATAGCGTGTTTTCACCCTCCTACAGACGCAGCACAATCATGACACTGAACAGAAATTATATTTTTCTTAGACTCGCCAATTTCAGCAGTTACCATGTACAACTTGGCTCATACTTTAAGTTCAGGTGTCACCCTACATTTAACGGTGCACGAGGTATCAAGTTGGTATCAAGCTTTACTACCACACATATCCTACAGCTGTGTCTACGTAAACATCGCTGGAAGCTAATAATGCTTTGGCATTACGCGTTTCGGCGGCATTGTAGCAGTCGTTTTCTACCATATTATTATATTCCAAAAGCATAACGTAGTTAACTTTTAGCAAATTCTTGCTATCAGCAACTTGAAATCCATCCGATACCTTCATGATTGACGAATGAAGTAGCAGAATAGAGAGAATAATACGATTTTTATGCAAGAAAATAAATGTAAACAAACAAAATCACAATTGACGCTAAGTTGTAGACAAGTATGACAATTATTCAATTATGACATTTTGTCACTTTAAAAAAAATAAAATTAAGCAAAGGCATATCATTATTCCACCGTATATGTGACGTCATTTGGCGCTTACGTCTATTTAGAATGCACTAACTTTCAAAAAGGAAATAATGAATGAAAATAATAAAATTTCGCAAAAAGAAAAAATACGGGTCCGTTTATTTTACATCTAGTTTCAATTAAAATAATAATTTATATATGTTAAAAAAATGAAATGTTGTCAATTGTATGCCTTTGAAATATCAATAAGTAATATAGGTACTTTTTTGACTAGGTCCTTTGAAGTATTTATACACGTATTAATCACGTCACTATTTGGAATAGTCGATATTTTCTTCAAAAACATTCCTTTTTTAGTAAAGTTATATTTGAGCAAACAGTTCGAATTGAGGTGCTACCTATATTCTGATTCGACAAAATATTCCCTAACCAATAATATCGGCAACGGCAACAGATATCGATAAAATGTATCGATACTCGATTAAATTTATGGTGGTTTATTGGTACAAAATTATGCCTAATAACATTGAATGTGGGTCAAATTAAAATGGTTATTTCTATTCGAATTATTTATTTGTAGTATCGAAATATTTACGTACTGACTTAAGTATAAAGTTGGTTATGTGTTTTGAAATACCGCTGCAATGCAAGTGCCCTAATCGCTGTCAAACGGTAAATATTCCAGTCTTCTAAACTCGTTTTGCAATACACAGAATCTCAACCAACTTTTTTACCAACAAAAGCTCAGGGCTAACGTATTTTTTGTTAATTTATTTCATATCAATCTCTTTAGATCTGTAATTCGATTTCTACCGAAAACACGAATTTTAATAGAAAAAAAACGAAATGTCGTTCAATTTGCATGGATATTATAGTGCGTTAAATTTTGTTACACGACGATATATAAAATTGGATGTTTCGTTTCGTAATCTTCCACACCGTTGTATGCCCCGAGCGTTTACCTGTTTTTCATTCGAAAGCTCGGGCGAGCGGGACGGCAACACATATTCCAAAAGCGTATGAAGAATTCGTGGCAACAAGCGGCCAAGATCGGGGCCGACGCTACTGACAATGCACGATTCTCTGTCTGGTTATATTAAGCGACCGCTTTCAAAATACACGGGATTATTGTAAATTGGGTGTTCAAGTGCGCCTCTCCATTTCGGCCGGCGTTCAAGTGAAGCGTGGTCGGTGTGGCAACCATGCGCGGCGCATTCTTCACCAATGGGGGGCGACTTCACGCAGTTGCGTCCCGACCGTCGACGAGGCCAGACCCTTGTCGCCCGCGCCGCCGAAACTATCGTACAATAAACATTTAAACAAATCACAAGTGTGTCAAATCGATTCGAATTTCGAGTCCTAGTACCTAATTAGTGATGGGAAGTGTGGAACAGGACGCGCGTATCGATAACGTACGATGACCAAAACTTTAAGTTGGGAGATCGGAAAAAAAGTTGTGGTGCCGAATGCACTTCTTCGGTATACAAAAAATGTGTGCTTGTAAAGTGATGGCCTGATGGGATCGCAGTGCGGCCAATACAGTGTAGATAGTGATGTGTACTGTGATATAAAATTTCGGCAGTCGCGTAGATGATTGCCGTTCTTCAGTGTGATAAAATTAGTTTATTAGTTACCAAAGATTCCTGATGATCTTGTACATTAGTTTGTGTTTCATATTGGTAGTTTTAGGTAAGTACAGTTACTCATAAACAGTTTATTGTACCAGTTATGTTATCTTGATTTATTAGTATTAGCGATACTGCTATTAATTTACTCGCTGAGTAATTAAGACAGCGGACGATAAAATAGCGTTAGTATTATAACAAATTATAATATTGTCCTGTTTAATTACTAAACAAATTTGGCTTTCGAATTTAGTTAATCCATAATGAGGCTTCACAAACAGGTTATTAAATTTATCGTTTTTAATTAATTAAAAACAAACATTAATAAAATCAAATGGTCTGTAGAATTATTTAAAGAGCAGTAAATTTTAAAACTCCTCATATAAATCAAAATTATAAACATCATGTAACTCAAATGCAACATAGGGCCCGCATCAGTTGTTTAAATTAAATACTTATAAATTTCCGAAGAGGATGGATGGATGGATGTGTGTGGCGGCCACAAATTCAGTAAACGTGACATTATAGCCGTTGCTTAGTTTCCGGTGTCAATTAGTAGGTAGTTAATTAAATTCCTGGCTATTACAAGACCACACGAGGAAAAAAAACTAAACAGGCTGAGATTTATAAAGCACTTGAAAATATAAAGCTCCGTGAAGATAAAGTTACATGGTAGAAACGTGAAAGAGAAATAGTTATTACGCTATAAAAGAAAATGATTATGCTCAAAATGTGAGATCAAAGGTAAAAACCATATTTGAGAGTAATTCACGACAAGAATATTAGATTTGGGAATAGGTAATATATAAATAGAGATGGTGATAACCTAAGGTAAATAAGTATTACTAAAACAGGTCACAACATTTCGGAAAAATAAGCTTACCTATAATTAAACACAAAATTTGTGTGTACCTACCTATTTTAAGTTGAATATCCACGACAATGTCTATTTACTTTGGAGTTCAGTTTTATTGAAAAAGGGTCATAGCTATTAAAATGTCTTTATCGCTGTAAGTAAATTTTCATTAAAAGAATATAACAAGAAAAAATTAAATCTAGACTAGGTATTTAATATTTCATTCACAAAGAATATTCTTCGAAACGTCTTTTCGACCAAAATTCTGTAAAACTAGTTTAGTGGTCTCATATATATTTCATTCACATTTAATTGAATTTACAAACTTTTTAAACGCTCATCAATTTCGGTTGAAATGAAAATCTAAAAAAGAAGCCCAAAACAACCACGCCTCCGCAATTTCGTTAATGTTGTTATATCCATGTATCAAAAAATCATGTAGACCTCTCAATTTCGTTTTTTCTCCGAAAGAGCCTGTTTGGCTAGTTTTTATCTTTACTTTTCTGTATTCTTTATCTTGTTGTGATCTAAATTGAAGTCATAAATTTGTCGAGATAATTTATTTATAAATGTAACATCCTAACTATATAAATTCGTAAATAATTCAGTATGTTTGTTACGCGTCCACGTCTAAGTCGCTGAACCTGATCCGATGAAAATCAGAATGGATATAGTTGAAAGCCTGGAAATGGACTGAGACTGCTTTTTATTGAGATAACCATGCGAGTAAAGTCGCAGGTGGAAGCTAGCTTAACTAAAGAATACATTTGTCAAGGCACATAACATATTTTATCCTTTTATTTGTCTTGAAATGTTATTTTATACGAAAAAGGTATCAGTATTTCTCGTATTCGTCTTATTTGTAATAATAGCACGAATTTTACGATATCTTTTACGATCATTTGCCCGTCTCTCAGTCTTGCTAATTTTCAATAATGATTCTTGAAGCAATAAAGTTGAATGCGACTAAAATCACCGCAAAAATGGGATTAAAATTGAATAAGTTGGCTCTGGATTCGAGTTCAATAATTTCAATAAAATCAAGGATTTCAGAGCTATATTTTTTTAGAAAGTGGCCCAGACAAACCGTAGCAAACTAAATTAAGCAGACGTGACTTTCGAGCACGAATTTAGTTCCTTTTTTACTTCTGAATGTATTTGTACTGACTGCTTTATTCGGGAAACGATAACTATTGCCAAGCGATTACTTATTTCTAAAGAAATATATGCTATAGAAATAAAAAAATGTAAATAGATAGTACCAGTTTACATTTTTAAATAATATAAATAAGGTAATGACATCAGTTTATTTGTAGGTTCGATTAAGGCCACCTCAAAGAAATATATGGGGGAATATTCAAAGGCCAAATTGGTGTAAATCATATGTGCGTACTAATATATAGTTTTTGTATCAGTTAATAGCTTAGAAATATACTTACTGTATCCATCCTATATAAGACCAATATTTTATTCAGACTCTTGATATAGGCCGCTATCTTTCTGCCATACGATTTCTAAATGAAGTTCGTTTAGTTAATAAAGTGCCCTTTTATATCAAAAATGAATGGACCTAGTTATTCGCAAGGAAATGTTATACAAATGAATGTTCTTTCAAAAGTTCATTATTATGGCTGTATTTTAGACTTATAATGTATATTTCTTGTTAGTTTATTAAATAATGTAATTTGAGTTGATGAAATTTATCGACTCAAAATGCTTTAAACTTATCACTATTTGTTTGACGAGTTTAAAAATTAAATATTTTAGTCGTACAATTTTTACCTTTTGATTTAATATAATTTCAAAATGATGCTTAAAGAAATGCTGACAAATATCAAACTCATTTATGTCTGTCCTGTCTATTGTTTTATCGAAATTAAATTTTCTTTGAAACGAATTTTAATATCACGGCGAATTCAATTTAACTTATTACTAAATTCATTAAACGAAACTTTTTGTTCCTAAAATTCAATTTGACATCGTTTATTAAACGCCATTTGAATAAATAACAATTCTATATTACTTTGGTCTCGAGGAGAAGCTGTCTTGAAAGCGCACAACGCCATCTATGAGCGAGTAGCAAAACTAAACTTCGCAGTGCAACTTTATTGTTGAATTTTATTACAGAAAGTAAATTAGTTTTCATTGTTTAAAGCGACTGTTTAAATTGCCGTATTTAAATTTATAATATCTGCCAGCGGGACTTTATTTGTTTTGATAGAAATAACGTGAATTTATGTTACCACATGTAGTTGTAATGTTATGAGTAGCCGACCTTTGCCTACGTCGAGCTAAAACTATGCAAATATTAGAATAATAGTGTTTGAGCTAGGTTTAAGCTTATTTGAACTAAGTTAGTAATTTCTTTTGTGTTAAACTAGCATGAGTACAATACAAAGTTTAAGTAAATATTCACTCCATTTATTTTTAATTTTGGACTTTTACGAGTCAATCGCTATTTAATTTTTGTTTTGTTTTTTTTTTAATTATCTTTTCTTTTTTTTTCAAGTTGCAAACTATCTTACAGTCTGAATTTGCACTATAGTTATCTATTAACAATTTATAGCTAACACGATCCATTTCTTTTCTTTTTAGTGATGTTTCTGAACTATTAGATACTTCACAAAGATTACAATCTAGTCTAGATATAAAATAATAAACTAATGAGCAATTTAATTTTTGACCTAAGCTACGAAATTAAATTTATTTATCAAATTTTTCTTTAAAATAAAAAGTTACCGAGCATATTCATAAACAAGTTTTGGCAATAACCATAAAATCAAACATCCAATATTATTATCTACAACAAAAACAAAAACGTTAACAGAATAAGGCAATAGACAAAACAATTTTTCTTCCCAAAGCCATACATCAAAGAATGTCAAAAGTAAACTCAAAAGAGTTATGCTTTCCGCAACTTCTGTTTGTTTATGAATACCGAAACAAAAGTAACAGAGAATTCACTGAAAAGTAACGAAAAGTAACAAAAAGGAACAATATATTTCGTTACTAAATACTTTTGCTTAAAATGTTTTGGAAGATATTTGAAGTTATTAAGTAATTAGCCTTAGAAATTTGATGGAAATTCTGATTACTACAAGTTAAAATTACATCTATTCACGCCAGGGAAATTTCATTTTGTGAATTACAAAATTTATCTTGACTATTGTTGTTCTTACCTGCCATTTAGGTATTTTATTGTCATGAAAACAACTTTAAATGTTTTAGAAATAAGCTTGCAAAACTTATACAATTGTTTAAGTTTAATGGCTATGAATATGGATCTTCCAAAATAAAATCAAATTTCATAATAATATACATATATTTTATTATTTTATACAAAGTATTTTTCATTATGTTGTATTTTATTAACTGTTAGTAAGACCTACTCTATTCTTTGGCTACCTTATATAAATAATATTTGATATTACGCCGTTCATTGATAAAAATATTGGTTTCTGAATACACCGAATCTCGCTCCGAATCGTGCGTGTTACAAAGGATACAACGTTATCTCATCACATAGTAAAATATACCCAAATTATTTTTCCAACAATCTTGCCAGTAACAAAGTAACTTTCTAAGAAGCAATATGAGTAGACCGTACCATAACAAGTGTTCTTGTTTAACATACGACCGCTCCCGTTACTCAAACGTAAACAAAAGATAATCCAAACATTTGTGTTACAAAACAACCGAGTGTGTGAAAGAAATATGCCAAACACCCGGTTTTGTAACAAAAAATTGAGCCAAGTTCGGTACATAAAATTTAGATCAGATTTTTTTTGTGTAACGATCTTGGCTGCATTTTATTTTGTTAAAATTAGCTGCTGTGCGTTTTTTTCTTGTATTTATAAGATAACTTACAAATAAGATATATATATGTTTTAATAAATTTAGTATATTTTTTTATCAACACTGTTTTACGAGCGCAATGGTACTATTTTTTTTCTCTGTTTATTTGTGCCTAAATTTAATTTATAAACAGGAGGCAAGGTAAAAAGAAGGATTATTTTAATCTATTAAGCATTTCATTCGAGTCTTATCGTTTTGAATCCGTGCTTATTTTAAATCTTTTTTTTAATAAATCCGCTTAATATAATCTTTTAAAATCCTAAGTAAACTACCTTTCGTAGTTATAAGAATCTATGCTAATAACCTTTCGCTTTTACAACATGTTTTTCTGGTTACAAGCGATCAACACGGTACGTATTTAAAAACGCATAAAATTTCACATAATCCGTCATGTGCATATTAATTTTCGTTTTAAACCTAATTTATATAGTTGGCGGTTAAAATTAACTACCGGCTTAACTTCGACGGGTAGTAAAAACCGTATTAGTTATTCTTTGCTCGCATAAACAGGAGTTTATAGCGTGATAGTGGATTTTACCCTGTTTACGGGTTTTACGACTTTTTATTCAGATAGATCAAAAAGTTTTTTCGTTTTTAATATCGAAAGTTTTTTTCGTTTATTTTTTATTAAATAGCCGAGTAGATTTATCGCAGTGTTTTTGTTGAGGATTTATAGGTAATAATCGTATTTTTTCATTTCTATAGACTTGGTTATTTTTTGACTGTGTAAATATACTATATTGTAAGAATACAAAAATACCTCGATGGTCTAGTGGTTAGCTTATGGGTTCGATTGCCGGGTCGGGTAAAGTGTTATTTGTGAACTTTCCGTCAGGAAATTTGGGCGATAGGCCTACTACTACCCCAAGGGACCTAAACATAACTGGCAAAGTGAGGGTGTTGGACACCTCTGTCATACCCTTTTGGGTAATATAGGCGTTGTTTGTACTAGCTTTATGAAATAGGAACTTAATCTTAGTCTGACTTGTTTACACACTATTTTATATCATTTTAGTTACTTTATTTTTAAAAACCATTAACCGAAAGTAACAAAGTCAAAACAATGAACCAGCACATTAAACCCCTTACAGCTAACATAAGAGCAGCCATTAATCAAAATACAAATGAGACAGAAAACACTTTCCTAAATAAATTAGACCTCGAACTTCCCATAAATAACCGCCCTCTTCAAAATCCGTTATTTATTTACTAAAAAACTTATCGCCCTTAAACTTACTTCCTTTACTAAAAATAGTTTGAACTCAAGTTGGGAGTTTGTGTATATCCCGTTTATGAACAACGGGATCAAGTTGTGATGTTTTAAAACAAAGCAGTCTTTGTTGTTCTTTGGTCGGTTCAAATTTGTATCCAGCTTTTGCAGCAGCTACTTTAATTTATTAATATTTTGTGGTACTTATAAATAGTGGTTCTTGTAGAAACGAAGCTTAAGCTTATTGTTAACATTTGCATTGAAGCAATAACAGTAGGAGATTATTTTCTTGTATACTATTTACATTCTTATATTATAAAATGCTTGCAAAATATCAAGCATTTTTTACTTTTTGAGTGACAGAACATTATTTTTTAAATAGTAGCGTCGTAACTTAATTAGCGCAGCGATAGCCGAGTGGGGGACCATAGGATTGCTACTTCAAAGGTCTCGGGTTCCAACCCACGGCACACAATAATTCAATAATTCTGTCAATCAGTCTCTGTCAATAATTCGTTAAGATTCGTTTTTTCGAAGATTGTGTGTATTTATCATATCAATTATTGCTCGCTAACGGTGAAAGAAAACATCGTGAGGTAACCTGCATGCCTGAGAGTGCCTAAAAAGTACGCGAGGGTGTGGGAAGTCTACCAATCCGCACTTGGCCAGCATGGTGGACTATGGCCCAACCCTTCTCATCATGAGAAGAAGCCCGAGCCCAGCAGTGGGACATGTATTAGAAACAGGGCTGCTAATATAATATAACTTGATTATGTGAAGTCATAGTTAATGTCATATTATTTTTTTATTTAATACGGTCCTGTCTAACGAGTCAAATTAAAATAAATTAAATTAGTCTGCGAGTTAAATTGATTTATCAAAACTAAAAAAGCTGACGAAATACTGATTATTTTATTATAAATAATCTTATTCTAAATTCATTTTTAATGCTTTTAAGGCTCTTTTAAGGTCTTCGCCTTGCATAATTATCATATAGATGTATTGATTAAGTAATCTTATTTTCATGTCAATAAGGCTCGGAATCCGCTGAAATAAAGCGTTAGTCTGGAGGTGACATTGCCAAGTCCTGCCGTGATAGTGATCTGGCCTATGCCTTATCTATAATTCCGATCTAACTGCAAACCTAGTTACGGTAGGACGTGATGTACGAATCCTCAATTTATAGAACTGGCTAATAGCCTCATCTATATGTAACATTACGAATTAAAATATAGATAGAATAAAATTACAAGCACCATCGCGCGGTTTCGCTTGCGTGGTATCTCGATAAAATATAGCCTATATTACTCAGAAATAGTTAAGCATTCTAATAGTGAAGATTTTTTTGAAATCGGTCTTGGTGTTTTTGAGATAAATCGTAACAAACTAAAAACCAAATCTTTCCTTATTATTATATTAATTAAGACTATATTGGCATGTCTTGGACATAATGTTAAACAACATATACTTATATATTTAGCAAATATTTAGATACTCTTGTTATTCTCTCTTCTAATCATTATTTCTTTTACCAAATTTCTAAAGTGTTATTGCAAAATTGTACAAATTCAAATGAAAAACTAGTATTCTAAAGAAATAACCTATTACAGTTGCGAGCACAAAATTAGAAAGTATCAATAATACTATGCTTAAGTTTGTAAAACTTATATTATAAAACAAACAAGGTATCATCAAATATCTAACGAAATAAATTGCTTTAAAACTTCAAATACAAAGGCTAAAGGACCAACAGTTACGGCAAGTTATTTTTGAGTCAAATAATGAAATTCTCTATTGTTCTTTCTACAACTAAATATAAAGGATTATTATTTTGTTCAAGAGAACATTTTAAACTTTCGTCAAGTTGTAACGAATATTAGTTTAAGTTTTGAACTTAAATTCTTTAACAGCTTTGTATCAATTTCAATTTTGAGATTGATAGTTATAATTAGTCGAATAATTTCGCGAAAAATATCACAAACTTGGCTATAATTTTTGCTTAAAAAAAACAGAATGGCAAAAGCATAATGACATAAATTTGTGTGAATCTAAACTGATTTGTGTAGTATGTGTGTGTCGGTGTAATTATAACAAAATAATCAAATGTGATGCTTATCGCAAAACCGATTCAAAACAAACTATAGTTTTGTAAAACGAGAAAAAATATATAAAAACCCATATTAAAAATAAAATCAACCTTCCATTCATGTTTTTACAACGTTATTGGAAAACAAAAGCAATTTCGTGACTCGTGATGAACAACTTTTTTGACTCAGTAATACATTTTCCTGAAATTGTGCGACGAAAAACGACGCCAGTCATTTTTTGCTGTACAGGCCGGAGTACTCATCAACCTGTACATTTCCAGTATATCATGGTCTCGCGTTGGGTGCCTGTGCAATATCAGACCAGCTTATAATGGACATATATTGGTTGATAGCCGCGTTTGCCATTTAATTCTATAAAGATGTCCTGTGCCACATGCAAATTGCTAAAACGACTTTGTTTGAAATTACACGTTTGTCTGCACGTGTGGTGTAGTGGTTTAAGCGGTCGCCTCGCCGCTCTCCACTGCACTGGTGTTGTGGGCTCGATCCCCACATGAAACAAATCTTTGTGTAATTCGCAAATATTTGTTCTGAGACTGGGTGTGCTTGTGTGAGTGAATGTGTGTATTTGGTCTTGTCATTGGGACCATTGGATAGTGTAATTGCTTCTGGCGTTCTATCTAATGTTAAAAATTCAAATTTACACAATAATCTGTATAACACTGTTTCGTAAAATTAATTTAATAAAAATTATGCTGAGATATCTTTTCTTCGTGTTAAGAGCATATATTACACTATTCTACTAATAGGAAATGCCTCGATGGTCCAGTGGTTAGCGAGTACGCCTCTCACCGACCTCGAGCTCGATTTCCGATTCGGGCAATTTTGTGAACTTTCCGTTAGGACAGCACGGTGTTGGAGTTGCCCGGTGGATGGCAATATTCCTAACCCCTATTCCATGGGACCTTAACATAACAGGTGAAGTGTGGGTGTACACCTTTGCCACACCCTTCTGGGTAATATAGGCGTGATGTTATGTTTTGTTGATGTACCACGAGGACATTGTCGCGAGCGAAAGCCTGCTTGCTAATGCTTCTCTTAAAACCTTGTTAGACTTTATGTCCTGAAAGACTTTAAACATTACATATTTTCCCCAAAAGGGCAGGCAACGAATGATTAATAACTCTAGAATTATATTATTATCCTATCTATAAAATACTTCGTTGTTTAATATTTTATTTTGCCAATTCATAAAATTTTGTGTTCAGAAGTAAATAAATTATATAATACTTATTCTTATAATCAATTCTATAATATTCGTTTATTACCTACCAAAGTTATAATCGCTGTTTTCCATGACGATTTTCTGTTGAGAACTGTTACGTAGGCGATACAAGGGTAGTGGCGCCATCTCTTATCGAGTAGCGGTAACGAGACGAGTTTACGTGAGCGATAGGTTCATACAAGTTCATGCCTTCGTTTATAATGAGAATACATAATACGTCGCTTTGAATTGTTATTACATTTTATTAATGTTAACAACGAATATACATTTGTAATAACAATTTGAATTCAAATTGTAGCTACAGTGAAGTACTTATATTACAATAAACATCAACTTTTTGCTAGATAAATAAAAGCTTGGAAGTGAAATTTAACAACAGAAGATCTCATTATTTTGCCCGAATGTTAATTATAATTGTGTTCCCGACTTTGATAATTATCATTCGTGAGTTTGATAATTATCATGCTTGGGTACACTTCACACAAATAAGATGCGTTGTTCGGAATTCTTTAACCGCATTAGCTTTATCAGTTATGTGTTACAATATTATTAAAACAATTTTGACAGCTAATGAACGTTCTTAATGACGCCATTTTTATTTAATGTCCGAGATTAATTTAATGAAATATTGTTCAATGAAAGTTTTTTTGTTCGTCAGACTAAAAGGCTATGTAAGCACATAAAACGAATAGGGTGTTTGTAAACTAAAAATATTGAGTTTGTTAATACAAAATTTTTTTTAGCTTGAGTGAAGTAAATCTAAATGTATAAAAGAAAAATATTAGATTTTTTTGTTTGTTTTTTACGATATAACTCAAAACTATTGAACCGATTTCAAATATATATTTGCCATTAAAATGCTTGATTACTATACTTTATCAAGATACCAAGAGATCGACGCAGGGCGCGTTAGCTAGTCATACAAAAATGGTAAAGAACATTTTCATACAATAACACGCAGTTCATCAAAAAGTATCTAATAAGCTGAGTAGCCCATAAATATGAAACTTAATGGTTTATGAACTACATCAATAACTAAAAAACCTAGTCTGAAAATCTAGACTTCTATAAATCAGTCTAAATCCGCCCTAAAACATATACCTAGTGTCTATTCCTATTTTAGTAAGTTGCCGACATACAATGTTTACATGCAAATTTTATGTTCTAAAAGATCACTTAAGAAAACAATTTGGAATGTAATAAATTTCAATGTCTTAGGAAATTGTAGAAGAAAAATATATCCTCAAATAACATCCTATTAGACCTTTTTCTCTGACCTATTTTGCTTTCAATATTCGTGTTTTTTTTTTGTTTGCTATATTTTTTTTATTAGAGTCTCCAGTTCTAGTTATGCGAGTTGAAAAATACCACGCGGTAAGCACTTGCAGTCTGCTTGTAATTTTTTTCTGTTTTTTCTCTCATAATTCATTTTATACTCGAATTTGGAAGGCGTATTTTTTTTTTACATACCACTGGTGGATGACAAAACCATTTGCCTAAGTTGTGTAAAAAATATGGGCTTAAATTTACTCGTTTTCAATTCTCAATCAAATCAATTTTATTCACCGTTTTTCAGAAACTATCTAAGAAATAGTCGAGATAACTCACGTATTAATAAATAAGCAGGCTTGAGACCTAAAAACCGTTTCAAGTACCGACCTCCTAAAATATTCTGAAACCATTTGTACGGAGGGTGTTCAATTATTTGCGGCAACTTTTTACTCTGACTGTACCTTCACGAATTTGAATGTGGAATGTGAACGAGTTAGGGCTCGACACGAGATAGACAGGATTCGAAATACGTTCTTTTTTTTGTTTGATATTTAATTAAACCTTTTTTGAATTTATTTTTTTAAGAACGCTCTCAACCTTTTTATTTTGGCTTGCAAATGTTGAGCATAACAGATTTTGAAAGGAAAAAACGACTTTCTATTCTACGGTCGGTCACATTGATATTTATTTATGGTAGACTAATAAGTGTGTCCTTACTTTGACAACGATATTGTAACTTATTAAACACTTGAGATACATAACTCAAGCTAGTCATCCATAAATGAGGTTATCTTATAAGTTATCTAACGTCACATATATGTTGGAAATAGTCGGTTTTCCCACCCCTAGATGATTTATAGGGCTGTATCAGTTTCATAAGCCAGTGAATCGGACCCATTTGTTTTCGATTAATGTGCACAATTGCGAGACGAGCCGATATTAATTGAAGTGTTCCGGTTTTTTCTGTACCCGCAGTTACGGTTTTTTTGTCATGTCGGATTTTGTTGACCGTGATGCGAAACATGTCTATTTGGAATTGCTTTCACATGTCTGTCACATACTATTAAATTGTCTAAAATACGTATATATATAGTTATAATATATATATTGAACAAGACGCCCTGTAGGTATTCAAGTTATTGCATTGCATTGATTCATAAATTCAAAAGGAAATACTTTTAAATTTCGAACAACTTGAAAATAATAATTATAACACTTTTTGATTTCTCGAAAGCGATCTATATTTAAAAATAGAAATCTCCGCATCACTTTTTAAAAATACTTACTATTTATAAATGTGTTCTTAATTCAATTCTATTATCTCCCGAGTTATTTTTTCATACCAAAGAGGCGTGACAGTACAGCCTCATAGAAAGCAGTTGTCTATGACCACGAAACTCAAAACGTTTCTAAGCAATATGGTCCTAAAATCCATTCACATAATATAGTAACAAATAAACGACTTCCAACACTTGAAGCTATCGCTGACGAATCTTAATTAACTACAGCCGTAGTTCATTCATTCCTAAATTAATAAACACCCGGGTTAAAAGAACATTACAGATAAACAAATAAACTTATTGCGTGTTCTTGTTAAGATTATTAAAAGTACTAGTGGTGAATGCGGTTCGGCTGGGCGTGGAAATATTTTTTTTGTAAATGTGAATGCACTTATATTAAAATTACTATTACCATGATTCGTTTATTATAAAAATAACAAGACATAAAGGAGTATACGAGAACTTTTGCCCCAACCTGCGCCCTAATCTACCTGTCACTAAACTACTGAACCGATCTAGATGAAAATTGATATGGAGATAGTTAAAGATCTGAGGAAAACCTTTGGCTACTTTTTATCGCCATTCTAGTACCTACCATGCAAGTGGAGCCGCGCGCAGAAGCTAATTTTTAATAAGTCATTGACATTTTGGTGGTCACAGAACATTAAAATATCATAATCATAAGTAATCATAACCCATAACAAGTTATTACATTCATGTTACAACATAATAATATTGTTACAATATGTTACATACTTTACAACTATCACACTAATATTATTTGAACGCCAATGTGTGTATGTGTGTGTGTTTGTTACTTCTTCACGCTCGAACGGATGAATCGACTTTGATGGAATTTGGTACACGGATAGCCTAAAGTCTAGATTAATAATAGCTTTTTATAGAGGTATTAAGCGAACGGACCCACGGAAAACTTCTTGTTGCTAAATAAATTCCTTTCGAGTAGAAGCCGGGAAACTGAGCTAAGAAAATCGCAAATCTTAATAAACAAGCTGGAATAAAATTATTTGGAAGTACATACAATAGGTGCTTGTAATAATTATTATCATTCACTTTTGTTTGGCATTTCATTGAGTTACGGTAGGGTTGCCAGCACCCCCACCAACCGGGTGTCCCGCGTTGTCGTCGCGGTGGGGCTTAGTAACCGTGGTTGGGAGAGCCACGGTGAAGCTAAGTGGACCCCGAGGAGGGGGCTGCTCTTCGGGCTTTTGGGGTAAAGCCCATGTGGGAGCAGCCTATGTTGCAGGGCCTATATGGGGAGGCACTGCAACAGGAGGGCCTGCGGTGTTGGCGTGAGTCGGCACTGCGGCCGAGGAGTTGCGGGGCCGCGGCGGGAGGGGACTGTCGGTGTTTCGTTGCCGCTTTCCCTGCCTTCCGCGGCCCCGGCGGGGCCGCAGCCGTTAGTACTGCGGCGTGGTGGGGTCGCAGGGGAAGAGGAGTGTCGGTGTTACGTTGCCGCTCTCCCTATCCTCTGCGACCGAAACGCGGTGGGCGGCGGGACGAACATCTGTTTCGCCGCGGAGGACCGGGCCGTCAGATACGGGGGTGTCTGACGGCCATTGCACGCGGTCCTCGGTGTCGGTCCCCCCACTTTTTGGGGGCCATGAGGGGCCTGCCTAGGCGGGCATCGCCGGGGGGGTCGTGGATGAATGGCTATGTCGGTTTCCCATGACCCCCCCATCACGGCGAGTGCAGGAGCACCGCGGGGTTTTAGTGGGCATTCTCGTGCCGTTTACCATCTTTAGGCACGAGCGAGTCCCACATACCCACCCTACCCACCGGTGTGGTATGCGAAAATGCATTTCCCCGCGCAAAAAAAAAAAAAAAAAAAGGGTTGCCAGCACTAAATTCCAAAAACTGGGATTGGGACAAAATAAGAATGCAGTAAACACGGTGATGTAACGGGAACCGATATAGGCCCCTTTCGCGTGACCTTTTAGTTGTTGATACATATTTTTCATTCATTGAAAAATATAACCTTATCAGAACGCTGCGTAAAAAATTGCCAGGATTCTAAAAGAAACAGTATATGTTTTGGGAAAACAGAATGGTTGGCAACCCTATGCTAAGGGTGGGTAAAACTTGGGATGTAGGTTCAAGGTGAAACAATTTGAACAATACCCGGGAAGGATAAATAGACGTTTCTGTTGAAAACGCGTGCTCATTTACATTTCGTAAGGTTTGGTATTATTATTATCACACAATTTATAACTGCCTCTTTAGTCTAGTCGAGATCTTTTTTTCGCATTACTTAATTAAACATAACACGCTACGGATTTTTTTTTGCATTCTTCTTCACTTAGCATAATCATAAATTTGCTTAGTGGTTTTTCGCATAATAGTTATTAGGCATTATTTCGCCTAATATAGATCAATGCATAACTTGTGTACCATAATGTAAAGATAGGTTAGGGTGGCCCACGGGCCCATAAGCTGTAACATGTTTATTTTATATACAAAAATAATATTCATAAATAAAGATTCTGGCAAAATAGTATGCCAAATGACCATTATGCCAAAAAAAACATGATGGCAATGATTATGTGTAACTTATTTATGCTAAAAAAAAATACCAACTAAATTCTATGCGTAACTAATAAAATAATATAAATATGTTAAATGAAATTATGCGAAGTAAAATTATGCCGAAAAACCGGTCTAGTGGCTCGCGTGTTATTTCAGTCAGGAAATTCTCAATAAACAACACGGTGTTGAAATTGTGCCCGGAGCATGGCACACACACATTTCACCTGTTATATTTCGGGCTTGAGTCTATTCTAGCCCAAAATATAACAGGTGAAATGTGTGTACCACACCCTTCTGTACAATAAAGGCGTGATGATAGGTATATCTTAATTGAATTAAAATTTTACGAGCAGCCAAAGTTGGCAATGAAATCCACTTGAAATAAAATTATTAATTCCGAATTTGTAATTGTGTTAAAGTTTAATTTCGAAGGGCCACTGTTCCGCATTATGCTTTAGGGAATCATGTATACGTGTTTAGAAAACGTAATTTTTGAGCAAATAAAATTAAAAAGTAAACGTTATTAGGGTACGTTTTGTTTTTAATGCGATACTTTTACTGTTTGGGCTCGGTTTATGGCTGTGTTAAACAATGTGGATAACATTCCTATAAAAAAAATATAGGACCCCTGTATGGAACATTTTTATTTTTAACTCTGGCAACATTTCTGGTAACAACAAGAAATATCGATGACTAAATAAAGCACTGAGAATTCTTTCCCTATCACTAGTCACGTCATCTTCGATTTAAATATTCAAAATTCGAAGGCTTAATTTATTTTTAAATCTCGATACGGTAGACAAAGGAATAAAACCTACACAGCCAGTATCTTGTAGCGTATCAAATTAGAAATATTTGTTGTTCTCACAGGTTATCAAATTCAAAGTTCATTGGAATGAGATAAACGGCATTGTTCGTCAAGTTAAATAGCGATGTTTACGTTTCGTGTAGATACTCTTTGTTCGACGGCCTACTTTTTTAATTTTTTATTCTAACAAACCTACTTTTTAAATGAGTTTAACACTTACGCGGTCGTATAGGGCTGGCAATGTAAGCATTTTACGTATGCTCTCACCGCAAGATCTTGGGTTCGCTACCTGGGTCAGATTAAAGTGTTATTTGGGTTTTTTTACGTCAGGAAATTCTCAATAGCCCGTTGACTGGCTATAGGCTCACACCCAGGGTGAAGTGTGGTTGTATTACACCTCACACACCTTTCTGGGTAATATAATCATGCTATGTTTATATATAATGTGAAAATGTCATGACACAGGAGCTCGATAATAATCGCTCTACCATTACAAAACTATTTCTATATTGTTACGCGTGGGCCCTTAGGTCGTCAATCTAGTTTCGATTTGCATTGAAAACCGGTTGACCCTTCGATGATTCAGCTTTATACAAGTCTATTACACAGACTTAAATATGCCGTCTGACTGCAGTTAGAACAGTTGTTGTGAACGAATGATAGGGCAGACGAGCTATCGTCCCATGTAGAAGTCGAAAAAAAAAATGACACTGTTTTGGTGTTGAGAGACCCTAAAATAACTGGTACGCAGGGCAAAATAGCATAGTCAATAATTTTATTTCTATGAAATAATAATTTGTTTGAACAATCATTTTGTACCGATTTAAAAATTGTGTTGCTCATTAAAATGTACATTGTCGACGAGAAACAGACAATATTTATTTTTGTTTGCTCTTATAAAAAACCATAATATTAAGTACTTCATAAAGCAAGATAACCTACTCTCGATTCGCTGCATGAAGATATAGAATGTAGACTGGAAAGGTCACAGTATTGTACTCGAACAAAGCGACGAAGATCGCTTACTCATCGCCATCTAGTATTGAAATAACTAATTTTCTTTATCAGCAACATTATCTTGTAATCTGAGTACCCTTTTTATTCATTACAAAAAAAAAACTAAAATCGAACGCTAACACAAACTCTTTATTCCTCGACCTACTTATTGGTAATGCTTAACTTTTTAAATAGAATAAAGTTCTTTTTCAAATCGACTAATGAGGTTACATTCCATTTCGAAATTTGAACATTTTGTCCTCAACGTTTAGTTTATGGTATACGTAATGAGGTTACGACGAAGCTTACAATAAAACTACTGTGTTTATATTTGGCGCCATTTTGTTTTTTTATGAGGTAATCGTCTCTTGAGTCATTTATTTTCAGCTTAGTACTTAAGCCTACACGCGCTGTAAAATTATGCGGCGCGGAAACAACAATGCATAGACAAAATTAACATTTTTTGCACAGATAAAAAATTATAAAGCCAATGCCATGTTATACACGACCACCTATTATTATTTAGGCTCCCTATTATTACGAAACGTGTGAACACACACAAAAAAGTGGCCAAGCACGAACCGCTTAATAACACGCTATTTTAACTTTTCGCGGGCGTTTTAACGTTTTTACCGCCGCATGAGTCAACTTTTATTGTGAAAATTTCGTGAATGCGCTCATACGTGGAAAGTTTGTAAAAATGTGGTAACTTTTTATTGTTATACATCCAGGCGATTAATGTTTTGAGGAATATTTTGAGTCACACTTAAGTTCTGAGGAAATTTTTTAACCTTTTTTTAATTTTGCGCATCACAAATTGTGTCGATAACTTATTTAATGCCAAAGTCATTCAATTTTTTTATTTTATTTACGTATTAGTGTTATTAGTACTGAGAATTGCTTTGACAAGCTTCCGGAGCCAATACTTTCAAGGTCTATTCTTGCCTTACCATTATGGGAACACAGGTAATAAAAACAGGGGCAGGTAAGGCGTTGCGCTCCGTGCTTCCTCAGGCTCAAACAAAAATATAACGGACATTTTGATTTTTTTTAAACTCTTAGCTGTTTTATGGACCTGTACAGCCCTGTTACTGATTATCAAACAACCTTTTTGTGATTATTAACGTATTAAACATCAATTTATATGACTATTGATCGATTTATAGCTAAAAATTGTGGTGAAGGAACCCTAAATTCAGCAATTACCGTTGCTAAATCAGTTAGAACGAAATAAAATTCATAATTGCCGTGCCGTGATTCACAACGCGTTGCGGTTTCGGGACTTGCTGCTGACTCATCCGAAGGTAGCGTGATGATTCAATTAAAAATGCAGGTTTTTTACTGACCTTGAAAAAGGAGGATCTCACTCAAGTAGAGTTTTTTTTGACTGCATCTCAAAAAATTTAGATAGATACTATCTTGATTGATTTTTTTTTAATTTTGAGAGGGCCTTAATAAAATTACTACCGTTTCGATCAGTGGTGATTTTTTTTTTAAAAATAAGGTATTTTTTTTTTTTATTTTGTTTAAAAATACTCGACCTGGTTTTATGGATTTTGTTACATTTCTTTAAATTTATATCCAAAAAAAATAGCACCAAAATTGTCTGTTATCAAATTGTTGTCCATTTTAGTCAAAAGCACTACTAAAAAAAGGATAAAAACTTCAAGCAGTCTTAAAAAAAATGCGAAACAGTTTTTGTCAGTGTCCCTGGATTGCAAATGAACAAACATTGGTTTTGACGCCTCACGGTTGACTCACTCGCTAATATGGGTAGCGGAATGATGATTAAGTACATTATAATAAATTAGGTGTCAGAAAAATGATGAGTTAATAATATATTATTACTGGTCAGTTATTATAAAAAGGATATTGTTAATTTTAACAGCGATATCCGAGTGGGAGACCGTAGGACCGGGTTCGAAACCACGGCACACACCTCTGTCAATAAATCGTTAAGATTCGTCTTTTCGAAGATATGTGTGTATTTATCATATAAATTATCGCTCGCTAACGGTGAAGGAAACATCGTGAGGCAACCTGCATGCCTGAGAGTGCCTAAAAAAAGTACTCGAGGTTGTGTGAAGTCTACCAATCCGCAGTTGGCCAGCGTGGTGGACTATAGCCTAACTTCTCATCATAAGAAGAGGCCCGAGCCCAGCAGTGGGACATGTATTAGATACAGGGCTGCTATTATTATTGTTTATTTTGTGTGTGTGGAAATAATGTTTGTGACCCTCGGCGATCTGGGAATTATTCCTTAGTTTGGCCGTAGCTTTTATAAAAAAAGGTGATAATTATAGTTTCTCAACAACTATTCTGAGATCTTGGTAGGAAGTTACATACAACCTTACTTACGATCTTATTAATAAGCGATAAAATTAGATTATTTCCTTCATGAAATCTCAAACTGTCTCCATTTTTTTTTTCATTAATATTAGCTCAGTCGTTTAGCCGTAAAAGTGCGATAACAGACAGGCAGATAAGTTTTTTTTATGTATAATATTATTAGTGAGAATAATTTTTAATAATACGACTGTTTTTGCTTCAAGATATTACTACAGCTAACTTCATTATATCATCTTGCCGACAGAAAAAAAAACCTCGATCTCAGTGTACCAAATTAGCTTACAATAGACATCTATAAAATCTAGTAGTTACGTCACTCGTACGTCAACACCGAAGTTTGAATTTAATGTGTCACGACTATCTTCTATCCTTTTCTCACGCCATTTGTAAGAAAGAGATGTAAATCTAGGTTGTTGTGTACTGTGCTTACAAACTTGTTGATATGACAATCACAAAAAATAACAATAAGAGTTTTACGTCCGTAAAAAGTTCAATTTCTGAACGATAATGATATTAAATAAAAAAAAAACATTAATTTTTGTTATGAATGCCGCCATGTTTACGGTGTTCTTTATTCAAATATTACAATTACACGCTTTTCGAACGAAATATTATTTGAATTGTATTATTTTTCACCAGAATGTTTTAATTAATTCAATTAATCATTGTATTCAATTAATTACACATAATTTACGAAGTATTTGCGTGGTTTTTCCTCAATTATTTTATACTCAAAAGCCACGTTTTGCGTAATGTTTTCTTCAAAGAAATGTTCATTTCAATATTTAAAATAGGAACGCAGGGCCAGCATAAGATGGTCTTGCGATGTACAGGCTGCCCGTGCAATGGGAGACCAGCTTATACTGGAAATGTAAAGGTTGAAGCGTAGCCGTCTATACAAGTTGTAAGGGAATGTAACATTTTATTAAGTGTATCTAAATAAGGATGCGAATGAGGAAATCGAAAGATGGCTTTGAATTTCCTGATTCGGCAAATGCAATTTTTCGCTTGACAAATATCAAAAATTCTCATCATGGACATAGACAGTCTTATTTTATATTAAATTTTTTCTATGATTCATTTTTCAATTACTCTGTCTGCCTTGTTTGTCTGTTTGTAGTGTACAGTGGGCCAACGAGTTAGCTATGCAGGGCAAAAACTTCTATGTCATAGCAAACTCTTACTACACCAGTTATGGATTAGTGAGTTATATATGTAAATAGTGGGTATATTACACTTATTAAATATGTAATTCACACGCATATATATTGCAGACAGTTTTCACTATGTCGTAGATGTATTTGCCCTGCATACCTTATTGCTTGGCCCACTGTACCACCGCTTACCGTGAGGTTTCAGGTTCGATCTTCAGGTCAGCTAAATTGTTACTTAAACATTTTCGGTGTCAATTCTCAGTAGCAATACGGAGTCAGGAATTTTACTCGGTAGATGACGATAGGCTCACCTCCTATAATATGGGACCTAAACATAAAATATGAAGTGTTGGTGTGTGTTCTGGATAGTAAAATCGTGATATTAACATATATTTTCTTTGTTCACAGCTGATCCGTTGCCAGGCAAGCACGTACCACTGGAGAGCTATGAGAGCGAACTGGAGAGAGAGCACGCTCTGCCCACGTCCGTCCCTAACGCTGACATACTCAAGACTAACAGCAACCCGACGTATCATAAGCCGAGGTAAGCTTATACCATAGACAATGCTTGCGCGATCAATTTATCATAACGATTTTAAGGAACTAATAGCATAATTAGAGATTGACTAGACGCTTTTTCCGTGTAGTATACCGAGTTTTTACGCAATCACATTGGACTTAGTTTCTTTAATAGTCAAAGGGTTTGTCCTAGGTGAGCGACAAACGTGATGCGATGTGACGCGACTCATTTAAATACCTTTGTTTTGACAACGATCTTCGATTTTGTATAAATCGTATCGCATTCGTCATATATTAGGACAACGGGTAACGGATTCAGCTGAATATCAGTATTTTTAGCATCGCGACTGCTATTTGACCTCTTTAATCCACGATACTCATTGTTAGATCAGTTGCCAGTTACAATTGCCATAAAGCTGCTTTTCTATAAATTATAGCAGTTGACCGTGGGCCTATTAGGTTGTAGTTATGTTAAGTTGAGGTTAAGAATTATGTAAGGTCGAGGGTTCGAATCCCAGCTATTGCATTATTGACTTGAACCTTCTCTAAAGGTACTAGCTTATACGCTCCATCTTACTTAGACGACCGGATGGCGGAGTGGGTAGTGTACCTGCTTGCGACGCCGCGGTCGCGGGTTCGATTCCCGCTTAAGACAAATCGTTGTGTGCATGAATATAGGGGTTCGTCTTAGTCTGGGTGTTTCTATGTATTATAAGTATTTATTTACAAAAGAAAAGTATATTATGTATTAGTATTAGTTATTCTAGTACCCATAGTACAAGCTCTGTTTAGTTTGAGACTAGATGGCGTTGTGTGTAAGTTGTGAAATATTTATTTATTTATTTACTTGCCCGAACAGTTTATGCAAAAAGTTTGTGTAAGTTTTAAATGTATGTAATTTCAATTTGCACAAGCGCCAATAAGCTTGTAGTCAGAAGAACGACCTGTTTGTGCAAGTAAGATGGAACAAGTTCACGAACGTAAATTGTCTAATATTTTAAGTATATTAAAACTAAGCTAAAGGTGTTAACAAGCTTATGAACCCAAATAGCCGACACAGATTCGAAGAAAGATTAAAAACTGTCCACGTCCGTCAAAACCCAATAAAACCACTCACAGACAACAAATTAAAAGTATTAAACAACCAGTTTATCAATAAAAGTCGATATTAGCCTGAATATTTGTCAACTAAACCATTTTAATACAAATAAAACATAATTATCGTAAAACGGGATGGGCTTGACGCTATTTTACGCGACTCGTAAAACGGTCAATTCCTTACGCGGGCGTGAAAGGCGGCTTCTCACGAGCCGGTACGTAAAATTGTCAAAATCGTAAAAATCGCTTATTTTTTTTACGAAACATTTGTTGTAGGGCCGGCAGCATTAAAACATTATTTTTATTTGTAGAGGAACAGGGTGTGATATCCCACCACAAAGGGAGGATCCTCCGACCAGGCTCGGTGGTTTTGCCTGGCGGACAGCTGTCCAACGGTAGCGTATTGGATGTCGTATCGATTCAGCGCTCTTTGACATACGTGACGTGTATGTCACTACTTGACGTTATCAATGTCATTCTTCATTTATTATCTAAATATTGAACAGCTGTTAAATATTAAAAAACTTGCTACAGCAAAATATATGGTCAATATCCCGTGATATCTATTTGCGAAAAATATCTAATTTATCTTTTCAAAGATAAATTATATTTTTATTATGGAGCTAGCTTCGACGACTTTCCCCAGCAGATCGATAAAAAGTGGACCATGTCCTGCTTCAGGGCGTTATCTATATCTATATATATAAAAATGAAACCCGTTTTCCGTTGTCACGACTTGGCATGAAAACGGCTTGACCGATTTGGCTGATGTTTTTTTTTTAGTTTTATAATACTCTGTACAAGGTTGTTACGGCAGAAAAAAAAAATAAGTATTCATTTTTATATGGGGGATATTATAGATTCCAGTTCAAATTGATTAGGTACGCATACATAAGATAGGTCAGCTATACAAAATAAAGTAGTGCATCAAATTTACGCTAAGGCGGTACGAAGTTCGCCGGGTCAGCTAGTCTATCTATAAACCAATTTCATCCAGGCCGGTTAAGTGGTTTACCTGTAAAGGCTAGCTTAGCGTCTTAATCTAAAAAAATATCGAACCCGAGACAATATCCATTTCACCACCCATCGCTGTTTTCATAAAATTAATTTTCAATAAGATATAATTAGGCTCATCAATTTAAAAAAATATATATAACTGTCGGAGCAAATTAGGTGAACAGGAAAATATAACAAACTCTACTTAATAACGAGAGAAAAAAAAGAAATGGAAAAAGGAAAGTCGGATATCAACCTACTTACCTACATACGGATAAAGAGGCGTAATAATTGACAGTGATTTCTTCAGGATATGATTGTAAAATTATATTTTTTATTCCAATGACAATTTTGACATTTCAATGATGCTTTTCAGTATGGGAAAACTTTTCAGGAAAAATTTCGTAGAAATATACAGCTAATTTATTTCGTTAAGATTCGTCTTTTTGAAGATAAGTGTGTATTTATCATAATATAATGTCGCTTGTTAACGGTGAAAGAAAACATCATGAGGAAACCTACATGCCTAAGAGTGCCTAAAAAGTGCTCGAGGGTGTGTAAAGTCTACCAATCCGTAATTTGCCAGCGTGGTGGACTATGGCCTAACCCATCTCATCATGAGAAGAGGCCCGAGCCCAGCAGTGGGACAAGTATTAGATACAGGCCTGCTATTATTATTTATATCGGTAAGGGGAAGTCTGTAATTATTAGACATTAACAAATCTGTTCCTAGTAACCATGACTTCGAGATTAGTAAAAACAAATGGTGAATACTTGGGGATTTAAGAAAAACTTGTTCTTAGCTAGGGAATGGAACTCTATGGAATAGAAAAATAAAATTTACAAATAAATATCTTACAACTTATACATAACGTCATCTAGTCCCAAACTAAGCATAGCTTGTACGATGGGTACTAGAATAACTGATACTAATACATATATACTTTTATTTTTTTTTGTAAATACCTACATACTTATTATACATAGAAACATCCAGACTAAGACAATCTCTCATGCTTATGCACACAAAGATTTGTCTTAAGCTGGAATAGAACTAGCGACATCGGCGTCTCAGACTGGTACACTACCCACTCCGCCATCCGGTCGTCAATTTGTATTATTTCTACTTAGATATTGATTGTGTTGTTATCAAGAGCCAGCCCTAATCATTCTAGCAACAAATAAATTAATTGGATATTTTCTCGCAAAACCAGTCCAATAACTCGCCATATTTAACACTCATTTCCCGTGATTTTATTGAGCTGGCAACAGTAAATATAATTTACTAACGATTTTATTGGTTTATTTGCATCTGATAATAATTATGTGCGAGATGGTCGTCATTAGATATGAGATATTTTATGTAAGTTTATTACGGAATATGAGAAGCCTGGGAAAATTGTTATAACATGAATTAAATGCCTGAATCGTGAGAGATGTCTACATGTCATCGTATACATTTCCAGTATTAGCTGATCTCGCGTTGTAAAGGCTTTCCGTGCAATGCGAGTCCAGCTTATTCTGGAAATGTATAGGTTGGTCGGTAGCTGAGTGTACATTTTTTTCTAAATGATTCACATGTACAATCAGCCAATGAGTTGGGTTTGCAGGGCAAAAACTTCTACGCCATAGTAAAAACTGACTGCAATAGATATGCAAGTTTGTATTTCATATTTGTATTTTATTGACGACCGGATGGCGGAGTGGGTAGTGTACCTGCCTGCGACGCGGAGGTCGTGGGTTCGATTCCCACTTAAGACAAATCTTTGTGTGCATTAACATGGGGGTTTGTCTTAGTCTGGGTGTTTCTATGTATAATAAGTATGTATTTACAAAAGAAAAGTATATATGTAATAGTATTAGTTATTCTAGTACCCATAGTACAAGCTCTGCTTAGTTTGGGACTAGATGGCGTTGTGTGTGAGTTGTGGAATATTTATTTATTTTATTTATTATATATATTTAATAAGTGTAATATACCCACTATTTAGATATATAACTCACTTATCCATAACTGGTGTCGTAAGTCTTTACTATGACTTAGAAGTTTTGCCCTGCATACCCAACTCATTGGCCGACTGTACATAAAGATCATGTCTATATTATCCAGGAGAGTATGAGGAGTATAACGCATACATGCCAGCCATTTCATGTCTTTCTCTTTATGTATCTCTATCTCTCTCTCACTCGCAGCTTTACCCACGTGTTATGTCGATAAAAAGTAGCCTATAATTATGTTAAATTGACAATCTAGGATATAAGCTACATGTGTGTAAAATTTCTTCAAAATCGATTTAGTTGCGTGTTAGTCACAAACATGCAGACATCGACACAAACTCGCTCCCTTGAAATATAGCTCAGATTTCTTTTAATAGATATTATGTAATAAGACTACGGGGCAATTTCATAGCTCCAGGAGAGCTTATATCTGCCCCATAAAATACAACCTGACCGAATATAAAATCGACACAAGTAACACTCACGGAACAGTTTGAGTCCGATTTTCGCCGCTATTATTAAATCCCTGTCGACACATCCCATTGCACAATAAAATGTTATTTTCTTGAACCTAAATGCATTAGTTAGATGTCGTATTCAATAGACGAAATATTGTAATTTGTCTGCACGTGTGGTGTAGTGGTTTAAGCGGTCACCTCGCCGCTCTCCACTGCACCGGTGGTGTACAAATCTTTGTGTGATTTGCAAAGGTTTGTTCTGAGACTGGGTGTGCTTGTGTGAGTGAATGTGTGGCGGCAGGTTAAAGGTGAGACGGTGGTGCTGCCGCCCTCGAGTTCATTCACAAGAGCTCTACCACCAGTATTTTTTAGCCTTAATATTGTATATATTAAGAAAAATGCTTATTTAACGATCAGTAACTTAGTACATTAGAGAATTTAATTGCCTATAAATGATTATAAAAGTGAGATTAAAATGGATAATCTTAACATTGGGAACATTTTGTTTTAGACAATTTCGGCAGTAGAATAATTTAACTTGGAACGTTATGTCTCCTAATGTACGTTTTTAAGTGTGAAACTTTGGCAATCTTCCTATTTTTACGGGTTTTTATCTTGAAGTTATACTTTCTCGAAATAATTACTTTATTAATGATATATACATAACATCACGCCTATATTACTCAGAAGGATGTGGCAGAGGTATACAACACCCACATTTCACCTGTTATGTTTAGGTTCCATGGGATATGGGATGAGCCTATCTCCATCCACCAGGCACAATGCCAACTCCGTGCAGCTATTCCTTACGAAAAGTTTACAAATAACACTTTGTCCAACCCGGGAGTCGAACCCGTGATCTCCAATGACATATCTTTCCTTATTAACGGCAATCTTGCTTTCTGAGGTGTCACTTGTATTCCGTGCGATATCAGCTAACTCAATACAAAATTTTATAGAATTAGTGTATTATTTATATAAATTATCGCTCGTTAACGGTGAAGGAAAGCATCGTGTGGATACCTGCATGTCTGAGAGTGCCTAAAAAATGCTCGAGGGCGTGTGAAGTCTACCAATCCGCACTTGGCCAGCGTGGTAGACTATGGCCCAACCCTTCTCATCATGATGAGAGACCCGAGCCCAGCAGTGGGACATGTATCAGATACAGGACTGCAATTATAGAAACACCAGTACACTTAATATCACTCAACATTGAGACGACATAGATATTTACGAATCTAGTTTTTCACCAAAGTAAAAATCTAAACAATCAAACAATTCATATTTATTTTGTTACCAAACATACCCCCCTCTTTCACCACCTATTCTGTGGTAATTCTCTATATTGTTCTCTCAATCGATTCTTTTCAACTCGATCAATCATCAATATCGATTCTAAATTCACCGGACTAACTTTTCGCAATGGTTCCCAAAGTTTTACATAGCTTTTAGTTAATGTATGAATATTCTCAGAAGTGGGTCCCGTGGGTTTGGTTTTTAGGGTTCCTCAATACCTACAAGGAATATTATTATACGTTGAATTTCAGTAAAATTAGGGACTCGTACAATATAAAAAATCTCGTATAGGTCTGGCCAAAAGTGACAGTTGAGTTTTTCTGCCAGAATTATTTTGACAATCTTTCAGGCCATTTCTTTTTCAATAGCAACACGGGATCGTAACGATAATTGGCGATATGTGGTAACCTTTTTATATATTATACATATAAAGCTTAGCGTAATTTGTAAATACAATATGAGAACACGCCTTTATAAACTTTACAGGTTATGTTTAAGTCCCATGGGATAAGGGGTGAGCCTATCGCCATCAACCGGGCACATTTCCAACTAGACGATTGAGGCAGATAATTTGTAAATACAAATTACTAGTATTTTTCTTAACCCCCTCCAGCTAAGCTTAATTTGCTTGTGTTAGGAGGAAGTTCGCGTCCATGGTGTGATGGCCAAGATTTGAACTCACGTCCCCTCGATCGTAATTTCGATGCCTTATCCATTGCGCCACGGTGCATTAACATAAATAAATATCTCACAATTTATACACAACGCCATCTAGTCCCAAACTAAGCAGTGCTTGTACTATGGGTACTAGTATAAGTGATACTAATGCATATTATACTTTTCTTTTGTAAATACATACTTATTATACATAGAAACACCCAGACTAAGACAAACCCCCATGTTTATAAACACGCAGATTTGTCTTTAGCGGGAATAGAACTAGCGACCTCGGCGTCGCAGGCAGGTACACTACCCACTCCGCCATCCGGTCGTCAAAGCATGGTACTTATAACAAGGTGATACCTCTGCCACGTCCTTTGCGTAATATTGGCGTGATATTTGTGTGTAATGATAGCAGAAGGTTCCCATCACATTACAAGCATTTTTTGGAAAATTCTTTCTTATATGTTTTGTTTCTTAAGTCCTAGAGTAAGTTTTAATTTATTCCTGGATAATTAAACAGTTAATTGCCTGAACTGAATGTAAATTAAAGTTAACTGCGACCTCTGGGAGTTATTGTGGCTTCGGTGAAGGATATTCAACTTTTAATAAAATACGTGACAATAAAAGTTTTACTTGATTTAAGGTGAGGCCTTTAAAAACGCGGATTTGAGAAATAGCAGCGGTTTTTTTACCTTGCTATACCATCTTTAAAAAAATGTCTAATGGCAAAAGGTTTTGTGAGCCTTACCGAGTCTTGTGTTGCCCCATAAGTAGTAGTATTTTTTTTTTTTTGGGATATAATCCCACACGCCCACCACTGTGACTCCTGTGACGCCAGGATCTACAGCGGTAACCAACTGAAAGGCACCGTGCATGACACACGGGCAATCCCAGGGAGAGTTAAAATTGTCTTGGAACCCGCAACGAATTTAATCAGAAGTATATAGTTGGAGTTGGAAAGTATGTATCTTTACTTCCCTCCAGAGCAAAGCGGGAGACTGAGCAATGCCAAATATAGACAAAGTGTCTATATGGAAAGAGTGTAGACACCACGGATAGTGACAAAATTATGGGGCCTAAATTTGATTGCTGTAATAGGTATGGCAGAAACGGCTAAATGCACGGAAATTTATTCTGTTCGATACAAGATCCTCATAGTATACCACTCCAGATGTCAATTGTAAGCTATTTAACATAACATTACGTTCGTTGTGCCAAAGACTACACTCCCAGATGATATGGTGGGCGGTTTGTTCGTGCTCAGATGTAGAACATGTACAGAATGGAGAATCGATTAGCTTAAACGAAAATAGTTTGCTCTTAAAATTGCCATGACCCGTCAGGAATTGAGTAGAAGTAGTAGTATATCATCGGCAAACGTTCTTCACTGCATCATCTTTACTATCTTAACTCACCATAGTTACTATCAGTTAAAATCATGGTCAAACGCCGACCTATATTATTTATCAAGACTATAAGCTACATGTGTGACATATATAATTAAAATCGACCCGTGACGCGATTCTGTTAGGGAAACTGTCATATATAATACGTAATAATATAATAATATATAAATACGGTCGTCGTTTGATGGGGCATGGGTATTCAATTTTTGTTTGAAAGAATAACTGAATGAATGTGAATATGAAGAGTAAACATCCACATCTATACATCCACAAAACATTCGTATTTATAATATTATTTGGATTAGTAGGTTTATGTTTTTAAACTTACGCGATTTGAGAACATTTTTCAAAAATTAGACAACTGGTCTAAATCGCGTAATTATTATAAAAGTGAATAAATACCTATGCTCGACGTTTTGAAATGACTTGCATCATTCGTGGTCACGAGTCGAATTAGTAGGTTTACTTAAATATGATTTTACTTACTCTGATCCCTTGTTCGTTTTTGAGGGTTATTTATTTCCCCGCTATCGCTTAACGCTCCTCCACCTTTATGGCCACACATTCGACTTAAAGTTGTTGGCAAACTCAAGTGAGTGCGATTATGTAAATGGCTGAGTTACAAAGGGCACGATTCACGATTAATCGTGTTTGTAATCAGTTGCGATTTAACTTGTACATAATCGCAGTAAACGGTGAATCGCAATAACAACTGAGATGGTGGGATTCGAAACTTAAATTGTCCGTGCATTTTTTTAAGTATTGAACAATCCTAATCTACTAATTTTTTTTTTTTTTCTGTTGCCCGTGGAATAGGTATGATTAATTATTTTTATTTTTGTGTGACATCGAAATACCTCTTGAATCATCATTAAGAGAATTACTTCGTTCACACGAAAACTTCCTGAGATAATACAATTTTAGATTCACATTAATAATAGATTCGCCCAATCGCTCCAAATATATTTTGTATGTAGGTTATGAATTTTGTTCGATAGCTATACGAAATATTGCGTTTATGAAAATGTTTTTATTACAAAAGTTGCTATGAATTGTGTTGGTAATTTAATGGTGTAATTGTTTTTTAATATTTTCGTACTTTAAAAATGGACTCGCCCATGAAACTTAACGAATGATTATAAAATGAGTTAGATTTATAGTATGTAACTAAAAATCTTGCATTTGGTTTATGTTTACCTATATTTTTATATAGGTATATTTAACTATCTATGGATCAGTCACCATGCCTATTCATTATATTAATAACGGTTTTACCCGTCGTAAACCTGCTCTGCTCCCGTGTTGTTTTTTGGCCACTTTCGCAACATATTTCACTGCTGCTTCGCTCCTATTGTTCGAAGCGTATTGATAAAGCTTTCCTCTCTCTTTATCTTTATAATATGCAAACATTTATGTAAGTTTGTCTCTAACACAAAAACTACAGATGATTTAATGGAAACTTTTCAGAAAAATAATCAATGAATGAGTAGCTTTGTAATTGTTTTTCATTTGCCCTAATATCACCCCAAAACCCCTACTCAAATATTAAGCCACAAAACCTCTACCACCAGGGTAATCCACAATTTTTACATTAACAATACACCTAAGTCCATTTGGCAGAAAATTCGGCGAAACTTCGTGGAATTAGACAATGTTTTAAATGCGGGCCTAAGCTTGATTGAAGCATTGAAACCGACTGTCAAAACCGGAATCCGATATAGATTTGTGGGAAAACGATTTATTTTGACAGAATAAGGTCGAAGGGGGAAATACCGCTGTCTCTCCTTTATCATTTAGCCTCTCGTAGTCCACTGCTGGACATAGGCCTCTTTCGTTTTGCGCCACAACACCCGGTCCTGCGCCTTCCGCATCCAGTCCCTTCCAGCGACCTTCTTCAGGTCGTCAGCCCACCTGGCAGGGGGGCGTCCTACCTTACGGTTGCCGAGTCGCGGTCTCCATTCGAGGACTCACCTTTTACCTGCCGCCAAACAGTAGTAGATCTGTGTGAAATAATAAAGGACCTTTTATAGACGGACGATGCCGCGGGTGTAGGATAGTCACATTATTATTTCAAATAACATTTTTACTGACCGAACTTGCAGCGCCATCTAGAAGCAAGTAGCGGTACCAACTTAGTTATTTTATTTAAAGCTGCAGTTGCGTAATTTTTTTAATAGCCGTATTGTGTGACTCGAATTCCTTTTAACCGCTATTATAATATTTAAAAAGCAACAAAAGAATTTTAGTTACCTTACCCGATTGTTAAGACAATGCTTATCTTTGTACTTTATCAGATAGCAATCTGCAATGTGCTTATAACGCCATCTGTTGGTGAGTTTCGTAACTAAATTATCTTTAGGTGGTTATCTTTTTTTTTGTTTACATTTTTTGGACTCTAATCTGTATTGTAGACCGCTGTTTATTATACTTAAGTAGCTATAGTGTCTTGTATTATGTAATTAACTCTAAACAACTGTCATATTATTATTTGTTTTAATCAAAACTTAATTTCAACAGGTAAGAATCAATATTTTAGCTAGGTTTTTCTAGACTCATTAAAATGCGGTTTGCGTACTCAAAATAAAGCGAACTGAATGGCCAAGCTATGGCACATTGCCAGAATCGAGTATTACCATAACAGACTGTTTGCTTCAAAAAGATCTCTAAATCTGAACAAATAATACTAAGAAAGAGCTCAAGATAGCTTGGACTGCCGTCTGAGATATATTGACCCTTTCAACGGAGCAAATAGAACTTGGAGACGGGTCATGATATATTGGTCTATCTTAGTTCAATGACATTTAGAAAAATTCGCAAACAGCATTGCCATAATAATATTTACTGAGATCTAGACTCAAAATCATATTACGAAATCTTATCATCATATTAAAACAAAACAGTTCTTTATAATAATTTCCTTAGAATCCCAACGGCTACCTCAGTTCTTGTGAAAGTGAAATGATATTTTCTTTACAAATGTAACAAGACACAATATGGCGCCTTTCTGCGGAATGATGTCCATGTTTGGTCATGAAATGCCTCGATGGTTAGTGGTTAGCGTATATGCCTCTCGCCACGAAGTCTTGGTTTGATTCCCGGAGGGCAAATTGTATTTGGGAACTTACCGGCACAAAATTCTCGGTGGATGGCGATAGGTTAACCCCTCGTCCAATGGAACCTAAACATTGCAGGTGAAATGTGCGTGTTGTACACCTCTGCCTATATTTATTTATATACGTCATTACTCAGAAGGATGTGTATTTGAAAATATTTATCGAACATAATCATCTAAGAAACTGCGCCAGCATACAAGCTTTTAATTCAAAAATACCGCATAAAAATCGGTCCACCCATTCAAGAGCTAAACACCGACAGAAACAGACAGACAAAGCGGTCTTTAACACCTCTCTTTTTGCGTCGGAGGTTAAATAGATTTAAAACGTAGGTATAGACGGCTGCCAATCAATCTATACGTATTCAGTATAAGCTGGTCTCCAATTGCACGGCAAGCCTAAGGGCTATATTTCACCGGGACACCATGGCGGCGCAACTAGTTCCGCCACCGTGGTGTCCGTAAGCTACCAAACTAGACACCATACAGACACCAGAGTCGCCACACCACACTGAGACAGTATCAAAATGTACGTAGGAAAAGGCCGGACTGGCGGCCGAGTGAGTGAGGCACCATACAGCGCTATAGTAGTAAGTGGTCTCGCGACCAGCGTGCGGCGCAACCAGTAACATTCTGTGCACGCGTCCGAGTTGGTCGCGCCGCCAAATTGGTTGCGCAACCAAATGGACACCAGGTGAGTAACTCTCTATAGAGCTGTATACATTTTGTTGGTAGCGGCGACTGGTTGCGCCGCCATGGTGTCCCGGTGAAATATAGCCCTTATACAACGCAAGACCATCTTATACTGCAAATGTATAGGTTGATCGGTAGCCGTACGTTCAAGAAGATACCTAATCAGGTCCCTTCTATAAATACACAGAAAATCAGTGATTCCGTACACAGAAAATTGCATAAACTCAATGTGACTAACACAGAATATAAAGCATTTTTATTATCACTGCCTGTCCCGGGGGTAACCCGCGTTTAATGCCACTGTCCCGCTCCTGTGAGTTGTAGCGTGATACCAAATACATTAAAACCTTTCTTGTGAATAAGATAATCAAATACAAAAAGAATTATCCAAATCTAATCAGTAGTTTCAAAGATAAGCGCACACAAACATACAAAGTTTGCGATTTTGTATAAATAACAAGTTTCCGAGAATTTCTCGATCACACGCCCATACAATGCTGATTGAATCGTGCAGGTATTTAGACTTTATTTAGGTCCGGTGCGAATTTGTGCCTTTATTAGATATATTATAAAGGACTTTTTATAACCTATTGTTAAAGTAATATAATCTGATTTTATGCGAACAGACTGGTTTTTTATCGAAAAAAACATGATTATTATCAATATAAGGTTTAACATGTGTTATGAATTTTGACGAATGAACATTAACATATAATCACGCCTATATTATCCAGAAGGGTGTGGCAGACGTTTACAAAACATACATCACCCGTTATGTTTAGTCCAATTTGGTAGAGTGAGCCTTTCGCCATCCACCGGGTAAAATCTAACTCCGTGCTGCTATTTGAGAAATTCCTGGCGGAAAAGTCCCAAATAACAGTATTGCCGAACCCGAGCAAATGAACCCAAGACCTCGTGGTGCGTAGGTTAGATACAATAACAACTAGACTAACAAGGCAGCTTAAAAAGTATAAAAACCATAAACTGAATTTAAAAAAAAAACAGCTTCTAATTTATATGTACGTAATGAAATTGTTCTTAGAAAATTAGATGAGAAAAGCAAATTAAATTGTGAAATCAGCTCGTAAAAAGTTAATTAGATATTTTAAAATCTTCGGACTTAGAGTTTGCATGAAAAGGTAATTTCTTTTATTAAAATGTTCATTGATTATTGAGAATATTAAAATAAGGATAACTTAAATTGCATGGCTAAGCAATTTTCATCTATCTTTCTTACAACTTAAATAGTCAAAGATGACCACACTAAATATGATTTTTTAATACACGTTGAAATTTTTTTTATTTTTTTGAGGACTTTACAGTTTTGTACATGTCGGTCCGATTAAGTCTAAAAAATACTGAACAACATAATTGCTTCTTCACTGCTAGGATTGGAAATAATATTAGGTATATATAGCGCCTTTTTGAGATGTGTTTACATTATATAGTTAAAAAATCTCCTCTACACTTCACACAAAACAAAGTGAAACATAACCTAGTGCTTACTGTTAAATCACCAAAAAAATACTGCTAAGTGTCTTGACTTTAAAAATACTTATTCTTATTTTAATTGCCCACGGCGTGGTACATCGATAACCTTGACATATTATATACCTAAACCTTCCTCATGAATCGCTCTATCTATTGTTTAAAACCGCATGATAATACGTTCAGTACTTTTAAGTTTATCGCAGACAAACAGACATAAGTGTCTGTCGACTTCAGTTTATTATATCAAAATCTAACATGTTTTTTTTTCTTGTTACAGGCCTCCCCAGCACCACGGCGCGTCTCTCCTGGCGGGAGTGGGGGGAGGTGCAGTCCCCTCGTACGCTCCCCCCGGACGAGCTTTCTTCACACCCCCGCTGCCGCCCGAGTACAAGAACCCCTTTGCTGACAAGCCTACACTCAGAGGTAAGAAGCACTAAGAATATTTCAGGAAACAAAATTAATGGACATCAAACAACTATACAAATATAACTATTGCATTTTCATGCATAAAGCTTTAAATACAAACATTCACACAAATTTACAATTCACAACACAAAAAAAGGTTGCTAACCACTGCATTGGTACTCGCCGGGCAAGTTATCTAGCGTTGCCGCGTATTCGAACGAATTACAGCAAAACATGCTAACATAATTATGAAGAAGCGCAACTTTACAACAAACTACCCACCAACATAAAGTATAAGTTCGTCAAATGTATTTAAAAAACAACTTGCCCAATATTTATTAGACATATAACTAGCATCTAGTAAGTACGTAATTACCACGGGCGAATACGTTTTTGACGAGTTAATGCTTAGTTCGTGAAATCGTTGGTAAATTTTGATCTGATTTAGTTTTAGTGCACTACCAAACCTAACCGAAGAGAAAAGAAGTAAGAACTAAGGTCTTGGGTTCGAGCCTAGGTTGTGTTTCTAAGAAAGTTGTGTGTGTACGGTGATTGAAACATAAACATATAATCACGCTTATATTACCCAGAAGTGTGTGGCAGAGGTGTACACGTGCATTTCACCTGTTATGTTTTTAGGTCCCATAGGATGGAGGGTGGGTCTATCGCCATCCAACGGGCACATTTCCAACTCCGTGCTGCTATTGTAAATTTCCTTCTTTTCAGCTGTTTCGTAGTATTATTTACTTGGTCTAAAGCGTATTTTACTTATTTTAATAAAGACATAACATTCAATTACATAAGCAGCTATAGCCAAATGTGAGACCGTAGGACTGCGAAGTTAAAGGTCTCGGGTTCGAACCCACGGCACCCACCTCTCGTGTTTTCGAAGATATGTGTGTATTTATCATATAAATTATCGCTCGCTAACGGTGAAGGAAAACATCGTGAGGAAACCTACATGCCTGAGAGTGCCTAATAAGTGCTCGAGGGTGTGTGAAGTCGACCAATCCGTACTTGGCCAGCGTGGTGGACTATGGCCTAACCCTTCTCATCATGAGAAGAGGCCCGAGCTCAGCAGTGGGACATGTATGAAATACTGGGCTGCTATTATTATAACATTAATTTAATTAAATTGAATATAAAAGCCCCAAGTGTTTCAATAACACTAGCCATGAGGAGGGAATTCTTATCATATGAAAGCACAGACAGCTAAATAAGCTGATGTCTCTAGGAAAACAGTTAGTGTCCGATTTTCACCGCTATTATTAAATCCCTGTCGACACATCCCATTGCACAATAAAATGTTATTTTATGAACCTAAATGCATTAGTTAGATTTCGTATTCAATAGACGAAATATTGTAATTTGTCTGCACGTGTGGTGTAGTGGTTTAAGCGGTCACCTCGCTGCTCTCCACTGCACTGTTGTTGTGGGTTCGATCCCCACATGGGACAAATCTTTGTGTCATTCGTAAAGATTTGTTCTGAGACTGGGTGTGCTTGTGTGAGTGAATGTGTGTATTTGGCCTTGTCATTGGACCATTGGATAGTGTAATTGCTTCTGGCGTTGTATCTAATGTAAAAACATCCAAATTTATAAATTGACTGTCAAGAACAAATAAAATTGTATGATGTTATTTGAAAAGATGGTGCACATGAGTTTCTCAGCTCTTCTCAATGATGATTGCATCATTGAGAAGAGCTGAGAAACTCATGTGCACCATCTTTTCAAATAACATCATACATCATATACAGTGCATGTGCATGCATAACCCATCGGAATTGGTACTTATTTTAATTTGAACCTAAACAGTTGGATTAAAATTAATCTAAGCCTCGGTAATTCAAATCATGTTATTTTGATTAGTAAAATTTTAATTTATTTAATTCGTTAGATTATTTTTATTTGCTTCATAACTATAATGTTTGTTCGACGTGTTCAAGCGCCGCTTGTGGTATAAAAATGATTTGACTTTGAATAGATGTAGAAATGTAGGTAAATAATTTCGATTAGGTACATTTTTCAAATAAACTACGTTTGCACTAGGCATTTTCTGTATCTCGGGGTTCAGAACCAGTCTGAACAGATTTGATTATCATCGTTGGGTCACACAAAGATTTTTCCTATGTGGTAATCGAAGCCACAACCAACACCAGAACAGTGGAGAGGCGAGGTGATCTCTTAATTCACTACGCCGTACGTACACTAAAATGTATGTCTTATTGGTCGACTAGCCATTGTGTAGGAGGCTTCAAGTTCGATTCCCGATTGGAGCAAAATTGTTATTTAGAGAGAAAGAGGTACTAAAAGGTTTTTTTTAATGTTTCAGGCACTAACACAGATGGGAACAACTACCTTAACCGACGGCCTATTCCACCGCCATCCCTCGGTCCAGGACATGACAGGATACCTATCAGACCTCCTGGACAGGTATGTACTAACATTTTTGTTTATATCATCTGAACCACAGGTCTATCCTAAATTAGTCACCAGTCTTTGGTTGTATACATTCTTATGTATTTTTTACCAATTTGTGATAGAGAAAATATATATTTTTATTTTTATATTATTAATAAGGTCGCATTTCATCCTTATTTCACTAACACCTGTTTATTCCAGCGTTAAATTGCTTATTTCTCAAGTTACTGATAAGGTTTCGCCTAGTTAGATGCTGGTTCATTCTATTTTATTTCTATTTTTATTTTATTTTATTAAGATCCGATTAGACTATCAGGGACTTATCCAGAACTTAAGAAATTGGTTCTAAAAGTCGTTATTTCTAAAGGCGAATCAATCTTTAAAATCAATTATACGGTACGTCAATTTTATTCCTGGGATCTTGACCTACACGCTGACTCAGTACAAACAAACAAAAAAGTATTCCTTTTATAATATTAGTAGACAGTATAATTTTGATAGTAAGGAACTATTTAGTTTTGAGACTTATTTGTTGACTCACGTGGACCAATCGTAAATAAACAACATACGTATACAGGGTGGACACACTTACCGATAACACCCTGTAGACTACTAAGATAACAGGACAACATCAAAGAACAACAACATTATTATTCAATAGGTAATTAACCCTATCTTTCATATATAAGCCTCCTACGGAATTCATACAAATAACAACAAAACATAATATATTATCATATTGCTTACTGAAACGGTTTCATTTCTACCTACGTACATTAATACCGAGTCCTTTGAATATAAACTCTTTGATCATTATGAGGTTAATAACATTACAATATTATTTCAACCAAATGAGAACAATTTATAGAAATTGTATGGTTTATTTTTGTCAAAGCCCAATCTTCTTTGAATTTAGAATCTGGGTCCGTGGAAAATTTCTCAGTACGACTGTCCGGTATAAGGCTCAGTTTCCAGAAAAGTGGAGCGGGGAGGAGCTGTGTCTTGAATAACCAATCAGATTTCGTTTATTCCACGTTTTCTCTCTGCTCTGCTTTGGTGGATCAAGGGGAGAGGAGGAGAAGCGAAAAAGTCTCATTTTTAACCGACTTCAAAAAAAGGAGGAAACAATAACCCTGTAAAGATAATATCAATTTTTCTAACAACTATTTTCTGACTGAATATTAGTTATATTTCTGTGGTAAGTACCAATACTGGGCGAACGCGCACTAGCACAACTACGCCTCCCTTTATTGTGTGTGTGTACTGTAAGTAATTTGATATTGTAGAAAGGTTGTTATAGCTTTTACTTGGCACCGACTTCAGAATGATAAAATAATTATTTTATCATTTCTTTTTAACTAAATGAAAAAACGTATTATTTTGTGCGAAATAAATTTATTTTTTGCTTTTTAGTTTACCTACTTTTTGAAGTCGGTTTTTTTTTTGTTATTGTATAGAATTTTGTGTAATCGGTGGGCCGCCTAGCTACTAAGCGAAACGAGTAGTATTTTTTTTTATTTTGTATTTTATTTATTTATTTTATTCAGGCATCATGGCCCATATTAAATACACTAATACAATATTAAAATAAAATATAATTACTATAAATATACTTAATTATAACACTATAACTATTTCACACGTTCCGTCGGCGACATGTCATTGTGACGCGCGGTGTCGGATAGGCTGCCCGGAATCGCCGGAACACTACACCTCTCGGCCAAAATTCCTCATTTGTGTAGATCCCCAGATGTTCGGTCAGTAAAGAGTAGAAGAGATGAGCAGCGTAGCGGCGCGCGGCAAGGCAGCTTCACACATCTCTGCGCCGCCCGCTACACATCTCTTCTATCCTCTCTTCTTACCTATTGATTAATAATGATGTTGTTTTTCGATGTTGTCCTGTTATCTAAGTAATCCACAGGGTGTAATCGGTAGGTGTGTCCAGGCATTACACTCTATATACGTTTGTTGTTTATGTAAGATCCGTCCACGTGAATCAACAGATAAAATCTAAAAAACAAAATAGTTATTTAGTAAGCGGCCGTGGCGCAATGGATAAGGCATCGGTTTTACGATCGAAGGACGTGAACTTTCTCCTAACACAAGCGAATTAAGCTTAGCTGGAGGGGGTTAACAAGAATACTAGTAATTTGTATTTGCAAATTACTAGTAAGCTTTAAAAAAAAAAAAAAAAGTTACAAAATCTATACTAATATTAAACGAAACTTTGGTGACCTGTCATCATTCCGCTCCTCTTTGTTAAAAACTGGGCCTAAAACAAAATTTCGAAAAGAAATTAGGAGGTGCAGAATTTAATGTTAATTTTCTCATTCATCTGAAGTGGTTAACAAACATACAGCCCAGTAGAGTATGCATGCATTACTTAAGAACCGGGGTCTGACTCGCGTGTGATCATTTTTAACACGCTTATATTAGCTTCACCTATATGTATGTATGTAACCGACTCCTTTGGACTCGATTTTGACCCACTTTAAACGGACAGATTTCATTAAAATTTTGCACACCTGTCAAAGATCGATGGCAATGCAATAATTCGATAAAAAAATTAAAAAAACGCTCTTATAAATAAACCAAACTAAAAAGTAGAAAATAATAATAGTTTAAAAAAATTAAAATACACGCTGTTAAAGTACTTCTAACTAAAAAGTGAAAAATAATTCCTTATATAAGCTGAAAATGGTAATGAACAAAAAATATTAGTATTATTATATAATAAAAGCGTGTTTTTTAGTTTTTATAAACTATTATTTATTAATATGCCCATGCGGCAGTAATACACCTCAAGAACTTAATGTTAGACATTTATTTGTAGGATCGCCCTTGGAGAATATAATTTGAATTGTGAACCTTGTATTCTTGATTATAAAGTCGTTATTACGTTAATTGCAGGAGACATCATCTCCACAAGTGCCGGCTCCCCCGCCCGCACCCCCGATGCCGCCGGCGGGCATCGAGCCGCAGAAAAAGAAGGCTTTAAACACGCCCAGCCATAAGGTATGTTCACCAAGCCATTGATAATACACCTACCACACCTGCCAAACAGTACACAATAGTCTTCATGTCAATCAATAGTCTATAGCAGCCAGTACCAACGATGATCAACCTACTATGCAAGCAGATATAAAGACAGATATAAGCGAACGACCGAATGGCGAAGTGGGTAGTGTACCTGCGACGCCGAGGTCGCGGGTTCGATTCCCGCTTAAGACAAATCTTTGTGTGCATAAACATGGGGGTTTGTCTCAGTCGGGGTGTTGTATATGTATAATAAGTATGTATTTACAAAATAAAATGTACACATGTATTAGTATCAGTTATTCTAGTACCCATAGTACAAGCTCTGCTTAGTTTGGGACTAGATGGCATTGTGTGTAAGTTGTGAGATATTTATTTATTTATCACATATTATACTTAGTGAACCATTTGCAGAATGTACACTCCAGAAACTACCAGCAAATTCAAACAATATTTCAATCAAAGCACAGCAATTTATAGGTGCCTATCACAAACTTTTGTTTCTTATGTTACATCTGCTGTAACTTCGTATTTATTATTTGGCTGACTGAAAAAACAATATCTTCTCCATAGTTTTTTGATTTATCAACTAACAGTTCACCTTTTATCTATTTCAGCCTGACGAATTGGACAGCGACATCAAGCAGCCAGGGACAGACCAGGCCAACTTCACAGACTTCGTCCCCAACTCGCTGAACATCCCGACTATATCGAGGATCCTATCCGGTTCGAATGGTAGGAAAGAGGAGATCCCAGATGTCCTGCTAAGGACTGTCACTGCGAAACCTCAACATAGTCAAGAAAAGACTTCTAAGAGTGACATTTATGTCACAAAAGATGCTGGAGTCACTCTCAGTGATTCCAGTCGAGATGCCTCAACTGAGGGGGCTTTAGCAGTCCTAGACCCAGAAATGAACATAGATAGACCTTTAATCATAGACCAAAACGGAGAAACAAACACAAGGAGAAATCTCCAATACGCGACGAAATCTGAAAGAAATGATAGTAGAAAGGAAGACTATACTCCTGCTACCACCATAGGGTTTGAGCTGAAAGACCCTGAAATGTCAACAGAGAGGTATCACAACCTCGCCAATGTTAATTCGGATAAGAAGATCCTGAAACAGGATCCTAAGAATGGCCCAGTGCAGAGACCCGGAGCGGCTTGGCCGTTCGCGTGGAATCTCCACATTTATTTAGCCACTGTCATGTTCACCATCCTAGCAGTCTACTCCATCTTTAAGATCTTCTGCTACAATAAATACACGCATTTATTTACCCAATACTATTTTATAATACTACATTTAATTTTAGTTCTCGTATGCCTCTTGAGGATCTTTTACATGTGCTACGATCCTTACAATATTAACAATTCCCTCCCAAAATTCATCAGCGAAATTCTTCTCGACGTCCCCCAAATTTTCCTCAGCATAGCTTTCGCTTGTATCATACTGTTCCTTCTTACAAATAGCATTAATTTTAAGAATACATGCTGTGCATTCCTCCTTCGCCCTAGGATAATAATTATAGGTGGCAGTCTCCACTTACTGTCGTGTTTAATGTTGCATATCTTCGAAAGTAGTAATACAATAATTAGAAATACGCACGGCGTCGAAAAGAGGGTATTAGGTCTTACGTGTCAAATAATATTTATAATAGCATGCCTCACTCTGGGGCTGTGCTACCTCTATGTATATAAAATGCTCAAGTCTGTCCTTCAGAAAAAGAGTCACACTTACATTAATGGTTTCCAAAATCTGCAACACGCAATACAAATCAAATTAGCAACAGCGTTGCTTTTCATTTTGATGGCTGGCCTGCAGATCTTCGCTATCTTTGGCATCAACCAACATAATATGACCAAGTTTGACTGGCTCCAATGGGGTTACCAGTTCTCCATGAGGTTGCTGGAAGTCAGCATTGTAGCTCTTATTTCCTGGGTGATAAGTCTGAAAGTTGGAATCGCTTTGCAGCATGAAAAGACTGATGGTCACAAGATATCTGGTCTAGGTCTTTTCGCCTGTGGAGCTGGTTCCAGCAACGAGCAATTCGAGTCGGACTACCCAGCAATTTGCAATACTAACACCAATTTACATACATACACGATGAGAACTGGTAAACCAATTTATGAGAGTACGGGACACCATCCCAACATGCAAATAGCTGATCCCTGTTGTGGACCAGTAATTGACCATCAAAGGTTCCAGTTGAACACTCTGACTGGAAACTGCGACAATAACTCGGGCACTGAGAACTATTCAGGACACAGCTCAATAGCCAACGCTGGCCATAGCAGTTCTACTGAATCGAGCAACGCAACTTCCAGTCAAGGTGTGACGAACCATTTGATCAAACACCATCCAAATATTGCATACAACGGCATTGAATCTGCGTCAGATGACCACTATTCCAACTGCGATCCAGCCATTCAATCGCTGCAAGGCGATGATCCTTTGGACCATGAATATAATGTCATCCAATACGGTAGCAATAGCGATTTTATCAGGGACATCAAGAACCAAAACTACAATGGAGGTTCCAATCGCAGTTCACACAACTTTAAACACATGTCTTATGATAGGGCATCTTCTAGGACCAATAGCAATCCCCGTAAGAAGCACAGAGCGAAGAACAAGAATGTTCAGAACTGTATGACAATGGGTTATGACTCTTCGATGGGTCACCACTACCATCAGCCGCATACGCCTGATGAATACGGGAACTACAACACGGAAAACGCCTCCTACCACGCTTCTGGTATCCAGACCTTGAATCCTAACAGAAGTTACACTAACGACCCTTGCCAGCAAATAAGAAGTTCGCAACGTCGAAACTCCCCGTCAACTTCCATGGTCAATTCTAGTGGTAGCCAGAAACGTGGTAAGGGAAACGGCTTCCCTGATAGACCGAAGTCTACAGACTTGTATGGGTTTTCAGAAGACCCTAATGAGCGAGGGTATCCCTGTGCGTTGGGAGGTACCCCTCAGCCAGCTCCGAGGAACTGCAGCTATGAGGCGTCATACTCTCAGCCACAGGATGAGATAGCCAACGAAAGTGAAGGGAACAGTATGCTAGTAGCTCAAGATGGGTTCTTAAGGATCCGTTCCATGAAGGACCCGTCTCCGAACCCTCAACCTTCGCATACCTGATTTACCATCAATCTGTCTTACACGACAGAACTCAGTTTTTGATAATATTTACTGCCTGGCTAAGCTAACATCAAGTTTATATTTGATAGCTAGAGCCAGTATAATACATAAGGGATGTATCATCGGAGTTGAATTTGGTACTCATTAATCGACTGATAGACATCATTGAGGAATGCCACAGAATTGAGCAACATAAATATTTTAATGCTATTTTATTTAAATAACTTAATTACACGTAAATGTACAGTTTATACTGTTTTTTTTCTCGACTATTGCGGCCTCTAATTTAATAATATCACGACTTTAAAACGATCATTTTTATCGCTAAGACTTATTTGACATTGTCAAATTAAAATCATGTAAAATTGTAAATGTTAGTATAACACTTAATATAAGAATATAAACATAACGGCCTTTTGTAAATAGCTTAATTTTTAGTTTTTACGGTCTATGTAAAATATATCAAATGAGATTTCGTTTAGATGCCTGAATTCGAATTGTGTGAAAAAAATATCAGTTGAAAAATGTTTACATGAACCTTTTTAATTTTGCCGAGTTAAGTCCGCCATATTGTTTTGTTTATTAATGTTGCCCTATCAGAAAAATATTATAATTTTTCCATATAGATTTTAGAATAATAACAGTATCATAATCCGTTTTTTAGTGTTTAATAAAGATTTAAATGTATGTGATATCAATAAACATTTTATTTGAAACAATCTGTCCATATTTAATGTTAAGATATTATCAAGTTATTCTAAGTATTACACGTATCGCCCTACACCGAATCTAAATGTTGGTCGATAAATTTACTTAATTTGACCGCAAATTTTAAAAATCTTACTAAAAATTCGAAAAAAATGTGATTTTTTTAAAATTTGTCGTAATATTACACTTTGTAATTCAGTTAACTATGCCTACATAAAATTTATGATGTAAAAATATGTATATCAGTTGATTTATTGATTTGAATCTATACGTCATTTATCTATGTATCATTATGTCTAGGAATTATTTGTATGACAGTCCAATAATAATACTGTTTGACTCAAAACTATTTGAACCTTATACGATAAGGCCTAATCGTTTCATGATCTTATCAACTCCTGCGCCTAAGGTCCAAATATACCATCAATATTTAAATTATTCATCTGTTAAATTTCAAAACTAAAAGTGTTACCTACCATATAAGAATTGCCTAGTCAAACATATTATACTACTGAATAGGCAAAATTAATAATTCTGCCTATATTAAATTATATTTGTGTTGTTGTTGTTGTTGCCTGACATGACACTAGGTATTGCCATTATTAATTATAGATAAATTCATTTTGTATCTGTTACTTAATCATCGATCAAAAGATATATCTTGTAGATATGTTTAAGTGTATGACATAAAAAATATATGTTGATGTGTGACTAAATTAGTAATGTAAAAATGTATTTTGGGACTGTATATATAAAATTGATTCTTCAGTTTTTAAGTCTGGCAATACTTTGTAGTGTTACCATAATCAGAATTAAAACAATAAAAACAACGGTCCTTATTTTTTTCAATAAAACCATATCAAATTGTACTTATTTTTACATTACTAATTCAAATTCAGAACACATAGTTAATTGAAATAATGAATGTTGCCACTACAATAGATAGATAAAAATAATTGTATAAATTAGACGAAAAAACTAAAGAATATTTATTGATAAAAATACCATCTTTTCACATTAATATAAACATTATTTTGAGATAAAAATGAATGGTGTTGCATTATTAAAATGCTCATTACAATAATTCCTATGTAAATAAATATATCGATTTAAGTAAGTATGGTATTGGCCGTACCACACCGCGGTTTAATTTTATTTTTAACATTTTAAGTGTATATATGTATCGGCAGTACATAATGTACGCCTACGCCGATAAACATACAATTTTTTGTAAATTATAGCAACTTTTTTTTATATTCCCAAGACTGTACGTATTAATCATCTAATATGTAAAAATAAATTCGAAAAACGGTATTGAATTTGTTGTTTTATTGCTATCACTGCTATCCTTTCTTTGATGTTATGGAACCTTGTCACATCAAACTTGATTTGTATGACAGGAACTGCGACAAGGTTCTATCATATAACCAATATAGATATAGATTATTATACCATAAAATAACCATGGTCTATGAATATAGACTTGATATATACTTTTTTTCCATTTTTATAACCAAAACCTCCTATTTTACTCTGGTCTCCTGGTACTTTTTCGTTTTTTTTTTTTTAATAATATACAATAATTATAATATAGCATGTTCATATAACAGTAAAAAAATACTTATATATATAAAAAAAAAACTAAAAATGATGACAACTTATCTATGACAATGAAAACTAGTGGTTGCGAAAATGTAAAAAAAAGTATTCTTTGATAACTGGTTATATTAAACAGTGAAAAAAATTCATATTTATAGCCAGTTATGTATTCTTGGTTATTAATTTGGACGAAGGGATTGAAAGCGGGGTAGGGGAAAGTAACATTTTTATTATTAATGCGATAACACGCAAGTTTCCAAGGTTTTTTTTTTTAAGAAAACATACAACTGGGTACTCACTGCCGACCTGTAATCGTAACCGTTGCAGCTTACTCAGAACCAAATCAGCATAGTTCACCACGTATTCGTGGTGACCCGCTAGCAATCCTCGAACACAGTTTTATTTAGTTACATTCGATGCAACAGTTACGGCTTCAGTAAGTATCCGGCTTAATACAATCGTGCAAAAATTCAGTCCATAAAAAAAAATATCTTTCAAGATACATCCATCGCCATCTAGTCCCAAACTAAGCAGAGCTTACGATATGGGTACTAGAATAACTGATACACTAGTATTATATTATCTGTGATGATACGTCAATAATTAGTTGCTTAGTTCAGTTATATACCTGCAAAATTTCAGCGCAGTACATACAATAATTTACGAGATATTAAATAAAAAGTCATAAGGAAGTACATGACCGTGGTAACCCGGCCATGTTTAGGTGGTTACAAAAATGCGGCCGCGTAGTACATTATGGTATCTTCTAAAATGTTTAGTATAATACACCTTACAAGTTCGGTACAGATGCGTACACTGTTAAATACCGATTAAATAGTAGATAACAATATAATAATATCTGAACTATGAAAACATTATAATTATTATTTCGGCTTTCGGCTACTTATTAGATAAGTATGTATTAAAATTATGCACAATTGCACATGTGAATACATATCATAAAACAAAATGGAAAATGCCATAAGAGCAGAATTGCTACCTATAATATTTATCTGTTATTGTTTTTAAGTTAAATTAATGTAAAAAAGTTCTGCAGAATTTGTGTACTGAACCTGTAAATAAATATTCTATAAGAAACATAATTATAGTTTTTTAAAACACTTGTGCACACATCTGTACTAAACTTGTTACACTATCCTACATATTTAAGAATATACCATAATGTACTACGCGGCCGCATTTTTGTAACCACCTAAACATGGTCGGGTTACTACGGTCTTGCACTTCCTAATGACTTTTTATTTATTATCTCGTAAATTATTGTATGTACTGCTCTGAAATTTTGCAGGTATATAACTAAACTAAGCAACTAATTATTGACGTATCATTCAGTTGATATATCCACATACAGGGTTATCTGTGGCCAAATAACTCCACGCGCATTGAGACGGTAAACTGAATTGATCATAACTTGTTTATTACACACAGGATACTAATGAAACTTCACATACATTTAAAGACAGTTATAAGCTACAAAATAACGTTTAAAGTAAGTCTTTAAAGTTCTTATTTAAGGTGTTAGAACCTATTTAAGTGTTTTTATATTTCATTAAATAACTTTTGAACGGTTCATTAATTTCATTTTTTTATTGCCCAACAAATTAAAACTAATTCTTAAAAGATCATGTACAAAAGATGATAAGAATCCGCTTGACCGTTTCAGAGATCCAGCAAAACCACAAACGTTACTCCAGCAGGATCTCGAATAACTTCGCAGCCGAAGAAAGAAAAATTACAAAATTATTTGCAACATTTACCTCGTTTAGACAACTAATTATATAGCTAATATTTATTTCAATATTCCCATTAAAAAGGAAAATGTCTGGCTGCAGTAACGTTACCCCAGCAGGATTAGTTTTTTTTAAATAACTAAAAAACTATAAGTGCAACAAATTTAAAAATGTGCGCAACAATTACAGAAGATGGACAACTAAAAATCTGTAAGATAAAAATTACAATTTTCAACATTATTTTGCTGGGGTAACGCACACGTCGCCGTCTTGGATACGGCACAAAATGTAAAAATTTCATGCGGTTAGGTTATTTGTGGCTAATAGATGGCGCTTATTTGAATTTTATTTTAACATTGTATGAGTGTGTGAGTGTATATTGAGTTATAAACAAATTAGAGTTCGACGCTTTTGTCACTCAACATGTTAATTCAATGGACATTCACATAAGATGACGCGTTTAGTTTCTGAGGCTACGATTGCCTTCCAATAATAGTTATATATAAAATCATCATCGAACTTTTTAAATTATATATTAAATACATGTTTTTCTAATAATGTAAGTAATCAAATGTATTTTATTTTTTTATTAATCTAAAATAATATAGATATCAATTGTCATGTGATGTACTTCGAACAGAAACAAAATGTTTTTCTGCAATGTTACTCAATGTTTATTTACAAAGGAACGGGCGCGTGTTTCCTTCACTTCGGTAGAAGTTTTCGGATTGTTTGTGTGCTCTTGTGGATATTTTATGCGAGATGTTTTTCAGATCTTTTTACAATTAAATAAATAAATAATTAATATATTTATATTGACATTATGGATATCAATAAAGTAAATAACGTAACACTCAAATGAAGAAATTCATAAAAAAAAGAACAAACAAATGTATAAATAAAAATAATTAGGAGTTGAAAAAAATGATCGGTATCATTAAGAAAAACTATAATATAAGAAAATAATAGGATAAAAGATGTGAATGAAAAACAATATTATTAATGCCAATGAGTATAAAGAAAAATGTTATTAATTTGTTATTAATAACATTTTTCTTCGGAAAATAATTGCGATTTTATGAAGATTTTTTTTTTATGAAAAACAAAGCGCACCCCTAGATACACTAGTGGGTATTTACATACATGTTTTTTGTATTGAGTGATATGACTAAAACCTCCCTTGTCTTCTTCCTTCAAAGCAATCTTAGTCTAGCTAAAAATTTCGATAATAAGATTGCTACAAAAATACGTTTTTGCGAACGAAGACAGTTGTAGGAACAATGCTAAGCAAACATGATTGCACGTTTTTATAAACAGATTTTAGATTTTTCGATCAAACTTTAGCAGAAATAAATAAAGATTTTCTTTTGCAACTTTTTTTTTGACCTAAGACGTTTTATTTGAAGTAGGTATAGGCAAAATAAGTAACAACGTTAAGTAGGTATTATATTATTATCGTCCTTGGGAACAACAGAAGATTCACTCCCAAACGTAAGTCAAGTAAATGTAAAAATTATACCTACACCTCGCCTGAGGTACCCACGACCACGTGCACGCAAAATTGAAACTTATAACAGCGCGCGAACTGTGAATGTTCTATAGTCGCTTCTATAGTTCCAGATAGATAAGTAAAGAATAAAAGTCATTGATCCGACTTCTACCAAAAAGTCAATAAAATTACGATAGCGATCGGCGGTCATTAAAAACTGTCGCTAATTACTGCATCGATCGAGTTTCATAATACCGGTTAATCAAACACCTCTTATCGCAAGGTATTAAGTAAGAAATACGTAAATTATAGGGCATAATTTGTGGTATTTTTTTCATGTTCAAAAATACATATTAAAACAATGAAATAATAATATGTAATTGCTATTGTTTACGTAATTCAAAAATAAATAATTTATAAATATTATAAATTATATAAATTGTATAAGTTTTCAACTTATGTATCAATCAAAGAACATGCCATCATTACATTTATTTATTTAGCTGTAACTAATTTTCATAGAAGTAAACAATTAATTATAAAATAACCGAATTTTTTAATTTCTAAACAAAAAATAAGATTTTTTGGGATATGCCCGCATACTCGGCGCTGAGTGTGACGTCAGAGTGAGTCAGGGGTGCTCAATCCAATAGAGCTCGTATGATGGGCGGACACTAAAAGTCACGTTGCTCGACACAATACCTACTACATTTAAATTAAATGATTTTAAAACATTATTTAATGATGCCTTCAATCAGGTAACGCCTGAAAAATGGCAAAATTGTGTCGAGCACGTCAAAAAAGAAGCATACGTGATTAGAGGTCTTGACCATCAAATAGACAAAACAGCCAATCGCTTTATTATACATGTAACAGACACTTCAGAAAGTTAAAGTTCCTCGAGTGGCACAGACATAGATTCTGAATTCTCTATTTAAAAAAAAAAACTATTTATAACTATGTGCCTGTACCCGTTTGAAATAAATGAGTTGAATTTGATTTAAAAGTTTTATTGAGTACTAACATTCCGAAATAAATACGACTAAATAAAAAAGGTTCAAGGTTTTGAACAAAAGGTTTGTGACTCACGCCAAGTGAGCGCGACAAGGACGCCCTTTACCGCGATCGATACCTTTGTTTTGCTCGTTTTAGCGACACTTCCCTTATATTTTTTAGTTTAGTCTAAATCAAAATCAATTGCAATAGAAAGTAATCATTATTTTATTACATTACATTTCATTAAAAAAACTTTAAATTTTAAAACTTTAAAATATCGTTTGATATTTTGAATGCAGCAGTGTTATAGCGTTGTAGAAGGTCAAATGTAATGGTAATGTACATACTGACTGACACGCACACATGCAGATAATAATATATTGACAGCTTTGGCACGCACACAGACACATTCTCACGCACACAAGGACGTCATGTACCTGATGTTACCTTTTGCAAAAGCTAGATGGCGTCGAGGTAGCGCGGTTGAGACTACTCACAAGTACGGCCATCTATTGGCATAAAAAATGAACTAAAATAGCCCCCAGAATAATATTTTTTAGGGTGGCGTCAATTTTTTGTATGAGATTGGGTATCTGTACTAGTATTATATTATCTGTGCTGATACTAAGCGAAAGTAAGCGTGTTATTGTTAAATAATGAAATTTTAATTTCAGGTATTGGGATATCAAGAAAAACACAGTTGAAATTCCATAATTTATATTAGTTAAAAATATATTACCAATATTATTTACAAAAATGTACAAAATATTATAAATATCTTAACGCTCACATTAAATCATTAGGGAATTTACTAGTTGAGTTCAAAATAATAATATATGATAACATATTTTATTATTACTGTAATAATCTAAGGCGCTTTGCAGACAGAGCAACTTGGTGACAGCAACTATATTTTTTTAAGAAATCTACAAGTTGCCAGTTGCTACAACTTAAGGTATAAATGTAGCTAGTTGCAACTTATACTAACAGTTGAAATATATATGGGACCGGCAGGAGTTGAACTTTTGAGAAATTTAGGATCCTGTCAAGAGGCAACCATAGCTGGATGGGTAAAGCGACTGCCCAGTGTGCAGGTCGCAGGTTCAAATCCGGTACCATATCTTTTTCCACTGTTTCTTAGTATAATTTGCTAAGCATAGCTAAATACTATAAAAATAACCAATAAGTAGTTGCAACTTGCTGCAATAGTTGCTACATCTAGAAAGCGTCTAAAAGTGCATTGAAAATATATGTAGCTTAGTGTGTAAGCCAGTTAAAAAAGTATTTTTCAATATCAGTCTTTATGTATACTGCTCTGTTAATAAACATTACATTCTCATCAATTTAATTGATCAATAATTACAAAATCGGATACTGTCAAAATTATCGTTTTTATACAAAACATAACATCACGCCTATATTACCCAGAAGGGTGTTGCAAAGGTGTACAACACCCACATTTCACCTGTTATGTTTAGGTCTCATGGGATAAAGGTGAGCCTATCGCTATCTACTGGCGGAAAGTTCATAAATAACACATTGCCCGACCCGGGAATTAAACCCGAGACCTCGCGGAGAGAGGCACATACGCTAACCACTATTAATACCATCGAGACAGTTTACACATTTTATATAATAATTCCTAGATTTACCTATACATAAGGCAATTATGGCGAAAAATTGCAACCAGTACAATTAGTCTATAAATAATTAAAAATAACTATTCAAATAATTAAAATACTTACCTATACAAACCTGTGTATATATTATAAAATAATTATTACGTTTTTATACATGTCACGTATAAGTACAGATTAATATCTACTTAATTCGAGTTTATTTAATAAATTCAACTAAGAAAGTCATATCTACAATCAACACTTGTCAGATACAATTGGTTGTGTTCAAAATACGTAAACAATATTTTACAGAGTCTAAGTGTTGTAGTTTCTATAAAACTACTGGTTTGTAATTTCTATATAGTTTTAATTAAAAAAGAAAAAAAATACAGATATAATATTTTTTTGTATTTCTTCGGACGTAGTCGAGTATATATTTTATCTAGCTGTAATAAAGTCAGTATTAACTTTACTAATTAAATACTAATTTGGAATGGTACGGCCGTATGGACGAATGTTTATCCAAGTGTTTTTATCGCAAAGTATATGCAATGTCCTAGCTACATACAAAGCGATAAGGCATCGTACGAATTGCCGCGTTATCGCGATACAATACGGCTTCAACAAACAGGTCAAATACAGCCGAAATATAAACAATTTGATCTTAAAATCTACGGCCAGCTCTCTGTACTCATCGCGAACTTTTTAGCTAGAAGTTCTTTCATTTTTCAACAACACGTTGTCATTTAACCGATGAAAAAAAAAGGAGCAGTGTCTCTATATTATCATAGAATTAATTCATACAATATGTATGTGATTCCATTCAAAGGCTCTCCTCTTTTATATCTAATATATTCCATGTTAAAATCTACGGTCAGCAGATGTGTAATAAACCTAAGTCAAAACAGGCCAATGCCTAGAGGCGCTAATTATTTTAAGGGGCGCTAATTTTGAGCTAGTGTAAGGGCGCTTTTAACATAAATTCGCCTGCAACGGTCAACTTTCTTTACTCTTAGCAAACTGTTCCCCTAATATTTTCATAACTTGCGCATGTGTCCTACCATCTTTGTAAGACGCGTAGTTCTCTTTAACAAACAACGCGAAGTCGTTGGTAGTGCCTTTTCTAGCCGGAGTCGAAACCACGACGCCATCTTTGTTTTTCTTGTTGAGAATTAGCGCAAAAGTGCCGCGGCAGTAACCGCAACATTTCTTTGTAACGTCTATTGATTTTGAGTGGCGTTGGACACTGGAATGAATAAAAATATAAAATTAATATGAATGGTATGACATTGACATCTAAAATTATAACTGATGAGTATACTTTGCGATTAGTGTATTTGAGCCATTATAACTGAGGATTATGTTTTTTTTTTTTTTAGTTTTAGGCGGATAAATCTGAAAGAGTAACAAACATCCACAATACAATCAATACAATCTATCGACTAATATTACAAAGATAGGATATACTTAGTTAGGGACTAGATGGCATTGTGTGTATGTAGTAATATTATTCTCTCATATAAATAATAAAAGCAAAGTACATTTAAAAATATGAAACTATAAAATTCAACATTTTAAATATAGTACAAAAAAATATAAAATTTGTACCCCACCGGCATCGGATGCAGGGACCCAGTGAATAATATTTATTATTAATTAATTTATACTGACCTATAACCACACTTGGTGCACTTATAAGAGTACTTATAATGAATATCCATGTCATGGCACCTTGAAATCTCGCCAAGTTCTGGGTACACCGTTAACGCACGTTTTGCCCTGAAATTATACAAAATAAAATAATTAATAGCAAATAAATAGGAAAGTTTTTTTTTTTAAACAGTCTTCTTCTTCGTCGTGTCGATGGCTGAGTCAACATTTATTGGTCTAATAAGTGGCCACTGTTATGGCGCTCTCGTCGGCGTTCATGAGCGCCTCTCTTGTGCAGGTGGTAGGGCATTTTGGACAGTCAGTAAGGTGGTCAAGGTTTTGACTAGCCCATCGTGGTGAAAGGATTAGCCAATTTGCTTTGGGGAACTCGCAAATTGCCCATTCGTTGTTTTAAACAGTAGTATCAGTATATTATAAAATGCGTGAAATCTAAATATATACTTAACTATATATATATATCAAATACAAAAAAATACACACTTGTTAAATAAAATAGATCTAATAAAAAGTTCAGGTGTCAAAATACGGCTGCATCAATAGGACAGTTAAATTTGCTCTGAAAACATAACATTTGTTTTCCAGATTTTCACAACACAATTTAAAAAAAATGCGATGAACACGATGAAAAGAGAGGCGTTTGTATGAAATCGCCTAGCTCATCTTGTACAATGGGTAAAGATATAGGTGTACAGCACCCACATTGTTTAGGTCCCATAGCGGCTAAGCCTATCGCCATCCACCGGGCCCAATTCCAACTCTGTGCTGCCATTGTGAATCCTGACAGAAATTTCACAAACAACACTTTGCTTGATTCAAGAATCGAACCCAAGACTTTGAAGTCAGAGGTGCATAAGCTAACAACTAGACCATCGAGTTGATGAAGATATTTACCATTTATTCCACAGAGGTCCATGTCCAGCTCTCAGCTCTGAATCAATGAGCCATGTAGTAGCATGACACAGTTCATGAATCAATGTATCTCGGAGACGTTGAGGACCGTCTAACACTTTGGACGATAGCTTGATCATGGAAGTACGGATGCGGTCGCCTCGAGAGTTCTTTATGAGACGGTTGGTTGTTGTACTGTAAATACAGAAACAAAATAAAAGATAAAACCATTTCAATATATTAAAGTAAATACTGCTTTGCTATGCATTTAAATGATATTTTAAAGGGTGAAAATTTTTGATTCCAGTGAGATTTAAAAACCTGATTTGTTACTGATTCGGTTATGAGCTCAAGTACCACGTTATCTAAATTTCTCAACCATATTTGTTTTTTATTCTATAAATATGCTATCTCAATGATAGGCCCCCTTTTAAGCGACATAATAGCAGTCCTGTAGGTTTCCTCACGATGTTTTCCTTCACCGTTAGCGAGCGATAATATATATCATAAATACACACGTATATCTTCGCAAAGACGAATCTTAACGATTTATTGACAGAGGTGTGTGCCGTGGGTTCGAACCCGAGACCTTAGACTTCGCAGTCCTACGTCTCCCACTCGGCTATCGCTGCTACCAACATTATAATAAAAAAAACAGTGTAAACACTAGAAAATAACTGCCTATTTTAGGGAGTCATTGAGCAGTTTTTTAATACAGTAAAAGCTAAGGAGATTTTTTTTTTTTTTATACTACGCCCACAGCGAACGAACGTGTAGTCCACCTGATGGTAAGTGGAGTACAGCCCATGGACATCAACAATCCACAAAAGCAGATTGTAGATGCGTCGCTGCAGCTGAGGACTAAGGTGTTATGCCTAATGTGCCTGTAATTTCAGGGCCTGATCTCACCACCAAACCGGAACACAGTAATGGAAGCACTACTATTTGGCGGTAGGTTAAAGGTGAGACGGTGGTGCTGCCGCCCTCGAGTTCATTCACAAGAGCTCTACCACCAGTATAATATTCTTTTTGACAGTATATAAAAAAAAAAATTATATATATCTTACCCAGCTGTGGTCCTAAGCTTAGTATCCCACACGATAGGCAGGTCAGCATCCAGCGCATTGTCAAACACTCCTTTATTAAACTCCACAAACAACCTTCTTGTTAGTTCCTCTTTGAGCGTCTTGTAGCTGTCCCGGTATTGTATAGCTTCTACGTGGCACCGCCAAGAAGGGACGTTGTCTGAAATGCATGAAGGGTAAAATTAATAACGCCTATGTTACCCACATAGGCGTTATTAATTTTACCCTACAAGCAGCGATAGCCGAGTGGGAGACCGTAGGACTGCGAAGTTAAAGGTCTCAGGTTCGAACCCACGGCACACACCTCTCGTCTTTTCGAAGATATGTGTGTATTTATCATACATATAAATTATCGCTCGCTAACGGTGAAGGAAACATCGTGAGGAAACCTGCATGCCTGAGAGTGCCTAATAAGTGCTTCAGGGTGTGTGAAGTCTACCAATCCGCATTTGGCCAGCGTGGTGGACTATGGCCTAACCCTTCTCATCATGAGAAGAGGCCTGAGCCCAGCAGTGGGACATGTATTAAATACAGGGCTGCTATTATTATATATTTATTATGTTACCCACAAGGGTGTGGCAGAGGTATATTACACGCATACTTCCACCTGTTTTGTTCAGGTCACATGTGATAGGGGGTGATCCTATTGCAAACTAATCCGAAAGCCAAGTTCTGCTGATAATAAGAATTTCCTAACATCCTAAGTGTTATTACTTTTGCCTGACCCAGAAATCATCTGAACTGAACTAGTGGCCTTGCAGTGAGAGGCTGCATATGCTGAACAGAAGACTATGTACTAATTAGGTGGTTTAATATGACCAACTCAGAAAAAATGCAAATTAACAGTTAATATTCTTATTAAGAGTATTAAGACATACAGCTACATGTTGAAACATTCATTCTTAACATACTTCAACATTTATCATACATAAATAACACACTTTCTACAACCCTATTGTCTACCGATACAATTACATGCTACCCCAGTATAGTCATGAATTAAATGTATAAAGTGACAGATATTGTGCTACAGCATAAATCGTGAAATTGATAAATTTATGTATAACATCGTTTAATATATATTTTACAGAAAAATTATCTAACTAAATATAAATTAAAGATTAATAACTAAATATAAAAGAAAAATTAAATGACTAATAATGAAAATATATAACACACACACACATACAATCAATAAATTAATGAAATGAAATAAAATAATAAATCACATTATGCATCATAAAATTCCTCCGCATCACTGTCCACAGCGGATACCGTGCCCAGAAGGCTGGCAGCATTGCCACGTTGATGTATTATTATTTATTTTAAATTTTTTAACATAATAATATTTAATTTATTTTAACTTTTTAAATTTGATAAATATTGTTTTTAATAATTTATAAGCTTGTAAAAACTAGAAACACTGTCAATTAGTTTGTATTACTATTTATATGTCAGGTATCTTGATTTTATTCTGTTGTGTGCAAATGAAAAAGAAGCTCAAAATATTTCTCAAATAAAAATGTATTACCTGATAAAGATCCAAGAAAGCTCTGTCTCTTGCAAGTTTCCACAGTAGGCGTCAAAGGCAAACGCGAAACACCAATCTCTTCAACCTTCTTCGTCAACAAATCAACATCATTCTTCATAATTTCAACCATTTCCGTCACACTCATACCTTTATTCACTTGTTTCTTCTTCGTGGTGCTATTAATATTTCTTGGTCTAACTGTTGGTTTAGTCTTTGGTACCTCAGGAGTATTAGGGACCTTTTCTGTATACAACTTTTTCTTACTCTTTTTGTCCGTATCAGTCATAGATATATCAACTTTACGTTTAATATCAGAATTTGTTAAGTATAACATTTTATTCCGTTTTAAATCATGGCGAATATTTTCCTTATCACTGCTATCATCGTCAAACTGTAGTTTCTTTGATACCATTTCATAATTGTCATATTTGGCTGAAATAGCTTTGAATAACTTTGGTATAGATTTCCAAGTTTCGCCATACAAATCACTGAGTAGTTTCTTCTGTGAATGTTGTATTTTTTTTATTGAGCATTCTTCACGGGATTCGTTAGCTATGTCTTTGGATGTGGAAGGTGTGGGTTCGTGCCTGGGTGTGGCTGTGATGATGTTCTGCGCTGGCGACCAGCCACCAAAGCTTGGTCGAGATTCTCTGGTTGGAGATGCAACTTCTCTTGAGCAATCAAATGATACCTAAAATTCATGATTAGTAAAATGTGAAATATGAAATTTGAGTTTGTTTACTTTTGTATTATCATAAATTCCAAAATTTCAAGTTAAAATGTATTAATTTAGACAATCTTTCATTTATAGGCAAATGGTGGCATTTTTTAATTTAATTTTCGTTGATAAGAAATAAATAATATATTACAATAACATCATACTCAAGAATAAGAAAAAAAACACAATTCATCCAAGTATATTTTGTTGGGGCTGGCAATTCATATAACTCAATGTGCAAAATAAACAAGTGCTGACAGGAAGGTAACTTGGCCAGCGAGGTGGTCTATAGCTTATCCCTTCTCATCATAAGAGGCGGCCTGAGCCCAGCAGTGGGACATTTATGAAATATTGGGGAGCTAAGTGAAGAAATTAAATTACAACAGGCCTAAATTGCCTAATCAGTTCAAATACTTACATTGCCAGCTTTACTGGGCGGTTCTTTACTTGCAAGTGCAATAATAGGCAGGTCATCTTTAAATGACACGTCACAGGAGTCATCTAATACTATCGGAGAATATATCTTTTGGGTTGAGTGAACCTGTAAATAGCAACAATTTTTTTTTTAATTATAACTAGATAAAAAGTTATTAAAGAAAATACAGGTATGACAAGCAATGCAATGCCACAGGGTTCAACCCAACACTTTCAAGTTTCGCAATACCTGCCCACATGTAAAATCCCTTTGTATCTAAATTAACAAAACTTAACGCCTATATTATCTAGAAGGGTGTGGCAGAGATGTATAACACCCACATTTCAGCTATTATATTAAATGTTTAGGTCCTATGTGACAGGGGGTCAGTCTTTTGCCATCCACCTGGCACTTTTTCAAAGCCATGCTGATAATGAGTACCTAAATTTAATTTATTGAGGAATCCTTTATCTTTTCTTCCTAATATTATAAATTCGAAAGTAACTTTGGTGGTCTGTCATGCTTATATGTATAAACTAAAGTACTCAGCCGATCTTAATGGAAATTGGTATGGTGAAACTTAAAGGCAGAATAGTATTAAAGTGTTTTAAGAATCAGCTGATTATTAATAATGTGAAAATACCATTAATATTTATTTGCAAAATGTAGCACTAAATATAAGATATATGGAGTGTTCAATGATCTTAATACGAGTAAAATTTAGTCACACGCGATAAATATGTATGAATATGCAAAGTAAATTTAGAACTTGAAACTTACAGTTTTGGGTAAATCCGACCTCAATCTGTCAAAAGATTCGTCAAGTATTATAACATCTGAACTGCGGTTCAATTTCGGTTGCTCCCTGGTCGCTTTTACTCTAGACTTCTTCAAGGAAAGCTTTAAAAACCCTGAAATAGCACGTGAAGATTCAGAAATAATACTCGATAGTAAACAGTAATAAATATTAGATTTTACTTACGGTGCCTTTGGCTGTGTTGTGCGGTTTTAGTGTCCATTATAGTTTTCTATTATTTTGTGCTAAATATCCATGAAAAATTAAAAATATTACAAAAGGTAGTCAGCCGTTGGTGTTTGACAGAGTTTGATAATTAATTTGACAGCTGAGTGTGAAAGTTACCAGTTGAAGAAATATGTTTTCTACCCAAGATTTGTAACGGAACAATAACGGTAAACTGCGGTTTTTTATAATACTATAAAATATTATATTGAAACTTTCAAAAAGTATATTGAATTTTTAATTATTTATTCAATTGTTATGATATTGCTTTATTATACTTAGATAATATTATATACTTGATTTTTACTCTTTCTCGATTTTCTCTCTTACAATTACTACTAGATGGCGTTATTCTCATTTAGATTAAGGTGGAAGTCATGTGAACCTTGCTTAGCGACTACTAGATGTCACTAATTTAATATTTCAATCATTAATTTTTTTGGAACATTTTTGCAAACGAATTGTATCAAAATTATTCATTATTATGTAAATTGAGTAAATAAATGATGAACAATTGGTAAGTTCATTCTGAATGTAAAATAAATACCACAAGTTCATTCCTTACTTGAAAAGAGTTGACTCAGCACTTTCTGTGATAATAAGTTCATAGAACCTTCGCGGCGTAATATGCCTTTCGTTTGCGTGTTTACGCAAGCACACAAATTGAAGTTGGGTGCACCATCGCGCAAGTAGGTCAAGTTATATGGTACTTAGGGCTGCTATGGGTCCGAATGCCCCCAATTTGTTTCAAGCGTTTGAGAAGCAAAGAATTTTGTGAAGCCTTTTCTTGTTCTCAGATTTTAAGTAAATGAAAGAAATAGACAATGATCATAAGAGCGAGATCTAGGCTCTGGTTACATATCCTAATCTTTGTCAAGCGCCTCCTGGGGCCTATGAAAATAAATGATTTGAATTTGAATTTGTGAATAAATATTAATAAGTGAGTGCGCGGGCAACCACTGTTTTACCTTTAACTTGCCGCAAAATAGTAGGTAGACTATTTATATAGCTTTTATATACTAAACTAATTACTTTCATTTATGTAATATTAAAGTTGAAAAATTAAGAATCCAGCAGGACTCGAACCTGCACCTCTTGGGTATACGCCCCAAGTGCTTTGCCAATTCAGCTATGGATTCGTATGCTGCCGGACTCGAAATTTCTCAACTCTTTTTGTGCCAGCTTTTAGCTAGACGAACCTTATTTGGTTTTAGCGCCATCTATGTGATGTAATAAGTACTATTCACATACTGTAAGTTTGAATTAAGATCAATACTGTTACAGTCAAGAGATGACGCATTTTTATCAAATACTTGTAATATTTTAAAGCAAATTTTAGCTTAATAGCATGCATAGCAAAGCTAAAATTTGCTTTAAAATATTACAAGTACTTTCATTTACATATCACATCACGCCTATATTACCCAGAAGGATGTGGCATAGGTGGATAACACCCACACTTCACCTGTTATGCTTCGTTCCCATGTGATAGAGGGTGAGCTAATCGCTATCCATCGAGCACAATTCTACACTCTGTGCTACTACTAAGATTTTTTAACGGAAAAACCCAAATAACAGAGAATTTTGACGACCGGATGACAGAATGGGTACCTGCCTGCGACGCTGAGGTCGCGGGTTCGATGCCCGCTTAAGAGCGTGTATTCCTTTTCAAAATGTAACTGTCAATTTTTGTAGTGTTTTGGGAATATTTCGTAAAAACTGAATGAAAGTATGATTCTATTCAACTAACTTTTTAGAATGCAAGTTTTGAAAGGTAAATATGACAATTACATTTAATAACTAAAGCATACTTTTCTATTTTATCAGTTGAAAGAGTATTAACTGTTAAGTTGATAAATTACAAAATTATGCTGTATTTACGAATGAAATTGTTATATTTACCTTTCAAAACTTGCATTCTAAAAAGTTAGTTGAATAAAATCACACTTTCATTCAGTTTTTACGAAATATTCCCAAAACACTACAAAAATTGACAGTTACATTTTGAAAAGGAATACACGCTCTTAAGACAAATCTTTGTGTGCATGAACATGGAGTTTGTCTTAGTCTGGATGTTTCTATGTATAAGTATGCATTTACAAAAGAAAAGTATATATTAGTATCAGCTACTCTAGTACCCATAGTTTATCTACTTAGTTTGGGACTAGATGGTGTTGTGTGTATGTTGTGAAATATTTATTTTATTTATTTATTTGTTATAACACTTTTGTCGCTAGCAAGAGGAAATCTTATCATACTTATAACTAAAAAAGTCTTTGTGATGACCCTAAATTTACCATGCTTCTTACGAAGTAATTTGGGCAGATTCATTCATTTCTTATCTATAGTTACTGCATAATAGGTTAAGATTGTAATCGTAAAAAGCAATCTGTCTGACAAGTTCATTTCCGCTCAAATAATACACGCCTTTATAACACTACCCAGAATTCTGTGTCTAAGATGCAAAACTCCCCACTTAATCTACAATAAGGGGTGAAAGATGAACATTATACCGGGTACAATCCAGCCAGACTTGCAGCTCACGGAAAGCACTAGTCTTCTTCTTCGTCGTGTCGATGGCTGAGTCAACTTTGATTGGTCCAATAAGGGGTCACTGTTATAGCGCTCTCGTCGGCGTTCATGAGCGCCTCTCTTGTGCAGGTGGTAGGGCATTTTGGACAGTCAGTAGGTGGTCAAGGTTTTGACTTGCCATCGTGGTGAAAGGATTAGCCAATTCGCTTTTAAGATCTCGCGAATAGCCCAGGGTGCGCCGGACGTAGGGAATTGTTGTGTACGTCACTCGGGGAGGCTCCTTTCATGCACCCCACTAGTGAGCAGTTACGAGAAAAGGTTATCCGAACCCCAGCAGCGGTGTATGGAAGGGCGAAGAGGGGTTAACCCCGGTTACCAGGTACTTAGGGGCGACAGAGTCGGAATATCTCTAATGCAAAGAAGATACATATAAGCTTATTGTCCACAAGTATTGCTAATGCTAACCTAATGGTAAATTGTATTAGTGGGCAACGCATCCACCGAAAGTGCTCCCGAGGGGTTAAGGGCGAGAGTCAGCTACGCCAAGGCTGCCTTCAAGAGCAGTACGACCTTCATTATTTGACCTTGAGAGAAATTATGATGTTGTAGTCGTGACATAAGTAAAATTATTGAAAAGATCGGCTCATAACTGTATTAAATTAAGTTAGTGACGTAAATGCATTGTATTTATTTTTAGAACTAGAAAATAAGAGGTTTACTTTTTGTGGCATTCAAATTGAATTTACTTTCATAATTATTTTGCTATATACTACATTATACTGTCTCCTGTGGTCTTTCCATACATTAATCTGTTAGGTTTAGAATACCATTAAGACTATTTTTCAAGTTCTGTATAGATTTTGTAGTTCATTATCGAATAAATACTCCTTATTTGTAAAATTAATAAGGGATCATCCATCAATCATGTTTGCACAAAATGGAATAATCACGCAAGGGTCAAAAGATCACCGAACATTTAATGTCTACAAAAAATAATATTAATCAAAGCTAAAAGGTTGCCAAAGACAATAAGAAAGACATTAAAAAGAAGTCATACGTATTTTATTTCAATTTTCTGTATGGATCATTAAAAAATAAAAGGGGATGATACACGTGCTAGCTATCTCAAATCACACCGAAGGCTGAATACAGGATTGTCCTCGGCCTCGCTTGTCTAAAACTACTGGCTGTAAAAAAAAACCTACGAAAATAGATCTAAGAAAATGCGAAAGTTTGTGAGGATGTGTCAATGTTTGATACTCTATTGCTCATAAACTACTTAAAGGCGGGTACAGACTGCTGCAACGCAACATGCAATGCAACACGGCCACCAATGTGTACCCGGCTTAATAAATTTTTATGAAATTTGGCTCACATGTAGCATAAACCTGGGAAAGCTTTTTATTGACGATCCTTGACGGTGGAACCAGAGAGCATGCATTTAAATAGAGAGAATTATACGTTACAAATGAGATTATTCCTACTGCGCGAGCAGAGCTGCGCGTCCCAGATAAAATTTACGTCAAAGTTTAGAAATGTATGGGTTTTGACAGGATTTACCCGGCCTGGGTGAAATTTGACAGTCCAATTTTTGAAAAGTATAACTATCTACCTTTATCATCTATAATCTAACCTAGTTTTATATTTGTGTTCTTCTTCTTCGTCGTGTCGATGGCTGAGTCAAGTTTTATTTTGACTTGCCGTCGTGGTGAAAGGATTAGCCCATTCGCTTTGGAGAACTCGCGAATTGCCCAGGGTGCGCCGGACGTAGGAAATCGTTTACGCCACTCAGTGAGGCTCCTTTCATGCACATGCAGAAGAAGAATAAGAAGAAGAAGAAGATTGGTCATATTTGTGATTGTTTCAGGCAATTACTACTGCTGCAATGGCTACGGTAATTGCCATCTGGCAGGCCGTAGCTTGCTTGTCACCTTAGTGGAATAAAAAATACAGGATAAATTTTGATGAAATTTGTTTTAATTTAGGGCTCTTACCCACGACCGAATTTTTGAAGGACCGATAATAATTGGGCCACTTCTCATATTCATTATACCTCTGACTGATTTTGCGTTAGTGCGTTCCTTTGATTATATAATTCTGCGTTCATTGTCGAAGAAACTTAGATTAATATTTATAGCGGAACGGAACGCGGGCGGAACCTAGTCTTATATATTTCATGAAAAAAAGATTATTCGCGGAAAGGACCTTCAAAATGATGTGACATTGAATAAACCACAAATATCAGACGAAATTTGGTAGTCAAATATTGTAATCTTACACGTATCTATGGTAATTCTTAAAAGAGGAGCCTTGTAGTCTGTAAAAACTTCAAGGCTATTAGGCAGTATTAGGAAGAGCCTTACAAGAGATATCGTAATTTTGCGTGTTTTTTCGCACTGTGACCTAATTCACTAAAGCTTCGATTTCCTAGGAACAAATGTAGTGGTTTCGACTAGAGAGCGGTGATCGACCTAACGTATTACATATTAATCGTGTCACGGTAATAATATTACGGCCGCATTATTCCACACCGCTTTCCTAGGAAATCGAAGCTTTAGGTCGATCACCGCTCTCTAGGAAACCACTACATTTGTTTTACATAGGCAACGTTCTAGTGACGTCATTGTACCGTTATCTTTACGACCGCAATATTCCACACCGCTATGCTAGGAAACCGAAGCTTTACTCATCACTGACATATACTGGTGGATACAGATAAAATCAAGATCAGATTTCAAGAGATAGATGTTAAGTCAACTTGAAGAAAATTGACGTTGAATTGACAGGAAATTTTCCCCAAACATGTCTAATTTTATCTGGAAAGCGCAGCTCTACTCGCGCAGTGGCAATAATGTCATTTACAACTTATAATCTCTTTAGTTTAATTCATGCTCTCTGCAAAGATCTTGTCGGTTTTGAAGATGTCAAAAAAAATGGCACGGGTAGCGCGTGCTGCGATTGGCCACACTCGAGTGTGACACCATCCAGTCCATTGGTCAACGAAGTGCAGTACAGCCAATTAAATTGCCAACTTCACTATCGGCGTGATACAGCCTATCTATTTAAAGCTGCAACTCACAGTCACATATCAATTTATAAACACGAGTACGCAAATCTAATCTAACAATCGCACGTTTATAAGCTTATTGCGTCTTGCTAAACGAAAAAAAACATATTATTATTATTATGATAAAAAAACAGCTGTGATAGCCGAGAGGTGACCGTAAGACTGTGAAGTTAAAGGTCTCGGATTCGAACCCGCTGCACACACCTCTGTCAATAAATCGTTAAGATTCGTCTTTTCGAAGATACATGTGTGTATTTATCTTGTAAACTTTCGCTTGCTAACGGTGAATGAAAACATTATAAGGAAACCTGCATGCCTTAGAATGCCTAAAAAGTACTCGAGTTAGTATAAAGTCTACCAATCTGCACTTAGCCAGCGTGGTGGACTATGGCCTAACCCTTCTCATCATGAGAAGAGGCCCGAGCCCAGCAGTGGGACATGTATAAAAAATAAAGAATGGCACAACAGACCTTTGTTATTCACAATTATTATTATATTATAGATAAAAAAAGGTTAAACTTGTTACTTACTTTTATTTTGACTTTAAGTAAAACAATTGTTTAAATATTATAATACACAAAGTACATACATATTAGACTACTAGGTGTTAAAATATATGTCTGTTTATCTACTTTACCGAATTATAAGTGAGAGTGTTGGAAAATGAGAATAACTGCAGTTTTTTTTCTATTTATCAAACAAACTTTGACTCTTCACTGTACAAATTGGGGAAGCTACTCATGAGAAGTTAGTAGCATGCATTTGAATTTGCTTAACTTGGAAAGTAGATCATTTTTTGTTATTTAATTAAACGGGTTAACGGCAACATACATATAGTTTAATAAAATAGGTCAGCTAACGCCAATTACAAGCAGCAGCATAATGGTATCATTAAACAACCTTATACAATATCATTAAAAAGTTTTTCAGTTTATAAGACAATTTAGTGTTGTTAGTTGCGTTATTTTAAAACCCGATTTTTTATTCAACACCTTATATATAAGGCTTTCAATGACGAACTACTAATTGATTATACTATTATGCTTAGCAAATTATACTAAGAAACAGTTGAAATGGGACCGGCAGGATTTGATTCAAATCCTGCCGGTCCCATATCTTTTTCAACTGTTCCTTAGGACGAACTAACTAGTTGTTTTGCGTGGTAGGGAATAATGTATTTGTTCTACCCTTGCCCTTAAAATCGCGCATGCGCTGTAAGCGTCGGCGTTGCGGCGTCGACCATAAAATGGCGACTATTTTCTATAAATAAAGTACAATCCAGACAATATTGCAGCTCTTGCAGTGTTTCTAATCATTTAAAAAGACATTGCAAAACGTTTAGCTTCAGTGCAACTACTCAATTTGGTTTCGACAAGTTGTGAAATAGAAAAAAGAACGCCGCGACAGTGACCTCTGACACTTTGACCAACCGTTCTAATTAGAGATGTGTCGCTATTAAAATCGTTTCTGTGGAGAGGTCAAGTTAATGTGGAATCAGCTGTTTTGAAAAATCGAATGCTGGACTTACAAAAATCGTGAATTTCGCCAGTTTTACGTCAGTTTTCGTAGAGTGCGGGTGGATATTTGCACCGATAATGTAATGGTGAGTGTAGTCGGTGGTCGAAATAGTGACATGTAGAGTAGTGTCATAGTGTATTGTCTAAAGTGGAATGCGTAAACCGTGCTTTTTCCTAGACCCAGTGTTAGTGGATGTTGTGTGTAGACTTTTAGTTGTCTTGTATAATTTGGAATGTTTTTACCTGATGGTACAAAATCGATAGCCCAGCCACGTGTTCTTTCACAGTGATTGCATGATACACCTTACGATATTTAAGTGAACAACTCAATTATGTGCTATCGTTTGATTATCTCGCAAATGTAGTATAGATAATAATATATAATATAGGGTGCACATGTCGGTACACTCGTCACAAGTTGTAGTCCAGAAAAAGCCGGTAGGTTCCAAAATAATCTCGTTTATTAAATATCTTTTAGATGTCTCAATATTGATTTTGATTAAATAACGTATTTTCAAAGATTAAAAATCATGAGCTTATTAATCAGCTGATGTAGATTTAATCTGTATAGGATCGATTTAAAGGTGATAAAATATTGAAATTTTAAAGCATGTTGTTGTTTTGATGACAAGAAACATGTGTATTGTCGCGTGATTTTGATATTCGTTTTGAAAATAAATAAGCATGGAATTTATTACCAAGATTATCTGAATCTAAAGTAATATTATCAAGTGGAAAGATTTCATTTATTTTTGTTACGATTTAACTCAAAATGTACAAGGCATTTAAAAAAAAAAATCTTTATTATAAGTATGCTAGATAATTCTTAAGTAACTTAGACTGTATTTTATTAAGCCACGCGCGCATGTTATACTCTGTCCATTCCTTTATTTTCTTTTTGACAGAGCACGCCTATGAATTACTGTTTTTTTTTGTCAGATTAATGTACTACAATAATAATGTATTTTATTGACAAGCGACACTTTTTAGGGAAGTTCACTGTTTGTAACAAACAACCACAGACTATAAATCAAATCATGAAATGAAATAAATCGATCATTATGAAAAAGAATAATTTGACTTTTTTATGTGTATTGTCTGTATTTAAAAAAAAAGAATATAATAATAGTATCATTATTCCATGAATAATTATTTGCAAGAAATTAAGTCGAAATCTTGGAATGACATATCAAAATGTAAACAAAGGTAACTAGGAAACCGTCATAGACTAAGTATGTGACATTATTATTATATTATTATTTTGTATATTTATTTCATCTAATAAAAACTACTAATAAACGAATAATTAATAATGAACTAAAATCATTTCGATGTAATTAATCGATTGAAAGTTCTTCTTAGACAACATTGATTATGATTTCAAATCGAATCAGTAACGTGTGAAGGCATCCCTAAATGTAATCTGTCAAAAAGAAAATAAAGGAGTGGACAGAGTATAGTCTCTTGTTATCTTTTATGCTCAAATGTTAAATGTAATTATTTTCCCCTGGATATTTATTCAATTTTGTCCTTAATCACCTCAAAAACTGTCATAAAACTTAAAAAAAAAAACTATTTTAATAGAATATTTATTTGAATGAAGCGGGTAATAATGCGTTTATATTGTTACTTATTATGTGGTTATATAATTGTTAGTCTCTTGTTATCGTTTATGCTCAAATGTTAAATGTATTTATTTACCCTGGGTATTTATTCAATTTTGTCCTTAATCACCTCAAAAACTACCATAAAACTTAAAAAAAAAACTATTTTAATAGAATATTTATTTGAATGAAGCGGGTAATAATGCGTTTATATTGTAACTTATTATGTGGTTATATAATACTCCTTTCACCTTGTTTTAATAACAGGGGTGTTTATATTATACTATTGCGTTATGAAAATAATAGTAATGTTTTGCAATAAGAAGCTTTTAAAAACAAACTTAATTTTTTTGTGATTTTTTTTCTTTATTTAGTATGAAGTATCGTGTAATCTTAATTCACCTGTTGAATTAATTAAGCATACCATTAACACCGAAATTATATAACTATTTATCATTAATCCTTTTTAACCTTTTAAATCGCTTAGTGATAAAAAAATCGTTATCCAAAGAAATTCTATAAAATAAAAAATAAAATAAAAATATTTTTTTCTCTTTCACTTATTGGTTAAAAAATACATTAGAATGTTGTACGAATAGAGACTGGTGTCTGATTAAGGATATACCTGTAGATCAGATCACTAAGAGTATTATTAGTACCAGATTTGTCTTAATGCTAGTTTTACAGTTTTTACAGTTGAATATAAATGACTAATTTGAATTAAGGAGTAAAACTATTAGTAAATTTAATATTATATTACACGCTAATATTATAATTTTTTGTGTAATATTCATGAATCACAAAATAAATATCGCCTGATAAAATATTGTTAGCAATATGTCACAACTTGTGTCATTGATGTTATGAATATCATATCAATCATTGTAAGCACAATGAAATTGTGAAGGGAACCCATAGCATTTACTTGGTTAGCTTAGTAAAAGTTATTATTTTACTATGGGTCCTATTTAAAAACTGTTGAGTAAGATTAATTAGAGCAATAATTATAACAGTGATTCAAAATTTTAAACGTAAAATAGCACACAGTTTTTACAATTGTTGCGGTTGTGTGTGTTTGTGTGATTTGTCCTACGAGTAATTGCGATTGGTAATTGCGAAAGTGTCAGTCCTTTATTTGTAATAATAATAATAAATAAACGAAACCTGTCATTTTTTAATTTGCAAATTGCAAGTAAGCTTTAAAAAGAAACAGATAACCTTAATAAATAATATAAACAAATAAGTCTAGCTTTTTTCATGTCAATAATGACATAACGTATTATATCGTTAATTGCTTTGCGGGGTCTCATTCTCTCATATCCGGGAGCGTCGGGAAAAATTGTTATTTGGGATTGTTCCGTCAGGATATTGTCAATAGCAGCACGTAATTGGGATTGGTGATAGGCTCTCCTTCTATCATAATATGAGACCTAAAAAAAACCGACTTCAAAAAGTAGGTAAACTAAAAACCAAAAAATAAATTTACTTCGAACAAAATAATACGTTTATACATTTAGTTAAATAGAAATTATTAAATCATTATTTTATAATTCTAAAGTCGGTGTCAGGTAAACAATAACAGATAATATCAGTCTTTCTAACAACTATTTTAAATTAAAGCCTTTTAAATTTAAGGGTTGCCCTCGATTTCTCTAGGATCCCATCATCAGAACGTGATTTGAAAAAAATGGGACCACATGACAAGTATATCCTTTCAGACAAAAAAAGAATTTAATTTAAAAATCGGTCTAGGCGGCTTCGAGTAATCGGCGAACAGACATAAAAAAAAAAAAAATACAACCGAATTGAGAACCTCCTCCTTTTTTTGAAGTCGGTTGTAGCATGTGAAGTGTGGGTAATATACACCTCTGTCACACCCTTCTGAACAATATAGGCGTGATGTTATGAAATACTTAAAGAAAAGTAGGTAGTGGCCTTGCGCTTCGCTGGTTCGTCTTATTTTTTTTTTTTTTCGCAGCCTGTAAGGACGCCCAATGTTGAGCAAAGGCCTCCTCCAAACTTTTCCACACCTGACGGTCTTGGGCTACAAGCATCCACTTAATCCCGGCTGTCTTATCCAGGTCGTCGGTCCATCTGGTAGGAGGCCGGCCCGATCTTATTACAGATAGTCAAGTATAGCAACTCTGTTTATCAACTCATTAAAAAAAAAAACATAATTATTTATTTATTTATTTAACACTTTATTGTACACAAAAGATTACAGAAAAATAAACATATTACAGTAAGAGTATACAAAAGGCGAGCTTAACTCAGTGCTTGAGTTCTCTTCCAGCAAACCTAGAGCAATAGAGGAGACGATGATGCCATAGAGGGCAAGATACCATAGAGGCAATAATTAGTTATAATAATATAACTAATTATTCTGCGTCAGAGTTCTTCGTACATGTATTTTAAAATATATGGGTATTTTTGAAAGAAGAATTTACTAAGTCAAAACAATTCAATGTTTGTTCTAATGACTTTTTAAATTTAAGGTTAGGGAAGATTCAATAATTACGTGACCTATTTTTTCAAGTTTTATGTTAGATGTGGTCAAAACTCCATATTTTGCAATTCCAATAAAGTTTTTGGTCAAACCAAGCCAATGTTTAGGTATTATAATTTATCAAGGTTGACAACGTGGGTGAAGACGCAAGCGGGGGCTAATTCTAAAAGAGAAAAGTTTTATATGAATGCACGAATATAATGGATGAATGTTAGCTGTATGTAAAAAATATTCATAAAATGATAATTAGTATAAATTCAAAAATATTTTAGCGCCAAGTTATGTCTGCAATATTTTATTGTTGAGTGTTTCATTGTTTTAAAATTTTAATTATCATGTTTATGTGCAATTAATTCAGTTTTTATCTTACTTATTTTCGTTAACGATTTGTTAATTACTCATAGTAATTAAATTATGTAGAAAACATGATTTATAGTTCTTATAGCAACGAAGTAAAAATAATACGGCGCATACGCATTTATACAAATTCATAAACTGTAATTTTAATTACAGAAACTTTAAATTTATATAAAGTCGAAGAGGTAAAAATATTGAAATATCTAACAAAAAGATAATGGCAGCGGTGGGATTCGAACCCACGCCTCCGAGGAGACTGGTGCCTTAAACCAGCGCCTTAGACCGCTCGGCCACGCTACCGTTAGAATAGCGATCGAAATTATCTATTCAATACTAGAGCTAATGAATAATATCAAGTCCTTGATTCTATTTTTGTCCGGACAAAAGTGTTTTGCTCGAGCTGCCAAGTATCGGTTTGAACCGAAATGTTCGGTATTGTGTCAAATATTGCAAACAATTTAAAGTGGCAAATTTAACTTAATTTCAATACTATTTTCGATCACTAATGGCCATGGTTAGAAATGGTACCATCAATGCCATGCATCAAACACATTAATATTGTTAATTAAACTATCGTTCGATGTTACCTGCGGTGAAATAAAAAAAATCCCTGTATTTTCCGCTTTAGAAAGTGGTGGAAAATTGGATTTCCATTTATGGTCAAACTATTTAACAAATTTAAAGTTACCAACCTTAAATTAATTACTAATAATTATTAAATTACCAAACACTTTTCGGTGCCTACCTCCGTTTTTTTCTTTATTATATTACGTTCGATCTTGCAGGCTAAGCAATGCTAACCGTGGTCGGCCGTGGATGGGCTACCATCTTTAACATAACAAGTTTTCCTCCGTGCCCCGGGGAGCACGTTAAGCTGTCGGTCCCGGTTGCCATTTGAACATCTATGGCAGTCGTTAGAGCGATCAGAAAGTCTGATAACTACTTATTGTGGTCAGTAAACTGCATCTAAAATTTTATCAAATTCGGCCCAGCCGTTTCGGAGATTAACCGATACAAACAGACAGCTAGAGAAAAATAAAAAACTGTTTTTTAGGCATAGGTATCATGCAAATATATCTGCTGAAAAAAAACATAATCATTAAAAACAAACAATTCAATTTTATTTATTTGTGTATATTGACTATATATGCAGGCCACGTTTAGGGCATAATATATATATAATATATAATATATAATATATAAGTAAGGGTTTATGTGATTAAGTTATCATCGTGTTTAGAATTAATAAATAACTTAGATTTTTATCTGACTTCTCAAAGACAAGACTTGCGTTCTTAACTAAGAATTAGAATGCAGGCTAATGGGTCGGACCAGAGATAGAAATGTCAAGATGAAAAATGAAAAAAAAAATACGGTTATACTTTTTCAAAAATTGGACTGTCAAATTTCATAGGAAATTTTCCCCAGGCCGGGTATCAAAATTTATTTATTTATTTATTTATTCATTTGCGAATATGGGTACATAAAGATGGTACAGAGGTTTTTTGATTCATCCACATTCAGCCATGTAGCATGCAAATAGTTTTAATTTTATAATAATAATAATATGAATTCATGCAATAATTAGGCTTATTAAATAACAAAATTCGATTATTGAAATTGAAATAATAGTAATAATGTCAAATTTAAAATAATGTGATGAATTCAAAATTAAATTAATGAGAATCATAATAAAGTGTCAAAAAAATACAAAATGATGTCAAATGAAAATTATTTCAATTAAACAATAAATATTTTTAGAATGTCATAAATGAAATAATGATACAAATTCAATAAATCTCCTTAATTATTAAAAATGTGTTATCCTTATTGCTGTGTATGTATACTTTTATCTTCAAAAAATTCTCGAATAGAGTAATAACATTTCCTTATGAGCAGTTTTTGGAGTTCGCCCTTAAAAACACTTGTATTAGACTGTAAGCCTTTATAAAAACAATAAAAAAAAAAAACATTGTCTGTACATTTTTAGAATTACATTTCGTAACTTTGACGTGAATTTTATCTGGTACGCGTGGGAATAATATTATTTAAAATTTATAGTTCTCGCCAGTTAAATGTATCCTCTAAGGGTGGGACACGCACCAATATGACAGCCCCCTTAGCACAGCACAATCCCTCTTAACATTTAAATTGGAGTATGACATATTTCCCAGCGACGATCTGCGTAAGATTGCTGACAGCGATTGGATGCGTAAGGCACAAGACCGCGAACTCTGGCGCACCTTGGGAGAGGCCTATGTCCAGCAGTGGACTGCTACAGGCTGATGATGATGATGATGACATAATGACATACAACATTAAACATCAATATATTTGGTCTTTTGACGTTTCAAAGTTGTCAAATTGAAACGTCAAAAGTGTCCATGCAAGCTTTGATGAGAGGGCTGCGCGGGTTGAACTGTTTAAGACAAACCTAAGTCCAAAAGGAAGTTAAAACAGGCCAAGTGCGTGTCGGGCAACGCGCAATACGGTTCCGTAGCTATTCGTGCCAATATATTTAGACTTATTTTCTATTTGTATTAAACAAGCAATTATTTCACACAAGTCATTATTTTCGAAAGTTTTTGTTTATGTACGAACTATTATTATTTGGGGCCCTATTACTCTTGAACTAATAAAGTTACCGTGATAGTTCGCTTTAGTTCCGCTATAGTTTTCCTTGAAAGTTCATTATATATACTACCACCATGATTTTATTCGCATTTTTCGAGGCAACGGTTTAGCTTTTAGAAGGGGCTGCCCTACTTAAGGAATAATTTGCTCTTCAAAGGTAAATTTCTCGCCAAACGGGTCTCTTCATCAAAAACGTCTTTACATACCCTTTTTTTTTAATACCTATCTAATAATACACCACATTATGGGGTACGGGGCTGAGGAAAAAAACATCCCCACTTAAATGTGGGAAGGCAATCGAAAAATATTGTTTTTTCAAGATTTATTCCACCACTTTTTGACAAAGCTAACATACATAATTACATATCCATGCAAAATTTCAGCTTCCTAGCACTAATGGTTTCGACGCTATGCCGCAGACAGACTGACAAACATGTTGAAACTATAAGGGTTCCTTGTAGTTACTGCAGAACCCTAAAAAGTACAGTAAGAAACACGTCCATTTCTATTTATAGACGCAGTTAATTAAAACGGTACATTGCGATTGCAACGATTCCTCGTAGCTATAAGCGCGTACTTCGCTAAACTTCTTATTCTACGGCTTGATAAAACTCGTATTTGCATCTCTCTCTATCATTCAATGTTTGAACGGGACACAAAGATAGAAAGCTGTATATTTACTCGAGTTTATCACGTTTGTGAACTCGGTACTTAGAAACCTATTTTAGTTTATTTATTGATTTGTTAATTATTAAGGTACACCAACAGTAAACATATTTATAATATATGAGATAACACATAAATGTGATGCGAAGTTAACTAGAAATTTCAGAGAGAGACTTACAACTATATAAAATAAAAATAATAATAAATGGTTTAATTTTAAAATAATATTGAAATAATATGGAATCTAAGCAAATAGCTGAGCAATTTATTTTAAAATTTGTTAATAGAATCATGAAATAGATCTGGTATATTGTTCTGCACCCCCCGGGTAAACGGTCAGGTGCTATATAGGTTATAGGTATATATATATATACCGTTAACGCTGGCACAAAAAGGGTTGAGAAATTTCGAATCTAGCAGCATAGGAATCCATGGCTGAATTGGCGGGGCGTTTACCCGACGGCAGTAGGTTTAAATCCTGCTAGCTTCTTAATTTTAAACCTTAATATTTGATTTTAGAAAAACCTATGTTGGCGCCACTCACGCCATTCAGATGGCCTGTGTCAAATATCTATGGCCTGTGTCAACGCTCCCCTAAACGTAATAGGCCAAAAGGCCAGTCCCTTAAGTCACTTTGACAGATGCTTGATAACTGTCAAACAGTTGTCAATTTATACTATAATATTATAAAGAGGTAAAGTTTGTGTGTTTGTTTAATTGTCAGGGGTAATCTCGGAATCTAGTCAGCTAGTTCTTATTATATAAAGCTTGCGATCTTCAACCAAACCCTCTTTTTTCCTTTTTTAATACCACTTTCTTCTAGAAAGGTCGAGCTCACGAAAACTTATCAATCCATTGTACGTAAATTAAAATAAGTTGTAATAAACCGAGTTAGTTACAACATCCTTCTTTTTATTTGTCGAATTGCTCGACAACCTATTTTAGGTTTAATATTTTCCTGATGTATTAAAAGCTACGTACATTTTAAGAGGAAATATCTACCAGTTTCTATGCTATGGATTTGCCGTTATCCTTATAGATACCTAGTACTTACTAAGACTTTGTAACCGTTTATTCGTTTTAAGTAAATTGATTTTGCGACATACTAAGAACCATTTGGAATTTCCTTTTACCGGAATCATATTAAGGTAAAAATCATTTAAAATGACCATTGTGACAAAAATGAAACAAAAATGAAACCGTAACAAAAATGAAACCCGTAACAAAATATAACAAAAATGAAATATTATGGTCTTTTCACAAACAACACAAAAAAGGATTTTTATATATCGACCACTATCCAGGAACAAAAATAAACATAATTTATTTTCATGATTCGTTTAATCAATCAAAAATTCACTTACATCAACAAAAATATTTGTACTCATTTCAACGCAATAATAATAATTATATCCTTTTATAAAAAAAATCAAACATATATATAAAAACAAACTTCTTTCCTCGAAATAGAAATTATCTTTATTCTATATAATTATTACTATCTATTCAGTCATTTCAACGCAATATATCCTTTTATAAAAAAAATCTTTAGGGGGATTGCGCATGCGCGGGTCGTGAGAATCACGTGACCATTCCGTCTAGCCCCCTTTCACAACGCGCGATAAGGAACTTCGTTCCAAAAACACAGAATAAACACATAACCCTCCTTTTGGGCTTCGTCGCAGTTGCGTAGGGAATAAAATTCATACTTGTGAATGCGGAAAAAAATGAATAACAAAAATGAACAAAGGGTTCATTTTTGTTATTCATTTTTTTCACGTGAGAAAAAAAACGTGACGAGTCATAACAAAAATGAACAATCTCCGTACTTGGAATATAACCTCAAATATTTTAAGTCAAATAAGAACATCAATGAGATAAAGCACCTTGCATTTAAATAAAGTTCTTACAAACAGCTTATATTAATCAATTAAATGTATAAGTATTCTCTTACTTTTTAAGTTGGGTGGACAACAAAAATGAGGATTTAAAATTGTAATTTTCGCTCACGACATTAAAACACGCATTCGCTTACTTTTGCATACGATGACAAAATGGCCTATACATAATCGCTTCTGTATCTGATTGTTTACCAAATGGCAACACTCACTCTGAGTATTGCCATTTGGTAATCAACAAATATAACTAAATTATGTGGTGACAAAAATGAATAACAAAAATGAACAAAATAATGGACGTTTATTTAAAGACAAATACTTATTTATAAAAGTAAGAAAATATTATAGATTTACCTGATAACAGTGGCAAATCAACCGTCAAATTCAAATCAACAGTTTGTAACAAAATAAAAACATGTTTTTAAATACTGTTTCCAATATTTTTATTATGATATACTTTGTAACGCTAGTCATGAAGAGGACAAATAATTTTGTAGGGAGAAAATTCGGGCTCGATGCAAAATAGGAATATATTTTACTAAATACTGTTAAAGTACATTGAACTATAAATTTATTTAGTTAGGTAATGTTTCCTTCAGTACAGAAAAGTACTTATAGCTTTAGTTAGAATAGTATTTTGTGAAATATCGGGCGTGGACTAATTTTGATGTCAAAATGGTCATTTTAAATGATTTTCACCCATTATGTACTTTATCTAGTATCGTATCCTTCTTTCTAATATTGTATATTTTATATTTGTCATGTATATTTTAAAAAAAGCTCACATAATAATAAAAGCAGCCCTGTATCTAATACATGTCCCACTGCTGGGCTCGGGCTTCTTCTCATGATGGGAAGGGTAAGGCCATAGTCCGCAACGCTGGCCAAGTGCGGATTGGTAGACTTCACACACCCTCGACCACTTTTTAGGTACTCTCAGGCATACAGGTATCCACACGATGGTTTCCTTCACCGTTTGCGGGCGATAATTTATATGATAAATACACACACACACACATATCTTCGAAGAGACGATTCTTAACGATTAATTGACAGAGGTGTGTGCCGTGGTATCGAACCCGAGACCTTTAACTTCGCAGTCCTACGGTCTCCCACTCGGTTATCGCAGCACGATCGATACGGGCATTGTAATTAATTATGCTACCTCTTAATAATAATATGACTGTCTAGCTTTGTGAATCAAATACTAAAAATACGTAGGTATCATCATCATCATCATTATCAGCCGAGGGACGTCCACTGCAGGACATAGGCCTCACCAATCGAATTCCATAGCGCGGTTCTTGGCCGACTGAAACCAACGACTCCCCGCGGTCTTGACAAGATCGTCCGTCCACCTAGCGGGCGGCCGTCCCACGCTGCGTTTGCCAGTTCGTGGCCGCCACTCTAGGACTTACGTTACTACGACGTAGGTATGACGTCGTAATATTTTTCACATTAAGATTAGATCATTGATATTACTTACTAATTTGCCGGCTATTATCGAGTTATAAAATCTTCGAAATTAGATCTGATATCGCTGTAATCATCGTCTTTTAGTGGTAATGTCACATTTTTATGGTTATTTCTGTTGAAAACGTAACATATAGGAATTTATTGGCCGGCAGTCTACGTCGAATTTTAAAATATTGCCCTGTTAGGAGCGCTAAGCTTAGCGAAAGGGCTATCTCCTATCACATTGGACCTAAGCATAACTGGTGAAATGTGGGTGTTCAGACTCATCTGCTCATCTCTTCTTCATCACCTCGACTTGGCTGTCCATAATTGAGTTTCTACACATCTAATACACAGGGTGGATGCGTCATTTATTGAAACCACACCAACTATAAACATATGTGCTATGCGGACAATGACAGCTGCAGATTATGTAAAATGGAACCGGAAACACCGCTGCACCTCTTTTGCGCCTACGAACCACTGATCCATAGACGAAGCATCATTCTGGGATTCTGGGCCATAATATCTTGGATGCGGATGATGTAAAGTCACTCCCGATCGGACGACTGCTCGAATTTATGGAGACTATTAGACTAAAGAAGAGTCTATAATAAGGCTATAATCACAATAGACCCACGGAGGTCGACGTAAACACCTAAAGCCTCGTCCCAGCAATAATTATACTATAAACATGGTCAGTTCTGTAGTAATTTCCACCAGTGATTTTTTTTAGTAAAAAAACATAAAAAAATATTTTACGTTTTCCAAAGAAATTGCATATTGTTATCATCCAGTGGATAAAGTGCTCTCTAACCTAAAAAAGAAATAATCGGTGGAAATGATCACGGACCATGTATGGAAGCTGTGGTTTCAATGAATGTCGCTATACATACCCTGTATAAAAAACTCACGTCACAGTGTTAGTTATCGAACTTCTCCGAAATGGCTTGCCCGATTCTTATGAAATTGATGTCATTGGTAGGTCTGAGAATGGGTTGTAAGCTTTTTTCATACCGCTCGGTGAAGATGGATACACCACGCGGGCGAAACCGCGGGCAACAGCAAGTGTTATATAAAACTTTCCTGTTATTATTCAAGATAATTGAATTCAAATATTCAGATTATTATCAAATCTCTATTCTAGGCACGACGGGCGATGACAGGGGATTTTCTTATCAAGGTTCTGTAAGAAGGTTACTAGAACATTAATAAATTATACCAGGGATATTCCCTTATATTATCCGTAGTGTATTTGAATTTTAACTATACTGTACCCGCGACTTCGTCCGCGAAACCAGGCTCTGCTGCCGTGTCTTTTATAGGATAAATTTCGGAGAGTGTGCCGACGAACTACACAACCTTATCCCTCCGTCCGCGTTTCACCATCGGACTACCAGACAAACGGCACTCAGGCATCGCTTCACGGTAGATATTCCACCATTACGCACTAAGCGTTTCGCTTCTACATTTCATATGCGAACTGCCAAAGAGTGGAACGCCTTGCCCGAGTCTGTATTTCCGCATGAGTACAACTTGGATCTCTTCAAAGCAAGAGTCAATTGGTATTTCATAGGTAAGCGTGCTCCACTGTAGACCGCATCATCACTTACCATCAGGTGAGATCGTGGTCAAACACGAGCCTATTCACCATAAAAAAATAAAAAAATAAAGCAGTTGTTTTAATTTTCAATTTGTTCTAACTTCTAAAAACAATTTTCGTAAAAACTAGTGGAATGGATTTTGTTTTTTGTTGTAAACCAACTGCCTTAGTTTAAAAAACCACTAAAATTTCAGTGTGTTTAGCCTTCCTCAATAACTCGTCTATTCAACAAAAAAGAGATAATTCAATTCAGACCAGTAATTCCTAAGATAAGCGCGTTCAAACAAACACACAAATTCTTTAGCTTTATAATATTAGTAGATATTGATTATTCAACCGATAGTTTTACTATGCACGTCGTTTCTGTGTGAAAATATTCATTTGGCATAGATCGATCGTTGTATGATGTAGATAATATAAATAATTTTTGCATTATAAAGGATAATGTCTTTAAATTATCCTCCAAGACGAAAAGGTGGTGAAATTGGTCCCTAGGGCCGATATTACCAAATTATCAAAATGTTTTAAATAGTCAACCAGCTGATGACTCAATACAAAACATTTTATCTGTAAAAAAAGTTATGTTTTGGCTTATTAAGGACTTATCAGGAACCTGTAGAACTGGCACCCAGTCTCTTTTTTTTTCTACAGTGTAAAAAAATGAACAATTTCGTTAGGCTTTTATTATTTAGGTACAAAATCTTAGTTTTTAACAAATAAGGCTACAACACCTATCTCGATAAAATAATTTTAAAACTATAATTATGTATATTAGAAAAAAAAGTTCACAAAAATATGTTCAGCTTAAAAATAAAAATTCTAAAATAGATTTTTAGAGATTGTTCTGATTTACCATAATAATATTCTAGTCATAATAACAGCAGTCCTGTGTCTTATACATGTCCCACTGCTGGGCTCGGGCCTCTTCTCACGATGAGAAGGGTTAGGCCATAGTCCACCACGCTTGCTAAGTGCGGATTGGTCACGCGACCTCGTGTACTTTTAAGGCACTCTCAGGCATGCAGGTTTCCTCACAATGTTTTCATTCAACTCTAGCGAGCGATTATTTATTTGATAAATACACACATATCTTCGAAAAGAAGGATCTTAACGATTTATTGACAGAGGTGTGAGTCGTGGGTTCGAACCTGAGAGCAGTCTTACGGCCTCCTACTCGGCTATCGTTGCTTTTCTAGTAATAAAAAAGTATACTTTTAATTAAGTAATATTATTAACTTCTAATTGATTGTTTTTATAGCATTTAGCTATGCTTAGCAAATTATACTATGAAACAGTTGAAAAAGATATGGAACCGGCAGGATTTGAGCCTGCGACCTTACTGCACACCGGGCAGCCGCTTGACCGCTGAAGTGAAGTTAATAAAACCGTACTATGAAGGTCACAATGAGGTCCTGAAATGGCGCTCACTACGTTTAACACTGAGGCGTCAGTTCTAGAAACCTGAAAGAAAGAAAAGAAAGAAAGAAAGAAACGTTTATTTGCCTAAAACATGGTGACAAAAAGATGGTACAATTTAATAATAATACACATGTTTCACCGGATAATCGGTATGCAAAATATACAATGTTATATCTAAGTACTTATATTATATTAAAGTTATAATAAACACTAACGTATTGAAAAAAAAAAATTATATGTTAAAATATAAAGTACTAACAAATAGTTCCACTCTTTACATTATTCGTTATCTCTAGAATCGAATGACATAAATTCGGCTATTGTGTAAAAGCAATGTTCGATTAACCATTTTTTTAACTGTGCTATATATTTATGAAAGGGCAATTCTCTTATATATTTTGGTATCTTGTTATATTTGTACACACATACAGCTACTGTTTTTTAATACAGGGTAGTAGACAACTTATACTTATTTATACTTTAACCTGTGAAAAGTGAGAGAACGTCCATTTCATACAGGCACGCTAGCGTTTGACATAAGTATGCAGCATGATGCAGCAAGCATTATTGGTCAGTATTGGTACTGAAGCGACAACTAGAGGCGTAGATACAGCAAAAACCCGCATTGACTACGATAACTCAATATTATTATTCTCATCACAAAATATCAGGGAAATCACCTACGCGTTCAATCATTGAAGCGAGCGTCATGGGCTGCCCAAACCGCATACATTCATGAGTTAAGACTTCCTTTCTTATTTGTACTCAGTTTATGTCTTAACGGAGGAAAATTAATCCTTAAATAAAGGGATTTTACCTATAGGTTTTAAAGGTGGAATTATTGATGGCATCTCTCCTGGCTTGCCTAGGAGGGAAACAAAGGTGTATTCAACAACCCTCACTCTTGGCCAGTCATGTTTAGGTACCATAATTATGAGACATCTGTTAGGAAAATTTGTAGACTCCGTGAGGCCACTAGAAATTTCTCATTTCACTACCCGGTAATCTATATTTGCCTGTTGGTCTAGTGACTAGAACAATAGGCAAATAGAATCAAAATCAAATGTATTTATTTTTTATTAATTTTGATGACGCCCGCGCTAGTAATAACTTCTGTGTCGCGGGGTGTTTACAAATACATTTCACACAAAGCACACCCAGAGTCAAAACAAAATCTTTGCAGATCACACAAAGATTCGTCCCGCTTAGGGATTGAAATTACAACACTAGCGCTGTTGAGAGCGGTGGGGCAACCGCTTTAATAAAACCACTACACCAACCGTTCACTTAAACGTGTTCGTGCGTGGTACAAATTTTTGACACATGAATCTGATTCAATCACAATGATCTAATCTAATATGGGCTGGACATAAGCCTCTCCCAAATTACGCCACAATAACCAGCCCTTCGCCTTCGGCATCCAGTCTCCTCCAGCGATCTTCGTAGCCGAATCTTGGTCGACATTCCAGGACTCATCTGCTCCAACGGCTATCAGTCCTTTGGTAAACGTTTCATTTCCAATTTATTTCGCGAGCTATGCTGTTCACTTTGCTGGTTCTTTGTCGGAATTTTCCTAAACAGAAAATATTAATCGATTTTTATCGTAGGCACAATAATTATCTTAATTAGTCAGGTGATTTGTTTTGTATCGATACGATAAAGATTAAAGTCAACGTATAACGGATTACAACATGCAAAACTTGGGAAAATTCAAAAATTCCCAAATCACAGATAGATTTTACATTGTGACAAAATATTTTAATCAAATAAAATCATCATTTATTGCAATCATGTGTGGTACAAAGGTCTTAAATATAAAAATGTATATCAACATGATACCCTGTCAGGGCGCGGCAATGTACAATTTGGTACTTAAAACTTATAAAACTTTTTTTTACTAAAAACTATGTCACTATAATATAAAATCAAAATCAACATAAAATCTTGTAAGACTAGTAATAGGAACTGTTTGTTATTTGTATCCTTTTTTTTCTCCTTATATTTAGTTTTGTCCTCAAAAAACTCAGAGTATAAACATTTCAAAAAATAAATATATTATAATTTAATTTTTGCATAAGATGTTTATTTAGTTTGTTTTAAAAAATATTAAAGGTTTCTAAATTCTTTATAGCTTCAGGTATTTGATTGTATTTTTTTATTGCCAAGGAGTATGGACCTGAATCATACATTTTTAAAGTAGAAGTATGTTTTTTATAGATTATAGTCAATTGTATAGTAAATATAGATTGGACTCGGTTGTCGCCTATAACGTTTAGAGAGCAAAATTCTAAAAAAATATGTTTTTTCCTTAAATATCTTCAATATACAGATATGGCAATTTTACAATTTTAATACATGTATAATTAAAAGAAGATGGCCGTGTTATTACAAGATGGCGGATAACATTTTCATTTTTGCAAAGTTTATCAAGTTTCTGCTATCGAAATCTGTATAAATATTATGATATATATCAAGCATTATTAATCAAGTAGTAATCAATCAAAATAAATTAGGTACATATTATCGATTAAATACTCATTTTGATTGGGTAATCTAATTGACGTCATTATTTGTATTACTTTGCTAATTTAAATGTATTGAAAATAATCTAAAAGAGCTTTAGCGACATTTAATGAATTACAAATACACGGGTCTGTATTAATTCAGGGTTAATTTTTACCAAAATTTAATATTTAAAAAAGGAAACTTTTTTATTTTTTGCTAATCGTCTAAAAAAAACTCTCCAAGTGCGAGTCGGACTCGCGCACTTAGGGTTTCGTACCACCATACATCAAAATAAATGTTTTTCTTTATTATATTGGAGTTGATTAAATGAAAGGTAAAATGCGGTTTACTATTTATAACGTATTAAAAAAAAACATTAGATCTCGTTCAAACCAATTTTCGGTGGAAGTTTGCATGGTAATGTACATCATATATATTATATTTACATTTGTCATTCCCTTATTTTAGAAGTTAGGGGGAGGGGGGCAACACATTTTTCCACTTTGGAAGCGTCTCTCGCGCAAACTATTCAGTTAAGAATATATATATCATTTTTAAAGACCTATCCGTAGATACCCCTCACGTATGGGTTTGATGAAAAAAAATTGAGTTTCAGTTCTAAGTATGGGGAACCCCAATGTTTTTTGTTTTTTTTCTATTTTTGTATGCAAATCTTAATGCGGTTCACCGAATACATCTACTTACCAAGTTTCCACAGTAAAGCTCTAATAGTCACGGAAAAAAGTGGCTGTGACATACGGACAGACAGACGGACGGACAGACATGACGAATCTATAAGGGTTCCGTTTTTTGCCATTCGGCTACGGAACCCTAAAAAAGTGGTTCCCAATTCAAATGTTTTTTTTTATATTTGTTCGCCGATTAGTCGAAGACGTCTGGACCGATTTGAAAAATCTTTTTTGTTTGAAAGTGTAAACTTATATTAGTCATGTGGTTCCATTTTAATCAGGTTACGATCTGATGATTCCCATCATCAGTGTCTATGGCATCACTATAGACACAAGTTTATATTTTAGTCTTTGTTTATCTATGCCTTAAGTATAGACAATACAGATTTCAAGACATCCTTTCTTACTTCTGTCATGTAACATTTTTATATTGTAAAGTGTATGTACCTGATGCTGTGCTAGTGATTAATAAACACCATTACTGCGAATACCATCTTTAATTCAGATCTATAGTCCACAAAGACCCCAACAATCAGATCGTAACCTTAGAGATATTGAGAGCTATATATATTGATCTATATTCTTTTTCGTATATTACCTAAAGCTACTCAAATATTTGCATGTAGTAGTCACCATTTCAAGTTGCTGAGCTGATGCTGGAAGGTACAACTCCTCAATGGTTAGGAGTACGGAGATAATTCTTTTAATTTTGGCACCTTGGCCGATTACTGTATTCTTTCAAGTTATACACAGATGAGGCGAGATGTTGGAAATTTCTTAAGTATTTCTTACTATTAGGTGCATTTTGTTAATTGAAGTCGGTTTTTTTGCCGAACAAATGGATGATCTGTTACAGCCGGAAATAAATACTGATCACATATTATTATAGAAGCGGTGGTTACCAAAAATGTCGTTATCTCGTATCCACCCTGTATACTAAAAATCTTGCTCAAACAAGATTACATCTATTATAATAGCTTACATATTTTTTGGCGGCCGTGCCTTTGCCTACGTTTTACGTCGCGTCGATAAGAAATCAATAAAAATAAATAAAATTGTTTGTTTTTAATGTTAATAATAAATAAAATAAATAAATAATAATCTTACTATAGTTGTTTGCACGATACCCTCGCCTAAAATACATTTTTTTTTTGTCTGTCTGTTTCTTTTGGCTAATATTCAAAACGGCTTGACTGAATTTAATAAAATTTTAGATGCAAGTAAATGACCACAAGGTGCGTAACATATGCTACTATTAACCAATGTAACCACCACGCAGACGAAACCGTGGGCGAAAGTTAGTTTGTTTGTTTAAAAGCGCTAATCTGGAGAATTACTGGTCGAATCTTAATTAATCTTTTTTGTGTTTGATAGTCTAACTCTTAATATAGGTCCTTAGATATTTAACATTACGATAAACTTAAAGGGAGCGGAGCAGTAAGGTTGAACGCGGATCCAAACGCGGGAGCAGCTACTACTTAATACAAAGAATTCACGGACAAAGTCGCGAGCAAAAGCTAGTGAAATACAAATTAAATTGAATGCTTATTCTAATTTCACCTTTCACGTAATTGAGATGCGTTTTACTCTTAATATTATTAAATCCGACGTAAGGTGAGGACATTATTATTGAGAATACGGGTTGCTCACGTTACTTTACCCGGTTTTTTTTTTTTTGAAAAGCTTACTAGTAATTTGCAAATACAAATTACTAGTATTCTTGTTAACCCCTCCAGCTGAGCTTAATTCGCTTGTGTTAGGAGGCAGTTCACGTCCGTGGTGTAATGGCCAGGATTCGAACCCGCGATCTCTCGATCGTAAGACCGATGCCTTATCCATTGCGCCATGCAGGTTCGCATACAACTCGAATATCGTTCGCACACCCTATTGGTCAGAACGTAAGCATCGAGTAAACACGCCGTGAGCGGTGCTATGCGTTACACACGATAGTACACTGTACACCCCAAACAGTAAATTGTATATCGGGGATCAGTGTCTTCGCCTTATAATTATGTACATATATATTATTATGTCTCATATTTTATTTATTGTTTACATATTAACATCATGTGTGCGTATGTGCGTGTGAGTGTGTGTGTGTGTGTGTGTGTGTGTGAGTGTGTGTGTGTGTGTGTGTGTGTGTGTGTGGGTGTGTGGGTGTGTGACGCTGATGGGCAGGGTGAGAGTGAGTTCCAACAGGTACCTGTCCTATATGGAGGCACTGGAACAATATTTATGTTGATTATTTTTATAGTATTTAGCTATGCTTAGCAAATTATACTAAGAAACAGTTGAAAAAGATATGGGACCGGCTGGATTTGACCGCAGGCACAAAATGACGTATCATACAGTTGAGAAATTTAGGGTTCTGGTAAGAGGCGACCGTAGCTGGATGGCTAAAGCGGCGGTGCAGTAAGATCGCAGGTTCAAATCCTACCGGTCCCATATATCTTTTTAACTGTTTCTCAGTATAATATTCATGTTTTAAAAAAATATTTTTATGTTTACTAACATAGTTTTAAGAATAATGTTTACTAACACTATAATAATATGGATCTTTGGGTGTGAAATAAATGGGTGAATTTCAACAAGCGATTTTTTTGAGTCATTTCGATGGATTTTTTTAATTTCAATGCTATCTATATTTTTAAGTGACAAATGAAATTTTATTTTATTATTTTGTAACATTGTGTGTGAGTGGACATCAAATATCATCAAAATTTACATAAATATTTAAGGATGAATTTTTTAGAGTCCACTGAAATGAAAAGTGTCTACCGAAATGATAAAAAATTACCACTGAAATGATAAACTGTGCACCGTTTCTTACTGTGTGATAAAATTTTTAAAACAATATATGAACACTACTCAAGCAAATCAGTACTTACGGCGAAATTAAATACACAATTTTGAAACAAATTAAAGGAATCTAGCTCGAGTTATAACAGCCACCGCTTTTTTTTTGGTATATTATAGGGTAGAAATAAATGATATTTTTGCCAAGAGAAGTTACTTACTTTTTGAGAAAAATATATAAAATAAAAAATCATCACATTGCACTACCATTCTCAGGTTTGCCGTGTATATTTTTTGCTTGTGCAATTCACCCAAATGAATATTATTATTATTTTGTTTTTATACGTTTTTGTATCTCAGCTGATGCTGGGGTTTTTAGACAATATTAAATTCAAATCAAATTCAAAATTCAAATTCAAATCATTTATTTTCATAGGCCCCAGGAGGCGCTTGAACACGTCAAAACATTACAAAAAATTATAAAAGTAAATAATAAATAATACTAAATTATACTAATTACAATGATTTGAATAACCGGGGCTCAGATTAATTTTAATCAAACTGTTTAGAATCGAATTAAAATCAATCTAAGTACCAGCTCCGATGGGTATTGCATTATGAGAAGAACTAGTGAGAAACTCATGTGCACCATCTTTTAAAATGAAAAATATAACAATATAAAAGTACATAAAAAAAATCACATAAGAAGAGCAATTCATTTCCAAATACTATTATCATTTATGTAGTCTGAAATACTATAGTAAGCTTTTTGACATAATTTAGTTTTAACATATTTTTTAAATTTACCTATTGATAATTCTATTGCGTCTAAAGGAAGTTTATTGTAAAAGCGTATACATTGACCTGGAAACGAGTTAGAGATTTTATGGAGCCTAGTAGTGGGCACAGCGAGTTTGTTTTTGTTCCTTAGATTTAATTTATGGAGATCACTATTTTTCTTAAATTTCGTTTGGTTTTTGTGGACGTACATTAAATTTTCGTAAATGTATTGAGAATGTAACGTCATAATATGTATCTCTTTAAATTTATTTCTTAGTGTCTCCTTAGGACTCATCATATAGATAGCTCGAATAGCTCGTTTCTGGAGCACAAATATTGAATCTATATCCGCGGCACTACCCCAAAGCAATAAACCATATGACATTATACTGTGAAATTGTAACGGCTTCCCTTGACCAGCTTATACTGGCAATGTATTTGTGTGTGTACTACAATTACCATTTTAATGAGAAGGTACAATGTCCCACTTCCATAGACAATTTATTTGTATACATACTTTCACTATTCATAACAAAACGTACTACTGTGTTTACTTCGGCGGCATCAAAACGTTACGTAATGGAAAGGTGCATGTGACGAACCGGAATGGTGTTTAAATCTATGAAACAAGTTCATTTTAGCGTGTTTATTTGAATTAATTAAAATGTATTAATGAATTGAATATATTTTTATTAAAACTGACGTGAGTTTGTAACATTATTCAAATTATGAAATACGGGTGTTACTCACGTTATGTTAGTCTATTTAGTCGACCGCGGTTTCGCCTATACGTCTAGGCATTATCGTAGAGACGTATCGCACTCTCTTGATAATGCCTAGACGTATTGGCGAAACCGCGGTCGACTAAATAGACCAACATTACGTGAGTAACACCCGTATTTCATTATTTGAATAGAATTGAATATACTTAGATGATTTATTTTGATTGCCTGTTCTAGCGGTCTAATGTAAGCGACAAGGATTAGAGTCTCGGGTTCGAGCAAAAGTGTAATTTTGGATATTAACGATAGAATATTTTTTTTTAGAAAAAAATAATCCAACAAAATAGAACTCAGAAGTAAAAAATAAGTGAACATTTGAAGTTTTGGGTATTAAACTTCGTAACAGACAATCTTATATTTTACTAATTTTGAGTCGGTGCCAAATTTTAAAAATGATTAACTGTCTATTTTTTGTTGCAACTGCGTAGAAATAAATATTCATGTTATTATTTGGCCTATATCATTCGAGGGTTCCCTCAATTTCCCTACGATCCCATAATTGTGACCATAAGATCTTGGGTTCGATTCCCGGATCGGGCAAAGTGGAAATTCACAATAGCAGCAGGGAGTTGGAATTGTGCCCGGTAAATGGCGATAGGCTCACCCCCTATCCCATAAGGGTCGACACACACCAAAAGCGCGTCGAAGCGCAGCAAAGCGAAGCGCAGTTTCAGTGTCATATGAATTTTAACTTTATTTTCATTACTATAATCCTTATTATCGCATGAGAAACTCTACGCTACTACTACTATGGAATTCGCCGGAATGCCCGCGGCGCCGCGTGCATTCGCGCGACTCGTTTGAGTTTCTCATGCGATAATAAGTATTATAGTTATGAAAATAAAGTTAAAATTCATAATATGACACTGAAACTGCGCTTCGCTTCGACGCGCTTTTGGTGTGTGTCGACCCTAAGACCAAAACATAATAGGTGAAATGTGGGTGTTGTTTTACACCTCTGCCACACCCTTCTGGGTAATATAGGCGTGATGTTATGTTATGAGAACCCCTATGCAATCATGGTAATTTTCGTTTGACGTCCAGACTAAGGGGCAATGACCATTCTTACCACGAGGTGAATAACATTAACTTAAAAAAAAAAAGGGTATTTTTAAAACGGTATACGTAAAAGAGGGTGAACATTTAACAAGTCAGGTTTAATATGTACTTACTATACGTGACCTAGGACTCAAAGTTGACGGTTGGCGTAGTGGTTAAAGCGGTTTTAACTGCGGTGGGTTCGATCCCCACACGGGCAAAATCTTCGTGTAATCCGCAAAGATTTGTTCTGACTCTGAGTGTACAGTGGGCCAACGAGTTAGCTATGCAGCGCAAAAACTTCTAGGTCATAGTAAAGACTTACTACACCAGTTATAGATAAATGAGATACATATCTAAATAGTGGGTATATTACACTTATTACATAATTATGTAACTCACACATACATATATATTGCAGTCAGTTTTCACTATGGCGTAGAAGTTTTTGCCCAGCATACCTAATTGATTGGCCCACTGTATTTTGTGTGTGTGAAATGTATGTTTGTGAACACCCCCGTGACACAGGAGTTATTCCTAGTGCGGGCGCCGATTCTTTTTAACACGCTTATATTAGCTTCACCTGTATGTATGTATGTAACCGACTCCTTTGGACTCGATTTTGACCCGGGTTGCTCGATAGACGAAAAATATGGCACAGAGCGCCCCGCGCTTTTTCACAATAATACTAGTATTTTTTGTTCATTACCATTTTCAGCTTATATTAGGAATTATTTTTCACTTTTTAGTTAGAAGTACTTTAAAAGCGTATTTTTTAGTTTTTTTAAACTATTATTTTTAACAAAAGGTCTCAGATTTGAATGATTTTATGAATATCCGGACTTTTTTGACCTTACCAATCATTTATTTACTTGGATCAGTCCATCAGAACTTTTATCATAAAGGGGGCTGATAATATCTCATAATTTTAATAGATTAGCTTATACAAGCATCCGTTATTATGTTATTAATTATCACACAATTTTAAGCCGGATTCTCGATGTTCTTTTTAATAAAAGAACATTAAGTATCCGGCTTAAAATTATATTGAAAGATACAATAATAATCTTTAAAAGTTTTATCTATACGGACAATTACTAATTTGTACTGGAAAATTATTTTCTTTTTTATACAGAAGAAAAGATTAGCTTTTTGTTTGTGTACGATATAATTAATAAGGATTAGATAAAAACTGTAAATTAAAATTGTAAAAATTCTTGCACCGATCTACAATAGGTTTATTGTTTTACTTTCGCATGATCTATAAAAAATAAATGAATCGGTAAACTCGAGAACAGCTATACCACAGTATAAAGGCTATACCGATTTGGATCTTTTTAGGGTTCCGTATCCATAAGGTAAAATCGAAACCTTATTACTGAGACTTGGCTGTCCGTCTGTCTGTTTCTCACTAGGCTGTATCTCATGAAACGTTACAACGCTAGACAGTTGAAACTATCACAGGTGACGTAAAACTGTTATAATAACAAATACTAAAAACTGAATAAACTTCATATTTAAAGGGGGCTCCCATACGACTAACTTATTTTTTTGCTCGATATTGATAATGGTAACACGTAGACGCTTGAAACATTCACAAAATATTAAGTAATATATTAAATTTAAAAAAAAAAAAAAAATATAAATAAATATATTTTTAAGAGGGCTCCCATACAAGTGACAAGTTTTTTTTGTTGTTTTTATAGATAATGGTATGGAATCTCTAAGGTATGCAATCTCTAAGGTAGTCCAATGGTTTAATGTAAACAACTTATTGTTAAATGAAAACAAAACCAAAATAATAAAATATTCAATGCCTAATGTCAGACAGGTAGAAACTAATGTAATCATTAATGAAACCAGGTTGAAACCGGTGGAATCGACTACTTTTCTGGGAATTACTATAGATTCTAAATTACAATGGAGCCCACAAATTGAAAAAATGTCAGCCAAACTTAGCTCTGCAATATATGCAGTATAAACAATTAGAAGATTAACTGATGTAGATACAGCAAGAATGGTTTACTTTAGTTACTTTCATAGTATAATGTCCTATGAATTTCTACTCTGGGGAAGCTGTGCGGACATTAACACCATTTTTGTACTGCAGAAACGAGCTGTAAGGGCTATATATAAACTAGGTCCGCGTGTTTCCCTCAGAGAAAAATTCAGGGAAATAAATATCTTGACTGTGACATCACAGTATGTATACGAAAATCTTTTATATGTACAGAAAAATATTGACAATTTTAAAAAGAAAAGTGACACGCATAATGTTAATACTAGACATAAGGATAATCTTGTACTTCATACGACTCGTCTCCACAAAATTAAAAATTATTTTATGGGCCAATGTATACGCTTCTACAACAAACTTCCTAATATAGTATTCGAGTACTGTCTATAAATAAGTTTAAGACAGCTGTTAAAGTTAAACTATGCATATGTAAGAAAGCTTACTATACAATCTCGGACTATTTAAATGACAAGACAGCGTGGGAGTGAGTTGCTCTGTATCACAACATCAAGGAAAAATATGGACGCATCATAAGCACATAATTTAAGAGTTTTGAATTGTGTCTATATGAATAAAGATTATTTGAATTTGAATTTGAATTTGAACCCTCCATACGCGATTCCAACTAGCACTGGGTCGGTTTTTTTTTAACTAAACGTGACAGTCTCGGTATTTTTTAATTTTATTATATTTTTTCGGGCAGTTTTATAAAAAAAAAAGTTGAAAAATTGTACAGGTAAACGGATTTTTTTTATTTTTTTTTTTTCGGTAAGGGTTTTATGAAAACCGTTCGCAAAAAATGCACGGGAGAGCGGGAAAAGGCGCGAAAAGTCTATAATTTAATATTAGCAAGAATATTTAAGAAGTTATACGCGAACTTTAAGTAATGACGTAACATGTAATAATGTTGTCGTTTGTCGTTATTGTTATTTAAAAAACTGGAAATTCAAGGCCACGATTAGCATATTATTATTCTATTAACATAGTTGTTTTTGGATAGGACAGACCTCTTCTTAAATTATGTAAATTTACCGAACCATAATGTTTTATGGTAACATTTTAGAGATATTGTATGTCAACTATCGCTATAGTAATAAAGTTTTGCAAAATTCTAAGACTTTTGTCGTTATTTTTTGTTGACAAACATCGTATCTATTGATTTTTAGTTAACTTGATCAACATGAAAAAAAAGTGTGATTTAAACATTATTGGGTGGAAGAAAGTCCTATTTTTGAATACCGTTTGGGTATGTTTGTATGCAGTTTGCAGCGGGTGTAGATAATAATTTTGAGTGTTAAATTGAGTGTTAAATGTAAGTGACCTATTTTAGCAGCAGGAATATTTTTAGTTAGATGTGATGGCTAAAAGTTTGACCGACAGGGGCTAATTGAGATAAATAATCTTACAAACTAAAGTGTAAACAAAAATATATTTGAAATTTTCTAATAATTATAAATTTTGAAAAAAAAACTATTAGTTATGGATTAAATTTCGTTTTGCAAAAAAATATTTCGGTATTTTGTAAATTTTATTCTCTGCACTTACCTTCCAACAGGCAGGTAGGTCAGTTTAATATAAATACCTAATTTAAGAAATTATAAACAGATATTAAAAAACTAAATGGCTATGAGCAAACCGGCTCATATCCCAAGCAAGCTCAGACGGAATTCTCCAAATTCAAAAAAGTACGCGAAGGATTCCCGCCCCAAAAAGAATTATTCATTGTAAAGAACGTTGACCGTGTACAACCGGTTCTATACCGGGTTGTACCATAGTTGTACGCCGTCTGTTGCTGACGAGACTAATTCTTTGTACTCTTATCATTATCACTGATTGAGTTGTTCACTTGATATTAAAGCCAAAGCTGTTTTACCTGAGAGAACAGTCTGGCCGCGGACGCGCTACCGAACGCACCTGTCATTGTCACACGCCGCTCTCGATTTGACGCACAACAACACGTGACCAAAAATGTAAAAAAAAACAAATTTCGAGTGACATCGAACTATGTAAACAGATTATAAAGACACCACAGTGTAAATAAATATTGTATATATTTTTTTTTAAGTGAAGTGTGTGTAAATATATATTTTTTTTTATTAAAAATCCTGTGATATTAGTATTAAGGAGTCCCGTAGAAGCACAGCTGCAAGTAAGTATTTTTTTGCGTTTAGTGTGCATGATTTAAATTTAGAAGCATGGAAAAAAAATGGTTGTTCACATTGTATTCTTTCAAATTCATTGACAAGTCAGGTAAAGTCATTTTTTCTAGCGTTTTGTGTATCCCGTTTTATACAACCTGTGAATTCCAAATTATATACAGTGACAATAAAAAAAAACTATTTTTTTTTCATTTACAAAATGTATAAACAGTATTTTTAAAACGTATTTTAAACACATGCTTGAAACCATTGCACGTCAATGTGTTTAGGAATCTAAATAATAATAGAAATGTTATGCATATAATTATGTTGTGTACATATCTAGCTCTTTTATTATGTATTGTGTGTATGTGGTTAGCGTTTATCTATAAGCTGGCTGTAAGAAACTAATGACAGCTATTATGTTTCTTGTTTAGTTTCTGAAAGATTATAGGTAAATCAAATTTAGTAGCATATATTGTCATTGCATTGAACCAAAAACTAAGATATATTTGCAAAAAAATATTGTGTGTAATTTAAATAAATAAATAAACAAGCAAAAGATTTTGGCATCCTGTATTTCTAAACTCATTTCATAAATAAAAAAAATGTTTGTTTATTATAGATAGGCTCAAAAACTTCTGCACCCATAGTAACTAGTTAAAAAAAAAGTTTTTCTCTATGGAACAATATATCATAAGAATTATATTTCAGTAAAAATGTAATTATAATATTTGTAACATGGATTAACATGTGCCTATTATTATACCTGTATATATGTTTTCCTGTAAGTACTTTAAGTACATTATTATCGAAGTAATAAAAATATCACGATAGGTAATTAGTAACTGAAACGAAACAATTCACAAAGCATGAATAAAAATGCGAAGAGAATAGGGAAAACTAATATTTGCTTTAATTTTTTTAAATTACTACAGTGCTTTTATAAAGATTTTTTAATTTTTTTGAAAAAAAATTACTTCCAACTAAAATTATGAAATATAACGAAACACTTCTTAAAATATAAAAAAAATAACCTAACGAGACGAATTAAACGTAATTATAATTATACCTAAATGTACAACAAGTGAAATGAAAATCATGAAACACAAAAAAAAATATATTTTTTATATTTATCTGCGATAAAACAGTTAGAAGTATGATGACCCTCACTTCTAACCTTATTGTTGCCAAATTAAAAAATATATACACGTGAAAAATATAGACAAAAGTTTTAAATCAACACGTGATTATTGTAAATAAATCAATAAATAAATAATAATGAGCGCAGGATTAAAATGAAACATATAAAATTATGTAAATTGTATTCGATCAAAATAAAAAAAGGTAATTGGTTATACGCGTTTGCCTAATATATCTTTTTATAATTATTGACTTCGAAATGAGGAAATCGGACCAAAATTACAGGTACCGGAACCATTTCAGTTGGCATTGCTTCATTTACCTAATAGATGCCAAGCTATTGTTGTTAATCAATTTATTTATAATTATGCTTATTGTAAGAAATTCTAATTAAGATATTTCTTATATTATTGTTCATTGGTTCTGCAAGGTCTCTCTGTTTTATACCGGACGAAAGGCTAGTAAATCCTAATAATATTATGGTTACGAAAGTTATGAAAGATATCTGGATTTTTTGGCCGACTAAAAAAAAAATATTGTGGTATTTTTTTCTTTTTTTTAATGTTTGTTTCCCGATCACTCGAAGACGCCAGGAACGATTTAAGACATTATTTTTTTGTCTGAAAGAATAATACTTTTTATTTGGTCTTATTTTTATAAGGTCATCTGATGATGGGATTCTAGAAATATCGAGGGCAACCCTCAAATTTTAAAGGCGTCTATTTTGTTTTTCGTATATTACCTAAAACTACTCGGATATTTTCATCTAGCAGTCAGCATTTTATGATGCTGAACTGGTACTTGAAGGTACAACTTCGGAAAATTCCCACAGCACCCTTAGTTCCACCCAAGAATCGAACCCATGACCTTGCGGTGAGAGGCGCAATACGCTAACCACTAGCCCAACGAGGCAGTTTTTGTTCATTTTAACGAAATCTACGCGAACGAAGTCGCGGGAAACAGCTAGTCCCCTATACAATTTTGAAAGGGGTATGACCAATCGACTATGGGATTGTTTATCGCTGCTGTGCTATCTATTCCGTGGCTTTGTCAAGATAAAAACTGCTGTATTGTATGTAGAATAATATGAAAGTTTAATTTTAAGCCGGATATTTTCATAGTAAGCAGGGATGTCATGAAAAAAGTTAGTAAACAAGTGCAAAAAACGTGATAATTCTATCAAAACAAAATTAGATTCTAGTTCATCCTTCATGTTTAAATAGAAAATCTCTTTTGTTTATTAAAGCCCGCTTAAGTTATGTCTCTTATTACTAGATAATCGTCATACACAAAACTAGAAATTATTTACTATCTTATATTCGGGTTTTGGCGATACAGTTCTTGGGCATTGTCTCGGTCAAAAATTGTCGAAGTGCCGTGCTTTAGAAATTGGCCTTAAGTTTATTAAGATAAGAATAGCTCTGTTATATGGAGCTTAAAACCTGTTAAATCCCTCGGTAAGAAATAAGCGTTATTTTAAATAATATTAAAGTTGAAAAATTAAGAATCCAGCAGGACTCGAAGCTGCACCCCCTGGGTATACGCTCCAAGTGCTTTGCCAATTCAGCTATGGATTCGTATGCTGCTAGACTCGAAATTTCTCAACTCTTTTGAGCCAGCGTCATAGGTATATACATATACATTAGCTAGACGAACCTTACTTGGTTTAAAGCACTTGGGGCGTATACGCAGGGGGTGCAGGTTCGAGTCCTGCTGGATTCTTAATTTTTCAACTTTAATATTATAAAAAATACAAAAAGGCATGGCAAAGCTAAAATTTGCTTTAAAATATTACAAATAAGCGTTTTGTTTTGACTATTAATTTGAAAGTCACGTGACTATCACGTGTGTTTTGATTACCCTAAGAATAAATAAATGAAAAATTGCGTGAAATCAAACAAATTTACCAATTTTACGGCTAGTTTTTGCTGTCATGTAATTTTCGTAATAATTGCATCTATTTTTATATACTGCTAAGAATCTTTTGCCTTGGCACTTTGTCAATAAACGATAGATTTTCGGCCAAATTCAAATAATAATATTGATGGTGATATTAACCTAAAAACTCAACATCGTTTTAAAAAAAAGTGTTTTTTTTAAACGACGTCCTCACTAATAACTCCTGTGTCGCGGGGGTGTTCACAAATATAGATTTCTCACACACAAAGCACACCCAGAGTCAGAACAAATCTTTGCATATCACACAAAGATTCGTCACGTGAGGTGATCGAAGCCACAACACTAGCGCAGTTGATAGCGGCGAGGCAACCACTTTAACCACTACGCCAATTGTAATCTTTTTAATTTTTTTTTGTTGGACTGACTGTTACAATCTGTCATAAAAATTGAGATAAAGTTAATATTACAATAAAATGAAATATAAAACTAATAACAATTAACAATAAAATTAATAAATACATTACGAATATTTACGAAGATAATTAGATTAGTTTTCGTTGTAGGAGTATAGTCAATTCAAAATACAACCTTCCTCTCACATTATACTTATGAATAAATTAATCCTAACAGGTTATACCTTTCGAGCCTTTTTCCAAATACATTGGGTTTTTTTTTTTTTTTCATTCTACGACCTATCTATCCTTCGACAGCGAACGAACGTGTAGTCCACCTGATGGTAAGTGGAGTACAGCCCATGGACATCAACAATCCAAAAAAGCAGATTATAGATGCGTCGCTGCAGCTGAGGACTACGGTGTTATGCCTCATGTGCCAGTAATTTCAGGGCCTGATCTCACCACCAAACCGGAACACAGTAATGGAAGCACTACTATTTGGCGGCAGGTTAAAGGTGAGACGGTGGTGCTGCCGCCCTCGAGCTCATTCACAAGAGCTCTACCACCAGTTCGGCTTCGGGTTCGGCTTCTAGTTTAACCAATTTAGTCAAGTATCAGTATTTTACGTGGAGCGACTGCCAACAGATCTCCACAACTCAGTACGAACGAGGTAATACAATTCTCAGTGTAAGACTATTTGTCAGACTTTCTAGCCTCTGAATACCCGTAACGACTGCCATAGATGTTCAAATGGCCAGGACCGACGGCTTAACGTGCTCTCCGATGCACGGAGGAAAACTCGTTATGTTAAAGATGGTCACCCATCAACGGCCGACCGCGGTTAGCATTGCTTAACCTGCAAGATCGATCGGTACGCGCAGCTTTGACTTAGCCACGAGGTGCTCCTAAATTAATCCTAACAGGTGTTAACATAATTATGTTCAGTAATATAATCATAATTATTCACAAAAAATACCATTATTTAAAATTAAAATGACGGTTTAAACAAGTTATTTAGGCCCAATTTCACAGTTGTTAGGTACACCTTATTGGCAGGATAAGCATATAACACACATAAATGAAAGTGACAGCTGTGTTCTTCTTTCAAGTGTAAATTGAGTGTAGGGTTGGCGTAGCGGTTAAAGCGGTCGCCTCGTCGCTTTCAATGGTGGTGATGTGGGTTCGATCCCCACATGGGGTATTTATCCCATGTTGTATGATTCGCAAAGATTTGTTCTGACTCTGGGTGTGCTTTGTGTGTGTGAAATGTATGTTTGTCAACACCCCCGCGACACAGGAGTTATTGGAGGCGGGAGTCGTTTTTTTAAAAGGAAAAAGAAATTATGTAACTTTTAAATTCGGTCAGGTTATATTTTATGGGTCGGATAAGACCTATTCGGAACCTCTGAAACTGGCCCTTAAGCGAATAATATTATAATAACCTACAATGGTACAATAAGTTCATTTGATTTATTTTAGATGCTATTTAAATAATACGTTAAGGAAATATAATTGCTTTTAAACGATCACGGTAAAGGTGTTATATTTATGTCGTTGAGTTCAAAACAATTTTATAAATGACTAATAAAATGTTAAGTAAACATTTTCATTGGTAAAAAATACTAGGTAAAATTATTTTAATACACGTCTATACATGTCCCACTGCTGGGCTCAGGCTTCTTCTCATGATAGGAAGGTTTAGGCCATAGTCCACCACGCTAGCCAAGTGCGGATTGGTAGACTTCACACATCCTCGATCACTTTTTAGGCACTCCTCCATATAGGTTTCCTCACGAGCAGCGATAGCTGAATGGGAGACCATAGGACTGCGAAGTCAAAGGTTCGAACCCACGGCACTTACCTCTGTCAATAAATCGTTAAGATTAGTCTTTTCGAAGATATGTGTGTATTTAGCATATAAATTATTGCTCGCTAACGGTGAAGGAAAACAACAAAATACATTGTCTGCACGTGTGGTGGTGTGGTTTAAGCGGTCGCCTCGCCGCTCTCCACTGCACTGGTGTTGTGGGTTCGATCCCCACATTATGGGACAAATCTTTGTGCGAATTACAAAAAAATGTTCTGAGACTGGGTGTGCTTGAGTGAGTGAATGTGTGTATTTGGCCTTGTCATTGGGACCATTGAATGGTGTAATTGCTTCTGGCGTTCTATCTAATGTTCTATCTAAAAAAAATGGTATATATCCCGTGATATCTAATGTTTTGTAAGAATGATGAAGATGTCTCAAATCTTGTAATACATAATTTGTTACATACATACAACTTCATACAATATATAGTGATTTAGTTCAGTAATTGGTCAGTCGTTAATGTATTTTTAATCACCGTTTATCTTAGTTAAGTAATTCATATGAATGTGAGAATTTCCATTGTGACCGCTGACCACATTCCATAATGATAGATTGTGGGGGGTCATTTAGTAACGTTTTGACACCTTAGTTTTTTTTATTTACGGCGAAAAAAGGATTGAATACTAGAAGTAAAGTTTTGTAGTGCGTGAGTTTGTAAATCTCATATCTGAATGGCTTGGCCAATTTTTTTTTGGTTTTTTTTCTATGGGCACCGTAACATCTTGTTTATATAACCCAGAAGGCAGTGTACAAAACCCACATTTCACCTGTTATGGTTAGGTACTATGGTATAGGGGTACAGCCTATCGCCATCCACCGGGCACAATTCCAACTCTTTGCTGCTAGCGGAAAGTTTACAAGTAACACTTTGCCCAACCCGGACATCGAACCCGAGATTTCGCGAGAGGCGCATAAGCTAAGCAGACCATCAAAGCAGGAACTATAAAAGTGTAAAAATTAAAGGCAGGATATGATTGGTTTCAAAATACTCATTATACAAGCATCCATTCAGAAATAATCTAGTCTTAATGGTGAAGAAATTTTTAATTATTTTTTTTGTTTATGAGTTTAATGGTATCAAACAAAGTAAGAATCTTATCTTTCCTATCGATAATATTAGTTTAGATGTCAGCATTGCTGAAGGAAAAACATCGTGAGAAAACCTGCATGCCTGAGAGGGTCTAAAAAGTACTCGAGGTCGTGTGAAGTCTACCAATCCACACTTGGGCAGCGTGGTCGATTATAAAGAAAAGAAAGAAAGAAAGAAAATATATTTATTTTGTCAAAAAATGAATCACAAAATAAAACAATAAAACTTACAAAACTAAACAAATTATTGCCAGAAGTGGACATCATCTCAGCTATATACTGCAGAGCAATAAAGCCCTGCAGCGCTGATTTTCAGATGGCGCCAGAAAGGACGGACGATATCACATAAAAAATAATAATTAATAACTTGAGTACATATAAACATCAATAAACAAAAAAAGGAAAGAACTAAATTAATTTTAAAAAAATAAAAAAAGAAACTAGAATAAAACCTAACAAAACAAAACAGAGAAAATTATGGCCTAACCCTTCTAATCATGAGAAGAGGCCCGAGCCCAGCAGTGGGACATGTATTAGATACAGGGCTGCTATGATGCGTTTTGTAAATTCGTACTCTGACAAAAATGTCTATTCAGTGGGCAATTTCAATAAACGACCAATATTGGTTATTGTCGGCAACACAGTCTTCATTTTAAATTCACGACAGCAATCATATTTTTTAAGTGGGCCATTATATTTTTTTGCTTTTACGACAATTTATGAATACACGTGTTTTACATAATTATAGTATTTTTAACATCTAGAATTACTATGAATGCCGGATGACATAAAGAAACAAAAATAACAAAAACCATTTTTTAAGTGTTCATGTAAAATGATTTGGATGTGTTTTTGCTGGTTTTGTACTATTTGAGATACCACTGTGTAACTCCGATGTTAAATAAACATCTAGCCCCAAGTGAAGCAGAACTAGCCTGTACTATGAGTTCTAGAAAAACTTGAAAAAAGATATATTAGAGTTGGTTGGGTAGCTTAGTTGGCAGAGCTACGCAGTTTGGTGAACAAGGGTTTGAATCTCAACAATTGAATAAAATATATTAAAGATGGAAAACGTAAACGTAAGCCTCAAAAAATCGAAAAAACGATTTTTACATCATTTTAATCAGAAATAGTTCTGATTATTTTTAATTAAAATTTTGTGCACATGTAGCTTCTAACCTGTCAACCTTAAAGGCTACTTTTATACATGAGATTAGTTTAATATAGTAATTAAAACCATATTTTAATCTTTATTCTCAAAGCAAGAGAAAAAAAATGGTTGGTAATTATGAAACAGAATCATTTTTTCGCACGGCGGCGTACGATTTATGTTTTCAAAGCAAACCGAGAATTATCGAAACATATTGCCTTTATTTGCCATACATATCTGGTTTTATGAGAACTAATCGCTATAGGCTATGATTGTGAAGTAATGTTGTCATAATAGTGTATATTCTACACGTGATATACGTTTCTTTATGAACAGTTAAAAATGGGTGGTTGGGTAGTATAGTTGGCTGAGCGACTGCTCGATAACCAGTAGTCGCGGGCCCAAATCTTACCTCATTGTTACAATTTTTCCTTCCTTGGTACTAACCTAAGCAGAGCTTGTACTATGGAAACTAGAATAACTGATACTAATACATATATACTTTTTCTTTCGTAAATACATACTTATTATACATAGAAACACCCTAACTAAGACAATCCCCCATGTTCATGCACACAAAGATTTGTCTTAAGCGGGCTCCGAACCCGTGACCCCAGCGTCACAGGCAGGTACACTACCCACTCCGCCATCCGGTCGTCATATAATCATCATCATCAGCCCAGAGACGTCCACTGCAGGACACAGGCCTCAAAAATCGATTTCCACAGCGTGCGGTTTTTGGCCGACTGAAACCAACGACTCCCCGCGATCTTGACCAGACCGTCCGTCCATTTAGCGGGAGGCCGTCCCACGCTGCGTTTGCCAGTTCGTGGCCGCCACTCTAGGATTTTTTTGCTCCAACGGCCATCTGTCCTTCGAGCTCTGTGTCCGGCCCACTGCCAACTGTCGTCATATAATATTTAGTTATAATAAGGGTCTTCTTCGTCGTGTCGATGGCTGAGTCAAATTTGATTGGTCCAATAAGTGGCCACTGTTATGGCGCTCTCGTCGGCGTTCATGAGCGCATCTCTTGTGTAGGTGGTAGGGCATTTTGGACAGTCAGTAAGGTGGTCAAGGTTTTGACTTGCCATCGTGGTGAATAATAAGGGTGATAACGCCTGATTGCGACAGTATGTTTCTTTGGGCGACACTTGTTAAAGCAAGATTTGCAAATTACACGCAAAATGTAACCACCTTGGTAGGTACTTAATAAACACGCACATTGCAAAACACATGCCACTGATTAGCTAAAAGATAAGTCGTAATTTCAATAAATACGGATATAAATATAATAAATCGTTTCACAATCAAAGGTCTAGCTTCGATTTAGATATGCTTGTAATCTTTATTTTAAACGATATTAATTTCGTCGCACTATATATTTTGATTATAATTCTTTTTCGTCGTGTCGATAGCTGAGCCAAATTTTATTTTGACTTGCCATCGTGGTGAAAGGATTAGCCAATTCGCTTTGGAGAACTCGCGAATTGCCCAGGGTGCGTCGGACGTAGGGAATCGTTGTGTACGTCACTCGGGCAGGCTCCTTTAATGCACCCCAATTGCCAACATAACATCACTCCTATATTACCCAGAAGGGTGTTGTGTGTACAAAACCCACACTTCACCTGTTATGATTAGGTCCCATGGGATAGGGTGTGAGCCATCTACAGGGCACAATTCCCGCGCTGATATAATAACAGTTTGCCCGAACCGGGAATCGAACCTGAGAACTCACGGTGAGAGGCGCATACGCTAACCACTAGACCATTGAGGCAATCATACAGTCTGTGATTACAATTATCTAATTAAATTATGTAGTTTGAAACTCCATTCATATTTCTTATTATAATTATATTTTACACTCGATAAAATATAGCCAATGTTATTGAGTTAAGAAATAGCTTTCTAATTCAGGAAGAATTTAAAAAATCGGTCAAATAGTTTTATTATTAAAACATAAGAAACAAAATCAAATCCTATCTCTTTATAATATTAGTTTTTATTATTCGACTTAAAAAATCTTTTATACATTCTCTATGTGATGGAAATTATCTATTTTATAAATGTCCAAAACATTGCAGACATTTCGGATAATATACCTCATATGTCAGTATTTGCCGGGCCTATTTTTTAAGCCTATTTCTCTATCAAGCTAATAAAACGTAGTGTTTGTTACTAGATCACAATATAGATAAATATCTCCTACTTGTGGGTAAAAACATAAATCTTTCTCCTTTCCTTCTAGATTCTCGATTTTCCCATGACAACACACTTAAACGGACTTTCCTAAAAAGAAAACGTTTTATAACCACAGATTAGGTAATCCGAGCGGACGACCGTAGGACTGCGAAGTCAAAGGTCTCGGGTTCTTACCCACGGCACACACCTCTGTCATAAATCGTCAAGATTCGTCTTTTCGAAGATATGAGTGTATTTATCATATAAATAGTCGCTTAGTAACGTTAAAGGAAAACATCATGAGGAAACCTGCATGGCTGAGAGTGCCTTTAAAGTGCTCGAGGGAGTGTGAAGTCTACCAATCCGCACTTCTCATCATGATAAGAGGCTGAACCCAGCAGTGGGATGTATAACTTCAACTTCAACTTCAAATATTTTTATTGCAAATATGGGTATACATTGATGTTATAAAATAGTTAAGATCACCATATTTTACCCTAAGGCATGCAATAACAGATCATACTTAAATCTATTCATCATTATTTGTTTAAAATTATATCAAATTATAAAATTTACACAAAAATAAGAATAACAAAATTAAAATAATAAAGATTGTATAACAACACAAAGTAAGATAAATAACCACATAATTAAAACTATTATTTTCTATATACTAGTAATATTGCCACTAATGTTATCATCTAAATATTCTTGAACACTATAATATATGCCTTACTAATAAACATTTTTTTCAAATTAATTTTAAATTTATTTAGTGGGCTTCTTTCTAATAACTTCTTATAGATACAGATACAGGGCTGCTATTATAAGTAATAATAGTAGATATTATTTGCTGAGGTTTCTGCCCAGTCAATTATCGTCGAATGGTGCATAATTTGGTTCACTTAAATAACTTTTGGATACCTTTCACCTGTTTTTATTTAGGACACCTCAAAAAGTTGTTAAAAGGAGGAAAATTAAAATGCGATTAGTTAGAATCGGCATATTTGGCAAAATTTTATCCGCAATGGCAATTTTTTTCATACCTACACATTAAATACTTAAGAGATTATCGTTTTATCGTTTGCAAACATTTCTCGTTCCCATCCTGATTAAAAATGAAATGTAATGCAACGCAGTGCTGTTACTATGTGCTGCTGTGCCAAATTCTATCATAAAATCTACCTAAATATACCATCTTGTAAAACATAACTATTGTAACCAATACATTACCGTACACGTCAATCTATATATTTCCAGTATAAGAAAGATAGATAGATAGATAGATAGAAAATACTTTATTTATACATAATTTCACATGAAAAAAGAAACTTAAGAGGTAACAACAAAAGAAAATAGAAAAAAATGTACAAAGGGCGGCCTTATCGCTTAAAGCGATTTCTTCCAGGCAACCTTAGGATGGACATTTTGGAAAGAGAAAATAAAGCGGTAGTTATATATAGTATTAGATGGTCTTCCATTGTATAATCATCACAGCTGCAATATCGGTGTGTACATAAATTTCAGTTGTCGTGTTTATTTGGCCATTATTCACACTGTCCAGTTGCTGAAGGGAAAACAACATTCATAAATTGTACGGTACAGTCGGCCAATGAGTTGGGTATGCAGGCCAAAAACTTCTACGCCATAGTAAAAACTGACTGCAATTAGATATGCATGTTTTTCATATTTAATAAGTGTAATAAATAAATAAATAAATAAATATTTCACAACTCACACACAACGCCATCTAGTTCCAAACAAAGCAGAGCTTGTACTATGGGTACCAGAATAACTGATACTAATACATATACCTATATACTTTTCTTTTGTAAATACATACTTATTATACTCCCATGTTCATGCACACAAAGATTTGTCTTAAGTGAGAATCGAACCCACGACCTTAGCGTCGCAGGCAGGTACACTAACCACTCCGCCATCCGGTCGTCAAAATAATATAATATACCCACAATTTAGATATATAACTCACTTATCCATAACTGGTATCGTAAGTCTTTACTTCTTCTTCTTGGTCGTGTCGATGGCTGAGTCAAATGTTGATTGGCCCAATAAGTGGCCACTGTTATGGCGCTCTCGTCGGCGTTCATGAGCGCCTCCCTTGTGCAGGTGGTAGGGCATTTTGGACAGTCAGTAAGGTGGTCAAGGTTTTGACTGGCCATCGTGGTGAAAGGATTAGCCAATTCACTTTAAAGAACCCGCGAATTGCCCAGGGTGCGCCGGACGTAGGGAATCGTTGTGTACGTCACTCGGGGAGGCTCCTTTCATGCACCCCAATTGCCTTTACTATGACTTGGACTTAGAAGTTTTTGCCCTGCATACCCAACTCATTGGCCGACTGTACACATCACGCTGTACATTACCAGTAGATTGTAAGATGATCTCGCATTGTACAGGCTTCCCGAGCAATGCGAAACCAGCTTTTACTGGATCAAAAGCTTGATATGCAGCCGTGTGTACAAAGCGTATGCAGATTAAATTAATATGCGAAATGATAAATGTATTAATAAGGGAAATGTATTTGCGGATGACGTAAGTTTAATTAATTTGCATGACAACAATCGTTTTATCACGTAATAAATTAGGGTGAATCTCAAACTTTCTATTTTGTGACCCCAAAGATATCACGATACGATGACCTTATTCCAATTTTATACAAAGAAACAGTTGAAAATTATGGAACCAGCAGGATTTGTGCTTAAGACCAGGCAACAGCTCTAACCACAAAGCTACGGTCGCCTCTTACCAGGACCGTAAATTTCTCAACCGTTGTTACGTCATTACGTGACGTCAAATCCTACCGGTCCTTTTTTCAAGTGTTTCTTAGAATAATTTGCTAAGCATAGCTAAATGCTATAAAATTAATCAATAAGAAGTTATTCCAATTTATCTGTACCTGTTTTAAGAAGCTTCAGTCTGCGGCTACGTCCGTATGGTACGTCGATAAAAAAAATGCTTATTAACCCAGGCTATAAGCAGCGTGCGTGCCAAATTCCTAAAAAATCGATCCGATAGTTTTTGCATGAAGAGTAATCTACAATATCTTCACAAACTTTTACTTATGTGTGTCATAATTTTTTCATTGGGTTAATATTGAAAAATACAATAAACGGCTACACACATCAGTTTACTACTTCACACTTTCACTTACTTTTATATCTTGGTATTTGCCGATAACCTTGTAACTTACTACTTGTTTTTAATATTACTTGCTCTTACAAATTTTGTTGCCACTTTTCCACAATATGCCTGATTTATGTATGAATGACAGTAATTGCATAATTACTAATTACGCAACACTTGCTCTTAACATTGAGATATGAACAGGGCTCACGTTGAGAAACACTGGAGTTTAATAAAATCCATATCATGTAGGCCAAGCTCACGCAGCAAAAATTACCAATACGTGTTTCACCCGATTTTGAAACAAATGTGCAGTCAGTATTAATTGTATGCACTATTGAACTTTGTCATAATAACTATTACTTACTCTGGAAAATTATTTATTGTATGATGACTTCAATTTTAAAAAAATGCACTTAAAAGTATATAAATACATAAGTAACATTCAATTTATCGCATCATCTATGTACAACTTAAAATAATTCATTAAATTGCCTTAAGGTGTCTATATTTGAAAAATTATCCCTGTACTCCAAACCGTTGGAATTTGTACATTCCAGCATCAGTTTAGCAACATAAAATGCTGACTGCTAGATGCAAATATCCGAGTAACTTTAGGTAATGTACGAAAAACAATATAGGAGTCTTTAAATTTGAAGGTTGTCCTCGATATCTCTTGAATCCCATCATCAGATTGTAACCTGATGAACAAGGGAACACATGACAAATATACACTTTTAGAGAAAAAGATTTAACTTTAACTGGACCGATAGGTCCAGGTGTCTTCGAGTAATCGGCAAACAAACAAAAAAAAAACAAACAATAGGTATATTGTCGTTCAGATTATAACGATCACAAAATATCATGATTTAAGCAAAAAAACCTAATTTATTTCTAGAAATATGAACAAAACAATCGTTTTAAGCGAAACTAATCCATTGACGTCAGAGACTCCATAATTGGAATTTAGAAGAAAAACTTTTAAACGCTTAACCTAAGAATCAAATCGCGGCAAAATACTCAGAATATTAAAAAAAAGACTCAGAACTTTTTTAGGTATTACCTACTACTATTTTTAGAAACCCCAAAGGGCCCTTGATCATGTCAACAAATTTTATAATTACATAAGTTAAGTTAGTTTATTTTTGTTTATTTTAGCTTTATTTATTTTTTTATAATAATGATTACAGCCCTGTACAACATAATTAAATTAATACCAAATAAAACATTTTTCAGAGCAAATAAAAATAATATCATAAAAATAAATACTAATTAATTTAAATTACCGAAGCTAAGATTAATTAAAATCAAACTGTATAAGTTCAAATTATAATCTTGCGAGAAACTCATGTGCACTATCTTTTCAAATAATAATTTACATTACATTTATTATTATATGTAATAATTAATTCTTCTCGAAATTATCACATATGTACAAAAATAAATGTCGATGCTGAAACCAAACAGGTTTGATCAACAACTTTCTTTTATTTCATTTGCAACTTTTTTATTTCTCACCCAATAATTAACATATCATAATAAAATGAATTTATGCAATTATTGACAAGTTCTTTTTTATGACTCAGATGCAATGTCATGCAATAAAATAATAATATAATAAATTAATTGTCCAACATTGCTCAACAGATATCAAATTATCATTTATTTGGATCGCGTAAAATTAAATTTCAGGCACCTTTGGGCACAATACTATAATCATATAAATTGATATATTTTCAAATGTATACAATGTATTATTGGTGTTTTTGCAACAATTTTGTGAATGTCAGTAATATTTTCTTATAAATTGTCATTAATATAAATTGGTTCCTGTAGCCGTTTGAATCAAATAAAAAAATAAATAATTAATATTATTAGTTAAAAGAATCGATATACCAATTGTATTCAAAATAACTTAAGAATTTCATATGTATAATGTTGTAATATTTAGCATTGAACTTCAAAATAAATTAAAAGTTCATTGCTTTCATTAGTTAGTTATTTATATCAGAGATTTATTATATAATTTTAAAATTACTAACTTTAGCCAGTGGCTTCGCTTGCGAGGTTTTATCATTAAATAGCCAAGATTCTTATTTATGCTTTCAAATCGTTATATATATTTTTTCTAGTGATTTAGACGTGAAGTCTGATATACGAACTTGGCTACCTTATTTCTTTATTATAATGTTAGTATGGATATAATCTTGCGTACTTAGATATTAACTAAATTATAAATGTATTGCTTTCAAGAGAAAGAGAAGATATGTAAAAATAAAACTCATTAAAAAGGCTACGAGCCCATTCTCCCCTCAAGATTCTCCCCTGATAAAGAATAAGTACCTATTCACTCCTTGAAAAAAAGAACAGTACCCGTTCACTCCTTATTGCAGATACATTTAAAGTACAGTCAGCAGAATAATGGTATTATAAAACAAATATAACAAACAGTACACGAAAAGGGTTTATTTAACAATTAAATTTTGGCGTTACAACAAAATGAATAGATTTTATTTATTAAGTGGAATTTTCTTAGTATGTTTTGTCTAACGGTACTTTTGCATTTGTAAAATAATTCAAATAATATAGATTATACGTAAGGAGTGAATAGGCTCTCCAAAACGGAGTGAAAATGCAATTTTAATCTGAGGGGCGAATTTTGAGGAGTGAACGGGTTCGTTAAAACTAATTAACTTCTGTCAGCTAGTTTTTTAAAGAAAGTATTGTACCGGTCAAGGTGTTCAACTGATTTAATAATTTAAGCGCGACATATTGTGCTCCAGATTTGTCAACAATAAAATATTTATCTTTGAAATTAACAGTTCAAATTTATTTATATAAATATTTGAACTTTACTGTTGATAATTAGGTACGATAAACGTAGTGTACCTTTTTGTGATAGGGTGAGCAGAGACAATCAAACAAGTCTGTTCAAAAAAAAGAGGCGGTTCTCAATTCGCGTGTATTTTTTTTCTCATAACTTTTTACTGCGCGAAGCGATTTTAATGATTCTTCTTTTATTTGAAAGCTGGTGCTTCCCGTGTGGTTCCATTTTAATTTTGTCCAGTTCTGACAATGGCACCCATGAGAAAACCATATAAGTCTAAAATTATTGTCATTGAAGTCGGTTTTTTTAAGTTATTAACATTCATTTATTATATCACTAATCGCCGAAGTCTACCAATCCGCACTTGGCCAGCGTGGTGGACTATGGCCTAACCCTTCTCATCATGAGAAGAGGCCCGAGCCCAGCAGTGGGACATGTAATACAGGGCTGTTAGTATAGTATATAATCGCCGGAGGAAACTATACTATTATAATTCAATGAATGAGAGTGACTTAAGTCAATATTTCTGATATTTGTAGATGTATTACAAAAAAGTGAATGCTGTTTTTTCATTAGTAAACGTACTTTTGATATCAGTCTGAAGTTTTGTGGATATGTTGTATACTAACGGCATAATCGCCGTGATATATACCTCTAAATAGCATTAGTACACTCATAAATGCTAATAATATCATAATCCTTCAGTAGTTGCTGATTATGATGTTGTTACATTATATTCGTTTTAACTTTATGTAAATAGGAATTTATTGTAGGTACTTAGTTAGTGATAAAGCGATAATAAACTTACATTATTTATTAGCGTATATAACTACTGTTTGAAATATGTGGGTATATTATTGGACGTCAGATATTGAACTTGGCTCTCATTTTGACATTTATGTTTTTGGCGCAGCCAAATTTGAATTACGTACTTTAATGACAAGTAGACTATATTTTACTGCCTTGATGGTCTAGTGGTTAGAGTATGCTCCTCTCACGACGAGGTCTTGAGTTTGATGCCCGGATCGGGCAAACGGTTATTTGTAAACTTTCCATCAGGAAATTCGCAATAGCAGCACGGAGTTGGAATCTGCCCGGTTTGCCTATTCGGTTAGCCTATCCCATGGGAGCTAAACATAACAGATAAAATGTGGGTGTTCTCACACCTCTGCCACACCCTTCTGGGTTATATAGGTGATGTTATGTTATGTAGACTATAATTTAATAAACATATTATTATTATGTTAATATAAGCTATAAGCTGTACTAAACTATATCAAAATTCACTCAGTAATTTTCGTGTGAAATTATAACAAACATCAACACATCCTCAAACTTTTAAATAAGATTTCTTATCATTTTATTTGGACCAAAAAATATTTTAACCATTTTACCTGTAATATCACTCGTTTTCCGATATTTGTTTCCGCGAAACCAAATAAACGTTCTCCGTTTCAACATTTAAATAATTATATGTATTTATTCATGTATTCATACAAAAAACGAGACAGTAATTATTGATGTTAATGTCCGAAAAAGGTCGTTGTGACAGCGAAAGATAGTAACAAATTCTCGATTTTGTGACATGTTTTTGTTGCGCATAGACATTGGGGGGGTTTCACTACGCGATCGAATCAGAAATGACGAGATCCGCAGGCGAACTAAGGTTACCGATATAGCTCAGCGAGTCGCTAAGCTGAAGTGGCAGTGGGCCGGACCACAGATATAGATCTACATAGATAACGCAAATGCATGTACTTCGCGTGTCTCAAACCCGACCAAGCGTCGAGGTTGGTCGCCGCTAACTTCAGTCCACGCGCGTCTTTTGTCATAGAAAATCATAGCGGACGGCTCCAGTTGAACGTACTGGGCGGATGGGCATCGGCGGCATCGGTGTCTTTGAATCGGTTTGGATTTCCCGTCACTAAATTTCGGCTGTGACGTCACAATAGGTATTAAAAAGTCGGCACGCTTGGTTTCAATACAAATCGTGATACTTGCGTTATCTATGTAGATCTATATCTGTGGGCCGGACGGACACATAGCTCGATGGACAGATGGCCGTTGGGGCAAAAAAGTCCTAGAGTGGCGGCCACGAACTGGCAAACGCAACGTGGGACGGCCTCTCGCTAGATAGACGGGAATCGGGATCAAGATCGCGGGGAGTCTTTGGTTTCAGTCGGCCAAAAACCTCAGTGGAAATTGTTATTTGTTGTTATTGTTTTAATTCAATTCTCTAAGTTGAATTAAAGTCAATCTAAGCTCCGGTGTCAAATCATGTTGTTACAATAAGTATTATAATTTAGTTAGCTAAGTTTTATTTTAATTTTATATTTTTTGTGTTTTTATGTTTGTTTTGACGTGTTCAAGCGCCCCTTGGGGTCCATGGAAATAAATGATTTGATTTGATTTGTTAAAAAGTTGTGAGATATTTATTTATTTATTAGTATTTATTTAGTACTGGCCATGAATGGAAGCTAGGATTCAAATAATGTTGCTATGCGGTATCCACCCTTTTAATTACATTTCACACAACTTTTCCAATTAAAATTTAACCTACTCATTTCACTGATCGCATTATCATTCCCTTTCATCAATAACTTCTTTTCATCAGTTATCGATTCAATTCACGTGTACATTATCGATTCCCACACGTGATTACGTAATAATTGATAATATATTATGATTTTTGTAAGATTACGATATTTTTATAAAACAGTGTATTGATCGAAATCTTGAGATTTCGATTGAAATAAACGTTGTTCAAGATATAACCGCTTCCATCCACCGCTTTTATCAAACCAGCCAAGTGCGACTCGGACTCGTACACAAAGAGTTCTGTACAATTATTATAACGACAAAAATTTAAATGTTCACATGGCCACATAATGGCAAAGTGAATAAACTGTACATTACATATTTTAAGAACCATTGTAACTCTATTTTGTGTGAATAAAATTATCTTTATAAAATATAAAACTAAAGTAAATATCGGAATTTTCCAATACAAAATATCCGTTTTAGCATTTAAGATAATAACATATTTTAGTCCTTTATTGTTAATAGCCAATCTTTGAAGTTATTTTATTGATAGATTAAAATTAAATAGCGATAAATCGTAATTATCTATTTACGTATGGAATTGATAACCTCCTTGTTTTTGAAGTCGGCTAATACAAACTTTAGCGCAGTCAAAATTTTGGCGTTTCAATAAAAGCAATACAATGGCCTATAAGGAAGTACATTGCAGCCAAAATTGGCTAAGTACCGGTGTTCTTCCGGTCATTGACCTCACAATATTGAACACCTTGTATAATGCATAGTCGATTAAGAGGAAACAATCAACAGCGTATTTTCAGTGGAAACGTAATCGGGTTGATAGCTTACTATTATTGAGTCTTCATATATTTTTTTGACATAATCATGATCTTAAACACTAAAATACATAATAATATGTTTGTTTGTGCCCTTTTTGTCAAAATTATGAAAATAATTCACAAAATGGCATTAACAACACTTGCACTTTAGTATTTGAGATAATATAATAAATACGCGATTTAGACCTGTAATTTTTGAAAAATGTTCTCAAATCGCGATAGTTAAAATACCCTATTGATTGTTCTCTTTTAAAAACAAATGATTTAAATTCTGTGAACGTTACATTGCGGATGCGGTACTTAGTATCCTATATAATATGTGAGGTCATTTGTCTGATTCAGAGGAAAATCTGTATTTGTATGATGATGAGCTTGGTTCTATCTGCGTGGTAGTTCAATAAAAGGAGTCTCTATGACAGCCATCAAAATACCAATAAATAAAGTTGAAGTGTCAAATTCAAATTCAAATTCAAATCATTTATTTTCATAGGCCCCAGGAGGCGCTTGAACACGTCAAAATATTACAAACAAATGATATAAAAATAAATTATAAGTAAAACTAAATTATAATAATTACAATGATTTGAATAACCGGGGCTTAGATTAATTTTAATCCAACTGTTTAGAATCAGATTAAAATCAAACTAAGTACCAGTGTCTGTTTTTAAAGTCAAAATAACAATGTTTTTAAAGCTGGTATTGTTGTTGCCTTTAATATAGTTTTTAAAATGTTTGTCTTTCTGTTTGTCGGTTTGTATCAGTGTGATAACTTCTAAACGGCTTGGCCGATTTTAATAATATTTTAGATGCAGGTAACTGACTACAAGTCGCTTAACATTGGTTACTTTTTATCGATGTATCTACCACGCAAACGAAACCGCAGGCGAAAGTTAGTTAGTTTGTTTGTGTTTGTAAACGGCCTTGATGTGCCTATATTTAAAGAATTTTCCTTGTACTCCTAACCGTTGAGGAGTTGTACCTTCCAACATCAGCTCAGCAACATGAAATGCTGACTGCTAGTTGCAAAAATCCGAGTAGCTTTACGAAAAACAATATAGAAGCTCTTAAAATTTGAGGGTTGCCTTCGATTTCTCTAGGATCCCATCATCAGATCGTGACCTGATGAAAATGGGACCACATGACAAGTTTACTCTGTCAGACGAAAGTATTTCTCAATTCGGTCCAAGCGTCTTCGAGAAATCAGCAGAAAAAAAATATACAATCGAATTGAGATACTCCTTTTTTGAAATCGGTTAATTATAATAATAATAATAATAAATATTCTAAAACTCACACACAACGCCATCTAGTCCCAAACTAAGCAGAGCTTGTACTATGGGTATTACAATAACTGATACTAATACATATACTTTTCTTTTGGAAATACATACTTATTATACATAGAAACACCCAGACTAAGACAAACTCCCATGTTCATGCACACAAAGATTTGTCTTAAGTGGGAATCGAACCCACGACCTCGGCGTCGCAGGCAGGTAGGTACACTACCCACTCCGCCATCCGGTCACCTAATTAAGATTAAAGTCGTCTTTAACCAACATTGAGTTCCTAGAATGATGTCAGCGGATCTAACTATCAATGGGAAATAAAAATCCATGAAATTATAGAATTAAAAGAGATTGCGAATGCGTCATTTCACCTAAGAATTCTTCACGTGGCTTTAATTCCATAATTTCATACTTTAATTACACCATCAAACCGAAGACAATGGCGTAATCTTACAACTATTTTACTGATTGCCTTGCTAGTCTCGTGGTTAGCGTGTGCGCTTCTCACCGCGAGTTCTCGGGATTCCCAGGCGAGTGAAAGTGTCTGTCGGGAATTTATGGCAGCACGGAGTAGGAATTGCGCCCTGTGATGGCGATAGGCTCACTCTATCTGGGCAAAAGCTTTGCTTTAGCATAGAATAAAGAGGAGACCAATAACAATAGTTCTAATTGTTTACGGCAATAGTGATGTTGTCTCTTTCTTATATACAAAATCTCTACCACACTAAGCCCCTATTTCACAGGAGTTAGATAACGGTGGTATACTATGAGGATCTTGTATCGAACAGAATAAATTTCCGTGCAATTAGCCGTTTCTGCCATACCTTTTATAGCAATCAAATTTAGGCCCCATAGTTTTTGTGACTGTCCGTGGTGTCTACACTCTTTCCATATAGACACTTTGTCTATATTTGGCATTACTCAGTCTCCCACTTTGCTTTGGAGGGAAGTAAAGATACATACTTTCCAACTTCAACTATATACTTCTGATTAAATTCTTTGCGGGTTCCAAAACAATTTTAACTCTCTCCCTGGGATTGCCCGTGTGTCATGCACGGTGCCTTTCAGTTGGTTACCGCTGTAGATCCTGCCGTCACAGGAGTCACAGTGGTGGGCGTGTGGCCTAATTGGCAGGATAAACGTTACACACATAAACGAAAGTGGCAGCTGTGTTTTTTTCAAGTGTAACTTGTGTCACTTTTAAATTCGGTTAGGTTAAGTTTTTTTTTCAAGAGTAATTTGTCTCACTTTTAAATTTAGTCAGGTAACATTTTATAATAAATAATTATAATAATAAATTATATTTATTTATGAGTCCGGAACCTCAGAAACTAGGCCTAAAAGTGTATTTTTTAATTAATCATATAACGTCACAAAAGATGTGTTTTACATACAAGTTTTCCGTATTACGAGACTACAGGAAATAATAATTAAAAGAAAGAGGTACATAACGAGTAGTATGTAGTAAATAAGCGTTTCCCATGCTATGACGATCTCATTGTTTATCATTTCTTTTGTGTCACTTTTTGCCCGGTAATTTATTGTGACGGCGGGGTTTAATTGATTTGTCGTGACGCTCATGAAGTATTGAAAGTAAATAACGAGACAAAATTAATTAATAATTTCTTGAATGTCTCCTACAGTCTTAGAAGAGCTAGACTGCTTTAGAATCAACGACACACATTGTTGTTAAGTGTAGAATCTCGAACGCCGTGTTTTTATACTAACGTAAACTGTTTAACTTTAGTATAATATAAATACTTAAATACATGTTTGTTAGTGGCCTTTTTGTCAAAATTATTACTTAAATTTTTCAGTTTTTATGTACTATCAAAGCAGATGCATGATCCACGCTAATAATAATGGGCCCTTGATATCAAAATATGACAATTATTTAACACTTATTTTTAAATTTCTTGACGTTTCAATCTACCCGCGAAACGAAAATCAAATGCTGGAAAGCATTAAAAACGTTAGAAAATCAAAATATTACACAAATCGCGATAAAATCCGTAAAATTTTAGTCTTTAGTAATATATAGATATCTACTAATATTGTCCCTAATAAATATTTCAATGCTTGACAAATGGATAAAATAAACGACAAGTTCTAAAAACTCAACACGATTTTGTACCAAAAGCAACCGAAAATCAGTTGCAGTTTTGCAATCGCTCGCTCGGTTGCTCATTGCAACAGTCAGTTTCATAACAACTCAAACTTTGAAGGGCCAGCAGTACTTGACGACTTGTCTGTCTGTTTACACTCTCAAAGGCTTTTTCAATGGACACTGTGCAATAGCACTTTGTGTTCTGTTGGACAATATGTTTTGGTTACAGAAGGGCCTCTTTATGAGATACTAGCTGACCCGTGCCCACTTCGTTGGGCATAATGTTCAAAAATATATATCTTTCATAGTTAAGGCAGCGTTCCTAAATTAATATCTACATGAAACTAACTTAATACCTACCTATAACCTAAATTAATATCTACACAAAACAAACTTAATACCTTCCTATAACCTAAATTAATATCTACATGAAACTAACTTAATACCTATAACCTAATTTAATATCTAGGTACATGAAACAAACTTAATGCCTATCTATAACCTAAATTAAATGAAAACTATATAAACATAAAAGATTTTTTTTTTAATGTACCGAAAATAAAATTAATGAATGTCGAAAGTGTGTTACGAAAAATTCAATTTTGGGGACGTCCGCTGCGTAAAGAGCCGACCGCGCGAATGAGCCGCACGGAGTCTCAGATGTATGTAAAAGGAAGGTCACGCCTCCTTCTTCCGAAGTGAGCACGAACGCGAACCGAAATAAGCCGAAACCATCGCGCGCCGCTGCCGCGCTGCTGTGGCCTTCACGTATAACGATGAGTTTTTCTCCGATTCTCTTTACAAAACGGACTACCACGTAAAAACCTTTTAATTTTTCGGTTTTTTATATAGCCTATGACACTCAGCGATAATGTGGCTTTCTATTAGTGAAAGAATTTTTAAAATCGGTGCAGTAGATTCCGAGATTACCCCTGACAATTTAACAAACACACAAACTTTACCTCTTTATAATATTAGTATAGATTTAACCGCATTCAAAAAATAATCTCAATTCGATGGTCTTTTTTTGTTTCCCTATTTGAGAAATTATTTTAGTAATATTATTAAAACCGACGTGAGGTGAAGACATTATTATTGAGAAAACGGGTTACTCACGTTACTTTAGCCGGGATATGCCGACTAGTTTCGAATCTAGTACGTAGATTTATCAACTGGGCTATTAATCGCGTGTCTTCACCTCCGCGCGACGTCTCGCGCTGATATGAATATATAATACTGATGAATTTACGTACTAGATCCGAAACTAGTCGGCATATCCCGGTTAAAGTAACGTGAGTAACCCGTTTTCTCAATAATTATATTTTAGTGTCTGAAAGAAAATACTTGTCATCAAGTCACGATCTGAGCAACCCTTTAATTTTAAAGGCATCTATTGTTTTTTGTATATTACCTCAAGTTACTCGGATATTTGCATCTAGTCGTCAGCATTGCATGTTGCTGAGCTGATATAGACCTACGTATAATTCAGCGGCGGGTTAGAAATTTAAAAAAACCGATCGTGTTTAACGATACAACATTTGTATTGATTGTAACAATATGTAAAGACGTGCAGAAAGACGTGCATTACAGTCAAAAGATTCGTGTAGCTTGGATAGCTGAGATAGGAGAACGGACGGAATCTTAGGACTCCGTCTGATCGTCTCCCATCTGAGCTGGTCGCGGGTTCAAGTCCAGAAATATTTTTGACTGTTTCTTAGTATAATATATTACCAAAAGAAGATATTATACGTCTTATAGTTTCATGCGTTATATATATTTGTATCTCATGTCCTAATAAACGATTAGCTAGGTTTAGTTTGTCGATCTGTTTCGTTCACACTCATTTAAAAACCACAAGAAATTAAAATTTATTTCTTGCAAATATCATGAACAAAACATAATATCACGCCAATATTACCCAAAGACCGTGGCAGATGTATATAACACAACGTTCATACCTATTGTTTAGGTCCCAACTGAATGAGGTGAGCCTGCCGCCATTTACTGGGCATAATTCCATAATGCAAATAATTTCTTATTATCTAAGCAAAAACTACCGCTTTATTTTCTTTCCAAAATGTCCATCCTAAGGTTGCCTGGCAGAAATCGCTTTAAGCGATAAGGCCGCCCTTTGTAAATTTTTTCTGTTATTTTCTTTTTGTTGTTACTTCTTAAGTTTCTTTTGTCATGTGAAATTATGTATAAATAAAGTATTTTCTATCTATCTATCTATCTATTTCCAAATTCCGTGCTTCTAGCAATTTTTTTTGAAAGAAAGATCCATATACCAATTTTACCCGATCCGCAATTAAACCCACGACCTAGCTTGTAGCCAAAATCGAAATAACTGTGTTTTAAATATACTTAGGTTAACTAAATATACCATACAACATTAAAATGAATCAACATAAAAAACATCTTCCTTTATAAAAAATAATAACATTGAATACCGTGTTTAACAAAAAGGTGTACCGTAAATTAGTCTAAAATTAGTTTCCTAAGACCCAATTTCACAGGTGTTAGATAAATCTTATTGGCAGGATAAGCATAAGATAAAATATAATAAAAATAAAATAAAAACTAAAAATAGCCTTTACTATTCTACTACAATATAAGACTTTACACTAATTTACTTTATAATACAATACAAACAAAAACATTATATTGATTAGGTATTCAAATGTTTTGTAGTAGTTGCCTCAGCGGCGTAGGACTCTCCTAAACCTCTCCACTCGTCTTTATTCCTTGCGTTTTGCATCCAATTAGATCCAAATCTAAAAATAAACATATTATTATAACACATATAAAATTAAATGAAAGTAACAGCTGTTTTACTTTTTCAAGTGTTACTTATGTCACTTTTATATTCGGTAAGGTTATATTTTATGGCGCAGGTAAGAGTTATCCGGCACCTCTGAAACTGGCCCTAATTATCATAACTTAGTTATACATTTATACTACTTTACATACCTTGAGAATACATTTACATATTTCATTAACTTATTGTTTTATTTTTAGTTTTAGTAATTTTGCAACCGCTAAATTTAATGTGATTTCTTTTCTGGTACTATAAAATCAGATAATGATCTAAAAAAATAATAAGTATCTAGAGCGTGAATCATCTTAGTAATATTTTAAATGTGAATGTTTGTAGAATTTTCCTACGCCTAGGGATGTACTACTTTTCACTTTTCAATTTTAATAAAATTTAGCGTACGTTTACAGTGATTGCGATATCCGAGTGGGAGACCGTAGGACTGCAAAGTCAAACGTCTCGGGTTCATACCCACGGCAAACACCTCTATCAATAAAGAGTTTCGATTCGTCTTTTCATATAAATTAGTCATATAAATTATCGCTAACGCTAACGGTGAAGGACAACATCGTGAGGCAACCTGCTTGTCTGAGAATACCTTAAATTTGCTCGAGGTTGTGTGATGTCTACCAATCTGCACTTGGCCAGCGTGGTGGACGAACCCTTCTCATCATGAGAAGAGGCCCGACTCCAGCACAGGACATGTATTAGACACAGGGAACCTATTATTTTATAGTTTACAAGATACTGCACGCGTCTCTAAATAGGTAGCCAAAAATATTATAAAAAGACGGGGCCATAATATAGACACGACATTTTTAATACCTGAATAATCTAAACACGGTTCTCAACATACACATAATCAATTAGACCCATCGCAAATTAATTTGTACCACGTCTTCATGGTTCAACATTTCTGTTTTATCAGTAGTTCTAAGCCCCGATGTCACCAATCTTCATTACGGTTTCATTTTTACTAAACCTGTATTTGCATCTATCTCTCTCGCTCTGACTCTGATTCTCTCTCTCTTTCTCTCTGTAGCTTAGCCACGATTATGAAATTGGCACTTCCATACGCTGCTGCCCGCGACTTTTTGGTACGACTTCGGGGTAAAATTTCCAGAAATCTCTGCGTCCCCTACGCCATGTATATAAGAAATCTTCATGTAAAATTTCATGTTTCAAACCAGTAGGTTTAGGCTCTGCGTTGGGCAGTCATTCAGTCAGTTGGGTAAACAATTATATATTTGTAGTAAATGAAGCCAGTGGCCTTAAACAAGGTTATTTCTGAAAGATGTTTAGAAAAGTTCTTGACATAAAATTTAGCGTCTAATAAATAAGAATGTGCGCTATCGCAATTGCCTTGAAGAATTTGAGTATTTTGCGTGGTCGGGTGACTTTAGTCTAGACTAGAGGTAAGGTTTTTAAGGTAAATTTTACCAACGTGGTAAACTTAAGTTTTATGCTTATCTACAGCTTTTGATCTCTCTGTCCTCTAAAAACATTGATAAGTAACAAGAAAGAGAGATAAGTAAATACTTGATCTGCTCCCTTATAACGATTTATGTTAATTATTTTATTATTATCATATAAATTATCACTCGCTAGGTGAAGAAAAAAAATCGCGAGGAAATCTATATGCCTGAGAGTGCCTAAAACTTGCTCGAGGGTGTGTGAAGTTAACCAATTCGCACTTGCCATGAAAATTTATTTGCCTTATCATGAAAAGAGGCCCGAGCCTAGCAGAGGGACATGTATTAGATACAGCGCTGCTATTATTATAACTGTATCAGATTCATGTCTCAAATCTTGTACCAAAAGTTTACCTATGACTCTTATTGAAGCCCAATCAATATGAATGGTAATACGAGGACTGGTTCATAAATTAAACCCAAAATTAAAGACTCAAGAGAGTTGACGTGCTGGCTCACTAAGAGGAGATGGGGCAATGGCTCTACCTCGCCTAACGCTAACTTCTTGCAACTCTCCTGATTATAGTCTCCATGACTGATCGCAGGACATCAAAAGGAAAAGAAAAAAAAAAAAAAATTAAACCTAAAACGTTTACGAAGCAAATTTCATCAAATTACTGGATAGTTTTTGATGCAATACGTGTAGCTTATAGTCTGGATTAACATATAGGCTACTTTTTATAGATGTTCCATACGGACGGAGCCGCAGACATACACTAGTCTGATAATATTCAACTTCAATTTCAGTACAAATGCGCGCACGTGCATGACTAAACCTTTTCATTGTATAATTATTAGCGATTCTAATTACTAATTAAACTAATCAGCCATCAATAAGTAGTTAAGTATTATTTCAGAAGGTTACATTGTATTGAAATGAATCGTCATTTTCATGATTCACTAACAAGTCTATACTTACATTAGATAGAACGCTAGAAGCAATTAAACTATCCAATGGTCCCAATGACAATACCAAGTACACACAAAGATTAGTCCCATGTGGAGATCGAACCCACAACACCAGTGCAGTGGAGAGCGGCGAGTTGACCGCTGAAACCACTACACCACACGTGTCGACGTTGTTGGATGCATCGATCCTGACATTACTAGCACTGAGGCTTGATGTTCAGTCCTCAGGTCAGAAGCATCATTCTGGGACGCCATATCTTGGATCCGGATGACGTCAAGTCACGCCCGATCGGCCGACTGCTCCAATATCTGAAGGCTATTGGCCTAAAGAAGAATCTATAATAAGGCTACAATCACAATAGACATACGGAGGTCTACGTGAACACCCAAAGCCCCGTCCCAACAATTATAATAATAGTCCTCAGGTCTATCGAGGCATCCCTATTTACGAGGATTGTTTATTTTTAAGGGTTAAATAAGCTACTAACCACCTGAATCTACCATCAAACTCCCCGCTCGCACAAACGGCTACTCATCAACCTATACATTTCCAGTCTTCTTCTTCGTCGTGTCGATGGCTGAGTCAAATTTGATTGATCCAATAAGGGGTCACTGTTATAGCGCTCTCGTCGGCGTTAATGAGCGCCTCTCTTGTGCAGATGGTAGGGCATTTTGGACAGTCAGTAAGGTGGTCTAGGTTTTGACTTGCCATCGTGGTACATTTCTAGTATAAGACGGTCTTGTGTTGTATAGGCTTCCCGTGCTTTGCAAGACCAGCTTACACAGGAAAAGTAGAGGTTGATCTGTAGCCGTGAATACGTCGTAATTATAGTCTGAATTTTGACTAAGACAAGGAAACATGTTATGTCTAGGCAAACATAATAGAATCATATCAATACGACGCACCTGAATTCTTGCCAATAATCAGATAAGCGGACAGAACAACAAATTGTTCATAATTACTACAAATGACACATATAGATTACAGGTAAAAACGTGAATGTTTGGATCAATTATAATATTATCAACGATTATGGTTTCACCTTGACTTAGTGTAACATACTTATTATTGTTTATACAAAAAATGGTTGGAATAGATACAAAAAAATCTAGGACGACTACTTATATTCTAGAATTCTAGATGGATGGCGTAGTTGTATTTGCCTTCCAGCTCGCCACATGGGACAAATCTTGGTGTGATCCGCAAAGATTTCTTGCTTCTCAGTGTGTGCTTTATGGAATGCTAGCATCCACAGTGTAGGTTGATATTACACTGAAATCGATCGGGGTCGATCGATTAGTGTGAAAGATTAGTTGACTATCTTGTTTGGCATCAGCACCCTTATTGATGCTAATTGTAATTGAACTAGATATACAGGGTGTAAATAACATCGTGACAAAGCGGTACCAGTAATTCAGTGTATGACCCGGAATGCAATTTTTGGCCAAAAATTTTTGTGATTCGCGATTTTTCTGACTGATTATGGAAGAGTACCTAACGATATTCTAATGTATCCAATACATTTGAAATTTCACGGTCAGCTTTAGGATGTTCCGATGAAGAATTCAATCACAATCAACATCAATCAAGAGGTATAAGTGAAGTTAATACTCCCTTGCTCATAACAAAAAAACTTGACCACTTTAATACCTTTTATAATTGGCCGTTATCGCGTAGTTATAACTTTGTTATCCAATTTAACGCGTAATAAAATCTACCACAACAAAATATAAAAGCGATTTGGCGGCACTTTGATTATTGCAAAATAGAATAATAAGGTTTTAATAATCAAGATGTCGAAATAGGTAAATTTGTTATCGGTTAAATAAACTACTAAGAATTATCCAGTACAATGGTCAAAGATAAGTGTTATTCATAATTTCGGTGCAATTTTTTGTAATGAATCAATGTTTTTATGATTCATTTCTAGTAAACAACTAGGAAAGGTTAAAAAAACGTATAGATTTAGCTGATATCTTATCGGGTATTGCCTGTCTAGATATTGATTACACGTTCTAATAATTTTCATGAATAATGGCGAATTAGTAATTCAGTTATATCAGAGACTTTCCTTATGAATATATTTTTAATTGTACAGTTGTACCCATAGACTTTACAGCCGCTATGATTGTGTTAATGGCTGCTAAAACCACTGTAGGTATAGGTCACTTTAGGTATTTAGCAATACATAAGTTTATCAGGTTACAGTGAGTATATAAAGAAACAGTTGAAAAATTATGGGAAGGCTAAATGCTACAAAAATAATAATAATAATAGCAGCCCTGTATCTAATACATGTTCCACTGCTGGGCTCGGGCCTCTCATGATGAGAAGGTTTAGGCCATAGTCCACCACGCTGGCCAAGTGCGGATTGCTAGACTTCACAGAACCTCGAGCACTTATTAGGCACTCTCAGGCATGCAGGTTGCCTCGCGATGTTTTCCTTCACCGTTAGCGAGCGATATTTTATATGACAAATACACATTATATCTTCGATAAGACGAATCTTAACGATTTATTGACAGAGGTGTGTGCCGTGGGTTCGAACCGTAAAAAGCGAATTCTAAGGTCTCCTTTGACTTCGCAGTCCTACGGTCTCCCACTCGGCTATCGCTGCTATGCTATAAACATACTTAATAAGAAAAAGAGTTAAAGATGTTATGTAATAACGAAGTTTTATTTAGTTTCTTGTAAGCAGTGCCGGAATAAGCTAGCGCGGGGTCTCTAGCAAAATCTGACATGGAGCCCTTGGTTTGCTTTAGGGTTTTAATCGTATGGTATTAAAACAAACTTTTTTTGATATAATATCGACTTTTTTTTAATAAATCTTTTCTTTAAAATCTGAAAGTTAGAGAGCGCCATAGGCACCAACTTTTTTTATAAATATGCTCTTTTAAACTTAATAGCCAGAGAGCGCCGACTCAGTCGGACAGGCGATGAACCGTGGGGCCCGTAGCATAAATTTGCTACTCTTGCAATATGGCTAATCCGGCACTGCTTGTAAACTATAAATAACTATTATTCATGTGTAGTAACAATCCGACATCCAAACAGGGTAGTAACCATACACAAAGATACGTATTTATAATTAAAAAAAAAGGATGCAGACGTATTTTTTGACATCTGAATTTTATATAGTTAGGTATTTATTAAGTTTTCACGAGAATAATGATATACTTAATACAATAAAAATCTATACATATTATATAAAATTTAAAATTAGCCGTGTCTGTATATTTAGTTCCTTGTAAGCTATAAATAACTATTATTCATGTGTTGTAACAATCCGACATACAAACGGGGTTGTGACAATACACAAAGAAACGTTTTGATAATCTTAGAAAAAAAGATTGATTTACATAAAAGATTGACATAATTATCATTTATCTCTACTCGCCAATCTGCACGTTTTTCAAAGGCTCTTCAGAATATACAAGTATCCTTCAATTACTCACTTTTTTCTTTTTTTTTTTTTTAAAAACGACGCCCGCACTAGGAATAACTCCTGTGTCGCGGGAGTGTTCACAAACATACATTTCACACACACAAAGCACACCCAGAGTCAGAACAAATCTTTGCGAATCACGCAATTATTTCTTACTTTATTTGCCATCATCATCACTTGTGCTACTGCCTCGATGGTCTAGTGGTTAGCGTATGTGCCTCTTACCACGAGGTTTCGAGTTCGATGCCCGGGTCCAATAGCAGCACAAAGTTGGAATTGTGCCCGGTGGACGCAATAGGCTCACCCCCTATCTCATGGGACCTAACATAACAACACCCTTCTGGGTAATATAGACATAATAAATATATTTTTTTTATTTATTTCTCTCTTAAAGGGATGTACAATTCAAACATAAATTATTGGTGATGCCCGAAGCCCAGCCAGCGCTGACACCGCCCTACTTGCAACTTCAGTACCTAGTCATTCAATGAGATGAATTAAACAAATAATAATATTTAAGTATCTACCTATAATAATGAAACAAGCAGGGCGGCTCATCGCTAGCCTAAACCCGGGCACCACGAGCAAATAACAGCTGAAGCTTGTTCCTTTGAAAGAGCTGGAGTCTGTAATAGGTTCAAGACCTGTATGACCTATTAAAATTGGCCGTTATCGCGTAGTTATAACTTTGTTATCCAATTTAAAGCGAAATAAAATCTACCACAACAAAATATAAAAGCGATTTAGCGGCACTTTGATTATAGCAAAATAGAATAATAAGGTTTTAATAATCAAGATGTCGAAATAGGTAAATTTGTTATCGGTTAAATAAACTGCTAAGAATTTTCTAGTACAATGGTCAAAGATAAGTGTTATTCATAATTTCGGTGCATTTTTTTGTAATGAATCAATGTTTTCGTGATTAATTTCTAGTAAACAAGAAAAGGTTAAAAAAAACCTATAGATTTAGCTGATATCCTCCCTGTATATCAATTGTGTTTTATACAGCTTCTAATAAACGCATATTTATAAATTTAGGGTACATGCCAAGATAAATGAGAAACGAATTATGTATGTGGCGTGTTATTGTGTATAATGTAATGTTATGTTAGACTTAGAGGTTCGATGTCGGATCCGATTCCCGGGACGGGGAAAGTGTTATTGAAATTTTTTTCCACCAGCCTTTTCTCAACAGCAGCACAGAAAGAATTTTTTTGAACCCCGTGGTTGGTGATGGGCTCACCCGCAATTACATGGGACCTTACGATAACAGATGAAATTTGGGTTAGTGTAATTCACTCGTACTACACTTTTCTGGGTAATAAAAATAAATAAATAAATATTTCACAACTCACACACAACGCCATCTAGTCCCAAACTAAGCAGAGCTTGTACTATACTACATACTTATATACTTACCAAAGAGCAGTACTTAAAGTTGGCTGGAGACTGCCATACCGCTTTCCCACTTCTGAACTTTTCAATACTTGTAACGTCCTATCTATTCGTAAATTGTTTATTCTCAACGTAATTTTGACCACTCACTCAAATACCCCTTACGATCCTTCGATTATTGTCTCAGTACGTCGGAAACATGCTATATGTCCGTCAATATCGGTCAAATCTAGCCTAGCCCAAAGATGTTTTTACTATCTTGGCAACTTCTTATATAATAAAGTTAACAAAATTCTAAATGTCTATCCAATGACCAGAAATGAATGTAAAAATGCTGTTACCACCTGGTTGAGTAATTTGAGTTACGACGAAACAGAAAGGTTTATCTGCGCTTTAAAATAATTATGAATATGCTCGCACTAATATATATACGCACACACACATACCCTCACTCACACACACCCTCACTCACACCCTCGGACACACACTCACACATACACTCACACACACACTCACACACACACTTTCTTACTAATCTAATGATGTTTCTCTTACCACTTAATGGCTGTATTGTAGTACATTACTGTAATAACACGTCTCGATTCCTAATTGTAAATCTTTTGTAGCACTAAGGAGGGAGCCTGGAGATTTGTCACACAGGTTTCGAACCTACTACAAACTCCAGCTCTCACTAAGGTGTAACTAATACTGTACCTGTTTATTGATGTATGTTACCAATGTATGTACTTATACCTTTTTGAGAGAAATAAACTATTATATTATTATTATTATTATTATTATTACTTATTATACATAGAAACACCCAGATTAAGACAAACCCCCATGTTCATGCACACAAAGATTTGTCTTAAGTGGGAATCGAACCCACGACCACGGCGTCGCAGGCAGGTACACTACCCACTCCGCCATCCGGTCGTCAAATATATATTATTATATTATTTTTTATTATAGCAGCCCTGTATCTAATACAAGTCCCACTGCTGGGCTCGGGCCTCTTCTCATGATGAGAAGGGTTAGGCCATAGTCCTCCACGCTGGCCAAGTGCGGATTGGTAGACTTTACACACCATCGAGCACTTTTTAGACACTCTCAGGCATGCAGGTTTCCTCACGATGTTTCCTTCACCGTTAGCGAGCGATAATTTATATGATAAATACACACATATCTTCGAAAAGACGAATTTTAACGATTTATTGACAGAGGTGTATGCCGTGGGTTCGAACCCGAGACCTTTGACTTAGCAGTCCTACGGTCACCCACTCGGCTATCGCTGCTCTCTATCTCTCTCAAATATATATATATATATATAAATATAATATAGGCGTGATGTTGGCTCGTCATGGTGGGTCGCTGCCATAGCCCCAATTCTATCCCATTTCGTTCTGAAATAACCAATACCAAGTCAAAAAATCACGGTTCTACTCATTAAACTGTCATTTTTCATTGCTGTCCAGATTCCTTGATAAAGACATCTCCTATCTTGTTAAAGCTGTGATTTTAGAATGAAGTGTTATCGTAATCCGATAGATACGTTGGTGACAAAACAAAGAAAATTCCAGTATGTGATGGTCTCCCATTGTAAAGGCTGCCCGAGTTATACGACGCCAGTTTATACTGGAAATGTATAGCTTTATATTAATGTACACGTACACGGACGTTATCTTGATATGAAAATCAGTAAAAGATCATTATCTGATGATTCCGGGCGACTCCATTCATATAAAATTGTACAGAAGTGTTAGTACGTCAACAGTGTCGTGTCGAAGAACTACCATCAGTGCCAAAGGAGGGTAGTTGGTGTTATTGGCGTTGAAAAGACCGCTATCGCTGGAAGTCTATCAAATTATAAAACTAATAGGTATTTACGCATCTTATTTTATGTATATCCCATCATATATTCATTACGCAATCATACCTTTTCATTGTCGACATTCATCGTCATTTAGTCTCTCGTAGTCCGCTGCTGGTCATGGGCCCAATTTGCGCCACCAACTTCCAGTCCTCTGCCTTTCGCTTCGAGCGCTCTTGAATCTAATACGGTTACGGAATACGGTTGCTGAGTCGCGTCTATTTCAGGACTCATTTGCTCCATCTGCTGCCGGTCCTGGATGATAAAAAAATGAATAAGCAACAAATTTTTACCTAAGCCCCAATTTACATTAAACAACTAAAAGTTGATGTTAACACGTGAAATTAATATAAGAATAAGATACATTTATGCCGGTCAATCTTAAAATTATACAAACAATCTGGACAGAAATGTACAGAAAAGGTACGCATCACAGCATATTACTGCAGCACATTAGCACCACAGCGCTGATATTCTGGTGCGCCCTGATCGTGAGTAAGACCATGCGACATTAATGCTATAAATACTAAATTTGTTTAATGAAATTACTGTCGCGAGATTCATTTCATTTTCAATTTTACCGTGTATAATATCAGCCCTGTATCTAATACATGTCGCATTGCTGGGCTCGGGCCTCTTTTCATGACGAGAAGGGTTAGGCCATAGTCTACCACGCTAGTCAAGTGCGGATTGGTAGACTTCACACACCCTCGAGCACTTTTCAGGCACTCTCAGGCATGCAGGTTTCCTCACGATGTTTTCTTTCACCGTTAGCGAGCGACAATTTATATGATAAATACACACATATCTTTGAAAAGACGCATCTTAACGATTTATTGACAGAGGTGTGCGCCGTGGGTTCGAACCCGAGACCTTTGACTTCGCAGTCCTACGGTTTCCCACTCGGCTTTCGCTGCTGCTACCGTGTAAACATCAACATATACAAGGCTTGCATTAGTTTCATGCATAAGTTTCATTATGTAAATTAGGATTAAGATTTAATTAACTCAAGTGCCCTAAATTAACATTGATACTGCTATTTTAAGCCGTATGGCCTTGGTCTGAATGATTCTTTAACAATCATAGGACGGGACCAAAAATTCCTCATTGCGGAACTCCAATTTGTGAATTACAGGACACAAAAGTCGGTATTTTATCCAAAAGTGTTGGAAATGACCTCTAAATCCAATTGTGTGTGTTAAGGACGTAAGGCGATACTAAGGGAACTGTGGTATCCTGTATGTAAATGATAGTGATGTCATGAATACTGTGTTGATAATACGAATATTACAAATACCGATGTCGGATTTCTAGTCTTTTTAAGTATAGGACTGAGTATTTTCCGTCTCGTACCTTCCTGCCCATTGGTAAATCCAGTGCTTATAAAAACTTATAAGTCTATTAGTTTTATTAATTGGTGAATAATCTTTAATAATTCGACAAATTATTATATTATTTATTAAACTAAGTAAAAATTAATCAGTACCTTGTATGATAACGTTCTGCTCGATAAATTAAAGATCTTAATGTAACTTAATTATATTAATACCTACATTGATTTTATTTGACTTTTTCAATAAAATGTTTTCGTTCGGTAAAAAAGAATATTCGACACTAGATTCGAATCTTCGACGAATATGTATCGTATTCGTTACATCACTAATGCAAATGACAATCGTCTGTAGTTTGTGGTCAAACGTGCTATTTGTAAAGTTAGTAGCTATGCACGTGTTTCTTTGCGGTCTCATCTATTAATACGACAATGGGAATTGATGTCGTATGTTTATGTAATAAGGAATAAAATCAGGTGATCATGATGACCACGGTCTTCTTGACTTTTGGACTTAAGCCCTAAATCCTGATCAATGAAACTGATAAGTCTTCATATAGTCGTCAAAAAGTGTCAAATTAGTAAATTGTGCTGAGGCTGTTCGATAAACGTGACACCTTTTTTTTCCACAACTTACACACAACGCCGTCTAGTCCCAAACTAAGCAGAGCTTGTACTATGGGTACAAGAATAACTGATACTAATACATATATACTTTTCTTTTGTAAATACATACTTATTATACATAGAAACACCCAGACTAAGACAAACCCTCATGCACAAAAAAATTGCCTTAAGCGGGAATCGAACCTGCGACCTCGGCGTCGCACTACCCACTCCGCCATCCGGTCGTCAACTTGTCAACTTGTCGCGTCAATTATGGCAACTTTTGACATAATTTGTATATTATTATAGTTTATTTTTAAGAATATAAATGAGGATAAAGTAAAAGAATTACACAATCACTGTACAACTTTGACAGTTAATTTTGATCACGAGTGCCTAAAATAGGAATGCACAAAAAAATAAACTATCCTACCTAGGCCTTATGAAAATAAAGATGTGCTGTCACTTTTTGACATATATGTCGACTTGTCGGAATGTCAGTTGAAGGGACCTAGGCCCACCGGATCTAACTGCTCACTACAACTAACTAAACGAGTGAGGGCCCAGTAGTTAATACAAAAATAAATAATAGTTTAAAAAACTTAAAAACACGCTTTTAAAGTACTTCTAACTAAAAACTATTTTCTACTTTTTAGTTTGGTTTATTTATATTAAAGAGCGTTTTTTATTTTTTATTTTTTTTATCAAATTATTGCATTGTCATCGATCTTTGACAGATGTGCAAAACTTGAATGAAATCTGTCCGTTTGAAGTGGGTCAAAATCGAGTCCAAAGGAGTCGGTTACATACATACATACATACATACATACATACAGGTGAAGCTAATATAAGCGTGTTAAAAAAGTCGCAAATTAATTTCATCAACAATTTTACCGTGTAAACATCAACTTTTACAATGTTACGCCACTAGGTTCGAAATGTAAATTAAGCTGGAGATATGCAAGAAAATGTAAATAAAGTCGGTTAATTTATGGTAATTTGTGTCCTTGACTTATAAGTTCATTGGTACAAATTAGTAATGGGTCAACAAAATTGGCTTAATTATTGTTCTCCTGAATTGGACGTAGTTAGTTTCTTGGTTTGATTACCGGCATCAATTCTTTGATGCTGTCTCAAAATTGCGTCTGGTTTAGATCAAATAAAGAGGCAGGGTGAATCTCCAAAAATAATCGTCCTTGCATGAAGAATGATCGATTTGCCTTGAGCAAAAATTTCGGTGATATTTTACAGCATGCATTAATTTTACTCTCATCCAGGCGAACAAGTCACTAGACGCCAAAACCCTGTCGACCGCCGTTCAATCTCTTTTACTACCCACTTCTCTAGCCGTTTTTTCTGTTTCCTTGGCGGCTTCCTTTATAATAAATTAAATAAAGTTCTTTTAATATATCCCCTTACTTTATTTTTATGCAAGAAGAAGGCTGTTGAGTGGTTGTTGACTAAGAATTACGAGCAGACTGAAACTCTGTTGATAGTCACTAAGTAACTTTTTTTCAGACACCAACATAATCCAACGACATTACACTACACTCTCTACAAAATACACACACATATACACTCAAACACACACACCTCACACACAGACACACTAAACATGCAATACAAATTAGTTTTTTTTTGCTAGACACTTTTAAGCTACATATTATTAGATTAGACACTGAGTTCGTTGAAAATGTTTTTTATGCTGATCCGCGGATTGGGTTATTCGTTCTTTTACTCTCATTTTACGTTGATGCTAGGGTGGGAGGGAAGGGTAATGTTAAATATTACCTATACCTATAGTTTACCGCAAGATATACTTTATCTAATGCAAGAATTACTATCCCAAATAAACCAGTAGTGTAAGATTAACCTGACCAAACAAACTAATTGTTACATTTTTTTTAATCATAACCGATTTCAATTTTATGGACTGAATAACTGTTTAAAATGAAAGACAAAAAAAAATTGTATACATGTTGAAAAAAAAATTGTTTTCTTTGTAATAGTTTAGAAAAATAATCACAACACTTCGCTGAACCAAAGTTAATATATCAATGACGTCATTAATAATTAAATTTTCTGATTGACTGATATCATACGAGACTTAATAATAGCAGCCCTCTATCTAATTTTTCCCGGAATTTCATTGTTTATGTTTACTATTTATAAATGTCAAAAGCGTATGGGTGCGTTCCATGTTTTACATTTTAAATAATGTATTTATTAATTTTAAATATAAGTTTGCTAAATGTAAATAATGCTTTATTATTATATAGGTGTAGTTGTTTCTTATTTAGGAAATTTGATTTAGTTAGTAGTTTAAGGGTATATTTTGCTTGTGACACAAAATATTATAATATGTAATTATTTTTTTTTTCTGTTGTCACACTGATCCCTACTCACTGGGCGCATCAGAATTATCAGCGCTGCGGTGCTTTTAGCGCTGCAGTATTGTGCTGAGATGCGTACCATTTCCGGCATATTAAATAATGATTTTATTTTGTTATAATTGTTATAGTTTTAGACGCAATTATGCCAGAATAAATGATTTTTCTTTCTTTTTCTTTTCTTTCTTTTTAATACAAGTCCCACTGCTGGGCTCGGGCCTCTTTTCATGATGAGAAGGATTAGGCCATAGTCCACCACGCTGGCCAAGTGCAGATTGGTAGACATACGAGACTTAAGTACAAGTAATTACTAATTATCACTTGTCGTTGTTTATCCTACTAGTAAACAGCAATTATTGCTTATAATTGCCCGTCTTCTTTACTACTTTCAATTCTAATTATCTATTGTTGAAAGAAATCGATAAACAAATAAATCTATACAATGTACTGGTATTAAATAAAGTAATATAATTATTAGTGTAATACCTACTTGTTATTAATGATTAATGACCCTTTTAATATAATATATATTTTAATTGAAACTCGTGTAATAACATTTTTTATTGCCATTTATGATCGTAAAAAACATCCAGAACTTTATTATGGTAAAACAAAGGTAAAACATTAAATTTAAACCTGAGAAGAACAATAGAGCATAACAATAATTTACTGTATGAATATTATTCATAGAAATACAATTGTGTAAAACACAACTTTAAAACGTAACTTTATAAGCAGCCATAGCCAAGTGGGAGACCGTAGGACTGCAAAGTCAAAGATCTCGGGTTCGAACCTTAGGCACACACTTCTGTCAATAAATCGTTAAGATTCGTCTTTTTAAGAAGTGTGTATTTATCATATACATTTTCGCTCGCTAACGGTGAAGGAAATCATCGTGAGAAATCCTGCCTGAGAGTGCCTAAAAAGTTCTACCAATCCGCACTTGGCCAGCGTGGTGGACTATGGCTTAACCCTTCCCATCATGAGAAGAGGCCCGAGTCTAGCAGTGGGACATGTATTAGATACAGGGCTGCTATTATTCTTATATATTTTTTTAAACATAACTAGTTTCCTTCGTAGTGTGTCAATAAAAAGTAGCCTTGAATTATGTTGCCCTAGATCAACATTTGTGCAAAATTTCATCATTAAGTTAAAGAAAGAGTTACATTTATCCATACATCTTCACTATTCTTCTTCTTTATTATACTATTTTGGAGTTTATAATAGCAGTGAGATAGAATGTAATAATATATATCACATAAGAAGCTCGTAGTTAATTTGTAGCCAATATAATTAAGATTGCATGGAAATAAAATAAGATTGAGAATATTTTAGCCATAAGGACAAATTATTGTGATGTATTCAAAAATATTTGCACGCCATATATGGCAAAATATGGTTTTCTAATATTCTTTGTAAACATCTAATGTACCATATTTTGAGCTAATAAAATAAATTGATTGATTGATTGTTGCGCAGACCGATCGATATTGCTGGTTAATACTATGCTAACCGCGGTCGGCCGTGGATGGGGAACCATTTCAACATATCGAGTTTTCTGGAGAGAAAGATTTCTCTTTTTTGAATAGATATAACGTTACGCGATAACGCAAAACAATGTGCCTTCGCACATTGTTTCATGTGCTTTTTGTATCGTCCATTACTTATAGTTATTATTATTGTAGATATGCTTTACAATTTATTTTTCATCTATCTATCTACAAATTCTTTATATGTTTTTAAACTTTCGCGATTTGAGAACATTTTCAAAAATAATCGCGTAATTATTATAAAGGTAAATAAATACCTATGCTCGACGTTTCGAAATGACGTGCATCATTCGTGGTCACGAGCCGACTGGTGAAGCTCAGCGTCGTCTTCGTGAAGCGCGGATTATAGATATATACAAATTCTTTACCTGCATAGCTAATTTGTTTATGAAAATCTACCTATAGCCTCTGAACAGTTCAACATCTGCCTACACTCTGTTTTCATTATATATGTATGTATAATATTTATTTATAATAATATGTATGTATTTAATATATAAATAGTGATATGTACATATTTATTTTAAGAATACCTATGTATGTTAATATAATATATATTTAATTTGTAGGTAAATGTACCTATTGAATTTGTAAATTTATGTAAATATTAGTTATAGTGAACCTTCTACCTCATCTCTTACACCTTAAACTGCCCCATATCAGTCTAACTTTCTATTTGTCCATCCAAAGGTTGCCTGTAAGATATTGCTTTTTAGCGATAAGGCCGCCCATTGTACATGTCTTAATGTTAAATTATGTTCTACTTTGTGTCTTATTTTTTGGTGTGCAATAAAGTTTATTCTATCTATCTATCTACACTTGAACTTCAGATTATTTAATGGTAAAACTACAATGTAACGATGCCATAATATCTACTTATTTAATTAAAACAGAGCGTGCCCTTTAAATAACCAGTCTCATTTACAAAGTAATTAGGATTGTATTTAATTAAAAATTCGTTATTTATTATGATACTGTCAAGCATAGTTAGGTCAGTAGTCTGTTGACTACTCTATTACATTGTGGTAGGTTCGACAGGGCTGGAGGTCTAGTTTCCTGCAGTCAGGATGATGCTCGATGGAATCATGGTGAATAATGAATTTTTTATTTAAATATAATTTTAGTGACTGTCAATAGACATTAGCAAACCAGTGCCGGGGATACGCACGAAACAATACTTTTTGTTAAACTAGTTGTCAGAATTGCCGGCTATTTACTACCCGAGATCTCCATCTATCTTCTATACATAATTATAATTGTTCGTCCAACTGACTCACTGACTGATTCATTGAAGCAGAGCCTAAACCGCCGGGATTGGAAACTTGAAATTTTACACAATGCTTTCTTATATGACGTAGGCGCGTATTAAGAAGGAATATTTGGAAATTTTATCCCTAAGTTAAATAATGGTTAAACGGTTGTATGGAATTCCGTCATTTTTGACTTTTGAAGCTCAAAATTTCGTATGTTTGATCAATAAAAAAAAATATTGAAGTGTCTGTTTTTAATGACAAAATAACAATGTTTTTTCAAGCTGATACCAGCTTTAGCTGTTTGTACGATACTTTTTTGTGTTTGATAGTCTAACTCTCAATAAGTCTTTAGATATTTAACATTACACTAAACTCCACGGGAGCGGAGCAATAAGGTTGAGCCCGGGTCAAACCGCGGGAGAAGTTACTACTTAATACAAAAAAGGGCAAAAAATAGTCTTCTAATAAATAAAAATAAGTAGACTTCTACACCAGGATTTTCCTAAAAAATACTTTATGATTTCAATAACCATGGTATTAGGCTTTATGATGGTGCTGCTCGAGCGCGATAAGCCTATCAGGCTACGACTTAGCCACGAGCTCCTGAACCAGATTCGTTATTATGCTATATCTTTTATACCTATGCTTTATCAGCACTTGAAAACGTATTGATAAGTAGCCAAGGAGTTTCCCTTATCAGATCTATTGCTCCATCTTTTATTGACATTGTTGTGGAGACTTGACTGATATCTTTGTACTTGCATTTCTTTTTATAATGTAATAGTATTAGTCAATAGAATCATACAATGTTGTGTTCAATGTATTCTCAGCCTAAGCGGTTCTTTGTAAGCGGCCATGGCGCAATGGCTAAGGCATCGGTCTTTCGATCGAGAGGTCGTAGTTTCAAATACTGGTCATCACCACGGACGAGAATTTCCTCCGAATATAAGCGAATAAAGCTTAGCTGGAAGGGGTTTACAAGAATACTGGTAATTTGTATTTGCAAATTACTAATAAACAACTTTTAGTTTGAGTGTTTTCGGATACAGGCGTGAATACGAGAAAAATATTAACCGATAAAAATTTACACTGACCACGACTAGAATATATATGTATTTTTGATAAATGCCTCCCTGTCGTAAGCCCTACCCCTTATCACTTAAGATGACATCCAAAGATTCAATTAGCATAATTATTATATTTTATTTTTTCCACAATCGTACTTTGAGTGCAACAACCTTACTGTCACAAAAATTTTGCCTAAAAGCGATCCTGCCTAGGGAAGATTCAAGTATTGCGTTAGCACTATACGGGGTGCAAGGGGAGGTTTTTGCTCTACTAACTTAAGAAGTAATGTGGTATGGAAACCAGAACTTATTTGCTGAAATGGGAGAGGCGGGAAGCCAAAAATCGCAAAAAAATCGTTATACTTGAACGGCCTCCTACGATAAAAATGAGCATGTATCTCCTTCTTTGAGAAGTAGGCTACAAACAAAGGATCACACTATTTATCTGTTTGCAAGGACTTGTGTATTATGAAATGTCTATAAAATACGTGCTATGTGGAATAAATCGTGAACCTTTGGCACGAATCATAGGATTCGATATTGAGGACATTTCACAATCACCTGAGCATCTACTTATATGAATAAACTAACTGACTTCAACAGAATCAGACTATTTATCAAGAGAAAATGTTCTCGAGATCCAAATGGAAATAAGTAGAGTATGCATCCTGTATTTATTTCTTGTTTAGTTAAAACTTTAGTTGTAACTTATCTAGTTTAAAGATTTCATTTTTTATTACAAAGACAACATAATGATTGTTTATCTTGGTGTGGGCATGTGATGAGAAGGGATGAAAGGCACGTGACTAAAAGATCAATCGGTTTAAATGTCGATGGAATGACAGGGAGAGGCAGGCTGAATAAAAGATGGATGGATTGCGTAAGAGAAGATACGAAAGAGAAGGGAGTGAGTGAAAGCGAGATAGGTAAAAGAAGAGAATGGAGGCAAAAGACGTTTTGCGCCGACCCCAAATATAATGGGATAAAGGCAGGAAGAAGACGACAACAGAATGAAAATTCGAAAAATTACGCATTTTTGGCGATTCAGCCAGGTGATTTATTGTTCTCTCCCGGCCTCCTTAGCACGGTTTGACATTTTTGACATTTCGTTTCGTCTGTCAAGAATGGTAAGTCGTGCTAAGTGAGGCAAGCATAGAGGAGAGATTGTACCTCATTATTGGACCAACAATGTCATACGCTTATCCCGATAATGGATCGATGCCGCCACTGTTTGTTTTATTCAGATAATCTTTGATTGATTGATTTCATTGTCGATATCAATTTGCATGACAAACTGAAATGAGGTACCTACATAAAAGATAAGAACGGATTATTATCTGCATGTTACCTAAAATATGAATTGGATGATTACTATGACTAATACTTATGGTGCTGCCAGACTGTCGAGCATTCGCCTGTAATGTTTCTTTTTTCGAATAAAATTTCAAATTTCGAATTGGAACATTACACCTTTTTTATGGTGGATAGGCACGCGTTTGACCACGATCTCACCTGATAGTAAGTGATGATGCGGTCTACGGAGGAGCACGCGCCCCTATGATATACCTATTAACTCTTGCTTTAAAGAGATCCAAGTTGTACTCATGCGGAAACACAGACTCGGGCAAGGCGTTACATTCTTTCGCAGTTACCTGTTCTAAATGTGGTGAAACATAGCTCCTATTATAACTCGGTCAGACTATACAATAAACTTCCAATAGAATTTAAGAGTATGTGTACAAAATGAGTTTGAATCCAAACTTAGGGTTTTTCTTGTCAGTGAGTGTTTCTACTCAATAGAAGAATATTTAAAATTACATCTTTTCTAGTCTTAATGTAGGTGGCCATTTCTTTGTTTCGGTCAATTGATGTACCGAGCTTGTGTAATTAGTGGCATTATATCCTGTTTTGATACAGTCCTCTGTTTGATTTATATCATCGCGACAGAGCCTATTCAATGGTCCTTCGAGCCGGATATAAATCAAACAGAGGACGGTATCAAAAAAGTATATAATGCCACTAATTACACTTTACAAGATCGGTACATCAATTGACCGAAACAAAGAAATGGCCAGGTATTGTGCATGCCATTTTATTTGTATTTTTATTTCATTATTTATATTAGTAAAATAACATTTTAATTTTAAATAAATATATGTGAATTTTATAATATTTTATTTAATCTTTAATTTAATTTAATTTTAGATATAGATTAAGATAATTTGTATCGTATTTTCAACACAATGTAATATTGTTTATGAAATAAATGAAATGAAATTCGAATCTTCAACGTTGTATAGCAGGCGTATGCTCGCGGTCTAAGAGCATCATTTATTGTTACAACTAAATAATGATCCCCGGAGTAGGAGTGTTAGAACCACCCACACTAGACTAATATTATCATGATGTACTGGTTATTTAGATATGTTGGATTTAACCAGTTTACTAATAGATAAAGAACGTTCAGAGGTTATCAAATATAAGGTGATTTTCTTTTTTAACTTTCGTTATTTGAGAACATTTTTCAAAAAAATTAGACAACGGGTCTAAATCGCATAATTATTATAAAGGTAAATAAATACCTATGCTCGACGTTTCGAATGACTTGCATCATTCTTGGTCACGAGCCGAATGGTGATGCTCAGCGTCGTCTCCATGAAGCGCGGATATTGGTATTTATTCACCTTTATAATAATTACGCGATTCAGACCCGTTGTCTAATTTTTGAAAAAGGTGATTTTCGTCTAATCACTTAAATCCGAAAGTTGGAAAACACTGATCCAATAACGCCTAACTTTATCTATGGCTGCTTCTGATCGCAGCTCTGTCTTTGTGGTATTATGCCCAAATAACTCGTGCCCGGCCTGGTAATAGAGCCCAAACTCGTGTTTAGCTCGAGACCATTAAAATAACCTGTATAATCTTTACCGTAGTTTGAACGCCTGTATATCTACTGTTTTAGTCACGTTTTAATTAACAAGAAGCCGACAAAGTGAGCCACGGCTTTTCAGCATTATAATCCTAGTTTTGACCTACATAAGAATAAACTAGAGTATAACTAGTGTCACGTTTTTGGCTGCCTTTGCCCGATATATATATTTTTTTCTTTTTAATAAAATCTTGCTGGTGATTAGCAGATACAAATTACTAGTATTCCTGTTAACCTCTCCAGCTAAGCTCAATTCGCCCGGTTAGAAGGAAGTTGACGTCCGTGGCGTAATGGCCAGGATTCGAACCCATTGCCTTATCCATTGCGCCACGCCCGCTTAAATGATAATGAAATGGATTTTATTTGTAGAACAAAAGTTAAACATAATAATTTATAGAAATATACAATTAATTAATGGATGGTATTTAAAAGTGCTTCAATTTATTCCCATATAATTTAACTAATTTTGCCTTTGTGCCACCAAATATACTGAATGTGCACCAAAATTTGTTCACTAACATATTTCATAGTGAGCACCTATTTAAGAACTGTTGCAAATTTGTAAAAATAGTACTACACCTATTTTAAAAACAGATTGATTCTAGCACTCGCCGAGCGCTGCCGCGGCACGCTCGCTTCGCTCGCTCGGCTCGTGCTGTGTTATGGTCGCAGTTCTAACCTAACCTAACCTACTACTTTACCCATAATTGACCTATGCTATAACTATAGCTTTTATTTTGTGTAACAATCAGGAATATTTGGTGCACGAGAAGTAATTTTCGTGGAAGAATAAAATAGTTATTGTTACAATAGAATATTTGCAGCGCACTAGAATAAAAAAGTGTTATATCTTAGAAATAGGTATATTTTAGAAATGCGTATATGAACACAAAAATACTATCCTTAATTAATTGATCAATCTCTTGAGCCTTTTACCAATTACATTGCGGTCAGCTTCTAGTCTAACAGATTACACAGCGCCATCAGACCTCCTAAACCCAGTACGAGGTAATACGATACTCTTTGTTAGACTAGATCTCAGACTTTCTGGCCTCTGACTACCCGTAACGACTGCCGTAGATGGTCAAATAGCAGCCGGGATTGAAAACTCGTTATTATCATTGAACTATATTACCAGAGGTCGGAATTAGGCAGAGTTATCTATGTACTTGCATCGAAATGTTGATATTGATGTGGACCTTCCCGGGATTTATAATGGACAACCCCGTGTGGCCAACAATATTACGAATAAATAATAATAAAAACCTCAGAGATAGACAAATAATTTTATGTTGTGCGAACTACAAATGTGGCAACATCGTGCGTATTGGAATTTTGCATCTTCGGACATCCGATGTCATTGATGTAAGTTTGGCAACGTCGCGCGTGCAGTAGGTTAAATTGTGTAAAAGTAGATAACTTGTTATTTAAAAAAATCACGGGATATTTTTCTGCTCTTTAAAATTAATCTCGGGATTCGAGGAATATCCACTTTATTCTTTCGCTGTATGAAATCAGTGTAAGTACATGAATAACTCTACCTAATTCCGACCTCTGTATATTACTTACGTATGCATGAAAGTACGGGTGCATGAAAGGAGCCTCCCCGAGTGACGTACACAACGATTCCCTACGTCCGGCGCACCCTGGGCAATTTCGCGAGTTCTCCAAAGCGAATTGGCTAATCCTTTCACCACGATGGCTAATCAAAATAAAATTTGACTCAGCCATCGACACGACGAAGAAGAAGAAGACTTACGTAGTAGTAATACCTCAATGGTTATTATAAGAATTGTCACCCCTTCACGGCCGACCGCAAATCTAAAACTTTATTTCGATTATTTTCTTTTAGGTAATTGCCTCGATGGTCTAGTGGTTAGCGTTTGCGCCTCTCACCGCGAGGTCTCGGGTTCGATTCCCGGGTCGGCAAAGTGTTACTTGTGAACTTTCCGTCAGGAAGTTCACCCTCCGTCCGGATCTAAACATAACAGTTGTACACCTCTGCAATATCCTTCTGGGAAATATAGGCGTGATGTTATGTTATGTTCCTTTAAGATTTCTTATTGAACTTATAATTTCACGACTTATGCTGTTTATTAGTAAAAGGGCCCTGAAATTACTGGCACATGAAGCATAACACTGTAGTCCTCAGCTGCAGCGACGCATCTATAATCTGCTTTTGTGGATTGTTGATGTCCATCGGCTGTACTCCACTTACCATCAGATGAACTACACGTTCGTTCGCTGTGGGCGTAGTATAAAAAAAATATGTTTTTTATACCTACCTACCAAAATAGATACTAGTTTTAGCCAGTTCTAAAAAACTTTGTATACCGATAAATCGTTTTGAAACGGGTTTTGTGAGAAATTCTATGAAATTATCTAAATTGATGTTTTCGTTTATAAAAATATACAGATACGCAGAAACGTTTTGATAATAAAAGGTAACGAACTTTTTATGTAAATCTTTAAAAACACATGTTAATAATAATATGACGTAACTTTGAGATTTTTTTTTCAATTTTATATAGCTATAATATCTACTTTACTTACAAATTTTTACATTCTCATAAGTAATGCAACCTTTTTTTTGGGTACAAGTAATAAAATTATTTGGTTGTCTTTTAGTGGCAATCTGGCATCTGGCAAACTGATTCTAGAGTATAATAGAATTTAAGTGCTTGTGTGAATGTATTTGGCTATGTCTTAAGGACCAATGGATATATTCCTTCTGGCGTTCTATCTACCAAATGTAAAAAATCCAAAAATCCAATGTTCGTGGGATGCAATTGTCTGTCGTAGAAAGCATCTTAAGAACAATTGGTTGGCTATTTTAATACAAAAGTAATATGGGTTTAACTTATTATAAAGTTTTTATCTATTCTTATAGAAAAATCATATTTAAACATTAAAATGTATGTATGTCAAACCCAAATAACGTTAGTATTAAAACACGGCACTCAGGAATGCCTCTTTTTATTCCTTATGGCAACAACAAAATATACTCAAGTTTCCACGTCCGAGACCGACGCTAACAACTCAAAGCCCTGTAACGTAGAAATCCATTGTTCAATGACAATATATCGCAACTTTTGTGTTAATTACGTAATTAACTTTAAAAAAAGAGAAAATTGGCACAAAACAAAATAAAAACAATAAAGGGAATACAGTGAAATAAAGTAATACAGTCTGTACCAATATGCCAGCAGCTCAGCATAATGCTAAGTGACTGCAATGAACTACAGTCACCTAAGGGTTGACACACACCAAAAGCGCGTCGAAGCGCAGCGAAGCGAAGCGCAGTTTCAGTGTCATATGAATTTTAACTTTATTTTCATAACTATAATACTTATTATCGCATGAGAAACTCAAACGAGTCGCGCGGATGCCCGCGGCGCCGCGGGAATTTCGGCGTATTCCATAGTAGTAGTAGCGTAGAGTTTCTCATGCGATAATAAGTATTATAGTAATGAAAATAAAGTTTAAATTCATATGACACTGAAACTGCGCTTAGCTTCGACGCGCTTTTGGTGTGTCTCGACCCTAACGCTAATTTTCAGCTGCAGCCCACGAGTGCCGTACGCTCAAAACTACTATAAATAAATGTAATTACTTAATTAACTTGATCTCTCTTTGTCTCAGGCATGGTCGGAGCCCCGGATGTCATCAAACCATCAGAGAAGGTCGAAGATCATTCACCGTACCTCAACGGCAATCCGGTCTACACTATCAGCGGTAAGTTATTATTTTTGTCATTCAGCTATGCTTAGCAAATTATACTAAGATTCCATAAATAAGAAATATAAGAATAAGTTGTATCCTATTTAGGATAGAAACAAATGGTTGAAGGCGACGTCACGAAATGACGTAACATAATTAATTAACATAATATAGGAAATATATGTGTTATGTTATCTTAGATTTTTAGTAGTTGACAAGTCGGGGAGGCTTAAGTTATTTGTAAATACATACATTGATTTAAAAAATATATTGCATTCCACTTAAAAAAATCTTTACGTTGTTAAAGAAAAATATTTTAGAGAATTTCATTTTAAAATAAATACCACTGTTTTTTTAAATAAAGTTCATTTACGGACAATTTAAAAAATCTAAAAGTGGAGCGAACTCTTTTTGATTAGAGTATTAATTAGCTAATCCGATAATTGAATAAAACCACGTGTTCATAACGTGCGAGTGCCCCTAGATACGACGAAATAGCACTTTTGAAAAGTGCTTATTTATGTATAAAATTGATAAGTGTTTGATTACGGCCAGCCACTGGTAATTTTAGATATAGGTGTATTTTATACAATGTAGGACGCGACACGTGGAGGCTATGTTTACAACACTCGTGGTAGTGTATTTTCATTATAGAAAAGAAAAATAGTGATCTCCATAAATTAAATCTAAGGAACAATAAAGTACTTCTAACTAAAAAGTGAAAAAAAATTCCTAATATAAGCTGAAAAAAGCGTGGGTTGCTCGATAGACGAAAAATATGGCACAGAGCGCCCCACGCTTTTTTCAGCTTATATTAGGAATTATTTTTCACTTTTTAGTTAGAAGTACTTTAAAAGCGTGTTTTTTAGTTTTTTTAAACTATTATTTATTTTCTACTTTTTAGTTTGGTTTATTTATAAGAGCGTTTTTTTTTTTTTTTTTTTTTTTTTATATATTTTTAATTTTTTTTATCGAATTATTGCATTGTCATCGATCTTTGACAGGTGTGCAAAATTTGAATGAAATCTGTCCGTTTAAAGTGGGTCAAAATCGAGTCCAAAGGAGTCGGTTACATACAAACAAACAAACAAACAAACATACAGGTGAAGCTAATATAAGCGTGTTAAAAACAAACTCGCTGTGCCCACTACTAGGCTCCATAAAATCTCTAACTCGTTTCCAGGTCAATGTATACGCTTTTACAATAAACTTCCTTTAGACGCAATAGAATTATCGATAGGTAAATTTAAAAAATATGTTAAAATTAGATTATGTCAAAAAGCTTACTACAGTATTTCGGACTACATAAATGATAATAGTATTTGGAAATGAATTGCTCTTCTTATGTGACTTTTATTATGTATACCTAGGTACTTATTGTTATAGTTTTCATTTTAAAAGATGGTGCACATGAGTTTCTCACCAGCTCTTCTCATAATGCAATACCCATCGGAGCTGGTACTTGGATTGATTTTAATTTTAATTCAAACAGTTTGATTAAAATTTATCTAAGCCCCGGTTATTCAAATCATTGTAATTAGTATAATTTAGTATTATTTATTTTTATATCTTTTTTTGTAATGTTTTGACGTGTTCAAGCGCCTCCTGGGGCCTATGAAAATAAATGATTTGAATTTGAATTTGAACCTTCTTTTACTTCACCAAAAACTTTTATTTGCCAAGAATATGATACATTGAGATCGTACTATAGTATTATATTTAAAAAATCATCGAGCAAATAGTAACATTCTTGAATAAGCCATTTCCTGAGTTCATTACAGAATTTTATATAAGTAAGGTCAGTGAGTCATTTTGGTATTGAGTTATAAATTAGTGGAGCCTATAAATAAAGCATCCGTCGGATGAAAGCCGTTTGTTCAGAATAAATTAGGACTTTTGTATTACCAAAATTTTACTATTAAACCTAAGCATGAAAGAAAACTATTTTTAATAGAAATTTAATCAAATATTTCACAACTCACACACAACGCCATCTAGTCCCAAACTAAGCAGAGCTTGTACTATGAATACTAGAATAACTGATACTTATACATATATACTTTTCTTTTGTAAATACATACATATTATACATAGAAACACCCAGACTAAGACAAACCCCCATGTTCATGCACACAAAGATTTGTCTTAAGTGGGAATCGAACCCACGACCACGGCGTCGCAGGCAGGTACACTACCCACTCCGCCATACGGTCGTCAAATGAATTCCAAACGCAAAATAAAATATCAATTTTCGTTTTCACTGCTTAAAAAATCAGTGGCGTTTTTTACTCTTCTGGAATTAATTAAGCATTGAAATCATACAATTTGTTCAGAAAGTGGTCTTTTTAACCCTGAATTTTAACCGGTGGCAATTAACCTGTTTGGAAGCTGTGGTTTTGGAATGTCGCTATGATGCACCTTTTATGAAGCCTTTTCCCGATTACTAATTCAACTCTATGCTGCTATTGAGGACCACTACACTGGTGTTGTGGGTTCGATCCCCACATGGGACAAATCTTTGTGTGATTAGCAAAGATTTGTTCCGACTCTGGGTGTGCTTGTGTGTGTGAAATGTATGTTTGTAAACACCTCCGCGACACAGGAGTTACAGTAGTGCGGGCGTCGTTTAAAAAAAAACCGCTAGACCAGTGTGGCAGTTCAAATTTAACTAGAACGGGAACTAGAATAAATAAATAAATATTTTACAACTCACACACAACGCCATCTAGTTCCCAAACTAAGCAGAGCTTGTACTATAGGTACTAGAATAACTGATACTAATACATAATATATATACTTTTCTTTTGTAAATACATACATATTATACATAGAAACACCCAGACTAAGACAAACCCCCCAGAACTAGGTTAGTATTGTAAATATTTAAATAAATGTGTGGCGGTATCCGCACATAATAAATGTCACGTGACGGCGAGTGCTGAATCGCGATATCGAAATGTTCACAGCAAGTGACTATATAATACCACTTCCAATACATTACCGTTGGACAGCTGTCCGCCAGGCAATACCACTGAGCCTGGTCGGAGGATCCTCCCTTTGTGGTGGAGGAACATCATATCCTGTTCCTCTACAAATGTCATAAAAAAATAGAGAAGCTGGGTTAACTTAAGTCGATAACAAACAAACAGTTTATACGTCAGTATGTATGTCAATGTATCTTGTTATTTTCGCATCGGCATTTTAGCAATGTCAACACGTATTCAATACAATCAAAGAAATTGCGAGCAATGTAAACATGCGTGCGTAATTCGGAACGCACATGTTGTTACGTATAAAGGAATGTGACGTACGGTCACAAAGATTCAATCTTTATAATAACATCACACCTATGTTATCAAGCTGGTTGTGGCAGACACGTGTGACATTTACATCCACCGGGCACAATTGCAACTCCGTGCGGCTATTGAGTATATTCTGACAGAAAAATAAAAATAACCCGACACGGGATTTGAACCCGTGACCTTGCAGTGAGAGGTCGCATTTGCTAACGACTGGACCATCGAGCCAATTCTTTAAAATATTGTATACTAGTTTACGCCCGCGGCTCTGTGTGCATGTTATGTCGATAAAAAGTAGCCTATATGTTAATCCAGGCTATAAGGTACATGTGTGCAAAATTTCATCAAAATTGTCTCGGCAGTTTTTGCGTGAAAGAGTAATAAGCATCCATACATCCAGACATCTATAAATCCATACAATTCTCATTCAGACATCCATACATGCAGACATATATACATCTTAACACCCATACATCCAGATACTCACAAACTTTTGCATTTATAATATTAGTAAGGATTTTCTGGATTCAGAGAACAACCTCGGCACCTAGACATAACAGATCAGACTTCCCAAAAAGGAGGAGGTTCTCAATTCGGCCGGTATGTTTTTTTTATGTACTTATGTAAGTACATAGATTACGCCGCGGTTAATGGACCGATTCGCGTGATTATTTTTTGTTCAAAGCGAAATAGCTGCCAGGTGGTCCCATAAAAATTTCTTTCAGTTTGGTCTAGTAGTTTTTATTTTATAAGCATTATTTGTAATTAAAGTCGGTTTTTTTTCTGTTAAATTTTGTATTAAGATTTTGTCTCTTGACTCATTATTTTAAACAAAACAAAGTATAATTTGTAAGCAGTAATTGTCATTTCAAAACTAAATAACATTACAAGTTTAATTTATTATTTCGTCACAAATTCACAATGCCTTAGAAAATCTGCTATTTAATAAGTATTGGCCAACAAATCGTGATCTCTTGAACAGTATTGTTATTTCTCAATCTACTATGTTGCTGATATTCTGATAGTTTTGATACTTGTATCTTACTATTTTCCGATACGGCTCCGTCCGCAGTTTTCGTCGATAAAAAAGCTAATATATTTCCTGAGTTTTCTAACCATCTCCTTACTAATATTTATCAAGATTCGTCTATTAGCTTCGGAGCTTATGCGCTACAAACAAACAAATAATATTTTTTCTAATAATATTATTAAAACCGACGTGAGGTGAAGATATTATTATTGAGAAAACGGGTTACTCACGTTACTTTAGCCGGGATATGCCGACTAGTTTCGAATCTAGTACGTATATTCATCAACTGGGCTATTAATCGCGTGTCGTCGCCTCCGCACGACGTCTTGCACTGATATGAATAATATATAATACTGATGAATCTACGTACTAGATCCATATCCCGGCTAAAGTAATGTAAGTAACCCGTTTTCTCAATAATAATATTTTTTCTATTGGATAGAGGGCTATTGTGAACGGAGATATAATATACAAAAAAAAACCATTAAAATCGGTCATACCGTTTTGAAGGAGTATGAAAAACTTATACAGTAGCTTGAGATTTTAAAGATAAGAAAGTAAAAGGGATCATCGGATGGTTTATCGCTGCTGTGCTATCTAGTCTGTGGCTTCGTCAAGATAAAAACTGCTGTATTATAATGAAGAATTATATAAAAGTTTTATTTTAAGCCGATTATTTTAATAGTAACCGTCATGAAAAGTTAGTAAACTAAAATTAAAAACAAGTCACTATTCTATTTAAAAAAATCATGCCACAATTCTTTCTTAAGAAAGAAAGAAAGAAAGAAAATTATTTTTATTTTCTTACATATACAAAAATAGGTAATTATTATACAAAATATGTAATAAATATGTAAGAAAACAGTGGTGGTTGCTCAGCTTTAATGCTGTGGAGTCTTGCATTTCTGCAAAACTTCCACAGCGCTGATTTTCAGCAACCACCACGGTTGACGGCACAAATAGAAAACAGGTCTTCATGTTTAAATAGAAAATCACTTTTGTTTTCTAAATCTCGATTTAGTTATGTCGGCGGCTCTGGCGCAATGGATAAGGCTTCGGTCTTGCGATCGAGAGGGTTCGAATCCTGGCCATTACACCACGGACGTTATAGTATTTGCTAACTAATATTTTTTTTTTTAACAAAAAAAAATTTTTTGGCGGCACAGTTTTTGAGCATTGCCTTTTGATGTTTATAAAATAATAAATAATAACATTAATTTGATTAATTACATAAAATAAATAAACTGTATTTAGCTACATATTGCAATATATATGATAATATAATGTCAGCTAAACCACTTTCCTCACAAATAGTTACACAATTAGTATATTCTTATTGTTATCATGGATTCCTCATTACAGTAGTAGGAGATAATGTTTATTACCAATGTTATCGTACAGACAAGTCTAGCATACTAATTTATGCATCATTTCTTTACATTACTAGCATATACATGAGACTTTGTCTGTAGACTAGAACCCTGGTCGACTTACGTCATTTTCTAAAAGCTGAAAGTTGCCCAAGTATGATGACTCTAACGTGTAGGTCAGATAATCAACCAATATGAAATTTGGATCGTGGTGAGATTGGGTGAATACATTTTTTTAATTTGTGATAACGGTGATGTCAGAGAGAAGTAACTGTTTCCCATTAATAGCAGCCCTGTATCTTATTCATGTCCCACAGCTGGGCTTGGGCCTCTTCCCATGGTGAGAAGGGTTAAGCCATAGTCCTCCACGCTGGCCAAGTGCGGATTGGTATACTTCACACACCCTCAAGCACTTTTTAGGCACTCTAAGGCATGCAGGTTTCACACGATGTTTTCCTACACCGTTATCGAGCGATAATTTATATCGAGTACGAAGCTTAACGATTTATTGACAGAGTGTGTGCCGTGGGTTCGAACCCGAGACCTGTGTGCCGTGGGTTCGAACCTTTGACTTCGCAGTCCTACGGTCACGTGTGGTGTAGTGGTTAAAGCGGTCGCCTCGCCGCTCTTCTCTGCACTGGCGTTCGATCCCCACATGGGACAAATCTTGGTGTGATTCGCAAAGATTTGTTTTGAGACTGGGTGTGCTTGTGTAAGTGACTGTGTATATTAGGCCTTGTCATTGGGACCATTAGATAGTGTTATTGCTTCTGGCGTTATATCTCAGATAAAAAAAAAAGAAAGCGGAAGCACCTTTTATGCTTTATGTTTTGCTAAACATAGAACGAGCAAATAAGGAAATTCTCTTCTATAGTATGTATACTAATTTAGATATACTAATTAATAATTATGTGTTACATTGACATTTATGTCAATGAATCGCGAGTACCGTCTTATCTATGCTTGACACATAGCAGTTAATAACCTAGAAGTTCTACAACTGAAAATGGATATTATATTTAAAAAAAACAGTTTAAAAAAAAATGCGTCGATGGTCTAATAGTTAACGTATGCGCCTCTCATCGCGAGTCTCGGGTTCGATTTCCAGTCGGGATAAGTTTTATTTGTGAACTTTCCGTCAGAAAATTCACAATAGCAGCACGGAGTTGGAATTGTGCCCGGTGGATGGCGACAGGCTCACTCCCTATCCCCTAAACATATCAGGTGAAGTGTGGGTGATGTACACCTCTGCCCTTCTGGGTACTATAGGCGTGATGTTATGTTGTAGAAAATGCGTAGAACCGACTTCATTTTGCATTTTTTTTTTTTTTTTCAAAGTTGCTACAATTTATCAAGTGCAGCAAAGATATATGCAGCCAACATAACTACCGCCTAGATGTTTGATTTTTTTGTAACTTATGTATCGCAACCAATAACAAGCTTGTTTTCTAGCCATTAAGATTTAATAAATTCTCAGACTCTTCGCATTATTTTCTACACATAGGATTATCTTAAAACACGTTCTACGTCCAAACAAATAATATACCATGACGAATTGCACAATCTAAAAAGATAATGTTTTATGTTTTGTATATTTTTTACAGACCAAACTATGTAATTATTGCAGTCATTGAATGTTTCTTAACATAGCCACAAATTACGGTATGTCTTCACGGAGACTGCTATTAACATGCAAATGTTTTACTAGCGGTTTTACCCGTATTAAACATCTCTGCTCAGTCCTCGCAAGATTTAGCGTGATGTTTAATAATAATTTAGGAGAGCCCCGTACCTTAAATGTTGATTTTATTTGGTTTTTAGTATTTGATGTTAGCAAAAACAGTGATACATCATCTGCAAACATTTTAACTGCCTAGCTATACATAGCGGTCATGAGTGCCCGGTGACCAATATAAAGCAAAAGAGCAAGAAAACACGTTTTTTGTATGGAAGCCCACCTTAAATATTTGTTTTATTTGGTTTTTTGTATTTGTTGTAACAGCGGCAACAGTTTTACGTCATCTGTGAAAATTTCAACTCTCAAATTAATGGTTTATGAGATACAACCTGGTGACAGACAGGCAGCTAAGTCTCAGCCTCCGGCGCACCCTGGGCAATTCGCGAGTTCTCCAAGGCGAATTGGCTAATCCTTACACCACGATGCCGCGATGGCAAGTCAAATTAAAATTTGACTCAGCTGATGAAGAAGAAGAAGAAGAAGTTATAGGATTCCATAACCTCAAAAAGAGTCATCCAAATTCAAATTCAAAATTCAAACCATTTATTTTCATAGGCTGGCGCTTGAACACGCTAAAACATTTCTAACAATGATATAAAAATAAATTATAAGTAAAACTATATGATACTAATTACAATGATTTGAATAAATGGCTTAGATTAATTTTTAATCAAACTGTTTAGAATCAGATTAAAATCAATCTAAGTACCAGCTCCGATGGGTATTGCATTATGAGAAGAGCTGGTGGAGATCCAAACCTATCCAGAGATTAGCGCGTTCAAACAAACAAGGCTTCTTACTACTACAGATTTAAATGTGCTCACGTTATTTCGGCAAATATTCTCGAAGATGCCGTGCTATTTGAAGACCTTGGATTATAAAGATGATATGCCGTGGAATTGGCGGAATGTTACCCTTTACGTGACAATAGCTACTCATAGTTAGAACATAACAGAACATCACGCCGATATTACCCAGAAGGGTGTCGCAGAGGTGTACATCACCCACATTTCACCTATGTTTACGTCCTATCGGATAGGGGGTGAGTCTATCGCCATCCACCGGGCACAATTTCATCTCCGTGCTGCTATTGTAAATTTCCTGACGAATAGTTCAGAAATAACACTTTGGCCGACTCGGGAATTGAATTAGCTCGCGATGAGAGGCATACGCTAACCACTAGATCATCGGTGCAGTCGTAGTTTCAATATTGTATTATTACAATCATTTAGCTTCAGTCCGCAGCTCCACCCAGGTGTTATTCTAAGACATACATGAAAAGAAAAATAGTGAAGCATATGTAGAGAAACAGGGTGTGATGTTCCTCCACGACAAAAGGAGGATCCTCCGACCAGGCTCGGTGGTATGGCCTCGCGGACAGCTGTTCAGCAGTTAAGTCTTGGATGTGGTATATATGTATACTCTCTGTGAACACTTCGTTATCGCGATTCAGCGCTCTTTGACATTTGTGACTTGTGTGTCTTCTTGACGTTATCAGTGTCACCCGTCATTTGTCATATAAGGATACCGTCACACATAAAAAATGACTATACTTTGACCATTCCTTTATTTTCTTTTTGACAGATCACGCCTATGAATTACCGTATTTTTTGTCAGATTAAAGCAACACTTTTTAGGGAAATTCACTGTTTGTAAAACAAACAACCACAGACTATAAATCAAATCGTGAAATGAAATAAATCGATCATTATGAAAAAGAATAATTTGACTTTTTTTTTGTGTATTGTCTATATTTTTTATAAAAAATAGAATATAATAACAGTATCATGATTCCATGAATAATTATTTGCAAGAAATTAAGTCGAAATCTTGAAATTAAAAATGAAGATGTAAACAAAGGTAACTAGGAAACCGTCATAGACTAAGTATGTGACATTATTATTATATTATTATTTTTTATATTTATTTCATCTAATAAAAACTACTAATAAACGAATAATTAATAATGAACTAAAACCATTTCGATGTAATTAATCGATTGAAAGTTCTTCTTAGACAACATCGATTATGATTTCAAATCGAATCAGTAACGTGTGAAGGCATCCCTAAATGTAATGTATCAAAAAAAAAAATAAAGGAATGGACAGAGTATAGTTAACAATAAAACGGCATTGCTCAAAAAATGTGTCTTATGTATGACTGTTCGAATTTATAATCATTTTCCCAATGCAGTTATTGAGACTTCAAACAACATTTTTGCAATAAAAAAAGCTATAAAATCTATTTTGGTTCATACTATTATTCTGTCTGTTATTGTCTGATAAACTGGTATGAATAATGTTTTACTTGTACAATATACCTATATTATAATTTTCAACCCAATACGTTAACTATTTAATTAGATTTATTAAATTATTCTGAATAATTGTTATTCTCTTCCACAATTGAGATTTGACATTATGTTTGAATAATAATAAATAATAATAAATAAATATTTCACAACTCACACACAACGCCATCTAGTCCCAAACTAAGCAGAGCTTGTACTATGGGTACTAGAATAACTGATACTAATACATATATACTTTTCTTTTGTAAATACATACTTATTATACATAGAAACACCCAGACTAAGACAAACCCCCATGTTCATGCACACAAAGATTTGTCTTAAGCGGGAATCGAACCCGCGACCTCGGCGTCGCAGGCAGGTACACTACCCACTCCGCCATCCAGTCGTCAAACTATTAATAATAGCAGCTCTGTATCTAAAACATGTCTCACTGCTGGGCTCGGGCCTCTTCTCATGATGGGAAGCTAGGGTTATGCTATAGTCCACCATGCTGGTCAAGTGCGGATTGGTAGACTTCACACAACCTCGAGCACTTTTTTGGCACTATGCAGGTTTCCTCACGATGTTTTCCTTCACCGTTAACGAGCGATAATTTATATGATAAATACACACGTATCTTCGAAAGAATCTTAACGATTTACTGACAGAGGTTAGTGCCGTGGGTTCGATCCCCAGATCTTTGACTTCGCAGTCCTACGGTCTCCCACTCGGCTATCTCTAATGATATGAACTATTTATTGAATTTTATTCAATCTAATTTATATAGCATGCATAAAAATTGCATTTAATCTAATGTTATATAATTGATTGTGTAAATTATGCTATCCTAATTATAATGATGTGTTAATGTCCTTGCATGCCGCTATGTCGGTAGAATATGGTGAATCTTATAACCTAATGTATTGAGTACCCATATTTCGCAAAATAATATAGTTGATTAAGATTATACATGCGGCATGTAGAGGCTAAGTATATACCTCTAACTAAGCTATCCTGGCCAAGGTTTTTTTCAACCAGATTCTTTCTATAGATAGACTGAATAAAAAAAAATACTATACCGATCTATCGCTATACTATATATATAGGCTTATTATTACATAAGCCAATGTAATGAATAGAACGGGTATTGAAGTAATACTATGTAATCTATCATGAATTGCGTATCTATTATTACATGACTTTTCAATATTGTCATAATCTGTATTGATGATGTTATTATTATATGTACGCGGTGAATAAAATTATCTCATAGGTATTTCATAATTTATTTATAATTATTATGAATGTATGTAGGTATGTACCTGTGTTTCATAGAATTGCATAAGCAATTTCTAACTGATTTATATATAGATTATAGCCATGCTTAGCAATCTAAAACTAAGAACTGTCGAAACATTTTTTGGTCTTGAAGCGGAATTCCTGTAGTCGCGAGTTCAAATCTCGCTTCATGTCCAAAAATTTTTTCGACTGTTCTTAGTGTTAATTCATTGACAGTTCCCTTAAAGGTGCTCCCAGACTTACAAATTTATTCGTTACAAAGTCGAATGTTTGTATCGAGTACAATTCGAAATATGAAATTTTATTCGAAATATGTTACCTTATAAATAAAATACCTTAAGCTTGCATTTCAAAGGAAGCGTTAGCGTCACCGACGCGACGTGTCGACTAATATACATAATTATTAAAAAAAAAATAAAGTATTCCTGACTTGTACTTCGCTATTTCAACTTTACAATACTGTAATCTTTATAGCACCTGCAAATATTGACACTCGACTTAAAACCGTCAATACATTAAAAAAAAATGTGTTATCTTGGAAACCTTGTCTGAGTTTTCTGACTAGGTCAATAGATTTAGTTTTAGTAGTCAAGATTTGTGTGTTTTTATTTCCTGTTTAATTGTTTTGGTCATAAAAATGAGATAGTGGATAAGCTTTTTATGTTTTGTTTCGGTTTCTTGATGAAAAAGTGACAAGGAATGTGGCGGTTTTCGCACATAAAAAAATACGGATGACATGACAATGTCAACAAGTGACACACGTCACATATGTCAAAGAGCGCTGAATCGCGATAACGAAGTGTTCACAGCAAGTGTACATAAATACCACCTCCAACACGCTACCGTTGGACAGTTCTCCGTCAGGCAATACCACCGAGCCTGGTCGGAGGATCCTCCCTTTGAGGTGGAGGAACATCACAACCTGTTCCTCTACAAGGACAGTGCCCGTATTTCATGTCAAACGTTGAATTCTGAAGATTCTAGAAGTTAGAAATTACAAATAATACTTTTTCCTGACTCGGGCATCAAACCCGACACCTTTTGGTGATGGGCCTATATGCTAACCATTAAACCAACGAGGCAACTAACATTTAGTTGGCAAATAATACGAAAATTCTACCTGTTCGTCATTCTACCTTTAGTGACTTAGTCAATACCTTCCGCCTTCATAGATTTGTCCTAGCAAATCTGGCAACAGTGGAAACTGTTATCATTTAAATAATACAAAGCTGAATAATGTCAACACTTGTGCAAATACAAAGAGTAATGTTAATAATTGATATAATACGTTATGGTGAGAAAGAAACAATGGAATTGGTAGCACATGTTATTCCCCTTAGGGGAAGTCCGGATTGTGTTAAGGGGGCTCCCAGACCGCGAGTATACAGTTCAAAGTCAAGGTCAAAGTCAAATCATTCTTTTCATAAACCCTTAAACACGCCTTAATCTAAAGAATTAAATAAATTTCAATTTTACTAACCAAAATACTATTATTTGAATTACCGAAGCTTAGATAAATTTTTATCGAACTGTTTAATTGTATACGATTGTTATATAATATATGATTCGAATAGTGTGGGCGGAGAACAAAGCATTACAATGTGCGACCTGTACTGGTACAAATTTAACATAACATAACATGACGCCTATATTACCCAGAAGGGTGTGGCAGAGGTGTACAACACCCACACTTCACCTGTTATGTTTAGGTCCCATTGAATAGCGGGTGAGATATTATGAATTTCCTGACAGAAAATTAACAAATAACATACGCATACACTAACCAATTTGACTGCCTCGATGAGACCATCGACATCGTCAAATTGAATCGAAAAAAGTTTTATTACAGTCGAAAGCTCGTCAGTCTAGGAAGCAGTTTATAAGGTAATGCTCGAAATAGAATCTGCAATGTTTTATTACGGGTGAATGGTCGCTCGTCTGGAAGTACCTAGATCTGTTATTTTTTAACCGACTTTAAAAGAAAGGAAAAGGTTCGTAATTCGATTGTATTTGTTTTCTTTTTTTTTTTGTTTGTTCATGATTACTCGAAAAGGCCCAGACAAATTTGAGAGAGAGTACATTTGTCATGTGGTCCGATTTTCATCAGGTCACGATCTGATGATGGGATCCTAGAGAAATCGAGGGCAACCCTCGAATTGTTAAGGCTTCTATGTTGTTTTTTGTATATTACTTAAAGCTTCTCGAATATTTACATCTAACAGTCAGCATTTTATGTTGCTGAACTGATACTGGCAGATACTACTCCTTAACGGTTAGGAGTACGGAGAAAATTATTTGAATAAAGGCATTTAAAGCCTTTTCCTGTATTCTTTCAAGTTATACACATATGAGGCAAGACGTTAAATATTACTTAAGTATTTCTTACTTTTAGTGTATACTAGCTGCCCCGCGCGGCTTCGCCCTCGATAAAATTTTGCCCTCGAAAATATTTTAAAAGTATCCTATGTCCTTCTCCCGGTTCTAAGCTACCTCCCCACCAATTTTCAGCCAAATCGGTTCAGCCGTTCTTGAGTTATAAATGGTGTAACTAACACGACTTTCTTTTATATAATATATATAGATTATGAAGTCGGTATGTTTTTTGTAAAATTATTTGCAAAAGAACCCGAAGAAAACTTAAGGGCAATGACCCTTATCTTATCTTTGTTGATAGTGGGTAAGGGTTGCAATATTTATATAGCAAGTGCTTGCAACATGCCCTAGGAGGCCACTATTGACGCAGGGGCAGGCTAAACAAGCTTACATGCAGTTATTTGCTGGACTCCTCCAATGACGTAAAAGAAAAGTACAATTTTATTAAACACGTATTTGCATCTCTCTCTAAGTCAATGTTAGTACGAGACATAGAGATAAAACGTTGTAGCTTAGGGTTAAACTTAAGCATTAATGTCGCGGCTGTACAGCGCCATCTATGATCAGTGATTTAAGACACTTTATCTTTACAAAGGAAATAGTTATACTGAACTACTGGCTGGCCCGAATTAATCATGACTTAAACGCGTTCAACCAAACAAACAAACTAACAAGCAATCAAACACTCTTTAGATATATTAACCAAAAAAGGAGGTTTTCAATTCGTCTGCTATTACTTTATTTTTCTTGTTTGTTACCTCATACTTTCGACTGGCCGAAGCGATTTAAATGATTCTTTTTATAACTGAAAGCTGTGTCGTCCCATTTCAATTTGGTCAAGTTCTGACAATGGCACTCATTAGAAAACCATATAAGTCAAAAATTATTGTAATAAAAGTCGGTTTTTTTATTTGGAAAATTATTTTTTAGTCGGTATAGAGGTCCTTTTATTAACCGACTAAAAAAAAGGATGAGGTTCTCAAATCGACGTGTATATATATTTTTTGATTTTTTTTTTATGTTAGACCACGCATAACTTTTTACTGAGTGGTCCGATTTTTTATAATTCTTTTTTTATTTGAAAGAGTATACTTTGAGACTGGTCCCATGGCACGCAGTGCCGGATTAAGCCAGCGCGGGGCCTGTAGCAAAATCTGTCAGGGGGCCCAATAATTCAATATTTTTTATATATTATGGGGCATTTGGCCTGATTAAGGTTTTAAAGTTTATGGTATTAAATAAAACATAACTATTAACAATTAATTATAAAACAACTTTTTTTGATTTAATGTGGACAAATTAAGATATAACGTTTTCCATATCTAGTTCTTTAAGCAAATCATGCTCTACAAGCTGGCTCATTTATATCGGTCAGTATGAGCAAGTCTGTATTTACAAAACATACACAAATTTGTTCTTACAAGCAATATATTTTACGCTACTATTTAAATTTTATTATTTTTACGGCCAGACAGGCGTTGGAGCGCGGGGCTCTCCAATTCGCGGGGCCCTCCAATTCGCGGTGCCCGTAGCATTTGCTACTCTTGCTATATGGCTAATCCGGCACTGATGGCACGGATGTCAGGGTCTGATGATGGAATTTAAGGAAACCCTCGAATGTTAGAGGCAATTGAAGTGATTTTCATATATTTTCATATTGCTGAGCTGATCTGTCTCAAATTAGTTTACTGGGAAAATGTGTTTTCCCAGTATTTGGAGCATTAAGCTGTAGGGTCAAAGGAACTGGGTCACCAGGTCGCTGCTTGCCGCTTACGTGCTTTAGTGCTTGAAGTTTAACACTAATGAACCTTTTAAGCTGAGCTTTAAGTATGGCGGCCTCTTTGAGATGGTGAGACGTTTAGAGTCTTATGTTTACGAATAGAAGTTACTAGACATGTGCCGACTATTCGGCCACATTTGTAGCTGCCGACTATAGGTAATAATCTTGTAGAAAAAGTGCTACTAACTTGTGCCGCTTTGTAAAATACAGCGTGTGGTGGTGCGACAAACTATACGAAATATATAAGTAAATAGGTTTAAGAAGAGGAAATTTAACAGAATCTAATAAACGGCCTCGCCAACTAGTTGGTTATTGGACCGCCGACTAATCAGCTAGCCGAATAGTCAATTTTGAGTTTTCCTCATACAAAGTAGCTAAGCAAACAATATGAAATTAAAGGAAGAGCAAATTTATACTGTAAGTAGGTAGCACACAGGGAAGCGTGCTCCATCATAGATGATGATGCAGATCATCACTTACTATCAGGTGAGATCGTGGTCAAACGCGTGACTACCTATCATACATCAAAACATAATTATAAGTATATCTATTATTTTAAGTATATCTTCGAAAGGAAAACTTGGTGAATTTTCCTATTATATAATATACAATTATAATTAATGCACTGCGTATTTTATATTTTGCTATGATATGTACCTAGTACCTATTTTATCAATCCAGGACCATAACTATGTATTTAAATATTTTAACGCTAATTCCGATTTAGATATTGTCAATTGTTAGTTTGATAACAACGCCATCTAGTGAGCGAACAGATACCTACACTTTTTTTACATTTATTCATTCACATTTTTTGAACACTTTAATTTTTTTTAATAAATTAATTACAGCAGACTACGGTTTGTTTTGTTGCACATAAATCTGTCTAGTAAGATAACCTTTCTCTCATAACAAATGCAATCACTGGGCTGGTTCATTTCATTATTTATGAATTATCATTGCACTGTCCTCTTTGAATACAAGTAATTTGTCTCGAGTTTGTTTGCTCATATTATTAAATTATAAGTATAAAATATATTTCATTGTATTGTATTGTATTGTATTGTATAATTATATGTATTTTAAGACGAATTTTAGACCTATAAAACTTTTATGAGCACTTTGTTAACGCCCGAAAATAAGTAAGAAATCGTAAAAAGTTGACTAGTTCATAAATGCGTTAATAGATGGCATTGCTTGGCGATATTATCATGATTTATTTAATTTTCTTACTAATATAATATTTGTGTTTTATTTGAAATTTTCTTTAATTATTTTACTAGAATATTAGGCTGAAAATATAATCGATAAATTAGATTATATCTTATGATGATCATCTCTAATTAATTTATGATGACGGTAATATTTGGAGGTAGGTATTGTTTATTTATTAAATAAAACAGTAGTTAAACAGTCAACAGATATCAAAACGTAATTAGGTTAAGGAGATAGAGAGAGACGAAATAGAACATTTGAATAATGGACAGTATACAGGTAACTATGACCTATTTATTAATTTACACTGAAAACATAAAACATGAATGAACAGAATATAGATATTATTATAATTTTAGGTTTCTTAGCGTAACTAAGACATCATTAAAGATAAATACAGCCGAGAATAATACCTTTTTGTTTAATTCGGTCAAAAAAGATTAAGTAGAATCGTGACTAAGCAACAGAATATTTCATACTTAAACAATTAAGTCTAGTCTTATTTCGTCAATGTAACTCGAGCGCAAACATTTCAACGACCTTACCACACACTTTTACAATCCAAAAAGATTACATTACATTCATACTCAGTTTTTATATAGTTATTCGTGCGAACAGTGCAAAATACATCACATGACATAATTCAATACATTAAACTCGTATATTATCAAGAGAGCAGTAAATAGACTGGTCGCTTGCATACTTAACCCTCATTATTGAAACAAACAACATTAATTTATATAATAAGTAAAAGTAAAGTAATAAATGTAGGGTAGCAAGTGAGTTCAGATCAGTGTCAACAAAAATGTGATCAAAATAGTGTGTTCCGTGTTTTTTCTTCTTAATTTCTTTTAAAAATGGAATGTCAAACATTGTGACGGGATTAAAAAAGTAATAAACCTCTTTGTTGTGGTCTGTTGTAGTGTTCAATAGGATTTTCAAATTTCGATCTATGTAATTTAAAAAAAACTATTGAAGATTTGTGTTATCTGTGATATAAATGATTTGTGTGGATTCGTGTGTAAATATGTGAACATTTTGTCGTATCGTATTTATTTATCTAAATGCTTATAAAATCATGTGAAGTATTAGTTATCAGTAGGACATAATCTCCCGCGATACTTTTGCAAACAATGCCTTAATATTGTCAGCGATTTCTTTTTAAATAATAGTTTTTACGACAATGAAGAAGTGTTCCGCTAGTTGGTTGTGTAGGTAGTGATCTTGAAAGTATTTAGTCTTTAAATGAATTTCATACGATGTGATTGACTTTTGTATCTTTTAACTGCTTGATAAAATAACTATTTTCTTTGTTAGTTTGTTTTTAAAGTCTGGGATATTGTACTTCTGTCCAAATGTCGTTGTTAACTATGGGGGCTAAAGTTGAGTTGGCTTTTAACAAGCTTCTCAGAAGCAAGGATGGCTACGCTGTTATTGGTAAGTCCTTTGTTTTTAAATGCAGTACGATGCGAATCCAATAAGAACAGTTTTTTCGGCCATATTGAATGTGTTCCATTCGCCTGAATATGAATGAAAGTTTCGGTCACGTGCCTGTTCCTCTAAATCGTTCACAATAGGGCCAATGGGACACATTAAATATAGCTAAAAAATCTGTTCTTATTTGATTCGCATAGTATAAAGATTTTTTTGGCTATGCCATAACTTCGTCTGGTTTCATTTAACAGTAGTATATCTATTATTATGTATTTACACACTTAATAGCTACTGGGAAGCGCATGGCAATGCACAATGTAAACTTTTGCAGTTGACTGCCTTATTAGTAAGTACTAGTACATGCAGTCAGCAACAAAAGTTGCTGAACACTTTAAAAGAATAACTACGAAATAATTACGATTTGGCGAAATAAGTGATTTGGCAATTTGTTCATGTGTAGCTAATTCTGTTGCAAGTGAATTGTGACAACGCTATTTTCCATAACTATAGTTATATTTCTTAATCCTTTTACTTAAATATTGAGGAGTAGAAAAGACGAAGAAAGGTGGAGAAAGGAAGCGCCAACACTTGAATCTTTTTTTTATTAATAATTGCGATTATTTGAAAAAAAAGCATTTCAAACTTAATGAAAGAAAGTTAAAATATCTCGGCTTAATCTATATATTTTTTGACAATAGGCATGATGACTAATGTAATTGAAATACCTCTCCTTAGACAATACAATTATAAATTCACGTCATTGGTAATAGACTCGCCCAAACGAATCAAACAAACGGCTACAATGGCCTGACGTCACGCTTAAGTATTTTGTATGTGAAGTTATGAGTTTATATTATGGTTACCTATATTTTGATATGGTATCCTATATTTTTCTATTTATCGATCAAATCGATTATAATACAACCTTATAAAATGTCTCTCTCTCAATCTTAGTCTCCTTTTTTAGGTATTCGTAAGTCCGTAAGTAAATATAACTAAAATATTTTTGAACGATAATACTCTACTCTATACTTCGCTGGTAATAAAAAGTGTAGCGCAAACATCAAAGGATTCGTTAGCGTTCGCTAGGCCATCCAAAATAAGACCAACAAATCCGTTGGTTGACCTTCGTTTGTTAAGTCTGTACCCGGAAAAATACGAATACTCGTATTGGTTACATCACTAATAGCAACCAACGCAGCATGACCAAGCTTCCGTCATTGCTCATTGGACAAAGCAATCTGAAAGAAAGCAAATGTAACCAATGTCAAAAATCATTTGCAAGTCAATGCTTTTTGTTATCTGCTACAAAGTGCAATGACCTTATGCTGTTACTGACATTGCGCTCATTCTGATAAATAGTTACTTAGTTTCTTTAAGGCTCTGTGTCCACGGCAGGCGTGGCTGCATAGACGCATTATTTTGTTTTAAAAAGAAAACGCACTAGGAATAACTCCTGTGTCACGGGGGTGTTCACAAATATACATTTCACACACACAAAGCACATCCAGAGTCAGAACAAATCTTTGCGAATTACACAAAGATTTGTCCCATTTGGAGATCGAACCCACAACACCAGTGCAGTGGAGAGTGGCGAGGCGACCGTTTAAACCACTCCACTACGTGCACACAATAAAAAAAAATGGAGCTAAGTAGGTAATTAATTATAACAGTCAGATACTATTTAACTACTCATGACAGATAAAGTGGGATTTTCTGTAAGTATTACGAGTGTCTAATCGGTATTGGGTTTTTCATAAAAAAAAATATGAAGGCTCGACCGATTCATACACGCTTTGTAATCTAAATCGGTTGTACGACGATATATGCCATCCGTGTACCAGATGAGACTATTTGCCTTTAAGGAGTTCAGGTTTTCAGGCCATTCCTCCCTTTCTGGCAGTTCCACAGTGAAGTTCTTAGTGAAGTTCATCTGTGTGGAGAGAACATCCGTAGTCATGGAAAGGACGGGGACTTTCAAGACTGAGTTTTGCAAAGCTCTCAGCGTTTGTGAGAGCCAGGTCGTCCTCCCCACAGTGTTCATTCTGTACATACACTTTTGCGCCTCCGTTTCCATTAGGAAATGGAGGGGCGGTAGGTTAAGTAGAGCGTTTAATGCGGCTGAAGGCGTCGTGGACATGGCACCAGTTATGGTAAGTCATGCGGTCCTTAACAATCCGCAAAGTGTTGCCGCAGCCACCTTCTGCTGTGCCTTTTTGTACCAGACCACAGACGCATAGGTTATTGTGGGAAAAGTGAGTACTTTGTCGCAACCCTGTAATATATATTATTGTTACACTATATATAAAGCCATTTACACGAAAGAAGAAGAAGAAGACTATTATAATATAACAAAATATCACGCCTATATTACCAAACGGCTGTGGCAGAGGCGTGTAACACCCACACTTCTATTAGTGCATGGTTGGCGTAGTGGTTAAAGCGGTCGCCTCGCCGCTTTCAACAGCGCTGGTGTTGTGGGTTCGATTCCCACACGGGAGAAAGCGTTGTGTGATCCACAAAGATTTCTTCTGACTCTTGGTGTGCTTTGTGTATGTGGAATGTATGTCTGTGAACTCTCCCGTGACACAGGAGTTATTCCTATGCGTCTTGTTTTTAAAACAAAATAACGCGTCTAGGCAGATACGCCTGCCGTGGACACTGAGCCTTAGAGAAACTAAGTAACTATTTATCAGAATGAACGCAATGTCAGTAACAGTATAAGGTCATTGCACTTCGAGCGTCGTTTTTTTTAAACGCAACAATAACAAAACTTCACCTGTAACGTTAAGGTCAAAAAACACTTTTGCCCAACTCGGGCATCGAACCAAAACATCGCGGTGAGAAGCGGCATACGCTAACCACTAGAACAACCAGACAGTTTATTTTATAAATGAATAAATAAATAAATAAATATTTCACAACTAACACACAACGCCATCTAGTCCCAAACTAAGCAGAGCTTGTACTATGGGTACTAGAATAACTGATTCTAATACAATATACTTTTCTTTCGTAAATACATACTAACTAGCTGCCCCGCGCGGCTTCGCCCTCGATAAAATTTTGCCCTCGAAAATATTTTAAAAGTATCCTATGTCCTTCTCCCGGTTCTAAGCTACCTCCCCACCAATTTTCAGCCAAATCGGTTCAGCCGTTCTTGAGTTATAAATGGTGTAACTAACACGACTTTCTTTTATATATATAGATTATACATAGAAACACCCAGACTAAGACAAACCCCCATGTTTATGCACACAAAGATTTGTCTTTAGTGGGAATCAAACCCACGACCTCGGCGTCGCAGGAAGGCACACTACCCACTCCGCCATCCGGTCGCCAAAAATGAATTAAATAATTAACACAAACACATTTTGTTTTCACAGAACGAATTCCAATTATGTAAAGATAACAATTTATCACAAAGTATATGCCATCCATAATACTGTTTGTATATAAACGATAGTAAAGATAATAAATATAGTAAATAAGGATTATAATCAAAGAAGGTATTCTTGAAATAAAAGATTGCGATAAGTGGTTCGTGGTATCAATGTTTTGAGGGAATTGATAAGAAGATAGGAGCTATAATATCTTGACTACGTCAGCAAACAATCATAGATTTTTTTTTGATTTTATTAATAGGCACATTTATTGACATAATAATGACTAAAGACTTATAGTTATCTTTAATCTTATTCTTCAGTAATTAGATCCTAAAAAAGCTATTTTAGGATCTAATTACTGATAATTTCATACGTTGAACACGTCGGCAGATTTCGGTCTATCTAATAACCTCTTTTTAAAAAAAAAACTATCTGAGTACATTTGCATAGGAGTCGGGATACACGCTTCATCTTATTTGCGCAAAAATTTAGATTTGCAACAGAGCAATGAGGATCAAAGTTGTTCTTACGTTGGTGATTCACCGATAAAAGTAACCGATGGTTCGCCGGTTCTTACTGCTCAGGTGCTATTCTCTACTCAAAGCTTAACTTTAAGCTGCATATCAAGTATCCAGACTCCAGACCTAGACCTTATCAGAGTAAGACGCGTGTCTACGACTCGGAATAAGCACGCACTAAGGGGATTACCTAAAGACGGCAGTGCACCGCTGTGAGGAACGAATTGCAAAAATAATAGTTTGAAAAACTAAAAAACACGCTTTTAAAGTACTTCTAACTAAAAAGTGAAAAATAATTCCTAATATAAGCTGAAAAAATGTAATAAACAAAAAATACTAGTATTATTGTGAAAAAGCGTGGGTTCTCGATAAACGAAAAATATGGCACAGAGCGCCCCACGCTTTTTCACAATAATACTAGTATTTTTTCTTCATTACCATTTTCAGCATAAATTAGGAATTATTTTTCACTTTTTAGTTAAAAGTACTTTAAACTACTTTGTTTTTTAGTTTTTTTTAACTATATATATATATATATATATATATATATATATATATATATATATATATTTTATCGAATTATTGCATTGTCATCGATCTTTAACAGGTGTGCTAATCTGTCCGTTTAAAGTGGGTCAAAATCGAGTCCAAAGGAGTCGGTTACGTACATACATACATACAGGTGAAGCTAATATAAGCGTGTTAAAAAAGATCAAGTTCAAGTCAGGTACAGACGGCTACTTTAAAACATATACATTTTCATTATAAGGTGTTATCGCGTTGTTTATGCTTCCGTGCAACGCGAGACCAGCTTATACTGGAAATGTATAGGTTGATCGGTAGCTGGTCTCGCGTTGCACGGAAGTATAAACAACGCGATAACACCTTATACTGGAAATGTATAGGTTGATCGGTAGCCGTGTGTACATGAAAATAAAATACAGTATGATTGTCGCGTGATTGTCTTTTGTTATTCCAAGGAAAAGTATCCACAATATTTTTCTACAACTCTCCTCTGATTTATATTTTTTTGTTAAAGTAAAGACTTATCGTAGAAAGCATAAGCTATAAAGATAAATAAAATCGATGTTCCCGTCAGAATTGGTAAAACAAAACATACATTTATGAAGCAAAAACACGCAAACAGTTATTTTTAGATAGATACACTGAATAACGTGATTTATTGCTATGTGACGGATGTTCGATAATATTTTATCAATGCTTCTGACATTGGAATATTGATCTATACATAACTACAAAATAAACAATTGGAAACAAGAAGATCATGAGAATATGTATCTCTCTATGCAAATGTTGATACGCTCATGGGGATGAGGGTTGCGGGGCCTTCTCTGGATGAAGGGGCTAATGGAAAAAGTTGGACTTTACCTGGCTGGCTGTGTCTCCAGCGGCAAGATGCGGTGTCCGAAAATAAATGGCAGAAATATAAAATTGTAATTCTTTCACCGCGATGTCTCGGGTTTAATTCCCGGCTCGGGCAAAGTGTTATTTGTGTACGTTCCGTCGGAAAATTCATAATAGCAGCACGGAGTTGGAATTGTGCCCGGTGGATGGCGATAGGCTCACCCTTTATCCCATGAGACCTAACAGGGAAATGAGGATTGTACAGCTCTGCCAGACCATTCCGGGTAATAATAGGCGTGATGTTGTCTTATGTTATGTATTAAAAGAAAAACGTTTACGATTGGCGTAAACGTGAGAAAAGGCCTGAGCCCAGCAGTGAGACATATCCTACTTAAGATAGGAACAAATGGATGAACGTGACGTCACGAAATGACGTATCATACAGTTGAGAAATTTAGGGTGCCGGTAAGAGGCGACCGTAGCTGGATGGCTAAGAGCGGCTGCCCGGTGTGCAGTAAGGTCGCAGGTTCAAATCCTGCCGGTCTCATATCTTCTTCAACTGTTTCTTAGTATAATCTGCTAAAACCAAAAGTTGTAACGACCGTGCCGTGCGGCGTGCGCGTGTTTCTCTGTCTGTCTCTCTAGAAAGCAAGCCAGTTATTTTACTAAAATTGAGCCTACTGATTAAGTTTATATTACATTATATATGTTAAAAATAAAAAAAAATATTATTATAACTTAAAAAAAATAAATTTTATTATAATTCCTTCGCTAATTAAGAACGGAACATCGTTCCATCCGGGTGTCCCTTGATACCTCTCAAGTTTTTTTTTTAAGCAATCAGACCCTCTTCTACAGTGAAATGCACATTATTGTTACATTACATAACCCAACTCAATATTTTGTACATTATATAGCCTCGGAACAGCTCCGACCTTCAGTTGTTGGCTTTCTCAAACGCGACGGTATGCAATAACAAAACAGATTACATAGCAATGGACGAAACACTGATATTAAATGTCTGTTGTGCTTCTGAACGTTTCTGCTCTATGTATTTTTATTGGATTCTGTTAGGAATGGCTTTTTAGGGTTATGCGATAGGCTATAAGTGATATTAGCCAGGAAAGAAGGCCACAACCTTGAGCAGCTCATAATTACTGGCAAGGTTGATGGCAAAAGACCTAGAGGCCGTAGCCCGACAAGATGGACAGACCAGATCCGTTCCACTCTGGATACCCAACTGCATGTTGCACTACATGATGCCAAGAACAGAGACAGATGGCGGGACACTGTCAAAAAAAAGATAATACCACGGGGACTTCACGACCCTCAGCAATGAGGAACACGACGCGAGGAGGAGGAGGATAAGTGATATTATAGATAAGACCAATGATTTGACTCACTAAACATTGAATGAATAATATTTAGGATAATTAATAATTTATAGGATACACTTCGGAGAGTGTGCCGAGGGACTACACAACCTTATCCCTCCGTCCCCGTTTCACCATCGGACTACCAGACAAACGGCACTCAGGCATCGCTTCACGGTAGATATTCCACCATTACGCACTAAACGTTTTGCTTCTACATTTCTTATGCGAACTGCCAAAGAGTGGAACGCCTTGCCCGAGTCTGTTTCCGCATGAGTACAACTTGGATCTCTTCAAAGCAAGAGTTAATAGGTATATCATAGGTAAGCGTGCTCCACCGTAGACCGCATCATCACTTACCATCAGGTGAGATCGTGGTCAAACGCGAGCCTATACACCATAAAAAAACCCAAAAAAAAAACCAACTTCAATTATAATAATTTTAGACGGTTAATTTTCTTATGGGTGCCATAGTCAGAACTGGACCAAATTAAAATGGAAGCATAAGGGAAGCACCAGCTTTCAAATAAAGTCATTAAAATCACTTCGCCCAGTCGAAAGTTATGAGGTAACAAACATTAAAAAAATACAGGCGAATTGATAACCTCCTTTTTTTAAGTAGGTTAAAAAGTGACAGAAGGAGAGAGAGGGATAGTAATTCTAACGTAGACTATTGAAAAAATCGAGGGATTTTAAAGTCACGACCTGAAAAGGAAATGCCCAAGACAAACCCCAATGTTTAAGCACACAAAGATTTGTCTTAAGCGGGAATCAAACCCGCGACCTCGGCGTCTCAGACAGGTACACTACCCACTCCGCCATCCGTTCGTCACCTACAAACACAGATATACGTAAAAATATTGTATATCATTGAGCCGTTAAGGAGCATCTGCCCTCTGGGTCAAATCTGCGGTGGCCTATATGGAAATCGCTAAATCGCTTGAGAACTCCAGTAGGCCGCAGCAGACACTATCTAGAGAAATGGGGTATATTAACAGACCAGAGCCAATGTGACTGCGGTGCTCCCCAACAAACGATGCCACATCAGCTGAATTGCTCTGATTACCCTAACAGCTGCTCTTTGCATGATCTGTACGACGCTACAGTATGCGCAATTGGTGTGGCCACGCACTGGGCGGGAGTAATATAAGTTTGTAGTACCATTGATACGAAAGAAGAAGAATTGAACATTCACGATTTTATACCGTGGTCCCACGATCACGCATCATTATATCGCGATCACGATCCAGATAATACATTATACAGCGTCCCGTGTGTCAGTCATTCGACAATTAAAATTTATCTTTTCTCAAAAAGCAATCTTGTAAGTTTCTATAATCCTTAAGCATATAATTGATGGCTGGTGATCACTATTTGGTATGCCAATCTGTTCGATAGTAAATATATCAAAACACCGTAATTTAGGTATAGATATACACATTAATCAAGTTATTATGATTAAATAAAACTATAAATATACAACGTAATTGTCCTAATCTAGTAAGTGATATTAAAGGAAAATCTAATTTGAAATGAACGTTTGTTTGTTTTTATTTTACATTACCGTAGTAATGCCTTTAGCACTCACACATACCTAGTGAATGCACAGCCGAAAAATCTGTGCATGTAACCGTTACTGGTATACCAGTAGCTGTTACTGGTATACCAGTAGCTGTTACTGGTATACCAGTAGCTGTTACTGGTATACCAGTAACTGTTACATGTACAGATTTTCACGCAATGCATTCAGGGCACATGAATGCCTAAATGCCTATTAACACGATGCTAGTATTGCCATCCCTTTGTCAACCGACTTCATAAAAAGGAGGTTCTGTATTCGTTTCGTATGTATGTATACGTATGTATTTATCAAATTATTTTATGTTTGCGATTTCCAGTTCTATTTTTATAGGCTTCAAATGAATTCAGCCTAATAATAGGTTTCAAATAAATGATGATAAACCGTCATCAAAAATCACTAAAATGATTGTATGAGGCGAAAAGTCGGTAATGTTTTTGATGACGGTGCTCATGAATTGCAACTTTGATTTTTAGTGTTCAAGTTAAATTTTTGTAAAAGTACTTTTTATTAATAAATTCTTCTTCTTCTTGAGTCAATGGTACATTACTTTGCGTCCAATACGTGGCCACACTTATCGCACTTTCTGAGCCATCATTTAGGACTTGTAGCCTACAGCTGGAGCCTACAGCCCGTTGGGGCAATTAAAACACTCCAAAAGATGTCGCATAGTTTATTGAGGAGCACCACAGTCGCACTGGATCTGATCATATTTTTCTAGATTGTATACCCCCGGCCTTCTTGACTTCTTAAGCGATTCACCGATTTCCAAAGGCCACTATAGACCAGATCCTGAGCGTAACTGCCGCTGTATCTCAACAAAGTCAGCTGATGGAGGTTATCTTTAAATATTAAATGATAATCTTTTAAGTAAACAAGAAAGCTAGTGATAAAGACAAATTTCGACGTCGTCAACCAATGTCATTTATTGATTATCTTTAAAATAACATGCTTATCGACATGTATATCTTGTTATTCGGATTACAGGCTGCAATTATTGTGCACAAAACCAATCTTATCTTTGAAGTCCAAAAATCACCTTTTCGACTTGTTCAACAAGTACTTAACACAGCAACTTTTTTATCATTTCCACTAGAATATTAGAAATTAAAATTACATTTTAAAAGTTACTTAAATACAGTGGTTCAATAGGCATACAAAATAGTAATATGCTTGTACTAAATATGTACACGCTTGCAATTAAACAAATACTCTTTAGTCATCTAACATTATGTTACATCTATTTTTGGTTATGGTAAAATTTTTTGTTTACGTGAAATCTTAATTGGGTTCGCGAAAACATTCAAATACAGGCAATACAATGGAAATTCCTCTACATAATCACTGAATGCATTTGACGAAAAACTAGTGTCAACGTTTTTTTAAAAAACGAACATATTTTTATTTTGTAGTAGGTACAAGGGGTATTTCATCTTGATCTTAGATCAAAGGATTGATATTATTTTTTGATCAAACTGATATGATTTTAGGATAAGCGACAAAGAATTAATCACCAATCACCACATTGTTATCGATTTTTTATCATGATTACAAAATCAAGATTAACGATGAAGGCAAATTTCAACAGTAGCCAATTAGAATATAATTAATTGTTAATCAGTCGGGTCGCGTTTTTTGTGCAAACTTTGTGATTATTTGTTGTGAGTAAGTGAGTATCAATAATCCTAAATTCGTACAAGAAATTGGTGAAAAATTTTCTGGTCTCAAATATACCACGTCAGCAACTGTGATGTTTAAGCGATCGCCTCAGCGCTCTCCTCTGCGCTGGTGATTTGGGTTCGATTCCGACATGGGAAAACCAAATCTTTGTGTGATTTGCAACGATTATAGAAACATTCCAAATTATTATACCATCAAATTAGACTAAGTAACTTGAAGAAAATCCAATAATTTTATCTTTCTTAACTTTATCATGACAATTTTTTTTTTTCTCTTTATTTTTTTAGGGACTTTTATACAAAAGTACATGCCAGTCCCATCGGACCATACACTAATAATAACTTAACTAAATCGTAACATAACAAACATGTAAATACTAATAGCAGCTTCAGAACTAGGTGCAGACAATATATATTATGGTGAAACATCCCTATATCTAAATTATTTAAATTTATCATGACAATTCTGCCAAAAATTTACTGTTTTATTTTGTATGTCCATTTTTATCCAACTAAGGCGAGGCTAAAAGTAAAGGTAATTAAAGAGCTTTTCATATTCACCAACAGCCTGTATATATCATTGTTTTTTATTGTTTCAGATGATATTGGAGCACACGACAACTCTTACAGTATGGCGTCGATAAATTCCAACGAAAAAAGTCCGGGAGACCCCCCGGACAAAAAACTGGCAGAAGCAGACGCTGAAAAACAACCATTATCCGGGGTAAGAGCATTTTATTGATCAATTCATCATCATAATTTCATCATAATCATTTATAATTTTAAACGTACCCACAACACACATGACACGTAAAAAGAGATTTTAAACGTACACACAACACACACGTCAGTTGGGGTCTTGGTGATAATACAAATAACGCTTAAAACCTACGTTGTCAATAACACACTCATTGTTTCTGTACAATGAGCGAATTGACGATCAAATTGGTGGCATGAAAGGGGTGCGACGGGGAAACGGTCTGCTGTTATGTCAGTGTCAGTAAGCTCACGTGATTGGTTCGACACTTCTTCATTTGATGCATGTTTCCTGATTGCGTAGTTTCCTCGCCTTAGTAGGACATAGTGTGGACAATCTAATCTAGGTCTAAATTAATTCAGTAAGTTCAATTAAATGTTGTATAATTATGTTGTTTAATTGCATGTTTACTCGTATCCTATGTTTGAATGAAATTATTTTTTTTTTAAATATGTTCTAATTTATTCTATTTTTATTTTCATGATTCTATTTTTCCTTTTATGTAAATGTTATGTTTACGCGAATGTTATACATGACTAACACTTCAATTTTCGGATTTTATCGCGATATTTCACTTAAATTTCACTTACTTTGATTTCCCGACGTTTCAAATGCTATTTCAGCATTCATGGTCGCGGGTAGACTGAGCTGGTAGGCGTCTTGACATCTGGAAGAAGTTGTTTCGCAGTACCCTCCATTTCTTCACTTTTTCTAATGTTGAGAGTTTCTATTTACGCAGGCTGAACTCACTGTGTCTTTAAGTCTAGCTGTGTTTTGTTTGAAGGGTGTCTTAGTTAACTCAATAATCAAAGTAAGTGAAATTTAAGTTAAATATCGCGATAAAATCCGAAAATTGAAGTGTTAGTCACAATGTAAAACTTGTTTAACGAATAAATAAATTGAATTTAATTGCGTAAAACATAAGCATTGTAATAAAGAAGTTTACCCATGAGCAGACACATTCTCTCTTCTGCTGCTTAGCGTTCTTTTATATATATACCTACACGACCTGTACAGCCGGGACTGAGTATTAGGGCGCTCTGAAGGCAAGCTTTTTCAAGCGACAGAGAACGCACCTGCGCATAAGGCATGTATGTGAGTAAGAGAGACGGACGTATTATTGAAATCCGTATCTTTAAATATTTTGTTCCAAAATGTTCGTTGTCATAACGCCCTAAAGAATTGTGCCCCTATAAACTCAATGGTTGGGATAAATCAATGTCTGTGAACAAACTTCGACTGACCATTGTACAGTGACGCCACCTGGTCAGGCAAAAAATGATAGACCTCATTGCTGCCTCATTGCTCTTCGCTGCAGTGCGCCGGCTCTATTGCTAAATTTTTCCAAACATAACATTGATAGAAAAAACTTGATAGGTGTCAAGGTACACCCGGATGGAACGAAGTTCTTACCTAACTCCATCAACAATATCCGGAACTTGTGCAGAAACACTGTCAGGATTAATTATTGTTATTATTTTTTATGTACAAAAAACTTGTATACACTCAACAAAAATAATCGTCGCGACAACACACAGTTCAATGCGGAATAGAAAGACGAAAAAAAAATAACTGGCTTGCTTTCTATGAGAGAGAGAGAGAGAGAGAGACAGAGAAACACGCGCACGCCGCACGGCATACAACTATAACAAAAAGTGTCGTTACAACTTTTGGTCTTATTTTTTTTCGGTTTTTCGTTTCGCAACGCGCGATAAGTAACTTAGTTCCAAAAAAAAATACCCATCCCATTAAAAGTAAACTTCCGACCGCTTCTTTTCCATATATTCCACAGACCTAGACATGAATTAGATATGCGTCAAATATTTGAATATGAATGGAAACCAAGCATGACATATTTTTGCTACAAACAAATGAACAAGATGACGTCATAAGAGCATTTTAGAGACAGGAACTTTCCATCGTGCACATCAAACCGATCGCTATTACGTTTTTGAAGATTATTATTGATTTATTATTATTATTATTATTTTTATTGATTTTTAATCGATTTGGTTTCACAAATTAAGATGGTTGATAATATTTTAATTCAATCGTATTACCGGTAAAGGTTAACTGCAACATGTCCAAATATTAGCTTTGATCCGCTTAGTAACGAATAAGCACCAACTATAGAAATTAATTATATAGAAGAGACAACTTTGTTTTGTTATATTTTATTTATTTTGACGTGTTGTTATAACAAATACGTACATAATGTTTTTATACTTTTTTATAATATACTTAATACTTAAAAAGATAACAAAAAAAAAACTGTTCTATTCTCTGTTAATATTTTCTACAGTAAAAAATATCAGTAATTTTTTATCATAGATCATACATACATAAGAGACATCAAGACATAATTATATTTCTTAAAAATCTTCTCAATGTAAAAAAAAATCATATTACAAATTAACGAAAACAAAAATAATTCGATATAAAATTATACATTATTATATAACTTACTGTTGCCCGCGGCTCTGCTCGCGTTGTAAGTATATTGGCTTTCATTTAGGGGTGCGGTCTATTTGGTAGAAACTTGATACTCCGAAACCTATTTGGGATAACTGACTTCGCAGAAACTTCTTTAGTCGATCATTTATTAGGCATAAAAAATATTTGACATAAATATTTTTAGGCACAATGTGCTTATGACCGAATTTAGAATGGCATACATTTAAGATAGTAGAATTTTTATTGGCATATTTACCTTTGGCATAGGTAAAATTTTGTATAATTTCATTTAGCATAACGTTCATTTAGAGTACAGATTATTTGGCATAATTTGACTAGGCATACTATGAAGATCATAGAATTTCAATTAGAATAATATAGATTGGGTTACTTTCTTCTTTAAAAATGCGTAGGTTAGGTTAGGTTAGAACTGTGACCAGAAATGAACATGCTCTCATGGGCAAGGATATAAAAACCAAATAATTATCATTAAATCAACTTTTATTTATTACAATTAAGCATTATGCGAAATGATGGTTCTACTTTTAAATAGTTATGGATAAGAAATATATGCCAAAAGATGAATCTGGTTTTGAACTTTCTGCGATGTGATGATTATACATTGTGATTATTATGGATATCAAAATTATGCGTACAGATGATTCTGACTTACAGAATTATGGGTTCCAATGTATGCTAAATCAGTTTATGACAAACGATATTCTGCGAAAAGAGGTTTATGCTATTAGTTGTAATGCAATATAAAATTATTACTTAAAAAGTTCTACTATAATAGGTGTACCCTTCATTTAGCGGTATAAAAATAGCTTACCACCTATTCGCAGACCTACCAAATTCACATACAAAAAGTTTCATAAAAATAGGGCTAGCCATTTGGAATGTTCGATAACTAACAACTTTGTTTCTCGATGTAATTGCAAATGTCAGTACATGGATTCTATGAAAATGCTTGTGCGTCTTGTAGAATCAGTTTATTTTGACATTATTTGACTCTCGATTTGCGAACGATTTGACAAGTTTTGTGTTGACTCTATGCTTTTAATCATAATAAAAATATAAAGACATAATTATATCAATTCATTGGCATTTTCAAGAGAGTGCGACTCAGGCGCGACGTGTCGCACTCTTGAAAATGCCTAAAAGTATTAGTATTGGCGAAACAGCGGTCGACTAAATAGACCAACATTACGTGAGTATCACCCGTATTTCATAATTTGAATAAATGTTACGAACTCACGTCAGTTTTAATAAAAATATAATTGTCGATTGTTCGATTACGGAACTACTGGAAATGCAATACCGATTGTTCTTTAATAAATTACCTTCTTTTATTTAAAATGCTATCCATGTTTTTTTTGCGGATGTGATTACAGATAATAAAATGTATAAAACATAAGTAGGTATCTACTAATGAGGGCTTAGCAAACTATTATGTTCGGAGGAGTATCAATTATGAGCTTAGCACATCAAAATTATCTATATAAATACAGATAATGAATACTGAACTGATGTGAATCTTAAGATTATAGATACGTATTTAAAATTTATTGTTTACCAAATGCTTTGAACAATTAATTATGTCATAGAAAATCACTTATGATTATTGAATCAGATATTAAGTTATCGATAATCGATTAAAAACCTATTCACACCAGTTTTGTTAATCGATTAAGCATAAATAAACCAACAAATAGTTTATTTATCGTCCAATTTATTCTTATTTTTTCGTTTTAACTGGTTCGTTATAATTGATTTTAAATTGGTGAGGAAAATGTATAGTATAAAAGGAGATAAATATAGAAAAATGTAGATACCTACTTTTAATACTTTGGTAGTTTGGTTATGAAGGCGCAAGAGCTGTAGTAGCTGTAGTAGCTGTAGTAGCCAGTACCTTATATTGCCATTAAAGCAATATAAGGTACTGGCTACTACAGCTACTTCTCTACAAGACTAAGAAACCAATATGGACACGACATGAACGCAAACATCTATGCAAAAAATCTGCCAAACTTGCAAAGGTGCAGGAGGTCAGATTGTTCCTTGCATATATGATTTGCCACCTAGTTTGATATGAAAACTTGACATTATGCGAGAGCGGTGCCCTTCCACATTTTGGCAGCGGGGGACGTATGTCAACTACTCCTCCGGAAGGTTTACTGCTCTTAAGTTTTGGGCGGCTACACGCTCATTCTTACATGCCTATTAGTGCAATTTTTTTTTTTGCATTTGCACTGTTTGTGGAAGTAAGATAGAGCATGAAGACGATATGGCATGTTTGGAACAGCGGAGCCCAAACTGTTTTAGATATTTTACAAATACATAATGTTATAGTGCAGACGAATTTGTTAATTATTAATAAAATTATCATAAACAACCGAAAATGCCAAGAACGGTACTAATGCACGTGTAGATAAGTAAAATGATTTCAAACTGGAATGTCCGGTAATATTGAACTTTTGACAAAAAGAAAACTGACCTACGCTACTACCGCCAATGTCATTGAACGTAAAACCATTATTATTAATAACGTTATAGCTTTTTTATGGTTTCTGGTTGCCTTTGTTTTTGAGGTTAATGGTGAAGTAAAGACTAATTTACATTGATCCAGTAGCTGGATCCAGTGCGATGAATTTAATATTCTAGTATCACGGTATTTTTAGCGCAGGATCGGCATTGACTACTTCATCATCTAATGTCATCTAAAGTACTAAAATTTAAAATTCAAAATACTAACTATAATTGAACACTAAAAAAATGTAGGTATGACAGGCAAACCTTATCAATTCTTCTTGCTTAATACTCTTAAATTAAAAAAAAAAAATATCAGATGTCAGAAAATCCTTTAAAACTTAATTAACAAACAGAAAATGAAACAAATTGCACATGTTATGACCCGGGATTCAAACCCAAGGCCTTGCGTGTCGAGGTAATGCAGTTTTTAGCAAAATATATTAACGAGCGAATTTCTACTGCAGGCCTTCATATTTTCTCGAAGGACATTTGTTTATTATTTGAAAGCTGTTCTTTAACAAAGACAAGTTTGATGATTTTTTTTAATGTGCGCTTTAAGCTAGCTTTTACCTTTTTATAATGGTGGTGAAAATGCCTAACCGTTAGGGCCTACGATGTGGTTATGTGGGCCCTCAGTCTTAATAACACCGCCGCCGTGTGCCGTCAAGCCGCGTGATGATGGCAGCCAGAACTGCTTAAGCCTGATTTCCATCACAGCGGAGAGGAGCTGTGTCTTGAATAACCAATCTGAGTGGCACGGTTGGCTGCTGCTCTGGTGTTGTGGGTTCGATCCCCACACAAGATATAATATCTTTGTGTGATCCACAGAGGTTTATCGTGACTCTAGTTGAGCTTTTTGTGTGTGAAATATAATGTTTGTGAACATCCCCGCGACACAAGAGTTATACCTAGTGAAGGCGTCGTTAGCTAGCTTCCATAACAAAACATGAAGAAATGAAAGATTCACTTCTATAGTAATTAATTCTTCTTCTTCTTCTTTATCATAACATTAAGTACATTTTCGTACGAACTTACTACTTAACTAGATTATAATCTAATAACTGTTGCCCGCGACTTCGTCCGCGTGGAGTTCGACATTTTCATGCTATTTCGTTCGTTAGGCATTTCCCTCACACACTTTCAACCCCAATTTAACCCCTTATTTTATACCTAAGGGGGAAGATTTAGTTTTAATTAAGTTTTTAAGTAAGTCTTCCAGCTACACAACTATAAAAACCGCCATACAGACAGTCAGACAGAAAAATCTAAAAAAAATGTTTTAGCTACTACTGCTGTTGTAAAGACCCCTCGATGTATATTTCTTAATTATCTTCGATGTACAGACATGGAAAATTTTCAATTTTATTATATGTATGGATATATTATTATAGATACTTCAGGTGAACATCCTTTATCTTTCTATGGCAAATAAATACGTCCCCGTACTACAAAGAAACTACAAACAATATTGACAATGTAATCAATAATTATCTAAACAGTAAAGTGTTGTTAAATGTGTGTTGTTATCTTATATCTAGCCTCAATATAGAAAGTAAAGAATGTGGTGTCAGTGTATGATATCAAAGTTATCTAGAAGGAAATCGCAGGTCAAGAAAATCGATCAAAATTTGGGGCAATGACAATATAAACATTTATTACACAAGCTTATGCAGGTTCGTTCCTGTGGTACGTAGATAAAAAAGTAGCCAGGCAAGCTAAGCGTGTGCAAAATTTCAACAAAATCTATCCAGTAATATTGCGTGTGAAAGTGTTACAATTCGTACATTGTAAAGTACAGTCAGCTGAAGAGAAATTTTACTCTCCATAAGTACTTTTTGCACTTTAAAGGGGTGAGTCTGCAGCTAACTGTACAGTGGGCCAACGAGTTAGCTATGCAGGGCAAAAACTTTAAAGTCATCGTAAAGACTTACTACACCAGTTATGGATAAGTGAGTTAAATATCTAAATAGTGGGTATATTACACATACTAAATAAGTAATTTACACATGCATATCTATTGCAGTCAGTTTTAACTATGGCGTTGAAGTTTTTGCCCTGCATACCTAATTGCTTGGCCCACTGTACATGCATCATCACAAACTTTCACACATTAGGAACTAGATTCTACGCGCAGTTCTGCCCGCGCGGTATATCGATAAAAAGTAGACTATGTTCTTCCTTAATTGTTGAATGTGGCGGTCTCCGCACATAACAATGACGGATGTCTTCTTCTTCTTCTTTTATTTAATGGCAACTGGGTCTCCTTGCGGTGACCATTTCTGCCAGTGTCAAGTGTGAAATATAATTAAAATTATTGTAAGCGTCCAAAATGGCGGGCGATATACTCGGACTCTGACGAAGGCGGCGCAGGCGAACACGCGCTGTCAACGTGCACTCATCCACGCCGCCACCGCCAAAGTCCAATGACGGATGTCATTGACAACTTTAAGAAGCGACACACTCGTCACAACTGTCAAAGAGCGCTGAATCGCGATAACGAAATGTTCACAGCAAGTGTACATTAATACAACTTCCAATACACTACCGTTGGACAGCTGTCCGACAGGCAATACCACCGTGCCTGGTCGGATGATCCTCTATTTGTGGTGGAGGAACATTCCACCCCGTTACTCTACATAGAACTTTCTCCATACCAATTTTATCAATATCAGTTAATTAGTTTAGCCGTGAAAGCGTTACACATAGACATAAAGTTACTTTCGCATTTATAATATCAAGTCTTCTCCTTCTTCGTCGTGGCGCCACTGTTATGGCGCTCTCATCGGCGTTCATGTTCGCGTCTCTTGTGTAGGTGGTAGGGCATTTTGGGCAGTCTGTAATGTGTGTAAGATTGTATTGCTCCACATTAATGTAAATACATTAAAAAAAAATAACGTCGCCCGTATTAGGAATAACTCTTGTGTCACGGGGTTTTCACACAAACAAAGCACACCCAGAGTCAGAATAAGTCTTTGCGGATCACACAAAGATTTGTCCTGCGTGGGGATCGAACCAACAACACCATCGCAATTGAAAGCGGCGACACGACCGATTTAATTTCTACGCCTACCAGATATCCACATTTGACATGCGTCTTGAGTCTATTTAACGATTTCCAGACCAGTTTTGATAGTTCTTAGCTAGTAGGTAGGTATGGGGGTGCTTATGTGTTGTTGTTAGAATTAATTTTTTGATTGATTGTTGATAAGATTGAAACTATAGGTCGCTATACTAAATGTTTTAATTAACTGGTACCAGACTTCATATTATATAATAAACTTATTGACTACATTATTCTAACTTAACTACGACCTATCTCTAGCGATACGGGAAGGCGACTGGCGCACCGGGCGACTAAACTTAAGGATCCACTTAAATACATATGCGCCGGTTGCACTGTGTCCCTACAGTAGGCTTCCAAAATCAGGACGAAAAGTTCGGGGAAGACGCTTTCTATATTTTGTATCAAGTAAGAAGTAAGAATGTTATTCTCTGATGATTTTACTTGTAATCGTTGAAAGAGTATTAAATTCGACTCGGTAGATTTTGAAAAAGAAATTCGACATATCAATTATTATTTATATCAATGGGATCTCGAAGGAAATCTAAGCGAAGAAAATCGGTCAAAACCGACGACAATGACTTTAATAACGGAATGACGAGTGGCCCTGGCTTCAGGTAGACTAAAATGTTGAAACATAATGTTGTATAATTTGTAGAAGAAAGCATTATTTGGCCACAACACATTAGATTCGTGGCTAAGTCAAAGCGGCATGGACCGATCGATTTTCAGGTTAAGCAATGCTAACCGATATCGGCCGGTGGATGCGTGATCATCTTAAGATAACAAGTTTACCTTAGTGCCTTGTAGAGCACGTAAGAAAGTCATTTAAACATCTATGTCAGTCACGCACGGATAGTTCGATTCCAGAAAGTCTAAAAGTATAACAAAGTATAATAAGTATGTCTGCACGTGAGGTGTAGTGGTTTAAGCGGTCGCCTCGCCGCTCTCCACTGCACTAGTGTTGTGGGTTCGATCCCCACATGGGACAAATCTTTGTGTTATTCGCAAATATTTGTTCTGAGACTGGGTGTGCTTGAGTGAGTGAATGTGTGTATTTAGCCTTGTCATTGGAATCATTGGATAGTGTAATTGCTTCTGGCGTTCTATCTAATGTAAAAAATCCAAATTTATCTTTATCTTTATTTATCTTTATCTTTATTTATCTTACACATAAATAGATAAACGTCAATTGAAGCATTTGACGTTAAAAAGAGACCCAAAAAGAACGCACCACTGTGCTGTTCGACGATCGATTGACGTCAATTGATTTAGGTGCAATATAACATCTTAATAAAAAGTAAAATATTAATATTTAACTGAATCAGGAAGACTTGAAGTAAATCCCAATTTTATTGGAAACGGTCCCGAAGAACACTTCACTAGACCCACATAAATAAACAAAATAGTTTTAAAAAAAATATCGAAATTATTAAAAGCTTCTCTGCTATATAATTTATTTTTAACGGACTATATCTGATGAGTATAATTTTGGGCACACAATAAAATATAAAAACACATATTTATTTATAATAAATAATAGTTTAAAAAAACTAAAAAACACGCTTTTAAAGTACTTCTAACTAAAAAGTGAAAAATAATTCCTAATATAAGCTGAAAAAAGCGTGGGTTGCTCGATAGACGAAAAATATGGCACAGAGCGCCCCACGCTTTTTTCAGCTTACATTAGGAATTATTTTTCACTTTTTAGTTAGAAGTACTTTAAAAGCGTGTTTTTTAGTTTTTTTAAACTATTATTTATTTTGTACTTTTTAGTTTGGTTTATTTATAAGAGCGTTTTTTTTTTTTTTTTTTTTTTATATATATTTTTAATTTTTTTTATCGAATTATTGCATTGTCATCGATCTTTGACAGGTGTGCAAAATTTGAATGAAATCTGTCCGTTTAAAGTGGGTCAAAATCGAGTCCAAAGGAGTCGGTTACATACAAACAAACAAACAAACAAACAAACAAACAAACATACAGGTGAAGCTAATATAAGCGTGTTAAAAACACGAGCTGACCCGATAGACGTTGTCCAGTCCTAACTATGCATACATTATCTGTGACGATATTTGCAGCACGCATTATGTTCAACCTTTTCATGAGTTCACCGAAGTTTCATTTAAAATAGACAATTAAGCCGCTCTATCTACTTCTACTTTTCTCTGGGATAAGGCGACATCGATCGACGTCTAAAACACCAGAGATGGCATCCGTCGATCACCCAAAGAAGTCTTACACATATCGAATAATAAGTGTAAAAACACCTTTATATACTTTCTGTAACAAGATGTAATTAACTAATATTTCCTTTATTTCAGAAGAAAGAAGAAAGATGGTGGACTACATTGATGCAGGTTGCAGTTCCATTCTTCATAGCTGGCTGTGGTACTATTGGTGCTGGTCTGGTCCTGGGTAACGTTAGGGTAAGTAAAAGTTCACTAAAGCATTTCTTACATACCATAAAAGACAACCATAACCACGGGCACCTCTTCTTATCTCTTAAGGTCCTGTGTCCCCTAGATGGGGCAGAGGGCATCCACAGTGCGCCGCCATCCCGCTCGGTCTTGAGCTTCGCGCTTAATTTCACTCCAAGTTTTGCCGGTATTCTTCGCCTCCGCGATGATTGTCCGTCGCCAGGTCTGCTTAGGGCGGCCACGCTTTCGCGGCACCTGCAGAAATATAATAATATGCATCTTAGGGTGGCCAGATTGCCGGAATTATGATAGTCCCAGCTTTTTGTTTAATCCTGTAAAATGACGTAATTAGACTTCATTATCCCGGAAGCCAAAAATGCCGAAAACTAAACTTTTCACATAATTTAAAAAAAAACGCACTTAAGATAAAAAAATGCAGTTAGAAAATCACATTCATTAATTAAATCTCGATTTAGTTAGATGGCTTAAAGCAGTTTTTGTGCATTCCCTTTTGATGTTTACAAAATAATAAACATTTATATATGATTTTTGTGTAAACATGAAATAATTTTACAAAAAAAACAGACTACAACAATTACAAAAAGTGCACTAAAATTTAAAAATACTTAAGTAATATTCAACGTCTCGCCTCATCTGAGAATAACTTGAAAGAATACAGTAAATGGCCTTAAGGTGCCTATATTTTAAAGAATCGTACTCCTAACAAGAGTTGTACCTTCCAGCATCAGCTCAGCAACATAAAATGATGACTGCTAGATGCAAATACCCGAGTAGCTTCAGGTTATATACAAAAATAATATAGAAGCCTTTAAATTTTAGGGTTGCCCTCAATTTCTCTAGGATCCTATTATCAGATCATGACCTAATAAAAATGGAACTACAAAGACAAAAAATAATTTCTCTAATCGGTCCAAGCGTGTTTGACTAATCAGCGAACAAACATAAACAATCGAATTGAGAACCTCCTCCTTTTTTTTGAAGTTGGTTAAACGTATAGCATTGACTAAAGATATGCACGATGGCTGCTCTGACAGCTTCATGTCTATTGTCACCACCGTAGACTAGAATTCATTATAAAGATTGGTCATTCTAATTAATACCAACAGCCTGTTTGTATTAATTAGAATAACCAATCCAAAGGAAGAAACTTACCGAAGCATCATTCTGGGACGCCATATCTTGGATCCGGATGATGTCAAGTCACTCCCGACCGGCCGACTGCTCCAGTTTATGGAGGCTATTGGCCTAAAGGAGAGTCTATAATGAGGCTACAATCACAATAGACCGACGGAGGTCGACGTGAACACCCAAAGCCTCTTCCCAACAATAATAATACCATAGCCTCGTTTTATCTATACTTATATAATTGTTCGCCCGACTGACTGATTTATCAACGCAGGGCCTAAACCACTAGGGCTAGGAACTTGAAATTTTCGATGACGGTTCCTTACATGGCGTAGGGGTGCACTAAGAAGGGATTTTTGGTAATTCCATTTTGAAAAGGGTAAAATGAGGGATGAACGGTTGCATGGAAGTACGTCATTTTTGAAGTTACCAGCATGAAATTTCGTATAGTTAAACTTGAATAAAAACAAAGGAATTTCTGTACCAGGGTTTTTCTACATTTTATTCCCAAGAGGGGGAATTCAGGGTTTTTCAGTAAGAAGCGAGTTGACGCAAAAATTCAATAGATGGCGTTGTTAATATTTTTTAACTTGAGGGCACCGGCCAGAATAACGTTTGACGCGGGTGAAATCGCACAGGGCATCTAGTTATGCATAAATTTGCATGCAACATTAAGTTATTTCACTTTTATATATAAGAACTTAGCTTTCCTACCAATACCCTAATGATAATGCGACCGATTAAGTTTTTGCTCATACTTTTTACCACAAAGTACATTACCTAACAAAGTTTACGTTTCTGGTATTCTTTCACGGTCGTCGTCAATGCTTTGGCAATACTTACAAAGAAGTAAGGTCGAATTGTTTGTGGAGTTCATGCCAATAGTCTCGTTCTAAGTGAAATATTGCCCAATGGCATGGTAATTTGTGAAGAATGCTAATTCTTGAGACATTTTTAAAGGTCTAAAACTGCTTTAATGGTCTAGTGGTTAGCATATGCGCTCACCGCGCGGTCTCACAAAGTGATATTTGTGAACTTTCCGTCAGGAAATTTACAATAGCAGCACGGAGTTGGAATTATGCCCGGTGGAACGCGATAGGCTTACCCCCTATCCCATGGGACCTAAAGACAACGGGTGAAATGTGGGTGCTGTACACCTCTGCCACACCCTTCTGGGTAATCTAGGCGTGATGTTATGTTATTATTTATTACAATTTTTACACGTAATTTATTAACTTAATACCACACCGTAATATATCGATCAGCTCGGCCAATCGATCAGTCGATTGGTGTAGTTTTTATTCGATTGAAAACAGTTAAAGAATACAGTTGGGGTAAAGAAAACGTTCGTTACGTCTGCATAGCGCGAAAGAATGGAACGCCTTGCCCGAGTCTGTGTTTCCGCATGAGTACAATCTGGATCTGTTCAAAGCAAGAGTTAATAGGTATCTCATAGGTAAGCGTGCTCCACCGTAGACCGCATCATCACTTACCATCAAGTGAGATTGTGGTCAAACGCGTGCCTATCCACCATAAAAAAAAAAGATATCGCCACACGTTGTTTCTGGAAGCCTTGACATTAAACTTTTTGTTATAACCTTGAACGATAACACGATATGAATCTTCTATCAGTGAAATCGATCACTTACCTTATTGCTTGATTAATTTAAATTAATACAAATTATTAGTATTAATGCTTCGTTGTTCTAGTGGTTAGCGCATGCTCCTCCCACGGTCTCGGGTTCGATGCCCGGGTTGGGCAAAAGCGTTATTTGGGATTTTGCCGTCAAAAAATAGCATCACGGTTGGATTTTTGCCCGGCGGATGGCAATAGGCCGTATCGCATGGGACCTAAACATATGGTGCTATATACCTCTTATATACCCTTCTGAGTAATGTAGGCGTGATGTTATGTTTTTAATTAATCTAATTGACTTTATTATTGTTTCAGGACTGGGAGGTGTTTGAAAGCATATCGGCAATTTTTGTATTAGTTCCTTCGCTTTCTGGTTTAAAAGGTAAGCTTTATTTCCTTTATTTATAATCTTTCTTACTTATACTTATAATACGTAACGTTGAAGCGGCCGTGGTGCAATGGATAAGGCATCGTTCTTACGATCGAGAGGTCGTGGGACTCGTGGGTTCGAATCCTGGCCATTACACCACGGACGTGAACTTCCTCCTAACACAAGCGAATTAAGCTTAGCTGGAGAGGGTTAACAAGAATACTAGTAATTTGTAATTGCAAATTACTAGTAAGCTTATTTAAAAAAAAATAAAAAAAAAACTTGGAACTACATCACCTTATATAGTATTAAAGTATGTAACGGTTTAAATTTTTTCCGCGGTTTTTATTTGTTATCCAAAAAATGGTTTTAGCAGATAACGGCATTTTATTTATACCACGGCAGTATAGGGCGAATGGAACACATTCCAAATGGCATACAATTATATGATTCGCATACTCTTCTCTCTTTCACTAATTTATCCATTATCTCTAAAAAAACTTGACTTTATTAATTTCTATTTTTGCTATAAATACAACTTAGTCATTACTCTTAATGAGCATCCCTTTTTAATATTTCAGATATCGCTCATTATTTTTAAAAGATATTTAATATAGTATTTTAATTCTACGAGAAGTTACGATGGGCAGTTTCAAATTGCAATTAGTCATACAATATGAGTACACGTGTTTGAAACAACGGGTTCCAGATCACATGTTTATGCCCATGTATTGTATGTTTGTGCGTGAATAGCTATATGAAATTTATTTTTGCCAAGTTCATGCTTAAATTAGACAAATTTAACCCTTTGTGTTATCATTCATTTCAATCTACCATTAATATTTTAAGAGCAGTCGGCAACAAAAGTTGTTGAACACTTTATTTTTAAACTTCAATGCAAATACGAAATAAATACGTGCAAGAGTGGCGCTCTTCTATACTTAGCAGCGGGAGACGCCAGAATATGACAACTTCTATTGGTTTAGTTGTCTAAGCCTGTCCCTAAGCACGGCTTGCCACTTTTGACTTTACGTTTCGATTGTGACGCAGTTAAAGTCAAAGTAATCCAAGTTATCCCGAAAAAAAATTAAGTTACTAATATATCTCTCTCTTTCTTACAATAATGTCAAAATTGTACTTCCTTATTTTGAGACAGAGAAGGGAGTTGTATAGTCCTACAGTGTTTTGACTCTATTAACTTAAAACACGTTAATGTTGATAACTATGTCACATTGTTATTTAAATGAAAGGCTGTTGACTACCGTTTCTAATCTTACAAATCGTACTTTTAAAAACATAGTGACGTTAATCAAATTTTATCGAGACATATTTTATCAAAACACGTGCTCATGCGATTAAATCAAAATATAAATATTGTTGATTAATATCGAGACCGGATGTGATACCACATAATACAGATAGGAGCAGGATTGTATCTTTAACATGAAATGAAATTATTCATCGTGTGCAAGCTGATAAAATGATTAACGAAATTTTAATCGATATATTACATGTAAAAATACATACTATCAAAATTATACATCATGGAATATCTGTTGTTCGCAATTTTTTCGGCGTGGAATTTTCCAATCATTTGCCAAAATCGTATTGTGGTCTGGTTCTAGTCTAACGGACTTATCTGAATATCAGTGTTGTATAGCTCGTGGATTATGGATTACTCTTTGTTAGAATACTTGTCAGACTTCAAAGCAAGCAAGAGTCAATAGGTATCTCATAGGTAAGCGTGCTCCACCGTAGACCGCATCATCACTTACCATCAGGTGAGATCGTGGTCAAACGCGAGCCTATCCACCACAAAAAAAAAAAAAAAAAAAAACTTTCTGACCTCTGACTGATCGTTACGACTGCCAAAGACCTTCAATCGGCAGCTGCGACATTGGTCTCCAATCAAACGGCCGTCCGGGACATTCCCCTTACCACGGCTTGTGGCACTCTTGCTATTTCGATTCAACAATCACGTTACAGTCAGAATATGCCGTGCTAAAAAGACTGGCAAACAATATCCTATACATTTTCAGTATAAACTGGTCTCGCACTGCACCAGAAACCAATACAACGCGAGACCATATTATGCTGGAAATGTATAAGTTGATCGGCAGCCGTGTGTTCTTTAATAATCCTCCAACGTAATTATTCGTAACCTACAATTATTCACCCGTTTCCGCAACTTGTCCGTAAACATAGTTTGCGATAAAAATCTGTCATTTTCTTCAATATAACGAGATGGCTCGTAATAGCTGTGCTAATTGTAGCATTGTGTTTCCACAAAAGGATGACGCATCAAGAATTGTTATACAATATAATGTACGACCGAAATGAAAATATTTTTCATTCTGTTGATGGCGACGTATAACTTGACCATATCTTTGTTATTATAGGAAGTGAGTATTTTGAACTTGAAATTGCTTCAAAACGTTGACCTATACTATACTTAAATTTATGTTTTGGTCCGCTCGAACGTTTAACTAAACGAGACTAGATTAATTTTTTTATAAGTGATCCTTGTAGACATGAAATATTTTTTATCTTTTTTTATTTTTTATTCATATATTTTTTTTTATTGTTTTTAGGAACAAAACAAAATGTGAATATTACAATACATAAATTTAAGAAAAGATTGCTTTTGAAAAGCCTCCACAGATCCTTTGTAAAATATATAAATTTATATCCATTAATAATATTTTTAGATTATTTGAACCTCGAAGCACTAATTTTGTAATACTAGCTTATCACTTAAATTAAGTGTCTATTTTTAATATTAAAATAAAATGTTTTTTAAGCTGGTATTGTTTGCACGAATTCAACATTACGCTTAACTCATTGGAAGCCTCCTCCCTCCTGCTCCAGGGGGGATAAACGCGGAAACAGCTATTAGTTAATACACCGAACTCCACGAGGGCGAAGTCGCGGGCAATGCTAGTATATCCATATAAATAGTCAATGTATAAGCGTGTTATTGCTCTAAAATCAATCGATGTCGATCGGGGCATTGATCGATTAATATAATAGATTAATTGACGCTTTTACTTCTCTAAAATTCTGTGCTTACAGTCAAATGACTTCGAATTTTCGGCCATTCGGCTGACAATGGCGGTAAATCTTTTAGTGTAACATCCCACCGAAAAAGTACTGACAAATTAATGTATTTCTGCTTAATATAAACTGTAGAGGTTGCCAGTGTGTTTTTGAAACAAGCAGTACCTATGATTAACCCATAAACTGCCATTGATCTATAGATACAGCCGTGTGACATTAACATTCTGATTACCAAGTGAAACTACACTGAGATACAAAAAAACAGTACGGCGTGCGTGACGCTAATAGAGATAATCACTTGTCGAGTACATCGGTAAACGTACAGCAAATAGACCAGTAGCAAATTGTCATACTTATACAGAATGGATGGGAAAATAATAAAATTATTATGTGTACACATCACTTTTAAAATAATTAGAAACTCTTGGAAATTGCATGGGTGGCAGAGTTGAAAAGATTTGCGCTAAATGCCGGCATAGAACGAAACAAATCATGATTGTTAGAAATGTGAGCTTGTTTGACACGTTACTGACAAGCCTTTTCGAACTTTTTTGACAGGTTAATATGTCAAATTCCTATAGGGTTATCAGACGGTCAACTTTATCTGGCTTAGAATGTAGGTAGTTAACTAGTACTTATCATGAGCAACAAAACTTGTTAAAGTAGGAAATGCTAACGAATTTGGTAATACCTAAAAAAAATATATTTTATTACATATTGACAGAATAGCTCAATCAATAACAAAAAGATTCTTTTGAATTCGAAAATACCGATCTAGAATTTCGTCACAAAAGGTTAGCAACAAAATATTATTTAACACCAAAAAACCCCACAGATAAAGTAGACAGCAACAACCAGGAAAAAACATGCAAATCAAAGCCGCATAAAATTATCTATGCCGCATAATTATCTATTGTCTAGAAAAGTAATATCCATAATCCATTTTATAGGGGCAGTCCATCACTGATTTCTCAAACTAGGTATAGTTTACCATCCTTATTACTTAATACTACTCGTGGCTAAATCGAAGCCGCGCGAACCGACCAATTTTGCAGGTTAAGCAATGCTAACAGTGGAGGAGTGCTAAAAGTGGATGGATGACCATCATTAACATAACGAGTTTTCCGGGCCTCGGAGAACACGTTAAGCCGTCGGTCCCGGTTGCCATTTGAACATCTGTGGCAGTCAAAACGGGTTGGAGGCCAGAAAGTATGACAACTAGTCCAACAAAGAGTTATCGTATTACCTTATACTCGGTCGTGGAGGGCCGATGGCAGTCGCTCCACATAAAATACTGATATTCAGCTAATTCCGTTAGACTAGAAGCCAATGCCAATGTAATTGGGAAAAGGGTCGGAAGATTGTATTTTGTTTTAGCACATGTTTACGTTTTTTTCATTTGAATGTAACCTTTTCCTTTGGACCTTGCACTCAAGATTATTCTCATGGTTTAACGAGTTTTCTTCCATGCCTCGAAGAACACGTTAAGCCGTTGGTCCCGGTTGCCATTTGAACATCTGTGGCAGTCGTTACGGGTAGTAAGAGGCCAGAATTCCCTTATGGAAACCGACCTTCTGGGTCTCACCATCAAAGACAAAATTCTGAAGATTAAAAGTTCACAAGAGCTCTACCATCTGTAAATTATCTATGCCTCATTATCTATTGTTTCGAAACATCCATAATCCATTTTTCAGGGGAAGTACAAAACTGAAGTGTTTTCAAATAGTTATTTAGTTATGGGAAAATGTTCTTTCTGTAATTGGTTTTATTAAAGGCTTTATTGGTTAATATAGATTGTTTATTGTAATAATAGTAATTGGCAAAGCAGTCATTACGTTTATTGTGACATTTTATTATAATAATGGCGTTTAAATGATGTTCATGGTTAAACTCTTTAAACGATCTTGATGGGAGCTTTCCTAAAAGAAAATAAGTCTAGGTCAGAGGACTAGAGTCGTACTGGCGGGGGTGACGAAAAAGCCCCGACGTTATCGGTAAAATTGACAATATAATATTCCTATGATTTGAAGAAATAATAATGTTGTAATGACAATAATATTGCGTGTGTGCGGGGCCGCGCCTGAATGTATGGCTAGTCCAACAAATATTGTTACTTATACTAAGAAACAGTTAACAAAATATGGGACCGGCAAGATTTTAACCTGCGACCTTCTGCACACCGGGCAGCCGCTTTAACCACCAGCTACAGTCGCCTTTTGCCAGGACCCTAAATTTCTGAACTGTGTGTTACGTAATTTCATGACCTCACGTTCATACATTTGTTCCCATCATAAGTAGGATACAAACTAACATTGCGAAGTTACATTCAGCTCAAATGTTGTCAAATTTCTTAGCATAATTTGCTAAGCATAGCTAAATGCTAAAAAAATATTTAATAAGATGTTGGAATATTGTCATTTATTAAAATATTAGCAATATTGCTCAGTACATCTCAAACTGCTTTTTCTTTCTACTCTCTTTAAGATTGCATCCTATGGTTGTCTGGAAGATATCGCTTTGAGTGATAAGACCGCCTGCTTCTATTAGTATTATTAATCTTGATTGCTTTTGTCTTCAGGTAACCTGGACATGTGTTTAGCATCACGACTGTCAACGCAAGCCAACCTCGGGAACATGGAGTCTTCGAAAGAAGTGATATCCATGGTCGTTGGCAACATATCACTAGTACAGGTAAGACCACGAATAGAAACTTCTTTAAAATATTATTTGATAGCTAGATTATTAATAATGCAATGAAGACCATGACTCGGCAACCATAAGGTAGGACGTTCGGCGTCCCCTTGCTGGGTGGACTGACGAGCTAAAAAAGGTTGCTGAGGAGGATTTTATTAATTACAAAAGATCATAATCACTCTTTTTTTGGGCAGTCATGTAAAAGTCAAATACGTTGTTAGCAACGTGCTTTAAAAGCACTGAATTACGTAATAATATGGTTCGGTTTTTCAAAATTACTTACTTACTATTAGCAAATGTCTGTATGCTCAATATGTGATCACGAAAGTAATAAAAAACACTGCTCAATTTTGACAATTTTGATTTTGAATAAAACGTTAATAACAAAGTTACCACTTGTTATCCGGTGAACTGACAGAGCAGCTACTTATAAAATTGATGTAACAACAAGCAATTTATTCGCATGACAACCGGCTTAATGAAGTGTCTCGTCTCACTTTATATAAACAGTTATCGAGTTACCCGAGCGCCTTGGGAGACCGTCCTGTGCGGTGACACTATTTATTCTTATTATTATTTATATTAGTGTTCATTTAATTACTTAGTTGATCGGAGAAATCTGAAGCTACTCTGTACTTCATTAAGTAATTTATCGAACTAAGAACCAGTTGATATTGTTTTAGGACTGGCAGGATTCGAACCTGCGACTTCTGCTCACTTAGCAGCCGCTTCATCACTAAGCTACTGTCTCATCTTGCCAGTAAACTAAATTTTTCAACTGAATTTTACGTCATAACGTGACGTCGCTGTTTCTTAGTATAATTTACTAAGCATAGCTACATGCTTTAAATAATCAATAAGAATACTTGTAATATTTCGATTCGTATGATGGAATTTTTCAACTTTAATATATTATAAAATACAAAAAGTATAAAAAAGTAAAGTACTATATTAAAACGTTTATATTAACTGGTACCAGAATTTATATTATATATTAAACTTATCGACTACATCCTCTTTACGACCACCATCTTCCACCAGCTCGTTTAAAAAACGAAGGAGCTTCTTGAGACAAACTCTTCGAACCAAAGTCCATCTGACGTGCGACTCGAGGTGTGGAAGACTAAGCAGCATCCGCAGATTTTCCTGAGCTAGTCGTCTATCTAGGGAAAACCTGCCACCCGGAAGTAGGGCTTGCTGCAGGGAGAACCTGGCTAAATGGGGAATCACAAACACCCAGGACACCTCGTGCAATTGTGGTTACCCCATTCAAAACATACCTGTTTTTGTTGCCTGTTGTCTCTACGGGCACATGAAGAGACATGTGCCCGTGAAGACCTAATGCAAGCCACAAGCAAGGGCGTAGAAGTTACTACCTACTTGGCAAAAACAATATAAATAAAAAATACAAACCATAATGCTATTGACAAGTAAGAAGAAGAAGATTGACTACATTATATTAAACTAAGACCTATCTCTAGCGATACAAGAAGGCGACTGGCTAACGGGGTAGCTTAACTTAAGCAGCCAATTAAATACACAAATGCGCCGGTTGCACTGTGTCCCTACAGGGGGTGTATCCAAGACTGTTATTAATTATTATTAAGAATAACGTTATTTTAACCGGGATATGCCCACTAGTTACGTACGGCGACGAAACGCGATTAATCACCCAGTTGATGAATCTACGTAATAGATTCGAAACTAGTCGGCACATCCCGGCTAAATAAATAAATAATAATAAATATATATGTAGGCTCTACGGAATTATTACGCGTAGGCTCCATCATAAGATATCTACAGGCGTGGGTAGTCGGGCGAAGAGAATGAACTCACTTTTCAGACAATCAATTATTATTATAATTTCACTTTGCAATGATTGTAAAATAACGAAATATAATTACTATAATGTACAGAGCCACTCAATTAAACAATTTAATACGACACTCCACCGAACGCGTGGCGCTCACACCTCGATCACGACCGATTTCTTTTATATTGCCGCCGTTCGCCGTGTTTTCGCCAGCCCTCGGTGTTGCGTCAGAGTGCAAGTGACGTAGCACGGTTGCCACTCTAAAAAATGATTGACGCGCCGTCACGGCCAGACTGACTTTCGCACGCCCTCGTGCGTATCTTGTCCAGCCATCACTGTCCCACCTGCAAAGACGAAGACATACTGCTTACAGTTTACAATTTACCTACGCTCGTCCATGACTGACACACACGTACTTTGGTATCCCCAAACCAACATTTTAACTCAACAACCCATTGCTCGATCACTGTTCATTTTTTTATTTTTTTTTTAATACCACGGACTGATCCGGAATTCTGACACAGGCGTCCCTTCGACCAGCCATTGCCTCGTGCGATGACATGGACCGGACAACCACTCGACACATTGCAACAGACCTCTCATAGGTCGCACACAAACCACGGTGAAGTGTTACGATCGGAAACTTCGGCCAATGTAAGCCAGTTTCTCAATCGAGTCCTCACTGTTAGCATTTTATGACAAAGAGCTGGTGCTTTATCTCGGAACGTCGACCTGTATAAGCCAGTCCCTTGGGATAACACACATAAGTCTCACGAAATTACCTGAAGATTTAACTTTCAACTCACAAACTTACAACACATTTAGGCAAGCATAATGGTTTACCTCTAACTACAGTTCATCTTGCTCGGAGGCTGAGAGGGTTTGAGAGCTGGCGGTCATGGTCTGCCCACTACTTACCGATGCCGTATCACTTTCATCGCCAGATGACACACCCCTAGTCTCCTGACCTTGAACCGCCGTCTCGGCCGTCTCCGAGTTATTACTTAAGGTAGTAGCGACATCTAACAAGCCTTCATAGCCCCCGGGCACCGCACGCAGATTTTCATGAGCATATTTGTAGACTCTATTGGACCCATCAATACTTTTTAACTCGTATCTGTCATTATTTAAGACATTAACTATAACGTATGGACCCTTGAATTTTCTATTTAGTTTAGTCTGACTACGTTCACTACATTTTATAAAGACAAATTCACCCTTAGCAAATGGTTTTATAGCAGCCCTTCCACGATTAAAGCGGTTAATTTCTGAAGTAGCAGCTTGTACAATATTCTGAGAGGCAGTAGTACGAATTCTTTCTAAATCTAAACGTGGTTTGGGATCGGAATTAGGAGAGATACTAGCCATGTCTAAAGACTGCGCTTGAATTCCGAACATTAGTTCCGTTGGTGTGTAGCCTGTAACCCTAGACTTTGTACTATTTAAAGCTAATTGAACCTCTGGCAGTTCGTCACGCCACGTTTTATTAGGATCATTTTCCACTATTGTTAAAAGACATTTTAGAGTCCGCATGATGCGCTCCACTTGCCCATTGGCCCTACTAGAACCCGTAGCAATAAAGTGAAGTTCTATGCCATGATCGTTACAAAATTGCTTGAAGTCTCCACTCAAATAACACCGACCCTGATCTGCGATTATACGCTTAGGAGCGCCGAAAAGACAAACAGCTTTTCTTAACGCACATATCGCGCTAGCTGCGTCGAGAGACGCTGTGTACTCAAGAAGGACGTATTTCGTAAAAGAATCGATTATGACCGAAGCATACTCCTTGCGGTCGCTTTTCCCACTCAGTTTCCCCGTGATATCAATATGGATAGTATGCCATGGTGTCGGAACCTTAGGTATGGGATGTAGTCGAACTTGTTGGGCACCTGAAGACCCCTTCGACGCTTTGCATATGATACACGAGTTAACAAATAAACGTACCTTTTTAGCCATTTCAGGGAACCAATATTGCTCATAGATTTTATCCAGAGTCTTTTCCGCCCCTAGGTGCTTGATTTCTGAATGTACATGGTTTATCAAAGTCCATGTTAAAGATCGCGGTACAATTGGAAGCCAAAAACTACATTTATTGCGTTCGATTTTCTTATATAACACTCCTTTACGGACATCGTACGTATGTGCAACTGCTTCAGGGATCTCATTATTGTTGTGCTTGTTGATGAGTTCCCGAATCTCACTGTCCCGCCTTTGCTCTACGGCTAACCAACCCTGATGTAACTCTACGAACTGGACAATTTTACTTTGTTGCGCTCTAACGGGTGTCTGTGGGGATTTGTCAGAGATGGATGTTGACTCAGGCAAAGGATTTCTAGACAAATAGTCTGCATGTTCCATGCTAGTCCCTTGTTTATGTATAATATCAAAATCATACGCTTGCAGGTAGGCCCACCATCTGTGCACTCTTGGAGTGAGGTCAATTTTACATTTAGATGCCCTAAGCGAGTTGCAATCAGTGTATACAGTAAAATGCTGACCGTACAAGTAATGTCGAAAGTTTTCAACAGCTCGAACAACGGCTAAGGTTTCTAGCTCGTAAGAATGATAACGAGACTCCGCATCAGTCGTTCTTTTACTAAAATAACAAATTACATGTGGTGCACTGTCCTTTCTCTGAATTAATATTGCACCGTAACCATCTGAGCTGGCATCTGTATGCAGCTCTATGGGTAAGTCAGGATTGAAGATGGTCAGAACCGGTTCTGAGGTGAGTATTTTCACAATTTTCTTGTGAATTTCGTTATGTACGTCAGTCCATTTGATAGGTCCTTTTAATTTTGTTAAGGGGTAAAGTGGTCCTACAATACGGGTATAACTCGGTATAAACCTCCTAAAGTATGATGCTAGGCCTAGAAATTGCCTAACTTGCGTAGCGGTTTTAGGAACGGGGGCATCGACCAATGCCTGTACTTTCCTAGGATTAGCGGATACCTGTCCAGCTTTTATGACGTGGCCAAGGTAGTCAACTTCACTTTTCATGAATTTACATTTTTTTATATTCAATGAGAACCCAGCTTCAGACAAGGCTTTTAAAGTACAATCTAAATTATCTAGACCTTGGGCTACACTAACCGAAAAACACAAAACATCATCCATATATGCTAAAGCTACACTGTCTTTTAGAGCACCTAAGGCCTTGTTAATACAGCGCTGATACACTGATGCCGCATTCCTGAGGCCAAACGGCATAGCCAAATATTCGTACTGGCCATCAGGGGTCACAAATGCTGTCCGCGCTATGCTATCACCGTTTGGATCAACTAAAATTTGGTGATAGCCAGAAGCCATGTCAAGGGAGGAAAAATATTGAGCTCCATTGAGTCTATCTATTTGCTCATCTATCCTAGGTAGAGGAAAATGTTCGGGACGCGTGTTAGAATTTAGCTCCCTATAATCTACGCACATTCTGTCCGTATTATCCTTTTTCTTTACGAGTAGGATAGGGCTGGCAAACGGGGACGAACTTTCACGAATGACTCCTGCTTTCAAGAGGGAATCTACCTTTTCTTTAACTATACTACTATTTTTTTTTTTTTTTTTTTTTTTTTTAATATTAAGTTTTAAGGTGTCAGTTGGGTACTCTTTTCTTTTAACAACTATATAGTGATTTAATTTAAAATTTTGTAATGTTACCATTATGTTGCTGACTGTATGTGGAAGCTTGTAATTGGCGTTTGCTGACCTATTTTGTTCAATTATTTGTGTGTGGCTGTTAGCTCCCCTAATAAAATAAAATAAAAAAAATAAAATAAAAATAAAAATATCTTTTTCCAGTGGAGATAATCTATATGGGCGCCTTTGTACGACTTTACTAGGGTCAATAGGGTCTATGCGTAAAACTCCGGTAGTAACACGTCGGGAAGGTATGCCGTCAATAAAAAAATCACTATATTTTTGTAATATCTTTATAAGGGCTATCCTATCTTCACCTTGCAAATCTGTGTCGATATAACTAAAGTCAGATCGGTCATGGGCTTTGGTAAAATTTACTTCTTTACATCTTGAAAAAGTTATGTGAGCATTATCTATTTGTACGTGGATATCATTGTCTAATAGATCCCTACCAATTATCACTGGTTCAGTAATTGTATCATCGGGTACTATATGAAATAATATGGGCAATACGATGTTCTGAATATTAACCGTACTAAGTACCTGTGAATCACATTTTACATTTTCTCTACCAATACCCGTAAGAAAAACTATATCACTACGCAAGGTACCCGGGCACTTGTCGGCAAAGCTACAAGTTACTAGCGAGCAAGCGGATCCACTGTCAAAGAGAAAAGAAACGAGCTCACCGGATGATGTGGTTAGGCTGCTCCTCGTGGGCTTGCGCTCGCAGACATGAACCTCCTTGACAGTTGCTGGCGCACTCCCACCTCCCTTGCGTTCCGAACACGTCGATGCAAGATGTCCTGGCTGGCCGCAAACATAGCACGTAATGCGAGTCTTGTCTGGCATCCTTGAAGCATGATCTGACGTTTTGACTCCACTGCCAGAATCGTCACGTCGTTTGCGGCAATCGACTGCTTTATGTCCTGGCGTGCCACATCGATGGCATGTCCCATTGAAACGAGTATCACTGTAACGCGCCCTTTTGCTATCAGCTTCATTGCCATCGCTGTTCTCATGCCTTCGTTTCTGTGAGATTCCGTTAAGAATGCGAAGTAGCTGTGCTCTTGTGGTTACATTATGGGAATGAAGCTCTCTTCGTATTACTCCATCTTTCTGGCACAAAACAGATGTCACAAAACCGGTTATGATGTCTTCTGCCATCTCTATGCGCGGTATACGTTCTATAAGATTCCACAGTCGAACAGCCGCTTCGCTAGCCGTCTCTTTAGAACTGATTTGAAAGCGCAAAACTTCATCAAAATAATCTTGTGGCAACATAGGCTTGGCAAATTTAGCTATCAGCATTTCTTTTATCTGCGGCCATGATAGCTGAGAATCTGACAATCTAGTGAGGCAGGTAGCTGCACGACCTCTCAGCGCATGTGTAAGTGCTAATAATAATTCGGTACCTTGTATATTACGTCCATTTATGATAATTTCTGTAATTTTACACCATCCTTCTATATCAGCATCTGCTTCATCAGGGTCAAAGCGCACGAACTGCTTCGGTGACACACTTGTGATGGCTTGCTGTGGTTGCGAAGCAGCCAATAATCGCGATAACAGCGCTTCCATATTACGTAAATAATCTGGTACTGGCACCGGAGCCGAAGCACTCGCCTGCTTTCCGTTACTGTTCTCTTCAGGTTGAGGCCCTTCGAATCCCACTTCTGATGTAGGCTCTACGGAATTATTACGCGTAGGCTCCATCATAAGATATCTACAGGCGTGGGTAGTCGGGCGAAGAGAATGAACTCACTTTTCAGACAATCAATTATTATTATAATTTCACTTTGCAATGATTGTAAAATAACGAAATATAATTACTATAATGTACAGAGCCACTCAATTAAACAATTTAATACGACACTCCACCGAACGCGTGGCGCTCACACCTCGATCACGACCGATTTCTTTTATATTGCCGCCGTTCGCCGTGTTTTCGCCAGCCCTCGGTGTTGCGTCAGAGTGCAAGTGACGTAGCACGGTTGCCACTCTAAAAAATGATTGACGCGCCGTCATATATTTCACAACTCACACACAACGCCATCTAGTCTCAAACTAAGCAGAGCTTGTACTATGGATACTAGAATAACTCATACTAATACATATACATATATATATACTTTTCTTTTGTAAATACTAGAGTTGCCGCGAATACTCGCTATTATTCGGTATTCGGCATTACTCGTAATTTTTTTGATATTCGTCGAATACCGAATAATAGCTAGTATTATTCGGCATTCGGCGAATAGTCGTCGAAAATAAACTTCTAACGAACAAAAGAACTAATGAGTTAAAAATAATCATTTTTTTAATTATTTTCCTTAATAAAACAATACACAATATCTATTATTATCTGTAATATTATGTGCCTGTGCCTATCATATTCATGAAATTAAATTAGTAAGGTAATTAATATTTAAAATCCAACAGAGGCAGCTTGTGGTGCAAAAAAACATTTTTTTCTGCACGTTATGGAGCAAGTCGGTTTCGTTTTTCCTCGTAACGTGTGCAGTTTGTTGAATCAGCGCATCTTTCATTAGGTATCTGATTAATGAAACAGGGCTAGGTATCACATCTGATATAGGTGACTAGGAACTCGTGATTTTTGTTATAAATTAGAAATATTTTTAATGTGTTTAATGTTTTTTTTTATGTCGAATAGTAATGTCGAGTTATTCGACTATTCGCCAAAGTGAATGGCGATTAATCGGTATTCGACTATTCGCTATAAACACTATTCGCGGCAACTCTAGTAAATACATACTTATTATACATAGAAACACCCAGACTAAGACAAACCCCCATGTTCATGCACACAAAGATTTGTCTTAAATGGGAATCGAACGCACGACCTCGGCGTCGAAGGCACGTACACTACCCACTCCGCCATCCGGTCGTCAACAACAACGTGAGTAACCCGTATTCTCAATAATAATGTCTTCACCTCACGTCGGTTTTAATACTGTTATAAATGTAAAGCTTTAGTTACGCGACTACTTTACATATATTTATGTTTCATAACTAGTCTGATCAAATAAATACCTGAATAAATAATCTATTTCCTTCCTTAACCAAATGAAGCAATTATTCATACCTAGATCAGTATCCTCAAATCAGGTCTTTGTCGACAGATATTGATCAACATTCAAATGAGGTAACCACAATCACAGTGATCTATTAAGATGACAAATAATTGTGACAGGAGGATAGTACCTAATTGCATGTCATTTCAGCAATAAATGATTTGCATTTGCGTGATTTATTACCAATGTTTCGTCGATAAAAACGCGTAGACAATGCATTTCCTAGGAAGGTTGGCGTCAATTTCCTATAAAGATGAACAAAATACTACATACTTTTCAGTCGAGGTCTAAAAGAAACCTTAATTAGTTTTTAACCGACTGCCCAAAAAGGAGGAGGTTCTCAATTCGGCCGGTACGTTTTTTTCTATGTATGTACTTACATCGATTACGTCGCAGTTATTAAACCGATTCGCGTGATTCTTTTTTTGTTCGACGCGAAATAGCTGCCAGGTGGTCCCATAAATTTATTTCAGTTTGGTTTAGTAGTTTTTATTTTATAAGCATTATTAGTAATTGAAGTCGATTTTTTTATTAGAAAATTATTCATTCTCCGTTTTTCTTTCCAATTACATTGGTTTAAAGACACGAAGCAAGTGGCAAATATATTGCCATCTCAATCTTTTTAATCGTGATGAACAAAACTGAACAAAGAGTATTTAAATTAAGCATTATAAAAAAAACAGTCTAAATTAATTTATTGCGATGAAGGAACATCCAGTTACCAGTCTTTCTGGACTACTCGCAATGAATGATACCGGATCTTCGAATTACAAACGGGATCAACGACGGACAAATTGCTATCGGAGGCAAGGAGGAAAACTATTATTTACGAAAATTATAATATTAATTGAATAATTACTTATTATTAAAAATATTTCTTGTTTATAGGTGCAAGCGATAGTAGCGGCAACAGTGGTGTCAATATTCGCGATAGTGGTCAATTCGATCACCGATCGCACCGTCAACTGGTCTTACGTGCTGCTGATCATTGCCTGCGCTGTATTCACAGCCACCACCACTTGTTTCGTCTTGGGTAAGTCATTAACTACAATCCTTGTTGGTCCTTCGAGCCGGATATCAATAATCTCTTACGCGATGACGTGCAAAGGGTTCTGTTCCTCAGAGGGAAATGACAGAACCCTTATAGGATCACTAGCATTAGTGGTGTCGATAATGGTAAATACCATTACGAGTAGTTCCATCAACTGGTCTTAAGTGCTGCTTCTCATCGCCTGCGCGTTCTTTACTGCCACCTTTACTTGCTTCGTCTTGGGTAAGTCATTACCTACGATTCCTGTTGGTCCTTCGAGCCGGATGTCTATAATCTCTGATACGGAATCTTAACTGCCACCACCGCTTGTTTCAACTAAGGTCAGTCACCAACTACCATCTACCATCTGTACCGTTTTGTCTATTATTTAGGGTTCCGTACCCCAAAAGGTTTATGGGCTATGTACCTATGACGCATTTCAAAACTTTTATAGATGTGAATGGACTGTAGGTATAACTTATCGCCACGGTTATAATCTTTAACATAATTAGCATACTATCTTCGCGCTTAAAATTAATATGTGAGAATGTAAAATGATGACACACTTTCATGAAATCTTTATTTTAATACCTACTTATGCACATACAGTCATGATTAATGACAATAGGTGATAATTTTATGACCTAAACGTGACTCTAACAGTGATAATATAATATTGGCCGCTAATAAAAAGAAATGAGCTATGTATTGTTTACAGCCATTATTATAAATTAAAACTATATAATATATAGTTTTATTCTAGTTTTATTATATTTTTTCTACTATCATATTATGATAGTAGAAAAAATACAATTGAACAATAAATTGTAACTGTACTTATATATATATAATAAACTCTATAATATATACAGGGTTATTGGGTAAGTCGACCTAGATCCGTTAAGAGGTGGTAGTTCCCATCATTTCTGACTGATCTGACTATGAAACACCCCACCCTAAACCTAACCGTTTTCGAGATATTGGACTTAGAAGGTTTTTTTAAAAAATATCCCGATTTCTTAACTATAGCCTATTTTTTTTGTATCCTATGCCTTTTATTTTTTTTTAATTCTGATTTTTGTGTGCCAGATAAGTTTGTTTATAATTCTCAACCCAAAAAGTGCAAGTATCTGAACCAATGGGATCGTAGTAGACGATTGATACCGTAAAAAAGTAATTAATTTGAAAAAAAAAATTGTTTCTTTTAGTAATATTTAAAAAAAAATCTATGGCGTTAGTTCTGCAGATGTTTTAAATAATATCTACGTTCCATTAGCTATCTAACAAGGTATCACAAGCTAGGGTCTTATCACAATTCATAGAAAAAAAATCGATAAAAGGCTCCCAGGTAGTAAAAAAAAACAATGGTACTTAAGATTAAACTTCTCTTTTGGGCCAGGAAACGAAATAAAACAATACAAATAATTATTAAACAACATTTATTTAAATTTATAAATCTTGTTCTACATGGCCGCCTCTGTTTCGCACACACACTCTCATTCGGTGTCTTAGTCCGCTTTTAACTACTACAGTCGTTAAGTCTCTTCGAATTTCGTCAGCAGCCTCAATAATCTTCTGTCTTAATATGTCAATAGTTTCAATTGGATTATTCTCATTGTAGACTAATGTCTTCATGTGTCCCCACACATAAAAATCCATGGGAGTCAGGTCAGGACTTCTTGCTGGCCACGGTATGGGTCCACCTCTTCCGATCCACCTATTAGGATACTCGTTGTCTAGCCATTCCCTGACCCCTCTTCTGTAATGTGCAGGGCAACCGTCGTGTTGGAACTTCATGTTTCTAATCAGATTTAGGGGTAAATCCTCTAATAAATTTGGTAACTCTTCTCTTAGAAAATGTTCGTAAAATTCTCCGTTTAAATTATCAGGTAGAAAGAAGGGCCCAATTAATTTGTTTGCTATGATTCCCATCCAGACATTTAAACTAAATCTTCTTTGTGCGGCTTTTGTCCTCTTCTGGTTAGGATTTTTTTGCGCTTTTGGGGCCCAATAATGAGCGTTGTGGTAATTTGTAATTCCATCTTTATCAAATTTTGATTCATCTGTCCACAAGATTTGTTTTAAAAATGCTGGGTCTTCTAAATCTCCATGAAGCATAAATCTACAAAAGTCTAACCTCCTCACTGGATCTCCCTCTTCGATAACATGTACTGGCGTGTAGTGATAGGGGTAGAGGCCTGCAGTATTCACCGTAAACCACACTTTCCACTGCGAGAGTCCAAGTTCTCGGGCAACAGCATTAGTTGAAGTAGTTGGATCCGCTCTAAACCGTTGAACTATTTGATTATCTTCATCTTCATCATCAACAATGATCCGTGGTCGGCCTAGGTCTGCTCGACGCCTTAAAACAGAGCCAGTCTCTCTGAGTCGCCGGTAAGCGCCGTCAAAGACAGTGACATCCGGTATTCGGCGGCCGGGATAACGTGCAATGTATTCGTCACGAGCTCGTGCAGAAACACCATTGCAGTACCCATAACAAAGTAGAATATCCGCGTATTCCTCGTTCGTGAAGGTTGCCATCTTCAACAGTTCCAATTCAGAAGCACAATTCAAAGTCCAGTTAACAAGCACAGTCACAATTTGTAGGAAACAGTCCAGAAATACAAGCCAAGTCGGGTAAGAAATGAAGAGCACTAAATATCGCATCTACTACGGACGAATCACGGAAGCAGACTAAAACGAAACAATAACAACAAATTGGCCGGGATTATTTTATCTCGCTTGCACCTGGTCAGTTTGTCCCGCTCGCACGCACCACAGCTCCGTGGAAGAACAATAGGACCAAAGAACCCAAATTTGTACTGCTACCTGAGAGCCTTTTATCGATTTTTTTTCTATGAATTGTGATAAGACCCTAGCTTGTGATACCTTGTTGGATAGCTAATGGAACGTAGATATTATTTAAAACATCTGCAGAACTAACGCCATAGATTTTTTTTTAAATATTACTAAAAGAAACAATTTTTTTTTTCAAATTAATTACTTTTTTACGGTATCAATCGTCTACTACGATCCCATTGGTTCAGATACTTGCACTTTTTGGGTTGAGAATTATAAACAAACTTATCTGGCACACAAAAATCAGAATTAAAAAAAAATAAAAGGCATAGGATACAAAAAAAATAGGCTATAGTTAAGAAATCGGGATATTTTTTAAAAAAACCTTCTAAGTCCAATATCTCGAAAACGGTTAGGTTTAGGGTGGGGTGTTTCATAGTCAGATCAGTCAGAAATGATGGGAACTACCACCTCTTAACGGATCTAGGTCGACTTACCCAATAACCCTGTATATAAAAAATAAAAAATACCAATTTAAGTCACAAGATACTACATCTTGTGACTTAAATTGGTATTTTTATCGTCTTATTTAAACTTTTACTACTTACTTTATTTTACTATCTTAATTTCGTGCTACTACCTTCAAACCGTCCAACCCTTAATTTACCCCCTTCGAGATTGAATTTCCTAAAATCCCTTCTTTGTGCGCCTATGTCATGTAAGGACACATTAAATTTTAAGATTCTAAGCCCAGCGGTTTAGGGTTTGCGCTGATTTTTTGTTAAGTACTACTTTTTTAGTTAAGTAGTATTATTTTTCCAGACATTGCATACCGTTAGAAATCTAATAGACTAGAGAATTTTCATACAAAATGGAAGATTGCTTTTTTTTTACTTATTTTTTTTACTGTGTTATAAAATTGACCTTTAATTTAGTTTTCTACGTTTTTAAATGTCTGACTAAAATAAAAAGGAGAGCATAAAATTATGTTATTTAAAATAATTCTCAATTTTATTAAGTAACACTGCCGTAAATATTAAAACTAGTACAAAATTTAGAGGCTACATAAGCATTTTTTTTAATTTCCAGTCAATACCTGAATATGGTACTTTTTTGCAGAAAAATCTTTATAGTTAAATAAAAAAAGCTGGTGAGGTGAAGATTGAGTATGGGGTGCTTGAATTTATAGATAATGATACCACCTTTTAGCTAATTTAATTTGGCAATCGTTTACCAAACACTCTGTATAAGTAGATACAGATAGATAACACTTTTGCTCTACCAGGGCATCGATCCTGATACCTCACGACGAGTAGTCGCATATATTAACAATGTAACATAAATTATTAACTTTTAAGTAATTATATTTTTCCATTTATTCCAGACTTCGTGATGGTAATGGTGATATACGGGTCGCACAAGTTCAAAGTCAACCCTGACAACGTGGCCACACCACTGGCGGCATCTATCGGCGACATCGTCAGCAACTCCGTGCTTGCCGTCACCGCGCAATACATGTTTGAACAAATAAGTGAGTAGTTTTGTTAAAAATATAACTTTATGAACAGAATAATAAAGTGAAAACAGAATGAAATGAGTAATCTCTCTCTTCTTAATGGAAAAAAATAGTTAAGAAACATCCAACGAAGAAATAAAGAAATAAACAAAATATCGGAATAGAAAGACGATCGGATGGCGGAGTGGGTAGTGTACCTGCCTACTGAGGTCGCGGGTTCGATGCCCCCTCCAGACAAATCTTTGTGTGCATGAACATGGGGGTTTGTCTTGGTCTGGGTGTTTCTAGGTATGTATAATCAGTATAATTATATTTACAAAAAAAGCATATACGAGTATGTACTAGAATCAGTTATTTTGGTACCCATAGTATCTACAAGCTCTGCTTTAAATAGCATTGTCTGTGTCGTGTGATATTTATTATAATTAAGTGTGTTTCGCATTTTACGCAATGTTTGCATTTTACATGGTACTTAGGTTCAACTATTACGAATAGATAAAAATAGTGGTTTTAAAGGTGTAAAGAGAACTAAGTAATTGATAATACTTTAAATAGTTTTAACTTTTAATTAACACACAACATATTATAATATAATAATAATAATAAATTCTTTATTTTCAAGGTACAAGGTCCCAATATCACAATTCAGTTACACTAAAATCATGGCTTATAACATATTTCATTATACATAGCACAATAACCAAAATTAAAACAGAAAAATTACAATACTAATCAGAATAAATTAGGTATAAAAGTTAAAGAAATTAAGCTAAAAATAATTTAAAAGTCTCAGTCTTACAATTTATTTAAAAATATGGTAAATTTTAATAAATAACATTCAATCATATATTTTATTATAGTCCAAAATTCCTTTAAGTGACGATACAAAATAATTATAAAAAATAAAATAAAAATAAAATTATGACAAAATAAAATTAAAGAATTGGTTAAAATCCATAAAACAATTGGTTAAAATGTATAAAACAATTGGTTAAAATGTATGAACCTACCTCATGCTACTTGCGGTTCGGGCTCAGGTGGACACGCAGCCAATGACCGATTATCGGGCAACCAATGTTCCCACTGACAGTACTCAGCAAACTGTTAACTGAATTTCTTAACCTGGCCCAAAAAGACGCTATACACGATCGCATCACAGCAAAGAAGTCAGGCACTCCCGCCTCCGCAAACATGTTTGATGCGCTGCAGTATCGCGGCAGTCTCATTAATATTCGATATGCGTCGTTATACTGCACTCTCAATGCGCTCATTGACGCTTTTTTGAAATTAGTCCACACATATTAAAACACGTGTTACTCTTACTCTTAACTTATAAAACTAAAACTCTCTTAAATCGTTTCTATTATTTTCTAAAAAACAACCGGTTCGGGTGTGGCAGTATCCAAAGGTTTGAATAATTTTTGGCTTAGGAGCAGAGAAAAAGAGTTTATTTCAAATACCAAACCTTATTAAAAAATCCTAGGGTATTTAATCCCAAAACCTTCCTGGCAATGTTTAAAAACCCACTTAAATAATTTGTGCTTTAGGAAATCCGTAAAGAAATGACGAAGGCTTCGAACAAGAATCGGATTTAGTGTTAAAACGCTGCGCTGTTAGGACAGAACTTTCAACTAATCGTCAATACGAATGTTTTTACTTTAGAGGTAATAATGTATTTCCTGAAGAAGCAAATGAGAGATTCTGTCAGCTTTTACTTACCTTACTACCTTATTCTCTGCTACTACTAAGCATGCTTAAGGTAGAACATATTTTACCGTAGCGTAGATTCCTCTTTTTTCGTGTCTGGCTGCAGTCATATTGAACGACTATGGCAAGGCACCTGTAGATCCGAAACATAGGGTGCGTGCCGCCCCGGTGTTTATCTCGCGCCTGCACTACACCACCGAGGCAGAGGATATCGAGAGATATGTCAGCCAGGAGCTGAATCATGTACTAAGAGTGCAGCTGTTGGAGTCGCGCCACAACGTCAACTTCAAGGCGTTCGTGGTGAGAGTGCCGACCTGTATGCTGGAACAGATGCTTGATGAAAGTTTTTGGCCGCAGGGTGTTATTTTCTGTCGCTTCCGCGGAACTATACCCCAGGAACGCACCAAGACTTAGTGCAAAGGAAGTGAATTTATAATGATGTATTTTTAGGTTAAGGTATTTATCTAGGGGCCTATGCAGCCTGAAATAAATGATTTATTATTATTATTATATTATATTCGATGAGCCCAGTGAGTGGCCACAGGGATAGCACTTGCATCGGCTTTCATGAGCGCAGGTGGTGGAGCAAGTGGGACAGGTCATGAGATGGGCCATAGTCTGTACAGCACCACACTCGCAATGTAGGCCTGATCCGTCAATAAAACCCTGCCTTACCAAGTTCAGTTCCAGTGCAGCTAAGAACATTACAGACGTCCACACCATACGTATTTAAAATAATGTTATATTAGCAATCAAATCCTTAGTGTGCAACTACAATAAGCTGCGCAATTCAAGTATCTAAATCCGACTTAATAAGACAGATAAACAATAATTAAGATAAAATCTCGCATCAATAATTTTAATACTGCGATTGCAGCAAATCCTATTAAAATTTTCCTCATAACAATATTTTTCTTATAAATATCAGCAAGTAAATGAATATAACAAAATTAATCTTGTTGTCAAGTAATTAAAAGACGATTATCATGACTCAGCAACTTGATATGACCGCTAACGACGTTACAAGCATGCCAGGAAAAGGGGGAATACTATTTTTACCAACAGCGAATGTTTCGGAAACTAAAAATGCTATGAAAATAATTTGCTCGATTTTTTGTGCAGGCGTTATGTATAAATTTGAACTTGTGAAGAACTGCTAAAGAAGAATTATAGTATTAAATATATTAATCTATATATATATATATATCGATGCTTGACAGCCAAAAAAGGCTAAGCGCCATTTTGCAAATTTTACAGGAGAGTGATTTAAAGTTGAAAAAAAACGGAAAAAAATCATAAAAACGTTCGTATAGCTTCCAAAAGGCTAGAAACGTATATAGTAGCATTTTAACAAGCTTTCTATTGAATGGCGTTGTTATTTTTATGAAATTCAGCCTGTAAACACTAGTTACTGTCGGTTATCCTCAAATGGTCTTCATTTTACAAACAGCGAAAATGTCGTAAGTAAAATACACTAATTATTCACTTCCAGCAAAAAATGGTGTAACTTTACTTCAAGTTTCATTTAAATGGAGGAAAATGAGCACAAGTGTATTTTTTTAGGAGTGAAAATTGGTAAAATATGGTTTAACCAGCTATTCAATTAAAATTGACAGAATGAAAAACTATCAAGTACCAGTTCTAAACAAATATTAATATTACTTATTAGAATCTATTATGCATTTTGATGTAGTTTCCTGTTTTAAACTTATTTATGGAGCAGAAAACATTTCAGGTTCATTAGATAGGTCTAAATAATAAAATACATAATTTAATCAATCATTCGTAAATCAGATATCAATCATTCAAAAATCAGTTAACAATAATAATTATTCGTAATAAAGGCTCATATCACAAAATTTGCCGAGATCAAATAAACTTAGAGAGCACAATACTATATCAAATCGAGATCCATATTCGATATCTATGATTATAAAAATATAAACAGGTACAACGTTAATAAAGTAACAATAAAATTATTCTTCACATTAGGAGACTTTTTATATCACAAATCGCTTGACCAATAATTATAATAGACTGTTCTGACTGAATGTTCGAAAAAAGGTACAACGTAAATGATGTAACAAGTATTATAATATAGTGAAATTAGCAGACTGTATCAATATCAAAATTTACTTGTCTCATGTCTTTTGGTTTTCTTAATATAATAGCAATGTGTGCTAATTGTCTCAACTCTGTGTCTTAAGTATCCAATATTTATTTTAACAAACAAGCCAACTGGCTTGTTTGTTAAAATAAATATTGGATACTTTTATAGTGAATACAACAGCCTGATTAGTTCCAATATTCCAATGTTCAAATGTTGATGTAGAATAGTGATTCTACATCAACATCTTCAATATCAGATTCAGCGAGTGCATCTTTAACATTATTGGAACTAATCAGGCTGTTGTATTCACTATAAAAGTATCCAATATTTATTTTAACAAACAAGCCAGTTGGCTTGTTTGTTAAAATAAATATTGGAAAAAATAAGATTCAGCATTGTCATTCATCGAGTTTTTTACATAAATCAAACTCTTCTTTTGAAATGTGACAATACGCATCTTACTTATTTTTCCTGTTAGATTGCCTTTAAAATATTTTTCGCTTAATGAATCCCATTTATTAAAGTATTTAAATTGCAAAAGCTCAAACTTGTACGGTTCTGGATCTTGTCTTGCCGTTGTGAATATTGTATACCATTGTGAAGGTGCATAAATAATGGTATTTTTTTAATTCTTTTCTATAAGAGCATGGACAGAATCAATAGGCATGTAAGTATGACCGGTTAACAAGAAGTTGAGCTGTGTTGAAATTCTATGTTGGAACTATGAAGTGCTTTGTCAATGCTGTCCATTGTACGTTTTCTAGAAATCATGTTAATAATCTGAAAATATGACGCAATAAATCATTACTTTTACATACCTATTCCCAAACCAGAAATAAATGCAGCTATCTACTTTATATATAACATAAAAAATAGCTTACCTTCCAATAAATACACATAATTATTATAACATGAATAATTAAATCGCACCAAAATGGCTCGCGTGCGCAAGTGGCGCTTGCCCTGCTGTCACTCGGCGAATAAAGTTAATCGTGTTGTCGCTTGAGCCCCTAGTTCCAAGAGTATGATACCAGTAACGATAATAATAATTTAAGTTTACCCTTTTATCTAACCGCCATAATTTTAAAATTACCAAGAGGGAAAAAGGGATAAGCGACAAACTATTATTAAGTATTTGTAGGGGCAATTTGTAGTAACCTCCTTTTTATCACTTATTTTTAACCTGGAAAAAAACACTAAACACCAAACAAAGTCTTAAATATGCGAGCAAACTGCAGTAACCGACAAATATAATTAAAAAGCGAACAGGCATAAAGTACTAAACGTATATTTTAAGATTTTTACTTCCAACTGAAATTGATTAACGTTCGATCATAAGTATATTACAGAAAGTCCAAAAGGCATAACTTTTTATTTTGAAATATGTTTTAGATTAACCACCAAAAAAAATAATTTCATCAAAATTTATGTCGTTTATACCGAAAAAAAATACCTGATGTCCATTATTTTACTACCGCCTAAACGACAAAAATTTTCACTTAGAGACATGTAACCCGGACCAATCGACGCAGAAAAATACGACGATTCTAATGATATATATAACTCAATATCCCAAAAAATGTCGCTTATCCCTTTTTGGCTGTTAGGCGTCGATATATATATATATATATGTATAAAAATGAATCCCAATTTCTCCTGGTCACGACATTACGCGTGAGCGGCTAGGCCGATATCGCTGATTCTTTTTTGTTGTGTTTTTTATTGTCAGTAGTCTTATGATTCTTAGCCATCATATTATTAAATTTGCAAATGTAGCCACTGCGATTTCGACAATATAAACTTTTTTAACGTAACCTTATGGGGTTTGATATTTGATGATAACATAGACGGAATGCGTGTTGCAAAATATCGTCAAATAGTATTTATTCAAAGTTAAGAAGACAGGACAGCGTCTGTTTGAACTTGTCTCTCTGCTAAAGAAGAATTAAAAGCATTAGTGCATTTTGAAAAAGAAGCATATCTACTCTCCAATAAATTAATTGATCAGAATCAGAAACGAAACAGAAAGAAAGAAACATATTTATTCTGAATAATAATAATAACCATACAGCATATCACAGGTGCGTGCAAAGCAATAGTTCAGACAGACTACAAGCATAGGCACGATCAAATAGCTAATATCATACACCAAAAGTTAGCGATTAAATATAATCTTCTCAGCACACCACCAATACCTTATTACAAATATGTTCCGGAAATTGTCCTTGAAAACGATTCTTATAAACTTTATTTTGACCGTGCTATTTTGACAGACAAAACCACACACTACAACCGACCAGATATAACTCTACTAGACAAAGTTAATAAAACTGCACAACTCATTGATATAGCTGTACCAAACACTCACAACCTACAGAGTACCATAGAAGGAAAACTCTCTAAATACACAGACCTTAAACTTGAAATATCCAGAATGTGGCAACTTAATAACGTTTCTATAATACCTGTTGTACTATCAACTACAGGTGTCATCCCGAAGCAACTACATCTATCTATAAAATCGTTAGACTTGCATCCATACACATACAAAAGTCTCAAAAAGCTGCCATACTCAATACCTGTAGGATAGTGAGAAAATTCTTGCAAACAGACAATCAGATCAACTCTACACCATCACAGCGATCACCAACTACTCTACACAATGACACACTTAACACTTAGATTAACACTTGGCTTCGGCCCGTGTTACTCTTAAAAAAACCGGCATAAGCCGAGATTATAAAAAATAGAAAACAAAATAATAATAATAATAATAGTAAATATATATAATCTTAAAATACTAAACAATAAATTTGTCAGAAATGGACACCATATGCTGCAGAGCAACAAAGCTCTGCAGCGCTGATTTTCTGGTGGAACGGTATCACATCGTTTCGTTTCCATTGCTCATAATACAATAATAGCAGCCCTGTATCTAATACGTATCCCACTGCTGGGCTCGGGCTCCTTCTCATGATGTGAAAGTTTAGGCCTTAGACCACAACGCTGGCCAAGTGCGGATTGGTAGACTTTACACACCTTCGAAACCGAACCTGGAACCCTTGTTATTAATAATTGATACAAATTATTGTTATCAGTATGCTTCTAAGACTCTAAAAGATCTGTCCTACAGATTTTTTTTACATCGGTAATCATTATAACTTAAAGACTGAACATCGGGGACGTCGTTAGAACCTACGTTATGTATTACCACTTTTGTTATCTCTATCTAAGTATCTAGTACTCAAAAGTCACACAAATGCCTTGGTGAAGTGTCCTCTAAAAAAATTAAGTCTACTACTCATCATATGTGAACTGTTGCTGTACATTTAATATTAACATATTCAATTCACTTTTCCAGAAATTTCCCTATGGCAGCCTATCGCATTGATGTGCGTTTACTACAGTCTCCTCCCCCTATGGGTTTTCGTCGTATGGCGCAACAAGTACACCAAGAAGGTCCTCACCAGTGGATGGACTCCAGTCATCTCTGCACTCTTCATCAGTGGGTGCGTATACCATTACATCAGCTTAAAAATTTATGTTTAACTCATTAGGATAGACCAGCCAGACCAGCAAAAATCTATGTAGAAAGTATAGATGATGTTTGCAGAAAATTGTGGATTCATTTGAGGATCCTATCTGAGCTATTCAATTAATCTATCTACCTTTGGTTAGCTTTGTGGTCCTCAGCCTAACCTTTTTCATCATGAAAAGATACTCGTGCTCGACATTTAAAACATTAATATAGAAATTTCTCCGTTTCATAATTTTCTCTTTTTCAATATAATTTTTCACTAGTGGAAATGAATACTGGCCATGTATAGATGCTGTCGTTATGACGCATCTAACCTGTATGACACACAAACCAAGTCAAACAGCTGATCATATTACTATAGCAACCATATCTCTCGCAAACCTTATCATTATCTTTCCCCCAACAGAATCGGAGGTATCGTGCTCGACCAAGCCGTGGACCGCTACCGCGGGTACGAAGTGTTCCAGCCCATCGTCAACGGTATCGGAGGCAACCTTGTCTGCGTACAGTCTTCCCGCCTGGCCACCAATCTCCATCAAACCGCCGTGCCTGGAGTCCTGCCTGACAATATAAGGATTATTGAATGGCCTTGGAAGACGCTGTTCTATGGAAGTAAGTGGAATGATTAACAATGTTTATAATGGTCTTAACCTTTTATAGAATCAGTCAGACAGTCTTGCAGTGGACAGTTCCCCTTAACCATCTACTTCTCAAAATACCCAAGCGTTAAGTACCTGTAATTGAGAGCCTCGAGAAAAAAGGCACCAGGATTTTACCCGTAGATATAACACCGAAGTCCTTAGATATAGCAACGCATCCACAATCTGCTTTTAAATTTATTCATTTTTGAAGTTCATGGGCTGTAGTAACCCCTTACGACTACACGTGCCTTCACTCCTTACGTTGTTTTAAAATAACCCTATAAATATACACCTCGATGATATAGTACCTGTTTATTCTGTCGTCAAACACTACTAGCACTAAGAACTCCTTTCTAGTACATTATTACCATACAGGAGAACCAGGGCCTTATAACCGTTGCCCTCAGGTGTAGCGAAGCTTCTGGAATTCGGGATCTTCATCGTCATCAAACTGTAATAGTATTTACCATCAGATGGAATAAGTACCTTGTTATTACCTTCTTCTTTTAACCATGTTTCTTCTCTTCCTAGCTGCCGCAGCTAAAGTGGCTCGTATGTTGCTGGGGCTGGCCCTCTGCGGGCAGATTATCTTCATGGTGGTAGCGGATGTCATGTTCCAGGGCATTGTGACTATCCAATTGGCGTTCGGTATCACGTATCTATGCTGTGCTTTGTTGCAAGTAAGTGTTTTTTTTTATATTTATAATATTGTTTATGCGAATTTAATAAGAACAGATTTTTCGGCCACATTTGGCTATACATTTCCAGTATAAATGAGACTCGCATTGATGTACAATGCGAGTCGTGCCATACGAGACCAGCTTACTCTGACCACGTATGTTGTGATGTGTAGCAATGTGTACAGCTTATTTCTGATTTTAGTATTTTTTATTTCATTTTCGAAAATATATAGTTTTCAATTGTGAATTTAACGTTACTAAGATGAAGTTGGTTCAATGTCTCAATAAAAAAACATAAATTCATGCAACTAGGCTTCGATTTTTTTCAAGTTTTAAATAACAGGCCAATCTGTTATTCATGTCAATTTTGCCTGGGTCACACGCATCGTGTACTCGGCCAAGTACATTGTCTCTAAAGATTACCTACTCGATGCGTATGACCCAGGCGAAATTGATTGTATCCTAGAGTCTTATAATATCATTATTATGCTCTTAGTGATTACCTTTTTCAGACACCAAAACATTTAAAAGTCCCATACTAATTTCCCACCCTTATTTTCTAGGTCATGGTGCTGTTATACCTCGCATATGTGTTAATCCACTTCATGTGGAAGCTCAAGAAGGATCCTGACAACGCAGCCATCCCCTACCTCACGGCTCTTGGCGATCTTCTGGGATCCATCTTCCTTGGTCTTGCATTCGTCATCCTTTCAATCTTCGGTATGGAGTATGGTAATAATGTCCAATGAGCTCTGTAGGACTGGTAATTTTAAGTGAAAATGTTTTTGATCCGGTGACGTAGTAAAATGTAGTAGTCTTGCTTGGGAGATATTTAAACAGGTTCACTTTGTCAAAACGAAATGTGAAGAAAGACATTGTAATAAATTATGGAAGACTACAAAATTTTACTATGGTTAGATAGCTTAGTTAGCAACAGAGAATTGTAACGTGTCCGTTACGGAGTAGTATATAACTTATGTATTCCATCTTGACATACAATATTTAGGAAGAAACAATCCAACAAAGCATGCCGGATCTTTAAGGATTCTTAATTTTAGATGTATTGATTTTTTAACAAGTCATCTTGTCTATTTTAAGAAGTTATTTTCTGACGGAGTTTTAGGTCCGAGTGGACGAGACTAGGAGTTCCTTGTAGGATCAGGACAGTTCTTAATGTTCCTTTAAGTAGCTGTGCACATAGATATCTAAAATGATAATACCAAAGTATATGTAATCATTCATCGCGTTTCACCACTTAAAATCAATTCTAAATGTGCTTTTTAGATAACTTTTTAATTTAGATAACTTTTCGTACATAATATTGACTTTTTAAATTATATTGGCAATATAAGCGTCCTATCAGTATTGAGAAGTAACAAAATTTTAATCTTTAATGTCAAATTTGTGTGCCAATGATGTAATATGAAATAGAGTGACAGCCAGCACTCATCGCTAACGGCAATAGCCAGAACTAAATGTAACCAATAGGAAGACGAAGAGACAAAGTTTTTGTCATCCTATTGGTCAATACGTTTACTATTGCCGTCGGCGCTGATTTGCGGAACGATCTTTATGTAGATGACTTCATTATTAGATACGACGAAACGCGACGGTATTTTAAATTTCAAAGATTCATCGTTTTTGAATATTATTTATTGTTTTCTTTAATAATGTTGTAGGGATATTTCTTATAAGATGATATCTTGAGAGTCAGACTGTGATAAATGAAATGTATAAATGTGATTAACGCAATTATTTTAAAGTGTTGTCATCAATTTTGTATGAGATGGACAATAAACTTTAAGGATCGTGCAATACTCTGATATTAAAACAATTCTAAAGCTGATTACGTTTAAGGAACTCATTCTGTTTAAATTTTAAACTGATGTCAAATTATTATGTTTGTTTCGCTAGGAATTGTATATAGTTTCAGTTTTCCTTTGCTTACAGTTTGAAATTGAAACGAGATTAGTTGCTTTTACGTAATTAAAGCTTAGGAGATTCAGATTTTGCGCTATGGTATTGACTCTCTTTAGTTTTATCCGTAATTATTTATATAGCAAGAGGTTCAGCCATTTTTCAAAACGGTATGTTTTGAAAAATGGCTGAACCTCTTGCTACTATCCGGCATTTTGGATTACTAGTTTTGGTGGCTTTGAATGAAATGTCAATTAAGTAAATGCATTACTAATTCTCTATAAAAGAAGGTATTTTTTTTGTGATTTTACCAAAAAAAAAAACCATCTGATACCTTATTTTACAACTGCTTAAGTTGTTTTACCTCCAAAACTAGTAATTTTATCTATATATAATGGACAGAATAGGCGCAGTGTAAAAATAAACATTACTGCACTCTCAATCGATCCGTTTGAAACGACCACTCTGCATGTGGCTTTTATTGCTAAAAGTCGTTTAAACCAGTACAAATTCGCAATTTTTGACGGAGTGGCAGTACTGTGTAGTTTTTATACTGTGGGATGTGCCAACTGATTTCACACCTTTTGTTTGCTCGATTTTGAACCTTAATGTGGCGGAAGAAGTTGGAAAACAATTTCTCTATATAACTTTGTAAGTAAAAAATAATTTCATCTTATCCGTTGTTTCGAAGATATTTTTCGTTGACACGAATAAGTATCTCCAATGAAATTGCAATCGTTTTAGATAAATTTGTAGATATTTGTTGTAAATAATAATTGTATAACACCGTATATTGATGCTGTAATGACATCTTTAGTACTTATGTGATATAGCACTATTTGTTTGCGCTTGGTTTTTGAATAGACTGTGATAAATATATTTTTAAAACCTTTTAATATTTATTCCTCGCCTCTGCAATTCCAATATAAATAATACCTACATTAATAAGTAGACGTTCTTTAGTTTATATCATGAATTCGCGCTCAATAATCGGGGCAGTCTGCCTTCTTCTTCTTCTTCTTCGCCGTGTCGTTGGCTGAGTCAAATTTTATTTTGACTTGCCATCGTGGTGAAAGGATTAGCCAATTCGCTTTGGAGAACTTGCGAATTGCCCAGGGTGCGCCTGACGTAGGGAATCGTTGTGTACGTCACTCGGGGAGGCTCCTTTCATGCGTCTGCCTTGATCACACGTAACGGGCTCTCGGCCGTGACTAGGGTTGCCAGGTGAGTCGCGAAAAAATACCGGACAACCTCAAAGGGGGGGAGTCGGGGTTACTAATATTTTTTATTTGTATGTTTTGTTGTTTGTATGTCGCTTGTGACCAGTAGTACCGACTTTCTTCAAAATACCGGACATTGTTCTGTCCGGTATGACCATTTATTTTTTACCAGACAGGCCTCGAAAATAACGGACTGTACGCTTAAATACCGGATATCTGGCAACCCTAGCCGTGACCTTGATTTGCAGTGGGATTACTGCACACGTACTATACTGCACACGTACTGTGCTTAGATATTTTTTTATTGATTGAAGTGCAAGATGGCAAGCTTATTTACTTCATGTAATTCATATACAGGGTGTAAATGACATCGCGAAGAAGCTACCCAGTATCTCAGAATCACGTGCTGAATAACTGGTGACTTGGTCACGATGTCATTTACGCCCTGTATAAACTTAGCATGCACTTATATTTTATTCCGTGCCATTAAATACTCTAGGGATAATACAAGGCAATTTTGCAATACATTCAAGGTATACTAAGTATGAGTCCAATAACAAATTGTGAAATCGTTTGTTTAATTACGTGAGAAGAATAATGAGAAAAAATTAATAGACGCCCTAATTTCACAGGTGATAGATAAATATATTGGCATAATAAGCACATGAAACACATAAATGAAAGTGACTACTGTATTTTTTTTAAGTAAAGCTTGTGTCACTTTTAAATTCGGTTAGGTTATATTTAAAAAACTAACCTAACCTAACGTCAGAAATTGGCCCAAACTATATTTTCCTCTTCTTGTTTTATAAGCTTATTTAAGGCTAAGTTCAGACAGCTGGAGCCTAATGGCTTCCATTATTAGCAAGACACCAAGCGCTTAGTGCGGTCGGACTCGAAAATTCTTCACCGTTTGTTTTCGCTAAGTGATTCAAAGGCTCCAGGCGCGAAGCAAGCAGCCCAAACGACCTTAGCTTAATAGATAGATAGGTAGAGAAAAATTGATTAGCTCATCAAATTTGTAACAAACATACAAAGAAATACTGATAGCGCGCGAGTTGAATGCAGAGCTTAGGAATGCGGTAGTGCTGTGACCTAATTATAATGATTGATGACCACAATGAGTAATGAATGTCGATAAATTTAAACAATGTTATAAGTTTAATTTTATTTTTTACACTAGGTTAACATGATGAAAAAAAACAACAATATCATAATTATCACACGTTTTTAATAATCATTTCACAAAACGAAATAAAAAAAATATTAATCATATTCAGAAATGGCAGATATGGTTGAATCGGTGTCACTATCCTCGCCCTCGCTGACCTCAATGACGAATCGATCTATGGTATCTTCAATTAATCCATCTCTTTGCCAATAATTTTCTTCTAAAATTATGACGTGATCATCGAAGCCACGCCAAGCTCCGTAACTTCTTTTAACCTTTTTACGTTTTTTGTAACGAACTTGATGGACTCGGATCAGTCATTTCATTATTAAAATAAAAAAATAACACGGGAACTTCAGTATTAACACAATAACACGGCAAACGTACGATAGTTGACAAGGATTGCACATCACTACACTGCAGGCGCGTGGGGTGGGTCGTGCGGAGAGCGGGGGAAGATGCTCCCGCTCTTTACCTCAGACCCCGACTGCATTCAACTCGCGCGCTATCTGTAGGTACTTAAAAGTATAACGTACAAAGGGCGTCCTTATCTTTTTTTTTTTCCTTACAGGGGAAAGATGGGGAACTTTCAAATTTTGTTTTTAATGATATTTTAAACAATCTTACCGATTTTCAGCTTGGTGCGAATTTAGGTAACTTCAAATGTCTAAATTGACCGGACTATATCGCTTAACGCGATCTCTTCCGGGCAACCTTACGATGGACATAATAAAATGGATATTTATTTAATTGTGCCTTGTGATTCTGAAGCATAAAGGATATAGTTTTAATCGGATAGTCCCTTACGCCCTGTACGTTTTAATTGGGTGTAAGAGTCAATCTAAAAAAGCAATTTAAAATACAACACTCGTCAAAATTCATAAAAATTGGCTGAAAACCATGGAGAAATAATCTTTAAATATTGGTTCTATAGATTGATTCAACGATGAAATAAATAATAAAATACCACAGTCTCTTCAAAAACACAGTGTTAGTTTGTATCTAGTTTATAGCTTAGGGAAATGAGTACAATAAAGCAATTACGTAGTTTTTAAGTTAAGAGGCCTACAATAATTTATTATTACATGAAATCGATTGGAATCGATTGGTCAAAACGATTGAAACGATCAATCGAATAGTATTAGAAGAGCATTTGAACTGGATTTAGAAATTAGAGTAGTATTAAATCATGCGTTTGTCTGCGATGATATCTCAGAAAAAAAAAGGATTCTGAACAGAACCCTTGAGATACAGAACCCTAAAACGGACCCATTAATTTCACACTACCTCCGAAAGAATCATTAATAAAAAAAACTGTATATTTGTGAGTGTGATAAAAAATAAAAATACTATAAATATTTTTGTTAGAAAATTTTGAAAATTGAAAAAATATTGGTGCAATGTCGTACGGCTTTATTTGTAAAAAAAACTATCATTTTTGTTAAAAAAAAATGTAAAATTCCTTTCGTAACTCGAAAGAAAGTGACACTATTTATTGTCTATTGTCTATTGTCTATTTAACTAAAAAAGGTTTTATGTTTTTATTAATAGGGCCGTATATAGTCTACCATTTATGGTTTGATTACACGTACCGAGTACTTGGCTGAGTGCAATGTCTCAGCCGAATACTCGGTGCAGGACCAAGGTAATAATACTTTGATATATTTTCATAAATTTTTTTTCTCTATGGTAGACTATATATAACTTGTTACAGTGCTTTTTGATATTATGAGCGTCAGTTATCCAAATATTATTGAAATATAAAATATTGGCTTATAATATATCAAAATTAACTAATCTTTATAAAAAAAAAACAATAGTTTGGCTTATCAAAATTATTTCAATTTTTCTTACAAATTTTGATAGACTATAAACCAATTAGCAGTATATGACCATACTTTAATGAAATTAAGATATATTTTTGAATGAATGAATGTGATATAAATGAGATTTTAACTTGTATATAGTGAATTGTTATGTAGTACGTAAATCACAGAAAAACTGCTGTTGATAGTGATTAGTAACGCTTTATTTTTGAAGGGTAGCACGAGATATCAATGAAATTAAAAAAAATATGGAAATAAAATAATTACATCATATTTTTTTTTCATCGTGGACTCCATTTTTATGTTTTTTTTCTCGCACTATTGTATTGATTAATTTTTTTATTTAAATGTGTGCAACATTGAGTATTTTTTTATTTTAGGAAATTCAATATAAATCATGTTTTAGGAAATCAATTTATTTGAAATCAGACAATGTGAAGCCGTAATAAAATATTGTGGATTTTTTTTAACCCACATCAAAACAATTTTTTTGTCTCTGTACTGTAAAAAAAATATTTATGTAACCGATTTTTTTACAGTACCTACAGACAAAAAAGAAATCTTTAAAATTCTGTCATTTCATTTTATATCGACCTGCGTGTTTATAATGACTGAAAAAAGGCGTTAGTTTATTTTATAATTATGTATTTATAAGTATGAATAATACTGTGGCTGATGTAATTATAAAATCATATTACGTTATAATAGAAAATAATAAAATTGTGCAACCATCCATTTTTTTATAATAGTTTCTAGCTTAAATTTGGACCCAAGGTGCCATTAGCAATAGTTAGTCGAAAAAAATATATTTTTTCTTTGAATATTTTTTTCAGTAAGCCCTTCCTCTGAGATTAAAGAATGTTTTTTTTTTAATCATGACTATATTATATTCTATATTATATTCAAACCGACTCAAAATGATAAAGGATGATTGGTAATTTCCTGTAAAATGATGATATATTTTAATAAATTTATTTAAAATAAAATTTTAATAAAATGCTTTTATTTTGTTGTGGCAACATCTTCAATTATTTGTATATTTCCACGGACTCCAGTTACCACTTACTATATTTTTTTTATATAAAAAGATAACACCAATTTTTACAACAATAAATATAATAGTTTAAAAACTTACAGGAATAAAAATAATGCATACTAAAATCATTGGATAGCTAATGTTTTAGTATAATATTTTAAAACTAAAATAATGTTTTTATTTATAACATTTATACAGGGTGAATGCGCTCGATGCACTCTGTATAAATGTAATATTTTATTTTTTCATTTTAATTCTATTGGTATTATAAATAAATATAGAAATCATTCCTGGATCGCAGCTTTTAAAATACATCTTTGTAATTTGTTTCATATGTTATTTTTAAGTCTTATACCATTAATGTATTCCTATTGTGATGTCCAAACATAGTGTAATGTGATTTTTATTTCAAAAATAAAATTAATAACAATATACTTGATCTGTTTTATTTCTTCTTTGACCAGATGGCGGAGTGGGTAGTGTACAGTCGGCCAATGAGTTGGGTATGCAGGGCAAAAACTTCTAAGTCATAGTAAAGACTTACGACACCAGTTATGGATAAGTGAGTTATATATCTAAATAGTGGGTATATTACACTTATTAAATATGAAATACAAACTTGCATATCTATTGCAGTCAGTTTTTACTATGGCGTAGAAGTTTTTGCCCTGCATACCCAACTCATTGGCTGACTGTACCTGCCTGCGACGCCGAGGTCGTTGGTTCGATTCCCACTTAAGACAAATCTTTGTGTGCATGAACATGGGGGTTTGTCTTAGTCTGGGTGTTTCTATATATAATAAGTATGTATTTACAAAAGAAAAGTAGGTATATATGTATTAGTATCAGTTATTCTAGTACCCATAGTAGAGCTCTGTTTAGTTTGGGACTAGATGGCGTTGTGTGTGAGTTGTGAAATATTTACTATTTATTTATTTATATCTATTCTTTATCTATGAAATCCATCCGATCGTCTACAAGGAAAAGATTTCCCTTGGTACCGAGTACCGTCGTACTCGTCCTCGTTTATTCTTGACCGTGTCCACAACCCTGAAATGTATTATAATGTATTTGTTTCTATTTGTTTATATTTATTACAAGCTGTCCCAACAGACGTTGTCCTGTCTTAACTATGCATACATTGACGATATTTGCAGCACGCATTATGTCAAATTAAATATAGTGGTTATGTATTCTTAAATTGTATAGTTTGCCACGCAAGTTGCCTAGTCGTTTATTTCATAAGACCCAACTCCTGACTATAACAAACACAACATAAAAAGTATCAGCGAAATCGGTTCAGCCTCATGCGTGATGAATGGAAATCAAAGTTACTGAAAAAAGTACAAGAGCCGTTTCATCAAACAACGCCATCTCGTGAGCATTTTCACAATCATTCTTTCTGGAAAATTCCTATAGATGTCTCTAGTAAGTTTTGTAGTTAATTATAAACAAGGTGTTTTATTAATTGCACTCAGTTTCTAGTATCATACTATATATTCTTTATTGCCTCGACTATTAAATTAATATTGTACATGTCACTTACACCACAATTTCACAAAACGTCTTAATGCATAGTTAACGTTAAACTCAGCTTTTGATCTCTCTCTTTCATTAAATATTTGAACGGGACAGAGTGCTCGTAAACCGTACCTCGGCGTTGAACTCAGCAAGTTCAATCTGACTTTTACAGTAAAAAAAAATTAGTATATATATATATATATACAAATTATATTAATAAAGCTTAAAGGTTAGGTTTTGGTAAAAAGAACAAAATAGAGACAGAATGTGTGTCAAATTGTTGTAGACATTATTAATTATTACAATATAAATTTACGTTTTTCTATTCTTCTCTTGTAGGACCGCATGGCTTTTGTTGTAGTACTCTCGTCAAAATAACAGATGGCGTTAACAGACCATTACGCTAATGGTAAAATTTATTAAATTACTCTTTCTTCCCTGTGTTTTATGAAAAAATTAAAACTGTCTTTGAAAACACTACATAATATAAAAAAATGTTTTTGTCAATAATAATATAAAGGGAAAATCTTATCTCAAATGTTCACAAACCAACGTGTAGTCTATTCATATTTATCGGGTTAAATAAAACTATAAAAAATAAAGGGATACTAATTTATACATAAATAATTGAATTAATTGTAACCTTTTTTTATGTTTATAATATTAATAATCCACAAATAAATGCTTAACGACTCTCCACAAAGCAGTAACATTGTACTGAATCTTATTATTTTCAAGTACTCAGTATTCGTAGTATAGCTTGTATCTCGTCGTATTTTCGTAGAAAGAGCGAGACAGACATTCTACTACTATTCATAATGTCAAACGTCAATGCTAACTGAAAGGCAAACAAAAGAGCACCGCAAGCTTTTACACAGTACCAATTTCCACCGACAGGGGCACCACTGTACCTTCTAATACAAATAAAATGAAAATGATGAATAGGCTCACGAAACGAAAACATTTATTAAAGGAAAACACATTAAATATAGCCGATAAATCATGCAACGACCGACTAAAAGTTTTATAGGCTAAGAGTAATACCAAAAAGCTTTCGACGTTGTCCTTTTGCGGATGAATTTTCAGTATTTTTCAGCGAGATACCCAATTTTTCAGATTTTAAATTTATTGTTTTGCTGTATGAAAGTGCGGTTGTAATATGGGATAGTAAGAAAATGGACGCGTTACACCTGTTCGTAGTGAATCGCGGAGAAGAGTCGGCGGAAAAGCTGTTCGGATCGTTATGCGATGGCGGTACCGCGCGTGCGTCGGCGACGTGCGCCCGGCGCCCGGCGTCAGTCGGCCGCGAGACCCGGGCTCCGACATACCTTGCCCAAAAATCCGCCGCCTGAAGGTACCCACCACACCCGTACTATTTTAAAACCGTTCGAGACATCGCGCATGCGAATATCGATCCGGCTGACTCGCAATGGTCCCCGAATCTAGGTTAGCCGGCTAAAATTAAAGGTGCGTTCCCATTTCAAGGTTGTAACCGCCGGCGCAGCTCGAAATAGAGCTATCGTGCATGGAAAATGGAAAATATGTACCCAACGCACGTTGTCTTTAAGGGCGGTTATCGCGTGCGTCACAAGCGGTAATGGCGGACGGGAATTATGTAAGAATCGTACGTTGTTGTTTGAAAAGAATAAATTCCTGTGTACGAGCAGGCTGAGGTCTGCCTTATGGTTCCCATCGCTGAACCGATGGAGCATCGCGTCGCCGTACTCGCGAGTGTCGTGTTTATATATCGTTGAGGCTTTCTTGTCTGTCAATATACCGTTTGGGAGTGTCTCCGGATGGTCAGTAAGTACACGCGTGTAGAATGAGTGTCGCTACGTGTAAGATAAATTTAAATCGAGCTCTCTCCGCCCCACATTCGACGCGAGAATCTGCTAAAACATCGTACACGAGACGGGGAAACGTTTCACTAATAACCTGCTCAGAATCACTCGCAAACAGTCTCTTATTACACAGAAAACAGCCCTGAATAATATATCTATCTGTTGATATAACGAACTGGCAGTTACGTCTCTGAATAAAAAGGTTTATGACACTAATAAAACAGTAGCTCTAACCCCATTTTGACCTATAAGCTTTTCCTAGTAACCTTTATTAAAATACCCGTTCGTACGCTGCATTGTTACTGAGCTCTAGCTATAGGGAATCGTCTAGATGAGTATAATCAATATAAAAACGTACACATATTCGACCTAGTAGTAGTGTATTGTATTGATTGAAATTTCAGTCGAAAACAGCCACATGTTTATTTGCTCATACGTTAGTTCACAGTTGAACCTTACGCACTCAATAGTACTAGAATCTAATCATAAATTCATTGATTCTAGCCACTTCAGCTGTAATTTTAATTTGAGTACTAACCTAGAAAATTGCTTGAGCATTTCCGCATACGATCAATAGATGTCGCTAGTAACCGCTATCGACTTTTCCGTGGGAACGTGAAATATGTTGCTTTTTACTAATCAAAGCTGACTCTGTGACCAAGAGTTTTAATTAATTAATACTATTAATGAAGAAAATGTGTGCCAAAATGTATATTGGCCCAGTTTTTGTCGAGAATCGTTCGAGACAGGTTAATTTATTCTAAAATGCTTGCCCTCATTTTTAATTAACTAATTTATGATTGTCAAATTCTTGTGGTGCTTATAGGCTTATGCTTAGATGCCAATGAATTTGATAAATCTACATTATTATTGTCATTTCTTGAGAGGCATAAGTTCAAATATAGTAATCAATAAAACATGAATCAATATAACATCTTATCTGCTGACTCTACACGCTACAACTCTATCCATTTCCTACTATCCCTACGTGTATAATGATACCTTTTTGAGGAATTTTGTTACCTATTCTGTACCTACTTAATTCTATGTTCTTATATAAAATACAGTAGGCAATCAAGTCATTTACCTAGATCCATGACGAAATGTAAAGACATGCTGGAGAGAGTTAGTTTCTTCCATAACTATCGATTATTATGTGTTTAATTTTAATAAGCCGTAAAGCACAATGCCTTTATCCAACAAAAATAAGTGAAGCCATCTTGCCATATATTTTGCACTAAAATGGGAAACACGTGGTGCTTATACAATAAATAATTATATACTGTCGAGTTCATTCCAGTGTTGGCACTTTTTAGCCTTTTAATTTCTATTATATTTATGTCCAAAGCTGCTAATAATTAACTCAACAGTTCCATAATTCAATAGGTATACGTTAAACTATTTGTAATTTTTTGATACTAGTCGTTTTGACATATATAGAAGTACATTTTTACGATTATTAAACTGATATATTTTTACAACTATGTGCTGAATATGTTAATGTGTGCCTTCATGTCCACGCCTGAAAGGCAAAAATATATAAGCAAAAAAATCTCAAAATGACTCATAATATTGGAATAGATATATTGGACCCAATCCTATTATGAATATTAAATCATTAAACGGTTTTTTGTCGCTTAGATATTTTTGCCTTTCTAGCGTCGACATGAAGGCACACTTTTTAGTAACATATTTAGCACATAGCTGTAAAAATATATCAGTTAAATAATGCTTATTATAACATAATTGTACCTCGATAAAATCCAAAACGTCCAGTCACAAAAATGCCAAAATTTTCGCAAACCTATTGAATAATTGTACAGTGGACCAACGAGTTAGGTATGCAGGAAAAAAACTTCTAAGTCATAGTAAAGCCTTATTACACCAGTTATGGATAAGTGAGTTACATATCTAAATAGTGGGTATTTTACACTTATTAAATATGTAATACACACATGCATATCTATTGCATTCAGCTTTCACAATGGCGTAGAATTGTTTGTCCTGCATTGCTAGCTATTGATACTTGTAGCATTTTCTGTAAACCATTAGAAACTCCATAAACGTCATACTGCCTCAATCTGTTTTATCTCTTCACCTTCGTGCCAGACTGTATTTGCCACTTTGTCATGTTTTCCTTCCGTCTTCCTTTTCCATGGACCTCAACTGTCATTCATGTTTTTAGTTCTTTGACGTCTGATGTTATACTTTTTATCTACTTACTGCCTTTTGACGTTTTTTTATAAATTCTTATGATTATAGCTTTAGGCCAAATTTCAAACTTCTTTACTCGTAGTTTTCTTAAGCCCGTATTTTATCTCGCTCTCTCTTTTAATGTTTTAACGAGACAGAGAGATCTATAGCCGTAGGTTAGCATTAAACGTGGATTTAACACGTTGGCTGAGTACTAGCAATCAAATTTCCAAATATCTTAAACCATCTCTCTCTGTTTCTCATTTAATGTTAGAAAGGGAAATATATCCCTTTATACCTTCCTGTCAGCTACTTCTGCACTCACACCCTTTTTATCCTTGTCATGTTGTACCCATACTTTGTCCTTTATAATTTTCCATATGCGTCAACTGTCACTCACATTTTAAGCCTTCCCTCGCTGAGCTTCCAGCATCCTAATATTGCGGGCATCTGCATCGTCTTTTCTCTCCGTTTTGCCCTAATTTCAAAATTTCTTAAACCGTCGTTTTCTAAAACCCTTATTTAGATCTTTCTCTCTTATTCAGTGTTTAATCGAGACATATCGAACAAAAAGTTGTCTTTTCTCTCCGTTTTGCCCTTATTTCAAAACTCCTTACACCATGCTCAACACTAAGACACTAATCTCTACTCTACCTTTATAATAATTACGCGATTTAGACACGTTGTCTAATTTTTTAAAAATGTTCTCAAATCACGAAAGTTTAAAAACATACTCAGACACTAAGTCCAATTTAATACGTAAAATAATAATATCTAGGTATAATTTATAATGATTTTATCACACCTAGACGTATTATTTTCTCAAACATTACCTTTGACCTATTTAACATTCCAGACGTATTTTTAATACCTTTTCTTAGTACTTTTGGTCCATTAATCTAAAATTAGATACACAAAGAGCCTGTTTACATTTTATTTACATTTTCTAGACTGGCGTTTTAAGTCACCACTAGTTTTTATTTGCTTACACATTTATTTCAGAATACTTTTTTTTACTGAACGTTAGACGTGATTTCCGATAAGTAAAAGTGACGTTTAAATCTATAATAATGTTTTTAATCTTCTTTCGCCTTCAAGAAAGTCCCGAATTCACGCATAACCCGACTTCTCTCTTTAGATGTATTTTATATTAATACTCTTTAGATAAACAAACAAATAGAAAAAACATAAATACAAATTACATCGTCTACCTTGAACTTATAATTGCATGTCAACCCATGTGAAAGTTCGGTCCCGGACCTCGGATCTTGAACAAGCTTCATAGCAATTTTTATCAAGATCTTTAGTAGTTTAGGCGTGAAAGCGAAATAGACAGATTTTGTATTTAAAATTATAGTAAGAAAAATGAGAATTCCTTAAAAACGTAAAAATATAGAAATCAAATAGGTATCTATATATATAACTGCCTCGATGGAGGCTCACCGCGAGTCTTTGATTCCCGAGTCGAACAAAGTGTTATTTGTGAACTTTCCATCCAAAAATTCACAATTTCAACACATTCACGGAGTTGGAATTGTGCCCGGTGGATGGCTATAGACTTACCTCCTATCCCATGAGACCTACATAATATATAACAGGTGAAGTGTGGGTGTTGTACACCCCCACCACACCCTTCTGGGTAATATAGGCGTGATGTTATGTGTGAAATATCTAAATATACAAAGCTAAAATACCGAAGTCTATGTTTAGAAATAAATCTTAACTCATACAAAATCCATCAATACAATACAAACGAGATCAATACAAATTACGTTGGGCGGCAACAGCGCTGCCGTGAACTTTGACATTTACGCGAGGTCAGCGTCTTGCTCCAGTAGGATAAACTTGTACGGGCAAATTTACTTATTTTTTTTATTAATTTAACTGCTAATGTCTCGGGTTCATTTCCCGGGCCGACTAAAGATTTCTCCGTCAAAAATGCTCAATAGCAGCACGGAGTTGTATTTATGTCCATTGGATGGCAATAGGCTTATCCCCTATCAGATAGGACCTAAACATACAAGGTGAAGTGTATAGTAGTGCTACTCTGTGGTAGTGCTTCCATTACTGTGTTCCGGTTTGGTGGTGAGATCAGGCCCTGAAATTATTAGCACATGAGGCATGACACCGTAGTCCTCAGCTGCAGCGACGCATCTATAATCTACTTTTGTGGATTGTTGATGTCCATGGGCTGTACTCCACTTACCATCAGGTGGACTACAAGTCCGTTCGCTGTGGGCGTAGTATAAAAAAAAAATATATATATCAAGTTAATCATTATAGATGTGGCGGTATCCGCACATAATAAATGCCGGACGACACACACGTGACATATGTCGACGAGTGCTGAATCGCGATAACGGAATGTTCACAGCAAGTGACTATATATATCACTTCCAATACGCTACCGTCGGACAGCTGTCCGCCAGGCAATACCACCGAGCCTGGTCGTAGGATCCCTAGCCTCCCTTTGTGGTGGAGGAACACCCTGTTCCTCTACATAGATATTCGAAGTGGAAGAATATAACTAGAGGTTCTTTTATCATCTATCAGAAAAAGGTTATATGTATATAAAAATACATTTGTTTAAAAAAAATCCTTACATAATAAGCATTAAAGGCAATTTGTATCAACGGAAATATGTATCAAACCGACTGAAACGCACATATGCTTCGTTCTAATTAGGGAACGAATTTCAATGTTTTACGATATTAAACTTTAACGTCAACAAATAAAGATCCCATTCCATTGCAACTCATTTTGACTTAAAACGTTTTGAATTGTCTTTGCATTACAAAATTAACTTTATGTCGATAACATTAAGGATGAAATTATTAATTGTGGAATATTTTAAAATTCGTAAACCCAATGTTTGTGTTATGCAGGGTCAGATTGGGTTCGAAGGGCCCTGACGGCCTCCCACAGAGGGCCCGGGACTTAGTACGTGAGGTTTTTCATCAAGCCACTTCGTTGGGGTATTGGATTGGATTATTTTGTTCATAAATAAATATATATCTCATACACACAACGTCATCTAGTCTCAAACTAAGCAGAGCTTGTACTATGGTTACTAAAATAACGAATACTAATACATATATATACTTATCTTTCGTAAAGGGCCCGAAGGCTTGCAATCGCTGAACGTACGGGCAATCCGACCCAGGCAGTATATTAAATTTTATCCTAAGCACACACAGTATCGGGTTGAAAGGCCGTAAAAATATAATTTATTCACATAAATAACTTGAAATTAAAAATACGGGTATTATGAACACAAATTTATCACGTATGATTATTTTTGGCTTTTATAATTCGGTTTAAAAACGTTTTTCTAGAAGGATAAAAATGTAATTGGTATTAGGCAAGCAAATATAAACCAATTTGGTATTTAATTATTTTTATTTTTTTTTTATATTATCGTCATTGACACGACAAGATGAAGAAGAATGTGGTATTGCCAAAATTAGACCCAATTTCAACATCCTTCTTAAACCGTGGTTTAGTTAAACCCGCATTCTGATTTCTCATTAAATATTTGAACGGGTCAAAAACATCGAAAACAAAAGTGTAATAAATCGTAAACATTCGGTCTGCGTTGAACGCTGGCAAAATTAGCCTTACGTATGACTAAAATATTTATTATTATTTAATCATTTATTCATATAACTTTTACACATATAAACATAACAATTATTTCGCCAAACTGCATAACAGTTTGTTGGCGAATATTGAGCACTCACTTATCCATAATTATAATATATATGTATAAAAATTTAAAGTGATAGTTACTACATAATCTATTGTTTTTTTTTATTTAAAACCGTAAAAGTATACAAAATATAGGTGGATATATAATCTTAACCATGAATCAGTTAGTCACGGCCACCTCATAAAATACAGCAATGTTTTCCTTAAAAACAATCGATAATAAAAACTGTGCCTTGTTACACGTTAAAGAAATATATAAAATACACACACATACATAAAAACGATGAACAAACAACATTATTGGCCAATCAATCAATGAACTAAAATAAAACAGAGAATGTCGTAAATTTTGTTTTACATTCTGCTACTGGATAACAGATGTCGCTAGTTGTAACGTGGGCTACCTCTATTTTATTTGTAGTATTGTATTTATCAAATAATGATCGCTCGTTAACGGTGAAGGAAAACATCGTGAGGAAACCTGCATGCCTGAGAGTGCCTAAAAAGTGCTCAAGGTTGTGTGAAGTCTACCAATCCGCACTTGGTCAGCGTGGTGGTCTATGTTCATATTCTCATCATGAGAAGAGGCCCGAGCCCAGCAGTGGGACATATATTAGATACAGGGCTGCTATTATTATTATATAAACAAAAATGCATTTACCGTAAGACCTTTTTAATTTGCGTTGTTCGTTACTTATCTTAATTCTGATCCCTGACTCACACCTTAAAGTTAGAAGTTTAGGGGTGTCTGTAAGGGGATGAAACCATGCTAAGTGTCTTTCAATCGTGGGAGATGATTTCTACTATTACCACGGTCAAAATATGCAAAAATGACTAAACATTTTTACAACTTTCTTTTAAATATCTCCCAAAGTCACAGTGATCCAAATTCCACATTTGAAATGGATCTTTTTAACCTCTATTAAAAGCATAAATAAAAAGGGAAACATTCAGCTTTTAGACTATTACGTTTTGATAAGCGCAATTTTGCATCCAAAATCTATACATTTTAATCCAATATGGAAACAAGAAACAAATTCTCTAATTTAACTTTTGATTACTGTAAGCACGAAAACTTAATTCTTACTAATACTTAAAATATGTATATTAAAACAAATTATAGCTTTGCTATGCCTTTTTGTATTTTATACAATATTAAGGTTGAAAAATTAAGAATTCAGCAGGACTCGAACCTGCACCTCTCGGGTAAACGTCCCAATTAAGCCATGGATTCGTACAAATACTTATTATGAACGAGAATGTTACTCTGTCAGCCTATCTGTTACGCTCACGGCTTTACGACTGAATCAGACTTGATAAAAATTCGAATGGAGATAGTTTAAGGCTTAAAAAGGAAATAGGCTACTTTTTATCGACGTACCACGGAAGCGGAGCCGCTTACTAGAGTCGGTAATGAAATAAATAATATGAAAGTAGGGAATATCGCGGTATCAAAGCCTTGACGGTGACTAATCAGGTTACCTCGAGTAACCCAATTCAGTTGTTACCTCATACATTTATGTATGAGAATATCTGAATTATGATTATGATACAGAGGTTAACATGTTCTAAGATAGAAAATGAGGAGATTTTTGTAGATAGGAAGTTATCATGGAAGTTGTCAGATATCTGCCGCGATGGTCTAGTGGTTAGGTTAGCGAGCGCAAAGTGTTGTTTGTGAACTTTCCATGAGGAAATTAACAATAGCTGCACGGAGATGGAATTGTGCTTGGTGGATGGCGATAGGCTCACCCCCTATCCCATAAGAGCTAAATATAACATGTGAAATATGGGAGTTGTACACCTCTGCTACTCCTTTCTGAGTAATATAGACGTGATGTTATGTTTTCTGATTTTTGTAAAGGCTTTCATGAAAATTGTTAACTAACACTTATTTAATATAATATCAGTTTCCTAATGACTTTACAGTTAATGATAATAATCATTTTAGTTGAAGACATGTCAAAATTCAGATAATGTATAATTATTTTTTTTATAAGTAGCTTAGGTCTGCGGCTCCTCCCGCGAGTAAAGTCAATCTTCTTCGTCGTGTCGATGGCTGTCAATTTTGATTTTGACTTGCCATCGTGGTGAAAGGATTAGCCAATTCGCTTTGGAGAACTCGTGAATTGCCAAGGGTGCGCCGGACGTAGTAGATTGTTGTGTACGCTCCTTTCATGCACCCCCGTAAGTAAAGTCAATAAAAACGTATGTTACTTTTGGGGTCCTGAAGTATCTGCACCACATTTTTTAACCAGATCGGTCTGTTTGATGCGGAGCCTTTAGGGGGAAACAATTGTTTGGCTGTTATCCTTATAAAAAATACATGGATTTAACCTTAATAATCTTAAGTTTTTGTCCATTATTATAGACAAATCATATGGAAAACACTAAAATGCATGTGTATGCGACCACTTTTCTAAAACTATAATAAAAAATTTCAGTTTGTATAGTAACTCAATGAATGATTAAAACGATTTTGCCAAAATGGCCACGAGCAAACGTGCATGTTTAAATATGATTTGTCTATAAACATAGATAAAAAAACTACTGAGGTGTCAAGGGACACTCGGATGGAACGAAGTTTCGCATTTTTCTCTGTGTGACTAATGATGTAGCACCGTAGCTGTAACGTAGCATGTAATTACTACGCCACTACGAGAAATGCTACGAAATGTGTCGTTACAACTTTTCGTTCCATTTTTTTCCGTCTAGCCCCCTTTCGCAACGCGCGATAAGGAACTTCGTTCCAAAAATTTATAATATTAAAGTTAATTTAAACCATATTATGTCGGCACCCACTTTTTAATCAGTTCTTATACCTGGGGATAATTTAAATTTCAATCAGTTTTAGAATCTGTGATCCTTCAATAAACAATTAGCTATATGATGAAGTATGCACTTAGTATTTATAATTATTTTTATAATTTTCTTTTAGCAGGAGTAGGAGTTTGTGTCTGTGCAGATAGATCGATCTTGCAGGTTAAGCAACGCTAACCGCGGTCGGCCGTGGATAGGAGACCATCAACAGCACATTTTTACGTTTCTTAATTTAAATGTTACCTTCTCCATCGGTCCAAGTTCGTGTTTTTTCGGAGTTTGTTCTCACGATTATTCTTATGGTTTAACTGTAAAAACTTAACAGACAGAGTTACTTTTGATATTATTTAAGTACTAAAGTGACATTGGGACTACCAACGATCGACAACAATTACTTTCATACAATAATTCGTTTAATTTTCAGCATATTTAAAATTCTCACATTCATGAGGTTTAGTTGGGAATGAATGGCATGTTAATAGAGTTACATGGTTTTAATTGATTTTATGAGAGGGCAATGACCTTTGTTTGGGCTCAGAGCCAAACACCTTTATGCCCTTACTATTATTGCAAACGAACATAGTGGCCCTTTTTAATTAATTTACGTGCCTTTGTTTTTGGGAACAAACGTTTTTGCGGTAGGTACGGTAGTAAGTGGCAATTTTAAGCAAAATTAAACTATAAAGTTTCCACGTATTTCAGATTTTAGAAAAGATGCCTTTACTGTCCGCGCTCCGAGAAATCGGTAGGTTTAGAATAGGGTGAATTATTCGCCACCCTGGATATAATTTAGTGGTTTTATTAATCAACCAAATTCTTTCCAGGGTTGCGCAAAATCAGCCTTTTCCAAAACCGCAGATTTTGCGGAGCCTCCATAAGAGTAAGAGCCATAACTAAGTTTATACGGATTAAAATCCATAGATATCCCAAAAACAGGCAGTTAGTAATAAATGTTTGTAAGACTCACAAAAAATGAATGATGAAAGGCATACATAGCATCGATGTATGGCAGAATTGTAGCGTAATTTAACATACCTATAATAACAATTGTATCGAAGTAATATCACCTAGACGGAGCCACGGGCAGCAGCCATTTTCTAAAAAACAAAAAAAACTAAGCACCTACTTACTTCTGAAACAGGCTATCGTAGGCCTATTGTAACAAAACCTTAATAATTACCTCAATCAATATCTTATCTACAAACGTCAGTTATCGACCTTTACCATTCACGAGACAGGCTCCCACCATCGGTAGACGTTCCACATAATACCATCCACGACCATCCAACACAGAGCTCTGAAAACGCGGACACTGGAACGTTATTCTTTGGAAAGCTTCAGTGGCAGGACCAGGTTATGCTGGACGGTGATCAATGCACGTCAGTAAGGTTTTATCGACACTATCGCAGCTTCCTACGTAAACTTTGCAGTAGGGGTGGGCCGAATTAGTACGAGTGTTAGGGTTGCCAGCAGAAAGGTGATTTGCCGTTTTGTTCTGCTGCAAATGCAGTTGATCTTTAAAGTTTTAACAAAATTCGTAGTAATCATTTTTGAATCTTGGGAAAAGTTTGTGTGAAAATATAGAAACAAAGGACTCTAAACTATTATCATTATTAAGTCTTTCGAAGTCTACTGCTAGGCCTTTCCAAGTTTGCGCCACAACACCCGGTCCTCCGCATTCCGCGTCCTCTCCAGCGACCTTCTTCAGGTCGTCAGTACACCTGCGAGGGGAACCTTCTGCCGAGTTGCGGTCTCCATTTCAGGACTCGTTTGATCCAACGGCTGTCAGTCCTTCGGCAGACGTGGCCAGCCCATTGCCACTTTGGCGAGATTATTTTGCGAGCTAAATCGGAGTAATTTAGTTTAGTTTAGTTACTAACATATTTAAGCACTCGACTGTACCTAAACGAACCGTTCTTCCCCGTCAATGCTCTTTGCTTGATATTAATGCATCCTTATCATCAAAAAGACAGACGTGGGTTTGCAACACCAATTACTATAATTATATATTATGTATGTATAATATTTATTTATAATAATATGTATGTATTTAATATATCAATAGTGATATGTACATAGTAGGTACATACGTATGTATACACATAGTGTATGTAAGTTAATATAATATATATTTAATTTGTAGGTAAATGTACCTATTGAATTAGTAAATTTATGTAAATATTAGTTATAGTGAACCTTCTATCTCATCTATTACACCTTAAACTGCCCCATATCAGTCTAACTTTCTATTTGTCCATCCAAAGGTTGCCTGTAAGATATTGCTTTTTAGCGATAAGGCCGCCCATTGTATATGTCTTAATGTTTAATTATGTTCTATTTTGTATCTTATTTTTTGGTGTGCAATAAAGCTTATTTTATCTATCTATCTACTACAATAATCTATCGATGCAATTTCAGACCACACATGACACTGCCCATTTGTCGGAATTACCGACATTGTATTGAAAATCATTTGACAGGAATACGCTAAACACTACAAACAATTAAAGTAATGTTAGTTGTTATATACACTACATATTTAATCTGAGCTGAATAGTGTGACGCATCGCACCTATCTACTTTTAGTACATAAATTCATTTATCACGTATTAAATATCAAAAATATGAGTCTTCTTCATTCAAATTCAATTCTGCCAATAAGGTTATTCAACTCCTGTGAAATTCGGGCTATATCCTTAAAAATTATTCGTAATGAGTAGCAATATGAAATATCAATAATAAAAAGTCCTTATTATTTACTCATTTTTAGGGTTCCGTAGTACCTACAAGGAACCCTTATAGTTTCGCCATGTCCGTCTGTCTGTCCACGGCATAGCGACGAAACCGTTGGTGCTAGAAAACTGAAATTTTTCATGAACATGTATGTTAACTAAACAAAGAAAGTCGTAGAATAAAATTTGGAAAAATATTTTTTTTTCAGGTAGCTCCCCTACATGTAAAGTAGGGATGTTTTTTTTTTGTCGCCTACCCCATAGTGCGGGGTATTGTTAGATAGGCCTTTTAAAAACGTTTAGGGGTTGCTAAGACAGTTTTTTGATTTAGAGATTTGTTTGCGAGATAATTAACTTTAAAGAGCAAATTTTTGTTCGAGTAGGGCGCCCCCCCCCCCCCTCTAAAAGCTAAACTACTGGATCCCAAAATCTGAAAAAAATTGTGTCGGTAGTACATGTAATGAACTTTAAAGGAAAACTATAGCGGATAAGTTCACTTCATTAGTTCAAGAGGAATAGGGGTCCGAAATGTCAGATGCAGTTACTCAGAATATTTCGTCCAAAATTCTTGAAACATAAATAAACATACATAATACATATATAAAATCACGCCTTTATCCCACGGGGGTAGGCAGAGACGATGGAACGCCATGTGCTTCGCTCCTTACATACTTGTTTCGCTTCCTCAACATTCATACATCTCGTCATACGTGCTAGCTGGTTTCGTGTACTACAAACATTTCCTTTCTGAAGGACGCCATTTAGTTAAAAATTAAAATTAAAAATATTTTTCTACGGAACCCTACTGCGCGTGGCCCGACATGCACTTGGCCGGTTTTTTTTTTCTGCACTAGCATGCACAAACCGGGGGTTGTCCTTGAGTACATTGCTATAATGTTAGCAGGTATGGTATAAACGTCGGTTTGTGCCTTACTATATTTAAAATAAAATGTTTATCGGGTCTCTGCGCTGTTAGCTTCGGCCGCACGCATACCTTTCAAAAGTCCGAGAATAATAATAATAAAATGAATTTATTTTCTCACTACAATAATTATGTTGTAACAATATGATTTAAATTTGATAGTACGGGTATTTCGGGGAGACTGGTGCCCTCGCTAGATTTGTACATGTATTACAGGTCACCACGCCTCCGCCCCTCTATTTTTCAATACAATCATTAATTTATGGCTATCTATATAGATCAGATAGACAACCATACTATTAGAAGAAAAAGAAAAAGAAAGAAAATACATTTATTTGGAAGTACACGATACACACAACAAAAATAGAATAATTATACATAATGCTAAGAAACGATACAGTTGATAAAATTCAAGAAATAATGTCTTGTTATATACATAAAAAGTCAATATCACTCAAAATTATAGTGTTTCGTGCTTATTACCAAATTGGTAACCAGTTCAGCATATTGCTAGACACAGGTGCCTGGCGCTGGTTTTCAACTGGTACCTGATTATTTTATAAATAAATAAATACAATATGTTATAGCAAATAAATTCCATCTGGCTTATATCTATCTAGATTAATTGTATGTAATGTTCTACCTACCTATCGAAATTTCATATTCTCGCCAATAGGCATGGTGACTGATCTATAGATAGTAAAATATAGGATACCTTATCAAACTATAGGTAAACATAAACCAATTGAAATATTTTTTTGTTACATACTATAATAGTCTAAGAGGTAGCAACGTTTTTGAGAGAGAACTTCAGGTAGGCCAATTTTTAGATATTCTATCTCTCTCACTCTCCCGCACGTCATATGGACTATCTGGCTGGTGGAAGTGGTTGCGTTCATCAGTGCGCATCCTACCTGCACAAGTAAAATATCGATTTTTTAAATCATTTTAAGAAGTTTCTTTTTTTTTTCATTATTCTTATTGAACTTTCCACAACGTAAATCTAATATAGCCAGACATTTTTATTGCTGTTTAAACTGTGCCAGAGGCTAATTTCGAATGAAAAAATTTTTTTTTTTCAAAGTAATTCAGTATGGCTGAAATTTTTTTATAATATTATGTAAATTATATATTATATATTTTATATTATTATAATGTCGGCAACTAATGATGGCAATTGCTCTCCAACAAACCAGACGAAATGGTAGGATCGATTTTAATGAAATTTTATGTGTTCGTTTTAGTAGGTCTGAAAATATATTTACACTGTAAATGTTTATCTAAAAACTTAAAATTAATTTGCCATACAATTATTCGGTTGTTAACCTTCAGCCAGACCGATTTAAAAGTGGAAAGTGATGTGGTATAATTTAGCTTGGTCTAAAAATAGATGTCGAATAAATTACAGAGAAAGAATTAAGAAATAATGAATAAATGTGTGGATTAATGTAGTATCAAAATAATTGTTAAATTGTTGAACAAAATTAAGATAATAATCAATCTCAAGTTTGAAAATAAACAAAAACTATATATTTTAATTGATAATTGTATTACAAAAAACGGAGGCATCTTAATCATAATCATCATCTTCATCACTGCTGTCATTTTCATTGTCATCGTCGTCTTTTGGGTTGTCATCGTCTTTTAATAAGTTATTATCTGTAAAATAATGAAAAATTGAATAATCTTTCGGCAAAGAAATTTATTAGTATTTTATTTTTAATTTTTACCTTTAATAATAATGTCGGCAACTAATGATGGCAATTGCTCTCCAACAAACCAGACGAAATGGTAGGATCGATTTTAATGAAATTTTATGTGTTCGTTTTAGTAGGTCTGAAAATATATTTACACTGTAAATGTTTATAAATATATCAATAATTGGCGTTTTTTTTTATGATTTATCTAAACTATTAGATACTTCATCAAGATTACAATCTAGTCTAGATATAAAATTAGAACTAATGCGTAATTTAATTTTGACCTAGGTTACTAAATTAATTTAATTTATGCTATGCTCCATTAACACCTAAACTGTATAGAAATTTAAATAACTGTTACTAACAAGTTACAATTTTATGACAATACTTCATGTTCCATTTAGTTTGCACCAAATTGGATGTCTTTTAGCGCTTTAGGTTACGATTTCTTGCGCTGACCCGAGGCCCATTTGATTTTACGTTAATGCACAAGTGATCATATTTGTATTATTGTATTTTCTAATTTCTTGTGTAATAAATAAACGTATTTCATGTTATATATTTTTGTTTTTTTTAATGCAACAGCGTCTTAACAATCTTCTTTAGGAAGACGAATTCCCTGAATATTAAAATATCTTATGTTATAAATAAATAAATAAATATTTCACAACTCACACACAACGCCATCTAGTCCCAAACTAAGCAGAGCTTGTAATATGGGTACTAGAATAACTGATACTAATACATATGTATACTTTTCTTTTGTAAATACATACTTATTATACATAGAAACACCCAGACTAAGACAAACCCCCATGTTCATGCACACAAAGATTTGTCTTAAGTGGGAATCGAACCCACGACCTCGGCGTTGCAAGCAGGTGCACTACCCACTCCGCCATCCGGTCGTTATATTGACATAGTATGCAGTGCAATCTTTCGATATCGATGGGCACATCGACAATGAAGGCCATCACTATAGCAGTGACAATAAAAATTTTGCAAATGTGTTACTGTCAAATTGCCTTTATATTTCTTCTTGACATACATATGTTCTCTGCCGTACTCTTCCAACATGCCCAATAACTTTTCAATTTTAAATCGGTCTGGCTGAAGGTTAACAACCGAATAATTGTATGGCAAATTAATTTTAAGTTTTTTGATACTTAAATAATATTATAAAAAAATTTCAGCCATACTGAATTACTTTGAAAAAAAAAAATTTTTTCATTCGAAATTAGCGTCTGGCACAGTTTAAACAGCAATAAAAATGTCTGGCTATATTAGATTTACGTTGTGGAAAGTTCAATAAGAATAATGAAAAAAAAAAGAAACTTCTTAAAATGATTTAAAAAATCGATATTTTACTTGTGCAGGTAGGATGCGCACTGATGAACGCAACCACTTCCACCAGCCAGATAGTCCATATGACGTGCGGGAGAGTGAGAGAGATAGCATATCTAAAAACTGGCCTACCTGAAATGCTTGTTTTCCTGACGTTGCTAGCTCTCGTACTATAAATCTAACTCATTTTATGATCATTCAAAGTTTCATGGACGAGTTCATTTTTAAAATACGAAATTATTCGATTTTTTTTTATCATTAAATTACCCACACAATTTATAGCAATATTTGTAATAAAACCATTTTTATTAACGCAAAATTTCGTATAGCTATCAAACAAAATTCATAACTTCACATACAAAATACTCAGCTAGCCTTTTGTTTGGAGCGTTTGGGCGAGTCTATTATTAATGTGAATTTGAAATTGTATTATCTCAGGAAGTTTATGTGATATCAAAGTAATTCTTGTAATGATGTTTCTTATATCAAGAGGTGTTTCAATTACATACAAAAATAAAAATTAGTCATCATGCCTATTGAACTGGACAGAAATGGTATAAATTATTTAAATTCTGATATTCCAATTACCTATCCGTTATCTATTCCTTTATTCATAAGTGTTCACCCCTAATGAGGGCTATCGCGTATGGATTCGCCGCAAGGGGTGCTTGTTTAATGTAAGGTTTCCGAAATTTCAAATGTAACTATTTTGGGTTGGCTATGCTGTCATTGAGTTTATAAATGTCTATAGAGACACAATTCCTTAGGGCGTTCTGAATTCAAACTATTTACGAGTGACAGGGAATGCATTTGTGATAAGGCGCGTATGAGAGCAAGAGAGACGTACGTATTAACGTCCCCACTAGAAATTGAAACAAAATTTCCGTACTTCTTAATCAATTTTGTTCAAAAATGTTGCCTTCAAAATGCCCTAAAAAGCCTCTATAACAACGTATTTAATAAAGTCAATGGTTTGGATAAATCAATGTCTGTCAACAAACTTTATCATACCTCACTCTACAGTGGCGCCATCACGGGAGACAAGAAACGAAAGTCCTCATTAAAATAAACGTCATGGCCTTGAGATTATTAAAAACTTAAACTGTTACAACTTTAACTACCAAAATTGTGTAAAGGTTATTGTACTAATTAAAGCTTTCCTTTGGGTTTCAATTAATTACGGAATAGTTACGTCGTGCGTGATGTTTGACAATTTGGAAAATGGCCCTCGAATTTTAAGGTTGTAATCGACAAATTAGTTTTGTTTTCGTTGGTTGAAAGTTACACCCAATCACACCAAACTTCTTAAACCTGTATTTCGACCTCGCTCTTATTCAATGTGCGAACGGGACAAAAATATCGCAAACCGTATCTTTAATCGTTAGTTAAAAACGTGCGTTGGTGAAATCAGGGCTTATTTTAGTAGACAATTGAATTATATATTAGTTCGAAATAAATAAAAAAGCCTCAGCGATAATATCCGTTTCTACAAAAAACTTAAAAGAAAAGAATTGCGTTTTGTATTATATGTTCTGAACACTATTATGTGTTGTGTTTTCGCAATGAAATAACATATTGGCACTTTTGAACATTATAACAGTAATGTTTTGCAAAATTATTGTCATTAATGAAACATGGTATAATTTTTATACGATGATTTTTTATTGGTTCATTACGGTTCAAAAAGTGCCTTTATATTATTATTGTACTTAACTTTTTGATTTTGATTAAATAATAAAATGTTTTTTTTTTCCTTACAGGTAAGTTTCAGACACCTTATTTGTCAACATGGTACAGGTAACGTAGTTATAGTAACCACCTAGTTTTTTATGGCTTGTAAAGATATGCCGACCTTCGTTCTCTTTCTGTAATTAATAAAAGTATCTACAACTATCAATAATAACAAAATATATAGTTACTCGAGGTCGTGTGAAGTCTACCGATCCGCACTTGGCCAGCGTGGTGGACTATGGCTATCATGAGACATGATGAGTGGGACATGTATTAGATACAGGGATGCTATAATTATAATAATTCCAGTTACTATACCAATATAAACATTTTAAAACTGCACCGACTAATCCACGACAAAATTAGAAAACAAAACATAGCAACATTAGCATTTATAATGGCGTTTCTTGGCCTACATTTTACGCTTCATTTTTCATATCCCACAGGTGTGTATGTTTTCTTTGAAACATGTTTAATTTCTTCCAAGAATAACCCAGTGAAATAACGTAATTTTGCATCGAATTCATATATGTCTCTCATGTATTTAAAAGCTTGAAGTATTACATTTGTAAGCTTCTATCGGTTATCTCAGTATACGTCGGCCATTTTTTTATTTATGATACAAGTAATTTAATTTATACTGCCGCGATGGTCTAGTGGATAGCGTATGCGTTACATACTTCTTTCGCTTCCTAATCATAATAATTAATATTCTTATATATCATATGTACATACTATGGCAATATTATCTGATATTATTCAAAATGTTATTATTATTTCTTTATTATATATAGATATTGAACATGTTACTAAATTAATGTTAGTACTATACATGTTCAAATTCAAATTAAAATCATTTATTTTCATAGGCCCTAGGAGGCACTTGAACACGTCAAAGTATTACAAACAATTGATATAAAAATAAATTTTAAGTAAAACTAAATTTTACTTATTTCAATGATTTGAATAACCGGGGCTTAGATTAATTTTAATTCAACTGTTTAGAATCAGATTAAAATCAAACTAAGTACCAGCTCCGATGGGTATTGCATTTTGAGAAGAGCTGTTGAGAAACTCAATTGTAATTTTTAAATTTTTATTTTTATTTATTTTTGAATCCTTTTATTCAAATATTATAAATAGATACCTATTACTACTGAAATGTACACGTCCACATGCATCTTGTCTAATAAAATGTTGGATGACCTACAGGTTTTCCTAGTGTAGGCATCTACTTAACAACACACAATTGTAATGTGTATACTGTCTTAGATATTAAGTCATTGGTTGTCTTGCTATGTAAATAAAATTTTTACCGCAGTGCCTGAAGACGAAAGTCTACAACCAGTGCGTCCATTATGGTCCGTCCTACGGTGCCGAGACGTGGACGTTAACGGTTGCACTAGTCCACAAATTTAAAGTCGCGCAGCGGGCTATGGAGTTTCTTTGAAGGATAAAATTCGTAATGAGGTCATCCGACAAAGAACCAAAGTAACCGACATAGCTCGCAAAATAAGCTCGCTGAAGTGGCAGTGGGCTGGTCACATCTGCCGAAGGACCGACAGCCGCTGGAGCAAACGAGTCCTAGAATGGAGACCGCGACTCGGTAACCGTAAGGTAGGACGCCCCCCTGCCAGGTGGACTGACGACCTGAAAAAGGTCGCTGGAGGGGACTGGATGCGGAAGGCGCAGGACCGGGTTTCGTGGCGCAAATTGAGAGAGGCCTATGTCCAGCAGTGGACTACGAAAGGCTAAATGATGAAAAAATTATGAAATTGAAAAATTGAAATTGATATTCAAGGCATTAACCTTTTTGATTACTACAACACTTTTGTATTTTGTAAACCACTACACCTTGACCTGATTCCATAGTCTAATTGATTAATATCGTCTATGACCATGACATGATATTATAGACTGAAAACTACAACAAAAAAAAATCATTTGACATTTTTATTGCTATGCTTAGCAAATTATACTAAGAAACAGTTGAAAAAATATGGGACTGACTGGATTTGAATCCATTTCATCCGTAATATTTGTATTCTACTTAAGATGAACGTAACGTCACGAAATGATGTAACATACAGTTGATAAATGGTTGATAAAGCTGGTTGGTTAAGGCGGCTGTCCGGTGTGCAGATTCAAATCCTGCCGATCCCATAATTTCTATTCTTATATGACCTGACATTACAGCGCCATGAGGATATATAGAAAGGCCTTAGACGTAGCAATTCATCCGCAATACTTTATGTTCATGAGCTGCATGCAACATCCACAACAGATTTGTTGCCACTTCGCTGACGACGCGCCCTGTTTCACCATACTACGTTGCATAAATGATAAAAAGAACTGTTAATAATGCTACTCAAATGAAAATGCAAGAAGCTTAAAAAAAAAGATAATACGACCGACCGACCTATTTTCGTACATTTGTATCTATTTATGTTATTAACTAAGTTTTTATCTATTTTTATAGGATATAAATAATAATTTTGTCCAAATGAGCAGTAACAAACATGTTTTTTTGTGTTTTAGATGAGTTATAAAATATAAAATCGATTTTTTTTTTGTTTATATCAGAATCTTTTGGAGAAAACTCAAAGTAATCTTGGTTAAAATAACATCAGAAATTCAAGTCTTAATTTCTACCGAAAATGTGCATTAGCATGGGGGAGGTTTGTCTTGGTCTGGGTGTTTCTATGTACCTATAATAAGTATATATTTACATACAAAAGAAAAGTATATATATGTATTAGTATCAGTTCTTCTAGTACCCATAGTACAAGCTTCGCTTAGTTTAGAACTAGATAGCATTCTGTGTATGTTGTGTTATATTTATTTATTATTTATTAAAAAAGAAATAAAGACTTAACAATATTAAAGTAACACTCCGATTAAATTTATACTAAAAATACACTATTGATTGTTTCTTTTAAATTAATAAAAATAACTGTTAATAACGCTACTTATGTATGAAAATCATTTTTCATTAGCAGCTTTAAAAATAAGGAATAATACATAAAAATGTGTTGTCGTCTAGTCTGTTAGTCCTAATTATAAAACTAGTAAGCTGAATGTATGTCAAATACTTTGTATATATTCTTGTCTGTGAATAAGCAGAACAAATATAAAATGCTTTCGTTATGACATTTTATTGTTTCGAGCAAGAATCTATATCTGCTCAAGTTGTTATGTCGGTGTCATCATTTTTAATTAAAGATTTGTAAAACACATTATTACAATTGCGTAATAAGCAGATAATGTGTTTTTTTTTAATATTATTGCATTTTTTTTCTTGCTATTAAACACCATGTCATAGACAGTGTATGGGGAAGACCTTTGCAGACCAGTGGGACAACAAGGGTTAGAAAAAAAAAAAATTTTATCTATGAAATATTAACAATCTATTAATGTTAATAATATATTCGTTTTGAATGGGCTTACAAACCAATCAATCCATCAGCGGAAATAGCAATCATTGTAACTCAAAACATTGTAATCCATTCACTAGTCAATAACTCAAACTGCTGCAATGTAAAAAGCAATAACTACACATACGTCGTTTTACGTCGGAAAGTCTCACGGAGTCTGATATACTGATAATATCCGGTTAGAAATTACAATTATTAACAAAAATAGTTGATAAAATTCGCTTGTATAGGCAATTAAAACACATGGAGAGTGTCGCGTTGGTTATTTCTGTGCACGGCGCTGGACTGACGCCAGAACACGCCGGCATAGACCAATGACATCGTAGACCAGACTATGTTAACAGTCTACCTTAGGAAATAATTTCCTATCACTATTATTAATATCGAATACGGAACATATGCTTGGGGTTTCACTACGCGATCGAATCAGAAATGACAAGATCCGTAGACGAACTAAGGTTACCGACATAGCTCAGCGAGCCGCTAAGCTGAAGTGGCAGTGGGCCGGACACATTGCTTGAAGGTCAGATGGCCGTTGGGACAAAAAGTGCTCGAGTGGCGGCCACGAACTGGCAAGCGCAGCGTAGAACGTCCCCCCGCTAGATGGACGGAAAATCTTGTCAAGATCGCGGGGAGTCATTGGTTTCAGTCGTCACAAAACCGCGCGTCCTGCAGTGGACGTCTCTGGGCTGATAATGATGATGATGACGATCATATTTTGTTATGTATATTGTTACTCTTCCAATAAAAAAAGACTGCGTACATAATATTTTACTATCAAAACAAAGCAATCACAATAGTATTGATATGGTGATTGACGACTCTATTGGCAAATCAATGAGTTGACATAATGAGTAATACGTAATGAAATGTCACCATGTCATATGATACAAATCATTCCTTCTGATATTTGATGAGTAGGTGTTGCATTAGAAGCTGACGATATCGCCTACCTAAGCCTTAACCGACATATTCATCTGATTTAAAAACTACGATTAGCTTAATTTGAAAGGGTTTTGTTTTCATCTCATAATATTTTTTATTCACTAATAGCCCATTTGTCTTCAAATTACATAAAAACATAGTATTGTACACTATTTGGTAAAGTATCGCATGCAATTGGATGTTCTTTGTGTGTGAAATGTATGTTTGTGAACATTCCACACTGGTTATTCCTAGTGCGGGCATCTTATAAAAAAAAAACAAAAACAATTCTCAGTTGAACTAATTTACTTAATCTTTGTATAAAAATATTTAAATTGGTTTTTGTTTGTTTTAATATCGAACTGAATAATTTCTGAACTACTTACAATGTAAGAGATTTTAGCTCACTATCCTTATAAAAATAAATAAATAGCAGCCCTGTATCTAATATAATGTCTCACTGCTGGGCTCGGGCCTCTTCCCATGATGAGAAGGGTTAGGCCATAGTCCACCACTCTGGCCAAGTGCGAATTGGTAGACTTTACACCGACCCTCGAGCACTTTTTAGCCACTCTCAGGCATGTAGATTTCTTAACGATGTTTTCTTCACCGTTTTAGCGAGCGATAATTTATATGATAAATGCACACATATCTTCGAAAAGACGAATCTTAACGATTTATTGACAGAAGTGTGTGCCGTGGGTTCGTACCCGAGACCTTTGACTTAGCATTCCTACAGTCTCCCACTCGGCTATCGCTGCTTTTCCTTATAATATAGTTTAGCTTAGTTTAATAGTTTATTGTACACATAAATTACATTAATACAATTACAAAGAGATAGATAAAAAAATAAATAAGATACCTACTTCAACAAAATAACTAGGCTATGTATATCTACAAACTTACATATTCTACATATACCTAATGTAACCTAAAATATTTACACAACATACATAAACAGTACTTACGATAAAACTTAATTATATAATATATGTATAACATAATATATATATATACATACATATTAAGATATATTTCCATACGTAATATATAAATATATATCCGCTTAATTAGAGTTGAGAGAGAGAAAATGCTCTCTTGTTCTCCTCCTGAGAACTCCCGCGAATGGAATGATATATACTTATAAAATCAACCGGCACAGCTGTCTTTTGTCGACACTGCCATCTTTAGACGATTACGGTCGCAAATCACACCGTCGAATTGCCACCCGATATAAATACTCTAATCAAACAACCACTAAAATAGCCTTCGAATATTGTACGTAACACATTACGACTCGAAACTATTTACAACAAAAACTTGTACAATACCCTTATTTCTTTGTTTTTAAATTTGAATCTCGCGTTTTTTGTATTCGTTGGGGGATTAATAAATAAATAAATATCTCACAACTTACACACAACGTCATCTAGCCCCAAACTAAGTAGAGTTTGTACTATAGCTACTATAATAACTGATACTAATACATTTACACTTTCCTTTTGTAAATACATACTTATTATACATAGAAACACCCAGACTAAGACAAACCCCTTCATGCACACAAAGAATCGAACCCGCAACCTCGGCGTCGCAGGCAGGTACTACTCACTTTGAACCACCGAAATGATCCTACTTTTGTCCCCATATCACTGAAATGATAAACTTACTTTTGTGGCGGGAAACCGCAAGACGTTGGGACTGGTGCGATCGCGCCTAGAGCTTGAGCCGGCCTGATCCGAAGTGAGGAAAGGTAAGAAGGGCATAACAACGCAATGTTGACGTGGCTATTCTACTAAAACTTACTGTCCTCTGAAATTATAACTTTTTATAATAATAATAATAAATAATAAAAATAAATCATTTATTTCAGGCTGCATAGGCCCATAGATAAATACCTTAACCTAAAAATACATAATTATAAATTATAAATTTACTTCCTTTGCACTAAGTCATGGTGCGTTCCTGGGGTATAGTTCCGCGGAAGCGACGGAAAACAACACCCTGCGGCCAAAAACTTTTGCCGGACAAAAGTTGACTGCCTGTCAAATCCATGAGAAAGAAGATAAACAAACAAAAATGGTTTTATTTGATCGAATATATTATAATTTAATGATAAAACAACCGATTTAAATCCATATTATGAATATATTTTCTTTCTACCCCGGTCGTCGAAATGACCTATAATACCTGATTATCTAAAATACCTGTCACCCTGTTCATTGCCAAGTTCTCCACGTGACTTGGTCTGCTGACGATGACTTCTACGTCTTTTTTCGTCGGAAAGTGATGTAAATATCGTCATGGAATATACGCCAAGATGTTCTATCACCATTATTCTGATACAGGTGTAATGTCTGGTGTGATGTCCGGGAATATCTGCCAAATATATCCCGAATGCTTGTATAGTAATTTTAGGCGTAGGAACGGTGGGATGATGTTTTTACTACTACAACAGAAATAGGACGAGCATAATAATATGACCTACGGTGCCGAGACATGGACATTAACGGTTGCACTAGTCCACAAATTTAAAATCGCGCAGCGGGCTATAGAGCGAGCTATGCTCGGAGTTTCTTTGAAAGATAAAATTCGTAATGAGGTCATCCGACAAAGAACCAAAGTAACCGACATAGCTCGCAAAATAAGCTCGCTGAAGTGGCTGGTCACGTTTGCCGACGGACCGACAGCCGTTGGAGCAAACGAGTCCTGGAATGGAGACCGCGACTCGGCAACCGTAAGGTGGGACGCCCCCCTGCCAGGTGGACTGACGACCTGAAGAAGGTCGCTGGAGGGGACTGAATGCGGAAGGCGCAGGACCGGGTGTTGTGGCGCATATTGAGAGAGGCCTATGTCCAGCAGTGGACTACGAGAGGCTAAATGATGATAATAATATGACTTGTTTATGTTTTATTATTACGAATCGACGACCGGATGTCGGAGTGGGTAGTGTACCTGCCTGCAACGTCGAGGTCGCGGGTTCGATTCCCGCTTAAGACAAATCTTTGTGTGCATGAACGTGAGGGTTTGTCTTAGTCGGGGTGTTTCTATGTATAATAAGTATGTATTTACAAAAGAAAAGTATATTATTATGTATAAGTATCAGTTAATTTAGTACCCATCGTACAAGCTCCGCTTAGTTTGGGGCTAGATGGCGTTGTGTGTGAGTTGTGAGATATTTATTTATTTATACAACATGTAGAGCAATGTGCAAGTAAATTATTACGAATGTTGATTAAACAAGTTTTAATTATGCCTGCAGAAATCTAAATGTGTGCGTTGTATGTTTTGTCTTTTTGGTGAGACCACACTGACATTTTGTTTAGCTAACATTTTGATGGTAAAAAGTTTATAAAATATTTCTGGAAGTTTATAGATTTAATTATGTAATCAAGTGGCACTACCAATCTAAATCAGCAATCACTTTTAGTAATACTTGCCTATTAGTATTCATATTAGCTCCTAACGGGTGGTACAGTCAGCAACAAAAGCTCCGCACTTGAAAATTGCGTTTGTTTTTTTCCTATCTGTCTCCACACCAATTGTAATCAAGATCAGTTCAGTGCTTAACAGACATACATAGTAACTTGCGAATTTACATGTAATTTAGAAACCATTCCTATTCAATTTTGATCCACTAATTTTATATATAATTTTACTAAAAGGGACGTGTGAATCAAATTAATATGTATGCAACGGTTAACCACATAAGCGCGTGTTGATCGATATAGCATTTAAATTATTCAGTAGACACCTACAATAGAAATGTAACATGCAATGTTGTGTATAAACGAATCAAAGAGAAATAATTTATGGTTGCAATAGCAAAAATATTACAAATTATAGAATAGATTTCTGTACAATTTGTCTATGCTTTTTCCAGCAATATTCCAGCTTTTTGTCGGACCCACTTTGTTGATCAGAAAACTATCTTGAACGTTATGTTTCATAAGCGTGCCTTTTCCCAATTAGATTTGGGTCGGCTTTTAGTCTAACAGATACAGCTGAATGCCAGTAATTCACGTGGAACAACTGCCAGCTTTTGCTAGACTAATTGTGAGACTTCTGCCCTCTGACTACCCGTAACGACTGAAATAAATCTTCAGATGGCAACCAGGACTGATGACGTGCTCTTTAATATTAAATATGAGTATACAATACACATATGGGTGCATGAAAGTAACCTCCCCGAGTGACGTACACAACGATTCCCTACGTCCGGTGGACCCTGGGCAATTCGCGAGTTCCTTTCACCACGATGGCAAGTCAAAATAAAATTTGACTCAGCCATCGACATGACGACGACGAATACACCTATACAATATTAGTGTTGTTTATCAATTTGTCAATTAATAATAAGCATTGATCGTAGCTTTTAGTAATACACTATAAGACAGACAGACGGACAATGACAAACTTTGTATATTCGTGAACCAATAGCCATGGGACTGACGACGACAGATGTGCGTATTTGCGTCAATTTTGATTGATATAGTACTGCGATCGATAAATGATTTATATGCAATAAAATAATATAATCATACCGTTTGGATGATAATTTGCGGCTTTGGGATGGTCGTCATACCTGTAAAGTGGCAATCATATATCATATTATAAGGCTGAAGAGTTTATTTGGTTGAACGCGCTAATCTCAAGAACAAGGCGTCAGAATTGAAAAAGAAAAAAAAAAGAAAGTCTGTATTTTTGTAATATAACATTATGTCTGCACATGTGGTGTAATGGTTTAAGCGGTCGCCTCGCCGCTCGCCACTGCACTGGTGTTGTGCGTTCGATCCCCACATGGGACAAATCTTTGTGTGATTCCCAAAGATTTGTTCTGAGACTGGGTGTGCTTGAGTGAGTGAATGTGTGTATTTGGGCATGTCATTGGGACCATTGGATAGTGTAATTGCTTCTGGCGTTCTATCTAATGTTAAAAATCCAAATTTATCTTTTTATCTTTTATGCTATATGACTAAAAGGGAAGGATCCGTAGCCCAATATATAACAAAAAGTGGGCGGAATAAATGTCATTAGTGAGTTCTACTCCTAACATAAGCTATGTTACCAAGGAGACTTAACTATAAACAGATTTGATTATAATTTAAACATTATTGTATTTTTAAAAAAACGACAGACTAACAGAACTACTTGGACAAAAAAGAGAGCTCACTCAATTTTTTTTATAAATCCTGCATTATCGTAATCCAAACTGACCACAAAACATTTTTCCATGCAAACAACATCAGTAAAACCTCGCAACAGTCCACGGGTTCAGTTTAAAAATAAATAGTTTACAGTGTAGAAACGGTCTGTCCCAACGGCGATAAAACACGTCGAGATTGTCCAGACTGTTGTTACGGAAATAAACGAGTTCTAGCCCACCATTGTTCCTAGGTGTTGCCATTTTATGGATTTTATTTATAATCGCATCTGATTTTCTAGGACAATTGAGAGAGGATCTAGTTTGCTGCTAAATATTTTAAAAGATTATTTATTACCCGACTGCGTCAGAAGGAGGGTTATGTTTTTCGAGCGTATGTATGTATGTCTATTTCTTTAGCACGCCCTACAGCCTAAACGGCTAGACGGATTTTGACAAATGAGGTGTCGTTGAATTCGTCGAAACAGTGATAGTGACATAGGCTATATAAATTTTCAAAATGGCGCCGGATTTTCTTTTCATTATAGTAATATGGGTATCAAATAAAAGGCCATGAAAAGACCATTTCAAAAATATATACTTCTTATCACATTTATATTACTGATTAAACACAATTTACTAATTTATATATCGGCACACTCGCGCGCCCGAAGTGGGTGGAAGTTAGTTTGTATGTTCGCTCACGCTAATCTTAGAAACTGCCGGTCGAATTTGAATAATTGTTTTGCATTTGATAGTTTAACTCACGATTAAGGCTCATTGATCTCAAAGAGATTTGATTTCTACAAATTAATAGATATAAAAAACATGTCGGTTAAAAGAACTAAAAAGAGTGAAATAAAAAATAATTATTAAAAAAACAAAAACCCGACTGCTTAAAAAAAAGAACTGAAAAGATAAAAACAAGTATAGCATTGTAGCGTACGACTGCTGACGCTACAAATGGTACTTAGGCGCAAATGCGCAGTTGCTCGGCTCGGCAGTCGTCTCTCCACATTCACGCCGTTAGGTCATTAGAATTAGTTAATAATATAAGTATATATAACTGGTACCAGTGAATAAAATATATAATTAACACGCAACCTCTATCAATTAACAACATTGAAGACCCCCTACATTGGTGACCCTTGACAATGAATATGTAACCTTCGCAAAAGATACAGAATATCGTGTTTTCGGAGTGGATTGGAGCGTGCATACCGAAAGAACGGACATCGTGGCACGCGCACATGGTCAGCGATTTGGACAGCGCATGTGCGGCGGCTGAGCAGCTTCCGGATAGAAGATACGGAGTAGTATGGAGGTAACCTGCACATATTTCAATGGGAGACGACTCGCCCTGTTTGCTTGGACCAACAGGGCTACTGACCTCGGCAAACAAAACATAATAGAAGCATCTGGACAGACACTACCAGCGGTGAACGCCTCGAATATTTGTGGCTGCATTGTTAAGCTTACGATGAAGAAGCAACCAAAGCAGTCAACTGCGGAGTTCGGAGTGTACGAGCGACATGGGGGCAGCCAGGGACGGACGCGTAAGGCGACTGGAGCTGAGTGCGAGGAGACAAACCGCATTAGTCAGAAGGTCGCAGCATACCTTGTGGATCAAGATGGCATGGGACACGGCGGCGGCACTCTGAAAGTACAGTGCGCGCGTCGTATTCGCGTATCACACCAGGGGCGAGGCAGATTCCGCATCGGTGTTGGATGGCGCAACCTGTCATACTTCAATAATGGCCTATTTCTCGTGTGTAGTGTACTGGTAGATTTATGAAACTTGTGATTTTGCGTATAATTGTGTTTTTCGTACGAATAGCTCTATAAATTCGCGTCATACGGAAAGTTAAATGTATAAACTGTTTGTACCCTTTATATTGTATAGCGTGATGATAAAAGTTAAAACCCTCATTATAGTTTGTGCTTATAAATTGCGTCAGGCACACCTGCACGGTGTTAAGTTACGAAGTTGTTATTGTGTAAGTCATTTGATCATTTTGATGTGTAAGCAAAAGTGTAGTAGAATTGTTATCGATAAATACTTGAAGGAACATTAGGTCCGTGACACATTAGAATTTTGTTATAATTATTATTGTAAAATTAGATAGTAATTTTTTTTTTGTAATAAAAAATTCGAAAATAAGGGGGGGAGTATTGTAGCGTACGACTGCTGACGCTACAAATGGTACTTAGGCGCAAATGCGCAGTTGCTCGGCTCGGCAGTCGTCTCTCCACATTCACGCCGTTAGGTCATTAGGATTAGTTAATAATATAAGTATATATAACTGGTACCAGTGAATAAAATATATAATTAACACGCAACCTCTATCAATTAACAACATTGAAGACCCCCTACAAGCATTATCTACATTAAATTCATTAAAAACAAATGAAATATGTCAAACTAAATTCTTTATGATGTTGTAGGCGGTGACAAACGAAGTTATATAGTAGTAACAAGTATTGTTTGTCCCCGCCTGCAACATCATAAAGAATTTAGTAGATAATGCTATACTTGTTTTTATCTTTTCAGTTCTTTTTTTTAAGCAGTCGGGTTTTTTGTTTTTTAATATTTATTTTTTATATATTTTAAAGCAAATTTTAGCTTTGCTATGCCTTTTTGTATTTTATAAAATATTAAAGTTGAAAAATTAAGAATCCAGCAGGCCTGGCACCCCAGGCACCCCCTGGGTATACGCCCCAAGTGCTTTGCCATTTCAGCTATGGATTCGTATGATGCCGGACTCGAAATTTCTCAACTCCTTTGTGCCAGCCTTAGCTAGACGAACCTTATTTGGTTTTAGCGCCATCTATGTGATGTGATAAGTCACTTTTCAGTATACCCAGGGGGTGCAGGTTCGAGTCCTGCTGTATTCTTAATTTTTCAACTTTAATATTTTATATTATTTATTTTGTTATATAATATGTGTAGATATTATTGGTGTTACATTATGGTTGATGTCTCAACATCTTACATCTTACTGTTGGTTAGACAGTAATCTGTTACTTTTTTTATAAAATAATCATCAAAATATTACTAGGAACATGAAATTCTTAACGCCAAAAAGGAAAGCTTACTTTTATATAATAAGACTTTTATCTAACAAGAAAAAAAATATGTATCTCTATTACGTATTTTATATTATATAGTATGTACTTCTTCTATTTACATATCTATCATTATTCCTCTTTCTGAACTGCACCTACCTATGCTTAAATCTGCACCACCCTAGGTTGACTGTAAGAGAATGCCATAAGGCATTAAGTCCGCCTTTGTACTATTTTTTTTTGTAAAAAGATAAATAAATAAATAAAAAAAATGTTATATAAAATGTATAACTTCTAATAAGAAACAATTTTAAAATGTTAATATTTTTGTTATAAACACAAAGAGCTCATTTTTAGGGTTCCGTAGGAACCCTTATAGTTTCGCCATGTCCGTCTGTCCGTCCGTCTGTCCAAGGCATAGCGACGAAACCGTTGGTGCTAGAAAACTGAAATTTTGCATAAACATGTATGTTAACTATACAAAGAAATTCGTAGAATAAAATTTGGAAAATATTTTTTTTTCGGGTAGCTCCCCTACATGTAAAGTAGGGATGTTTTTTTTTTTGTCGCCTACCCCATAGTGTGGGGTATTGTTAGATAGGACTTTTAAAACGTTCAGGGGTTGCTAAGATAGTTTTTTGATATAGAGATTCGTTTGCGAGATAATTAACTTTAAAGAGCAAATTTTTGTTCGAGTAGAGCGTCCCCCCCCCTCTAAAAGCTAAACTACTGGATCCCAAAATCTGAAAAAAATTGTGTCGGTAGTACATGTAATGAACTTTAAAGGAAAACTATAGCGGATAAGTTCACTTCATTAGTTCAAGAGGAATAGGGGTCCAAAGTGTAAAATGCAGTTACTTAGAATAATTCGTGCAAATTACAAAAACCTTTGAAAGTAATGACTTGTATGAAGATGTTACTTGTTTAATACAGATAGTAAATCCTTTTTAAGTCGAAATATGTTGTTACGACTAGCTACGGAATCCTACTGCGCGTGGCCCGACACGCACTTGGCCGGTTTTCTCTCATACTTTTGCCGTGCCCGTCAGGATCCATAATTGACACTGTACCTATTTAATAGACCATTTTAACATTGTGGAGTGCAATAAAGACTTGAATACTTGAAATAAGTTATGACTGGAACTATGACTCTAATTGGACAGAATTCATATAGAAAATACACTATTCATTTCATTAATAAGTCCATTACTTCCTCCAGAAACAAGAAAGCTAATTAAAGCAAAATCAGCGTTTAATTTTTCAAAGCCCATTTCGGAGGGCTGTGTTGCCCATCAAATGCCGTACTGTAGTCCGGAGCCCATCAAAACCAATATAATACGAGGCGACGCAAAGCCCTTCCCTTCTCAATTATGTAGGGATAAGGCCCGTTTGCCAACAAAGTGCTGACGAAATGAGAGGAGATAAAACGTGTTTTAAAATATATGCAACGAATTTCGTTATATTATTCAAATTATGAAATACGGGTGTCGCAGCCAGTCTTGCACTGGCTGAAGCACAGTGCAAGACTGGCTGCGTCTCCGCGACGTATCGCACTCTCTTGATAATGCCTAGACGTAAAGGCGAAACCGCGGTCGTTAAATAGACCAATATTACGTGAGTAACACCCGTATTTCATAATTTGAATAATGTTACAAACTCACGTCAGTTTTAATAAAAATAGAATTTCGTTATTTTTACGTCTCATCGCAACTTAGCTACAGTGGCATTGGCTGAGCAGAGCGGAGAATATATGTGGTGTTTGCATACAAAATAGTGCGTTCTAAGTTAGCGGTATGGAGCGGACTGAGGACGAAAAAACGCCGATTGCTCCGATTTCGTTATACCGCTCGTCTCCGCACATCTCGCCTCGTCTTCGCTTTAGTGGGAAGCAGCCCTAAGGGAGGCAACAGAATGAATGTTTTATCATTGGATTTAATGGACGTTTACTGAAACAACTCGTCCGTTTTGATGGCAAATATTTTTCCGGAGAATAAAGACTTAAGTGTGAGATGTTACTCTCTTGGGAAACACATCAAAAGTGATTCGGGTAAGTTGTTACATGTCCAAGAATTTTCTTGGAAATAAAATAGAGTTGCTCTTTTTATCATTGTGTGTTAAATTTTTCGTTGTCAAGCATAAAAAAGTAATCAATAGTTTAAATTAAGACTACAACTACAAACTAAACAAGTTCTTTAAAAAAATCTAGATTATTTTGAGAATATTTAAAATAAAATCGTAAGTAACAATACGTTTTTTTTTTGTTTCATAGTGCGGATATACCATAAGACGTTTGTAGAGGAACGGGGTGTGATGTTCTTCCACCACAAAGGCACCTACGATCAGGCTCGGTGGTATTGCCTGGCGGACAGCTGTCCAACGGTAGCGTCTTGGAAGTAGTATAATATAATGTATATATGAACACTTCGTTATCGCGATTCAGCGCACTTTGACATTTGTGACGTGTGTGTCACTTCTTGACGTTGTTAATGTCATCCGTCATTCGTCATGTGCGGATACCGCCACACGTTATTCAATAATTTTGCCTTTTATTTACAAGGGCATTTTAAATCCTTACTAATATTATAAATGCGAAAGTTTGTGAGTATGGATGTATGGATGTTTGTTACTCTTTCACGCCAAAACTACCGGGTCGATTTCGATGAAATTTTGCACACATGTAGCTTATAGTCTGGATTAACATATAGGCTACTTTTAATTGACATACCACGCGGGCGGAGCCGCGGGCGGAAGCTAGTTTAATATAAAACTATTAAATCTCAGATGTTTTGACCTTATCCGCATACATTTGCACTGATCTATAAGCCTTAAAATTTGTTCTAGGTGAGATGATCCGTATTTTAAGATAAAGCACGCTAGTCTAGTCCCCTTCAGCTTCGCCTTGAACATTTCAGGGCTATATTGAAGTGAAGTGGGAATGCATCGCTGCTCTCTGGCACAGCTGTCCGATCATAAATATGAAGAGAAATTGCCTGTAATCCAATAAAGGTATCACTGTGCAGGTCTTTTATATCTTTGACAATGCCGCGTGTTACTTTCAATCAATAATTTAACGACTCTAAAATTGAATTTGAAGTATGTTTTTTTTTTACTTTTTAAAAAAAAACCTGTGAAGTATTGACTTTTTTATTCAACATGACATGTCTACTGGTTAACTCGCAGTGCCGGATATAAAAAAAACAAACAATATTTTTTTTGTTACTTGCTTTTCTCTGTTAATGACGTGTCAACTGGGCCTCGTATCTTTGATACCTTGATAGACGTAACGTATACTCAACCGATCAAAGCGATCGCCGTGTTGTAAGAAAGAAAGAAAGAAACGTTTATTTGCCTTAAACATGGTGACAAAAGGATGGTAATTTAATAAAAAGTACCTACACATGTTTCACCGGATAATCGGTATGCAAAATATACAATGTAATATCTAAGTACTTATATTATAGTAAACACTAACTTAATTGAACAATAAAAAAAAAGAAATGTATATGTTAAAATATAAAGTACTAACAAATAGTTTCACTCTTTACATTATTCATTAGAATCGAATGTCATAAATTCGGCTATTGTGTAAAAGCAATGTTCGATTAACCATTTTTTTAACTGTGCTATATATTTATGAAAGGGCAATTCTCTTATATATTTTGGTATCTTCTTATATATTTGTACACACATTGTAGGTTCGATCACATGGGATAAATCTATGTGTGATTTGCAAAGATTAGTTCTGACGGCTACGCTGTGTGTGTGAAATTTGTTTGTAAACACCCCCGCGACACAGGTGTTTCAGGTGCATTTAAAAAAAAAAAGGAAAAAGAAAAAAAAACATAATATTTCCTAACGAAAATGTACATTGATACAGAATTTTATTGTGATTAGCTTCCTGTAAATTGATCGGCAGGACACTTGTATAGCAACAAGAGAAATCAACACATATACGATCAAAAGTAATAATAAATGTTTATTGTCATAATGTCAGGGACAATGCCAAAAATGACGTCACTCTGCGTCATGGCCACCGTCATTTCACGGACGTCACATGATAGACATGGCGTCATGACGTGTGGTATATTTTCTCTCCTGTTAATAGTAGTGATATCACGAGGTTATATTATTAGATTGTCTGTTACGATTGTTTTCTCGGGAATGTGTATTTAAATTAAACAGAACGCGTCAATAGTTAGATGACTTTAAATCTGAAAGTTTATGATATATTTACAGTTTTCTTCTTTAAAAATACTCGTGAATTTCATCATGGTTTGATTGTTTTGACGTCAATGTTTGATTATGAAATATATCAAAACATTCAACCTGAAATTCAACTAAGTAACTTCTTATTGATTATTTAGCAATTTAGCAAATTATACTAAGAAACAGTTGAAAAAATATGGGACCGGCAGGATTTGAAGCTGCGACCTACTGCATACCGGGCAGCCTTGAGTCCTGGCAAGAGGCAACCGTAGCTGGTTGATTAAAGCGGCTGCCCGGTGTACGGCCCCATTATTTTTCTTATTTTACTTATTTCCTAGAAAAAGTACGATAGATAGGAAATATCAACAGAAACTTAGTATAAAATATCTGAAACATGCTTACGTCTCCGTCTCCATCCGCGTGTTACGTCATTAAAAAGGAGCCTATATTTTTCTGGGATCTGTAAGATAGTTCACTATCTTAGAACAATGTTCATAGTGTGTACAGTAGTGCAGGCGGTGACAAACGAAGTTATATAGTAGTAACAAAGTATTGTTTGTCCCCGCCTGCAACATCATAAAGAATTTAGTTTGACATATTTCATTTGTTGTTAATGAATTTAATGTAGATAATGCTATACTTGTTTTTATCTTTTCAGTTCTTTTTTTTAAGCAGTCGGGTTTTTTGTTTTTTTAATAATTATTTTTTATTTCACTCTTTTTAGTTCTTTTAACCGACATGTTTTTTTATATCTATTAATTTGTAGAAATCAAATCACTTTGAGATCAATGAGCCTTAATCGTGGGTTAAACTATCAAATGCAAAAACAATTATTCAAATTCGACCGGCAGTTTCCAAGATTAGCGTGAGCGAACATACAAACTAACTTCCACCCACTTCGGGCGTGCGGGCGTGCCGATATATAAATTGGTAAATTGTGTTTAATCAGTAATATAAATGTGATAAGAAGTATATATTTTTGAAATGGTCTTTTCATGGCCTTTTATTTGATACCCATATTACTATGATGAAAAGAAAATCCATACCTCCCCCCCTTTTTTTTTCATTTGCCGGCGCCATTTTGAAAATTGATATAGCCTATGTCACTATCACTGTTTCGACAAATTCAACGACACCTCATTTGTCAAAATCCGTCTAGCCGTTTGGGCTGTAGGGCGTGCCAAAGAAATAGACATACATACATACATACAGGGTGTCCGGTGGCAGAATCAGGATTTAAAATATAAATAACAAAAAAACTACGTGAAATATATATTTATATTTTTAATCATTATAAAGAAGACAAATGCGGGTTTTATTTCTTAAAAATTATGTCGTCTAAATGTTGACCGTCACGTCGGATACATTCATGGAATCTGGCTTCAGTATTTCTTGCCACTCGCTGGAGAAGTGCCGCCGAGATGCCATGAACTTCGCGAACGATATTTTCTTTTAATGATGAGATAGTCGCCGGGTTTGTTTCGTAGACTTTATTTTTGAGATATCCCCACAGAAAAAAGTCCATGGGTGTAAGATCCGGTGACCTGGGTGGCCAGGGGATGTCACCGAAACGGCTTATCAGTTGGTTGGGGAAGAAATCACGAAGTAGCGCCATGGTCTCCCTAGCAGTGTGCGGGGTGGCGCCATCTTGCTGAAACCATGTCCGTGAAGTGTAGGAAGGATGGTCTCTCAATGTTGGAAAAAAAAAATCATTGAGCATTCGCCGATAAGCAACACCAGTCACAGAAATTGCGTGCCCTTGACCATTTTCAAAAAAATAGGGTCCAATTATTCCCCTGCTTGATAATGCACACCAAACCGTCACTTTGGGACTGTGAAGTGGCTTTTGGTGTTTTAAGTGGGGGTTTTGTCCTTTAGGAGACCAATAACGACAATTCTGCTTGTTTACACTGCCATTTAAGTGAAAGTGGGCTTCATCACTCCAAAAAATAGTGTTCACCGTGCGAAATCGCTCCAACATTGTCTCACAGTAATTTTTACGCAAGTTGTAATCATTAGGCTTAAGCGCTTGCACAATTTGAATTTTAAATGGATGAAGTTTAAGATCCTTCTTCAATATCTCGTGCACTATAGTTTTTGGAAGCCCCAAGGCAGCCGCTCTCTTGCGAACGGACTGACGCGGATTATCGCTCAAACTGGACGCGACGAGTTCGATGTTTTCATTTGTTCTCGACGTCCGGCTGGGCCCCGGTCGTGGGTTATTTTCTGCTGAACTTGTTGCCCGGAACCTTCGCACCCATGATCGAATCAAATCTTCACTTGGGGCGTGACGTAACCGTCGAATATTGTAACGTGAACAAAATCTTCGACGAGAAATTGCACACGAATCATTGGCTTTAAAATACGCTTCGATTGCGAACGCACGTTGTTCACCCGTCCACTGCGACATTGCGACTAAAAAACCCGCACGAATGACGAAGCCAACGCGGCCCCCTCCCCGCTCCTCCGTGCAACGGTTACGGAGAAATTCGAAATTTAAATCCTAAATCTGCCACCGGACACCCTGTACATACATACATACATACATACGCTCGAAAAACATAACCCTCCTTCTGACGCAGTCGGGTAAAAAACATTAAATCATTATTATTATTTGGGACCATTGAATAGTGAAATTGCTTCTGACGTTCTATCTAATGTAAAAAATCCAAATATTAACAGTAATACATAGTGGATGTCACAAAGCGACATTTATTAAAAGTGTTCAATGTGTTTAGTCCACCGGTTATTTTTTTTACAAAAACAAAGTTTTACATAATTATGCCGAACAAATTGAATGATCGCAATATTCGTTTTGTTAAAACAATGCGTTTTAATTTTCATTGGCATTTAATACTAGCTATATACGAAAGCTGTTCAATCAATTTCGCTATGTCGCATCCAACTTGTATATAACACCATTTACAGCATACCGATTTCGATACACGGAAGCGGAGCTGTATTAAGTTAATTATTGGCAAGTGTCTAATTATCTTTGATCCCACACTCGATTCCATTAAATGGCGGCAATTCTATAACACCAAAAGCTCATTATCGTCATAGTCTAAGAGCCCGCAGCATCAGTAGCACTACCTATTTATTATTGCTGCAGTGTTTCTTCGTTACAATATCTTCAGAATGAGCTTTAAACGAGTCTAAACTATTATATAAAATACAGACGTTAGTCTAATTAAGTCACCAGTCTCACACAATAAAATTATTATGTTGCAAGGTGATAATTATCCCTATGTATGTTTTTTCATGTGTGATTTTTTATATTTTGTTGAGATAAATAAACATTTTTTATTATTATTGTAAAACTATTGTTTACATAACATCACATCTAGAAGGTTGTGGCAGAAGGGTACAACACCCACATTCCCCCTGATATGTTTATGTTCCATGAGATAGGGGATGAACCAATCGCCATCCACTGGGCACAAATACAACTGCTACTGTAAATTCCCTGACGCAAAGTTCACTAATTTCATTTTTCCCGACCCGGGAATTGAACCCGAGACCTTGCAGTAAAATGCGCATACGCTAACTACTAGAACATCGAGGCAGACCATTGTTTATTAGGAAAACAACTGGTCCTGATCGCTTAATAAAACATAGTATATTCTTCAAATTACCGTATCGAATAAAAGCTGTAATATAATGTTTGTTGTTGAGCTGAGAAACTAGCTTAGTTTGACTGCTGTACCCTCGACAAATATTAACAATGACAAAGGTCACTCGAATACTATAAAACAATGAACACAATAATAATGCCATAAGCTCTCGGCCTACAAATCTATCCACAAATTCAGTTTGCTCACCAATTTCAGTGCTCGGTCCATCTAAATGTAACAATTAACAGCATTATCGTCAAATTCAAATTAGATTGAATTCAGATTGTCGGGCATAATCTATAGTTAGCAAATGGCAATACTACAATTATTGATGTACGGAAGGCTCACTTGGATTTGTTTTGAACTGTCAGAACTGGTATAAGACCGTGCAAATGTGTCATTAAAAAACAAGATTTTTATTCGGGATGGATGCGATGTTTTTTTGTATTTTTCATTTTAACCACTAGGAAAGAAATGATCACGTCTAACATATAGATGTTTAAATTTAATGCCACTATACTCGTATCCACACGGTATAGTTATGAAAACTTGTGTACTAAATGCCAGTTATAAAATGCACATAAATTAATAACATCAGAATGGCATTTATGTAATTTTAATTCAGTTCGTGGCACGTTTTATAAACTTTCGTACAATTTTGTTTCATTGGTTTGTATCCTACTTAAGATAGGAACAAATGGATGAACATGACGTCACAAAATAACGTAACATACAGTTGAGAAATTTAGGGTCCTAGCAATAGGTGATTTTAGCTGGTTGGTTATACCAGCTGCCCGGTGTGTCGAAGGTCGCAGGTTCAAATCCTGCCAGTCCCATTTTTTTTAACTGTTTCTTAGTATATTTGAGTGAGTTATGTGTAACTGTTACATAAAGTTTAATAAAACCCTTCTTATTTAATGACATAAACGTTTCAAGTAGTCAATTTCATTCTTCACGTTTACGGCTTCACGTTTCAATTTCATTCTCGTCTGTATACAGTACACACTCGATAGGATTATTTGTTTCAAAGAAGCTGAATTATTCATATTAATTATATCATGAGCTATGCAACTAATAAGTACTTCACCCGCTCACTACAGAGTGGACCATCCGTACTGCATATTAATTTGTGCCATTAGTTGAAGTTAAGTTTCCTCTACAATTTGAGTTCAACGTTATTATGCTATATTATTCTCTATTACAATGAAGGTATTAAACTAAGATATCAGGCTTGATTTAAATTTCTATTGCCAAAGACAAACCCTTGGTCGTCCCACAAGTAAAGTAGAGTAAAGTACAGTATTCTTAATTAAATTAAAATTAAAATCATAGACCCTAGGAGGCGCTTGAACGCGTCAAAATATTACAAACAATAATATAAAAATACTAATTATAATTATAATTATACTAATTACAATGATTTGAATAATAAACTGTTTAGAATCGGATTAAAATAAATCTAAGTACTAGCTCCGATGAGTATTATTTTATGAGAAGAACTGGTGAGAAACTCATGAGCACCATCTTTTTAAATGAAATTAATAAAATATAACAATTATTATACATAATGAAACTGACATAAGAAGAGCAGTTCATTTCCAAATACTATAATCTTATGTAGTTTAAAATACTGTACACCAAATTTACAGTTTGACAATAAATACAACTTAAATGATGTATTTTAAATGCGGCCTTATCGCTAAAGAGCAATTTCTTACAGGCAACCTTTGGATGGATAAGAATACGGTTTGTGTTGCAGGCAATATAGGGCAGTTGGTGTAATAAAAATCTAAAGAAGTCTTATAGCTAATATTTACAAAAACAGAGACATCCTAATTGCAATATTTACACATACCTTACAATCTTATATATAAAATTCTCGTGTCACAATGTTAGTTACCTTACTCCTCTGAAACGGCTTAACTGATTTTTACCAAATTTTATATGCATATTCAGTAGGTCTGAGAATTGGCTACTATCTATTTTACATACCCCTAAGTGATAAGGGTTGAACACCCTTAAATTTTTTTTTTAATTTTTTGTCAATTTTTTTGTTTTTATTTTACTAAAATGTGGTATTTAAAAATACATACAACCTAGAGTTGTAAAAGAACTGAGTCTTTTAGTCCTAATTTTGCAGCTATGAGTCCTTTATGCAGAACTCGTGACTAATTTATCTTCTGAGTCCTGAGTCTTGAGTTCTTTTGAGTCTTTTCAGTTCTTTCAGTCTTAAAAGTTCTTGAGTCGTTAGATTAATGTTAAGTCTCTTCTTTTTTTTCAGTTCTTTGAGTCTTTTAAGTTCTTTTAAGTCTTAGAAGTCGTGAATTAGGACTGTAGTCCAATCAAAATGACTCGTGTTTTTGAGTTCTTTTTTTTGTTTGCGACGGCAGGCGACGTGAGGAGACGAGAGGCGACGGGAGGAGACGAGAGGCGACGAGATGTGGCAATTAACTATCAAGTGTCTATTTATCAGATTTACTTTTACTATCTTAAGTTTTTAGTACTATCTGTCATGTATCTTCGAGCAGAATTCTTATGTTTAAAATAAATGGCTACCCGTGCGAAGCCGTGTAATATATAGATTAGTGATTAATATACTAAAATATCTGTAATTTGATTATTAAAGTGGTTACATACACTTGTACCTTTTTGGTATAATAAACCACCCACTATAAAACCACGGCAAAACACCCATTATAAAATTAATTCCTTCCATCATCCATCCATCAGTCTATTGACTCTATTGTCGTCCAATGCTGGACACAGACCTCTCCCAATTCACGCCAAAAGACTCGGTTATGACGTGGGAGGTATATGGCCTACTGTACCACGCTGGCCAGACGGGTTGGTACCGGGTTTTGTTTCGAGGTTTCCTTCTCTTGTACAGGAGGTGATATTCTGCTTCTTCCTAGTCAATGACTTTTACGTTAAGGTAGTAAAATTAATTAAGCTCATACAAATACCTTAAGAATGGAGAAATGACTCAGCCGCGAGTTCTTTTCTTAAGACTGAGTCCTATTTTCTTATTGTAAAGACTGAGCTGTTTTAAAAGACTCAGTCTTGAGTTCTCTTTGGTAAGACTGGAGTCTATTTTAAGAAGACTAAAAACTCAGAAAGGCTTCAAGCTCTTAGTTATTCTCTTTTGACTTGAGTTTCTAAAAAAGACTCGAGTCTCAATATTAAGACTATAAAGACTAAGTTCTTTTACAACACTAATACAACCCTAAATTCTTACCCTTTTATCGCCAACGCCTATTTTTTAACAGCCATTTTAGTAACCTTAGCTTGAATGTACCTATATGTGGTTTGACATAACATTGACATAATGCGTGCTGCAAATACCGTCACAGAGAATGTATGCATAGTTAAGACAGAACAACATCTGTCGGGTCAGCTTGTAGTTATATACAAAAGTCTATATTACTCAGAGGATGTGTTCCCATGCTTCACCTGTTTACTGTAGATCCCTTAAAGTACCGTGTGAATTTTCTGACAAAAAATCCTGAAAAAAATACTTTTAGTAAAACTGAAGGTTTGGTATTTGGTATCCATGAGGGAAACAAAAGTTATATTATAAACCTAACATTGAATTTCAACCCCCCTTCCGCTAAACTTGACCGGACGCGAGCGTGTTGAGGTGTCGCGTCACTTCCGGTGGCCGTGGACGCCATGTTTTATGTGACATGTGACAGCGACCGTTAAAAGCCTATGTACCAAAACTCATGTTAAATGATAGGGTTTATGTGTGTTGTATTATTAGTTGCGTATAGGGTTGCCAGATGTCCGGTATTTAAGCGTACAGTCCGTTATTGTCGAGGCCAGTCCGGTAAAAAAAAAATGGTCATACCGGACAGAACAATGTCCGGTATTTTGAAGAAAGTCGGTACTACTGGTCACAAGCGCTTTTTTTGAGAAGCTTCTACCTTTATTAATTAAGTAAGATGACTGCATTATATTTTGTTACTAGTACTAATTAAGTTGATTTATGTGTTGTTAATTAATAATTAAAAAATATTAGTATTAAAAAAAAACGAGCTTTTGCGAGCTAGCATACCCCCCCCCCCGTTTTCTTTTGGGGTTGTCCGGTATTTTTTCGCGACTTACCTGGCAACCCTAGTTGCGTAGTGGTCTAGTGGTTAGCGTATGCGCCTGTCACCGTGAGGTCTCTGGTTCGATTACGATATACAGTATTTCAGACTACATAAATGATAATAGTATTTGGAAATGAATTGCTCTTCTTATGTGACTTTTATATGTACTTTAATATTGTTAAATTTTTTTTTAAAGTTGGGTGCACATGAGTTTCTCACCAGCTCTTCTCATAATGCAATACCCATCGGAGCTGGTACTTGGATTGATTTTAATTTGATTCTAAACAGTTTGATTAAAATTAATCTAAGCCCCGGTTATTCAAATCATTGTAATTAGTATAATTAGTATTCATTTTTATATCATTTTTTGTGACGTGTTCAATCGCCTCCTGGGGCCTTTGAAAATAAATAATTTGAATTTGAATTTGAATTTGATTGCTCGGCTCGGGTCGGATAAAAGTGATATTTGTGATTTTTCCGTCAGGAAATCTTCCATAGCTGATTTGAAAAAGCATCTGGGGTGTTTACCCAGGGGGTGCAGGTTCGAATCCTGCTGGATGCCTAATATTAAATAAATAAATCAATATTTCACAACTTACATACAAGATCCATCTAGTCCCAAACTAAGCAAAGCTTGTACTATAAATATATACTTTCCTTTTGTAAATACATACTTATTATACATAGAAACACCCAGACTAAGACAAACCCCCATGTTCATGCACTCAAAGATTTGTCTTAAGTGGGAATCGAACCCACGACCACGGTCGTCAATTATTGTCAAAAAAACAAACAAATCGTCCCCGTAGAGCGAAAATTAACTAACCAACACCTGGTGACTTTTGAGATACAGTTGTTTAAAGTTTAAAAAAAAAGAAAAAATTATAGCTTTTGAAATGGATACATAATCAAAATGTTTTGACTGATTTTAAACAGGGTTTATAATTTATTTTGTATCAGTTTTCACTGGTTTGAGATAACGCCTCTAGATAATTAGTAAATTAGTTGAATTCAAGTTAGTTAATTTTTGCCCTAAAAATTAAGATGCAAGGGGTAACTTAACTGTCTTTAGTGAATTGTTACTGAAATATGCTCTAGAAATCGAATAATTAAGGTCAGTTAGGTATTTATAACTTCAGATATAGTGTAAAATTATCTATTTAATTGATTTGATTTAACATGAAAAATATGTAACTGTTCCTTTTGCTTCTAATAATTAACCTTATGAGGTCAGAACGAACCGTAAATAAAACAAAAAATAGAATCAAAACGTGTATTCATTACTAAAAGTTGCAAATTAAAAATAAAACTTAAGTTTCCTTCCAATTAAAAAAATTATAGAAAAATAAAAAACAACCGCTGGTTGAGATGAAGAATAAAAATTTAAATAATTACAAAAGAATATTCTCGTCAAACACTTCGTTCTCCATTTCAGGCCCACCAACTCTGTCAACTGCCGTTTTATTTGTAGGAAGTGAATGATACCATGAGTGCAGCTCATGGGGAATTATACCTTTAGTGCATAGGCTTATGAGGTCTTTCTTTTTTGCTTCTGATATGGGAAGGGCACTTGAATAAACCTTAGGAATAGTGAATTCTTTTAAATGTGTTACTAGGATCTCTCTGTTACCTCCATCAGAGTTAGTATAAAGTTCTTGAGTAGTTTTATTTCTTTTCCTAGTACGTACCGGTAAATCTTCTTGCCTCAGAGCATCCAGTTCCAAATAAGGTCCTTCATGGGAGTACCGAAACTGTATAATACCAGGAAGCTTCCTGTCAAATCTCAGACATTTAATTTTCAACCACATCACCTTATCGCCGTTCTTATCTTTATTTATATTTTTGATGAAAGCCTCATTAATTGCTCTTACGTCAAGCATGTCTTGATAATGTAGTTCTTGAATGTTATATGGTGGTGCTGAACTCCTCTGCCGCTTAGATCTAGCTCGCATCATTATAGACTTCCAATCAATCATTGAGTAAACTGCTGAATGGCGCTGTTCTTTTTAAATTGCGCTGTCCATGTAAGTATGTCCGCTTTCTAAATATTTTTGTTCAAACACCTCCAAGGAGTTATCTGACCGTTGAATCAAATGAAGCAAATATGCCGCTATAAATTGGTTGCGGTTTTGACCTGCACACGTATCACTATACATTGTAATTTCCTTGACAGTACTGGGGATTTGTGTTACCCACCAATATATATTCCTTGACAGTACTGGGTAACACAAATCCCCAGTACTGTCAAGGAAATTACAATGTATAGTGATACGTGTGCAGGTCAAAACCGCAACCAATTTATAGCGGCATATTTGCTTCATTTGATTCAACGGTCAGATAACTCCTTGGAGGTGTTTGAACAAAAATATTTAGAAAGCGGACATACTTACATGGACAGCGCAATTTAAAAAGAACAGCGCCATTCAGCAGTTTACTCAATGATTGATTGGAAGTCTATAATGATGCGAGCTAGATCTAAGCGGCAGAGGAGTTCAGCACCACCATATAACATTCAAGAACTACATTATCAAGACATGCTTGACGTAAGAGCAATTAATGAGGCTTTCATCAAAAATATAAATAAAGATAAGAACGGCGATAAGGTGATGTGGTTGAAAATTAAATGTCTGAGATTTGACAGGAAGCTTCCTGGTATTATACAGTTTCGGTACTCCCATGAAGGACCTTATTTGGAACTGGATGCTCTGAGGCAAGAAGATTTACCGGTACGTACTAGGAAAAGAAATAAAACTACTCAAGAACTTTATACTAACTCTGATGGAGGTAACAGAGAGATCCTAGTAACACATTTATAAGAATTCACTATTCCTAAGGTTTATTCAAGTGCCCTTCCCATATCAGAAGCAAAAAAGAAAGACCTCATAAGCCTATGCACTAAAGGTATAATTCCCCATGAGCTGCACTCATGGTATCATTCACTTCCTACAAATAAAACGGCAGTTGACAGAGTTGGTGGGCCTGAAATGGAGAACGAAGTGTTTGACGAGAATATTCTTTTGTAATTATTTAAATTTTTATTCCTCATCTCAACCAGCGGTTGTTTTTTATTTTTCTATAATTTTTTTAATTGGAAGGAAACTTAAGTTTTATTTTTAATTTGCAACTTTTAGTAATGAATACACGTTTTGATTCTATTTTTTGTTTTATTTACGGTTCGTTCTGACCTCATAAGGTTAATTATTAGAAGCAAAAGGAACAGTTACATATTTTTCATGTTAAATCAAATCAATTAAATAGATAATTTTACACTATATCTGAAGTTACAAATATATCTTCCACGATCCATTATAAATAGTATCTTACATAAAATGGTATCGTTAACTGCTTGACTGTATTATTGAAAATGCTCATAAATCATATTGCATTATTACAATTTATTTTGCCATTTAAAAGAATCAGCATCTGTCTAATATTCTATCTATCTATCTATTAAAGCTGATAATTTTATTGAGTCATCTATTAACATCCCTAATCTGTTTGCCGATACTCCTTTGTGTGTAATAGATTATTACCTATCGTATCGTTATAAACCACACTTATCAATATTACTTAATACACCAAAACAAAATCCAAAACACGTGCGTTCTCGTAAAACGACGAAGTATGATTCGCGAGCGGTGCGCGGGGCGTTCAGTGCGGCGCGGCGCGGGCGCGGGTACTTCATTCAAAGCAACAACTACCTACTCAAGTCGCATAAATTACTCAATTTTAAAACATTTGTTCCTACTGATGTAAATTATAAATAATCAAAAAATTTTGGTGAGGCTCAATTAATTAAATTGTGAATGTAATTTAGAGTAATAATTCACTAAATGATAATAATTATTTTGTAACTATGGAAAACAATGCCAAAATAATCAAATATGTATTGTTATAGTCATTAAAGCGACTTAGTTAGTTTTCGCTCAACTGATGTTATGCTTATTTACTCATTATAATAACTTAGTGAATTTTCGAATTGGATAAAGACGCGTTTTAACCGAAATAATTAAGAGTAAAATTAACTAAGTGAGCTTAAAGTGTAGTTTTTGTTAGTCGTAGTTAGTGTAATATTCACTAAAATATTTTTGTCAATATTTCCCTCATAAACGTTGTAAAATATTTGATTTTGATGACTTTTGACTCATGTTAATTTTGTGATTTTAATAGATAGGATAACGGCGGTTGCATAGAAAAATTAGGAAAAAATCAGTGAATAGCATGACATCAATAACTCATTTTACATAAAAGTGTGGCTTAGTTAATTTTCGCTCTACGGGGACGAAATATTGTATTATAAATTATTTGAAAAGATGTTGCACATGAGTTTCTCACCAGCACTTCTCATGATGCAATACCCATCGGAGCTGGTACTTGGATTGATTTTAATTCAAATTCTAAGTTGAATAAAAGTTAATCTAAGCGCCGGTGTCAAATCATTATATTGCAATAAGTAATAAAATTCAATTAGTTAAGTTTTATTTTAAATTAATATTTTTTGTATTTCAATCCTAGTGTGGAGCCCAGGGATCAAACACAGCTGTACTGATTTTCGAGACAACAAATGATTTTTGTTTTTTTTTTATTTAATGTATGTTTTGACGTGTTCAAGCGCCCCTTGGGCCCATATGGAAATAAATGATTTGATTTGATTTGGTGCAGGTTCGGATCCTGCTGGATTCTTTAAAAAGAATAAATACTTAATGTAAGTCAATTCATGAAACCCAGGCTTCGAACTCAAGTTGGCCGAAGCAAAGACATTATGATACAGTGGGGTTTTATCTGCAAAACAAACATAAATTGTGAATGTGGGGCCACACAAACCATGGCTCATATTTTAACTTGTCCTTCGTGCCCTACTACCTGCACGAAGGACGCGCTTATGAACGCGGATGAAAGTGCTGTTCAGGTAGCCACATATTGGGCTGATAAAATTTGACTTTGCCGTCGACTCGAATGAAGAAGTAAGTCAATAAAGTCATTAAACCGTGGTACAACGAACCACTTTGATTGATTGTAATGTTCCATACACATGTGACATGCTGGCGGGTGGTACACATTAATACACCATGGGAGGTATTGTGAAATGAGGGTTACTATTCGAGGAATGCGAAAATCCTTACTAATATTATAAATGCGAAAGTTTGTAAGTATGGATGTATGTATGGATGTTTGTTACTCTTTCACGCCAAAACTACCGGGTCGATTTCGATGAAATTTTGCACACATGTAGCTTATAGTCTGGATTAACATATAGGCTACTTTTAATTGACATACCACGCGGGCGGAGCCGCGGGCGGAAGCTAGTATTGAATAAAAAGATTAGTTTTTGCTTAGTTAGGGTGGAAAATGCGACGAATGTACCTAAAATGAGACATCCTGATGTAATAAATAACATGTTTTAAGTTTTTTGTATATTTTTCAGAGTTCTCTGTTTTTTTTTTGTTATTATTAATATGTTGCATGTACATGTATTTACGTTATGATCCAGATCGAAATATTGTATTTTGTTATGTCTTGTTTTATATTGATTGTAATGTGTTTTGTGCAATAAATAAATATGCGGCCGTGGCGCAATGGATAAGGCATCGGTCTTACGATCGAGAGGTCGTGGGTTCGAATCCTGGCCATTACACCACGGACGTGAACTTTCTCCTAACACAAGCAAATTAAGCTTAGCTGGGGGATTAACAAGAATACTAGTAATTTGTATTTGCAAATTGCTAGTAAGCTTTTAAAAAAAAAACAAAACAAAACATTGTAATTGATAATGATTCCATTACAACCTTACAAGCAACAGCAATAATTTCAAAACCTCACGCTTTTTCCACGAAACTTGATTACCAAGAACTTAATTTGGTGCTTAACTAGAGAGGCGACACTGCGCAAGTGCGGATATACCCGCAGGCTATTCAAATAACGAACCCTCTTAGTACAGAGTGGCGACCAAATATGATTGCAAGAGAGATGCTAGGAATAAAATTTTAAACATGAATTATCAACAAATTTCTTTATATACAGAAAATATAATGTTGGATCTTAAATTAAACTAGTCTAATAACTTAATCTAAACTTAATAAGTCACTGTCAGAAGGCCTTGTACCCAAAATGCTGGCAGCATTATCGCGTTGTATTGCGATACTATTATTATCAATAATTTGTAAAAAAAGATTCATATGACAAGTGCATAACCTAATTTAACTTAATTATAGTCGGCAACTTTGCTTTCTTAAAGTACTATTACTTGTGACAACATTGTCATTAATTCAATATGTTGCCAGCAGACATAAATAAGTTTGTGTTTCTAGACTTGAATGACAAGTTAAAGGTAATTTCAGAAATTCTCAAAAAAAAATTACAATGATTAACATAATAATATGGTTTAGAGAAATACCGTAATTGAATCATTTGAAATTTAGCATATTTACGTCTCACATAATTAAGCATTTACGTAAAACCTAATTTCTGGGCATTTTAATTCATAATCTTTTGGCATTTATATAGTAACGCCAATAACTAGTCGGCACATCTTTAGTTAACCTCAAAAGAGAAAAACAATATTTTTTATTTATTTTCAGCTAAGCTTAATTCGCTTGTGTTAGGAGGAAGTAGAGTAGAAAATTCTTTATTGTACCATATTCTGTGATTGTGCACCAAAAATGTACAGTTTGACAAGAAATACAACTTAAAATTATTTTCAAATGCACAATGGGCGGCCTTATCGCTAAAAAGCAATTATATAGTAATTAAAAGTACACGTCCGTAATGTAATGGCCAGATTTCGAACCCACGACCTCTTGATTGTAAGACCGATGCCTTATCCACTGCGCCACGGCCGCTTTTATTCCCACCAAATCTCCTCCATTCACACAATATCCGCAACATTCGAGCTCATACGTATAATATCCGCACTGGTCACTGGACAACCCTATCATGACGACCGCAGCGCACGAACTGTAAGGCGATGTGAAACACGCAAAGTACTTAAATTCATTAGTCGAGTGCGTTTCCATTGTATTTCGATGGCAAATACAAACATAACACGTCTACATTACCCAAAAGGATATGGCATATATATACCTATCATCCTCTGTGATTGTGACTATAGGAAGGTGAGCCTGTCACCATGTACCGGGCACAATTCTAGACTACTTGCTATCGAGAATGACCTGACGGAATAGTCCCAAATAACACTCAAACCTGATAGCTCGCGGTAGCATACTCTAAAAACTAATCCAACGTGAACTAAATTAACTTTAATATGCAAGGTATTCATGCAATCAGTTGAGTACACAGATAGAAGGTTCTTTAGGGAATGCAGCACACTACCTATTTATTGGATTGTTGCAGTGGCATCGTAAGCGTTGTCAGAGTCAAAAATATTACAGTAGGTCCCTTGATACTAAATGGCAATACAAACCATATTGGACTTATGATGAAACAGGGTGTGGGATGTTCCTCCAACACAATGGGAGGCTCTCCAAAGGTAGCTTCATGGGATTCCTATAAAATGTGTGCACTCGCTTTGAGAACTGTATGTAAGGAGTTTGTGGATAATCCGAAGCTACGCGGCTTTGATCTTACTGGTTACCGCGGTTGACTGTTGAGTAAATGGCCATCTTAACATACCTATCGCTCGGAATCGAAATCGTCGTATCGCTTCCGGAAGCCTGCAGCAGTTTTCGGACGCTGCTTTCCTTCAAGATTCAAGATTCAAGATTCATTTATTCGCAGGAATATGGTACAGTAGATGGTATACATGTTTTAGCAGCCCCACATATTCACCTTTAATAGGCATGCGAATCTTTGTTTAAAGTAGTAAACATGGACAATAAAGTAGCACTAACAAACAGGATAACTTATTTTTTACAGGAATAGAATTCATTAAGCGTATAAAAGCACTTTTTAAGTAACCAAGACTTAAGTTTTCTTTTAAAAAGATGTAAAAGTAATTAAAGTTTGTGGAATGTGGTTAAAATTTTTTATTGACATGCTGTAACTGTTTTAGTAGTGAAGAGTGCTTTTACATATTTCATTTCTTAATTTACTAGGATCCCTTTTTTGGAATCTGCTTTCTGGACCGATTTAGGCTGGCTGGAGTAAACGGGAAACTTCTCACGTACAACGGTCCCATAGGAGGACTAAGTGCGGATACCGCCCAGGAAAACCAAACCATACCAACACACCTAACGAGTTTTTATCCGTGTACCGCAGAGCACATTAAGCCGTCGGTCCTAGTTAAAAAAAGAAAGAAAGAAAAAGAAAAAACATTTATTTCACAGACACACTCTGGACAACACAGTTGAAAACAAAAACAAACAAACAAAGAGAACAAAAAAACAAAATAAAAAAGAACATAACAAAAATAGTAGTAACTAAACCTAACTTAACAAAATCAAATTATCAAAGACAAAAAAAAAACAAAATTAGAAAATAAAAAGAATAAGCAGATTTTTTTCTTTAGCGATTGCCTGTGACATCAGTCCCAAGTGTCACCGCGAAAACGGGATGTCGCTCAGCGTTGTGCTGTAAAGCGTTTACATTGCTGCAAGACGCTTTACAGCGCTGGTATTCTGCGACACCCCTGCTGACGCCAGACGTCTAACAAAACAGATAAACATAATTTATATAAATATCATTGGGAAAAAATAAATAGATCTAGAATAAATAAAACATTTAATAAAATATAGTGGATACACATAAATGTATACAATATAAAGAAATATAAATGCATTGAAACCACAAATATAGATCTACATAGATAACGCAAGTATCACGATTTGTATTGAAACCAAGCGTGCCGACTTTTTAATACCTATTGTGACGTCACAGCCGAAATTTAGTGACGGGAAATCCAAACCAATTCAAAGACGCCGATGCTGCCGATGCCCATCCGCCCAGTACGTTCAACTGGAGCCGTCCGCTATGATTTTCTCTGACAAAAGACGCGCGTGGTCTGATGTTAGCGGCGACCAACCTCGACGCTTGGTCGGGGTTGAGACACGCGAAGTACATGCATTTGCGTTATCTATGTAGATCTATATCTGTGATTGAAACTATTCCTTTGCCATTTGAACGTCAACGGCAGTCGTTACGGGCTGTCAAAGGCCAGATAGTCTGACAAACTGTATCACCTCGTACTGATGGTTGTCGCTCCACGAAACATAACAAAACCATAACATCATGCCTATATTACCCAAAAGGGGGTGACAGAGGTTATCATTAGGTCCAATGGGATAGAGGGTGATCCTATCGCCAACCAACGGGCATATTTCCAACCCCGTGCTGCTATTGAGACTTTCCTGACGGAAACCCAAGTCCTTGTGATGAGCTATACACAAATTATACCACAAGACCAACGAGGCGCTCCACGTAAATTACTAATATTCAGCGCAATCCGTCAGACTAGGAAAAGGCTGGGCAGATAAAGCTTTGAGAACGTATATGTGTGTATTTTTAACGGGATATAATCCCACCCACACGCCCACCACTGTGACTCCTGTGACGCCAGGATCTACAGCGGTAACCAACTGAAAGGCACCTTGCATGACACACGGGCAATCCCAGGGAAAGTTAAAATTGTCTTGGAACCCGCAAGGAATTTAATCAGAAGTATATAGTTGGAGTTGGAAAGTATGTATCTTTACTTCCCTCCAAAGCAAAGCGGGCGACTAAGTAATGCCAAATATAGACAAAGTGTCTATATGTAAAGAGTGTAGACACCACGGACAGTGACAAAACTATTGGGCTATATGTGTGTATGTCATCTATCATTTGTCACTTCTGATGAGCGTCATCTGTTACGTACCACCGAAGGATTGAAGTTAAAATTTCAAGGTCATAACTCTAAACGTTACGATCAAACCAAATTGGTGGTTTGCTAACGACATGCAGACGCTAGACGGCTTAACTTAAACCTATACATTTCCCAGTATAAAATGGTCTTACGTTGTACAGGCTTCCCGTGCAATGCGACACCAGCTATACTGGAAACGTATAGGTTGATCGGTAGCCAACATAACCTGTAGATTGATTGTTAGGCGCGTGTGCGGCCGACAAAGACTGAGACAAATCGCTTACATAAATTGTTCAGTGCTACCAGAGCAGTGGCGTATACCATCGGGGGCCCGTGGCAGAAATATTTAATGGGGCCCTAGTAAAAATTGTTACGTTGAAGCCGCTTACCAGAGATTCAGAACCGGAATGTAAACATTTTGCACCTTAGAATTCGAGATTTGAAAAAAAATGTCTTTCGCGGTTTTCTATGTTACCCTAGGTTTTTGTCTATTCCAATCGTTTAATCGTTGTCGTTTAAATCTATTTATTTTTTAAATTGTGTTCAGTTACTTTCATGGTTGTGGCATCTTGGACTCGGAGGCCTCCTCGGGCCGAGGGCCCGTGGCATTTGGCCACTCCTGCCACCCTATAGTTGTGTGGTACAGTGGTACCAGAGTATAGCTTAGTAGGCCTATTCTTACAAAACGCTAGGAATATACGTCCCACAATTGGTGGTGAATAACTGTCGACCGATTCATGTTAACACTTGGGAAATAGCGCTTTATACCTAGGTATAGGCTTAGTTTACTCTTTTTTTTAATTATTAATATGACATTGTACTGCCCTCGCATCTGCCTCGATGGTCTAGTGGTTAGTGTATGCGCCTCTAACCATGAGGTCTCGAGTTCGATTCCCGGGTCGGACAAAGTGTTATTTGTGAACTTGCCATCCGGAAATTCACAATAGCAACACGGAGTTGGAATTATGCCTGGTGGATGGCGATAGGTGAAGTGTGGGTATTGTACACCTCTGCCACACCTTTCTGGGTAATATAGGCGTGATGTTATGTTTATGTATGTATGACATTGTAATCTTGAATAAATTGAATGCCTGTCGAAATATTAGATTTTAAAAGTATATGTGTATTAGTATAGTAATTCTAGTACCCATAGTACAAGCTCCGCTTAGTTTGGGACTACATGGCGTTATGTGTAAGTTGTAAGATATTTATTTATTTATTTATTTTATTGCATTGCAGCGTCTATCTTAGTCAAATGACGGTTGACTCAGAAGGACACTGCAATGGAAAAATCAAATATACCAGCCCGAATGTGTTTGTGTAGCAAGTGTAGCTAAGAAAGACTACTGGCTTCTACTATGATAGTACGATACTAATTATCTTTTTTTTTTGGTAAAACTAACGTGAGTTTTTTACATTTTTCAAAGTATGAAAAACGGGTGTTACTCACGTAATGTTGGTCTATCTATTCGACCGCGGTTTCGCCTATATACTTTTCTCGTCGCTGCCCGCAGTGCAAGACTGGCTGTGACTCAGGCGCGACATGTCACACTTTCTTGAAAATGCCTAAAAGTATAGTATAGGCGAAACCGCTGTCGACAAAATAGACCAACATTACGTGAGTAACTAACGTAATTTATCTTCTTCTATTTACTGCAATTAATTATTTTACCGCACGCAACTACACAAGTGCATGTAATTTCTTATTCCTAACAATCGTGTCGCATGCGACATTGGACACTGCAATAAATACACGTCGCGCCCGGAAAGATGCAATTGGAGATTAGCGTGTGTCCATATAAAAAAGCTTAAGGACTTTAAATTAACAAAACTAATTAATAAAAAACCAACTACACGCTAGAAAACATAAAATAATTATATTTTTAACCAACTAATAACCTTAGGCTCAGAAGCCTTCTTTGCCAATAACAATTTATGACAAGACAATGATTTAATATATTGGACCGAATGACGGAGTGGGTAGTGTACCTGCCTGCGACACCGAGGTCGCGGGTTCGATCCCCGCTTAAGACAAATCTTTGTGTGCATGAATATAGGGGGTTTTCTTAGTCTGCGTGTTTCTATGTGTATAATATGTATGTATTTACAAAAGGAAAGTATATACCTACATATATATTACAATCAGTTATTCTAGTACAAGCTCTGCTTAGTTTGGGACTAGATGGCGTTGTGTGATGTTTATTCATTTATTTAGTTATTAAAAGAAGCCACCGCTATTTATTTCCTACAATCGTGTCGCATGTGACATTGGACACTGTAATGAATACACGTCGCGCCCGGAAGGACGCAATTGGAGATTAGCATGTGTGTCCATTTCCTATGCGTGGCATATAATTCTAATAGAATTATAATAGTAATTTTCATAAGTAAACGTGAAGGGAACAGTTTTCTCCATTATGTTTAACATTTGAATCAATTTAATTTAATTTATATTGTTTGATTATTTAATTTATTATTGATTTTATTATTATTAAATAATTTTATTATACAACAACTTCGATTAAATTCTGATTAAAATTTAATTTTTATTCTCTGTTGTGATTTTAATTTAGTTCTGAAATTTAAAGTTTAATATATTTGATTTGTAATTAAAATTCCATATCGATTTTAATTTTGATATTGAATTTGTTTTTAATTCTAATTATGATTTGAATGTTTCTTTTATTTATAATTTTAATTAGTTATGCACGGAGGTATGGGCTTCTCCTTATACAGGCATAAACATTGCTTAACATGAGATTCTTATTTACCACATATGTGATTTATAATAAATTTAATTAAAAAAATAATTAAATAAACTAACCACGTGGTTATTTAATGTTTCCGTAAGAGATTCCTTAACTTTGCGTCATGCCAGCGATGGACCGCTATTATGGTTTAGGCTACGAGTATTCAAGACTATCCTAAGGTCAATTGTTGAAGCATCGAACATCTGAAAACTATCGAAAATCTGCATTCTTTGTGCCTTACAATAAAACATGAATCACCACTCAGTAACTACACAGCGTCCTGTTGAGATACATTTGACTAAAAGCTACTTTGTGTAGTTTTAAGTGGGTGCACTGCAATCGTTTCATGTAAGATTTAATACGCGTGTACTGGTTTGTGCAGCTATAGAAAATTACTGATGAGGGAATGAAGAAGGAACAAATCAGAATCCTACTTTTTTTATTAATATTGTAAACAAGTTGTAGATGATTATTAATTTCTCATTTTCACTTTACTCTTTTACAAAAAAGGTATGAGTTTATTTTAATGCAGATTGTCACACATGTAGCTTATAGTCTGGATTAACATATTTTTTGTCGACGTACCATGAAGGCGCAGTCGTAGCAAAATGTTTGGCAACCTAAGATATTTTTTTTTATTCATAAATGCGCCGTATAAGACAATATTATTAATAAATTTTATATACTAAGTAAATAATTATTATCCAGTCATTCGATACAAAATCTATCAAAATTTTAAACTATTATCAAATGATTTCATTCATCAAACATAACTAGAATCGTGAAACGACCGCATCACTCACGTCCTGTTGAGATGCATTTACTACTAAAAGGTACTTTGTGTAGTTGTAAGTGGGTATGACTCTCGCATATAATTAGCGAGTCGCATGTTCTTATTACGTACCGCATTATAGAGTACAAGCTTTATACCACGGCTAACGTGGTAAAAATAAAAAAACCGTCAAGATAATAATATGATCAAAGTTATTTGAAATGTGTAAAAACAAAAAATCATATTAATAATAATAATCATAGTAACTGTTTAGCTACAGAATTTAACGTGCCAAATGTTCTTAGTAGTTTAAACTTAGTATCTCATGTTACTTACTAACCAAATCTAACCAAAGTCATGTTCATGCATAGAAACTTCTATAATCGTTTGAGACCACTAGTAGTAGTCCTGCTGAGATGCATTTACGACTAAAAGCTACTTTGTGTAGTTGTAAGTGGTTTGCTGCACTTACGACTCTCGCATATAGATAGCGAGTCGTATGTCCGGATTATGTCCCGCAGCTGGCTACAATGCGCTGATTTATTGATAGGAGTTATTGAGAACAAGCTTTCGTTCGCAGCCTACTTGCAGTGTACAGTCGAGTTCATTAATACGTTGGCATAGTTTTCTCTCTTGGTATAGATCGTATGATCTCTAAACTAAGGTTAAATACCTTAAAAGGTTTTTGAACGTGTAGCATACATCCACACCCATCCTCATAAACTTACACAAATTATACAAATATGATAAAGAGGAAAGTATTTTTTGTTGTTTTGTACCCAATGGGCTCCAAAACTACTAAATCAATCTTATGCAAAATTTGTGTACTGATAGCTTAAGAACCACAGGCAAAACACTTCCTTCGTTTTTTTCGACGTTTACGTGCCACATGGGCGTACATAGAGAAGCTAGCTACAAATCAAATTAAACTAACGCTCCATTACATATTTCTGGGACCTGTCTATAACAGATCGACTCGCTGCGCTGCTCCTAACTTCTAAGTGAGCGCTGTAGTTTTTATAGTCTGCACTCTCTTTCCTCCCCTTATGGTACTGTAGTCGCAACAAATCCTCCAGTCTCTTAAAACTTGTTCCCTCAACTAATCTTCACCACAACTCTTGTAAATCCACTTTAAACATCGATGCTCTAACTTTGGCGTGACATAAACGTGGTATCCATACAAAAACACTTCAAACACTTGCTTATACTGCAGCGTCATCCAGCCTTGAGCTTTCGAGTTTTTTTTTAACCACTTAGAAGAAGGATCTCTGCAAAGCATTGCTTCAGAAGAGATCAAGGTATTGTTATTTATAACTGACTTCAAAAAAATCCCTTTTTAATTATTATTTTTTTATGTTTGTCCCCAATTACTCGAAAACGCCTGGACCGATTTGAGAAATTCTTGTTTCTGTCATACATATGGTCTTGTAGAGGAACAGTGTGTAATGTTCCTTCACCACAAAAGGAGCCAGGCAATAACACCAGCTTAGGCTCGGTGGTATTGCCTGGCAGTCAGCTGTCTAACGTCAGTATATTGGAAGTGGTATATATGTACACTCTCTGTGAACACTTCGTTATCGCGATTCAGCGCTCTTTGACATATGTCACGTGTGTGTCACTACTTGAAGTCGTCATTGTCATCTGTCATTTCTTCATCAAGTCACGATTTAATTATGGGATCCTAGAGAAATCGAAGGCAATCCTCAAAATTTAAAGGCTTCTATAGTGTTTTTCGTATATTACCTAAAGCTACTCGGATATCTGCATCTAGCAGTCAGCATTTCATGTTACTGAGCTGATGCTGTAAAGTACAACTCCTCAACAGTTAGGAGTACGGGGAAAATTCTTTTTATAGGTATTGGCACCTTATGGCCGTTTACTATATACTTTCAAGATATACACAGATGAGGTGAGACGTTGTATTAAGTATTTCTTACTTTTTAGTGCATTTTTTGTAATTGAAGTGTCTAATTTTTTTCTTGGGTATTGTATACCTAAGATAGATGTTTATTGACGTAGATCAACTATTATAGTCTCTAGTAATCACCCAGAAGTAGAAGTCCTTCAAAACGGGGCTCCGGCGAGATGTACGCAAAATGTCTAAGCAAGGAATATATCATTACAAAGATTTACTTTTTTTTTTATACTACGCCCACAGCGAACGAACGTGTAGTCCACCTGATGGTAAGTGGAGTACAGCCCATGGACATCAACAATCCACAAAAGCAGATTATAGATGCGTCACTGCAGCTGAGGACTACGGTGTTATGCCTCATGTGCCAGTAATTTCAGGGCCTGATCATACCACCAAACCGGAACACGGCAATGGAAGCACTACTATTTGGCGGCAAGTTAAAGGTAAGACGGTTGTGCTGCCGCCCTCGAGCTCATTCACAAGAGCTCTACCACCAGTAAACTTATTCTGCTATCTGTCCTAGGTACTAGAAGGGGGAGAGCGGTCATCCCTTCTATAGCGTCTAAAGGCATTGCATACGTCACGAATGCATGTCGATATTATATGGGTCAGCTGTAGTCACCGTGACATATACAGTAGTCGACTGTCGGAGACTTGATATATCTACTGAATACTTGCGATAGATGTTCTATATGTGATAGTGTTAATAGAAAGAATTTATAAAGTTATTGAGCTTTTAACTTTGGAATTTGATTTATTAGCAAAAACTATGCAAAACCTGTTTTCAAATCGAATGTCTAAAGAAATGCAAAAAATACATAAGAATCTGTTACATATTCAAATGTTTTATCTTTAGATTTATGTACGTCAAATGAAAATGTAAATAAAAAATATTTTTCTTAAAATAGTTTAATTCTCAGTGTTTTTTTTTATTATTGTTTTCATTTTCAATTAAATTTTATATCCGTATGTAAGACGCCACGTTTCATTAAAAAAACTATCAGTTTCGAAAATTAAGTACATCCTTACCTGCATATAAATACGGTCGATATTTGATTGACAGAAATTCAAATTTCGTGTGATTTAATTAATAGAATACTCATGCCGGCTTAAAGCTAGTACTTCTACTCCAAGTCGAGGGTTACCTTGACTCGTTCATTGAGTACACTTACCATCCAATCGAAAACCCATCCAATCACAAAACCACTTCAGGAAATTAAATTTAATAAACACAAAAATTTTAATAATATTCACTGCCATTAATAGTATACGGCCTCGATGGTCTAGTGGTTAGCGTATACACCGCGGGGTCTCGGGTTTGATGCCCGGGTCGTAAGATAAGATAAGATAAGATAATTCTTTATTTGCCTTAACATGTGTATACATACTGACGCATGCAAGATATTAATATTAGGTCTTCTTCGTCGTGTCGATGGCTGAGTCAAATTTTATTGGTCCAATAAGTGGCCACTGCTATAGCGCTCTCGTCGGCGTTCATGAGCGCCTCTCTTGTGCAGGTGGTAGGGCATTTTGGACAGTCAGTAAGGTGGTCAAGGTTTTGACTTGCCATTATCGTGGATTAGCCAATTCGCTTTTAAGATCTCGCGAATTGCCCAGGGTGCGCCGCACGTAGGGAATTGTTGTGTACGTCAGTCGGGGAGGCTCCTTTCATGCACCCCTTTAATATTAGGTAATGTCCAGACATGTTAACCACATTTGGCGTACAAATTGTTTTCATAATACTTATAGTTAGTTGTGTTATTTGTGAACTTTATGTCAGGAAATTCTCAGTAGCAGCACTAAGTTGAAATCCTGCGCGATGGATGGCAATAAGCTTACCCTCTATCCCATGAGACCTAAACATAACAGGTGAAGTGTGGGTGTTGTACACGTCTGTCACACCCTTCTGGGTAATATAGACGTGATGTTATGTTATGTATATATTATCCAGAAGGGTCTGGCAGAGGGATAGGTATAACACCCACATTTCACCTGCTATGTTTAGGTCGTCCATCAGGCACAATTCCAACTCCGTGCTTCTATTGTGAATTTCCTGATGGCAACTTCATAAATAACACTTTGACCGACCCGGGATTCGAACTTGAGATCTCGCGGTGAGAGGAGCATATGCTAACCACTAGACTATCGAGGCAGTTGGTGTATTATATTAAGCGATGTAAGGTGTACGTTACCCCAGCAAAATAATGTCGAAAATTGTAAAATTAATCTTACAGATTTTTAGGGTTCCGTAGCCGAATGGCAGAAAACGGAACCCTTATAAATTCGTCATGACTGTCTGTCTGTCTGTCCGTCTCAACACACAAAAAACACACACCTGCCACGCCTTTCTTGGTAATATTGACATGATGCTATTTTAATAGTCGCGGGGAACAGATAGTTTTAATACACTATCTGTTCCCCGCGACTTCGCTTAGAATTAATTATATCAACCACGGTTTACCCGCGTTATACCTTACTGCTCTGCTCCCGTGGCTTTCTTTCTATCTCTATTTACTATCTTGACCTTAATCCTGACATCCAAATTCAATCGAATCTTCATTCAATCAATCTCAAATCATATTTGAGCGCATGGTTGGCGTAGTGGTTAACGCGGTCTCCTCGCCGCTTTCAACTGCGCTGATGTTGTGGGTTCGATTCCCACATGGTAAAGTATCCATACCTAGTTTTAAGAAACATATATTTAAGAAACTTTTGTGTACCCAAAAGCAGGTTTAAAAATAATTATTATTTTTATTTTTTTTTTCTTGTAAAATATATTTTATTAAATTGGTGCTGGTTTATGGGTGCTGACCTCAGTTTTTCAATTCGTTTTTAATAAATATTTTCTAGTTCTCCTAGTACACCTCGTCTTGTATCTAGGAATTTTCGTTAATTTTTAATTTTTAGTTTATTTTTCTTGTATTGTTTTTTTGGTTGTAGTGTTACTTTGTTTATATTTTCTTTGTTTATATTTTTTTGTGAGCGTTGATTTTACTGTGTTGTTCTTTCTGGCAGGGACTAGCTGAAAATCAGTGCTGTGCATTGCGCGCAGCAAATACTGAGCTAGATCCCTTGCCGCACATTTTCTGTGTACTATTTAATGTGTGGCAAATAAATGGTTTAAATGGTTTAAAGTAAAGTAAACATTATTTATTAGATCATCAAAATAAAAATTAAAATCAAAATAAAATACAGATTTAGAAACTTGCAAATAAAAATACATACAGAACAATTATAAAAAAATAAAAATTAAGTGCCTATATACACAAGTTGCAAATCAGTTTATGTCTCAGACTTGATATGCTATGATGGTGCCTAAAAGGCCACAGCTCAACATATTGTTGCCAGAAAATTAGGCAACGTTGATTTTCAGCTGGAACCTCCGGTGACAAGTGATATATAAAGAAAAAATATTTAAAAGAAAAAATAAATATGATGTATAGACATAAACAAAATCAAATCAAAATAAAATAGCTAGTAGACTAAGGAAAAAGAATAGGTAGGAAGATGTCAAAATAACCTAAATAATCATATTATTAAGATTGTTATAAATAAAAAATGAATAATAATATGTCAAACTGGTACGGCAATAAATAATTGATAATGTCAAATTGAAAATGGCATGGAAAGAATAAAATAAAATAAAAGGAAAAAATATGGGGACAGTTTCAAAAACTTGGGGCAAATCTTTGTGTGATTTGCACTAACTAACTAACTCTGGGTGTGCTCTGTGTATGTTTGTGAACACTCGCGCGACACAGTAATTATTTTAAGTGCGGGCGTCGTTTAAAAAAAAACATCCATTTTGGCTCGATAGACTAACAAAACACACTAACCCACTTTATACATTAGCGGGATTCGTTGACACAAACTTGGCTAACATACCTAGCACATTACAAAACAATATTCTAGCCTGAGTTCAATGTTCAAAACACCCCGGCTTCTGATCTCTCTGTCTCGTTCAAACATTCAATGAGAGAGACCAACAACCGAGAGAATCAATACAGATATACATATACAAATAAAAATAATTGAAGTGTCTAATTTTAATGTCAAAATAACAATGTCTTTTTCAGTTATAGCTATTTGCACGACAATTATGCGTATTTTTTTTTTTTTTTTAATTTTGTCTGTCTGTACGTTTGCATCGGCAAATTTTCTAAATTTAAAATGTAGGTAACTGACTACAAGGCACTTAACATACTCTTTATTGATGTACCTACCACGCAGACGAAACCATGGTTGTAAGTTAGTTTGTTTGTTTGTTAGCGCTAATCTCGGGTGCTACTGATCAGATTTTAATAATTATTTTTGTGTTTGATAGTCTAACTATCAATAAAGGATTTTTGATATTTAATAATACGCTAAACTCCACGGGAGCAAAGCAGTAAGGTTTATCGCAGGTCAAAGTGTGAGAGCAGCTTCTACTTAATTTAACAAATTCCACACGGACAAAAGCTATTCTTGAATAACAAAACACAGTAACTCACATTTTTGCATTAGTGGGATTGGTTGACACAAACTTAATACACACACAATAAAATAATTAAACTAGAATATATTCAAGGCTAACCCATCTAGACCATAACAAAATTCCTTTCATACCAATTAGAATATCAATACCTATATGTCAGACAAACAGAGAATATTGACAAGAACCAGTGATGCAACGAATACCATTTTTACGAATACGAGTAGTAGTTATATTATTCGATGAATACGGTATTTGGACACATATTTTACATGGATTATAATGTGTAGTTTCAATGTAAATAAGAATAAGCATTACTTATACCAAAATGCATCATCAAACTACCAAATTCGTTCTCAATTATAGTTATTATGACATAAATTATGCGCGCGCGTGTATAGTTGGCATTAGAAAGTTTCCAATTTACAAAAAAATTGTCGATGTGATAATACCGACCATGTTACGGCCAAGTAAAATATTATAATGTAACTTTTGATCTTAATTTAACTATGTATCTCAAAAAACAGACATAGTTTTGATTAATCTTAATTTCACTATCTCAAACTACAGACATTGTACTTTGACATTGTTGTACGTGAAAATCATTTTATTATTTGGCGATACGAAAAAACGAATATCATTCGTATAAAACGATATTTACAAATACGAATACTCATATTTGTCACATCTCTACAGAGAATATTGACAAAACCCTTGATACTCTCGACATCCAGCGGCATTAAGAGCCGGCGGCATCGAGGCGACGACTCGCCCTTGACACACCCCCTCCCGCCCCGCACAACCCCCTCTCACCCCCCAGCTAAGCTTAAGTATGACCTAAGATCTCGTGATGAGAAATCGCGGCATCCTTTACTGAATTTATGTAACTTCACGAGTGTATTGCCTGGGAAGGCAGAGTATTACACATATATATATATACATATAGCTTATAGTACAGAGTATTATAAGAAATAGGTATTTTTGGTATGCAAAGTAGGTTTTCGCAGCCTCAATAAATTGTGTGTAGGTACTGACTGTCAGGTCCGCGTGCCGTCGCAATATTCAATTCAATTATTTGTAAATTATGGATTACAGAGGGTCACAATACAATTTCAACAATGTCCAACGCAAACTATAGCTTTTTAACACGCTTATATTAGCTTCACCTGTATAAATAAATATTTCACAATAAACACTTCAATTCACTGTCAAAGATCGATGACAATGCAATAATTCGATAAGAAAAATTAAAAATAAAAAAAAAATAAAAAAAAATATTAATAAAACGATTTTATAAATAAACCAAACTAAAAAGTAGAAAATAAATAATAGATTTATAATAAGAATAAAAAATAATGCCTTATATAAGCTGAAAAGAGCGTGGGTTGCTCGATTTTTCACTTTTTAGTTTGCAGTACTTTATAAGCGTGTTTTTTAGTTTTTTTAAACTATTATGTATTTATTTTTAGGTCTCTGCCTACCCCCGTAAGAAAAATGCGTGATTTTATAAATGTATCTAATAACAATATTTAAATCACAAAAATACCTTACAAAACTCATTGAAGAATATTCGGTTCAGATTTCACCAACGTATTAAACTTAAGTTTAACGGTAAGCTACAGCTCTCGATCTCTCTGTCCTACACAAACATTTAATGAGAGAGAGAGTAGATTACATGTTTGGTGTAACCGAGGCTTGAACGATTACCAAGAGTTGTTGAAAAGAAAATTACGATTGTTGAAAAAATGTTATAAATACACTGGTATTTTCTTCTTACATTTACTAAGTTTCAGAGTTGTGTACAATAAAACCTTTGTTGAAAACTTGAAGAGTATTTAACGTTTCTTATTATGATGTAGAATTAAAAATTGACGTTTTAATTTGTGTAGTTTGCTTACATCTAAAATAAAGGTTTTTAAATTGTAAAAACGACTCCCGCATTTGGAATTACTCCTGTGTCGCGGGGGTGTTCACAAACATACATTTCACACACACAGAGCTCACTTTGAATCAGAATTAATATTTGCACATCACACACAGATTTGTCCCTTGTGAGGATCGAACCCACAACACCAGCGCAGTTGAAAGCTGCGAAGCGACTGTTTTAACCACTACGCCAACCGTGCACTTAAACTGAAACCGTGAAAATATAGTGTACGCCTCTTTTTAGAGACGAACAGGTAGACTCATTTTTAAATGACGTTTTGAAAATTTGTGTTGTTTGCTTACATTCAAAAGGAAAGTTTTAAATTAAGATTTTTAATGACTTGAAAATATCTTGATAGAACCATATACTGGCAACCGAATACATTTATATAAACATAATAAAAGATTAAAAACATAAATAAAAAATGAACCTACTTTAATTGTACCGTTTCGGTTGAATTCAATCAGATTTTTGTTTGTGTACGTGTCGGCCAGCGCAGCGTAATTTTCACACACACACACACAACGAATTCACAATTTGTTTTTGCCTTCACTTTAGAGTTAGACAAAACGCTCGTTAGTATACTAGCGATCTAGGCGTTGTTAATCTATGCGCACAGGCATACAAAATCAATCAATAAATCACTATACACAACACAAAATATCTTTTCAATGCGTATTCGCATAATTGCTCGAGTTTGTATCTTTTGGCCTTTACCTACACCGTCTTGGCTATCTTTCAATAACACGGCCGGCAACACACAACCAAACAACAAGATCTATACAAACACGAACGAAAACAACATCGCCATACAACGTTGTATTAATCCGAAATACTTAACAGGTCAGCTTGTAATGGACGTGGAGATACAACTATAGTTTTTAATACATCTAACTTTCAATAAAATGTTTGCTTCATTACATTATATTTGATTGTTTTAGAATCGTTCTAGTTGAATGTATTAGAATTCGTAATTATGATGGGTAGATCAAAAGATTACGAATGGAATTCATTCGAAGTAATGCTTTCGTCAGAACTGTACACATTTTTGAACTACCCACGTTTGAAATGTAAAGGTGTCTTGACGTATTTTGCTATGGCACGAGATGGAGTTAATAACTTTGTAGTTAGGTAATTTTTACTTTTTGGTTTTAATCATAGCTATTCCCTCCGTGTATGTCCGTGGTTCGATAAAATATTGTTTAAGTTAATTGCTAATACCTCTCGATGACAGAAATAATTTAGAAAATTGCTTTTAGTAATTTTCGAGCTTAATCTTTACAAACAATAACAAAAAAATAAAAATCTAACCTATCTTCTTCATTATATTGATATCGATTAAAATACTATATAATCATAATCATTTATTCATTTGTGGATCATAGGTTAGTATTACAGTTCTTAAGTTTAATAATTACATAGTTAGCTATGTCCTACCACAAGATGCGGTGTACAAATTTATTTATTAATATTACTTAAATTTATAAGATTATCTTATATAATTGATTAATACTGTTGAGTTTTACTATATTAAACTCAAATATTTAAATCAATTAGCAGCTAATACAAACGATTACACATTTAAAGTTTTCATAGATCCCAATAGATGGCATTGATAGATCTATAACAAGATTAATATCCACATTTTACGATATATTCGTATTAAGACGCCTTTAAAATGTAATTTTTTCAGAATCTTTACATATCTCAATTTTAAGCCATGTTTATGTTAAATTTTACGATTTTTTTTTTTTTAAATGAAATATTTAGTCGTTTTGCTGCATCTCGCTATAAAAGTTTTTATAAAATTTAAGTTGTATATACTTTCCGGCGCTGCAGCAGTAGGTGGTCATCTTCTACACAGTATGTCAGTATTTGGGGGGCTGGTCTCAATTCCCCAACGTTCATGTATCTAACAACACTTCATCTTTCTATATGTGTTCGTAACCACCCAAAATAAAAAAAAATCTGGCACTTGACCGTTTAGAGAAGTTCTCAACACCACTGATGTAGAAACTTCGACCACTTTTTGTTTTTTTTTATTCACAGTTCTACATTCCTTTAAAAAATAGCAATACTCTTTCTATTTATAAAATACGTGTCAGTTTAATAGTGTTTTGTGTTGGTTTCGATTTTCTTTTATGGTGGATAGGCACGCGTTTGACCACGATCTCACCTGATGGTAAGTGATGATGCGGTCTACGGTGGAGCACGCTTACCGATGAGATACCTATTGACTCTTGCTTTGAAGAGATCCAAATTGTATGTACTCATGCGAAAACACAGACTCGGACAAGGCGTTCCATTCTTTGGCAGTTCGTAAAAGAAATGTAGAGGTGAATCGATTGAAAATGCTAGAATACCCCAATAACAAAAAAAAATGTGAAACACTATAATAATTGGATCACACTTTTAATGCAGAAGGTACAGATATTTTATTGGAAATAGTTATTTTTGCAACAAGACAGCATAGTTCGTATTTTCTTGGAGTGCCAATATTGGGTCCCGAATAAGCGAAAGATGAGAGAAATAGTACCCTTAGTACAAGTTCTGCTTAGTTTAGGACTAGATGACATGGTGTGATAGTTATGACATAAAAAAGGCCACTTTGCTTCAAGCGAGAGCAAAATTCGAAGTAAAATCGAGATATGCTCACTGAAACTACTCGAAGCAAAATCGAGTTTTGCTCACTAATTTTATACAACAAAGAACAACTTGTCGAGTCGCTAAGATAAAAAAGATATTTTCTAATTTTGACCTGTTTCTATCCTTATGAACATGATTTGTTAACATCTAATTATTATTATACATTAATTCTGTGATTAGTCAGGTAGATTTAATGATGTCACTAGCTAAGTAGCTTATTCACAAATATTCTAGTACCTTAGTCCATTTGGTGTTGTTCATACTAGTTTTAAAAAGTCAATTAGCATTTTAGACAAACAAGATTCTCCACAGTAAAATCACATAATCTCAATTATAATAGATCTATTATAATTGAGATTATGTGATTTTACTGTGGAGAATCTTGTTTACATCGATTACAATCGATTACTGGATTAAACGACCTTAAAAATGTCAGACTATTACGTGTGAAAGAAATATCTATATTTCTTTCACACGTAATAGTCTGACATTTTTAAGGTCGTTTAATCCAGTAATCGCTGACCTTACCGGATGTCTGCGCGCGCGCTTCCGGAAATAAACGCGCCGCCATGATGATTTTATTGTCTCGCATAAATTCCGCCAGATGTCGTCACTCGTGCGATACAATTTATGAGTAATAAGTGTTATTGATGGCGTTTCTATGTGGTTCAAGGTATTTTTATTTGTTATGTAGTTTTGGTATTTTTTTGAGATGATGATTTTTGTAACCTATGAAATTTGTCGAATTTATTTATTTTGTCTGCACGTGTGGTGTAGTGGTTTAAGCGGTCGCCTCGCCGCTCTCCACTGCACTGGCGTTGTGGGTTCGATCCCCACATGGGACAAATCTTTGTGTGATTCGCAAAGAATTGTTTTGAGACTGGGTGTGCTTGTGTGAGTGAATGTGTGTATTTGGCCTTGTCATTGGGACCATTGGATAGTGTAATTGCTTTTGGCGTTCTATCTAATGTAAAAAATCCAAATTAATCTTTATCTTTATCTTTATCGTCAAAGCATTATCATCGACACGTTGGTCTCGTGGTTAACGTATGCGAGCTCACACTGCAAGGTCTCGAAATCGATCCTGAATCGGGCAATAGTGCTATTTCGGATTAATCCGTAGGGAAAATCTCAGTAGTACTGTGGAGTCTGGAATTTGGCCTAAACATTACAGGTGAAGTGTGGTTGCACATGCCTGCCACACCCTTTTCAGTAATGCTTTAATGTTATAATAATATATATTGTGTTAAAGAGAAGGTATCTTAATGCTATCTCCATTCTTCAACATCACGTATATTATTATATAATAATAATAACAGCCCTTGTATTCTTATTCTGTGCCTATACTAAGAAACAGTTGAAAAAGATATGGGACCGACAGGATTTGAACCTGCGACCTTACTGCAGACTGGGCAGCCGCTTTAGCCGTCCAGTTACGGTCGCCTCTTACCAGAACCCTAAATTTCTCAACTGTATGATACGTCACGTTCATCCATTTGTTATACTAGCTAAATGCTATAAAAATAATCAATTTGAAGTTAAAATAGCAGCCCTGTAATCTAATACATGTCCCACTGCTGGGCTCGCTTATCGTGATGAGAAGGGTTAGGGCATAGTCTACCACGCTGGCCAAGTGCCGATTGGTAGACTGAGAGTGCCTTATTAATAAAAGTGTTCGAGGGTGTGTACCCTCGATCATTTTTTTTAAGGCACTTTCAGGCATGCAGGTTTCCTCACGATGTTTTCCTTCACCGTTAGCTAACGATATTATATGATAAATACACACATATCTTCGAAAAGACGAATCTTAAAGATTTATTGACAGAGGTGTGTGCCCCGAGACCTTTGACTTCGCAGTCCTACGGTCTGTATTACTGTAATGTAACTTATCTAAAACTTGCGAGAAACGAAGGCCTAATTCATTCAAGTCATGAATGTAGGTCAATTTGGTCGGAGGCCACTGACAGCCGGCGTGTTAAGCATGAGAGATCTTTAGATTTAGCCAAGGCACTCTGTATGTCTATACTATGTATACTAATACTATACTAATCAAAATCTATACTAGTATTATACAGAGAAATGTTGTTTGTCTAACAGATATATTTACCTAAAAAGTTAGCACTAAAAGGGTTGAGAAATTTCGAATCTAGTAGCATACGAATCCATGACTTATTTGGCATAGCACTTGGGCCGTTTACTCGGGGGATTCAGGATCGAGTCCTGCTGATTTTTTAATTTTTCAACCTAAATATTGTATAAAATACAAAAAGGCATAGAAAAGCTATTATTTGCTTTAAAATATTACAAGTTAATGAATTTATGTTTATTCGTTATTGAAACCAGGGATGTCAGGGAGCTCTGTAACCGTAAGATCGTACTATCGGATATCCGATGTAACCGTAACCGAATCCGGAATAAAAGTTTCGTATAATATCGGATAGGGGCGGAGCCTAATTGAGACACGTTATACAAATTGTTTTGATCGGCCGACCGTAATTAACAAAATTGTGACATATAAATAAAACATTAAAAATTTAACATCCGTAACCGAAATTATCCGAAACTAACGGATAATTCGAAATAAATTAATATCCGCATCCGAATCCGTATCCGATATAATAATCAATCTTATATCCGTATCCAATCCGTATCCGGAATTTCATATCTATAACATCCCTGATTGAAACGACAATATAATTAAAATATTTAAAATAGATTTTCGAATAATAAAAACTGATTTAAATGTAATGAAGCAATCTCCTTTTTTTACCTGCTATTAGGATTTATATTTGTGAATCATAAAAATAATCTCGAAGTATAGAATAAGATGTGACCCAGTAACTTCATGAATCAAAGTTGCGATGTCTACGCGCTACGGTGGTGCGTCTACGAAACTACACAGCTACATGATTCGTAGTACTTCGTAGACACACTCGAGAAAAAAAAAAGTAATTGTATAATAATTATGTATTGTGATTATAACGGTCTTCTCATTTTTATTTGGTGTTAAAACTGATTACTATTAAAACTAATTTTCAATTTCCCCAAAACATAATAAAGGAGACTGTTTCGCTTTCATACAATGTTGGGTCGAAAAATTACATCGATGAATTTTATATTATTAGATTATCCTCAAAAGATTTAGGGACATGATTTGAACCTGCGACCTTTGTATTCCGGACTCTTGCCAGGACTCTAAATTTCCCAACTGTATGTTACGTCATTACGTGACGTCACGTCAACCATTTGTACCTATCACAAGTAGGATACATGTAAGAGCTGACTTTAGCTTAGTGGTTAAAGCGGCCGCCCGGTAAGTGGCGTGGTATTGGAACGAAGTTCCTTATCGCGCGTTGCGGAAGGGGGCTAGACGGAAAAAATTGGGACGAAAAGTTGTAACGACACATTTCGTAGCAATTCTCGTAGCGGCGTAGTAATTACATGCTACGTCACAGCTACGGTGCTACATCATCAGACACAAAGAGTGAGTATTCGGTGAACATTAAGATTTTTTTTATAACTTAGAAAAATAAAAATTTCTTTACTTATTAATCGAAAGGAACCTCGTTCCATCCCGGTGTCCCTTGACACCTCAGTAGTTTTTTTTTATGTTCACTTGTTACGTCCCATATGACAGGGGGTAAGCCTATCGTCATCGTCATCCTCGCCATTGAGAATTTCCTGATGGCAAAATCTGAATGGCGAAAAATGAACCCGGGAATTGTCATTTAAAAAATAATGGCTCATTAAGATAATTAATGAAGAAACAAATAGATGGAATCAACCGTCAAACAAATTTTAGATTGCACAACATATTTCAATGGTGACAATAATTATTAATATGTCTCAATTTCGTATTTAATAACACTGTTCAATAACGCTAAAATATGTAGTACAAATAATACTACAGATGGAGTAATAATTGCCAAAATAACACAAAGTTAAAACACTTAAAAATATTTGGAACATAAACTCACCGAATATGACCACCGCTTTGTACAAAAATGTTCAGCTGTTATTTTAATTTCGTCCATACAGCGACATTCAGGTCATTTGTCAGTAATGAAAGCATCGTGTCACCAGCTCATAGACTAATCAGACCTTCGCTTGTTTCAGGTTAATGCGGCACGAGCCGAGTGAAAGAGACCGACCATCCCGAGACTCCCTCTAAACGCCTTATATGGAGCGGGACGGGTATACGACGCGCGCTCCGCCGCGAATCAAAACACACAAAAACCGCGGATGTAGGTAATAGCACAGAGCTAACGAACAACTTTTTAATTTTAAACAAGCCAAATTGTAAATTGATTTTGAATTTCGAACGCCTAAATCCGATCAGACTTTTTCCTTCGTGGACTCTTTGGGTGCTTATAAAATGGACTTGCCTTAATTTTTCACAATGGAGAGTGCATAGTTGGGGTCAGCGGTCGTCGCAACCGTGTATAGTACATTAGTATATAATATAAAGGCGGTGGAGACGCGCGGGTGTGATAGAGAAGTGTGGGCGTGTGTGATGCTGCGGCGGCCGCGGTGCGAACTACCCTTAACACAGAAGCTGCCTTGTATGCTCGTCTGACGAATCCGTTCAGGTAAGATTTATATTTTATAGTAATGTTTTTTATTTTTATTATTTATTTATTTATTTACCACAGCTTAACCTATCTTCACAGGAACTTAAACCTAATGCGATAGACAAGAATATATAAATGAATATCATAAATTTGAATTATTATATAAGTATAGTACTTAAGCATCTAATTAACATTTAACATTTGTATCATACATTATCGAATAGTCTTATATTAAGTTAGTTGGGTATTAAGTACCTACGAAGTGCCTACACAGTGACTTCGTAGTATCCGACTTTCAAGTTAGCTTTAAATTTAGTTATAAATTTATATTTGTATTTATTTTAAATTTGCTGTATTAATGCAAAATTCTTAAAAATATCTTAGATATATATTACCATAAATATTAGTTTCTATCTTACTTCAGATTTTCAGCGAGAGTTATAATTTTTTTATATAGATAACTACTTATAAGTACTAAATCAATAATATTTTTTTAAACGACTCCCACTAGGAATATCTCCTGTGTCGCGGGGGTGTTCACAAACATACATTTCACTCACACAATGCACACCCTGAGTCAGAACAAATCTTGAAGATTTGTCGCATGTGGGGATCGAACCCACAACACCAGAGCAACTGAAAGCGGCGAGGCGACCGCTTTAACCACTACACCAATCGTGCACTCATTAATTTTAGTAAATTATGTCTTATAGAATAAATTTCGAGGAAATACGTGGGCTTTTGAATAACAGATTCAGTCAAAGATTGCGTTATATTCAAATTATGAAATACGGGTGTTACTCACGTAATGTTGGTCTATTTAGCCGACCGCGGTTTCGCCTATACTTTCAGGCATCTTCAAGAGAGTGCGATACGTCGCGCCTGAGTCGCAGCCAGTCTTGCACTCAATTCATAATTTAAATAATGTTACAAACTCACGTCAGTTTTAATAAAAATAGTGCGTTATATTTGTTTTAAAATGTTAATTCTTCGTCGTGGCGATGGCAAGTCAAATTTTATTTTGACTTGCCATCGTGGTGAAAGGATTAATAGCCAATTCGCTTTGGAGAACTCGCGAATTGCCCACGGTGCGCCGGACGTTGGAAATTGTTGTGTACATCACTCGAGGAGGCTCCTTTCATGCATCCCAAAAATGTTAATATTTCACTTAAGTAAAACACGACAAAGTCTTTTCACCTAAACTAAATTTTAAATCAGCAAAGCGTTTTGGTTTCCTTAATAAATCAAGCCTACTTAAGCTTAAGTAATAATCCGTGTTCTTGTCAAACTAGTTAGCTGGAAACGTGGCACACTTGTGAATTTATTTAATAAAATTCCTTTTACAATTTCCTTTTGATGACATTAAGATTTTAAAAAACTTTTTGAAAGGTTCCCTTTATTTTGATGAACATATAAAAATAATAGTGCTTCCTCGATGGTCTAGTGTTTAGCGTATGCGCCTCTCACTGCGAGGATTTGGGTTCGATTCCCGGGTCGAGCCAAATGTTCTTTGTGAAAATTCACAATAGCAGCACGGAGTTGGAATTGTGTCTGGTGGATGGCGATAGGCTCACCCCCTATCCCGTGGGACCTAAACATAACAGGTGAAGTGTGGGTGTTGTACCTTTGCCACTCCCTTTTGGGTAATATAGGCTTGATGTTATATTATATCAAAAAATGGCCTAGTTCCTATCTCTTCTTATTATTATCTTTTAGTTTTTAGTTTAGTTTACATGAACTTGTGTTTCTTGTATGTGGGTGCATGGCTGGCGTAGTGGTTGAAGCGGTCGCCTCGCTGTTTTCAAATGCGCTGGTGTCGTGGGCTTCGGTACAATTATTTGTGAGATACGCAAAGATTTGTTCTGACTTTGGGTGTGCTGTGTGTGTGAAATGTATATTTGTGAACACCTCCGCGACACAGGAGTTATTACAAGAGCGACCGCCGTTTAAAAAAAAAACATTGAGCTTGTTTTAGCAGATTTCAAATGATATTGAGCTCTAATTAATTAATAATTGATATTATTATACGGGTTGATTTATTAAACCTGTTTTTACACTCTCTAATCTAATGCCAATCATAAACATTTCACTAGTACAAAACTATGGTAATATATAGCTATTTTTTTAGTTTCCCTGTAAAAGCTGATTTCAATACTGTTTTCTGAAAAATCTTTTCAATTAAAATAATAAAACTGGTGAGGTGAAAAGTGAGTAAGGGGTGCTAAAACTATAGCTAAGAATAACCTTTTAGCCAATTTAATTAAGCAAATGATGAACTAAAAACTTACTATATAATTATTTTATTTAAAAAGCATAGTAATTTTTGAAAATTGAACTAAATTCCAATATCTTAAATGACATGAGAGAACTTGTTTTTTTGTATTCATAGATGACGCATAATATCGACCTAGATTTCATTCAGTTATATCTAACGACATTAATACTGTTTTATTGTCTAGTTTTATGCCTGCCCCATATTTGTTCTGACGTCATCAGTGATGTCATAGGCTGTTTCTACTTCATGGATAAAATTAATAAGCAATGTAATCTTGTGGGTGCTATTTTATTTATCTATCTTAATAGCTTTATGGAAAGTGGTTCGGTTTGTTTTTAAGGTTCCGTAGCCGAATGGCAAAAAACGGAATCCTTATGAATTCGTCATGTCTGTCCGTCTGTCCGTCCGTATGTCACAGCCACTTTTTTTCCGTAACTATATAAGAACTATACTGTGGAAACTTAGTAAGTAGATGTATTCGGTGAAATTTTTTTTTTTCTAAACTGAAAAGTTTGCGCGAAAGACGCTTCCAACGTGGAAAAATGTGTCCCTTCCCCCTCCCGTAACTTCTAAAATATGGAATGATAAATGTAAAAGTAATATATTATGATGTACATTACCATGCAAACTTCCACCGAAAATTGGTTTGAACGAGATCTGATAATAAGTTTTTTTTTAATATTATTATACGTTACGCATTTTACCTTTCATTCAATCAACTCCAATATAATAAAGAATAAAGAAAAACATTTATTTAGATGTATAGTGGTACGGAACACTACGTGCGCGAGTCCGACTCGCACTTGGCCAGTTTTTTTTAAGGCTACTAGCACACACACGGTGGATGCAACTAGACATTTATTTTAATTAATTCTAGACGTGGATTGTATTTATTTCAAAGCTTCCAAAATAAAATTGAGATCGTAGATTGCAGTTTGTCTGTCTATATAGACCTTAAAATAAACAGTAAACACATATTATTATTATTATATCCTTTTTGCTATCTTTAACGCAGCAAAAACGTCCCATTAAGTTACTTCTATCTTATTCTTCGTACAGAAATAGTCTGAAATCGATCGGTCTCTGTCACTCCTGACCTAGCATGATTAGACAAAAAGTGACAAACATAGCTGTGTCGAGGTCAGGCTACGCTATCAATCGTTGTGTCCATCACTCTATAGTGTAACACTGTTGAAGTATCAATGTAAACATAATATCATGAGAACCAGATTTAGCATGTAGGCGGTGTTTGAGTTTATTATTATTTTATTTTTTATTTATTTTAAAACTTAATGTACAATATCGCACATAGGCGGACTTAATGCCATAGGCATTCTCTACCAGTCAACCTTTGGGTGATGCTGAGAGTAGGGTAGTAGGTGCAAAAGTTAAAGTTTTAATTATGAGAAGAGCAGAGCAAAATAATTATGATTACACATAGGTACTTAACACATACTATATATGATTACACAAATAACCAAATATACAATACATATATGAAAAAAAATATATATAAATGATACATAAACATCTACATATACAATATATACATAATTAAAATACAGATTATACATATACAATATACATATATAGTATACTAATACATATCACATATAATACTAACAATGATGAGTTGATTCCTTATATTCGTCAAATAGTAGAGAACGTACCCTAACCTTAAACGCATAACGGTTTGTGGACATCCTGATTTCAAGAGGTAGCGCATTCCATAAAAGGACAGACTGAACAAAGAAAGAAGAGTTGAGAAATCCAGAAGTGTGAGAGGGACAGAGAAGGAGAAGATTGTTTGAAGAACGTAAGTTTCTGTCGTGGTTGGAGCAGAGATATTGGAAGTATGGTGTCAGGTAAGAAGGGGGTGATGGGGAATTTAAAATAGAGTACAGTGTTGTAAGAGCTCGCTGATTACGACGTTGTCGTATAGGCAACCAATTTAATTTTAAACGATATGAGGACACATGGTCATATTTTCTAAGGTTAAAAATAAATCGAATGCAATTATTTAGAAGTCGGTCATATTTGTTGAGGAAATCTGCATTCAGGTCAAAAAAGCACACATCACCATAGTCGATTGTGGGAAGGATAAGAGTTTGCACAAGCATTACCTTAGTATTTGAAGGGAGAAAATTCTTCAGGCGATAAAGAGCGCGAAGAGCTCCCGTAACTCTTTGGCTAACGTTAGTGACGTGAGCTTGCCAATTGAGTGTGGAATCGATGTGCAGACCAAGGTTTTTAACAGTAGGGCAGAAAGGGATTGTTGTCCCGTTAAATACAACCGGTGGCAACATACCTATATCGAACCTGCTGATCATGCGATTACTGCCTATCACGATTGCCTGACATTTGTTCGGGTTGACTGTCAATCCAAATTCTTTTGACCATTCTTGTAAAATGTCCAGGTTATGATTTAAGTCACAGATTGCTTGCGAAATGTTTTCAACCTTGGCCTGGCAGTAGAGCTGCAAGTCATCGGCATACAGATGATACGCACATTGAAATTTATGAGTTAAGAAATTAATAAAAATAGAAAAGAGTAAAGGAGAGAGTATGCCACCTTGAGGAACCTTGATATTATCTATGGTATAAATCTATGTGCCGGAAATAGTAGTGTATCCGGTCTTCTTTTTGTGATAGCTGCTAAGGTGTAAACGTTGTTGTGGAACTGTTCAATAAAGAAATACAGATTGGTCATAAAATCTTTGCATTTTATTTATAAATCACATCAAACACATATTATGTTATTGTGTTTTTACGTTTCAATAAGTGCTGAATTATCATCATTTAGCCACGCGTAGTCCACTGCTGGACATAGGCCCCTCCCAATTTGCGCCACAACACCCGGTCCTGCGCCTTCCGCATCCAGTCCCCTCCAGCGACCTTCTTCAGGTCGTCAGTCCACCTGGCAGTGGGGCGTCTTGCCTTACGGTTGCCGAGTCGCGGTCTCCATTCTAGGACTCGTTTGCTCCAACGGCTGTCGGTCCTTCGGCATACGCGCTGGATTAAAAGAGTTAATACTTTTCGTTATTATAATCCCATATCCAATTAATTGGGTAAGTTAACAAAAAGAGTTTAAGAAGTTATGTTTTTTTCAAATAGCTTAGTAGTAATTTGCAATAACTTTTTAATGACCTACGTCCGGCGCACCCTGGGCAATTCGCGAGTTCTTCAATAGGCTAATCCTTTCACCACGATGGCAAGTCAAAATAAAATTTGAATCAGCCATCGACACGGCGAAGATGAAGAAGAAGACTTATTACTAGTATTCTTGTTATGCTTAATTCTCTTGTGTTAGTGTACAATAATTATACTCAAAATTAATAAAATAAAGTTACATGAACTAATACTATTCAAACTTACGTGAGATGACATTCTACTACAGAATAAACGGGTTACTGACGTATTATTGGTACTCTACTCTACTGGTGGTAGAGCTCTTGTGAATGAGCTCGAGGGTGGCAGCACCACCGTCTCACCTTTAACCTGCCGCCAAATAGTAGTGCTTCCATTACTGTGTTCCGGTTTGGTGGCGAGATCAGGCCATGAAATTACTGGCACATGAGGCATAACACCGTAGTCCTCAGCTGTAGCGACGCATCTACAATCTACTTTTGTGGATTGTTGATGTCCATGGGCTGTACTCCACTTACCATCAGGTGGACTACACGTTCGTTCGCTGTGGGCGTAGAATAAAAAAAAAAAAAAAAAATATTGTCGGGATATATGCCGGTACCGGTTTCTATAATTATTATGTTATTGATTTGATGATTAACATGAACTAACTAGCTGATTCCCATGGGTTTACTCGCCTAAAACGTTACTACTCCGCTCCCATCGCGTCGTTAAGTGTGATGTTATATAAGTAGCCTTTTTTAACACGCTTATATTAGCTTCACCTGTATGTTTGTTTGTTTGTTTGTTTGTTTGTTTGTTTGTTTGTATGTAACCGACTCCTTTGGACTCGATTTTGACCCACTTTAAACGGACAGATTTAATTCAAACTTTCTACACTTGTAAAGAATCAGCGACAATATAATAATTTCATAAATTTATCTCATTATCCTGATTAGGATCGCCAGGATTAAAAAAAAACTAAAAAACACGCTTTTAAATAACATCAAACTAAAAAGTGAAACATAAATATAGTTTAAAAAAACTAAAAAAACACGCTTTTAAAGCACATCAAACTAAAAAGTGAAAAATAATTCTTATTATAACCTGAAAATAATAATAAACGAAAAATACTAGTACTATTGTGAAAAAAAGCGTGGGGCGCTCTGTGCCATATTTTTCGTCTATCGAGCGACCCACGCTTTTTTTTTTCACAATAGTACTAGTATTTTTCGTTTATTATTATTTTCAGGTTATAATAAGAATTATTTTTCACTTTTTAGTTTGATGTGCTATAAGCGTGTTTTTTTAGTTTTTTTAAACTATATTTTTTTATGGTGGATAGGCTCGCGTTTGACCACGATCTCACCTGATGGTAAGTGATGATGCGGTCTACGGTGGAGCACGCTTACCTATGAGATACCTATTGACTCTTGCTTTGAAGAGATCCAAGTTGTACTCATGCGGAAACACAGACTCGGGCAAGGCGTTCCACTCTTTGGCAGTTCGCATTTGTACTCATGCGGAAACACAGACTCGGGCAAGGCGTTCCACTCTTTGGCAGTTCGCATAAGAAATGTATAGCCTTTCTCAATAAACAGGCAAACAACAATATTTTATATTCGGACCTGTAGTGTCCAGGTTTCTGACATCAGCGTGTAAAACCAAAAATAACAAACAAATTCTTCAGTTTTATAATATTAGTAATTAGTATACCTACTACTAATTATTTTTATAGAAAATTTTAATTTCTGTATAAGTAAAGTGTCGATACATAATTTATTTATTTCGAAGACCAATTTACGCGTTAATTAATACCTTCAAACAATAACTTGAGTATTAAAATTAATGTGACATTATAACAAAACAAAATATTTTTCGTCTTAACTATATTTTGTATAAAATATAATTAATGTTTTAATTAGGTATGGCCTTCATACCTAATTAATACATTAATTATATTTTATACAGTATTAAGGTTGAAAAATTAAGAATCCAAAAGGATTCGAACCTGCATCCCCTAGGTAAAAGATCCAGGTGCTTTGCCAATTCAGCCATGGATTCGTATGCTGCTTGATTTTAAATTTCAACCATTTGTGCTAGCGTTATAGGTATATATACTTAGCTGTACGAAACTTACTTAGTTTCAGCGCCAACTGTGTTATGAAAGTCACTTAGTCACATACAGTACGTTTGGGTTCAGACCAACTTGATACCGTCTTTAAACTGCTTTAAAATATTACAAGTATTAATAAATAAATACAAAATAATAATAATAAATTACATTATGCGTCATAAAATTCCTCCGCATCGCTGTCCACAGCGGATGCCGTGGCCAGAAGGCTGGCAGCATTGCCACGTTGAATGGCAATGCTAATTCGCTGGGCGAAGTAAAAACCGTCAATTAGGCAATATTATTAATGTTTTAATAGTATTAATTATATTAATTAAACTATATTTATTATTTGTTAACGGCTTGTTAATTCTTCTTGACATTTGAATTTAAACTTATCAAAGACTTGCTTATTTTCTGAGAAACTGGCAAGGTCCTCAAAGATTCTGAAATTTCAGTTCGTAATATCTATTTTGGGCAAAGAGACTAATATTATGTTAGTTACCCAACATTTTGAGGTAGACTAAAGTTATGCAGCTAGTTACTTGCAATAATATTTTGACTAATTCCATTTTGATCACCAGAATTTCTATTAAAACGGCGATATAGATTAAAAATATGATTCCGCCCAGAACGCCATCGGTCCTGCTTGCGATTGAAGATTGTTTGAAAGTCTAACAACTAGTATATCAATGATCGTTTCACTACGTGCTTCGTTCTGGAGGATCGCTGGCAACCGCTCCGCCTAAAATACTGATTTGCAGCTGAATCTGTTTGACTATAAGCCGACCCCAATTTAATTGGGAAAGTCTCGGCAAACGATAATTCTTAGTTACTTTAATATGTCATAACCAGGCAATTAAATCCAGAAAAACATACATTACTAAAAACTGCCTTCATTTTGGACAAGTGGTTTTTTTTTATGGTAGATAGGCTCGCGTTTGACCACGATCTCACCCGATGGTAAGTGATGATGCGGTCTACGGATGGAGCACACTTACCTATGAGATACCTATTGACTCTTGCTTTGAAGAGATCCAAGTTGTACTCATGCGGAAACACAGACTCGGGCAAGGCGTTCCACTCTTTGGCAGTTCGCATAAGAAATGTAGAAGCGAAACGCTAAGTGCGTAATGGTGGAATATCGTATCGTATGGTTATGGCTCTCACGAGGCCTTGGGTACGATTCCCGGGGTGGGAAAAGTGTTATTCGCGATTTTTTTGTTCAATACCAGCATGGGGTTGGATTTGTGCCGATAGATTCAGCTCCTATCACTTAGGACCTAAACATAACAGGTGAAATATGGGTGTTAGACACCTCTGCCACACCCTTCTGGGTAATATAGGCGTGATGTTATGTTATTCAAACCTATTTGGGGTGCTTTAAGTGTGTGGAATGTATTGTGGTGAACACCTCCGCGATACAGGTATTATTTCTAAATAAAAATAATAATAAAACGTTTATTTCAGATTAAAGATTCATAGTATGTTAAACAGTGAGAAATATGTCGAGATTATTACATAAAAATAAATATATCAAAAAAAAAAACAAATAATAGAAATTCATGCATGTCAATAATAAAATTCTAATTCATCTAATTAATTTATTTTCATAAGATCATAGGTTGGTACAAGCATGCATTATACAGATGTTCTTAGGACACTAAGTTCAGCTATGTCTCGCCCTTAAGGCATAATGAGAAATAATTTTTTATTGATATTAGATAGAAATAGAGAAATAAATATAATATAATCTAGATACACAGATTAATTCAAACAAACACAAAATAAATTTAGTCAAGTCCTAATAAAAGCGGGTGTCGTATTGATTTAAAAAAATAATAAAAATTGAGAGAAGCAATGCCCAAAAACATAATTCTTCAGTATAGCCATGAATCTCGTCCTAAAATATTAATTTATTAGCAAAGCATTCCAGAGTTCAATATCTAAATAGGGCTGTATTGTAATTGGGTTATGCCAGAGCTTTTCTCGCTTGTGTTCGCTGGCATCGTGCCCAAATATGGTGATAGGCTTATTATCAATTTTGTTCAGACTTGCTCAGGCTGAGGTCAATAGCATTTGGAAGTCGGGAAACTGTGTCCTTCGAATGTTATGATTTCATCTATTTTTGTGAAAGACGTCTAGTGATCTGTCTGAATCTCATATAGGTTTAGGTTTAAAGATCTTTATACTCAATAAAAACATAAGTCACTTACATGAGAACAATTAATTTATATAAAATTAAGTTTTATATTCGTCGTTTAGAGATTTATGATTTACGATTTACCCACCTAATGCATTTAAAATATACTAAATACCAAATTTTTTTTTTTTTATACTACGCCCACAGCGAACGAACGTGTAGTCCATCAGATGGTAAGTGGAGTACAGCCCATGGACATCAACAATCCACAAAAGCAGATTATAGATGCGACGCTGCAGCCGAGGACTACGGTGTTATGCCTCATGTGCCAGTAATTTCTGGCCCTGATCTCACCACCATACCGGAACACAGTAATGGAAGCACTACTATTTGGCGGCAGGTTAAAGGTGAGACGGTGGTGCTGCCGCCCTCGAGCTCATTCACAAGAGCTCTACCACCAATTAGTTGAATATCTAAAAGTATATAAATACTTAACATAACATAATATAACATGCCACGATGGTCTAGTGGTTAGCGTATGCGCCTCTCACTGCGAGGTGTCGGCTTCGATTTCCGGGTCAGGCAAAGTTTGATTTGTGAACTTGTCTTCAGGAAATTTACAATAGGAACACAAAATTGGAATTCGATAGATTCTGCCCCTATTTCATTGGACCTAAAATATGACAGGTGAAGTGTGGGTGTTGTCCAAGTTTGCCACACTCTTCTGGGCGTGATGTTATGTTAGGAGCCTCTCCGAATGACGTACACAACGATTCCCTTCGTCCGGCGCACCCTGGGCAATTCGCGTGTTCTCCAAAACGAATTGGATAATCCTTTCACCAAAAATTTGACTTGCCATCGACACGACGAAGAAGAAGAAGAAAATGTTATGTAATACCCAAAAGGATATGGCAGAGCCACGACACCCACACTTCACCGAGGTGAGCGTATCCCTATTTACCAGAACTCGTGCCCTTACTGCAAATTTTCTTTCTGAAAAATGTCGAATAACACTTTCGACAATCCGTGGCTCAATATTGAAACCTTAAGGTATAAGATTTTACATTCTACCGTACCAATGAGGCAGTATGTTATATATATGTTACGGTGAATGTCATAAATTGTATAAATATTAATAATAACCGGTGTTTTTTTTTTAATAATTACCACATGATTTGCTAAATGTGATTATTATATTAACATTTTCACTTATCACGGTACTTTATTATGTCAATCTAGTCTTTGGCAAGCATTCCGATCCTGGTCACAATTTAAAAAACCGGCCAAGTGGCTGTCGGGCCACGCGCAGTAGGGTTCTAGGTAGCTAGAATAGTCGTAACAATATATTTCGACTTAAAAGGGATTTACTATCTGTATTAAACAAGTAACATCTTCATACAAGTCATTACTTTTATGGGTATTCTTCGTGATTAAAGGTGAAAGTGAAAGGTTTTTGTAATTTGCACGAATTATTCTAAGTAACTGCATTTTACACTTTGGACCCCTATTCCTCTTGAACTAATGAAGTGAACTTATCCGCTATAGTTTTCCTTTAAAGTTCAATACATGAACTACCGACACAATTTTATTCAGATTTTGGGATCCAGTAGTTTAGCTTTTAGAGGGGGGGGACGCTCTACTCGAACAAAAATTTGCTCTTTAAAGTTAATTATCTCGCAAACGGATCTCTAAATCAAAAAACTGTCTTAGCAACCCCTAAACGTTTTTAAAAGTCCTATCTATCAATACCCCACACTATGGGGTAGGCGACAAAAAAAAACATCCCTACTTTACATGTAGGGGAGCTACCCGAAAAAAAAATATTTTTCCAAACTTTTTGCATGCAACTGAAATTTTGCATAAACATGTATAGTTAACATACATGTTTATGCAAAATTTCAGGTTTCTAGCACCAACGGTTTCGTCGCTATGCCTCGGACAGACGGACGGACAGACGGACATGGCGAAACTATAAGGGTTCCTTGTAGGTACTACGGAACCCTAAAAATGGCATCAAAAAAGTGGACAAATATTTAAAAAACCGTGATACTCATGTTCAATTATTTTGCATTTTCCAATAATGCCCTCAACCTGCAGGTAAAGGATTATCCATTAATTATGGGACAACCTGTGTACTCAAAGCGTACAGGTTTCTTATACTCTTATCTACTTTTGTTTTATTTAAATATTTTTAATTTGATTCCGACCGTCGTCTCTCAGACTATCAGAAAATCAGCACAGCAGAGCTTTGTTGCACTGCAGCTTATGGCTTTCTTTCTGACAAATTTATTGTTAAGTATTTTAAGTTTAATACATTTTTTTTCGTCTGAATAAATATGTTTCTTTCTTTTCTTTCTTTATCTTATACCTATAGATTTTAAAAGGGACTTTAGTTTAGCTTAAGATTTCCAAGATCATACAGCCTCCTCCATATATCGATCGCCAGCTCGGGTTATACGACAGCGATTAGCAGGCTTTTTCCATGCACATTGCGACCAGTCTCTTGCCAACTTGGCAGACTTGGCACAGACCCGTTACCCATTTTCCGTCAGTCCCGATGTCACAAAACTTCTTAATCTAAGGTTTAAACCTTTCTTTCTTCTTTTAACCCTTATTTTTGTACCCGCGAGGCAGATTTTTTTTTTTATACTACGCCCACAGCGAACGAACGTGTAGTCCACCTGATGGTAAGTGGAGTACAGCCCATGGACATCCACAATCCACAAAAGCAGATTATAGATGCGTCGCTGCAGCTGAGGACTACGGTGTTATGCCTTATGTGCCAGTAATTTCAGGGCCTGATCTCACCACCAAACCGGAACACAGTAATGGAAGCACTACTATTTGGCGGCAGGTTAAAGGTGAGACGGTGGTGCTGCCGCCCTCGAGCTCATTCACAAGAGCTCTACCACCAGTAAATGTAACTGTTATACAACTAGAGACGCATCATCATCATTATCAGCCTATAGCAGTCCACTGCTGGACATAAAAGCCTCTCCCAAGGTGCGCCAGAGTTCACGGTCCTGTGCCTAAATACATAGAAACGCATAAATATCAAGAAAGCGTAGCCAGATTTTTGCACCTATAAATTTAAAAAATGCACCTATTAATGTCAAAACGCTAACCTGTTAAAACTCGTTAGCTATTCGCAACAGATTGACATTTAATTAAATTCCATAAACTAACATTCTTATAGCAAAGCAACATACTAGGCGGCTAGTAACATTTAAAAGGAGGTTTATTTATTTTGATACAATTTACCAAATAATACTAACACGTCACATAATTTATGTATTTATATGTGTGGGTGGCACGCTGACATTTCATATAAAATAGACAACTAAGCCGTCGTTCTTTGTTGTATGAAAACAGTAAACAAAATCAAACTTTGCGCTGGGTCATTTCAGTGGGCAAAACTTGGTTTATTTGAGTTTCAAGTGAACCAAGCTAACTGAAAATAAATCCAAACTTTAATCTCTTATTTATTCCCTTTTTAGGGTTCCGTACCTCAAAAGGTAAAAACGGAACCCTTATAGGATCACTTTGTTGTCCGTCTGTCTGTCTGTCTGTCTGTCTGTCTGTCTGTCAAGACCTTTTTTGTCAGGAACGCGTGGAGGTATCAAGCTGAAATTCATATCAAATACTCAAGTCTATGGTCTCTTGGAGCTGTGAAAAAATCAAACTTCTAAGTCAACGAGATCAAAAGATACTCCCGTTTATGCCGCAAATTTTCGACACTCGCAAGGGAATCAAAACCTACAGGGTACTTCCCGTGAACTCAGAATCTTGAAATTTGGTACGAAGCAACGTCTTATAACACAGATAAAGGAAAAATTGCGAAAAGCATAAATTTTTAGTTACATCATATAATAAAAATATTTTTAATAATTTTAAACTTATTACCCCTTTACTCATGAACGCGTAGTGGTATTATATTGAAATTCTTAACAAATACTCAAGTCTATAATATCTTTAAGCTGTAACAAAATCAAACTTCTACGTCAACGCAATCAAAAGATACAGCAATTAAAGCCACATATTTTGAAACTCGCAACTACTCGCAAGGGAATCAAAACCTAAAGGATACTTCCAGACGACCTGGAATCTTAAAATTTGGCATGAAGCAACGTTATAAAGTACACATATAGGAAACATTCCGAAAATCTTAAATTTTTAGTTACATCACATAGTATATTTTTTTTAATAATCATAAGGGTGATTCCTGAGAGAAGCGTTCCTGGCGTAAGATCCATGGCATTTTTTTTTTTCAAGTTTTGTGAAAACAAAAAATATGTAGCAAAAGAGAGCTTAAAAACAAACTTTTCTATCCATAAGGCACTCACGTAAACATAATAGTTTCGGAAATAAAAATATGTTTGTTTTGGGTCGCCACGGATCTCACGTAGAAAACCATGGATCTTAGGTAGCATATGAAATACGAGGCGGCATAGCTTAAAAGTCGTTTATTTTAAAGAATATTAAACGAAATTGTAAATAAAACATCATTTGTCTAGTAATAATATTTTTATTCACTTAATCAGCAAAAACAAAATCAACAAAAGTTAGAATAATTATAAAAACGTGTTTAATTTTAACAAATAATATCCAGTCTTTAATAAAAGTCTTTAAAATCACCCATATTCACTTAAACGTATTGATAAGCAATTATTATAATAATGTTATATGATTCTTATTAAAAAATAGAAACATTGACCTGAAACGATCCAAAATCAAAAAATCTCTTTCATCCTCATAGGTATTTATTTTTAATTAATTTGATGTAAAGCCTGGAAATGTAAACCAAACTATCGCAAATTTTTGTTTATATATGTTTTGGTATAATAGTATAATAAAAACAATAAAAGCTACATGAAATTTAAATCATATTTTAACAGTCTTTAAGTTTCTAAAACAACCATGATTACTTACTAGACAACAATCACAATAATTATACGTAATTCTTATAAAAATAGCAACATAAATGGCGTAAACCTATCCTTAATCAACAAAAAACGATACATAACTCTCTATCAGTCTCATAATTACTCATAATTAATTTAACGTTAAACCTAGTAATCAAATTAAACTGGTTCAAATTTTTGTTTGTACCTTTTTGGTATAATAGTATAATAAAAACAATAAAAGCTACATGAAATTTAAATCATATTTTAACAGTCTTTTAGTTTCTTAAACAACCATGATTACTTAGACAACAATCACAATAATAATACGTAATTCTTATAAAAATAGGAACATCCATGGCGTAATTCTATCCAAAATCAATAAAAAACAATACTTAACCTTTTACCTGCATGCCATACTGCTTGATGCACTTTCATTGTGCCTCTGAAGTTTGGCAGGACACGAGGAATCAAGAGGTCTTTCTTAAATATACTATAACTCTAAAAAACACTTTCATTAATTGACATCATTAGTAAATAGATAAATAGCAAGAACAGTGTCAGTCTACAAGTCTTTGGCAGAACTCGCCAGCGTACACGACAAAGATCCATGGCCGAAAACAAAGATCCGTGGCTTAAAACCCACGGATCTGCGCCCACGGATCTCACGACAATTTACATTTTAGGATATAACAATGAATCTATTAATAATATTATACCTATTTTTACTTGAAAGTTTACTCAAGGATATAAGTATTCATGATCTTAAAGCATTAAGGTGAAACTATTTTCAACTACGTAGTAAAACAAGCCATGGAATGTATTAACCCTGTAGGACAAAAACGTGTAGTAGTCAAAGAACTCACCTAACTTCTTTTGCGCGAAACTGAGCGACACCACCTTTACGTCTGAGCATTGCCAATAAACTGGCAATGTGTCGAACCAATCGCGAGATGCCTACCACATTCGAACCGAATTTGGTTGCTATAGTTACGTCGCACGGTTGAAACGACGCCCGCCGCGTGACATGTTTTTGAATGACTATAGCTACTATAAGTTTTATTTTTTTATAACAGTTTGATTATAATAGGATAGCAGCACTTTCTAGGTATTCAAAAATATATGAAATAATATAAAGCTATAAGCGTAGACAAAATAAATCGTCATTACAAAGTACAGGTTACGCGTGTGACACGTAAAATTCAAGCTAAATCACCCCGTTTTTCAGTTTCAAATGGATTTTAAACCAATTTTCAGTTTTACATTGTTATTTTAATCAATAGGCCTCATTACTATAATAGTCAAGGAATCGTATGAGTGCTAATTAAGTTATGTATGTCTATTATTATAGATAATATTACGATGTGACCGTCAAAATTTAGCTTCCCAGGAATCACCCATAAACTTACTAGCTGACCCAGCAAACGTTGTTCAGCGATTAAAAAAAAAATCAGATGTTGGCCGATTCTCAGACCTACCCGATATGCACACAAAATTTCATGCAAATCTGTTCAGCCGTTTCGGAGGAGTTTGGAAACAAACACCGCAACACGAGAATTTTATATATTAGACTTGCTGACCCAGCAAACGTTGTTATGCGATTAACAAAAAAAAATAAAAAAATAGATTTTGGCCGATTCTCAGACCTACCCGATATGCACACAAAATTTAATGCAAATTGGTTCAGCCATTTCGGAGGAGTTTGGAAACAAACACCGCGACACGAGAATTTTGATAATGTTTTCATATATGTATTGACAATGTACCGTCAGCTTTCCACATTGTTATGTTATGGATTTCATTTAGCAATAAAAATACCATAACTTTTACTTATATACCTACAGGTTTGTACGGAACCCTCGGTGCGCGAGTCTGACTCGCACTTGGCCGGTTTTTTTATTTTTTGACGATAGGTGGACATTTTTGGAATTTAATTATATAACGCGAAAAAGTCTACATATTCACTATACACATCTTCATTATAAAATAACGGGGATCCGAGATAAAACGAGAATGTTAACCATTTTTTTTCAAGATGGTGGCGAAAGCTCATAGGAAATTGACGTCGATAACTTCTTGAGCATGCTTTTTAAGCTTCATGTACAACATATCCAAAATTCAGCTTACTAAGTTTCATTAGCATTTACGAAACGTTAATTTTCTTGTACTATACCGTTTCATGAAACAAAAAAGTTTGTATAGAATATCGTTTATAGAATATAATAAAATAGAATCAAGAGTGAGATTTTTTTGAAATAGATATTCTATTCTAAAAAAGTTTGTAAGTCTATATAACCTTTCAGCTTTCAGTCAACTTCATTCGCCATCCGTAAAACTATAATATCAGAAATAGCCTACGACTGGGTGAATGCCCGCTCTCAAAAGGTCATAGGTTCAATTCCAAGCCGACGATAAACCCACGGAACTTACAAAGTTGGAGTTAAGCGGGATATCATTAAATCCTCGATTCCTGGGAAAATCTGTTAAGGCAAGAGTTTGCTATTAGGGAAATTGTGTGGCGAAAAGGTCCAGGCGCTAGTGACGATTAACAAAAACTAAATATATTTAATTAAATTTATAAAATTACGTGTGTCTTATACCACAGTAAAGCTTATATAAATAGGTATAACACATTTATTTTTTTTGCTGATTTTATTATTTATGTAAATATTTACATTACTAACCTAACTACAATTTAATCTATAAAAATAATTAAATAAATACCTAACTATATATACATCACATAAAAATAAATACGTCCGCACGCTCTCGACTCTCGACCGCAGGTTACCTGCGGTGCCCAGAAGGCTGGCATTGCCATGTTGTATGGTAATGCTGATCTTTTTTTGATCCTTTTATTTTTTTTTTAAATATTGTACTAAATCACTAAAAATATTTTTGTTTGGTGCTACTTATCTTTGGGCCCTAAAGATAGGTCTAACTCCAAGCAAAAGTCAAACAATATTATGAGGAGGGTTGCCGCTAAGTGATTATATCTCTTCGCTGACTCGTTTTACTGTTGCCGACTGAATTCCTAGCCACTCAACATTTCAACCTTGTTTCTGTATAGTGTAGAAAGTCATATATTAATTTCAGACTTCAAACATAACATTTGCAAGTAAATAAAACGTTTTTGAAAACGTGATTACGGCATTCCTCACCTTATTGCGCCTGAAGCATTTCGCATAGCAACAAAATGTTTCCGCAATATCGTATTGGAATAACCCGTGCGTGCATACGACATAAACAAACGAAGCTCGTAAACTGAATGATGGACGAACTGAAATAAAGGCGAGATTGTAAATCAATAGCACGTCAAACAATAACTACTTCTTGGTACTGAGTAGGATTTTTGTAAGTTGCGATATCGCCAAAATTCTTTAGCCGCAGTTTTCTTACCTCCCTCTTATTCACTCAATTAATGTTTGAACGGGACAGAGAGATCAAAGCTGTCAAATAAAACAATTAAATTACAGAATAACCCATCAGAGTACCCTACTTTTAAATTACTTCGATAAAGAAAGCGATACTTTTTTATGTTTGTCTATCAATTTGTATGTCATTTGTGAACCGATTAAAAATTATTATATTATTTGAGAGCTGTATTGCTGAAATGGTTTCAAAGACATTAAGTCAGGATCTGATGATAGAATCCCAAAGAATTTTATAGGTTTTGTATATTTCCTGAAGCTATATACCACTGACTATTATGTCGATTAACTCAATCCTGTCCATCCAAAGGTTGCCTGGAAGAGATCACTTAATAGTGATAAGGCCGCCCATTGTGCATACTTAGATAAGACTCTTCTATAAATTGTATTTAATCTGTGTGTACAATAAAGAATTTTCTATTTATCTATCTATCTATATAGAAGCTATTTTATCAACTAGCAGTTAGCACCTCATATTGCTGACCTCATGCTGGAGTACGTTGATAACTCCTTATTTATGTGTGTTATCTAACACCTCTGAAAATTGGACAAAATACCGCAAAAAGTTGGGTAATAGTTTGAAGTCAGTGCAAAATTTAAAAATCTGAATCGTGAACGTATCGTGAAGCTTTGTTTAGATGAAACGTCATTAACATTGGGACCATTGGATAGTGTAATTGCTCCTGGCGTTCTATCTAATGTAAAAAAAAAATAAAAAAAATAAATAAATAATAAAATAAAAACTTGACAATGTTGTCAGCCAAACCAAAAACAGTGCCTGTTTCTAGGCTATTTTGCCAAGCTATAGCTAAACGTCTGTTTTGCACGGTGATGGTGAAATCGGCACGAAACATTGAACGTGTGAGAGTCGGAGTAAGAAGGAACGCCGGTTAACCGCGGATTAAGAAATTTGGTGTGATTTGGCTTACTTTTATTTGCTTATCTCGACCGAGTACTCGGTATAAGTAATCAAGCCATAGTATTCACTTATCTACCTATAGTTTTGTTTTTTTATTTAAAAGTTTGACCATACTAGAAGGTTTAATCTTAGAAATACTCATATTCTAAGGCCTAATCTGTTACTAGAATAATTATAATATGCTAAGAAACAGTTCAAAATTGTTTGAGTGCACGGTTGACGTAGTGGTTAAAGCGGTCGCCTCGCCGCTTTCAACTACGCTGGTGTTGTGGGTTCGATCCCCACACGGGACACATCATTCTTTGTGTGATCCGTAAAGATTTGTTCCGATTTTGCGTGTGTGAAATGTATGTTTGTGAACACCCCCGCGACACAGGAGTTTTACCTATCGCTTTCCCATCTGAGCTATCCAAGCGACATTCCAAATCCACGATGCATTTCTTAACACGATAGGACGGAATCCTAAGGTCGTGGGTTCAAGCCTCGCTTTAAGTCTAAAACATTTTTGAACTGTTTCTTAGTATTGAATTGCTAAGCATGGCTAAATGGTATATACAAATAAATTAGGAACTATAATATGAAATAAAAATTCTTTACAAATCCTTTACAGATTTAATTACATAAATTCAAACCACAAATCGTGCTCCCAATATCAAAAGCCTGATATTATAGTACACAATTGTACCACTAGATGTCGCTCTTTCAGTGTAACGAACTCTGCAAATCTTTCGACGGAAGCCATATTGGATTTATGAAGCGCGCGAAACGAAATTATTTCAAGGTTTTGGTAAAAAAATAAAACAAACGGCCTGGAGGTATTTAATTTTGAGATTTACTTTGGATATAAATCTTTTTCTCTTGATTTATTTCATAATGTGCCTACTTGAAGCTTTTACATTAAACTTACCGGCGCGAACTGTTAACTATTCATATATTATAAGACGACCGGATGGCGGAGTGGGTAGTGTACCTGCCTGCGACGCCGAGGTCGCGGGTTCGATTCCCACTTAAGACAAATCTTTGTGTGCATGAACATGGCGGTTTGTCTTAGTCTGGGTGTTTCTATGTATAATAAGTATGTATTTACAAATGAAAAGTATATATGTATAAGTATCAGTTATTCTAGTACCCATAGTACAAGCTCTGCTTAGTTTGGGACTAGATGGCGTTGTGTGTAAGTTGTGAGATATTTATTTATTATTTTAAAAGATTTCATTATTCTGTCTCATTTGTCTAGTGGAAGCGTAAGCGGCCTGTCACCGCGAAGTCCCGGTTTCGATTCACGTGTCGAGCAAAAGTGTTATTTGGGCTTATTCCGTCAGGAAATACTTAATGGCAGCTTAGAATTGGACTTGTAAGTGGTGGATAATATAAACATAACAGGTGGAATGTGGGTGTATTACACTTCTGCCTTATCCTTCTGGATAATAAAAATGTGATGTTATGTTATGTTGTTATTTTATTTTTATTGTATTTTATTTAATAAGCACACCAACTGTATAATAACATTAATAACACAGAGCCATACAAACTATTTTTTTTTCTATTTTCTTTTTTTTAATACATTAGATAGAACGCCAGAAGCAATTACACTATCCAATGGTCCCAATGACAAGGCCAAATACACACATTCACTCACGCAAGCACATCCAGTCTCAGAACAAATCTTTGCGAATCACACAAAGATTTGTCCCGTGTGGGGATCGAACCCACAACACCAGTGCAGTGGAGAGCGGCGAGGCGACCGCTTAAAACACTACACCACACGTGCAGACAATAATAACGTACAGGTAAATCTTATAATAATTACACAAATCACAGGCATGCATTACATTCAAACAATTTCTCTTTAGGAGACTACAAAAATAGAAATATTAAAATTAATTATTAAATCCTAATTTTACTATTAAATTAATTATTTTATATTATTAAATTATTTTTATTATTTTATATTTATTATTAAATTTGAACGTATCTTATCGTATCTTTGGATATAAACCTTTTTGAAGCTCATGAAGAGTTATTAATAGCTAATGATGTTTTATGTAGGCGTGAACTGTTAACCTCTCATTCATTAATTATTAAATAGATTCATCATAATTAGAAATAATAAAGATTAGACCTTAAAAGTAGGGGCTTAGCAACTTATTTTCATATATAAAATGCAGTAGATCTCAGGTTTTATTTTGAAAATAAATGTAACAGATAGTTTCCTATTGATTCGCATATTATTATTATTATAAGTACAAAAATTTTCAATTTTTATTTTTTATTCGTTCGGATCTGATGACACTGACTTTATAATGCTTATATATTTTAATTTTTTTTATTAATTTTATCATTTAAATCTATTGTTATTATTTTATTTTATTGACTAATTATATTCTATGATGAAAAAATCTGTATAAAAGAGCTTGTAAATAATTTAATTCTTTATATATAATTTTGTATTTAATATTGTCATAGATTAATCTTGTGAGCGTTTTGGGTGCAACATCTGTTAGCTTGTAAGATGGAATGAATAAGTAAATAAATAAATAAATAAATATTTCTTTAAAAACATTATGTCTAAAGTTCTCAAGTCGCGAAAGTTTTAAAAACACTTAGTTTTTAAAACTTTCGCGATTTGAGAACTTTTTTCAAAAATTAGACAACGGGTCTAAATCGAGCTTCACCAGGCGGCTCGAAGAATGATGCAAGTCATTCGAAACGTCGAGCATAGGTATTTATTTACCTTTATAATAATTACGCGATTTAAACCCGTGGTCTAATTTTTGAAGATAAAGATAAAGATAAAGATATATTTATTTGCTTAAAACATGTGTGGTCTACAGAATATTACTTTCTATAACACTGCCGCGCAAACTAAGAGTACAATAACTCGATTTTGGCAGTTTCGAGAAAAACGCGTTTAAAGTTTTGAATTTTGTTTTTCTTGTATATCATGAACCAATTAACGTATCATCATGAAACTGGTACCAATTGAAAGAGAAACAAATAAAGAACAAGATCAAATATAATTGACCGTAAAAATATTAAGCTTATGACATTGAACATGAAAATAGTGTTCATAACTAGGAATGTTCAAATAATCAACCTGTTATCACTAGTCATAAATACAATAACTACGTCACTTATTGTACTCATCTTTAGCAAAGGTACTTATTGTAGTTTTAAGTAAAGAATCAATCTATCCTTACTTGTAATACATACAATAACTAATGTAGTTATTGTATTTATGACCAGTAATTAGTATTAAATTATTAATACAATATTATGTAATGTTACTTATTGCCCTTTTTTACCAAACCTACATACCTACTACTATTATGTAAATACAACTAATCAAGAAACCCAATGAAAAAAATAATTTAAAACTTTGTTTATTTAGTATTTATTAAAAAAAACAAAATGTGCATTACAAAAAATATCGTTACCTTAAAAAAAATGGTTTGAATCGATAAATAATCATTAAATATTACTTTTTGTAATTAAACTTGTCTTTCCGACAATCACAACCTGTTTTTTAGGTAATCACAGCATAATATTGAATATTTTAAATTAAAATCTAATCAGAGATCACTTGCAAAGCCTTATAAAGTTATCATTTAAGGGTATCACTTATTGATGCTTACTTATATAATTTAACAATTTTGTTCACAATCAGTGTAAAAGGCACATAATATCACTTTGACAAACACTTAAAAATTAGCTTAAATAAATATAATAACACTGGTAAAAAGAGATCAGTATTTCTTAGTTCTCATTTTCAAGATGTAAATTGGGAAGGGTCCTTGTCGATTCTGCTAATGTGGTCCAGAAAAGTCTTCGGTTCTCAGGCATCAGAGGAACTAACTAAGAAATTATATCCTGCTTTCTTTCTGTGGCTATCCCTCGAGGCACGGACTTCGAAACAGCGTTATAAAAATGAGTACATATTATAAAAAAAATACCCACTGCCCTAAACAGCGACTGATATAGCTTACCCTTTAGACAGTCTTGGCAAGAAAAATATCATATTCAAATGGGAAAAGGCATGTCAAAATAGTTTTGAAGAATTAAAACAGTGTTTGATAACTTCGCCAATTTTACAATATCCTAATTTATCCGAAAATAATATTTTTATCTTACCCACACCGACGCATCGGGGTATGCGTTAGTTAAGTAATCAAGACGGAAAACCAGTGGTTTATGCCAGTAGAAACTTAAATAAAGCCGAAAAGAATTACCCAAATAAAGAAAAGGAGTTGCTTGCTATAGTTTGGGCGGTCATGCATTTTCGACCTTATTTTTATGGTCGTAAGTTTAAAATATGTACAGACCATAAACCTTTGGTTTATTTATATAATTTTATAATTAAAGTATCGGTTGATTCTAGATGAGTATGATTATGAAGTAAATTACGTGCCGAGTAAAGGAAATGTGGCTAAGAGTAAAGGTGAGGTGAAAGGGAGTGGAAAAAGTAAGGTTGATATAGTGCATAAGAATATAGAACTAAGCTATATTGTACGTTCGTACGTTCGACTGGTCGAAAGTTGTCGCGTGTTTCACTTCCTCTTACACCCGACAACCCCCCCATTGCAAAGTCTTGACTTATAATAAATACAATAACTCGTAATGTTAATTCGGTTTTGATTGTATTATAACTTTATTTTGCATAAGTTTACTCATCATAAATACAATAACTCTATTTATTTGTGAAGCATGAGTACATTATCTCTGTAAAAGGTTGGTATACACCAATCATAAGTACAATAAGTCTGAGATATTGTATTTATGACGAGCAACAAATATTAAAAATTCAAGTCCCACATAAGTGAAACAACTAAAAGTTATTGTACTTATCACAAGTAATGTACACACAATTAAAAGTGAATGTCACCACAAGTATGATTATTGTACTTTTCATTAGTAAATGAGTAAAAAAGAAATAGTTATTGTATTCTTGCTTACTGAAATTTCAGGTTCCTGAAGGTTTCATGAAAAGTCTCTTAGAGAGAATTGTAGATCTCGATTCGCTGATTCCGAATATGTATATAACTCAAAATCGACATAAGTCGAGTTATTGTACTCTTAGTTTGCGCGGCAGAACAGTTGTATTGGTGGTCTTGGTTATGTAACAACACGTTTTGCCATGCAAGGCGTACAAATATAAAATTGATATAAATTAAAATTACACAATGTCAATATTAACGCTTGAAAAATGTCTAATAAGTGTTATGCGAAAAAACAAAATCATGTATATATAATAAAGATAAGCGAAATGATAGTTGATTGAAGTAGTATATGGTATACTACTTCAATCAACTAATTCATACCATCAAATTCAAATTCAAATTCAAATTCAAATCATTTATTTTCATAGGCCCCAGGAGGCGCTTGAACACGTCAAAATATTACCAACAAATGATACAAAAATAAATTATAAGTAAAACTAAATTATACTAATTACAATGATCACGCCTATATTACCCAGAAGGGTGTGGCAGAGGTGTACAACACCCACATTTCACCTGTTATGTTTAGGCCATTAAATAGCTGAGTGATAGTGAGCTTATCGCCACCCACCGAGCACAATTCGAACTCCGTGCTGCGACGGAAGGGTCACAAATAACACTTTGCCTGACCCGAGCATCAAACCCGAGAACTCGTGGTGGCACATACGCTAACCACTAGACCATCGAGGCATTTTTATGTAATAATTTGTAGTAATTTAATTATTTCAAATGAAAACTACAAAGAAAACGCCTGGGCTGACATTGACCCGTGGCCTATTTATATTTGACGACCGGATGGCGGAGTGGGTAGTGTACCTGCCTGCGACGCCGAGGCTGAGGTTCGATTCCCACTTAAGACAAATCTTTGTGTGCATGAACATGGGGGTTTGTCTTAGTCTGGGTGTTTCTATGTATAATAAGTATGTATTTACAAAAGAAAAGTATATATATGTATTAGTATCAGTTATTCTAGTACCCATATTACAAGCTCTGCTTAGTTTGGGACTAGATGGCGTTGTGTGTGAGTTGTGAAATATTTATTTATTTATTTACCTTCTACGTTATTATTGATGTAAGTTGATAATTTCTTTATTTCCCTCCCTTTCCCTCTATCTCGGGCATTAATCGACTAACCAATTACGTAAACAAAATAAACGTTCATTCCGAACACTTTTAATTAAAAATGTAAAGATGTAAGTTACACACTCGAACGTGAAGGCAGAATAGAATTTTCAGTGCCCGTAGTTGGTACTTATAACCTTTTACCGCCTTTTCTTTTGTAAATCATAATAGTAAGCGCTTAAAGCGGCTTTGATACAAGCATGCCCGTCTAATAGCTAGTTAAGGTCGGTTTGGCTGCAGCGCTGAAAACTCGCGCTGGCGATCGATGCCGGGCTGCGCGCGCATTCGATGACGTCATCGTCGCCGGGCGGACCAACCAAATAATTTTGAAAGCTAAACGTTATACAAACTTATTGCTTGATTATACAATATCAACATTATATTTGTGTACATGATTGGACCATTTTAATAATTAAACACGTGGTACTAGGCCTGTTCCTTCGATCAAATAGATCTTTGGATCACATGGCTAAATGAATGGTTCGTTCCATGTGGTTTTAGCCATGAAAATTCGATTATTTGATACGTTTAATTGCCGTAAGTGGCAAAGCAAATTGATAAAGAAGGTCTGTTGCATACGTTTTCGGTGTAAAAGCCTGACTTTTACTGAATTTTTCAGAATAGCAATTTGATACGTTAAATGTAAGTATAAGTTGTATAGTTATGCTATAGGGCAATGGAATTATATTAAGCCCCTTTACAGGTGTTATAATTATAAACTTTCTTGGGGTTTGATATTGATAGAGGACTCAAGTGGGAAGCCCATTGGGATTGATTTACGTTTTTGTCAGTGATGATGAATTAAAATTGTTCAAAACATTCTTAAATTTATTAAAAGCTGTACTTATATTAAATTAAATTTTATTTAATTCATTTATCGTGAATAACAAATCGTAACGAATTATACCTTTTCTACAACTAAAGTGACCCATTCGACTGTGCGGTTCGCGCGACTCGGTTCTTTAGATTCGTTCAATCGCGAACGACACATAACTAAATCAAAGTCCATTTTTAACCGACTTTAGCGACTTTTAATTAATTGATATCATTCACTGAATGAATGTTGAAGCGCCATTTTGAGTAGTTCACAACAGTTCATTAAATGATTCACATCACTATTTTTTTTCGTCAGCCATTATTGTTTTATCTCTTTTGCCAAGTCTATATGAATAGACTATAGTGTCGGGGGGTTGACGATTTTTTGCAATATTAAATTTGAATTATATTTATTTTATTTTATTTGTTAAGTTATTAATTTACAAGTTGTCAATTTTATTATTTTTGGACTTGTATTTGCAATTTTTATTATTTATTAATTATGATTATTTTGGACATTTTTATTGTAATTTTATATGATTTTGGAATTAATATAATATGTAATTTAATGTTGACTTGGAATTTTATCACAATATTATTGATTATCTATTATTTTATATTACGTACTCACTTGAATAGATCTATAATGACGTTTAAACCAATTACTAATAAATGAGTTTTATAACACTTATAAATGAAAGTAACAGCTGTGTTATTTTTTCAAGAGTAGCTTGTGGCACTTTTTAATACGGTCCCGTTATATTTTATGGGTTGGATAAGATGTATCCGGCCCTGTAGCCTACCGGTACCTGGCCCTTAGTACACGTTAATTTAATGTATTGTAACAATAGCAGCGATAGCCGAGTGGGAGACCGTAGGACTGAGAAGTCAAAGGTCTCGGGATCCGAACCCACGGCACACACCTCTGTCAATAAACTGTTAAGATTCGTCTTTTCGAAGATATGTGTGTATTTATCATATCGAGGGTTTACTGCGAAAATCAGCTAAATGCAATTTTTATCAAAAAGGAGCTACATACATGAACATATCTATCTTTTTGAGCTTTATCTACTGGCAAAACCGGCTAAACGGTAAGTTAGTTCATTTGGAAGTTATGGCATGCTAAAAACAGTCAAGTAACAAAAAGTAGTCAACAGTCGATCGCTAAAATAACATAAACCACTTTACCAAAATCTTTTTAAGTAATATTAGCATTACACAAATAGCTAAGGAATTTTAACTGTTTTTTCTGTACCATTAATTGAACAAAAGTTCGCACTTAAATTCAGTATAAACAAATTAACAGTACATGAACGGTTTTATCAGACGTATTTTTATAATTTCTACCACAATTATGTTATTGCTCGCTAACGGTGAAGGAAAACATCGTGAGGAAACCTGTATGCCTGAGAGTGCCTTAAAAGTGTTCGAGGGTGTGTGAAGTATCCGTACTTGGCCAGCGTAGCGAGAAAAGCCCAGCATGTATTAGATAGAGGCTTCAGGCAACTGGGACCGCAATTAACTGGACCCACGGGATCAGTTGCCGGATTACAAAAAAAATATTATTTTTCTTCCGTCAACTGGGACCACCACACACACACACAAGTAATCTATTGTCCAAGCCACAAGTCGTACAGTCAACAACAAAAATAATGTTCGCTAAAATAGTTAATATAGCGTTACGTGCATGTCGTGTATACCTTTTAGATACAACACTAATCCGTGATGGTAAATCAAAAACTCTTTTGGCTGATACGGGGTTGCTATTATTATTATTAATTAATCATTAATGTTTGCAAACGTCAAAACACTCCACTTATAAGAAACGCTACATAATTTTTTTATTACAGTTGACCTCAATTAATATTTACATCGATAGTTCTAAACGTTACAGTAGCAAGTCTCACATGATAACCACCATTTAGATTATACCACGGAATAGAAAATAGTTAAATAAATATTACACAACTGACACACAACGCCATGTTGTCCCAAACGAAATATGAATAACTGATACTAATACATATATATACTTATTATACATAGAAACATCCAGGCCTAGACAAACCTCCATGTTCAAGCACACAAAGATTTGTCTTGCGCGGGAATCGAACCCGCGACCTCGACATCCGGTCGTCAGAAATAGGACTCTGCAATTTCACTTTGACTGCTCTATTTGTTGATTCGAAAGAATAACACAACAACGTATAGACATACAGAAACAAACGTTAGCTATTGCAAATATTACACTTTGAACAATTCACTTTTAAAATCGAATAATATTTATATTGATAATGGTTGCGGTAAAAACTATAAACTAGAAACAAAAATATGCCGAAAAAAACTGACTTCTATTACAAAAATAAACTAAAAAGTATTTATAACTTTTTAGTTTTACTACTAATATTCACCGTCTCGCCTCATCTGTGTATAACTAGAAATAATACAGTAAGTTGGCCTATATTTAAAGAATTATCCCTGTACTCCCAACCGTTGAGGAGTTGTATCTTCAAGCATCAGCTCAGCAACATGAAATGCTAGCTGCTAGATACAAATATCCGAGAAGGTGATATACGAAAAAACAATATAGAAGCCTTTTAAATTTGAGGTTGAATCGTGACCTGATGCAAATAAGACCATATGACAGTATCTCATACATAAAAAAAACCTCCTCCTTTTTTTAAGGAGGTTAAAAATCTCAAAATGAGCTACCTGATTCGGGTGTAAGCTCCGATTTCCACCAGGGAGGAGAGGAGAATTGAATTTAAATGAACAATCAGGTTTCGTTATTTCCAAATTTGCTCTTTGCTAAGCTTTGGTAAGAATACCCGGCTACCCAAATTGGCTATTTAAACATATCTCTCTTTTCCGCTTTGATGGAAGAATAAAAAGTTATACTTCTCGACATAATAAATATAATAGTGGCAATTTAATCTATCTAATCTTCTACACGCGCTAATGCTGCCAGCACTTTGGGTACAAGGCCTTCTTACAGTGACTTATTAAGTTTAAATTGACGACCGGATGCCGGAGTGGGTAGTGTACCGGCCTGCGACGCCGAGGTCGCGGGTTCGATTCCCGCTTAAGACAAATCTTTGTGTGCATGAACAAAACGAAACATAGGGGTTTGTCTTAGTCTGGGTGTTTCTATGTATCATAAGTATGTATTTACAAAAGAAAAGTATACATGTATTAGTATCAGTTATTCTAGTACCCATATTACAAGCTCTGCTTAGTTTGGGACTAGATGGCGTTGTGTGTAAGTTGTGAGATATTTATTTATTTATTTAATTAAGTTATTAGACTAGTTTAATTTAAATCCAACATGTATATTTTAATGTAAATAAAGTCTAATAAAAAAGTCTATTAAAAACGACTTTGGAAAATCGATTCCTTTCTGTCACAAAATAGGAAAGAGTATACAAACTTCGCTTCGACTATTCTATTTATTGATTCAAAAGAATAACAACAAAGTTAACAAACGTACTCGCGGCTACCGATCAACCTATACATTTCCAGTATAAGATGGTTTGCGTCGGATAGGCTTTTGTGAGACCAGCTTATACTGGCAATGTATAGGTTACCGTGTAGCTAAACAGAAACAAACGCTTGCCAGTCAGTGCCGGATTAGCCATATAGCAATAGTAGCAAATGCTACGGGCCCCGCAAAATGGAGGGCCCCGCGGTTCAACGGCTGTTCGACTGAGTCGGCGCTCTCTGGCTCTTAGGTTTAAAAGATAATATTTATAAAAAATAAACATACCGGCTGAATTGAGAACCTTCTGGGGATGTCGGCTAAAAAAGTCGGTGCCTGTGGCGCTTACTAACGTTTAGATTTTTAAGAGAAGATTTATTAAAAGAAAGTCGGTATTATATCAAAAAAAGTTTATTTGAAATATATATGTTTTAATACTATAAGCACAGAATATTAAGTACAAGTACCATAAGCTTGAAAACCTAAAGCAAACCAAGGGCCCCATGACAGATTTAGCTAGAGGCCCCGCGCTGGCTTAATCCGGCACTGTTACCAGTGTTTCTCTTTGAGAATGCCTCGCTCTGTTATGTTGGTAAAAACTCAACGAATTGTAAATTGCTCACACGGCACTCGCATATCGAGCGGGAATATAAAAATATTTATTTTGACAGTGTTTGCTCCATTCTCGGCTCCTTTTAACTTGGTACTGTCAGCAGCAAAATTCTGTATACAAACACTTTTTTCAATGTTAGGGTTTCCTTTTTTTTGTTTATAGGGTAGGTAGTAGGGTACTGTCCAGGCAAAACGGGTTGTCATTCTAGAAATATTTTTACGAGCTTTCCCGCACGGCTTATATAAGTATTGTATAAGGATTCAACTGAAAATCGTTATGTATTTTAAAGACAAATAAACGTATTCTTATTCTTAAGTATAATAAAATAATAACCTATGATAATCAATTAATATGTAGTTTGCTAATGGTGAATTTTTTATGGGAAAATACCAAAGTTAACCGAAAAATAAAAGAAAAATTGAAATAATCTCTAGGCAACGCAACTCTTTGATAATCAGTCGGAAAAAAAAGAGAAACTATTTTTTCATATGTATTATGTTTATGATCAAAATCCAATCAGTTGTCTTTGCATCTTAAGAACAAACATATTTTGACAAACTGTCGCAGTAGTAGAAATGCCACAAGTAATTAAATTGTGTGTTTAAATAAAAAAACCGGCCAAGTGCGAGTCGGACTCGCGCACGTAGGGTTCCGTACCACTATGCATCTAAATCAAAGTTTTTCTTTATTCTTTATTATATTAGAGTTGATTGAATGAAAGGTTTTTAAGTAAAAATATTGAAGTATAGGGAACCCAAAAAACTTAATGTGTTTCTTCTATTTTTGTATGAAAATCTTAATGCGGTTCACCGAATACATCTACTTACCAAGTTTCCTCAGTATAGCTCTTATAGTTACGGAAAAAAAGTGGCTGTGACATACGGACGGACGGACAGACGAATCTATAGGGGTTCCGTTTTTTGCCATTCGGCTACGGAACCCTAAAAAGATTCGATATTTTGATAGTTTGAATATGTTTAAGTGTGAAGCAAATTTCGTGGCTGACTGTACACAAATCTGAGAATTGGACTGCCTAGAGCTGTGGCAGTAAACGGGCCGAAGTTAACGATTTTTTTATTTTCTCTCCAGAATAGATGCGACAGTGACGAATAAAAATGTTGCTTATTATTTGTGAGATGTTTGGAATTCCAGTCTATTTTCTCGAAAGAGATAGAAAAGTTTCTTTTATAACTGTTTATTGACTTTTCATGGTAGCTTTTTAGAGGATTTTGAAATTTGATTGATTTATTGTGAATTATAATTCAGTGTTAGTGTCTATTGGTTAGCGTTTGTGACCGCTGTTGCCAGATCTCGGGTTAACGCAAACGGAGTGTTAACTCAGCAACATTGAACTGACTGCTAAATGCAAATATCCAAGTAGCTTTAGGTAATATACTAAAAACAATATAGAAGCCTTTAAATTTGAGGGATGCCCTCGATATCTCTAGGATCCCATCATCAGATGATGGGCATGGGATTTTTACTGGTGGTAGACCTCTTGTGAGACCTTTAACCTGCCGCCAAATAGTAGTGTTTACTGTGTTCCGGTTTGGTGGTGAGATTAGGCCCTGAAATTACTGGCACATGAGGCATAACACCATAGTCCTCAGCTGCAGCGACGCATCTATAATCTGCTTTTGTGGATTGTTGATGTCCATGGGCTGTACTCCACTTACCATCAGGTGGACTATACGTTCGTTCGCTGTGGGCGTAGTATAAAAAAAAAAACATGACAAGAATACACCTGCAATAATTTTTCAAATCGATTCAGGGGTCTTTAAGTAATTGGCAAACAAAAAAAAAAACAATCGAATTGAGGACCTTTTATTATATAGTAGGTTAAAAAAATCAGTCAGTCTGTAACTTAATGCTCAAAATCATTACATTACAACTTGTTAATAAATAAATTAATCAGATAAATTCTTTATCATTTCTATGAAGTTATCGTTCCTGAAATCTCACCTGTATCTAATCTTATCTCTAATTATTTCACAATTATCGTTATTTCAAAATTATCGACCGACTAACTTCTGTTGCCACTAAGGACCACAGCACACATCCTACTTCTAACATCGGCGATTTGGCGACAGTCTCCATCAAAACAGAGCGGCTAAACGTATCCAGCTTTTACCAAAATAAAAGAATGAAAGAAAACTGCCTCGATGGTCTATTATTGGTTAGCGTATCTCACTGCGACGTCTCGGCTTCGATTCCCGGGTAAGGTCAAAGTGTTATTTGAGAAGTTTCCATCAGGAAATTCACAATAGCAGTACGGAGTTGGCGGTCCTGCACTCTGGCAACATTATTGCCAATGTTACAGTCAAAGTGCGAAATATTGACAGTAATTTTGTAGGTGTGCGGGTAGCCATTAGGTGTCTTTAAAATCATAACTACTGGGATTTTTTTTTATCTATTTTACGTAAGTTTTTTTGGTGTTATGACTTAGTTTACAAAAGTTCTACCATCATCATATGGGATCCTTATCACCTAAGATCAGGCAGTTTGTAAAGTACCTGACATATATTGCTTATTTCCCACAAGCAATGAAAAAAGAGAATAAAATCAGTACAGTTCACGTCGAATTGGTCAAATATGCCCGGAGCGGTTCTTCATCTCTTACCTACCCCTTTTGATTGTTTTGACAGTTTTGTCCGTGTCATTTTAATATTTTATGAGCTTACAACTTACTATATGGGTATGGGGAAGCTGGACTAGAAAATATGGCCAATTCGAAGTGAACTGCCAGTAGGTACTCATTATCTCGTATAAGACCACGTTCATTGAAATCGATTACAGATAGCACGACTAATCCAGGATATCGTCAGATGTCTCCAGATAAAAATGAGGTATTGTCGTAAGACTGACGTAGGTTGCGTTTTGCCGCATTTTTCTGAAGATAACTCCTTGATAATAGTACCGCATTGTTTATCGTGTGGTCTTTGAGTAAATATTAGGTAGATGTGTTTTATGTTATGTTTTATCTCTTGTGCGCAATCTGACGCATGCAGGAATGTTGACGAAGCAGTTAGGTATATAGTGTGATTATTTGTTGTACTCCATGGGTACCTAAAAGGTTTCGAGGCTTCTTCGAGCAAGGCCTTATACGGCTAGGACACTTTAGAACTAAATCTGATTGTTTTCTACTTTTTTATTTCATGGCTATGGTTTTTTTATTTGGTTCAAGTCTGGAATTAAGTGTATATAAATACTAGCTGCCCCGCGCGGCTTCGCCCTCGATAAAATGTTGCCCTCGAAAATATTTTAAAAGTATCCTATGTCCTTTTCCCGGTTCTAAGCTACCTCCCCACCAATTTTCAGCCAAATCGGTTCAGCCGTTCTTGAGTTATAAATGGTGTAATGTAACTAACACGACTTTCTTTTATATATATAGATAACTAACGTTAAGATTTATTTCTATACGCTTCGTTTTGCGACCATTATCTGTAAGAAGAAGAATCAGAACAAAATATCCTTTGAGTAGGTAATATAGCCAAGAGTTCTGATAACCTTGGCAAAGATATATTTCTTTCTTAAGCTTCAATAAAAATCTAATGAGTTTGCAGAAATATGTTTTTGGACATAGGAGTCCTAAAGACGGCTAATGACCCGGTGTAAACGAGTTTGTCGACTCGGTTCCTAGACTAAGTCATCCTTGGCATCAAACTAAAGGTGACAAAACTGACTAGCACCTCTGAGGAAATGTTTCGGCTGAGGCGTCTCTGGTGCGCCAATAGTCTTTTACTGACTCCTTCGGCGCTTACAATGAATAAAATAATCATGTTATAATTCAGTCTTTAATGACAATTGTCAGTTATATAACGGAGTGATTAATAATCATGAATTATCACCTAAATTCAAATCAAACAATTTATCAATATTACTTTTGATTATTACTATTATTCATCCATATTACTTTTGATAATTACTATTACATATGTACAGGATGGCTAATTTATATCAGTCAGTTTGGAAAAGTCTGGCATTGTTAGACTTACACAAATTTGTTCTTAAGAACCAATCAATCCTTTTACCTTTTCCCTATTCCAATAGGGTTGACTTCTAGTCTAACGGATGTAGCTGTATATCAGTATTTTACGTGAAGCGTCTGCCATCAGCCCTCCACAACCCAGTACGAGGTAATACGATACTCTTTGTTAGACTAGATGTCATACTTTCTGGCCTCTCACTACGTGTTGTGGGCGCAAATTAGGAGAGGCCTATGTCCAGCAGTGGACTACGAGCGGCTGAATGATGATGATGAATGATGATTCAAAAAGGCAAACCATCAAATAAATGACCCATCCTGTATATTTTATCGGCCAATCGTTTCATTGGTTGATTAATTCTATCAAACACGTGCTGATGAATAATTGGAGCACCTTGGAAGGCAAGTCCTTGGTCTAATATTAAACTGGATATTATGTCAACAGAAACCGTAAGATTGATAAGACGAAGGACGGGCTTTTTATTCACGTTTTGTTAGATACTTATGAGGAAACAATTAATAAATAAATAAATATCACACAACATACCCACAAAACCATCTATATGATAAATACACACATATTTTCGAAAAGACGAATCTTAACGATTTATTGACAGAGGTGTGTGCCGTGGGGTCGAACCCGAGAACTTTGACTTAGCAGTCCTACGGTCTCCCAATCGGCTATCGCTGCTGCTATGCTGTATTTTCAATACAATTTATTCTTTCAGAGGACTTGCCATTTAAGGTTACTTAAGACCAGAAGAAGTATTAAAGTAGGTCAACCTCTTTTTGCTCTTTTAAAGAGGTAAAAAACATCAGCTATAATCATCCAGATGGAATTAATTTGGAGAGAAAGATTAGTCATGTTTTTCTCGCTCGAGAAAGCTCCCCACAGCTTTGTATGATGTAATCTGAGTCGATAAATCTTTGTCTTATCTTGAATCGAACCTTGACCGCCTCTCGATGTCAGCTTTGACCTTTCTCCCTTTGTCTTGCCAATATCAAGTGTCCATGTATAAGTATTTCATATTACTATCGTATTCTTGTTAATAATTTTGACCTTCAACTAACTGTCTAGTTTGTATAGTGGTAGTGTGTGCGACTTCTTACAGCGAGTTGTCAGGTTTGTTCCTCGGGTCAGGATTTGTGATTTTTCGTTTGGAAATTCCAAGTTTATTTTATAACAATATTTTTCATACTGAAGACTTTTGGTATTGTTTAATGTGTTTTTAGTATAATGTCATCGAACGTACAGTCAGCAGCAAAAAATATTTTTTTTTTGGGTAGCTCCCCTGCATGTAAAGTAGGGATGTTTTTTTTTTTGTCGCCTACCCCATAGTGTGGGGTATTGTTAGATAGGACTTTTAAAAACGTTTAGGGGTTGCTAAGACAGTTTTTTGATTTAGAGATCCGTTTGCAAGATAATTAACTTTAAAGAGCAAATTTTTGTTCGAGTAGAGCGCCCCCCCCCCCCTCTAAAAGCTAAACTACTGGATCCCAAAATCTGAAAAAAATTGTGTCGGTAGTACATGTAATGAACATTAAAGGAAAACTATAGCGGATAAGTTCACTTCATTAGTTCAAGAGGAAAAGGGGTCCGAAATGTCAGATGCAGTTACTCAGAATATTTCGTTCAAAATTCTTGAAACATAAATAAACATACATAATACATTTATAAAATCACGCCTTTATTCCACGGGGGTAGGCAGAGACGATGGAACGCCATGTGCTTCGCTCCTTACATACTTCTTTCGCTTCCTCAACATTCATACATCTCGTCATACGTGCTAGCTGGTTTCGTGTACTACAAACATTTCCTTTCTGAAGGACGCCATTTATCTGGTCCCTATATGTCTTTCGAGGATAAAATAAATAATAAAATAAATAATTTCGAGGATAACATAAATAAAATAAATTAAAAATAATCATTACTTAGCTAGGTTATACATAAGATCACGATTTTTATCTCAAGACGAACTACTAGAACAGGTTGAGTGAAAAATATAAATTATTTTACAAAAGGACTCGATAGATGGCGTTGTACTCGTTTTCTGAATCGTTTCTGTCGCCTACCCCATAGTGTGGGGTATCGTTAGATAGGTCTTTAAAAACATAATGGGGTTGCTAATACAGTTTTTTTGATTTAGGGATCCGTTTGCGAGATAATTAACTTTGAAGAGCAAATTTTTGTACGAGTAGGGCGTCCCACCCCCCTCTAAAAGCTAAACCGATAGCTTAAAAAATCTGAAAAAAATCACGGTGGTAGTATATGTAATAAACTTTTCATGAAAACTATAGCGGTTACTTTAACCTAATTAGTTCTAGAGTAATTGGGGTCCAAAGTGTAAAATGCAGTTACTTAGAATAATTCGTGCAAATTACAAAAACCTTTGAAAGTAATGACTTGTATGAAGATGTTACTTGTTTAATACAGATAGCAAATCCGTTTTAAGCCGAAATATGTTGTTACGACTAGCTACGGAACCCTACTGCGCGTGGCCCGACACGCACTTGGCCGGTTTTATAAAATGTGATCATATGTACTTCTGTTGCTGACTGTACCTAAAATATCAGAATAATCATATTTTTTTTTAAATATTTCATTAAAATGATCTTTCGTTTGTTTACAGGTATGGCAAATCTACAAAAACAAGTACGTGGCATTTAATCATTCCTCAAAGCATGAAGGTAAGTTCTTTTTTGTGTGCCTACATGATAAAAAGCAATATATGAGCTCATAACCGATAAATAGACAGATTGACTAGCATTGTTTAGTCTCGTATTGTTTGACTTACGCTATTTCGGTCTATCCTTGACTGATGTTTACAGAATAAAAAATCGGCGATTAAAATTCTGTTACCTTCTTTATATTTTACTAGCGACCATCCCCGGCTTCGCACGGGTACAATGCTGATACTAAATACACTACAGAAAAACTGTGAACGTTGTAGGTATATAAACACAGCGGCCCGCTCCGGATTCGCACGGGTATATAATATATAGCCTATGTCACTCACTGAAAAAATGATTAAAATCGATCCAGTAGTTTGATTTATTCATTACTGCCCGTGGCCCGCACGCGTTAAATTTGGAGTAAAACAATTCCCCCTTTCTATGCATGTATTATACATAAAAACCTTCCTCTTGAATCACTCTATCTATTGGAAAAAACCGCATCAAAATCCGTTGCGTAGTTTTAAAGATTTAAGCGCACATAGGGACAGAAAAGGCGACTTTGTTTTATACTATGTAGTGATGATATGATTAGCTTCCATCCGCGGCCCGAGAGATAATTCCGTGTATTTAATATATGGCCCACTGCTAATCTCGGGCCTCGTGGCCGACCAACGAGCACAAATTCTTCAGTCACCAACATCGCTTCCGGAAGCCTGCAGCAGTCTTCGGAGGCTGCTTTCCTTCTGGACCGATTAAGGCTGGCTAGAGTAAACGGGAAACCTTTCACGCACAACGGTCCCATAGGAGGACTAAGTGCGGATACCGCCCAGGAAATTCTCAATAACAGCACGGAGTTAGCATTTGGTCTTACCATGGGACCTAAACATAAATAAATAAATATTTCACAACTCACACACAACGCCATCTAGTCCCAAACTAAGCAGAGATTGTACTATAGGTACTAGAATAACTGATACTAATACATATATACTTTTCTTTTTTTGTAAATACATACTTATTATACATAGAAACACCCAGACTAAGACAAATCCCCATGTTCATGCACACAAAGATTTGTCTTAAGTGGGAATCGAACCCACGACCTCGGCGTCGCAGGCAGGTACACTACCCACTCCGCCATCCGGTCGTCAAATGTGGGTGTTGTACACCTCTGCCACACCCTTCTGGGTAATATAGGCGTGATGTTATTTTATGTAGCGCCCTGTTTCTCCTCTCTGTAGCCTCGCTCCGTTTGTGTGGACAGTCAGTTTTATGTAAGGGTCTGTTTTCTGTCAGTCAATCCATGAACTGTTTTATTACCTTCCTATTGTGCACAATTCACGTGGCAGACATTTATTGTAACGGTTTACTTTTTATGTGGCAGATCTTTAAATGCAACTGGCATCTGAAAAGTGACTTAGCCGCCATGTTTGCCGTATTTAAGTGTGCGGTGCGGGATCCTTCCGTTAGGCAAAATATTTTTCGTCAAATTTTACTGCCCAAAAAACTTATCGCACTAGTTTCATTTCCCAAAAGAATCTTTAGCAAATTTATATTTCGCATTTAAATAACTTGGTCAAATATTAATTTGGCAACTGTTTACTTGCTCAAATTTTATTATGTCAAATATATATATTAATTATATATATAATATATATATATTAAGTATATATATATTATATATATATAAATATATTAAGTATATATATATTATATATATATTAAGCAAATGCTTTACTTTGTAAAAAAATATATTAAAGAATAAGTTCGTCCAAATTTTAATTTTAATATGGGTGGTAAATTGTAAAAATATGATAAATCTGATGCTTGAATTGTGACCCCAACAGAGGAATTGCTTTGTATTATAACAATATAATTATTATAGAAGTTCTTACCTTCTCTTCGTCCGTTATTTATATATATGTATATATTTATATATATATATATTTTTTTGTATATTATTGACGTAGTATTATGTATGTACATATATGTATTAATATGTATTTAATCGATTTGCAAATCAGTGTATATTATTTTACTATTAGTATTATCGAAACGCACCTACCTTTGTTTCTCTGCACCACCCTAGGTTGACTGTTAGAGAATGCCACTAGGCATTAAGTCCACATGTATCATTTTGTGTGCAAAAAGTAAAATAAATAAATAAATGCATGGTAACCATATTTGACTACATAATACATGGTAAAATGAAACATTGCCATGTAATTATTTGTTAAATAATAAATTGCCGAAAATAGTATTGCTAACTGTAAAATTGCGAAAATTTGTTTTGCTAAATGTTTTTTTTGCCGGTTTTTGTTGGCAAAATCGCCGGTTGACGATGCTCAGAGTCACGTGTTTGCTTTGACCCATAGATGTTGGAGTACTAGTGGCCAACATCAAATAAAAAATGTATAACACGAGTAAACATTGCGCCACTACTATCTCACCCAAAAACAAGATCACGTTTTTCTTAAATTTATAACTTAATACTCATTCGCAAATAATCAAATTTTATAAAATCTCACCTATCACGTACGTAAATACGTATAGCTAAGTGTTTGTAAATACGTATTTCTTATCTTTTGAAATTAAATGATAACAGGTGAGCTAAATACATGTATTTTTATCGCTTGTAATCAGCTAAATGAATATTTTTGTGATTTAAATTGAATAAAATGGAAAACTTCAAGGATTTTTCTGTATGCTGGATGTCTAAACTAATATTATACAGAGAAAAGATTCGACTTTGTTTGCTTTTTATAATTTAACAGAGTGCACGATTAACGTAGTGGTTAAAGCGGTCGCCTCGCCGCTTTTAACTGCGCTGGTGTTGTGGGTTCGTAAAAAATCTTTGTGTGATTCGCAAAGATTTGTCCTGACTCTGGGTGTGCTTTGTGTTTGAAAATGTCCCATATTCCACATATCCCTACTGACATCCCCGCTGGTAGGGATACTTGGATTGTTTTTCCGATTATAGCTACCGGTAGAAAAATCATCAATTCAAAATTAATGAAAAATGTAATTGACAATTAAATTTATACGGATTACTGAATATATTACTAAAAATCCAACTATCCCCACCAGTGCAAATCGGTGGAGATATATGGGTGAATTGCACAAGCAATAAAAATACATGGCAAACCTGAGAATGGTAGTGCAATGTGCTGATTTTTTATTTTATATATTTTTTCTCAATAAAGTAAGTACTTCCCTACCTTGGCAAAAAAAATCATTGATTTCTACCCAATAATTATACAAGAAAAAAAATTACAAAGTGTCATTTTATCATCACGGTGGCCTGTCCCGCACCCAAATCCGCTCATAAAATACCTTCCCCTGCAAATATATTCATAATATGGATTTAAATCGGTTGTTTTATCATTAAATTATAATATATTCGATCAAATGAAACCATTTTTGTTTGTTTATCTTCTTTCTCATGGATTTGACAGGCAGTCAACTTTTGTCCGGCAAAAAGTTATCATTTTGGAGGACAGTAAGTTTTAGTAAAATAACCACGTCAAAATTGCGTTGTTACGCCCCTCTCACCTTTCTTCACTTCGGATCAGTCCGGCTCGAGCTCTCGGCGCGTACGCACCGGCCCTAACGTCTTGCAGTTTCCCGCCAAAAAAGTAAGTTTATCATTTCAGTAATATGGGGACAAAAATATGCTCATTTCGGTGGCTGTTATAGCTCGTGCTATTTTCGTTTAATTTGTTTCAAAATTGTGTATTATATTCGCCGTAAGTACTGTTTTGTTTGAGTAGTGTTCATATTTTTTTTAATAATTTTATTTCGGAGTAAATGTAGAACTAACCTCTATTTTATCATCTCCTTGTTATCATTTCAGTGGATTCGGTGGACTGTTATACCAATTACAGTCCACCGGAATGAAATGTATCTCCTAAATGATAAAACCATACAGTTTTAGAGATCCTTGTGTCAAATACAAAGTCATAGTTTTGTTATGTACTTTTACTAGTGCAGATTAGATTATTCGAGTGTATTTGTTGTGTAATATTTTTGTTTAAGATATATAATATATATATATATATATATATATATATATATATATATATATATCTATGTAGTTAGTACATGTGTATACTTTACTTACACAATCAATTTGTTCGGCTAAACGATAATGTGATGAGTGTGTGAGTCACGACAGTGTAGATTAATTATTAAATATTTTTATATTAAATATTTTTTCGAGCGTTTACATTCATTTTAAGTTTTTAACTAACCTTTATTTTTATATAATTTATAATGAGTAAATACTATTTGATATAATAACAAATTTCAAAATTTTATTAGATATAACAAATAAATAATAATTGTACTTACTAAACGCCGCCATATTCTCAACAACATATCTAATTCTTCCCCCGCGAATGTCTGGAAATTCCTTGGATCTTTGGGCGTTGGCAAACAGTGACAATCAGAGTTCCCAAAAACAATCACATTAGACAGTATTTTCAGTTCTACATTTACTCCGAAATAAAATTATTAAAAAAAATATGAACACTACTCAAACAAAACAGTACTTACGGCGAATATTATATAATACACAATTTTGAAACAAATTAAACGAAAATAGCACGAGCTATAACAGCCACCGAAATGAGCATATTTTTGTCCCCATATTACTGAAATGATAAACTTACTTTTTTGGCGGGAAACTAACTGCAAGACGTTGGGGCCGGTGCGTACGCGCCGAGAGCTCGAGCCGGACTGATCCGAAGTGAAGAAAGGTGAGAGGGGCGTAACAACGCAATTTTGACGTGGTTATTTTACTAAAACTTACTGTCCTCCAAAATGATAACTTTTTGCCGGACAAAAGTTGACTGCCTGTCAAATCCATGAGAAAGAAGATAAACAAACAAAAATTGTTTTATTTGATCGAATATATTATCATATTTTATATAATATGTACTTCGTCTATTTACATTTCAATAATTATTCATTTGTCTTATCTGCACCTACCTATGCTTATCTCTGCACCACCCTAGGTTGACTGTAAGAGAATGCCATAAGGCATTAAGTCCGCCTATGTACTATTTATTTGTGCATAAAGTTAAATAAATAAAAAAATAAAAAATAAATATAATGATCAGTCAATATCAGTTAGTTAGTAGTTAATGATAGTCAAATAGTTGATATGTTGTATCTAAAATCATTTGATATACTACTCAAAAGACAAAATAAATATTTATAATATGATAAAAACGCCTAATTAAAACTTATATCACGGTTAATAGATTTATCATAGAATTTTTTATCATAAATACTAACCTGTGCAACACTTGGCATCTGTCAGTTGAGCCCGACAGAACCCCTATTGATGTGGTATCTATTTCTTGGTGGTTAAAAAAAATAACCACGAAAGCTAAAGCGGGATAGGCTAACCTGTCCTAGGGGTGCTCTGAGTCAGGGTGTTAACCATATTGAAGGGATTTATATATATTTTAAACGTTATACCTAATGATTTTCGATTAAGTGAACGTTATATCTGATAAAATTATACGAAATAAATAAGTAAATAAAATAAAACGTTATATACAAAAAAAACTCAAAAGTAAAAAATAAAATATTCGCTAAACTTTGCTTACCTTTATATTAATTTGTTTAAAACAATAAACCCAAATAATTATGTTATACCAATTAATTATATTTTTTTGAAGTCGGCGCCATCATAATTATCAGAAATTTAAAGCTTTCTAATAGCGCTTCGTTCACTCTTTTTAAAATATTAAGTAAATTAGTATTAGTAAGTAAGTAAGTAAGTAAGTAATCTTTATTTGCATGAATATGGTACATAATAGGTGACTTAAACTAATTACAAAGTATCATCATATTCTGCCAATCAAGGCGTGCAAATATTAGTAGGTATATAAATTTTAAATAATTATGATCAGCTGCTTATCTTAATGTCAGCCTCTTCCACATGCAGTTCAATTAATTTCATTCCAGAATTACAAGTCAATTATTAATATCAATGTCAAAATTAAAATTTTTATAATCATTATGTCAATGTCATAATTCAAAATGGAATAATCTTAATATTCTATATTATTAATAGTCTAAGTGTTTATCTAAAATTAGTTAAAATCAAACCTACCTAAGTACGGAACCCTGGCTGCCCGGCATGGTTGTTCTTAGCTGTATCATTTTGGTGGATTTAATTCATTTCGGTGCACAGTCTATCATTTCGGTGGGTATTTTTATCATTTCGGTAGACACTTTTCATTTCAGTGGACTCTAAAAAATTCATCCTTTAATATTTATGTAAGTTTTGATGTTATTTGATGTCTACTCACACACAATGTTATAAATAGACTAAAGTTTAATTTTTCACTTAAAATATATAGATAGCATTGAAATTAAAAAAGTCCGCCGAAATGACAAAAAATAGTCGCTTGTTGAAATTGACCCATATAGGGAAAACGATTTCTTATATACCTATCTACCGGTAGCTATAATCGTAAAAAACAACCAAGTATCCCTACCAGTGGGGATATGTCAGTAGGGATATGTGGAATAGGGGGAAAATGTATGTTTGTGAACACCCCCATGACACAGGTTTTATTCTTAGTGAAGGGAGTCGGTAAAAAAAAAACTCACGTGACTCAGTTTTTAATTTTTCATTATTATGTGTCGCACTAACAAATGCATGCTGGTTAGTCCGTAATTGGAAAATGTATCAGCCATATTATTCAAGAATAGAATAGAATAGAAAAGAATATAAGGCATTTATTCCGATCACAAGCACAGGACAACAAAAAATAAAACTAATAAATGTAGCATGCTGCCTCTATGCTGGAATCGGAAAGGTCTCCAACTCAGTTTTAGCTGAAATGGTGCAACACCACACAGCACTGATTTTCAGTTGGTGGCCTGACTAAGTGACGCACGGCCGGATGTCAAGCTGTTGCAGTACAATAAGGCAAAAAAATAAATAAATAATATTAATTAATTAATTAATTATTGGTTATTATCCAGTTAAGATAATAATGGGAATGTTTTAGGTGTTTAGTATAATTAATAAAATAAAATATTTATAGTCTACTATTATTAATAAGAGAGAAAGCGAATTATACACATTAAATGCATTAAGCAGCGTAATTAAGGAGGCATAAATTAATAATTTGAATATTATAATATAATTATTATGAATAATTACAAAAATATTGTATTGATTAATAACAAATTATATAATTGGAATAGGAAAATATTAATTGGAATTGAATAAATAGTTAGCCATATATTTGAATAAATTGAAATTGGATTTGGATAGATAATAATTATAATTCGTAATAGGACTAAATAATTGATAAATTGACATTAATTGACTCAAATTGAATTTGACTAGCTAAAAAATGGGATTTCAGTTTAATTTTGAACGTAGAAAAGCTAGACATCTTATTGTACAAATGTTATGTATATTTTCTGTGGATTTACCTAATAAATAAATAAATAAATAAACTCACTAGATTACTAGAACAGCACACTTACTTAATAAAAATTTATTAAGTAAGTGTGCTGTTGGGCACATGGGCATCCATTGTTTTAATCAACCAACTCCAGACTAACACCCATATTCTTAGACGTAACCCCAAAACTTGCTTGACTCGAAACTCGACTAAAGTTACTTCAAGGAGCACCTTGACTCATGCTCGAGATTGGTATTCTTAGTTGTAACTCCGGCTTCCCTTCACCAAACTTGATAGAGGACGACTGAGGACGACCTTACGAAAGGTGGAGGTAAAACGTCATAAATGACGTCATTAATTCAGAGACAAGGCCTAAACTTTTAACCATGTTAGTTCCTGATTGTTGTTAGGGTGCGTTCCATTAGCTAAGTTTGAACGTTTTTTTCGTATTTTTTGATACAAATGAAACAGGAATCGGATCAAAAAAAACGAAAAAACGTTTAAACTGAGCTAGTGGAACACCCTATTATTGTGGACTTTGTTATCGCTGCGCTCTGATTTTTAAATTTTAGATTTAGATTAGATTCATTAGATACTTCTATAATGTCGGGCCGAATTATCTTTAGCCCTAATGAAAAGGTGTGCCTGCAAGAGCTAATAATAAAATACCATTTGAATTCCGCTACTACTCACTACGGCTTTGCCAAGAAAGGTAATTGGCAAAGCTTAGTCGTTGAGTAAAAACAAATTCCAGTTTCTGCAATAGAGATGGCGCTACTTTCTTTGACAGACAACTTTGTTAACTAACTAACCACAGAGATACAAAATCTCTGGCTCTCTGAGGTTCTTGCAGAGCCCATTACGATTTTAATAAGGCAAAAATAACTTTTTATAGATATAAATGTTATCTTATTTTGATAATTCAAAATATTATCTTCAATAAAACGTATTAATTCTGAGCCTCAAATATTTCTGTGTGAAATGTATAAGTTACTATTTCATGAATATTGTTTGAAATTGGTCACATATTTGTTTACAAAAATATTTTCTAATTAAAAATCGAACTATAGTGTGCACAGTGTGTTGGCGGTTTTGGCTGTGCATAATTTCAACTGGTGTAATAACGAATAAACCCCGGTACACACTACCGAATGTTTGCAGTGTTGCCGCAAACTATTGCAGTAGCAGCATTTTTGATTTGGGTAACTGATTCCGAATCGGTACGGCTGTGTAGTGGATTGTATATTTTCTACTATGTATGATAGTAGTATTATGTATGGATTGCTCTTATTCAAGCAACCACATTTCTTTTGAAATCGATCGGTTAGCCTAACCGATACAAGCGCAGGGTTTGTCATTCACTGACGTCGTATCCACGGCTCGACTGACGCATGCGCGTCTGGTGAACGTCTATCCCGTACGGATATAGATGTGTGTTGGCTTGTACATATTTTCGTAGTGCGCTGAGATCTTTTCATCGTGGTCGCGTTACTTTATTGCCAGAATTCACGTTCGCGTTCAAACGGTTATCTCACTTTGTCGCATTGTAATATAGATAACGTTGGCGTTAGTATCATATTTTATCAATTATGTGATAGCGGTACAGCTACTATTCATATATTATATAAATGAAAAATAAATTGCGACAGAAGCATGTAGCGCTAGCCGAATGTTGCGTGGTGTATGGGTCGCATGGACATCGTGCAGGATCGTGTGTGGCACCGCACCGTCATCAGTCAGTAGAGCGGACTCGGATCGCGCGGACGCGCGGCGTGTCGGTGCTTGTAGTTTTTTAGTTTGACAGTTGGCGCGTTTTTCGTTTTGGTTCAACGGGATAATTCTTGTGAAAATCATAGATTTTAAGTTAGTGTAATCTGTGTATTTTCAGTTGATTTTAAGTGTTCGACTATTCGTTTGTGAATTTTCCACACCGGCTGTGAATTGAGTGGTTGCACGCCCCGTGTACCTGCTCTCGTCGTGTTGTGCAGAATTTTGTGATTTCTCTTTGGGAAATTGTTTTGTGGACTTGGTATACGCATCGCCTGGAACTACCGAGGTGAGTGACACACTTATAGCAACACTTTGCACAGATATAAACTTTCTAGTCGGGTGTTATAGCAAGTGTTTTCAGCAATGCAATTTAGAGCGTACAATTTCTCTGGCGGACCCGCCGAACGGGTTCCAAATATAGCGAATCGGGTTTATTCTGAGCCCATAAACGTATGAATAGGTAGTTAGATGTTTATAGGTTGTTGGAATTAGTGATTTTTCCTTGGTGGCCGGGCTGAGAGGCTGATACGATCCAGACAGCTGTGAGTGCGTAACGGGTAAAAATAAATTCTCGAGCATTATCGGCCGGTAGACAAACCGGCTTTACTGAGGACAACGCGGTATTATTAGTGCAATATTATACAATACCGTGGCGGCGGAGAGGTTATGTGCACAGTTATCTATGGTTCAAGGCAGTAAAAAGTTCCTATGCAGTTATAGGACCTCATTTACACTCTTATATCGACTATTGTAAAAGTATCTATGGAAAAAATTTCAGACAAAACTAGTTTAAAAAGATAACCTGAAATAATTGCAATAAATATAAATTCTTTTAACCTCAGAATTAATGTTAAATGATTTTAAATTTACTCACATACATTTTGTCAATTAGTTGGTTAAAAACCAATGAATACATTTATTTTACAAGATATTTTGGTGTACCCACATAATTGAAGTTGTAACACTAACCCACTGCATTTTCTAATAAGATTTTGATCTGAACATTACACATTGGAAACTCAAATAAGTACCTACTACAAAACATAATTAAGTAGGTACATATATATTATAATTATATACTTAAATATATTTTTTTTCATGGGGTTTGTCTTAGTCTGGGTGTTTCTATGTATAATAAGTATGTATTTATAAAAGAAAAGTATATCTGTATTAGTATCAGTTATTCTAGTACCCATAGTACAAGCTCTGCTTACTTTGGGACTAGATGGCGTTGTGTGCAGGGTCGTGGAATATATTTATTTATTTAGGTATATTAGGTAAATTGTCAATGTCTGGTACAGGTCTGACTGTTAGCTTGTTTGCATACTAGCTATTCCAGTCATTTGTTGAGCTGTCTTTATTAACGCAAAATACCTACTATTACTTATTCAATAAAAATTTACATCATTCTATACAAAATAGGTCACACACACGGAAGGTAGAATTTTATTTCAATATATTGATATTTCCATGAGCAGATAAAGAATTAAATTGTCAAAACTTTGGTTAAACTAAATACAGTCACAAACATTCATTCTTCTTCTTCTTCGTCCTGTCGATGGCTGAGTCAAATTTTATTTTGACTTGCCATCGTGGTGAAAGGATTAGCCAATTCGCTTTCGAGGATTCGCGAACTGCCCAGGGTGCGCCAGACGTAGGTATTCGTTGTGTACGTCACTTGGGGAGGCTCCTTTCATGCACATAATGCTAAACCTTCAACTCTGACCTCCTTGCAATTCTAAAATAGTATAATTGTGTACAGATACATTTAAATATTAAAAGCAACAAAAAAAAAAAAATCTTTGTTGACCGATTACTATAATTCATTCAAACCTTTCTTCTGCTTAGATTGACATTTATATCTGCTACCATATGTACAATAAACCTATCAGAGATGTAACAGTCATCAGTTGATTTGTATATAAAACCTGCATTACATAAAGCTTTCAAAACTGCATTTGTTTAGTAGCATGTCCATAGACATTTATTGTTTTATATTCTAATATTAAAGTAGGATTTAGATTGATTTTATCATGGTCAATTACATGTTACATGCTATCAAACACAGGTACGCCTTTAACTTTATTAATGCAATTTTTAGGTAGAAAAACAGGTAATATCACAAAAACTTCTTTATGTCCAGTTGCAACTAAGGTGATAATTGCTTAGCGCTTCATTGGAATATCTTAAAAGTTAGCATGCGAAAATTTAATTCTAAAATGTAAGCTGAAAAATTGCTTCAATTAAAATTAGAGTTGTCTGTGTTTTAAGTATTCAATGTGTTTATTTTAATAAAGTTAAATCATTTATACTAATGGTGTAGTAAAGGTGTGGTAACTGCCTATTCACTGCCATTAAAATACCCAGTCAAAACTTTGAAAATTGTGTTTAGATAATTCTATTGGAACCGCAAAATAAATATTTTATTTTAAGTAAGTAATTTAACATTGAAATAATATTTCTTTTTTAACAAAAGTCAAGGTAATTTATTACTTAATTAGTTTCTATACTTTAAAATTAATAATAATTTTAAACTTCAAGAAATACCTATAATAATTTGTAACAAATAATTGAAAAATTGTGAGAATTTTAGTGACATCTTGAACCATATTAATGACCAAATTGGTTCCCAAAATTGTATTTTCATTAAAAAATAATGGTTAACCAGCAATTATATTTAAATTTATAAAATATAATACATAGTAATATTTATGTATGGAGGCAATTAAAAGTGAAAAAAGTAATTGTATTCTAACATAATTAGCCTAAGCTACATTTAGAATAATATGAAACTACAGTGTTTAAAACTGAAGTTAATTATATAATTGAATAACTTTTACTTATTTCATTAAAATATACACATTTTATGCTTGGAATCATTAAATATGTTTAACAATTGTTTCTATTTTTAATATAAATAGGTACCTACTTTTTATACTCAAATATGTAATTAAAATTGAGTAGTGCCTATTAGGTAGCAATAAGCTCACTCTTGTAATTCATAATTAATTTATTTACAAAAATGGGTAGTTCAAAAAATGTTAACAATAAATGGACAGATCACCAGATTTCACCATAAGGCATGGAACTTACATTAAAACAGGAGTTTGTGTTTATAAAACATTGATATAATTAGGTACAATCTGAATTCATACTGTATAATATATCATTATTATGTTAATTAGTAAATTATAAAAAATATGTCATCACATGGGACCAAAGCATAACAGGTGAAATGTAGGTGTTATACATCTCTGCCACGCTCTTATGGGTAAAATAGGCGTGATTATATCTTATTTAATTAGAATCCATTATCATTAAGTGTCAAATTTGTTATGTGAAGAAACATTAATATCTTTCTCTGTAACAATGACCATGTGTTTGAATTAGAACAACATACACACTATTTTAACAATCAATAAACAGTGTTTAAAAAAGATGGTCTTGCTGGACAGTTGATGGTGTTATTAAAACAATCTCCCTATGACGTCATAAAATATAAGTCATGCATGGGTTTAAAAGTGGTAAAGACTGTAAATTAAAAAATAAAAGGTCAAAGAAGTCTAAGTAGTCCATGGCAAAAAAAAGAATGTTGGGTACCACTGTTTTAGATGGACTAAGAAAGCAATGATCTGTCTAAGTAGAATCAACCTCTTAGATAAATATTCAACACTCGTGTTGAGGCATATTTAGTCACATTTAAATTTCTACACTTTAAGGGTCTCCCAGACCACTAGCATTTGTTTGTACGGTTAAGTTACAGAATATAACAGAAACAGATACAAATATTACTTCAGTGTGGGAGGAGAACCAAGCCAGTATGCAATCAGTAAATATGATACAATTCGAAATATGTTACATCACCGGTTACAGGCCGAACGCTAGCCAGGATGGCAGTTTGTAACATAATGCTCAAAATCGAATTTGCTATGTTACATTGCAGGTTTTTTTTTATACTACGCTCACAGCGAACGAACGTGTAGTCCACCTGATGGTAAGTGGAGTACAGCCCATGGACATCAACAATCCACAAAAGCAGATTATAGATGCGTCGCTGCAGCTGAGGACTACGGTGTTCTGCCTCATGTGCCAGTAATTTCAGGGCCTGATCTCACCACCAAACCGAAACACAGTAATGGAAGCACTACTATTTGGCGGTAGGTTAAAGGTGAGACGGTGGAGCTGCCGCCCTCGAGCTCATTCACAAGAGCTCTACCACCAGTCTTAAGAATTGAGGAGTTAAGTCACCTTCACGCCAAGATTGTACAGCCGGTATAACAACAAACGACAGTTATTTATCATGAGCTCTACACGTTCAATATCTCGCGTTTCTTTCAAGACTACATGTTTTATTCCTTTATTTAATTTGTATTGATATTTGGCTTGGCCATCTGCCAAAATGTAATATGGAAGCTGAACTTGTAGTCGGAATTAAGTATTCATTCATTGCTATAAATCTTTTCTATCTTATTCATAAATGGCGACTCGGGTCGGTATCTACAGTTTGCCCTCATTTCTCTTGGAACGTGGTACATGGCGGCTGAGTAGGGCGACCATGCGCGCGATCGTACATCGGACATAGGTAGTCCTAGTTACGATTCGATCGGTACCATAAACTTTGATAGCCCGCTCAAGTTACAGACAACCAATGATCTAATTAGTCTCACGTCTTCTAGTTTTATTTCGACATAGGTTATATTAATGTCGTAAACTCTTTGTCTTATTTAGGGGCCCATTTACGTCATGCAAGTTTTGCAAGACGAGTCTCATGCTTGCTTTATTTGTCTCGATGACAAAGACCAGGCATGAAAATTGCCTTGCAAACTTATTTACAGCTAAAATCCTTCTCTATGCATAGCAACACTGGTGAATTCATTTCTGATTTGTTTATGTATTATTTGTATTACACTAGCAAATATTCTTGCGCATGTTATATGTACATCATGAATCTATTTTATTACGTAGTTATAGATTGAAATGACTGTAGAGGAAAACCACAGAACGGACAACATGCGTTGGTATTTGCATTGGAAGCGTAAGCTATTGAAATTGTAATATTATTTTGACCTTAGGTAGGTCATTTTGATTGCCATCCAACTTGTATTTTTCAATATTTATTATTTTTTATAATACCTAAAATAACATGGACGCTGATGGATTCAAAGCGTAGGCTAATAAAATTATGAAAATTATATGACCTTTAATTAAATTTTGACTGGTATCCAACTTGTATTTGCAAATCGTTTGTTTTTATTTTATAATACCTAAAATAACATGGAAGCTGATGGGCTTTTCCCTACTTTTAAGACCAACCTTACAAAACCCTTAATGTTCCAACTTTTCTGTAATGTAACCAAAGTTTTGGTTCATGCAGCAGGGAACCCCGTTAAAATATTATTTCCTGATTAATGGCGACCCTACTTAAAAAGAATTCAAATCTCTTTGTAATAATATTCCCGAGTAATTTGGCAGTGCATCGCTGCAGCACCCTGACTAGAAATTAAGGAAAGGGGAGGACGTGGGGGGACTATGCGACGGTGATTCCAGTTGAAATATGGCAACTAGACGGCCGTTAGCCCGCCGTGACGCCGTTCCAGATGCCTTTAATTACGCGACCGTTTGCGGTTCAAGAGGGAAAGAGAGGGGGGTTGAAGCGGTGTATTTAAAGCGTGTGCGCGGTCCCGCCGTCACCACGTCATCAGCGCGTGCGTCACTCCTCAACGCGAATAGAAAATGGTGACCCTCGGGCTGAATGACGCCGGTGGTGACGGCTCACATTACTCGATTGTAGTGAAAGTCGTGACACCCCGGGGTACGTTACGGGACATTGACATGTTTGCGTAACTAATTCAATATAAATAATAACGTAACACGTCACATAATTTTGTTGATACGATTTTTACAAGGATCCAGCCTCTAGTCACGGTTTATCGATGCATTAGGGTACGCTGGGACGGTGCAGGCTTTAATATTTGACATCCAATAAGACAGTGTGTGTGTATAAATCTAGTGGTTCAGAAATTTGTCTTGGAAACATCCCTAAGCCTGGAAGTGTGCCCAGAAGACGACAATAACCTCATCCTTTTGCCTATCCATAGACATTTCGTTATTTTTATTAACCCATATTATGTTGAGACATCTCTTTTCTTTATGCCAAAACTGTATTATACCAAAAGGGCGAATATTTTCATAACTGTAATCCCCAAAGCAACCAATACATTTGACCAAGAATGCCATATTATTCCATTTTATTAAATTACCTTAACTAAAACTGTCTTCAAACACCAAGCCCTCAGTATTTGTTAAACGGACGTAAATATATGACGGTACGATCCGGCACCCGGCTGTAGGATTTTCCATCAGCGAGGGAGGACTATGACAAATGACTTTCTCCGGGAACCCATAAAAACTGAAACGTTCCAAATTCACAATTTGTCACATCTATGAGGAGCTTCACTGAGCTTGCCTTATCTTTTTAAATCTAGAGAGATGTATTTGTTCTACTATCTACATCATTAGAGCGTCTTTATCATTAAAGCCTGTTGTTCAAGGACACGACAAAGTTTTGTTGATTGTGGCTACAAGAGGCGCACTTTGGGTGACGTTTAGCAAGCGCTGGCTCCGACCACATCAAATCTAGTGGCTCCATCGCAACCTCTCAGTTCAGTGTGCGTTGATACCGTATGGTATCAACGCACACTGAACTCGCAACGCATAAATTGTATGGAAAATATCTGCAATACCTTGTGGCGCGTAGAGTCGTCACTACTAAAAACCTAGTATACGAGAGTTCTTTATGTTAAAAGCCCACCCGTCCCGGGTTTTAGGCCCCCGGCAATTCAATCCGAACTGAATTCGAGCCTGCCAATCAAAGCTGAGTTGGCTCTCGACTTTCTAGTTTTGTTTTTGCGGCATCCCGAAAAAGGAACGCTGTGATTTCTGGTAACTGATCTCTCTTTTTTTTTCTATTTATTATTTAGCTTAACGAAAAGGTATAGCAGCGGTAAATCGTTTAAATTATAACATCTTATTAATCTCTTTAATGATCTAAGTTAACCAGTTAAAAGATACTGCTCCACTTATTGAGATAGGTTTCCAAGAATGAGAACCATAAATCTAGCCTCCACCACACTGGCAATTTAGCGGAGACTTAGGAACATTTAAGAAACTTCTGAAAAATGCAATTTACCTTGCGGTATTTACTTCTATACTTTTTATAGTTTAGGACAAGTAATATTTATGGTATTATCCAATTTTGCGCGTTCGTAAATTCACAATCGATACTGGCGGTCAGCACAGCTGCGTCATTGCTTGTTCTTTTCCAACCGATCCAAGTGATTTATTTGCACGTGGGTTCATTTTCGTGTTATTTGACTGACTAGTTACCCACGGATATTGTCCAATTTAAGATAAGTACCTTCCTCGTAGTCATTATTCGGATAGGTTTCTGCTTTGCAAATTTAGGTAAAAGTCCTCAGAGTGCATACAAATTTCATATTATTGAACGTTAACTTCTATTCGATTCGGACGGGCCTGATAAATGACAAGACCAGCAGCTTCCAGCTCAAGATTCAAGCTGAAATTCCGTGTAAAATGTCGTCCACATAAGCGAGTTACTTCAGTTGTTAGTGCATGGACCGTCAGCACGAACAAAATACCACGTACTGTTCTCGTAATTCATTTCAGAATGGAACGATTTTGTCCGAAATTTAGATATTACGTTTCAATACTCTACGAGCCCTGTATCTTTTAGCACCAATTCATTTTAATATGAGGGTCACTCCACTCAAACAATTATCACTACAGAACTTATTATCGCATGCTTGATAAATCGTTATTTTAAGAGTTGTGTCATTCTTATCGCTTTATGACTCAGGCCATAAGGTCAGGGGCCAAGGTATGATGTCATCAGAGTAGCTATATTATTGCAGGTGGGTGTTGGTCTACTATTAAAAGGTGACTGACCGCTTGAGGCTTTGCGGTGCCAATTTAAGTAATTTATTCGAGTATTCGACCTTCATTCATCAAAAGGTTTTCATAAGGCGACTTGTAATTATTTGTGTCGAGCATGCCACTATCGTTTTTTCGAATTATAATGTTTTATAGGATTTGGTGAGCTAAATACAAAATTAATAGAGATCTTCCTTGGTTCTTTAGTCTTATTTATAGGGCTATCGACGACATATCTAGTCAGTTAGCAGAAACAATGCTGTGACTAACGATGAATAGCAATGGACCTTGGCTCCCAGTCTCGAAGAGCCCGCATGCAATTGTTACGTTATCCAGACTATTACTAATCTCAAATCTCGGGATAAGAGCTTCTCTTCTCATCATTTTCAAGCATTAAGAATTACAGAACACATTGATTGATGTCCTTCTGTGTTAATTTCAAGACTATTTTCCAGAATGCGATGATGCTTAGGAATCTTTGAGCCAGTTCCCAATCACATTGGGGGCGACTTTAGTGTAACGGATTCACCTGAATGTCAAAATTTTGGACTGAATCAATCCCTGATGACGGACGCTCTTATCAAGATCGCGGGGAGTCGTTGGTTTCAGTCGGCCAAAAACCGCGCACTGTGAAAATCGATTGGTGAGACCTATGTCCTGCAGTGGACGTCTCTGGACTGATGATGATGATGATGAATGCCTGATGATCATTTATAAACCTGCATCCAAGTTCTGATTCAGTAATCGATTTGCACTTGGCCATACTAAATTTATCTCATTGTATACGTCTCTATACATCGTTATCTTGCGATTGAAAGCATGACGTCTGATACTGTTATTTATAATGATAAGTAGTTGACCCATTGAAGCAGTTAAATAGATTGGTGCAGATCAGTTCGTGTGATCATGTTTTGGTTCAGAACGCTCAGATTGTGCCGTTTATGGTATGAGTCACTGGTACAAGTGGCATTTTGTTAGGAGGACTTATTGGTATAAAATGTTTCTGATGTGGATTTGTTGGGGCGTATGTCAACATTTTGAATTTTGACTCGTGCAATAATAATTTTTGCAGAAAGATGTTAATTAATTTGTTTGAACTCTTTACTTGCCTTACATCAATGGTTACGTCAGTCCTTTTTTAACCGACTTCAAGAAAGAAGGAGTCAATTTGTCTGAATTTTTTTGTTATGTTTTTTACCTCATAACTTTCGACTGGGCGAAGCGATTTTAATGATTCTTTTATTTGAAAGCTGGTGCTTGCCGTGTGGTCACATTTCAATTTGGTCCAGTTCTGACAATGGCACCCATGAGAAAACCGTATGAGTCTAAAATTATTGTAATTGAAGTCGTCATTATTCATAAATAGGCTCATTAGTAATAAGTGTACCGAGATTCTGAATTTCTAAATTTTAATAGTTCATACGTTTTCATATCATTAAAAGCATTTTTATCATTGTTTCTAGAATTCATGATTCACGGAACAAATTAGTTTGGTATTATTCCGATTACGTAGCTGGAACTCCACTACCAGCGACCGTGAATGAATGATAACTGACCACTCCGACGGATTTCCGTCCTGACGCTGGATTTTATTTTATTTATAAACATTATCAGATGGACCGACTAGCTGACGAAATTTATTTTGAGCTGCTATAAATCCTTAAGCTTCCATAGCAACAATTTGTATTGTCGATATCCCCATAAATACAGGTTTTGTTCCAATAAATACCAAACAAAAGGATTTGATTTATTCATACTGTATTATTAACCAGACTCTCTAACCAGTTCTAGTATTTTAACTCAATAACATCTAAGGACGTTTCCGTCTAAAATGAGAGTTTCAACTATTTGTTTAATTAACAAGTTTAACCTTAGAAAATGTTTTTTAAGTTGCATTGATGATAATGCCGGTTGAAGTTAATGTTTTAACTCTTATTATTACCTACCTACATGCAAAGTAAACTAATCCGAAGTAGGTGTGCCTGTATAATAATATCAAATCATGGGCCAATTAAATGATATCAACATTTTTATCGCATGACATTAGTTAAACTATAAAGTCGATTTAAAGCAGATACCTGGTGATTCGCGATTAACCCAGTCTTATCAATAAGATTATTACAATAAGCTAAGAAATTTGCACGTTCGTACATCCTAGAAATCGCTAAAGATATAATTTTATATTCACAGCCAACACCTACGTGTTTCGCATTAATGGTAACAAAGGATGACAATAGAATTTGAAAATTAGTGTGAAAGGGACAAAAGGTAACACCTTCTTTATTGAGGCAAAGGCAACCCAACCGAATCGCGAGGTTGCGTCGTTTCGCGTTTGTGTGTATCAAATTTTATGTAGTGTTTAAACCGGTCGTTGTCTCGCGACTTTGGGTGCGTAGGAGTGTTCGATCACACGATGACTCATAATCCAAGATGGCCGCCCAACAATATGTAATTATCGGCATCGGAACAGAGCCAGCATTGCAAGCGTGCCTGTTATCTGCTCCGTAAATAAAAATAATGACTATAAAGTTTACTGCAATATATTGACATAACATTATTCAAATCGCGTTCTTGAATACAAAAAACATATCTGATAGTTGATAGCTTTCTAGATATTCTATAGACGTCGAAACTTATTTAGATATCTTTGAGCTTGCCAATTGATTGAGTTGCCGGTTTAAATAAAATATCTACTTGGAGACACGGCAAACTTAGTGTGGTTTTTATGTTCACAGCCCACGTGTCTAACTAAAGAGGCCCTGCGTTCGAGGTTGCCGGCCGGCATTACATCATTGCAATTTTTTTTGACCCACAGATATATTTAGATTTAGTTGCTCACGCCATCAAATATTCGTTTAGAATAAAAATCGTCTACTTACATACAGGTTCTTTATTTTGTTGGATGTTACGTGACACTATTTAATTTAATTAATATTTTTACAATCTCCGGAAATATTTAAGAAAAATCTGGTTTTACGTGTTTCGATCGAATTTCTCATTGATCATTAAGTTGATTCAGATTAGATTGTGGAAACACCGGATGAATGAGCTAATTTATTTATTTGTAGTTGCAAAATCGAATCTTGTAGAGCATTTTATTATACTTACGTCGAATGTAAATACAGCTTGCAGTCCACTTTATGATACAAACGGTAGCAATAAAATATAAAAAATAAAGTATTACTGATAATTTTCTACTACGTGTCATTTTAGGGTTCCGTTGCTGAATGGCAAAAAACGGAACCCTTAATGAGTCGTCATGTCTGTCCGTATGTCACAGCCACTTTTTTCTGTAACTAGGTATATATTTTTTTCATCAAACCCATATGTATCTATGGATAATTAGGTCTTCAAAAATGATATTGAGGTTTCTAATATATTTTTTTTTATTTTAAACTGAATAGTTTGCGCGAGGGACGCTTCCAAAGTGGAAACCCCCCCCCCCCCCGTAACTTCTTAAATAAGGGAAAGATAAATGTAAAAATAATATAATGATGTACTATCGAAAGCAGTTCCGCATGCCCACCTTTAAGACGGTAATCGCATAGCACCGCTCACGGCGTGTATACTCGATGCTAACGTTCTGACCAATGGGGAGCGCGAACGATATTCGAGTTGTATGCGTATAAATATCTATATGTATAATTGTTACACTCACACTAAGCGAGTGTGCGCTCGGTTAATTGTAGATGATTTTTAAATAAATGTAAATCCCATCCGCGTGAGCTCCTTGTTATGAATAGTGTTATTGCCAGCGAGAAACAATTTTGAACTTATTACTATCTTAAATGTTTAGATAAAAAAAATATATTGGTATTGCCAAATATATTCAAATGATTATTTGAACTTTCTGAAACAAATTTTATTTTTGATAAGAATTAATTTATTCAACAATTTATTTTAGTTTTATCTTTTTTTATTTATTAAAAATTTCTTAGTGACTAGATTATGTTAAAAGAAATAAATTGATAACTATCCTTGGGTTATTTTTGGGCTTCAATTGAAATAATATATTTTAACAGAGGCTGCTCAAGTCTTCGAACAAGTGTTAAGTTAATCTGTGAAGAAATCTTAAATGGAATGTATAAATAAATCTCTGATAAAACTGATTCCAACGGCGCGGGCGCATTGAATATCGTAATATCATCATTGTGTTAAAAGATGAATGGATTGATATGCAAGTATTTGTAAATAGGATTTTTATATTGATGCGTTTAATGGGGGTGAAATAACTGTCTTGATTGCTTATTATTTGTTAAATAAATTAAATGTGTTAAATTATATACTAGTAAATTCATTTTAAGTTAGTTAAAAGTAGATTTTATCACGGGATATTGTCGGCGATTTTGCCAATATTAAAAACCGAGTTAACTATTGTTTTAAATCGTAAGAAGTTCAATAAAACATGCCGACAAGCATTGTTAGCGATTTTGAATCACCTTACCATAGTTGTTAAGTAGATAAGGTGCAATATTGTTTAACATGTTTTAACCATCATTTATCGGCTTCTAACACAAAAAAAATAGCTATTGTTTAAGTTCTGAGAAATTTGACTAAACAATGCACTTACAAAACGTTGCACATTTCGGCTATTGTTTATATTTTGCCCACTGCACTCACACAAATACAATTGTCTCAAAGGGGGTGGGGTAAGGAAGTGTGGCTATTGAGCTTGCACTCACACAAATAAAAAAATGCCTCTGATTCGTTGGTTCAATGTGTGCGTTACTACCTGCGCTGTCGCAGGAATATTTTCTAAAGTGGGCATGCTTATCTGCAGCCGATAGTACATTACCATGCAAACTTCCACTTAAAATTGGTTTGAACGAGATCTAATAATTAGTTTTTTTTAATACGTAATAAATCGTAAACCGCATTTTACCTTTGATTCAATCACTACAATATAATAAAGAATAAAGAAAAACTTTTATTAAGATGTATAGTGGTACGGAACCCTACGTGCGCGGGTCCGACTCGCACTTGGCCGGTTTTTTTAATAAACTGAGAACGGACTAAGAAAAAAAGCAAAAAAATCTCCGCTTAGAAAAATAAAACATTTTCTTCGTACCCCATCGAGTGGAGAAGTAAATCAGTTTTTATTTTGACACTTTGATTGCGAGTTACGACTACGAGTCTCCAGAGTGCCGCTGTTACTCCCTTTTGTAATCGAAGAATCTATGGGGACTGTCAAATAAATTCGCTGGGTATTATTGAAGGAGTATCTGAGTTTATCTTCTGTTATAGTGACAAACGTGTCATTATTACACAATTATTCAGGTAATAATGAGATGTAACCTTCCTTTTACTGATTTTGAGGAAGGGTTTTCTTGAAAATATGCCGTCCTTTCAGAAGTATACTGTTGGTTCAGTTAGTGGTTAGGATCTGAGTCAAAAAAATGGCAATAGAGCAAGTCTTGTTTATGAAATAAGTCCCGTTTTCCTTCCGCATCCCTGTGAAAAATGTGTTTATCTAACAGTTTTTCAATTTCATCAATCATTTTTATTTCAATCGTCAATCATTTATCATACTGTCTGTACCTTCATATTTAATCTGGCCGCTATCATAATATAAACTGTTCTTTTACTCATAGAACGTCAGCATAAAAGTCTGACCGAACCAAAACATTTTAACTGAAATCCACTTCGGCTTTCGGGATTGGCGGCTATGTGTGTCAGCGTTCTCTAGCGTCCCCTAGTTTGTTCGATTCCTCGTTCCATTTTGTTAGCTCTAAACAAATAAAGCTCGCTTTGCCGCTCCGATTGTTCCCAAGTGTTGGTTCGTTTTACGTCAGCTCGGACGCCCGTGGTGAAGCCAGAATATTAAACATTTCTCTTTGATTTGGATTCGCGGTAGCGGAAGATCATCCTACATTTGAGTTACCGTTGAGCTGAATGTCAGCATTTTACGTAGAGTACCATGACACGTCACAATCTAGTACGAGACTGTCTGGTTTCTCAGTTACTGTACTGGAATTTAATTCTTCTCGGTTAATAACGACCGGATGGCGGAGTGGGTAGTGTACATGCCTGCTACGCCGAGGTCGCGGGTTCGATTCCCGCTTAAGACAAATCTTTGTGTGCATGAACATGGGGGTTTGTCTTAGTCTGGGTGTTTCTATGTATAATAAGTATGTATTTACAAAAGAAAAGTATATATGTATTAGTATCAGTTATTCTAGTACCCATATTACAAGCTCTGCTTAGTTTGGGACTAGATGGCGTTGTGTGTGTTGTAAAATATTTACTTAAAAAAAAAAAATGTTTTGGCCTATCGAATATGCTTAAGTGTGGCGGTATTTAGTAAAAATAATAAGTGTTTTAATAATATATGTTTTTTTTTGGTTACTGCTTCTATTACTTAATTACTTTTACACAAATAATCTTTATCTTCCTTGACAACATCAGTCTCCGTTAAGATTGGTCGTTTGACCTTCGTAGTCGAATTTTGGTTAGGAGGACATTAAATATGACCAACAAAAAATTACATTACCATGGTATATTTCAATGCCATCATACTTAACAAGTTTCATAACACTACTTATCCATAAAGAGGCTACAGGGCAGATTAAGATAATCTGAAACACGTGTCCGCAGTTCACTCACCTGTCATTAATGTCAAAACATTCGTGACGTTCTCACTCTATGCTTTGGTTTATTTTTTTAATAATACTTTGAAGCAGAGTGTTTTTGTACGCAAGATTGTATTGTGACACTTTGTATGATTACCAAATCTGGTAGTTATGAAGTATGACAAAACATTAATTGTAGATTTGTGTTTTTTGATTAGCACATTTTACGGATTTGTTTTATTTGGAGATTAGTAGGAATCTTACGATGTCTGATATAAATATATGACAGTACTAACTGTATTCGCGGATATTTTTTTCATGTATATCCATGGATTTCTGCGTTATTTGAGAACCGATTTAAAGATTTTAACGTTATTATATTACGTTGATGTAAAAAATCTTTTTATCTAAACCTGAACTGCCTTGCATTCAAGTTAAAGTGAGTGGTACATCCAAAAAAATAACCTTGCATTTGATATGCCTTTCTAACTTCAATGACACAGTCTAGGATTAAATTTCTACGCTATGACGTCATAAACGTTTCGCTTAAAACACTCATTCTTGAAACGAGTACATTAGTGTCCGTGGAGGATTGCTGCGGAATACTACGGCTACATTTTATACTTGGTTACTTTGCAAAATAATCTAAATAAATAGTCTGGTAGCTTACTGGATAATATGGAACTGGAACTGTATTTTTTTTTAGATATATTTGACAGTGGCATCGGGATAGATATCTGTGTGGGTCTATAGGCTGGACTAGATTTTTTTTTTTTAATTCATATCTCTAAGTTGAATTAAAGTCAATCTAAGCTCCGGTGTCAAATAATTTTTTCACAATAAGTATTATAATTTAGTTAGCTAAGTTTTATTTTAATTTTATATTTTTTGTATTTCGATGTTTGTTTTGACGTGTTCAAGCGCACCTTGGGGCCCAAGGAAATAAATGATTTGATTTGAATTGATAATTTACAAAAAAAAAATTTTTTCGTTAAATGAGCTAACAGGTCTCATGGTAGGTCGTTGCATTGTTGCCCGCCATATTTTCTTATACACTTAAGTCAAAAAAGTAAAAAAAACACAAGTTATTTATTTGCTAGAAAAATAGTACAATTTAGGTGTTATATATATATTTATAAGGGTTCTACACAATTCACCAGATCTGGCATGCAAATATTAAGGTATTTATTATTTAAACAGTAAAATAAAAATAACTTCACACAAAATAGATTAAAAACACAATTAAAATCTAAGGTTGAAAACTCATTAATAGAGTAAAAGCAATGTTGCACTAACCATGGCTTTAAAAGTTACATTTTTAAGTTTAGTCAAGCGTGGAATTAAAACACGAATTATTTATTCTACCTTCAATGACGCAATCTAAAATTCGATAAAAAAAAACTACGCGATGACGTCATAAACGTTTCTCTTAAAACACTCATCTCTCGAAACGAGTACGTTACTGTCCGTAGAGGATTAGCCAGCTAGTTCGCTGGGAAATACTACAGCTACATTTTATACTAGGTTACTGAAAAAAAGTGCCTTTGTTGCCAAAACTGGATGACCTCATTTGGAAGTTAAATAAAGAGGTCTGGAAATAGTATATTTAAAGAAATATTTTGTATGCTTTTTGTAACCGACCTTTTTGAACGAATACGTTTCTTTAGTTTATTTCAGAGTATGTTAATGGTAACTTAAGTCTGTGTCGACATTTGAAGAGAATACTAATAACATCGGAAGAAAGCGCTTCTGCACTTCGCCCCATTCTGTCAAAACAATAATTGACATGGGAAATCAGATGACGGATATAGGACGTAGTGTGTTAGCCAGAAAGCATGCATTTAACTAGAGACAAGAAGTTTAAAATGACATTATTTTCACTGAGCTGCGTTCCAGATAAAATTCACGTCAATGTTAAGAAATGTATGGGTTTTGACAGCATTTACCCGGCCCGGGGAAAGTTTTCTATGAAATTTGATAGCCTAATTATTGCAAAAGTATTACCGTCAATTTACTTACTACTGCCTGTTACATCTTGACATCTATTTCTGAACTCTAGTGTAACTACTACACAATTTTTTCTACGACTACGCCGTCCGGACCAAACCCAGACAAAACTGATCGGATACTGTGCTTAGCTCACGCACTATATATCCCGATTTCTCATGTCAATTGTTTTGCCAGGTATTAATTATACGTGTAGGAAGTGCTCTCAGAAGTACTATTTAAGCAAGCGTTTTCCGCATAAGCAAACGGTAGCACTATTATATTAATCTTACTTAACTTACGTATTAACCCATAAACGCCACTATTCTAAACTACTTAAGGCCTTAACTCTAAACAGGTAGTTACAGCTACACAGCCACAAAGTCAGCCAAACCTTTTGCATAATCCCTTACTCCTTTTATGACAAGTACGGAAAGACTGTTCTATTTCTAACTGCACGGCCAGCGGTCATTCATTATGAATGAGATAGTCTCTTGGTTATTTCAGTTGTGTATCATTTTCTACGACATTTTGTCACAAGGTCTTCACTGGTGCATGTTTATGGCACTATATTTGTGCAAAACGATGTTCCAAATGGCAGCAAAAAATTACTATTTAATTCTTTAGGTTTCTATTTCAATTTCTTAGGCTTAATGGACAAAATAAACTATGCACTATTCAAAACATTTCTTTAAGAGCCAACCAGTCGCGGGCTTCAACTTGCTAGTGCCCAGAATGCGCGCTGTCTCATCTAGCATCGTGTCCGACAGAGATAGCATCAGTGATGAGCAGTTGGACGATAAAGCCTGACAATTTCTTAGGTGACACTCCCATGGTTCGCGCGGGGTAGTGGGAGATGGGGAACCTTTACGCGGTATCGCCAAAGCAATTTTACGTTCAAACTTGAGTTAAAATTTGCAACAGAAATGGAATTTATATGGGTTTATTACTCGTAACTACCATCCCGAGACCGTACAAAAAAAATATGATAAACAAAAAAAACTGTTTAATTGATGATACCTATATTTATACAATGCCAAATAGATGAGTGAGACCCTTCCGAAATTTGTATGGAAAGACTGATAGCTCGGAGCGCATTGTCAATTTCAACCTAGTCCCACGTTTAGTATAACGGCCTAGTTTCTGTTTTCATCAAGCCTAACTATTCCTACACTAATTACTTTGCGTATACAATAGGTATGTTAAAACACATATGTAAAAGTCTGATATCTGCCTGAAATGTAATATGTTAAAATCTAATATCAGAGACACTGATGAAAGATAAGGCAGTACAGCCCTCTCCATAAGCTCGACAAAATCCAGAAAATGTTAATCTCACCATTTTTTATTAAAAAACCTTCTGCGTTTCCCTCGACTCTGGGGCTGCTAATAAAAACAAACTGTGTATATGCACGCCACGTATGTTTAAAATGCTTTGCAAACTTTTGGGTCCGATCACCGCCAGAATCCCTTACCCTTACCTATTAAACTGTCAGTGATCCCATTCCCATAAATGGGATGAGGACCGCTCTAATATTGTATACTTTATCCTTCTGCTCAAAATGTAGGTAATATACTAAACTGCGGGTACCCAGCAGTTTTTGCTGGCGGTGCTGCAGTACGCTCGAATCTATTCCAAATCAGTATTGGGTTAACCTGAAATATGAAATCCAAATGACAGCGGGTCGTATAAAAGCATTGAACATAATCTCTTTCCATTTATTACATTCATGCGATGCTTGAGTATGATCGTACTTGCGAGGTTTTGAAAGGGAAGCTTTTACACATTTTGTCGAAGAAAATTTTCCGACATCTTTCGCCTACCGTTCAAGTAATTAATGAGAATTTTCGAAGCGCGACACTTACTACGAGTTATATTCCCGAACATCACGGTCCAACTACCTCAAACTTTGATAATAAGAATAACCGCAGTTTGGCACACCCCCGCGCCCCCTCCTCTACAAACTCACGCCTCGTCGGTTAGCTGCATACAAGGAGAATGCGAGAACTTCCAACAACTGTAAATGACATCGTAGAAATATCTATAAGTTTATTTTCAATTCTGTAGCTGGAATGAAGCAAAAGTGTTGCGCGTCATCCCTTCCAAGTTGGAGAAGTTCAGAAATGGGTTAGTGCGGTGCTTGTGGACGGCGAGCTTTCTGCATTATGTCGCTGTCGTATATAAAGTCTCACAATATGTTTATGCAAAGATTTTCTCGAGCGTATCGTTGGATTTGCAAATTCAAATCCATTTTCATAAATTCATGCGGTTTGTAGGTAAAACTAGTGGATCAGTACCGGGATGTTAATAATTTTACTTAACATTGATTGACCCAAAAATAATATTTTTACTTTTTAGGCTAACATGTAAGAATTCCATATAATAATTCCAGCAATGCCTCATTAATTCAAAACTACATATTCAAATGAATTCCTACGATAAAGATCATGCCAATATCGTTGTTAAGAATCCTAGACGAAATATATTTGGCAGCAGCATTCACAAAACCATCATTACTTTTTTTTTGTCGTCTGACTCAGTCTGGTTTCAGCCATTATAGTCCAAGATCCCAGAGCAAACAGACATAACTTATTTTCACACGGATGAAACCTGAAGTTTTCAGTAGCGTCTCGTGTGCCTTGAATACCTCCGCGCTTTGTGGAACTTGCCGAGTGACACCTGGGCAGGTACCAGGTGAGAAAGGTAAATACATATAAGAATTATTTAACTTAAACTCACACTAGTAGTAGAATTATTTAACTTAAGATCCCAGAGCAAGCAGACATAACTTATTTTCACACGGATGAAACCTGTAAAGTTCATTTATTTTTTGGGTAGCTTAAAAGCGTCTGACAAATGTTCTGGTCCATCAAAAGTGTCTGACACTTATAATATTACTTTAAAATAATATTCTACATGACATATATAAAAATCAGCCAGACAGCCAGAAAAATAAATGAACTTTACAGGTTTCATCCGTGTGAAAATAAGTTATGTCTGTTTGCTCTGGGATCTTACTTTATTATAGTTCTTTTAATCCAGTAACACATTTCAATGACGTAAGACCTTATGCAAGAAATTGATTAAGTAACAAGTTTTTCATTCAGACTTAAAACTTTTTACTATAAAAATGTGGGTAACGGGTATTCCTCGCCTAATACATCATTGACATTAATTGACATGACGGAATCTTCTAAATTAGAGGTGCGGTACTTGTGTAATTGTAATTAGTGACCTATGATGTCATCTTTGTGATCTTTATCTTTGCCGTGTCCGACAATTGGGTTATCGATTTAATTTGGTTGTGGAGACAGAAAGATACGCTCATGTTACTATTGTAGGCGTTCCTATAAGCTAATACGAATACAATTTGATGTCGTTTTAAATAAAATCCTGTGAAGGGTGACTATATTTGTACAAATTCTACAGAGTATCTAAGGAGAGAGTATAGTATGCAAAATGTACAGAGAGTATTTATGGAGTATCCATTTGTTATTCAGTGTAAAGACCACAGGGTTCGAGCCAAGCACATTCTTTAGATTGATGACTGGCTGACGCTATATTAAATGCAATGCTGACATACTAACTAAATCAAAAATGAGGATATTTTACTCCAAACAATGCACACGTCAAATAAAATAGATCAGTCTGGTGCTCTTCCTGTCCGTCTTTAAACAATCCACGTGTTTCCTCAAATAATACTGTGTCGTGCCGTGAATCATGCACTCAAGTATGTTAACGACCGCGCTACCTGCACCAGCTTGTATTAAAATTAATTACATAGTTTGTTATTACAAGCGCTAGAAGAACTTCCTCGCCTCGACTCGACTGAAACTCAACGACTTTTATTTTCTAGAATTACAACTCAAATAGACCCGTCCTTGCGGCTATTTATTCTTTTTGCCAACTTTTAATTTCGATCATTGTTCCGTGTTCCAACACTGAAATATTGTTAGCCAATTTCTCAGCACCTGCTTTGGATTTGGACTGACCGAATCCGATCACATATATTTGAATAATAAATAAACATTTACACAGACGGTTTAGTCGAAAATGCTTTTGGATATCGAAAATTTTCAAACAAAAGAGCAAGATATAGACTGGCGATAAGCGTAAACATTTCAAAAACGTTCGCGTTGTACATCAGTTCGCTTGTCCAAACACTGATGTTGGCTAAAACGAGTTAGTCGTCCGCCAACACGAATTTAGCTCTCCGGTGAGTTAAACATTTACACAATGTCGTAATCGCCTCAAACTAATCAATCGGGGAGTAACGGAGATTAACAGAATAGTGTAATTCTTGTCTTAGGTATTAGAATGAGGACTTAGGAGGAAGAGTAGTCTCCGGAGCGCCGTAATTTCATACAGGCGTAATATAGGTTTAACTTTATTATTATTAAGTTTTATCTATTTTATATTCAATTCATATTATCTAACACACTAAAATGAATGTTTTTTGACATTTATTGAGTTACATACAAACTGAAAAATTAAATCATAATTTTTTTAACAGGCCGCCAACAAACATGCATTTAAGTGTTCTAGATATGTTTTTTGTATAATAATAGATACAAAAATAATTATATTATAGCTAAAAACATATTACTTTTGTATGGAAAACAGCCAAGCAATCGTTCATCTTTAGTGTACAGTAGATAGTATCATAAACGTAGAACTAATCTGGTCTTCGGTCGTAACAGGAGATTCGTGCTTATAGCATAGTGATTTTTTTTAATTCATACCAGATTATCTTAGCTGAATACCTCTAACTTAATTGAAAATAAACTGCTTATCTGTCCGCGTTTTTCGCAATCAAATGGTCAACAATTTCTCAATTTTGCGTGGTCTGGTCCGCTAGTGTTGCCAGTAACTGTAAAACTAAGTACGGCATGTATGGCTCGATAAATGCAAATACCACTTAAATATGCCAGTTCGAAACCGGGCTAGTAGGGGTCCAAACGTTTGTTGTGATTGGTTAGTAAGTCGTGTGAGTTATTGAGTAGGTGGAATGGCGAGGTGATTAAACCTCAGGTTTGGGAGCACATTCCCGTGTGTAAATAAATCACTTTGATTAGTCTTGCAATCACACTTACCTCGGTGGAAGGGTGTCTTTTGTGCTCCGGACCGTCTTCAATTATTGCTGCTTTCCACGTTCTAATATTTGTTGTGGAACAGACGACTAAGTCTAGGTGTGTAGGTGATTTAATTGACAATAATTGTCTACAATATATTAGATTCCTTAGGTTCGTTTAGTAGTTAAGTGATCTTGTTAACTAGCAACACCAGTGTATTGTGACGTGTCGCTCCTGAAAAACTTGTTTTACCATCCATTTTTGAGACTCAGAAAAGCTTAAAGAATGATTCCTTTATAAATATGTCTCAAGTTTGTTTCTGTCTGTCTGTAGGTCTGTTTGTAGGGTTATTTTAAGTAGCCTGGTCTTGGAATGAGATCGAAATTCAAGACTTGTCACATAAACGTCTACTTGCGAATGATGGCGCGTTTTTATAAACTGAATCATTCGCAAATACTGAAACGACTGGTATTCTTTCTGCAGTTTTCTTCCGCGAACCTTTTATTGGGTAACTGGCATCGTCTGCTTAGTCTAGGGCAGATGTGACAAACCATAGACCAGTAATGGAAATGGTCCATAACGTAAATATCTTTGCACACAAATTAAATACATATATTTTTAATAAAGCTTCCAAAGCAAAGCTAATTGCATCAGCATTGTTAATTTAATTCAAAATGGTGTTGCAGGAATGCTGAGTATAATAAAGTGTATAAATACATCAGCACTAGGCCGTTGAATGCAGCATTTAATTCGATTAAAGACAAGCCGTACGATATCTGATTTGCATTCGATAGCAGTTGACGGATTGGCCAGGCAAGAAACCTATAGAAAATGTAGGAAGGTTTATTTAGATCTATTGTTTAAATAAAAGAGCAATGGGGCATCACACCACAGGTTTTTTTTTAAAAAAGGGCCCTTCCAAATTAACCAGTTCTTCTACTAGTCAAGTAAAAACTCCTCCCTTTTGCTATTTTCTGACCTAAGAATGGTTAATTCTATAATTTTCTTGTACTAAGCGGTATGGAAATTATCGAAATGGGAACCACAATAGCTACCTTTGGTGACTGTAGAGATGTTCTACTATGGGTAACAGGCACTACTTTAAATAAACTGCAAGCTTCTTTCCTATACACGGTATAGAAAATAAAACACTATCAATATCTGGAAAAGCTAATCTGAACGGTTGCTAACTACGAAATACTGCAACCACGCTTAATGTCTGGTAACTACTTATAATACGTATCTATGTGTATCAATACGTCGATGCGGCCATTGCCCTGTTTTTATTATTCAATACAATAATGCGGCTACTGTTGTCAGTCAAGCCTGCTGATATTAGCCAGCTACCTTCATTCGATACACTTATAAATAGTCCGTAGCCAGGGGACTCGATAATTCAAGATGACTACTACTTTTCTGATTGTGTTTTCGGACAGAAAGGTTCTGAATGAAATACTAGGTACTTAGGTTTCTACTTCCTACTCACAATGCGATCAGGGCATTTTCGGGCATCTACATCATTAATAACATCCACATTGGATTACACCTGCGTAAGAGAAAACTGTACATTTATAATAGACACTAAGACTTGAGTTTATGTCACTAGGTGACAGCATAAGTCCGCCAGATGATGGCTTGCTATCAGGCCGGCCACATACACAATGAATCGTAATAGTATTTGAAAACAGATCCTTCTAGATGTCATTCCAGTTGAAACTGTTTAAATAATTAGAAGATAGAGTGTCAAATCAATTTGCATCGCAAACAGCCGTGTTGCCAATCATAATAATTTAATGACGTCATTCGACCTTGTGCAATGAGTTATCATCCTTCGTAGACTGCAGCGATTATTCTTGCCTGTTTTAATGTCAGCCTCTACAATAAATAGCTAATGTAACTTTACTTTTCTGAAGAGGTCTCGTGTTCGATTCTTCGGATAAAAGTGTTATCTAGTTGAGATTTTTTCGTCAGTAATTCTCGATAGCAGGAGCTGGTATTTTGCCCGGTGGATGGCGATAGGCTCACCCCATATCACATGGGACTTAATCAAACAGAAATGTGTGTAATATAGTGTTGTACGGATAATCACGGACTAATGCGCTTCGCGGGAATATTTATAAAGTAAGCATGCGGAAACTTCTCTGATGGTTCACAATAATAATAGCCCTGTATCTAATACATGTCCCACTGCTGAGCACGGGTTAGGCCTTGGTCCACCACGCTGGCCAAGTGCGGATTGGTAGACTTCACGCACCCTCGAGCACTTTTTAGGCACTCTCAGGCATGTAGGTTTCCTCACGAAGTTTTCCTTCACCGTTAGCAAGCGATATTTTAAGTATATGATAAATACACACATATCTTCGAAAAGACGAATCTTTAAGATTTATTGACAGAGGTGTGTGCAGTGGGTTCGAATCCGAGAACTTGGACTTCGCGGTCCTACGGTCTCCTCCTCGGCTATCGCTGCTGCTGGTACTTGTTTTAACTAATTAAATAAAGATACGCAATCGCTTAGAAAACGAACTAAACATACAAATAATAGTTTTATCTAGATGTTATTAAAAAGAGGAAGAATCTTGCTATTATTTCCTTTACAGATAAAACTACTTATTCTTGAGTTGATTATGCAAATTCATTCATTGCCATCACAGATTTCGAGATAATACACAGGTAATATCAACCTTACCATTGTTATTAGTTATAAGTATTATCGTAATAATCTTATGCTTTTTTTTACAAACGTATATAACCATTATTCTAGAATCTAGTAGTAAAATAGCTTTTGTAAACAGTTAATTTAGTATTTGGTAGGCAATTATGGGTAAAGTTATCTGCGTTTATATTTATTACTATCTACCGTGAATAAAGTATAAGTAAGCCTTTATTGTTCCTGAAGTCTTGATCAATCTCGATATCGAGTGTATCATGTGTACAAACAAACGAATCCTTCCTCTTTATATTAGCATCAATTATGTCTATCTATCCCAATTACGAAAGCCCAATCCAATGTTTATGTAATCTGAAATTGTAAATCTTTTTCGTCGACATCTAATGACAAAAAAAAAACAAGATGTCGCCCATTGACATTGATGCGAAGGAGTTTTTTGATGCGTCATAACAAATAAAGGTTAATTACATTATGTAAATGACAAAAACAATAATATAATAACAGCATTTTTGAATAATTTGTCAGCCCAAGTTGTTATTGAAGTGTTTTATTATTACACATCAAAAATAAGTCCTTACGCAACCTTCTTGTTAGTTACTACAATCATAAATTAAAATTATTTATTTATTCATTAAATAAAAATAAAAAAAACAAAATTTCTTCTAACCTAAAAATAAATGACTAATTGAAATTGTAGATCTCAAGATACGTACATTGTTGTCATACAACTACACATATGATCAATCAGTCCATTGTAGTTGTATTAAAGCTCCCTCACGAGATGCAGTGGTTCGCGTCTGATCATTGAATTGTATGACTCGCTTCGATGTCATTGGCGTCCGTCCTACCGTACTGAACTGCTATTCTGATATAATAGAGATTATCTCGATAGCGAGACTTGATATTTCCGCTCGCCCGTATACTTGTTGGTTTATATAATGCAAATGCACGATCTCTACATTGTTGTCATACAACTACACATACGATAAATCAGTCCATTGTAGTTGTATTAGAGCTCCCAAGAAGGATGCAGTGGTTAGCGTCTAATAATTGAATTGTATGACTCGCTTCGATTTCATTGGCGTCTTCTACCGTACCGAACTGCTATCCTGATATAATAGAGTTTATCTCGATAGCAGGTGACGTTTACACTCTCTTGTGAAGATCACAAGTATTTTGTATGTTCTTTTAATTGTCGTCGTTTTCCATATTTACAATATTTTTTTATTAGGGTCAAATGTTTTAAAGGCCAATTAGTCATTTTAATCACACTTACAATGAAAAGATAGATAGATAGATAGATAGAAAATACTTTATTTGTACATAATTTCACATGAAAAACTTAAAAGATAACAAAATATAACAAAAAAAATATGCACAAAGGGCGGCCTTATCGCTTAAAGCGATTTCTTCCAGGCAACCTTAGGATGGACATTTTGGAAAGTGAAAATAAAGCGGTAGTTTTTGCTTGGATTATTAGAGATTATTTGCATTTTATATTTAACAAGAACTATTATACAATATATTATATAATAAATTACATATTATATAATACATATATATAATAAAGATATTTATTTTAACTAGGGTACATACTGTGTACTTGACTTGCTAAATTTAATTTTAAGATTTAAAGATTTTACTAACGCAAACTGTCATCCGTCGAATCTTCATCTCGAATGCTTCATATTTCTATCCAGTGAAAATCTACCCCAGGTTTAGAATAGCTTTGTTTTTTTTGTAAATCGAATGTTTTTGTTGTTTTGATTAGATTTAACGGCCTTTCGAAATTTGGCGTAGCTGAATAATTAAATGAAATATCGTGCTAGAATTGTCCGCTGTGTACGCATAATAATAATTGCTAAATTAGAAATTTATCAGTCGTGTTTGCTATGCAATTTTATTGCGAATCAAATCTACTTATTTTCCAAATTTAAACTTGTAGAAATGTCGAAATCATGACATGTGTTTGGAATCTAGATGTTTAAATAAACGTTTAATAATGTTTATTGAACTGCGGTAAAAGAAAGAAGTTTCAAAAAGAAGATATTTCTCTTTATCGAGTAAAATTTAATATACGTTTTCAGTGAACAATGTATTTATTAGCAGTAAAAAATAATTATTTATGCTCTCGACTTCGATATGAGAATAGACGCCTATTAATAGCGAATATGCTTAGCTATGCCTCACCGCATAATTACACCGGGTAATCTGTGAGCATTGCTTGAAGTGACGATACATATACATTCTTTTCCTATTTACATAACGCCTATATTACCCAGAAGGGTGGGGCAGAGGATTATCGCACCTACATTTCACATGATATGTTTAGGTCATATTGGATGGCGAGTATATCGCCATCCACAGGGTTCCATTTCAAACTCCGTGCTGCTATTGAGAATTCCCTAAAGGAAGAATCCCGAATAACAATTGCCCGACGCGACCCAGGAACCTCAGGTATGGAGGCTCCTTAGCGTGCAGGTAAGGCCAAACAATTAGGTACACAGGTCAAAAACTTCTACGCCAAAACTGACTGCAATAGATATGCAAGTTTGTATTTCATATTTAATAAGTGTAATATACCCACTATTTGGACATGTAACTCACTTATCTGTAACTGATGTAGTAAGTCTTTACTATGACTTAGAAGTGTTTGCCCTGCATACCTAACTCATTGGCCCACTGTACAACTCGTCAACGGTAATCAATCAAGGAACTGAGTGCGGGGATAATTCTTTAAATACAGGCCGTTTACTGAATTCTTTTACGTTGTACAGTCGTCTTAACGTCTAGACGTAGAATATTAATTGAGTATTTTTTACTTTTAAGTGTATTTTTTATTATTGAAATCGGTTTTCTTTTTGGTCTAATTATTACATTATTAGTCTGTTATGTTTTTGGCGTGGCAATTTTGATATTAACAATATATTTTATATCCTTTCAGGTAAAGATCCAGATATTCCTAAGCTTGAAAATACCCACAAAATGGCAAGTAATACACGTTTCCACGAACCTATCAACTCCGAAATATATAAAACACGTTACGTACCCAATTTAATGGAAACCTCTTATAGCAAAGCACCCAAAATATACTTGTACTACATACTGTAAAATTCATAACCTATACCGTGAAATGTATAAAAGAATTCGTATCTAAAAATATAAGAGAGAAAAATTGTTGATTCACTCTCTTCGCTCGTGTTGGTTTAAAAAGAAAAATGTTTAAAAGGCCCAAGTAAATAGGAATGTTTTCACGGTCGACGTTTTACGCGATCGTTTTATAAACCAATAATTATTATATATATAGGACGTGTCTCAGATAGCGGGTGCGTGCTAAAAATTTAGTAGTCTTTGATGATATTCGAGCTTTAACTGCAGCGATAGCCGAGTGGGAGACCGTAGGACTGTGAAGTGAGGTCTTGGGTTCGAACCCACGGCACACACCTCTGTCAATAAATCGTTAAGATTCGTCTTTTGGAAGATATGTGTGACAAGAGGCCCGAGCCCAGCAGTGTTACATGTATCAGATACAGGGCTGCAATTATTTCTATTATTGAGCCTTGATGATGCTTTGTTTTTATGTCCTAAGTACAGGGTCCAAATGAAGTCCAAAAAAACCTTTAGTAAATCTAGCCCTGCCAATGTGCCAATAAACCGTCCGAAACGTTTCTATATGCCCATTCTTTAAAATATTTCCGTGAAGAGTAGCTGTGCAGTTAGGAACATAATACACCGCCCTAAAGGTGGGCATGCGGTTATTTTTCCGAATGTACGTTACACATAGAATCTCAATCTACTATCTTTTTTTTCTTTTTTTAATACTACGCCCACGGCGAACGAACGTGTAGTCCAACTGATGGTAAGTGGAGTACAGCTCATGGACATCAACAATCCACAAAAGCAGATTATAGATGCGTCGCTGCAGCTGAGGACTACGGTGTTATGCCTCATGTGCCAGTAACTTCAGTAATCTATACACTAATGTATTTTTGATGCATGCACCCCATATCATAGACACTTTACTAGAAAAAGATACACTATTTCCACTATCTAAAACTAAGCTAGAATTCTGTTTCAGACCTACATATTTTAGTGGCATTTTAGTCCGTTTCTGTTACTACGAAAGATTACCAAGTAGGTACATCCATACCCTGTCATGTTTTCAATTAAATAGGTATATTGCTATGTAATACGGCACAAGCAACCCTATTGTCATCTCAATGGCACAGTGCCAAATACTAGTCTCCTAAGCGTCCTAATAGAAGACCTAATAACACTTGAGTCGTATATTGTACGAAGATGGAATAAAGGCGAGCGGATCGTAAAAAGTTCTATAGGCTAGTCCTACATATGTTTTATACTAATATATTGCAAATAATCCTGCTCCGTACGCAGTCGGGTCATAAGGTTCTTGATCTATCTGAATACAAAACATCCAGGCATTAATTTCAGTCTAATTTTACAATAAATAAATAAATAATAAATAAATAAATATCTCACAACTCACACACAACGCCATCTAGTTCCCAAACTTAGCAGAGCTTGTACTATGGGTACTAGAATAACTGATACTAACCGTCCTACTTTTCTTTTGTAAATAAATACTTATTATACATAGAAACACCCAGACTAAGACAAATCCCCATGTTCATGCACACAAAGATTTGTCTTAAGTGGGAATCGAACCCACGACCTCGGCGTCGCAGGCAGGTACACTACTCACTCCGCCATCCGGTCGTCGACATCGAACTTGCTTCCGTAGACATGTGACAAATAATTAAGAAAATAGAAAGGACAGGCAATTTTCTATAAATTTTATTGCTCATCTGCACGGCTTCGCTCGCGTGGTACTTGCTTCGATAAAAATAGCTTATGTTACTCAGGAATGATAAAGAAATTTTGAAATCTGTCTATTACTTTTGAGTTAAAACGTAACAAACAAACAAAAATAAAATCTTTCCTGTTTATAGTATTAGTACCTATAGATTATACAAATCAATTATAAAATTGGCCTTGAAAGCGAAAGATTAGTAGAAGATTAATAGTATACTTATTTATATTTTTTTATCTGCATTGTTCAGGCACAATAGGTGTGATATTTTAATCCGATGAATGCCTAATTACATTTATTGTGATAATTATGTAGGTGACTTAATATGAAGGACGTTCAATAAGGTTGTTAGATTCCTTATAATTACATAACGTCTGTCTGCACGTGTGGTGAAGTGGTTTAAGCGGTCGCCTCGCCGCTCTCCACTGCACTGGTGTTGTGGTTCGATCCCCACATGGGACAAATCTTTATGCTATTAGCAAAGATTTGTTCTGAGACTGGGTGTACTTGAGTGAGTGATGTGTGTATTTGGCTTGGCTTTTCATTGGGACCATGTGATAGTGTAATTGCTTCTGGCGTTCTATCTAATGTAAAAAATCCAAATTATTTATTTATTTATAACATAATTTAAAAAAAAATAGCATTGAAAAGTAAGAAATACTTAAGTAATATTCAATGTAATAAGTATTTGTAAATGTCTCACCTCATCTGTGTATAACTTGAATGAATACAGTAAACGGCTTGAAGGTCAGATATTTGCATCTAGCAGTCAGCATTTCATGTTGCTGGGCTGATGCTGGAAGGTACGACTCTTCGACGGTTAGGAGTACGACATTAATTGTTTAACTATAGGCACCATATGGTCGTTTACTGTATTCTTTCAAGTTATACACAGATGAGTTTAGACGATGAATATTACTGAGATATTTCTTACTTTTTTTAGTGTAGTTTTGGAATTGAAGTCGGTTTTTTTTGTAAAATTATTTTGAAGTCTGTTCGAAATGGAAGAACGTGTCATTTCAAAACATAAAGTCAAATTTATTTATTTAACGAATCGAGTTGTGTGAAATTAATGCATGCATCCTATTTATGTAACGGAAGTAATTTCATGTAACTAGTTTCGTTATGGAAGTAAATAGGTACTTCGAACATCAATATAAGTAGGTGCCCATCTCAGCCTACTTGAAAATCAGAAACAAGTAAGATAGTGCAAAATATATGGCGCATAGTAATAGAGGCAAAATGTAGGCGTTTAATATAACATCGCTTAATTAGGTATTCCAAGAAATACAGCCTGATATTATCTTTACATGGATAGTGAACATACACGATTACCTTTTATACACCACTGGCTGGCGCACGCGAACACAGCCTGTATAAGCTACTTACTAATATTATAAATGTGAAAGTTTGTGAAGATGTACGTTCGTTTGTTTCTCTAACGCATAAACTACGGGCCCTATTTAATAAAGATGACAAGCCGACAATTTTGTCTCTATTGGCCGTCAAAAATTCAAATTCTGAATTCAAAATAGGACCTAAGACAAGACTTGTAGCTTTTAGTCTGAATTAACACGAGGGTACTTTTTGTCTACTAATCGCGGGCGGTACCGCGAGTGAAAGCTGGTTTGAACTACACAAGCTTTTCCAGCCAACAGAATAGGTACTGTAACTGGCCGTCCTACTTTCCAAACCCCCGTCACCCCTCCCCCCATCCTTTATGGTCGCCATTCAGTTGTTTGTGACGAGCCTCTTTACGTCATGCAATATTCCATCTACCCACATAATATCAGGCATCAGTAATTTCTTTTTTACATAACATAACATCACGCCTATATTACCATGAATGGTGGATGGATAACACCCACATTTCACTTGTTATTTTAAGGTCTTATGGGATCCTATCACCATCCAATAAGTACAATTCCAACTCCGTGCTGATAATGAGAATTAAACGACGAAAAAATCCTAAATATATATTTTAATCATTTAAAAACTAATTTCTTTATTACTTACTTATTTGATTTAAACATATATTATATATTATATATTTTGTTATATTAAGTAATTTTGTATTTTTTTTTATTTGTAAACAGTTTTTATTTATTTATATATGGTGTATCCTTTCTTTTTCCTTTTTATATACAACGGACATTAATTGTGATAATTATTTTTATGTTGTAATTATTTTTTGTTTTTAATGAATTGATTTAATATTTAATTGATTTGATTATATTTGTATATTTTCCGAGTGTATTTCTTACTTATGTTTCTTCATCATCATCATCATCATCAGCCTGTAGCAGTCCACTGCTGGACATAGGCCTCTCCCAAGGTGCGCCAGAGTTCGCGGTCTTGTGCCTTACGCATCCAATCGCTACCAGCAATCTTACGCAGATCGTCGCGCCATCTTGCCGGCGGGCGCCCCACACTACGTTTACCTTGACGCGGTCTCCACTCCAGAACACGCTTACACAAACGGTTGTCGGTTCTGCGACTAATGTGGCCAGCCCATTGCCACTTCAGCTTGCTTAGTCTCTGGGCTATGTCGGTGACTCTGGTTCTCCGTTATGTTTCTTGCTATTTTTTAATGTTTAATTTTTTATTTGTTGGATCACTACGCTGACTGTAATATTTTTAACTACTACTTCTTATGGACATAGTCTGAAATAAACGTTTTATTACTATTATTATTTTATTATTAATTATAGTTAAATTTATTTTTAGTAGTTTTGAGCGGACGGCACTCGTGGGCTGCAGCTGAAAATCAGCGTTAGGTGACTGTAGTTCATTGCAGTCACTAACATTATGCTGAGCTGCTGGCCTTTTGGTACAGACCACAGATATAGATCTATATCTGTGGTACAGACTGTATAACTGTATTTTACTGTATTTCCAGTATTGTTTATTATATGTTTTGTGCTAATAAAAATGTTCTTTCTTTCTTTCTTTCTTTCTTTAAAATATCAGTTTTGCCCGACCCCGATATCGGAGTCAAAACATCGCGGTCGGAGGCCACTAGACTGAACCAACAAGAAAGTAATGTCTATTACTATATGCTAGTAAGAATAATTATATAACCATAGTCTCGACCTACAACTATTTCTTACCAGCCGATTTCCAAGACATTTGAAATATTTATCCTCCTAAACCTCCATAACAACGAGAGCCAAATATTTCCACATATTGTCCCGATTCTACGGCAGTTACAGGATAAAGGGCCGGCATTAAACGTACAAAAGGGCGTATATAGCTAATAAACAATATTATGTCTAACAAATATTATTGAGAAGAGAGATTTTTTCGTTTGTTTGTTAAGACCGTGGATAGGTTACCCATTTTTAGGGTTCCGTAGTACCTACAAGGAACCCTTATAGTTTCGCTATGTCCGTCTGTCCGTCCGTCTGTCCAAGGCATAGCGACGAAACCGTTGGTGCTAGAAAACTGAAATTTTGCATAAACATGTATGTTAACTATACAAAGAAAGTCGTAGAATAAAATTTGGAAAAATATTTTTTTTTCGGGTAGCTCCCCTACATGTAAAGTAGGGATGTTTTCTTTTTTTGTCGCCTACCCCATAGTGTGGGGTATTGTTAGATAGGACTTTTAAAAACGTTCAGGGGTTGCTAAGACAGTTTTTTGATTTAGAGATCCGTTTGCGAGATAATTCACTTTAAAGAGCAAATTTTTGTTCGAGTAGGGTGTCCCCCCCCCTCTAAAAGCTGAACTACTGGATCCCAAAATCTGAAAAAATTGTGTCGGTAGTACATGTAATGAACTTTAAAGGAAAACTATAGCGGATAAATTTACTTCATTAGTTCAAGAGGAATAGGGGTCCAAAGTGTAAAATGCAGTTACTTAGAATAATTTGTGCAAATTACAAAAACCTTTGAAAGTAATGACTTGTATGAAGATGTTACTTGTTTAATACAGATAGTAAATCCCTTTTAAGTCGAAATATGTTGTTACGACTAGCTACGGAACCCTACTGCGCGTGGCCCGTCACGCACTTGGCCGGTTTTTAACAAAAGAGATTTCCTCCGTGCCTCCGGCTCTCACGTTAAGGCCCCGGTTTCCATTTGAACATCTACGGCAGTCGTTACGGGTAGTCACAGGCCAGAAAGTTTGACAACTAGTCTATCAAAGAGTATCGTATTACCTCGTACTGGGTTGTGGAGGTCTGTTGGCAGACGCTCCACGTAAAATATTGATATTCAGCGAAATCCGTGAGAATAGACGCCGACCCCAATGTAATTAGGAAAAGGTTCAGCAGATTGAGTATTTTAGAACCATATTTTTTTCTTGGTAAAGACGTTTATGCGATTTAACATAAATACATGGACTTGGTGCCACGGGGGCGGAGCCGCGTACGGAGGCTAGATGAACAATAAAACTATCCGATGAACCGCGGCTGCCAACTCCCGAACATTAACCAGCTTAGTGAAATAAATACTGTGAAATGTTGGCCGGTGTCAGCCTATGTTTATGTTAGAACATTGTATTGTATTTGATACTACGATGAATCATTTTGTATTTTTAGGCGGTTTTGTGACAAGAATGTGAGTTTTTTTCTTGCCTCGATGGTTTAGTGGTTAGCGTATGTGCCTCTCACCTGTTTCGCCTTCGATTTCCGGGTCGACCAAAACAAATTTTAGGATTTTTCTGTTCTTCTTCTTCTTGTCGTGTCAATGACTATAATAAAAATGTTTTTCTTCTATCTATATGGTTTTAGACCAATAGGATGCGACTGTGACGCCTTTTTGGTTGGCCTGCATAAGGTCTTTTATGGTACAAAAGGTGGGCAGATGTGGGCAGGACAACAGATGGGCCATATTTTGGGTGGGCGATCCACATTCACAACTAATATTGGATGTATTTGTGAATCCCCACTTGGTCTTTCTGTTACTTACTTCTCAAAAGCAGCACGGAGTTGGAATTGTGCCCGGTGGATTGCGATAGACTCACACCCTATGACATGGGACCTAAACATAACAGGTGAAGTGTGGGTGTTGTACATATCTCGCCTTTTGGGTAATATAAAATTAACGTCCTCGAGTTTCAGTTTTTCCGGACAGTGAACTATTATTGGTACCGTTTATTTTGTCGTTTCTTTATTCGCAGTTCGCAGACCTTTTTCGCTTCATTCAGGTGCGACATAATTAATGATTCTCTGCATAATGTATTGTATGCTTTTAATGAATTATCGTTCCAAATGTATTATCATTTAATTTTATTCATTCAAGATCGATTCGGAATGGTTTACATTATAATTAAAGTTATATTTTAAAATTCTGGCTGTAAGTTTCTCGCTAGCTTTTTAGTGCTGCTGTAATTCTGTTGACTATCAAAACGGGCACAAGCTAGATTTTGTTGCATATTTTTCAGGTTTCTTCGACTGGAATAATGTCAAAAAACGTCACATTATCTTTATCATGCTCATTTAGCTCATATTTTTTTTTATTGAAATCTATAAAATAATGTATTCTGTATTGTATTGTTTTGTGATGATTTTATACTTAATCATGTTTAATTTCCGGAACGAAAACAAGAGAGACTAAAAAATAAAACGTCGCTAGCAATCCATTAAGTGACACGTTTTTCTGAGATTCAACTTGTATTTTAAGAAGTTCACAACACATAAATCAGGGGATTTCTTCAGGACCCGCTGACTCGGAAGCCTCGTAAATCAGGGCGTGTTGAATTTATCCTTCTAAATGTTCTTAGTAACATTCGAACGGAGAATTTTCTAACAAGTATTTTCCTGTAAAAAGCAAGGTTTGGAATGTTATTGGCAAGACTTAGCTCAATATTGGAATAATTTTCATTGTATGCGCAGATAACGTTCTACGAGTCGCAGCTAGTCTTGCGCTCTCTTGAAAATGCCTAAAAGTATAGGTCGAAACCGCGGTTGACTAAATAGACTAACATTACGTGAGTAACACTCACACAATTTGAATAATAGTCCTCAATGGTCTAGTGATTAGCGTATTCAGCCTCTCACCGTGACGTCTCGGGTTCGAGTACCGGGTTGGGCAAAGTGTTATTTGTGAACTTTCCGTCAGGAACTTCACAATAGCAGCATGAAGTTGGTTTGTGCCCGGTGGATGGCGATAGGCTCACCCCCTATCCCTTGGGACCTAAACATAACAGGTGAAATGTGGGTGTTGTACACCTCAGCCACACTCTTCTGGGTAATATAGGCGTGATGTTATGATAAGTCTTAGTAGATTGACGTCAGTCAAGCAATGGGTAAGGCACACGACACTACAGTTAGTCGTTAACAATTTTTACTATTATAGTATTCTTTCTATCCGAAGTTTAGTTTGAAACTTATTATCTACTTCCTAAAAATGAATGGTGTATTTCACTTACAGTGGCGTAACTATATTGTGTCTGGGGTGGCAAAATGCCACGGGCACCAGCCTGAGGAGGCCTCCGGGCCCAAGATACCACGACCTCGAAAGTAACTAAAAATAATTTATCAAAATAAAAAGATTAAAACACATTCATCAAATTTTTTTTAATTGTTAACCGGGAAATTTCAAAAGTATCGACAAGAATAGAATAGGCAAGGGCAAGACAATGCAGCAGGGTAACATAGTAAATTGTGCAGAACTAATTTTTCTTTCTAAAAATCTGGCATTCTAAGTTGAAAATTTTGCATTCCAATACTGAATCACTAGTAAGTGGCTTCAACGTAACGATTTTTACTAGGGCCCCATCCAATACTTGCCACGGGTCCTGATGGTATAGTTACGCCACTGTTCACTTATAAAGCAAACGAAACCATAAACATGATTATTCACAGAAATTAAGTGCATGCCGTAAAAATATACGATGGCACGTACCACACAACAATCTATACCACATACATTGCCAGTACAAAATGGTCTCGCATTGTATAGACTTCCCGTGCAATTCAAGACCATCTTATACTGGGAGTGTATAACTTGATTTGTGGCTCTGTGTACACGCGATTTGAGCGACAGCAGCGGGTGGGTCAAGGTGTGCGGCGCACCCTTTATTGCATGTTCTTTCGCGATATTGGAACCGGTTTCGGCAATCGGAGGGAGGAATATAGGTCGATGTGTGGTTACAACTTTTTATGTATTGGATCGCTTGTTTTGGCTTGACGGCCATGATTTAGCTTTAAATGTGTGTTTTTTCAAGTGTTTTAATCGAAAAGGATACGTTTTTGGGATGTTACATTATAGCTTTGTTTATAAAAGTAGACGAGCATTGGTACTTGGTTCAGCTCTCCATTATTAGGGCTTGAAATTACATTATGGTGGCTCGCGATCAAAACTACAGCCTAGGGAGGGTCAAGGTGTGTGGCGCACCCTTTATGTGCATGTTCTTTCACGATATTGGAACCGGTTTCGAAAATCGGAGGGAGAAATATAGGTCGATGCGTGGTTACAATACAACTCTGAGTTTATTGGCAAGCTCGCTCGCGGTTGCCACCATGTGTCCCCACGTTGTTTTATTTGAGTGCCTTAACGAAAATACATGTTGCGATGTTTCTATAGTTTCTTCGTTATAATTAGTAGTAACTGTTTTAACAGTTGGGTCATTGCGTACTTATTAAATTCACTTATGGATCCAAAACTGAAGAACTTGTCTGTTATGTAACCAGCAGATTAAATTTTTAGCATTACCACAGTATAAATATAACCCAGTACTCTGACTCGATCCTATTTTTTGAAATAACAAAAGACAATCACGCGATACACGATACCCACTGCATTTTAATATCATGTACACACGGCTACCGATCAACCGATACATTTGCTGTATAAGCTGGTCTCGCATTGCACGGGGAGGCCATACAACGCGAGACCCTATAATACTGGAAATTATCGGTTGATAGGTAGCCGTCTATACCTTTTTTTTTTTTTTTTTTTTTTTTTTTTTTTTTTTTCGCGGGGAAATGCTTTTACGCATACCACCCCACCCGTGGGGGGACGGGCAGAGTGGCTATGTGGGACTCCCGTGCCTACGATGTTAAACGGCACAGAATACCCACTAAAACCCCGCGGTGTGCCGTCGTCGCCGAAAGATGGTGGTCGGCGAGCCCCGGATCGATATTATATCCACAGGGCTCGCCGCGGCGACCGTGCCCAGTTCGACCTCTGACCGGGCACCCGACTCTACTCAGTCCTACTCTCGTAGCGACGCCCCGGGCACACCCAGGGCGTCACTCCGTCGCGGAAGGCATCAGCGGGCGGCGGAAAAACCCCCTCCACCGCCCGCGGCCTCGCTTAGGGCGGCATTAGGCTCGCGGCGTACGCGCGCCTTCGCCGCCCAGCTCGCCGGCGGCGGAGCGGATCAGCCAGGAGTGAGTCCTCCCTGATCCGCTCCGCCGCCTCCTTCTGCGAGATGACGTCCTCACAGAAGGATGCGACCGCATCCCACGACCTCGCGCTGCTCATTGCCGCGACCACAGCCGGCAGCGAGAGGTCGTTCCCAATGACCGCGGTGAGATCCCGGCGCTGCACCTCCCAAGCAGGACACTGCTCGAGAGTGTGCTGCGCCGAGTCCTCACCGCAGTCGCAGTGGTGGCACATGGGGCTCGCCTCCCTCTTCAGCCTGTGCAGGTACTTCCCGAAGCAACCATGCCCGGTCAGCACCTGCACCAGCCTGAAGGAGAGAGTCCCATGCTGCCGCCCTGCCCACTCCTCAAGAATCGGCCGGAGCGCCTCCACGGTGCGAAAACCAGCCCGTGGAGCCCCCAGCCGATTCCCCCACCGGACCATCAGCGTCCGGTGGGCCTCCTCCCGCCAAGCTCGCAGCTGCTCGGGCATGGGGACAGAACCCTCGGCTCGAGCAGCCGCGCCTCGCTTGTACACTTCGGCGAGCACTTCCGCATCCAAATCCCACGGGGGTGTTCCGGCCAACGCACACGCTGCGTCGGTCGACACCGTGCGGTATCCACGAATGGCCCTGACCGCCAGGACGCGCTGCGGTCTCCATAGCCGCGCCCTGTTCCCGGCGGACAAGGCCTCCGCCCACACGGGTGCGCCGTACAGTGCCATTGACCGTACCACCCCCGCGTAAAGCCGTCGGCTGGCGACGCTGGCGCCGCCCACGTTCGGCAAAAGCCGACCGAGAGCGGCAGCCACGCCTTCCAGCTTGGGCACCAAAATGCGGAAGTGCTCGTCGAAGCTCCACCGCCTGTCTATCACTAGGCCCAGGTATTTAATCTGGGCCTCGATCCGTACGAGGACCGAGCCGACGGTAATCGAGGCGCCAGCAGGTGGCCCGCGACGAGGCCCGTGAAAAACCACGGCCTCAGTCTTGGCAGGGGCCACCCTAAGCCCCAGCGCCTCGATGCGCCCGACCACTTGGGACACACCCACTGTGGCCAGGCGCGCCGCCTCCTCGAAGTTTCGCCCCCGGGCCGTGACGAGCGTGTCATCCGCATAGCAGATGACGTCTAGGCCCGGGGGGAAAGCTCCACGCAGCACCCAGTCGTAACCGATGTTCCACAGGAGCGGTCCTAGGACCGAACCCTGTGGGACACCGCACGACACGGGCCTGCGGAGCAAAGCTCCGTCTCGGTCCTCGTACAGAACCCCCCTGCCTTCGAGATAGTCGGCCACCAGCCGCATCAGGTAAACCGGCACTCCATGGTACCGGAGTGCCTCGCTGACGCAGCCGAATGGCAGAGTCCCGAAGGCGTTGGCGATATCCAGCGATACCGCCAACAACACCCCTCCGCCGATGACAAGCCGTCTATACCTGACTTGAGCTTGAATCATTCATTTTTAGGGTTCCGTTCCGTTTCCGAATGGCAAAAAACGGAATGAGTCGTCATGTCTGTCCGTATGTCACAACCACTTTTTCCGTAACTATATTTTTTTTTCATCAAACCCATACGTGTGGGTTGGGTATCTATGGATAGGTCTTTAAAAATGATATTGAGATTTCTAATATATTTTTTTTCTAAACTGAATAGTTTGCGCGAGGGACGCTTCCTTCCGTAACTTCTAAAATAAGGGAATGATAAATGTAAAAATAATATAATGATGTACATTACCATGCATTAAAGAAAAACATTTATTTAGATGTATAGTGGTACGGAACCCTAGGTGCGCGAGTCCGACTCGCACTTGGCCGGTTTTTAGGTTTCCGTAGCCGAATGGCAAAAAACGGAACCCTTATAAATTCGTCATGTCTGTCTGTCTGTCTGTCTGTCCGTCCGTCCGTCCGTCCGTCCGTCCGTATGTCACAGCCACTTTATTCCGAAACTATTAGGACTACACAATTGAAACTAAGTAGGTAGATGTATTCTGTTAACCGCTTTACGATTTTTACACAAAAAAAATATATATTAATATTAGAGGGGGGCTCCCCATACATTGAACTGAAACAATTTAATTTTTTTTTCATTCTACCTATACGTGTGGGGGTGTCTATAGATAGGTCTTTAAAAATTACATTGAGGTTTCTAAAACCAGTTTTTTTCAATGTCAATCGTTCCAAAGATAGACACTTTCAAAGTGCTAAAATGAGTGTGTGTCCCCCCCCGCTCTAACTTTTAAACCACATGAGTGAAAAATCAAAAAAAAAAATATTAATTTAATAAAAACTTTCAACCAAAATTGTTTTGAATGAGATACAGTCGACAGTTTTAGAGATATAGCACTTTTTCAGCAACCGCAAATTTTAACTTTGTTATTGATACAAATTCCATAAAACACTATAAAAAACAAAGTTATTTTTGCTGGCGAAAAAATGTTGGTATTTTGGCTAGTTGTCAGTAATCGGTACGTTTAATGTTGTTACGACTAGCTACGGAACCCTATTGCGCGTGGCCCGACACGCACTTGGCCGGCTTTTTTTCTAATTCGTTCGTTACAGCGGCCCATCCCCGCTTTTGTTGCTTCCCTATTGCGTTCTTATTCTGGTGTAATATTCGAATCTGTATATATACCTTACAAGCGAATGCTCGCGCTCTCGAATCAACTTAAAAGGCCTATTTCTTCTGAGTAGCTCTTCCCTTCTTCTCGTTCGCAAAAGCTTTTCTATCAACGTCTTGAGAAAAATACCATCTGACTGACCCATAAATAATACATGCATAATAATCCAACCTTGCACGTTCATTTTTCCATGTAGTTACGAATATCCGATTCGATGTGTGTATCTAATTATGTTGTTAGAATGAATCAATGTACGCCTTAATAGACGATTTACACAATTGTGTCGTGGAAGTTTTGAATGGTACTGCAAGCCGTGCTCTAATGCTAACCCCGTCCTATATGGCGATAAGGGTGCTATTACAACTGAATCGATCAACGTCGATCGATGCATTCATGCATCTGATGTTAAAATGAACCAATACCAATTTGAGTGCACGATTGAATGGTTAAAGCGGTCGCCTCGCCGCTTTCAACTGCGCTGGTGTTGTGGGTTCGATCCCCACACGGGACAAATCTTTGTATGAACTGCCAAGATTTGTTCTGTCCCTGGGAGTGCTTTGTGTGTGTGAAATGTATGTTTGTGATATCGTAGCGATCCGAATCCTATTCAAGTCCGTCAAAATTTAAGAATATTTCGGACTGACTACCTACTTTAAATTGGATGTATTACAGAATTTTTCAGCATTACCATTAAATTGCAGCAACCGTAAATCGATCCAGCTAGTTATTGCAACTCGCAAAGTTGCCTCAACTTAGTTCTTCCATCTGAAAAACGTATTAATGCCATGCTTACGCATAATCCGTCTTTTACACTCAAAATGTATAAACTTAATTCACAATTCTGCAAGAATGCCCCTAAGATTATAATTATAAACGTATTAAAAATCTCCATTTGTGCCAAGGGCAAAACTAAGGAAGGCTATATTTTTCCCGGTAACAGTGGGCAAACAACGTTTTTCCTGGAGCCGCCGGCCTTTTTCGCGAAAAATGAGTGCTTAATAAGGGTTCGGCTAAATGGCACGCACTATATCTTGGTACTTTATGTACATGTTCTTACACGATGCTGAAAATAAGGCATCTGGAAAGAAAATAATTATCTCTTTTCTTTAAATAATTATCTATTATATCTCGTTGTACTGATATTGTGAACAAAGCACGGAGTTTTACCTGTAATCTGACGCCAATACTGTAATTTTACTAGAACCAGGTCATACCGCAATTAAATAGTGTTTTGACTAAAGGTAAGAACAAAGCACGTGTGGTGTAGCTCGCCGCTCTCCACTGCACTAGTTTTGTGGGTTCGATCCCCACATGGGACAAATATTTGTGTGATTCGCAAATATTTGTTCTGAGACTGGGTGTGCTTGTTTGAGTGAATGTGTGTTGAATTTGGCCTTGTCATTGGACCATTGGATAGTGTAATTGCTTCTGGCGTTCTAAATAATTTAAAAAAATAAAAAATGCAGTATGAGTTTGCAGCCAAATCTCTGTCTTACCGAAATCTCTGCCCATGGCATGACATAAATTATCATGTCATGCGCAAGTTCGTCGTCAAACTGATTTTTTCGCTTCCTTATCATTTAAACTACATTTATAAATGTTTGCGGTTAGGTCTTGCTATTTAATGTATGTACCTACGAATTTAAAATTACATTGCTAAATATTTAATGATGAAGCAGCTTTGGAACAATCACATCCAGTACACACGGTGACCGATCAAACTATACGTATCCAGTTTCGTATCGTGTCTGTACAATTTTTATTAAGCGGTAATTTCCATACGTGCATAACCTAACCAGCTGCAAGTTTCCCAGCACCATATGACATTAGAAGTGCACTGCTTTCTCACTATTACCAATTTTGTAGTGGTATCATTATACACAGACCATGACACCAATGACAATAAAAGTATTATAATACAGCCGCTCTATCCAATATTCTAACTGAAATTAGGTCATCAATACTATGCGCCGTACTATTTTACTCTTTCAGACAATAAGCACTAAGAATATCTAGCAAATAGGCACTGAGACTTAGGACGTTGGAGATTCTTTATATTATAAGTTGGAGTATCGAATTAAGAGTGCGGTATACGCTTAAACAAAAAAAAAACAAAAAAACCGCCTGATACATGGATCAACTAAAGGTCAAAGAGGTGAAATGACATTAACCTTTAGCTACGGTATGGTCAGGCAGATAATGGAAAAAAATGGAACGGCCTCGTGTTTCAGGTAACTTGAATATTTCAAGGTTCAGAACGATCTTGTATTGTCCATTATGTCCAGAAGATTGGATCTGCGGTTGCCAACTGATTTAATTTTGTGGTGCTAATGGTACTTACAGAAGTTCACGTTCTCATAATATTATATTAGAAATTTCCTACAGCTAAACTTGGGTATAGCTGTCAGTAATAGAAATCCTACGTGATGTAACGGACAGGCACACGAACCCACGTCTTTATTAATGTCTTAGACTACAGACTAGGGTTAGGTTCATACGAACTAAACACAATTCCCACAAATGCCTCTACTCTCGAGACGGAACGTTTATTACATACGAGTAAATACACTATGTAGCTAAAACCCCACGTACACGATTAAGCCATAAAGAAGACTCATGTTATATAACTTTTACTGCCTTGGAACTTGTAACGAGAACTCACTTTATGTATTTCGTATAACCAACGCTTTATCAAACAATTATGCTGTGAAAAACTACTTCAAACCATGTATCCAACTAATTATCGTAAAACTACAAATTACGTAACACCCCTTTGCCTTGAAACTCGGCACCAGAAAGAAAAACGTACGTTACAGTCTAAAACGCTGGAATCGGGCTTAGCCGTTTTTTTATCCAATCATCACAAACCCCTTCCGCGGGGATTTAATTAAATATGAAAGGTCCTACGTCGGGTGTCGTAACTCTACGTCGATTATTCTTTCAACTCCTCTCTCTCGCGTTCGGTTACGTCCTTTTCTGGCAACCTATATTGTTTCCGTGCCAAGTCTTTATATCGAACCGTACAACCTAGCCAGCTTTATAGATTTTGCATGGGATTCCTCGTCAGAGACAGAAGGCGGTCGGGAACAGATGTGAGGCTCGACATGCGGAGGCGCGGAGTGGTGGTCGCAGGAAGTGCATGGAGGAGGTACGTAAGTAACCTTGGTGCTGCAACCAAGGCGGGCGCCCGTCGCGTCTGCCCGGGCCCACGTTCGATTTTCACTTGGAGCATCAGCGCGGCTGTGTCTCGCCCGGGTGGGCGTGGTTTGCGGGCCGGTCAATAGCACGGTATCGTGGCTCTCGCTCGCGCACGCGACCCGCCGCTAGCCCCGTCCCTGTCCCTCCGGGGATGATTGAAACGTCTGATGCCGCAGGCGCCCCGCGCGCCCCCTCGCCAAGGACGTTCAGTGAATCCGTCCCTCTCTGCCGCGAGAGCACGTGTCCCCGTTACTATTTCATAATATAATGTGTGCCCCCTTGGTACCGCGCGAAAATTCACAACCAATTATGAGTCAAGTGCCTGATAAATTAGGTGACAAATTTGATGCCTGAAAGGAATTCCGGAGTCGCTTGTAGCGATGAGCGAGGAACTCGGCAATAGGTGCCCCTGTGAAGTGATATGGAGATAAGAAGTTGTTCTGCGAAAGCCACCTCTTCGTGTTTTCCGTCCTGTGCACTCTCTCGCCTTGCTACTGCACTCGTCAAATCTTCAGGTATGTGGGTCCTATAATTCCGACCAGTCGATTGTCATACATGTCCGGCTAATCGGCGGTCGAAGCTAACCTCATTTCGGTGACATGTTGGATATGTCGGCTTGATTGTAAGGTCTGTGTCGTTATATTTCCATAGCCGTCGCCTGTCTGACGCCGGGAGTCTAGACACATAATAACTATACAACGAGCCAAGAGAGCCGGGTATTCTGGAGATGTGACTCACCCGAACTCGTCTCCGGCATCGATCGAATTTCGTCCGAGAGCATAGGTACCACGAATACTATACGAAAGTTGAAAAATTATAGCGTGACCTCGTACAAGTTGAAGAATTCATTGAATTATTAATTAAATTCATGTAAGTGTGACGATGACAGCGGGGGCGGGGTGTCGGTCGGTGACGTCACGGACCACGGATGACATCACCGAAGGCTGCAATAGTGCAGACACCAAGACCGGTTAGCAATGGAGCCGATGCCATCATCGTAGTGCAGACAGTCAGGGCCGACGTTTACGCAACCGACACTATGAACAGATAAAACGCCCACAATTTGTACATGCTGATTTATTTAACGACAGCTGTTTCTGATTAGAGGCGGCTTTATCAAAGAGTTTGGTAATTTATTGATATTTTTTTATTTTTTGTGTTTTGGCACTCTCAAGATTTCCACGCCTATAACCCTGTATCTAACTCAGGCGATTCCAACATGATGATTTTCTGTGCCCCATTAATAAACGAACCTAATAGGGTATGTTATAAAGTGATTTAATCTCACCATAAGTATATTAGGCAAACGCGTGTATTGTAGTTTATTCTCTTCATAATCTTTATTCCAATTCGAATATTTTTTACAAATTATGTAGTTGTCATAGCATGCAAGATTCCAAAACGACACATTCACATAACACATAGTTTAAATGTCATTTTCACGTATTAAAATTATCAAAACTAACTACCATGATCCACTAGTCTGTTACTAAACGAATATGGTCTACAGTTTGATCTATACCTTGTCCATTCGTTTATTTTCTTTTTGGAAGATCACGCCTATAAATTACCGGTTTTTTTTAAATAATATTCTTTAGTTATGCCGTACTTTATTGACAGACAACACTTTATAGTGATGACCGTGAGTCATAACAAAAAACCACAGACTATAAGACGGTCTTGAAATAAGATAAATCGATCATATTATTTTTTAAAAATAACGACTATGTATTGTGTCTGTAAATTTAATAAAAAAAATAAAACAAAATTGTACCACGGCTCCATAATTAATTATTTGCGAGAAATTAAGTCGAAATCTTGACTTTTTACTTGGCATTTGGCATAAAACAATTAACAACAACAAGTAACATTATTTTTAAATATCTTTTTTTACTTCTATGATTCATCAGACTCAACATATTCAACTAAAAATATTAGTGTGCATTTTAATCGATACAAAGTTCTTGATAAATGAAATCGATTATTATTTCAAATAGTATTGGTAATGTGTGAACGCATCACTATTGTTGAAATGTCAAAAAGGAAATGAACAACAAGGTATAATTATTACAAAGCTTATAGTTTATTGAAATTCGTTCTATGAAAAAAAAATAGTTTTTCAATATCAATTCTTCTTACAATACAAAATGCCACTAAAAAGCTAAATGAATTATCAAATAAAGAAATAATACTATTAATAGACATCCACGTGTTTTTACTTAGAGTATTAATACACTGACGCTATGTTGATTCTTTTATGTCTAGTATTTATTGTTACCTGATTGCGTCAAAAAGAGGGTGATGTGTTTCAAGAGTATGTATGTATGTGTGTACCATAGTTTTCTGCTCTTGGACAATCTTGTGGTTCTCGTGAATAATATATTCGCCAAGTAAGGTACTAAGGAGTAGCAATTTATTTACTCTATTTGCGAGGTTTATATTGAACGAAAGAAGAGATTAAGTGACAATATAAAAGGAATGAGGCAAATTCAAGTAGCAGCTTTGATATGAATTCTTAAAGGTCATCTGAATGCATGTGCTAATTTGCCGGACACCACATTCACAGCGCGAACTTTTCAGTCTAACTCAGTCAGTCCATCAAACTTAACCATCACATTCAAAATAACATTATAATCGATAGATTTATTCGGATTGCATTGCAATGCGGCTGACGTCATCACGACATTCATGACCCTGACAGCAGTCCTAAGTTCCCCCAACTAAGGGATCTTCAGTATGAGTGAGTGATTGACGCAATGACGTCATCACTGAATTTGAACTACTGTTGACAATTTCTTCTTTGTATATTTTGTTGGCCAACTTACCCAACTACTCAGTAATAATATCTCTAGTACGGTCCCTTACCGTACCTAGAATAACACGATGTTTAACATTAGCTAGAACTACAGCAATTACACTCAGTAATTGCTCGATTGAGGTTGGGATAACTGCCTGAATTCAATCTCTTAGTTAACTAAATAAACGAGCTATCCTGGGCAGCCAGAAACCCTCTAGTTGAGACTAAATTTTATGTATTTGGTTTCAGTGGTTTTTGTTTTTGGTCTTTGGTAGTAAATTATGTAAGGTAATAGACACAGATATAGATCTACATAGATAACGCAAGTATCACGATTTGTATTGAAACCAAGCGTGCCGACTTTTTAATACCTATTGTGACGTCACAGCCGAAATTTAGTGACGGGTAATCCAAACCGATTCAAAGACACCGATGCCGCCGATGCCAGTACGATTCAAACGATTCAACTGGAGCCGTCCGCTATGATTTTCTCTAACAAAAGACGCGCGTGGACTGAAGTTAGCGGCGACCAACCTTGACGCTTGGTCGGGGTTCGGACACGCGAAGTACATGCATTTGCGTTATCTATGTAGATCTATATCTGTGGTAATAGACATTACCAATGTTAGAATCCGAAAAAAACTGGCAAATGTATTTTGGGTGACTGACTTGAAATTTAGTTTTTGGATATCTGCCCCTTTTTAGACTTGACACTCAAACAGTACCGGTTATATTGGCTTTTAGTTGTGTATGGTCATGAATTTTGGTGCCAGATACCATCTTTAATACCATATAAATTTGGTAGAAGAAAATGATAAAATATTTGACACTGTGTGTCTGCTATCTCTCATTTCAAGGTACCTACATTAATACCCACGCTTAAAAAGATCAACTCAGACTAAAAAGTCGAGGAAATAACAGCCTTTTAAATACTTATTAAACAGATGGTATCAGGAAGGCGAGTGGCAAACAGTTTTACTGCAATATTTGTTCAGATAACGCTGCCGTCAAGAGCAAGACGTGTCTAATGTCACACAACACTCTGTAAATATATGTATTACCGCAGTATTACTCTACTGTTTTATCTTAATTGAAAGCAAAATTTTGTGTCAAGGCGCGATCAGACGACTACTGTACTTGGATTGTTCAGCAGGGACTTGACTCACGGTTAGTGATTTAGTTTATTTTTTAATATAGCTAATATATATTGCAACCGAGCCTTAAATTTAGTCTACCTCCATATGTATTACAATCCTATCGACGCGGACGGTGGTTGAGTTCCGATTAATCAGCGTTGTTTGACATTTGAATACGATTCAACCAACATCGACTTTGACCTTGATAGCTGTACTGGTAAAATTAAATATTCAATCTCAAGGTTAGCTGTAGCACCTACGACCAAGAGTAACCAAACTGATTGGCTTTTGGTTAGTCCAGTCACTAGACTCATGGCTTCATCCTTATCAAACCACATCTACATAAGACTGAAGATGCCTTGCTGATTGTTATCTTACGGGTCCCACAAATATACGAGATCATTCCCAAAAGAATTCGACCTACCCTGATACCTCAGCACTTGACTTACTATGCGTCATTCGGCTGATTACATCTTTTCAGCCCCATTTAGACTATACAAGTTATGCAAAGCAATAATTCTAATGCTTGCTTTGTTTATCGCTATTAAAATAAAAAGACAAAGATGGCAAGAGAACTGCCTTGCAAAATTTGCAACGTGATAATGGGCCTTCAAAGTAGGATAGTCTCTATTTGTATGAATAAGCACACACAATCGATGCTTACTCTTTCTAAAGCAGTTTTAAGAGTTAGATTTTGTAGTCGTCTATATAATATGTACATTTGTCGCATGATCTAGTTAATAAATGCTTTAGTAATACACAAGCGGCCGTGGCGCAATAGTTGAGGCATCGATCTTACGATCAAGAGGTTGTTGGTTTAATCCTGGTTATTACACCACGGACGTGAACTTCCTCCTAACACTAGCAAATTAAGCTAAGCTTAAGGGAATTAACAATAATACTAGTAATTTGTATCTACAAATTACCAGTTTGACTAAAAAAAGGGTTATAATAAATTCACCGCTGAAACTTAGGTATCTTCACGTCTTTTTATCTAGACTCAATCTTACCTTGAGCTAGATATCATTAATTACTTTTTTTGTGTTATCAAATGGCTCTTGTATGCAAGGATTTAATTCGTCTTTGAAACGTGCGTACGTACCTATATACATAATTTAATATTTATTTGTATTTACTTACTTAACTGCCATAATAACCTATTTCACAAATGTGAAAACGTGGTCTTGTGTTTATATAATAAATATGTCTGATAAGTTTAAATTTATATTTAGATAAAAAACTGTCAGATTTCATTTTATGTTGTTAACTTTTGCCTACATAGAACCTTAATTACAACCTTCTTGAATAAATGTAATATTTGTTTTTAAACTTATAGTTCTATTACCAAGCCGTGCCTGATTCAATATTTTTTTAGTGGATGTGTGAACTAATTTTAAAAAGGTATTTATAATTTCTTAGAAATCTAACTCTTTTTGTGTGGAGATTGACGAAACGGAATTGCGGTTAAAACCACTTAAAATATAAGCTATCGACTCCGATACCTATTGAAATATAAATGAATTTTAAGTTCTAAATCAATAATTTTATAACTCAGGTTTACTTTGTTAACAACAAGTTTCGAAAATAAGTGACATGTCTTTATTTCGGTTCTTCCGGGTGGACAAACTATTTTGTCAAATTTTTCATAATTTATTTAGTCGAAATACCGCTTTACTCACAATAATGACAAAAAATTATATTTTCTGAATGTTATGTCTTGGCCAAAAAATGGCAAATTTTTTTTTGCCAACTGTTTTGCCTATTAAAGCTCATAATTCAAATCCCCTAGCTAGTGAAAAGTAAGTGCTTCGATTAATTAGAACCGAATGTGATTCAACCAGCCTCCCGTGAGGCTTCGGTCCGTGTCTAATGTAATTAATGGGCATTGAGTAAGCTCCTCTGTGTCCCCCCACTCTTGGCCCGCCGTGCGACATTTAAGAGCAGTAAGGTAAATAATTGTGATGGCACTCAAAGTTTAGTTCTACATTTTGGACTCAAGTTCCAATAAACTGACTAGAAATCAGAGAGGCGATGTCCAATTACTAATTTATGCAACTGAAATTCTAAATACGACTTCGAGCACCAGATGGCTACTTTCAGAATTGGTGGCAAACGTTCTCATCCGTAAATGGTTCGTCTAAATTCGATCAGATTTCAACATCGAACTATAAATACAATGCATCAAACACCGCGCTTTCAGGGTGAAACAATTCTCTTCAGTAATGAAAGCAAAGAGAGGAGAGGGAACGTACACTCCTTAATACCTTATACTCCTTATCAAAACCGGTTTACCGGCACAACAATTTAGCGAACACATTCCTGTAACCCAGCCAAACTGTTTGCTGAACATATCTCACAACCCGTAATCTGTACGCACTCTAAAACCGTTGGGTGCAAACTGTAATACCCAGAGGTATTCAGCTGTAGTATAATTAATTCTCCACTACCTTGAGCCAATTCGAAAGCCTTAAATGCGAGCGCACTGCATTCTGGCTCTCGGAGACAAAGGCATACTCAGGCTGTGTACCATTTGGACTGAAAGGTATTTCATTGTGGTTTACGGCGACATGAATTGTACGGTTTCTTTCTTACTTTGGTCAATGGGCAACTTTGTGGCCGAGTTCTTTACAATCCGATTTGGAATGAACATTGTTTTTTGCATAAAGAGAAAACTAACTTTTTCTGGAAAATATTAACTTAGTTCTTTTTTATCCGGGCACGTCGCCGTTGTTAAACTTCTGCTTGTAATCATGAATACAGTCTTGGTTTATTTTGTAGCAACAACTGAAACTTTGATGGTCCTTCGAAGCCGGAATGCATAGTTAAAATAACTCTCATCCACAAATAGACTGAAGTAAATTTGTTTAACTCGGGCTACGTGACATTATTGTCTGCAGGTGAAAAACAGATATTTTTGTTGACCTCTTTCCGAAACGGTCTACTGAGTTGAATCGTTTATACTAAGTAGCTCTGATTTTTATTCACGACGAAGTACAAGTTTAACTTAGATATTTCTTTCAATTGTTATTTTGGAGAATGTGAGACACATTTATGTTGAAACGAATTAAAAGCCTGTATTTGTATCAGCGGTTTGTGCAAAAAAAATTCGTCGACCGTATCGGGCATTAGCAGAAGCGAATATTAAGCGTGCGTGGGTTGTACCACTGGATTTGTACGTATTTAAAAGCTTTCTCCGCTGAATCCGCACGGAAAATAAAATGAATAAGAGATTTCCTTTTAAAAACTAGTCTCATTTCACTTAATTATTGAAATGTTTGTGATTGGTTTGGTTCGTTTGAGTTTCGACGCATAATGTATGCTTCTAAAAGCGGTTTTCAACTTTATTTTCGTTTTTCAAAAGATATACAACGGGTCTAAATCGCGTTATTATTATAAAGGTAAGTAAATACCTCAACGTTTTAAAATGACTTGCATCCGTGGTCACAAGCCGTCCTAGTCGGCTGTCGCAGTCATATACGCAATTTACACCCGTTGTCTAATTTTTGAGATTTTTTTAAATCGCTACAGTTTACCTATATTTTTTCGTTATCATCTCTTGTCCGTATTACTCGTTTCTGTGGTTGCTCACGTCGATACTCTGTATCTATACCAAACCGCCGTCGATCCATTATCCGCTCACAAACCCTTTAATGCCCCACACGTTCAACGGTTGCAGCAAACCATTACAATCCGTGTGCCTTTTGTATAGCCAGTTATTACGGGAGCCGTATCCGGTACAGTTTCTACGAGAGCAGGCAATTAGTCATTCGGCCTAATGCTTGCATCGAGACACGGAAACAGAATTCCATCTGCCTCTACTAAATATAACGTGGTTGCATGTAACGGGAACCTCACTGTGACTGGTAAACGCTTGCCTTGTATGAATTCCTTGACTAAAATAGACGCGAAAGTTTTGACTGCCGTATTACGATGACCGATTTAGTTTAGGCTTGCTGTGTTTTGATTTGATAGTCGATAGATATCAAAGTCATTTGCTTAGATTAGTACCTTTTGGGCACTAGTCTCAAACATATCAAATGTTTTAGGCTTTCCACCTACATTAGGCGTGCGCGATCGTCGGACGTGTAGGCGCGCTGGCTGCACTCACGTCACACGGCGTCGCGTGTTGCTGTCGTGTGACGTGAGTGCAGCCAGCGCGTCCACACGCCCGACAATAGATACACCTAATGTGGGGTATGCCTTAGACTGGTGCCCAAGTTAGATGAAAGTCTTTAGTTTCAAATCAGCAGAAGAAAGGCGTTTTACTAGCTTTTTTGTTTCGTCTTCGTTATTTTCTAAGATTGACTCTATCTAATATTATTTAGATTGATATTACTATTTGCCAAAAGCATCTAGTCCGATCTATGAAGGACCAAGCTAACCACAAGATTGTTCTTCCACTACTCTTACTGTTATTACATATTCAATATGATCCTTTGAATGAATAATTCATATACAATGAGTAGAATTCAATTCCTCGTTGGCGGTCTTATCTTGATAATTGATGCTAAGTGCGAGTTTTTGAGCATTTGCATTTGTTCGAATCAAACTTGGCCCCGTTTCTCACAGGCGCTAATGAATGTGCAAATGTTGGATTACTGGTGTAGTCACTGATTTAAGGTGAGATGAGGTCACGAGCAGATATCGTCGCAAAGTTAGCCTGTGTTTAAGTTTCAAGTTGCATAATGTCAAATAGAAAAAAAACAGTATAGATTCAATACTTTAAAATAGAAACTTATATACTATCCTACATAAACTTTGAAAAATGGTTTATAATTGAAAAAAAAATCGCTTCTTAACGTAAAACATTTTTTTTGATGACCGACTCGTAACCTAACGTATTTTTAGTACCCTGTAAAAAAATTTGAATTTTTTTAATGTTATTGAAAAAAAGTTGGTTACGCGTTATTGCCTGCCTTTTTTTGGACCTCTGCGCATTAACACTGGTCCTCAATCGGTGCCAACTAACGTGCAAATGTGAATCACTGCAATGCAATCTCTAATTTAAGACTTGCTTGCCTTTAGAATTAGAAAACCTTGCCTGCGGTTCTTTTATCGGTGATACGATAAGATAGTACTTAACATTATGCTGATGATTAAAACCAAATTCAGTTGGCGTGGACACTTCTGAAGTCATTCGCGTGCGCATTGCTGGTATGTTATTTATAGTATCATTGTTGACGTCACAATCCTCTTTTGACGTAAAGTCAATTGTCACACAAATTTTATTATCTTTAGTTTCAGATTACCTATTTTATTAGGTTTTTTTTAATCTTCTTCTTCTTTCGTGTCGATAGCTGCAGTCAAATTCTCATGGTGTTGACTTGTTGTTGTTGTTTTCAATCTTAGAATAATTTTACGACGTTATCAAAGCTTTTAAATAACTTGATTATTAAATTAAATTTAACCTAACCTAGTCATTTGTTAGTATTTTCCTCAATCGCGGTATCACCAAGCTTGACAGATTCATTGCTTGTAATAAATCTAAGTGTCTGCTCTATAATTTTCTCTTAAAGTGTTAATTTTGTAACTCTTTTAGCTGAGGTCGGTTCAAAACTAAAATCGTAATTTTCATTCATGTTATCCCGTGTTATCTATTTTTCCTAGTATAGTGTACAAATTGATGCCGTCCATATTTAGAGACACCCGACAGACATCAATGGCGTTTGGTTTCACTAAAAATGCGATCCAAACAATCCAGTTTACGCCTTTTGTCGAGGAACATTAATTCCGAAATTGTTTTCCTGTTTGCTAATAATAGGTTTTTGTTTGTTACAGTTCGCAGTCTGCATAATAGGGAGCCATACGCCGCGGCGGAAAGACGGGTGCGACACGCACTCGTGGTATGTATTCCCCTTTATTAAAAAATAAGATAACATCCCAAATTATATGACTTTTCATGTAAACATGGGGTTGGGGAATTAGTGTGGGTTGGGTAGCTTAATTGGGAGAACAACAAATGTTTTTTACGTGAACAGGAATCAAGATCTGTTTGAGATTAATTATATACAAAAATGAAATTATTTTGGTCTAAATAAACACTCTTTTACTATTAGAAAATGTATGCAAAACTTACGACACGGAATATAAATTTTGATCAGATCATTGAAGGGAAGACTAGAAATTATCCACATGTAGAAGAAATAGTAAGCTCCGATTTCTAGGCTTTAAATGTTGTTCCCAATTTACATTTCAATAAAACTGAATAATGTAATAAATACTCATGAAACTCAATGAAACTGCAACTTTCTACACGTGACATGTTGCCTTTTCTGTTCCACTCTTCCAGACAGACCGATACATTCTCGAATATGTCCACGAATATTAATTGCCACTTTTTTAAACTGTCGATACGTCATCTCTTTTTATGCCGCATCATACTCAACGACGTTTCTAAACCAAATTCGGTTTCTCTCTTATATCGATTCGTCCGAGTTCACTCGTACAATCGTTTGATTTCTTCGAGTCAACTTTTAATTCGAGCACGACTTCCTTTTCCAGTTCATTCTGTCTCTTAATTTTCTTTTTATTTATTTTTCTAGCATTTCAAAGTGAGTTTATTCCGATGGAACTGGACTTCATTGTTTTTAATCATTTTGTTAGCTTGTTTTCTTCATCTTGGTTATCTTTGATTGTTTGAGGAATTCTTTATTGTAAGTAATAGAAATTATAGTAGCATTGCTCTCTTTGCAATAAACTCAAGTATATTGCGAGACCTTTGTTCATGCATATCACGTCCACGGTCAAATCCGAGGTTCTCGCAAATCGAATTAAGCCACGTCTGTACTCGGTAAATGTGTACCGAGCTTCGATTTAGATTGTACTAACAATGCACGGGGGGTATGTTCGATTAGACGAATATCGATTACAATATATCGACTGCACGATCTGATCCTCCCTATCTCGCTTGCCAATTTCGCCTCGTACTCAGAAGATAAATTGTGCCCATCTAGCGTGCCGGGGCTTCTTAGTCTATTAGACAGAATAGAATTTGAGACTGGCTGTCTTATAACTTCGTCTTCTATATTAGCTTTGTCGAGTGAGTAAGTATCTACAATGTTATTGACGTCATTAAACAGGACGTGTCTCTGTGAAATGCTCACAATAAGTTACTCCATAATTAATTTAACAAACGTACTATGAATCACTAGTACGAATGAGTAATTAACAACCATAGTACGCTGTTTCTAACAGAAAGTAAAAACAACAATTCCGTGGTAAAATTCTAAGAAATCACCCACTTATCTGAGTAAAGGGATTAAACTAGTCTTTGGAAGACCAATTTAGATTTACTCAGCTAGTTAAATTGCAGAATTAGTTCGCATGACCTAATTAAATTTCATCACCATCAATCTTCGTACTGACCGCGCATCACAACATGAAACCGATACAATACCAAAATCCAATTATAAGAGCGATCCGACTCAAGACACGTCTAATTTTATCGAGAATCACGATGTCTTTCAAAACAGTTTTCTATATATGATTTCAATTCCGAAACCAATTTCGAATAGCCGACTTTTGAAGCACATTGAATTGATAGCGTTAGACTTGCAGTACCTTTATATCGTAAATTTCTCTTCGGATAAATGCACCGACATTTTGCGTCCGACGACGGTATTTACTGCTTATGTTGTGAATGTAAATGTAAACTACATGGGAATATTGAAATAGTTTGAAGCAATTTGTAAATGTTTTCTTCATAAACACGACATAAAAGTTCTCATGCTTTTATCATGGACTCTCACGTAAATCATTTGATTACATAATTCTCCCTCGTTTCCAAATCCCATTGTGATCAAAAGCGTTCCTTAAAAACAATGAGAAACTTGTACCGCTCAAGTTTAAAAGGATTGTTGAAACAATCCTATTGTCGTACTCCGAGGAAGCGTCTCGTCGAAATGGATTAAACGTATTAATTCTTGAAGACAGTTTCATTCAACTAGTAGTTTAATTGTTTACAGTAACATTACGTACACGTTTGTGGTCTCCCCCCTCCGTTCCTAACCAGTGTGCAATCAATTAAGCGTGTCAGGGTGTAGTGTAAACTAGTTATAGGAATGGTGCTTGTGTTGTAGTGAATATTGTTAGTGTTGAAGCCGGCCTGTTTGACTGTGCGTTAGTTTGGCTTAGTTATGACTTGCCTGTGAATACGGGAACAATGGCCGACACTATTAATGTTGGTGACTGAAAGCTGACGCTTTGCAAAACTGTTGAATTCTCGCCTCCAACTCTCCGCTTTCATGAAATTGGTTTAGACAGGTATAATTTGTGAATGCCGCAACTGTAGAAACGGAATTTCTTATTTCTTGGTACAAAATGGTTTATTTGGTGTTCAATGATGATATACGATACCGATCATAAATCCGTTTTATTGTCTTTATACATATTGAAAAGACACTTTGTTATCTGAACTTGCTATTGTTTGGTAAAAACGACTCCAATCTTATTCAAGGGACGTTATACATTTTAATGTCGACGAACTTGGAAGATTCTAGGGTTCAATTCACATTAAAATGACAGACGCGGGCATGAAGCGACGTGCAACTTCACAAAAATAATATCATTTTAAATTTTTATACTTTTGAAAGTCTCGCTTGGGGTGTCAAAGCTCTGAAAACGGCTGAAGCAGCTTTTAATTTTAGTTGGTAACAATAGTATATTATTATTTGTTTCTTTTGTAAGACATTACAACAAGCTGCTAATCTCTCAGTTGCCGTTGCATTGCAACCACAATTTCGTGTGTACACCAACATGAATTGAACCTAAACGAGTTTTCTTGGCCAACATTTGTAGTAAAAACTTCGTCAACACAATCGTCTCCCAGTCATGGTCTGTTGAATATTCTGGTAGGTTCTGTGAACTCGTTTTTTTGGCCACAGTTGGTTGGGCAGTTGGCCGATTGTACTCTAATAGCTTTCTGTTCTTATTTGATCCCAATGGAGGGTTTGCATCCAAATGTGTTTATTAGGCATGAATCGTAATGGTATGAATGTGAACCGATTTGAATAATGCCATCTTGGGATTATTTGGGTCGTATGCGAAAGATTTGGTATTGTCTTGCAATTCTTATGAATTTATTTAATGGAACATGGTTTGTAATGACTCAAAATCTCTATTATAGTGTGACATGGCTTGAACTCTTTTCATAGGCATATTATGTATGGAGAAACGCCATTGAATATGTAAAATAATGTTTGAAAAGTGTCAAAAAATCACCCATTGTCAAAATAATCGCGTTATTTGGTTTAATCTGTCTTTTATGTTGATAAGTAGGTAAATTTGGACATCAGTCAAACAAGTTTCATGGCGTACATTCACTACGTTTTCGAACCAACTTGTCAAGAGTGGACTGTTTTAAAGAAACTTTCTTAAAAGGAAACTTGTCCAAGCCCGTTGTTGTTCCTATGGCACCATAAAAAGGTTGAGTCATTCATGAATTGATTCATTTCTACCATTTTTGGCGATACCATTGGGCTCGTCAGGGAATGGTACATTATAAATTTATTGCCACCCAAAAAGCTGAGACCAGATTTTTCAATTTCAAGTTTCTTGTTGAATACAATGTGTATACACGACTACCGATCAATCTACACATTTTATAAAGGAAATGTATAGGTTAATCGGTAGTTTGTGTGTACATTGAAGACCACCCTTTTTCAAATCGACTTTTGAGTCTTCAAGTTTTAATCCTTGGCATAACGCGCAACTGTTTTATTATCCCCTTTATTTAATAAGTGTATCATTAAAAGCTCAAAGTTCAACATAATAAATTATTCAACTCAAAGGCAATAACTCAATTATTTAATTTTTATTTGCATCGATAATTGTTACAAATTACCTATTACGTTATCAGTACTACTGCAGTCTTAGACAATTAAGCCAAACGGACCAGTCATTGTCAAATGTGTGAGAGTACCACTCTTGCACGACATAAAAATAGTTGTCAAATCATACACACCTTTCCTGGTTAAAGTAAGCGTGATTAGTGACGTACACGCTTCTTATCAATAAATATCATAAGCACAGATTTAGATACCTTAAAGCAATTATTATTGATTTCGCCTTCGAAATTGTGAAACGGGCAAACATTTTAATAATGTAATAAATATTAACATAGTAACAGCTGTTAGTAGAAACGCGCGTCTTATCGCATTTCTACTTATAATAAGAACAACAATGACATTTCTCGATGGATATACGATACTCACGGCCTTTCTAGTAAGTACTTAGTACGAGTAACTACTCCAATATAATAGTAATATCTCTTTCTATCATTCATGAACGTTTCTCTATTCACTGACTAGCTTCGCTCGCGTGGTACGTCGACAAAAAGTCTACGTCATTTTATAGGCCTACAACTTCATCTTTTTAATTTCGTCAGGATTGGTACAGTGGTTTTGGCTGTAACAAATTTCCTTAAAGTTACTTTCAAGTTTATAATATGAGGAAATATTGCACGAAAATTGCGATAGGTTTATTAAAAGCGGTCGATTACTTTCTAAACTTGCCAGGTTAAGCCACTCAAGGGAATTTAATAGGAATTAATAAAAACCGCACCCCTTTTTAACCCCTGGGGTTAATTATCCGTCCAATTTAACCTTAACAGAATTAACTTTTTCATGTTCCGTAAAATCAACATTGATCGGGCAAGTTTTAATGAACTTAGACAACTAACAATGTTAGAAATGTCAACGGATAAGTGTTTTAAAAGAATTCCGTCAGCGAGAAAAGCACAACAAAAAAAATAAGCTATGAAATGAATGCAGCTTCATCATTAACGAATAAAATAACGTTTTAAAAATATTGTACTTAATGTTGGTGCTTCACAGAGAGGACTGCGAGAACTGTAAGACCGCATTTAAACTATAGATTTCAACTTGAGCAATATGATAAGTTCACATATTTGTAATTTGCTCGCTAAGACCTTTCATTAGATCCCAAATACGTCATAATCATTCAATAAATAAATTCCGATAAATATTTTTTTAGTCATATTTATATAGCTTATGTCACCCCACCTAATATCACCTAATTCATTAAAGTAGTACAGTTAAGTAGTATAGGTGCTGCGGTGGAACATACAAACATACATACATAGACTTCCAATATCATAACCCTTCCTTTTGGCTTCGCCGTAGTGGGGTGAAAAGAACTTTATACAAAACTAGATTCCGTCCGGGGCTCCGGTAATACCTACATTAATTAAAAATAGCCTTTCCTGAACTCTTGGAACTAATCCTCAGTTTCAGACCCAGTCTATTCGGTTTAAACAAACAACCTAAAGACACGTATTTAGCCTGCATCGTTTTTGCTAAATCTAAAATTATATCTAAGATTTTATTCTGATATGAAATTATATCTTAGAACCTAGTTCTAATCAAACAGACAGTTCTAACAAAATGACACAAAAGCCTTCATAGACATAACAGTGACAAAGTAATATAATCAAAAGTTTACTGTGAGCTCCTGATTAGTTGTATTGGTCCAACAGAGCACGTGCCTCGAATGTTTGCACATGTGTTTCTAAGACGGAGATGCGAGCTTCTGATGATATATTGAGCACATGTTGGTTCATCTGTGAGCTTATCTGTTCAAATTTCAAAATTCAAATTCAAATCATTTATTTTCATAGGCCCCAGGCGGCGCTTGAACACGTCAAAATATTACAAACAAATGATATAAAATAAATTATAAGTAAAAATAAATTATACTAATTACAATGATTTGAATAACCGGGTTGCTTTCTTAAACTTAATTTACATATCAAAGCATAGCTTCAAACAACTGCTCTCTGCTTAGTCAAAAGAGCCCATACTATAAAATTAAAGCAATTTTACGCAATCGAAAACGAAAACAATAACCATAACACCTACACTCCTACAGAGTCTACAGACCCTTTACTATAACAATAAACTTTCCACTAAACAACCTCACTAAAAACCCTTTTGAATTACATCAAAAACAGATCAGCTTGAGGCTTTTATCGTGTCCTTTCCCGATCGGTTACCCGATTTTCCTATAACGTACACCAAGACCGCAGGCGGAGTAGAGAGATAGTCTGATTAGCGGTTACGGTGACACCGGGCAGCGGTCGTGCGTCGAATACGCTAGTGAGCTCCTTTTGACCTATGTGATCCTAGTACCTCGGTATTTGATGTGACATTTGACTTGTATTGGGGATATTGGATAACTTACTAACGGAGATAAGCTTTCGGAAATATGTTTGTCGCGAGTTTCAATATAAGTTAAGTATATTTCTAGACAATTCAAACGATTCGAGCATTAAACTTACTACTCGTGAAAGACAAGAGCCGAATATTATTTCGCTCGTTGTTGAGTTAGATAACCCTGCTCAAAAAAGGAACAAATAATGAAAAGAAATCTTGTTTGTCCGGTTTTAGTCTGCCACCAATACATCCTGGCCGAAACTCAAGCCAATTTTGAAGATCAAAAAGAATAATTCCCGTTTTCGTTTATTTATTGCTGCTTTATGTTTCACCGAAGTCATTTAATAAAATGCACAATCCTGAAGGCGGCATTTACAAAATGCACCTCAATAAACAAATTTTCTCCATAGCAATGTCCAATTAAAATTTCACAAACAAAAGTGTCGGTTGACACTCGCGATTCATTAGTACAGAATGTGATTATGTTACACGCTTCATTTTGTCAGTAAACGGAGTCGCCATTTAAATATTTGTGTCAGTGTAGTGTTGTAAGTGTAGTGCTGAATTCACCGGTTGAATTTTAAAGTCAATAGGTGATTGCGACTTGGCAACAATAGAATTGAACGGAAAGTAAATTCTAACTTAAGAATTTTCCCTTCGGTTTGCGAGTCCTTGTTATTCTGCAGTCTGTTATTCGATTGCTTTCTTTGTTGGGGAATGGCTGCAGAACGCTAACCTGCCACAACGCGATAAGGATTACCAGTTTCCATGCCAAGACTGCGTGGTCGGATTCTGTCTTATATTGCTAAAGAAAAATTTGTTGGTTTGACCCAGGCATTTACAGATAAACTTACTCAAGATTTGATTCTGTATTTTTTTAGAAATGCTGCATTTAGCTATGCTTAGCAAATTATACTAAGAAACAGTTGAAAAAAATAATGCGAGCGGCAGGATTTGAACCTGCGTCTTTCTGCACACTGGGCAGTCGCTTTTTGACCAACCAGCTACGGTCGCCTCTTGCCAGGACCCTAAATTTCTCAACTGTATGTTACGTCATTTCGTGACGACACGTTTATCCATTTGTTCCTATCTTAAGTAGGATACAAATCAACATGCTGCAACGTAGTTGGTTGGTTAAAAAGCGACTGCCCGGTGTGCAGAAGGTCGCAGGTTCAAATCCTGCCGGTCCCATAATATTTTCAACCGTTTCTTAGTTTAAAATAATCAAGTATTTTCGATCTTCATAAATTCCACCTTAAGTCTCGTTTCAGAGTTGCCCGCAGTCTGTCGAAGCTTACTATTTGGTCAATATAAATCCTGCTGAAATTCAGTGTCGTCAGTGTCCAATTATATATGAAACTACAAATTTAATACCTGGCTATTTGATATCATTTCGTGCTCATACATTTTGGCTTTGCAGTCCGTATTACACGGTTCTTCTCACTAAAAAGTACAGCTATAACAAATTCACTAACTCGTATCCTTCGAATTTCATTTCATGAATGAAGTATATTTCTTTCAATCATTTTAAATTGAAACAATGTTCTTTAACACCAAATATTTAAGCATACCAAGCATTTTACGTACATAATGCTGGATAAAGGTATCTTCGTACGTGGTTCTCATAGCAAATATGTCTTGTGGCTTTCTCCTCACGTATGTACACCGTATGAATAGCACATGACACCATGAATCAAGATAAATCATTGCTTAGTAAATTGGATTTGGATGTAGTTACATTAACCGGGAAGGTTGTAAAACTTTTGTGACAGGTACCGTCTCTTGGGTCTTGATGAATTAGGTTTGGGTTGCTGCGTCTCTGGTAAACATATACAGAGTTTTTCGTATTTGTAATTTGTATGATTGTATTGCTAAACAATTTAGTATAAGTTCGCAGCTGAGTCGCTATATCGTCATGGCTCTTTGTACTGTGAGATTTGGAAGGGGATCTTATTGTAAGATACTTTATTGAATGTATTAAACTAAGATCCTATACTAAATGCTAAGGTGCGGTTTAAAATGCAACTATACAGCTTAACTTAACTAGAAGTTTTCAACAAACAACTTTCCGTCAGGAAATTCACAATAGTAGCACGGAGTTGGAATTGTGCCTGGTGGATGGCAATATGCTCATCCTATAACCCATGGGACCCAAACATGACAGGTGAAATGTGGTTGTTGTACACCTCTGACACTGGGTAATATAAGTGTTAAAAAACCATACAAATACCAAAAAGTTTAAAATAAATGCAGAATTGAAACCAAATTGCAGATTCTGCCTAAATCAGAGAAGAAATCCCAAGAGTCATGTTTCTTTTAGAATTCTTGAACACCAGTACCTCGTCCGTAACTATCGGTAACTTGGACACTTCTTTGGAACTCCAACGGTTCAAACTTCCCTGCTTCTTATTCAGGGCCGATCGCTTCCCGGACGTGACGTCATTGCGCCGCGGTATTGGTCGGCACGCCAACGCCATCTAGGGTGTGAGAACACGCGATCGCTCTTGCATACTTACCCATTTAGTTGAAAGCTATTATTGATGTTCAGAATGCTTTCATTAAAGTTATGATGATGGACGTGGCAGATTTAAAGAACTGTTATTTAGTTTTGTTTATAAGTAAATAATGTTTTTAATATCGACCTCTTCAGGCTGTCCCGCGGAGAGAAGATTAAATTAGACAAATAAGATTTTAATTATTGCCGCTACCGATTGCTGCTATTTATTCAGATTTCAGCTGGTTCACGGTTGAGTAAGCATATTTTCAAATATGTTTGTTTAAATGGTTTTAAGTCTTTCTTTAGTAAATTCTTTCATCTACAATACTTAAGTTACGGGAACTCTCTTAAATACTAAAAATGTACTCCATGTGGCATGTCCGTGGTCCCTGTATAGTAATACAGACAACGACGGTAATTATATTGTTTTTACAATGTTAAAAGAAACACCACTTAAACAGGTTTACTATTAAGGTTATATTATTATAGATGTGTAAAGAACTTCTTTTGCTACAGAGAAGTAACTGTATATTTCTAAAGAGCTATAAAAAAGCACCTCCATTTTATATGATCTTCGCAAAGAAAATAAATTAAGTTCATTCAAGCGCTTCAACCGAAGATTGGATGAAAAAATAGAGCTGTGAATAAGTGGCACGTTAACATGAAGTTATTGGTCCAACACTCTTGGCTGTTTTACTTTTAATTCGGTTCCTATTCTTCGTTCTCTTTGCTTGAGAACTGGATGAAATGTTTAAATAATACTTGTAAAGAGGTTTCTTTGTCTGCTGGGTGAATCCTTTTTGCTTTGTAAAAAGTTTGCTTGATCTTTCTAGATTGTCCGATTCGTAGTCTTATTTTTTATAATGGTAGCTTACCCAACAGAATGTTGTCCTCTCTTGACTATGTAATGTCAATAAGGTCACATTAAACAAGTTTATATTATCAAAAGCAAGGTTATTTGCGTTTATAAAAATCTTCTGACAATACCAAACACAAAAAAATTGCGAAATTGGTTCAGCCATTCACGCGACCAAGGGAAATAGGGATTAATTTTTATATATAGAAAAGTTAGATATAGATTAAGGCGAATTAAAATGAATGGTCAGCATCAGACTAAATACGAAAAAAGAGAAAATGATTTCGTTTCGCTGTGTCAGTTCATCAATAGCGTTTGCCGATAAAATGCAAACTGAAATATTGACGTAAGCATGTAACTACAAATACTGATCATGTGAACAAAACAGACACAGACAACAGACAGGCTAAGCCACGTCATCTCTAAAAACAAATCGGCAGATATTGTTGAGATTACAGGCCCATTGACAAGAAACAAGCCGAAGCATCAAAGAACAGGCCCACGTTACAAACTGGAAAACAATTCAAACTGTAAACCAATAAATTGTAGCACATCGGAAAACCACAAATCAACGTTACGCAAATGGCTTCTGTATATCAGTAGAAAAATACCCGTGGCTTTAGCTGAAGGTTAGTACTCCTATATAAATTATATGCTGAATCGCGTGCTAGTCTGCTTTATCAGACACCACACCTGAAAATTCGCAACTAACTTGTTATTAAAGTCCGTCGATTTCGCGTCAATTAATCTAGGAAAGTTAACTAGACGTTTATTGAGGCTATCTTGATCTTGATTTAGAAGGTTCGAGAATAGGGAATTAAGTTATTACATATTAGGATTCTTGCTGCGTCAAATGAGTTTGTCGGTTTGGTAGTCAAGCTAGAATAGCCAACTTTGTGGTCAACAATTTTACAAATATCGAAAATGACTGTAGACAACAGTTGACAAACTAAATTTACGAAAATCATTTCCAACTATATGACCGAAATTGCCCAATCCTCAAATAATCTTGAAGTTTCGCTGTACAGGTAGCTCATAGTCATTAAAGGAAAGGTATTAACGAGGTAAAACACAGTAAGGAAGAAAGAAAGAAAGAAAGAAACATTTATTTTGGCAAATCATAATCTTAATAATAATAATATCACTTAAAACTACTTATGATAAAAAATTTATTGATGTGCCAAAAAAGGTACACACCTCAGCATACTACTGTAGCACATCAGTACTACAGCGCTGGTATTCTGGTAAGGCGTGGTTATGCGGTGCATGCCAGAGCTACATTCTGCGGTAAGCAGAACGTTGACGTGCTCCGGTGAGCATATAACTCTGTCTCAGTTGTTGATACAAGATAGCTGCCGTTCACACAAATGACAGAAGCAGCCTTATCTGAAGAATAGAAATAATGAGTAAATCGATTTCAAGATACCTACTTCGGGAAGCACCCATTTCTTTGCTAGCTATTTTATTTTTAGTTGTACCTTTTTATTTTTATTTAGCCAGTATTGTCCCGCTGCTGGGTAAAAACCTCCTCTAAACGTTTCCAGTCCTCTCTACCTCCTGCAGTTTCCCACCAGTTGTGGTTGTAGGCAGTTAGGTTGTCCCGCCAGCGTCTCCTAGGTCTACCCCGACGACGGTGTCCTACCTAGTTATACCTACCTACATAATATATGTGCTTCGTATATTTGTTACATAACTAGTTCACAAATATTCATTATCGTGCCAAACAAAAAGCATTTATTTTACAACAGGTCTGTTCAAAACATTGTTATGAGCTTTTTCAGAGCCTTTATGATGTGTTCCAATTTCTGAAGACAATTTAACAGTTGCCAGTGTCTCCACGTTTTATATTCTGGGTTCATCCCTGTTATTTATAGTCGACATGATGCGTCAGATCTTGCTTTGATTTGTCAAGTTGCCGGTGCTGAATTATTTGCTTTGATGTATGATTCTGTTAGGTTTTGAGTTTTGATTGAGTGTGTTAGTTGTTTGTTCGTTGTTTTATAAGAATTTGTTCGTAAATCAATTTGCAAAGGCAAGTGATTATGCTTTAAGAACTTTTGCACGTTGGTAGAGCTCTACGTACCTATATCGATGTATAAGTTGAATCCACGGACTTATGATCTTTAACTTAACCTCTTTTAAGCCTTTTAATTAATTATCTTTGATTTTTCAACTGTAATTATAATTATCATATCCACTGCAGATTAAAAACCCCGCAACCGAAACGTAACAAGATTTATAGTGCACTTTTGATATCTTGGCATGCTAGAGAATAATTATCTTGAATTTCAACGCCAGCAGCTAATACATCACACGGGTCTATTTATCATTAATCATAGTCGTCGTCCGACTAGTCGGAGGCGGTCTTCAACTAGTTAATCCTGACCGATTAGGACCACTTTCAATCGAGATTGTTTGTTGTGCCAAGTTTGAAACGGCGTAATTGATACTAGGGTCTTCTTTGTTGGATCCATTTAAATTAGTGTCTAAATGAGTGGGATTATAAGGTTTTGATGTATTGCCCCTAAAGATGTGTACCGTACTCAAAGTGCGAATGTAAGTTCGTAGAATTTTTTTTTCTTCTAAAACTTCCATCCCTGTAAACACCGAAAGCAGATCTAGTCTGAATAGTTTCTACATGACAACTAAATTCTCATCTTCTCGGGTTTTTTTAAAACAACAAACGCTAAAGCTTTTCAGAGCTGTCGCGAGTTAAATACAACAACAAAGTAAAAAGATACAGGAAAATAAGATTTTAAAACTTCGTTCCCACTAGAATAAAAGTTTACATACGTACAAATTGATAACTACTATAAGGGCACATGACACGCTTCTTTAAGTATCAGCGATCACTGTTGCCATCGAAACAATTGACTGTTTTCTATTGAAACAGTTCGATCGCGGCATTAGGGCCAAGCAATTAGGACAAAAACTTCAACGCCATAGTGAAAACTATCTGCAATAGATATGCATGTGCGAATTACATATTTAATAAGTATATTATACCCATTATTTAGATATGTAACTCACTTATCCATAACTAGTGTAGTAAGTCTTTACTATGACTTAGAAGTTTTTCCCTGCATACCTAACTCGTTGGCCCACTGTACAACTTATATAAATACACAATATACATCGGTACCGAGCCGTACTACTCAAATATGGGCTATGTTTGCTCTACCAGACCGGTTATTTAGTTAAATTGAATATTTATTTGATGCAAACACTGAACATCGATGTTGTTGACTGTTGAACTTTCCTGTAATTAAATGCTATTAGATCCGGGCAAACGTACGGTTTATCCAGCTAGCGATTATCAGTGTTCATCATATCAGAAAATACATATATATTTGATTGCTGGTTTGTTTATCTACCTGCAGATTATATTAATCAAACCCCGTCCACCATCATTAAACTCGAGGTAGGTATAAAATATTGATTGTATGTATGAGAATTCCTGAGATACCTCTTAAATTATACTTTAGGCTTACCTATAGCATAAGATGGTAAGATCTTAGCAATCTGAATCAAAACACGTTTAGTTGTATACTAAAGCCTACGAAACAAGATAAATTTATGTTATTATAAATCACACGAATATAAATTCTATTGCTTTTTTATTTAAGTTGATTTTCGTATGATAAAAACTGTTAAAAATGTCCTAAACAATCTCAATTTCAATAGAAATTAAACTTTATGGCCTGTAAATTGGGTTTATAATTGTAAATCATGAAAATTATCTCGTTTCGTTGTCTTAAGTATAAATCGTAGCATAGATTCATAAATGAGGAATGCTCTGCGTCAGTACAGATATACAAAAATATTTAGATTAACGAAATCTCATAGAGCGAATCCATTATCATATTCCGAATTGTCCCTTGGAATGTTTCAGCATTAATACGCAAACCAAGTTATTTATTGTCCAATAAAAATCCAATAAACACGTCGAACATGGCCAAGATTCTGGCGTCTTGTAGACGCTGCCTCAGGGCTGGCCAAGTCGAGATGTCGACCTAATTGCTGGCCATTCAACGACACTCCACTCCAATGCTGTTGGCAACCCTCGCAGGGAGGCTCTTGTCTATCCCCCCTTCCCCTTTAATAGTATGTACTCGATGACACTGCCTTATAATTTTGTTGGATGAATTGTTTATGGGACTTATGGAGCAGGTGGGGTTTGTTTTAGCTGATTAGATTTTAAAGTGTTTCCTATTATAAATTGGATAAAGATAGTGATATTTTAGCAGACTTAACAACTAAGTCGAGACAACTATCAACTTTTTATTGACTTCTTTTTAAGTTGCAATTGCTGTAACAAAAGAGATATAATGCAAACAGCTATTGCAATATTTGTTCTATCAAGAGCAAGGTTAAGTAAACGATATTATGTTAGTAAATTGCTACAGAAGCATTAATAAATATGTCTAGACAATATCCTATGGGTATACACACGACCACGAATAACGTTTTTCCTGGGAGATGGTTATTCCAATTAAGGTTTCGTTATTTCATTTATGTGGCTATACAAAAATAATACTACCATTGGATATATAGTTCTTTATGTATGAATTATCCAATTAGATAGATGAAAAATAAAACTATTTTTTTTTATATCCTTTAGGTTCCTACAGACTCATTTGAAAGGGTACATCCAGATGTATATGTCACGTCTTACCGACAATGGGCACTTAGCACTCGTTTGTGACACTTACGCGAAGTAATAACGTGCTAATGAGTAATATGAAAGCACAATGGATATAACACTAGTATTCTAATGAGGAAAATAGACCAAACAAATGAACAGACAGTTGTGGACAGTTTATTAAGAGAAAACGATGACCTTGAGAGACGAAACACCATTTCGAAATTGTTGTAAATGCACTATTGTGTTTGCAACAAGGAAATTGCTAGCAAACTACTGAACGTACTCCTTCGAGCTTATTTTTTAAAAAAAACTCTGTTTCTCCCTTCAAATTAGTATCTACGAAAAATATCTCCTTTAATTCTAATGGAATGAAACAAAATTCAATACGTTTTGCAATTAGGTTAGTATATCTTGAGAGATTAATGTATTGCTCGCTTTTCTGGTCTTGAATATATTCTAGATAATTGTTACATTTCTTATACCGGTTTTATTCGATTTATCTAACAACTAAACTAATCGAATCCAAGGCCAATGGATATCAACCTTCAAATACTGGATTCATTATACGTTACACGTTTAAAGTAATTAGTGTTTAATGGTTAAAAAATGGTAATTTGCCTCTATCTATACATTCAAAGTCTACCTTTCATGCATTAGCACCAAAATTTTATTCTCAACTGTTGAGGCCCGAATTTCTAGGAAAATTAACAGTAACTATAATTTAGGGTTCGAACCTTTGAAATGCTGCTGCTGTATAAATCGTTAAAATTCGTCTTTTCGAACATATGTGTGTATTTTTTATATAAATTATAGCTCACTATCGTTGAAGGAAAACATCGTGAGAAAGCCTGCATGCCTGAGAGTGTTTAAAAAATGCTCGAAAGAGTGTGAACTCTACCAATCCGCATTTGACCAGCGTGGTGGCCTATGGCCTAACCCTTCCACCATATATGAGAAGAGGCCCGACCTCAGCAGTGGGACATGTATTAGATACAGTGCTGCTATTATTATTATTAATTTAGGAGCAATAGCATTGTAGAAGCCTCAAATGTTGACCTTTCATCGGCCCAAAGCAGGAACCTTTGTCGAAATACATACAAATGTAAATCAAGTGCCAAAAATAGACTCAGTAAACGTTTGGAACTGTATAAATTGTATAGACCGCCAGCCCATTGACTTCGATCAATATTACCTAGTTCCAACTTCAAACGAAAATTCAACCTTTATTTTCTCGTCTACAAAGAAATTTACAAAAGATGCGACTGTAATCACACACCCGTTTCGTTTTGCATATCTAGAGCTCGGCGCAACAAAATAACGACACGATTTGCAATCACCTTAACTTTACACGTCAGCAATAACTTCCGCTCAAGTTGGTGTTACCTATATAAAATACGAGGATAAGCTACCTTCCTCCCCCCTCCCCTGACACTCCCCTATTGTGTATTCAGTACAGTTTATGGAGTACTTAACCCTCTCTTTTTGGTAAGCCCCGCCCGACAACCATGTTCCCAAGCGGCTATTGTAGTGATCCGTGCGTACGCCTTTTAACTGCTTTCTTTGTCCGTAAAAGAAAATTTTGCTAAACTTTTTCATTGAGCCATATCTGTTAGAACATTTTCAACCGATATTGGGTTTTTATTAGTTGTTTAACGGTGTTTTTATTGTTAATTAAACTAAAAATACTTCGGTTCTGAATAGATTTTTATTTCCTCTTGTTCTTCGGTTGATGTCTTATTTTCGACTTGTATGTGTAATTGTGGAATCGTAGATAGAGTTACTTTATAAATAAATTAAAATCCATTGAAATTGTTTCAAAGAGTTTTTACCGGTACTAGAAATAACTTTCTATACCTTATCTGCTTTGGCGTGGGTGATATAGGTTTGATGGTAAATATTGAGACAAGAATATCTTATAATTTCCCCAAAGGATAGTTACGTGCTGATTTATTGATCTTCTTATATATATTCTTGAATCAAAACTACTTGTATAAATTCTTCATCTCATCTTTCTTTTTTAACCTCTAAGAACGGAAACATTCGTTTTAACATATATATTTTAGCAATATTCTCCGAAGTTATCCTCGTAACAGCTAAATTATAAACGACAATGTAATAAACCATCTGATGGCTTTATAGCTCCATAAACTGATTTATAGCCTTGCAGGTGTACTTGCTGCTAACCCCCTTGTCGTTGTGGATCAATGAATAAATCATTAGAATTTGACGATGTTTGACATACTTCGATATATTAACTTAAAGATATTGGTAATTTGTTTGTCCCAACATGTGTACAATACGATCGACTCGACTAAACCAGGAATATGCTTCTCGTAGCAAACTAATAATAGAAAACTAATTGTGATCTGTCTGAAGTCTAAATCATGAAAGTAACTAAGTTATGTGTGTGTTTTGTAAAAAAACTGCAAATTAATCACAACTATATTCTAATTCTACAAAAAGAAATCGTTAGGAGAATTCAACAAGTTTTGAAATGCTAACAAACTACAAACAACGCTAATTGAATTACAAATCCACTTCCGACTCCAATTAATTATTCAGCATTTGAATAAAATTACTTTCTTCGTTAACTGATGGCCTTCAAGCTGTCATTCAAAGCGTGCCTTGCCCAGGTAATATCATAAACTCTCGTGAGCCTATGTAAAAGTAATTATATCCAATATCCTCAGCTCTGTCAGTAATTATGTGGGACGAGACCGCCCCTTCAGTAGGTGCGAAGAACCAGGGTGAACAAGGGTGGGTGTTTAATTATGCACCGTTCAACACTGAAGTGCACCCGACGGGAAGTTTTATAGTGCTATAAATAGCGCCCACGTTAACACTGATAGAATGAGAATATCGCAAAAATATAGCGCCAATTGCCTTTGCTTGATGATATGTTTAGTGCGTCAGAAACATCTGAATTTACGGCTGATTCGTCACCGGTTGCCGAATATCATTCCAGTTAAGACATCGTAAAGCATCCTCGTTAAACTGACGTCTTAAATTAAAGGCAAATCATTCCAGGAAAGTTAATTTGTTAGCAAATACATTGGTATTGTCACTGCTGATATTTCTTGAATGTCAGCAGTTCCATTGACGCATGTAGTCTTGATTGAAATCGTTAAACTCACCATCAACTACACAAATATTGATTCTGTTTATAAATTGTAAGGAAAACCCAATGTTGTCCAAGATGACTTTAAAACGAAATTTAAATTATGAGTCAAAACGAAATTTCAGTTGTGTGTGAATCTCTCAGCTGGGCTTTTTAAAAACAAGCAGCAATCTTTTTGCTGCAATAGAATTATGAAATTAAAGAATTATCTGGTGCTCCTAAGGGACTGTGACCCTCTTTACATGAGTTTTCCATCTCCTTGTAATTTCTCTTAGCTTATGATGTTGTTTTTGTTTGTTTCAGAGCTAGAGGGTTGTCGGGCGTGGTGCGGGCGGCGGCCGCGAGCCCGGCACCATGGCTACGGTGGAGGGGCGGCCGGCGCAATATGGCGTCACCCTACGGCAGCTGCGCGAGCTGATGGAGACTCGCGGCGCCGAGGGCATGGCCAAGATCAACGCGCTCGGCGGTCCGCAGGACATATGCAAGAAGCTTTACACATCGTCCACAGATGGTAACGTACCCATTTTACTATAATGCTTTCTTAAAACTGCTCTCTAGGTCAAAACCTACAAGGATAACAAAGAAAACTTGATCAGCAACTAAGTTCAACCTGAACACCACACGGACCACACCATTAACAAAAAAACACACAAAATTCCCCCGAGAACCAGAAAGAGAAGTTGTAAAACTATCAGGAAACAAAGCTACATCGTACAACTCTTAACACCACACCAAACCACTAAAATACACACACGTAAATAACTCTGAGGTTTCCAGACAGTCTCTCAAAATGAAGAAGTGTACACAAAAGCCTGCAATTTCTACTAGCACAAACTTTACATTGTACCTTTCATTAGTAAATTCCACGTAGACCGCAGAATTTCATAAGCGCAGAGGAGAAATTTATTCGCCCTTTGATGACTTGACAACTTGATTCATAGCTGTAAAATTAATTCAAAATTCTTTATAAATATAACGCTACATTTCAATGCCAAAAGAATTCGGCGGTAGTAACAATGTGAGTCACGGAACGCCAAGTTTACGCACATGAAAGTCTACGCGAATCAACTTTTATTTTGAAGTCAAATATTTACATGAACACAAAAGCAATTTCGATGTCGGTAAACATTTGAAATGCATCGCTTCGTACATTTATTTATATTTCATGATCTACTGTTTGTAAATTTGAGTCACCTTTGTTGTGGTTGGGTTATTTTTCCGTTCTTCTTTGACCTCATAATATGCTCTTTGTCTATTAAAAAGCTATACGTTATTGTTGAGAAATTCCATTTCAAACATGATTATAATGTACAGAAGCTTAATTCAATACAAATAAACATTTACCAAATCAGATAACCCCGAAAATTGTTAAATTTTTCCGACGGTTTAATCTTGTTGAACTGATGTCAAGACCGCTATCAGATCGATAGTTATCATGAACTCCGGTCAGGTGGGGGCGGCCAGTGCCTCCTTATCCTTTGCACCCTCGATAATGTCCCCGATAACAGTGTCCTTAATAGCTTCGTCGCTTATACTTGAACCGCTGATAATAACTTGTTTAAGGAGCTCTTTAGATATGGTTTGGTTCACTTTTTCCCGCTACCGGTATTTCATTAACCATTCATAAATACAATCACAATGCTGTTCCAACATTTTCAACAATCGACACCCAAGCTCCTTTTTAACGTGTCTAGCTAAATTTAGTCTATTGCCTAATATATCACCACTACGTTTACATAATCTCCGTTTCTAAACTTTAATTCATTCGGTAGGTATTTTATCGTTTGTTGGTCGATATAAAGCTTTTTATACATTTTTTATTACTAACTTCTTTCTTTTTAGATTAATGAACGAACTTTGTAGGTTTTATGGCTTCGTATTTATATGAACGAACATTTGGAAAGCTGTTAAAACTCAAATCGGGTATGCGATAGGGTGCATCAACCTTTTCAGATATGATTTTACGAGTAGCGGCTGCATGAGAGATATTTATGCTAGCTTTTAAATCTAAAAAGAAGTTGCACGTTTCTTACTATTTTCCTTTTAGTGTGCTTTGATAAAAATACTCTAGTACTTCTTCTGAAATGTTATTATTAGTATCTAAGATTTCTGTGAGGTAAACAGAAGATTGTTTCATTTTGAGCATCCGTTTTTTAGGGGTTCGGAATTTGCATTATCCAATTTCAAAGTTTGTCAACGCTGTTCTTAACGAAGTTAAAGGCAAAGGGGGCAGACGCCGTAAATCTCGTCATAACAATACACAAAAGTTTTCCTACAATCTCAGGTTGAGGTGGTCCTTGTTGTTAAGTCGACCGCAATCGATGAAATGTAACGCAGGTAAATCCCTGGAGATGACCTACTCCTACAGTCCTACGTGCTCCAGCGTCGCACGTGGCTGCCTTATCTATCTATACCTGTCTCGTTACATCCCCGACCCCTGAATTCTTTACGCGTAAAGTCATTTACGTACAAGATAAAGAACTCCGCCATCTTCGTGCGACGAATATTTTCCTCGTCGCTTTTATTACTTGAAATGTCTCTTTGACGACCCACTTATCAAACACACGCTGCTACCCTCGGCTTTTCTTGCATTAAACGTTACTCCTGTGGATTAAAGCGTGATTTTAAATAGTCTATATCCATCCTAGAGTTTTAGATTAACGAATCAAACATATTTATCGAAATGCCATTAGTACTTCCAAACACTGACCCGTTCCAACAAACTACCAACCAACCCAACTCATCCGCTTTATAATGGTAGTGCAGATTTCGTCCACAGTATCTTATTTAATTCCCTTTGTAAACCGCGGTCAGTTGACTAAATCCCATTACAACGGAACACGAAATAGGCAATTTCGCAAATACAGCTCGGTATTCTATTACGGAGCGGAGTATTTGGCATCGAGTCCCATCATAGTGACACTATCGGGGCACACTTATCGATATTGTACGGAAAATGTCGCGATACGTATCAACCAACGGACAGCCCCCATTTATTCCCGCAAACTAGCCAATACACAGGGTTGTCAGATAGGATTCGGCAGTCAGTTTTTGTAAAATCGAATATATTCGAGATCTTTATCCAAAGTGAATATCGAGTTCCAAAAAATTACAGAAAGATTCTTCATCACTTGTACGATCACTATCATTTCCTTTCTCGGCTCTTGGGACTAATTGGATTTATCTTAATATAAGATTTAAACAGCTAGTTAATTTCGATAGTTTAGACTTTCTTATTGTCTAGGGCATATAGGACATAAGATTTTATCATTCAGATAATTGTCTTGTCCTCTATGACAATTTTTACGAGTTGGCAACCCTAGGTTCGATTCACTATGAATACTGCAATGTTGTAATTGGAATACAGTCCAATGTCAGAGTTGAAACATCGCAAACAGTGTCAAAAAAAAACCTTTGTGATAGTTACGGTGAGTAAAACGTCCCCTAGATTGAGAAAGGTCAGTAAATGTCAAGAAGTGGCTCACTTGACCTCATGGACGACTTGGAAACATTTGAATTTCGTCGATCAAGGTCACTTTTAATGTAAGATGTAAGTTTGTATATATGGGACCTTAGTCATAGTATATTGATTTTATGGAAATTATATGCTTAAAAATCGAACATGGTAATAAATATCTTAAGGTAAAGATCTGGTTAGGCTTTGACTGACATAAAGCGGAGAGCAACTTTCTGACCAGTTTCCACCATAGAAGAGATGTTACCATAATTATCTCCTTTCTGCTTAGCTTTGGTAACAAAACCTGATTATTACTCTGACACATTTCCTCTCCGCTCTGCTATGATGGAAACTGGGCCTAAAGTAGCTCTCCTGTTATATGTAAAGGACTTATAACTCAAACTTGAGCAACGTTCTTCAGAACATTCCCGCGAATCAAACAAACTAACGAAGTGTTATAATTCTTGGACGAATAGTTCTAATTGAGACGTTTATGTTTAACCGTTTTCGAGATGAAACCGCTCTCAGAAGCCTGCCAAGGTAAACAGGCGAAATTAAAGTTTTCATAGAAAAGACGTTGGGACATCTCGGCAATATCCCCAGAACGAAGTGAGATTAGCATAGTATAAAGCTATGTCCACATGTCGGGTTATACCGGGCTTTTCTGCAGATACTATAAAGCTCTGTCCACATGCTGGGTTATACTGAACTGCTCTACAGAATAAGTCTTGCTATCTCAATAGCTTGTTAAAGTGCTAGATTTAATCACAAAATACGGCGTGAATACTATAAAACCCAAAGTAACTCTGTCTGTCTGTATGTTACGCTGATCTTGGTGAAGCCTTAGGCCCTAAAAGGCTCCAGGAAAGAGACGATTATTTTTATCGAAGTAACACGCGGTCCGAGCGTTAGCGTTAGCGGCTGCACCAATTATGATGCAATTTGATAAGTAGGTAGATGGGACCTTAGGGCAGAATATAAGCTACTTTTAAGACGTACCACGCGGGCAAAGTCCCTGACTGTAGCTAGTTAATAATAATTTTACCAGCAAACATCTTTGCACACATTAATAGATTATTGATATATATGATACACAATATAATTCCAATTCATTGTTTGTTTAGTTTTCTACATACGCTTGTTTGAATTGCACTATTATCAATTTAAATAAGCTTTTAATAAATACACGGTTAAAAAACGCAACGTCAATTATTCAAAACCCTTTCTGACTTGCCTGATGTGTTCAGTCTGTGCGAGAAAATTAAATTCTCGTTGTTCTCATATCAAATATGCTCTGCCAGTGCAACCTGGTCGAAACGACAAACCGCCTATTCCCGGTTCGTATATTTAAAATGCAATAGCATTAAAACCGGTAGTGAATCGTACCTAATCCGGCACTCTCGGCTAAAGCGTGGCTCTATGTTGTAGAAGTCTCGTAGAGAAAATTAAACCAATGGTTGCCATTTGCAGATTGATGGTATTCGTTACGGGTAGTCAGAGCCAGTAAGTCTGACAACTAGTCGTATATAGTATAACCGTAGTATAACCTCGTATTGGGTTGTCGAGATCTGATGGCAGTTGCTCTAGGTAAAATTCTGATATTCTGCTAAGTCCGTTAGACTAAAAGCCGACTCCAACGTAATTGGGAAAGGCTTGGAGAATAAAATGGATTTTTATAACTTGTTTTGTACTATTGTGCATGTTTTAATTAGACTCTGTATCACAGTTATGTACTTCTTCTTTGTGTACAATAAATAATTCTCTATTTATCTATCTATTTACGTCCTTCTTCTTCTTACGTGTCAGTGGCATTATGGTTTCTTATTTGTTTATTTATATTATTTTTGCCAAGTAGGTAGCAACTACTACTCCCTTGCTTGTGGCTTAAGCATATACGTCCTAAAAGATGGGGATTTTACACACTGTATTTTGAGAGTCATCTTTCAGGTTTAATAACCTTTTTTTTTACACCCCGTCAGCAATTTTATCAAATTTATACGTCTGGAGAGAGATTCTATCTAATTTATATGTGACACACCGTATTTTACGACATCACACATTTCACTTCAAAACTGAAGCCAATGCTTATTTTCAGCAAGTTTTATGGCAAAATACCGTCCAAAATTTTGTTAAAGTATTTTAAATTTAACCTTAACATGATCATGGCACAAGTAAAGAAACATCCCATAGGATAGCTATCCTATGGGATGTTTCTTTACTTGTGCTGTAATGAGAGACTTCATAGAGGAATTCGTACTGTACGCACCTATATATGACCCCTCGTGGATACTAAATATTATACCATAAATATTAGCAATATACAAATTCTGTATATCTTTAACCGCCAGACATTTTGAGATCATTGACACTGTAGGCGCAGAACACCATGGTGATATTTTAGCTTATTTTTGTTCGACTAATCACATTTTGATGAGCCCGCAATGACTAACGAGATTACCAAATGCATTAAAAAGACACGTTTCCGTAATATGATGGTTTTTGGGTGAAAGCATTCGTTCTATAACGTGAACAAAGGCTTGTTTGAAAGTGCTTCAATTTAGACTTAGCAAGTTTGGGTCTTGATGAATCACTTAACAATTTATTAAAGTGATACACTTTTTACAATTCAAATTGATTTCGAGATATAGTTTAGCGCTCATTCAGTACTAGGTACAGGTCAAGTCAGCCCTGAATCTCTGGATCCCTGGATCCCGGAATGCTTTCGTTCACATAACACAATTTATAAATCAAACAGTTCCGTAATCAAACCAAAATTATATTCACGATCTTACACAAAAAAGACTCGATATGTGTTCTATTTTGACATATAACACATATCCAAAACGAATCTCAGCAATTCTTGAAAACACCAAAGTTATTCGTCCAGAATGTAATCTTCAAGAACGCTTGGTGTTCAAAATAGAGGTCAAGTTGTTCTCGTCGATACGTCATTCAGAAGAAAAATCTATCTTGCCCGCGGGACAAAATTTTATGTCTCCGAGAAGCCTCAAGAGACTTTGGACGGAACTGGGGATATAAAACTACGGTCCTCGTGAAGGAAGGTAGTTTGCTTTTTACTATTGACGTGAATCGTGACAGCGATGGATGGAAGGCACAAAATTAGTAGGAAAATTACCAAGCGGCATGACATCTATTGTTGATTCCGTGATCGTAAATATAGCTTGAACTCTGGGTATGGGGTTCATTTTTGACGTTTCATTGATAAAATGTATTTTGTAACGTATCTAAAAGAGTAGAACTACATTCTGTATATACGAGTATTAGTAAAATTATATATTACAAACAAAAAAAAACATACCCTCGTGCCTATATTACCCAGAAGGATGTGACAGAGGTTTACAACACCCACATTTCACCTGTTATGTTTAGCTGTCATGGAATAAGAGGTTACCTATCGCCATCCACCGTTGTAAATTTTCTGACGGGAAGTTCACAAATAACACTTTGCCCGGCCGGGGCATCAAACCCGAGACCTCGTGAGAAGCGTATACGCTAACCACTAGACGATCAAAGCAGTTACAGTTACTACAAACTAATGCTAGTAAAATGAAATGGTTGAAAAAATCATCACATTAACATCTAGCTTACTTTTGTATTTTGCTTGACAAGACGGTCAGATTGTGTGGACAAATGTAAAACATAGCTATGCAGTGCTGATCTGAAGTAACTCAAACACAACATCAATTTAGTCGTCGAGAGTTTTAAACCCGTCATAAGCATGATCGTGAAATGAGAGCTAAGTTAAATACAACACCTACAAAAGAATTGATATCTATATGGGTGCAAAGTCCTGTGTAAATAAATCCAAGCTGAACATTTGACTATTCTGTTCTTTGAAACTTGGCTTTCGCTTTCTTATTTTATTTGTAAAAACATAACTAGCACAAGTAGGCAGCCATTAGACATTTTAACCTTATATTTCGTAAAGGCAAAGATCACTGCTGACCTCATTAAGGCGGGGCATGGGGACGATAAAACTCCCGTATCAACCTGCAAGCCTCCTCCTCGTGTGAGACAGACATTTATTAATTAGCCGAGACGCCATCACATACTAGATTGACACTCACGTGACCTCTAATATCATTAGCTAATACTCTTATGATATTAATTTTTCTTTAATAAAAATGGTTATTCTTAGCTTTTTGTGTTACTCGTGTTTATGAATATAAGTTGAGGTCGTATTGCTCATAATAAAAAGTCACGCCAATATCAGTCGAAGGGTAAATGTAAATGAAAAATCTAGAAATTAAATTGTTGGAAACGGTCCGGTTTTAGGTGAGAGATAGGCTGACCTATACAATACGTCTAGCCTGCTAGCCTATGTAAAAAAATCGGGAATTTAAAAGTCGCACGCTTTCGCTACATAATACAAATTACGGAAATATTAAATAAGTGTCCTAGAATTTACTAAAGCTAGTTTAACATTTGTCTGCACGTGTGGTGTAGTGGTTTAAGCGATCGCCTCGCCGCTCTCCACTGCACTGATATTGCGGGTTCGATCCCCACATGGGACAAATCTTTGTGTGATTCGCAATGATTTGTTCTGAGACTGGGTGTGCTTGTGTGAGTGAATGTGTGTATTTGGCCCTGTCATTGGGACCATTGAATAGTGTAATTGCTTCCGGCGTTCTATCTAATGTAAAAAAATCCAAATTTAACATAATTAACGAATGTTAATCATGGCTATAAATGTTGATGCTTGGTGTGGAACAAAATGGTTATGGTATCTTCTGCTATACCAAGTATTCAGGACAAACATCTTTGGTGTTTCTAAGAATTGCTGACATTGTATTCGATCTTGTAATATATTAATTCAGTTTTGGTAACAATAATATGAACTTACAAAAGCAAACACTACGTAACAAGTGTAATATTTTAACAAGTGTAAAAAAGTGTGAAATAACAAGTGTAATATTTTTATTAAAACTGACGTGAGTTTGTAACATTATTAAAATTATGAAATACGGGTGTTACTCACGTTATGTTGGTCGACTCAGGCGCGACGTATCGCACTCTCTTGATAATGCCTAGACGTATAGGCGAAACCGCGGTCGACTAAATAGACCAACATTACGTGAGTAACACCCGTATTTCATAATTTTAATAACAAGTGTAATGTGGATGTTAAATGCTTCTGCAACACCCTACTGGGTAATATAGACGTATAAGTGAAAGTGATGTTAAAAATATTTTGAAAATTTTGGCAATCGATTCTGGATGAAGCTTTGACAAGGCCAATGCCTTGTCGATATAGTTATATTACGCAAGAGAACCCTCGGGCGGTAGCTACACTGAAATATAAAGCACATACACATATGTTTACACGAAGGAAATTGCTATTACATAAATTACATTTTACAGAGAGCGCGCGGAGCACTTCCTTGCACACCCAATATCGCATATCCCGAAGCGCGGATGTTGTTTTGTCAACTAATAACTTGTATATAGCTGCTATGATTAGGTTTATAAGTCTTATTACGGTGTGTTAAATTTGCAGTTATGTTGTTTATTTATCATCTCGATATTTAACTTAGGTAAATTTTTATTTCTATTAAATCACTTTCTATTGAAAAAAATGATCGGGAGTAAGACGCAAGTAAATTTTGCATTTTATTTACATACCAGATGACCCGCACGGTTTTACCCGTGTCAAACGTTTTTCTGGTCTTTAAAAAACATAACCCTCCTTCTGACGCAGTCGGGTAATAAAAAATATTCACAATGCCATCTATCGATTTTTACGTAAACTGACTTCTATCTGAAAATTCTTAAATTCACCCTGTTTAAAAATCCAATTTAGTAAACCCTGGTACAAATGTGTATTTATTAATTTTAATTAAACTTTTATAAACGTTAGTTACTCTTAGGTACTAATCTAAAGATCACACATGGATAATCGTAATTTCGATTATTTTAGCTACAATTAAATTTTTTCATAACTTTCCGTTTTGGTAGTCCTGTTTCTAGTACCTATTTATGGTCTGAAAAGACGGTGTATATCCCTACTTAACCCTTAAGGTCCATTATGGCAGGTGTGATACTTCGTTGCCATTAAATATCCCTTGATAAAAAGTTAATAAGTACATTTCCCCTCCCTTTGCATGACTGACTGGCAAATTCCAGCTGTCGCCAATAAGCCGATAGCAGCCGATATAATTTCATTACGCCATTATTATCGAATGCCAGCCACACGATTATAACCCATAATGAGACAAAGTATTCAAATTACTAGTGATGCAACATGAATACATGTTGATATTCGTAAAAAATCGAAATTATATTCGTACAGCAATGAATCGCTTTCGGTGCAATGTACCCATAACATCACGCCTATAAGGGTGTGGCAAAGATGTATATCCCACCCACACTTCATCAATCGATATTTGAAATTTTGAAATAGTAAAAAATAACTATGCTGTATAAAGGGGTTTAGAAGCAACGTGGACTTATTGACAATCAATAAAGGAAGGCTACCAAATAATACTTTTCGCGACCCGAGATTCTAACCCGAGACGTCACGGTGAGAGACGCATACGCTAACCACTAGACCATCGAGGCAGGAAACACATCACTACAAAACTACAAACATATTATTATTGCTTTCCAATCACCAAATAATCACTTTATCGTATTGTCGCTTAATTTTATTACCAGTTGTAAAAATACTTCTCTGTTAAATGCTATTTTCGTATAAATTGGAACCGATTATGTTATCAGCTGTGTGTTAATGATAAATGTTTGTAGGTCATCTGTTAACATGTAGGTACAAATCACCTCTAACACTTAATTAAATATTTGAGAGTAATTAAAAGTGCATTCTTAGTGCACGTGTACTGAAAATGTACTGACGTAAAATTCAATTCAATTCAATTTATTTATTTATTTAACAAGTTTTACATTGTGTTTAAATATTTCATAAATGGAAAAATATAAACATGAAAATAAAAATAGAATAAATTAGAACATATTAAAAAAAAACAACATATTATACAACATTTAATTGAACTTACTGAATAAATTTAAACCTAGATTAGAATGTCCACACTATGTCCTACAATATTGTCCATAGAATAAAAACGCTTTAAACTTACATCTTAAGGTGTACTAAAACAGCTTTTTGAGGTCGGAACAGGTCTTAACGGCCCTTTTGTTTAATTTAAACACATCTGCACACACAAAACGTAATTAAACCCGCCTCATAAACTCGCACAAAACACAACAGATTTCAGGAATTGCATTTCATTACCCATATATTTCAATAAAGCATTTAAAAATACATTGTTTCGACATTTATTACGAAATGTTTCCGTTTTGATACAAACATGATATTGTTAAATTTACATTCGCCGATTCGAGTATGCGTTTGAGACACAGGTTTATTTTAATATTAAACGAGATAGAGCTATGGAAACCGCACAACCTTTGAAATACTTCAAGGCTCTATAGCTTTACCTACAATTTTATTCCTTACCCTCTCTACATAAAGTTGATTTTCCTTTCTCGTTTGGGAGGTAATTCCTGGTCTGATGGATCGCCCTGTCAACTGTTCGCCCAACAAATGCGGGCGAAAAATGATCCTCTTTGCCTCTACGGGATAACGTCTTTATCCAGACTAAAGTGTGCTATTACTCATACTCTAGATCAGGGTTTTAGGTTTAAACTAAATTAGATGTGGTTAGGAAGGATAGATACGCGTTTAGTATTATTAATTATACTCAGCGCATTAAAAACGTGCGGACGTTTTTGTTGGACCTCGCGCTCGCACTAACGACGCGCAGCATGTTACATCCTTTTCAGTTGGCTTATTTGTAAAGCGCGGAGTATAGCTGTAGCCACTTAGGCCACTGCTCGAAAACCAGCTTCCATCCAAGTCTTGCTTGTTATACCTATTGTTAAAAACTGACTTAAATATCATCTTCAGGCCTTCAACTATCTCGATTCTTTTTTTACTACGGGCGGTCAGTATTTAAGCCGTAAAAACGGTTGGTAAAAATCAGTCCCTATTTATCTCGCATAGCTTACCTACATCTTAATCACTATACTACTAACTACATCGGTCACTCGATACATGTAAACACTTAAATCATTTATGACCACGGCACCTACCAATTTAGGATTCCGCAAATCGACCCGCGAATAAATTACGTACAGTTTACGGAACCCGACGACCTTTATTGTTGGTAATAAGTTGGATTTGGGATTGAATGGGTTGGATTATTTATTTTGTTACCTGTCCAAACTAACGTTTGATTGTAACTGGTCAGAATTGTCGGGGTTTATTTCATAGTGTTTGAAATAAAATCGGTTCAACCTTGACTATTCACCTAGATATTTTATGAAAAAGAGATTTAATAACTTTTACTGCCTATAGAAAGTCGCCTTCACATTAATTATTTTTATGCAAACTATAAGCCACAGAATGTGTGCAAAATTTCATTAAAATCTACTAGACATTAACACATCTTCACGAACTTTCACATCTATAACTTTAGTAAGATAGAATTAACCATGGCTAACCAACCAGTAATAATTATGTTTATAAGTCATGAAAATAAAACTTGATTTTCATAAACCAAAAATATAGTATACGTCTTCCATCTTGTTTTTTAAGTCGTTAGATGACACCTTTATGAAATAATACTACGTGTAAATTGAATAGACTTCAGCACTTTCCGATAAGGCCACTTAGTGCGCGAACTTGTCTAAACTGGCACGGATCAGATGGCGATGGCATCATGGCAAGGTGACTCCAATCGCATTACCGCGATCGACCAACGATGCACTACTATTGATACCGCAAGGACCGACTATAAATGAACGGCTTTGGATTACGGAGGATTATACTAAGAAACAGTTGAAAAAGATATGGGACCGGCAGGATTTGAAAAAAAAAAAGAAAAAAAAATCAATTAGAAGTTACGGAGGATTAGTTCTTCATTATGATGATGTTTGGTGGCTTTTGGGAAGGGGTTATTTTTGATTTGGAGGTGAATTTGCAAGTTTTTAAGCTAATGTTTGATGTGAGGGTTTGAAATAGAAACAGGGACTGATCCGGTTTTCTATATTTTTTCTTTTCGATGCTCAATCCAAACTCTAACAGGCTTACGTATATTTACTACTGGTAGAAAAAAGTGTTGTGAAAAATTACAATAATTATGTTTTTTGTTGCATCATGTTTGGTGTATCCAAAACTGGGAGCAATAAGCAGCAGCATCTTTTATAATGAAGAAAAGTAATCACATCAATTTATTAAAAGTTAAGTTAGAATACAGTCGCGGATTCAATTTCTGCTTTAAGCCTAAAATTTGTTTCGACTGCTCTTAGTATTAGATTGCGAAGCATGGCTAAATGCTATTTACAAATCAATTAGTAACATATTTATTCTTATAAAAAAATCTCCAAACACGCCCTTTTCTAGGCGCGCTCCTCGATATAAATAACAGTCGACTCAATATGAACACTTAACCATTTACACCTGCAACGTTTAACACAGATTAATATTCCGCACGAGACGGAACAATCGAGTCGTCAAACGTGCATACCGATCGAAGGCCGGCGGTGGAATACGGCGAGCCGACGGGCTCTGACGTCATCAAGCATCGTTGCTCTCTACCTACCCTCATATGTCTGCGATTGACAGCTCATACAAATGATGCTCGGCGTGTCTATCATGCTCGATCCAATATTCCTACACCCTTTGTTTTAAAATGGATATTAGAGTCTCCGCAGAATACGGGGTTTCTATTGCCTGACAGTTTTAGAGTGAGAGCCCGTGGGCGTTATTGCATAAAAGCTGAAATTTGCCCTATGTTTTTTAAATGGCCTAAATCGACTGCCCACGAGCTCTTGTCTATTTAGTCGGGTTTCTAATAGAGATGTGCTTACTATAAATGCCAATAATCCAGGATTACAAGCGCTGCGACGAACAATACATAACATAGTAGTTTTCAAATGCATTTTAAATTTAACCGAATCTAATTACCGGCCTCGCCGATTAGTCGGCCACTGTTGTATCCGAGCGCCGCCTCATTGACTAGTCAACCAAAACCATAGTCAGGACGACTCTTGTTTCTAATCAATATTGAAGATGTAGGATTTAGAAAACATTAAACCGCTTTGGTATCAGCCAGTTTTACCTATATTTTATTGTTCCTAGAAATTCGGTGCAATCTGCTGGGTTCCTAATATTGCTTGATTAATCGGTTTCAATATTGAATTTAAAGGTAAAAAAGTACCATTGGCTTATTGGTACGGATAGAAAAATGGCTTCAAGGTTACAGTACCATTAATTTTCTTTCAGGGTTAACCAGTTTTGTTATTTTAACTTGAGGCGTGTGTGGCCTCCGTTTATGAGACAATTATGCGAACGAGCAACAACAATGGTGGGCATTCATTAAATCTTTACAGATCTTTTAAAAGATATAGTTTAACGAGACGAATGTTTTTTATATAATACTGGGTGGCGCAAAAGTAAAGACCCTATTTGGTTCAGCTATAACATTTTTTCTAAATTAGAAAACTAGATTTAGATTTTTTTAAATGTATATTTGTGCCATTAAATTTCGTACCATTAGGATTTAAAGATGATGTCTTTTAAATGGTGACCTCCAGAGTTGATACACCTTGAAGAGGATGATTTTCCTTCAAAATTGGTTATGAGTGACGAAGCGCATTTCCATCTCTCAGGGCATGTCAATAAGCAGAATACTCGGTTCTGGGGCACTGATAATCCGCGCATTATTCAAGAAACACCTCTACACCCACTAAAAGTTACTGTATGGTGTGGCATCTGTGTTGACAGAGTGATCGGACCCTATTTTTTCGAAGACGCTGGAGGCAATGCGATAACTGTCACTGGAGAACGCTACAGAACCATGTTACGTGAGTTTTTGATACCCAGTTTGGACGAATTGGGGCTGGAGCACATCTGGTTTCAACAAGACGGCGCTACGGCACACACAGCGCGCGACACTATGGACTTAGTGAGGGACGCTTTTCCAGACCGAGTTATCTCTCGTTTTGGCGATTTGCCTTGGCCTGCAAGATCACCCGATCTGACCAGTCCAGACTTCTTTCTTTGGGGTTTTTTGAAATCTCGGGTGTATGTGAACAAGCCACAGACTCTCGCAGCTCTAAAAGAAAACATTCGTCAAGAAATAACGAACATATCGCAGGAAGTGTTACGGCAAGTTATGCAAAATGTCATAAATAGGGCTCAAATGTGTATCAACTCTGGAGGTCACCATTTAAAAGACATCATCTTTAAATCCTAATGGTACGAAATTTAATGGCACAAATATACATTTAAAAAAATCTAAATCTAGTTTTCTAATTTAGAAAAAATGTTATAGCTGAACCAAATAGGGTCTTTACTTTTGCGCCACCCGTTATTAAAGTTTAAAAATTAATAATCCAGCAGGACTTGAACCTGCACCCCCTGGGGGTATACGCCCCAAGTGCTATGCCAATTCAGCTATGGATTCGTATGCTGCTCGATATTTCTCAACTCTTTTGTGCCAGCGTCATAGGTATATATACGGGGTGGATGCGACATAGCGACATTTACTGAAACCACAGCTTCTATACATGGTAAGTATCAATTTCCACCGGATAAAAATTCTCTGGCGAAAAAAAAAATCACGTTCTCCGAACAAATTGAACATTGCGATCGTGCAATTTGTTCGGAAGACGTGGATTTTTTTTTTCGCCAGAGAATTTTTTATCCGGTGGAAATGCATACTGGCCATGTATAGAAGCTGTGGTTTCAATAAATGTCGCTATGTCGCATCCACCCTGTATATACATAATATATACCTTAGCTAGACGAGCCCAGGGGGTGCAGGTTCGAGTCCCGCTGGATTCTTAATTTTTCTAAAAGCAAACATTTGCTTTAAAATATTACAAGTATTTGAGACAAATGCTGTTTGATATAATCTAAAATTTAGTTTTAAAATCCAAAATCTTTTTTTACGGCTAACGCTTTGAACGATTTTTACTGTAATGAAATCGTGAGTAAAATGTTGAAATTACGCTCCTATCTCTACTAACCGAACCCACAATTTTATATTTTACTTCATTCCGCTCGCGTGATATTCTGAATTCAGCTAAAAATTGCGATTCAGCTACAAAAAGTCGAATGAAGGCTTGTCAGATTTGCTGAAAAAACGAAAAACCGTCGTTTGCTCTTATCTTTTTACCGCTGATTTTTACCTGGTTTGCATACAATGCCTGCACTATGTTCCTACCATTGTAATTCGAAATAAGAATTCTAGTGTTTTTGGACTCGTGTGGACTCGTCTGGCGAGCCACCCAGTCGGACCAGTTTTATGGGACTGTAGGCTTTGACCTGATGGTAACTGACCCTCTGTGATGGTATGGTATATTTTTAAACCATATATACACGTGTATGTTACCCAGAAGGGTGTGGCAGAAGTGTTTAACACCCACACTTCACCTTTTATGTTTTATGGTCCCACGTGATAGCGTGTAGTATTTTTTAAAGTTTACACTTAAACGATCTTTGAGGGTTAATTTCAAGCAATGAATTTATCTTTTTCGTGTAGGTCCCTGCTTCATCTTGCTTTGGTATATAAATATAATGGTATATATTGACGACCGCATGGCAGAGTGGGTAGCGTCCCGCTTAGGACAAATCTTTGTGTGCATGAACATGGGGGTTTGTCTTAGTCTGGGTGTTTCTATGTAAGTATCATAAGTATGTATTTTCAAAAGAAAAGTATATTCTTCTTCTTCGTCGTGTCGATAGCTGAGTCAAATTTAATTTTGACTTGCCATCGTGGTGAAAGGATTGGCCAATTCGCTTTTGAGAACTCGCGAATTGCCCAGGGTGCGCCGGACGTAGGGAATCGTTATAGAAAAGTATATTATAGTAGTAGTAAGTATGTTATAGTTGTGAGATATATATATTTTTTTAAATATGTAAATGTCGATATGTAAATTTCAGACTTATAAACCATCCTTTTTTGGGAATACAACCATGATTTCAGAAGCCCTCTCCTTAATGTCAATATGTAATTGTTGGAATGAATAATACCCGGTGCATGACCGTGGTTAATGCACTTTGGATCGCGTGACGTCGAATGTTTACTAACTCACTGAAAGCCGACACAACTAATTTGTGTAAATAGCTGTGAAAACTAACACTGTTCCAAATGGACTTATTATTTGTAAGGGGAAAAGTTTGTAAGCGAGCCAATTCACACTTTGAATGATAACTTGATAAACCTGCTATTCATTAAGGTAATATTCGTATGCTTTTTATTCTGTTTATATCTTGTTTGCAGTGGAATTATACTGACCTTTCTTTAGTATAATACGTACTGGGCACTTATAACAAAAAAGCTTATTTTTTCAAGTTATGTATATGTAAAAGCTTTGAAATAATCGATTATTTAGTTACAAAATACAATATATCACATTTAGTCCACAATTCAATTTTAATGACATGTGAATGATACAAAAAATCGGGATCTAATTAATCTATTAAAGATGACTCAACTTTCGTCCTTGCAAAATAACCTCCAAATCCCCTGAATGGCCAATCGTAAAACTTCACCACATGTGCACCTTGAGTTTGTCCATGAGCCACTTGCACGCCCCAACGCCCTAAGCCACCCTCAACTCAAAGGTCGTATGAGGTCAAACGGTCTCGTGACAGAAAATGTGTTTTCTTTTTTTATGGCTAATAATAACATGCAATTATTACTTCCCTTCTTAGAACTGTATGTTAATAGCTTCATATGCGTTTTCAAACTTCAAACTTCAAACTTCATTTATTGATTGCAAATATGGGTAAGGTACATTGGTGGTATAATAACATTAATATCAAAGTTAAACTCCACATTTTGCTCTTAAGCATGGAACATTAACACACATTATTAAAAAATTATAAAAAAAAATATATATACTAGAAAAAATACTATTAAATTTAACAACCAAGATTTATAAAATTTAAAAATTTAAGAGAAATAAAAAAAACAGATCACATGCCGACATAATAATAATTATATTTTAATATTAAATTTATAGTAATGTCAAAATTTTATCAAAATCATTAAACAATGTCAAATTATTAAATTACAATTTGTCACTTAAATATTCATTGACACTATAATAAGTTTTTAAGTCTTGTGGGCAGGTTTTAAATGGAAAATGTTAGCTTGTCTCATTCAGATAGGGGTTTATTTTCTTCAAGTAACACTCTAATCGTATTTGTGTAATAGATTACTTAACAGTTTTCTTCACTATAACAGTTGAAAGAAGTCGACTTTTCTATTATACGGCCATCGATCGATTATAAAAGGAAAGAAAGAAAAAGAAAAACAATAAATAAATAAATATTAAATATCTCACAACTTACACACAACGCCATCTAGTCCCAAACTAAGCAGAGCTTGTATTTTGTATTTTTTATTTATAATAAAAGAAATATTTCAGGATCTGAATGCTCGAGCAGAATTTCGTACGAATTATAGCCGCATATTCCCCTAATCAGGCCTATAAAAAAATTGTCTGTTTGTAATAATAATAATAATCTTCTAATCGGCTGGACGGATTTTAATACAATTAAATATGCAAGTTGCTGACTACAATGCGCGTAATAAAAGCTACTTTTTATTGATGTAACTACCACGCAGACGAAACCGCGGGAGAAAGATACTTTGTTTGTTTGATAGCGCTAATTTCGAGAACTACTGGTCGGATTTTAATAATTCTTTTTGTATTTAATAGTCTTACTCTCAATAAAGTTCTTTAGATATTTAACATTACGCCAAACATCACGGGAGTGAAACAGTGGGGTTGAACATGCGTCGAAGCGCGGCAACAGCTACTACTTAACAACGAATTCCACGCGGACAAATTCGCAGGCAAAAGCTACTTTATTTATATATTTATTTATTTATCAGGCGCACAAAACACATTACAATCATGATATCTTTAAAAATAGATAATGTACAGTTCAGATCTAGATCGTAACATAACACATATGTGCACACAGCAAAATCAGCATTGAAAGATCAAAAAGCTCTAACTACTAAAAATAATAAGAAACGCGGTTACAATAGATGAACTAACAATTAAACATGGTTATTATTTTGTTTGGATGCCTCAGATGCTTCTACAGGAGGGACTGACGCACCCAAACCAATACTTACATGGAGGATGTCTTTTAAATTAAGTATAAACTAGTTAATAAATAAACTCAAAATAACGAAAATTCGGTCAATTTAACGAAAAGCTATTACTAAAACAGAATCCGACAGCGCTACTTAAAACCCGTGTTTATGCAGTTATAATATTCATTGTATCATGGCGAACGAGCGATGACATCAGATGACGGAAATGGTTGGCGGCGTTGTCACAAATGCTCGCTGACACGTCATCGATGAGCAATAACAACTTTAATAGTACGCTAGGTGCTTGTTTGTTCGTTTTTGTAATGGCGGAAAATGTAGTAAAATTCTAACTAAACAATAACCACTGCGTTTTATAGTCATTTTAACATCTTTCCAGCTGCAGTGAGGCCACTTTGGCATTATAATCTGTTTCTTCAAATAGCAGTGCAATTGCATAAGAAACAATTTAAATTTGTTATATTTAAAAAATATATTATATTGGCGAAAAAGCTGTGAATGGATGTCCCAGGGATTCTTAATTTTTCATCTTTAATTAACATTGTTTTTATGAGAAGGCTTTTAGCTATACATGCATGTTGCGATAGTACCTGCAGTTAGCTCTTCTATTTAATGCTAGTCGCTCGAAATATTATTATTGTCGTTCCCATCAATACCACTTGTCAGTTGTTACATGAATAATTCTATTTTTGTACCCTCTTGTAGTGATTTGCGTTGAATTATTTCCAGTTGTTATGACAATAAAATCAACACAATATTGTCGACTTGTTTATGTCCATATGTTTTCAACCGGAAAATATTAAAATATTGTTTAAGTAATAGCTATTTTGGTCTTATTCCTTGCGTTCTGTCTGCCTTTTGTGACACATGCTACGTCAATGACGTTGTTTGTTTGAAGCAATCATTTGCATTATGATATCACCATTTAGATTCTAGAAGGTGAAGAGATAACTAAAATTTAAACCTAGTGTCTATCATTACAATCTTTATGCACCGTCAATATTTGAGAATCTAAGTGAACGTCTTGCTTAAAAAATGTAGACCGTGAACATGATGAAAAGATTAGAGATTTATTACTGAAAATGCTGACTAAGTTATCTGTTAACGTAGTTTCAAACTTAGTCAGAAAACAGTATTATACAACTGTATAAACCAAGCCGTCGGTACTGAGCAATTTCGAAGTCTAACCTTGCCAACAAATCAGTGCAAACACTACCATTTGTTTTTCCTTATTTCGGCGCTTATATCATCACGCCTACCCAGAAAGGTGTGACAGAGGTGTACAATACGCACATTTCGCCTGTTATATTTATGTCCTATAGGATAGGGGATGAGCCTATCTCCATCCACCAGGCACAACTCCAACTCCCTGCTGCTATTGTGAATTTCCTGACAGAAAGTTCACAAATAACACTTGGCCCGACCCGGGAATCGAACGCGATGAGAGGCGTATACCCTAACCACTAGATCATCGAGGCTAGTGGAATTTGTTTTAAGTGTAGAATTTGAATACGGATATCATATTTGTGTCTTTAGTCTGAAGTTCGTAGGTTGGCGCTGCAAATCGATACAAGAATAAATATTTTAACAAGTCCAGCAAACTTGTATAAAGAGTTCAATGTTCTCTGACTCCTATCAAATTACTTAATCGCCAAATAATTCAGATAACTCCAAACAAATAACACTCCGTTATCCCTCGCTGGTTTGGCAGCTGTACCAAGAGGATCCTGTCCCACTTTATTGGGCAACCTTCCAGTCCTCGGCTATAAAACACATCAGTGATTAATGTGTTCCGGAAACATAACGCAATTCTACTGTTACTGCTGCTATTTAATAGAAAACAAGCGTCTTGTTGTTGAAAATCAATATTGATTCTTGTGATTTTATGAGATATTTCGCGTCAATAAGTATAGAATATATTTACGTTGATTTTAATAATAGGGAAATTAAATTATATTATATTCATTGTTGGTTAAATTAGCTCTTAATAATTGTGAATGTGATATTTACATTTATAAATAATCGTTTTATTGCTAAATGTCAATATAATATTACGATTATAAGCAAATTAAGCTCTGTTTTGACCTAAATAATTTAATGTAATATGACTTTTGGACAACAAATGTAATATTTATATTGAATCATCCTAACGTCGTAGGCTGTCAACAGATTTACAAATCATTATAAATTTTCATGGACTGTTCTGTAGTTAGCATCAGGTGATCATCAAGCTTCTTAACTACATCCGCTGTTTAAATAAATAATGGTAGATAATTGCAGAATCTCATATAAACATATGTTTTTTTTTTTACGATAACTTAGGGTGACAAAATTCACATCATCGTTATGACTCTATATTCCATCTAAATTATTCAAAATTGTTCTCTTATATTTATTATATACCTCCTGCACGCGGCTCCGCCCGACTGTTAGGTATGTCTATAAAAAGAAGCCTATGTCCTTTCTCAGATCTTGAATTATTATCTCGATACAAATTTTCATATAAATCGGTTCTGAAATTAAGCTGTGATAGCGTAACAGACAGTCAGACATACAGAGATACTTCGCATTTAAGGATTATTTTATTAAAACTGACGTGAGTTTGTAACATTATTCAAATTATGAAATACGGGTGTTACTCACGTAATGTTGGTCTATTTAGTCGACCGCGGTTTCACCTATACTTTTAGGCATTTTCAAGAGAGTGTGATACGTCGCGCCTGAGTCGCAGCCAGTCTTGCACTGCATGTACCCGTATTTCATAATTTGAATAAGGATTGGTCTGATAGGAACAAACTGCAAGCCTTGCCATTGTAAGATAGAAAACGTTCAATCCATCAAAGCTAGCACCAACACAACATGTCTAAATGCGATCTGTCAATGAGAGAAATGCTTAAGTTTGTGTTTCCGCATGAGTATAATTAAGGTCGAAGCAAAGCAAGAGTAATTATTTACCCAGGTAAACGTGCTTCTCCGTATACCGCATCGTCACTCATTAGTGAAATTGTTGTAAATATTACAACTTTTACAACATAAAACTGTCGTAAAATATAAGTGCTTGAGTACGCGCGATTTCACCCGAAGAATGAAGATTTTTTTTAATCGGTTGTCTATTTTTATGTTCATTCCGTAACAAACTAACTCACAACAATAAAATCTTTCCTCTCACGTTCTCATTTTTTAAATCGGTCGTCTAGATTTTATGCTAAATCGTATCAAACAAACAAACTAAAAAAACCTATTCTCATCTATCTATAGTCACTCGGAAAAAGAAAGAGACTCTAGCTTTATTGAAACAATATTTAGAAGTGGATCGGTGAATCCATGGAACCTCTTAACCATTTTAACGTTATTGTCAATTCGACCACTGTCACTTACTATGTATATAACTTCTATTTTTATAGCATTTAGCTATACTTAGCAAATTATACTAAGAAACAGTTGAAAAAATCGTGGGACTTATTAAATTATATACGAAATGACGTAACACACAGTTGAGAAATTTAGGGTCCTGGCAAGAGACAGTACCTGGTTGATTAAAGCGGCTGCCTGGTCTGCAGAAGACCGCAGGTTCAAAGCCTGCCAGTACATAAGTTTTTCAACTATTCCTTAGTATAATTTGCTGAGCATAGCTAAATGCTATAAAAATAATCAATAAGAAGTTATTATACATACATACTATACAAAGTAAATACACATACAAAGTACATACTATAAAAAGTGGCATTGCTGACATCACCGTTGTTGTTCACCGCTGTGACCGGAATAATGACGTATAATGACATCATCAAATGTGGCTATTGTCTCTGGTGCCCCTTGCCAATAGTTCTTGTCTCTGGTCACATGTAGTAATTATTGTTAAAAATAACTATGACAACTGTGACATTATGAGACATTCGCTAATGATAAAAACTATGCGAAGTTTTTATGCTTGATAAGATAACTATTAGCTACTGATTGATAGTTATCTTGCAGTTTATAATTCCAGCATTGTTATTTGTATTGCGTTGATATATTTAGGTAATATTAACTTTACTTGCTCTCATTTTGGACCATAAAAAAAAAAAATATTCCTTTAAAAGTTCAACCTTATTTTTCAATAACAAAACTATTAAAATGTCTTATGTCAAAATGAATTGGAATGGACAATAATATTTCTTCTAGCTTCTTATTATAAAACAATAAAATTATTTTCTGATCTTGGACGTAGTATATAGTATAAAATGTTAAGACTAAAATGTTTGTATCCTGTAACATTATTTGTCATCAATGATCTCACAAACTACCAATCTTTAAAACAAAACGTTTTTATTTGTACAAATACGAGTAACCTAATGATTCATAATTATATTTTATTGTAAATCGATACGTGACGATTTAAACCTTTGAACCAAGCAATTATGACTAAATGCCTTATAATTAATTAAGTCTAGTCATTAAATAATGCAAGTGCTAAATATATATATAAATATATATTCCCCGACCGATATCAACGGTGACTGCAACTGATTAATTATCAGGAAAGCTAGGATGACCAGCTCTCGCGTGTGCCCTTCGATGGCTACAGTAGCCGATCTTGTTTGTAAACGTGCGCGAGCATGGGTTCTACGTGAGCACACCGCCAAAGCGTAACAGCCTGTCAGACATAGTTATTCTGGCTATTCAAAAAGCTTTAGAAGGATACGAATCTGACTTAAGTTGAACAATATAACTGGTTAGGTTGCCTTTGCGCATACTTAATAATTTATATCGATGATGTAATAGTGTGAATACTAAGCGAATTGCATTCCATTGTTGATAGGCAATAAGTTATTTTTATGTGGTTTTAGCTGCCTAAAGAAAGGATATCTGCTGAAGTCTACTGCGATTTTATAGCATTAAGCTATGTTCAGCTAATTATACTTAGAGATAGTTTCTTTTGTATTTGTATCCTATATAAGTTCACCCTGGTACATCAGAAATGAGGATCTCCATCGTGACCTGAAGGTGAACCTTGTCGCCAGTGTAATACAACAGTATGCTGAAGCTCATGAACGACGACTTCTTCAACACGTGAATGTCGAGGCCATCCAGCTCCTTGACACCACAGACATAGTTAGAAGACTCAAAAGGACGAAACCTTTTGAGCTAGTTCAGTGAAATTAGTGATTCAAGTGGCTTAGTGCTACCTTAAAAGAACACAAGAACAAAGTGTCATTTTCGATACTAGAGACAATAAGATAGGTGTTAATGGACACATTCTTAGCATAAATTAATTTAGTAGCTTAGGTCAAAATTAAATTACTCATTAGTGTCTAATGTTATATCTAGACTAGATTGTAATCTTTATGACGTATCTAATTGCTTAGAAACATCATTAATAAAAAAAATAAAAAATAAAATAAAAATATAAGTTTGGTACAAATACACGACACGTGACGTCATGTAATGACACCGCGAACGCTGTGTTAGCGTCGCGTCGCTCACGCGCCCGAGGAACGCGCACACCTCATGAATAACCTAATGCTAAATGTCAGGAAGTTCCAAGCGGAACTAACAAAAGTACTTTAAAAATAACATAGACAAATGAACTTACATACAATACCACATAATTATTTAATTACCTTAAAATTACACTCCTTTTCACAAATTAAGATCTGCTACATAATAAATCTTAATACCAAGGGCACGTCTTAAAATGTTGTTACTGGGGTAAGAAAGAACTCACTACGCGATTTTTGCTTACGCCCGGGTAAATGTATGAAAAACCGTGGGGTAAAAACCCATCGTGAAAGTTTATTTTGTTTTTTAGATTCTTCTTCCTCGTCGTGTCGATGGCTGAGTCAAATTTTATTTGACTTGCCATCGTGGTGAAAGGATTAGCCAATTCGCTTTGGAGAACTCGCGAATTGCCCAGGGTGCGCCGGACGTACGGAATCGTTGTGTACGTCACTCGGGGAGGCTGCTTTCATGCACCCCTTTTTAGATTAACATCGGTATTATACGGAGCCTGCGGGCCCGCAATCGTACGCGGGAGAGAACCGCGTCGTGAGTTCTTAGACTCTGATAACTGTTTTCATGACCACCAAGGTTGCCTTGTATGACTCGTTGGTCTAGTGTTTAGTGCGTACCACTGCTGACCGTAACGACTCGGGTTTGATTCCCGGATCGAGCAAAAGTGTTATTGTGGGCTTTTTCCATCAAAAAATTCTTAGTAGCTGCTCGAAGTTTCAATTTATGCCTGGTAGGTGGCGGTAAGCTCACAGGAGGCGCAAAACGCTTTTTTCCTCCATTCTCGCTATCTCTCACCCAAATATACTCATAAACTTGAAATAAATATATTTAAAGAAATAAGGAAGCAAGATACAAAAATTTGATTTTTTATTTTTTTTATTTATAAACTCATTTTCTGTTATTTTAGTTTTACGTTTAAGATGCACAACCAAAAATATTTTTATATCAGCTCCAATAAATGACGATTATTTTTGGCAGAAAACGAAGCGAAATAAGGGATCTTTTGTCCTTGTTAAATTCTTAAAACTCCACATGTTCTTGTTACACAATCCTTTTGAATAAGCTCTTTGTAGAATCTTAGTATCTTTATCAAGAAATCTTAGTACCGAATTCCGTACAGCATTTATAACGACATCATTTTGCGTACACTGACCCGGTAGAGTAGTGTAGTGAATGTGATGATTGTTAGAAATCTTGTAAAATTGTGTATTTGGTCTGCTTTTGCGAGATATTCAAAAATTTTTTCGCGGTCCGATTATCGGTTCAACAAAAACTCGGTCGTGGGTGAGTGCCCTTAAATTTTTACATGGATATATCAAACTTCTTCTTCTTTGTCGTGTCGATGGCTGAGTCAAATTTTATTCAGACTTGCCATTGTGGTGAAAGGATTAGCCAATTCGATTTGGAGAACTCGTGAATTGCCCAGGGTGCGCCGAACGTAAAGAAAAGAAGAAAGTTGTGTACGTCACTCGGGAGGGCTCCTTTCATGCACCCCGGTACCAGCACCCAGTTATATCAAACTGAAATATAGTTAGTGTTGTTACTGAACAATGGAGTTTTTGGCGATATTTAAATAGATTTTGCCTCTGCAATAAGCAGAATTGTATGAGCAATTAAATTGCCATAATTATTGTATTTACAGTAGCAACATATATGGTTTACTTCAATGATATGTAAATAGTAACATTGTGACTCAATTTCAGACATTGATAGGCAATGGTTCATACATCAACTATTTAAGTATTCAGTACAGATGAATTGCGATAGTTGTTTGTTTTTAAAATTTCTTTATTTAATACTAGCTTACCCGGCGAACTTCGTACCGCCTAATTATTGGAGGCATATTTAGTAAGTCACAAACACACGACACAATACTTTCGAAATTTGTTGCTTTTAGATTTTTAGGAATATTAAAGAATTATAGTATAGATGCACAGCAAAGAGACGTTTACATTTCAAGTGTCATTTTACCATAGACAATTTTTTTTTGAGTGAATACTGACAAATATTTACACTATAACTATCAAACTACATCTGTCCTTTTTTTTTTTGACGGTGGCCATGGTTAAGAAAAGAAGAAGAACTACATCTGTTATCGAGAAAATAAAGAATTCAAACAACTATAATATTTATTTTAAAACTATTTTCCAGAAGTTATAGTGAAGCTATATATCCCTCAACTCCTTAAAATGCATTGTCCCTTTTGTAAAAAGTGGATGGAACGGCAGAACAAAAATAATAACTGTCCAGGTTGTATTAAATTATTAATTAATTTCAGTATTTCTCCAATTAAATGTTTTTTTTTTTTAACATGAGATGACAAAACCAAGGATGTTAAAGTAGGAACGCAGTAAAAAGTCTTTAAATCCATGGACAAAACAATGGAACGTTCGGATACACTTATTATTATAATAAAAATATTTTTGAGAGTTGGTAACACTGTAAGGTTGGCACCCATCAAACATGTCAATACATTAATTTTTTTTTATATTTTGAAATTTAAATACACGATGTTATGAGCAAAGTTGATATTATGTTGTCGATTCAAAAGTCTTGTTTTAATGCGTTCTTCAAATGTTTGACAGAAAGTAAGTGGTCAACTTTTATATGGGAAAATGGAATTGTCGTCTTACTCTATCTTACTCGCAATTTTTCCATATTTGCTCACCGTTTAGACCTACCCTGGACTACGACAAACATTTTAAAACCAAAATCAGCTCAATCGGCCCAGCCGTTCTCGAGTTATAATCAGACTAACGAACAACAATTCATTTTTATTTATATAGATAAGTAATAATAGTAGTTACATACCAGTGTACATTTATGATCCTAGTAATAACAATCATACTATTCCAACTAGTTTTACAGACACATTATCTTCTTAAACTTTACAGCGGGACACTTCGTAAATTGAAAAGTAAAAGTAAAAATTTTCGATAGTAAAATACGTCTTACTGTTTCTATAGAGATTATTATTATTTTTATTAGAGAATCAAGCCTTATTAGAGAGGTGTTGCAGAAGTGTATAACAGCCACATTTCACCTGTTATGTTCAGGTCCCATGTGATACCTAAGGTGAGCCTATCGCCATCCACTGGACACAAATCCAACTCCGTGCTACAACCGAGAAATTACTCAATCCGGGAATCGAACACGAGAAGTCGCTGTGAGAGGCGCTTACGCTCACAAATAGACCAACGAGCAGTAGTACGGAACTCGTGGCATAAAATTAAAGCATACATTTTAAAAAAATATGTTTATTTATTAAGTTTATGCTGCTAATTTTGTAATGTAATTTACTTTAGGGACTAAGAGTGATTATATTTTAGTCAATCTTCCGAGCTGTATCCCAATTACATTGGGATCGGTTCCTAGTCTAACGGATGTAGCTGAATATCAGTATCTTACGTGGAGCGACTGCTATGGCTATCAGACCTCCACAACCCAGTACCAGGTAATACTTTACTCTTTGTTAAGACTCGTCATACTTACTGCCCTCTGACTACCCGTAACGACTGCCATAGATGTTCAAATGGCAACCGGGACCGACGGCTTAACGTGCTCGCCGAAACACGGAGTAAAACTCGTTATGTTAAAGATGGTCTTGACCGCGGCGAATAAGATTAATTTAAATTCAGTATATATAATCCCACCCACACGCCCACCACTGTGACTCCTGTGACGCCAGGATCTACAGCGGTAACCAACTGAAAGGCACCGTGCATGACACACGGGCAATCCCAGGGAGAGTTAAAATTGTCTTGAGACCCGCAACGAATTTAATCAGAAGTATATAGTTGGAGTTGGAAAGTATGTATCTTTACTTCCCTCCAAAGCAAAGCGAGAGACTGAGTAATGCCAAATATAGACAAAGTTCAGTATATATTTGCAATTTTAGGTCTAGCCTATTGGCAAGGGTGTTAAAGTTGTATCGTTAAATCGTAGAACCTATCTGTTGTTCTGCCAACTGTAAGCCTACCCGCATATTGAATTTAACTAGAAGTAATATTGGAGTTCGCATCGTGGCCTGCATCTTCATGTAACTTTGTTACAAAGTAATTTGTATTGCAGCTCAATGTGTATTCTCTTTAAGCCTCGCCACATCTAAATAATGAAAAGTTTAAAAAGAAAATGTAGAAAACATAGACAACGATCCCACGTTCACGAGAAAATTATAATCTGTGCACAAAAGCTTTCAGAACTACAAAAGCTGTTCTATTTTAAATGCAAACAACCTATTGTGAAACCCAAAGAAAACCCAATCACTATTTTTATATTTTCAATAACATTTGCTACAATTCACGAGATATTTGAATGTGTCTGTAAACTGTGTAGTTTTCGCGTGCTCTGTGCGTTGACCTCACTTTGCATTATTTTACGCAACGAGAGCTAATTGGCTTTATCAACACATCCGCTATTAAACTAGCTTACGACCCCACATTCCACACTCAAAACACCAATTATATCCACAACACAATTTTCGGTAACCCAATCCGATATTTTATTTCCCCCGCCCTCAAAATCAAGGTCGCCGTTATTGATCCGAGCATTAGCCTAAATAGTAACATGATAAGCGAGCCTCGTGTACATCCAGGACCATTACGTAGAATAAAAGACGGTCTCCATCCAACTTAACAAATAAACCACTAATTTATGTCTAGCCAGCAGAAGCGGCGCCTTTGTTGCGGCCCCTTTTTTCGCCTCCGAATCAATTTCCATGATGACGTCACCACACCCCTCGATCCCTTACCCCTCCGTCCCACCCCGCAACCCCGGCCGCGCCCGCCACTAGGAACAGGAATACGACTACTTCCGCTCCTTATGTAGCAATGCCTTTCCATTTGCCCTAGAGTTATATATACACGAATTGTGATCTTTTTCCCTCACGTGAAAATGTACGCTACTCTTTCGAAGTTTTCCAGCGATAATAATATCTTATCACAACTTATTGCTTTACAAGCTGATGATTTACGGTTGGAAGCTCGCATGGATAATTCCATTATGATATCGCGTAATAATTTTACTGTTCCCAAGTCGCAGCGGAATTTAATTAACAATAATGAATTTTTGACAAACAGTTTTTGTTTCAAAGAACGAAAGATGAAGTATTCGCGGTGGAACACGCACACATCCATTAGCCAACAACTGAGCTAACGGAAACATAAACCGTAAACTGTATAGTGTATACCTAAAACGAAACTAAACTCGTGCGCAACAGAAACAAACCAGGTACAAACCGCTTATGATTGAACGATAGCAGGTATTTTCGTACGAAATATTAATGTTGAGATTAAAATAAACCTTAGATTAACGAAAGACGAACGACCGGCTGGCCCGAAAATGTGTAAAACAAATAACCAAAATAAATGTTCTTCAACATACGTTACAACGCCCCGTTATTAAGGTGCTACATCATTTTATTTACAGCTGTTGCAGGTTCATACGGTAAACGAACACCAAACAATGAGGTATTTTTGCCTCAAATTGCTTCAAAATCCCGCACATGGGGCATGCTTGTTATAACAATACGACAAGCATTACTTCATTTCATACTGCAATCCTTTCAACTTTAGTCGCCAAACATTGAGAGCCTAAAACAACATCATAATCAGCATTTTCATTGTTAAAACTTTCCACTTTGATATGAAAACGATCGATATGTTTACATCCAATTTGGCAAACGGCAGTCATTCTTACAACAGTTGCATAACGGGCCGATGTCACCCAAGGTAACATCGCTGAATTCATTATCTCGTGTCATGTCATTACGTTTAATAGCAACACCAAACGAGCTTCAATGCTTTTATAGTGTAGGAACACGTCATTGTGGAGTTGGAATGAAGCTGTAATTGCGAGGAGCGTTTCGACAACAATTAGCACGTGACCCCGGCCTGCAATTAACACTTGAATTGTTTTACATCCCACCTTAATCTCCACAGTTTTAGCCTCTGGATCATTAGTCACATGATTTCTGATGTTCCCAGACACATAGAAACTAATTCCGAGACATGTTTTGCGACGATCAGAAATAGAACGCAGCGGGTACTAAGCGTGCTCGCTGTGTGACGACGGCTTGTGTTCTCGTCCCTCTCCGTCTCATACTTTGTCCATAGCTCTGTCTTTCTCCTGCACACTCACTTCATTGTTTCAGCGTGTAGCTCCGTTGGCCGGCGGACTGAAATAGGTCGGGAGCGTCCGAAACAGACGGTTCATGCTATCGAAAGCTATCGCGAGGTCACTGCCGGAGAATCACGACGAGACCACGTTGACGGATTTCTATATGAAAATGCCATTCCTCTTCATAATAGACAATAATTCAACTCAGTTGCGCAACCGCGTATTTATAAAATGAAACATCACTGCCTCGCTACTAATTATAGTGCTGTATTACATACCGAAAATAGAGCAATATTACTCTCACATCGTTATGTGTAGTGCACTATCGTCAGATTGTTTCCATAACTGTTACTGGCATTAAGTAACAAATTGTATTACACTCGCGTACATTACCGTCGTACTATGCAGAACACGCGTAGTACTCGTAATGTGAGCCATTGTGCCCTGATCTACACTGTAATGCCGTTCACGGTTCCTGCTCTCAGCACGATTCTGATCAGCCGAAATTTTGCCAAGCTAAAATGGTAAAATTGCCTTTTGGATTGGGTGCGAATAAGTTCAATTTTCCTTACGGGCTTTGAGAGAGGTATAACAGTGAGGAACAAGGTTTTGCGATGACCTCAAACTTGTTCGCATTGATCGTCCTTCCTTTTGTAATCCTTCGGGTAATCTCATTGAGTCGAGACAAACGCCCGCGTCTAATGTTCCATGTAAACTTCGATTGCTTTTGCCTTGTTTAAATCTTGGCTGTCATACATTATGTTAGGAATGCCATCTATTTTATTGTTGGCTGTCATCGTGTTCACTTCTAGTAGTCTTTTTATGTTAACGTTGAATTTTTTTTATGGTTTTCCCTGTCGTTAATGTCGGACCCTATTAAGAAAATGAAGTTTTAGATTAAGATTTGGTTGTAAATAAGCGGTAGTTATTTCTCTTTTATCTACGCTTTTGAAGCTTTTACCCGCATGACCTTTGGCTCTTCAAAGGGTTCTTTGAAAAGGCGATGGCCACTCAGTTTCGGATTCAATTTCTCACAATAATGAAAATGGCATTCCTTGTACGTCTATACAAAGAATGCCATTTTCATTATTTTCATTTTTCATTATTCACATTCTCGTCCAAATCGTATTCCTGTTATCCTTTTGCTATTACTAGATCTATGTTCTGACTTTAAAAACGTTTTATTTTATCCTTGTCTGTAATCTGTATTGTGAATAATATTTTACTAACTTCTGCCCGCGGTTTCGTCTGTGTAGGAGGTCAATTGAAAGTATCCTACGTCTTTCCCAAGCCCGGCAAAACATTTTTTTTTATTAAATCGATTCATAACAGATGGACTCACAGATTGACTTTCGTCTTTATTATGTAAGCTTGTCACATTCTCATTACCCTACGATCTAATCCCCTATAAATAGAAAAGTATAGCACCATGTTATCCCATAAAAAATTGGCAATATTACCGTAGTCGTTTGAAAGCGTTGTTTTCCCGTAAACTAGCAATTTTTCCATTCACTCGGGATGAGATAGAACAATGTGAACTAAATGAACCTCATTTACTTTGAACGTTTTGTGTTTACTTGGGACTTTATTTATTAACTCATCTGGTTTATTTTGTGGACTAGCTTTGTTAACTTTAATGCTTTTTCTGAAGATCTTGTTAGTGTCTTTGTAATTTAAATTGCTTAATATTTGATAATCGATTCTTAAACTTTATTTCTATATTTTACTGGTGTACATCTTTTGTAACCTAAAGGAGATCAGCAACACCATTGTCTTGACTTTTAAGAGCATTCGCAGACTACGGAGGCCTTGTGGTGTAATTTGAAGGCTCCCCTACATCTTCACACTGATCAAGAGCCTATAAGTACAGAAAATCTGTTTTCAAAGCGTTTCAATACATTTCAAAATTTTATTTGGCATAGAAAATAAAACAGTACTGATACATAGTAGGACACTTAATACAGGTACAACAGAAGTCATAATATAATGATCTACTGGTACTTAAATTAGGAAATCATGTACCAAGATTTGAATTCAGTACCTATATTTCTTTCTGAAAACAAAACCTTAAAAGCTTGGTCAAACTTGTTTTTTTTTTTTTTTTTTTGGTTTCTAAGATATCACCAATATCCTCTTTTATTACAATCTAGCCCATAAAGGCTAATGAGTAATTCTATTTTAACCTAAATTAATATGTAAACATAAATCTAAGAGGCGTCCAATAACACTTCACTTAGTTTTTATTAAGGCGAAGACACTTTGTTCATGTTGTCTTTTGAACTATCACTGTTTTTGTTTATAATTTTTCACTTAATCACTAACTCTAACTAACTCATATGGTTTTGTCCGTTTAAGTCTTTTCACTATGTCCGTATTGTCGAGGAGCTGGATGGCCTCGACGTTAACGTGATGATGAAGCCTATATTCGTGGGCTTCTGCCAAATTTTGCATCACTTTATCTACGACATCAATGTTGAGGTCCCTGTGGAGGTCGCAATTTCTTACATACCAAGGCGCGTTCACGATATTCCTGAGTACTTTATTCTGGAATCTTTGTATAATTTGCCGATTACTTTGAGCGGCACAGCCCCACAGCTGGATGCCATAAGTCCATACAGGCATCAAAACCTGTTTGTATAGTAGGACTTTGTTAGGTACTGAAAGGGTCAAACTTGTGAACACACACATACAATGTCAAGCCCCTTGTCAAACGTTACCCTCCTTGACTTGTCATTGTCAGTATTACTTTCAGTTAATATTTAATTACATGAGGACCACCGAAAGTTACGTAACCGACTTACCGAAGTTGTGTTTCGTATGCTTAGTATAACACTTAACATAACATCACGTTTAAGCCAACCAGGAGGGTGTGACAGAGTTTTATAGCACCTACACTTCACCTGTTATGTTTATGTGATAGTACTAGTGACATTAAGAATTCTAAATAATTTTAAATAAACACCATATTTACACTAATATTCTTAAAAATATTATAGAAAATATTCGTTACACAAATGCAATTATTTTTACACAACATTGTACACCTTTGATTATTTTTATAGCATTTAGCTATGCTTAGCAAATTATACAAAGAAACAGTTGAAAAAGATATGGGACCGGCAGGATTTGAACCTGCGACCTTACTGCACACCGGGCAGCCGCTCTTAGCCATCCAGCTACGGTCGCCTCTTACCGGCACCCTAATTTAGGGTGCCGGTAAGAGGCGACCGTCCCATATCTTTTTCAACTGTTTCTTAGTATAATGGTACACCTTATCACTTACTAAACCTACGTTTTTTCACTTATCTTCTGACCGCATATTATTATCCTAAATAGCATAAAAACTTATCAATGACATTGTTACACTGGTCGTTGGCCTTATAAAGGTCATGTCAAACTAATATATACAAGAGTATGTTTGTAAGTAGTTTTTAAATACATGTGCGGATTTTTTTCATGTTTCTGTTTGTTTACAATGTGTTTTTTTCTGTTATAGGTAAGTCGAGTGCCGGTTCAGCGGTGGTATGATATTATTTATTTAATGGTCTACAAATAGTTTTTATGAATGGAGGAAAAGGTTTTCCTGACGAGAATTTCTCAAGAAGGATCTCTTCAGAAAGAGTGCTAATTGTTTCAATGAGGTCGACAACTCACAATTTTATGTAAGTGATGTTCTTTGTGAAATTCTTTTTAAATTGCAGGCAGAAGAATATAAAACGTTTAGGTTATTAACTGTTGCCGCACATTTAATTTCCCTATGGTCAAAAAATTAATTCATTCAAAATCTTGCAATCAACACAACGAGTCAATCTTTACTTTGCCAATAATTGCAGAATCGGAATCCAATCACGAGGAAATTTAAACAACCCTCGAACACATTGTCGTCGCGAACATAAAAACGTGATGTACATACTCGCGATTTCATGAATTTTGATGAGTCGGTGCTACTCGAGGCTCAATTCACACTCGGAAGCTGGCAATGGTTTTACCCGTGTAATATGTCAGTTGCTTTATTTATCTTATTGATGTGCTACATTGTCCTCGTTGTGATATCAATAACTATGTCTTTATGTCATGTACTGAACTTGTTCAGGGGTTAAATAGTTTCTACGGCTATTTAATGTTAATAATTCCCTTCTTTTAAAGTGTGGCATCGTATGCACATTCATTTCTTTTGGGATTAGCATGTTGGATTCGACGCATTCTTAATATTTTCCATTCATGAACACCATTTTTTTTTATTGGTTGTCAATCTGCCCCCACTTCCCTTTCCTTTTATTCTACCGTCGCGCCGCGAATTTAGTCTGCCTTTAGCCTTATTGGGTGTGATGTGCCCGACAATTTGTCATTGCCATTTCACATCAATCGCTTGTGAAAGTGTAACAAGACCTTGTCTGTGCTGTTTTGTGAAATAACTCGTGGGGATTTTAGGTCATCGTTTAATGGACAGAATTGTGTAGTATACATGAGATGCTCTGGAGTTAACTGGTCCAGTTCAAGGTCAAATTAAATAAGTATAGTTAACTAGACTTTCGTAGTCCATCTTACCAATTCCCTTCTTCTATCGTATCTATGGCTTAATCCAGTATGTGGCTACTTGAACAGTGCTTTCGTCGGCGTCCATTAGCGCCATTGTGCAGGTGTAGGGCACTCATGCTGATGTGTTTTTTTCCGCAAATTCCCACCTTATTAGGTTATCTTCTTCTTTTTACTTCGGCTGACTTTAGTTGAGGCAATGGCAAGTCACCTAAACCTCTGTCGCTCTAAAACATATAGAGGCCGCTATTAGTAGAATGGACGTGGCATTTAACATTTCTTTGCGAAATCTTGGTCGAAAAAAGAAATTCCTTTAATATAATAAATCATGTATATCTTCGCAATGGCGTAACCCTCACATACGATCGTTATCGACAGCGGGCACATTCACAATTAAGCCTCACATTTTAATCAAGTTCAGCGCAGCCGCTGCCAAACTTCAGATCTTTCGAGCGTCATACATTTGTTTATCTCACTGCACGCTGATAACTACAAACGCCCTTTGGCAACCAACTACAACACACAACCATTCATCTTGAACTCTGTAGCTGTACACTCGTTCATACTTGTGTGGGGAGGGGGGAGCTCTTGTGCATTGGTCGGTACGTCTAGGGTTGCTATCACCGCCAGATTGTGTTCCCATGATAATAGTTGAAATTCTATTCGAGATCATGGCTCTTGCTACAATGCCGAAATTCCATGAATATAATTATCGACCCTGTTTATAATGCAAATCTTAGTCGCCTCAAGTCATGGCATATATGATCCTGGATAAACAGGTAATCCGTTCCGGTAACCACTTGATAAACATAATACAGATACTGTTTAATCTCCCTAACCGTCAACTACAGAGAAACTCTTAGGCTCATAATATATTTGATTACATAAATTATAGCTATTAACGTATTAATGCATTATATTAAATCATGTGTACCACCCCTACCAACATCTGCTCTCTTCAATTAATGTTTTGTTACTCAGAGCGTGTGTTGCTAACCGTACACAGGTATGTGGCGGACTGCCAAAGGAATTGCGATCTTATGCCTACGGGATAAGAATGAAATTGTTGTGCCTCAAGGTATTTTCTCAGTACATTCAGTGCCAGCTTTTCAGATGCTCGTTAAATAACGTTGGTTCGATTTTGACGCGCTATATCATAGTAATAACGTAATATTTATTTCCGTAAACATATTATCTCGTGATTCTTTTCTTAGGCTTGTAAGAAAAGATAGGGAAGATAATTAGATATGAGAACTTGACGGAGACATCCAGAATAAAGAAAGTGGATAATGAAAATCACGTTGTCGGATAATAGTATAGTTTTAATGACTGTTGAATTTCGACAACTATAAAGATAAATAAAGATAAATTTGGATTTTTTTTATATTAGATAGAACGCCAGAAGCAATTACACTATCCAATGGTCCCAATGACATGGCCAAATACACACATTCACTCACACAAGCACACCCAGTCTCAGAACAAATCTTTCCGAAACACAAAGATTTGTCCCATGTGGGGATCGAACCACCAGTGTTGTGGAGAGCGGCGAGGCGACCGCTTAAACCACTACGTCACACGTGCAGACAACTATGTCCCCGCTGCCCAGTAGGATTGTTTTAATTTCCTGAATTTGTTCTATTGTGATATTAAAATAAGCAGTTCACATAATGATGCAGAGCAAATCATTAAATCGCAAAATTGCCTTCAATAAATAACAGATTTTGTGAAACGTGGCAGGCTTATAGCTCGATAAAATGGCCATCACCCGCGTGAAATTTTAATCCGTTTAATAAACCATTATGACACAGCCCCTACCATCAGCTTGTGACGGTAATGAATGTCATGTGAGTTAATGTAGGTCATTACAAAAGGTTTAAGGTGACAATTGTAACCCTATTTTTGTTAAAGTATTTTGTAGTGGGTTTATGTTTCAACTTTTACACCTGTGATTTAAGTTTTTTCCTTACAAAGTTTTACTATAGAAAGCCATTGGGCAATCTACGAAAAATACTGATATTCAGGTTCCCAAAGAATAAGGAAAAGGATCGCAGAATAATAATGGTGATACTTGTAGAAAGCCAGTGCATGCCATCCATAGACGCAATTTTCTAATATAGGTATAGATTTCCAATTAAATTCTTTTATCCCTTGTGATTTCACTGTTAGTTATAAAACATAAACAAACTATAAATATTACGCCACTCAACAAATTAGGTTGCTAAAAGCCACCATAAAAAGACCTCGTAATCAATCGGGGTAATATTTATCCAGCATAATCGCGCCTTATTACCAAATTACTACTCACGGCATAGAGTGTAGTACTATTATAGTAAAGTTGACGTTAATTAGGTCGAGAGCATTACACGTCATGGCTGAACTGTACTACTACACGTCCGTACGGGTGACGGCTGACGTCAACTGCACTACTATATGGTTATTCAGCTACCTTATAATATCACATCAACTGCGGGATAAAAATGAAAAATGCGATAAATGTTCCTTTGTCTTAAGACAAATATGACGGTGCCACGCAGTTTCGTCACTTTGCGTGGTATAAATAAATAAATAAATATTTCACAACTCACACACAACGCCATCTAGTCCCAAACTAAGCAGAGCTTGTAATATGGGTACTAGAATAACTGATACTAATACATATATACTTTTTTTTTGTAAATACATACATATTATACATAGAAACACCCAGACTAAGACAAACCCCCATGTTCATGCACACAAAGATTTGTCTTAAGTGGGAATCGAACCCACGACCTCGGCGTCGCAGGCAGGTACACTACCCACTTCGCCATCCGGTCGTCAGAGTGAGGTATGCGTGAAGATGAAGGCTAAGATCCGATTGTAGACCCTTGTTTGGTACGGTCACCTCATGTCTAGCAACCAACTCTCGAAGGAAGATGTAGAGTGAAGATAAAAAATCATGTCCCGCATTATCCAATGAGATAGTCTTTAAGATAAATGAGATTTAAGACACGGCAATCACACAGTCACTCAATTACATTTTTACCGTTTTTGCCACTGGACCACTGACCACAAACCCAGATATAACTCACATACGTCAAGCCATAAAAAAAATATTGCCTATCTCTACATCGCATAAACCACGTCCATTTTCATAAACAACTGTAATCACCAGACCATGCATTTTAAATACGAGAAAAATGGACAAGTGCGAGTCGCATTTTGCAGTAAAATAAAGACAAGGAAATAATCTGCTGTACATTGCATATTGATACAGTTAAATTCTAAAATTAATTTCAGTCTTTTTAAGGTTGCCTGGAAGAGATCGCGTCAAGCGATAAGGCCGCCCTTTGTAATTTATAGTTTTAAGTACCTACCTATTTTTTTGTATGTTTGTTACAAATTTGATGTGCAAATAAAGTTTTCTCTATCTATCTATCTCTATCTTATATAGACTATCAGATGACTGTGGCCTGGTTAACTATCAACATGTTTCCCATCTTTATGATCACTTAAACATTTTTGTCTTCTTGTTCCATTTGATATTATTGATTCTTGTTCCTACATTTCCTTAAATCCTCTAGAATTCCAGCCAAATCTTATTTCAACGGTTCGCCTCGAACAGTCCGAGAAATATCCATATTTCAATTTTTATACGGAATCTTTCAATCCAGCCCTTATGAATGATTGAGCAATAGAAATCTGGGGTTATTTATTCCATTCTAATTCCGGCCGAAGGTAACGTCGGTGTTTAGTTTACCTTCCAGTAGATTGTATGAGTCAACTGATGGAAATGTGGTATAGATGTGTAAACGGTAGTAGTATTGATTAAAATTAATGGTAATCCTTGAACGGCTAGAGCTGGATGGGTTTCTTGATGGATGTTTATTAGATGTATGAAGCGTTTCAATGGCGACGCTTATACTCGTGTGCCTTCGTTTAAGAAGTCTCGGGTTTCATTGCTGCATCGTATAAATATTACATTGTGTATGTTACAAACAAATGTTGTATACTTTGACCATTCCTTTATTTTCTTTATGACAGATCACGCCTATGAATTCCCTTTTTTTTTTAATTTATTGTACTACAATAATAATGTACTTTATTGACAAGCGACACTTTTTAGGGAGGTTCACTGTTTGTAACAAACAACCACAGACTATAAATCAAATCGTGAAATGAAATGAATCGATCATTATGAAAAAGAATAATTTGATTTTTTTGTGTATTGTCTGTATTTTTTATAAAAAAAAGAATATAATAATAGTATCATGATTCCATGAATAATTATTTGCAAGAAATTAAGTCGAAATCTTGGAATGACATATCAAAATGTAAACAAAGGTAACTAGGAATCCGTCATAGACTAAGTATGTGACATTATTATTATATTATTATTTTATATATCGAATCAGTAACGTGTGAAGGCATCCCTAAATGTAATCTGTCAAAAAGAAAATAAAGCAATGGACAGAGTATAGTGAAGTATGGTGTCTATGCAATAAATTTCTTCTATCTATCCGTTGATAAAAAAATCTTAAAAGTCTTTACTAATGTATCTGTAACATCTTTAGATACAAGTTCCTTTAAATAACTGTAACGATAAAAGAAGATGACGATCTCTGAACTGTCGTGATACATATTATTCTTATATTGTAGGCCGAGTTGAATTGAGTTAAAGGTTAAAAAATAAAATGAAAGTCCACCTTGAGATCAAAGCTTAATAAAACCAAACAACGTTACAGCCAATGAATACCATCAGCACCTTAACAAAGTGAAGACCTAATATAGATGGAACTCCGCTTGAGAGAACAACCCCATTCATTCAAAGTACCAGTTCACGCAACACTGAGTGCAGAGCTCTGGGGCTATTTTTACTCTTTTTGGTCGTTACTATGCTAGGTCGTGCCTGGATGTGCCAACAATAGGATATGGCTGAATAACTTTTTGTCTTCGTCCTTGTTTTAAGACCTAACACTTCTTTGATACTTATTGGTCTTGGCCGAAGTGGAAGAGATAAGTGGACATTGATGATGGTATTGCAAAGGATACCTATTTTTTTTATATACGTTTCTGTATACGTTGGATTCCTCAATTGAGTAGGTTAATTTATATTCAAATAGCCAATCAGGTATATGATTAAATATACCACTGCTTCATTCTGGGTGATGATTCAGGGTTGCTCTTATATAAAAGTTTGGTTAAAAGTACACCTTTAGTTTCCCAAACCATTTCACTACATGTCCTAGCCAAACCCATGTCTGCTGACGTCACCAACGACATCTCCCAGACGTCAAGCGTCAAGGTGACGCGACCACATATTTGTGAACAAATACTGCTCAGCACATGTGTAATAATTGTGACGTGATTACCAGACGTCTAAATCGAGACTGACCACATTCCGTGCGCTTTAGAAAGCTTTTGACGTGTCTGTCTGAAGAATCTTCTCGAAGGACAAAAGTGATTTGGGTAATTAGGAATAAGTTTTATCTGTCTCCAAGCTTGTACTGCTTTTCTCCGTTGAATTTTATTTAATGAACACTGGGTTTGTCTATATAAGCGAATTATAATAACTTCGGCCAAGGTTTTGACCAAAAAACCCACTCAAAAGACAACATAAACTGTGACGGAAGAGTACACATTATGTTCATTCTAAATGGTCATCATCTTTTAGTCTACTTAATGCTAAGTAGACTAAAGTACCATTGATATCTCAATACAAAGATACAACAGACATTAATTACACAGTTTACGTTGTTTTGGAAACGGACTTCAACAAACTGCACCAACACGTGTTCAGAACGTAATATATAACCAGAAACCGATTGAATCACCAATCCTAATCTAAATCACATTACTATGTAAGTATATAAACGCATTACAACCGGCCTTGCCTCAAGATTCAGATGGGAATAGGTAAAATGTGATGTGTCTGAATTGTTAGATTTTGGACGCACGCCCGTACAGCTCCCGGTAACTGACGAACGTCATCGGATATCGTATCTGTATGTTGTACTTCATTCATTACTGATGCAATCTCGCGATTGTGAACGGCTGTGGTTCTTCGAATCTGGTGTGAATTGGTATGCTCTTTGTACTGAACGTTTCTCAGGTTTGTATTAATAGGTTGAGCTTTTTTCAGAAGATTATTTTAAATAAGAAAAATTATGCATCATTAGCTATTGCTAATATAGTTGTTTTTGATGATACATTAAAAGCATTCTTCACTGATATTTTTCATGAAATTTCACATTACTAAGTCTGTAGAAACTGTACAGTTAATCTTACCTCGTGAAACTAACGACCATAGCCAATTCCTTATCTAGAAACTAATGCAGTTCGAAAGTTTCATCCGTCTGAATTTATCTCTCCGCCAGAGAACTATCTAATTCTGGATAAAGTACGGGTTAGAGATTATCCTTAACTTAATAACTTGATTTAGCTCCGTACTGTTTATATTTTGTCTTTGGTCATAAAGACAGACAAACTTTAGTTCTCCAACAAATCCCGAGGTAAATCTTGGGTCTCAAGAGTCGGAAACAAAACCTACCCAAGAAGAATATTATTAGAGTCTACAAATAAGTAACAGAAAAACGCAAAACAATACTAAAACAGAAATATATTACGCAAAAAGAAAACCTATCCTATATCTGTTCGCAGGCGCAGAAACTTTTCTTATTACCGTTGACATGCAAATGTTTGCATATGCCGGCTTTATTATCTTCATACGTTCCTCAAGCACTCGTGTTATCACTCTCTGATTTTATTACACATTGCAAATGGGATCCTTCATCAAAGCCAACTTCACGGAAGCAATTTGGTTTCATAAACCTGCTTGATATTGTACTTATGCACGGATCCTTCTGCCTTCGGAAATCTATGTTTGATGGTATTTTGGTGCCTGTTTTATGTAGGTTGCTGATAGAATTTGGTTAGGTGTATTGAATATTTTGGAAAAGATAATTTTAAGAATATTCGAATGAACAAAAAGCTTGTCTTTTTTAATTATTAATTATTTATTGTAACTTCTGCTGAAGAAAAGCAAAAAACACGAAACGAGTTTCGCACGAGTCGTTAATTTAAATTTCAAACATAATTTGAGTTAAAATTTGACAAATGCCAGATTGAACCTGAGCTTAAGTCATATAGGGAATGTATAGGGAAGTAATAAAAGAGATTAGATGACGTCACTCACGATGTCATAATTTCGAAGACTACAAAGCCTCAAAGGAACTTTGGAAGCCTTTACAATTTGGAAGTAATGCCTCGTAACGTTAATCGATAGCGCACGTCACAATGATTGATTGAAATACCAAAATACCCTCAAAATTCGCGGCACTAGCAAGTTGACAGCTAATTAAGAAGTCACATGTGTGTTTTATTTGTGCCACTGTAATTTCGGAATAAACCCCCAGCTAGAATTTTTGGGTGGCTAATGAAAAGCAATCTTGTGCTGTTGTGTTTGAGTTTATTTTACATGTTTTGTAGATCGCGGAAGCTTAGCCGTTGTCTGAAAATAACAAGTATTTTTGACGTAACTTTGCTCTGTAATTTACATATGTAAGTTGTAAGTGTCGTATTTACGTTATTTATATCTTATTCTGACTTTTTTACTGCTGCGATGCGTACTGTCATCTTCGTAAGTTGTTTTGTGGAATTGCCCGAGATAGTCTTTATTCTTTGTACAAATATAAACTTGATATCTTTGATAGTTTCCATTATAGCAACTTTCGAAAAGTCTAGATGGATATCGCAACTCCAATGGTGCCATTTAACAGCTAAAACGCACCTAGTTAGTGTGATCAACGGTAAATTGAACCGTTTTATTTGCGGCGGCTTTCTAACAGGGAAGTGAGCCCTATCGATGCATTAAGCCGCAGCTACGCCAAACGCATGGCTATTGGTTACGGGTTCGACGCTCGGCTAATCCCATTTGGCTAACACTTACCTATTTTAGTGGCTCGCAAATTGGTTTGTTCGTTTTGTACTCGAATATTTCGAGTCGTTTAGTTTATTTTGTTTTCTGGGGCATTTTTCACGCCTACGTTACCGTCGTCCTCTAAATATAAATCATTCTCACTAATGACTGGTCAACGTTCAATGAAGTCTTGAGACGCATGACACATCTCTTCAGATGAAGAATTGAAATAAATAATTGCTAAACTCAGAACAGTTGCATGATATCAAAACAATGTGTGCATTATTTTTGTCCGTCTAATCGTTTAAGAAGCGCTAAGCTATTTTAGTACAAAACTAAACAAACTGTTATGATTATTATATTGATTTAAAATGTTGAGGGATCTCAAATTTACTTAATAATTGAGTTGACTATCGCCATACACCGGGCACAATACCGACTCCGTGCTGCTATTGAGAATTTCCTGAAGGAGATATCCCAAATAACATGTTTGCCCGACCCGGGAATTTGCTAACCACTAGACCAACGAGACAGTTTATAATAAAACAATAATTTTCGTAACCTAATATAAATATTATTATCAGCCTTCTCTTAAAATCCCAGATGTAGGTGCCCAAATACGAAGTGTAGCATTAAAACTCGTGAGATCATTTATTTGCCAGCCTATTTTTATGGACGACATAAAAACGGACGATCGGACACAGAGGCACATCTCAATCTTGATTCGACACGAGTCGCTGATTTTCACTGTTCATAAAGTTGACAGCGGCCTCAACTTCGACGGAATTGAAAATGACTTGCCTAAATGTAGATGTTTATCGATCTTGCTGAGAGAGTGGTTTTATCTCTTGATAATATTCTTTTGAATTTACCTTGTTTCCTTCTTAATACTCGACCCGGTTTACGTTAAATTTGATTCAGTTCATTCTTTCAAGCTGTGTCATTCTCATTTCTGACTCGTGACATTAATATCTAACTGGCAACAAAGAACCACCTTCTAGCATATTTGTTATAAATTGCTGAGTCTCCCCATCAAAAGGTTTGTCCTACATTTCGAGTGTTTCAACATTGTCATTGTAAAGGTGTATTGTAAGCATCGCGCCCTATCTGTAAAGTAATCTTTGTCGAGAGGTTCTCGCTGACCATTATTTCGCATGTCGACCGAAACTGGATCGTTTTTCACGCCAATTGTAAAGACGCCTGGGGCCGGATGCTGGGACCCTTTAATCAGATTCCCTTCAAGATAGCCTAATGCGTTACCTCTATTTATTACTTACGAATGTGTACTGAAGGATTATTACTAGTAAGGTTTAGTGCGAATTGGAATATCTACCCGTTTATCATTTTGCTTGTAATGGGTTCAAAATTTTTGTTCGTTTAATAATGTTTTTGAAACATTCTCGAACAGGCAAATGGATTATAAATGTAGTATTGATGATGAGCTTTACAATCAAAGGCAAGGCATTTACGTAGACTAAATTAAGAGTGCGGTATGTTGAACAGACATGAAGCCATAGCTTTCTATCAAACTAATGAAACATGTCGAAAAATAGGAACAGCTTTCATGTCTATATGACAATAAATATCGCGAAGCAGAAAGGCGGGGCTGATATTAATATCAAGGTAGCCGATTTTATCATCATCAATATGAATAAGTCCAATTTCCGTAACGGCTACTTTAATTATAAATTTCCCTAGCGGACACATTGTATTTTTGACGGAATAAATTATAACAATTTTAGCGTAGGTTAGGTCGTTTATTTAAATGAATACCACCTTCCGTTGACGTTAGCAACCATTATTGTCAGCGTCGTGTTTAATTAATTTGTGGAATTAGTGGCTTTATTACCTAAATGTTAAACGTATTACATGAATTCTAAGTTAGACTAACGTTATATTAAAGTTATTATTACATTGAAATTCTGAGAAATCGTTACGGTTTACGTTTACAATATTTTGTTGTACGTAATAAAAATACACTACATATAAACAACCTGTGTACTTACATTTTATTTTATACAGAAAAATGTATACTGAACTGGTATTTTATTTCAACAATTTATCATTCCGCTCGGTAACTTCCCCGCCCATGGGACGCACCCGCGTGAAGTGGGCCACACCACCATACATTTTCGCATCGCCGATATTTCTGATAAAATGTACCGTATATTTTATCATCGCCATTATACGTACTTTGATCTATTTGCTGCGAATTTCTCTTCTATTAACTGTAAATCAAAGACCGTTGCCCCTGAATCGGTAGATAAAATAAAATATAAAGAAGACACCACTGAATCCAAATAGCATATTTTAAAGCGAATGAATTCTTAAGTCAATGTTAGTGTTATCTACAACGACCTCCCGAGTATTGATCCGTATATTTCCATCGATGCATTTTTCATTGACGTTAGAGCTATGAATATTTTACTACTAAGAACCGTATTCTAAATTCGTTATTGTGTTTCTTTTGGATTCCCGAATTGTTATTGTGATAGACTGAAAATACGAGGAACGATCTCCTTGGCCACAGGTCGTACGGTTTTGACATTCTATTTCCGTCGACACACGGTCAGACAGCTGTGCCGCTGTGACGCTTCATCAGTTATTCAGATAGCGCCCATTGTACTCCTCCACGTGACACCGAAACCTTGGAAACCAACGCTCAGAGTGATTGGACTCCCATGGACGAAAATTTATATTGTCTGAAGCAAGTTTTAATCGATCCGAGAAACTAGAGCAGAAAGACAGCTGTAGAGGTCGTAATGAATATGAGAACTATATATTTGAAACACGAAATATTATTAATTCAATTCATACCTGCTCTAATATTATGAGTATTATATTATATACGTACGAACTTAAATGTTTGGTATTAAGAAATCTCATGTACTGCATTAAGACGCCGCATTTCTCTTCATTCTATTATTTTGTCTAATCATCTACGAAATTTTCCTCTCATATTAAAAATCTCGACCTCCTTAGAAATAGCTGTAAAAACATAATTTCGTCATTTAGTTTTTTCGTTACAGACTTTAAAAAGATTAATAACGTTGACGGCGTATTCAATAAGCATTATATTGTTTTCAGTTAATTCTTCAACATCAAATGTGTTGGCACCTTCTTCAAATGTAAACCTATCCTGTGTTTCCTTTGCAATATTTGCCGCTTTTTTTTTAAACTATTCCACTGTGTCAATGATGGCTCTTGACTTAAATTAATTTTTCTTTACTTTCCTTACGTCAAGCAGCAATGAACTTTAATTATTTTCTTTATCATTAGGTTCCGTTATTAAATCTTAATTATTAAAAGAGCTATTAGAAACATTTCTTGTACAATCATCGAGTTTAATGTTTCTACAAATAGAAGCATTATACTTATTGTTGTTGTTCGGGTCGTTTGTTTCGTAGCGTTTAGTATTCCGACCTCCTGGTTTTGTTGCACGAAGGTCGTTATGTTCCATTGTAGGTTCAAGGACATCTCCCTGTATGCTCAATATTCAACTACTTTTATATTTTTACTTGGTAACTACGTAGCAACATAAATAATTGCTGAATATAAATTAATAAAATAGCCTTTTATGTCTGAATACTTTTTCGTTATAACTTTATTGTGGAATGGTTATTTAATGACAAGGTATAAATTACACTTAGTTATTATTTATTATACTAGGTTAAAGAAACTGTTCGCGTTTTCAAATTCTCTTTATTTATGATTTCGTGCATTCTGCACTCAATTTGGTCGATTCTTATCTTAATACTTACTGGTTTAGTATTATTGAACAGACTTAGACGCTTTGCAGACGTAGGAACTTTGTTGCTATAGTCAAAGTTGCCAGTTGTAGCTACTTTGTTTCTCCACCTGCAAAACACCTTAAATATTAACGAATACAGTTTGCAGTTCCTCTTTTGATCAAATCAAAATCGGAATGATTCAAATACCGTGTGTAGGTTCACCTTGCTCAAACTTCCGACGTCAAATGCCGCTTCAACATTTAAATCTAATTTGACGTTTTCAGAAGCCTGAGTGTCTAGTACAAAATACGTGTAACTTGAGTGTGTCAACATGAGACCGAGGCAATCAGAGCTTGTGTCACATCAGGCATCACAGCTGTTAATTAATTATTTATTCGCTTAAATATTGGCGCCGGACGACTCTGTTGGCGCCAAACCTGACTCGTGTTTCGCGCACGCTCCGTCAGTGTTGCCGTATTTTGATTTTATTACACATTGTATTATCAGGTACCATGTAGATACTCGTGTATTCGTACGTATGACGAGAGGCTTCGTTTATGCGTGACTGCAGTCATTCACTCGATTTATCGCCAATAAACCGCTTTCCGTACATACTAATTTCATTACACAAACAAAGTTGCCTGTTTTAATCGATTGTTGTAAACTATCGTAAATTCGTAACTCATGTGTAGGCGTAATATGAAATTAATTTGATCTGACAACACCAGAGCTCTTGAATTGTTTATCGGATCGGCTGGCAACAATTACGTTTTTAGGGCACTCGGCAATTTTTCGTTGAAATCGATACCAAATTTCGGTACTCGGCTATCACAAGTAAATCGATTTGCAATGATAATGGAATTTGGGAAGTCATCGTAAGCTACAAAAATAGAATACGATCTTTTTACGGTAGTAGGTATTATCATAACCTACATACTATAAAGATATGATTTTAATCTTAATCTTTGATTTTATTAACTTCATGGTTTTTATACTGATTGAAAAACGATAAATAGCTTACTTAATCATATCAATATAGGACTTAAAATAATTTCCAATATCAGATTCTATTATAAAACTTATCAGTGATTGATGTGACATGATTACAGAACATTTTCAGCTATGTATATGTAGGTATTGATTTTAGGCAAAGATAAAATCATTCTAATGATTTTAACAAGTACTTACTACTATATATTCGTCGACTTCTCTTTGTGAGAAAATAAATCGCATAATATTACTTTATTACAATAAGTATTTTAAGTAATTTAGTTAGCTTAGTTTTATTTTAATTTTATATTTTTTGTATTTTGATGTTTGTTTTGACGTGTTCAAGCGCCCCTTGGGGCCCATGGAAATAAATGATTTGATTTGATTTAATGGTATTTTATGTTTCCGATTGAAGCTAATTTTGGTAGCGTTTTGTCGCTTTTTGATACTACCGACCACCCTTATTTAATTCTTCAATTTTGTCATTACACGTTGACCCACCTTCTTCTTTCTTTTCTTTAGTTTCCACAACTTTGTTATTGAGTCTAACCAATTTGGTCAGCTAAAGTTTAGCCAAATAGGGAATCACAAACACTGACATCAAAACATGGCCCACATGCTTTCGTGCCCGTTGTCTTCCTCTAATTGAGACCCGTGAAGACCTAATTAAGACCACTAGCAAGGGAGTAGAAGATGGTACCTACTGTGCAAGAAACACTATTAATTAAAAAAACATGAAACCATAATGCCATTGACACGTGTGAATAAGAAGCTAGTCGTTTTATATTTTTATGCGAAGCGTCCGTTCCTTTTTCATGATCCTACTCTTCTATTGTTTAGTCTCTATTTGCTTTTTCTCCAACTAGGTTGTTTTTTGTTTTACCATGAGCTTTTTTTTCTGAGTTTTTTTTCTGTTGCTTCCTAGTCCTTATTGCTTGCCATTTCTCCAACCTTATTAACCAAGCCCATGTTAACAACACGGAAATAATTTCTATAGCCATCAGCGTTTCCCATAACACGCTTGTAGCAAGGGTCCTTTTACTCATTAGTGATCCTAATCTGCTATTAGTACCTCGTAACGGTTGTGCTGAACCCTCTTGTAATGCTTTTATAGAGCAAAAAGGTTTGTATGTAAAAGGTTGTAGATTATATTTGCCTTAGTGTTTCTGTGATCAGAATAAGTATTGTACCTTGTCAATTTGGATCAAGGAGTCGAAATTGTGACCGGTACCTGGTCAATGGTATGGTCGATACTTTTTTTTTATTCTGCATGTGTCCCACTGCTGGGCAAAGGCCTCTCCACATGACTTCCAAGTCTTTCTGTTGTTTGCTATCCCTGGCCAATCGTTCTGAAATGCATCCAAGTCGTCCCGCCATCTCCGTTTGGGCCTTCCTCGTCGCCGTTGACCGTCACGTGGTACCTAGTTGGTCGATACTTAGTAGGTTTAAAACATTTTGTATGGAAATATCATTGTATATGTTAATTTTAATACATTTTCTTGGAATTCCGGACGACATGATTGCGTGACGTTTATGACGTGTTTGCTCGTATCGGTGGATCGTATTTTCGATTCTAATTATATTCAACAACAGTCCATAAATATTGCTTAACCTGAAGACCACGATGTTCTACTCTTTCCTCTACCTTACATAATATGTACATACCTTTCTTACTTTTAGGGCAACTTACTTACTCGGGACACAAATGATTTGGTCTTAAGGAGAAGAGAAAATAAGATAGTAAGGGTTTTTTTAGACATTACGGAGAAGAGGGTTTGAATCCGTAATACACTGGTTGCGGCCATGAACTCCTTCACAAAAGTTACCACTTTTTAAATAAAATTTTTAATAACCGATGTCATGATCATGTGCCAACTCATGGTATGACATTGCGTGCATAGCTTGTCGTACACCAACGTACCTACGGTGTGTAAATGTGTATGTAAATACATAAATATACGAGTACATGCATGGTACAATATAGGTCATGTAACTGGTAAGGTTGACTCATGATCAAAAGGTTGCTATAGTTCATATTATTTTAACCTTTGAGTGTTAGTAGAAACGTATGTATTTCGACGATAAAAACTATTTCGTTCGATATTATGAAGTATTTTGTAAAATTACGAACAAATTCTGCTAAAAAGTGTTTATTCCAAAAGCTTTTGCCCAAGATAACTTATGCCGGTCAGATGGTATTCAATAAAAAATATATTGGTGGGATCTTTCTATATTATATCCGTATTTTATCGCTCATACCTGAAACCCTGTATTTTTACCGTCAAACCTCACGTAACCAAACACTGCGTCGGTCGTCGACTTCACTTAATATTTTATTACAATCGAGTGATCCGCTTCCGGAGGTAATGCAGTGGATTCCTTAAAAAATACCGATTAAAATATCTTTGATATGAGGAAATATCTTTATCATGAATCATTCTCGTTTAAGACTTGTCTAGCACAGTTAAAAGGACAGATACTTTTCAAAATACGACTTATCCTATGTAGATTATTTTGTTACTCTTAAGTTCTTATACGATTTTTTTTAGTAATATTCAACGTCTCATCTGTGTATAACTTGAAAGAATACAGTAAACGGTCATAAGGTGCCTATAATAAAAGAATAACCCCCTTACTCCTGACCGTTCAGGACATGTACCTTCCAGCATCAGCTCATTAAAATGAGATGCTGACTGCTAGATGCAAATATCTAAATTCCTTAAATCCTATTAAATTTGAGGGTTGCCCTCGATTTTTTGAGATTCCTACATCAGATCCTAACTTGGTGTATATGGGACCATTTTGGCCGTACACTACACAAAAACGACTTAAATTTCTTGACAAAAATGTTTACGCCTCGAATATAGAACCTCCTCCTTTTTGAAAGTCGATTAAAGACAAGTACCTGATCAAAGAGAAATACTTTCTGAACAGCTGTAGTAAACCCAAAAGCGTTTTTAACGTCAAAGCTCAGGTAATGCTGCTTCGGGCGTCGACTTCAATTAATATTTTATGATTATCGAGTGTTCCCCTTCCGTGCCGGAATGCAGTCCTTGCATTAATATTTGTTTGGTGCAATCCCAATATGGATAGTCTTCGAGTACAGATACGAAATTGCCTAGGACTATGGTGGATAGACAGAACATGAGGGTTTCCTTGCGATTTCTTAGATTGTATATGTTTCTTACCCTATAAGTTCAAGTTTTCACATCAACGGCGTTCTTTGATAGTTATCTTTTCAGTGGACAACAGTCGAAAACCTCATTAGAGCCATTCGACGGCTTTCCACTACACTTACATCTATCCCAGTTCCTTGTTATATACCTACATGTTTCTTGAAGAACCTTATGATTTGCCATGCACTGAAAGTAAAACAATAACCCTGTACCTAATTCATCTCAAGGCACTTATCTATATAAATTATATTATCATAATTATTTTAGTCTAAAAGCCCAAATTCTTCACATTCCAAACACCCTGTACTCTTTTCGTCTCCCAATTTAGCCGTAGCATATAACACATTGTTTCTGGGACAGTTTACACAAGAACTTGTAAAACAAGAGTTACGGGCTATAAAGTGGATTGTCCAAACAATCGACGCAGGTCTCACTTCCATCATGAAAGAAACACCGTGTTTCTGTTCTTATGGACGTAAATATGCTCATTTTAACTTCCCGCCCAATTAATTAGCAACAGAATCCTTCAATTCGCGTGTTCGATATTTTTGGAGTCGATTTCCTAAAATCCACACGTTCCATTGACATAAATGACGAAGATTAATCTAACAATGAAATAGAGAAAACAAACATAACATAATATCCAAGAATTTTATTGATGTGACGGTTACATACAAATGTTAAGTTATGTGTTGCCACTGCAATCAAGCTTTAACTATACGTAAGCCAATTGCTGATTTTACATGCATTGGTCATACTCGCAATAATTTACTGGTCAAAGGTAAAGCGGGCGAGGTAGAAAACACTACAGGACTAGATAATAGACTCATAATTTAAACCAATTAAGAGACTAATAGGCTTAAACAATGTATTAAAAACAATTATAATAATATCATCACAATAGATTACACCAAAAATAACCGTATCTGTACTGTAACAGAATACTCATACAAGTACATCAATCATCACACATTCCTCTCAAGGCAGATCACCATCATCAAAATAGCAGCCTAAATTAAAATTGATCACAATGTTCAACGAAATCCAAATATTACATCATCACAGGTAATGGGTGTTTGTATAAAACATTCAAAGATGGCGCCTCGTAGTCGTAAAACTCGGATGAATTCACAACGACTATACGCGTATTGACCGAGCTGTATTTAGGTGTATTTTTCCCTTCATTGCGTTCGTTCATTGGATTTTTATGGTAGGTGCTTGGCAAGTGGATTAGGTTGGTTTGGTTCAAGTTACTTGACATTTTCGAGTTGTGTTTCAACGCCTCTGTTACATCAAAAATGTTTGAAATCCGATTCAGGCGATTGAGTTTTTGATAAAAATGTTCAAAAATTCGGAATATAATTTTTGTTAAGCTAAGCACGTAGCACAAATATTCAAAATTAATTTATTATTAGTTAAAAATGGAAAATACTTACTTAGACTCAATGTTTGGAAACTTCTCATCTGTAACCGTCGTAATTCTATATTTCAGCACTTTCTGCTTGAATGGGTTGTACTTCATTCACGTGTTTCAAAAAAATATTTGCGGTTAGAAAAGTTCATTAAATATGAAGGAATTCATAACTGGCGTGTCTACCAGCATGCAATTGCAACTAAGCATTTATCCTGACACGAACGTGAATGAACTTTTTGAATAGCCACTTAAAAGTTATTTCTGTAAAAATATATTTTAAGCAAAAGAAGCGTGTGGCAATCGTAGCCGCGTTCCATCGTCTTTGCCTATCCCTACTGGGCATATTCATGATTTTTTGTTTATTTTAATAAGTCTAATCTAGTGTATATTGTCATGCAATAGCGTTGACGATTTTTTTTAATTCTGTACTAGCTGTTTCGATTCAGCATTACGGGTACACTGGTAACTTACAACTGCCTTAAACATGAATACTGCCAAGCTCCTCGCTAGCTTTGTTATTCAAATTCTCGTTCCCTTTTGTAAAACATCCGTTTGATTAATAAATTGAAACAAAAGTTGACGTATAACATGAGCTTCAGTTTATATTAAATCGTACCCTGTATAAATGGACGTCTAGAACAGGCCGTCACACCCACTTCCCATCCCCCCTTAACTAAGTAATGTTGCCAAATAAAAATACAAACAAATCCCTTTTTTATTCTACCCGCCCTCCAAGCATAACGCTAAATTTATTTGGCAAATTACAAGATTCAATTTAGTGAACAATTTGAAAAGGGGCTAAAAACCATCGCCCGTTTTCTTTGAATGTAAAAATGCTTTTGTCTTTGACATGTGTTTACTTATCGGCTTTGTTAGAAAAACGGGTTGCTATGTTTGGTTATTTTTGGATTTTTATGCTAATGAGATTGCGTGTTCAGCTTATAAAGGCTTTTATAAAATCGAAATGTAGCTAGCCAGAAATCTGCGTTGTAAAACGTAGTTTCCATAAACTAGTCTAAGTTTTTAATCAATTTAAATAAAGTTCGGTAACTGGCATCAAAAATCCAGCTAAAAATCAGCCTACACAGTCACCCAGCCGCAGAATCCTTCAAGCTGCTCCATCCCAAATTGCTTAATAAGTAAAATAAGAGAAATCTCGAAAACTAATACCAAGTCCCTTTCAACCGAATTTAAAATTTCTATCCCTCAATCCTGTAAGATCCTCAGGGGTACGTAGGTCGAGGATGATAAATATTCATAAAAGGACGGAACCCACACTTCATAAGAAACGCTGTCTAATAAATTCACAAGTATAACAGATAAGAAAGTAGTAAGGATTGAAAAAACGTTGCCATAAAATTCACGGATTAAACGCTTTATCGTTGGTTTCTACGGATGAATGTATGCGGGGTATTTTTGGTCCAGGATATCTGAATATGGTTGGGAATAATACGAAAAAAATAAATCTGTTTCACGGTCATTTCGTCTAATAACTTGAAAAGCAAATGTTACAAATATTCTGCTTAACTCGACAATGACTAGTCGTTAAAACAAATTCCTTTCAAAAATGTTTATTTATTGTATATTTCCGATGCTCTGATTCATCGTAAAAAGTATTCGATATCGTAGTAGTGGAGTGTTTATACTATTTATGTACTACGAAATGTTTTGGAGTTCGATGCCCCCATGGGAACTAATATACAATCAATCAATCAAAATGATTCAAATTTGTGCGAGATGGATCTGATTGACGGCTCAGGAATAAACCATCGAGGAATTGAAAAAGCTGACGCGGGCAGAGCAACAAAAAAACTTGATTAAGACTTTAAAACGAAGTCCAATATTTCATCAAAAGATCTTCAGTCAAAGTATGAAATGAATAGTGCTGGTGACTTCGCAAGAAGGCTTGTTGACTTAACTAAAATGGAACCTGTGAAACTCGTGTTTAAGTCGCGACTTCATTTCGTTGAGACGATATGAATATTTACTAAAGAAAAGTTTCGCTGTAACGCCGACGACGTCATCAACGTAAATGCAAAAATTCATGCTATTATCGCAAACATTCATTTATTTCTTAGGTTTTTGTTTCAGCTAACTTAATTAAAATGTTGATTAAAGAAAATGCTGTTTTTGTTAAAGGTAATGATAGCTCATTTCTTTAGCGCAGACGTGTAGTTTCCGTTTAGTTTATTAATCGTTCCTAGTTTCTTATCTAACAAGAAATTAACAGTAGTTTTTAATCCTATTCTCAATACTTGTAGACAGTACAGTACGAAGGCATAAAATTGTTTTCATTCACATTCATTTTCAGGTAATAGATCTAATATTATATCATTGACTTAAAGTCTCTAAGGAAATTATAAACCGAACGAATCCTATAACTTTCTTTACCTTCCTGTTTTAAAACAGAAATTGTAGAGATCAAAATTAGATTCCTTTTCTTCCCGAACTTTAGCACCATCAATACCTAAGATACTATCGATTCGCTCAGTTCCGCAATCAACCGTTTCATTCTCCTGTATAAATTTTATTACATTTCTGCGGGTAGTTTTTGCGTTATCGTCTATCCGTTCAGCCTCATCAATTTTACGTGTCGCTTTATATCGCGATTTGAGGCTTTTACGTATACATTTACCTACAAATGTTAACGTAAAATATATTCTCATTCAATATGTTCAATAAAGAGTCTCGTAGCAACACAGTTTAGTTTAAGTTTATTCTTTTTGTAACAGTAACCAACTGCTCTATTTTCATCTGAGAACTAAAAGTTGTCTATAAGCCCTTGTGGGATGAACTTCAAACGTATTTTAATGTTGTTTATCTGATTAAAGAAGCAGAAGTTGTTGTTCTTTTCAAAGTTTCACGATTGTTGTTAAGTTTTATTTATCATAGATTTTATTCTCTTCAATATATAAAAAGACTTCTTTATTTATACAACGTATAGAAAATTAGTGCAGACGGCTAACTTCATTAAATTCTGCTTGCAAGAAAATTACGCTATCAACTTTCATTAAACGAAATTGCAAAATGGTAGCAAAAATATCTAAATTTACATTATATGAGTTACCGGTATCCATAAGGAGTGCTAAATCGTTAACACTATTTAAAACTTTGGTTAAAGAACACTATCTCTCTAAATAATATCTCACCTGTTCTTATTTCTATCTTACATCTGTCATTGTAATCTTCCTTCTATTGTCCATTATATAAGTATAATATATATTTTTAGGTATTTATATATTATATAATATGTATGTTATAATATTGCTTATATGTAAGTATTTTATTATTGTACCTATACGTAGGTATATTCATCATAATTAATATCTTTATGCATTTATATTCTTTCCCTATTCTTAATTATTTCTAGTACACCTTAAACTTCCTTTTCGTGTCTCTTTCTTACTCTCCATCCAATGGTTGTCTGTAAGAGATTGCCTTAGTTGCGATAAGACTGCCATGTGTACCAAACATCTTCTTTTTCTCTGTATATTTATTTTTCCTTGGTGTGCAATAAAGCTTTTTATTATTGTTATATTATTATTATTTTATTCGTAACTACTGTCTATTTGTACAATTTAGCACTATTTCTACAATTTAATTGTAGATTGTAACAATGACTACGAAGTTATCTGCCAGTTTGGTAATACTCATATACAATTTTAGTCTTGTTTCTTTATTTCAAACTTAACATTGTAATGGAACCTACTCTCAACACATCCTGGTCTAAAAGCACCGTCTTCCGTATCGGTGCCTTGATCCAGCTACCTAAGAGGGATCCTTTTGTCAAGCATTCCTTTAACTCAAATTGTTACTAACCATACCTTTTCCTTTGTTTCCAGGTCTTAGCGGTTCGAAAGCGGACATGCAGCACAGGCGGGAAGTGTTCGGTTCGAACTTGATCCCGCCGAAGCCCCCCAAGACTTTCCTAACGTTAGTATGGGAGGCGCTGCAAGACGTGACCCTTATCATCCTGGAGGTGGCAGCTGTCGTCTCGTTAGGGTTGAGTTTCTACCAACCGCCAGATGACCCCGCTGATCCTGGTTAGTAACCTGTTCTTTGATATTAAATTTATTAACTGTATCTATGTCTTTAAAATGGTTCATGTTATCTGTAATTCTTTCGTCATTCTGTCCTGGATCTTCAATAATTAAATTAACTTAAGACTTTCAATGCAGATATGTCTATAACATGAACCATAGCCAGATTTATATTAATTTTAACAATTATTTCGTCCACTTCATTCATAAGTTCGATATTATCAAGTACGATTTCTAATTTGTTCAGTTTTCCGTAACTGTCACAGTAAGATACCACACAGTTAAGGATGGGCCGATCGATCGCAAAATAAGTCATGTGCTCCATTTGAATTATTCAAAGCCAACCTTTTTTCTTGTGTTTTAACGCGAATCGCACATGCAAACTAACGTTTAGTAAATGATAGTATAAATGGGGTTTGTCGTTTGATATTATTGTTCATTTGACTTGTGGGATTGGTGACGTAATCAAGTGTCAGAACCGATGCGGTCATTCAAAATTAATAGACATGTAGAAATTTTACATTATTTTGTCCCTAATCGCTAATAATTGTAGTTTTATTCAAATGTCATTTTTTTAAAAGATTGTATTTAAGTGCATAATCTAAAGTACTTAAAGCACTTCTTACGGCCTTTAAAGCCAAATATTTGTAATAACTTTTGAAGAATCCCATTACTGGCATCATCACTTTCTTTAAGTTTTCACAAACAGCCATTATTCAACGTCTATGGAAGCTGATCGCCAAACAATCTCTTATAGAAGATGTATCTACTAAAAATAGTATATTTCGTGCATGTATAGACAGCCTAGCATAAGGTAATGTATATTAATTGATGTATTTTTCCTTTTCAATAACAATATGGGAACTTAGACGATTACGACCCTGGTAAGAATATGTGAATTAGAAATAACACGATTGCTCGTTGCTAGATCTGAATAGGTACTCAAGTACAGTTCGCTTTAAGAGCGCCCGCACAGTTGGGCCGCAAGCGAAGGCCGCAGCTACGCCACTGGTGGATGCCACGAGTTGAGGAAGCAATTTTTCTTACATATTGACTCAGACGCACGATCGTTTCGAGAGGTCGCTTCCAAGCCACAAGCTACTATTCAGGGCAGCACTCTCAGGCCTCAGCTTGTGGTTGCGTTTACTGGCAGCCACTAGTGACTCAGCGTGCGGCAGCGCTCCAATTACTAGTGGACGCGTTAGTGGCTACCATACCTTATATGGTGTGCGGGTGCTCTTAGTGATGAAACGTCCAAAAATTCTTTGCAACTAAATCGATATCAATATGTCTTGTCTATGCCTGTGATGAGGTGTTTTCTTGTCAGTTGTGTCGTGTCTACCCTTGTTTACAACTGTCCTAATCTCTAGTCTAGTTTTCAATAAACGACCTAATAAAAGTCAAACTAATTAGCGTGAATGAAAATTGATGGTCTCATTTTAATATAATTATGGTTCTTGCTTGACTGAATGTGATATTACTGATTTGCTGTATACAGGTGTATGAGCCTTTTGTGATTTAAGTCTCTGATGATCGGCTTTTTAAAATAAAATTGGTAATTGGAACTAATTTACGTCCTGCTACTACCAGGTCTCTATTACAATATCCAAAATAATGATTGTATACCGTTTATCGAAAGCTAAACTAGACCCACTGCACCTTTGACCACCCGACTGTATTCACTAGTCGAGATTCAGCACGTAAACTTCACTATAATTCAACCAAAGTTCGTTTCACAATTGTAATTGGGCCCAGTAACTGACAATCTTACGCGGCTTTTACGTCACCGCGTTGACTACAGAATGCAGTTTCGAGTCTCTAAAATAGTTCCGACTAGCCAGTAATGCGGTCACTAGGCTCGGTGTCCACTAAAGCGGAGATGGACGGAGATGAATGGCGCACCGTACAGCCAGTTTCCGCTGAAATGAAGATACTGCCTCGTTTGATGATAGGGCTGACAGATTTACTAGGTTTATATGGAGAAATTAAAGAACCCATGTTTTATAAAGACTTGATTTATTAACTGTAAATTCTGACACTAAAAATATTGCTTAAGTAGAAAACCCGGCAAATTTTCACAAAAGCCTGCTAATCACCATTTTCGCTGTTGTTATGCCAAAAATATGAGTTTGCTTTGGAACTATAATATAATTAAATATCTAAGGCATAGACTACATCTTCTCAGCCCATCTCCGCTCATTTTAAAACCGATCCTTACCCATAGACAACGAGAACGAGGCATGTTATTGGTTTAGTTGCACTTGAGTACCACAGAGTAGAATGCACCCCGATTTCATCCTGTCCAACTGTAGGTTTTCTGTCCGCTTTTACACTACGACTGTTTCAAAGTGAGTCGTATGCTGTCTTCGCGAATGGAAAATGACGCTTCTCACTTCGAGGCGGTGTATTGTGAATAAGTATCTAGTCTGTGTACCCCTATATTCTCCAAAATTAATTAGTTCTTCCTCCTAAAATGTTGAAATAAATACAGCCACAGTTCGAGGCAAGTTTCTTCAAGCAATATAAGATATATTATATCCCCGTCTATATTAATTTCAAAATGGTATACAATACAGACGCTCTTAGAAACTTGCGTCGTTAAAACCTTATAGTTCTAAATAAATTAAGTAAAATTATTACCCGATTTTTCTTCCTTGACTTGTTTATCTAAACTAATAAATAATTCATGCAAAATCCACGGGAAAGTTGATGGAATAGAAACGAACAAAACAGAATAGATAATCCGATAGTTCGTGACCGATATTTGAAGGCATAACTGGATTCAGTGAGCTGAAAGAAATCTACATAATTCTATGTGAGGCGGCACATCGGTGCCATTGTAGTTCGTTCAGGGGTCATCTAGAGATTACGTGACATATTTGTCATGAATTTGATACTTATTCCGCATTAATAGTAAATTAATAAATAACAGTCGACTTTTCTTCACAAATCCTTACAATTTATTAGTTTTTTTAATAGATTAATTATTAACGGTTGCACCAGACAATAACAAGTGGCAAATAATTATATGTTTAATTCAGTGTTTAATTACCAACATCCGCAAAATATCATGAAAAAAGCTGATTGTGATGTTAATTATACCCTTGCGCTAAATCAAAACAATTCCTCCACGCTATAACATGAAAAATATGCAAACGAGGTGTGGTAGAGTATAATATCCGTGACGACACACACAAATAATCTAACCCATCAGAAAATACACGAAGTCAACACTTCCGAAAGGGACGCTTTGCGCTGAGCTTCGATGTAATATCAGGAAGCTGGCACCTTTCTTTATCGTGCCACTAAATGTGTCACGTATTATAAAGATGTGCCTTTATTCAGACAAAATTGCTCCGAGCTAATATGGTTGTATTAAACCATAGAAATCTTAATAATAAGGCAATAGAAATGTCAAAGACGCGTGACCTTGTCGCCGCGCATCTGTCTAGTCAAACACAAGTGCGAGTTGAGGAATTGTCGTCTTAATGTCATCGCAAAAAGAATAATTTTGTTTGCAGGAATACAAGCGCATGAGTCTAATCGAACACAAGAGCGAGTTGAGGAATTGTCGTCTTAATGTCATCGCCAAAAAGAATAATTTTGTTTGCAGGAATACAAAAAGTGGTATTTGAGAAACGGCGACATGCGTCCCAGTGTTAAAAGATAGTCGATAGCATTTCTATTGACTAGTTATTAAGATTTCTATGTATTAAACATAGGTGCTACTCTGCCGGTTATATAGCGTAATGTTAAATAACTTTCACCGACTTCAAAAAAGGAGGAGGTTTTCAATTCGTCTAAATTTTTTGTTTTTTGGTTACCTCATAACTTTCGACTGGGTGATTTTAATGATTATTTTTATTTATTTATTTGAAAGCTAGTACTTCTCGTGTGGCCTATGTGGTCCAGTTCTGAATATGGCACCCATGAGAAAACCATATAAGTTTAAAATATTTGTAAATAAAGTTTTTTTTTTTTGGAATATTATTAGATAGCCTGGTCCATGCAATAGACTATCCAATACAAACAAAAAAAGCATTAATGAAATGCGATAGTTATACTAACAAACTCTTGATCTGTATTATATAAGAATCAAGAATATTTATTTATAATGCATTTAAGAATTAGGCTCAATTTTACTGAGCTTTTATAATTTAATATATCACCTCTTTCATGATTCATGAAATTGTGTAGACTTCGTGGTTTCTTTGGCCGTGTTAATGATGGCAGGGTTAGCGATCGGTTCCTAAAGCCTGTTTAAGACGGTTTAAGTATAGCTATACATTTTACAAGCCTCGACGGTCTAGCTGCCTGCGATGTCTCTTATAAAATCGAACACGACTATTCTGAAAAATATCACACACTGGGTTTTCTTCTAGTCTAACGGATTTAGCTGAATATCAGTATTTTAACGTGGGGCGACTGCCATAAGACCACAACCGCCTACGAGGCAATACGATACTTCTTATAATATTATTAAAACCGACGTGAGGTGAAGACATTATTATTGAAAATACGGGTTACTCACGTTATTTTAGCCGAGTTCAGTGCTAGACGTCGCGCGGAGGTGACGACACGCGAATAACAGCCCAGTTGATGAATCTACGTATTAGATTCGAAACTAGTCGGCATATCCCGGCTAAAGTAACGTGAGTAACCCGTATTTTCAATAATAACGATACTTCTTGTGAGACTAGTTGTCAGACTCCCTGGCCGCTGACTATTCGTAACGACTGCTCATTTAATTCAGGGCAGTATTATAGCGATCAACGTATTTTCAACTTTCTGTATTGTAACAAATTACTATGTGTTTATAAAATCTCTTCTTCATGTTAATATGAGCGGCTATCTAAATTTGTTTAAAATATTTAGTCAATCAATTATCGTGCTATCCGGGATGCTGGTTTCAATCGATCGCGATAGATTACGCCATCGATAGAATTAGATTCAAAAGGTAGAAAACTTCAGCCGTGCTAGCATAACTATCGAGAGATAAATTTTGTCGTGTTTTTGTCATGTTTTGCAAAAAATTTATAGTATGGTATAAATTATATTATAATAGGCGTGATGTCCTGCGACTCCATGACTAGCCCTGTTAATTTGGCTTATAGTATTGTGTATCTCTTTCTATCCTATGCCTCTGTCTCTTTTTTGTACATTTCTGTATTTTCTAGTAATAATTGTCACCGATTCAATTTATGAAATTGATTTCATTTAAATATTTTAGTGTTGTCCTAAGATTTTTCGGTTGTACACACAGACTGTCTTGGTCGCACGTTTTTATAATTGCGGACTTTTAATGATACATGTTTAAAATGATTAATTTAAATGTTTTTCGTTAGAAATTAACCCTGTATCTCGTTTATTATTAGTTTATCTCTTATCTTTATTATAATAGATGTTATATTATATTAAATATATTGAAAATGTTTTTTTTACAATTACCTACCGTGAGTGACCATCTTATTAACAAGAGTTGTCAGATTATTCTTTAATTCCGTATTATAAGAGTGGGCTCACACAGACGGAAATTCAGATTCTTCATTCATAATTGTCATTTGAGTAGCGCAGAAGTGCATACAAATTAGTCATTCTCTTCACACAAACTGTTTGGTTCAGATAATAAATTTATCAGATCGATCTAAAACGATTTAAAAAATCCGTCAGTATGCTCTTGTTTGTCTTCATTTCTTTAAGCAAACACACACACCTGAATTCAGATTATGAATAAAAATCTGAATTTGAAGTTAAATAACACCAGAAAATTATTCTAATCTGTCTATCCCTAACCAGGATATGAACAGTTTTGCCAACATTAATGACATTTCATACTATACGAGATATTCCACTTAATTAGCAATTCATTGAGTAGCAGTATCTAATTAATAGAGCCGCTTATGGGACTTAAACGCTTCGCCACTTGTTAATCTTGCTTGTAAACAATCAGCCTATTGGTGATTGAAATTAGGTCCAAATTCCAAAATTGTAACTCGAATTTCAAAGCGCCTAAGCTTGACCTAGACAGCAGCTTCATACAATGAAAAGCCAACCTATAGCCAATATAAATATAGTTCAAATTCGAGTGAATTTTGTAACCGATAGAGCCTATGCTTGCCACATATTAATCAACCAAAGAATGCTTCAAAAGAAAAGCTTATTTGAATTGAAGTAAGGTAGAAAATTGACTGATAAAATTGTAACGTCCAAATGAACAATTTAGAATCCAGTGTGACTTGAATCCACAACTCTTGAAATTCGTTCCCAATGGGTTAGATTACTGACAGCTCAGCCTCTAGAAGTCGCTCATTTAAATTGGATGAATTGGGCGGCTCTGATTAGTCGGGAAGACTACAATTTTTTTTAACTAAAATCAATATTAAGAGTGGTAGTAATGGAAAGAGTCGACGCCGTCAAGGTAGGCTGATACAGGCAAGGAAGGCAGATATATTAGTATCGCGGCATTACCGAGATACTAATATATCTGTTTCACAATAATTTCAAAATTATATAATTCAAATTATGAAGTACGGGTGTTACTCACGTAATATTGGTCTATTTAGTCGACCTCAGTTTCACCTATACTTTTAGGCAAGACTGGCTGCGACTCAGGCGCGACGTATCGCACTCTCTTGTCCTAAATCTAATTGAATTGTGTATGTTAAGAAATGTTACTACAATCAATAGTGCATAGTTAAACACAATATTACTACAGGTATGTACCTACCGACTTTTTATGTATTATATTTTTAAAATAATTATAATTAATGCTAAGTTTTTTAGAGGCGATAAAGCCTGGTGGAAACAATAAGATACATTTATTGTAATTAGCATAACAATGTTATTCTAAATTGTATACTTTTTCTTATGTCAATAAAGAATTCTTAAAACTCAAACTCACTCTCTTGAAAATGCCTAAAAGTATGGGTGAAACCGCGGTCGACTAAATAGACCAACATTACGTGAGTAACACCCGTATTTCATAATTTGAATAATGTTACTAACTCACGTCAGTTTTAATCAAAATTATATGTTGATATTCTGAGACAAATAAAGAACAAAAGGACAATCTAGACTGCGTCGACTCTATGAAGATATGTGCATGTTTGTCTATGGTACTATATTACTATATTCTTCCTATTAAGCTATGGATTCAATTACCCAATTTAAATTGCTCAACCTGTGTTAATGACAGGCAAGTCTTCTCAAATATATTGTATATTCCATGTCCTGTGTGTTCTCACGTGTTGTAGCTGTTTGGATCTTAGTACGTTTGTCTGTCCGTTTATTAATAAGGTTGTATACTTTCAGCACATCTCGACGAAGAGGAAGGACACTACCAATGGATCGAAGGCCTGGCCATTTTAATATCAGTCATAGTTGTCGTTATAGTAACAGCGTTTAACGATTACACAAAAGAAAGGCAATTCAGGTAAGAACTCTTTTTTATATTAGAGCAATATGGCTTTATTCCAATCCAGGGTGAAGGCCTTATTTCAATATGAATGTTTTGTAGGGTAATTCCAATGCTTGCTTTGTTTATCACGATTATACATACAGAGATGGCAAAAGGATCGCTTTGGAAAACTTGCATCGTGTAAATAAGTCTTGAGATACATATATAGTATGTATAGTTATAACTAATGACGAGTCTCAAGATAGGATTTAAAGACTTCAATCTGTTGGTCCTCTGTCTTAGGGCTCTCGCCCATGATATTTTTTTTTAGAACCGTTAATCGGGACGCACTGTCATTACATACCTTGTGACTGATTTTTGTGTAAGACAAAACACAATGTGTACATTGCCGAAGGTTTTATTTTTCTCTTATAAGAAATTGGTCACTGTATATTGGTTGTGGCCCTTACAGTTTCTGAGTATATATTTACACAGTTAATATAAGATATTTAGTGGCAACTTACAGGTGACAATATGATATTTAAGATTATTCATACAACTATTTCTCACATAAAGCGAATTGGCTCACTTTAAATTAGAGTATTTTTCCGTCAAAAAGATTTCAATTTCTTTTACAAAGAGAGTTTTAGCGACTATTGTAATCGATAGTTGATTAGAATGACGGCACGCACCTCTTCTATTAATCATTTATTTTTCTTTTTGAACATATTGTTAATGTGGTTTCTGGAACACAGATAATATAAGCTATTGAGTGGCACCTTACAGGTGAAAAGATGCTTTTTAAGTTTAATTATAAATCTATTTCTTATCAACCTCATATAATAGCTTCATATAATTACATAAAAGTCAAAGTCAAAGTATTTTATTTGTCAACATAGGTTAAAAAAAAGTTGTTACAAAAATTACAAAATGTCAGCTATGTTTGGCCTAAGGCATACAAATACAGATATTTTAATTCTAATAATATAAATAAAACTTGAATTTAAAAAATTGAAATAATAATAGAAATAATAATGTCAACAGTTAATTATCTATGTCTTAATATTTCTGTCATTAAGAGGGAACTCCCGATATGGAATTCTCATACAAAATGAGTCTGGTTGTATCTTTTACATTTTTCATCACAATGTTATAATTTTTGCTCAGTCAATTTAAAACATGATTATCTATGTTCCTTCGATTTCAAATTATCTTTAGTCTGTCTATTTTAAAAATTATAGGCATCCAAACATCCGTAGTTTTGAACGGCCTGACAAATGCGACTTTTTTAGTATTATACAACAGATTATTACAAGTTTTCGAAACCAAGGACCCTCGTAAATATACTGTACTTTCTATTTTATCAATAATTATCATCAAAGTACCTCATTTTCATTCATCAAATACCATATTACAAATTAAAGAAAATTACAATATCTATCTCAACTCATTGAAGGGGGGTGAGGCAGCCATTCGTTAGCTACTCGGAAGTGAAGGAGGGGTGCCAGTGAGATACCGAACCAAGCCGAGATATGACATACCATAGTCTACCGACCAGAGAGTATGCAATGAACTGCATTGAACCTTTTTTGACATTCACGACTGCAATAAGTTATAGTCCGAGATCTAGCTGCAGAATCTTTTCGTTCTTTATAAACATAATTGAATTATATTTTTATGTAAATAATCATTTAGGGACTGAGCTGTATACATGGCATATGGGTTAAAAGTACCAAAGTCTAAACGAATAACAGAAATAAAAACAGTTAGTTGAAAACAATGATTGTTTTTTGCATTAATAACTTATTAATAGTTATTTATATATTATTTCAAAAGACAACTGTATACAATTGTACTATTGTGACAAAGTGTAAATGTTAAAACGATTGACTGTTAAAATGTGTAAATGATGAGGCTGATCATAATCTGTTTTTTTTATTTTTATCACGTCCTTAATCACCCCATACTTTCAAGGGCTGTTATAAATTAATAGTCAGCTATATATGCCGAGAGTATTAGTATCTATAGAAACATGTCACATTATCTTTGAATAGACAACGTTTAATTGTCTTGTTAATTTATCATTGAGTTGGAGTAATAATAATAATCGTTAAATGCTTTCGAACCTAAAACCTTCTACATGCATAATAATAACTATGCAGATACAATATTCATTTAAAATGCATAGCTCTTGGCCTAATTACAGTGTCATTCATTGCAATTCGCTTGTGTCATATCATATGTCACACTTGTATTTTATAATGTTGATTATAATATTTAAATAGTTTCTCTGGACTTAAATATGGGTAAACAATCTTTACATTGTGTATTGTTAATTATTTACATAGTAATTATATCATTATATCTACGAATACTTAAATTGTAATATCATTATATCGTGCATGTCATTTTTGTTCTTTCATATGTACAATCAAATACATAACCGTTTCAGCAAATTTGAACAAAAATAAGATAAATATATTTACAGCATATAAACCGCATAGTAATAAAGATTTTTGTCATTTGAGTTTGTGCTGAGGTAAATTATTTACATTTCTGTATTTTTAGTGAACCGCAGAATGAAAAGAAGAGACTTAGCCTATTTGTCAGCTTATACTTCACGAGAGCGAAAAATGAATAAGATTAAACGTAAAATAGAGCTGAAGAAAGTAATAATTATTAGATAAATAACGAATGCCATGTTGCAGAATAATGCAATTCTTTTATCACTGTCTCAAGAAAAACGCAATGTGCTAAATATTAGAGCAATATTATTAAGTATTATTATTATATACCCTAAATAATACAGTATCATTTCTAAACTTTGTTTTATTATTTAAATAAAGAAAACACTCAGAATCAAGAGTTAAACGGTACTATTATATTATAGTACTAATGTTTTGATGCAATTACATACATACTACGTCACTATCGACATACTACGTGGGTGCAGTCGCAGAAGAAACTAGTGATATTATAAATCCCAAAGTAACTTTGAACGTCTGTCGGTCTGTTGTTCCTGCAAAATAAAATCGTTTAATCGATCTTAATGAGTGTTAATGTTTTTTTTGTTGACAAAGCCCGCTTAATTAAGCGGCCGTGGCGCAATGGATAAGGCATCGGTCTTACGATCGAGAGGTCGTGGGTTCGAATCCTGGCCATTACACCACGGACGTAAAACGTCCTCTTATCACAAGCGAATTAAGCTTAGCTGGTGGGGTTAACAAGAATACGAGTAATTTGTATTTGCAAATTGCTAGTAAGGTTTTCAAAAAAAAAAAAAAAAATCTAAACACGCAAAGTTTTATTGATATCAAATTTGTGTCTATAGCCTCTATTTTCATGCGTGGGCGTCGGGCAAGGCTTGACGCCTTGACGCGAACTCAAATTGGACGTATTGCGAAAGCGACAATAAATTACCCTTGCTGTAAACCTCATGGCAATTTTGAACTCGACTGTACATCATCATCAAAATCAAACTGAATACGGACGCCAAAATTAAATCATGTTACAGAATAAGGACGCGCTATATCCTTAGGCTCAACTCACATCGACTAGCTAGCTTCATATTTATCTGTAATCTGTGACGTAGACACAGAAGCACTGCGTCGTCGTGTTGCGTCCAGTTTATATGGCCTATTTAGCCCAAGATAGATGTAGACAAATTGTATGGATAAATGCAAATGAACCTGAAAAGCAACAACATAAACAGATCAGCTTTTTAAGTTCATTACATCATGATTTTTTTAAATTGCTGGGCTAATCTTTAATATATTTCCAGCAGGCCCACATAATGAAGATATGTATAAATATAAATATTATTATGTAAAAAAAACCGATGGCGTAAAACGCGACGTGAAATCTTTTATCTCTTTTAGTTGCCTGCCCGCCTGTTAAAACAGCGTCGTAAGTTCTTAGTCTGAATTATGCCTAAAGGTATAGAATATCTATATTTAGTAGATTTTTAGTCGACTAGTTGGTCGACTAGTGCATAATGCAACTGACTGTGGAACAATAAACATCCCTGTTCCACATACAAATCTCGCTATTGTTACCATAGCAACAAAATTTTGTTGAAAATCGACAGACTTATCAAACAACAAATCCTAGGTATTGAACCGTTGAGTAACAACTGAACATCAACATGTATTTTCACTCACACATTTATATATAAGACCGATAGAGACAGCAATACCTTTATATGTGTGCAGAGTCTACCCTTAAGATATTCAACTAAAGCGAATTGGCTTACCTTGAATAAGAGTATATCTTCGTCAAGAATATTGCAATATTTTTATATAGATAGAAATTCTTTTAGCGACTATTGTAATCGAAAGTTGATTAGAATGACGTCACTTCTTCTCTCATTAATTCTTTCTTTTTTAACGTAATGTGAATGTGGTTTCCAGAGGGCTGCAATCCCGGATAGAAGGCGAGCACAAGTTCGCTGTGATCCGGGCCTCCGAAGTAAAGCAGATACCCATAAGCGACATAGTCGTGGGTGACATCTGCCAGATCAAATACGGAGACTTGCTGCCTGCTGACGGTATTCTGCTGCAGAGCAATGACTTGAAGGTAAATAGAATCTACTAGCGGGAGCTCGCGGCTTCGTCCACGTTTACGGTTGCCAGATGTCCGGTATTTAAGCGTACAGTCCGTTATTTTCGAGGCCTGTCCGGTAAAAAATAAATGGTCATACCGGACATGGTATTTTGAAGAAAGTCGGTACTACTGGTCACAAGCGCCTACAACAAAAGTAGACATACAAACATAACAAAACATACAAATAAAAAATATTAGTATAACAATAATAATAAATATAATGATTTGATTTGATTTGAAATTGAAAACGGCCTCGGTAGTCAGGTGGTTAGCGTATGCGCCTCTCACCGCGAGGACTTGGGTTCGACTCCCAGGTAGGAAACATTTTTATTTGTTGTCACGAACGATAGCAGGACGGAGTTGGAATTGTGCCCAGTGATGTCGATAGGCTTATCCTCTAACATGGACCTAAGCATAACAGGTAATGCATGGGTGATGTACACCTCTGCCACTCCCTTCTGGGTATTATAGGCGTGATGTTATGTTATGTGTTACTTAAACATTAGTTTAACACATCTTAAGTATAGGTTTGTTACAGCAATAAAAAGTAATCAATATTCTTTCTAAGGTTTACAACTATCTCCACGCCAATTTTTAACATGATCGACGTCTCGACGGACAGACAGATTACTTTAGATTTTTTAATATTAGTAAGGATAATTTCATAGTATACTCTTCTACGTACACTGTCATATCTACATTACTAATAAGTGAAACAAAGATGACATATCCACAAATATAACAAAACCGACACTTGTTTGTCGCATCTTTCTTGTTAACACTTTATCTACCTTCGCAGCATTGCCATCGTAAGGTATTCCTAATATTCTAATCATATATACTACTCTTCCTTCGAGCTTTTTCCTAATTCTATTGGGCTCGGCTCTTAGTCTAACGGATTATGCTAATTATCAGTATTTTACGTGAAGCAATTGGCATCAGACTTCCACGACCCAGTACGAGGTTATACGACTCTTTGTTAGACTAGTTGTCAGACTTTCTAGCCTCTGACTACGCTTAACAACTGCCTTAGATCTTCAAATGGCAACCGGGTAACCGGCTTAACGTGTTCCAATCACATATTATCAGATGTATCGTCGGTGCGTGCGTTAATTGATAATAACGAATTGTTGAAAGTATTACGAACCGTGGTATCTGTAGATTATATTGATAACCTGCTTTAACAATACGAATGTCATAATGCGGCAGTGTTCACGTTGATTTTAAGCCTCGTTGGCGTACCTATTGCTGACCTTCACGTGGCTAAATGATTGATTCATTAACTTTAATCCCCATATCTACTATATTAAACTAGTTATCGCCTGCAGCACCACCCGTGTGGTCAATAAAAACTAGCGTAATTGCTTATAAGCTACATGCGACAAATATCATCAAAACCCGATTCCATAATTTAGGCGTGAAAGAATAAAAATCATTGATACATCCTCACAAAATCTTACATTTTATAAAATTTGTAGTCCAAACATAACAACGAATCGAAAGGGTAGTCACAAGGCAAGTCGCTAGTGCGAGCGAGAGATCCGTACAAATCGTTCGACATTCGCAATGCGTGGAGTACAAGCATGAGTATGTTTGTTTTGAATTTGTTCCAAATTTATTTTATTTATCTGAATATATCTGAGATAGTAAGAGACATTGTTTTCCTTAAAAATGTCCACATGTTGTAGGCATAAAACAATTAACAACATGACACATCTGCATCACTAACTAGTATTTGCATCATCCGATGTGTATGATACAACGTGCGTCAATTGATAAAAGCAAATATCGCGCGATTACGCATAGATAAGCTTCAGTAGGTTATCTCTGGCTATTAGTTTTTTTTTATTTATAATCTGTTGTCATGGTGAATTGAAGGTTGTTGCTGTAAACGACCTGTAAATCCTTTCTGATATAAATAGGATTTTATCAGTAGCTTTATATTTGTTTTTTACAAAAAAGGTTTTTACGTTTCGAGAGTTATCAAGGAAGTGTTGATTTATTAGTAAACATGTGTGTAAATGACCTCTCATCTAATCGCGCCATATACCACATAATATATAATATAATATTTTTGCTAATAATATTTTTTTTTTATTGTAGCATGCACCTGACTCATAGGTTGCCTGCCTGGTGTTCTCACCATAAATATTATAATCTAACCTGAGATGCTAATAAGTAATTTAATTGAAACTGCTATTGTAAGAAAACTAAAAATGTGTCCGTTAACACTAATTCTTATAGTCTCTATTACTGGCAAGACACTTTGTATCTATATAAAAAATAATGAATAAATAAATATTTCACAACTTAAAATGAATAAATGATGAAGATGATTGAGGCAGATAAATAGACTGATAGATAGGCATACAAAGCATTTAAATTATTGTCGACCGGATGGCGGAGTGGGTAGTGTACCTGCCTGCGACGCCGAGGTCGTGGGTTCGATTCCCACTTAAGACAAATCTTTGTGTGCATGAACATGGGAGTTTGTCTTAGTCTGGGTGTTTCTATGTATAATATGTATGTATTTACAAAAGAAAAAAGTATATATGTATTAGTATCAGTTATTCTAGTACCCATAGTACAAGCTCTGCTTAGTTTGGGACTAGATGGCGTTGTGTGTGAGTTGTGAAATATTTATTATTATTAAACTATACATACACATAAAAGCACACCTTTATCCAGAGGTAGGCAGAGACGATGGAACACCCTTATACCTAAAATCAAAATTATTTTTCTAAAATGGCTATATCTAATTTTCTTCACCACAGGGTACCATAAAATAATAGTAGGCCAACAAAGTATCTCGACGTTACAAGATTTACTATAAGAGTATGTGATTAGAACTTGTTTAGGTGCGGTCTTGAGAGACGCGCAAACGTGATGGTATTTTGTTTGCTTGCCATAGTTGCCACACCTAAAAATAAGAACAATCTTTATTACAGTCCACAAGTAGTAACAAAGTAGATTCTTGATCCAGCATAATACTATTTTTGTATAGACATTTCAAAACACTAAATAAAGTAACCTATCCATTCTATTATGTCCATCCTAAGGTTGCCTGGAAGAGATCGCATCAAGCGATAAGGCCCTTTGTACGTTATAGTTTACCTATTTCTTTGTATGTTTGTTACAAATTTTATGTGCAAATAAAGTTTTCTCTATCTCTCTAAATCAAAGTTATTCCGTATTTGAAGATATATAATAATAATATTAGCCGCCCTGTATCTAATACATGTCCCACTGCTGGGCTCGGGCCTCTTCTCATGATGAGAAGGGTTAGGGCATAGTCCACCACGCTGGCCAAGTGCGGATTGGTAGACTTCACACATTTGAAGATAGTTGTGAAATTAATTTAATTAACTTTTCATGAAAAATATCAATTGTTGAATGTATTATTGTAACATCTACAAGTTAAATGTAGGTATATGGGCTATGGCTACAGAAATAAAAAGCTGTACAACTCTTAGGCATTAATAACATCAAATATGTGTAATATTTGTTTGACTTATGCCTAAATTATCCTATTAATCATACATTTCTTTAGATAAGATGATTATTATAGAACTTGCGTCATTTCAAAGTCTAGATTAACTGATAAGGTAATGTAATACCAATATAGATGAATTAAGCAATTTGATAACTATACATTACTATGTATGTATGAATGCGCTAACATCATATCAAGTATTTTTTCTAAAAAAAAAATGTTAATGTATTAACTGCCTCGATAGTCTAGTGGTTAGCATATGCACCTGTTACACCGAGGTCTTGGGTTTGATTCCCGAGTCGTGTAAATTGCTAGTTTGAACTTTCCGTCAAGTCACCCGTACTGTCAATTGTGCCTGGTGGATGGCGATAGGCTCACTACCTATCCTATGGGACCTAAACTTAATAGATGAAGTGTGGGTGTTGTACACATCACCCTCCTGGGTAACACAGGCGTAATGTTATGTTTCTTTTATCTGTCAAACAAAATTCATCATTTATCTATCAAACAAAATTCATCATTTATCTATCAAATTTTGTTTGGAGCGTTTGTGCTAGTCCATTATGATTGTGAACTTAAAATTGTATGGAAGCTTATGTGATCAACGTAATTACTTTTAATGATGTTTCTACTCGGTAAAAGAAACAGGTTGTTTCAATTACATACATTAAAAAAAATGTCACGCCTATTATATTTTTTTTTTTATTTATTTAACTTATTGCACATAAAAATAGTACATAGGCGGACTTAATGCCTTATGGCATTCTCTAACAGTCAACCTAGGGTGGTGCAGAGATAAGCATAGGTAGGTGCAGATTAGACAGAGGAATAATTATTGATATGTAAATAGAAGAAGTACATTATATAAAATACGTAATAGACATACATAATATTGTAAATAATAAATATATAATAATTTATAACATAATAAATACATACTTTTATAAATAAAATATAATAATTATATATGCATAAATACAGCCTTACAGGAGGAGTTGATAATTATATAAGATATATTATGATGATTCTGCCGATTGCTCAGTCAACAGTTTTCGCACGTTAATCTTAAAACTGTAACGTGTTGTTGCCATCCTGATTTCCAGAGGTAGCGCATTCCACAGAAGAACGTTATATTATAATTATGTTTTGCATTACAGATCGACGAATCGTCGCTGACCGGCGAATCGGACCATGTCAAAAAGGGTGAAAGTTTTGATCCCATGGTGCTATCCGGTACTCACGTCATGGAGGGTGAGTATTATTTTATAATTACCTTCAAACCTACCATTTGTCCATGGGTGCAAGGTTGGCACTTTCAACTACGCTGGTGTTTATATAATATTAAAGTTGAAAAAATTAAGAATCCAGCAGGACTCGAACCTGCACCCCCTGGGTATACGCTCCAAGTGCTTTGCCAATTCAGCTATGGATTCGTACGCTGCCGGACTCGAAATTTCTCAACTCTTTTGTGCCAGCCGAAGCTAGACGAACCATTACTTGGTGCAGGTTTGAATCCTGCTGGATTCTTAATATTATATAATTAATACAAAAAGGCATAGCAAAGCTAAAATTTGCTTTAAATATTACAAGTACGCTGGTGTTGTGGGTTCGATCCCCACGCGGGACAAATCTTTGTGTGATCTGCAAAGATTTGTTCTGACTCTGGGTGTGCTTTGTGTGTATGAAATGTATGTTTGTGACACCCCCGCGACACAGGAATAATTGCTAGTGCGGACGTCGATTTAAAAAAAAATGAAAAAAATCACTATAAGGTTTATCCGCTACCTGATAATATAATCTTCAGTTCTTTTCAGTGATACTTAATTCATCATCATCTAAGGGGGCCGTGGTCTAAATAGGGTGCCACACGATTATATACTCATTAATACTTATTGCTCCAAAATAATCACTGTCCGAGGCACCTCGTTGCTTAAATCCGGCTCTGATGAAGGCGACTGGTCTAATCCTTACCAGCTGTGGACATCTTTAAAATTCACTAAGGAACAAGGCTTGAGAGCGATCTCTTAAAGCACAAAAATTTCATGAACATCCATGTATCAACTTCCAGGCTCCGGCAAAATGTTGGTGACCGCTGTGGGCGTGAACTCCCAAGCTGGTATCATCTTCACCCTGCTGGGCGCGGCCTGCGAGAAGCAGGACAAGGAGATCAAGCAGATGAAGAAAGGTCAGTTACAGCACAGTTGGGGATGTACTGCAATGTTCTGGCGGCAGGGGGCAGCACTAGTGGCCACAGTAAACGGAGTTTTCGACAAAATCGTGATAAAAATGGCCTTTACTATTGCGCTACAATTAAATTTTAGTTTAGTGCATCTCGCTTTTTTAACCTCACGAGAAAGAGATAAAAGACGAAATTTTAATTTAGTTCAGTCAAAGAAATGTGTGTAAATTATAGTATTAGTTGGCATGAATTTGCTTATCGTGTTAACATCATTGTAAAAGATAAACTAATTCGACAGAACTGAGCAAAAATTTCTTCATTTGTCCCTTTCACTTGAGGTTAGAAAGAGAGAGATGTCAACTTAAATTTAATTTAGTTGTAGCAAGATTTATGGCTATTTTACCGAAATACGAAGTTGTGTGATTTGTTGACTGCGTCCCCTAGTGGCGCCCCCGGGCTTCGCGGAGTTTTGCGCAATACTCCCCACAGCTCTTAGCGCTACGGTAGCATTATTGATATCGTCCCCATATAAGTTTGCGGCCGGCCTGTGTGGTGAGCAATGGTGACGGTTTATGTGTTGTGTTCGTTTTGTGTACAAAGTTTGAAATTTTTGTGGTGTTATGTGAATGCTATTTAAGGGCAAGAGGGACGTAGCAAGCTATGTGTTACAGTCAGATGGGAATATTTCTGTCTCATGATGGTGTACGATTGCGTTTCTTTTGTATTTAGCAATTTGCTTTTATGTAATATGATGTGGAAAAAATATAGTTTAGAAAAATAATAGACCCTGATTGTAATGTTGAATTTCTACTACATTCCTTCTGGATACATTTCTACATTTAAAATCTGAGCATGGATTATGGTGCCTAAATATCTATTTTTAGGTAAAGTATTGTTAATGAAGGACTATCGCTTATGAATTCGCCGCTAGAAGTGCTTGTGTGGCGTGAGGTCCCCGAAATGGTCAAATGTCAATTTGCGGGTCATTGAGATTATTAGTGTCTATAGATGCACAGTTCTTTAGAGCGCTCTGAAAACAAACTGTTTACGAGTGATAGAGAACGCACTTGTGCATGAAGCACGCATGAGAGCACGAGAGACGGACGAATTGATTGTCCCCACTTGAAATTGGAACAAAAAATCCGTAATGTTTGTCCTCAAAACGCCCTAAAGAACTGTGTCTCTAGAAAATTTTATTAACTCAATGGTTGGTATGTGTCAAAAAACTTTGATAGACCTTACTCATGTGAGACAAAAAACGATAGCCCTCATTGTGATTATTGCAGTTGAGAAAATACTTCAGAATAACAAAATATGTCTGGCTCCAAGATATGAGCAATCACATGTCACTATCCACTATACCACCACGGAAATTTCAACTTTATGCCACTGTGCGTAAAGTCCATTTCAATGTCGGTTGCGGTATTGGTCACCAGACAGACTGTCCTTTAGCAATACCCGCAATAGTTAGCGTTGTTACTCTGCTCATTTAGAACACGCTTGACAAACGCTTGCAAAATTAAACCGTACCTCATTGCAATAGAGTACATTTTGGCTTAGCTAAATGAGCACAGTACACGAGATGCTTGGTGCATACATTAGTGTTACCAGTGACGTATGACCCCCCTCCTCCCTTGTCATAAGCCACCGCACTAGTCCCGAAAGAGATGACAAGTAATGAAATTGGTAAAAATTACACTTCAGGCCAAAAAAAATAACCAGTGTTTTCAATAAGACATAATAAATTGCATTTATTTAATTTTATTTTTAAGTTGATATTTCACAACGTTTTTGGCGTTGTGTCCATTGGTATTATAAATGAGGTGTCGGACTTGCTATCGTCGGTTCGACATTTTGATTTCAATTCACTCTTGATAAAACATTTTTCAGCTCAGATCTGATCTAAAGGGATTAATACAAACATTGGTAGTTTAAAAAGTAAGGTTTTATGTATAAAAATCCTAAAATGTTCTTATTATTACATATTATAATATGAAAAAAACGGAGAGTATCGATAAACGATAAATAAATGCAAGATCGATATTTTCTTATATTTCATAACTAAAAGTTTTTTCATTATATTTTTACCAATTTCATAAGAAATCGAGATTATTTTATTTATTGATGCCGTGAATTGTTTAGTTTATTTTGTCTTGGGATCAATGTCGTGTTGTTCATAAAGTTTTGTTAAACGTTGTTCTTCTATGTTTTATGTTTTTTTTTACTAATAGCCTGACCTGTATTGTGGGAGCATGATATTTTAAAATATTTTCGATCTATGTATAAAATTAAAAAAATCTCAATAAAAAAATAATCTCCTTTTCAGTCATAAAAATAAGAATTAAATAATCCTTAAAGCATACATTTGTAAATGCAATTTTAGTCCGCTAATGTTTAAGCAATTGAGGCCGAAAAAAATACACTTCTTAAAAAAAATTAACGAAAAAAAATTACTTGAAAAATTGCAACTTTTATGTTTTTCTCAAATGCTTAAACAATCAATGACATGATTCCCCTTAGATTTAGTACCACAACCAAACATATAGTGTGATCCGTACAATGACATCCAACTTTTTTTTCTCCACCCCGACCCCGGCCCGCTGCACGCCCACCTCCATGTCGATGATCAACAAAAAAAAAATAAAAAATCCATAAAAAAAAAACCTAAAAAAACATACACATTATGAAACATACTGCATCGTGTTTCTGTCGTGTTGACTGCATGATGTAAAAACATTATCGATCGTTGTCATCAATGTGTATGCTTGTTCAAATATCGATATTCGGAATTGGAATCGAGTAGAAGCTAAAAAGCAGCAACGAAAAGGAACGCAACGCAAGAGTCTGTCTGGTAAGTAGATTCCTTTGCTATTCCCCGCTTTCAAAACTACCCTATGTACACTCAGGGCCAGACAAATATACGCCACTTGATACAATCAAATAGGTCCTGCATTCTATGAGTTTTTACCGTTCCTAAAAATAATATAATTCAAGCAAAAAGAATGGAACTGTGCAACATTTATCAAAAATAAAATCAGTTTAACGATGACGTATATGTGTCTCTCTAATTATATTTCGAATTATCACAGAATGCTTGTACCTTAGGTGGAAGCGACACAAATTGCATCTGACACTGGCATAACTGCTTGACTATTTATTTCTCATTTACAAAATATATGTTTGCGTCTGAAGTAGCACTCATGTATTTTGTTGGTAAGGAAACGAAAGAAGAGCTTGTTTTAAGACAATGTTGGATGGCATTTTTGTGTAGCTTTCGCCTTCAATTGTATCACGGCCTTGCCTTAAGAATGGTGTTGGTGCTTAGTTTTGTGGCTTAAAAGCTTCAATGTTGGGGCTGCGTGGTTTATCTGTCCTTAAGTGTACTCGATACATACTAGTCTAGCACTACTTCGAGGAGAAATACTGTAGATTAATTTTGGGCCCTTTACTTATTAGACGGTACAAACGCGGTATCGGTATTCCTGTACTATGAAACAAGAACCGCACACTATATTTCTAACGGTGGCCAACGTTCTTGGTATATCGTAGTACAGGCATCCCGATATCGTGTCGCTTGTACGGCTACCGATCAACCTATACATTGCCAGCTAAAGCTATACAACGCGAGGCCATCTTATTACTGGAAATGTATAGGTTGATTAGTTGCCATGTGAGTATACCGACTTATGAGTAAAGTGCCTTACTAATTTTCACAGCATATTGATAAACTGTAAACTAAAATTATAAATAAGTGATCATTTTCACTGAAGCATTTTAGATTTTGCATCGTTCCGTAGTAACACTTAATAGTAGTGTTTCTATTAATCTAGTGTACATTCTAGCAGTAACCTTCTACTACTTATAATTTTACTTCTAAGATAGGTAAGTAAAAATATTCAAACAAAACAACACCCTTTATTAAATTCTAGCACTACTTGTTGTTAAAGTAAAGTAATCAAGTTGAATTTAAAGTAATAATTGTCAAGTAAAATATGTATTTCAAAATTTTTGATATTTAGTACAGCCTGTTATTAAGCGTCTCAAATATGCAGTTTGAAAAATATATTTTTAGCTATTTCTATTTTGTAGTTAGTTATGGAATTTAAATTTGTTGAGGTAGAAATATCGTAACCTTACTATGTATCCATAATATAATACTGTTATATGTACAGACTACCTAGGTTCAGTATTAGCTGGTCTCGCATTGTACTAGAAGCCAGCCATCGCTTGACTTTCTTATACTGTAAATGTATAGATTAATCAATAGCCGTGTTCTTGATATTTAGTTAACTCACTATTTCGCCTTCTAGTTGGTTATATTCGTAGTAGTACTAAAACTTGACTCTTTGTTAGGAAAATATTATTTGCATCTCTACTATGTGGTTTATATATTTTTAGTCAATTAATAAATATACAGTGAATTTTTCAAGTGGGCCTTCAGGGCTAAATCCGAAAGTATAAGGAATATCAAAAAGTGTTCAAAGGAGTCGCGAGCTCGATTTTGATGAAAACAAAACTGCATCATTGGATTTTAGAAAAAGTAATAATCCTAGCCAGGATTCGAACCCAATGATTTTGAAAAAAGAACACATCCTATATTATTACACCACTCAATAGCGTTGTTATTAAGAATCGATTTCTGGGAAGTAATGTTATACGGAGAACTTAAGGAAAGAGCTATTTTTAACAAAATATTTTTTTATTTAAACTACTTCCTACCTTAGCTCAGTAAATGTTCGAAATGATAGCCATCGTTTTCAATACACAGCCATCGGTCCTGGTTGCCATTTAAACATCTATGGCAGACGTTACGGGTAGTCAAGAAGCCAAAAAGTCTGACAACTAGTCTAGCAAAGAGTATCGTATAACTTCGTGTTCGGTTGTGGAGGTCTGATGACAGTTGCTCCACGTAATGTACTGATATTCAGCTATATCCTATAGACTAGAAGATGATGAAATTGATATTCATTCATCTTCTTCTTGTTACGTAAGTCTCAAACAGAACATCGAAATCAACCTTGTAGTTAAGACTGGTACATTCACAATATTATCAGTATAAATGTTTTTCAAGAGTAACTAAACACAATTTCAACGCTGTAATCTTGAGCCACATTTTTGAGAGTTGAAAAGATGCCAACACGGCGATAAATATCTTATAATATATCACAGTCAGTAGGATAGCTTAGAAGTCGTTAAGAAATCACAATATTAAGGTGGCGTTTCGACACCAACTGCAGCGATAGTGACGTCAGAATGGTGTCTGTTTTTATACATAAAATTAAATTTAAAGTAAATAACAGCCTCTCTATTGTAGATGTTATGTTGTACCGAAAGACAACAACGTGCTATATGATAGATAGATAGAATAAACTTTATTGCACACCAAAAAATAAGACATATAATAGAACATAATTTAACATTAAGACATGTACAATGGACGGCCTTATCGCTAAAAAGCAATGTCTTACAGGCAACCTTTAAAATAGCAGCCCTGTATCTGATACATGTCCTACTGCTGGGCTCGGGCCTCTTGTCACCAGTAGAAGGTTTAGGTCAAAATCCACCACGCTGGCCAAGTGCGAATTGGTAGACTTCACACACTCTTGAGAACTTTTTAGGCACTCTCAGGGATGTAGGTTTCCTCAGGATGTTTTCCTTCACCGTTAGCGATACACACATATCTTTGAAAAGACGAATCTTAACGATTTATTGACCAAGGTGTGTGCCATGGCTTTGTACCTGAGACCTATGACTTCGCAGTCCTACGGTCTCTCAGACGGCAATTGCTGCCTACGTGCTACTTAAACAAAAATAAATGTATTAGTTGCACTGTCCTGGTGTAAGGTGACAACAACCTCTTATATAATTAGCATTTTATGTGGTCAGTTAAATTTACTAAACAAGAATGTATGTTAAAAGAATGTAGTTTCTTGAGTAGTATGTTGATTAAGTAGGTTAATTTTTAAAGGTTACCAATTTAAAGTCATACGTAAGACGCTTAATTCCAGGCTGTCGATTGGCAAAACCCTCCCCACTTACCCCCACAAGTACCTAACACTTGTATTCTCGAATAGGTGATGAGGACACGCTGCCGGCTTCGGGCAACAGCCACGGCGCCAACCACGCTCACCCTGATGACAACCACGTGGCCGCTCCTTCGGAAGACAAGCCGCCGCCGGAGACCAGCCATAAGAAGGAGAAGTCTGTACTGCAAGCGAAGCTCACCAAGCTGGCTATTCAGGTATTTGATCATACCATAAACAGTCTTAAGTAATCTTAAATCCGGTCTATTATTAAAATTTCAGTCGCTCTAATTCCAGGAGCTGTTTCTATCTATTTTTTTTTTACCTATATAAGAATAATATGAAAGTTTAAATTTAAGCCGGATATTTTCATAGTAAGCTGGGATGTCATGAAAAAAGTTAGTAAACAAGTGCAAAAAACGTGATAATTCTATCAAAACAAAATTAGATTCAAGTTTATCCTTTATGTTTAAATAGAAAATCTCTTTTGTTTATTAAATCCCGCTTAGGTTATGTCTTACATTACTTACTTAGGGTTTTGGCGATACAGTTTTTGGGCATTGCCTTTTGGCCAAATCGAAGTGAACGCGTCACCCTGTGTTATTGTTGCTTTAAACATGTTATGTGGCTCGAAAAGTAAAAACAGTAACTAACACTTTATTCATTTCCTAGATTGGTTACGCTGGTTCAACCATCGCCGTGCTGACAGTCATCATCCTGGTCATCCAATTCTGCGTGCACACGTTCGTGATCGAGGGGAAGGTGTGGAAGGCCACGTACATCAACAACCTAGTCAAGCACTTGATCATCGGTGTCACCGTGCTGGTGGTGGCCGTGCCTGAGGGGTTGCCGCTCGCTGTTACGCTCTCACTGGCTTATTCTGTCAAGGTGAGAGCCTACCCTTACGCATCGTCTTAGTATGCACGTGCGGTGTAGTGATTTAAGCGGTCGCCTCGCCGCTTTAAGCAACGCTGGTGCTGTGGGTTCAAGATTCAAGATTCATTTATTCGCAGGAATATGGTACAGTAGATGGTATACACGTTTTAGCAGCCCGACATATTCACCTTTAATAGGCATGCGAATCTTTGTTTAAAGTAGTATACATGGACAATAAAGTAGCACTAACAAACAGGATAACTTATTTTTTACAGGAATAGAATTCATTTAGCGTATAAAAGCACTTTTCAAGTAAGCAAGACTTAAGTTTTCTTTTAAAAAGATGTAAAGGTAAATTCTCTTAAAGTTTGTGGAATGTGGTTAAGTTCGACTCCCACATAGGACAAACCTTTGTATGATTGGATGTTGTAATTGCTTCTGGCGTTCTATCTAATGTAAAAATTTCAAATTTATTTATTCATATACAGACTCTTTGATGTGTCAAGGTTCCTGCACTTATACAAAAATATAACAAGTTGGCCAGTGTTGGCTTTAACATTGTTTTGGTCCTTCGAGCCGGATAATGAGGAGTAATTAGGATGTTTGGTGAAAATACTTTCAAAATGTGTAAAATTGTTTTATATTCAAGGGAAAATCTGATTTATCCAACAGAAAAGATTTACTATAGGAAACTATACAATATACTAGCTGACCCGGCGAACTTCGTACCGCCTTAGCGTAAATTTGATGCACTACTTTATTTTGTATAGCTGACCTATCTTATTTATGCGTACCTATTCAATTTAAACTGGAATCTATAATATCCCCCATATAAAAATGAATACTTTTTTTTTTTTTTGCCGTGACAACCTTGTAGAAAACTTAATTAGAAAACTACAAAAAAAAAATATCAGCCAATTCGGTCAAGCCGTTTTAATGCCAAGTCGTGACAACGGAAAACGGGTTTTCATTTTTATATATATAGATAATAACAGTACTTACATAGACATAGCTCATGTTCATGTTCGACCATTTTAACCTTTGATTGTCTTCCAGAAAATGATGAAAGACAACAACTTGGTCCGTCACTTGGACGCTTGCGAGACCATGGGCAACGCCACCGCCATCTGCTCCGACAAGACGGGCACGCTCACCACCAACCGCATGACGGTGGTGCAGTCCTACATCTGCGAGAAGCTCTGCAAGGTCACGCCCAACTACCGCGACCTGCCGCCGGACGTCGCCGAGACCATGGTCGAAGGCATCGCCGTCAACAGTGCTTTCACGTCTCGGATCATGGTGAGATATATCAGACTATTACTTCCCGTCGGAGGACGTCGAAGGCATATCATATCCGTTAACCTAGAAGATGCTTGATAATTAAAAAAGGAGGCGCCCGTACATATATATTTCCTTCTTTAGACGGTGAACATGCTTAACTATTGATATTTTTTTAATTTATTTAATAAAAGGAGACGCCTTCAGCGCCCCTTATTTCAGCAGCGGGGGTGCTTTAGTGCCACTTAATGTCAGAGACATGGCATGCCATTTCGAGTACACTTCTTCAGTTGGTAGTTTCCCCATTTTTTATTTTTTTTAATACAAATAAACAATTTCGGGCACTTTGAAATTAATTTAATTGCCTTGTCGAGTGTTACATGACTTCTATTGGTGACAATACTAACAGTAATAAAACTTTAATTTCCATCTTTATTCCAGCCTTCTCTAGACCCGACCGGTCCTTCAATGCAAGTGGGTAACAAGACGGAGTGCGCTTTACTCGGCTTCGTGGTAGCACTCGGCAAGAGCTACGAGCACGTCAGAGAGAAGCACCCCGAGGAGTCCATCACCAAGGTCTACACCTTCAACTCTGTGAGGAAGAGCATGTCTACGGTTATCCCCTACAAGGGAGGATACCGACTTTATACTAAGGGAGCTTCGGAAATTGTACTCAAGAAGTAAGTTAATACTCAATACTTTATTGCGTTTAACAAATGTGCGTCTTAGGTGGTGTACGAGCAAACCCGTACAACGCAATAGTTTTAGTTTTATGCTGACATCAACACGCAGCGAAGCGAACAAAATACATACAATCAACACAATAATCAGTAGTTGCAATCAATCGGTTTAATCGCAGGTTTAAATCCTGCCGGTCCCATATGTTTTTCAACTGTTTCTTAGTATAATTTGCTAAGCATAGCTAAATGCTATAAAAATATTCAATTAGAAATAGTTTAAAAATGTTTATGTCCCATTATCATTTTCAACTGTTTCTTAGTATATTACTAAACTACTTAGCTCAATGTAACCGCATTCACATTGTGTTTTCCTTCAAGATGCGCATTCATCTACGGACACGAGGGTCGGCTGGAGAAGTTCACGCGCGACATGCAGGACCGGCTGGTGCGGCAGGTCATCGAGCCCATGGCGTGCGACGGCCTCCGCACCATCTCCGTGGCGTACCGGGACTTCGTGCCCAGCAAGGCGGAGATCAACCAGGTATATGTTACTTCACTAAGTACCTACATCATCACAGGCAACTGTAAGCACAGTGAGCAGTTGAGTGTAAAATAAATAAATAAATAAAATCACTTCATGGATGGCAACTCAAAATAAAATTTGACTTAGCCATCGACACGACGAAGAAGAATAAAATATTTATATATTTTTAGCATGTTCTGATGAGAGCACACGAGTTTCTCACCAGCTCTTCTCATAATGCAATACCCATCGGAGCTGGTACTTGGATAGATTTTAATCTGATTCTAAACAGTTTGATTAAAATTAATCTAAACCCTGGTTATTAAAATCTTTGTAATTAGTATTTTTTATAAAAAAAAATTTTTTGTAATGTTTTGACGTGTTCAAGCGCCGCCTGGGGCCTAGAAAAATAAATTAAATAAATTAATTATTTGAATTTTGTTTTTTTTTTTAGCACGGTTGTCGTAGTAGTTAAAGTAGTCGCAATTTATTTTTTGATTTTACCTTAGAAAATCACCAATTTTCAAATTCTAAATACTTTATTTATGTTCTAATATTTAAAATTAACTAACGAAATGTTTATTTGAACAGGTGCACATAGACCAGGAACCGAACTGGGAAGACGAGGACAATATCGTGAACAACTTGACTTGCTTGTGCGTCGTTGGAATTGAGGATCCTGTCAGACCAGAGGTAAGGGAGACTTCTTTATTGCAGCAATCTTACTGAACATAGTAAATAAAGCATAGCAAGCATATTTCAAAAATTCTTGAATGGCGTTCCTGTTCCTCCTGTTTGCGTTACATTTCCTATCTTCAGTAGGAAACGGGCAAAAGAAAGCCAGATTTAATGGTAAAACTGTTATTTCTGTGCCAACCATCTCTTGCGCGTATGAATTCGCTAGGATTGCTTTTAAGCATTTGAATGTCTCAATTTGCTGTTTGGCTATGCGGTCATTAACGATATTCCTCATTTCAGTTTCATTAGCCGGTTACAATTGACGACTAAGTATTATTTATGTTAATGTAGGTACCAGAAGCCATCCGTAAGTGCCAGCGCTCCGGCATCACAGTCCGCATGGTGACGGGAGACAACGTCAACACGGCGCGCTCCATCGCCGTCAAGTGCGGCATCATCAAACCCACCGACGACTTCCTCATCCTGGAGGGCAAGGAGTTCAACACACGGATCCGGGATGCTAATGGCGAAGTAAATACTAGTTTATTAACTGTACAAAAAAGAAGTATAATTTTTTACTAACAGGTAATACCTTGTTCACCTAGACGTCGACGATTCCCGGGTTGGGCAAGTGTTATTTGGGATTATACTGTCATAAATTTCTGAGCACGGAGTTGGAATGTACCTAAACACAACAGGTTAAGTGTCGGTATTATACACCTGTGCAACACCTATCTGGGTAATATAGGCGTGATGATAAATGATAAAAGTAGGGCCTTAGAATAGTACCCTGTGATACACCCATTTAAAAATATGGTTAAGTACATATTATTGTATCAAATTCAACTGTAATATTTATCTTCAATCTAAATGTCAACTATATAGACTGTTGTAGCTCTAATAAGTTTACTTTACTCAGATACTTACTTACTTTCTTAGATATTCTTATATGCAATGTAGTCAAATGCTCTGCACTAAATACTTTATCATCCGATTTTGCTCATAGATACGTATAACTTCATCATCTGCCCAGGGTTTTCTCAATCTCTATTGAGGTCAGCTTCTAGTCCTGACTGTTTAAGTTAAATATCAGAGATTTTATGTACAATGTGCTCAAATTCCTAACAACACGTCTAATACCTTCCGACTAACTGAGGAGTCACGTAATGACGGAACATACAGTTGAAAAATTTAGGTTCCTGGCCAGAGCGACTGTAGCTTAGTGATTAAAGCGGTTACCCGGGTTGCAGAGGTTGCAGGTTCAAATTCTGCCGGTGCCATAATTCTTTCAACCCTTAGTTTAAATGAGCAAATTTGAATGTTTTACTTTTTTGTCACAGGTACAACAGCACTTATTAGACAAAGTATGGCCGAAGCTGCGAGTATTAGCCCGGTCTTCCCCAACGGACAAGTACACTTTAGTGAAGGGAATGATTGAGTCCAAGGCATTCGACACCCGCGAGGTGGTGGCGGTGACGGGAGACGGCACTAATGACGGACCGGCGCTCAAAAAGGCTGATGTTGGATTTGCTATGGTGAGAATATCAAGTTTCTTTTTTTTTTCATTTATTCGCATAAAATGTATGTAACAAAGATGGTTATTTGTGTCCACAATACATTTTGCCGTTTTTCAGCTTGCTAATATACAATCTTAGAATTAATTATTATCAGTAAATAACAATTATAATGATTAAGCATAGCAAATTAATTATTAGAATACAATCATTTTCATTAAAGATTGTGAATTAATTATTAATAGTTTTATTATATTATATTAATAGTTTTGATGTTTGAGTGTCTGCTATATATTATTATGTATAAGTGTGAGTCACTTTGCCAGGAAATATCAGATTAATCAAATAAATAGTTCTAATACAGGATTTATGCGACATAGCCACATTTATTAAAACCACAGATTCTAGACGTGGTAACCAATTTAAGAAAAAAAAAGTTTCGTTTTCCGAACAAATTGAATGATCTCTTTTTCCGCATCACATTTTTGACCAGTGGAAATGGGGTACCTATCATAGAATCGAAAAATGTTTGACCTAATTTCATTCCATCTAAAACTTTTCAACTATTATCTTATCATTTTTTTTTTACTTTAGCGAAGTCGCGTCTGCCACTGATTCCGGAAATGTGATCGGTTCCCGGTGGGGATAAAAACTGCCCATGTATAAAAAGTGTGATTTCTATAACAGTCGCATTCAGCATGATGAAGTGTCTACTTATATTTAACGTCCGAATGGCGGAGTGGGTAGTGTACTTGCTTGCTACGCTGAGGTTGCGGGTTCGATTCCCGCTCAAGACAAATCTTTGTGTGCATGAACATGGGAGTTTATCTTGGTCTGGGTGTTTCTATGTATTATAAGTATTTATTTACAAAAAAAGATATGTATTAGTATCAGTTATTTTAGTACCCAGAGTACAAGCTCTGCTTAGTTTGGGACTAGATTACACTGTGTGATATTTATTATATACGAAGAATGAACTCAAAATATGTCGTTTGCAATGTCTATGAGCAGTTAACTAGCAAAGAATGTTTAAAATTCCAGGGTATCGCCGGTACAGACGTAGCCAAGGAAGCGTCAGACATCATCCTGACGGACGACAACTTCTCATCAATAGTGAAGGCCGTGATGTGGGGTAGAAACGTGTACGACTCCATCGCCAAGTTCTTGCAGTTCCAGCTCACCGTCAACGTCGTGGCCGTCATCGTCGCCTTCATCGGTGCCTGTGCGATACAGGACAGTCCTCTTAAGGTAATATATACATTTTAAACAAAAGTTACACATGCACTCTTAGACACTAAAAAAAATCACAGCATCCATGACAAAAACGACATAAGTCCCAAGAATTGAGTTCTTACACTTGACACCCCTGCTCTCTAAAGCTTCAGTTTCCTAGGAAAGCGGTGTGGAATAATGCGACCGTAATATTATTACTGTGCCACGATTAATATGTAATACGTTAGTTGGATCACCGCTCTCTAGGAAACCACTACATTTGTTTTACATAGGCAACGTTTTAGTGACATCATTGTACCGTTATCTTTACGACCGCATTATTCTACACCGCTATGCTAGGAAACCGAAGCTTTAGAGGGTGTCAACATAGAAACGTCAAAGACAAAAGAAAATGACGTTTCTGTTGATAAATACGTCATATTTGTACCAATTTGTAAAGACTCTTTTTATTGTTTAAAAAAACGACGCCAGCACTAGGAATAACTCCTGTGTTGCGGGGTTGTTCGCAAACATTCATTTCACACACACAAAGTACACCCAGAGTAAGACGGGGGGGGGGGCAGATCCCATCCCAGAGGGACAAATCTTTGTGTGATTCACAAAGATTTGTCCCGGGCTGGGATCGAACACACAACACCAGCTCAGTTAAAAGCGGGCGAGGCGTTTGCTTTAACCATTACACCCACCGTGCACTCAAAGACTGGACAACCACGCTAAGGAGACAGGTCTTCGCGGGCGATAAAATATCTCAATGTATTTAGTAGGTTAGCTAACGACGCTATTTTACTCAGAAATTGTCGAGCAATCCAACTAATTTTCAAAATGAAAATGCAAATGAAAATATTTATTAAGGTCCAAAGAAAACAATGAGACACATACATTCAGTATAGAAAGAAAAAACAAATAAATACAGTAATTTGAAAGGCTGTATGCCCCAAAGCAAAAATTGCCCTAAATGGGAATTAGTTCAGCATTTGCCAAACTAAAGCTTGGCGCTGGTTTTCAACCAATTCCCCAGTGACTACACGGATTTTTATTTTATTTTATTTTATTTAATAAGCACACCAACTGTATAATTACACAGAGCCATACAAACTATTATAATAATGTACAGGTAAATCATATAGTAATTACACAAATCACAGGCATGCATTACACTCAAACATTTTCTCTTTAGGAGACTACAAAAATAGAAATATTAAAATTAATTACTAATTTTATTATGAAATTAATTATTTTATATTATTAAATTACTTATTTTATATTATTAAATTAATTATATTATATGACAATATGTTACTTATATAATAAATAAATTAAACAAACAAAATAAAAGAAACAATGATGAAACATAAATACAATTATGGCGTGTATGTACAACATAAAATAAAACGTAAAAATAAAATCATAGCAGAAAATCACTGGCAGTTTTTGAGTTTATGGTCTTTTTCTGATCCGCAGGCAGTACAAATGTTGTGGGTGAACCTGATCATGGACACGCTAGCGTCCTTAGCGCTGGCCACGGAGATGCCCACCCCGGACCTGCTGCAGCGCAAGCCTTACGGACGAACCAAGCCTCTCATCTCCCGGACCATGATGAAGAACATCCTGGGGCAGGCCATCTATCAGCTGTTCATTATCTTCTCGCTGTTGTTTGTCGGTACGTACACATCCGCTACAAATTGTCATAGTTTGACCCACGATAACCTATAGTAAGGCCAACCAGACGAGATAAAAAATGTAAACAAATGTTCAGGGGTTCAAAACATTTTTATTTGAATAAATTATTATTGTTGTGGATTGGGTTGAGGTAAAGAAACCAGGCGAAAAGGAAATAAATTATATTAAGAAAATAGGAAATAAACTAAAGAAACACTAGATAACTAAAAGACTGACAAGGAACTTATATTGTCAAAAACATAAAAAATATAACATAAATATATTAAAACTAAGTAATAACAGCAAAAATCAAAAATAAAACTAACAGAAACGGAATAATAACAACAAAAAACCATGCAAATACGGAGACGAAAAAATATGTATCACTTCCAACGCAATCCAAACAGGAATGAACTTGATCACAAAATGGCGGACCAAATGTTGACAACTGCGGTACTGACTGCTTTCCTGTACCACGAAACACAACGACAGCTGTTGTCGATCAATTGACGTCAACTGCGCGTACGAATGATAAGGACAGAGATAATAATCCCTCGCTATCGCAATGTAACTCAGTAACGGTCCGTTTGTTTACATTCTTTATCTCGTCTCGTTGGCTATACTATACTTTTTTGACCCCACGCTAAACCTTACAAAATTAAATTCGTAATAACCAGGTTGTCATCTATATCAAACTATGAACATCTTTTCATCTCTATTATTGTATTCTGATATGTAAAAAAAAAATAAGGCGTCTACAAGGTAGACATAATCGTTCAAATGTCGCGGATTATAATCCCCAACTTTTTCAATTAGTATTTTAGAATATTAAAAACCCTAGGTTGCTGCCTCCCATAGCCTGTCTCAATCGTTGAAAACAAATCAACAAAAGCTATATAATAATATTTCTAGTATGTATATAGATCTAACTTGCAATAATATAATTAATAAATTAAAATAACTTACTTAAGTACAACATTTATCTGTTGTACAGCAGATTAAAAACCAAATATTGTTAGGTCGTCCATTACTTTTTATAACACACAATTTAATTTAACCATATTTCACGTTCGCAGGTGACAGGATACTAAATATCCCTTCAGGGCGCGGCCAGCAGCTGTCCTCAGAACCCACTCAGCACTTCACCATCATCTTCAACACCTTCGTCATGATGACTCTGTTCAACGAGATCAACGCGCGCAAGATCCACGGCCAGAGGAACGTGTTCCAGGGGCTCTTCACCAACCCTATCTTCTATTCTATATGGATCGGGACTGCACTCTCACAGGTAAAACGGAACGTTATTATTATTATTATTAGTTCACGTCGACCTCCGTGGGTCTATTGTGATTGTAGCCTCATTATAGACTCTCCTTTAGGCCAATAGCCTCCATAAATTGGAGCAGACGGCCGATCGGCAGTGACTTGACATCATCCGGATCCAAGATATGGATCAGTGGCTCGCAGTCGCAAAAAGGGAACGTTAGGGATGTATCACTTATAGGTCATCAGAAGAAAAATATACAGGACAGGTTTATTTGTCCGGTCAGGAGTGTGCGACCCCGGTGCAAGCAAGCGGAAAGCAATTCGCCATCGACAGCGAGCTCATCCTCACACACTTAAACAAATATCGTCGCGCACAGTGCGGTTCGCGAGGAATTTTCTCCCACGCACGATAAAGTTGTGGAATGAGCTCCCTGCCAAGGTTTTTCCAAGAGAATACAGCATGGGGTTCTTTAAAAAGAGTGCAAATAGGGTTTTAAAGGGTCGGCAACGCACGCGCGATGCCTCTGGCGTTGCAAGTGTCCATAGGCTACGGTAACTGCTTACCATCAGGCGGGCCGTATGCTTGTTTGCCACCTAAGTGGAATAAAAAAAAAAAAAATGGTAGGTGGTATCAGTTTGACAGGCGACCAATAGGTTGAGAAATATTTCGTTTATTCCTCATCCTATTGGCCTGAAGGCGTGTGTTCTTGACACCACCCACTCTGCGCGAACACTAGGGTGAACTACATGGACCGTTGGAATAAAACGACAACGGTCTTAGAAGACTACTTTAAATGTAAATTCCAGTTTGAAAAGACAACCTTTGCAAGCAAATATCCGTTTATTATACCAAGATCATCTGTCTAGTACTGATCAAAAGATTCTATAGAAACGATCCAAGTTGAAAAAGTCCGAAATTTTCAGAAGTATATCCCATACATTTTATTTTATGGAAATATATTATACAGTTTTTTCTCGATTTAAATTTTTTTTAGTTTACTTGTCAGTATAACCAAATATGAAAACCTTATACATTGCAATTCCAGGTGGTAATAATCCAGTTCGGCGGCATGGCGTTCAGCACGGCGGGTCTGACGATAGACCAGTGGCTTTGGTGCCTGTTCTTCGGAGCCGGCACCCTCGTGTGGGGACAGCTCGTCACCACCATGCCCACTAGGAAAATACCCAAGAGACTGTCGTGAGTATACCTCCATGGAAACTCCAGACTGAGTATAACACCATAAAAAAGTACAACGACGCTTGCAAAATTCAACCGAGACGAACATGTGAAAAAGATGCAATTAAATTTAAAATTGTTTTAGTCGTAAATTGCCTTATTAACACACCAGTTATAAGTCGAAGGATATAATAAATTTTAACCCCTACATGAAACCTAACCATAACACGAGAAATGTCGGTGAATGTTAACCGCCATCTTGCTTGACCAGATGGGGCCGAGGCCAGCCGGACCCGGAGACGATCCAGCCCGGCCCCGACTACGACGCGGACCTCGACAAGAAACCCCGCGCCGGACAGATCCTGTGGATCCGGGGACTCACGCGCTTGCAGACGCAGGTACGCACGGGGGGCAAGGGGAGGGGTGGAAGGGGGCGAAGGACGGGGGTGAGGTGTGCTTATGGACGTGCTACTGAAATATTATAGAAATGAAAAGAAAATTTGATAATTCAGTTAAATCAGAGTGTCAAGTGGAGTCTGATTTAAAAATAATATGGAGAAACTTCTTAAAGGTTTCTACCCAAAGGCGTTTGGATCACTTAAAAACAAAATATGTGACCTAGACGATTAATATAAAAAAATATATATCAATTGTTTTATTTCAAAAGAGAGACGCGTTCATTTAAAAGACTGAAATTTCTTGATTTACTTAGAAAATATAATAATTTTACAATAAGGCTTTAATAGTGATGAAACAAAACTGATTTGGACTGAATAAAATGTTTAACAAATCTGTGATTTAAAAACTTGTCTAAATTAAATTGAAATAGCTATCTGATTTTAATATTATGAAATATATTAGACTGAAATATAATTAAAGCAATGCCATAAACATACCTCATGGGCCCTAATATTCGTGGGAAAAAGTCAGGTCTCTGTTGATATCTGTTGGGGCATTATGGTAATAATTCCTGTTAAAAATACAAAAAAAATCTTTGCCATTTTTATATGGAACTATTACAAAATAGGACATACATTTTTGGGTCAATGTTGGGGCAAATTTTTTTATAAAATTTATTTACATCTGAATTTTTTAGGTGTAAGTAAATTTTTTTTAACTGCAAACAATAGTCATGTTTTTTTTTTTCATTTATATAAATACTTTGACTGTTATTTGCAGTATATTTTTTACTGGCAGTTTTTTATAAAAATTAATTATTAATTTTTTGGCAAAAAAAATCTTAAAGTCACAAAATTTTGTATAAAGCTGTCAATAAATATCTCATGGGTGACATCATTATGATATAATCGGCAGTGATCCAAACAAAAATTTAAAAAAAACATGATGAAACTCCATGACGTTATAATAAAAAACAATATTTCAGCACGTTTTTAATAAAAGTTGGTATAATAGTAAAAACGTGCTAATACCAAATTGCAAAAAGTACCAAAATAAAAAAAAGACTAAATAAAAAATATCTAGGAGTGGCAGAATTACACGTTCGAGTTTACAAAAAGAGGGATAAGTTTTGAGTTTACAGCTACATATAAACAAATATATAATATATTATATACAGCAAAGTCAACAGGTCAACACTGCGGATACCTTGGGCATCCTAAACGCTAAGTCTACGATATATTGTCCTTATTATATATACTTTTACTATTTTTGCATACAAACGAATATAACCACCATTTTTCAATTATATGCATCCATATACAGAATAATATCGTCATAGAGACTATAGAGAATACGCTGATTCATTTTTATATTACACATTTTAATTTATTCGTACAATAAGCCGGTATTTTTCACAGTACGAGTCGAAACAAAAAAAAACTATTTATATTATCAAAATAATAAATACACAAATAATTATTTCTTCGCAATAAATTCGAATTTCAAAATACTACTTTAAATTTTGTTTTTATTATTTCACTTATTTATCATTTTCTATTTACTTTTTCTGTTTACGTCTTGTATGTTTCGTTTCATTCTCCTATTCTTCAGTTATTTATCGAAACATTTTATTTTATACCTACACAGAGAAACACTTTACAAAGTAATAAATTGTAGTTTACGCTATTATTATTTTTGGCCCATAATTAACGTAGTTACCTAACACTTTGTTCGTTAGCTGATTCATTTAAAGACATTTTTATTATAATTAAACTAAAAAAATGAATAAGCAATCGAGCATATTTAGATTTTTATTTATCCAAAAATCTATTTTTCATTTAACTTCTTTAGTACCTGGTTTCATGACACTATGTATTGTTATATACTGTTTACTGTTACTATATATATATGTATACTTCCTCTCTTCTACTGTCATGAGACCGGGCTCCCACTAGTTAGTCCGCGAGTACTTTGCATGCCCGCAGTACAGTTTGACGCTTCCAGTTTTATTTCATTTGACTATACCTGAGTTGACTGTCCGCCCTCCCACTATTGGCATGCTCTTGTAGGCTGTGACAATGTTACTTATCCCTCAGTACCTTCAAACAGTGAATATGACTACTCCGATACTATTTCGATATAATCAATAATACCTACTCAACATCAACCACATCGCGGTATGAATATGACTATCTCTGTCTTTCTATCTTTTATTTAACTCTAGTCATACTGACTGTTTGATTTATTTGACTATTTCTGTTTTATTTGTCTGTTTTTTATTTTTGATTTTGACGAATAGTATTTTTGCTTGTGAATCGCCAACCCGTTACTCCCGCTACTCTCCCTGCTCTGTAAGAGCGCCGTATACATGAACCTGGAACCAGGCCGCACGGCGTACCGACTAACAACGTTACCGATATTAGATCTAGCAGTAACTCCAATCGAGTTGGATCCGACCACTCGTTTATCCACTTAGTTGATTATTTTAATATTATTTTGTACCGAGTTGTGTTCAGTTACTGCTAATGAAAGATCGATAATATCTCTTGAGTGTGGAGTGGATTTTTCTTATAAAGTAAATACGATCCGAGGGCATGCCGCGTGTGCTCGCATACTAACATAAAGTTAACTGTATACGGTCGAACCTCTCTTTCCTTTGCCGTTGTGTTGTTGTCAGTGTTTTATGTTTGTTGTTTTGTTTTATTTTGTGTTTTTTTTTTGTTTTTGTGAATGTTGTCCCCTAGTGGCGTAAAGTCGGAGTGTTTGTCAGTCAGGTGGGTACGCCACTGGCGAGGAGGCCACCATCAGTAGATTTGCATTGCCTTGCAGTTGGACAATTGCCTTCTTTGTGTTAATTTGCGTAAGTCGTTAGGCTTGATGTAGTGTCCATATTATTGTAATTGTATATAGAGATGCTCTATGCAGCGTACTCGGTAAGTATAGTATGTATGTAGACCAAAATAACCAGTTTAAATTTTCGTTTCAAAAAAATTAACAGAAAAACCGTGATTTTGTTCAGCTTTCTAACTTTTTCGACGATAGAAGATTGTGCAAATATCAATTATTTTTAATTAAAAAAAATATTAATCAACTTTCAAAAAGATATTTTCACAATACAATCCGTCAAAATGTACTAAAAACTCGTATAATATGTTCCTCCTTGGCTCCTAAATAGATGTTTTAACAAACACGATAACAAGGCATGGTAGAGATAGAGTAAGTGCCAGCGGGTAGCGAGCCACCACCATACACGCCATGGACTCGATCCATAGCATCTGATAGCGATAGCTCCGGCCACTAGGTGTACCGTCCGGACATCCGGTCCTCCGTCCCTGCGTTGCGTAGGCTTAGAGTAGTCGCCAGTCTTCAGGGTAGCAAGGCCTCGAGTCGACCCCATCTTTATTTTAATTTCCATTTTTCTTCATTTAGTTATGTTTAGTTACCTCCGATTGGCACTCTTCCGGTCATATTCGTATCACGTGACACTGGCCCTCGCGGCTCATACACGCATCCAAATACACGATACACAATATTCCGTTTTTTCGTTTGTTTCCTCAACTTTTGTTTTAATAAAGGGTCTGTTTCTCCGTGTTGGCCTGCTTGCCTCGGACAGATATGGAACTGTTCTGACATCATCATCTCACACACTGCTCTGTTGCCGAACACTTCTGTGGTAACTCACAACCAATCACACAGAATGTTGCACTTTACTATATGTTGTTATTAATTGATGACTAAATAAATTGAAATTTAAATTGTGCCCTTGGATTGACCCAATGACTAATCAAACCCATTCCAGGCTGAAAGTAATTTGACTGTTGTTGATTAATTGATTCGCACCGAGCGTTGCACAAGCTCGCTGCGAGTGAGTGAGCGATGACGTCACGCTGGCGGTGCCACATCTGTCCGGCGCATAGTACATAGGGTGTGGTGGCATTAGGACGGTGTCGAATGGGGCGTGGAGCCGCGCGTCGTAGAGAGATGTTGTTGGCAGCCCCGGCCCGTGCTGGAGACCGAGGTGTAGTGGCGGGCGCGGCGCCTGGCGACGCGCAACACCCGACGGACGCTCACGGTACACTGCCCCTGCACTAGTGCTCTCCGCCCTCCGCCTCCCGTCTCCGCTGTCTCCGCTGTCTCCGCCACCCCTCCCTAGCTTAGCCGTCGATAGTCGAGTGGAGTGTCGTTAGCTAGCGTAGAGTTGCATCGTCGGCGGCTAGGAGCACGTAGTCGTTGTTGTATGGGGCTCGCATGGCGCCCTCACGGACACGCGGTCTCTGAATACAGACACGTAAGAACATCCACACCACACTCGGTCGGTACGCGGGGCGGGCGTTGTCACGGTGGTTGTTGCAGCTGCGCGTGGTGCGAGCCTTCAAGTCCACGCTGGAGGACCTGGAGGAGCGGCTGTCGGCGCACAGCGCGGCGGGGCTCCGCTGGCGGCTGCGCGCGGCGCCGCAGGACATCGCCTTCATCGACGCCGACGACGCGCCCGGCGCCGCTCGCACGGAGACCACCATTTTCTGAGGCTCGCCCCGTCGTCACTCGCCCGCCGCCGATCGTACTTAACGCTTCTACCGCGACCCGCGCTCCCCTCTCGTTTCTGTCTCGATCGTGTTCGCTCCGTACGTTAATCCGATCGATTCTTAATTAAGTGTAAGCATTTTTAATAAGTGTTGAAATTTTAGCCGTAGGTAGGTAAGAGTACTAGACGTCGTTAGCGGCCCGACCGATCGTGCCTGCGTCGCACTGCCGGAGTTTCGTACGAACGTTTCATGTTTGAGTAGACGATTGAGCGTATCGCAGTCGGGACCCCGTTTCGTACGCGTAGGATACGAATTCCGCAAACCTTGTAAATGATCGAACACTGCTATTTTAGAGATGAACGTATTTGTACATAACTTGGAGATCTTCTACTCTTTTTATGAATATCGGAGCAGTGATATTTTGTATAGATAGCTATATAAATCAAAATGGTGAAACTCCAATTTAAAATTGTAAACTTTTTAATATCCTTGAACTTCGAAATTTTATGAAAAAATACGAGTAAATTATAAAAAAAAAATACTTTTTAAAGTTTTCAACTTCTCTTATTAGCTTTTTGTGTAAGTAGTTTGTTATGAGAAAATATTATAATGAGATTATGAGGGTACTTGGCAGCTTGTGTGTTTTGTTTCATAGTAAATTTTGGGACCACTTTTAACCCCGTTCTATCTACGAACTATATCAAATCTGCCTTCAATCGCGTTGTTCATCGGAGCGGTCGTCCGACTGAGATTTAATATTATGAATTATTCCCTAAGTAACGCCTAAAGTTTAGTATGAATGAGACACTTCACGCTTTCTTAAAGAAAACAATGTGCTCTAAACAAAGTGTATCTTTCAACCAACAACTTGGTATTTGCGAAATGTTACGAGATACTATTTACATTGAAGAATAAATTTTGAAGCAAATTCCTTAGCATTTTCTTTCGCCACTAATAGTTATATGGTGGGGCCCGCCGATCTTTAGCCGAATCGCTCTATTTCAGATGTTGACGGTAAGTGTAGGTCTGACTACATAGGGACGACTTTTGTAAGTATAGACAAGGATGTATGTATTCGTAGGTACACGTTGAGACATTGATTAGAGCATGGAAGTGGTGTCTGCACTTGGCTGCCATCGACTCCGGCCCGCGGCTAATTGAATCATTGCAACCGCTATTTGGTTATACGCAACTAAATGTTACCTAATGCGTCGTGTTAAGGTACATTTTACAATTCAAATGTTGCTTAACCAAATTGTTTTAGACCCGTTTTTTAACATCAACTGTTGGCTTTGACACCTTGTAATGTAATATCAGAATAAGTGTAGATTTGTACTTTATTATTTTAACCTACACATTTTTTTACAAAATTGCTTAAATGATCATTCTAATTTTAAATTTTAAACTCGTTTAAAATGAATCTTTAGAAAAATTTTACACCATTTGAGACCGTTTTGAACTATTGACGCAAAAATATTGATAACAAATTGGATCAATATTTTATTTTAAAACGTCATGACAGATCACAATCGTGGTTTTGATTTGATTATGTGTAAATCAACACTGTATCTGTATCAACTTGTATTTTTACTGAAATATTTTGTAAATCAAAGCCAATATTTGTACATTCACCCAGTTTATAGTATTTTTAATATAAACAGCATATGATTCAATAAGTCGCTGACGTACACCGATAAAGGTGAGAGCGCAGCGGCCATTTTGTGTCGTCGCTAAAACATAATGGCCGCTCCACTAGTTTGTAAGTACCGAGCATATTACGGTGTAAATGTATATTTTTTGGTACAAAATGTTGTTTCTGTTTTTATTTTTTATTATTTTTGCTTCGCATTTACAGTGTGGTCATGCTTACGTTACAGTGTTATGCATGTAAACAGATGTCTGTGAGTATTGCACAATTGTATTTTTTTTTCTTTATTTATAAGTAGATTGTACAGAGTCTCTGATAATATACAAACTTTTTTATTGAAATAGTGTTCATTATATTATCAGATTCTCGAAAAAGGTTTTATATCCGAATTTTTTCATTTTTATTACTGTAACAGTTCGCCATAGAACAAAAAATGGTTTTTATATACAACCACAATAACTACAAAACTTTTAACACTGTAGAATATAAGCTGATAAAGTATTTACATAAAACTAAATCAACGCATAAATTTCTCCACTTTTACACCAAAACTAGTAAACTAAGTAATATTATATTTAATATTTTAAAAATAAAATAAATAAAACAAAACGGCTCTTACATTATCCACTTAATTTTTATTTTCATTAACTCGGTTGTGTATGTACTTATGTAATAAGTTGATTTTGGTAATTCTTATTTATTTTTGAGTTTTACTGTAACAGTACGTGTAATGTTAAATAATACATACTTAACCGTCACTATAAACCACTATAGTAATTAAAACTCATTATAATAAAAGTATTTATTTGACAAAAAGTTGATATTTTATTTAGTTCCTTACCACTGAAACGCGATGCAATATCACGAGTAGCTCACATACCGGATTACTTCTGATTCTGAGTAGCAGTAGACCCACACGGTATTCCAATATTTTAGTATTTATTTATATATTTATTTAGTATTTGCTACTGGATGCCCTCGACCCCAGCAAGTGAATGCCCCTTTCCTAGTTCAGTTAGGCACTGACTAACGAAACTGCTTTCTAAAATTTTCATAGTATTTTCTATAGCTACAACTCTTCACTATCGTAGTTGTGGTGTTCTAAAGCCAAATGAGGATCAGTTCTTAAAAAATAAAAATAGTCTATGATCGTTTGATTTTGGAATGCCATAGGCAATCTTCCACGTACTTAGTATTGGCAACAAAGCAGTTTGGTTACGCGACCGCGGTAGGCATAGAGGGATGCGCGCGACACTGACACGTCCATGATATTGTTTTGCAGCAAAAGGCGGACATTTTGGCCGGTCGCAGGATATTTGTCAATAATTATTTGGCGGAGCACCGAAGGATCAGCGTGCAATCAGGCGGCAGCTCCCTGCCCGCCCTCAGCCCCGTATCGCATCAGAGCGATGACTAGACCCCCAAAACATACCAAATACCAAAAACTAATTAAAATACTGCCATTTAAACAATATAACGAGATAAACATTATATTCTAAACATTTTAAATACCGTCAACATTTCGCTAAATTTTAAACAAACATTTTTGGAATCCTTAAAATGTAAATGCAGTAGTTAAGAATTGTTTAAAAATATAAGATATATTAGTCTATTCCCAAAAATAAAATATATTAATTAGATTTATATGATAACTATGGTGCACCATTATTTAGATGGAGTATATTAGAGTTTGAGCAAAGTTATTTTATGACCGGTATATGAGGATATATTAAAAAGTTTCATATATAACTAACGTACTTCACTTTTCTGTAAATATCTAAATCTTTGAACACTACTTTTCTTGTAATTAATATGTCTAAAAATAACTGTTGTGTGTTAAAAATAAAAAGTATATAATACAAATAAATTCATGTGCCATTTTTATATATAAAAATAACGAACAATTTGTGCTATTCAAGTGCTTTTATAAACGTTTTTAATGATAAGATGATATTTAAATTTGCTTGTTATTTTTTATTTGTTTGTGTTTTTGGAAGAATGCGATTAGATGTGGATTTTGATATTTAGTGTTAGATATGTGTCTGTTTGATTGAGCTCGTTGTGTTTTGTCCAGTAGAGATTCGAACCGTCGTGGCACACGTGACGCACGTGGCACACGTGGCACGATGCAAAACACGACCGCTACGTTCATCCCATAGACATAGTACAAAACAAGACAGTAGAACTGTATGCATATGTGTGCACAAAATCGATAGTTTTCTTTTCAACCTGCATGCACCGACTTATACAATCTGTGTTTTCTTTTTCAAGTATAGCGATAACGACCCGCACGATAGAATCGATAACTCGATAGCTATCGCTGAGACGTTACCGCCGTACGACACTTCTACACTACACAACTTTCCAATACTCTCTCGTCTTCCATTATCTACCATTTTCTTTTCTTTTCTATCCTCCAAGGTATCTCAAGCAAATTTAATTATCATTCCAATGTTTTGTGGTAAATAAAGTTTAATATGTTTAATATGTTAAGTACATACTAAATATTTAATAATTGTGTATTTGATTGGTAAAGTTTAAATGCACCACATGTAGAGACTAAACCATTGCCTGCAACGTCAGTGTAAGACTTAGGACGTATAGAGTACTTATACATACAAATATTAATTATAATTAACTATGGATTACTCGTGTCTTGGTGTACACCAAACCTTAGATGTAAAGAATACTAAATACGTTTTTTCAAAAGTTTACTATTTACGCTTTTAGTAGATGCGTACACGCATATAATAGTGTTTAAATCACATAAAAGTAAATAAATAAGAGCATAGTAAAGCATGATCGCTATTCGTACCTTCTGAAACGGTACGACACTGGTACTGTTGTAAAACTCGTCGTTATCTATAACGCTTTATTCTCTTTACCTTTAGTAATAAAGTATCTATACTCCAAAGTAACTTTGATTTCACCCGGCCACATTGTGGAGAGCTGCAATAACAAGGTAAAATTGCAGTTGGGAACATTTGATGTATCGATGTTTCGTCATTTGTTTGTTGTTCGGTCCCTCAAAGGCCGATGTATGTCGTACGGTCTAGATCGATGTTAGAACGCTTGGCGCTTACACGCTGTTCGATATGTAGCGTAGAACTGCAGTATAAATATCTACAGTGGTTTCACTATACGTGTGAACGTCTCATTCGTCACAACTCGTCACATACCTGCTGTTTGTGGCCTGTGTGTGACGAATGCTCGCGATTGCCACGTTCGAGTATGACTACTGTATACAATTTACACTGTGGTAGGATTAGCTCACCGTATAGCATGATAGACTAGCGTCACTGCGTATGTGGTCAGCATACTGGCTGCGTCACCATAAACGCAAGCATAAATAAACAAGGTAAATAACTTTTTTGACAAATTCGCACTTTAGCTTTCAGGTTTTCTGACACTGTATGTCCCACATATGCATTGACTGTATATATGCAATATATAGCGCTGAGCTTCTACTAACCGTCACGCTAAACTACATATATGTAAATAGAACACATGAAAATATATAATCACGAATACAAAGATGTTTAGGTATCATGTAGTGGTAGTTTCACGACTGTCATATATGTATGCTTCTGTATATAGTTGTATATAGCTTGAATAGATTTGTTCAGTATAAGGATAGGTAGAATATCTGGTATGTGAGCAACTACGTCGATACAACAATACTATGTGTGTGCTTCACTAGATATAGCTCGCATGATGACAACAAACACTCAAACACAGATGTGTACTCGACACGAACACTAAAACACGACACTCACGCACAAAAACAAATACACAAAAACACACAAAACATGATTATTTTAAACAAACGATCACGAACCGCTAAAGGACCCAAATAGGATAAGTGTTTGATGTTAAATGTTCAAATGTTGTTATTTCTTTTTTTATTTCAATTTATTTTTAGTTTCTTTTATTTCTTGCGTTTTTTCAAAAGATGGATGTTACGGAGCCCTGGATGGAAAATGTATAAAAAGTGTAGTTATAAGTGCACACCCCATGAATGTGCTTCTTAAGGTACCTAATAGGATGTACCCTGCGTCTTATACTTTTTCTATTTACTGTGTATCTATTTATATATTCTTCTTCTATAATGCTCAATGCTTCGCGAGGCACACTGCTTCGTATAGTCCCCCTGATAAACTTCTGTATTTTCTGATGTTACACTCTATTTTAAAAAGATCACTGCTAACGCGTCTGACGCGATTCTACTGTTCTTTTCAATTGATATTTGAAAAGAAATTAACCATGGCTTTGTAAAAAAGGTTTTTGTTTAATATTGAGCCTCTGTGGAATCGCGTGCGACCTCCAGCACCGCAGTCTTTATACATTCTGTAAATGTGACCTTCCGCGCGGCCGCACTCGCGCTCGCCTCTGTGTCAAACCTACATACCTACTTTTACTTCATGTTCTCGTTTTTATTTTCTTTTCCATGAATACCCAATTGCGCACGGAAGGTGATAGGTGGCGAGTTACAAGAAAGATTGATACCCGTACCGTACAGCAAGACGTCTACAGATCAAGCTGTAAGATTCGAATTTATGAAAGGAAGCGCCTGTTCCATTCCTTTTTATTATTTGTTTATTTCACTATTTTTATGTTAACATTTTTCGTTTTTATATGTTCAATAATGTTTAATACTGTACTCTGTCTATCTATACCTACAACTTGTCCGTTATGTATGTATCCCACTTGTTATTGTATGTTGTCGTAGCGTTGATCGTGCACTTCGATACTGGGAGTTCATTACGCTTAATAACACAACAACCGAATTCAACATTTTGCAAAAAAAAAGCTTACTACGTAACTTTTCGACAAAATTTCGGACTACATAACGTTTATTTTTTATTTCATATTTCAGTTCAAGTTGTGACAAAATTATTGTCATTCTTATTTTTTTCTAAAATGTTGAATTCGGCCGTTATATTATTAAGCGTGCAATTGAAAAGTCCTGCTTGTAACACGCGAAAGAAATCCTAACGCTTTATTGCACTGGTCGCTTTTTCCTTATCACAATTTAGTCTATGTTACACGAAACACTTATATTGATATATATTTTATATATTATGTAATTAGACGAAGTGCAACGGTCAGCGCCACCTGCATGTGTCATCATCGCTGCATGTATCCTACCGCATGTGCTGTGTTATATATTATATTGTCGTTATTATCCTTCACTTGGGTCTGGTAAATGCGGCCTTTCACCACCTTAATAATTCCTGTTGTCTACTAAAATATATAAAATAATATTCTACTAATCGACTTCAAAAATAAAGTGACGTTTGAATATTTTGAAAGTCAAATTTAGAGTTGAAATGACTGTTGAAGTCGATTGTTAATTGTTTAATGTAAATATGAGATGTGTGTTTTTAACTTTGGATGTTAATATTAATGTTTGATGTTTACTAACACTAACTGTTAATGGTAGGTTAGTGACTAGCAAACTTAGGGTTGGGGAATATTTGAATTAGCGGTTACGCTTAGGTAAGCTTTTATTTTTTTTATATTTTGGCAATCATACTTCATGGCATAATTATTATTTTTTATTGTTTGCCTCACATTTTGCACTTTTGCCCGGTCTATACATCAGTTCACATTCATCTGGCAATAGGTTAACATTCCACTAGCGATATTAACTAGATTTAGAAATTAGCTGATGTGTGACCGAGGCACTGGATTGGACAGTTCGTGAGGTTCTACGGACGTAGAACTTAAATGCCAGGGATTCGTCATAGTTAGCCTTAGATTCATTTCAAAACTAGAAGCATCCGTCGTCATTTTTGATATAAATAGCTTTTAGAAATATGAAATTTTTTCTCTCTCTCTGTCTTTCATAGGCTAGTGAAACGCTTAAGTTTACGTATGTGTATTGGTAAAGGATCTTCATTTGTCGGTCGATGAGGGTTTTTGTCAGCTTGCTTCAATAATTTCGGATATAGGACGTTGGTGGGTAAAGCGATGTTGCTTCGCATCATGTGCAATGTATTGTGTAAGTAGGGCAAGGCATAAGTATAGAGCTTTCGCGCGTAGCTCACATAGCGATGTGTAAATGCAGTCACAGAGCCGTGGAAGGAGGTGCATGCGATGCGACACGGCCGGTAGACCCCACACGGCACTCTTACCGACGATGTCTGTATTCAGAGGCGCTGAGGCCCGAGGGTGCTCACTGCATGGCATGCGGCGGAGGCGTCCAACACGACCCTAACTTCTGTGACTGGAATTTTGAATTACCTAACGCTTTCTTGCCTCTTTTTTATGGTTCGGTGTGCTTATATTTATGTTAACTTTGTACATTCAGTCTGGTGCGTCCCTCCGGCTCGTCTCAAGTACGCACTAAGTTCGGCCGCGATCGCACAAAGTTGGAATGCGTCCTCACTGAGTTCGCTTCGCGTACTTACCGAGTTCGTCCTGTGACGAGTTGGAGGGATCCTTCGCCGGGTTGTGGGCATTCGTGTCGCTCTGACCACTTAAAATTCACCTAACAGATGTGTTTCCACTCACAATTTCAACACATTGGATTTTAGTTTCAATACTATTATACATACACAACATTTTCAAAATTGTCTTTACTTATATGTAAATTTGTCAGTGGGAATGTTCACACTAGTGTTTATGAACTCGACTTTGGTCACTGTACATTTTTGTCACCAATAGTACCTACGTCACAAATAAGGCGTGAGTTCGTCACCATGGCTAGCGTGGTGTGACGAAAGGTCTCACTGTGTGTCTCGAGTTGATAAACACCGCAGTGTGGCGAGTCAGGGCTTCACGAATGTCGAATGTCACCGCGCGACCGCTGCTCTGAGCCAAACTTAACTAATACGGAGTGGATTTATGCTTCGACCACAGAGTACTGGATAAACATTGATGCCTAAACTCTTTGCAAGTAATAATTGGGGTTTTATGAGATAGACATGTAGCAATAAAGACGTAAAAACAAATTATGGCGTACATTATCTGTGGTGCGTTTCATTGTCGTGATACGTCTTACGGGCATGCCCGTAAACACGGGTCGAATCCGTAATGTAATGTCTACAGAATAAGTATGCATTTAGCAATTTTGTGTCTTGTACTGCGAAATGTCTATCACAATAAGCAAGTTTGATGCAAGGAAGACACAAGTTTCTTTTAGTCTTTAGAGGACTTGAGTCTTAGTTGCACCAAGCGTGTGATACTGTGGTCGGAGCAGCATTGGCTCAGCTCAGCGGTGGCGGCGCGTGGTAGCGAGGGACGGTACTAACGGCTGACTCCGCGCAGATCCGCGTGGTGAACGCGTTCCGGCAGGGGCTGGACTCGCGCGGCTCGCTGGCAGACGCCGCGCTGGCCGAGGCGCTCCGCAAGCAGACGGCGCTGTCGAAGCGCTTCTCGCACTCGTCCAGCATCGACTACGCCGACGCCGCGCGCGACGCGCTGGCGCCGCACGACATCGACGTGGAGCGCCTCAGCTCGCACTCGCACACCGAGACGGCGGTGTAACCCCGCACCCCGCAGTAGATCGCCCCCCGCCCGCACTGCCCGCGCGCCGATGCTCAGCGATGCAATAATGTAGAATATCAGTATTACGAGTACCGCCGCGACCGCGGACGCCGCTCGAGCCGTAGCCGCCGTCGCCGCGTCGCTCCGACGCTCGCATACGATAGATTGTATGAAACGATTGTGTATAGAATCATTATTTTTAATGGTAACGAGGTGATCGGTTCGGTATTTGATTTGACGTTGGGTGGCGTGTGGCGCGGGCGGCGCCACGCCACGTGCCCGCACTAGTCTACTCGCAGCCACCGGTGTACTTGAGCATAACTTATATTGTTAACTAGTGTGTTTAATTATTCGATTGTTTTGAAAATATTTTATTATTATACGCGCGCGTTGCGTCGCGCGCGTCTGTTGAACAAATAAAAAAAATATTGTCTAATTATTAATTTTAGATTTAAGCGCAAGGATGAGCGAATGGACGTGTGTTTTTTGAAAAAAAAAATAAAGTTTTCGCATACCATCGTGTCATCTCTTACACGGAATGAAATGTTTTATATTGCTTTTGTCAAAGACATGTTGTGGGAGTGGCCTGGGCGAGCGGCGCGCCGCCTCCGCGACTCATCCTTTTGTATAAAGTTGTTTCATTTGTAGCGCAGGCTCGCAGCGACGCGGCCGAGACAGCGGGCCCGCGCGCCGCGCGCCCACGCGGACATATACATATATATATTATATACTTAACTAAATTATTGAAGTATTAGTTAAGGTGTTTGTTATAAATTTCAATAACTTTTTGTTTTTACGACCTTTTCCCCTAAATGTAAGTATACATTTAAGTCATATCTCGAAGCGTAGACGCATTCAAGTGAGCAGTTTGTACACAAGGAGCGCTCGCTGTTCGCGCGGTGCTTGTGCACAAACCGACCTAGTCCACTTTGAACATCTTCAAAATGTTTCAAATAGAAATAAACATTAAAATTGTATAGCTGAAGGTATTTATTTGTAATGCTAGTCTCTTATGAAACAAATACTAATTATTCAATTATTATAATGTACTTATTGATTATTGATAAATACTTCAAGTTTATTAAACAAGATATGAATATGTAACGAATTGATTTCGGAATTTTTTCTCTATGAGCAATAGCGTGGCGCTCGACTATAGGCGAGGTAGGATCGCAGCAGTGGCATTTTCAACGTTATAAACTAAGACATGTACTTATCGAGGTAGAGACGATCGGACGACGATCGGACGAGAGAGCGTCGACGTCGAGTCGTCCGACGCCGCGTCGCACGACAGAGCGGCGGTATCGCTCGCCGCCCACTTGTTTTAGTATAATATTACGTATAAATAATGAGACAAAACGATTTAGTGAATCGGCAATGTTCAATTTTGTATAGAACGTTTCATAGTAGCGTATTTGAGAGTTGTTACGTTTTATTTGTGAGGTTCGTAGGCGCGTTCCGTTAGCGGCCGAGTGACCGCGACTCCGACGTCACCGGTCAGTCACCAGTCACCAGTCACCAGTCACGGTCAGTCACTGAGAGCAACCGACGGACGAGTGGCGCGACAACTATTAAAACTATTAAACAATCTTGTAAGTAATTAAGTATTAGCTTCGAATCAATAAAGCCTTTTTAAAAAAATTAGTTAAAAAATGAAACTATTGAAACTTCACGATGTTTACTAAAATAATATTAGTTATGATTTCAGTGAATAGAGAGAATAATGGTATCGTTTTGTGTATTATATGCTATTGTTTCGTTGATATTCGTTTCCACGAGTTCCCCAATGAAAGACATAAATGATTAGGAGTCGATACTGTATTAGAGGGCCACGGCCTTTTCCTAACAATCAGTTGTTTTGACACGACAGTCTGCCACTAACCATTTTAGGTGATAAGTCCCATTGTTGTATTTTTCGTCTCACAATAAATGAAAATCTATTTTATTGTTTTTAAACTTGTGTTTTATTTTTATTCACTTTAATAGCACAGTGACCCAACTAGATCTTTTGTTAGCAACAAAAATTTCGAGTAGTGTCACTTTGAAAACCCATGATCTAATAAGGTCAGCTCATTACGATGACATTATAGGCACTTGATAACAAGTCTATATACATGAAATGAATAAAAGTATACAAATATCCTTACTGGTACTTTCACTCCAATTATTAATGCTTAATTGACCAAGCTATAAACAACACGCTTGTCAACAATATCTAGGGCATTAGATCTGTATTTAGAATCTTTAAATGCACTCATATATTTAACGACAGGGGCGTAGCTACCGCCGTATCAATTATACGGGGCCCCCGGCATAAGAGGGCCCACAAAGTGCATAATATTAAGTAAGAAAGTAAAGTAATTTGAATGGTTTGTGAGAAATCTTTACCCTTCATAAGGTCCCCAAATATTATTTATACGGGGCTCCGCGAAAGCACGGTACGCCACTGTTTAACGATGTCCATGTTCCGATATATTTGAGCAAGGTGGTTGGTATATAATTAGAAGACTTTGGTTGTATTTATATCATTGATACAATACAAATAATCTTTATTGTGCTCTCTCACACAGTACATAGTAAAACAAATAGTGGCAATACAAGTTTTAAACAGATTTCATATCAAAGATCTGTGTGGAGGTGTCTGTACTAGGAGACCTCTATGACAGACTACCAGACTCTCTACACTCTGGATAGGTGGAGTTCAGTTAAGGCGAACAATGGTTTATCACTAAGACGTGATGAGAGAAGGTAAGTAGGATTGTTGTAGGGTGAATGTGGTCTGAATGTGACGTGGTGTGTGGTACACCACTTTGCTGGTCACTATTAGCCGTTCCTATATATCTGGATATGTTGTCTGTTACTTAATATAATAAGCCGTCTGTACCAGAGCTGTTATAAGCCAAAGGAGATGAAGATCAAACAACCAAAGTGTACTGATAATAAGAAATTATAAAAAATATTGTTTTTCTTAACATATTATGTGCATATTGTATCTATTTTTCGTTTCTAGGTCAAAGTAGTCTCTTTGATAGCGAAATAAAACAAATACTTTAATATAAATTGATATATTTACAAAGCTTAAGTAATGCTTAATTACTAACAACACTTTTACTTAATACCACTTAATTCTTAATACTAGGTAGTTATTGGAACGTTATAATTCCGGGCGGCGGCTCCGGCGGCATGAAGTTAGGTAATGATGGATCTGTAACAATGGTTGTTGATGGTTAGTTGAAGTCTTGATGTCTTGTGGTTCGACCTCTCACCGCGGAGTCTTGGTTTCGATTTCAGGGGCCGGACAAGTTATTTGGGATTTTTTCGTCAGGATTTTCTGAATAGCAGTTCGAACTTGGACCCTCTATCCCATGAGACCTAAGCATAACAGGTGAAATGTGGGTGTTGTACACCTCTGCCACACCCTTCAGGGGTAATATAGGCGTGATGTACTCGTACAAGTCTTATTATTGCAGATATGACGACCGGATGGCGGAGTGGGTAGTGTACCTGCTTGCGACGCCGAGGTCGTGGGTTCGATTCCCACTTAAGACAAATCTTTGTGTGCATGAACATGGGAGTTTGTCTTAGGCTGGGTGTTTCTATGTATAATAAGTACGTATTTAAAAAAGAAAAGTATATATGTATTAGTATCAGTTATTCAGAATAACTGATACTAATACATATATACTTTTCTGAAGAGAATAACTTATTCTAGTACCCGTAGTACAAGCTCTGCTTAGTTTGGGACTAGATTGCTTGTGTGTGAGTTGTGGAATATATTCATTATACTGATATAAAATTTATATCAGTATAATATCCACGCGATCTGTGTAAGTCGGTGTATATGTCTACCATATTAACAATCGATAGTATTTTCTGTGACTACTATGGTGATCGATTGCACTCAGATTGCGATAGTTAGACCAATGAGGACAAATGTCTCACGAGGTGGCGCCACTGTAGAGTAAGATCTGTCAAAGTTTGTTGACAGACATTGATTTATCCCAACCATTGAGCTGTATACGTTTTATAGATGCACAGGTCTTTATAGCGTTTTAAAAGACAAACATTTAGATTCAGATTCATTTATTCACAAGAATGTAGTAGTACATAGGTGTTACATTACATATTAGGACACTGTGACATTCTACCATAACAACAATGGTGTGCAAATTTTAAAAGTAAATTTTAAGTAGTAGCTTTAAAATTAGTAATTAAATGTCAAAATTAAATTCTAGTTAAATATTTCTTCCTTGCAAACGTGCTTTATTGATAAGTGCGTTCTCCAACGCTCGTCTTCAGAACGCCCTAAAGAACTGTGCCTCTATAGACACTTATAAACCCAATGACCGCATAGCCAAGCGGCAAATAGTGACATTTGACATTTTGGAGACCTCACGCTACTCAAGCACCCCTAGCGGTAAACTCATAGACCTTCATTACTTTAGGACTCAAGTGTAGAGGAACGGGTGTGATGTTCCTCCACCACAAAGGGAGTAACCTCCGACCAGGCTCGGTGGTATTGCATGGCGGACAGCTATCCAACGGTAGCGTCTTGGATGTGATATATATGTATGTACAGTCAGCCAATGAGTTGGGTATGCAGGGCAAAAACTTCTAAGTCATAGTAAAGACTTACGACACCAGTTATGGATAAGTGAGTTATATATCTAAATAGTGGGTATATTACACTTATTAAATATGAAATACAAACTTGCATATCTATTGCAGTCAGTTTTTACTATGGCGTAGAAGTTTTTGCCCTGCATACCCAACTTTGCTTACCCATCTTCTGCCCCATGGCAAATGGCGGCGCTTGCAGCATCGCGGGGTTCATTCCCTGCTGCATCAACTGCTGCTGCATCATCTGCTGTTGCTGAATCATGGGCGGCGGCAATTGCAGCATTCCTTGAGGCATTATGTTTGGTTGTTGTGTGCCGAGGGGAGGGGGCGGGGAGCCTGGCGGTGGCGGGGGCGGGGGTAAGGCATCCCAGAGTGGGACGTGGTCGGGATGGGTGGCAGGACACGGCCACGCGCAGCCAAATTTCTTTTTCTTTTTCTGTAAATTTAATAACATCGGTCGTACAGTCAGATTTTAGATTGTAGCTTTCAAGGTAATCAAAATGATTAAAAAACATCAATATAATTTAATGTTGGCATTCAAGGTAATCAAAATGATGATCAAGAGTGGTCAAATCATCTTAGAAATCAGTTGTCGTGGCGCAACGATACGATCGAGAGTTCGTAGGTTCGAATCCTGGCCATTTCACCATGCACGTGATCTTCCTCCTAAGACAAGCGAATTGAGCTTAGCTGGAGGGGGTTAACAAGAATACTAGTAATTTGTTCACGCAATTTACTAGTAAGCTTAAAAAAAACAATTTAAGGTGTCATATGCCATACCCTTTTTGGAGGTTCCTCCACATCGGAGTCCTGTCCTGGTTTGTATCCGTCTGCGAAACTCACGCGCTTAGCGCTGCGGGCCTCCGACTTACTGAAAAATAAATTCAAATACATTTATTACATTGCCAAAATAAAAAAAAAATATTTTCAGATTGTTTTGTCGTTGCATTATGGGTTTGCCTATATATCTATATAAACATATTTTAGTTTAACATGTTTAGACTAGATTAAAATATTATTTGTATTCAAATTCTGTTTTTTTTTTTTTTTTTATCTTTAATTTATACATTTTTAAATAATAATATGAAATATAATTGATATACATATTTTTAGAAAATGTAACGCACAAGTATCCTGAATATAATATTGGTTTGAACTTAGAAGTATCAATCTTAATAAATAAATATCTCACAACTTACATACAACGCCATCTAGTCCCAAACTAAGCAGCGCTTGTACCATGGTTACTAGAATAACTGATACTAATACATAATATACGTTTCTTTTGTAAATACATACATATTATACAATCATAGAAACACCCATACAAACCCCCATGTTTATGCACACAAAGATTTGTCTTCTTCTTTAATTTGTATCAATTAGAGGGTCTGCCCAGAAGGTTAAAATCCACCAAAACTTGAGAGAAGAAATCCATTTTAATATTAAATTGATACTAACGTCATTAATATTCCTTTGTCACGGTTTTCTTTGTCAGCTTCAGACTCTTCCGTCACGTTGGCCACCTCACCCAGTACTGGAAACAGATTAGATTCGATATAGATTATAAGTACAGTCAAATTAGTTTAATAACATTTTTTTTTTATTAAAACTGACATGAGTTAGTAACATTATTCAAATTATGAAATACGGGTGTTACTCACGTAATGTTGGTCTATTTAGTCAACCGCTGTTTTACCTATACTTCAAGACACTGACCACCACCAGTGCAAGGCCTGGCTCGCGTGCGTATCGCACTCTCTTGATAATGCCTAGACGTATAGGCGAAACCGCGGTCGACTAAATAGACCAACATTACATGAGTAAACTAGTTAAACTATTCAAATTATGAAATACGGTTGGTATTTCATAATTTGAATAGTTTAATAACATGAAAATTATTGCGACTTATGACATTTTATAAAAACCAAAAGTTTCTCTATTTGTGCCTCTAATCGGGGTTAATACGATCACCAAATATGGAATTAGCACCGAGGCTTTGAAAGAAAATAAATAAAAAATAAAAACAATATGCATCGTAATTTTTGGATATTGGTGATGGTTAAAATCATATTCCACCTTTAGCAGACACTTAACTTGGTTCCAACCCCATGTCTGTCTGGCCGGCAGTCCGGAAAGACGATGCATACAGTCAAAATATTCTTGGATTTGGAGCAGGACTTGGATGGCTTAGTGGTCAATTCTATATTATTTTTTCGTAGATTACCTAAAGCTACTCGGATATTTGCATCTAGCAGTCATCATTTCATGTTGCTGAGCTGATGCTGGAAGGTACAACTCAATGGTGAGAAGTACGGCTATAATAAAATTCTTGACGGACAGACATGACGAATCCATAAGGGTTCCGTAGCCGAATGGCAAAAAACGGAACCCTTATGGATTCGTCATGTCTGTCCGTCTGTCCGTCCGTATGTCGCAGCCACCTTTTTTCGTAACTATAAGAGCTATACTGTGGAAACTTGGTAAGTAGATGTATTCGGTGAACCGCATTAAAATTTTCATACAAAAATTGAAAAAAACAATACATTTTTGGTGTTCCCCATACTTAGAACTGAAACTCAATTTTTTTTTCATAATCCCGGTACCTATCTATGGATAGGTCTTCAAAAATGATATTGAGGTTACTATATATTTATAGGTTAATATATTTTTTTTCTAAACTGAATAGTTTGCGCAAGTGACGCTTCCAAATTCTAAAATAAGGGAATGATAAATGTAAAAATAATATATGATGTACATTACCATGCAAACTTCCACCGAAAATTTGTTTTTAATACGTTATAAAACGTAAACCACATTTTACCTTTCATTCAATCAACTCCAATATAATAAAGAATAAAGAAAAGCATTTATTTAGATGTATAGTGGTACGGAACCCTACGTGCGAGAGTCCGACTCGCACTTGGCCGGTTTTTATTTACCTGTAGTCCTCAAAGCCTGGTTGATTCTATCATCGAGCGAGCTGCTGACGCTCGCCTTCATCTCCTTATCGGGCAATGGAATGTTCTCCGGGTGTAAGGAGTTCGAAGCGAAGCAGTCGCCGTACTGCAGCCGATCCGACGCGCCGTACATATCCTCGTATGCTTCATCGTAACTACTGAAAAGGGAATATCGAAAATCATGTGAATATTATTATAATTAGCAGGTATACTCTGGTTCCGTGGCGTAACTATACCATCGGGGACCCGTGGCAAGAATATTGAATGGGGTCCTAGTAAAAATCATTACGTTAAAGCAGTTTACTAGTGATGCAGTACTGGAATGCAACATTTTTTCACCATAGAATTTTGTCTTTTACGATTTACTATGGTTACCCTGCTGCGTTATCTTGCCCTTATATTCCAATACTTTTGCAATTTTCCGATCAACAATTTTCAATTTTTAAATGAATGCGTTTAATTTTTTTGATAAATTATGTTTAGTTACTTTCGAGGCCGTGGCATCTTGGACCTGGAGGCCTTCTCAGGCTGGGGGCCCGTGGCATTTCGCCACCCTTGCCACCCTATAGTTACGCCACTGCTCTGGTTGGTGATTGTTTTTTATGACATGAAAAATCATAAAACTTTTCAGATTAGCAAAATCAATATTGAAATATCAAAATGCACTTACAACTAAAAGTAATAAGTAATAAGGGACGCGGTTTCAATAGATGAATAAACAATTAAGCATGATTATTATTTTGTTTGGATGCCTCAGACGCTCCTACACCAATACTTACATGGAGATGTCTTAAAAATTATGTAAAAACTTATTTTAATAAGTTTTTACACTTTAGTGTTGTTCGAAAATATCTAGGCTTTTATTTTTACTAAATCATTTTACTGCCGAGCCATTCTTGTAAGAAGATTATAATACGAAATATTGTTTTTATATATTTGTAACGCAAAGAGATTAGTATCGTTGGACCTACGGGGACTGAATTTAATATTAAAACTAATTTGACACCGCAATTGGTGAGTCAATGATCTTATGAATGATTTTGTATAAATAAACTGAATCAAAATATATGCGTCTGGTTTCTAGTTTCTGGACGTTATACTTGCCAAGTCTGCCCTGATAATTGAGGATTCTGAGGAATTTTCACTAAATGCGCTCAATTTCATCAATATATATTATTTTAATATTCATGTTGGCAATAGATTGAAACATTCGATTCCACTGGGACTCGATTCCATGGTTCGAGGCTCACTGGAATCTTATTTTTCAACCATAATACTGTATAATAAATGCTTAACAAAGCTAAAAGAGGTATGACCAATAGACTGGGATTGTTTATCGCTGCTGTTCTATCTATTCCGTGGCTTTGTCAAGACAAAAACTGCTGTATTGTATGTAGAATAATATGAAAGTTTAATTTTAAGCCGGATATTTTCATAGTAAGCTGGGATGTCATGGAAAAAGTTAGTAGACAAGTGCAAAAAACGTGATAATTCTATCGAAAGAAAATTAGATTCTAGTTCATCCTTCATGTTTAAATAGAAAATCTCTTTTGTTTATTAAATCCCGCTTAAGTTATGTCTCTTATTACTAGATAATCGTCATACACGAAACTAGAAATTATTTACTATCATATATTCGTGACACAAGGGTTTTGGCGATACAGTTTTTGGGCATTGCCTTTTGCTTTAATGTTACAAGTGCTTGTCATACAAGTCTGCTAGGTAGAAAATAACTTACCCAGTGCTGCTATTCTCAGTTCTGATATTTGCAAGACTTTGTATCTGGTATACCGGTTCTACTACGTTCTGAATGGGATACTGATCGTTGTTGCCGCCAGTCAGGACGATGTTCACTTCGCCTGGTTTTAGACCTAGAAAAAACAGGATTAATGTTTTAAGTTAGTGGCAGTGGAACCCGGCTCGAAGGACCATTGAGAGTGAATCCCAACAGTATAAAAAATTACAACGGTAAAATTGAATGTTTGTTGTTGTTGTATAAAAAGTCTTGTAAACATAAAAAAAATGTTAAAAAATAAATCTGAAAATTACACCGAATCCACCAACCAGTGAAAGTTTTTCACCGGTAAAGTCGACTTTTCCAAGGAAAATTTAATTTTATCCCATAGACAGATTATGGAAGAGTAATGACTTGACTGGAATGGAATGAATAGACTATCTTAATCAATTTTCAATGTCTGGTCAACATTGGGCTTTTTTCACAGAAGAAGAGAACTTTGAGAATGAGCTTGCGGCAACAATTTTCAGTGATTTAGATCATAATTTAGGAACTTCTCTAAATCACTGAAAATTGTTTTCTCAAGCTCATTCTCATCTATTTGCGATTTTTACCAGACTAACTAAGCAGAGCTTCTATCATGGATACAAGAATAACTGATACTAATACATAAAAACTTTTTTTTAACTTATTTATTATAGAAACACCCAGACCAAGACAAACCTCCATGTTCATGCACACAAAGATTTGTCTTGAGCGGCAATCGAGCCCGCGTCCACTGTGTAGCAGGCAGTGGCACTACCAACCCACTACGGTCATCAAGTCTACAAAATGTAACGGTTATTGATAATTCTTGCACCTGAGTACCAGCTTGGGCCTTTTGACTCGGTTCAAAGACGAGCTATCAGGATAGTCGACGATCCCAAGCTCACAGACGGTATCGAGCCTCTCAGTCTGAGGAGAGACCTAGCCTCCCTTTGTGTGTTCTACCGCCTGTACAATGGGCTGTGTTCTGAAGAACTGTTTGATATGGTACCTACGGCTACGTTCTACCACCGTACCTCTCGCCATCGACAGCGAGCTCATCCTCACACGCTTACACAAATATCGTCGCGCACAGTGCGGTTCGCGAGGAATTTTCTCCCACGCACGATAAAGTTGTGGAATGAGCTCCCTGCTAAGGTTTTTCCTCAAGACTACAGCATGGGGTTATTTAAAAAGAGTGCAAATAGATTTTTGAAGGGTCGGCAACGCACGCGTGATGCCCCTGGCGTTGCAAGTGTCCATAGGCTACGGTAACTGCTTACCATCAGGCGGACCGTATGCTTGTTTGCCACCTCAGTGGAATAAAAAAAAAAAAAAAAAAATCTTCTTCTTCTTCGTCGTGTCGATGGCTGAATCAAATTTTATTGGCCCAATAAGTGGCCACTGTTATGGTGCTCTTGTCGGCGTTCATGAGCGCCTCTCTTGGGCAGGTGGAAGGGCATTTTGGAGAGTCAGTAAGGTAGTCAAGGTTTTGACTTGCCATCGTGGTGAAAGGATTAGCCAATTCGCTTTTAAGAACTCGCGAATTGCCCAGGGTGCGCCGACGTAGGGAGTTCTTGTGTACGTCACTCGGGGAGGCTCCTTTCATGCACCCATGCATTATGCATGATAATAACTAAATACAATAAGTAAAAACAAGCACGTACCCCATCTGGAAGGGCGGTGCTGCGCGGCGGCGGGCGCGGGCAGAGCCCCCGGCCGCCAGTCGCACTTGATCTCTCCGCGCGCCCGCGCTCGCACCAAAGTCTCGATGCGCTGCGACTCCCGCCACTCGTGCGGGGAGCACTGCGACTCCTGCCGGCTCACGCAGGGATACTGTCAATCGATGACACAATATAAACATAACATCCTATGTAATATCACGTTATAGACCCACATTCCACCTGTTATATATAGGTCCCATGTGATAGAAGGGTGACCTGTCGCTGTCCACCGGGCGGAATTTCAACTCCGTGCTGTTATCGAGAATTTCCTGACGAGATCTCGCGGATCTCACGATATGCAAATAATAGCCCTAGACCAACGAGGCAGTTCCTATGTGTCGAGATAAAAACTCTATTTTTTTAATAAATAAAAGACTAAGCACAATAAAAACGTTAAAATATTGGCAAATTATGATTATCCTATAGCAAGCGGTAGTACAACTAATATTGCACCAGGAGGCCTATTCTCGCTCACTCAAAGTTTTTATTCGAATCCGAATGTTTGATTCAATTCGATTTCTATTACAACAATACGAAGCTCGAATGCATAATCTCGAATCGTGTATTCTCGGTTTATTTTATAAACATCTCTAAAATACAATTTCCATGGATTATTCAAATTAAAGAATTGGTGATATCATTGACTACCCACATACCTACAATATTGTCAATTACGCTCATTGACTGGTTTTATGATGTTTTTTTATTTATTTATTTAAAATTTAATATACCAATTTTGTATACAAGGCGGACTCAATGCCGTAGGCATTCTCTACCAGTCTACCTTTGGGTGATGCAGAGATTAACAAGGCAGGTGAAGTTATAAAATATAACGTTTGATTTAAAAGGTAATAAGAATCAATACAATTAATGAATACATAATGAGACTATATGCGTATATATATGCATAATACCTACATAAAAAAATACCTAAATACAAGTAAATATGTAATAAATAAAATATATATAAATATATATGATTTTTATATAATATTAAAGTTGAAAAATTAAGAATCCAGCAGGACTCGAATCTGCACCCCTTGTGCCCCAAATGCTTTGCTAATTCAGCTATGGATTCGTATGCTGCTAGACTCGGATTTACTCAACTCTTTTTGTGCCAGCGTCATAGGTATACATACAAAAGCCTATTTTAGCTGATATTATGATGAAAAAGGCATAGCAAAGCTAAAATTTGCTTTAAATATTACAAATATATATGCACCTATATTTCTAATCAACTAATAATTGTAGGTTAGGTAGGCTAGCCATTCATCCTTGATGAGTAAGCTTTTCAAGTTGACAGGGACTCTTGAAATTGATGAGTGATTTCATTAACATGCCAAGCCTCACCTGTTTAGCGACATCGCTTTGATACGCCATAGCGAGTTGTTCGTACATCTCATAGTTCCCTTGCTCGTATGCCTCTGTTTCATTGTCCTCCTCTTTGTGGTAGCTCTGGCTGGCACTGATGACGTCATTGAAGCTGTAGTTGGAGTTTTGAGACGAGGGGCGAAGGTGGCTGTCGTCCTGAATATTAAAAACAAAATATTCTTAAGACTTTTAGTACATACTAATAAAGCCGTGGCGCAATGGATAAGGCATCGGTCTTACGATCGAGAGGTCGTGGGTTCGAATCCTGGCCATTACACCACGGACGTGAACTTCCTCCTAACACAAGCGAATGAAGCTTAGCTGGAGGGGTTAACAAGAATACTAGTAATTTGTATTTGCAAATAACTAGTAAGCTTTTTTTAAAAAAAAAAAATTACATGACGTCACGCCTATATAACCCAGAAGGGTGTAGTGAATAACACCCACATTTCACTAGCTATGTTTAAGTCTGAGTGTACGGCTGGCGTTTTTTTTTTATGCTACTCCCACAGCGAACGAACGTGTAGTCCACCTGATGGTAAGTGGAGTACAGCCCATGGACATCAACAATCCACAAAAGCAGATTATAGATGCGTCGCTGCAGCTGAGGACTACGGTGTTATGCCCCATGTGCCAGTAATTTCAGGGCCTGATCTCACCACCAAAACCGGAACACAGTAATGCAAGCACTAGTATTTGGCGGCAGGTTAAAGGTGAGACGGTGGTGCTGCCGCCCTCGAGCTCATTCACAAGAGCTCTACCACCAGTAACAAGAGCTCTACCACCAGTACCTTGCCACTTACAACTGCGCTGGTGTAGTGGGTTCGATCCCCGCACGGAACAAATCTTTGTGCATCACAGAAAGAATTGTTCTGACTCCGGGTCTGTTCTGTGACTTAGTGTCGATTCACCAAGTTTAACGCTAGGTTACATCTTTCGCTCTCTGTCCCGTATAAAAACAGAATGAGAGAGAGAGAGATGCAAATAAAGGTAAGCAAGACTATAAATGAATTTTAAAATAACCTTTTTCAGTTATTAAATGGCAAAGCTTGTTATTCTGTCAATGAATATTTAAATGATCAATTTTAATTGAATACAATTCATTCTCATATTTATTTAAATCCTATTTGTTGTTGATCAATATTATTAAATAAAGCTAATTTATTGACATTATTTTTAATCCCATGCTAATTTATTGACATTTTAATGGGATATTTTAAATCACTTATTGACATGTTACTACTATTATCTACAATTATTTTTGAATTTACATTATTATTATAACTGCATGATTTTACTATATTTGATTAAGGTATTATTATTATTTAAGAACCCTTGAGAGAAAACTTTGTATGCCTGTATGGGCGGAACATGGACTGTGTACCTATTTATTTGTAATTCACCTTTGTTTCACAAATTAAACAAATTGAATTAAATAGAATTGCAAATACGAAAAATTATCAAAAATAAGTAGATTAAAGAGTTTGGTGTAATTGGGGCTTAGGAAGCAGTCTTTAGGCAAAATTGAATTAATCTAATTTCTATTATGTACCTTTTCGTAAGAGTGGCTGGTGGTGGACTCCTGGGATGAACTCTGCGAGAGATTTGACTCCTCCGGCTGAGTGACTTCTGGACGCTCGATGGGACGAACTATTTCAAAGGGTTCCTGAAAAAAGCACAACAACTTAATATATCTATATATATAAAAATGAAACCCGTTTTCCGTTGTCACGACTTGGCATGAAAACGGCTTGACCGATTTGGCTGATATTTTTTTTTTAGTTTTCTAATACTCTGTACAAGATCCTTACAGAAAAAAAATAAAAAAAAATAAAGAAAATATATATTAATAAATTTTCTGTAAAAATATAAGTGAAGTTATTGAACCCTACGGAATAAACACTATTATGAAAATATATATTTTGATTTTTATTTAATAAAATTAGTAAAGTCCTTCTCAGGTATGACGAGATCAAGGCAATAGGTATTCTTTTTATATGGAGGATTATAGATTCCAGTTCAAATTGAATAGGTACGCATACATAAGATAGGTCAGCTATACAAAATAAAGTAGTGCATCAAATTTACGCTAAGGCGGTACGGAGTTCGCCGGGTCAGCTAGTATATAATATATTAAAAAGTCCATAGTCGAAAGAAATTAGTAATGATAAATTGTTAAGTCTAACTTGCGTTCGTTCAAAACGTAAATGCTAGAGATATAAATTGTAGATGAACTCCAAACATGTAAATACACGGTCTAAACAGTCAAAAGGGAAATAAGAAGTTAGGTATAAAGAAGTGGGATGAGAAAAGTAGTAGAACATTAAAATAATTAATACAAAGAACAGTCGATTTTTTTTTACTACTACTATAGGATACCAGCCTATCGCATTAAAAATAACCTGTATCTAATACATGTCTCTTTACAGGGCTCTTCTCATGAAAAGAAGGGTTAGGTCATAGTCCACCACGCTGGCCAAGTCCGGATTGGTAGACTTCACATCCCCTCAAGAACTTTTTAGGCACTCTCAGGCAGTTATCCTCACGATTGTTTCGTTGACCATTAGCAAGCGACAATTTATATGAGTATTTAGTATTTTATTTTGTTTTATTAATCATACAGCGTGGCAATGCTGCCAGCATTTCGGGAATGTTGCCCACTGGTAGCGGTTTGCTTGATTAGTGTATATAGTTTTAGTAATTTGAATTATAGATATAAAGATAAATTTCCTGATCTGAATAAATAAAATAAATAAATTTATATGATAAATACACACATATCTTCGAAAAGACGAATCTTAAGGATTTATAGGCAGAGGTGTGTGCCGTGGATTCCAACCCAAGACCTTTGACTTCGCAATCCTATGGTCTCCCACTCGGCTATCTATATATAGCATTTAGTCACTCAGAATGGCTAAATGCTATATATAAATCGACTAGCGACCCGCCCCGGCTTCGCACGGGTACAATGCTGATACTAAATACACTACAGAAAAACTGTGAACGTTGTATATAAAAACACAGCGGCCCGCTCCGGATTCGCACGGGTATATAATATATAGCCTATGTCACTCACTGAAAAAATGATTAAAATCGATCCAGTAGTTTGATTTATTCATTACTGCCCGTGGCCCGCACGCGTTAAAATTGGAGTAAAACAATTCCCCCTTTCTATGCATGTATTATACATAAAAACCTTCCTCTTGAATCACTTTATCTATTGGAAAAAACCGCATCAAAATCCGTTGCGTAGTTTTAAAGATTTAAGCGCACATAGGGACAGAAAAGGCGACTTTGTTTTATACTATGTAGTGATTAGAAATTAAAAGAATTACCTTAAACTGTGATTCAACTTCAGGTATCGGTATATTAGCCAGCATAACAAGATCGACTTCCTCCACAGCAGTTTCCACTTGACTCAAACCGGTATTGTCACTCTCAGGGACCATCTCAGGGACCATCTCTGGGAGCACCTCAGGTACCAACTCGGGGACCATCTCAGAATGACTATGAACAGGTTCAGTAGCAAATTCCTTTTCCTCTCTCTGAATAAGCTGTTCTATCTCTTGAACATGTTGAACAATATCCTTGTCTTCGACTTCCTGCTTTATTTGTACGCTTACAAAGTCATTCTGTAGTTCTTTGACGTTGATTATTTCTCGTGGTTTCTGTCTCCTATGAAATATAAATAAATAATTTTGTATGGCACCGATTATATATAATAAAGTACCTAAAGAAATACGAGCAATAAATTGTACAAATCTTTTCAGAGCTAAGCTCAATAAACTTTTGTTACAAAAAGCATATTATGCCATTGATTACTTTTTAAATGATAAATTTTAATTTAATTTTAATTTAATTTCGATTTAATTTTGATTTAATTATTTTGATTTAATATAATTTAATTTTAATTTAATTAATATTATTATTGTTTTATGTAAATAAATTGTAGCTATGTAAATAATTCAAATTATTAATCAATTATATAATATAATCTTTTAATCTAATTAATATAATAAATAAACTTGTACACCGCAGCATGTGGTAGGACATAGCGTACTATACAACATTAAATTTAAGGACTGTAATACTAACCTATGATCCACAAAGGAATAAATGAATGAATAAATTTGAACGTTTATATTACCCAGAAGGGTGTGGCAGAGTTGTACAACACCCACATTTCACCTGTTATGCTTAGGTCTCATGGGATAGGGAGTGAGCCTATCGCCATTCACCGGGCACAATGCCAAATCCGTGTTGCTATTGTGAATTTCCTAATGGAAAGTTCACAAATAACACTTGCCCGACCCGAAACCTCGCAGTATGAGGCGCAATCGCTAACCATTAGACCATTTAGGCAGTTCGAAATCGTTATTTTTTTGTAGTCAAAAGTTTTTCGTCCGGCAATTCTCGATAACAGCACGGAGATGGAATCGTGTCCAGTGGATAGCGATAGTCTTACATAGGCCCTAAACATAACCTTTTCACCGTGTATAATAATAATTGCCATGTCTGCACGTGTGGTGTAGTGATTTAAGCCACTTTAAGCGGTCACCTCGCCGCTCGCCACTGCACTGGTGTTGTGAGTTCGATCCCCACATGGGACAAATCGTCACCTTTACGGTAAACTTACGAATCTGCAAATAAGTCTCTTTTTCTGGAAGTTCTGATATAAATTTGGTAATTTTCCTATGGGTGTAAGAATATAAAATGCAGATTCGGACAATCTCAATACTAAAAATTAAGATTTAGAAATATGTAAATTTGCCACAATGTATAGTTTTCACATTATGTACAGTTTCTCTGCACAACATCGATTACTCTAAAACTGCAGATTCGTAAGTTTGCCATGGAGGTGACGAAATCTTTGTGTGATTCACAAAGATTTGTTCTGAGACTGGGTGTGCTTGTGTGAGTGAATGTGTGTATTTGGCCTTGTCATACCATTGGATAGTGTAATTGCTTCTGACGTTCTATGTAATGTAAAAAATCCAAATTACGTAATTACATCGTTACCTGGGAGAAAACTGCAGCTTCTTTTCGTCATCACTCAGTCTTTCTGCTTTTATGTTGTTCAGAACATTAACATCGAACAGATCTTCACTCTGAGTGGAGTCTGAAGATGATTGTTTGCGTTTCTTCTTCTTGACGTCAGACTTTTTCTTTTTCTTCCTCGTGTCAGATTCTGAATCGGAACTGCTTTCAGAACTGGTTGATGAGGAGCTGCTTGACGACTTCGCTTTAGCCTTCTTCTTTTTTGTGGCCTTCTTTTTCTTCTGTAGTTTCTTGCGTTTGAGTTTCTTTTCTTTCTTTTTGGTCTCTGAAAAAGATGTAAGCATTTGAATGAATATGTATTTGTTATATTAAATTTTAGTCTTGACAAGAGGCGACCGTAGCTGGTTGGTTAAATCTCGAACAACTCTGACAACAACAACAAAAATGGGATGAATGCTAAAAGTGATTTAGCGCCCAGTTGATGAATCTACGTAATAGATTCGAAACTAGTCGGCATATCCCGGCTAAAATAACGTGAGTCCCGTATTCTCAATAATAATGTCTTCACCTCACATTGGTTTTAATAATATTAACAATAACAATAATAATAATGAATACTGACCTTTCTCAACATCTTCCTCTTCGGAAACGGACACCTTTTTCTTTTTTTTGTGTTTTTCTTTCAATTTCTTTAGATATTTCTTGCCAAGACGCCGACGCTTCGTCAGCTTTGATTTAGTTTTCTTGTTTGCCTGTCAAACATACCTGATCTTAGCATAATGGAATAAGCATATTGTCGAAGTCACCACAGTATTTAAGGAGTTCCATCGACTAATTGGAAAGAGAGGAACTCGTAAGACAAAGCTGCGCAGAGTGATGGATCTTGCAGGTTAAGCAAAGCTAACCGCGGTCTGCCGTGGATGGGTTAGGGGCTGTCCATTAATCACGTGATGTTTTTTTTTTACATTTTTTAACCCCTCCCTCCCCCTTGGTGACGGTTTGAGACTAACCCTCTCTCCCCCACCAAAAATCACGTATATTTTTTTGTACCTACAAAGAATCTTAAAATTTTCTCTATACAGAATGGTTGCAGGTTGTTTTTGACTGGTATAAAAAAACTATAAAAGGAATGGTGTAATCATGCGAAAAACATAAATATATTTAATCGGTTAAACCGCTAGTTAAAAAATCTTGCGATTGACGAAAAAATAAATACAAGTGATATCTTAATTACTATACCCCCTTTCGAACCACGTGACGTACGTACGTGATTAATGGACAGCCCCCTAGACAATCTTTCTTTTTTTTTTACACCCGTACGTGGAGTAACTTGTGTGTCGAGGGGTTGTTCACAGACATAAATTTCACACACACAAAGCACACACAGTCAGAACAAATCTTTGAGGATCACACAAAGATTTGTCCCGTGTGGGGATCGAACCCACAACACAAGCGCAGTTGAAAGCAGCGAGGCGACCGTTGTAACCACTATATACAAATAAGCGACGCTTTGAATCGTGGCTGTTATTTAAATATGAACTTTCTAGTAATATAGTTCAGGTCAATCTTTTCTATCCTTTTTTTTATCATTATGGAGGAGATAAGAGAACAACTATCAATATGATTTTTGGTAGTTGTTCTCTTTCTTGCAATGTGTACCTACTAATGACATAATATATATGTACTACAACTATCTTATCTGTTTATACTATCTCATCGATTGTCACTTGAGTAATTTAAGTTAGGTTATTGTACCCTATTGTATAAGGATTCAACTGAAAATCGTTATGTATTTTAAAGACAAATAAACGGATTCTTATTCTTATTCACTACGCCATCCGAGCACTCAACGTCACTTATATTAACATCACGGTCGGTCTAGATTATCATTTGAAGATCCATGGCAGTCGTTACAGGTAGTCAGAGGCTAGAAAGTCTGAACACTAGTATCAAAGAGGATTGTATTACCTCGTGCTGGGTTATGGAGGTCTGTTGGCAGTTGCTCCACGTAAAATACTGATATTCAGATATATCCGTTACAGTAAAAGCTGACCCCAATGTAATTGTGAAAATGCTTGTAAGACTGATAAGCGTTCGACCAAAATATATATATTTTTTTTTATACTACGCTTACAGCGAACGAACGTGTAGTCCACCTGATGGTAAGTATAGTACAGCCCATGGACATCAAAAATCCACAAAAGCAGATTATAGATGCGTCGCTGCAGCTGAGGACTACGGTGTCATGCCTCATGTGCCAGTAATTTCAGGGCCTGATCTCACAACCAAACCGGAACACAGTAATGGAAGCACTACTATCTGGCCGCAGGTTAAAGGTGAGACGGTGGTGCTGCCGCCCTCGAGCTCATTCACTAGAGCTCTACCACCAGTAAAATCATTTTAAAAAAGAACCTACTTCTTTTAAGTTGGTTAATAAGCTAATTAAAATAGGTGTTGTAAGGGACCGTCATAAATATATTAAGGAAAACTCGCACGGACCAAAAACGATTATATATTGCATCTCATTCACTCTAACGACATTTTCATATATGCATCTTTGTTGAAATTTCGCAATCGTGTCAGAGCTGAAATCCTTTACGACCACAAGTTAGTTATGTTAACTATTAAACTTAATAGTTATTCTTAGTAATAAGAACGTAACTTTATATAATATTAAAGTTGAAAAATTAAGAATCCAGCAGGACTCGAACCTGCACCTCCTGGGTATACGCCCCAAGTGCTTTGCCAATTCAGCTATGGATTCGTATGCTGCTAGACTCGAAATTTCTCAACTCTTTTGTGCCAGCTTCATAGGTATGTATATACCTTAGCTAGACGAACCTTACTTGTGACTAAGTGACTTCACCCATCGCATAGGTGGCGCTAAAACCAAGTAAGGTTCGTCTAACTAAGGTATATATATATATACCTATGACGCTGGCACAAAAGAGTTGAGAAATTTCGAGTCTTTTTTTAACTTTAATATTATATAAAATACAAAAAGGCAAAGCTAAAATTTGCTTTAAAATATTACAAGAACGTACCTTCTTCTTATTCGACTTCTTCTTCTTTTTGCTATCGTTGTCACTGTCCGACACGGGGGAGGGCGAATGCTTGCGTTTGCGCAGTTTCAATTTTTCAGCTCTTGCAACTTTCTCCATTTTCTTGCTGTAAAAAAAAAAGAAGAATTTCTAATTTAGATAGAGGTAGTAATTTAACAACTGAGCTAGCGTATGCTCCTCTCACCGCGAGGTTTCCGGTTCGATTCCCGGGTCAGGTAAAGTATTATTTGAGTTAGAATTGTGCCTGGTGGATGGCGATAGGCTCACGCCCTATCCAATGGGACCTAATGCTAGACATAACAATGTCTAACAGTAACAAAAAATCGTAATCTTCCTAAAAAGAAATAAATTTTCAGTCTTACGATTTGTCCTCCTCTTCAATATCAGACTCCTGGCTCCACCCCTCACTGCTGAGCTTCATCTTCTTAGGCTTCTTCTTGTCATCTTGTACATCTTCAGCTTTCTTCTTGCGAGCCTCTAGTTTGACCGGGGTGGTGCTGCGAGGGGTACCGGATTTAGTTTCTGTTACCTCGGGCCATACTGCTTCCATGAACCTGTGGGATATTATATTGAGATAAATTCGTGTTCTTATATTATATTCGAGCAGCGATAGCCGAGTGGACGTACGACTGCGAGTCAAAGATCTTGGGATCGAACCCACGTCACACACCTCTGTCAACAAATCGTTAAGATTCGTGTTTTTGAATATATGTGTGTATTTATCATATAAATTTTAAGAACCTACATGTCTGAGAGTGCTCGAGGGAATGTGAAGTCTGCCAACCCGCACTTGGCCAGCGTGGGGATTGTGGCCTAACCCTTCTCATCATCAGAAGAAGCCCGAGCCCAGCAGTGGGACATGTATTATATACAGGGCAGTTATTAAATACAGGGCCACGCTGGCCAAGTGCGGATTAGTAGACTTCGCACCTCCTCGAGTACTTTTTAGGCACTCTCAGGCATGCTGGTTACCACACGATGTTTTACTTCACCGTTAGCAAGCGACAATTTATATGACAAATACACACATATCTTCGAAAAGACGAATCTTAACGATTTGTTGACAGAGGCACAGTATAAATATGTACAAACAGTACGGAAACTGCCTACAAACGTGCGAAACGGCACGCACACATAAACATGCACACCGACGAGACCCCTAAGCGGCACTCGCTACTGAGAGCACCGCGACAACCGCTTAGGGGTCTCGTCGGTGTGCATGTTTATGTGTGCGTGCCGTTTCGCACGTTTGTAGGCAGTTTCCGTACTGTTTGTACATATTTATACTGTGACAGAGGTGTGTGCCGTGGGTTCGAACCCGAACTTTACATGCAGACTGATTAAAGAAAACGAAATCAAATATTTATTACTTTTATTTCATGTAAAATTTTGGATTGATATAATGTTTTGACACATTTAGATCTTTGAATATGGTATCGAAAATAGAAGACTGGTTTCTAAATTCAAAAAAGGTTTGTTTTTTTACTTATTTAATATTCTCAAAATATTATAAGGTTTGCGATTGAATGCTGTTTGAAAATAGTATACAAAATAGTGAGCAAAACTCGATTTTGCTTAGTTATTTTTACTGTCTCAACTTTCACACCACGTCATCGTTTCCCAAACTAAGCAGAACTTGTACTACGGGTACTATTTCGAGCTGCTGAGGTGAAAAGTTGTATGAGCGACACGTGATCCGAGTTATTAACATCTCGTACTTTCCCTCACTACGCTCAAGATTCTATAGAAGATTTTTGCTACTTCGGCACTTAAAATTATCACTCGAAGAAAAAACGAACTTTGCTCTCTTGTTGCACAAATAACTATTTTGCCACGATAGGAGTCATTCTTATTATAGATAAAATCTAAGATCTTAGCAGTTTGTAATTAACAGCAAAAGAAAAGTCATGGGTCAGTATTGGTCACACTCGAGTACGTTGCTCGTTGATTGGTGGAACAGACATCTGCAGTCAACAGTTTTTTAGGGTTCTGTAGCCGAATGGCAAAAACGGATTCGTCATGTCTGTCCGTCTGTCCGTCCGTATGTCACAGCCACTTTTTTCCGTAACTATAAGAGCTATACTGTGGAAACTTGGTAAGTAGATGTATTTGGTGAACCGCATTAAGATTTTCATACAAAAATAGAAAAAAAAAACAGTAACTTTTGGGATTCCCCATACTTAGAACTGAAATTCAATTTTTTTCATTAATTATACCCATACGTGTGGGTATCTATGGATAGGTCTTCAAAAATGATATTGAGGTTTCTATAATATTTTTTTTCTTAACTGAACATTTTGCGCGAGAGACGCTTCCAAAGTGAAAGTTAGTTTATAGGTTAATTATATATTTGTATGCCATATTAGTATGATAGCAAATGTGCAGTGCTATGTTACCCTAACACCTGTAAAAATCATATTTTAACAAATAAAAGGATTTGAACATCAAAACCGTCAAGATCTTACAATTATATATATTATGGAAACTTAATAAAGCAGGTGTGTAGTACCCACACTATACCTGCCACACCCGTCTGGATAATAGAATAGAATAGAATATATTTTATTGCATTGAATGTAGGTATTACAATTGAGATATTACATTTTTTCATAGGAAGCCATTTTCAGTCACGACCAAAAGTCCATACGCAATCTCAAAAGGCAATAGTTTGAAGTGTAGTTTGACTTCCGACCTTCTATTTCCAAGAAATAGACACATGTTGTTAACAAATAATTGTAGTTCATAATTTCACTTACTTAGTATGAGTCAAGGTGGCCGAGCGGTTAAGGAGTGCAGTTAAATGCGTTTAGCAATGAGCCGTGAGATCTAATCTCACTAAGTCCTTTCTATACTTTTTGAAGTTTAGGGTATCAATAATTATATTTTTGTTATGAGAACATCCTTTCTTTCCTTGTTGTCATGATGAATCATTTTAGTAACATTTATATTATTGGTGGGTTACAATAAAAAATCTTATGAACGGTTACAAGGGCACTTCTATTATATTATAAATTAAGGTAGGAATGTGACGTCACAATTATCTTAAAAGTTTATTAATTGTATAAATAAATATAACGAATAAACATTTTTATCATCATTCAGCATGACTTTGTTATTTCTAACTTACAACAATGACAATAAAAATAAAAAATTACGTAAATAGTTAAATAATAATAACATATTTAACTTATTAGTTATTATATTAATCAAAAATCTTATAAACGCTTACAAGGGAACTTTTTTTTATTTAGGTAGGAATGTGACGTCACAATGCTCTTAAAAGTTTATTAATTGTATAAATAAATAAAACGAATAAACATTTTTATCATCATTCAGCGTGACTTTTTTTATTTCTACCTTACAACAATAAAAATAAAAATAAAAAGATACGTAAATAGTTAAATAATAATAACATATTTAACTTATTAGTCATATTAATATGTAACTATTTATGTATTGTATGTAACTATTTAAGCATGAATACCTAACAAGTTTATGCTTAAAATACTACAAATATTATTATGATTTCGTTAAAACAAAATACAACCACAAATCAACTAAGCTTCAAACTCAGATTTAGTTGATCGTGATCCCAATGCTTACCCGATAGCCCAAAACAGCTACCTGCTCATGATAGATAGATGCGAATTTTAAGAACCGGTCGCCACTGTGACGCGTTTAGTACGAATGCGACAACATTTCATTAGTGTGTGTTATCTTATAAACTGCTATACACGCACGCAACTTCGTTAGTGTGTGTACTGGCTGTATCGGGCTCGTACAGTTCAAAGTAATGTAATCCTTAGCGTGCCTATGGACTTATGAGCGTTTACTGTACATTCTGCCTGTAAGGCGTGCAAAAGTAAAATTTTATTGGAAGTAAAATAACAAGGTTAAAGCGAATCACAATTTGAACTTAAAATTACGTACTTATAAAACAGTTGTGATAATACATAAAGCTATGTTTCATTATAATTATGTTTATTTACAATGACTGGTCGTCTAGATAATCTGTTACTGAGTAATAACATTTATCAATCAATAATTTAGCAAGTTCTTTTTTAAACTTGTTCAGGGGTTGTTTTCTTATGCTAATTGGTATTTTATACACTTATCTATATATATAAAAATTAAACCCGTTTTCCGTTGTCACGACATGACATGAAAACGGCTTTTTTGTAGTTTTCTAATACTCTGTACAAGGTTCTTACGGAGAAAATAAATAAAATCAAATGAAATATATTTATATTAATAAATTTTCTGTAAAAATATAAGTGAAATTATTGAACCCTACGGAATAAACACTATTATGAAAATATGTTTTGTTTTTTTTTTAAATAAAATTAGTAAAGTCCTTCTCAGGTATGACGAGACCAGGGAAATAGGTATTCATTTTTATATGGAGGATATTATAGATTGCAGTCCAAATTGAATAGGTACGCATACATAAGATAGGTCAGCTATACAAAATAAAGTAGTGCATCAAATTTACGCTAAGGCGGTACGAAGTTCGCCGGGTCAGCTAGTATAATATAGACGTGATGCAACAGTACTCACCTCTGATACTCTCTGTCAAGACACATCTCCTCAGTCCTCACCGGCGTGGTAGACCTTACACTCTTAAAGCTGCCCTTCTCTTTAAGGACCAGCGTTTCATTCTGACTGTCGTCTGCCTCCCACTCGGTAGATGTCGCTATCGGCAAGGCGCTGGATTCGGACAGGCACTTGGCGAAGCGAGGGTACCAGGATCGTGCCTTGGGGGACTCCGATTCGGGGATTCTAAAATAACAAAATATGAAGTGAAAATGTTTATAACTTTATATTTGCAATGTTTATGAAATGTAAAAGAATAAATGAATCGTGAAATTGGAGCTAGGTTGGATTCATTTTTTTTTACATTATATAGAACGCCAGAATCAATTACACTATCCAATGGTCGCAATGACAAGGCCAAATACACAGATTCACTCACACAAGTACACCCAGTCTCAGAACAAATCTTTCACACAAAGATTTGTCCCATGTGGGGTTCGAACCCACAACATCAGTATGGAGAGCGGCGAGGCGATCTATTATTGTGTGATCCGCAAAGATTTGTTCTGACTCTGGGTTTGCTTTGTGTGTTTTAAATGTATGTTTGTGAACACCATCGTTTTTTTTTAATAAAAAAAAAACATAATGTATTTAAAAAGTGTATCACAAACACGATATTGTTTTGAAGGTTTATTTTTTATGATATGATAAACCTACCGTTACTTAGAAACGGTTAATCATATCAAGAACAAAAGATGTTAAATGCCATACTCTTATTTAAATGTAGGATATAAATGATTGTTTAGCACTATTTAATCATCTACTCCCAAACTAAGCAGAACTTGTACTATGAGTACCATTTCGAGCCGCTAAGGTGAAAAGTTGCATGTGCGACACAAGATCAAAGCTATTTCCATTTCGTGCTTTTGAGTCCTTCACTACATCCTAAATTCTAACACAGAAAACACTATTCTATAATAGCCAGCACAAAACACATAAAAAATACATGATACTTACTGGTCACAGCCATACACGCGGTCTACCAGCCCCATCTTGCAAGTCTCCAGCTCTTCATAAACGATAGCACGGTCTTTCACACACGAACACAGCTTAGGATTCTCCATGAACCAAATCTTGGGTAGAGTACGAGATTCTCTGGAAATAATAGGACATAATGGGTATTGAGAACCAAACTAGTATTGTACAAAGGAAATATTTGTTATATTGTTTCGCTTTAACTCGATTACTCTCGATTTTTTTTTTTTTTTTATTCTACGCCCACAGCGAACGATGGTAGGCTCAGCCTTATCCTATAAGACCTAAACAAAAGTGTTGAAATATGGGTGTTGTACACTGCTGCCACACCCTTCTGGGTATGAAAAAATCTGGATATATAAAATGCTAGATTATTCCTGAATATTATTAGTCTATAATACATTTACTAATATCAGCTTCCATCCGCGTGATGTGGCAGTCCAAAAAGTAGCAAATGTCCTACTTGTCCTAAGTCTTACAAAATAACCTCTTACAGATTTCAATCAAAGATCACTTTCAATGGTTAGCTGTGATAGCGAAAAAGAGTATTTATTGCAATAAATAAATAAATAAATATTCCACAACTCTCACACAACGCCATCTAGTCCCAAACTAAGCAGAGCTTGTACTATGGGTACTAGAATAACTGATACTAATACATATATACTTTTCTTTTTGTAAATACATACTTATTATATATTGAAACACCCAAACTAAGACAAACCCCCATGTTCATGCACACAAAGATTTGTCTAAAGTGGGAATTGAACCCACGACCTCGGCGTCGCAGGCAGGTACACTACCCACTCCGCCATCCAGTCGTCTCGACTCCGTATTGCAATAGTAATGTAAGTTAAAAAAAGCTTGTATAAAATTAAAGGATTTGTCTCAATGTGGGTGTCGTTTTTTTTTTACCTATTTAATTTAAAACATTCTAGAAACATACCTATAACACTTATTCCTATCATGCCTAAACAGCAGCGGTTGGCATATCTTGAGCACAAAGCTCCAAGTTTCCAAAGAGTCCACAGTAGACTTCGCCATCTCTCCAGGCAAGTCCTTCTCTGTCGACATCCTGTAGTTATCCGACTTGGTATCAGACCTATAAGACGCATTGGACTTATAACCACTTTCGGTAGACTTATATCCACTTTCCGTAGACCTATAGCCGTCGGAATAGTCGCTTCTGCTTGACTGTAAGTCTCTCATCCTATCATCCAGCTCAGGGGTGACAGAACGAGTGTCATTTGGACTATTTTCTCTAGACGGAGAATCGTATTCAACTAGGCCTTTATCTCGACAGTTTTCGTCATCGCTCAAGCATTCTTGCTTAATCTCATTGATCACTGATTCGAGGAAAGTATCATCGGCTAAAGCATCATTAGAATCTTTATTTTCAAAGTCGAACATCTTCTCAAAACCGGCGCCGTAGTCATCTTTCTTTTGAGCAACTTTCGCATAACTCTCTATTCCTAACCTTTCGTCAAAAATGTCCAAGATTTTATCCTCACGGGGACGGCCTTCGTATTTTAAAGCGTCTCTTACGGTTTTCAGTTTTTCCATCTTTCTAACCGGTGTTGTTTTTGGACTCTCTGTTAGACTTTGTCTGGCTCTCAATACTTCTTTGATTTCTGGTGTAACTATTGTCTTTTCAGTAATAGCTGGGGATTTTTTAACGTCTAAAGGTGTTGTTTCTTGACGTTTAGGACTTGAGCTGTTAGTTTTATCTTCATTATCCAAAGACCAACTATCACATACTAAGTAATCACTAAGATTGACATCAGTTTCTTTTTCCACAGATTTTTTATCTTTACCTTCCTTTTTCTCAACTGTATCCTTAGATTTGTCTCTGTGCCTGTCTCTGTCATCTTTCCTATGGTCTCTGGTATCTTTTTTATGAAAGGATTGCCTTCTATCTCTGTCGTATTTATCATTTCTTCTTTTATCTTTGTCTGACTTGTACGATCTTTCTGGCGTTTTATGATATACTTTGTCTGGCGGTTTGTATACTGGTTTCTCAGGTTCAATTTTTTTCAAAACTTCTACATCGCCATCTTTTTTGCGTTGGAATGGGTTGTCATAGTCCGGGAGTAGTTTGTGATAGTCGAATTTAAATTCCCTGCCTTCGGCTCTAGCTTTCTTCGCATCGCATATGATTTCGTCTAGTTTCGCTTGATCTGAAAATTGATGATCAATAGTTAAATATTTGTCTTGTGCAATAAATATGCTTTAGTATCTACTTAACTACTTACAATTAATTGATGTATTTCTACACAACTTTTACTTATGAGAAAGGAAATATACACATATACACACATATACATATAGTATACAATTACAAATGTTAAAATAATTAAGTTTGGGGTGCTCAAGGAATCGAATGGACTCTAAATTTTGCCAGCAACACCATCATATTATATCTCAGAATATAATGATGTCCATTTTGAACATAAACATAACAGCAAGAACTAGGCAAGTATCTTGGCAAATAAACATTAATTAACCAAATAAAACAATGACCTTGAACGCCTTGAGAACCCTTTTCTTCAGCATTACGAATTAGAAAATAATTTATTTATAAAATTTATAACTACAGCTAGTCTATATTTAATTTACCTGCAGAATATATACCAAAATATTCGCTACTTCAAAAAATACTCTATCACAACCCTATTCCCCATGCAAACAGTCGGAATACAAACAATTAGAGTCGGGACACTCGTTGCTGGTACGGATATGCTCTTCAAGTAGCGAGGAATCGGAGATGCCATCTCCTTTCACGCAGATTGGGGACTTGCTTTTGACTTCATGCATTGTGCAAGTGATAACAATAATATTAGTGAACATGACAATAGGCATGGTGAATAATTTTTATTTTCGTGTGAAATCGAAATACTTCTCGATATTAGAAACACATCATTGAAAGAACTACTTTGATATAGCACATAAGCTTTCTGAGATAATACAATTTTAACCACCCAAAGGCTCCAAACAAAGGTTACATAAGTGTGACGTCACGCTTATGTATGTTGTATGTGAAGTTATGAATTATGTAAGATAGCAATTTTTTTTACGGGATATAATCTCACCCACACGCCTACCACTGTGACTCCTGTGACGCCAAGATCTTCAGTGGTAACCAACTGAAAGGCACCGTGCATGACACACGGGTAATCCCAACGAAATATTACGTTTATGAAAAAGGTTTTATTACAAGTTGCTATAAATTGTGTGGGGTATTCAATAGTAAAATTATTTTTTAATAATTTCGTACTTCACAAATGGACCGCTCATGAAACTTTGTACGATCATCAAATCATTCAAAGTTTCATGAGCGAGTCCATTTCATCTCAGAAAGCTTATGTGAGTCCATTTTTGAAGTAGTACATGAGTTCGTATGTAACAAAAAATCTTGCATTTGGGTTATATTTAAGGTAGATAAGGTATCGTATATTTTACTATATATGGATCAGTCAGCATGCCTATTTGCAAAAAAAAATACCACAATCCCCTTTGAGACATTAGAATGTGATACAATCACATTCAACATCGACAGTAATAAAATGTGGTTAGGACATTTTATATTAAAATAAGCAACTCCATTATTATGTCAAAAAATGGACTAAATCTTAGTCACGCTAACCTTTGCATTATGAGCACATGATGTTTACTTTAGGCATTATGAAAAGCAAGGGATGACAGTAATATTAATGAGTAGAGAAATTAACAAGCAAGGGAATAAGGGACCATTCAGTATTACGTAAGCATTATATGCTTACTTTAAAAGAAATTGAGTCTTTTTATTCATTGTCAGAATTAATATAAGGTCAGGATAATCATAAAATGTAAAAACTATGTCAGTTTAGTAGAGCTTGGTTGAGTTATTTATGAAATTGTTTCGAGTCCATAAGTTATTTAAATATTGACATGTTATTACTTTTATTTTATTTTATTTTTTTATTTTTTTAATTATTGTGTTTATTGCACGACATGACATGAGTTTATTTTATTTTAATTTATGTAATTAGCCAATTCATGACATAATAATAGGTTTAATATATCTTTTATTAATTTCTGACATTGAACAAGTACTATATATATTTATTTTAATTGGTTTGACATTGTATGCTTCAATTTAATTTCTATTTAAAGCACATTATAAACATGAATTTTGCATGCAATTGCAATGTAATTTTAGCAATAATATTTTATATTTGCATGTCGAATTCCCGGCGAAATATGTGATACAAAAAGTAACAAAATGTTAAAACATCTGTACCTACCATATTTTACGCGAATAAATTTTTTCTATTTCTATTTCTATTGAGGATGGGAACCAGAACACATTTATACAAAAAAGTGCTGAATGTAACTTCGCTATGTTGGTTTGTATCTTACTCAAGATAGGAACTAATGGATTAACGTGACGTCACGAAATGACGTATCATACAGTTGAGAAATTTAGGGTCCTGGCAAGAGGCGACCGTAGCTGGTTAAAGTGAAGTAGTAGTAGTTGTGCAGAATGTCGCAGGTCCAGATCCTGCCAGTCCCATATTTTTTCAACTGTTTCTTAGTATAATTTGCTGAGTATAGCTAAATGCTATAAAAATAATTAATAAGAAGTCAGAACACATTTGTTGACAAGTAGTCTGCTTACGTAATACTTGAATGGCCCCTTAATAAAATCATACACATAAGCTTGATGGTTTGACAAAAAAAAATATTACATGCAATATACAAGGTGTTTAGTACATCGTTTGCCAAATTGAATTGGCTATAAAGTAGTATCCTTAGCTATAGTTTTAGCACCCCCACTCACTTTTCGCCTCACCGTTTATTTATTATAATTATTAAGATTTTTCAAAAACCGCGAGATTAGACATGAAGGTCTTTTATGCAATATCAAAACAAACCTACCACATAATACCTCGATGAAATAATATTTCAAGTAAAAGAGGAAATAAAATCCCATTTGAATAATATTAAAGCTGGAGTCCCGCAGGGATCTGTCCTGGGCCCAGGCTTGTTTACAGTATACACTGCCGCCCTCGCGGAGACTTATGGTTTTACAACGGCGACCTTTGCCGATGACACTGCATTTCTCGCAATGATGGCAAGAAAATAAACTTAATATTTAAGTTTTTTTTTTTTGCCTTTGAACATGCCATTTACCATTAAAATATAATTCTTTTTCACTTACCCAAGAAAGTCTTAATCGTGGGCATAGCCTTTGTGGGCATAGCCTTGGCTGGCAGGGCGGTGGTCACAGTTGTAGGAGCTATCAGGCCAAGAGGTATGCCCAAGTCAACCAGCTCCATCTTCCTCTTCATGTCTTCAATCTCTGAGAGGGTACGCCTTTGTAACTCTATGTAAGAGTCGGCTAGAGAAAGAAAAAATATCCTATAAATATATGCAGCATCTTTATATAACCACACGTGCTGTACGAGTAAACCCGTACTACGCAATAGTTTTAGTTTTATGCTGACATCAACACGCGGCGAAAGGAACGGTTTGATGTTGCCCGAACCGATTTATTGCAACTACTGACAACAACCCGTTGTACGGGTTTGCTCGTACATGTGCTAATAAGCTTTGGGTTCCCAAACCTATTCTGCTCTTGTTTGGTGGTGAAATTAAGTGAACTACAGGTTAAGGAATGTTAACCACAGTCGGCCATTGAATGGTTGACCATCTCAACATAACAAGTTCTATTCTGTGCCTCGGGGAGCATGTAGTAGCCTCTGTCCCAGTTACCATTAGATGATCTATGGCAGTTGTTACAGGTAGTCGCTAGAAAGTCTGACAAATAGTCTAATAAAGAGTGTCAATCGTCTTTTACCGCGTTGTGCTAGTCCGATGGCAGTCACTTCAAGATACTGATATTTAGCTGTATCTGTGAGACTAGGCCTCTCTGTAATTGGGCAAAGGCTTGGAGGAAGAAGATGATAAGGCAGTCTTACATTGCGGAGTTTTCTGTCCTGGTTTGGGGGGTTTCGGCGGCTTCTCTTTAGGTTCCGCATCAGGATCGGGCTTCGGGGTGGTCTTGACGCTGGTAAGCTTTCCTATCAGCACAGTAGCACCTGAAATGTTGAATTTTTGTTAGTTGAGTTAGAGAGTTGCCACACACCTTAGGCAAAAGTCGCTTAGGCAGGCCACTTGCTTCGGGTCTCAAGTCTAGTGATAACTAATAAAGTAATAAAGCATGGGCACCGGCAGAAATCATTTCCAAGTGGTGCAGGTTTTAGTTTTCTTACAATCTTTGCCGTATAATATGATAGTTAATAAAAAGATTAAATTTTAGTCTGAAAGTTCGAGAGAATTACAAAGATTTGACTATTCATTATGAATTTATTATATAGGTCCCAGTCGTCACAGCTCACACAGACGGCTTTTTATTTCAATAATTCCTGTTGATCCTGCCAGCGCCCATGTAATAAAGCTGTAATAAATGATAGCTAACAATGCAAACAACTAGGCTCCAGCCGCTAAGCAAGCCACCCAGGTATACTGTGCACACAAGAAAATAAAATGTGTTGCACTGTGTGTGCTGCGCTTTACTTTTACCAGTAAAGTAATAAAGTGGAAGAACTTGTTTCATTGTTCTTTTTTAGACAATTTGGTATTTCTATACATAAACTGCTTGGCGTGGTGGTTAAAGCGGTCGCCTCGCCGCTTTCAACTGCGCTGGTGTTGAGGGTTCGATCCCCACATGGGACAAATCTTTGTGTGATTCGCAAAGATTTGTTCAGACTCACACACCTGAACACCCCCGCGACACAGGAGGTATTCCTAGTGCGGGCGTCGTTTTTTAAAAAGAAAATAAACATTACGGTAGCTATTAGGAGCAGAGCAAAATGATTAGCGCAGGTAAATTGTTATAATAACACATTCTCATTTACTCACAAAGTATTTCTAGTTGTAACTTATGGGATGAAATAAAATATTATGCCTCAGATTACAAGTAATACGTAATATGTTTTATATAAGTTGCATTACATGTGACCTAACATGTATGTATTGCTAATAATTTGCCTCCCTAGACAAATGGCAGTGTAGCATTTAGCACAAATAGAAAAATGCAACTCTAGGAGTGAGCAAGGGGTCCTAACTTCTCTCTTGCACGCCATTGAATGACCTTGAAAGCCGCTAAGCTGTACAAAGTAAAATTAAGTCTTATTTAATTTTAAATATGGTTTAAATTCATTAAAATACTGAATGAACCATGTGTTTTCACCAATTCCTCACTAAAATGCACTGCCGCTGCCACTTACCTAGCGGGCACTAAGCCAGCTATATATTATTTCTAAATTGTTATTTATAGTACTTACTTCCACTGCTTGCCTTCTTCTGAACAACCACTGGAGTGATTGGAGTCTTCTTTTGAATAGAGAATGCTCTCAATCTCTTCTTGGCATTCTCCACTCCTTTTACAGAGGACTTCAACTTGAATCCGATTGGAGTTGAGGGAGAGCCATCTTTTGAAGTTGATGAAAATGGTATGTTCGCCTTTTGCTAAAATATTGAATAACTATTATAAAAAGAGGAAAGAATTGTTTGTTAATCTTGATATTGAGACCCAACGGAATGACTCTCGTTCCTTGGCGGTTGGGGCGGCCCTTAGTGTGGGACGCAACTTGCGTCGACACTTTGGCACCGTTGCATCTACCAGGGACTCAGGATAGGGCTGGTGCGGCGGCAGAATCAGTCGATAACCCAAGAGGCGCAAATATAGCCTCCTAGATAGTGGCTACATGTTTGTGCATTTTGGGGTAGACGCTCAGGCCGTGAGGTCCAGGAGCTAACGCTCTTTATAAAGACGTTGCACAACGTTTGGTTGAGTCAACCCATTCCCGAAGTGCTGGCATTTTCTTTCGTCAACAAATAAGCATTGCCATATAGCGTATTTCGGGAACAATGCCCACTGGTAGTGGTTTGCTTGATTAGTGTGTATAGTTTTAGTAATTTTAATTACAGGTTTATATATTTTTATTTTTGTAGTTTACTAGTAAAATAAAGTTATATGTTGTTATATTCAAATAAAATAAAATTGAATGAGCCATAGTTGTAAAAAAAAAAAACTTAATATTGATGGGATTATATTTGAAGACCCTAAGAATAATATTACCCTACTATTTATCAACGCAAGGGCTGCTGCTGAGAGAAGCTAATATTGTTTAAAATGTTATTAGCTTCGAAATTATAGTCATGACTACTACTACTAAACTTGAACAAACTTTGCAGACAGTGAATCAGACTGTACTTTTTCAGTTAGCAACATTATCTTAGCCTTTTAATCACCTCATAAACTACCAATAACTATGGTACAAATATTGAAATAGGTAGTAGGACAAAAGATAACTATCGAAAACTAACAGCCTTTCAAATGTATATATCTAATTAAAAATATTATATTATTTGCCAAATAAACAGCTGTAGGTTTGTTATTAATGCACCACTTAGGTATAACTTGTGTAGAAGTAGATAAGAGATAAACCTTCCCTTTACAATATGAAATATTTCTATAGAAATATAAACAGCTGTTCACTGATATTATACTAATTTAGGACTAAATTATTCTGGATTTCTAATTATTATCATAACTAAAGTTAATTTATACTAACCTTGCACTTTTAATACAGTTTGTAGTTTATTAAAAAGATATTTCAAAAGATTTGTGATTGCAGGGGCAACAAGTTGACATGCTCAACACAAACATTTTGTCAAAAATAACCAAATTATTTGTATTTACTCATTTTTACAATGAGAGAGCACAAAGAAAATTGTTTTTTACAATTGACTGCAGTCTGCAATTTACTAGTTCATGAATAGTTTATACTACTGGCTATGCTATTTTTAAACTAAAATCAATAACTTTAGAGACACTAGAACATCCAGATATGAATGATTGTCAATTATAAAATTATTTTGTCCACTAACAACATTTCAGTCTATCTTTCATTAAAACTCACCTGATCTAGGTTTTTGATCGCGGGTTCTGGTGTTCCAGGCTTGGGAGAGCCCCGGGACTCCAAACCCGGCTTCTTAAATCCCCCTGTATCCATTTCTATAGACTGTTTGTGCCGAGTAAATTTACAATACTCCACACACTAGTACACATGAATTCATTATTGGTTTATTGTTTCGTAGAATGCACTGGTCATATTTATGCCCACATGATAAATAAATACGAAATAAAACGAACAAACAGTGCAAGAGTATATTTTTAACCTAAAAATAGATTTGACAGTTCGGCCAAGTCAAAAGTTATTAATTTGTTTAAAACATATGCATGAAGGGATTAATGTTATAAAATGAGAAGCAACATTTATAGAGCAATGACTGGGAGTAAACATTTCATTAATGACAGAGACAAACAATAACCGCAATCTGTTTTCATGCTTGAAATTCTCGATAATTTATTGTCTATATTGACCACTGGAACGTGCATTATCATAACCACAGGAAAAATAAATCCACGTTCAATCTTGTTTATCATGATTGCAATTTCTGGGGTACATATTGGCTCACATAAAGTTCTTTACCCGAAATTGTTCTTCATAACGATTTGTAATCCGAATGATCACTCTTCCTAAAATTTTTCATCCTAAAGTTTTCATTCATACTATTTGTAGTGCTACCGGTGATTTTCATAACACTCATGTTTCCGTAAATTGTAATTAATAATATCCTTCATTAGCATTCATTAGTTAATGTAAATATATTTTAACTCCTACTTTTTTTTATCATAACGCTTTTATCCCTAAACATAATTACCATAATATTTTCACTCATACTCAGAAAGAAACATTTACCAAGTGTAATAAAAAATATATGTGGGTAGAAGATGAGATAACATTAATTAAATTATTATTTGGGGCATATTGACTTATAAAGTATGGACACGGCTAAAGCTTCAGTTTCCTAGGAAAGCGGTGTGGAATAATGCGGCCATAATATTATTACCGTGACTCGATTAATATGTAATACGTTAGGTCGATAGGAAACCACTACATTTGTTTTACATAGGCAACGTTCTAGTGACGTCATTGTACCGTTCTCTGTACGACCGCATTAATCCACCCCGCTATGCTAGGAAACCGAAGCTTAACGCACGATGAATGGCCTCAACTTTTTTGGTGTCAACCTGAGTATAAAAAGCGCGTAGTGAAATTGACTGTGGTTGGCTGCCTCCGTGAGCGGTCAAACACGACAAAATGCCTAATTGTGCACTGAAAAGTTGTACGAACTACCAAATTAAACACAACAAAAAAGATTATGGTATTACATAGCACCGGTAAGTCACAAATATCATATTATATCCACCTCTTTACATTATTATTTGATGCTGATCGAGCAAACTCAAGATTTGGTATGTTATTTCCAAAAATGGAATCGACTTTGTACCTCCCTCCTTTCGCAGATAAGCTACTACAGTCCGATTGTCGCTTTGTAAAGCAGTGAACTATGATGTATTCCTTTTGCCTGACTTTGGAGGACATGTAGTATTGCCAACATTTCTTTTTGATTGCAATGGAGGTGGTGCTCTTTTTGAGACCAAGTGACCAATGCCGGACCAAGGTCACCTTTTTGAAAAACCTCATCAACTTTACCGCTCAAGTTATCAAAATTAACATTTGTTTCTTTTGCCCAAGAAAGTAAATTGCGAATGGCTGTAAGTTCCTTTTTGTTTGAGCACACAAAAAGTTATGGCAGCATAGGATTTCTCAGTATTAGCCAGTTGACGTAAGGTATCATACATTTTCACCTCTTCGTTTGTTTCCAAGTCTATGAAACCTGGAGTGTGGTTGTATAATTTTTGAGTCTCAGAGTATCTAACATCTGACCATGAGGGGCTACCGAAGCGTTGAACTTCGCTTAGCATTTTTGAGAAACTATCAGGCGCTTTAGGTACAGATCGTTCTTTCAGTTTTGTTTCGAGGTTAAAAGTAAATTCGCAAGCACTATTGACCTCGTCATGACATTGGTCAGTGACGTGGTTTTGTTCGTATAAGCTTTCACTTACTTGCGAACAGATCGATACGGTATCAAAACATTCATTTTCTTGGTCACCCGATTGTCGAGTTATAAAATCGGTAATCAAATGCTTAAGCTTACCCATATCTTCGACGAGTTTGCTAACTGTTGGATCAGAACGCCGAGCGCGTTTAGCCTTCTTCCGGCGACGGCTGCGATGGTGTCGGCGGCGCCGTTTCTGCAATTCACTCGAGCTGCTGCTTGAAGAACTGCTGCTGCTGCTACTGCTCGACTTGCTTCGAGAACGCTTACTTGCAGAGCTACTCGGGCCCACCGTGTCCATAGCATTTTCTAAATAATTTTCATTCATTGTGTACTGTAATTTGAAAATAAATGTTAAACACTGTATTTTTTAAATTCCTGACCCAATATAGCGAATTCACTGGAACACAATCAGTAAATTTATTTTAAAATCATCACGAACTTAAAGTACGATTATTCAGAACAAAAGGCAATATCAAAGCACTATTGTTAATAAAAGCTGTAAAATATTGAAATAAACGATCAGGTATTCATTTTAAAATACGAGATCCGAACGGTAAAAGCCGTTAGTATTATTTATTTCTAAAATCAATGGCGAATAATAAAATCTGTTATTATTCCATTTCGATTAACGAAAATATTTTAAAAAGGTAAATGAACAACAAAAACGTTTGTTATATTTTAAATAAAGATAACGAATCTTATTTCGAAATAAAATAATTTACCAACACAATCTTCAAGGTGATTTCGCTTGCATGAAAATAAGTAAATTTAAAAACTTACGGTTTTGTTCTGTGATTCTCTATTCACTGTATAATATTTTGTAACGAAGCCAGTCCGGCTGTCGATAAAAAGGGTAAAATTAACATGTAAGTTATTTTTAAAAGACTTACACGATTATTTTGTTCACTCACTTCACTATTTCACTTTTCGATTAGAATATAAAATAATTATAATGGATAACGGATTTGTAAAATTAAAACTAATTATTAAATTATTATTAAGTGCAACGGTAACAGAGCCGGCTGTGCACGTGTTGCTTCGACGGAAAACGAAACACCAATGAAGAAATATGGCAGCAACCATTTTACGAAGACATTTATAAAATGCCGCGCGGCCGCCAGGTGTCGCCACTGGACCGGATGTACTAGCGAATAAACTGGTAAAATGAAGTCAAATTCGACGGAAACGGATATGCTCTCTCAATATAAAAGCTTCCAGTGACGGTTACAGAAGTTTAATAAACTAATTTTATTGAAAATGTGTATGAAAACATGTATTTAACTCCTTGGACCATGGTACTATTAGTCTTTTATGTTATACATGTTATGTGAAAATAACTAAATAAATAAAAATGTTAAGCTACGTAAAATTAATGTATATGATTATTATCACAGATAATTTATTATTAACAAAAATAAACCATAACAAAAAAGATATGACTTTAAATAATAGTGTAAAAGATGGTTATGTTGAAAAACCATATTTCGTTAACAAACAAGAAAATAATAGTTTGAACTTAATTAATAACTATAATAGTAAGAAATGTAATGGTTAATTAACGTGTTCAGCACACCAGCACGAAAAAGATCGTTTGCTTGCCGGAATTCAGTGAGTAAAAAGCGTTTTTACTTAGTAGTGAGGCAAAGTGATTCAAATTTAGAAACACAAAATCCTTCCAAACCATGCAGGTTAGTAATAAACATTGACATCAATTTAAATAAAACTACAAATGATACGCTTTAATTTTTTGTTATTTTTTATTTACTATATGCTTATTTAATATTTTAATGTTTTTATTTTCGTGATAAAACATTAAAATAACTAAAATTAGGTAGTTACTAAATATTAGGTTAGGGTTAGGTTGGTCTTTTTTGGTACCTAGTCTTTTTGTCTTAGGCAGAAAGTCATAAATTTTGATTTTTTGTTTTTTTTGCCATTGTGACACCAGATTAAATCCTTCTTGAGCAAAAGTCTGTACCTCTTACCAAGATTGACCGTGAAACAAAATGTGTCACATGTCTCATCTTTAAACCCACCACGAGTATTGTATCCTTTGCCCTCAGTTCACCAAATTTGGTAGATGGACGAAAGGCAATAAAATCAAGTAACTATGTCCGAGCACCACTATTTGGTTATTATTTCTTTTTATCAGATAGGTACTTCATGAAGATAACAATCTAGTCTAAATATAAAATTAGAGACTAATGAGTAATTTAATTTTGACCTAAGCTACTAAATGAATTTACGCTAAGAATGTGTCCATTACACCTATATCTTATTTGGTGAGTAAATGGTGATACATAAAAGTCATTGGAGTAAATAGTGGTGCTCGGACTGTATTCATTCTAGTATAGATAAAATCAAAAATGAAGTTGGCTGCAAATGAAGTGTCAAGGGTTGGGTTGGTCACGATCGAGTGTGGTGTCTGTACTTTAGTCGAACAGCAGCCAACTTCAAAACCGCCATATCTTTTATTCTATCTACATTGAGTTGAAATTAAGCTTTTATAATTACTATACTGGTTGCACGACAGGATAATTCGACAACAAAAAAGACAATTGAAATGAGAACCTCCTCCTTTTTTCGAAGTCGGTTAAAAAAGCAAAACCCAATACCAAAGACACGTTTTCTTTATTGAGATTGAATTTAATTACAAAGACTAACATTTGTGGGCAATGGGAACGTGAATCCACTTCTTACTTTTGTAATTAATTTGTAAGGTGTTCTTACACAAATAGATTAATGGCATCGATCTTCATGACTAATCTAAGTTGGATTATCATCATCAGCGCCGAATATTCGCAAAGTATTCGGTATCAGGCGTATTAGGCAACTGAAAAGAATCTAATTGATTATTTTTTATAGCAATTAGCTATGCTTAGCAAATAATATTAAGAAACAGTTGAAAAAGATATGGGACCGGCAGGATATGATCCTGCGACCTACTTACTGCACACCGGGCAGTCGCTTTAGCCATCCAGCTACGGTCGCCTCTTGCCAGAATCCTAAATTTCTCAACTGTGTGTTACTTCACGTTCATCCATTTGTTCCTATCTGAAGTAGGATACAAACCAACATGGCGAAGTTACATTTAGCACAAATGTTGCAAAGAATGAACGCTTACGTTATTTTAACTTCTAATTGATTTATTTTTATAGCATTTAGCTATGCTTAGCTCATTATGCTATTTGGTAAAAGGGACATTAAAATTTATTCGGATACCTTGCTTAGCAATAATTAACAACTTACCTAAAACTGGGTGTAGTGTGCGACTGCATTGTATAGGGTTTTTGTATTATCAATACAAACAAATAAAATTTAAGTGACTGTTTTTAATATCAAAATTACAATGCTACGGCTGGAAGCTGGTACAGTAATTTGCACGACAAATATGCCTAAAAACCATTTTAATTGTTGTCTGCTTGTATGTCCATTTGTAAAGGGTAATCTTCTAAACGGCTGAAGTGATTTTGATAAAATGTTAGTAGCAACTAGCAGGTAACTGTATAGAAAGTGCGTGAGAAGCGTAGAATTTTAAATGATGTACTACCAAAGATACACCACGTGTCGACCACGTAGACAAATCGCGGGCATCTGCTAATAATATCATAAAACTTACATAAAATGCCAGTTGCCTAATAACAACTGGTATTTTTACAAAAATAACTGTATATTTATTAATTGTTTAGACAAGTAGTGCATGTTGTGTGTATTTGTATCTGGAGTGGTAACGAAACCATAGCGCGATTCAGACAATAGGGGAACAACGCCATCTATCGAAGAGTGATGAAAAATATATTAGGGCCACTTGCATGTTCCATGGTAAAAAATAACCTCCAAGTTAACTGTTTACATTTTCAAAATAATAAGTATTTAATTCAAATTCAAATTATTATTTTATTGTTTCTTACAGGTGTTAAATATACAGTACTTATATACTATACAATAAGACCCTATGCGTAACATGCCATATTTGGCGTACAATATTAATCCTTATTATTAATCGTGGTATAACGGCTAACACGAGCTTAAATTATTAACCATGGAACATGAAAATAATAATATTTTAACATATAACAATACCAAAGTAGAATAAGTAAAATATACTTATCATCAGAGTCGGGCGCAGTACAATCCTATTTTAAAGTCTAAATCTGATCTGGAGAGTGAATCTGATTCAATCACAATCAACATCAGTCGTAATAAAAGAGGGCAGATAAATAACTACGATTAAAAGTAGTTAACCACATGTAGTTACGATTATTATGTCGTCCCTAAGTTAGTTACATTTAGTTTTGGTTACAAATAGTTACGATTTATGAACATAACTACATGTAACCATTGGTGTAGCGTGCCTAGGCGGTGCCACGTATAAAAATATATTATATATTTGGGGGCCCTTATGAAAGGTACAGATTTCTATCGAAAGTAAAAAAAAGTTTTTAGATAAGTATTTATTTATCATAATTATCTATCTGTCACTTTTATAAAATATTTTACAAACAATATAAATTAAATATACACTCTTCTTGCCTTTTTTCGCCTAACTTATTTATTAAATAATTCATAGCTGATGATGACTTTAGTTTTTCTAAAGTTTCTTGTCCAATGGAAGTTCTTAGGTATTTTTTTACTTTCTTACATACGCACTTTGGGGGCCCGTATAATTAATACGGCAGATACGGCGGTAGCTTCGCCCCTACATGTAACCATAACTGCGAAGGGGTATGACCTATCAACTATAGGATAGTTCATCGCTGCTGTGCTATCTATTCTGTGGCTATTTCAATATAAAAACTGCTGTATTATATAAACAATAATATAAAAGTTTAATTTAACGCCGGATATTTTAATAGTAAGCCGGGTTTATGAAAAAGGTTAGAAAACAAAATAAATTTAATATAAAAACATGTGATTTATCTATGAAAAAAAAAAGTTTTCAGTCATTCTCTATTTAAACTCTTAAATAGAGAATGACTTTTGTTTTAAATCCCGCTTAAGTTTTGTCTCTTATGACTAGATAATCGTCATACACTAAACTAGAAATTATTTACTATCTCATATTCATGACACTAGTGTTATGGCGATACAGATTTTGAGCATTGCCTTTTGATCGCCAAAAATGGATGTTAATTAAATCGAATAAATTTAAACAAAATACTATTTGGTATTCGTTATTCGGCAAAAATAAATAAATAAATAAAACCCATGTAGGCCGGACATGGTACATCTTTAAATCATAAACCTTACCACTGTGTCACTATTGATTTGTTCTTCCTGAAATTGTATGCGGAAATTGTGCTTGAAATAAGTATTCATTATAAAATACAAATATTTATTTTCTCTTTTACAAATTGGTAAATAAAATACATTAGAATGTTGTACAAACAGAGGCTGGTATTTAGGATAGACCTGTGGTTCAGATCACATGAATTCATATAGTTAATAATACCTATATATATTTTAAGATTTGGAATAAGCCAACGAACTAGGTACGTGATACTGATACAATATTATAAACAACTTTTGTACCATATTTATGCAAATAAAGATTTAATTGAGAGCACGGTTGGCGTAGTGGTTAAAGCGGTCGCCCAACGCTTTCAACTACGCTGGTGTTGTGGGTTCGATCCCCACATGGGACACAACAACAGAACAAATCTTTGTCCACAAATCTTTGTGGACAAAGATTTGTTCTGACTCTGAGTGTGCTTTGTGTGTGTGAAATGTATGTTTGTGAACACTCCCGCGACACAGGAGTTAGTCCTAGTGCGGGCGTCGTTTTTAAAAAAAAATAAATAAAAAAAAACATTAATTCCACAGTCTTCCAGTTAAAAATACTTTAGATTCCTTTCTTCGCGCATTAATTTGCCGAGATCCAACTAAACACATCGCGCCCTTCTAGTTCTTCTTCGACAACCGGATGGCGGAGTGGCTAGTGCACCTGCCTGCGACGCCGAGGTCGCGGGTTCGATGCCCGCTTAATACAAATGTGTTATAAGTTGTTTCTATGTACAATAAGTATGTATTTACAAAAGAAAAGTATATATATGTAGTAGTATCAGTTATTCTAGTACCCATAGTACAAGCTCTGCTTAGTTTGGAACTAGATGGCGTTGCTCTCAGGCTCTCTCCAAGCTGGTACCAGGCTCGGTTACACAGAACACATATCCTTAGAACCTTTACTGCAGCATATTCCAACCAAAACTGAACGCTAGTCTTGTAATAGACGTCTCAATATGAAGTCATCATTAAAACTCAAATCAGGCATTTGTTGTTCTGTAACTGCAAATAATAGAAAAAAGATTAAGGTACTAGTTTCATTGCTAGAGGTTGGTCTACGGTCGCTCAGATTTCCGTTTTCTGCGTTTACATTTTCGCACTGTATACGTTGAACGCAAACCAACGGCGATGTGTGTCAGTTCTACGATATCCTATATTGCATAGAATTACAGAGAACGCAGAACGCAGAACTCGCAACTCTGAGTCTGTATGCAGACCGCTGGCAGTAAAATAGTAAAACCAGAGATAATAGATGTCAAGTACGTTGAAAAATAACATTCCCCGGGTCGGGTAAAAGTTGTCAAATCCCATACCTTTGACGTGAATTTTATCTGAAACGTGCAGCTCAGCTCGCGCAGTTGAAATAATGTCATTTAAACTTATTGTTCTCTCTAGTTAAAAAAAATTCAAATAATCTATTTCAGGCAATCAGGCCGATAGCATGAAACTTTTTTTTTTATTTATGCCACAGCTCAACATATTGTTAACAGAAAATTAGGCAACGTTGATTTTCAGATGGAACCTCAGGTGACAAGGGATATATAAAAATAAAATAACATAAAATTTGGTTTTAAAATACAAACCTTCTAAAGATGCCTCATTTGCACCTATTCCAGGTTTCACGTCTAAACCCTGATCATTTGCACCCATTCCAGGTTTCACGTCCAAACCCTGACCACCTTTGAAATCATTGACATCGGCAAACACAACTTCTGGCATAAGAGACGCCAAACCTCCTGCCTCAGAAATCTTAACTTCAGCAGCCATTTTCTTTTTCTTAGCACCTTCTTTTCTCTTTGACTCTTTTTTCCTTTTCAATTTTTTGGTATCTGTGTGGTCTATTGCTAAAACTCTAGTGACTTCATTCCGGATTTTGTTTTTCATATCTTCAGGGATTTCGAAGCTACTGTCATGCTGTTTGACATACTTTGTAATAGGCATATCGTCGTCGCTACTCGCATCTCTGTGTGAGTCGACCGTTACATGTTCGATGTTGACGAATCGTTGCCATTTTGTAATCAAATCGTCTACTACTTTCTGTGAATGAAGGAAATAAAAATTAGTATATTTTCTAAATATCCTAATGTTTTTGACTTGGTAAAAACACTGTAGTGTTAGACTATTTACAACCAGTTTATACCTCCTAACCTTAAACAATGTTTACTAACATTAATATGAATGCAACTCTAAAGCTTGGCAGAATAGTCTAGAAAAAGAAACAAATTTATGTCATGTAACATTTTAAAACAAATTATAGCTTTGCTATGCCTTTTTGTATTTTATATACGACGCTGACGCTGGCACAAAAAAGAGTTGAGAAATTTCGAGTCTAGCAGCATACAAATCCATGGCTGAATTGGCAAAGCACCTAGGGCGTTTACCCTTCGCGTCCTGCTGCATTCTTAATTTCTCAACTTTAATATTATATAATTTAATTGAAAACAAAGTTTATGGTTAGTTCACCACAAGGTGGATTTTGAAATAGGATTGATTGATTCGTAATTGTGTTGATACCAACAGCTCAGTCGCAGTCCCATATATTATCTACTCTTTTTTGCCAAACTGTATCTGTTAAATTCTGTAATGGTTACATGGATAAATTACTGGTCAAAAGTTAATAAAAATTGGTATGAAGATATGTCTAAGCCTGGGATAAGACAAAGGAAATTTCGTAGTGCAATGGACAAGGCTTCGGATCACGAGGTTGTGGGTTTGAATCGTAGCCATAACACCACTGACCACTGACATGAAACATCGTCCTAACTCATACAAATATTTTTATATTTAATTGTATTTAATTGATATACATTTTATGATACGGCTTTCAATTTAATGTTTTTAGTACAATTTGCATGCTAGCTATTTTCAATAAAATTAATATTTGCTTTTTTGCAAATAAATATATCTTATCTTATCTTATCTAAATAAAAATGTCAATCCTTGGTCAAAAGCTACAACATATTAAAAAAGTAAACTCACATAGTTATTAGACTTAGGAATCCTCAACAGGTAATGTTCTGGATGAGCCTCAAACATCTCGCACTTGGCGCAGAGATCATAGTCGGGACATGTGGTGCATTTATATCGGAAACCTAGGATTAACTTCTGACAGCTATTGCAGACTATATCTTTGTGAATTGTGTTTATGTCTTCCTCTTGTAGATCTGTAACATTAAAAAATATTGTGACGGAAGTTATGTTTTTTTTTTTTTTCATTTGTTTTTAATTTTTGAAACTTACTAGTGATTGGCAAATATATTCTTGTAAACTTCCAGCTAAGCTTAATTCGCTTGTGATAGGAGGAAGTTCACGTCCGTGGTGTAATGGCCAGGCTTCGTATTTCGATAGCGTAAGACCGATGCCTTATCCATTGCGCCACGGCCGCTTTTCAATTTTTATAATTATGATCATTAGATGTAAAATTAGTATTATTTTTATGTGTTCGTAGTGTAATACAAGTGGGCCCCCAATGGATGAATACGGCAGTTTATTGTGATTTCTATCTAAATAATTAAGGTACATAGGACAAAGCAATAAGTAATACAAGGTGAAAGCTTCTATTTCCTACTGAAGACAGACTACAGGAGCTATGTATCTATGAGTTACATACAAATGGAGTGTAATATACCCACTATTTAGGATTATAACTCACACATACATAACTGGTGTAGTCAGTCTTTACAATGACATAGATATTTTTTGCCTGTATACCTAATGAAGGCTATTGTTTTTTGTCTCACCGGGTAGCTCTGTAGAATAAGATCTGTTGAAGTTTGTTGACAGACATTAATAAATATCAACCATTGAGTTCTTACATTTTTATAGAGGCAAAGATCTTTAACGCGTTTTAAAGCCAAACATTATGGAACAAAAGATTTTATTAAGAAGTGCTGATTTTTTGTTTCAATTTCAAGTCGGGACATTAATATGGCCGTCTCTCTTGCTCTCATGCTCAAGTGCGTGCTCTGACGCTGGTAATTTTTTTGTCTTCAAAACGCCCAAAAGAACTGTGTCTCTATAGATATTTATAAACTCAACAACTGCATAGCCAACCTGCAAAGAGTGACATTTGAAATTTTAGAGACCTCACGCTACACAAGCAAACCTACTGGATAATTCATATGCGATAGCCCTCATTGCTTTGTCCACTGTACATTGGATCTTGTTTAATACATTCAGGAGGTACATAAACATTGAACAAACAGCATTGCAAAAAATCTCTTTGGCCTTGCTCAAGTGGCCCTTGTACATCAAAAGACACCAAAAAGTGGTTTAAAAAACAGACCTTCCCATGGCAATGGGGATAGATATAGTGTGGGTACAGCATCAGAACACAGGTGCTTATTCTTGATGCTTGAAGGTGCAAAATGGCGGGAGCAGACACGATATGATAGTTTCTTCAGGTTTTTTTCAAGAAGATCTTCTCTGCCAATTACTTTTAGCCATTGTTTTAATCTGAAATTATAGCATAAAAGGTCTTAAGATTTTTTATCAAGTATATAAAATTTTTGTGTCACAGTGTTAGTTATTGAAAACCTCCATATTATAATAATAGCAGCCCCGTATCTAATGCATGTCCCATTGCTGGGCTCGGGCCTCTTCTCATGATGAGAAAACAAGTTTTCCTCTGTCTCTCAGAGAGCATGGTAAGCCGTGGGTGCCAGTTGTCATTGGAACATCTAAGGCATTCCCAATAAAAAACTTGCCCGCAACCTCACCAAACTGAAAAGAGACAGGCTCCACAAGGTCATTGGAATCTTGACCGGTCACTGGCTACTTAACAAACACCTACACTGTACACACGATAGGAATAACAGACAGCCCCCTATGCAGAGGATGCATGAAGGCAGAAGAAACGCCACAGCATGTCATCATGGAATATAGCAGCGTGGCCGACCAACGGGCACAAATCCTTCAGTCACCAACATCGCTTCCGGAAGCCTGCAGCAGCCCTCGGAGGCTGCTTTCCTTCTGGACCGATATAGGCTGGCTGGAGTAAACGGGAAACCTCTCACGTACAATGGTCCCATAGGAGGACTAAGTGCGGATACTGCCTAAGAAAACTAAACTAAACTATCTAAGGCAGTCTTTACAGGTAGTCAGAGGCCAGAAAGTCTGACAACTAGCCTAACAATGAGTATTCTATTAACTTGAACTAGGTTATGGAGATCTGATGGCAGGCGCTACATGTATAATACTGATATTAAGTTTAATTTGGTAGACAACCCCAATTGGGAAAAGGCTCGGAAGCACTCATCTACTAATAAGATTTTATTTTATATAATATTAAAGTTGAAAAATTAAGAATCCAGCAGGACTCGAACCTGCACCCCCTGAGTATACGCCAGCCTATGCTTTGCCAGTTGAGAAATTTCGAGTCCGGCAGCATACAAATCCATAGCTGAATTGGCAAAGCACTTGGGGCGTATACCCAGGGGATGCAGGTTCGAGTCCTGCTGGATTCTTAATTTTTCAACTTTAATATTATATAAAATACAAAAAGGCATAGCAAAGCTAAAATTTGCTTTAAAATATTACAAGATTTTATTTATTTATACCCAAGACAGTATTTATCTTTAAAAAAATTGCTGATTAATAATTTATTGTGTGAATAAATAAGAATTCTTCTCAAAGAATTACCCAATTGTATTTCTGTATTATGTTTCAAGCTCAGGGATGAGTTTGTAGTCCTCTGGTTTGGGGTAATCCTAATCTAGAATACTCATTCTCCTTGCAGCCAGTGCGTCACATTCGCTGAGAAGGCTGGTTTGTTTTTGTGATTTTTACATATCATTAGGCAGCAACATTCGGCATTATATTACTGCTTAATATTGTCACTATTTATTTACATGTTAAGTTGGTAAGTAGAAGTATGATAAGGATCTACTATTTATGTAAGAAATATGTCTTTGTCGAAGGCTTTTATTTAAACAAACCAAGCTTACCGGGCATTATCTTTCGGCAAGCCATAATAAAATAAATGTTTACTAGTCTTGCTATTTCGACCGCACCCATTTACACAGCAATAATTAACCATTATTCAATACTTAAGTCTGTTGGCAATATAGCCAACTATTCACAAAAAAAACATTAAATAAACCAGAATTTCAATGTAAACAAAATTCCACTGAGTTTATTTTTTGGTTGTCACATTTATGACGTTTCATATCGCTTTTCCGTATAACGAAACGTTAAAAGGCAACAATTAGACGACCAGTTATGGTGATAGGATACTCAGATGGAAAAATCTAATATTAATACAAAGGAAAAACAAGGGGAAAATCTAGTAGTATTTGAAATAGTACACAGGCATTTAAAACCTAAGGTAAAGTATGCTCTGGCTTATTAAAACCGACGTAAGGTGAAGACATTATTATTGAGAATACGGGTTACTCACGTTATTTTCCGGGATATGCCGACTAGTTCGGTCGGTATATCACGGCTAAAATAACGTGAGTAACCCGTATTCTCAATAATAATATGCTCTGACACTTGCCCATTGGCCCGAGGCTACAAAAGGCAAGCAGGTTAATTAATGCGCATTTGTGCGCTTATGGTGCACATGCAGAAATTTTTGACGAAGGAAAATTTAAGGCAAAGAGACGATCTAAAAACGCGTCTGCGAACAAAATCTGGGCATGTATATCCTCGACATCAACTTGTTTTTCAATAAAAACAGATTTCTTGAATATCAATTAATGACTTAAATAGAATAAGATCATTTTTGTAAATCTTATGTACCTACATGTTTAATAATAAAGACATTTAAAAATCAATTAAATTAACGACTTACATTAAAAACTTTATTTACTTACATTACAAATTAACGACTCGTAAAACACAAGAGCCGTAGCCTTGATATGGTTTTAGGAACCTCAAAAACAGGGAGTGGTAAACGGATGAAAAAGTTGTGTTCGAAAACTTTGCAGCCTGGGTCACCCAGGCTGAGAAGTTTTTAGAAAATGTTTTCAGTACTTGAACATTTATCGTAATTAAAAACCATGCGATAAGATAATGAAGTAAAACTTAATAAAGTTTTACTTACCATCAGTCAGACAGTAGTCTTGTTTTATACAGAAAGGCTCAGATTAAAAACAAACCTTAATTCTGTAATGTGAGCAAGAAGGCACAAAACGAACTGACCTTACTCAAGCTTACTTAAGTTCGCCTACAACAATAGAATTATAATATTAATAATAAGTATCTGGTTTTGTGGTCATGTCATAGTATACGATTGTGAAATATAGCGAAGACCGCAAAAGTAGGTAGGATTACATTATGTGGCGCCGAGGTAACAGAAGCTCTGTGTATTTAATAGATAGATAATTCTATATGAGTCATCCACAGATATCATTTTTACTGGAGGTAGAGATTTTGTTATTGAGTGTTATACACCTATTACTACATTCTTTATTTAACATATTATTATGATTCTACCAAATTAGAGAAATGAAATAAATATGTAGCAATTATTGACGCAATATATTTTGGCAACTCTGCTCTGCACGCTTGTCTTTAAACTAGGAGGTGACCAGCCAACCAAACGTCAGGCTGGCTGGTCAAAATAAATTAGATTTTTAAATATATCCTATGTAGCAATTATTTATTAATTGTAGCAAATATAAGCAATTATGTAGCAATTTTCGAATCTACTCTCAAAGACCAACGCCACACAACCAGCCATTCTGACGCACACCGCGCTCCATCGCCTGTCTGACCGTAAAAATAATGAAATTTAAGTTGTAGCGTATTTTTTTTTTAAACGACGCCCGCACTAGGAATGTGAATGTGTGTCGCGGGGGTGTTCACAAACATACATTTCACACACAAAACACACCCAGAGTCAGAACAAATCTTTGCGAATCACACAAAGATTTGTCCCATGTGGGGATCGAACCCACAACACCAGCGTAGTTGAAAGCGGCGAGGCGACCGCTTGAAGAAATTTGTATGTTTTGTAAATACAGACTTGCCCATACTGACCGATATAAATGAGCCAGCTTGTAGAGCATGATTAGCTTTAAGAACTAGATATGAAAAACATTATATCTAAATTTGCCCACATTAAATCAAAAATAGTGGTTTTATAATTAATTGTTAATAGTTATGTTTAATATAATACCATAAACTTTAAAACCTAAAGCAGGCCAAAGGCCCCATAATATATAAAAATAATTGAAGGGCCCCTGACAGATTTTGCTGCAGGCCCCGCGCTGGCTTAATCCGGCAATGTCTATGCCTAGTGTCATTGGAATCCGTTCAGTATTCCGGCGGTTATAAAAATGTTCAAGGTGCAGACAAGATAAGACATTTTTTTTAATACATTTTTTGCTTCTGTTTTGATAGTAGAACGCCCTCCGATTTTTTTCTTAATTTCTTGAATGTACAGAATCTAGTGGTTAGTGTGCGCCTCTTACCGCGAGGTCTCGGGTTCGATTCCCGATTCGGGCAAAGTGTTATTTGTGAACTTTCCGTCAGGAAATTCACAATAGCAGCACGGAGTTGGAATTGTGCCCGGAGAATGGCGATAGGCTCACTCCCTATGCCATGGAACCTTAACATAACAGGTGAAGTGTGGGTGCTGTACACTTCTGCCACAGCCTTCTGGATAATATAGGCGTTATGTTATGATATGTTTTACTAAAACCTTTATTAAGCTATAAGAATAAAATACAGAAAACCGCAGCAAAATCGGACCAGTAGTTTCCGAGAAAATTGCTAACATACAAATTTAGATATGGATCAAATACAGATCCTCCTTTTTTGGAGTTGTTTTAAAATATTATTTTGACGCGAACGACCGACGTCTGACGCGAGTCACGACAGTAAAACTTTAGATTAAAATGCCTGCCCTATCATCCTTAAATAAATATGACTTAATTTCATTCAAAAATGCAATTGTGCGATATAAGTTGCATCTTTGTATCAGCCAGATAAAAACACAATTCAAAGGATATTTTTATGTTGTCTCGTTATTGTTCAGATTGATACGATAAAATGGCATGGCAAGTTTGATAACGCATCCCAACGGGTCAATCACCTCCCGCGTTAAGGCTGGTGCCTAGATCGAGATGAATGCCCTAAAACTCGTGTACAGCGCATCCGATCGATATGCAACACGCACACATCCTCACAACTCCATCCCACAAACAAAACGCCGGTATATAAACCCACCGGCCGTTGCATCGACAAGTCATTCAGCTCAAAGCTCCAGTGTAATTTACAGGTTTACTAAACCAAATAAACAAAAATGTCTGTGTCTAATCTGTCTGTGTTACCTTTCCTCGGACTCGCGTCTTCAGCTCCTTACCGTCTGATTGACCAGGAATTCGGCATGGCTTTTAATACCGGCGACATGTTCACTTTTGCCCCGAATACACCGCGGGAATACTACAGACCCTGGAGGCACATGGCCGTCACTGCGAGAGATTTTGGATCTACCATCGTCGACAGTAAGGATAAATTCCAAGTGAATCTCGATGTGCAGCATTTTGCACCCGAAAATATTTCTGTGAAGACTGTTGATGGCTACTTGGTCATTGAAGGGCAACACGACGAGAAAAAAGACGAGCAAGGCTTTATATCTCGGCAGTTTACTCGCCGTTATTGTTTACCAACAAACTGTGATCCTAACACCGTGGAATCCAAGCTATCATCCGACGGGGTGCTGACTGTGATCGCGCCGAGAATGGATGCCCAGCCCAAGAATGAGAGGAATGTGCCTATTACTCAGACCGGGCCGATCAGGAAGGAGTATAAGGAAGGAACAGTCCAGCAGATCAGCCAGACTGATGGAGACGCCAACGGCACTGACAAGTGAATCAAATCGAAGTGACCATCGTCTGCTCAACTGAAGTCCTCAATCAATCTGACCCGGCTTATTCCTAATTCCTATTTATCATTACCTTATAAGATACTTACGAAATTTACTTAGTTACTAATCTCGTGAATTAATGTCTAATAAATTTTTTCATGTCTGTATTTTTGGTTTTGATGTTAGCACCCAATATAATTTGATAGTGTTTGTGGAACTATTCACACTTTATTGTACCGAATTCTCGTCCGTGTCTGCTGTCTCGGCCGAACACTCAGAACATAATGTGATTATGGCACCTTATCAATTAGCAGTTAATTTTGAGTGTATCTGCTATTTTTTATCCTATCAGCTGTGCGTAGACCTAAGAGGTTGTTAATAACTTCATCTGCCAGGATATTTACCTGAAATATTTTTTGTTTCCTCTCTTTTAGACCTCCATTTTACGCCGTCTGGTCATAGTTTTTAAACCTATTTTTTATCATCTTTCGTTTCATACTTTTAGCCCTATATATTATATTTATGTATTTAGGCTGTGCGTTCAGATAGGATTGGCATCCATTTTAATTTTACCATTAAATATGACAGTTAAAAAATTGGGGTCATAAAAATATGACCAAAAATGTTTGACCCCCGATTTTCTAATTACGTTTGAATTTTTAATTCAATCAATAAAAAACGATTAGGATATGCATTCGTCTGTACTGCTACTTCTTTTATTATCTTGATAATATTGTCTTTTGACAGACATTAAGAACTAAGGAAAAATTAACTCTATGTCAAACAGCATAATTTCATTAGGTATTTAATCCTACGATTTGTTCGAAGGTATTTTTTCAGTTTGTTGTTTTAGTTCGCACGCTTGTTTATTTTCATTTATTTTATAGGTCGACGAAAATGGCAGGTTTGTTTAATTCATATTTGTAATTAACAACTTCCGAATATTATCATCATTCATTCAGGTATAAAATTATGCATCAGCACAGCACAGTGTCTCCATATATTATATCAATCATCAGTTACCGTGTTGCAAGGGTAAAAATACGTTGAAGCAGACTAGATCACAGAGTACATTTGTATTGGACTAGATTACAGTGAACCTGCTTCAAAGAATACCGTGCAAATTACCTTGCAATTTTTCAAAGGAATTAAAAGGAAAACAACATTCTAAATCCAATCAAATCTATTAAAAGTTTTACAACTAGTGCAATGATTAATTTTAATTATAAACGAAAAAACCGCTGTAAATTATCAACTTATTCTATATCAGACTCTCCAAGAACGACAATTTCTTTTTGGTATATATAGTTTTATTCATTTATGAGAACATTTCGTTTGTTGGCCTGAAATCAACGCAGTTTTTTGCATTTCTTTTGACTCCTTGCTGGGTGAAAATATTTCCTATAATTGTTTTTACACGGACACGGTAATTTATTATTACCTTGACGGTAGATATAGACTAAATTACGGTGCATCTACCGTAATTACCGTGTATATGGAGACACTGCATCAGCATAACATTTTGACTTGCCCTATCGGTGGCCAACAATCTCGATGACGTCACACGTAAGTTTGACTCTTCGCGCCCTAGATGGCGTTAGAGGAAAAAAGAAGTTGGTGTTAAGATTTACCCGAGATTCCTGCGATAAATATTACTTTTTTTATTGGGTGACAAAAATGTTCAGTTTACGGTTCTGCTCTATAGAGGCGCTAGGTCTTCACATATTGTTTAACACTGATGGTGATAGATGGCGCTAATTAATCAGACTCATCATCCTCACATTACCATGCATAGTATATCTTGGAAAATTGTAAATTCGTCTTCAAATATACTATGCATCTAAGTGTTAATTCATCCGCAAATGCCCAGAACACTACTCAAAGCGTGAAGATGTCTAAACCAAAATAAACCTAGAACGTGAAAATTTATTAAACTGTCCAAATTCACGATTGGCAATGTACGCCTGTAGCCCATTGCTTATGTCAAAAAAAATATATAATAAGTTATCAAATTGCATTAAAAATTAAAATAAATTTTGTATATTTGTTAACAAGCAAAAAATACTTCAGTGCATATAAGAAGATAATTTTATACATTTTAAAAACCATAAGTATCTACTAAATATTCTGATTACTGCAAATAAAATTAAATAATAATAATAATTTAAAAATATATATATTTTAATATTTAACATAACATAACATCACGCCTATATTACCCAGATGGGAGTGGCAGAGGTATACGCCACTTCACCCGTCATGTTAAGAACCTATGGAAAGAAAGAAAGAAAGAAAGAAACGTTTATTTGCCTAATGGTTGTTTCATCCATTTCTCATCTTGATGAAACTTAGTAGTTAAGACCTTTTTTTTTTTTTTTTTTTTTTATTTTTTTTTTTTATTACGTGGGGAAATGCATTTACGCATACCACCCCACCCCGGGGAAGGGCAGAGTGGTTATGTGGGACTCGCCCGTGCCTAAAGATGGTAAACGGCACGGGAATACCCACTAAAACCCCACGGTGCACCCGCACTCGCCTTGATGGGGGGGTCATGGGAATCTGGCACAGCCTTTACGTCCACAACCCCCCCGGCGATGCCCGCCGAAGCAGGCCCCTCATGGCCCCCAAAATGTGGGGGGACCGGCGCCGAGGACCGCGTGCAAAGCCATCGGACATTCCCCATGTCCGACGGCCTGGTCCTCTCGCGGCGAGACAGGTGGTCGGTCCCGCCGCCCACCACGCCGCAGTTCAACAGCTGCGGCCCCGCCGGGACCGCGGAAGGCAGGGAAAGTGGCAACGACACACCAACAGTCCTCTCCCGCCGCGGCCCCGTAAACCACCGGGCCACATTGCCAGCTTACGCCAACACCGCAGCCCGGCCTTGCCCGCCGAGGCAGGCCCCTCATGGCCCCCAAAATGTGGGGGGACCGGCACCGAGAGCCGCGTGCAAAGCCGTCAGACACTTTCGTATCTGACGGCCTGGCCCTCCGCGGTGAGACAGATGTTCGTCCCACCGCCCACCACGCCGCAGTACTGACGGCTGCGGCCCCGCCGGGACCGCGGAAGGTAGGGAAAGCGGCAACGAAACACCTACAGTCCTCTCCCGCCGCGGCCCCGCAACTCCTCGGCCGCAGTGCCGACTCACCCCGACACCGCAGGCCCTCCTGTTGCAGAGCCCCCCCATAAGAGCCCTGCAACATGGGCTGCTCCACAAGGGCTTCGCTACCCAAAGCCCGAAGAGCAGCCCCCCTCTGGGGTCCACTTGGCTTCGCCGTGGTGTGGAGGCACCACGGGTACTAAGCCCCACCGCGACGACAACGCGGGACCCGTTGGTGGGGTAGTAGTTAAGACCTGACCTGACCAGCGCAGCGTTGCTAGATTTATTATTGGCAAGTCAGGATTTTAAAACTTGTGAGTGTAATATATTACATTATATATATACGTTTAAATTATGTATATTACTTGATTATATGTATTTAATATATTATATTATATATTATTTATATTATGTAATAGTAATATTTAGTATATTTACATTATATATTATCCTGTTTAAAATATAATTATTAGAATAAATATTAAATTAGGATTGTAAATTTATAGATTGTACTTTCTTTTTTTTTTTTAATTCTAAAGCATCTACCATTATTGTCTCTGCACCTCCTCATGGTTGACTGGTAGAGAATGCCTTAGGCATTAAGTCCGCCATTGTACTTATTGATGTGCATAAAGTTTAAAATAAATAAATAAAGCAATGTTATTATTATTATTTATTTTTTTATAATGGATAGGCACCCGCTTGACCACGATCTCACCTGATGGTAGGGTAGACTGGGTACGGTTGAAACGGTGGACGGTTGAAACAAAGTGAATATCTCGTGAATAGTGCGTGATGAGGTAAGGGTTACAAGGGGAGCACGAAGCGGACGACAAGTCGAAACTTGAATTTTAGTATTGCGTCGCTCTTCGGGCGCTGTGTTTGTCTGTAGGAGGCCCTATTGTGTTTTTTGACGGAAAAGTAAGTATTTTTCTACCTACATTTTTGAAATTATTAAGATTTCGTTTATAGTTACATGATTGAGAGTTTTGTTACAGTTGAATTGAAGTTTTGACAATATTGTAGTATGATAAGTATTTATTTTAATTTACTATCATTCTTACTGTGAACCGTTTTATACTAAAATAGGGGGGTGGGGACAGTTGAAACATTTTTTTTGGGTACGGTTGAAACAGTTTATTAATTAAACTTTATTGTTTTTCAGATGCCTAGATTACGCCAAAGACTAAAAGAAATACTACAAACAAGAAAAAAACTAACACGCGACAAGAATCATCATCAGAAGAAGAAGAGTGCTACTGTATTGTTTGTATGTCAGCATATTCAGAAAGCAGACCGAGGGAAAAATGGATACAATGTATAGTATGTAAAATGTGGGCGCATGAAGAGTGCATGAAAGGTAGCCTTACTTATGTTTGCCACAATTGTGACTCCGAATGATCTCGTAACCATTAAATTATTTTTGTTTAAAATTTTAATTTTAATTTTCATTGATAAAGTTAGTCTTTCGTTTTTATAGTTTATAATTAAATTGATAGTTGAGAAATATAAGAGCATGTTCGCTTAGTAACTTTATTTCAAAAATATTATCGCTATATATAATAGTACAACTTAAACTAAATAATAATCAGACAACATCTGTATTTAAGTATGTAAAACTTTGAAGGCTGATTAAAAATAACGTTAGATTTTAAATAAAGCCAAAGACTAAAATATGACTTAATAAAAATATTTGTATATTGTCAAATGTGCCATTACCATTCGAAAAATTTTATTAGAAGATTAATAAAACATGATAATTGATTATATTTCGTATTATTTGCATGTGTTTCAATTGACCCCAGACACTGTTTCAACCGACCCTGGCATGGGGACGGTTGAAACAAATTACTGTTTTTTTTAATTTGATTTTACACAGAAAATACTATACAGTGATCTTAAATAATGTTGCCCTAAAGTAGACAGATAAAAGGTCTTTCATTTAGCATATTTCCGACATCGCTCGCTTAACAAATCCCGATGCTATGCATGATAAATGCAAAAATGTTTCAACCGTACCCAGTCTACCCTAAGTGATGATGGGTCTACGGTGGAGCACGCTTACCTACGAGATACCTATTGACTCTTACTTTGAAGAGATCCAAGTTGTACTCATGCGGAAACACAGACTCGGGCAAGGCGTTCCACTCTTTGGCAGTTCGCATAAGAAATGTAGAAGCGAAACGCTTAGTGCGTAATGGTGGTATATCTACCTTGAAGTTGAAAAAAGTCCCATCTCCGCTTTGTTCGGAATGTGGAATAGTAGAGGATGTCTTACATATTATGACGGAATGTGTCCGGAACGAAGATATAAGATATCAAATTATGTTGGAATATATAAATTTAAAAAATTTAGGAGTATGTAATAGTGTTTTGGCGTTCCCGCTGTCCAATATGGCGAAACTGTTATACACAATGGTCGAAGTTGGCTTAAAAAGACGTTCAGAGTAGTTTTATAAGTATATATTATATTGTGTTAATCTAAGCAGTTAAAAATTGTTAAGTCTATACTCACCAATTGTTGTGTAGAATTTATAGATTTTGTCCAATGGAGCGACATAGTCATGTTTGACAAAGCTCCATAATAAAGATTAAAAAAAAAAAAATCTACCTTGAAGTAAGTATTTTTTATCAGTTACAAATTCTATTCCATTACAAACTGCTTTTTAAGTTCGACCGTTCTTTAAAATCTGGCATCTGATGCCGTCAAGATTCAACGAGCGCCACAGGTACTGAACTGGTTGAACCCCCTTAACACCCCTCTGGCTACGCCCTTGTCAAGACTCCGGATATGAACAAGTATTGAAAACAGTGTTTAATAAGGAAGCGAAAACATTTAATTGATGACAACCGGATGGCGGAGTGGGTAGTGTACCTGCCTGCCACACCGAGGTCGTGGGTTCGATTCCCACTTCAGACAAATCTTTGTGTGCATGAACATGGGGATTTGCCTTAGCCTGGGTGTTTCTATGTATAATAAGTATGTACTTACAAAAGAAAAGTATATATGTATTAGTATCAGTTATTCTAGTACCCATAGTACAAGCTCTGCTTAGTCTGGGACTAAATGGCGTTGTGTGTGAGTTGTTGTGTTTTATTGCATTTATTTATTTAATTCAGGCATCATGGCCCAGATTGGCCCATATTAAATACACTAATACAATATTAAAATAAAATATAAGTACTATAAATATACTTAATTATAACACTATAACTATTTCACATGTTCCGTCGGCGACATGTGACGCGCGGTGTCGGATAGGCTGCCCCGGAATCGCCGGAACACTACACCTCTCGGCCAAAGTTCCTCATTTGTGAAGATCCCCAGATGTTCTGTCGGTACTCTCACCACAAAAGAATTAAAATTCACATTACCGTTCGACATTTAACGTTAAATTAGTCTTTACGCTGATATACTGCACAATTTCCTCTTCTTTTGTGGAGTAATGTACACGCGACACATACAGCAGGATCGTTGGTAAAGCAGGACGCAGCAGATGGTTTGGGCATTTAGCTATGCTTAGCAAATTATACTAAGAAACAGTTGACAAAACAATAAGAAGTTGAAATATCGTACGCGTTCATTCTTTACAACATTTGTGCTGAATGCAACTTCACCATGTTGGTTTGTATCCTACTTCAGATGAACGTGATGTCACGAAATGACGTAACATACAGTTGAGTAATTTAGGGTTCTGGCAAGAGGCGACCGTAGCTGGTTGGTTAAAGTGACCGCCCGGTGTGCAGAAGGTCACAGGAAAACATGTAGTTGAATAAAACAAACAAATTCTAAATATTGGTATATTTTCAAAAATATTGTATTACATGACTTGCTTATCTATTTACAAAAATAAAAACAAAATTAAAATAATTATACTCAGTTTTACAACCGCCAATGCTTACTCTTCTAAAATTAAATAAAAACACTAAATATCATAGAAAACTGGTATAGAGGGCGTTTGCTCTTAATCAATATATTTACAGAAAAAAAAACATTGAAATTGTCCTAACGCATGCAAATTTTTCATTTAAAAATAATTTCGATTATTTTCCATATACATTTTTTTTTGTAATATGCATAACGTTGGTAGATATTTTAGGAAAATATGTTTGTTTTAGAATTTAGCATTAACTAAATATTTGAAGTGATATAGAACATTATACATATTACATTATAACAGAATTTTGTCCTAATAATAAAAATTGATACAAGAGGCATTCTTTGAATACTGCAATGATTATTATGTCATTCAGATGTATATTATATAAATTACATGTACATTAATCTGTGTATGTGCGTTTTTCATTCATTTTTCTTTCGTCAAGTAAATTTAATCAAACCATTAATCCATATTTATATTAATGTCAAGTGCCACAATACTTTTTTATGATTTCATCATCTTTCACATGTTCTATACATTGGTAAGTTATTTCATGTTATCTGTATTTAGCACAGAGTTGGAACTGTGCCCGGTGGATGGCGATAAGTTCACCCCCTATCCCATGGGACTTAAACATAACAAGTGAAGTGTGGGTGTTGTAAACCTCTGCCACACCCATCTGGGTAATATAGGCGTGATGTTATGTTATCTATCGTCGAATTGTTTACGTATATATACATGGGACATCCGACAGGCGACCGATTCCATCTCTCTCTGTCTCATTAAAAATTTGAAAGGGACAGTTATATCGAAAACTATAGCCAAGCGTAAACTGCGGAGTAAGAAGTTTAGCGAAATTGGCTCTAAGATCGTCCACATTCAAATCAAATCAATTTATTTTTCAAATTAGGTGCATACAAAATTTCTTTTACATAGCAAGATAACCAATGACTTAATATCTAGAATAGTATACATATTACAATTGTGTGTTGTTAAGTGGATGCCTACACTAGGACAACCTGTGTCGTAGGTCACCCAACATTTTATTTGACAAGATAGATGTGGACGTGTATGTGTGGACATTAGTCTTTGGAACCACCCTTTTAGTGTACGGATGATCTGAAGAGTTTTGTACTATCAAAAGAATGCGTCTTGTCTCATTTTGAAGCCCCGTTTAATATAAAAAGCGCATCATAACACTATTCAAGCGGTCTGAGCTTTATTTGTTATACAATTATAAATTTTGCACTCCTAAGAAGTCATTAATGTTACAATTGGAACCAACGGCATGGCTACTCTTTAAAAACATTTAGATATTGGCGAAGAAATTACTACTATTTGGTAATATTTGTTTTAGTTCTTATTATACAGGATCCAGGGCTGTTTTATCAATACTTAAATTTGCAGCAGCTGGTCTACATCATATTTTATACAGAATATTAGAATGAAGATTATAAAGCAGCCGCTTGGGAAAAAATTAAGTATTTTTAAAATTGCCCTTTATAAGAGCTGTTTAACCAGCACATAATCTATTATATAACATGTTAGCCGCTGGTTTTAATCGTAACATTAAATCAGATTATGATCTAGCCTACGTTACTATCTAAGTTTGCTTATAAAAAAATCAATAACATTCCTAAGATTTTTGTTTATAAAAAAGCTAAAAAACACACCATTCTCAGTTTTCAGTCGCGCCTGGGGCTTGCTATACTGCCTTGTTAACACGTATTGCCACTTTTGACATACAAATTCGACTATAACATAGAGCGTATTTATCATATAAAATATCGATTGCCAACGAAGAAGGAAACATCGTGGCAACCTGCATGCCTGCGAGTGCCTAAAAAGATCTCGAGGTCGTGTGAAGTCCACCAATCCGCACTTGGCCAGCGTGGTGACTATGGTCTAACCCTTCTCATCATGAGAAGAGGTTCGAGCCAGCAGTGGGACATGTATTAGATACAGAGCTGCTATTATAAAGAGCTGACGCAGTCAAGATAGTCTCTCCGCTTTGCTTTGGAGGGAAGTAAAGATACATACTTTCCAACTCCAACTATATACTTCTGATTAAATTCGTTGCGGGTTCCAAGACAATTTTAACTCTCCCTGGGATTGCCCGTGTGTCATGCACGGTGCCTTTAAGTTGGTTACCGCTGTAGATCCTGGCGTCACAGGAGTCACAGTGGTGGGCGTGTGGGTGGGATTATAGAAAAGTCTCGAGGAAATATTATATCTCTCATTTTTCAAAATTGTATGTCGATTATATCGCTATAGGAGGACAGCCTAGTGTGTTTTGACTCTAAAAGAGTGTACGGTGTACGAACTCGCATACACCGCACATATTCGCGCTCACGTTGTGCGCACTCATCAATTGTATTTTAGCACGAAGTTAAGTTAATTCATGTCAGTCGCAATCATCAACACGTAGGTGGGTGCATGAAAGGAACCTCCCCGAACGACGTACACAATCAACCCCTACGTCCGGCGCACCCTGGGCAGTCCGCAAATTTCCAACAAGCAGACTGGCGAATCCTTTCACCACGATGGCAAGTCAACACCATGAGAATATGACTGCAGCCATCGATACGAAAGCAGATCAACGCGTACGGCTCATTCAATTAGTGTTATTAGAATTTAGAGAAATAAATCAGTTTTCTTTTAATACTTAAGTTGTAAAAGCCGTACAATGAGATAAAGACATTGATGTAGGAATGTCTGTCAAGAGGCAATTCGTGCTAAGGAGGCAATATAAATCTATATTGAACACAATGTATAAGAGAGATCACAAGCAACGAGGTACCGCGTGTATGACTGTTTATGTCGGAACTGTAGGAGCTATTTTTCTAATACTTATTCAGACTTTTGTCGTTTGTGACTTGGTAGGGCAGTGTTAGGAAGAATGCAGGATAATAGTATTGTTAAATGTTAAAATTTTCTTATAAATAGGTATAGTGTCAATTATAGACCCTAATGGGCACAGCAATAGGGCAGATTGCTGTGGTTCCTATACTTAACTAATATTATTAATGAGAAAGTAACTGTCTGTCTGTCAGTTATAGAGATAGTTAAAACCAAACAAAGGACATAAGCTACATTTTACTGACATACTTACCACGCGGACGGAGCCGCGCGCAGAAGTTAGTATTTTTATATTAATACCACGAATATTTTGACTGTATGCATCGTCTTTACGGACGCGTCGCAGTAGCAGTAAAATTTAGTTTAAATATAATAATTTTCCAATAAAAAACCGACTTCAATTAGTAATAATGCTTATAAAATAAAAACTACTAGACCAAACTGAAAAAAAAAATTACGGGACCACTTGGCAGCTATTTCGCGTCGAACAAAAAAAGAACCACGCGAATCGGTCCATTAACCAACATACCGACCGAATTGAGAACCTCCTCCTTTTTGGAAAGTCGGTTAAAAATGAACACATATTGTCATACACGCGTTTGTGCTAATCATAGCCGCAGTTATAGGACACTAAACAATAATTGAGGTTTATTGTACAATAATATAATCTACTTATTATTAATAATCTACAGCCAAGACTATGTACAGACAGCACACATCAACCTATACATGTCCAGTAGAAGCGGTTTCATTCTTTTTTTTTTTCTTATTCTACGCCCACAGCGAACGAACGTGTAATCCACCTGATGGTAAGTGGAGTACAGCCCATGGACATCAACAATCCACAAAAGCAGATTATAGATGCGTCGCTGCAGCTGAGGACTACGGTGTTATGCCTCATGTGCCAGTAATCTCACCACCAAACCGGAACACAGTAATGGAAGCACTACTATTTGGCGGCAGGTTAAAGGGGAGACGGTGGTGCTGCCGCCCTCGAGCTCGTTCACAAGAGCTCTAGTCTTGCATTGCACGGAATGTCTATACAACGCGAAACCATCTTATACTGGAAATTACCGGATGGCGGAGTGGGTAGTGTACCTGCCTGCGACGCCGAGGTCGCGGATCCGATTCCCGCTTAAGACAAATCTTTGTGTGCATGAACATGGGTTTGTCTTAGTCTGGGTGTTTCTATGTATAATAAGTATGTATTTACAGAAGAAAAGTATATAATAATATGTAGTAGTATCAGTTATTCTAGTACCCATAGTACAAGCTCTGCTTAGTTTGGGACTAGATGGCGTTGTGTGTAAGTTGTGATATATTTATACTTTACATGGACATGAGCCGTAGATAATATTAAAGTTTGGAATATAACGCAAGCCCCCTAATAACAATACTATACACAGAGGTTGTTCATTATGTACGTTTAATGTTAATAAGAAAAAAAAGAATGTCAAAGCTAAAACTTAAAAAAAAAGTATAAATTGAGATATCTACATTAATTTTGTGCATTTCACAATGACAATAATTTACAAGAAAAAGTATTTAATCTTTAAATATAATATAATAATATACGGTTTACAATTGAATGTAGACTGACAAACGAACTATGCATTAACATTTTTGACAAATATAATAAAGAAAAACCCTCAAAGTAAAAATAAATAAAATAAAACAGTCACATTATACTTAATGAACAATCCCGGTTTATCTCAGTCATGAATCCGAGTTGTTTCGGTAAATATCCTTCAAATTATACATATTGATATCAGCGGACGAAATATACATCTGTTATGTCTATTTGATTCATATACAAAGCAAGTATGAATGTAAAAAAAATATTGAAGAAGCTAAACACCATTCTTTTGTCTCTGCCTACCTCCTTAAAAGCGTAATTTATTATGTATACAGACTTGTTCGGAATTAACCAAATTACTAAATATTAGATATAACATACGATCGTGATCGAGTTTGTACGAGTACTGACAATAATAGTGCCCCGTCGCGTAGCAGTGATGGGCGTAACTAGTTACTTAAGTAATCTAATTAACAATTGAATTACATAATAATTGATTAAAATGTAATTTAATTACATCATTAATCAATTACATTGTAATTAGATTACTTTTGGATGCGCTAACAAATTAATTACAATGTATTTAATTACAAAATAATTAGATTACAATGTAACCTAATTACATAGTATTTAATTACATTATAATTTTAATTGCTTTGAATATGAAATGTCGTATGCTTGCATCTCATGGTTGCGATGTAGGTATTGCAAGTGCGACCCCTACGACTTCTGTACCTTCACAAAAACTGTCACCAAACATACAAAATAAATATTATTATTAATGTTGTGTTTATAGATATTATTATGGTTTTATTACGTTACTTGGTACTAATTATGTGGTTTAGGCATTATTAAATTTGTAAATGTTTTTTTTTTATTTTAGTTGGATTATCCCATGAAAGCTTGAGAATGATCATGATCATATTTGTTGTTAGGTAGGTAAAGATAGATGAGATTAAAAAAAAGGTTAGGTACCTACCGTGTACGTTACGCCAGCAAGAAAGTGTCACCTAGAGTGATATGAGTAGAACGTATAATTAGTGCGCAATCTGCTGTAAATGTGCGCCGCATAAAAAATTTGTGCGTCTTGTAGTTTTGAAAAAAAAACGTAAAAACGATTCCTGCTGGAGTAACGTTGTTCTAGCAAGAAAATTCTAGACGAATCATCGGAGATATAAAATACATACATGGGCAGAGAGCTTATATTTGTGCAAATTTGTGCGCCATAAATATAATTTGTGCGTCTTCAGGTTTTCGAGATATTGCGTTTCCCGCTGGAGTAACGTTTTGCGAATTCGTGTATCTCAAAGACCATTATATGTGCGCCTGTAGAATGAACATACACGAATAGCTCTTAATTTGTGCATATTTGTGACATAATTAGATGCCAGATAATATTTATAATTTTCAAGTAATCGCGCTTTATTGAAAACTTAAAAAAATATTGTAGCGCCTAAATGAGAAGACGTATAAACTCGCTAAAAACTGTATTCGTTCCATCTTGACGTTTATAATTACCATAAAAAGTTTCAAAACAGAACCTACAAGCGCTAATGAATAATATTACTAAAAGTCAAAACGACGGCATCATAACTTTGACGCCATCAAACAAGAAACTGGCTCAACCTAAGATGTGTAAATGTAAACCAAAAATTAGTGCATTTATCAAATAATATATAGTAAAAATATCCAGCTTCAACTGTTTCGTATTAAGTAAATATTAAGACTAAACCAAAACAGTTATTCGGCGCAGGTTATCCGACCAAATTCGAATGACTACAAAAAAGCGACGGATTCATACGTATCGATGACCTTCTTAACTTTACTCGCTAACTGGTTGAAACGTATTGTGCCCGAGTACAGTGCAGTAGAAATAGTTATTAAAATAAATTCAGATTTTTTTTTTGATTAGACATAAATAAATTTAGCCATTTGCATTTATTATATCAGTAGAAAAACGAAAAAACTGTGATTTTCTGTGATAAAGGTTCAGTACCATCATAACGGGAAATTCAAGTATAAAGTAGTTACCTATTTGTTGGCGGAGATATAATTTAGTTTTGGATATGATAGTATGATACGCGAACGTAGTATAGACCGGTTAAAATTATTATCAGCTAATGTTTCTTAAAAATTAGCCTGATTTGAAAACCCAAACCTAAGCAGCCCGATATGTGAAACTTGGGTTGAAGTTTTCAAATCCGGCTATTTTTTAAGAAACATAAACTCATAACAAAATATAACGCTCTATAGGTATTTATTACGTTCGCGTACTATACAATCATACCCAAAACTTAATTATATCTCGGCCAAAACAACAACTACTCAATATTTAAATTTCACGCCATGATGGTACTGAGCCACTTTAAGTGATTTTATTGTTTGTGTATTTAAGTAAATGAAAAACTGATCTGTGATTTTAAATAATACCAAATGACTATACAAGGTACAAATAGTTTAATTGAACAATGTTTGTTTTAATATTTATAGGTAGGAAATTTGATCTGTGATTTGATGCCATAATTACTTTAAGAATCATGATTATGATAATAAAAATAATATTTTTTTAAACCAACAAGCTCTTTGATTTCATATGATCAGAAAGTACATTTAATATATATTATATTTTTATTAGGTCATTGTAATAATAATTCCCAACGAACATTTGAGTGTGACTGTACGAACACAGTTTAGGTGTAATACGTTTAATAAAGGTGGTCATCGATACGTATGAATCCGTCGCTTTTTTGTAGTCATTCGAATTTGGTCGGATAACCTGCGCCGAATAACTGTTTTGGTTTAGTCTTAATATTTACCTAATACGAAACAGTTGAAGCTGGAAATTTTTACTATATTTTATTTGATAAATGCACTAATTTTTGGTTTACATTTACACATCTTAGGTTGAGCCAGTTTCTTGTTTGATGGCGTCAAAGTTATGATGCCGTCGTTTTGACTTTTAGTAATATTATTCATTAGCGCTTGTAGGTTCTGTTTTGAAACTTTTTATGGTAATTATAAACGTCAAGATGGAACGAATACAGTTTTTAGCGAGTTTATACGTCTTCTCATTTAGGCGCTACAATATTTTTTTAAGTTTTCAATAAAGCGCGATTACTTGAAAATTATAAATATTATCTGGCATCTAATTATGTCACAAATATGCACAAATTAAGAGCTATTCGTGTATGTTCATTCTACAGGCGCACATATAATGGTCTTTGAGATACACGAATTCGCAAAACGTTACTCCAGCGGGAAACGCAATATCTCGAAAACCTGAAGACGCACAAATTATATTTATGGCGCACAAATTTGCACAAATATAAGCTCTCTGCCCATGTATGTATTTTATATCTCCGATGATTCGTCTAGAATTTTCTTGCTAGAACAACGTTACTCCAGCAGGAATCGTTTTTACGTTTTTTTTTCAAAACTACAAGACGCACAAATTTTTTATGCGGCGCACATTTACAGCAGATTGCGCACTAATTATACGTTCTACTCATATCACTATAGGTGACACTTTCTTGCTGGCGTAACGTACACGTACCTACATACTTTACGTTTTATAGTAATGTACATATAATATGCACGGGGAAGCGAGGTGGTTCTATGCATTGTGCTCGTGCGCCGCCGTTCCTAGTCGGCGGCTAGCAGCGGCGGCGAGTAGCGGGGGGCGGGCGACGCGGGGTAGCTAGTAGCCCGCGTCGCCCGCTCCCCTCCAGTTACTTCTTATCTTTTGCATTGGATGCACGTAACATTTTCTTTAACTTACAAGTAGGTATTTTGGTGATTACTTAGTGCAAAAACGTTTTTATTACGTACAATGAATGAAAGTGCAATACTACTTTTAGAAGAGGACAGTTCTGTGGACAAATCTGTGTCTGCAGTTCAATCTACTTTACCGTCGTCGCCAAGCAATATTTCTGCATCGCAAGTATCGCAACCCACTATACTTGACGGTAAATTCTTTGAGATACTTAATGATTCATCAGGAACAGATAAAATTGTCGCTATTTGCAAAAAATGTCTGCCTAATAACGTAGAAATAAAAGGCTCAAGATTCTGTACATCCAATTTCAAAACACATTTAAAACGGAAACATGGACAAGAAACTATACAAGAGTACCAAGAATATATTAAAAGTATTAAAAGATCAAAAAATGTTCGTATTTCCAGTTCGTCAAACGAGCTATCACCACGAAGGTCGTCAAATGTACCCTCATATTCTCAAGCTGAATTCGATCGAGATATTGTTAAGTCTTTCGTCAACTCAATGATTTCTCTAAAGTGCACTGATGACCCTTACTTCCGACAAATATTACGTCGGTTAAATATAGGTGCGAATAATCTAAGAATCATGAGCCGGCGAACACTTGGAAGAATGATTACAGAATTCTTTAATGAAGAATGTACTTTAGTAAAAGATGAATTAAATCAAGTGAAACATGTATGTACGACAGTCGATATTTGGTCTGGACGTCGAAGAAGCTTTTTAGGTGTAACTGCCCACTGGATTGATTCAAATAGTTTAAAGCGTGTCTCAAGGGCATTAGCTTGTCAACGCTTTAAAGGCATTCATAGTTATGACAAAATATATGAATTGTTGCTGGAAATTAATTCTAGGTATGGCTTAACTAGCACAAACCTTGTGGCTTGCGTTTCAGACAACGGCAGCAATTTTGTTAAAGCTTTTAAAAGTTTCGGTGTACATCGTATCAATGTTTCAAACGAGCAAAATACTATTGATTCTTGTGATGAAGACTCCGATACTGATAGTACAGACGACGAATACCTTAATGACCTATCTTCAACAATTACCCATATAGAGACTCGTTTGCCATTACACCTAAGATGCGCCTCACATACTTTAAGTCTTTGTGCTACCGACGCTAATAAAATACTACAAAACCAGGAAACGGAGCTATCGAAAATGCATGACCAAACAATAAAAAAATGTAACACGTTATGGAAAGCTGCAAATAGGCCAAAATCGGCAGAAATTTTACAAAATATTCTTGGCTATACTCTAAATAGGCCAGTAGAGACAAGGTGGAATAGCCTTTATGATGCCTTGAAAAAAATCGCAACCATTAAAGATAAATCTGCAACTCTTCACAAAGCTTTGAACATAAAAAATCCACTTCGTGAATCTGAATTTACGTATATAAGAGAATACCTGTCATGTACTCAACCTGTCGCTGATGCCCTTGACATTCTTCAAGGTGAAAGTGCAACCTATTACGGCATATTTTTGCCGACTATACTCTCGTTAAAGAAAAAGTTGACTAATTTAACTGAAACCAGTGACTATGAATACTGCAATACTCTGACTGAATCTTACCTCAAAAGTGTGCAAACAAGGTTTAAAGATTTTCTGAAAATTTCGGGATCTGAAGCTGAAAATGCTGCTTTAGCCTCCATTTCTCATCGCCGATATAAAGAATTAAAATGGACATCATTAATTGGCCGGACAGAATATGGAATGATGAAAAATTTACTCGTAAAAGAAGTTGTAAAGATAATACCAAATCAATTATCTCGAGAAAGACCATCAACGAAGTCGAAGGAGGAAGACTATTTTGATATACATTCAAGTTCGGATTCAGACGACCAGAGCAGTCAACCAAGATCCAGAGCTGAACTCATAGTCACTCATTTTTTGGCAGAAGACAACAGAGAACTTCAGATGTTAAATAATCATAAGGAAATTAAAGAAATATTCTTGAAATTTAATACCCCCTTACCTTCTTCTGCGCCTGTGGAACGTATGTTTTCATACGCGACAATGATCAATTGTCCGAAAACAAACCGTCTGTCAGACGAAATGTTTGAAAAAAGAGTCATATTAAAGGTTAATTTAAATTATAAATCAGAAAATTATTTTTTTAAAAACCAATCAGGGGAAAGTTATAGTGAAAATTAACCATTTCAAACTGAACAATGATTGAAAGATGATTAAAATTTTTAAGTTTATTTGTGTTTTATTTTCGTATTTGTAAACTGTATGAAATTGGACAGTTTTTGAATGCTGCAGGTGTCGCTTTACTTATATATATATATATATATATATAATTACATTTTATCAGATTACTTATGTAATCTGTTATAATGTAATTAGATTCACTTGTAATTCAATTACTTTGTATTTAATTTCAGTAAGTACTCATTGCAATTAATTACTTAAGTAATCTGTTACAAAGTATTTTAATTACTAATTACAATGTAACAGTAATTTGTAATTATTAATTTAATTACTTTTTGCCCATCACTGTCGCGTAGTAACTATAAATATAGATAAATTTGGATTTTTTACATTAGATAGAACGCCAGAAGCAATTACACTATCCAATGGTCCCAATGACAAGGCCAAATACACACATACATACACTCACACAAGCACACCCAGTCTCAGAACAAATCTTTGCGAATCACACAAAGATTTGTCCCATGTGGGGATCGAACCCACAACACCAGTGCAGTGGAGAACGGCGAGGCGACCGCTTAAACCACTACACCACACGTGCAGACAAGAGTGCGGAAGAGGGTAGATCGGTTCGTCTGCCAATAAAACTGTTTATTCTGTGAATCCATAGCTGAATTGGCAAAGCACTTGGGGCGTATACCCAGGGGGTGCAGGTTCGAGTACTGCTGGATTCTTAATTTTTCAACTTTAATATTTTATAAAAAACTGTTTATGTTTATATTTTAGTTTTATCGTGAACTAAGAGCTTGCAACATCTCTGAAATATCGAAATAAATCGCTACAACAAATATATATTGTAAATATCCCGTTATATCTAATATTTAGTAAGAAAATAACCATGTTTAGTCTCAAAACTTATAATTAACTAAATGTCTGGATATTTAGGAGTTGGTATGTGTGTATTTACAGAGCAGTATTATGTTATGTACTGAAAAAAAAAGACATTTAATGGATTTTTAACATAAATTAGTGAATAAAAAACGTATAGTTTGTATTGATCTTACTTCTACTTTTCAGAATCAAATAAACACCACAGCTATACTCCATAATTACAACCACACTTATCAACTTTGTATATTTCGATTAGCTCATACAAAATCTAATATACACCTTACGCTAGTTACGATTAGATAGACAGTCGGACGTCGCGATACAACGGCGCTCACGACAAATACATCGAAAACAAATTTAAATAGTAAATACATCGAAAATGTGTGGAGCTGTGCTGCGACGTTTGGGGTGGCGGTTACGTAGAAATTACTAAGATGGCTACGTATATTATGATACGTATAGGTGGTTTGCGTAGTTCGTCGTGCGTATACAAACTTATAACCGCATCTACGAACTAACAAGCACGTCTACAAACTTATAAGCACGTCTACGGTCTTATAACCGCATCTACGAACTTATAACCACGTCTACGAACTTACAAACGCGTGTACGAACTTACAAACGCGTCTACGAACTAACAAACGCGTGTACGAACTTACAAACGCGTCTACGAACTTACAAACGCGTGTACGAACTTACAAACGCGTCTACGAACTTATAAGCACTTAGTAATGTGAACATATACATTGAGTTTTCTCTCGTAAATCGTACTGAGGTTGTACTCATCTCGAGAGTAGGATAACATAATATATTATACTACATCAACATATAATTATAATTTCTACGCAACCGCGACCCAGCCATACAAATAAACGCACCGTTTCCCTATAAACATACAAAAAAGTATTTACACGCATTTATTCAAACAACGTCACATGTCGCACGCATCCTAATTTTATTAAAAATTTGTGCTAACTTGGGGTATGTGGTTTTTGGCCTTAACTGTTATTTTTCAGGTTTTCACAAAACCCTCTTTTACATCGAAATATGAACAAGTAAATAACTTAAAACCGTTAAAAATGCAGTAAAATATGGCCTCTTTGTTTATCAAAATAAATACGTAGAATTTTTTCAATGATATTTTTTACCTATCTCTCTTTGGACACGATTTCATTTTGGTATGTTTTTATACCAATAATAATTAATAATTATATTATAATTAATTAATAATTAAACGTAATACGGTAATACAATGACAGATCTATCTCTAGGGGCTGTGTTAAACTGTAGCCAGAAAGTATTCTGAAATATTTTTGACTTGCTTAAGTTTAAATAGTGATAAGTGTTGTTATACAGTATGATTCGAGAATTAACACCAACATGACTATTAGGACAGGCTCTAGACCGAAACATAGCATGTGAAATGTGGGTGTGATACACCTTAGCCACACCCTTTTGGGTAATAAAGGCTTAATTTGAAGGCTCAAGTTGCCATAAGTATAAATCACCGGCTTAATTAATATCAATTTTACACAATATTTGCCAAAAAACATCTAGTCAAATATAGTAAATAGATTTGAAAAACATTAACCGACTTCGAAAGAGGAGGAGGTTATTTCGGGGCGCTTTTGATTTATTTACATTTGGATTAAGTTGGCATTAAACATATTTGCACCCGAGTGTATACAATTCAATAAAAAAAGTAATATAGTTTTGAACAATGACTGTTATAATTAGTGTTAATTCCCGTTTCATTTATCTAATGTACAGTATTAAAAGCATAGTTTGATATATTTTCTTATACTATAGCTTCAAAAAGTTAAAAGCATTTTCTAAATTCGAGGCCTTCATATTAAGTCAAAAATAGATTCAAAGGCAATAAATATTAGTGCTATCTACCAAGGCCCAATTTCACCAGTTCCTGATAAGGCTACCGATAATTCAAGTGTCAGTTAATCCTATAAATTTCTTTACAAATTTGACATATCATCTGTCAAAAAATCGCTACCAGGGAATTATCACGTACTGGTAAAATTGGCCCTAAGTCGAAAATATCTCAGAAAACTTAACAAAATGCAGGCAATACTTACAAATATGTCGATTCATAACAAATCAATACTAAATTGTATTATCTTCGGCGGAAAATTAGTCAAGCTGAAGCTAGTTGGAGTTCAGTGTAGAGTACAATAGTGAGGTGTTGTACTCTTCCGACCGCTCGGAAGAGTACACTTGCTCACTATTATACTTATACTAAACAAGTGTACCAAAGTTATAAAACTATCTACTAAGTATATTTAAAATTAATATTGAGATACAAAGGTGATATTTGTACATACATTCTATAAATTAACATAGGATAATCTTATTCTTAGAACAAATATCGTTTTATTAGCACAGAAGTTCAGAGAGCAAATTGTTTTTTTTTAATATACGAGAATAAGTCTTAATACAAAATTGGACAATTTAATTCATTTATTTAAAAAAAGAATGTGGTTCAGTCTCTTTTACATTTATACCTAATTTGACTGAACCTTTTATGATTATTTGCATGAAAACATGCGGCTTTTAATATTTTTCTAATAAACATTACAATATTTGGCATATCTACTACATTTAAGAGACATTTTCAAATTCTCACTACAACTCCAATGGTAATAAAACGTACTTCAAGTTGGTAAAATTTACCCGTCTCGCTATTCCATCTTTCACCTCTTACAATCTACTTTTATAACTGATAGCAGCGATAGCCAAGTGGGAGACCGTAGGACTGCGAAGTCAAAGGTCTCGGGTTCGAACCCACGGCACACACCTCTCGTCTTTTCGAAGATATGTGTGTATTTATCATATAAATTATCGCTCGCTAACGGTGAAGGAAAACATCGTGAGGAAACCTACATGCCTGAGAGTGCCTAATAAGTGCTCGAAGGTGTGTGAAGTCTACCAATCCGCACTTGGCCAACGTGGTAGACTATGGCCTAACCCTTCTCATCATGAGAAGAGGCCCGAGCCCAGCAGTGGGACATGTATTAAATACAGGGCTGCTATTATAATCTCCTTTTGACCGTGTCATTTTTGACATGTCAAGAGCTTACAATAGCCACAGATAATAGATGTCAAGATGTAACATGAAGAAAATTAACAATTATATTTGCAACAATCGGACTGTCAAATTTCATAGAAAATTTTCCCCGGGCCGGGTAAAAGCTGTCAAAACTCATTCATTTCTAAACTTTGACGTGATTTTTATCAGGAACGCGCAGTGGGAATAATGACATTTAAAACGTATAGTTCTCTCTAGTTAATGCATGCTCTCTGAAAATAACTTCAGCTAGATACGGGACGAAAAAATTTAGCCATCTCGAAGAAAAAGGGTAGTGTAAATTATATAATATATAAATTCGTAAGCAAGATATAAAATAGTCCAAAATGTATAAAAGCACCTACAGTGAGCAGTAGGAATAGTTTAAAACTAAATCTAAACAAACTGTATATCTAAAGTTGTTATTACACGATTCTATTTCAATACAATATTGTTTTAAAGCAAACGAATTGTTGAATCGAAATTGGACTGTGTATAATGGGCTTAATATTTATTATATATACTGATTGTCAATGTTGGATGACGTGATTCACCAATTGAAAGAAACTTATTGAAATAATTAGTACTTGTAATATTTTAAAGCAAATGCTTGTATTTTTTGCAATATTAAGGTTGAAAATTTAAGAATTATTATTAAGAAAGATTGAAACCTGCACCCCCTGGATGCTTTACCAATTTTGCTGGCATTCTGCAGGCACAGTGTTGAGAAATATCGAGTCTAGCAGCATACGAATCCGGGGCTGGCAAAGCAGCTGGGGCGTTAACATCGTGTATTCCTTTTCAAAATGTAACTGTAAATTTTTGTAGTGTTTTGGGAATATTTCGTAAAAACTGAATGAAAGTATGATTTTATTCAACTAACTTTTTAGAATGCAAGTTTTGAAAGGTAAATATAACAATTTCATTCGTAAATACAATAACTTGCATTATTTTGTAATTTATCAACTTAACAGTTAATACTCTTTCAACTGATAAAATAGAAAAGTATGCTTTAGTTATTAAATGTAATTGTCATATTTACCTTTCAAAACTTGCATTCTAAAAAGTTAGTTGAATAAAATCATACTTTCATTCAGTTTTTACGAAATATTCCCAAAACACTACAAAAATTGACAGTTACATTTTGAAAAGGAATACACGCTCTTAACCTGTAGGGTGCTAGTTCGAATTCTGCTGGATTCTTAATTTTTAAACCTTAATATTGTATCAAATAAGAAGTTTTTCGAAAAACATTAAGTTAATGTTTTTGTAAGTGGTAACTGTTACTTATGTATTAAGACTATTCATTAGATTCCGTAGAAAATCTTCAGAAACATTTGGACATCTCTAAAATATTTTGAGCACTGAGGTGGGTTAGAAATAGTGGTGATTCACATCTATTTGGCATGGAAAGTATTAGTTTTATCTGGTTTGATCACACTAAGTGTAATATTTATAAAGTAAGTACTAATACGACGAGTGGGACTGCGGGACTGTTAAGTCAAAGGTCCCGGTTTCGAACCCACGGCACACACCTCTGTCAATAAATCGTTAAGATTCGTCTTTTCGAATGTGTATTTGTCATATAAATTGTCGCTTGCTAACGGTGAAGGAAAACATCTTGAGGAAGCCTGCATGCCTGAGAGTGCCTTAAAATTCTCGAGGGAGAGTGAAGTCTGCCAATCCACACTTGGCCAGCGTGGGGACTGTGGCCTGACCCTTCTTATCATGAGAAGAGGCCCGAGCCCAGCAGTGGGACATGTACTAGATACAGGGCTGCTATTATTTAGGTATCAAAATATTAGATAAATATTAGGAATGTAGGGTACCTTCTCTTTTGATTTAAGTTAACTTTTAGTATGGTTAAGATATTTATTTCTTAGTTGTTCAGTGGTTATTTAAGAATTATATTGGTGTACATTCATCAATCTCATTGACAATCAGTATAAACTTCAGTTTCAAAACAAATCTATTGTAAACTACACAAAATATACAAAAGGTACACTTACGGATACTTAAACGTATATCGTTGAATACATGGTGTATTCATTTATGGGTAACTGTATCCCCTTATGTACTAAATAGGCCTTATTTAAGTTATTTGAGATATATAGTATTACTACAACAATTAAGCACACTGGTATATACAAAATCAGTTATTTTTTTAATAACTTTCACAGTGTGCTAGGACGTCTCCCGTATATTAGGGGTCATCCACAAAGTACGTCATATTAAGAGGTTTTGCAGACAACACGCTTTCTAAGTTTCTAAACTATCAGCCAATAGTAACACTAGTCTGCGAGAGCTCCTTTATTCCCCATATCACATTACGACCGACGTAGTTTACGGATAGCCCCTTAAGTGTCTCATAACCAGTCTTTCCCGAACTTTCCACTACTAATATTGAATTGAATTACATATTCATAGCAAGGTTCCCGCTAATTTCAATGAGCAATGACAACATATTGCCTTTAGTAGCCACAGAGGACATTATTTCTACAGGTGACTAACAAGCATACGACCCGCCTGATGGTAAGCTATTACTGTTGCCTATAGACAACAGGAGCATCACTTTTAGGGTTTAAAAACCTAATTTCACTCTTTTTTAAGTCTATAGTTTTCTAGAAAAACAGCCACTCACCCCTTAATATCATAGTTTGAGGACTGCGTTGGAGCTCTTACAAGAAACTAAAGGTACATACTATTTGGAATAACACAACAGTTGTAGATGCGTGGTTTAACTGTCTTCTAGTAGGTTGTGTAGCTCTGCATAATTTAGTATGGCACGGTACAGGAATTCGTATTGTAACTGTGGACACAAACAAATAACAATTTAAGAGTGATTCAATGAACAATATTGACACAGACGCTCTTGGCAAGCGTCCGCTGATAAAGTTATAGTCACTTCTTCTTCTTCTTTGTCATGTCGATGGCTGAGTCAAAGTTTATTTTGACTTGCCATCGTGGTGAAAGGATTAGCCAATTCGCTTTGCAGAACTCGCGAATTGCCCAGGGTGTGCCGGACGTAGCTGTAGTTACTATAACTTTAGCAAGCGTCCGTGTCAATATTGTTATTTGACGGTAGCAAAATAGGTAAGTTAGAATGGTAGTCTTAACAATTTCTCAATAGATGGCGCTCTACCAGTAAGGCGAGGCTCAATATTAATGTTGGTAATAGGTTGAAATAAGATTCCACTGAGAGTCAATTCCATGGCTATAGTGGATAAGGCGCTGGATGTGTAGAAACCTAGATGTGTGAGTTCGAGCTCGAGGAATCATATTTTTTCAACCGTAATAATAATAAATAAATTGTTCGCTAGTGTGTGTGCTAGCCTCAATATGTATTGTTCTGCGTGTTTAAAATGGTTGATCACGACTATTATAAAGTTGTTTTCAAATCTAGCGTATTCACAAGCTGTGGATATAGATATTTGATTACAAGTTTGTTATTAATATATGCCTTTTTGAGGCCTCTTTAAAATATAATTCATCAATTATCATTTATCATCATTATATTATATTTATCATCATTATCATCAATTATCAATTCATGTCTTAAAAATATAATTTTATGTCAACTAACATAGTTTTAAGAGTAATGTTTACTAACACTATATGGATCTTAGGGTCTGAAATGAATGACTATTATTATTATTTAATATGCCTAGAACGCGAAGTTAATTCCAGCGTATATTCCGCATGTAGTTGTTTGACTAGTGGAATACTCACGAAGGTGTCGATGGTGCGCGCGCGCTGCGACCTCACAGCCCGGGCGACCGCGCTGACGTCCACGCGCCGCTCCAGGCGCAGCTGGTGGATGAGCGAGCACAGCGCCACGAACAGCGGCGAGCGCTCCGTGCCGAATCTGGAGAGACGGGTGTGTAGTCATTTACAGGGACATTTCAATTCTAATATTAAGAAACAGTCAACAAAAATGTTTAGTCTTGAAACGGGGCTTGAACTCGCGACCTTAGGCATCCTTCCTATCGGTCTCCTATTTAAGCTATCCAAACCACCTTCCATCCAAGCTACCTACTGATATGTAGGTACAGTAGATGCCACGAAACTTTTTTTTTTTTGTTATGGTGGATAGGCACGGTTTGACCACGATCTCACCTGATGGTAAGTGATAATGCGGTCTACGGTGGAGCACGCTTACCTATGAGATACCTATTAACTCTTGCTTTGAAGAGATCCAGGCAAGACGTGCATCACACAGTTAAAAGTTTCGTGGATTTGGAATGTGGCTTGGATAGCACAGATGGGAAAGTAATAGAATGGAATCCTTAGGTCGTGGGTTTAAGCTCCCGCTTCAAGTCCCAAAAAAAAATATCGACTGTTTCTTAGTACATATTAGATTGCTAAGCTTGTCGAAAACTAAAAAAAAAATAGACATTTTAATGTCACCCACATTTTACCTGTTATATTTAGGTTCATGTAAAAATATGTGAGCCTATCGACACCCACCAGCCATAAATCCAACCCTTGTTTCTTGTTAATAAAATCTAAATAATACTTTTGTCTGACACGAGAATCGAACTCAAAACCTCGCGGTGAGAAACGCATACGTTAACCACGAAACCAACGAGGCAAACCACTTTGGTTAAAAAATAGGACCAGCAGGATTTATTTCGCGCAGCCGCCGTTTTCAACAGTTTCTTAGTATAATTTGTTAAGCAGAGCTAAATGCTATAAAAAATATGAAGAAGAAAATTAGGTTGGTTGAATGAATTATGATTATCGTCCAAGCGACGGTACTGACTGGCAGTGCACGAGCATGGTGCCGTGGCGCTCGCCCGGCGCCGCCGCGTCCGCCAGCTGCGCCGCCGCGTCCGCCAGCTCCGCCAGCCCGCGCGTCACCTCGGGCACGTGCCCCCGCGCCGTGGGCCAGCCCTGGTACTGCAGCTGGCGCACCAGCGACACCTCGCCGCTCTGCAATGCCACAAACACATTCATATGGTAACTATATACTACCCGGAAAGCTGGGGCAAAGGAGTACAACACCCACACTTCACCTGTTATACTTAGGTCCCATAGGATAGGGGGTGAGCCTATCGCCATCCACCAGGCACAATTTCAACTCCGTGCAGCTATTGTGAATTTCCTGACGGAAATAACAACTTTGTCCAACCCGGGATTCGAACCCAAGACATCACAGTAATAGGTTCATACGCTAACCACTAGACCATCGAGGCATAATATGGTATGTATCAATACAATACAATTTTCATCCACAACGATATCGCAAACATGAACAAGCTCACACTTCCCTTTGCCATTACCCGTTGAACTTTTTTAGCGTCAGTGTACGATCTCGCTACCGTACATCTTTGCTGTCACAGCAAATTCATTCGTAGGTCGCGGTCGCGTGCCAGCAATGATATAAACAACGTGACTACACAAATAATTTTGAGTACATTGACTACCGTGGTACGAACCTATTGTCAAGAGTCTCATACTCTTGACAATAGGTTCGTACCACCACTAACCTAATTTTTGTAACATATAACTTAACTTAATAAACATTGATTTTAGTGCTTTTATCTCGTGTGTACTTCACCAACTTAACATACCTACAACTAAATAGTGGAAGAGCTAACTGGCCCTTACAGTCAGGGAGAAACATTTCATCCAGCAAAAATATAAAAACATGGTGTATGATGGTGATAACCATTAAATCTAAACTAATATTATTATTAAATAAATAATAGTTTAAAAAAACTAAAAAACACGCTTTTAAAGTACTTCTAACTAAAAAGTGAAAAATAATTCCTAATATAAGCTGAAAAAAGCGTGGGTTGCTCGATAGACGAAAAATATGGCACAGAGCGCCCCACGCTTTTTTCAGCTTATATTAGGAATTATTTTTCACTTTTTAGTTAGAAGTACTTTAAAAGCGTGTTTTTTAGTTTTTTTAAACTATTATTTATTTTCTACTTTTTAGTTTGGTTTATTTATAAGAGCGTTTTTTTTTTTTTTTTTTTTTTTTATATATTTTTAATTTTTTTTATCGAATTATTGCATTTTCATCGATCTTTGACAGGTGTGCAAAATTTGAATGAAATCTGTCCGTTTAAAGTGGGTCAAAATCGAGTCCAAAGGAGTCGGTTACATACAAACAAACAAACAAACATACAGGTGAAGCTAATATAAGCGTGTTAAAAATATTGAATTAATTTCAACTCAATAAAGGCTCGCGTATATACACGTCTCCGAAATGACAAATGTCACTATTTGCTGGTTGGCTATGCAGTCATTGAGTTTATACGTTTTTATAGAGGCACAGTTTGCTAAGGCGTTCTGAAGACGAAATTTTTACGATTGACAGAGTACGCACTTGTGAATAAGGCAAGTGTGAGCAAGAGAGACAGACATATTAATGTCTCCACTTGAAATTGAAACAAACAATCCTTACTTCTTAATAATTTTGTTCCAAAATGTATGTCTTCAAACCGCTCCAAAGAACTGTGCCTATATAAAAGTAAAAAACTCCGGTTGGGATAAAGCAATGTCTGTCAACAGACTTTAATCTACAGTGGCGCCACCTGGTAAGACAAAAAACAATAGCCCTCATGAAAAAAACATAATGCTAAATTCTTCCTGAGTAACATAGCCTTTTTTTACCGGGATTACACTATTATACACTGTTATATACACTATTATATGACTAGCACCCGCGTGTTAGTGCTATAATAATAAAACTGACTTTCAATATGCATAATAATTGTTATAATTTTCATTTTAAAAGATGGTGCACATGAGTTTCTTACCAGCTCTTATCATAATGCAATACCCATCGGAGCTGGTATTTAAATTGATTTTAATCTAATTCTAAAAAGTTTGATTAAAATTAATCTAAGCCCGATAATTTAGTTTTGCTTATAATTTATTTTTATATCATTGTTTGTAATGTTTTGACGTGTTCAAGCGCCTCCTGGGGCCTATAAAAATAAATGATTTGAATTTGAATTTAATTTGAATTTGAATGCACACGTTAAAACCAGATTCTTATACAAAACAGTACCTTTTCATGCGTGACTCTGAACGTCCGCCTCGTGTAGTAAGGACAGGATTCACTCTCCTCGTACTGCACTAGAATGTGTTCGTACTCCACCAGCCCGTCGTCCCAGTACCGAGGACATTTGCCCTCGCCAAGCTAAAAAAAGAAGGATACGTATTATTTATAGTATACAGAAATGTAATGTGACGTGGGAATTAAATTTATAATCGAATATATTAAATTAAATAAATATCTCAAAGCTTACACACAACGCCATCTAGTCCCAAACTAAGCAGAGCTTGTAATATGGGTACTAGAATAACTGATACTAATACATACATGCTTTTCTTTTGTAAATATATACTTATTATACATAGAAACACCCAGACCAAGACAAACCCCCATGTTCATGCACAAAAAGATTTGTTTTAAGTGGGAATCGAACTCACGACCGCGGCGTCGCAGGCAGGTGCACTACCCACTCCGCCATCCGGTCGTCATATTAAATGGTTGATATAAGTACTAAAAGACAAAGTAGCCCATATCATGAATATTGTTTCGTATTTTTTTAACATTACACTTAACATAACATCACGCCTAGAAGGGTGTGGTAGAGGTGTACAACACCCACATTTCACCTGTTATTTTTAAGTCTGTTTACGGCCAACACTTACCTATTTATCGTATGTGCTATTATTACAATAATATTTGCAATCGCATTAACATATTTAGTGCATCTATTCGGTCTGTGAAGAATTACTTTCATATTGTATAATTTTACCTAAATTTGTGGAAGAGGTTATGGAAACTTTATAGCTTACCTACCTACTTATAATTTGTAAATTACTTAATTAAGCATGCTGTGTTCACTTCGAGAAGGTCATACACTAAGTGTTTAGTTTTATCACAATTAATTGTTAATTTGAATCCTGTGTAATGGCCAGTTTAGTGAACCAAAAAAAAAAAAAAAAGTCTTAGGGATAGGGGGTGAGCCTATAGCCATCCCCCGGGCCCAATTCCAACTCCGTGCTGCTATTGTGAATTTCCTCCGTTTTCCACTTTGTCGGACCAAGGCAACCACTGGATCATCGTGGCAGTTTTACATTGTTATTTAAAAATAAATAGTTTACAAGACACAACAAAGCAAACAAAAAAGCAAATAAAAATGTCTTGACCTCACGTCGGTTTTAATAATATTAATACTAAAATTGCCCAAAATTGTTATAAGTACTTTAGAAGGAGTAAACATTAGACCATATTTCATGATACTCATTACTCGTATTAAACATCGTCAGGAAACCTGCATGCCTGAGAGTGCCTAAAAAGTGCTAGAGTGAGTGTGAAGTCTACAAATCCGCACTTGGCCAGTGTGGTGGACAATTGCCAAGCCCTTCTCATTATGAAAAGAAGCACGAGCCCAGCAGTGGGACATGTATTAGATACAGGGCTGCTATTATTATTACTCGTATTTAAACTAGGATCTTACCTCGCTAAGCATGACCATAGTGGTGACATTATGTTCTGAGACCATCCGCCAGAAGTCCGGTATCGTGTTCGGTAGAGGATCTTGTGTGATTATAAAGCTTTCTGAATTGTCGTACGCTGAAAATGTAACAACATAACATTCATTGAAACAATCACAAATATATTTTTATTCAATGTTACTCACGTAATGTTGGTCTATTAAATCGACCGCGGTTTCGCCAATACATTTAGGCATTTTCAAGAGTGTGCGACACGTCGCGTCAGACTCTAAATAGACCAACATTACGTGAGTAACACCCGTATTTAATAATTTGAATAATCACAAATATATCATAAAGACGAAATAATTCATGCACACTTGTGTGCTATTTATCAGACTACAGGAAAAATTAAATAAAGCTTTCTGCTTTAAAGGTTAGATTAAATTGTCTACCTTAGGACACTTTTTTATAAAAGTATTAGAGAAAACCTTGACATTGTTCCACAATCTAGTTATAGACAACATTTATCTGTTGGCAATGTGGATTTTAATCCGGGTACTCACTACTATGTTTTTTTTATTACAGCAACATTTATAGTTAAAGCTTCAGTGAGTATCCAGCTTTAGATAATTCCTAGAACAGGTGGTATGAAATATTTAATAAGTTAATTAGTTGCTGGAAGTCGAATAGGGCAAAGTGCCTCAATATGGAATTGTACAACCATTTTTTTTGGTAATGTAGAGGTGTGTATAAATATAAATATCACACTACATACACACAACGCCATCAAGTCTCAAACTAAGCAGAACTAGTATGGGTATCAGAATAACTGATATTAATACATATATACTTTTTTTTGGTAAATAAATACTTGTTATACATAGAAATAACCAGAGCTTGAGCGGGCATCGAACTCGCGACTTTAGCGTTGTAGGCAGGTGCAATACCTACTCCGTCATCCGGTCTTCAAATAGGTTTAAAATCATTTATTCTCATAAAAGACACAAAAGCCACTTACATGAGTACATAAATATATACAAATATAATTTTGTAAACTTATAAATATCACCGCCACCAATTATATACATGTATCATCAGTAGCGCCCATTCGACAGTTAAATTTCCAACTATTTTATAATATAATATTGAAATCGACAGTTAAATTTCCAACTATTTTGATAATTTTGAAAAATTTACTTAAAGTAGTTTTCAGTTAAGTGTTTTGATAGTCGAGACTTAAAACTGCCGAGTGAGCTAACATGCTTTATATCAGCGGGTAAATTGTTAAAAAGTTGTGCTCCTTCATAGGTGATACTCTTTTTAGCGTAATTAGTGCGTATTTTTGGCAAAACAAGTAAACTTGGTCGACGAAGACTACGTTTAGAAATTTGAGACATTTTTGTAAATTTTAAATAAGTATGGATGGACTTATCTATAATTTTCCTAATAAGAACACAAGTGTTAAATGTATAAAGTTGTTTTATAGTCATTAGTTTTGTTTCCTCAAATATGTTACGAGTTGGTGTCGAGTATGTATAGTATATATATATATATATATATATATATATATATATATATATTTTAAATATAGCAATGTTACCTTCAATAAACGAAGCATTGATGTACGTGGAGAAGTCCCTGCCGGGTATAGGCGCTAGTATGACGCGGTTACGATCATAAGGCAGGAACTCAATACTTCTATTCCGCGCCCGCAATTCCTCGCCCGCACCCGCGCCCGTTGATTTTAGCGGCTCTTGTATTGGGCTTGTTAGCATCTTCTGCAAGAGAAAATAATACGTAATTATATGAGTGAGGCTTGTGCCAATGGGTCTATTTCGACTACTGGCGTACCATGCATTGGCGGGGCCCCGTATAAAAAATACTTGGGGGCCCTTATGATGGGTAAATATTTCTCACAAAAGAAAAAAATGTTTGCATTAAATTATATTTATTCATTACGATTCTCTATCTGTCCTTTTACCATATTTTTTACAAACATTTCATGTTAAATATATGCACTTCTTGCCATTTCTTGCCAAACAAATTTATTAAATAATTTATAGCTGATAATGATTTAAGTTTTTCTTAAGTTTCTGCCTCCATGGACAATACTGAGAGTTCTGTCGTTGATGTCCCATCGAAGTTCTTAGGTATTTTTTTTTACTTTCTTACTTACGCACTTTGGGGGCCCTCGTATGCCGCGGGCCCCGTATAATTGATACGGCAGATACTACCGATCTACGGATTATTCTAAGGTTGGCGAAGTCGGTAGGTATGTGGTGACTCTTCTATCCTTACTAATGTTTTAAATGCAAAAGTACTACTGTTACGTTCTTGATGAATATTGCTATGTAGATAGTTGAACATCTGAGCTGCATGCAGAAACTAGTCTACTATTTTCAGAGACGTTTCATTGTGGTCGTTATGTAAGTGTCTAAGTGGCAGCAGTTGTGGGCAGTCTAAATAGTAATAAATTTACAAACATGGCAGTTACCCCGAGCATAACCATAACTGATTGGAATTAAAGCATAATCCAACTAGTTAGTAGTTAGATTAATCAGATCTAATTAATCAAGATTAGAGCCAATAAATCTATTCGTAACCAAATTAAAGTTACAGATTATCGGTAAACCTACAGATTCTATTTCAATTTATTACATAATACAAGGATTTTTTCAGGTATTTTTTTTGCCGGCACTAGGAATAATTCCTGTATCGCGGGGGTGTTCACAAACATACATTCCACACACATTGAATACACTACTGCTTACCTCAAACTCGTACTCCATAAGACACTTATCGTTGCCCTCCGGCGTGTTCCGCAGCCTGTCCACGGCGGGCTTGAGCCGCGACGCGCAGATCTCCGTGTCGCCGTAGTGCGCGTACTCCACCAGCGCGCGGTACACGAACACGTACTGTTTCTGGAAGTGCCGAATGTTGTGCTATAGTACTCGTGGGTGTCAGCGCGATACCTACTAGACGGGACACAGTGGGTTTTCGTCCATGCAGCTCGGGCATAGCCATTGACTCTGCCCTGATCAGTGGTATGCGTCAGGCATTTCATAACGTAAAAAGAAAAACTAAATTGACATAAATAAAGTATACAATTAGGAATAACATTGTTAACATACACAACACAGTGCAAGACTGGCTACGATTCAGGCGCGACGTGTCGCACTCTCTTGAAAATGCCTAAAAGTATAGGCGAAACCGCGGTTGACTAAATAGACTAACATTACGTGAGTAACACCCGTATTTCATAATTTGAATAACATTGTTAACAATTACAATAAATGTATGTTGTATGTTGCCACCAGGCTCAATCGCCTCCAAAAACCTAGCATTACTTATGATTATTTGTACAATAAGAGAAATTGGCGGTAGGTATATACCTGTAGTAATATTTGCAAATCACTATGCAGTTTTGTTTGTAGTAAGGTTTCTTAAACATACACAATACAATTGGTTTTAGGACTATTATTATCTTAATAAAAATAGCCATCATAAAACTAATTAATATTATTGAATTAGCATTAATTATGCGCGCATCAAATGGGTAATAATGAGATGAACTAACGACTAAGTACGTGCGCCTCGTACCTCTCGCTCGACCGAAAAGAATATAGTCGTTAGACTTTTATAATGCACATGTTTAAACAATTCGTTCCTAAATTAAATTTAAGTAATATGCATCTTCCTTTCTCAAACATTATTAGGGACCGTATATTTTCACAAATTAGACAACGGGTCTAAATCACGTAATTATTATAAAGGTAAATAAATAACTACGCTCGACGTTACAAAATGATTTGCATCATTCGTGGTTACGAGCCGACATCCAATTCACCATAGGGACCGTATAGATTGACAAGGAATAAAACTCTCTATAACTTGTTTATAAACGATAATAGCGCTCTGCACACGTACAGTTCGGACCGCGGGAAACAGCACGCGCCGTTCCATCCCTCGGTCCGAACTGTACGTGTAGATGCGCGGCTCTAACAGTCCGATCTGTCTTATTGGCGCGCGCGCCAATATGACAGTTTTACGCGCGCATTACGTTTTAACGTAAATTACAAGAATGGCGGTTTGGAGCGTCGAAGCTATTAAAGAGTTTATTCGTTTGTTCCGTGAACATACTTGTCTCTGGAAGATAAAAAGTAAAGAGTATAGTAACAGGAACATGAGAAACAAAGCATATGACGAGCTCGTTGATTTTTGCAAGTCAGTAGGTTTTGTTTCAGCTGATCGAGATTTTGTCAGCAAAAAAATACAGAATTTAAGAGGCGCATTCCGCAAAGAATTGAAGAAAGTAACGGAGACACGAAACAAAAGTGGAAGCTCCCAAGAAGATGTTTATAAATCGACTCTTTGGTACTTTGACCTACTTTTATTCACAAAAGACCAAGAACTACCAACCCCAAGCATATCTAACATGCTAACGGACGAGTCTACATTTGAAACTATAGACGATTTTGCAAACCACACCTCATCCTCACAACATTATACCAACGACGACATACCAACATCTCAGCAGCCTACGAATTTAACGTCACTGCCAAACTCAGACAACATAATAATTGTAGAGGTAAGTGGTAAATAAAAACACATTATAATGTCATTTTTTTATTGTACAGAAAAAAAATAATGTATAGGTAGCGGCAACTTTATTGGTCACTACGCGTTATTGTTTATGCCATCAGCGCTCAACTTACGTCCATAAACCTATAGGTACATTGAATAAAGTTATGCTCTACCAGCGTTAATCATAACTTCTTGCCAAGGCACACGACCTATTGAATTAAAATATGTTTTGTATTCATCTCTGCTTTGTTTAGCCAAAGTTGACACATTCCTGACTGAAGGTCTGTCCAATCTAGTAAGGTCGAAGTTGTCTCTTCGCCAGTCTCCTTCAGTAACGAGTCCAGATTCAATACTTTCTCTGTCTACTGTCATTGCCGACAAATACAAATTACTTCTCTTTCTTAGAAAATTGTGGATGCTACATATTGCTAGTACTATGTAACATATGTTTTCGGGTTTCATGTTAATGGGTGTCCGTAATATCTGGAATCTGGAGGTTATTATACCGAATGCATTTTCGACAACATTGCGAGCGCGTGAGAGTCTATAATTATAAATGCGTCTGTCATGGTCAAGTTCTCTTTGTGCATAGGGAGTTAAGAGATTTTCTTTGAGAGCAAAACCTTCATCGCCAATGAAAACATAGTTTAAATTGTTTACGTTCTCACTTTTGTCAGGTAGTTCTAATTGATTTCTCATCATTTTTTTGTAAAATTCCGTGTGTTCGAGAACACCTCCATCTGACATTCTTCCGTTTTTACCAATATCGACAAAAATGAACTCGTAGTTTGAATTGACCAAAGCTAATAAAACCATGCTGTAAAAGTTTTTGTAATTATAATATTTTGCACCAGAATTTGCAGGTGGTACAATTCGAATATGCTTTCCGTCGAGAGCTCCACCACAATTAATGAAATTCCACTGATTTTCAAAGCCTTTAGCAATTTCTAACCATTCTTCTTTGCTCGTAGGAAACTGAAAACAAAAAGAAAAAAATTATGTTTCGTCAAGTTTTATTAAAAATTGTATTGTTTCAGGAATCAGCTTCAAGAGGTATAAAGAGGAAGACAAAGCCAAGTGTAATTGATACCCAAATAAAATTCATGACTGTGTGTACAGAAGCTATAAAAAAAAAAGAATTGACAGAACATGATGCTTTAGCCATAAACATTGCCAAAAAATTGGAGAAAATGAATAGCATTCAAGCTTTACATGCTGAAACAATTATTCATTCAGTTTTACGCAGGGGTATACTAAATCAATTAACTGATTCAACAGATATTTGTGATAGGCAGTGCAATAAAACTACTTCGGTACACACGGACTCTGCTCACAATTCGTCGCTTCAGCCTACATTGAAAACCCAAAACACTGATGTAACCCTTTTAGATGAATCTCAGTGTTTATTAAGAGATTACTATAAGAATTTTAACTAATTATAATAACTACTTATTAATTTTAACTAATTGTACCTACTGTGATTGATATGACTGATAAAAAATATCTATCCCAAAACACTGATGTTACTCTCGTAGATGAATCTCGGTGTTTATTAAGAGATTACTATAAGAATTTTAACTAATTATAATAACTACTTATTAATTTTAACTAATTGTACTGTGATTGATATGACTGATAAAAAATATTTATCCCAAAACACTAATGTTACTCTCTTAGATGAATCTCAGTATTTATTATGAGATTACTATAAGAATTTCAACAATGATTATAACTTATTATTAATTTTAACTGATTGAACTGTGATTTTAGAGACTGATAAAAATTATATGAGTAAATAACTGATTTACAAAATGTTTCACTTACCCTCATATAATCTTCCCGAAGCGTTTCATAAATTACTCTACACGTTTCCGGTATTAATTTACTTAATGCCGATGTAGACACGCCCGTACTAAATTTAAGATCTTCATAGGACCGTCCGGTCGCTAAAAACCTTAACGTGGCAACCAATCGTTCTTCTGCTGTTATACATTTTCTCATAACTGTGTCTTGCTTGGTTATTTTGTGACGTATCAGTGCTAATAAACAATCAAAATCGTCACTATCCATTCTTAGGTAATTTTTAAAATCTTCCGGATGACGCTGTCGTAATTCCCTTAACATCGGTAAATGTCCATATCTTTGTCTGTATTCCTTTACCCACACTCGTCGTTTTTTTCGGTTCTTTAAACTGACTACAAATCCAGCTAACGCGATGACCAAACGATCGTCCATTTTTCTTACTACTGCGTACAAAACTTTTCAAAGTTATAACGTTCCACGCGCCACTCCAAACTGCAGTCCAAACTCTTGAAAATCAATTTACACGCACAGTTCGGAACGTTTGTCTAGATTATGTGAGTTTCATCCGCAGTCCAAACCGTGCAAGCATTTTAATCGTAATTAGCACAACAGTTTGATCCGCAGTCTAAACTGTACAGATCTAACCGTGGTTTGGAACGCAGTCCAAGATGCGCGGTCCGAACTGTACGTGTACAGAGCGCTATTTAGACATGAACTAAACGGTAGCAAGTAAAAATCACGTCTCATTCTATCTCATCAATACGATAATTTGACATCTGTCCTTTTCTAACGAGATTAGAGAGAGCAATAAGCAAAGCTCCGCTACGCCCCGCTCCCATGTTGGAATACAATAGTCTATCTACTAACCAAGGACTGCACGAGGAAGTTCCTCTGCGTCCTCAGCTCCGCCACGGTGTTGAACACCGACACCTGGCCCTTGGTCCGCAGCTGCTCCAGCAGAGAGTCCAGCGCCACCAGCGTGCCCGTCCTGCCCACTCCTGCTGAGCAGTGCACTACAACTGGACGACCCACCATGTTTGCCCACGCTTCGTTTACCCTCTGGAAATAAAACATTTCATTCGTTTTTTTATGAAGATAATCATGTCATAGTCCACGCAACTTATAACTAGCGACACGCTCTCAAATTCAAATCCAAATTCAAAATCCTTTATTTGTAGATCATAGGTATAGATATTCTCTTAAATAATTATCATATTGATCGCTATGTCTTGCCATCATTAGCGTACAAATATAACATAATATATAGTTAAAATATAATAGTAGTAGAAGGTAGTGCAGCAATATTAGTATAATTTACAATTGATAGCTATTTGTCGGTTAGATATTTATTCACAGTATAATAAGCTTTTGTGCATAATAATGTTAATAGTTCGTTTTTAAAATCAATTATATTTTCTTTATCTCTAATAAATTCTGGTATCCTATTATAGATCCTAGGGGCCATGCCTTATTTTTTTTTTGAGAATAGTGCAGTGTTATGTTGCCTTGCACATATTTCTTTATTGTGTCTTAGAGACTTCAATGTTTGAAACATATATGTAAGTTCGACCTTACAAATACTGCAGTTTCAAATATGTATAAACAAGGGAGAGAAAGGAGGTTATATTTTTTAAAAAAATGGAACACAACTATCCGTTGGTTTTAGTTTAAACACAGCACGTAAACATTTTTTTTGAGCTTTTTCTCGAGTTTACTTTGATTTTTTTACATTAGATAGAACTCCAAAAAAAATTAACTGTCCAATAGTCCCAATAAAAAGGCCAAATACAACATTCACGTACAGTCTCATACTATACTTTTCAGCAAATCATACGCTAACCACTGTTCCTTTCAATTAAACGACAGAGAGAAGGAATCGGTTGATTTAACACGTTTGTGAAATAGGGTCTGCGTCTCTGTCTGTATTGTGTTACATACCTTTATAAATCTAAGTATAGAGTGCGGATGCTCCGGGGCCCCGAAGTCCTTCCACATGAGAAAGTGGAACTGCCTCACGACGCGCACGTCCCCGGTTTCTTTCACCTCTCGTGGAGAGGTAGGTGCGCTTGATTCGGAACCGTCTTTCACGTCTGAAAGGAGTAAAGGGAGTTTTCATTAGTCAGTATAAAGGAAGGAGCTACCTTGGAAGTGATAACATTGTTTCAAAAGTAATTTATGTTGTATATTGATAAAATAAAACGTCTAGACGGTAGTGAAGTTTTTTTTTATTTTTTGCAGCGAACGAACGTAAAGTACACCTGATGGTAAGTGGAGTACAGCCCATGGACATCAACAATCCACAAAAGTAGATTGTAACTGCGTCGCTGCAGTTGAGCTGACTACGGTATACGCCAGTAATTTCAGGGCCTGATATCACCACCAAACCAGAGCACAGTAGTTCAAGCACTACAATTTGGCGACAGGTTAAAGGTGAGACGGTGGTGCTGCCGCCCTCGAACTCGTTCACAATATCTCTACCATCAAATCGTGGTAGACGCAAATTAAATGTCACATTAATATAATATAATATAATATATAATATAATAATCAAAATAATAATTAAAGACATTTATGTAAGAAACTAAAACAAACACTTACGAGGCCGTTCTTTAAGAATTTGTCTGACACTATCGAAGCTTAATCCTTTGAAACACTTTCTACCAAATAGAGTTGCCATGAAATGGAACAGACTCCCAGCAAACGTTGTTATGGCACCCACAGTGAATACATTCAAAAATAGACTGGACAAATTCTCTAAATCACAAGACTCACACGCATCAGCTTAATAGCTGCTAGTTTGCCTTATATATAATAATAATAATCAATACAAATTAATTAGATTTTAATATGAAAATGTTGATGATTTATTAAGCTCGTATAGTTGCTTGCGATATCTTTGCTTTAAATACAGTTTTTAGATTATTTGTCAGTCTGACTGTCTGTTTGTTTGTATCAGCTAATCTTCTAAACGGGTGTACCAATTTTAATAAACTTTTAGATGCATGTAACTGACTACAAGGCGCTTAACATCGGCTATTTTTTATTGTACCTACCATGCAGACGAAACCGTAGGAGAAAGTTTGTTTTTTCGTTAGCGGAAATCTCGAGAGCTACTGGTCAAACCTTGATAATTATTTTGTATTTGATAGTCAAACTCCCAAACAGGTGTTTAGATATTTGACATTACGCTAAACGCCACAGGAGCTCCAGTAAGGTTGAACGCGGGTCAAAGCGTGGGATAAGCTACTACTTATAAAATATAAATAAAAATGAATTGTTGTTCGTTAGTCTGATTAAAACTCGAGAACGGCTGGGCCGATTGAGCTGATTTTGGTTTTAAAATGTTTGTCGTAGTCCAGGGTAGGTCTAAACGGTGAGCAAATCTATATAAATAAAAATGAATTGTTGTTCGTTAGTCTGATTAAAACTCGAGAACGGCTGGGCCGATTGAGCTGATTTTGGTTTTAAAATATTTGTCGTAGTCCAGGGTAGGTCTAAACGGTGAGCAAATAAGGAAAAATTGCGAGTAAGATAGAGTAAGACGACAATTCCATTTTCCCATATAATGAAATTTCCGTTGTCACGACTTGGCATGAAAACGGCTTGACCGATTCGGCTGATATTTTTTTTTGTAGTTTTCTAATACTCTGTACAAGGTTGTTACGGCAAAAAAAAAAAAAAAAAAAAAAAAAAAAAGTATTCATTTTTATATGGGGGATATTATAGATTTCAGTTCAAATTGAATAGGTACGCATACATAAGATAGGTCAGCTATACGAAATAAAGTAGTGCATCAAATTTACGCTAAGGCGGTACGAAGTTCGCCGGGTCAGCTAGTAAAATATAAAAGTAAACGTTTTTAGTACAATACGGCATTTATATATAATTGTTTAAATACCTCCGTTCCTCTTAGCAATGCCGTTGTTTTCGACGATGGGCTGCCCATCGGCATTTAATGGCTGCTTCGATATTTTAAGCTCTCGCACTATGTAGTCTGAGTATCTGTGAAATAAACATACAAATTTAATTTATTGTATTTCCAAGTTGTCCATCTTTTTATGGATTATTAAGTTGAAAAATGAGCTCCTTGTAAATGTTTTCCAAAGAGATATTTTGTCATGAAATTATATTAACAAAGATAATAATAAGAACTACATATAATATCACCTTTTCTCTACAACATGCTGCACAGTGATGTTCCCGAACGCCCTCACCCCTCTTCTGGCCAGTACTTGGATCACTTGACCTTGACGTATTAAGGGTCACTGAGCATCTGGTATATACTACATCTATGATATATCTCACCGTTTCTCTACAGCATGCTGCACAGTGATAATCCTGAACGCCCTCGCCCCTCTTCTGGCTAGTACTTAGAGCACTGGACATTGTGAGTACTCAAGGTCACTGAGCATCTGGTTTATACTACATCTATGAAATATCTCACCGTTTTTCTACAACATGCTGCACAGTGATGTTCCCGAATGCCCTCGCCCCTCGCTCCTCTGGCCAGTACTTGGAGCACTTGACCTTGGAGTACTCCTCGAGGTTGGTAAGCATCACGATAATCTCCAGCCCGTGCTCCCATATCATTCGCCAGAAGTCGTTCACGGTGGTGTCGGTGGGACCTTGCGCGCAGATGTACCGTTTGCGCTCCTATAGATTTAATGTTATTCGTAAATTAAGATATCTCGAGTGCATACAGCTAGACAAAGTCTAGTAGAAACGAAAACTATGTTGTTTGCTGACATAACATTGTCAAAGCAATGACGTTACATCTAAACAAAGCTCCAAGATTGGTTAACGATTCCGAAGGTCCTAAATTGGGTTTCTCTGATTGGTGGATTTATAATTTATGATTTTTAATAATATGACAAATGACAAATTTCAATAGATGTGAACAGGTATCGAAACAAAACGTAAGCTAATTTCATAACATGGAACTATAATCAATCTAGAAAGGGGAAAGCAGTAAAATAACTATTGTGTTCTTTATTAAACAAAACATAACAAATAACCAAGACGGTTTATTTTTTTAACTGTTTAACTGTAATATAATGAAAAGCAGAATCACACAGAGCAAGGATCAACATACGCAAAGGACACTAATAGTTTCAGAAAGCTGAAGAAATGAGTCGATTCCATATTAATAATTTTATACGGCATATTTATTTGTTTACGGTATTTGTAACAGAAAGGAAAATCTCAAAATATGGAATCAACAACTATGCGATTGAAATAACGGCAAAGGGTAGAACGCCATTTTTTTAATATAGCATAGACAAACATCTTTTGTTTAATGATTACAATTGAGCAATGGGCTATCGTGTATGAATTCGCCGTTAGGGGTGCTTGTGCGTGAGGTCTCCTAAATGACAAATTTCACTGTTTGCGGGTTGGCTATGCAGTCATTGAGATTATAAGTGACTATAGAGGCACAGTTTGCTAAGGTGTTCTTAATCTACGATCGACAGAGAACGCACTTGTGCATACGGCAAATATTGTAAGTGGTAGGGTATAAGATAGAATTTGATATTTATTGACATTTTATAATGATTATTCCTCATGGTTTATTTAATTTGTTTTGACATGTGTATTCTGATTGTAATATTTTATTAATGCAATTAAGTAATGTAATTTATTATAATTTAAGTGATAGAATATTTTCCACACAATGATTATATTATTATGAAATTGATTGAATATGAGAGCAAGAGAGATGAAGGTATGTCCCCACTTGAAATTGGAACGAAAAATTTGTTTCAAAATGTTTGTCTTCAAAACGCCCTATAGAATTGTGCCTCTATAAAACGTATAAAATCAATGGCTGGGATAAATCAATGTCTGTCATCAAACTTTGACAGACCATATTCTACAGTGGCGCCACCTGGTGAGACAAAAACGATAGCCCTCATAAATCTAACTTGATAAAGTACGCTAAGATCTGATTAATGATTGTGGCGTTGCCTTGTTAAACAGATGAACGGTAAAAACCAAAACTTTTCACTGTTTAATACAAATATTTTGAACTTTGATTGAATAGCACAGTACTAAGTTTGCAAAAAAAAAGTGGCGTGGCCCGAGTTAGTCAAGTTAGGCGAGAAGACAGTGCATTGGATGAGCATTTGTCTTCAGAACAATTGTTAGAATAAACATTGAATATTTTTTTTAATAAGATTTCTGTTCGCCGTACCATATATCTCGTGCAGTGATAACACCCGCATAGTAGTACGATATAATACTGCAGTACCTGGTTAAACTCCAGGAGGTCCTTGGCAAGCGGAGGAAAGAAGACGCACACATTAGATCGGTATGTTTCACACACAGCTACCTAATAGGGTAATACTGACATACTCTCTCTCTACGCAACTGAAAATCTTGTGTACGAATGGCAAAACGTTCGTTGTTCACCTTAAAGCCTTAAAGGTGCGCATGCGCAAGTACGGCCGATTGTACAGTCAACGACAGAAGTATCACATAGTAAAATTTTCAAATAAATTGGTTTTTTTTTTTAAATTTTAGATTAAAATTACTAGTATTCATGTTGACCCACTCCAGCTGACCTTAATCCGCTTGTGTTAGGATGTATGAATGTTTAAAAAAAGTGTTCAGGTACTTTTGTCGCTGTCTGTGCATATTATTATGTTTGTCATCTATTATTTCTATAACTGTATACTATACAGGGTTATTGGGTAAGTCGACCTAGATCCGTTAAGAGGTGGTAGTTCCCATCATTTCTGACTGATCTGACTATGAAACACCCCACCCTAAACCTAACCGTTTTCGAGATATTGGACTTAGAAGGTTTTTTGAAAAAATATCCCGATTTCTTAACTATAGCCTATTTTTTTTGTATCCTATGCCTTTTATTTTTTTTTAATTCTGATTTTTGTGTGCCAGATAAGTTTGTTTATAATTCTCAACCCAAAAAGTGCAAGTATCTGAACCAATGGGATCGTAGTAGACGATTGATACCGTAAAAAAGTAATTAATTTGAAAAAAAAAAATTGTTTCTTTTAGTAATATTTAAAAAAAAATCTATGGCGTTAGTTCTGCAGATGTTTTAAATAATTTCTACGTTCCATTAGCTATCCAACAAGGTATCACAAGCTAGGGTCTTATCACAATTCATAGAAAAAAAATCGATAAAAGGCTCCCAGGTAGTAAAAAAAAACAATGGTACTTAAGATTAAACTTCTCTTTTGGGCCAGGAAACGAAATAAAACAATACAAATAATTATTAAACAACATTTATTTAAATTTATAAATCTTGTTCTACATGGCCGCCTCTGTTTCGCACACACACTCTCATTCGGTGTCTTAGTCCGCTTTTAACTACTACAGTCGTTAAGTCTCTTCGAATTTCGTCAGCAGCCTCAATAATCTTCTGTCTTAATATGTCAATAGTTTCAATTGGATTATTCTCATTGTAGACTAATGTCTTCATGTGTCCCCACACATAAAAATCCATGGGAGTCAGGTCAGGACTTCTTGCTGGCCACGGTATGGGTCCACCTCTTCCGATCCACCTATTAGGATACTCGTTGTCTAGCCATTCCCTGACCCCTCTTCTGTAATGTGCAGGGCAACCGTCGTGTTGGAACTTCATGTTTCTAATCAGATTTAGGGGTAAATCCTCTAATAAATTTGGTAACTCTTCTCTTAGAAAATGTTCGTAAAATTCTCCGTTTAAATTATCAGGTAGAAAGAAGGGCCCAATTAATTTGTTTGCTATGATTCCCATCCAGACATTTAAACTAAATCTTCTTTATAATATTTTCTAAGGTTTACGCGAATGTTATACATGACTAACACTTCAATTTTCGGATTTTATCGCGATATTTCACTTAAATTTCACTTACTTTGATTTCCCGACGTTTCAAATGCTATTTCAGCATTCATGGTCGCGGGTAGACTGAGCTGGTAGGCGTCTTGACATCTGGAAGAAGTTGTTCCGCAGTACCCTCGTGCTTCGTGAGGCTATTGAAATTAAAAAACATCCTAATTTCAATAGAGAGGATGGTTGGAACCTACCACCAGCTTGGGACCCAGTTGTTGAGTTAACTAAGACACCCTTCAAACAAAACACAGCTAGACTTAAAGACACAGTGAGTTCAGCCTGCGTAAATAGAAACTCTCAACATTAGAAAAAGTGAAGAAATGGAGGGTACTGCGGAACAACTTCTTCCAGATGTCAAGACGCCTACCAGATCAGTCTACCCGCGACCATGAATGCTGAAATAGCATTTGAAACGTCGCGAAATCAAAGTAAGTGAAATTTAAGTGAAATATCGCGATAAAATCCGAAAATTGAAGTGTTAGTCATAAATCTTCTTTGTGCGGCTTTTGTCCTCTTCTGGTTAGGATTTTTTTGCGCTTTTGGGGCCCAATAATGAGCGTTGTGGTAATTTGTAATTCCATCTTTATCAAATTTTGATTCATCTGTCCACAAGATTTGTTTTAAAAATGCTGGGTCTTCTAAATCTCCATGAAGCATAAATCTACAAAAGTCTAACCTCCTCACTGGATCTCCCTCTTCGATAACATGTACTGGCGTGTAGTGATAGGGGTAGAGGCCTGCAGTATTCACCGTAAGCCACACTTTCCACTGCGAGAGTCCAAGTTCTCGGGCAACAGCATTAGTTGAAGTAGTTGGATCCGCTCTAAACCGTTGAACTATTTGATTATCTTCATCTTCATCATCAACAATGATCCGTGGTCGGCCTAGGTCTGCTCGACGCCTTAAAACAGAGCCAGTCTCTCTGAGTCGCCGGTAAGCGCCGTCAAAGACAGTGACATCCGGTATTCGGCGGCCGGGATAACGTGCAATGTATTCGTCACGAGCTCGTGCAGAAACACCATTGCAGTACCCATAACAAAGTAGAATATCCGCGTATTCCTCGTTCGTGAAGGTTGCCATCTTCAACAGTTCCAATTCAGAAGCACAATTCAAAGTCCAGTTAACAAGCACAGTCACAATTTGTAGGAAACAGTCCAGAAATACAAGCCAAGTCGGGTAAGAAATGAAGAGCACTAAATATCGCATCTACTACGGACGAATCACGGAAGCAGACTAAAACGAAACAATAACAACAAATTGGCCGGGATTATTTTATCTCGCTTGCACCTGGTCAGTTTGTCCCGCTCGCACGCACCACAGCTCCGTGGAAGAACAATAGGACCAAAGAATCCAAATTTGTACTGCTACCTGAGAGCCTTTTATCGATTTTTTTTCTATGAATTGTGATAAGACCCTAGCTTGTGATACCTTGTTGGATAGCTAATGGAACGTAGATATTATTTAAAACATCTGCAGAACTAACGCCATAGATTTTTTTTTAAATATTACTAAAAGAAACAATTTTTTTTTTCAAATTAATTACTTTTTTACGGTATCAATCGTCTACTACGATCCCATTGGTTCAGATACTTGCACTTTTTGGGTTGAGAATTATAAACAAACTTATCTGGCACACAAAAATCAGAATTAAAAAAAAATAAAAGGCATAGGATACAAAAAAAATAGGCTATAGTTAAGAAATCGGGATATTTTTTCAAAAAACCTTCTAAGTCCAATATCTCGAAAACGGTTAGGTTTAGGGTGGGGTGTTTCATAGTCAGATCAGTCAGAAATGATGGGAACTACCACCTCTTAACGGATCTAGGTCGACTTACCCAATAACCCTGTATAACTAACTATATATCTAACTACTACTATAATAAATTAACTCAAAGTACTAATGCACTCGACTACAGCAAACAGGCAGTAAACAAGATGCCTTTAAAAAACCAAACGTAGTCAATGGTTGATCGTTTTCTTACATACACGCGATAATAATTTCAGATAAAAATATTTAAGGTAGTAAACATACTTAGTTGAGGACGTGGAAATGCATGTATATTGTGGACCTAGTCACTCAATATGGGACCAATACAGTCCAATTTTCCGCGACCAAAACTCACCTATCAGTAAAGGGAGCGTTCCAGTATTACGTACCGCAATTTTTGACCCCTCCTCCCCCCTAGTAACGCACCGTAACGTTTTTTTGTACCCCTTCCTTCCCCTCCTTATACGTTACGTAACACTCAAGTGATAATTTCTACCCTAAAGTCGTAAAAAGTTATGTAATACTTTTTACACTTGGTATAGATTTAATCTACTAAATAAAACAGTTGAATTTTAATTCGCAACACCTGCATATTTTGTTTATTTTTATAATATATTGGTTTTAATTTCCTATTTTTTTTAAAACAATGTTACGTAATCTGTTATAAGAAAGACTCCCTCCCGCCCCTGTAACGCAAAGTAACGTTTAACGAGACTCCCCTCCCTCAAATTGCGTTACGTAATACTCGAACGCTCCCAAAGATGTTTGATTGGATGTCAAAATTGTGAGATGTTAGGTATAATTCAAATTATGAAATACGGGTGTTACTTACGTAATGTTGGTCTATTTAGTCGACCGCGACTCAGGCGCACTCTCTTGAAAATGCCTAAAAGTATAGGTGAAACCGCGGTCGATTAAATAGACCAACATTACGTGAGTAATACCCGTATTTCATGATTTGAATAATGCTACAAAGTCACGTCAGTTTTAATAAAAAAGGTGGTAGGTAGTTTTAGTGTAGCAGGAGACAAACTAAACTGCCGCCTTAGTATTAACTTACCTGATATCCCATAACGTAATTGGCATTGATATAATCCGAGCCCGTAATGCTGTCAATCTGGGACAACTTCACCCTGGTCTGATCGTACGCCTTGATGTCAGGGTACCTGTTCTTGGGTTGGTTTTCCCTGGCGTCTGACGCGTGGGTGGTGCGGTCGGTGAGGAATTCCGGTACCATCTGTAACAACTTTGGTCGGGAAGAAGGTATGTTAGAATTAGGTCAAGCTTGTGGCGGTATCCGCACATAATAAATGACACATTACATTGACAACGTCGCTTGACGTTACACCCTCGTCACAAGTAACTAAGAGCGCTGAAACGCGATAACGAAGTGTTTTTTTTTTATACTACGCCCATAGCGAACGAACGTGTAGTCCACCTGATGGTAAGTGGAGTACGGCCCATGGACATCAACAATCCACAAAAGCAGATTATAGATGCGTCGCTGCAGCTGAGGACTACGGTGTTATGCCTCATGTGCCAGTAATTTCAGGGCCTGATCTCACTACCAAACCGGAACACAGTAATGGAAGCACTACACTGTTTGGCGGCAGGTTAAAGGTGAGACGGTGGTGCTGCCGCCCTCGAGCTCATTCACAAGAGCTCTACCACCAGTACGTGTTCACAGAGAGTTTACATATATACCACTTCCAAGACGCTACTGTTGGACAGCTGTCTGCCAAGCAATACCACCGAGCCTGGTCGGAGGATCCTCCCTTTGTGGTGGAGGAACATCACAACCCGTTCCTCTACAAAGCTATGCTGGTTAGATACGTTGATGGTAAAATTGTATAACATATAATAATACTAGCAGCTCTGTATATGTATGTACAGTGGGCCAAGCAATTAGGTATGCAGGGCAAATATTTCAACGAGTTAGTGACTGACTACATAAGTTATAGATATGTGAGATACATACCTAACTATTGCGTTATAAACTTATAAACCAAGGATATAGTTTCGACAGTTTTGGTGCCATAATAAAAAATGCTTCAGGTGTCAAGATATTTCTTTTTTTTCATTGTTGACACTTTCGAATTTGGACCAAAAATGTATGGATAGTAACGGATGTCCTTTGAGGAATATTTACACGACATTGTCTGTTCGTGTCAGTCATTTCATATTTCTTTATAATCAACATGATTGCTATTCTTTGCAGCAACGGTAAGCTTGCTATTAGCGTTTGTGCTATCAGCGTCAGCACATATTTACTAAGCTACCTGTATGTCTCGCATCATTTTAAGTATGTTGCTGAAAATAATCAATTATAGAAATACTGTAATGGTGCTTACTTCGAATTCTTTCTGGAATCCGTAGTCCGAGTCCATCTGTCGTTGTGTGTAGGCTTGTATGAGTTCTTCTTTGGGTATCGGAGGTATGTCTGGAGGTATTTGTGGCTCCAGCTGTCTGTGGCCGCGGATGCTGTCCCAGTACCTGGATATAAAGCGTGTTGAGTCTTATTGTCTTCAAGCACAAGTAATTTATTTATTTATTTTTATAGTTAATTACAACGGCTTAGAGCCATTAACAATAATTTACTTAATTATATAGGACATATTATCAATAACTATAAATATTTTATAAAAGTTACAAATAGGAAACAAATTAAACAAAAACAATTATTATAATTCAAAATTAAAACAAACATTAATATAGTACCGTACTTAGCCTCTCATACATACTCTCACAAAACACCAGACATACTTGTAAAATTGCCTTCCATTCCTCCACAAACACATCACATTCCGGATTTGTACTCAGAAGGACGTTGAGCGTTTCTAGGGTGCGACACACTGGGGACTTTGCTCTTGCAACAGTATTAGATACCGGCTGCGCGAACAACCTATGCCGGCGACTCTGACGAACACCCAAGAAGTTGCTAGGCACATACAGACAACAGTAAAGGTTGTGAAATACAGGGCTATCGATTGCACCCGAAAAGCTTTAAAGGCCACAATAAGCTGATCAAGGCCTCTTCTCACTTCTAAAGAAATTTACATTATAATATTTATTTATATGGTGTATGTAACAGGCGTGTAGTCCATCTGATAGCTATATACTATATACATATATAAGTTACCTCCTTGCTGCGGTGATGGGGTTATGTAGTTCAATATGTCCGTGGGGAGGCATTTTCCTGGATCGACGACTCTGGAGCACGCAGAAACCCACCATCAGCACCAGTATCAACCCTGCTACGCTGCACGTTATCTAGTACAAAGAAGGAATACATTACTAGAGTACTCCTAAGAACCAATTCGGTACCGCAACGGCCAGCCCGAACCTGTTGCGTCCTGCTTTACCAACGACAATACTATGTGTCCTGTCTACATTACTCCACAAAAGAGAGAAATTGACATTGAGGGTCGAACGGTTGCAGTCACGCCATAGTGTGAATTTAAATTCTTTTGTGGTGAGAGTACCGACCGAACATCTGGCGATCTTCACGAATGAGAACACAGAGGAGAATATTTTTAGATCATTATCACCTACTGATTGTAGGATTAACTTTGAGAAAAATCCTTAGCTTAAGTTGTTTTATTTTTGGAACGAAGTTCCTTATCACGTGTTGCGAAAGGGGGCTAGACGGAAAAAATTGGGACGAAAAGTTGTAACGACACATTTCGTAGCAATTCTCGTAGCGGCGTAGTAATTACACGCTACGTTACAGCTACGGTGCTACATCATCAGACTAAAAATCGAAAGGAACTTCGTGCCATCCGGGTGTCCTTTGACACCTCAGAAGTATTTTTTGTTTCATTTTTTGTTTCATTTACAGTTGTTTATTTTTAATTCTTTATACTTTTAATTACAATATAACGCTGGTGGTTCACAATATGTTTTAGCTTATAAGTGCGCATGTGGTGTTTACCTATAAGAGTTTGTTACACTTTTGTATGATGTATAATTTAAAACAATCCTGTGTAATTTTAGTGTAAACAAATGTTGGTAAACCATAATAAATAAATAAAAATAAATAAAATAAAATGAGGAATTTTGGCCGAGCGGTGTAGTGTGCCGGCAATTCCGGGACAGGCTCTCCGACACCGCGCGTCGCATGGCGCTACGGGACGTTGTTGTCTCACTACGTGGCGCTACTAAAGAGTAAGGTCTGACAAAGTTTGATAACGAACATTTTTCATTCAAGTAAATAAATCAACATATATTTTTATTAAAACTGACGTGAGTTTGTAACATTATTAAAATTATGAAATACGGGTGTTACTCACGTAATGTTGGTCTATTTAGTCGACCGCGGTTTCGCCTATATGTCTAGGCATTATCAAGAGAGTGCGATACGTCGCGCCTAGTCGCAGCCAGTCTTGCACTGACTAAATAGACCGCGGTCGACTAAATAGACCAACATTACGTGAGTAACACCCGTATTTCATAATTTTAATAATCAACATATAATTATTTTTTATCACGTCGTGTATTATTTATTAAGACATATACCTGTAAAGCAATCTCAATAGCAGTGGAAGGCACCACCACAGGCGGGCTGGCGGCCGGCTTGAGTGCTGACGTGTAGTCACTGTATCGAGACTCTTCGGAATCTGCACCTGTTAACATTAATGTAACGATAAAAATCTTTCCTCTTTATAATATTTACTGGTGGTAGAGCTCTTGTTACTGGTGGTAGTGCTCTTGTGAATGAGCTCGAGGGCGGCAGCACCACCGTCTCACCTTTAACCTGCCGCCAAATAGTAGTGCTTCCATTACTGTGTTCCGGTTTAGTGGTGAGATCAGGCCCTGAAATTACTAGCATGAGGCATAACACTGTAGTCCTCAGCTGCAGCGACGCATCGACAATCTGCTTTTATGGATTGTTGTTGTCCATGGGCTGTACTCCACTTACCATCAGGTGGACTACACGTTCGTTCGCTGTGAGTGTAGTATAAAAAAAAGAAAAATTTGCTCGCTCTCGTGGAGTTTAGCGTAATGCAAAGTATTTAAAAACCTTTTTTTAAGAGTGAACTATCAACCACAAAAATAATTATTAATATCCAAGCAGTAGTTCCCGTGAATAGCGTTATCAAACAAACAATCAATTTTCTCCCGCGGTTTCGCGCTTAAAACGCACCTTGTAGTCAGTTACCTGCACCATTTTTTTTAAGTCGTTCTAACCTTTTAGAAGATCGACCGATACAAACAGGTAAACAGACAAAAATTATCAAAACTGGATTTTAGGCATAGGTATCGTGAAAAACTATACCAGCTTAAAAAATCATCGTTATTTTGACATTAAATTTATATGTATTCAAGTTTATTTTTCTTGGTAAAAAAGACGCCGCCCTTGGAATAACGCCAGTGTCGCGGGAGTGTTCAAAAACATACATTTCACACACACAAAGCACACCCACAGTCAGAACAAATCTTTGCGGATCACACAAAGATTTGTCTCGTGTGGGGATCGAACCCACAACACCAACGACCGCTTTAACCACTTCGCCAACCGTGCACTCGTTACTCACCATAGAAATCTTAATAATAAGGCAATAGAAATGTCAAAGACGCGTGACCTTGTCGCCGCGCATGTGTCTAGTCAAACTCAAGTGCGAGTTGAGGAATTGTCGTCTTAATGTCATCGCAAAAAGAATAATTTTGTTTGCAGGAATACAAGCGCATGTGTCTAGTCGAACACAAGTGCGAGTTGAGGAATTGTCGTCTTAATGTCATCGCAAAAAGAATAATTTTGTTTGCAGGAATACAAAAAGTGGTATTTGAAAAACGGCGACATGCGTCCCAGTGTTAAAAGATAGTCGATAGCATTTCTATTGACTAGTTATTAAGATTTCTATGTTACTCACCAATAAGTTCGACGAATAGAGTATAGTTAGATCCAGAATCGAGTCCGCCATCGTTCACCAACACGAAGTCATCCGCCGAATCTTTCATCATCGAGTCTTTGCTGAAGTCCCTGTTGAAAGTAAACACTTTATTACAAGCACATTAGCCGATATAATACTTTTAGTTATTAAGGTGTATAATCAGTGGCGTAACTATACCATCGGGGGCCCGTGGCAAAAATATTGGATGGGCCCTAGTAAAAATCGTAATGATTTTTACTAGGGCCCACCCAATATTTTTGAAGGCGCTTATCAATGATTCAGTACTGGAATGCACACATTTTTCAACTTAGAATGCCAAATTTTTAGGAAGAAAAAATATCTTACGCGATTTACTGGAAATTGCAAGCTCGCCCACGCTACTTTAGTACAGTGAAAAAAAGCAACCAATGGATGCGTTTTATAATTATTATTTTTAGATGAATGCGTTTAAATCTAGTTTAGTTCTGATAGTGTTTAGTTATTTTCGCGGTGGTGGCATCTTGGGCACGGGGCTCTCCTAGGTCCGGGGGCCCGTGGCATTTTGCCACCCCTGCCACCCTATAGTTACGCCACTGTGTATAATACTGTGAGTGATCCATAGATAGTAAAATATAGGATACCTTATCAAATATAGGTCAACATAAACCAAATGCAACAATTTTTTAGTTACATATCTAACTCATTTTACGATCATTTAAAGTTTCATGGGTGAGTCTATTTTTAAAGTACAAAAATAATTTAATTATTAAATTAGCTACACAATTTATAGGAACTCTTGTAATGAAACCAATTTCATAAACGCGCTTTTTCATATAGCTATCAAACGAAATTCATAACTTCACATACAAAATACGGCCTTGCCTATGCCTTTCTAGCCGTTGGTTTGTTTGATAAAGAGATAAGTCAAAACGTAAACATACTGGTTGATCCTTCGAGCCGGATCACATAATTAAAACAAAAACCATTCCTATCCACATATGAGCGTCTTTTTCTTTTAAGTGGCAGCATTTTGGTTCTTTATGGTCTTCTGTAGTGACGTCATCAACTTCATCACCCCTATACTATCATTAACTCCTTACCTGAAATAGAACTACTACTTATATCATCACGGGTGTTCCGCGGACGCGACTTCTACTATATGCCAATTTCTTGGCAGACCAGCATATCAAGTTACAGTCCACAAAACCCTTTCATTCGATCTCCACTGAGCCAGTCACACCATACACGGTCCTTCGAGCCGGATAACATAATTAAAACAAAAAAAACATTCCTATCAACATATGACCGTCTTTTTCTCTTCGACGGCAGCAATTCTTAAGAAGTCTTCTTCCGTAGTGACGTCATCATCATCATCATCATCATCATCATCATCACTCCCCAACAACATTAACTCCTCGGCCGGAGTAGTACTACTACTTTAAAATCACGGGTGTTCCGCGAGCGCGACCTGTATGTACAAATGACTTGGAAGACTCAAGATACAGTCAACAAAACCTACTGAGCCATACACACTACTATACATGGTCCTTCGAGCCGGATTACATACCGGAGGTGTTCCGCGGAAGCGTCTTCTACTATATACAAATTTCTTGAAAGACCAATAGATCAAGAAACAGTTCACAAAACCCTTTTATTCCATCTCCACTGAACCATAAACACGGTCCGTGAAACATGGTCTTTCGAGCCGGATAACGTAATTAAAACAAATAAAACATACCCATCAACATACGAACGTCTTCTTCTCTTTGGTGGCAGCAATTCTTCAGGATCTTCCGTAGTGACGTCATCGTCATCATCGTCATCACTCCCCACCATCATCAACTCCTCGGCCGGAGTAGTACTACTACTAGTAGTGATCATCACGGGCGTGGGTTTGACGTGACGTTCCGGGCGTTTCAGGCAGAGACGGCATTTTCCTTGGTTAAATATCGGGTCGGATTTGTTGAATAGTGTATTGCCGTCGCCCAATACTAGTTCGGAGTCACTGGGGAAATTGTTGCTGAAACATAAGGTATAAGTTTTAACCGACTTCAAAAAAAGGAGGAGGTTTTCAATTCCTTTTTTTTATTATTGTTCAACGATTACTCGAAGACGCCTGAACCGATTTGAGAAATTCTTTTTTTGTCTGAAGGAGTATACTTGTTATGTGGTCCCATTTTCATAAGGTTAAGATCTGATTATGGGATCCTAGAGAAATCGAGGGCAACCTTCAAATTTTAAAAACTGTTTACAAATACTGTTTTCGTATATTACCTAAAGCTATTCGGATATTTGCATAGCTGCTAGCAGTCAGCATTTCATGTTGCTGAGCTGATGCTGGAAGGTACAACTCCTCAACGGGTAGGAGTACGGTGTTAATTCTTTAAATATAGGCAGGCTCCTTAAGGCCGTTTACTGTATTCTTTCAAGTTATACACAGATGAGGCGAGACGTTGAATATCACTTAAGTATTTTTAACTGTTCAGTGCATTTTTTGTAAATAATTTCTTTGGAGGCCCACGGCACACACCTCTGCCAATAACCCGTTAAGATTCGTCTTTTCAAAGATATGTGTGTATTTATCATATAAATTATCGCTCGCTAACGGTGAAAGATAACATCGTGAGGAAACCTGCATGCCTGCTTTAAAAGCGCTCAAGGGTGTGTGAAGTCTACCAATCCGGAATTGGCAAGCGTGGTGGACTATGGCCTTACCCTTCTCATCATGAGAACCCAGTAGGAGGAACATGTATTAGATACAGAGCTGCTACTACTCACTTGGAGAACACATCAGCGATATAGCTTATGAGCGAGGGGGACTTGTGCGCCTCCTCCCAATCTCCAACGTTGATGTCCCGAGGCGATGAAGGCAGAGACTTGAAGTTCATGCTCTGAGGTATCCGAACCATGTACACTCTGTAGTACAAAACAATCATTACACTTTTTCATAGTACAAATAATAATAAATAAAAAATACGTTCATTTTCTCCTCACAATAGGTTTTGCTTTGCAGTTAATAGGTCTTATCATATAGAAGCGGCAATGTTAATTTTGCAGCAATCTCAATGTTATTCGGGAAAGGGTCAAAGACTGTTTCAAAATCGTGTTAACCACGAGCTTTATTATCAAATAGTTATTTATGCAACTGTTCTATAATGAGGGGTATTAAAACACGAGTGTGGGTTATAATGATAATAGTATCACATGAGTGTTTTAATACCTAATTATAACAGTTGCATACAAGACTTTATCTACACCCATGATATGAATCCTCTATAAATGTTCTGAAACCATAGGGTATTGTACAGTGTTGTAAGAACTCTATGTAAATTCATGGAAAGGTTAATTAGTGAGTATCTAATACAAACAAACTATGTATAGGTAATAATACTATTATTGAACAAAAATGGCGGGATACGACGTCAATTCAAAAATTCGAATAAGTTTTTATTTAAATTACTGTGGTAGTGAAACGCGCGTGCATGACATGTTCTTTTTGTGAAATTCATAAAGATGCCATGAGAATGTGGCTGTTCGATGAGTAAAAAAGGAGTTGCATAATGAATTTCAGTACAACATTAGTACACCCGTTTGGGTGTTATAATGGTTATTATGACACTGGCTGTTTTAATGTTGGCAATAAGCTAACTGTTTCAAGAACGTTTATAGAGGATTTATAGCATGGGTGTAGATAAAACAAATTATAAAATTGTAATTTATATTATATCTCTTCTAGCCGTGCCTCGGTTCTCAATATTTTGCTAAACTCATGCATACCTGTAGCAGCAAATGCGGCCATTCCTCTCCGATATTCTTGGTAAATACATCCTGAACATAAATGTACCATTCTCGTTTATCTGAAATGTGATAATAATAGATTATTTACATACATACATAAACAAATAACATCACGCCTATATTACCCAGAAGGGTTTGGCAGAGGTGTACAACACCCGCATTTGTTAAAAATGATGATTCAATAAATGTAATTTATTAAGTAAATAAATAATAACAATAATAATGATTAAAATAATTCAAATAGTAATAATTAAGATATAATCAATGTCAATTCGATTTTGTAGAATTATATATTAAAGTAACGAAATAATAATTTAAATAATCTATTATTAATAAAATTATGCAATTTTAAATGTTAATATATCAAATTTATTAGGATAAAAGTGACTGAAACTCACAACACAGGCTATCCTAGTGTGGGGCTCAGTGATACTGTCTACCTCAGAACCACTGTATTTATTTACTCTTTTGTATCAATAAATCAATTTGTCAATTTGTAAACTTCACCTATTGTGTTAGTTCACCTATCGCCATCCACCGTGCACAATGGGCTCTTTGACAGGTTTTTAAAATATATTTTATATTATTCAGTAGCGGTTGAGGAACCCAGTAAAAGTTGTATTTTTTAATTCTGGTACATATTTGCTGAAAAATATCAAATTCAAAATTCAATAAAAAAACAGCGCACCAAAACGGAACTTTTAACAAGATGGCGGTGCAATGGGCTCGGTGACGTCACATGCCTGTAAATATTGTGATCTGTCAGTCTACGGTAGTATAAATTATCTTTGATGTTTACAGGCAGATGACGTCGTCATAAACCCCACCAATCAGGAGCGTTTTGTGTCACGTGACAATCGTGCATAAATATGCATTTTTATTAACGGAATTTAAAATATAATAAATAATATTTTCAACTTACGTTAATAAATAACCATTTTTAAACACAAAATCTATATGGATTACAGTAATTGATACTTTATTTTTCGGATTGTCAAATAGCCCATTCCAACTCCGTGGTGCTATTGTGAATTTCCTGATGGAAAGTTCACAAATAATACTTTGCCTGACCTTACAATCGAATGCGCGACCTCGCATTGTGAGGCGTAGGCGTATACACTAACTACTAGACCATCGGCAGTTATTAGACCTGTTATCAGAGTTAGTTCTATTATCCTTACATAAAGTGTATGACTCATCCTGCGGTCCCATAATTTTGCAACTGTTTCTTAGTATAATTTGCTAAGCATAGCTAAATGCTATAAAAATATAAATAAATAAATATTTCACAACTTACACACAACGCCATCTAGTCCCAAACTAAGCAGAGCTTGTACAGTGGGTACTAGAATAACTGATACTAATACATTATATACTTTTCTTTTGTAAATACATACTTATTATACATATAACCACCCAGACCAAGACAAACCCCCATGTTCATGCACACAAAGATTTGTCTTAAGCGGGAATCGAACCCGCGATCTCGGCATCGTAGGCAGGTACACTACCCACTCCGCCATCCGGTCGTCAGACTTTATCTCTGATGAAGGAATACTATGGATATGCTGTAAAAAAATGTTAAATAAAAAGTCTAAATCTGAGCTAATAAGGATAGTGTCATCTTTGTCTAGCATATGTTATTAAAGAGAGATAACTATATGATTATCTGTTTTTCTTAGGCTGCGGTTTAAATTGTACGATCCTTTACAAACGTGCCAACGCTACAAACTGGCTGTTTAAATTGAATGTTTACCATCGGTACACATATTACACATTTCAATTTAAACCAGTCAATAGCCCTGTAATGTCACTTCTGACAAAAATTATAACCTCTACTGACGTGTTGTGGTGCCTCTACCTACTACAATTACATTATCTTTGCCTAAATTTCCAACCAACATTAAAATAGTAGGAATTTAGTACACTTCCAAATTATCAAAAACTTTACCTATACAGGCTCTTTCATGATCCTCTGCCGTTAGCATGATAGTCAGGGTTCTGTCACTATCCTCACAATATACTTTCGTTGGTATAAGCGACATTTTTCATTGAATATTATCTAAAAGGTGCAACAACAAAATAAAAACAAGTATTGTTTTGCTAGTCACTTGTCAAATTCGAATTTGACGTCTCCGCACACACTGCACTACCAAATTTTTGTGAGCACCGTTGGTAGCGATCGATGACGTCACTCATGACGTCACACTGCTCACGAGAGCTCACGTTTGTACAAAATAAACCGATTTTTTGCACGAACACAGTACTAATAGCGCACATCGTACAATCTAAACCGCAGCCTTAGTTGCAATTTCATCTGTCATTTTATTTGCGTGGTCGATCCGCCATTTTAGTCTGCCGTTGTTGACTGCTATAATTGGTTTGAATGTAGTGTAATCAAACATCTTATCGATGTTTTTTATAATACTCTTATAAATGTATTTTGTTGTACACAGATTACCTGAAAACGAAAATAGAAAAAGAATTTGGTTGGAAGCCATAGGACAAGAAAATTTAAGAACAAATGTTAAAGAGAAGATATTGGTTTGGACATTTTAATGAAAGTGCATTTAACAAAACTCTTGAAATCGTAAGACTTAGAGATGATACAGTGCCATGTCTGTTTCAAAGAGTAAGTACCTATCTAGTATATTCTGTAATTCAAAACAAATACATAATGCTTAACAATCCACGCAGCATTACCCTATCATTATCAAGTCATCTGAGAGCTAATACACAATATTAAAGATCAAGATGAATAAGATATAATCTCGAAATCAGGATGTCCACTAACCGTTTTACATTTAAAATAAAAGTTCGGAATCTCCTCCGTGATAAGTTGTCGGAATCGTCACATCATTAGGTTACCACGCTGTGTATGATTTTATATTTATCATCCAATATTTCTATTATATATTATGTATATATGTTATATGTATTTATATATGTATATATAATAGTTAAGTATGTTTATATAGTATTTGATTTATACTTTAGAAAGTATATTATCATTTTATATTATTTTATTTTATTTGTAAGTTTTGTTAGTTTTGTTTTTTTTTACTATCTTTACAAGTGCACCTACCATGTTAAAGCTCTGCACCACCCTTGGTTGACTGGTAGAGAATGCCTTTGGCATTAAGTCCGCCTCTGTACAAATTGTGCATAAAGTTTTAAATAAATAAATAAATAAATATTATGTTGTTAAAAAAAATACAGAGAAATTGTCTTTTCGAAATTATCTTAACAACGTTATTTTATTCCGCAAGGAATGAAAAAATTACAGGCTGTACATGAATATAATTATAATAAAATAAAGACTTTTGCCCTATCTTATTTGGTTTTATTTATTAAATCCTGCATTCCCCTCAAACATCCAGATATCCTAGTAAACGAGCAATTCTTTTGCAGGACGGCTCATTTATATCGGTCAGTACTGGAAATGTAATTATAAAACACAAAAAAAATGTTTTTAGGAACCATGACATCGATAATAGTAAAATACAAGAACTGCAAACTTATATTTAAGAAAAACTTGAACTCCTAATTTCACTATTTCTATTTTGATATCGATTGTGTAGGCAGTAAATTTTGCTATGAATCATGATCTCTAAAATACTGTTTTGTGGTTTAAATACCGACTTCCCCATACTGATCGATATAAATGACCCACCCTGTATATAATGCCCGGACGATCTGGAAAACGGCTCTAACGATTTTGATGAAGCTTCTAGAAAAGGGGTCATTTTGGACCAAAAATAAGAGTATCCATTTTGATAATATTTATTTCCAGCTTTGTCTGTAAAAGCATCAGTAAAACCCAGTCAATCCGCTGAATATTATCAATAATTTATTTTGTGCAGCGAGCCTTAGAAACGAATGCCCGCGTCCGCGTGGCGTCACGCTCACGCACGCCGACCTTGTTCATTTGACTTATCGACAATTGAGGGGTAAAATATACTGTGGTACAACACTAGTCAGCCATTTTAGTCGCGCCGGTAGGTATGCACGTTTTTTTTGTAGGCAGTTCCATATATTTCCTTGTTCTGAGGACTTTATATATAAAATTATCAATAAGATGTTGAAATAACGTACACGTTCATTCATTACAACATTTGTGCTGAATGTAACTTCACCACGTTGGTTTGTATGCTACTTAAGATAGGTACAAATGGATGAACGTGACGTCACGTAATGTCGTAACATACAGTTGAGAAATTAGGTTACTGGCAAAAGGCGACCGTAATTTAGTGGTTATAACGGCTGCCCGGTATGCAGAGGTCGAAGGTTCAAATCCTGCCGATCCAATATTTTTTTGCCTGTTACTTAGTATAAAGTGTATGATATCTTGTTCGACGACCGGATGGCGGAGTGGGTAGTGTACAGTGGGCCAACGAGTTAGCTATGCAGGGCAAAAACTTCTTAGTTATAGTAAAGACTTAAACACACCAGTTATAGATAAATGAGTTACATATCTAAATAGTGGGTATATTACACTTATTACATATGTAATTCAAACATACATATCTATTGCAGTCAGTTTTCACAATGGCGTAGAAGTTTTTGCCCTGCATACCTAATTGCTTGGCCCACTGTACCTGCCTGCGACGCCGAGGTCGTGGGTTCAAATCCCACTTAAGACAAAATCTTTGTGTGCATGAACATGGGGGTTTGTCTTATTCTGGGTGTTTCTATGTATAACAAGTATGTATTTACAAAAGAAAAGTATATATGTATTAGTATCAGTTATTCTAGTACCCATAGTGCAAGCTCTGCTTAGTTTGGCACTAGATGTACAACTATAGCTTATTGGAAGTGGTATATATGTATACTCTCTGTGAACACTTTGTTATCGCGATTCAGCACTCGTCGACATATGTCACGTGATTATGTGCGGATACCGCCACAGCGTTGTGTGTGAGTTGTGGAATATGTTACGGAACCCTAATAATATGAAACGGTAGCGGTCTCCAAGCTCAACGTAGCCCTCGATGCATTGTCAGCGAAACTTAAAGCGTATGACGTCAATTACGCGACTGTGGTAACCTAATATATTATATGGGTGCATTGGAGGCGTGATTGGTCAGTATATGGTAACATTAGTGTGTGGTAAGTGTTTATTTAGGCACTTACAAATTTAGCTTTAGATTTATTTTGTTCTGATTTTTTTTTACTGTTTACGTTTGTTTTTATTCTGTTTTATATAAGTGAAGACTTGTAATTGGCTGCCAGATTCCTGTACTACTACATACAATACTGTAAATTTAGCTGTAAGTCTTCCATATTTCTTAAATAAATAAATAAATAAATATTCTGTACCATTATTATTTGTTCACACTTCGAAAAGTAATCATGTTAATTAAGTTTTAATTGTATTTGCCTATTTTTAATTAAAATCATATTTTAAGTAAACTGCGTTTGGTGTTTATTGCAACCTTCGACTGTAGAAACCTATACTAATATTTATTTATTTATTTATTTATCTCTGCTGACCTTTCTCCACCGTGGGCGTGGAGGAGCATCGGGCAGCGTGGAGTGCGTGGTGCACGAGCCGATGTCCTCCTCTCCGCGACGCCGCGTGCGCGTCATGGCGCTGACGCGAGCCGTGTAGTGAGTGTTTGGAGTCAGCTCTATGATCCTAAAGGCAGAAACAAAACAACATTTTAATACAGGATGTAAGTGGCATAGCGCTAAAGCCGCTTGAAGCCATAGCCCATATGTAAAGTTCGTCACACGTCAAGGGAAGGGTGACAAAGTGTGACATTCCGTAACAATGGGAAGAGTCGTAAGCTTCGTGACGTCACAGTCTAAACATCTAAGTATTCAAATACGAAAATAAAACGAAATATTTAAGAATATCACCAGTTCTATAGGTATTAGCATAAGTTTCAATTGTTTTGTTGGCCAACCCACAATCTTACAATAACTCACTCACACTGAGGAGGTGTCTCACAAATTTTGCCGTGTGACCAACTGTGACCAGAACACGGAAGGAGCTCAAAAATTGCGAAATTTGTGTGACGTACTCTATGGATGACCCCATACTAGTAATTTAACACATAATTCTGAAACTGGGTACGAAAATTGTCATTGTCACTTTTTATCAGATAATATAAGAAAATGTAGAAAAGTTTGAGTGCACGGTTGGCGTAGTGGTTAAAGCGGTCGCCTCGTCGCTTTCAACTGCGCTGATGTTGTGGGTTCGATCCCCACACAGGACAAATCGTTGTGTGATTAGCAAAGATTTGTTCTGACTCTGGGCGTGCTTTGTGTGGTTGAAATGAATATGAACGACCCCGCGACACAGAAATTATTACTAGTGCGGGCGTAGTTTAAAAAAAAATAGATTAAATTCAAAATGGTTTCTAATATTTTGCCTCAAATAGCCGCTACGTAATTATTGTATTTATGATAGCAAATAACGCTATTATGCATAAGTATATTATAATTTAAAAATATAATTTTGAAATTCTATTGTGTCCGTCAGGAAAATAATTTACATTTACATTTTCCTTCATTATGTGAGGTAAATATTTAATTTGTTATATTAATAAACGTATATTAAATACTATTCATTGTTATAACATACGTTTGCTTTTAATAGTCATTTAAAATAAAATCTATTACAAACACAACAACAAAAGGGAATGCCCAAAAACTGTATCTACACGAACCTTGTGTCTCGAATATAAGATACTAAATAATTTCTAGTTTTGTGTATGACGATTATTTAGTTAAAAGAGACATAACTTGCGGGATATAATAAACAAAAAAGATTTTCTATTAAATCATGAAGTATGAACTGAGCGCCGAGTTTCTTTTTCATAGAATAATCACGTGTTTTTACATCTGTTCACTAACTGTTTTCATGAAACCCGGCTTGTTATTAAAATATCCGGTTAACAATTAAACTTTAATATTATTATTCATATAATACAGCAGTTTCTACCTTGAAATAGCCACAAAATTGATAGCACAGCAGCGATAAACAATCCCCTAGTCAATTGGTCATACCCCTTTATACTAACAAATTTTATCCTTTTAGAGGCAATCTTTCATAAATATTTGGCCCGTCACAATAGTAGTGAATCGGTCATTTTCATGGGGTGCATGAAAGGAGTCTCCCCGAGTGACGTACACAACGATTACCTACGTCCGGCGCACCCTGGGCAATTCGCGAGTTCTCCAAAGCGAATTGGCTAATCCTTTCACCACGATGGCAAGTCAAAATAAAATTTGACTCAGCCATCGACACGACGAAGAAGAAGAAGAACAAACAATTTATTATTTTTCCTTACAGTTAAAAAATTACTCTTACTACATGAAGCGATATCAAATATCTAAATCTAGTAAAGAAATACATGGATTGAGAAAAAAACATTGGAAGTTCAATTTTGGTTTTCTTTCAGGCTTATCATACAATTCCTTTTTTTTCCCAAGGTTTCATGATACAGTTTGGATGAGATATTTATTGAAAGCACAGATTATAGACAGAGTCAGTGTTACTTTTCGGAATCCCCTTTCCGGATAATTTAGTTTAGCATAACGCGTAATACGCATAATTTTTCGCATAACAGTAATTTGGTATAATTGTTTTTTGGCATACTATTACACTTGGCATAGCTATCATTTAGCATAATGTTTTTTCGTCTAATGAAGATATATTTTAGATATATTTAGAAACAACATTATGCCTAAAAACGATTGTGTAAAGTATTAGAAATAAAATATGCGAAAAAGGTTACGCCTAATTTATATTATGCGTAACTAACATTATGCTATAATTATATAATTAAAATTATGCCAAAAAAAACCTTTTTTCGAACAAGTGAACATTGAGAAAATTTAATTTGTTCGGAAAACGGCATATTCTTTTTTCTTATAATATACAAAGATTCTTAACCTTCAACTTTTCAACGCGATCGATGCATACCTTTTAGAAATAACAAAATTACCTGATGCTAGTAGAATCGTTTGTAGTAAACTTGGACAGGGGTCCCCACGTGGCGAGCTTTTCTATCCCATAGCGGTCTTTGTACGTCGCATTGCCAGTTATCTCCACCTGAGAAACAATCCATCAAAGGTATTTTTAACACGCTTATATTAGCTTCACCTGTATGTATGTATGTATGTATGCATGTATGTATGTATGTATGTTACCGACTCATTTGGACTCGATTTTGAACCACTTTAAACGGACAGATTTCATTCAAATTTTGCACACCTATCAAAGATCAATGACAATGCAATAATTCGATAAAAAAAACTAAAAAATTAAAATAAAAAACGCTCTTATAAATAAACCAAACTAAAAAGTCGATCGATGACAATGCAATAATTCGAAAAAAAATTTTTTTTTTTTTTTTTTAAAACACTTATATAAACCTTTTTTAATAAACCAAACTAAAAAGTAGAAAATAAATAATAGTTTTAAAAAACTAAGAAACACGCTTTTAAAGTAGGTACTTCTAACTAAAAAGTGGAAATAATTCCTAATATAAGCTGAAATAAATATAGTTTAAAAAAACTAAAAAACACGCTTTTAAAGCACATCAAACTAAAAAGTGAAAAATAATTCTTATTATAACCTGAAAATAATAATAAACGAAAAATACTAGTACTATTGTGAAAAAAAGCGTGGGTCGCTCGATAGACGAAAAATATGGCACAGAGCGCCCCACGCTTTTTTTCACAATAGTACTAGTATTTTTCGTTTATTATTATTTTCAGGTTATAATAAGAATTATTTTTCACTTTTTAGTTTGATGTGCTTTAAAAGCGTGTTTTTTTATTTAAACTATATTTATTTTTCACTTTTTAGTTTTAGTTTTTTTTAATCCTGGCGATCCTAATCAGGATAATGAGATAAATTTATGAAATTATTATATTGTCGCTGATTCTTTACAAGTGTAGAAAGTTTGAATTAAATCTGTCCGTTTAAAGTGGGTCAAAATCGAGTCCAAAGGAGTCGGTTACATACAAACAAACAAACAAACAAACAAACATACAGGTGAAGCTAATATAAGCGTGTTAAAAAGCGTGGGTTGCTCGATAGACGAAAAATATGGCACAGGCGCCCCACGCTTTTTAATGCCTACCTTGAGTGTCAAAACTTCACATAAGCTTGTATTGGAAATTTATGCAATTAAATAATTTTTTGAACCTTTTGACTTTAAGCATTTTCTAGATCCAAATAAACTTTTTTGAATTTGAAAAAAATAAAAAAAATATTATCCACACATTTTGATGGGTGCAGTTTAACGCGTATTTAGGGCTAGTTTTACAAGTTCCTGATAAACTTCCTGATTTGATCGGCGAGTTTAAGTATAGACAAAACACGTTTGCTATACACACTGGCTGGTTTTAACGTTCAATTTGTTGCAAAAACGTGGTTTTATTCCTATTTTTTCGTTGGAACTAGAGAAATGACCAGAAAAATTCCTAAAGAATTTTTTTTTAGATTTTTATAAATTAACAAATATAAAAGTTTTAATTGGCTAAAAGGCTGTCAACATACGTCGATAACGAGACTTCATGGAGAGCATAAACCGCTAGCTAACAGGGCAGTTAAATTTGATTGCGAAGTAAACTGACTTCTTTTAATAGTAGAAATTGCCTTCTAAATTACTGAGTCATCCACCTAACCTATGACTGACTCAGTAATTTTGATGGTGATGTATAAATTTTGCAGATTCTCTTATTATTTTTCATTAACTTTGACTTACAGTATATCCCTTGATCTCAGCGTTGGGGTTCTTGGGCACTTTCCAGGATAAGGTCATGTAATCCAGGCCGCAGGTTGCGTTGACTTCGTCTGGCTTCCCAGGCACCCCGTCCAGGGTGGCTGCTTCCATCTCCTCGGAAGGAGGACCGCAGGTGTGTGTGTAGTCTGAACATGCTTGAACCTTGATAATATAATAATATCATTATTAATATATTGATTTTTTTTAATTTTTTACATTAGATATAATGCCAGAAGCAATAACACTAACCAATGGTCCCAATGACAAGACCAAATACACACATTCACTCACACAAGCGCACCCACAAATCTTTGCGAATCACACAAAGATTAGTCCCATGTGGGGATCGAACCCACAACACCAGTGCAGTGGAGAGCGGCGAGGCGACTGCTTAAACCACTACACCTCACGCTCAGACAACAGAAAAAATAAAAGAAATAATAAACCTACTCAATCATGTTCGATTGAGTAGGTTTGATGTACTGTGCCCCTTTGAAGTTAGGGACTTTTGTAATAACCCAGAAGTACACCAATTGTGCTCGGGTCCCGTATGAACCTATAGCTATTTGCCGAAAGTTTTCTGGCGGCAAAATCCCAAATAACACTATTGTACGACGCGGTAATCATAGACCAACCTACCTCCAAAAATGTTTACTAAACTATAAAATAACTACCTAAGAATGTGATGTGCAAATATACCTAAATATTAACAGTAAAAAAGCCAAACATACCTGAAACACATATGTGCTATGTGGCAGCAAGTTATCGAACATATACGGCAGGTTTCTGCTGTCCCTAGTTGGGCAAGACTTCAAAATATTCGTATCCCCTTTCTTCCTGGCTGTGAGTTCATAACAATGTATCAATTTCTCTATATCCTCCGGCGGAGGCGCCCAGCCTATAGTCACAGAGGTAGCAGAAAAACCATTGATAGAAATATTTGGTCTAAATATCGGTTCTTTGTCCAAAGTGGTGATGTTAACAGCGTCCTGCTGTGTATGCTTGCTCCTGCCATATTCAGTAACAACTTCCAACATAAAATTATATGTAGTGCTACTATTCAAATTGTTGATGACCACTGAAGTGTTATCCGGATGTATATGAACTTCATTCATGTGAACTTGATTCATGATGAGCGAGTAACTTTTTATTGGTGAGAAGAAAGCATTGACACTCCAATTAAGGTATACCTGTGTAGTGTTTATGGCGATTGCTTTATCGATTTTAAGTCTCGGTGTAGTTATGATTTGGACTTCGATTTCTCCGGAATCTTTTGAATCGATTTCTTTGTCGATTGCCTCGCATATGTAGAAGCCGCTGTCGTCTGTGTTGTTGACTCGAGGGGCGTATTTGCTGATGATTTGTTTAGGCCATATCACTGAGGGCTCGGTGTCTTCGTATAGTAATACGTCTTCATCTTCTTGCCCGTTTCGCTTCTTTAGCCATCTTACTACACCTGGCTTGTATACTGTGAAAAACAGATATTTTAAATATTTATAAAGATACCTTAACTTTATTATACTTATACTAATAGTTGAAAAATTATGGGATAGGCAGCATTTGAACCTGCGACATCTGTATTCCGGGCAGCCCGTTAAAATAAGTTGAAATAAGGTACGCTTTCATTCTTTCCAACATTTGTCCTGAATGTAACTTCGCCATGTTGGTTTGTATCTTACTTAAGATAGTTACAAATGGACGAGCGTGACGTCACGTAATGACGTAACATACAGTTGAGAAATTTAGGGTCCCGGCAAGAGGCGACCGTAGCTTATTGGTTGAAGCGGCTGCCCGGTGTGCAGTAAGGTCGCAGGTTCAAATCCTCCTCCTCCTCCTCCTCGCGTCGTGTTCCTCATTGCTGAGGGTCGTGAAGTCCCCGTGGTATTATCTTTTTTTTGACAGTGTCCCGCCATCTGTCTCTGTTCTTGGCATCATGTAGTGCAACATGTAGTTGGGTATCCAGAGTGGAACGGATCTGGTCTGTCCATCTTGTCGGGCTACGGCCTCTAGGTCTTTTGCCATCAACCTTGCCAGTAATTATGAGCTGTTCAAGGTTGTGGCCTTCTTTCCTGGCTATGTGACCGAAGAAATCCAGTACTCTGCGCAGGCAGATGGTTGATAGTCTGGTCTTGATGTTCAGTTCGCGCAGGATGGATATGTTTGTGCGAAAAGCAGTCCATGGGATTTGTAACATTTTCCTCCAGCACCACATCTCGAAGGCATCAATGCGGTTACGGTCAATCCTGCCCGTCCAATAATTTTTTCAACTGTTTCTTGGTATAATTTAAGATATAGGAATTTTATAATACTTTTACAGTTTTTGTTTGCTTTTACTATTACAAAATTAAAAATAAACGGTATTTTATTAAACCAACGCTTAATACACAAGGAAAAGTAGTTATTTTCACGAATGTGTATCAATGTACCGACAGACAGAAACCATGATTAATTTAAAGCCTGACTTTTTTCCCTAATGAACGATATTCGATTTAATGAAACCTGGCATATGATGATAAGGGATAAAGGGTATATGTCGATGGAATGACTGGAAGAAAGGAAAGAAGAAAAAAGAAAAAAAGAAAGAAGAAAAGAAGCAGGCCAAAGTAAAGATGGATGGATTGCGTAAAATAAGATATGAAAGAGAAACGGCTGACAGAGGAGACTGGAGGAAAAATCTATTTTGCACCAAACCCAATATTTTTTTTTCTTTTTTTTTGTTATGGTGGATAGGCACGCTTTTGACCACGATCTCACCTGATGGTAAGTGATGATGCGGTCTACGATGGAGCTGACTTACCTATGAGATACCTATTGACTCTTGCTTTGAAGAGATCAAAGTTGTGCTCATGCGGAAACACAGACTTGGGCAAGGCGTTCCATTCTTTGGCAGTCCGCATAAAAAATGTAGAGGCGAAACGCTTAGTGCGTTTTGTTTTATTGTTGTAATTAAAATGCGACAAAAGCAGGAAGAAGAACAAGGAACCCAACAAAATAATATAATATTAATCACTTTACATTACTCTTCATGTCAGAAAGGTACATAAGGGGATACCAAACAATCTAAACTAATATTAAAAGTGAGGATTTTATTTACCGAGATTTTTTTTAACATAACATAACATCACGGCTATATTACCCAAAACAGTGTGGCAGAGGTGTACAACACCCACATTTCACCTGATATGTTTAGGTCCCATGGGATAGCCTAAGGGGCGTAAATTAGGGGTATCAAGTGAATAAGAAAACTTGCCTCAATTTGGCAAGAAATAGCATGCATATCGACTTCCACGCGGACGAAGTCGCGGCCAAACCTAGTTAACAGTAAAATGTGCATTTCCAAATAGTATTACTGTTAAGAACTTATAGCGAGTTGTGAGAGAGATATCAGCATCACTTTACATATAATTTGACATGTATGTATTCGAAATACTGTCTGATGTGTAAATTGGTTAGTCCCTTCCAACTGTATCTGTAATTTAAATTACGGTTATTATGCATCTTTAAAATTCTGCCTGAACGAGGTTATTGCATGTAAATGTACTTTTTGTGCAGGCACATTTTGTTTACTGACTAACAAGTCTGTCTAGATCTTAAAAACGAAAAAATGATAATAGCAGCCCTGTATCTAATACATAAATTGGATTAGATTTGGATTTTTTTTACATTAGATAGAACGCCAGAAGCACCACGCTCCACTATCCAATGGTCCCAATGACAAGGCCAAATACAAACATTCACTCACTCTAGCACACCCAGAACAAATATTTGCGAATTACACAAAGATTTGTACAACACCGGTGCAGTGGAGAGCGGCGAGGCGACCGCTTAAATTACTACACCACACGTGCAGACAATACATGTCCCACTGCATGGCTCGGGCATCTTCTCATGATGCGAAGGATTAGGCCATAGTAGTCATGGGCGTTATTAGATATTTTTGGTAACCGGTATTACACCGGAATGGTGATACAATACCGGTATAGACAACCGTTTCCGAATACCGTTATTTTAGGTACAGTTACTATAGTTATTCTAGCTATAGCGTTTACAAACGTTTTAAGCTAAGGTAGGTATTATTTGGTATTATGGTATTCATGTTAGTTGCCACCACTAGCGAGAGCGACCACACTCTTTTACAGTTTGATGAAGCCGTAGCGCAGTAGATATAAGGTCGTCATTGGCTTATAACAATAACCTTGAATGGTTTGCGCCGCTGTCGCCTCTTTTCATTTATGCATGCGATATTATCACTTGTAAGAGAGAGATAGATAAGTTAGTTAGTTTTGATCGGTTGCGTGGATTCAGTTGGTTTTGGTTGTCAGTTATTTAGTTATTAGATATGATGTGGGTTCAGTTTTCGAACTACGTTGACGCGGGGATGCAGTGATTCGGTAGTTACTTCATAGTTTCATACTAATACCTGATGACCGTTAGTAACTATTTTAATACCGATACGATACGTTAGAGAGATGATACCCGATTTTCAGTTACGTTTTGGTATAGCGGACACATGACTAGGCCATAGTCTTGATTGACTAGACTGATAGACTTCACACGACCTCGAGTACTTTTTAGGCTCATCATTTGCTCACGATATTTTCCTTCACCCTTTGCGACCAATAGTTCATATGATAAATACACATATCTTCGAAAAGACGACTCTTAACGATTTATTGAAAGAGGTGTGTGCCGTGGGTTTGAACCCGAGACTTTTGACTTCGCAGTCCTACGGTCTCCCACTCGGCTATCACTGCAGTTACATGATGTTAATGATGTTAATGTTATCTCTGCACCACCTAAAGGTAGACTGGTAGAGAATGCCCTAGGCATTAAGTCCGCCAATATACACGTGTATATGAAGTTTTATAAATAAATAAATAAATAAATAGCGTTGGGTAAATACACACATATCTTCGAAAAGACGAGTCTTAACGATTTATTGAAAGAGGTGTGTGCCGTGGGTTCGAACCTTTGACTTCGCAGTCCTACGGTCTCCCTGCTGTTACATGATGTTAATAGCGTTGGGATCATAAAATTATGTCGGCAATAGCTATGGTCTTCAAAGTTTCAAAAATTTTAACACTAACCTTCAAAAATGCACTCCATATCCACATTCCGGTGATCAGTCAAATTCTCTCTGATGGGACTCTGTGTAACATTCACCAGTTTGACTGGAAAGCTCATGTTCAACGGTTTGCTCTTCGACGCGAAGGATTTACCGAGTGTGGCCTTGCAGGTATAGTTGCCCGAGTCATTGGCAGTGACGTTGAGGATGGAGAGGGTCGATATGGTAGACTTGATGTCTCCTCCATCTTTGTCTTTCCCGTGTTTAGTTTCTTGAGTAGTTATATTTATCCTGTGGAGAATATAAGTATTATTATTTTAATAGCTTGTCATATAAGCTGCCTTATTGTAGACCCCATTACTCAGGGGATCTTTAAAAAAATAGACAAAGGGTCTAAATCGTGTATTTATTATAAAGGTAAATAAATACCTATGCTCGACGTTTCGAAATGACTTGCATCATTCGTGCATTGCACACACACAGAGCACACTCAGAGTCAGAACAAATCTTTGCGGATCACACTAAGATTTGTCCCGTGTGGGATCGAACCCACAACACCAGCGTAGTTCGAAGCGGTGAGGCGACCGCTTTAACACCAACCGTGCACTCACTTTTGTTATGCTTAAACAGTTTTAAGTAAAATCCAACGGGAATTAACGCGATCATGCATTATTTACCTTTTAGGCTTGACGTTTCGGCACACAGATTACACTAGCCGTAGTCGAAAGCAGACTTTCTTTAACCATGCAACGCGTAAGTTTAAAAGTTCTAAATTTGTCTATAATAAACCACCAGTATAGTATAATTGTTTTTTTAATTATCTGTTTATGGTAATTGTTAATCCTTTATTTCGTAATTAAAGTTTGTAGAAATTGGTAATGTTATTTTTGGTAATTGTTAAACCATTGTTCTCGTATTTAAAGTAGTTACTAGAAATAATTTTGAAACATTGCATTTAGGGTAAACAATATTTATTTAATATTTGCCTGTTAATGCTCACAATAACGTAATTAACAGTGATTACTGTTGAAAACAGGATTCGAAAATATCAAAATATCGGATATTTATGATATAATATAATATATCAAGTTTGATATTTATTAATTTTGTATGAATGCAATATTATTTTTTATAGTATTATTTATAAATACTATTGAATAAATGTTACATAAAAAAACTAAAATAATTAAAAAAGAAAACTATGTATTTACTGTTTTATTTATTTAGGTACTTTAAAGCAAATTGGCCACGCAACGTCACATCACTCAAATGGGCATCGCTGCGAAAGACGCAAAGTTACGCGTCAGATAACTTGCCAAATAATAGCTCTACTTACCGATAATTTCCTCAAGCTTTACCTGGACGACCACGCAGAATATGTACTCCGTTTCACCAACATCACCTTTTTCAATCGTTATTCTACGACAAGGTTCTACTCACAGACCATAACTTTCATCTGCTTGTCTTTGAACGACCACTAAAACCGTCACGCTCACCTGGACGATCACGCAGGATAAGATTTCCGTTCGATCACATCGCCTTTTTAAATCTATACACAATGACAAGATTCTACTCACCGATCATTCCCTTTCAGCTGTTTGTCTTGGAACGACCACTCCACCGTCACGTTCACCTGGACGACCACGCAGGATATGTTCACCGTTTCACCTACATCTCCTTTTTCTAGCGTTATGTTGCTGATTGTGACTGTGGCTCCAGCTGTAACAAAGATAGTTTTTACTTGAGATAAGCTTGTAGAAATACTTTATTAAAATGAGAAATTACTTTACTATTTGATCATTTTCTTCATAAATCGTACCTATTTTAGGTATTGTTATGCGTTGTAGTTGAAGATTGAAGTAAGATTCACACGCGCTTAAATGACGCAAGTTTCTAAAAGTATTTAATAACGAGGATAATAAGGAAAATACGCATATAATAAGGTTATGCACTAGACCGGCGACGAATGATAACGAAGAATATTACGGTCAGGAATAAGATGCCAAGGTTTCTATACCAGTAAAGGCGCGGCACATGCTGTGCACGGGCACGCGACACATGCTGTGCACGGGCACGTGGCACGAGGCGCATTTTAGCTGCGTGTATTCATTTTTGGGTCTACGTTTCCACTGGATGGAGTACACGAATATGACCCACAACTATGTATATACGCTATACTGTATAGCGTCGCACGGCGCACGGAGAGGCTACGCACGTGCCATTGCAATCCACGGCCACGGGATTCAAAAAAAGTAAAGTAAACGTCCGTTACAGCGATAGCCGTAGGACTGCTAAGTTAAAGGTCTCGGGTTCGAACCCACGGCACACACCTCTCATCTTTTCGAAAATATGTGTGTATTTATCATATAAATTATCGCTCGCTAACGATGAAGGAAAACATCGTGAGGAAACCTACATGCCTGAGATTGCCTAATAAGTGCTCGAGGGTGTGTGAAGTCTACCAATCCGCACTTGGCCAGCGTGGTGGACTATGGCCTTACCCTTCTCATCATGAGAAGAGGCCCGAACCCAGCTGTGGGACATGTATTAGATACAAAGCAGCTATTATATAAACGTCCGTTCCACAAGGTGTAAAACTGAAAACTGCGCTGTACATAGTCGTGGGTCATATTCGTGTTCTCCATTTGAAACGTAGACCCACGTCGACAGCAGCGTTGAGCTATGTAACCGCCTATTCAAGCAAGCCACGCATGTATCAATGACGTCAATTCATGCGTAGCCCCTCCGTGGGTTGCAGTGGATACAACCGCATACATTTTCTTACAAAGCGAAGCTTAATCTCACACGTGCCTAGTCTCTCCGTGCACCACGGTGGGCCCGCGCCTTGAGGGTTGCTGCAAACATATTCGGACCGGCACTTTTGGTTCAAGTTACATAGCACATGAGGCAATAGAACGAGAAAACGCCACCCAGAATATGTGGGTAACAACCCTACTAGGTATTACAACCGATCGATATAATTTAATAATTTTTTTTTTTTTTTTTTTTTTTTTTTTGTTTACATTAGGTATAACGCCAGAAGCACACATTACACTATCCAATGGTCTCAATGACGAGGTCAAATACACACAAATACAAATGCACTCACGCAAGCACACCCAGTGTCAGAACAAGTCTTTACAAATCACACAAATATTTGTCCCATGTGGGAATCGAACCCACAACACCAATGCAGTGGACGAGGCGACCGCTTAAACCTACACCACAAGTGCAGACAACGATATGAAATTACGACTAAATAATTAATTATGTAATTGAAAAGTCGAGTTCTCGAACTCCTTTGACCCAATTTCTGGCAACACGAAATCATTCCATGGACTCCAAAACTAGTAAATCAATAACTTTGAAACAAATATAATGACATGTAATTATAGTGGCATTAATTGGGTTTCCAGATAGGTAAAACAATCGATAACCAACACTCGTGGGCGTTGACGGGACGGGGTTCTAGAGTGAATTTCCGACACATATTGAACATATTGGATATTTTATTGAACTGATTTTAATTATTGAGTTGGCTAGTTTATTTCTGATATGTTATGTTTAAAAAATAATTTTAACAAAAAAAAAACCGACTTCAAAAAGTAAGTAAACTAAAAAGCAATAAATAAATTTACTTCCCACAAATTAATACGTTTTTTCATTTAGTTAAATAGAAATTATTAAATAATTATTTTATAATTCTGGAGTCAGTGCCAAGTAAAAGCTATAACAACCTTTCTACAATATCAAATTACAGAAATTACCACAGAAATATAACTAATATTCAGTCAGAAAATAGTTGTTAGAAAGATTGATATTATCTATACAGAGTTATTGCTTACTTGGCACCAACTTCAGAATTATAATTCAACTTATAATTTAAAAAAAATATTTTGCCTTCTACTGCAGTTATAAAGGTCCCTGCTCGTATATTTTTTCTTAAATATCTTCAATGTACATGTGAAATTTTTTTAGAAAGGAGCCAATTTCTGAGGTTGGATACTGATTTGTTTTTGGAACCAACTAGAATCACCTTGCATAATGCTACATGTCTGGACAATGTATTCTGTAACTGTCAGTATTAAGATGATTTTTTTCTTAACAAGTTAAGATTTGATCGCTGTGGGCAAAAGGAATTTTGTACCACTTCAATGTTACTCAAAGATAATAAATTTACATACACACCCATAACAGAAGAGTGCATAAATAAGTTCACGGCAGGCATTGTTGCTGAGATAGCTAATTTACATAGAGTCGGGATAATCTGAACAATCTTTATTTAATGTAGGCTTAAGAAAGTAGATGACGTCAGATACTATGACAAAGCTACACCTGGAATTTACACAAGTAGAAATAAGATGTTTGAGCTATGTAAGATGAAGATGAAACATTACAACTTTGATCCTGTTTAGTTAGTTTTGAGACTGTTCAAGTATTAAATAAAATCTAATGGGAATTAACGCGATCATGCATTATTTACATTTTAGGTTTGACGTTTCAGATTACACTGGCCGTGGTTGCAAACAAACTATTCAAGTATTTTTAAGAAAATTTGTATCACAGACAAATCCTTATTTTTAAGTTAAAAATATTCAACATGCAGACAATAAAATTAATGCTACTTGTAAATCAACAACGATAACAACATCAAACTGAATGTAGATAACATACTGATTACCAGTAGTCTTGACATTGCAGGAACATTGACCATCTTCTTTGTTAATATACCAATTAATACGACCAGTTTCTTGTGTTCCAGCTCAGTCACAGTAGAAACAGTGGTTGGGGGTCAATGTGAGTGAGTGTGATGTGATCAAAACATAAAAATCACTCAATTCTGAAAGTTATTGTGCTGAGAGTGACTTTAAGTACCGCAAATTTATAGAAGATCTAATTTTATTATGACAACTGAGTGCTTAGTGAAATATAAGGCATAAAGCTATTATCATTTCATTTCGAAAATAATATATCTTGAAATATGAATTTTAAAGATAAAAATTTAATATCTTCCTAATATTTACATTAAATATCCTGTTAAGCCTACTTAAGTTTCGGTTTCAGCCGAAATTGAGGTCGGGCCGAATATTCGGTTTCATTTGGACACTAATTTGCACTCTCCTGCCTCTGAGAACTTTTAGTTTTTATTATGATTAAGCAGTTATTGCTATACCTAACGTTATGTTAAAATTGCTGACTTCATTTCACGGGACACAAAGATTTACAATCCTCTGAACTTCAAAACTAGTCATATATGTCATTAATTGGAATGCCTGATAGGTAGAACAATCGATAACCGACACTCGTGGGCGACGATGGAACGGTGGATTGAATTCCTGACACATATACATTCCTGAATAGGTTTTTTCAATGTATGCAAACTTTAGATGACTGGCGTTTATATGTCTGCATTGCAACTTATGTTCAGGTAAAATATTATTGTTATCTATATGTTTATCTTTGAAATGTAGGTTTGTTAGGTGATATTCGTCGACATTATTATTGAGAATAAGTGTTACTCACGTTATTTTAGCCGGGATATGCCGACTAGTTTCGAATCTAGTACGTAGATTATTAAAACCGACGTGAGGTGAAGACATTATTATTGAGAATACGGGATACTCACGCCATTTTAGCCGGCATATGCCGACTAGTTTCGAATCTAGTACGACGTGCGACGCGCGCTGCGGCGCGCAGTGCGAGACATCGCGCGACGGCGAGGAAACGCGATTAAACGCCCAGTTGATGAATCTACGTACTGTACTACTACGTTTTGTCTTATTATTGTTACATTTTAGTTGTATGTTACTTGAATAGAATTTATTTACAGTATTGTTGTCAATAACTGTTGTTGTTGTTAATAAGGAAGAAAATATCTAAAACTTTATCGGATTACGGATAAAGGTTAAGATTTTTTTCCCTCCCAGGACCTCCTGATAAAGTTTTAGATATTTTCCTTCCTGTTTTTTGTTTAGATTTCATTGGTGTATTTTGTGAAATTGGGTCAAGATAAAATAAGGTATATTAAATAAGACAAAGATTCAAAACAACTTATTCCCATTTCCCATGTGAGATTGTGTGCAAACAAATAAATTCTTCAACTTCGTAATATAAATATTCCACAAATATAAATAACTAAATATTCCACAACTCACTCACAACGCCATCTAGTCCCAAACTAAGCAGAGCTTGTACTATGGGTACTAGAATAACTGATACTAATACATATATACTTTACTTATTGTAAATACATACTTATTATACATAGAAACACCCAGACTAAGACAAACCCCCATGTTCATGCACACAAAGATTTGTCTTAAGTGGGAATCGAACCCACGACCTCAGCGTCGCAGGCAGGTACACTACCCACTCCGCCATCTAGTCGTCCAAATTGTACAAATTGGCATTTGGCACAAGAATTAGAATTTAATTAAGTATGTTATTTAATGACAATGTTGAGAAAAACAAGAAAATATAGCACAAAGCCATTTTAATAGGTAACATGCAAAGCAAAGTGCTACTTATGTACATCAGATGTAGAGTCTAATTTTCTAAATAAATAATTGTATTAAAAAAACTGATGTTGTTTTCTTGAGTTTTATTTATTTATTTATTTATTTAAAACTTTATGCACAATTTGTACAGAGGCGGACTTAATGCCAAAGGCATTCTCTACCAGTCAACCAAGGGTGGTGCAGAGCTTTAACATGGTAGGTGCACTTGTAAAGATAGTAAAAAAAAACAAAACTTACAAATAAAATAAAATAATATAAAATGATAATATACTTTCTAAAGTATAAATCAAATACTATATAAACATACTTAACTATTATATATATACATATATAAATACATATAACATATATACACAATATATAATAGAAATATTGGATGATAATTATAAAATCATACACTGTGGTAACCTAATGATGTGACGATTCCGACAACTTATCACGGAGGAGATTCCGAACTTTTATTTTGAATGTAAAACGGTTAGTGGACATCCTGATTTCGAGAGGGAGCGCATTCCACAAAAGAACAGATTGAACGAAAAAGGAAGAATTTAGAAACCCAGAAGTGTGAGATGGACATAGAAGGAGTAAATTATTTGACGAGCGAAGATCACGCTCGTGATTGGAGCATAGAAATTGGAAATAAGGAGCTAAGTAACTAGGAGGAGATGGAGAATTAAGGAAACTGTACAGAGTGGTAAGAGCACGTAAATTCCGACGCTGACGGATGGGCAACCAAGTTAATTGAGAACGGTAAGTAGACACGTGGTCATACTTTCGAAGATTATATATAAATCGAATGCAGTTATTGAGAAGACGGTCTAACTTATTGAGAAGATCTGCATTCAGGTCGAAATAGCATACATCACCATAGTCGATCATGGGGAACACCAAGGTCTGCACAAGCATTATCTTTGTTCTAGAAGGTAGAAAGTTCTTTAACCTATATAAAGCACGAAGAGTACCAGTAACTTTTTGACTGATGTGAGCAGTTTGTTTTTGCCAGTTAAGAGTGAAGTCTATATGAAGTCCAAGATCTTTAACTGAGGCACTCACCGGTATAATCGTTCCGTTAAATACAACTGGTGGAAGAACTGAAGTGTTTATTCTACTCATCATACGACTACTACCGACAATAATGGCTTGGCATTTTGCAGGGTTGACAGAAAGACCAAACCTGCCAGACCAGTTCCTTATAGCTTCAAGGTCTTTATTAATGCTATCTATGGCAGTTGATATATTATCCACATTTGCTTGTGAATACAGCTGCAAGTCATCGGCATACAGATGGTACGAACATTGAAGGTCTAAGGTAATGAGATTAATAAACAAAGAAAATAATAATGGAGATAAAATACCGCCTTGAGGGACGCCGTCCTCTAGATCAACCCAGCTTGAGTTAGCTTCGTTGACCCGAACAGATTGCTGGCGGCCCTGAAGATAGGATGAAAGCCATTCCAGCGCTTCTGGCGAGACCATTAGATAGGATAGGATGGACAGAATTAGGTCATGACTGACGTCATTAAAGGCGTTCGAAAAGTCAACCAAAGCTATCACTGTAACTTTGGTTTCCTCCATGCCCGCCCTAATGTCGCCAGTCACTTTAAGAAGCGCGGTAACGGTACTATGCCCGGGCCTAAAGCCGGATTTAAAGGGCTTAACAGATGGTTGCGATAAACAAAACCGCAGAGCTGCTTATGTACGCATGCTTCCAGAACCTTAGAGAGGAATGGGAGTATCGATATGGGACGGAAATGGCTAGGTAGGGAAGGGTTACTTATTTTAGGTAATGGGACAATGTAGGCTTTACGCCATTGGGAAGGGAACATACCTGAGTGTAGTGAGAAGTTCACGATATGGGTGATGACGGGAAGGAGGATATCAAGGATGGTGGTGATCATGCGGCGACTGATCTGATCACAGCCAACCGCATTTGATTTTATGGAAAGGATAACCTTTTTGACCTCGCCTGGAGCAACTGGAGAAAATTTAAAAGGACTAATATCAGGACATGGGAGGCTAGCCAGGTAATCTACTGTACGACACTTGGTTTGGTGATCTCAACGAATGGAAGAGGCGAAATGACGATTAATTTCATCCAAACCAATCGTCCCCAGCAGATCCTGGCGTTGTTTTTTGCCAATACCAAGGGTCCCGAGGAACCTCCAGATACCGGCAGGAGAGGAACAAGCAATGTTATCTAGAATATGTCGGCGTTTGGCGTTTCGTATTATCTGATTACACCGATTCCTTGCAGCCTTAAAAAGCTTCCATGTGTCTTCGGATCGATCCTTTTTATAAATTCGAAAGGCCTTATCTCTGCGCCGCATAGCCATCTTGACAGCATTAGACATCCATGGTGCAGGAGGACGTCTTAGTTTAACCTTTTTGATCGGTGCATGGATGTCATAGAGTTTAACTAATGCCATGTTGAAAGCATCCACCATCAAATCTACTGTGGAAGAAGAATAAACATTGCCCCAATGAAGTTTGGAAGCATCCATACGCAACTCATCCACATTCATGCGACTAAAGCAACGCATATGCAGAACCTTAGGTGGGGATTTTGGAGGTTTCAGGATATACGAAAGGAAGATGAGGTCATGACGGGAGAAACCAGGAGCTAGGAACTGACCATGAGTGGATACCAGGGAAGGGTTAGAGGTAATCATTAAGTCGAGCCATGTATCAGCTCCCTCCGTGTTATGATGTGTGGGATGTAGTGGTAAGATATGCAAACTGGCTGACTCAATCATATGGAGTAACTTACGGGAACGTGGAGAAAGTGGGACAAGAAGATCGGTATTAAAGTCGCCCATGATGATGTGATGCTCATATTCCGACCCTATAGATTCCAGAACTGTTTCCAGACTGGAGAAGTAGTCGACTGCGGGAGGACAATAAACGACACCTAAGATGGCAATAGCTCCATTGACACAAACCTCAAGGAAACGGAATTCAGCTGTAGCAGTATAGTTAGCAGGTGAAGAGGCTAAGATTTTAAAGGGTAAAGAACTACGTATGTAAAAGCAAATACCGCCAGCTCCTTTGTCTATTCTATCATTTCTGACTAGAACAAAACCGGGAAGAGGGTAGTATGTAGAAGGAAGATGAGGTTTGAGCCAACTCTCGGAAACCAGGATGGCATGAACGTTGGTGTCAGTGAAAGCTTCAGTCAAGTCGCTGTAATGACTGGGAATGCTCTGAGCATTTATGTGACACACATTTAAAAGACGCTTAGATGTCTTGTCAAAAGTCCGTCTCAAACAATCACCCAGAGTGTCGGGCAGCGAACTAAAACTATCATCATCAGATGAAGAAACAGATTCATTGGCGGAATGATAGAAATCATCGTCATAAATGTTCATAAATAAATATTATGTATATAATGTGATAAATATTCTATAAAATAAAATATATATAAAATAAACTTAAAATAAAAACATAAAAAGCACGTAATAAGTAACGACAATATGTCTCTCTGCTCCACCCACCAGCATATTACAATCATTATTAAAAAGATATACAAGAGAAAATATAGTTAGAAGTTATAAAATTAAAAAAAAAAAAAACGCAGTTAACAAAATTTAAACAAAAAAAATAAAAAATCAGAAACGAAAACAGTTTGAATTCGTAAACTACTTTAACATTACTGCACGCAACCCGTGAAATGAAACGTAAAATGTCTAAATGTCACTTCTGTCAACAATGTCATCTCCACTTAAATCATATTTACGTCAATAAGTGAAAAGTGATAAATAACTGTCTTAAAAACATTTTCGATAGTTGTGGGTAACAATTTAACAATATAAACAAGTGAAAAATTACATAACAATGTTTACATTATGGAAAAGAGACGAATACAACGAGTTGCGCACGTCAAACACAATACGAGGAACATTATATGTACTACTTGCGTGTGGCATTCCTCGCCGGCGCAGCCGCAGCCCGGGTTGCAGATGTGCCACCAGAAACCTTTGGGTGCTGCGCTGCCAGCGAATTAAATTCTTGGATGGTGGTGATCTTGTGTCTAGTGCCATCGGGGCCCTTTACCACAACAACGCCGTCCTGAGTCCAACATGCCTTGATGCCATAATGAATCCTTGCTTGAGTAAATACCAACTGTCTGGACTTCAGCAAGAACTCGCGGATGGATATTGAAGAGCCTTTTAGACTGGTTTTTGCCCTCCAAACAGCAGACCTCAAGCTGTAGTTTGAGAACCGCACAAGAATAGGGCGGTGACGCTCCTTGCTGGAAGCCCCTAGTCGGTGACAGCTGGTGATAGAAGCAGCAGAAAGGTCCTTCAGCGCAAGCTTGCCTTTGATGATGTCCAGGATTATTTTGGAGCAGTCTTCATTAGCTTCCTCCTGTACTCCCAAGAAAATGAGGGCTTTGCGTCTGTGCCTGATCTCAATATTATCAATAGCTTTGGTGATCTCTGTGATTTGACTCCGGAGTAGACTAAGCATATTGAACATGAGCCCTCGGAAGGTCCTGAACTCTTCTGCAATTTTGGTCACCGTATCTTTGGCCGTACCACTATTTTGAAGTTGCCCTTCAATTTCCTCCATTTTCATTGCGAAAATGTCCTGCAGTGACTCCTGTGTGGCTTGGAGCTTGCTCTGTGCGGCTTCAATACTGCTCAATTGTGACATTGTGTTGTATGTGATGTGACTGAGATTATGATATGCTGGTAGGTGGTGATTGCTTATAAGTTACTGCACATATTATGTAGCTACAAATGTAAGTACATGAACTGATGAAGTTTTAGCACTAAATATAACTACTAAATTGTGTTTAAATGTAATATTTAAATTTTAAATATGAGGAACTATTTCCGAAATGTGCACACTTTTTCGCACCTACCCACAAAAAAAAAAAAAAAAAAAAAAAATTATTCCTTTAGCGTAAGGTATATTTTTCTTTGCATAAATGAACTGTCAAATGTTACCTATTAAAATGACTCCACTGTAGTCAGACTTAAGCTGCTGGCTAAAATTATGAATAAGTTGTCTGTCTATCCATCTGTCATACTTGCATGGCAAAACTACTGACCCAATATTGATAAAATTTGTCTGTAGATGGTTCAAGACCTGAGGAAGGACATTACCTACTTTATCTACATACCTACTACGCAGGCAGAGCCCTATGAAGAAGCTAATTTAATAAAAAAAAAAAAACTACTGAAGTGTCAAGGGACACTCGGATGACACGAAGTTTCTTTCGATTAATTAGTAAAGAAATTTTAATTTTTCTAAGTTATAAAAAAAATCTTAATGTGGTTCACCGAATACACACTCTGTGTGTCTGATGATGTAGCAACGTAGCTGTAACGTAGCATGTAATTACTACGCCGCTACGAGAATTGCTACGAAATGTGTCGTTACAACTTTTTGTCCCAATTTGTGCCATCTAGCCCCCTTTCGCAAAGCGCGATAAGGAACTTCGTTCCAATAATCAATTTTAGGATGTTCGGATTAGCTATTTTTGATAAAAAAATTGTACAGATAAAGCCTAGATTCATATATAGGCTATTTTTTATGAAAGTGCTTATATAAACATGGGTTGAAGCAATTTATAACTATCCTATAGTCAGCAATGTTGCTCTTAGGGAAGGTAAACAGTTTCATAAATTGAGTACTGAGATAAATATGTAAACAACATTAACATAACAATAATGATATGTGAGCTGACTCATAGTAGATAAGGCTCCAATTTCACAGATTTTAGATAAACCTTATTGGCAGAATTAGCATATAACACAAATAAAAGAAGCAACAGCTGGATTCTTTTTTCAAGTGTAACTTTACACAGTTAAAGAAGAAATAGAAAACAAAATTAAAAAATATAAAACACATATTAACTCGCATACCAATAGCCTTGCCACGGTAACCCAACCCAACCCAAAACCAGAAGACTGAAACGAAAGCACACATGGGACTTCCTCTGACATGATGTCTGACGACAATAAAACAATGTGGTTGATTCCTTGATGGAGGAATGTACCCTCACACACCAAACACTTCCCACAAAGCATCTGCTTAAAGCTTGAAAATCTGATTGCACAATTAGTAATAACAAAAAAAAAAAGTGTAACTTGTGTCATTGATATATTCGGTCAGGTCATATTTTATGGGTCGGATAAAATCTATTCAAAACCTCAGAAACTTGACTTATCTGTAACTTATTGTTTACGATTTTATGCTTTGCTATTGGAAACACTAGTGACTATTATATTTTTCTGCCTTACATAGAATAGTGTCATTACTTAAGTGAATTTCAAGCTTTCATTTGTTATGCCCACAATCTTTAATCACTATGATAATATGAGCAAAACATTACGCAGCCTTATTAGACCAGGTCCAACAGGCCTGATTTACGTCGTGCCCATTATACTCAAGTGTTACTCCGTGGTAAACATCATTTACATATGCCAACCAACAGGAATACACCCATTGCGAAGTTTAATAGCATCCGCTGACCGCAAAATTTTAGGAAACACTTCAATTGAAAAAATGCGCGTATAGATACAAAAAAAATATTGTTCAGTTACATGTTTCATCTCGAAAACCAGTAGATAATATAACTGTATTGATGAAATATAGCTCTTGCGTTGAAAACAATCTAAATTCGTTTATTACTCACCTAAACTTGGATACCATAGTCCCATACACAGAAAATATAGTACAAGTGCCGCGGGATACTTCCCGACTGTGCAACCCATTGTCATGGCGGAAGCACTTGTTTTTACATACACTACGCGCAATAACGCGACATTAAAATCATCGCACGATTGTTAAACCATTTTCTTTTCACTTGGCCAATGATAGCACTGATTATTTCTATAATTATCACACAAAATTACAAAGCGGCTGACACCCAAAGCCGAACAAACAATTCTACTGGGGAAGTGGGGAGTGTTACCACTAGTTACCAGCCGAAGCCACAAACTCCCTATTTCCTGACGCAAAAATAAACGAACCGTTGATTGTAATAAATTTCTTATGATCAGAGCTTGTTTTCAACGTAACTATCGTACAGGCTGATTCCAAAGCCCCAAGCTAGTGTTTTACAAGAAAAAAAAAAATATTTGGACGTAAGCATAATAAATCTTTTATTCAGGCTCCCATTTAAGCCCACCTGATAGATTTAATGTAGAAACTATCAGCAGCAGCAACATTTCATTTAGACTCTAGTCTCTAGTGTTTTAAAATGTCAAAAATATTAGGGTGTGACTCGAACTCGCAGCCTTCGGTTTTGTATTAGGGTAGATCATAAATCTACTTTGTTGACAGTGCCTAACGTGGCCTTGAATTATTAGAACTTTCTATACTGCCAATTTAAACTTTACTCAAGGAGGGTAGCCGTTGATATCCTTCCTCAGTTAATTTTTTTTTTTTTATAAAAGTCACCTCTTTTTTTTAAGAAAATATATTTAATAAGTCGGTGACTTCGGCACTTCTTGACATATATATTATGACACCAAACGCACTCCAGTGTTACTTCTAACTTATGAAATGAAACATTTAAAAAGTCGGTGGCTGCGATGCTCCCTGACTCAAGGCGACGAATACGTAACCTTTGTGATTTTATAAATATAATACTTATCAAAAAAGTTGGCACCTACAGCGTGAAACTCCCCATTTACTTCCCTCAACGTCTGGTTTCCCTCTCAAGGCCAAAAGTAAAACTAAATCGGGCAGACAATTGAAACATTTCGTTGTATTCTGCTACACCTTCACTTTACCTGTTTACAGACAAACAGACAAATATTCGCGTAATAACTAGGTGTTATTTTTTGTTCCAAAATATGTAATAGAGGGTGAGCTTATCGCCATCCACTGGGTACAATTCCAGACTCCATGCTTTTATTTGAAAATTTCCTAAAGGAAAATTTTAAATTGTACTAGCTTCCCGGGAATATAACCCCATAGGAGACCTCGCGATAAGATTCGCGCATATGCTAATTACTTGTCCAGCATGGCAGTAAAATAATCATTACACACATTTTTCTTTACGTATCTCATTCTGAAATGTTGAGTTGAATTAAAATCCGATGCACACAATTTTTTACCCAAATCGCGGGTAACCTTAGGCTGACTACACTGCAAATACTTTTTTTAATTGTCTATGAAAATGTTGCTAGCAATAAAAAATATATATATATATATAGTAGAAATAATTAGTAATAAATTATACTCTATGGTTAGTAGGTTTAGTTTTTCTTATAGCATCACACCTGACTAGACCAGAAGGTATAGATAGAGATAGATAACACTCACGTTTCGTTTATCACGATAAGCTTTTGAGCGAGTCGTGCTATTTGTCCATGACAGTAGTGGAGCACAGTGGAGTAAAACAGCGAGCATTATTACTATTACTATTTTCAACTTTTTGAATATACTTCCTTGCCTTTATATTGATTATAATTGACGGTATTTTATTATTTATTATTTATTATTATTTATTATTAATATTTATTATTTATTATTAATTTACAACTAAGGCAAATTGGTATGTGTTAGAGTAGAACCCACCTTGTCACAATTGAATTGTGACAAGAACCAATATAAGTGCATGAGGAACCAATTTTAAACTTTTTATCTTATTACTGATCATTTGGCTCAAACTCCTTTATTTTTCACCTTGCTTTTGGCCGAAACATCGATGATCGATGGAGCCATTTAAACAAAAAACTAATTGAAATGAAGCGTATGAAATTAGTACTGTTATTAATACAATACAAATGTAAAATACATTTGTATTGTATAACAGTATTATCAGTACTGTCAAGGTTTTAATTTTATTCCAGTTCTAAATACTAATTCCAGGGCGGCAGGCAGTTACCTGCAGGGGCAGTTTTAGTCTATTTGTAACGAGGATGATAAATCAAACATCTCTGTAAAAAGTATGGTAATAAAATATGACACTGTCACGCTAAAATATAGTAGTATTTTAAATATTTCATAGGGTAACATTAATTGTTTATTGACATGACGAATGACAGACGGCGGGGACTTGTTCGATGGCAGCTTGATTGATACAATTTAGACGAATTATATGACTCGTTAGTGAGATTATTACCGCTTCTATCCGCTAACAAAGTGAAAATGTGTTTTATAAATACTGTTTAAGCTATTGACGCACGCTACTTGCGTGCGTATTGTGTTGTTAAAATGTATGTTCATTACACGTTAGGAGCCATTTTTATTGTATTTATTTTGTGCGTTCATTGTGATAATGTAGCCAACGACAACGAAATCAAGGAGATTTACGGTGAGTTTATTGTTATATTCATTCTTTTTGTGCTTATATGTAATGGTGGTATTATTTTTTTATGTTAGATGGTATCACGCCTATGTGTTTAAGATCACCTCAGACCGCCCACGGTGGTCTGTGGTCGGACTGTTATGATACCGCTGAAATGCTATGCAAAAAGGTCCGGTATAATGAGTCACGTTAACGTTTTATACAGTATACATAAACTCTTGCATCAAATTGATATTCTTCTATAATTTAATGGTCATATCCTTAGTCCTGGATCAGAGTCACTGAAAGAAGATTGATATCTCTTTTTGTTCTTAATTATACCAGAATAGGCACTGAAGTATTTGTTGTTATAGTCTAATTAGATTTTAGCTGTGTAGGTATATACTATTGTTTACTGTTTAGTGTTACATCAAGCATGGATAAACAAATCTTGTGTTCCTTCCCAAAAACAAATAACTTATCTATGACACTGTTCAATCTTCTTCTTGTCAAATAAATACACAAAGTTTTAAAAATGATGATAATAAAAAAAAACCAAATGACATGTAATTAGTTTCCCAATTCACTCAATATTCTTCTTGTCAAATGATTGCAAATAAGTTTTAAAATGATGATAGTTAAAAAAAAACTATCAATTAATGACATGTAAATAGTTTCCTTAAGTTTTAACCTCAGTTTTCAATACAGGAACAAGTGTGCGTCCCTTATATACTCTATGAAGGGCAAGTTTCTGGGTTACGGATAGATCTTATCTAGCCTGTAAAATATAATCTGGCAGAATTTAATAGTGACACAAGTTGTATTCAATTAAAGAACACAGCTGTCACTTCCATTTATGTGTGTTGTATGCTTATTCTGCCAATAAGTTTTATCTAACACCTATCAAATTAGGGCTTAGTGTAAAATATATTATCTAGTTGTAAATCCAAAGATAATTGTTATCTCTTTTTCTGTTTGTTATCAAGTAAACAAAGTCTTTTATCTTGTATATCATTCATAGGTATTATCCATTGATAAATCTGGCTACTAGGTTTTTATCTCTTTATGGGTGCATGAAAGGAGCCTCCACGTGTGATGTACATACACAACAATTCCCTACGTCCGGCGCACCCTGGCCAATTCGCAAGTTCTTAAAAGCGAATTGGCTAATCCTTTCACCACAATGGCAAGTCAAAACCTTGACCACCTTACTGACTGTCCAAAATGCCTTACCACCTGCACAAGAGAGGCGCTCATGAACGCCGACGAGAACGCCATAACAGTAGCCACTTATTGAACCAATGACTCAGCCCTCGACACAACGAAGAAGATCTCTTTATTGTTCTTAAGTGCCAAGGCCTGAGCTAAAATTGTGTTTTTTTTTAATTAAAATTTGTATCATCTCAATTTAAAGTTAGCACCTGTTGTTCAGTTTGACATTATATTGTCCTTATTTTTTTATTTAGTCCCGCTCAACACAAATCTTTGTGTGCATAAACATGGAGGTTTAGCTTGGTCTGGGTGTTTCTATGTTTATTAAGTATGTATTTACTAAAAAATAAATATATGTAATAGTATCAGTTATTCTAATACCCATAGTAGTGCTTAGTTTGGGACTAGATGATGTTGTGTGAAAGTTGTTTGATATTTATATTTATTATTTTGGTGTACCCGTTTAATTTTGCAATAACCTTATTTTCCAGAAAAGATTCTTGAGAAAACTGCTTTTCATTAAAATTTATATTCTTCCCATTTTCTTATTATTATTTTTTTTTTTTTGGACCACCGGATGGCAGAGCATTCGATTCCTAAAGACAAATCTTTGTGTGCATGAACATGGGGATTTGTCTTAGTCTGGGTGTTACTATGTATAATAAGTATGTATTTACAAAAGAAAAGTATATATGTATTAGCGTCAGTTATTCTAGTACCCACGGTACAAGCTTTGCTTAGTTTGGGACTAGATGGCGTTGTGTGTAAGTTGTGAAATATTTATTTTATTTATTTATTCATTTATTCCTTTGTGGATCATAGGTTAGTATTACAGTCCTTAAATTTAATGTTATATAGTATGCTATGTCCTACCACATGATGCGGTGTACAAATTAAAAGCAAGGTTCCAAATAATCTAGATTATTATTTTCTTTGATATTTATTAATTATTATTAATTATTCAGTTTCCTTATTTACCTACATTTCGCCCATAGACAGCTGATTTTTATTTCAATACACACAAATTCATGTTAGGTTTATGGCCAAAATTTAGGAATATAAAGAGACCAAGTAATGAACAGCGTCAAAACTTTCCGATAATTATCACTGAAAATAATTATCTTGATAATTTTCAACCCTATTATTAACTAGTACCAAAGTGATCTCATTGGTATTATTCAACATTAAAAATCCAATTTATAAATAAAATAAATAAATAAATAAATATTCCACAACCCACACACAACGCCATCTAGTCCCAAACTGAGCAGAGCTTGTACTATGGGTACTAGAATAACTGATACTAATACATACATACTTTTCTTTTGTAAATACATACTTATTATACATAGAAACACCCAGACTAAGACAAACCCCCATGTTCATGCACACAAAGATTTGTCTTAAGTGGGAATCGAACCCACGACCTCGGCGTCGCAGGCAGGTACACTACCCACTCCGCCATCCGGTCGTCGTTATAATGCTGAATCCAGACAGAAATCGCTCTCATAGTTGTTAAAAAAGTTTGCATTGAATTTGCAATGTAAAACTTTTTTAATAAGTACCGGTACCAAAAATCATTACCAGTTGTAGTACTCATACATTGTGTTAACGGTATTGTAGAATGTTTACCAACTTCTCTTATGTAGTATAGCATCATTTGTATGCAAATAGGTGTCTTTATTTGTTGTTGTTTTTTCTAGATAAATATTAGTTAATAGCTACCGCCTGCATAGTATGTAGGAATGAAAAATAGCTTACAACCTTATTCAAATCATGAAACACGGGTGTTACTCACGTAATGTTGTCCTATTTAGTCGACCGCGGTTTCGCCTATACTATACTTTTAGGCATCTTCAAGAGAGTGCGACACGTCACACCTGAGTCTTGCAGTGCAAGACTGGCTGCGACTTTATTTCATAATTTGTATAATGTTACAAACTCACGTCAGTTTTAATAAAAGCTTACAACTTGCCAAATATACATTTTATAAAAGATTTAAAAAACCGGCTATTTGTGAGTCGGATTTGCGCACGAAGAGTTCCGTACATTATCTATGAAAAAAAAAATATGGGTGAATTGAGAATCTCCTCCTTTTTTGAAGTCGGTTAAAAACAGCAAAAGGTCATGCCTGTTACATGGTTGTAATTATTTATTTTAATAAATATATAGCTAAATATTCAGTGTATATTTCAAGTGTCTTACCTGTTGCCGAAATCGAGCATAAATACCGGCCAAGTGCGAGTCGGAATCACGCACGAAAGGTTCCTTACCATAATCTATTAAAGACGACAAAATTATCATGTCTGTTGTATGAGAGCCCTATTATATTTTAATTTTTATTTAATTACTAGCTGACCCGGCGAACTTCGTACCGCCTTAGCGTAAATTTGATGCACTACTTTATTTTGTATAGCTGACCTATCTTATGTAATGTATGCGTACCTATTCAATTTGAACTGGAATCTATAATATCCCCCATATAAAAATGAATACTTTTTTTTTTTTTTTTTTTTTTTGCCGTAACAACCTTGTACAGAGTATTAGAAAACTACAAAAAAATATCAGCCAAATCGGTCAAGCCGTTTTCATGCCAAGCCGTGACAGCGGAAAACGGGTTTCATTTTTATATATATATGTAGATTGATAAGACTTGAAGCGGGCTTTGAACCGTTACTATAGGATTCCAGCCTATCGCTTTACCACTTAGCCATCCATGCCCCGCTCCAATCCATGAATCTTTTGACGTCTCTGTTGTGTATTAGATTGCTAAGCATGGCTAAATGCTATATATAAATCGTTAATATTACCTGTTTGTTGCAACTAAAGATGAGTTCCAACAATACTTATTAATTAATTAATTATGAGGAAAACATGTTAATTTGGAATAAATGGTTTAATTTCCTCAAAATATTATATTGCGGATGTAAATATTGAAACCATTTATTCTTAAGTAGGAAGGTTTCTTTTGCAAGTATTGTAATACCTGGCGGGATATTATGCAAGAAATGTTGGTAAGTGTAGGTAAATACCAGGATGTCTACGTGTAGATGGAAACGCGCGTCAAAATGTTGTTATCCTAATTATCCTTTTAGTTACTAACGAAATACGCTGCGTGAACAGAAGTTTTAGCCGTTGCCTGCATATTCGGTGGGGGAGCGATTCGGTTAAATAAAATAAATAAATAAATATTTTTTACAACTCACACACAACGCCATCTAGTCCCAAACTAAGCAGAGTTTGTACTATGGGTACTAGAATAACTGATACTAATACATATATACTTTTCTTTTGTAAATACATACTTATTATACATAGAAACACCCAGACTAACCACCATGTACATGCACACAAAGATTTGTGTTAAGTGGGAATCGAACCCACGACCTCGGCGTCGCAGGCTGGTATACAACCCACTCCGCCATCCGGTCGTCATAAATAGATTTATATAGATAATAAATAGGAGTTCGTTGTTTATTTTCTATGATAAAACTAACACATAGGTGATAAAACTTGATCGCCGAGCTCAGCAGTGCTACTGTCGGCTGCTATGTTGGTGGTGAATGTGGCAACAACATAAGCTTTGCCGATGACTGCGCATTGTTATTAGTATCACCGTCAATCTATAGCTCACGCCATCTTGTACATATTTGTGAAAACTTACCTTTTTGCTGAAAAACGCGAAGAACTAATTTTAGAGACGTTTGGGGTCGCAGTTGAGCGGAAGCGCGTCGTCACGGCAATTTTTTCATACGATAAAAAGCGCGCGCAATCATGACGTATGCGCGCGCATCTTTTATGTATGAAAATATGTTAACATACGCCAGGCGTTGTCACTAACGCTTGCTTCTAAATGCAAGCTTTAATTTTGTTTTTTTCTAGTACAGTATCGATGGGGAGTTGTTAGTAATCATTGGTGTTTCACAACGCACAATTTTTCAGTTTTTCGGCATTTCTTTACCCTGTTTTTTCTTAATTTTTCGCATTCAAAACAAGTTTAAGAAAACCTTAGATTACGTGGTTAAGTGAAATAGGTCTTGAGTTCATAAGTTTCTCTCAACAATCGTAAACACGATTCCGTATGGACATACATACAGCTAGGGAATTGTTACATTTAAGTGTTACATCTTTATTATATAGGTGTTATACAATTATAATGAGTTATGATGGCCGTCGCTCAAACTGCAGTTAACAAACTGTGACTCAGCTAATTGAGGCGCTTTTACTGCGTGAAGTATCTCACTACAAGACGCAAGGTTGTGGCGTATAAAACCGACATTTCACCAGTAAATTAAAGGTTTCTTTAAAATACAAGACAGAGTGTGGTGAGGTTAAATTGGTTTGTGAAATATTGCGTTTAGGGTCTTCATTCATCATCATCGTCATCATCAGCCCAGAGACGTGCACTGCAGGACATAGGCCTCACCAATCGTTTTCCACAGCGCACGCTTTTTGGCCGACTGAAACCAACGACTCCCCGCGATCTTGACCAGACCGTCCGTCCATCTAGCGAGAGGCCGCGGCCGTCCCGCGCTGCGTTTGTCAGGGTCTTTATTAGGGCACAGTATAAATATGTACAAACAGTACGGAAACTGTCTACAAACGTGCGAAACGGCACGCACACATAAACATGCACACCGACGAGACCCCTAAGCGGCACTCGCTACTGAGAACACCGCGACAACCGCTTAGGGGTCTCGTCGGTGTGCATGTTTATGTGTGCGTGCCGTTTCGCACGTTTGTAGGCAGTTTCCGTACTGTTTGTACATATTTATACTGTGATTAGGGTGTTATCATACCGCGCGTTTAAAACACGCCTTTATTTTAAAACGTGTATAATATTCACAAGTTTCTTTCCACAAAGTTACAGCTAGGGAATTGTTACGTTTAAGTTGTACATCTTTATTATATGGGTGTTATACAGTTATAATGAGTTATGATGGCCGTCGCTCAAACTGCAGTTAACAAACTGTGACTCAGCTAATTGAGGCGCTTTTACTGCCTGGTGTTATCTCACTACAAGGTAGCGGCAGTTTTTAAGAAAAGGTTTCTTTTAAAATGTCGAAGTTACGATTATTGTATTCATGATAAAAATTTTACTTTTGTATTTTTGAGATATAAAAGTTTGTGATATGTTAAGGTCTCGTTGCACTAACTGCTTTGTTGGGCTATGGTTAGCGTATGCGGCCTCTCGCCCCAAGGCCTCGGGTTCGGTTCTCGGGTCAGGCAAAAGTGTTATTTAGGATTTTTCCGTTGGATATTTCGCAATAGCAGCACGGAGTGGGAATTGTAGGCTCATGTCCTAAGTGTAAATTTAGGGGTTTCAAGTTAGTACAAAGTTAGCATCAAATCGAACAGCTACATTTTTGTCCCGGGAAAAGCCGCGGGGATCAACGAATTCCACACGAACAAAGTCGCGGACAACATCAAGTTATTCATAAATCATATACAAAACTCATACATAGTAGTTGTCTGCATCAACCTTATAGTGGAACGAGATGAAGGTCATATCTATTACCCGTGACTCACTCGGTGTTCCACTCCATAAGAGATGCACTACTGAATACTGGTGCCCTCGAAACGTGTGTGGCTTTTGAAATCGATACTATGCGACTAGATGTTGCACGTGGCGATGCCCAACTAAGTTATATGTACACTGTATGTGTGTGTCCAAAACGCAAAATATTGTTTTGTGGTAACTAAGATATACACAAGCACATAAGAGATACACATAAGGTTGCCAGATGTCCGGTATTTATGCGTACAGTCCGTTATTTTCGAGGCCTGTCCGGTAAAAAATAAATGGTCATACCGGACAGAACAATGTCCGGTATTTTGAAGAAAGTCGGTACTACTGGTCACAAGCGTCTACAAAAGTAGACATACAAACAACAAAACATACAAATAAAAAATATTTGTATAACTCCCCCCCCCCCCTCTTTGAGGTTGTCCGATATTTTTTCGCGACTCACCTGGCAACCCTAGATACACATGAGGCATAACACCGTAGTCCTCAGCTGCAGCGACGCATCTATAATCTGCTTTTGTGGATTGTTGATGTCCATGGACTGTACTCCACTTACCATCAGGTGGACTACACGTTCGTTCGCTGTGGGCGTAGTATAAAAAAAAGCAGCGACTGCCAAGTGGGAGACCGTAGGACAGCGAAGTCAAAGGTCGCGGATTCGAACCCACGGCACACACCTCTGTCAATAAATCGTTAAGATTCGTCTTTTCGCAGATATGTGTGTATTTATAAATTATCGTTCGCTAACGGTGAAGTAAAAAACATCGTGAGGAAACCTACATGCCTGAGAGTGCCTAATAAGTGCTCGCGGGTGTGTTGTCTACCAATCTGCACTTGGCCAGCGTGGTGGACTATGGCCTAACCCTTCTCATCATGAGAAGAGGCCCGAGCCCAGCAGTGGGACATGTATTAGATACAGGGCTGCTATCAAGAGATACAAATTCTAGTGCCAGTAATTTCAAATATCTCACCACCAAACCGGAACATATGCCATGGTGATTAGTACAAAGCAAATGGTACAAGACGCGATATCACGCACCAAGTACTCACTGTCTCGCCAGTCGCCCACAGTATAGACAGTAGGTTAAATAAGGTCGCGCGGTGAGTTAATTGCCTACTGTAATTCATGCGTAAGGTCGTCACTTTAAAATTAATGCAAACTACATTTAATGCAAGCGAGTGTGCGGTAACTTTTCGGCCGATTCGCGAGATTACATGTGTGAATACGTGCGTACCGCCCGGAGCGCACGTACAAATTCAAACCGGCGCGGCGGCATGGTGGCACCGGCCCATTGCTATGAAGTTAACCTACTGTGTATACTGTGACTCGGTGCGTGCGATTAAGGCAATGGTAGTGCAAGTCCCAGCTTCTACTGTTTTAGTTCGTATCAGACTCCCTAGATTGAATGGCGCGGCAATCGCGAATGTAAACATCCATAACAATTAATTTACGGTACAGCTCGCTTACCTATGAGATACCTGTTAACTCTTGCTTTGAAGAGATCCAAGTTGTACTCACGCGGAAACACAGACTCGGGCAAGGCGTTCCATTCTTTGGCAGTTCGCATAAAAAAATGTAGAGGCGAAATGCTTAGTGCGTATTAGAGGAATGGCCTGAGTGCCGTTTGTCGGGTAGTCCGATGGTGAAACGGGGACGGAGGGATAAGGTTGTGTAGTTTCTTATTATAATTTGCTAAGCATAGTTAAATGCTATAAAAATAATCAATAAGAAGGGTTCAACCATTGTTGGTCAACCGATTGATCGAAATTGAATCATGAGCCGTTGAACTTTAATTAATTATGTAACGTGAAAAGCGTTTTTCACTGCTTTTGTTGGTATCAGTTATTTGACAATCTGTTTGAGTCTACTAGAATAAATTAGATGGCATTAACCGACTTCGAAAAAGGAGGAGGTTGTCAATACGATTGTATTTTTTAGTGGTTCCATGATCATCAGGTCACGATCTGATGATAGGATTCTAGAGTAATCGAGGACATCTCTCAAGTTTAAAATTTGTTTTGGTATATTACCGTAAGCTTCTCGGATATTTGTATCTAACAGTCAGCATTTAATGTAGCTGAGCTGGTGCTGGAACGTACAACTCCTCAACGGTTAGGAGTACGGGGATAATTATTTAAATAAAGGCACCTAAAGGCCGTTTATTGTACTCTTTTAAGTAATGCGGCGAAGTCACAGATATAGATCTATATCTGTGGGCGAAATGTTGAATATTACTTACCAGTAGTTTCCAAGATTCGCGCGTTCACCAAACTAAGAAATAGACAAACACTTCAACTTTATAATATTAGTATTTATATTTCTATATCTTAAGGCGAGGGTTCTTCAATGATAAATAATAATTGCTAGTTTTATGTTGCGTGGTTTTGCATAATTTCTCAGACCCTTGTTTAAAAGACTGCAGTTGCTACCTACTGGGCAGAAACTATATAATTAAAAACCGGCCAAGTGCGTGTCGGGCCACGCGCAGTAGGGTTCTGTAAAAAATATTTTTAATTTTACTTTTTAACTAAATGGCGTCCTTCAGAAAGGAAATGTTTGTAGTACACGAAACCAGCTAGCACGTATGATGAAATGTATGAATGTTGAGGAAGCGAAAGAAGTATGTAAGGAGCGAAGCACATGGCGTTCCATCGTCTCTGCCTATCCCCGTGGGATAAAGGCGTGATTTTATATATGTATTATGTATGTTTATTTATGTTTCAAGAATTTTGAACGAAATATTCTGAGTAACTGCATCTGACATTTCGGACCCCTATTCCTCTTGAACTAATGAAGTGAACTTATCCGCTATAGTTTTCCTTTAAAGTTCATTACATGTACTACCGACACAATTTTTTTCAGATTTTGGGATCCAGTAGTTTAGCTTTTAGAGAGGGGGGGGACGCCCTACTCGAACAAAAATTTGCTCTTTAAAGTTTATTATCTCGCAAACGGATCTCTAAATCAAAAAACTGTCTTAGCAACCCCTGGACGTTTTTAAAAGTCCTATCTAACAATACCCCACACTATGGGGTAGGCGACAAAAAAAAAAACATCCCTACTTTACATGTAGGGGAGCTACCTGAAAAAAAAATATTTTTCCAAATTTTATTCTACGACTTTCTTTGTATAGTTAACATACATGTTCATGCAAAATTTCAGTTTTCTAGCACCAACGGTTTCGTCGCTATGCCTTGGACAGACGGACGGACAGACGGACATGGCGAAACTATAAGGGTTCCTTGTAGGTACTACGGAACCCTAAAAATGAGAAACCATAATGCCATTGATACGTAAGAAGAAGAATAGACTGCTTATTTTTTTTTTATATGTATATTTTTCTTTTTTTTTTTTATTTATTATGGTGGATAGGGGCACGCGTTTGACCACGATCTCACCTGATTAAGTGATGATGCGGTCTACGATGGAGCACGCTTACCTATGAGATACCTATTGACTCTATATTTCTAGTATGTTATGTTGGTATCCGGTCTCTGCTTGTCGACATTGTTGCTTTATTATAGCTGCCTGTAGGTACTATAAATCTGTGGTTTTCCTTATTCACCTATAGTAATTTATAGAAATTGGTCATAAGGCGTCTTTGAAATTGTCTCTACTTTGTAGAAGGAAAATTTTGTATTAGTAGTATTGAGTGAGTATTAAGTAAGTTAAGTAAGTAAGTAAGTAACAATTGCTTGCATACAAAAGTAATATGGATATAACTTTAATATTAATAAGTTTTTTATCTATTGTTATGTGCAAATCATATCTAAAACACTTAAATTAATAAATAATAGTTTAAAAAAACTAAAAAACACGCTTTTAAAGTACTTCTAACTAAAAAGTGAAAAATAATTCCTAATATAAGCTGAAAAAAGCGTGGGTTGCTCGATAGACGAAAAATATGGCACAGAGCGCCCCACGCTTTTTTCAGCTTATATTAGGAATTATTTTTCACTTTTTAGTTAGAAGTACTTTAAAAGCGTGTTTTTTAGTTTTTTTAAACTATTATTTATTTTCTACTTTTTAGTTTGGTTTATTTATAAGAGCGTTTTTTTTTTTTTTTTTTTATATATTTTTAATTTTTTTTATCGAATTATTGCATTGTCATCGATCTTTGACAGGTGTGCAAAATTTGAATGAAATCTGTCCGTTTAAAGTGGGTCAAAATCGAGTCCAAAGGAGTCGGTTACATACAAACAAACAAACAAACAAACAAACAAACATACAGGTGAAGCTAATATAAGCGTGTTAAAAAGTTTAAAGGTTTACCGTACATTGCGCTTGTTCAGCGTAAGTGACGTTATGTTGTACGGAATATAATTTACCGTATATTGCGCTTGTTCAGCGTAAGTGACGTTATGTTGTACGGAATATAATTTACCGTATATTGCGCTTGTTCAGCGTAAGTGACGTTATGTTGTACGGAATATAATCAATGTCCTTGGTAGTATTTACAATATTTACCCGAAGTTCAGAGTGATCTTAACTTTGTAACTTTAACAAAAACGAAGATAATATTTTCGCGTATTTTTTTCCGAGCCAAAATCGTTTGTTTTCACTGATAGCTAATAGTTCTATACACATTTGATTCACATTGTTATGTTGCTCACGTGTCACCCCTATTGCGTAGGGCTTGCAATGCATTGTCCACTTTATTTGTCATATTCATTTATTATTTATTTGTTAGTGGAATTACTTTGTTAAGTACGGAGCACTCGATTATTTATTATTGCTGCCTCGATAGTCTAGTGGTTAGCGTATGCGTTTCTCACCGCGATGTCTCTGGTTTGATTCCCGGGTCGGGCGAAGTGTTATTTGTGAACTTGCCGTCAGGAAATTCACAATAGCAGCACGGAGTTGAAATTGTGCCCGGTGGATGGCGAATGGCCGATCCCCTATCCCATGGGACCCAAACATAACAGGTGTAATGTGGGTGTTGTACACTTCTGCCAAACCCTTCTGGGTAATATAGGCGTGATGTTATATTATATATGTTATGTGTATTCATTATTCTTATTTGCTCCTGCCTGCGGCTTCGCTTGCGTGGTATACCGGTTAAAAGTATTCTGATGCCTGTCTTTAAAAATATTTCTTATATCTAATTTTTGGACACAGATTATTGCCTACAGTCAAAAAAATTAATCGCAGCCTCCTAGGAAAATACTAAGCCTATGTCATTCCTGAAATCGTGAATTATCTTCACACAAATTTTCATCCATATCGGTTCAATGATTTTGCCGTAAAGAAAGAAAGAAAGAAACGTTTTTTCTGGAAAATCCTTAGCTTAGCGATAAACTTTTAAAACTACTTATAATAATAATTAATTACATTAATGTGCCAGAAAAGGTACACACCTCAGCATAAAACTGCAGCACATTAGCACTACATCGCTGGTATTCCGGTGCGCCCTGATTGTGAGTAAGATAGTGTGACATTCATCTTAATGATGATAATTCCACTGTCACAATAATTAGGCATTTTTTAACGGAAAATACAATATCAGTTATAGAACCAAACAATACACAGGTTTATTTTAAATTACTAAATCTAAAAAAAAAATACTTGATATACCATCAATGACTCTACTAAAATAAGATAAAACTTCAAAAACCAAAAAAATGGAACGCACCCATAGCGTTTGTGTGTAAAGGCGTAACAGACAGACTTACTATCTATTAATATTAAGTAAGGATAAAAATTGATCGCGTTCAGGGAATGTCTCAATCGCCATTTAGTAGAATCACTGCCGTTTTTCCTTATTATATGTCTTAATAGGTATGGGGTGGCAAATTTAGCGGCAGTAGCATTGCGCTAAACACGGGGGTGTCAGTTAGGGGTTGAAAAGTAGCACCCTATACCGGATCCGAAGGCTTTGATCATTCAGTCGAATATAAGTATATCTTAGTGCTTTTTTATCCAACTTTCTTCCTGCACAATAGTGAATATCACAATGTCTTTGATTCTCAAAATCTTTTTAACATCTTAGTATTTATAAAATATTAAAGTTGAAAAATTAAGAATCCAGCAGGACTCGAACCTGCACCCCCTGGGTATACGCCCCAAGTGCTTTGCCAATTCAGCTATGGATTCGTATGCTGTCGGACTCGAAATTTCTCAACTCTTTTTGTGCCAGCTTTTTAGCTAGACGAACCTTATTTGGTTTTTATCTACGTCTATGGTTTTATTGCAATGAGGGCTGTTGCGTATGAATTTTAAATTATTGTAATGTGTTGTCTAAGTTCTATTTTTATCTAATTTCTTTTATTATAGTGCATGTTGTGCTCCTCTATAAGTAGTGAGACACTTAGAAATAAGTTCACAATGTTAACCCTTATTTAATGTAACAGTGCACTCATTGTTGAAGAGCCAAATCTATATATATAAAAATGAAACCCGTTGTCACGACATAGCATGAAAACGGCTTGACCGATTTGGCAGATTTTTTTTTGTAGTTTTCTAATACTCTGTACAAGGTTCATACGGAAAAAAATATTAAGAAAATCTCTCAGAAAGATTGAAAAATATACATTTAATTTTGCATCAGGGAAATAGGTATTCATTTTTATATGGAGGATATTATAGATTCCAGTTCAAATTGAATAGGTACGCATACATAAGATAGGTCAGCTATACAAAATAAAGTAGTGCATCAAATTTACGCTAAGGCGGTACGAAGTTCGCCGGGTCAGCTAGTAAATAAATAAATGTCTTTGATTCTCAAAATCTTTTTAACATCTTAGTATTTATTTACGTCTATGGTTTTATTGCAATGAGGGCTGTTGCGTATGGATTCGCTGCTAGGGATGCTTGTGTAGCGTGAGGTTTCTGAAATGTCAAATTTATGTCATTATTTGCGGGTTGGAAGCGGACATTGAGTTTATAAGTATCTATAGAGGCATAGTTCGTTCGGGCCTTCTGAAAACAAACATTTTAAGAGCGACTGATAAGGCACACATGAGAGTATGAGATACGGACGTATTAATGTCCCCCACTTTTTTTTTTTATTTTTTTTTACTTACACACAACGTCATCTAGTTCCAAACTAAGCAGAGTTTGTAATATGGGTACTAGAATAACTGATACTAATACATATATTATATACTTTTCTTTTGTAAATACATACTTATTATACATAGAAACACCCAGACTAAGACAAACCGCCATGTTCATGCACACAAAGATTTGTCTTAAGCGGGAATCAAACCCGCGACCTCGGCGTCGCAGGCAGGTACACTACCCACTCCGCCATCCGGTCATCTTGAAATACGAAATATATTTGTTACAATATGTTTGTATTCAATACACTCTAAAGAACTGTGCCTCTATAAAAATGTATAAACTCAATGGTTGGCAACAAACTTTGACAGACCTTACTCTACGGTGGCGCCACCTGGTGAGACAAAAAACGATAGCACTCAAACGTGTCTACTTGTTTTTGAATTCATCGTATAGTTGCAGACCTGTATAAATACATTTTACACTTCTAGGCTCGAACCCGAATGTCCCAAAAACAACGTGCCGTGAGGTACCAAGTCAAAGTTTCTTGGAAAAATATAATTATGACGACTGGATGGCGGAGTGGATAGTGTACCTGCCTGCGACGCCGAGGTCATGGGTTCGATTCCACTTAAGACAAATCTTTGTGTGCATGAACATGGGGGTTTGTCTTAGTCTGGGTGTTTTTATGTATAATATGTATGTATTTACAAAAAAAAAAGTATATATGTATTGTAACAGTTGTTCTAGTACCCATAGTACAAGCTCTGCTTAGTTTGGGACTGGATGGCGTTGTGTGTGAGTTGTGAAATATTTATTTATTTATTTATTATTAAAAAAAAGAAAAAGCCTAACCTAGGAGTCTAGGACACGCAATTCCTCATACGACTAACTTTCGAGTATACTGCAGGCGTTTGATAACCCGAAACATTCTCGCACACCACCAACTATTTCGAATATCACGATGCTAGTTAACATAACTTATTTATCAGTCAAAATTACTTGCTAATACACGCTATACTTTAATCACTTTCTTCCCCGAACGAGATCCTGAAATATTAAATCTTACGGCTTTTTCAGCATTTTTCTACTTCCCTTCGTGACCCGCGTTAACGCTTCCATCTCTGGTCCCATGAATTGTAGTGTAATGTAATATAAGGGCGACCCTTAATTGCCTGAGGCATTTTTGAGTGTTTGCCGACCCCTCCCTCCCCTTTTGGTGAACTGTAGTAAAATAACAACCCACGCTTTTTCACAATAATACTAGTATTTTTTGTTCATTACCATTTTCAGCTTATATTAGGAATTATTTTTCACTTTTTAGTTAAAAGTACTTTAAAAGCGTGTTTTTTAGTTTTTTTAAATATTATTTATTTTCTACTTTTTAGTTTGGTTTATTTATAAGAGGATTTTTTTTTAAATTTTTAATTTTTAATTTTTTTATCGAATTATTGCATTGTCATCGATCTTTGACAGGTGTGCAAAATTTTAATGAAATCCGTCCGTTTAAAGTGGGTCAAAATCGAGTCCAAAGGAGTCGGTTACATACATACATACATACAGGTGAAGCTAATATAAGCGTGTTAAATAACACGAAAACCCGACTTGTTCTATTACTTTTTTATTGAAGACTTACAAAGAATAGTATTTGTGAATATACCCGGGATTTAAAAACACAATCATTACCATTATATTATGAATTTCAAACAAAAATTAAGAAAAGATTTATTCTAATTCAGTCCATGGAGACTCGTGCATATTATCTGTGATAGCGCTTGAACTATCGAGCGCTTCTTCGCTGGTCTACGGGGTTCGGACGAATACGACAAACACTATTGTATCAGATTCGGCCATATTGTATTCCATCGTTTGCTGCTATAAAAAATACGTGATATTTGCTAAGAATCCTCTTCCAAGAGAGACTTTGAACGATTTAGCTGAATCCCCTCCCCTTCTAGAACACCTTACGTAATTAATGGTAGCCCCCTAACCTATCCATTACCTTCCTGAATAATTACACTATTCAATGCAGAAAGTATTGTGCAAATGCACCTCGTAGTTCCAGAAACGATCTCTTTTATTTATTTATTTATTTATTAGGTAAATCCACAGAAAATATATATAACATTTGTACAATAAAATGTCTTAAATAATATGGCTGATACATTTTCCAATTACGGGCTAACCAGCATGCATTTGTTAGTGCGACACATAATAATGAAAAATTTAAAACTAAAACTAATTAACTTAAATCTAAACATTGTAAACATTGTAAAATTTTAATTAAAGGGTAAAATAAATTAATCTCTTCACATCTTAACAGTTTTTGCAGCGCAGTTTTCGCGTTCATTCTATTTGTTAGACGGGAGTAACATCGTTATAGTTTTAAAAGCACTAAAAAGCTTTAAAAGTAGGACCAGATGTTGACCTAGCTGGCACTTCCAAGTATCATTAAGTTCTTAGAATTTTATTCGAAAATATTTTGCTGAAAACGGGGCTGAACAATGATATTATAGAACTATAGATATGTTACGTTCATAGAAATTACGATTTAAATCCGTTCCGAGCTATTCCAAATTGCACACATTGACAAATGTAACTGATAAGTAAAACAAAAGATACGAAATAGCACGCAAATGAAAGAGATAGCTATAGTTTTAATGATTGCACTTCAGTGGTACGCACGTGACTGCGCTCGACGCAGGCCACACGCAAACTAAACACAAGACGTCCCAATTGGGACGTATTTGAGTATTCACAGCGCGAGCGCTTATAACATATCTGCTTTTGTTTTTATATAATATCATTGGGGCTGAATAAATTCTTGTGAGACATTGACTTTTCAGATGTTTAACCGTTAAGTTGCAAATTCAAATTCAAATTCAAATCATTTATTTTCATAGGCCCCAGGAGGCGCTTGAACACGTTAAAATATTACATACAAATGATATAAAAATAAATTATAAGTAAAACTAAATTATACTAATTACAATGATTTGAATAACCGGGGCTTAGATTAATTTTAATCCAACTGTTTAAAATCAGATTAAAATCAAACTAAGTACCAGCTCCGATGGGTATTGCATTATGAGAAGAGCTGGTGAGAAACTCATGTGCACCATCTTTTCAAATGAAATGAATAATATACAATTATATTAATATATAACAATTACAACACATAAAAAGAGCAGTTCATTTCCAAATACTATTATCATTTATGTAGTCTAAAATACAGTAATAAGCTTTTTGAGATAATCTGATTTTAATATATTTCTTAAATTTACCTATCGATAATTCTACTGCGTCTAATGGTCGATTGGACGCAGTGGTCAGTTGGACGATTGGTCGATCTCCAAGAAAAAGGCAAAAATATTTTTTGAGTATTTTTAGGTTAGTGTATGCGCCACCGGGATTCGGGTTTGATGCCCGGGTTGGGCTAAGTGTTATTTATGAACAGTTAATTAACATTGTTGTGACATCCTAATCTATCAGTAGAAAATTAATAATCCTTTCATCACGATGGCTAGCCAAAATAAAATTTGACTCAGCCATCGACACGACGAAGAAGAAGAATTAGAAAAATCTTATAATTATTGTAATCACTGACATTTTATCATCGTCATTTTATTACTTATTTGACATGCATCTAATACAATTAATTTATTTGATAAGCTTTTTTTAAAATATAACATTGTAATCTTAAATTGATTTGAATGCCTGTCGAACTAACATTATTGTTTAAATTTTCGTATGCCATTCGGCGAATCATAGAAGAACTTTTTGTAACACTGTAACATCCTTGTAACATATGTTTTACGAAATAAATGAATTGAATTGAACTTTTCCTCAGGATGTGTGAATAAATGTGGGTGTTTTTTACCTCTGCCACACCTTGTCGGTAATCTTGACGTGACAATGCTGAATAAATTCTTTGTTAGGGGTTATTCGTTGTTACCCCTCTGGCAAGGGGCGCTAAGAGTCAAATCATAACCTGTCTGCGGTATTGTACAATTAAAGGGGAGACAAGTCTTGAAATAAATTATTGAAGTAGAAAGTTGAATAGTATGTAAATGTCCCTATTCTCATGTATTAATTAATTTATCGAATAACTGATATAGCCTAAAACAGCATTGAAAAATTGAATTAGCTATCTAGTAAAATACGTACAAAATTAAAAATATGAATAGGGACCCAAATTAAGTATGTATTGAGTTTAATATGGTCACACAAAATTGGCTTTCCTTTGCTTGGCACTTCTTGAAAAACAATAATTTCCAAACAATATCGCCAAGTCGCGAGAACCTCGGTGTTTCGATCAGAGACCAGCGAAAATTAACTCGCCTCCCTGCCAAACGAACCATGAAACTATCATTCCATTGCAAAGACAATGGCTAAAGGTGGTAACAGATTGCTTAATTTCTTAGCGACTGATATTATGTGCGATTAAGAGGACATAGTTCTTATTGCAAATATTTTCTATTGTGGCGACAGGTTATGCAGGTGTATTCTGATTTATAAGTAAGAAGAATATAGATCTTGACTTGAACGGATGTAACTGATTACAAAACGCATCTACAATCAAAATCTGATAATCATGAGCTATAATCGGATTAGATAAATTTCTAGCTCGTTTGATCGCTCGTTTATTGAATCTCTATTAAAATCTCTATAAAACCGAAGCTATACATCTATTTTATTGTTCAACGTACCGAATAACCATTCGACAATTTATTGCAAAAACAGTAAAATCAACACTTTTGGGACCGGTATCAACATAACCAACGATTCGGGCTCGTGCATAAATGTGTTTGCACAATGCCCAAGGATTTTTGAATAATTTGATTGTGCTCCGGTCTGGCGGCCATAATTTTATTGAAACGGCTACGATCAGATAAAATATGTGGCTTTGCAACAATTGACAGATTGTTTGATTCAAGAAAACGACGATGAACGAAAACAAAAAGCATAAAACGTCCGATTGATGTCGGATAATCTGTAAGGGCCTTTTTCAAACGGTATTGCACAATAATGTAATTACTGTAATTAGCTGTAACTTATTGGGGAAACTGTTGAAATAAACAGCCAAGTATTTGAATTGATTGCAAATTATGTAAAATGATTTGCAATTATTTTTATAATTTATTAATAATAATAGCAGCCCTGTATCTTATACATTTTCCCACTGCTGAGCTCGGGCCTCTTCTCATGATGAGAAGGATTAGGCCATAGTCCACCACGCTGGCCAAGTGCGGATTGGTGGACTTTACACGACATCGAGTACTTTTTAGGCACTCTCAGGCAATCTATTAATTACTAAGCTGTAATTCAAGTGCCTTAGTCAATCCACATTTCTGCGTTAAAATTGAGAAAATATATTTTAATATTTTTAGCATCGTCACTAACACTAGGCAAGTGGTAGAAAGTTCAGACTTCGGATTGAACCATTGTTTAGTTCTAAATAAAGAGTATCGGTAATGTGCAATCATGCATTCCTTCACAGTTCACTGCTGGACATACAAACTCTTCCAAGGGTGCCGAATTCTTCACGGCCGATAGGAAACGCGTTCAGCTAAATATAACCCACAAACTGGGACTGTAGACAGTTTTAGAATTGTTATATTCAGATCATACAATGTGCAGTTATGCCCGTGACTAAGACGAAATTAATTTTCTTTTTCTTTAAAAAGCAACTACGGGAATAAGTCCTGTATTGCGGGGGTGTACACAAAGCACACTTAGAGTCGGAACAAATCTTTGCGGGTCACTTAAAGATTTGTCCTTCGTGGGGATCGAACCTACAACACCAGTGCAGTGGAGAGCGGTAAGGCTACCGCTTAAATCACTACACTAACCGTGCACTTCAATCACTCAATTTGGGAGTAATACTTGTAAACGCTTTCGATATAATCAATACATTGCTAATATATTGTTGCCAAACTAACTTTCACCCGTGATAAGTCAATAAACAGTATGCTATATGTTAATCCAAGCCATAAGCTACTTGTGTGTCAAATTTCATCAACATCCGCCCAGTAGTTTTTGCGTGAATCAGTAACAAACATTACTTTTGCAGTAAATGCAAAAGATTGTGTGGAAATTTATTAAAATCAGTATGAAGATAGTTGAAAGCCCGTATATTGGGTACTTTTTATAGATTTATTACACAGACGAAGCCGTGAGCTAAAGCTAGTCATATAGTTGCAAACAGCGTCTCAACAAAACAATACAATATTGCGTAAAAATGATGTCATGTCGGATTGAGCTGCTGTAAATGTATAAACAGTAACGTATAAAATGTTTACAAACAAAGTGAGATTGACCTACAGTGTAGCTCTTCCGGTAACGTAATATGTAATGCATTATACCGTGGAATTAATTAAAGCACGTAATTGTAGTAACTAAATGAAATTTAATATTGATTTGCTTTGTAGCTGAGAGTTGAGACTGCCTTGTTGATCTAGTGACTACAGATAGATAGATAGAAAAAAAATTTATTTGTGCATACAACAAAGGATATATATTTTGTACAAAAGTTTAAATGACAATACATGCACAAAGGGCAGCGCTTAACGCCATTTCTTCCAGGCAACCTTTGGATGGACATTAGTGTAAAAGACGCATACATATACCCACAGATATGGATCTACACATATACCTATGACGCTGGCACAAAAGAGTTAAGAATTTTCGAGTCTAGCAGCATACGAATCCATAGCTGAATTGGTAAAGCACTTGGGGCGTATACCCAGGGGGTGCAGGTTCGTAGAATTACGTCTAAATCTATACGGAAAGGCATCATTTTCTCATTGCAATAGTGTTACAGCTGGTCAATGCGCTGAGATGTCTATAAAACGTTTATACTCGCCGAGTTTAGCAAACGGTCATTATGTATTTTCTTTTCCAATCTACAGTCGCAACACGTTGTTCTGTATATTAATGCTCTCTGATTTATCGCCGGTAAAAGTGAACATTATACTTGTTGATGTGTACCATAAATGGTGAGCGAAAAGTGCAATTCATTTATGGTTTTCTCATTTAAGAGGCCGAATCATGGATTGGTACCGATCATTATGTTAATGTCGTTTTATGTACTCTAACTTCAGGTTAGGATTGTTTCAGCAAAAATGGACTATAGCATACCGAGGGACAGGCAGATTGACAGACTCCAAAATATCCTTTTCTTCTTTTATTGAAGACGACCGGGCAGCGGAGTAGGTAATGTACTAGCCTGCGACGCCGAAGTCGCGGGTTCGATTCCCGCTTAAGACAAATCTTTGTGTGCATGAACATGAGGTTTTGTCTTAGTCTGGGTGTTTCTATATATGATAAGTATGTATTTACAAAAGAAGTATATATATATATATATATATATATATATATATATATATATATATATATATATATATATATATATATATATATATATATATTATTTATATATTCTAAATATTTAATTTTAAGTATTTTGTGGTGCAAATAATTGAAATTATGTTGTATTTGATTCAGTCATTGTAATGGTTTTGTTTCCAACCAACTCTCTGCTCTTGCACCTACCACTTGTCGTCTCTGCATCACCTAAAGGTTGACTGGTAGATAATACCTACGGCATTAAGTCCGCCTATATACCATTTTTGTGCATTAAGTTTTAAAATAAATACATTTAAAAGGACGTATTACCTTAAACATATTACCTTTACCTTCGTTGAATAGCGCAATAAGTTTTAATTCTCCCAAAGTTGCAGCAAAAGCATAGTATTAAAGCAGAAAAAAAATGTTAATTGACTGTGAGTATCGTGCCATGTTCTGCTAGATACATTATCAGCCAGCCGTAATTGTGTCGAGTGATCAAATCAACTGGCCAAGCCAGAAAGTAGGTCGAGGAGTACTACTGGCTTCTTTATTTGACCTAAGATTCTGCGTCATAGAACTAACGCCTATATTACCCAGAACGGTATGGCAGAGGTGTACAACACTCACATTTCACCATGGGATAGGGGGTGAGCCAATCGCCATCCACCGGGCTCAGTTCCAACTTCGTGCTCCTATTGTGAATTTTCTGACGGAAAGTTAACAAATGAAAATTTGCCCGACCCGGGCATTGAATCCGTTAACAGAAAAGTCAACCGTTTACGGTGAATCTAATACTAGATCTAGATATTGTTATTTTCGTCTTGTCCCGGTTCAAAGAGAAATTATATTTCAATCACACCCCGGTTCCGTTTAGGTTGGCACGAACATTATTGATCTTTGCAACAAGATGGTATTAATAATACATTGATACTTACTTAGTTTTGAATAGATTTTCCGAACTGATCTTTCTAGGACCCATAGTTACGTCTTATTCAGTCTACAGACTAAGCCCAGTGGCATATATCATTGCATTTTTTTTTTTATTGTTTTTAGGAAGGCTTACAGTCTAATAACAAAATATGAATATTACAGTTCATAAAATTAAGAAAGATTGCCTTTGAAAAGCCTCCACAGATAAACAGACATTTGGTCTTGCCTACAAGAAAAAGAATTAAAAAAAAAAAATGAACAATGAAGGGGAATAGAAATTAAATTAGCTAAGTGCCATATGCCCTACCTAAGCCACACTTTAAGAGGTACATGATTCAAAAAATAATTAGTCGGCCAATAGCCGCCTTACAGCTGTCGCAGTGGTACAGAAAAGATCAATGTCTAAGACACGTGGAATATTATTAAATTCGTGCGTAGCACGTAAAGCAAACGAATTTCGCCTATAGTTGGTTGTTGCAAAAGGTATATCCAGTAATGGTCGTTGACGAAAACCAGTCTGATTTGTTCGTAGAGAAATATTGGCAATTCAGGACAGTCTATAGTACTATTAGCAATATTGATTAGAAATGAGATATCACTAATATTACGCCTGAGCTCGAGTGGCAGAAAGTGATACCTTTTGCAACGGTGATGGTAATCGTCTGAATATTGCCGAGCCCTGTAATCCAAATAACGTAAGAATTTTTTCTGAACGCCCTCAATGCGAGACCTGTAAGTCTCATATTGAGGGTTCCAGACCTGTGATGCATATTCCAAATGGCTGCGTACGTAGGAACAGTACAATATTTTGACTGGTTTAAGGGACCGGAAACAGGCCGTGGTTCTCAATATAAACCCTAGGGCTTTTGATGCTTTCTTAACTATGGCATCGACGTAAGTCGTAGCCATAGTTAAGAAAGGTTATAAGGAGATGTATCTCCCATAATAAATTTGTTATTTATTTATTTATTTATTTGGCGAATTTATGAAATAAATACCCACGTTTTGTTACTAACATACATTTAAGATTATTGTTTACTAACCCACTATGGATCTTACTTGGTCTGAAATAAAAGTTATTTTATTTTATTTTTTATTTATATATGCAATTTAAACATAACCCTTTGGGTGTCTCTCAGCTTTCTGAGGTTGTGACTTTTGTGGTTTGTATACTATACGTTAAAGATGTCTCAATATAACATAATTTTCCAATAAAAAAAAACTGACTTCAATTACAATAATTTAGACTCTTATGGTTTTCTCATGAGTGCCATTGTCAGAACTGGACCAAATTGAAATGGGACCAAACGGGAAGCACCAGCTTTCAATTAAAAAAAAAAGAATCATTAAAATCGCTTCGCCCATCGCCCAGTCGAAAGTTATAAGGTAACAAACATAAAAAAAGTGCAGACGAATTAAGAACCTCCTCCTTTTTTGAAATCGGTTAAAAAGAGTGCTTTCCTCATCATGTGACGCTGTAGACTTCATTACCGTTGAGATTATTTTTAAAGGACTGTCAAATGTTTTTAAAATCTGGGTGGATACCTGTTATTTGTCTCAATATTTTCTTCACCTTTAACGGATGATAATGATCATATTAATATGTAAATAACTTCGAAAGCATAAAAAGCATCAATGCATAATTTGTTCCTGTTTAGGACCGGAGAAAATTATCCCTCCGTTGACTTCCATTATGAATACGAATCTGAGAAAGGTCATAGCAAACTAAATAAATATAGGTCAACGGAGTTCTACCCAGTTTTCAAACTTTGCTACCATTTAGTTTATCAAAGCTCGTATTTTACATCATTCGACGACCTGATGGCCGAGTTAGTAGTGTACCTGCCTGCGACGCCGAGGTCGCGGGTTCGATTCCCAATTAAGACATATCTTTGTGTGCATGAACATGGGGTTTGTCTGGGTCTAGGTGTTTCTATGTATAATAAGTATGTATTTTCAAATATATTAGTATCAGTTATTCTAGTACCCATTGTAAAAGCTCTGCTTAGTGTGGGACTTGATGGCGTTGTGTGTAAGTTGTGAGATATTTATTATTTTTTTATTTATTTATTCATAATAGCTAGCTGACCCGGCAGACTTCGTACTGCCCAAATCGATAAGTAAAAGACCTAAAATTTTGTATACAATAAATTTAAAACAAACAACAGAAATCCGTAATTAATAAAAAAAATGCTTAGTATGTTATCATATCAATCCTTATAATATAATCTGATAGATGGTTAACAACTTTCATATTTATTCACCTTTTAAACCTTCTCTGGACTAACGAACAGCAATTAATTTTTATATATATAGATGACGAAAACGTGTCTAAATCTATGTCGCGCTCATATACTTACCCTCTAGTAAATTATTGCACCTAAGGAAGTAAATGGTAGCCACTAACACTCGTTAGTTTAGAAAAATCTTATGTACACTCATTATGCCATAATTCACATAAACACTATAAAACGTTATATGAATTACGCGGTTAAAAAGGCGTGAAGAGCGGTAATGGTACAGTCTAATAATCGTGTAAAAAAACAATACTATTACTATTATACAATGGGACACTGACCTCCATACGGCTATTGTCTAAACAATGTTACTGTACCTAATCACTCACTTTTCACTCATTCTTCAACTGCACTTTCCAGAACACAGAAAAAAGAACTTTATTTCCTAGCATTACAGTTGAAACTTCGACGAAGACATTTTCCTGACAGGTCAAGAATTGAGTTCAAGAAAAATGAATTTTCTGCGCGAGTTATAAAGTTTGATTTGCAACGCAGTCTTTTATCAAATTAACTTCAGTTTTTATTAAAGAAAAATTGCTTCTGTGTGAAAATGAATAGAGTTGATAATAGGGTCGAGGATGTTTTCATTTGGACTGAGATCGTTAACGCAGTTAACATTTGTTGCTGTTTGCCTTTGCCATTATGATGGGGTCTTATTGCGAGCGATTGACTCAGATAATTATAATTATTAGTAGTAGCCATGTGGTGGGCTCATTAATGGCGTTACAATTCCCAATCCCTGTTATTTTTCGAGGAGATTCTGTAATGTATTTTAAAATACTAGAGACCAGCTTATGCATGTTTTATACATAAAAATCTTGGTTATGAATCATATTTAAAAAACCGCATTAAAATGTATGGCAATGGCATAGACAGCGGGAATCGGCTTTGTTTTAAACAACTTCTTATAAAGGAGTTCATAAATATATATTTTTTTAATATGTTTGTTCTCCGATTATTCGAAGAGGCCTGGACCTAATTGAGAAATTGTTTTTTTTTTGTCTGAAAGAGTATACTTGTCATGGTGGTCCCATGACAAGTATACATGGCTCACCTGCTTTCGTGCCCGTTGTCTCCCTCTACATGTACCCGTGAAGACCTAATGCAAACCACAATCAAGGGAGTAGAAGTTGCTACCTACTGTGCAAAAACTATATAATTAAAAATGAGAAACCATAATGCCATTGATACGTAAGAAGAAGATGGTGGTCCCATTTTCATCAGGTAAATGTCGATGTCGAGGCGAAACGTTGAATGTTACATAAGTATCTCTTACTTTTGAGTGCATTTTATTTAATTAAAGTCGGTTTTTTTTTTTGTAAAATTATTTATTTATACTATGTGATGATAGTAATGTGGCGGTATCCGCACATAATAAAAATGACACTTGACACACACGTGACATATGTCTACGAGTGCTGAATCGCGATAACGAAATGTTCACAGCAAGTGACTATATATACCACTTCCAATACGCTACCGTTGGACAGCTGTCCGCCAGGCAATACCACCGAGCCTGGTCGGAGGATCCTCCCTTCGTGGTGGAGGAACATCACACCCTGTTCCTCTACAGTAATGATCTTCGGAGCAAAGGACTTACTCGTGGCTATGTCGCCACATGGTCAGATCATACCGGTTGTCTTTGAAGATCCATGATAGTCGTGTAGTGGTAGAGGCTCGTGAGTATGACAACTAGTCTAATAAAGAATGTCGTATCACCTCTTACTGAGTTGTATTGAATAGGTTTAAAGATCTTTATCTTCTATATATATAAAAATGAAACCCGTTTTCCGTTGTCACGGCATCACGCGGGATTGGCTGAACCGATTTCGCTGATTCTTTTTATGTTGTGTTTGTTATAGTCAGGAGATGGTTCTTATGAAATAAAAGACTAGGCAACTTGCGTGGAAAATGATAAAATTTAAGAATACTTAACCACTATATTAAATTTTCTAATGATTTTCTAACGTAATCTTAGCGCTTTTGACAGTATGAACTTTTTGAATGTACTTTATGGGGTTTGACATTGACAGAAGGCGTGCTGCAAATATCGTCACAGATAATGTATGCATAGTTAGGACAGGACAACGTCTGTCGGGTCAGCTTGTTCTCAATAAAAACATAAGTCACTTACTTGAGAACAATGAATTTATATTATAATAAGAATCTTAAGAAAAATCTTGAAAATAAATCCCTTATTTTGCGATGTATTGTTAAAATATCCTTTTCAAACCACAAGACCTTTGTTCAGTGCTATGACGTAAATATCGTAGCCTTTTTGTAACAGTTTGTGTGGGAGAAGAGTGGGTGTGTACAATACTGACAGCTAAATTCGTTCTCGGTGTTTGATCTACCCACACTTTAGAAATAAGGTTGGTTAAATACTCACAAGTCCCGTGTTCCCGTCGCTGTAGTTTTGAAATTCTGAGAAAAAATATTAATGTTAAAATTTGTATGGACTGCCTTAATGGTCTAGTGGTTAGATTCCCGGTCTCGGGTTTGATTCTCGGGTCGGGCTACGTATTATTTGAGAACTGTTAGGAAATTCACAATAGCAGCACGGAGTTAGAATTGTACCCAGTAGATGGCGATAACATAATAGGTGAAATGTGGGTGTTGTAAACCTCTGCCACACCCTTCTGGGTGATAAAGGCGTGATGATATGTTATGATGTTGTCGTCAGAATCAGCGAAAATAAAGAAATGTTTACTCGAATGGAACGCGAAGATTATAAATCGAATCAAATGGCATGGTATTATCAGAACTTTTGTATTATCTTAATTAAATTTTTAATTAAATTATTATTAATTTTTATTTATTAATAAATTTTATTAACCTTAATTTTTAATTAAATTCTTAATTTTTAATTAATTTTGTATTATGGTATTATCAGTATTTATTATCAGAAATTTTGCGTTATCTATTGATACTGAAATCAACGCCCAAAGATTTTAAAGCTTAGAAAAAATGGAGTGTTAAGTAAGCACTTGCAGACAAATGGGTTTTAACATACTTATCGTATAAGTTACGTTAATACCGATATTATATTTTTTGGTTCTTTCTAGCAACATTTAAATCAATATTTACGCTAACAACGTGATAATCCCAGAAAAACGAACGAACAATATGAGTGTAAAAAATATCATCAATTTTTTTAAGTAAAAAAACTTTTTAAATGGGGCAAAACAAAATGAAATAAACGTTCCCTTAAAACCTTACACGTGCAAAGCTTCCTCAATAATCCTTCGCAAGTACATACTTGTTTACTTTATTTCTACGTATATTTTCCTCAAGCTTGGCACTGTATTTCAGTTACGGGAAATCCTTTTGAATTCAAAATTAACAAGCTAACTTTTTTTTTCTTTTTTTTATTCTCTTAAGTTTTCATGTTATAAAAAATATGTTTAAATAAAGTATTTTCTATCTATCTACTAGCTGACCCGGCAAACGTTGTTTTGCCATATACATTATTTCTAGGTAATTTCTATTGTAGACAAAAAATAACTGGCTTATTGTGTGTAAGGATACCAGGTATATGCGTGATATAGGCATGGTTATTTATTAAAATTACATATCACTAATTAATTACGACAGTAACAAATTTTAAAAATCTTACATTGGTAACACTAAGCATATATCAGGAATAAACTTTAATAATAATAAAAAAAATAGCCATAAGAGTAATTTTAATCGAAATAGAGTGAACAACATTTACAAAAAAGACGATAATTGATCAGTTATCGAGCAGGATTAAAATGATTTAATTACTAAAATGGCTATTAAAAATTGGGGTTGGTGATAAAAGGATAAAAATTTAGGGTTGTATGTATTTTTAATGCCACATTATAAAAAAATAAAAACAAAAAATGTTGTCCAAAAAAAAATGTTAAGGGTGAACAACCCTTATCTCTTAGGGATATGAAAAATAGATAGTAGCCGATTCTCAGACCTACTGAATCAGTAAAGCCGTTTCGGAGGAGTAAGGTAACTAACATTGTGACACGAGAATTTTATATATAAGATATTACATCACGCTTATATTACCCAGCAGGGTGCGGCAGAGGTGTACAACACCCACATTTCACCTGTTATGTTTAGTACAAAATTAATAATATTATTATAGGTAAGTGAGATCACCTTAGAAATAAATGACCATTCATTGTTTTTTTACGTCGTTAGATAGGTAAAATCGGCAAAACTAGATAGGCATAGTGACATTAGTGACTGATCCATAGATTGTAAAATATAGGATACCTTATCAAAATATAGGTAAACATAAACCAAATGCAAGATTTTTAGTTACATACTATAAATATAACTCATTTTATGATCATTCAATGTTTCGATAATCATTAAATGGGCGAGTCCATTTTTGAAGTACGAAAGTTTTAAAATATAATTTCAGCATTAATTAAAGTTGCAACTTTTGTAATAAAACCATTTTCATAATTGCAATATATCGTTTAGCTATCAAACAAATATAAAACAAAATTCATAACTTCACAACAAAATACGTAAACGTGACGTCACGCTTATTTAGCCGTTTGTTTACGGCGTTTGGGCGAGTCTATTATGTGAATTTAATCTATTGTGTGTTATCTCAGGCAGTGTATGTGTTAACAAAATTATTCTTGGAATGATGTTTCTAATAATGAAAGGTAATTCAATTGCATATAAAAAATATATTTACAAATTAGACAAGTCTCACGTTTGTGCCAGTATAGTGTAATGACAAAATTAATAAAACCCTTTCCCTCTATACCCTTACCAAATTCGCCTGTAAAAATAAAGCAACAGAGTGGTTACTGACTCAAGACTATGAGATGACTGAGTCACTTATAATTGTTATAAAATAGATATTTACAAATAAAATTATTAACACTTCCAACCACTCTAACAATTACACCACACTCACATACCCACATACATACGCCTTCCAACACGTACCACGCTTATACCTTTATCCTAACCCTAACGATACCACGAAAATTATAACACTTTTTACTACCATGCTACAGATATTTGTATTGTTTTGAGAATTGTAAGCCAGGGTGGTCAACTGGTGACCTGAAATACAAGCCTCGGCTTAGCTTGGGCACCAGTCTCCCACAATAACGAATGTTACTGTACCTTATCTTAGCAAATGACTTTCTGTAATTAATTTTTGTCGTGGTGAGAAAATAAATATATTATTATTGTCTATTGTCAATGACTAGTGCGCCCCGATCAGGCACTAGCTTTGTCGACTGTACTGACGGCTATCGACCTGTACATTTCCAGTGTAAGATGGTCTCGAGTTATAAAGGCTTTCCCCTGCAATACGAGACGAGCGAATAGGTCGATGTGTTGCCGTCTGTACTTATGCCTCTGCATATTTAAACGAGCAAATTAGAATAACTGAATTTCGTCTGAAGGCCAGACTATATATCTAAAGTAGGTTTAGATCTAGAATCGGATTAGTATTGAGCTTTATGCAGATGAACACATTATCAAAAGCAGAGCACACTAACAAAACAGAGTGCATTTATTCAACGTCTGGACTGATCTATATGGACTGATTTGAGAAATTATTTTTAACACGCTTATATTAGTTTCACCTGTATGTATGTATGTATGTAACCGACTCCTTTGGACTTGATTTTGACCCACTTTGAACGGACAGATTTCATTAAAATTTTGCATACATATCAAAGATGACAATGCAATAATTCGAAATTTTTTTTTTTTTTTCTCTTATAAATAAACCAAACTAAAAAGTAGAAAATAAATAGATAATAGTTAATAAAACTAAAAAACACGCTTTTAAAGTACTTCTAACTAAAAAGTGAAAATTAATTCCTAATATAAGCTGAAAATGGTAATGAACAAAAAATACTAGTATTATTGTGAAAAAGCGTAGGTTGCTCGATAGACGAAAAATATGGCACAGAGCGCCCCACGCTTTTTTTTAAACTATTATTTATTTGTCTGAAAGATGTCTTGTGGTCCCATCCCATGCTCATCAGGTCATAGGATCTGCTGATAGGATCCTAGAGATATCGAGAGCAACTCTTAATTTTTAAAGGCTGATGCTGGAAGGTATAACTCCTCAACAGTTAAGAGTACGGGAATAATTCTTTAAGGTATTGTTTCAAGTTATACACAGATGAGGCGAGACGTTGAATATTACTTGAGAATTTTTAATGATGTTTTAGTAATTGATGTCAATTTATTTAATTTTCTCAATCGACGACCGGATGGCGGAGTGGGTAGTGTACCTGCCTGCGACGCCGAGGTCGTAAGTTCGATTCCCACTTAAGACAAATCTTTGTGTGCACGAACATGGGGGTGTGTCTTAGTCTGGGTGTTTCTATGTATAATATGTATGTATTTACAAAAGAAAAGTATATATGTATTAGTATCAGTTATTCTAGTACCCATAGTACAAGCTTTGCTTAGTTTGGGACTAGATGGCGTTGTGTGTGAGTTGTGAAATATTTATTTATTATATTTATTTTTGTCAAAATCTGTCAATTCCTTTAAACGCCGCATGCCGTGCCAAAGCAATAGACACATGCATTTATCCAATCAGCCTGATAGCTATGTTCTCTGTGGCATGCTCTATTTACTGTGAATGGAGCTCTATGCGCGATGACGTGTCGTGGCCGATGTCCGATAGTCCCGCATCCTGACAGAGATCGATTCTAATAAATTGATTGACTCCGTTTCTACTTGTCTTTAACTGTCTTTAAGTGTTAAGATTGAACTTAGAGTTCCGTTTACAGAGAAGCTTGGAGTGACATCTATCTATTCTATTTATATCATAAACTAAGTGCTACCGTGACTGCATCAGCAGCGTACCTTCACGGTAGATATTCCACCAATACGCACTAAGCGTTTAGCCTCTACATTTCTTATGCGAACTGCCAAAGAATGGAACGCCTTGCCCGAGTCTGTGTTTCCGCATGAGTACAACTTGGATCTCTTCAAAGCAAGAGTTAATAGGTATCTCATAACAGCGTGCTCCACCGTTGACCGCATCATCACTTACTCAAGCTCTTCCAGTGGAGTTTTTTGAGAATATTTCATTTCTGTTTCTCCGCTCCGTAGTCGTAGCTTGATGTTATCAGCCTTCCTCAATAAATGGGTTATCTAATTTTTATTTTGATTTTATCTAATTTTGAAATCATGCCATAATGTCAATTTTAAAATGCGTATGTTTAGTATTTAATTTAACAGATTTATCCGCAACCAAAATTTGAAAGTCGCAAGGTAGAATGTACGGAAGAACTTTATTGTACCTGAACAAATAAAGAATATTATCTTATCTTATCTAAAACAAAAATTATACTTTAATTCAAACGGGTAGTTCCTAAGAATAGCGCATTTAACCAAAAAAACGTTTCATCTTGTTAATATTTTTTTTTGTTAGACTATCAAACACAAAAATAATGAGAAATAATAAGTGAAGCTTCAAAATTTATACTTTATCGTCAAAATTACTAACTCAGCCACGGGTTAGGTTAGGTTAGGTTGCTGACTTAGTAATTTAGAAGGCAACATACATTTTTGGGGGCGAATAATGGTATTAAAAAGAAGCCTGTTTAAATAGCACCCAAAAATAATTATTAGATTCGGCCAGTAGTTCTCGAGATTAGCGCTATCAAACGAAAAAAAACAAACTTTCGCCCGCGGTTTCGTCTGCTTGGTAGGTACAGTGGGCCAACGAGTTAGCTATGCAGGGCAAAAACTTCTATGTCATAGTAAAAACTTACTACACCAGTTATGGATAAGTGAGTTATTTATCTAAATAGTGGGTATATTAGGTACTCTTATTAAATACGTAATTCACACATGCATATCTATTGCAGTCAGTTTTCACTATGGCGTAGAAGTTTTTGCCCTGCATACCTAATTGCTTGGCCCACTGTACATCGATTAAATGTAGCCTATGTTAAGCGCCTTGTAGTCAGTTACCTGCATCTAAAATTTTATTAAAATCGGACCAGCTATTTATAAGATTAGCCGATACGAACAGACATGTTATGTTTAAACAAAAACTTGTTATGTTTATTTCCCATGAAATGAGCCTATCGCCATCCCCCAGGTCTAAGTTTCGATTCCAACTCCGTGCTGCTATTGTGAATTTCCTGACGGAAAGTGTGAATTTTATGAGGGCAAGTTTACAAATAACGCTTTGCTCGACCCGGGCAATGTACCTTAGACCTCGCGGTGATAGTAAATAAAATGAAAATGTATCCTATATTGCTCGGTATTTTAAGAGTTGTGTTGTGTTGTTTGTGTAGTTATTATTATAATGTCATTAATTTTATTTTAATTTATGTAATTAATATTAGAACACGAATTTTATAATGTTATAAACCCATTTAATGTAATTATGATTGTTAATATTAATTTTAATCATTAATGAAATAACACTAACATTTCATTTTTATTTTTTGTTTTATGTCATGTCATTAATATGATAAAATGTTTATGGCTCTGGAAATAATTAATTTAAGAACTTAATGTTCCACGCTTTAAGACAATAAAATATAATATTATATTATATTCTATTCTATAGGCGTATACGCTAACCACTAGACAATCGAGGCAGTTGATATGACAAGATAAATTCAACGATATCTTTTTAACCGCTAGTTTGAATATAACTCACCCGCTAATCCGCCTGCCATGGTGTGATAAATGGTACCCATCGAAATATCCATTTCATTTAGAGACAAATTCTCATCTACTATTTTTATAACGACGAGACAACCCACTATAATTCCTTAGCGGATTTAGGAATGTTGGCTTTATAATTTTAGTTACGGAAACCTCGTGTATCGATAAAAAGTATAAGTTTATGATCTTTGGACCAAGTTTACTGGGATTCGATTCAGGTTTGATTACCGGTTCTGGCAAAAGTGGTATTTGTATTTTTTCCTTTAGGAAATTCTCGATAGCAGCACGGATTTGAGATTTACCCGTCGAGATATCCACTTCATATTTGTGGAAAAAGTTCTTTTTTCTACTATTTTTATAACTACGAGACAACCTACTATAACTCCTTAGTGGATTTTTGGAATGTTGTTTCTAATGTCCGCTTTATAATTTTAGTTACGGAAGCCTCGTGTAGTTCGTGTATCGATAAAAGTCTAAGTTTGTGATCTGAGGTTTAAGTTTACTGGGACTCGATTCAGGTTCGATTCCCAGTCCAGGAAAAAGTGTTATTTGTAATTTTTCCGTCAGAAAATTTACGAAAGCAGCACGGAATTGGAATTGAGCCCGGTGACCTAAACATAACATAACGTCTTTAGTAAATGTGGGTTATCACCCACACTTCACCTGCTACCAAACTATTTTCCGTGTACTAAAGACGTGATGTTATGTTATGTTTATGATCTCACGAGGCTAACATTACACACATACCTTGATCATAGTAACGGTACCAGGATTGCCTCCTTTAAATATCAAGCTATTCATTTCCAATATAAGCCGGTCTCCCATTACACGGGCACATTACAATACGAGACCATCCAACGCCGTGCTGCTATTGTAAATTTCTTGACGGAAAGGTCACAAATAACACTTTGCCTGACCCAGAAATCGAACCCGTGATCTTTCGGTGAGAGGCGCATTCGCTAACCACAAAACCATCGAGACAGTTTTCTATTTCTTATTTGATACTAAACATATTTCACAACAAAGATCCCTCTAGGAATTTCAATTTAGATGGTGCCTATCTGTTATTAATAAAGAGTATTCTTGGAGTGTTTCGATATGAGTGACCGACCGTCTATTAATATCTTCCTCTTAGTCATACTATATGCATAGTACAAACGTAGAATAGAAATGTAATATGTACAGGAACAGGGTGTGATGTTCCTCCACCACAAAGGGAGGATCCTTCGACCAGGCTCGGTGGTATTGCCTGGCGGACAGCTGTCCAACGGTAGTGTATTGGAAGTGGTATATAATAATATAGTCACTTGCTGTCTTTGATAAATCTTGCTGTGAACATTTCGTTATCGCGATTCAGCACTCGTCGACATATGTCACGTGTTATTTATTATGTGCGGATACCGCCACATAATAAATAGTGTGATAATGTCTCTTTGTATAGCTGCGTATTTATTTTCTTACTACTCATTTAAAAGTCAAATATTTCGAGGAAATTTTCCATCTCTGCAGACATATTTTCTACGAAAAGATAATGCTATGTACAACAACGGGCATTCCGTAGCAGAAACTAATGTCTTGGCTCTAAGAAATGCTTTAACTTTTAATTTCTTTGTTACAGTTCCGTCCTCGCCACAAAACCTGACAGCTAACACCGTAACCACCGAAGAAGTCCACCTATCATGGGCCCCGCCACTCACCTTCACCCGGCGCACACTTCCTATCATAGACCTCGATCCTAAGGGTCAGACCACCAAACCAGACCCTGAACTAGTCAACAGCAAGAAGCTAGAACCTCAATCCGACGAACCAGTCAATGAGATCTACAAACAAGAGACTATAGACTCAATAGTTCCAGAAGGTTTGAAAGACGAATATACGTCTTACTACAGATATAAGAATGACAAACAAAAATACAACGATGAATACTCGTCGCACATACTCCTTGATGACTTTAGGAGTAAAAGAGATATCCATAAAACAACACACAGGCATAGAAAGAGACGACAGGATAACTCCACGCATGCAGAGAAAAGTCTGGAAGAGTTGGAGACGCATCAAGCGTTTGAGCTTCCGAAAGAAGTTGTGAAGAAATCTTATGGGCAAAGCAAACATGTCACTACTCAGGTGGCGTATGTTCTATATTACGAGCAAGGAGTACCGAGATCAGATGTAGTGATCGTCACTGGTGTCCAAAAGTCTTATGATGTAAAGAAAAAGAATGTGTTTCCAAGTGACTTGGGAATGGAGGACTACAAAGGGGTCACCAAGAATCTGACGCTGTTGAACACTTCCGGGAAGGTGACGAAAGTCGTCGGGTTCCGCTTGAGGAATTTGAGTGAGTATTATGGTTTTGAATTGTCTATTTTTTACGTAATCGACTGAGTAATGGGGTTAGTGAAAGTGGAATAAGATAAGCCTGTCGTAAATTATTTTCATGGATTTTTATCTGCGGTCGCAACGGCTTAGAGTTTAAGATGCCTGAACCAATTATCAACGTCTTGCCACTAACAGCGTTCGTCAATGTTTTACTTCATACTTGAATAGCTTCCTTTCGCGGCTCCGTCCACGTGGTAAGTTGATAAATAGTAGCCTATTATTATACTTAAACTATTTCACACCAATTTTCATTAAGATCGCTCTAGTATATTCGAATATTTTGTGTACAAACAAACAAACAAAATAATATTGCCTCTTTATAAAAATAATAGTTAAAAAAACTAAAAAACACGCTTTATATAGGAAACCAAACTAAAATATAGGAAATAATATTTAATAATTTTGAATTAAGAATAGTGTATTATTTTTTATATTTTTTTTTCTTATTTACACTATTATTCATTTAAATTCATTAGATTTTTTTACACTATTCTAAATTCAAAATTATTAAAATTTATTTTTTATTTTTTAGTTTGGTTTTCTATATAAAGCGTGTTTTTTAGTTTTTTTGTAACTATTATTTGTTTTCTACTTTTTAGTTTGGTTTATTTTTAAGAGCATTTTTTTCAATTTTTTAAACTGTTATTTAAACTAATTTACTATCATTTCCGTGATAACTCTAAGTAACTGTAATTATTTTTCAAATTAATAACGCATACGTAGTTCTCGCACTAGCGCTATCTCTGTTACTCTCATGCAAAGGATGCGGAAAGAAATTGATGAATCCTGGCGAATCTAATCAGGATAATGGGATAATTTAATCGAATTATTGCATTGTCATCGGTCTTTGACAGGTGTGCAAAATTTGAATAAAATTTGAACGTTTAAAGTGGGTCAAAATAGCGTCCAAAGGAGTCGGTTACATACAAACGTACAAACAAACATACAAGTGAAGCTAATATAAAGCGTGTAAATATATTATCATACTTGCTAACTTCAAGACTTAGTTTTATTATGGTCAGTGGTTCATATGATCTCGTCGAATGAACGTGTATTCAATTTAGTAGTCGTAGGTATTAGCGACAGACGCTGGTATAATTACAGCAATGAATACCTTTAGTAGAACATCTTAATTGTCTAGATTAGTAATCGCTTTTTGTCCTCTGATGGACAGTGTCAAATCTTGACAACTGCGTACGGTTATTTGAATTTATTATTATTTTTTCATCTGATTCTCATGAGGTCACGATCTGATCATAGGATCCTAGAGATATCGGGGAACCATCAAATTTTAAAGGCTTCTATATTGTTGTTCGTATATTACCTAAAACTACTCGGATGCATCTAGCAGTCAGTATTTCATGTTGCTGAGCTGATGCTGGAAGGTACAAATCCTCAATGGTTAGAAGCACGGGGATAATTCTTAAAATATAGGCTGTACATTGACCTAAAGGTCGTTTACCGTATTCTTTCAAGTTATACACAGATGTGGCGAGACATTGAATATTACTTAAGTATTGCTTACTTTTTACTGCATTTTTCGTAATTGACGTCGGTTTTTTTTTGGAAAATTATGTAAAGTTTGTGTTCATAAAGAGTTAAAACTCCTTACATTTAAAAAAAAATTAAATGTCAATTAAATAATGATATAATTTTCCAATAAAAAAACCGACTTCAATTACTAATAATGCTTATAAAATGAAAACTACTAGACCAAACTGAAAGAATTTTTTATGGGAAAGCAGCCAATTCGCGTCGAACAAAAAAGAATCACGCGAATCGGTTCATTAACCGCGACGTAATCGATGTACATAAGTAAGTACATAGAAAAAAAACATACCGGTCGATTTGAGAACCTCCTCCGTTTTGGGAAGTTGGTTAAAAAGTGTAACAATTTTTAAAGTGACGCTTTAATTACGTTACTCCAGGCGCGTCACGCTCTACGTGAGCACATGTACACATGACTATATGTAAAGCTATACATTTCCAGTATTAGTTGGTCTCGCATTGCATGGCAATCCTATACAATGAGAGTACACCTTATTCTGCAAATGTATAGCTTCATGTGTAGGGTGTACCTGTATGTTAATATATACAGATGCAATAGATACAGGCTCAAGGCGGTAATGAATGACCGCGCGTTTCAAGGACACGGAGATACCTTGTGTAAGTTATATTTTGTACTTTAAGATTGACGATTCTTTGTTCATTTTTACAGCTTTTCGATGCGCGTAATAAGAGAGCACAGCGATAGGGAATATTGGGTTTAGCGACTTTCTATGAAAATCTCAGCAAAAGGTTTTTAACACACTAAAGTGAGATACAGTCAGCAACAGAAGTAGCTAAGCTTTTTGAGAAACCACTAATTTCTAATGTAAATAAATGTGTCCAGAAAAGAAGTTTTGGCTGGACACATTTGTCTTAATAAAAAATGCTGTTATTTTTTATCTATCCTCGTTCGATTTTCCAGCCAAATGCTAGGTACAGGTCGCGCGGTGGTTTATGATCGCTCGGCAAAAGTGGAAAGGGATGCGCAGTGTTCAATTTTAAGGTCTATTTGAAGGCGTGCGGAGTAAGGGGGGCGGGTGTGCGCCGACGGCGAGCGATCTTAAACCATCGCGCGACCTATACCGTTTAAAAAAAATGGGTTGGATAATGTTTTTGCTAGATATTGAAACTGAGTAAAGCCGGAGCAAGGAGACCGACTCCAGGTACTTTATAGAAAGAAAGAAAGAAAGAAAAGAAAGAAAAATCATTTATTCTGGCATAATTGCGTCTAAAACTAAAAGAAATGATAACAAAATAAAAACATTGTTTAATATGCCGGAAATGATACGCATCTCAGCACAATACTGCAGCGCTAAAAGCACCGCAGCGCTGATAATTCTGATGCGCCCAGTGAGTAGGGATCAGTGTGACAACAGAAAAAAAAATTACATATTATAATATTTTGTGTCACAAACAAAATATACCCTTAAACCACTAACTAAATCAAATTTCATAAATAAGAAACAACTACACCTATATAATAATAAAGCATTACTTACATTAGCAAACTTATATTTAAAATTAATAGATATCTACATTATTTAAAATGTAAAACATGGAACGCACCCATACGCTTTTGACATTTGTAAATAGTAAACAATGAAATTCCGGGAAGAGAATAGATATAAGATTTATGTGATACGAGACAAAATAACATGACCGTTTATGTTTCCAGAGCCCTTCACACCATACAAGATCTGGGTGCGTGCTTTCTACAACTTCTCATTAGACGGCGTGAAGTCGTCCGACTTGCTGGACCGTCTCGGCCCGCAGTCCGAGCCGCTGTACGTGCTGACTGACGTCAGACCGCCGTCCGCGCCGATCATACTCAATCTGACTTGTGATCAACCGAAACGTGAGTATGATGCTATTAAAACCGACGTGAGGTGAAGACATTATTGAGAATACGGGTTACTCTTGTTATTTTAGTAGGGATATGCCGACTAGATTAGATTCTGATTAGCAACAACAAAGCATCTTCCACCCTCCACTACCCTCACCCCCCCTGCAACATCAAGCCGTGCGAGACGTCGCGCGACGGCGACGAAACGCGATTAATCGCCCAGTCGATGAATCTACATGATAGATTCGAAACTAGTCGGCATATCCCGGCTAAAATAACGTGAGTAACCCGTATTCTCAATAATATTGTTGCTAGTTATGAATAGTGCGGCTTTTGATTGAAATCACGTATATGAAGCCTTATTGTATCCGAAGGAATGGAATTGTAGGTCTAAAACCTACACGAAATAGGTATGAGTACGTATCGGTCAGATCAGAAAAGTCTTTATGAAAATTTCAAGAAGATTGAACATGATTTAGATTTTTTACATAAGACAGAACGCCAGAAGCAATTACACTATCCAATGGCCCCAATGACAAGGCCAAATATACACATTCACTCACATAAGCACACCCAGTCTTACAATAAAACTTTGCGAATCGCACAAAGATTAGTCCCATGTGGGTATCGAACCCACAACACCAGTGCCGTGGAAAGCGGCGAGGCGACCGCTTAATCCACTACACCACACGTGCAGACATGTTGAGAGATCGCTGTCTAATTCAGTTGCACTAAATTTGATGTGACATTTTTTTGACCCAGATCTCTCATCAGTATCTTTATTTGAGCAAAAGCTTAAAATAAGAATAATATTTATTTTCCAGAATATGGTGGTTTACAGGTGTTAAATAAATTTATCAGCATATACTGCTATATTAGGCGTGTAAATTTTAAGTTTACATAAAAATACACAACATTGTCATTACATCAAATTATGAAACACAATATCAAATTCATAATAAAATTAAGTGTTACACAACTAAGATACAAATAAAAATACAAACAAATTGAAGTTGAACACACATTACCACATTATAGTTTTTTACTATTATTTTATACCATCTTTTAATTTCTTTTCAGGTACCCTGTACCTCCAATGGCGTCAACCCCTAGAATACAACAACTCCTTAGACCAGTATGTGGTGACTCTTCGCAAGATACCTGAACAGCAGCCACGGACCAGACTCACATTACCCACCAATAAGAACGATATTGAAACCACCATCAGTGTTGTAAGTATTAAATAAAGTACGCATTTCCTCTCCTCTCCGCTTTGGTAATATATATTAGCAGCTCTGTATATAATAAGTATTTAATTTTTATAATATCCCACTGCTGAACTCGGGCCTCTTCTCATGATGAGAAGGGTTAGGCCATAGTCCACCACGCTGGCCAAGTGCGGACCAACATTTTGGTTACGAGGCCTTCTGACAGTGACTTAAGTTATTAGACTAGTTTAATTTAATATCCAATATGTATAAGTTTCTCGAAGCAAACCAAGCGAGCAAGCGAACCAAGGTTACCGACATAGCTCAGCGAGTCGCTAAGCTGAAGTGGCAATGGGCCGGACACATAGCTCGAAGGACAGATGGCCGTTGGGGCAAGTCCTAGAGTGGCGGCCACGAACTGGCAAACGCAGCGTGGGACGGCCTCCCGCTAGATGGACGGACGATCTTGTCAAGATCGCGGGGAGTCGTTGGTATCAGACGGCTAAGAACCGCACGATGTGGAATTCAATTGGTGAGGCCTATGTCCTGCAGTGGACGTCCCTCGGCTGATAATGATGATGATGATGATAAGTTTCTCTTAATAAAGACTGTACATTGTACGAAAACACCTGTAGTATACCAGGAAAAGATCGAATTATCAGGCCCTGATATAATGAATTGGCTGCATTTTCCGCCAATTTGTTAATTTGCCCATTTAGAACAGGATAAAATTAGTATTAAAACCATATTAATAAATATAATTTAAAACTGTCCATTACCTTTATTTTTTTTCTTGAATTGCCAATTAAATTTATTGCATGCTATCTTTTGTAAATATGGGATGTGGCAAATTTATTTTTTCATTTCAAATAAAGTTAATTTATTCGTAGCTCAATAGTAAATTAGTTGGACTTGCGATCATACATTACAGGCTAGATGTTATTGGAGCCGAGGGTAAGAATCTTGTCTATATATATAAAAATTATTCCCTATTTCTCCTGGTCACGACATCACGCGTGAACAGCTGGACTGAAATCGCTGATTCTTTCTGTTGTGTTTGTTTTTGTTAGAAGAACCATCTCTCTCTCTGGTCGGTCCCCCATCGCTGAGGATCGTGGTCATCAGTAGACGTGGATTGCCCGCGTTATAGGTTAATCCAAAAGAAGTTTAGGCGTGAAAACGTAACATGCAGAGTTACTTTCTCATTAATAATAATTATATTAGTATTGATATGCCCTTTTTACTCAACAATGCGTTATTTGTTCTAGGAAGTGGAACTGTGGAACGTAACGCGGTACGAAGTGAAAATCTACGCTGTTACGCAATCCGTCGCCAAGGAAGGCGGTCTGGTCAACGGCGTGGAATCGCCGCCTGAGGTCAGTACATGTATTAGAGACCATTCAAGAGGAGGCATCAGGTCTTTGCTTTGCTTATTATTGAAGACATGAGCAACGGGAAACTGAACACATTTGCTGACAAGAGGGGTTGATAGTAACATAAAATAAACTTGTTTGAGCATGGAGCATGATTCTTGTTTTCTCTGGAATGTACACGTCCACATCTATCTTGTCAAATAAAATGTTGGGTGACCTACGACACAGGTTTTCCTAGTGTAGGCATCCACTTAACAACACACAATTGTAATATGTATACTATTCTAGATATTAAGTCATTGGTTATCTTGATATGTAAAAGAAATTTTGTATGCACCTAATTTGAAATAAATTGATTTGATTTGATTTGAAGTATACATCTGTGATAAAATTTGCCGAGGTAATAAGGTATAAAGGTGGACGGCCCTTTGTAAGCTTATGTTTATTTATAACGTTTGTACTAAAACTGATTCGTTGGTTTAGTATTTTAGTGTATAATGCCTGAGTTGGGCAATTATTGACGGCAGTTTTTATGAGTAAAATGGTGTCTGAATCAATCTACCTACCTAGCCTATTACCAATTACATTGGAGTTGGCTTCTAGTCTAACGCTACCACCCAGACCTGATGTCTGGATCAATGAGTGCACGGCTGGCGTTTTGGTAAAAGCGCTCGCCTTGCCGCCGCGCTGCGTTATCCCCACACGGGACAAATCTTTGTGTGATCCGCAATGATTTGTTTTGACTCTGGGTGTGCTCTGTGTGTTTGAAATGTACGTTTGTGTACACCTCCGCGAAAGGCTTACCTTGTGTTTTTGTATTTTACCTCTCGTGTCGGATAGCCGACAAACCCTTCTGGGTACTACAAGCTTGTTGTTATATCTTTTACATAGAGTTTTCTTATATTTCTAGGAAGTATCGAGTGAGCTGTGCTTCGTGCACTCCATGGCAATGTCTCCGGGCGAAGGTCCCGTGTCCGTGGGGGGGAGGGGGTTTAGCACGGCCGCGTTGCTGGCTGTGTGCCCGCTTGCGTTACTGGCGGCTGTGGCTGTTGCTCTGTTGTATTGGAGGTGATTTATAGATACATGTTATAATTCTTTTTTGATGACGGATCCCTAAATGCTGGCGGGGGAGGGGGAGTGTCATCCCACAAAGGGCTCGGGAATCATTGCTGACAGGAGGTCTGAGCGCCGGGAATGGTAGTTATTTCAGGCGGATTCCCTATAGAAGCTTTGCAGTAGCAGGGCTCCAAAGAACATACTTTGGGAATGGCTGTTATTAGTAAAACATATTATTATTCAGATTGAAAATAATCCTGTGGAAAACAACTTATCAGTCTAATTTTCGACTATTATCGATTGTAATGTATAGAAGGATTTTAGTCGGCGCTAAGTTTTTTGTACGCCAAAACAACACGCCTTTATTTAAAAAGTATAAAACGCTTTACAGTATACAGTTTTTTCTTAGGTGCAGATCTCGTTTAAGCAAATGCATAAGCGCCGCCTACAACTATTTGGAAGAAGGTGGTGAAAGGGCGGCTCGAGCACCTCTCAACTCTTATAAAAAACCTGGTAAGTTAATCTGTTTTTGTAATGGATTTGAGTTAACTATAATATTAGATAAGGCCTGATTAACTGTATTTCTCCTATCTTTTATAGTATTTATATATATAATTGTATATTTATATATTATTATATATTTATTTTAGTAGGTATATATAAATAAATAAATAAATAAATAAATATTTCACAACTCACACACAACGCTATCTAGTCCCAAACTAAGCAGAGCTTGTAGTATAGGTACTAGAATAACTGATACTAATACATATATACTTTTATTTTGTAAATACATACTTATTATACATAGAAACACCCAGACTAAGACAAACCCCCATGTTCATGCACACAAAGATTTGTCTTAAGTGGGAATCGAACCCACGACCTCGGCGTCGCAGGCAGGTACACTACCCACTCCGCCATCCGGTCGTCGAATATATATGTTAATATAGTCTATAATATATGTTGTCTATAGTGTATATAAATATTGTAAGTTATTATGTGTAAATATTGTAATTAGGATATCTCTATTTTTTGTAAATATTAGCTATAAGATTTCTTCAGTTTTTTTTTAATAATACACCAACATAACATATTGCCTGAAACACAAACTATCTTCTTATCCATCCAAAGGTTGCCTGGAAGAAATTGCTATTTAGCGATAAGGCCGCCTATTGTGCATTTCAAATAATTTAAGTTAGTTTCTTTAATTTTGTCAAACTGTAAATTTGGTGTACAATAAAGTATATTCTATTCTATTCTAAGGCCAGAAAAATATCAAGATTGTTGTAGTGTACAGACGGCTACACATTAACTCGTACATTTAATTCAAGTATAAGCTGGTCTCGCGTTGTATATGCTTCACGTGCAATGCAAGACAAGCTTATACTGAAATGTATAGCTTGATCGGTAGTTGTCTGTACTTGGTGGATATTACACATGCATTTTACACTGTCGCATACGATATTCTATATCTACTTTTTTCCATGTGATGGTTTATCAGTAGACACTCATTTTCTTGAATTTTTACCATCTTTAATCTCTAGAGTGGGTTGGAATTAAGGAAGAAATATTAATATTACGATAAGTTGATATTGGTGTCCCTCAGGGCGGTATTTTTGGTCCTCTATTAATTCATGAACATTTTTTTCTTTTAAAGAAATATATGTAACAGGCAATGTGTTGTCCCCAGTGGTGAACTGTTCGCCGCTGGTGACGTGCGTGGGTGGGGCGGCGGGCGCGCCGGGCGACGCGCTGCCGTTGTCGGCGCCGCCGCGCATGGCCGGCGCCGCGCAGCCCGCCGTGCGCGCCGCCGCCTTCCCCGCGCACGTGGCGGCGCTGCACGCTGATGGAGATATCGGGTTTAGGTAAACACGCCATCTAGTTCTTTCTCTTCCTCTTTGTAACACGCGGTTCCAGGCTCGGAAGTAAATGTGATTTATGTTTTGATGTGTGCCCGACCTGTACCCGTTTTGTGTATGTGGTTATCCAAATATCGACAAGCAAATAGACACCTCGTGATCGCCCGTCCCGTCTGTGAGCCCTGTCCTTGTTATCTTTTAAGTATATAGCCTTTTGATAGACTTTACAGGGCAGAGTTTGACAACTTTAACAATAAAATGATATATCAATGTAAACATTTAAAATGCTATAATAAGTATATTTTCTCTTCCAGTAAGGAGTACGAAATAGTGGTAGCCAAATCAGCCGCTTTAGGACACACGAGTCATCACAGCCACAGACCAGAAAATAGACTGAAAAATCGGTACCTGAATATTACTGCATGTGAGTATGAACTCTTTCTACTTATTTTGTCTTTACAGTGACATTAACATCCTTTTGAAAAATAAACTCGTATAAACCTAACTAGGTATTAACTAGTATACACAAGTGAACTAAACGCGCTGCCGCTATAAACATTGTTGCCCATTCGAGTGACAACATCTGACACGTGATTTGTCACTCGATTCAACGATTACGACGAACGATTTAATGTTGTCCATGTTCCTATATATTAGTGCAAGATACGTGATTTATATATAATAAGAAGACTATACTAAAAACCAAATAACCGTGCATAAAAGGTCATACCGGCCCCTGTACCACTGCACGCCGAAACGGGATCGCGGCGAACCTAAACACAAGGCGCGGAGCCGGCGTAGCGATAAAAGTCGGTGTAAACAAACGTTTATTGGTACGAGGGGATCATAGTCCGAGAAATTGACATGTATTACAAACATTTGGCGTCTGTATTACAATGAGATAAAAATATTGTCATCATTATTTTATTAAATTAAGTATTTTCTATAACGTGCATCATTGTTATGTCAAATTTCTCATAACTTAAACTAAAACTAAATCGAAAACAATGCTTGTCGGCATATTTTGTTGAACTTCTTACGATTTAAAACAATAGTTAACTCGGTTTTTAATATTGGTAAAATCGCCGACAATATTCAGTGATAAAATCCGCTTTTAACTAACTTAAAATGAATTTACTAACATACATATAACATATATTTAATTAACATATTATTATAATAAAAAAATAATAAGCAAGCAAAAGTAACTCAGCCTCGTAACCAAAAGACCCAAAATTCGTTTCTGCGCATTCAAGGTCGTATGCTCAAGATGTTTGCCCCGTATTAATATACGGTATACCGTAGTGCTGCCGTGGTATAACTAAAATGCCGTTATCTGCTCAAACCATTTTTTTCCGACCGATGTAACTTTCCGATGACAAAACTTATTTTATCTTTGAATCTCAAATAAATTTTGTCATCGAAAAGTATGTAACGGTTTAATTTTTCTTCCGCGGTTTTTATTTGTTATCAAAAAAAGTGGTTTTAGCAGATAACTGCATTTTAGTTATACCACGGCAGAGTGGGTTTAACACCTCTGACGTCTCAAACCCCTAACGGCAAACTGTAATAACTTCAAATTTATCGTTTTTTGGGGTGAAAGTTAAATAATGATAAATATCAATAAATGGTCAATTAATTTTAATTCTTTAAGGAACAAATGTAATTTCCAATGATTAAGTTTATATTTGTGCCAAAAAAAAAGTCCAATAACTGAGTTTTTGAATTAAAACCAAGAAACTGCTTTAGGAGTTTTTGTAATACATTATAAAAAATAAAGTTGTTTTTAATCATTAAAACTGTGTTTTATTAAAAACATGACAAAAAGTGCAATTTTAATCCTTAAATTTTGGTGTTTTTGAGTTGTCGCATTCGCGGGCAGGCCGCAGGCGCGTCCGGTATTATGATATCAGTGAAAAGTCTGTATTGTCGTTATTTTGTACGGAGAGCGGCCGAGAGCGATACGTGTCGTAAAGTTTGGGCATTTCTTGGTACAGGCCGGGTAAATGACCTTTTATGCACGGCTATTTGGATTTTACTTTAGTTGTATTGATATCATTGATCACTTTAGGCGGCTCTTTATATCTGGATATGTTGTCTGTGACTTAATATAAGGAGCCGACTGTATGCTATGACATGCCACGTTATTTGGCGAGTCACCTTTTTGTCGAAACTGACAGTCCTGATTATTGAGTAAAATTATATCTCATTACAGCAGCGATAGCCGAGTGGGAGATCGAAGGACTGCGAAGTCAAAGGTCTCGGGTTTGAACCCACGGCACACACCTCTGTCAATAAATCTAAAAGGCACACACCTCTGTCAATAAATCAAAAAACTAAAAATCAAAAATAAAGTGTATTTATCATATAAATTATCGCTCGCTAACGGTGAAGGAAAACATTGTGAGGAAACCTGCATGCCTGAGAGTGCCTTAAAAGTACTCAAGGTCGTGCGAAGTCCATTTTTTTTTCTGTTTATATCATTTTATTGCATGTAATAATACTAAAAATTAAATTTCAATAGAATTTAATATTGTCACCAACGATCTCGACTGAGTGCATTATGTAATACAACTGGCAATCGTTATTATGGTACCCACAGGACAGGCTTGCCTAGTGTGGGACCACAGATATAGATCTACATAGATAACGCATGTATCACGATTTGTATTGAAACCAAGCGTGCCGACTTTTTAATACCTATTGTGACGTCACAGCCGAAATTTAGTGACGGGAAATCCAAACCGATTCAAAGACACCGATGCCGCCGATGCCCATCCGTCCAGTACGATTCAAACGGCCGTCCGCTATGATTTTCTCTAACAAAAGACGCGCGTGGACTAAAGTTAGCGGTGACCAACCTTGACGCTTGGTCGGGGTTCGGACACGCGAAGTACATGCATTTGCGTTATCTATGTAGATCTATATCTGTGTGTGGGACCAATGGATATTTGTGAATGTTTATGCTTTGTGGTAATAAATATTTTTTTTTATTAATCCGCACTTGGCCAGCGTGGTGGACTATGGCCTAACCCTTCTCATCATTAGAAGAGGCCCGAGCCCAGCAGTGGGATAAGTATTAGATACAGGGCTGCTATAATTTCATTTTATTTATGTTAAATCGACATTCTATTAATTAATTTAATTGACATTATTACACTGGTGGTAGAGCTCTTGTGAATGAGCTCGAGGGCGGCGCACCACCGTCTCACCTTTAACCTGCCGCCAAATAGTAGTGCTTCCATTACTGTGTTCCGGTTTGGTGGTGAGGTCAGGCCCTGAAATTACTGGCACATGAGGCATAACACCGTAGTCCTCAGCTGCAGCGACGCATCTATAATCTGCTTCTGTAGATTGTTGATGTCCATGGGCTGTACTCCATTTACCATCAGGTTCGTTGTGGGCGTAGTATAAAAAAAAATTATTTGATTTGATTTGATTAAATTTCAGACGACCACTCCCGTGTCTGCGTGTCTTCCGGCGGTCGCTGCGGCGCGGCGGGTTGCGTCGGCAACGGCCGCGGACCGCCCTGTGATTACGTCAACGCTAACTTCATCGACGGCATGCTGCCTGATCTCATGCCGCAGCACGTCGCTCGCATACGACGGAAACTCGCACGGAGGAATAGACCTCATAGGTAATAACAATATCACTACATAGATAGATAGATAGAATAAACTTTATTGCACACCAAAAAATAAGACACATTAAAGAACATAATTTAACATTAAGACATGTACAATGGGCGGCCTTATCGCTAAAAAGCAATGTCTTACAGGCAACCTTTGGATGGACAAATAGATAGTTAGACTGATATGGGGCAGTTTAAGGTGTAAGAGATGAGATAGAAGGTTCACTATAACTAATATTTACATAAAGTTACACATTTAATAGGTACATTTACCTACAAATTAAATATATATTATATAAACATACATAGGTATACTTAAAATAAATATGTACATATAACTATTTATATATTAAATACATACATATTATTATAAATAAATATTATACATACATATAATGAAAACAGAGGAAAATAGGAAATGTATAAACAAGTTTTACACATGCATCTGAAAGGACTGGCAATGTGAATAAATAATGGTAAGATATAAAGAGAGGATAAGTAACGATCTTTGACCATTTTTTTAGAAGAGTAAATAGTTTTGGCGTGTCGAATAGACACGGGCAATGCATTCCACAGACGTGTTGCTTGAACCACAAAGGATTTGTCGTAAAAGGTGGTAGAATGTATAAAACAAAGTCGCTTCATGCTGTCTGTCGCAACGTATTTGATGCGGTTTTTTTTAACGTAAGTTTTTGTGTATAAAACATGCATATATAGGTAGTACTGTTATATTTTAAAGCAAATTATAGCTTTACTATGCTTTTTGTATTTCATAAAACAAATTAAGAATCCAGCTGGATTTGAACCTGCATTCTGTAGGTAAACGCCCCAGGTGCTTTGCCAATTCAGTCATGGATTCGTATGCTGCTAGACTCGAAATTTCTCAACTCTTTTTGTGCCAGCGTCATAGGTATATATTTATTTATATACACCTTAGCTAGACAAACGTTTTTAACATTTCTGTCATCCCTTCTCATTAAACGCCCATACCACATCCTTATTACGAATTACATAACATCACGCCTATACTACCCAGAAGGGTGCGTCAGAGGTGTACAACACCCACATTTCACCTGCTATGATTAGGTCCCATGGGATAGGGGGTGAGCCGAACATCACTACATAGTATAAAACAAAGTCGCCTTTTCTGTCCCTATGTGCGCTTAAATCTTTAAAACTACGCAACGGATTTTGATGCGGTTTTTTCCAATAGATAGAGTGATTCAAGAGGAAGGTTTTTATGTATAATACATGCATAGAAAGGGGGAATTGTTTTACTCCAAATTTAACGCGTGCGGGCCACGGGCAGTAATGAATAAATCAAACTACTGGATCGATTTTAATCATTTTTTCAGTGAGTGACATAGGCTATATATTATATACCCGTGCGAATCCGGAGCGGGCCGCTGTGTTTTTATATACAACGTTCACAGTTTTTCTGTAGTGTATTTAGTATCAGCATTGTACCCGTGCGAAGCCGGGGCGGGTCGCTAGTAAAGTATAAAAAGGTGTAGCATACAGATGAAATGTTTTTTTTTTACATTTTATATATACCTAACTTATTTCTGTTTGCAGACAATCATCAATAAAGCCAGCGAAACCTCCACCAAACTTGACGGAAGGCATCGAGTCAGCGTTCCTGAACATTGAATTCTCAGGCATCGTGGAATCTGATGAACAGAATTCTGACTCGGACAGTGAGAGGAGCGATGATGATTCAGAGTTGGATGACGTTTTTGTAGATATTGGTGAGTTCTCGCGCGTTGCGAAAGGAGGCTAGACGGAAAACATTGTAGAAAAAAAAGATAAACTAAAAAAAAAAAAAATATAACTTAAAAAAAGATTATTTTTTTTTATAACATAGAAAAATACAAATTTCTTTACTAATTAACCGAAAGGAACTTCGTTCCATCCGGGTGTCCCTTGACACCTCAGTAGTTTTTTGTACCCAAAAGGGTGTGGGAGAAGTGTATGACACCCACAATTCATCTGTTATGTTTAAGTCCATAGGCATGGTGACTGATCTATTAGATAGTAAAATATAGGATACCTTATCAAACTATAGGTAAACATAAACCAATTGAAATATTTTTTTGTTACATACTATAAATCTAACTCATTTTATGATCATTCAAAGTTTCATGGACAAGTTCATTTTTAAAATACGAAATTATACGATTTTTTTTTATCATTAAATTACCCACACAATTTATAGCAATATTTGTAATAAAACCATTTTTATAAACGCAATATTTCGTATAGCTATCAAACAAAATTCATAACTTCACATACAAAATACTCAAGCGTGACGTCACGCTTGAGTAGCCTTTTGTTTGGAGCGTTTGGGCGAGTCTATTATTAACCAGCTGCCCCGCGCGGCTTCGCCCTCGATAAAATTTTGCCCTCGAAAATATTTTAAAAGTATCCTATGTCCTTCTCCCGGTTCTAAGCTACCTCCCCACCAATTTTCAGCCAAATCGGTTCAGCCGTTCTTGAGTTATAAATGGTGTAACTAACACGACTTTCTTTTATATATATATATAGATAACTAGCTGCCCCGCGCGGCTTCGCCCTCGATAAAATTTTGCCCTCGAAAATATTTAATAAGTATCCTTTGTCCTTCTCCCGGTTCTAAGCTACCTCCCCACCAATTTTCAGCCAAATCGGTTCAGCCGTTCTTGAGTTATAAATGGTGTAACTAACACGACTTTCTTTTATATATATAGATGTGAATTTGAAATTGTATTATCTCAGGCAGTTTATGTTAGGTCAAAGTAATTCTTGTAATGATGTTTCTTATATCAAGAGGTGTTTCAATTACATACAAAAATAAAAATTAGTCATCATGCCTATTCTAAAATCGTTGCTGTTATTGAGAAGTGCCCCAAATAATGCTTGCACTACCCAATAAACCGCCCGCAGTAAACATTGCCTAACCTGCAAGATCGATCGGGATCGCGGCTTCGACTTGGCCACGAGCTTCTCTTTTTACAAACTATATTTTTGTTTATTATTCGACGAACGGATTTTCGCCCGCCCGATTTCGGATTCGTTGCCCGCTTAAGACAAATCTTTGTGTGCATGAACATGGGAGTTTGTCTTAGTCTAGGTGTTTCTATGTATGTATAATAAGTATGTATTTACAAAAGAAAAGTATATTTGTATTAGTACCAGTTATTCCAGTACCCATAGTACAAGCTCTGCTTTTGTTTGGGACTAGACGCGTTGTGTGTAATTTGTGAGATATTTTTTTTTTCCAGATGGCGTCCCAACTCGAGTGAAGTTAGAATGGCTGGTCTGGCGTCGTCGGTACATCGCCACGCAAGGCCCCACGCCGGCCACCTTGGATGCATTCTGGCGGATGATATGGCAACATCGAGTGTATACCATCGTTATGATCACTAACCTTGTGGAGAGAGGACGGGTTAGTACAGCTATAATAGTATTATTCAAATTATGAAAGTGCAAGACTGGCTGCAGCTCAGGCGCGACGTGTCGCACGCTCTTGAAGATGCCTGAAAGTATAGTATAGGCGAAACCGCGGTCGACTAAATAGTCGTAAGTCGCGTATTTTTGGTCACTTATTTTACTTTCAACTGAATTTCTGCTGAGTTGCCAGACAAACTTAATTTAATTATTCAGTATTTATTTATTTATTTAGGATATATGGAAGACTACGTGTGTGGTAAGTGTTTATATAGGAACTTACAATACTGTAAATTTAGCTGTAAATTTACAGTATTGTATGTAGTAGTAAAGGAATCTGGCAGCCAATTACAAGTCTTCACTAATATAAAACAGAATAAAAACAAACGTAAACAGTAAAAAAAATCAGAACAAAATAAATCTAAAGCTATATTTTATGTTCCTATATAAAGACTTACCACACACTAATGTTACCATATTACTGACCAATCACGCCTCCACTGCACCCTTAAAAAAGTCAAGGCTCAAACACCTTCGCACTTTTGACACACTACTATTGAAAGGATCAATATCATGCTGTTTACACATATTATTGAAGCTTCTGCTTGCACGGATCAATAAAGAGTTTTGCCTATAGTTAGTTGTCGCAAACGGTACACATATAGGTGGATTAGATCGGGTTCTTGATGGCACATTAAAGTCGAATTTAGATAATAATTCCGCGCTGTCGATGCTACAATTGAAAACTTTTAATAAGTAGTAGTATAAGTAGTAACTTTTAATAATAGTATTGAGTGTTGGCACGGGCTGTTCGTGTCGTCGAGCACGATTGATCCATTAAAAATATTGTGTATTTACAAAGCATATTCCGAAGACGAGGTCAGAAAAAGAAGCTGGGTAAACCCACTCAATAGTTATAGGCTGATATGTGGACAGTTCCATATTTATTTGAAAGTTCGGCTGTTGACTGAAATTCGGTCGAGTTTACGCGCATTGAGTCGGCAGACAACTCATTTATTTATTTACATCTATTTTTACAGGAAGACCCAATACAATAGAGTAGCACACGTAATATACAACTTAATCATTATTTTTACAATTTATAATCTAAAAACCTAAAATATAAAAGAAAAACCTAATACTAAACCTCTTACTCTTATAAACTATAGCTAATAACATGTAATGTTATCCTTGTGAATTCACTCAGAGTAACAATGAATAAATCAATTTCCTCTGCGACCAGATTGAGGAAATGAAGTGCGCGCGTCATTGCGTCGTCGTGTTGCACCAACTGCCTTTTTGTATAAAACCGAATGCAGCAGAATTTATGCTACCGAAATTCTGTGAAACGATTCACAAAATTACGCTTGTTTGGTTATACCCTTAATTTGAACCGTCTATTTAATAAGCAGGGATGCTAGGGAGCTCCGTAACCGTAACAGAAACTATCGGATATCCGATATAAAAAAAATATCTGTAACCGTAAGTGAATCCGAAATAAAAGTTTCGTATAATATCGGATAGGGGCAGAGCCTAATTGAGATACGTTATTAAAAGTTGTTTTGATCGGCTGGCCGTAATTCATACCTAATGGTGACATATAAATAAAACCATTTTATTAGCTATGTGTATTACAGTTTTGAAAATAATATTCCTTAGAAATCTAAGATCCGTAAACAAAATTATCCGAAACTAACGGATATTCCGAAATAAATTAATATCCGCATCCGAATCCGTATCCGGTAAAATAATAAATCTTACTAAGAAACAGTTGAAAACGATATGGGACCGGCAGGATTTGTTTCTTAGTATAATTTGCTAAGCATAGCTAAATGCTATAAAAATAATCAATGACATATGCTTGTTTCTCATCTTAGCGGTATAGAAATGCCTAGCCTCAAAAAAAACATTTATTATTTTTAATTTAATATAGTAGATACAAATAAAAAAATGTGCGTTGAAATAATAAATCTTATATCTGTATCCAATCCGTATCCAAAATTTCATATCCATAATAAGTTTTATTTCTTCCAGCGTAAATGCGACATGTACTGGCCGGCGGGAGGCGCTGGTTCTTCGGCAGAGTTCGGCGGAGTGCGCGTCACACTGTTGCACGAGGATGTACGAGCGGCGTACACCGTGCGACACATGCAAGTCAACAAACTCAGGAGTGATTGTAGTGGGGTACGTACACTTCACGATTTATTTGACTTAGGACTTATTAAAGGTACAGTACAGGTACAGTACAGGTACAGTACAGGTACAGTACAGGTCCAGTACAGGTACATTACAGGTACATTACAGGTACAGTACAGGTACAGTACAGGTACAGTACAGGTAAGGTACAGTACAGGTACAGTACAGTAAAGGTACAGTAAAATTCGTTATTGTGGGAGACTGGTGCTCAAGCTAAGCCGAGGCTTGTATTTCAGGTCACCAGTTGACCGCCCTGGCTTACAATTCTCAAAACAATACAAAAATATTGATCAGTGACTTGTCCATCCAATAAAGGATTGCTGGTATAGACATTAAATATCTCAGTGGTGCCAAAAGAAGCAGCGATAGCCGAGTGGGAGACTGCAGGACTGCCAAATCAAAGGTCTCGGGTGCCAACCCACGGTGCACACACCTCTGTCAATAAATCGTTAAGATTCGTCTTTTCAAAGAAATGTACGGATGTAATGTGTGTATTTATCATATATTATATATTATCGCTCGCTAACGGTGAAGGAAAACTTCGTGAGGAAACCTACATGCCTGAGAGGGCCTAAAAAGTGAATTAGGGTGTGTGAAGTCTACCAATCCGCACTTGGCCAGCGTGGAGGACTATGGCCTAACCCTTCTTATTATGAGAAGAGGCTCGAGCCCAGCAGTGGGACATGTAGTAGATACAGGGCTGCTATTATTATATCTCAGCATTGAAATTAAGACTACAACTACTACTGAAAGCGAGCCAAACATTGTTCTACCTTGTTTTATTTGCTCGGCAATTCATTTGCTACTAACTTCAAGATTGTCATGGCCTACAATATACGACGCAATAGAGCTGTGCATTCGTTAAAGTAATTTTCTTCCACAGGGAAGTTCACCAAGCAGTGGAGACAGTTCATCGAGCAGTAGTGGCGGACGCAGCGTCGTACAGTACCATTACACAGTGTGGCCTGACCATGGCACTCCGCGTCATCCGTTAGCAGTTCTACCTTTCGTGAAGGCCGCTTCTAAACATCCCAACACTGTGCTGGTACACTGCAGGTAAATAAGCATTGTTCTATTTTGTTTACCGAATGAAAATATGGTCAGATAGCCCGTACGTCAGGCTTCTAGGGCATTCAGAAGTTTTTTGCACCCAGCAAGCCCTAGTTTCACCTATGTTTTAAGTGGTGATTACGCTGAACGAACGTTTTTGACTGCTCTGTCTCTAAGCGAGATTGAATTTGGGTTAATCTTCTAACTGCGGATTTGGGGAGTTGAGGTTAAGCGTTTGAGTCGCCGCATCCGAACGATAATCTAAGACATGTTTTATTTGGTTTAAATCACCGACCATATAGAAATATAACTTGTCATATCTTCTGCTTAAGGGTGATATTACATTTACATCGATATATGCATCTATCGACGCAAAACAGTGCGCTGTGCATGCGTGGTGCGCTCTTATTGGCTCTTTTAAATGTCAAACGCATCGATCGTCGGTCGATAGTTATAAATGTTTTAACTCTAAGGTCAAAAATTCCGTATATATGTCCTCAGTGCGGGCGTGGGTCGCACGGGCACGTACATCGTGCTGGACGCGCAGCTCAACCAGCTGCGGCTCACGGGCGCGCTGGCGCCGCTGGGCTTCCTGTGCCGCGCGCGCACGCAGCGCAACCACCTCGTGCAGACGGAGGAGCAGTACGTGTTCGTGCACGACGCGCTGCTGGAGCACGTGCGCGGCGGCGACGCCGACGTGCCGCTGCCGCACGCCCGCCGCTACCTCGCCGGCCTCCTCCAGCCCCTCGCCGCCGAGGAGCTGGCCGTGCTGGACCTCGCCGCCACGCGCCGCAGCGCCGCCGACCTGTCCGCCTGCGCGGAGAACGGCGAGACGTCCAGCGTCAAGTCCAGCGCCCCGACCAGTGATAAGGAAGTTCTCGAGAACGGCTCCCAGACTTCCATTAAGACTGACGATTTGAATAGCGAGCAGAGCAAATCTGTGAAGGACTCCGAGGGGACCCAGGAGGACAGCAAGGAGGGGATGATGAATGGGGGGGACGAATCGGAGGGAGTGTATGATTTGGCCCCGAGATCGACTGATACTTATAGTAAGAAGATGCAGGCGTATAATAATATGAGTGAGCAGGAGAAAGAGGAGCTAAGAAGGTGTGTAAGGAGGGAATTATTTAACTAATAAATTAGTTCCACAATTGTTCACGAGTCAAATAGAACATCTGTGTACAATGGCAAACTTAATGCTAAGAGGCATTCTCTTCTAATGTCAGATGGTGCAAAAATAACAAACGTAGAATGTTCCATTTAAATAATACTGAATGAGTAAAGTCTAATACTAAATATTTAATTATAATATATATATTATTATATAAATAACATGTGACCAAACATTGTTTTTAAGACTACAGAAGATTGTTTGCAGTCCATAAAGAGAAATTTAAAAATTACTATAAACATGTGAAAAGCGGTTAATTGATCCTTACTGTTACTGATAGCTGTCCGCCAGGCAATACCACTGAGCCTGGTCGGAAGAACCGTCCTTTTCAGTGGAGGAACATCATACCCGTTCCTCTACAACGTCATCGTGGACAGCCAGCCTTGCCGCTTTTGACATGGCTTCGCTTAACTTAACTTTATTACCCGCATTGAAAAAAGTGCGTTAACAACTTATTTATCTTTTTCCAGAGCGAACCGCGTAGAAAACTATGCGTTATTAGAACGTATGAGATCTCTAGCGAATCGACACAATACGTATCAAGGACCGCCGCCCGTCAACTTGTTAGAAAAACAATTCTTGGTAAGCTATTATATATTTATTTTATTTATTGGGCAATGAAAGGCTTTTTTTTTTATTAACAAACTGCCTCGACGTTCTAGTAGTTTGCCTATGCGCCACTTACCGCGATGTCTCGGGTTCGATTCCCGGGTTGGGCAAAGTGTTATTTGTGAACTATCCGTCAGGTAATTCACAATAGCAGTACAGAGTTGGAATTTTGCCCGGTGGGTGGCGATATGCTTACCCCCTATCCCATGGTACCTAAACATAAGTGTAATGTGGGTGTTGTACATTTCTGCCACACCATTCTGGGTAATAAACATGACATGTTATGTTATAAACATAATTTCAAGTCGATACAGTGATGTTTTGAATAACACAATCTTCTTCTTCTTCGTCGTGTCGATGGCTGACTCAAACTTTATTTTGACTTGCCATCGTGGTGAAAGGATTAGCCAATTCGCTTTGGAGAACTCGCGAATTGCCCAGGGTGCGCTGGACGTAGGGAATCGTACGTCACTCGGGGAGGCTTCTTTCATGCTCCCCTGATGACCTTGATGACAAGGCAAAAGTTCTATAAACAGAAAAATGGTGATATTAATTTGACTGTTATCATTTTTAGCTAATAACTCGTTCGTGCGTGGAAGCTAGCGTTTGCGCTCGTGCCCCTCACAATGCAGAGAAAAACCGGCCTGGAGGTATTCTGCCTTCTGACTCTGCCAGAGTCATGCTCGTGCCTAAACCAGGAGTCGAAGGTAGGCATGCAATACAAATTAAAAAAAAATAATGTCTAAGCCCCAATTTGCTCTTGTGAATGAGCTCGAGGGCGGCAGCACCACCGTCTCACCTTTAACCTGCCGCCAAATAGTAGTGCTTGCATTACTGTGTTCCGGTTTGGTGGTGAGGTCAGGCCCTGAAATTACTGGCACTTGAGGCATAACATCGTAGTCCTCAGCTGCAGCGACGCATCTATAATCTGCTTTTGTGGATTGTTGATGTCCATGGGCTGTACTCCACTTACCATCAGGTGGACTACACGTTCGTTCTCTGTGGGCGTAGAATAAAAAAAAAAAATCACAAGTGTTAGATAAGATGAGATAATAATCATTTGTTTGTCAAAATGTCGCACAATACGGTGTTAGCAATTGTGCTTCTGTTACATAAATTTTACCATTGCTGGCGTACAAATACTGACTTATTACTAAAATTAATTAAATACTTGTAAAAAAAGGTATTTTTTTGTATTTTATACAATATTAAAGTTGAAAAAAAAAAAACGCCGGCACAAAAAGAGTTGATAAATTTTGAGTCTAGCAGCATACGAATCTATGCGTTTACACAGGGGGTACAGGTTCGAATCCTGCTGGATTCTTAATTGTTCAACTTTAATATTATATAAAATTAATTAAATTAATACACATAGTTACTAAAAATGACAATAATTAATTAGTGACTAAGTATTATTATATTTTTATCTTCTAAATATTCATAAGTAATTCATAGAGTAATAACAGTTATTAATTAATAAGTTAAATTATTTTTAAGTGTAATTTGTGTCACTTTTAAATTCGGTCTGGTTATATTACAACCCCATAAACTGCCCACAATTTTTTTAAGCTATAGACAATAGACAAAAATTTAATTTTCTCACCACAATTTACAAGATAGAGTAATTTGTTATTGTTAATATACATATTGTTGTTTTGTGCTAATTGTGGGAGACTCGTGTCTAAGCTAGGCTAAGCAAGGTTTTTACCAAGATAGTTCAAATTAAAAACGGTTTACTATAAGCTTGTTAAAGTCAAGAGACTCTGTCGCTCTAACAAAATAAGGACTAAAAACAACGAAACGTTTTAGAGAGGATCTTTTTATTTAGTAAATAATATTTGATAAACTTGAAGCTTCGAGGAATCGGCGAATTGGAAAAAGGTTGATAATGCGCTGTCCCTCATAGAATTTAGTTGTTTTATTAAACAACATTTTAGCTTATGGACATTGTAGAGGAACAGGGTGTGATGTTCCTCCACCAAAAAGGGAGGATCCTTCGACCTGGCTCGGTGGTATTGCCTTCGACGGTAGCATATTGGAAGTGGTATATATTATTTCTACCACAGACAAAATAATTAGTAAAGGGCGAATCCGTAGTTGGTTTAAAACGTGAAAACCATGATACACGGGTAACCGGTTGATTTACAGTTTATATAATGTATTGCTGTCTTAAACTACCTTCTGTAAATCTTTTACACTAATGTCCATCCAAAGGTAGCCCGGAAGAAATCGCGTTAAGCGATAAGGCCGCCCTTTGTGCATGATTATGGTACAAGTGAGAAAAAGTTTATATTTCTGTTGTGAGTGCCAATTTTAAATCTTGAGCTTGCGAAGTAGTCTTAAATTGAAGTCTTCACGAGCATAGCGAGTGATTCTAATAAAGACTACTTCGCAAGCGAAAGATTTTAAGAGGTCGCGAACTGGAAATTAAATTTTTCTCACGCGTTACAATACAAAACTTTTCACCTCTTCCAGTGAGAAAATAATAAGATTTAAATAAACTCGTCCTCGATTGCTTAACCTGAAATAATTCCATGAAATACGACAGTAATACCGATTCATAATGCGTTTTAGGGCCTTTTGAAAGTCGCCACTAATTAAATATGTCGTACGCTTTCAAATACTTTTCACGTGAATTTTCTGGTAAAAAAGCAAACTTCTGTGTTAGAAGCTACGAATAATAAAAGACTTTTATTATTCGTAGGTTAGAAGCAAGTTTTCGCAACTCTTTTGGAGTTCCACAAAGTTCTTCATCACTGGATTCACTATTTTTTGTTAAAAAGTTCCAGTAAACAATTAAACATAAACTGAAAAGAATTTATAGTTGCCCGCGATGACTGACACGTACAGACACAGACTTTTTTTTTAAATCGTGCGTTCGGAAATTCGTTCCGTAACATTTATTTATACAGTCTAATATTAAGTACCCGATTTAAATTAATTTAATGGTTAATCACGAATATAAAACCATGAAAATACTAAATAAGCGTATATTTACATAATATAAAATAATTGAAACGTATCGTTTGTAATTTTTAAATAAAATTGATGTCAATGCTTATTACTAACCTACATGGTGGCTGTTTAGTTTTTTTTTGCGCCTATTCATTGGAAGGATTTAGTGTTTCGAAATTTGAATCACTTTGCCTCACTAGTGAGTAATAAGCGTTTTTACTCACTGTATTCTCGCAAGCAAACGATCTTTTTCGTGCTGGTGTGGTGAAAAATGTATTCCCTATGTCTTATGCACAAATAAAGTTTTTATCTATCTATCTATGTGTGTCGCAGGCAGCGAGTACGTGAACGCGTCGTGGGTCTGCGGGCGGCGGCGCGTGCGCGAGTACGCCGTGGCGCAGCACCCGGGGGCGGCGCCCGACGTGTGGCGCCTGCTGTGGGACCACACGGCGCAGCTGGTGCTCACGCTCAGCGACACCGACGACCCGGTAACGGCAGATGTCAAATCATGTCGTTCTATGGCCCGAGAGGCGCTTGGACACGTCAAAACAAACATCCAAATAAAACTTAACTAATTAAATTATAATACTTATTGCAATAAAATGATTTGACACCGAAGCTAAGATTGGCTTTGATTCAACTTAGAAATTTGAATTAAAATCATTCCAAGTACTAGCTTCGATGGGTATTGCATCATGAGAAGAGAACATACAACATTTCTGCTCCATCCAACATTTCACCTACACCTGTTGCCTAGTATAAAAGGAGCAAGTAACCACATTTTCTTGACCAACCGAGAATTGAGACTACTATACTCAAGTTGCCAAGCAGAGAACATTTGAGTTTTTTTTCTATGACCAACATTTGATAAATAAATATTCCACAACTCACACACAACGCCATCTAGTCCCAAACTAAGCAGAGCTCGTACTATGGGTACTAGAATAACTGATACTAATACATATATACTTTTCTTTTTGTAAATACATACTTATTATACCTAGAAACACCCAGACTAAGACAAACCCCCATGTTCATGCACACAAAGATTTGTCTTAAGTGAGAATCGAACCCACGACCTCGGCGTCACAGGTAGGTACACTACACACTCCGCCATCCGGTCGTCAAAAAATGATTTCAACCAAAACTATACATAACATAACATCAAGCTAATGTAAAAGTTTCATTTCATCTGCCTTCGATTGATGCATTTGACGTTAAAAAAGCCACACAGTTCGATGTTAATGTAATGTTCGATTGTATTTTATATAATATTAAAGTTGAAAAAAAAAAAAAAAAAAATTGGCAAAGCACTTGGGGCGCATACCCAGGGGGTGCAGGTTCGAGTCCTGCTGGATTCTTAATTTTTTCAACTTTAATATTATATAAAATACAAAAAGGCATAGCAAACCAAATTTGCTTTAAATATTACAAGTATTTGATAAAAATGCGTCATCTCTCGACAGTAATTGTGTTGATCTTAATTCAAACGTACTGTATGCGATTATGTGAATAAGTGACTTATTACATCGCATAGATGGCGCTAAAACCAAGTAATGGTTCGTCTAGCTTCGGCTGGCACAAAAAAAGAGTTGAGAAATTTCGAGTCCGGCAGTATACGAATCCATAGCTGAATTGGCAAAACACTTGGGGCGTATACCCAGGGGGTGCAGGTTCGAGTCCTGCTGGATTCTTAATTTTTTTTTTTCAACTAATATTATATAAAATACAAAAGGCATAGCAAAGCCAAATTTGCTTTAAATATTACAAAGAAGTTATCTGTCGAAGTTATAAATACGTTATTTCTTTTTTTTTTTCAGGAGTGCGAATTCTTCTGGCCAACGGAAGATGAAAAAGAACTATTCGTCGCCAACTTCAGAGCGAGTTTCGTATCAAAAGACACTTACGTAGCACACCGAAAAATTGATAGAAAATCGCCCGTACATTCACCCACCTCAATGGAACCTGAGACCAACGGCTATAGGAGACAGGAAGGCAGCGACTGCGCCGATGACGAGCGACTCATCCCAGAGAATAGCTTCCCAATCACGGACACGGAACCGGCCTACCGCTTCGATAGAACGGAACTAAGACTAGAACGACTCAGCACTGGCAATCGAGACCTTTCAGCTCGAAAATCGATAGCAAACGGCGACCTATTCTCCTCCCTATCCGAAAAGAAAAACGGTCCAAAATCGCCCCGATCTCCTTCAAAAATGTCGCTGAAAAACTTCAAGTTAAGTTCGCCCACTAAATTCAAATTCCCTGACTGGGGTTCCAGAACAGCTGGGTCGCCGCCAGATGTCGCCCCACCACCTCCGCCAATCGCGCCAGCACTGAGCGTCGAAGAGGAAGCTGAGTTACGACGTCCCTGCTATACCTTCGAGAAAGTTACCTCTGTACCTGATGATATACCTTCGGATCGGGTTATAGAGGTCACAAACGTCAGCGTACATTCATTGCAAGACGATTACCAACTGTCAGTGAAGTTTATTAAGTGTAGTAAATGGTTAGACGGGGACACAACGGCCTATACTCCAGGCAAGCCGGACGAGAATGAGTTTGTGAAAGCGGTGAGACAGGCGGTCAGTGACAGTGAGAGGGAAGAAGCGATAGATAGACTCATTGAACCGTATAAGGATTCGTTTGCGTTGGTGGAGTATGTTGCTGGCTGTCAGATGGAGTATAAGAATGGACCTGTTGTTGTTGTTGACAAGTGAGTATTCATTTTTTTATGTTTGGATTGATTATAGACTTATTGAGGAGCAGGAGGGATTATGTAATTAGAAGATTGTCAATTGATAATCATAACATTTTGACATATTATTATAATATATTGCTGTTATAAGTGAATTTTTTTTGGATGGGTTATGCCTTTTGCCATGATATCGGTGTATAATGATAAAAATAAAATTGGTTTCGGCCGAGTATTCGTACGTAGTGAGCACTCAGCTGACAGATTATTAATCAATTATATAAAATAATCTTTTAAATTTTATTAATATTAATAAATAAACTTGTTTAGCGCATCATGTGGCTGGACATAGCGTACTATATAATATTAAACTTAAGAATTGTAATAATAATCTATGATCCACAAATGAATAAATGCTAATATGATAAATGTCTGCACGCGTGGTGTAGTGGTTTAAGCGGTCGCCTCGCCGCTCTCCACTGCACTGGTGTTGGGGTTCGATCCCCACATGGGATAAATCTTTGTGTGATTCGCAAAGATTTGTTCTGAGGCTGGGTGTGCTTGATTGAGTGAATGTGTGCATTTGGCCTTGTCATTGGACCATTGGATAGTGTAATTGCTTCTGGCGTTCTATCTAATGTAATGTAAAATTCAAATGATTATTATAGAACTGTCTTGCTTGTTTACTCTGTATGTGTGCTCAAAGCATTATAAAATTGTCCTATCTTATTCTATCGTTTTGTATATCATCATCAAATAGTTATAAGTATAAAAGGTTCCAGAAAATTGACTGCTACACATTTAGTAGTAACAGTGAATGTAAAATTGCCTCTCATTTCTCAGATACGGTGGTTGGAAGGCGATGAACTTCTGCAGTATGTCGGCGGCGTGCGGCGGCGCGCGGGCGCACGACGCGCACGACCCGTCGGCGGCCTTCCGCTCCGCCGACGACGCGCGGGCCAACATCTACTGCTGGCAGGCCTTAGGGGCGCACGCCAGGTACACTACATGATATTATACCTTACGAATCATTGTGTAACATTGTTGAATTTAAGCAAAAGCTATTAACAACATATCAAACGGACAAAAATTAGGACATTAGTCAGTTCGAACTACTCACTAGGGCTACATCTAGCTTATAAAATATTTCATAGCTATGTGAAACAATACCACACATTTAATGGTCCTTCGAGCCGGATACAATACTTAAAATATAACACGATTTTGCTGCCTTTCAACTCGCCTTAAAGTGTTAGAGAACCAAAACAATCGATAACGTTGACACTTCTTCTAGACTGCTGTCGATTCATGATCGATTATTTAGTGTTATGACACCCTGTCCTACGTTAGCGACATAACGTGTCAAATGCTACGCTACGCGACGCGATTAGTACGAAACAAGCAATAAATGCATAATGAACGCTGCCATAATGAAGAGTTGTACTTATTGCGTTAATCAAATCAAATCAAATCATTTATTTCCATGGGCCCCAAGGCGCGCTTGAACACATCAAAACAAACATCAAAATACAAAAAATATAAAATAAAAACAAAAAATTTGCTAACTAAATTATAATACTTATTGTAATAAAATGATTTGACACCGGCGCTTAGATTGACTTTAATCCAACTTACAGATATGAATTAAAATCAATTCAAGTAACAGTTCCGATAGGTATTGCATCATGAGAAGAGCTGGTGAGAAACTCATGAGCACCATCTTTTCAAATAATTCATACAATATTTGTTTGTTTTTTTTTACAATAATTCTATGTGTAAGTTAAAGCAACCAAAACAACATTCATGTTACGTCGCTTACGTAGGACGACGGTTAACAAAGATATAGCAAATTTCATTTACCAGTTTGTTATTGGTCCTAGATGTACAAGCACCCCAGGAGCGATGGGTTCATTCTCATCATCAGGAGCCAAAGCGCACCACCATTCAGCGCTTCTCTCCGCTTACTGCGCTTTAGCGGCATACGGGCAACTGCTGCATACAGAAGAGGTGCCCGTCAATGCTAAAAGGTAAACATTTAATGTAAATTGTAACTTTTTTGTAACCCTCCTCTTAGGTTAGTACCATCGATTTTTTTTACATCAATATGAGAAACAGGTTCAAAATGAAAAATGTATATTTTTATTTTTTTTTATGATACCACGCCCACAGCCAACGAACGTGTAGTCCACCTGATGGTAATTGGAGTACAGCCCATGGACATCAACAATCCACAAAAGCAGATTATAGATGCGTCGCTGCAGCTGAGAACTACGGTGTTATGCCTCATGTGCCAGTAATTTCAGGGCCTGATCTCACCACAAACCGGAAAACAGTAATACAAGCACTACTATTTATGCGCGCGGGCAGTGGGCATGTGCCTTTACCTAAGCATTTACGTCAGTTCGCAATCTATCCGCATCGGCTAAAGACACGGCTCCACCAAATCGTTAGGCTCTACAAGGAAGTTTGTTCGCTGCAGGCGTAGTATATTAAACACATTGCTCGACCCGGGGTTAGATAGAACCTGAGTCGTCAGGAGTCACGAATAGCAGTTGCATACACAAACCCCTAGAGACTAAAATTTCTATGAGTCAGTAAAATATTTAACGCTGTTATTTTCACAGGTTTTCGGACACCCCCGAGCAGGAGTCCCGGTAATACCCACAAGTTGTAAGCTAATACTCAGAGCGTTGTGTTGTTCCCTGCTGTACGAGCGGCGTCACACCACCGGTACCAAATCTCACTTGTTTGTACGACTATGTGTCGTACATGATGGCAGGTGCGTTTGAAAATATACCACTTTAACAATGTATGTAAAAAACTACTTCATTTTTTGTACAACGTGTATAGACAACTTAATTTGGTCGTGTAATAGCAATTTGAGTTGTAAAAGGTGTATAGACAACTTAATTTGGTCGTGTAATAGCAATTTGAGTTGTAATAGGTGTATAGACAACTCAATTTGGTTGTAAAATAGCAATTTGAGTTGAGAAAGGTGTATAGACAACTTAATTTCGTCGTATATTAAGTTTATCTTGGATACTTTAAGCGAAATGTGAAAAATACGAAGCAGTACCAGTTTAGGGACGTATTTTCATGTGTAGTGGAGATTTGAGTTGTTATAAGGTGTGTAGACATTTTGATTTTGTCGTATAAATGTTTAGTTAATCATTAATGATTTCCACAAGGCTTGAATTAGTACTTTACTGTATAGATTAGGTTGTCTATACGACTTTTAAAACCATATTTTCTTTGAAACGAAATATTACTGATAAAATATTTGTTGCATAGAAAAAAATGACAAGTTTATGTACATTTATACTTATACGCATATATGAAGCAAGCGGTGATGAAAAACCGTGATATTCAAGACACAAGACTTATTTTATACACTGAGAATAATACATTATTAAGAACAATCAAATAATTGTACTGAGGGCCTATCAAGCTATACATGTCCAATATAAACTGGTCTCGTATGCTCGGAAAGCCTGTAAAAACTGACTGCAATAGATATGCAAGTTTGTATTTCATATTTAATAAGTGTAATATACCCACTATTTAGATATATAACTCCATAACTGGTGTCGTAAGTTTTTACTATGACTTAGAAGTTTTTGCCCTGCATAGCTAACTCATTGGCCGACTGTACAACGCGAGACCATCATATACTGAAAATGTATATCTTGATATAACTGTACTTTTTATTATAAATTGGGTATTATAGTTTTAACGCGGCCAGTAAGGATATGTATATATAATTTCTTGAAGGATTGTCGCCACGCCTGCCGTCTTTCTGCTTTACAGATGTTATATTTAGCAAACTTGTTTTAATTTCATTGTTTTAGCGTCAGCAATCTAAGCATGTTATAGGGCACTGAAGATCTTTAAGCTTAACTTCTTCTTCTTCTTCGTCGTGTCGATGGCTGAGTCAAATTTTATTGGTCCAATAAGTGGCCACTGTTATGACGCTCTCATCGGCGTTCATGAGCGCCTCTCTTGTGCAGGTGGAAGGGCATTTTGAACAGTCAGTAAGGTGGTCAAGGTTTTGACTTACCATCGTGGTGAAAGGATTAGCCAATTCGCTTTTAAGAACTCGAAGAAAAGCTTAACTGAAAGATATTTAAGCAGTTTTTTTACAATTTTTTGTGAGAAAATGTTTAATATGAAAAAAATGACAATGAAAATTTGTCTGACTATATTATATGAGACGGCGAAGTTGTCATTTATTTCTTTTAGCTTAAAAGATCTTTAGAGCACTATATCTTACTTATTCATATGCTAAATACAACTAAAGTCGATTAAAATTCGTGAATACATGTCCTAATAACTTCAAATCAGTAATTCAACTATATACAAACACGAAACTTAAAAAAAAATCCCATAGTTAGTGTAGATAAAATATACTCATATTAAAATTAGATATTGTACTCAAATGTTTGGAGCGGTCTAGAATGTTTGTATGGAGTTGACTTACTGTGTGTAAAAGCATAGTGTTCTAGATGTTTTGCGGTCGCTCAAATTATGGCTACTAATGAAGCAGATATTAAACGTAATATAGACAGTGTTGCTAGATATAATCACAATCAATACCAAACTAGATTCAGAGTATTATTTAAGACTCAAATCAGGCTCGTTTTTCTAGTGGTTGGTGGATTTGCCTCTCACCGGGTTAGATTTTTGGGTAGGGAAAATTTGTCGGTCAGGAAATTTTTAAATAGCAGCACGGAGTTGGAATATAGCCCGTGGACTGCGATAGGTTCAACCCCTATCACATGGGGCCTAAACGTAACAGGTGAAATGTGGGTGTTGTTCACCTCTGCCACACCCTTATGGGTAATACAGGCGTGATGTTATGTTTTGTGAAATCGCCCTCGTAGATCGTCAAATTTTTTATTATAACTTAATTAAAAGAGCCAATAATCCTATATATAACTGACAAATAAAGTAAACTATAGAAGGCCAGTTTCTGAGGATAGATGTTATCCAACCCATAAAATAAAACCTGGCCAAATTTAAAAGTGGCCCAAGTTACAATCCAAAAAGGAACACAGCTGTCACTTTCATTTGTGTGTGTTAAATGCTTATCCTGCCGATAAGGTTTATCTAACACCTGTTTAATTGCAACAATAGTTAATAAATAAATAAATAAAAATAAATGGATAAATATTTCACAACTCACACACAACGCCATCTAGTCCCAAACTAAGCAGAGCTTGTACTATGGGTACTAGAATAACTGATACTAATACATATATACTTTTCTTTTGTAAATACATACTTATTATACATAGAAACACCCAGACTAAGACAAACCCCCATGTTCATGCACACAAAGATTTGTCTTAAGTGGGAATCGAATCCACGACCTCAGCGTCGCAGGCAGGTACACTACCCACTCCGCCATCCAATCGTCGCAATAATAACCACATATTTTTTAAATTTAGTAGCAAAATGCAACATTGTGGTATCTGGCAACACTAGCCTAGTCTCTAATGAAATAAGAAGTGGTTGTGTATTGAGATTTACGAAGGACTGTGGAATATTCTAGAGTCTTATTAGACATGCTTACTACAAATGTTTTTGTTGAGAACTTCATGATTTAAAATATTGAAGTGAGCGGTCGTTGGGTTAAAGAATGCTTAAGCTTCGGTTTCCTAGCATAGCGGTGTGGAATAATGCGGTCGTAAAGATAACGGTACTATGACGTCACTAGAACGTTGCCTATGTAAAACAAATGTAGTGGATTCCTAGAGAGCGGTGATCGACCTAACGTATTACATATATTAATCGTGTCACGGTAATAATATTACGGCCGCATTATTCCACAACGCTTTTCTAGGAAATCGAAGCTTTACCGCTGGATGTGTGCTCATCATAACATTACCAGGTCTTCGAAAGCACATTCAACCATAGTCTTCACGGTAGACATTCAACTAATACGCACTAAGCGTTTCGCCTCTACATTTCTTATGCGAACTGCCAAAGAATGGAACGACTTGCCCGAGTCTGTGTTTCCGCATGAGTACAACTTGGATCTCTTCAAAGCAAGAGTTAATAGGTATCTCATAGGTAAGCGTGCTCCACTGTAGACCGCATCATCACTTACCATCAGGTGAGATCGTGGTCAAACGCGTGCCTATCATAAAAAAAAAGAAATAGTGCCCGGTCCTCATTTCGGCAAGACAGTCTGACAACTTGTCTAACAAAGAGTGTCGTATTGTTCCTTAAGTGGCTTCACGTAAAAAAATGATATTTAGCCACATGTGTTAAGCTTCGGTTTCCTAGGAAAGCGGTGTGGTATAATGCGGCCGTAAAGATCACGGTAGAATGACGCCACTAGAACGTTGCCTATGTAAAGAAAGTGTAGTGGAATCCTAGAGAGCGGTGATCGACATAACTTATTACGAGTACGTGCCTTATGTACTTTAGGTATGTACTCGTACTCTTACTTATTACAGTGGACCAAGCAATTAGTTATGCAGGGCAAAAATTCTACGCCATAGTGAAAACTGAATGCATCTGTGAATAACATATTTAAGGAGTGTAATATACCTACAATTTGGTTATGTAAATCACTTATCCATATCTGGTGTAGTCAGTATTTACGATAACTTTGAACTTATGGCCCTGCATACCTTACTCGTTACTTCGTTACTGTACATAATAGCAGCCGAGTGTAAAATAAATAAATACATTACGTACATTATGGTTATATCACGATTAGTAAATCGTGTTATTTTATTTTTTTATTTTATTTAATAAGCACACCAACTGTATAATTACACAGAGCCATACAAACTATTATAATAATGTACAGGTAAATCGTATAGTAATTACACAAATAACAGGCATGCATTACATTCAAACAATTTCTCTTTAGGAGACTACAAAAATAGAATATTAAAATTAATTATTAAATTCTAATTTTATTATTAAATTAATTATTTTATATTATGGCCATATTGTAACGTAACGGCTGCATTATTCTACGGCATTGTGTAACGGCCGCATTATCCCACACCGCTTTTCTAGGAAACCTAAGCTTTAGACAAGAAACCGGTCACTATGTGAATTTAAAAAGGCTGGGAATATTAGATTGATCGTATTTTGAATTATGAAGTTTCCATCAATAAATGTTTTTATCAGTACTAGTACAAACTTAACTGTTCAATAGCCATCCCACATATTATTATTTATATTATAACAAAAATATAGAATCTGTGCAATAGAATAGAAACGCATTTATAAAATATATTTAATAAACTTTAAATATATTTTTAAAATATTATTTTCCTAGACAAGTATTAATCGTCTATTGAGATATTTTGTCGTAATAATGTTTTATTTTCTAATTAAATTATACATAATGTAATGTGTATAGCTGTATTGAAGTCGAGACAACGATAAACACAATTTTTCAAATTATACTTTATTGCGTATGGGATAGAGTTCATTTTGTACCTAAAATTTACGTTGATGGTACTAATGAATATAACTCTTATAACGTACTTTTAGTGGGCGGGTCAAACAAAAAAGTCTTAAGACGAGAAGGCGTCAGAGACGTAGGACAGGGCGTGGACTAGACGCGGGCGCTATGTTCGACGTCTGCGCCTGCGAGAAAACGCGGCAGGAATGCAATTCGTGGGAGATTACTTTAACCACGTGACAACCGTGCGCCCGTGGACTTGTTCGTGTCTCGTCTACCCTGTCTGTTTCATATGTATACTTTAACCGCGACGCATCTGTGCCCTGTCTGCGACGCGTCGTAGTTTTAAGTCTCTTTTGTCTTTCCTGCCCCTTAAGTACATATTCGTGTGTTCGTTCTCTCGACATTTGTAATTCCTATTAAATCAAGTTATGGTCCAGTATTTTTTATTATAATAATTGTAATCTAGTTATCGATATAATTGTGAAGACTGCTTGTTAGTGGTTCGTCAATTAAGATGTTCGGTTCTGCTTGGATTTCTTGGGCGTACTCTACTCAAGGATCTTGGGAGAAGATCAGATGTTTCGTATAAAATGTTGCCATGTTCAAGCAATAGGTACTTTTTACACGAATAATACTAACAATTGGTTAAAAAATTGTAGATATTGGTGGGATTCGAAATCATCAATCTGGAAATACGGGAATACCGGTCGACCCTATCAATTGTGCCACCGCGGTCCACAATTTCTGGTTGAAGAATCCAGTTTTTTGTCTGCCGTTATAATTTGCTGTGCTTAATACTATAAAGAAAATACTTGAGTGCTTTGCACACCTTCTTAATGACAAACAATTGTTATATTATTGTCAGTTTGTTAATTACAAAAATCGGCATTACACTTATACAAAATCTCTGATTTTTTTCACAAATATCAGATCCGAATGCCAAATATGTCGGCATTAATTGAGTTCGTACACTATATGAATGTTGTGAAGTGATCGGATGTATCGAATTGTATATTCTCGTATATTTAAGTGTGCAACACTTTTGTATATTAGTCCATAATTTCTATTGTCAAAACTCATTCGTCTGAAATTTTTGTTAGGGATATTTGATAAATCAATTTGGTATATTCAATTCTTATTTATAAGTACCTAGGGCCAAAGCACACACGCTAATTCAAGCATCATCAACCGGCGATTTTATAGCTTGAATAATACAGACACAGTTACAATCTGGGTGTTTTCAAAACAAGAGACAATAGGTATCTCATAGGTAAACGTGCTCCAGCGTCGACCGCATCATCACTTACCATCTGGTGATATCGTGGTCAAACGCGTGCCTATCCAACATGGAAAAAAAAACGCCGAACGCGGCGATTGAGTAGTTTTTAGGAAGGAGCATTCGGATGCTGGTCGCAGCAATTTAGCATCAGCTTTCGATAAAATCCGCCATTCCGATACCGCGGTCGAATGCACAAAGTAGCCAAAATGTGATACAGCATCGATTAAGTCGCCTATAGCCTGTCCGAGAAGTAGCCTATGTGCTTTGGCCCCTTTAAAGGATATGACAAAGATTACGATCAAACACCATTTAAGCCAGCATATTTGTGTAAAATGTGTCGGCTACCTCGTGATTATTCTTAGCCATTTAATTTTCTTTCTCGATCACTGCACAAGGCAACGAAGAGATGTAGCGAAAAGTATGTATTTAGCAAGATTATGGCGGGTTATGTTTGTGCGTTTGTCCCGTGCGTGCCATTTTAGGCTTAGGGAATAAATAGATAGTTCCAATTTATATTGCCCATAGAGCGTTCGCACACCAGGTCACTATAGTGGCCTCACTAAACAATCGCGGCCACATGTAGGCGAAGGTTTTTTTAGTACAATTTGTATAATTTGCGACTACTCATTCTGAGGGCTCGTGTTCGATCGCTGGGACAGGTAAAAAGGTTGTTCGTAATTTATCCGATAGGAATTTCTCTTTAGCAGCACGGAGTATAAAATTGTGCCCAGGAGTTTATAGATTAGTTTGTTGACATCTGTCTATTTGTACCTTATGTGAAAGACTGGTGCCTGATGTAGGTTTTGAGTAAAAACCTGTGTTAGAGGTCACCAGTGCCCACCCTCGGTTATAAATTAATCAGTTTTCTGTTGAGAAAAAAAAACTATAACTAAAAATCTGGTATTATCTGGTATAAGAGGAAAACGATACAGTAGATACAGATTTAAAGGTACCTTAGGTACCTAAAAACAAAACATTGAAAAAAAGAAAGAAAGAAAATCTGCTTACATTTCTATATATTAATTATTATAATTATAGGTTAAACGTTAAGCGCAGAACTCTATGACTTAAAGATGAAGGGTGATATACTCTTCTGCCATCTGCGAGATGATATGTTGGTAAACTACGATCATTTCTCCTTGTGAACGCCTTTAGTGGCTTCCTCTTGTGGCCTATACGCATTTACGGCCGCTACAGTGGCTTCGTGTGCTGGCGCTCTTATAGAATAAGTAGGTATGCTCGATTTTATATACGTATTCTAATTTAGCTGGATTTAGTACGTGTGGACGTTGCATTTAATTTGTTTCTATTCGTTTCTGTACACAATGCTCTTAAGACTGGCTTTTATCTCAAACTTTTCTGGGTTTGGTTGAGTTTTTACTAAGAAGTTACTTTTTAAAACCGACGTGGAGAAAGACATTATTAATTTATTATTAACAATACGGAGGTATGCTATTCGGCATATCGCCAGCTGACATAACGTGAGTAGCCCGCATTCTAAATAATAAGAAAATTACTTAACTTCTTCCTGCGACTGTGCCTGCTAGGTAGGTTAAAAAATGTAGCATACAAGCATTCAACCAATTATATAAAAAAAGCATTGTTGATTTAGCTGTGAGAAGCGTAACAGACGGATTTCTAAAGCTTTTTATAATATTTAATCTGATTGATGTTGAAAAACTTAAACAGTATATTTCTTACTTGTAATATTTTAAAGCAAATTTTAGCTTTGCTATGACTTTTTGTATTTATATATAAAATACAAAAAGGCATAGCAAAGCTAAAAATTGCTTTAAAATATTACAAGTTTTTAATAAAAATGCGTCATCTCTCGACAGTAATAGTGTTGATCTTAATTCAAACTTACTGTATGTGACTAAGTGACTTATCACATCGCATAGATGGCGCTAAAACCAAGTAAGATTCGTCTAGCTAAGGCTGGCACAAAAGAGTTGAGAAATTTCGAGTCTAGCGGCATACGAATCCATAGCTGAATTGGCAAAGCACTTGGGGCGTATACCCAGGGGGTGCAGGTTCAAGTCCTGCTGGATTCTTAATTTTTCAACTTTAATAGTATATTTCTTAGTAAAAACTCAACTACTCTCAAATAATCTTAAACAATAATTTGCGGTTGACAAAACAAAGTAGTTCTTACTAAACGACATTGAATAATTATCGCGCAAACATCCCGCCTTACGGTAACCAAAGATGTGCGTATGTATAGTATGTATAAGATGGATGGTAGGTGAAATGTAGGCAGCTGGTGTGCGGCTATTAGCGAAGTATATAGTGTAAGTTGTCCTTTTGCTGTTATATTTGTCTATGGGAACTGTTTTGGTCTGAAAGTTTTGTTAACCTCCTTTTTTGAAGTCGGTTGAAAAAGGCAGGCAAAAGTGTCATGTAGTCGGTGAATGAAAGAAGTAAATCAGAGAACATGCATATAAATAGAGAGAACTACAAGATTTAAATGACATTATTCCCACTGCGCGTTCCAGATAAAATTCACGTCAGTGTTTAGAAATGTATAAGTTTTGACAGCTTTTACCCGGCCCGGGGAAAAATGTCTATGAAATTTGACAGTCCGATTGTTGCTAAAGTATAACCGTGAATTTTCTTCATGTTTCATCTTGACATCTATCTCTGAAGTAAACTACACTATAGGATTGTTCAAAAAGAGTGTTTATTTTAAGTTTCTTCATCGTCTACTTCAAAGCTATCGCGTTCCATTATTATCATAGTAATTTTGACAGGAATTAACGCGATTCATGCATATTATTGACCTTGTGGCTATACGTTACGGCCAACGGGTTATACCTGCCGTTTTCTATATTAAATTCTTCATAGTTGGCAATGCCCTTGGTACTGCGCATAGGTTATTTACCATCAGGCAAGCCGTTATATTCTTTGCGACCTTAGCGGTATGAAAGAAAAAAAAAACGCGTAAAATATTTTTATGGAAAAATCGGTCGTCTATTTTCTATTGATATATCAAGAAACGACTTTAGCATTGTATCGTAATAATTATATATTAGAGGAAATGAACGCTCAGACATCTGATGAGACGAGATCAGGTTCGCACAAATTTTACTTGATCTAGTACTGATATTGAAACTTTTCAGGTTGTATTAATTGGTCGCTTAATAATAAAAATATTATATGTTTTTAAACTTTAGCGATTAGAGAACATTTTCAAAAATTAGACAACGGGTCTCAATCGCGTAATAATTATGAAACCCGGCTCGTGACCACGAATGATGCAAGTCATTTGAAACGTCGAGCATAGGTATTTATTTACCTTTATAATAAAAATATTGCTTCCAATCTGGGATGAGACTGATACGAATGTCACCTAGATGCTCAAAATGTAGTTAAATTTGATTGCAAAAAGCAATATAAATACTTTTTGTGAATAGTTTAAAATATTGCTCATTAAGTATATATTTTTGTAAGGTAATCTCTCTTTGTTAGTGAATTATTGTGAGAAAACTACCCTTGGCAGTCGGGTTAAAAAAAAATCTTTAAAATTTTAGAAGGTTGTCTAAAAATCGTAGCTTACGGCAGCGTTTCGATGTCTCCTACCCTCGCGGGATCTTCTTCTTGTCGTGTCAATGACTATAGTAATTCTGTTTAATATTTTCTATTGATATAGTTTTAGACCAATAGGATGCGACTAGGACGCCTTTTTGATTGGCCTGCATAAGGTCTTTTAGGGTACAAGGGGTAGGAAGTAATGGGCAGGACAACAGATAAGCCATATCTTGGGTGGGCGATCCACATTCGCAACTAGTGTTGGATCTGTTTGTGAATCCCCACTTGGCCAGGTTGTCTTTGCAACGACCAACTTGAAGGCGTTTTTATTAATGTATAAACATTTCTTTCAATACATTATTCTCTTTCACATTTTCAGACCAAAACAGTAAAACCTTATATGTATAAACATTGACATTATTATCGTTTAGAAACTAAAGATCGGCTCAATTTATAACATTTTAGAAGCTACGCGTTTTTTTAATACACTTGCACAATCACAACATAACATTCGGTACATACGACAAATATCAGGGTATTGTCATACAATCATGACTGTCATATAATCATGACAATCATACTTTTATGAATGTCATACACGATCATTTCAAACGTGCCTGTTTCGTGCAAGTATCCGGATTCTGCTTATTTTTAGTAAATAAGTGTCGATTTTACCGACATTAGTTTGACGTCGAAACTGGTTTTGATCTCTCTATCTCGCTCACGCAATGAATGTGAGATAGATAGGTTGAAAACTGGAATCAGCGTTGAACTTGTTTCAACACGTTTGGTGGAATCGACACAAAAGCGTAGGTTACACAGCCGTTGCTCAGTCACCAACATCAACAAAATTTATTCATGTTTACATTTTGATGTTGGTGCGTGAACACACAGCTTTATTTCATTACGACTATGTATGTACTGTGAGAGTGTAGTATGTAAATTTTCGTCACTCATATTGTGTAGACTAAGCCCTATTACCTTTAGAAATGTACCGGTTAAAGTTGACTAATCGACTTGTGAAAGTGGTAAGTCGAAATTCGTTAATAATCTTTAATCGACTATTAGGTACGTTTCAATATTTATACGATTCAAAAAGAATGCTAGAATAAAAAGCCTGTTTCATGATTATGTAAAATTATCCATATATCGTGCCGTCCTTTTCTATTTACTTGGAAAAGAGAGAGAACATGAGCTGATGGATAGTTTGTTTAATGAAACTGGCTGTAAATGTTCCATGTTGTATGTACGCGAGAATGTTGCTGTAGCTTGTAAGGTGTAAAAAATGTTGCGACGTTTTTAATGATGATATTACAAAGTATAGTTCGCGCTAAATAACACTGCACAAAATGTTACTGACCCCCTATACTGTACTACTGTATTCCAAAATTCAGAAACGATATCGCTTACTGAACGACAACGACGTATCGTGGTAAGGGGGCGTTTTGCAAAAAATGGAGTAACAAACCTTTTTCGCAGTATTATTTGGGGTGAACTAGAATTATCTATATACCGCCTTTTACGAACTGTATTGTGCCAATTTTTTATATTCTCCCCCCGATGCAATGACGCATTCCATGTTTCTGTTTAATCTGTTTGTGAGGTTAACCTTTAATTTTTATATATTTTTTAATTAATTGTACTGTTTATAAATATGGCTGTGTATGATACTGTTTATAACAGCGAGAGTTTAAAGTCTGGAGTCTGTAATTGTGCCCTGTAGGTGGCCATAACCTCCCCATATCACATGGTACCTAAGCGAACAGAACCTCTGCCTCACCTTTCTAGGAAATATAGGCGTGATGTTATGTTTATGAAATAAGCAGTTAATTAATTTTAAACTCTCTGCTATTGATATTAACAATATTTTATTTTGTTTAAATAGCTGTCATAAACAGTATCCTATCCTGAAGTTATAGATAAACGTGAGGGTTACAATAAGCCCCATACTTATCGTGTCTAAATTTAAGGTCTTCTTAGCAGAAGAATTTGCTTGGAGGCTCTCAAATTATAACTTAATTAAGTACAGTCAGCAACAAATGTTGCGGAACACTTAAAAAAATCTTTCATTCACCAACAAAAAAAAATACGATTGTGAGAAATTTCGACTTTAATTTTTTTATAGGTAGCCTCTTCTGTTGCTGACTGTACTTAAAGGTAAATGCCTATCGCCATTATTCCTAACTATTAAAGTTTAACTTGACTACAAAGAGCGATAGTAATTAATATCTCGATAGTTGAACCACCTTATCTATAATTTCAAATATGCCATGTCTATAAAAGTAAAATATCACAATATTGTGTTCACATGAACTAGCACGGAGAAAATAAATATTCCCACAAATTTTACGCCATCTTGTCAAAATAGCGGCTGTATATTCAATGAGACAAGTTGATACAGTCGTCTCGCTTTTTGTTATTGATAATAGCAGCATATCTAATACATGTCCCACTGCTGGGCTCGGGCCTCTTCTCATGATGAGAAGGGTTAGGCCATATTCCACCACGCTGGCCAAGTGCGGATTGGTAGACTACACAAGACCTCGAGTACTTTTTAGGAACTCTCAGGCATGCAGGTTTCCTCTCGATGTTTCCATCACCGTTAGCGAGTAATGATTTCTATTATAAATACACACATATTTTCGAAAATACAAATCTTAACAATATATTGACAGAGGTGTGTGCCGTGGGTTCGAATCCGAGACCTTTGATTTCGCAGTTCTACGGTCTTCCACTCGGCTATTGCTGCATAATGTAACCCCTTTTTTACATAACAGGTGAAATGTAGACAACCCAAACACTTGAACAAGTAATTTTTACATCCAATCAAAATTAATTTGGCTCACCGTTACAACAAATTTGTAACATCATAACAGCTTAATACACTTCTGCATCACCGTTCTGGCAGTGCCGGATTAGCCATATAGCAAGAGTAGCAAATGCTAAGGGCCCCGCGTATTGGGGGCCCCGCGCTCCAACAACTGTCTGACCGTAAAAATAATTAAATGTAAATAGGAGCGTAAAATATCTTGTAACAACAGATTTGTGTATGTCTTGTAATTACAGACTTGCTTATACTGATCGATATAAATGAGCCAGCTTGTAGAGCATGAGCGAAAAAAATATATGTTAATTTGCCTATATGAAATCAAAACAAGTTAATTTGTTATTAATTGTTAATAGTTTTGTTTTACTTAATACCATACACTTTAAAACCTAAAGCAGTCAAAGGCCTCATATATATAAATATAATTGAAGGGCCCTGTGACAGATTTTGCTACAGGCCCCGCCCTGGCTTAATCCGGTACTGCCTTCTGGGTAATATAGGCGTGATGTAATGTTAGCAACGTAGGTCTCACTGAAAATATACAGTCTCTATTAAATACATTAATTATCCCGTGCTAGTTTTGATAATTTGTTGACAAATACAGTTGTAATTTCATTATTTAATGAGAACTTCTAACTGAAATAACTCACTGTAGCTATTAATTTCTTGTTTAGTTGTAAGCAAAAGTGATGGTACCATAATGTACTGAAAAACATGCAGATATGTTGGATTGGGTCGTAACAGTAACAAGTAAACTAAAATATACTACTATGAAAAAAATATGGGACCGGTAGGATTTGAACCTGCGATCTTCGCACATCGGGCAGTCGCTTTAACCAACCAGCTACGGTCGCCTAAATTCTCAACTGTGTGTTACGTCATTTCGTGAAGTCACGTTCATCCATTTGTTCCTATCCTAAGTAGGATACAAAATACTAAAATAATCGTCAATGTATTGACTGGTAAGATACTCGAAGCGACTTGTATGCGAACTGATCAACTAAAGTGAAGGTAGTAGAGGCGCGGTAAAGACACGCTTTTGTATAGACTTCTTCTTACGAGTCAATGGTCAAAGTTCTTTTACCACCCCGGCCCAGTTGGTGGCTACATTAATTGCATTCTCCGTGGCCTTATTCAGATCGCTCAAGGAGCAATTGTCGGGGCAGTTAGGGTTTGTATAGACATGATAACGTCACCACTCCCAATGCGAAAAAAGCGCGCCGCGTCTTTGCCGCGCCTCTACTATTATGAACAAGTATAGTAACCATCTATGTAAAAACGTTTATTATTAAAAGATGGTATGCAGCTATTGAAATTAATATCAAATTTTAAAATAAAAGCGTTATATGTTGGCGGCAGCGCTGTCGTTCTTTGATATCAGCAAATCGCTTCAAAACTAAAGAAAAGAAAATAGTTCTTATAATAATAGCAGCCCTGTATCGCTGGGCTCGGGCCTCATCTCATGATAAGAAGGGTTTGGCCATAGTCCACCACGCTGGCCAAGTGCGGATTGGTAAACTTCACACTACCCTCGAGCACTTTTTAGGCACTCTCAGGCATGCATGTTTCCTCACGATGTTTCCTTCACCGTTAGCGAGCGATAATTTACATGAAAATACATACATATCTTCGAAAAGACGAATCTTAAGTTTTTATTGACAGATGTGTGTGCCGTGGGTTCGAACTTGAGACCTTTGACTTAGCAGTCCTACGGTCTCCCACTCGGCTATCGCTGCTGCTGCAATTTTAATATTAAAGTTGAATTGTAATTTGTAACTCATATTATTAACCGATCTCATCTCATTATTGGTATGGCCCAGTCTCAACACTTTAGCACATGATTTAAAACGATGTAGCACAAATAATATTATTTTGTACGTTATGAATATAATTTTATGCAGATAATTCTGTTCATGACAAAATCGCGCTGGATCGCTACTTTTTGTACAGTCAGCCGCAAAAATAAACATTTTTCGTGTTTAACTTTAGTTAGTTTTTCATCTATTTACTTTTAATTCAGAGTCTCTATTTTATAAGTTGACTGTAGCCTTATTTTGGTTATACTGAAGTGATTATGTACAGACATTTCTTTAAAAGTCTTATTTTTTAAAACTTTTTGTTACATCACACTAAATGTAAATCTTACGAAGACTTATTTATTTTTTATGTAACCGCCTGTATTATTTCAATTGTAAAAATATATAAGAAATTATCTATACTTGTGTTTTATTTTAACATTGAAAGGTCTAATTTCATAAGTTCCTGTATAGGTTTGGGATAGTTAAGCGTTGGTTACTTCTTTAAATAAAAGATAAAAAGATAAAAGATATTTATTTTGTCAAACACGTGTGTACAGTACAAGTTATAGGCTTGGATGCAGGATAGTAAAGTATGAATTATAAGATCTTCATGTTTTGCCATCTTAGGCGTACAAAATGTAATAACAAACAATTAAGCAACATAAAAATCAAGTAGATAACAAATTGGTAAAAAAAATTGTAAAATTAAATTAAAAGTTATTTACAAAGATAAAGTAATATTAGCCAAAAAATACAATAAAAACGAGATTATTAATATTAATATAATTATGCATCTATTGACATATCATTTAAGCTATTAGGAACTAATACAGATAACTGATTCTAAACTGCAGAAATGTGGGTGTAAGGGTCACTCCACACGTAAGTGCGCCGACACATTTTATTGATTATTTTTATAGCATTTAGCTATGCTTAGCAAATTATACTAAGAAACAGTAGAAAAAAAAATAGGACCGGCAGGATTTTAACCCGCGACCTCCGCATACCGGGCAGCCGCTTTTATTAGTGTTATTAGATACATTCTTAGATAATATTATCAAAACCGACGTGAGGTGAAGACATTATTATTGAGAAAACGGGTTACTCACGTTACTTTAGCTGGGATATGACGACTAGTTTCGAATCTAGTACGTAGATTCATCAACTGGGCTATTATTCGCGTGTCGTCGCCTGCGCGCGACGTCTAGCACTGACTAGTCAGTGCAGTAACATGAGTAACTCGTTTTCTCAATAATAACATTCTTAGATTTCTAATAATAGCAGTGTAAGTTCTAATTAAAATACTTATTAGCTCATCAGGCTAGATTATAATACTTATGGTGTCCTACGAGTCGGGTACATAAACAATAAAAAAAAATTGTAACTTCAAATTAAACTGCGTGGCGCTGGCCTCTTATCTGGGTGATTATTTGAAATTTGGTTAACTTCTGACCTAATTATGAAAGTGGTGTTTTTTGTTAAAAATCAGTACAGTTTATATTCTATGATGTGTGTATAACATCTACTTTGCTGCATCTAAAAGGGCCAGTCACTTTACCTTATATTTTCAGAGAAATTTACGTTTTTTTAAAATCAGTGTTCTAGGGACTGATAAGACGTGATAGGGACAGACGCCAAACACGGTTATTATGACAAATCACATTTTAATTGCCAAATCAACTGTAACAACAATGAATCACTTAAGTTTACAAATTCAATTAACTATAATCACAACATTTTTCTTATTAATTAAGCACATGAAATGAGAAATAGGCAATTTTCTATAACATCTTCGTAAGGCACGTCGGCGATATCATTATCATTCTGGAAGTCTGTTCTGGAAGTCTGTTCTGGAAGTCTCTTAATCGTCTTCGGACACAAGTTGGTCGCTGCAGGGAGATCCTAGCCAAATGGGGAATCACAAACACCAATGACACCTCGTGCAGTTGTGGTTTTCCTATTCAAAACATTGGCTCACAGTGGGCATTGGTAAACAGTATTTTCACGAATCTTTTGCTTTTTTTCTATAATCTGATGAATGCTCACGCGGAGTCATGTCTTTTACACATCCCATTGTCCTTTTTACACGCTTTGTATTAGCTTTATTCTTTTTCTTTGTACTCTGCCAGCAAAACAGTGCCATTTTTTTTTTCAGTCGTTTTTTCCTGTACAGCCTTTTTTTTTCGCAATTCCCTCTTTAGACAATGTATTTTCTATCTGGGCGCCATATTCTTCAACAAATACGTTGTGGTATTATGTTTAAAACCATGCATCACACCCTTTACCAACAGTCCCTAGATGTGGCGTCAGGCCCTAGGTACTATTACGACTAGGGCCTGACGGTCTAGGGACTGACAAAAAGAAGCAAAATCAAATGAAGCCTATTATTTAAAATCAACATCAAAACTAATAGGCAGTCAAAATAACAAGGCAGGATAAACTCATATTTACAATAGGTAATGAGATCAATTAGTCATGAACTTTCTTTAAAACGACTTACCTAGGGCCTGAGAGGTTGACTGGCACAGTGCGTGTTTCCGCAGCAAAGTCGGTGATCGCACCAATAACAAAGTGGCTTCCGCGGCTTGGGTCGTGTTTGCAACTAGCTTCATACCGATGCTATCGTATTGAGTTAGTTATGAAAAAGCCGTATGCTTAGATGTCGCGTATTTTTGAATTTCGTGAATGACGGGCCTGATATTTTTTATCACTTACACTTTTTGACTTGAAACAAAGTAATGAAACATAATATTATTATAAATTAAATTGTAATGACAATGTTCGTAATGTAATAGTAAACGAGTTTAAATGGAGTTTAATTAAATAATTCTTATAGAATCATAATAACACTGAAATGAATACTAAATTCGGGAGATCTTACATGGCTAGGGCCTGATATTTGGAGTAAGAAGTGGCAATTTTTGGTAATAAATAATATTACAATATATATCAAAATGAGTGACCAAATTAAATGGACTTTATGACATCGCTTAGTAGTTTGAAATATTGAATAAAATTAATATAAATATGTGAAAATTGATGCTAACACCAAGTTAACCAAATTTCAAATAATCACCCATCTATTAAAAATATGGAATTAAAGGTTATCAATAATAAATGCATTGCGGCACATGAGGTCATGGTTATAAATCTTGATAAATCTCAAGGTTCGACAATTTAAATGGGAAGCATATTACTTATACGGGCAGTTTACTCGTGCAGGAAGATGGTGTGAACTGTGTTGTCAAAGGGCTGTGTACAGAAAAGAGTAAAATCACTGTTTGTGTCCGAATATGACGTAAGTATTGCACACTAATAAATAAAGAAATAATTTTACAAAAAAAAACCGACATCAATTACAATAATTTTAGACTTGTTTTCTCATGGGTGCCATTTTTCCGAGAAGCACCAGCTTGCAAATAAAAAAAATAATTAAAATTGCTTCGAATTGAGAACCGCCTCCTTTTTTGAAGTCGGTTAAAAACATGTAAAATGTAAAGTCAGCGTACGTTCGATACAGCGTAAATAAATGCTTTATGTGGTTAAAAGTAAAACAAGATATATGTGGTGATGCCCGTACATCCAGCCAACTATGAAAATGAAGCATTTAAAGTATATAAAACATGTAAAATATCGTTGATTGCTTTTGCCGTGCATGAAAAAAAACATTTTGTGAGCTTTGAGTCTAATTTCGTCTGAATTAGAAACAAAAATTGCCAAATTTCAAAAATACCGAGTCTATTTTAATGAAATTTTGCATACGTTTGGCTTAAAACCAGGATTATTATAAAAGCTTCTTTTAATCGACATATTAGTGGCGGAAGCTAGTCATAATTACTAGTGGGCGCATCATCTTTTTATCAGAGAGAGTTAGAGATTCAGGTTCGCTACTGGCAGCTTCGTCATACTCTGATGCTGTCTTATCAATTCCCGACAGTCCCACACCAGGTTGTGAGTGATTTGGTTTCGATCCAATACTCGCGATCATGGAATTAGGAAAGTATCTTCATTTTACCGTAGCCTGCGTAAGTTGTAGCAAATTACCTGTGTAGGCTGTAGCATATTACCTGTGTAGGCTGTAGCTACCTACCTGCGTCGTAGACCGTAGCTACTTACCTGCGTCGTAGACCGTAGCTACTCACCTGCGTCGTACACCGTAGCTACTCACCTGCGTCGTAGACCGTAGCTACTTACCTGTGTCGTAGACCTTAACTATTTACCTGCGTTGTAGACCGTAGCTACTTACCTGTGTCGTAGACCTTAACTATTTACCTGCGTCGTAGACCGTAGCTACTTACCTGCGTTGTAGACCATAGCTACTTACCTGCGTCGTAGACCGAAGCCGCCGTAGCATGTAGCACTTCGTGGTCAAGTCAACGCTTATTTTGTCAATGTTTATTTTGTTGGAACTTTATCACAAAATTAATTTAAATTTAAGTCAGTCAAAGGACTACAGTGACATGGTTCCCTTCCGTTAGCAATTTGCGGAGCTGGTCAACTGTAATCTCAGACGTCTTTTACGCCAATTTGACTTTTACGTCATTTTTCTTGTATTAGCACGTATCAACATCACCCTCTCACCTACTGCAGGCTCGAAAAATCATGGATCAGGGTATAAATAATGACACATTTGAATAAAGTCTTATGTTTCTTTATTTTGTTAATAATTAAGTAGTTTACAATAAAATAAAAATAAAAAAAATAAATAGCCTTTATTGACACAAATAATAGAGGTAAGTTCACAAGATGAGTTAAAATTAAGACAACATGTAAATGTATTTGTACTTTAGATACTGATACTGTCTCCCAAATTAAGCGAAAGCTTGTATTTTGGGTGACAGTGGACAGTCGTGTTTTGTGACACAATATTACAGTTTACAATATATTATGTAAATCTATAGTGAACGTTATCACTGCAGCTAATATAAAAGGTTGAATGATTTTATTATTTTTATTTTAACTTATACTTATATTATATAAGGACCATTGTGTCGAGAGTGTGTGTGAGGGTGAGTGTGTGGTGTGTGTGTGTGTGTGACAATATTAATATTCACTATCACTTTAATTAAATCATTTGCAATAAATTATTTATAGGAACAATTGAGGTAGATTATTACTATAGGAACACGTAAGCTAGAATATCGAATGTATTAAAAATATGTTGAATTTAAATATTTACATATAATATAATATTTTATTGGTTTATTTGCTTTTACAGATTCTTCGTTGCACAGGCGTAGAACTATATTAAATCTAAAAAAAATAATAATTAAACATTTACGTCACAAGTGACAACGTGCAATTTACCACTCGTTTCGCGTTGCCCGCCGTGATACTACCAGGCTAGAGTATTGTCAGTCTTGTTACACGCTACGTCAATACTACGCCATGCTTAATTCAAAATTTAAAAGTTCAAAATTATTTATTTGGATTTATGGGTAACAAAGGTGGTATATATAGTCTACTCGATAAGTTGAAAATGGTACAAAATAGAGATACTGGCAATTTTTTATGTGCTAATACACTCTTTTGGCACATTTTTCTAGGCGTCATTCCGAATCCAATGAGGTATCGCACATAATTTTAAGACCAGTATCTCTATTTTGTACCATTTTCAACTTATCGAGTAGACTAATAGGTAAATATTACATAGTTTCTAATCCATATCTTGTTTATCAAAGGCATGCAGAAATTTCGTGACATTTTAGAAGTCAAAAGTACAAATCTTGGTTAAAAATAAAACTAATAATAATAATATACATATCATATATTTATAATATATATATACAGGGTTATTGGGTAAGTCGACCTAGATCCGTTAAGAGGTGGTAGTTCCCATCATTTCTGACTGATCTGACTATGAAACACCCCACCCTAAACCTAACCGTTTTCGAGATATTGGACTTAGAAGGTTTTTTTAAAAAATATCCCGATTTCTTAACTATAGCCTATTTTTTTTGTATCCTATGCCTTTTATTTTTTTTTAATTCTGATTTTTGTGTGCCAGATAAGTTTGTTTATAATTCTCAACCCAAAAAGTGCAAGTATCTGAACCAATGGGATCGTAGTAGACGATTGATACCGTAAAAAAGTAATTAATTTGAAAAAAAAAAATTGTTTCTTTTAGTAATATTTAAAAAAAAATCTATGGCGTTAGTTCTGCAGATGTTTTAAATAATATCTACGTTCCATTAGCTATCCAACAAGGTATCACAAGCTAGGGTCTTATCACAATTCATAGAAAAAAAATCGATAAAAGGCTCTCAGGTAGCAGTACAAATTTGGGTTCTTTGGTCCTATTGTTCTTCCACGGAGCTGTGGTGCGTGCGAGCGGGACAAACTGACCAGGTGCAAGCGAGATAAAATAATCCCGGCCAATTTGTTGTTATTGTTTCGTTTTAGTCTGCTTCCGTGATTCGTCCGTAGTAGATGCGATATTTAGTGCTCTTCATTTCTTACCCGACTTGGCTTGTATTTCTGGACTGTTTCCTACAAATTGTGACTGTGCTTGTTAACTGGACTTTGAATTGTGCTTCTGAATTGGAACTGTTGAAGATGGCAACCTTCACGAACGAGGAATACGCGGATATTCTACTTTGTTATGGGTACTGCAATGGTGTTTCTGCACGAGCTCGTGACGAATACATTGCACGTTATCCCGGCCGCCGAATACCGGATGTCACTGTCTTTGACGGCGCTTACCGGCGACTCAGAGAGACTGGCTCTGTTTTAAGGCGTCGAGCAGACCTAGGCCGACCACGGATCATTGTTGATGATGAAGATGAAGATAATCAAATAGTTCAACGGTTTAGAGCGGATCCAACTACTTCAACTAATGCTGTTGCCCGAGAACTTGGACTCTCGCAGTGGAAAGTGTGGTTTACGGTGAATACTGCAGGCCTCTACCCCTATCACTACACGCCAGTACATGTTATCGAAGAGGGAGATCCAGTGAGGAGGTTAGACTTTTGTAGATTTATGCTTCATGGAGATTTAGAAGACCCAGCATTTTTAAAACAAATCTTGTGGACAGATGAATCAAAATTTGATAAAGATGGAATTACAAATTACCACAACGCTCATTATTGGGCCCCAAAAGCGCAAAAAAATCCTAACCAGAAGAGGACAAAAGCCGCACAAAGAAGATTTAGTTTAAATGTCTGGATGGGAATCATAGCAAACAAATTAATTGGGCCCTTCTTTCTACCTGATAATTTAAACGGAGAATTTTACGAACATTTTCTAAGAGAAGAGTTACCAAATTTATTAGAGGATTTACCCCTAAATCTGATTAGAAACATGAAGTTCCAACACGACGGTTGCCCTGCACATTACAGAAGAGGGGTCGGGGAATGGCTAGACAACGAGTATCCTAATAGGTGGATCGGAAGAGGTGGACCCATACCGTGGCCAGCAAGAAGTCCTGACCTGACTCCCATGGATTTTTATGTGTGGGGACACATGAAGACATTAGTCTACAATGAGAATAATCCAAACTATTGACATATTAAGACAGAAGATTATTGAGGCTGCTGACGAAATTCGAAGAGACTTAACGACTGTAGTAGTTAAAAGCGGACTAAGACACCGAATGAGAGTGTGTGTGCGAAACAGAGGCGGCCATGTAGAACAAGATTTATAAATTTAAATAAATGTTGTTTAATAATTATTTGTATTGTTTTATTTCGTTTCCTGGCCCAAAAGAGAAGTTTAATCTTAAGTAGGTACCATTGTTTTTTTTTACTACCTGGGAGCCTTTTATCGATTTTTTTTCTATGAATTGTGATAAGACCCTAGCTTGTGATACCTTGTTGGATAGCTAATGGAACGTAAATATTATTATTTAAAACATCTGCAGAACTAACGCCATAGATTTTTTTTTAAATATTACTAAAAGAAACAATTTTTTTTTTCAAATTAATTACTTTTTTACGGTATCAATCGTCTACTACGATCCCATTGGTTCAGATACTTGCACTTTTTGGGTTGAGAATTATAAACAAACTTATCTGGCACACAAAAATCAGAATTAAAAAAAAATAAAAGGCATAGGATACAAAAAAAATAGGCTATAGTTAAGAAATCGGGATATTTTTTAAAAAAACCTTCTAAGTCCAATATCTCGAAAACGGTTAGGTTTAGGGTGGGGTGTTTCATAGTCAGATCAGTCAGAAATGATGGGAACTACCACCTCTTAACGGATCTAGGTCGACTTACCCAATAACCCTGTATATCCCTGTATCCGATGCCGGTGGGGTACTATTTTTTATATTTTTAAATATTTTTTAGTACTTATATTTAAAAATGTAGAATTTTATACTTTTATATTTTTAAATGTACTTTACTTTTATAATTTATATTTAAACATATAAAAAATGAGAAAAAGGATTAAATGAGTGAATAATATACAAACTACTACTCTAAAATAGTCTTATGAAACAACATAAATCTAAATCTATACATTAATAATAATAAAATTATTTACTTAAAATAATTTAATCAGTCATTGCTCAAAATGACTTATCACATAAAAAAAATCTTGAACATTATAATAATGCCTCGTCTTCTTCTTGTCTTCTTGATGGGCCAAGCTTCTTTTGTCCACTAAGCGACGCCAGTCTCCGATACTCTGCTACTTTTACGGTATGCGCAAAACTGACAGATGCCACCATATTTCTGCCAGGTCTATGACCATGTTACATCACTCACACATTCCAGGCACATCACTCCAGGTATTCAACTGTCATCGTGAGGAGCAGATTACTCCTATAAGATCATGCTTTGGTATTCTTGTGATCGAAGGGGTTTACTCTTCATCATTTCTTTTATAATTCCGCTGTGGACTACGCCGTCTTTAAGTTCCAACTTTACTTATTTCGACGTAGAAGCTGTAGCTTCATCAATTTGTCTATCAAAATAATAATTCATCGATTGTTTAATTTTCTCCAAAGCGTGTTGGCGATGAACATCCATATTGCATGCATTTTCGAGGCTCTCTTGGGCGTTAGAATGGTTTGCTATAATATCTTCTATACAAAGATTTAATTGATAGCGAAGAGCCTGTTCTGCCTCTTCTCTGGGATTGGTTGATGTAGCCATCATTAGCGAACTCTGAATTACTGTAGGTCTAATACTATTGTTTTCAGCACGAGAGTTTGATGTACTTTCAAGTATTTTTTCGTTTTCATTATCTTTGTTAACCGCAACCAAATCGTTTTGTTTATCAGGTTGTTCTTGTAGATATAGATTTGTATCGTCTCTGCTATTTGGTGATGATATTTTGATCGCTGGAAAGTTTTCTTCGGCATAGTCTGACCATTTAATTGTTTTTAATTCCATTGGTCTTTGTGCAGCAGGTTTTGGTAAACGAGGATCTTTTTGAGATAAGTCTCTGATGGTTGTCCATTCCTTTTCTAACGTAGTTGGAAGTTGTTCAATCTCTGTTTGCGGTGTTTGACTATAAGGTGCTACTGATAGTGGATTTTCTTGTAGAGGTTGGCTAAGTGGAGGTGAGGCTTCACTTTGGTCTGTCAAGCTGTCTGGTTGTTGCGGACTTTTGCCATGAGGAACTAGAGACGATGTATTGCTCTGATTGGATCCAACTGAAGTGTTTTGTGACGTGGATGGCGCATCAGCTGCAGTTATTTCCATTTCCTGCCCTTGTCCAGTATTTACTCTACTGTTTAATATTTTTGATTGCTGGAGTAATTTCGGATCACAATAACTTAAAGCTGAGAATTTGGGCACATTTTCTGAAATAGAAGGATGTTTTGCAGCAAATGATGCAGCTTCTGTAAGATGTTTTTGCTCAGTAGTTTTCCTTTTTGTAGCTTCTGCGAGATTTTTAACGAGAGCATTACTCTGTCTGATCGGAGAACTTTTTTGTGTTCCCAGTTCAAGAAATTCTTGTCCACTAGTTCCTGCTACTTGTTGGTGCTGATTATGCTCGTATGTCCATTGAGACGATTGCTGACTATGTTCTTGTCCTTCTGTTCTAATTGATTCCGGTTTATGCTGTTGGGGCGATTTTTTAGGTGGAGCGTTAAATTTGGATTCAGGCATAATACAAGATTGTGAAGCAGCTGGTATAGTTTCCACTTGAGTCATTGGATGTTGTTGTGTTTGTTGACTGTCTAGCATTTTAGTAGGTGTTGCAGATTTTTGAAGAACAGTTGATAATGCTGTTTTAGTAGATTCTTGCTGAGCACTTCGTCTTAGAGTAGCGACCGTTTGTAAATCTTGATCATGTGAATATTTTGAAGGCGAAATAGACTGATTTTCAAGAATTGAAGTTTGAACTGAACCTTTTTGTTGTAATTGATGATGTTCAGAGTGAACTGTGCTTAAAGTAGAGCTCGATTCAATGATTGATACATTTTCCAGGATAGTGATTTGATGAGATGTTTCGTTTGAGCTTGTAGTTGATTGCATCGTCATACTTGTTCTACTTGGCATCGGTAGATCTAAACGTTCTACAGTGATGGGTGCAGCACCAATCCCTTTCGTGGTTGTTTCTCTAACCGTTTGCCCTTGCGAGAGTGGCAACCACCTAGATTTACAAGACTGGTTTATGCTGGTTAACGGAATGTTGACAGTAGTTGACGTATTTTTTCCTTTTTTACTTTGTCCAGGACCTTGTGAAGGTACATCTTGCATTTGTAAAGGTGAAGATGATGTTGCATTGTTTGCCATGGTAGATGTCTCTGATGTAATAACGTCTTCTTTAGCGGCTTTGCTTGTAAGTATAATCATGTCAGGTCTTATTTCTTGCTGCTTTTCTTGTTCGTCTGAATTTGGAGATGACTCCTCAGACTGACTTGCTGTGACTGCAATATCTTGTGCTGTAGTAGATGTATCTGTTCCCGCCGACATGCGCGCAGCAGTTTCTGTTTTTCGAGATTTCCTTCTTTTTTGATCCAAATCTTCTTTATGTGGTCGTTTAAATTTAGTGGACTCTATGGCAGTACACTTTGGCCTTAAATTAGCTCGTACCATTGAGCTAATGACTTCTGATTCTTTATATTTTCTTTGTTCAGTCGTTTCTCTAGTAGATTTGGCTTGTTGGTACTGGGTTCTTTTTTCTAAGCATGGAGATGACTGCCTGGACTGACTTTCTTTGTCTGCTGGCCTTTGTTCGATGGTAGTTACATTGTGAACAATAATACCTGGTTTCTGTTGTTGTGAATTTGAATTAAGTTGCAGAGTTGATTGAGAAGGCTCCGTGTGTGTTATGTTGCTCTTAGTAGTTTCTCGCTTATCTTTGTCTTCTCCATACGATTGCTCCGATGGAAATCTACATGGAGTTTTAGGATCTTGTGCCGCAGATATTGAACTTTCCACGTAGATGCTTGGCTCGTTAGTTTCAATATTGGAGGATTGTGGTCCTTGATTATATAGACTTTGATCTTGTAGACGTGGAGATGTCAGGATATCTTGAGGAAGATCATTTTGTTGACCAAGATTTATAATTATATCACCCGTAAATACGCGAATGTTACGACGTGATGTTTCTTTAAATTTTTCAGATACTTTGTTTCGTAAGCTTTCTTCTTCGTTTTTTATCGTTGATTCGAATGAAAGCAATTCTGCAGCTTTATTTATTAGTGCATCGGCTTCAGCATTCATTTTATATTGTTTCGTTTGTATCTCAGTTTCATGGTCTGAAGAATGACGTTTTCGTACTGGTGCCAAATGTGTAGGTTTTTCTAATAGCTTTAATTTGATATGTTGTTTGTTTGTGTTGGTATCTGTTGAATTGTTGGGTCTTGGTGTCATCTCGTCACCTGAAAAAAGAATTAATGAAATATAACATTTTTTATACATACATACATAACATCACACGTATATTACTCAGAAGGGAGTGGTAGAATGTACAACACCCACATTTCACCTGTTATGTTTAGGTCCGATGGGATAGAGGGTTAGCTTATTGCCATCCACCGGACACAATACCAACTCCTATTTTATTACTTTTTGTTGAAAACCACCCGTACTAGGTTTTTTTTTTCTGCTTAAAGTGTAAGATATTGCAATCTTATATACTATGGACTAATTTATTTATAAAGTATTAATTTAATTCCATAGCAATATTTAAGCTTATTTTTCTCTCCATAACCATCTTTAACCACTGTGTTTTCGTTGCTATAACTTACACATAGAATTATTGTCAAAAAACAAAAAAATATTGTATGAATTGGAAAAGATGGTGCAGATAAGTTTCTCACCAGCTCTTCTTATGATGCAATATCCATCAGAGCTGGTACTTGGATTGATTTTAATTCAAATTTCTAAGTTGAATTAAAGTCAATCTAAGCTCTAGTGTCGAATCATTTTATTGAAATATGTATTATTATTTAATTAGTTAAGTTTTATTTTAATTTTATATTCTTTTTAAATTTTGATATTTGTTTTGACGTGTTCAAGCGCACCCAAGGTGCGCTTGGGTGCAGCCCATGGTAATAAATGAGTTGATTTCGGATTTTCAATCTATATCTCTATTTATTTGCTTTTTTTGAACACATTTCGGCACACATCTTTTTGGAATTTCATACATTTTCGGAATATGTATAAAATACCGAAATTATCTACATTTAATAAATGTATTATTTATTTAATTATTTATTATTTGGGCAACAAACAGCTTTTAACATAGACAATAAAATAACTTATAAAAATTACAACTGAAGCCAACTGACAGTTTTCGCTTATATGCATGGATAAGTTCGAAACTTACATATTCAAAATAAATAACATGTTCTAAATAATTCAAATATGATATAATTATAATAATAATTAACATGTCGACAGGATACAATAAATTAAAATAATAGTAAATAAAAATATATTATCATTATTACGGATTGAAAAATTGTTTTGTTATTTTATTGCGAAACAGTGTTTTTTTTTTACTACGCCCACAGCGAACGAACGTGTAGTCCACCTGATGGTAAGTGGAGTACAGTCCATGGACATCAACAATCCACAAAAGCAGATTATAGATGCGTCGCTGCAGCTGAGGACAACGGTGTTATGTCTCATGTGCCAGTAATTTCAGGGCCTGATCTCACCACCAAACCAGAACACAGTAATGGAAGCACTACTATTTGGCGGCAGGTTAAAGGTGAGACGGTGGTGCTGCCGCCCTCGAGCTCATTCACAAGAGCTCACCAGTAAACTGAGTGTGGTCGTTGAGTATGTCCAAATCTTCTTTCCTAATATATTCGTTTGTTTTTTTATGTATTTTTATCAATTTAATTATTGATTAATTACTTACCTAACTCGTCAGTAGCGTAGTGAGCTGTTTCAGTTACGACCGGCTCTTCCTCTTCCTCCTCGGAATCTGGAATTTAATCAATGAAATATTAACTACGATGAATCATACTAATATTATTAGACGACGGATGGCGGAGTGGGTAGTGAACCTGCCTGCGTAGCCGATGTCGTGGGTTCGATTCCCACTTAAGACAAATCTTTGTGTGCATGAACATGGGGGTTTGTCTTAGTCTGGGTGTTTCTATGTATAATAAGTATGTATTTACAAAAGAAAGGTATATATGTATTAGTATCAGTTATTCTAGTACCCATAGTACAAGCTCTGCTTAGTTTGGGACTAGATGGCGTTGTGTGTAAGTTGAGAGATATTTATTTATTATTAATATAAATGCGAAGATTTTCCAAGATGACTGCTTGTTGCTGATTGTTATATGCTGTTATATGTTGATAAATGCTGGTTGTTACTCTTTCACACCAAAAATAATAGATTTTCTTTGAAGAAATTTAGCGCACGGATAGTTTATGGAAGGTACCTACTCGACGTTACCACATAGAGCCAAAGGTACCTAAATATCTAGTAATTATAGTTGTATAATATAATATAATAATAGATAATATCCAGATCTGAACTGTATATTATCTACTTTAAATGATACCATGATTGTAATTTGTTTTGTGCACCTAATAAATGAATAAACACATAATAGTAGGTAATACCAAGCGCGAGAAGAAATCAATTTATTTAAGAAATAATCGTGTAACAAAGAATAATGTGCAAATTTAATTATGAAAAGTCCTCTCAAAATATATCGAATTGTTCATAAATAAAATAAATTTACAAAAAAAACCGTCTTTAATTACAAAAAATGCACAAAAATTTCGTTAATTTGGCCTTCGTCACATGTTTTTTGTGCACGAAGTTAAATAAATAAAATAAAGTAAGAAAAACTTAAGTAATATTCAAAGTCTCGCCTCATCTGTGTATAACTTGAAAGAATACAGTAAACGGCCTTAAGGTACCTATATTTAAAGAATTATCCCCGTACTCCTAAACGTTGAGGAGTTGTATCTGCCAGCATCAGCTCAGCAACATGAAACGCTGACTGCTAGATGCAAATATCCGAGTAACTTTAGGTAATATACGAAAAACAATATAGAAGCTTCAAAAAATTGAGATTATGTCCTCTGAGAATTTGAGAGTTGCCCTCGAATTCTCTAGGATCCCATACAAGACAAGTATACTATTTCAGACGAAAAAAATAATTTCTCATATCGGTCCAGGCGTGTTCGAGTAATCAGGTAATGAGCCCAAAAAAAAAATACAATCGAATTGTAAACCTCCTCCTTTTTTTGAAGCCGGTTAATTAATAAAAATATCATAAACAAGATCATAATTAAGGTACCTTACGTGAATTAATTAATTAATTACGAGCCTTCTGGACACGTTACCCGCATTTGACATTGATGCGGAAGTATTTTTGGCGCATAACTTTTTAAATTTTTTAGTTCTATTTCTCTTCCAGCTGTCAATAGTTTGGTATGATTTTGTTTTTTAAGATTGTTAATACCCATTAGATCAAATTAATGTAATTAAGGTCCAAAATGTTTTGGATTGAGAAAAATCGTATTCCATAAACTAAATATTAAAACCTTAATTACGTATCTACGGGGAAGATAAAAAATAAAACATGGAAATATTATGGATGCATTCCTTTTTTTTTAAATACTCATTTGTATACTACATGTGTAGGTAGATAAAAAAATGTTATTATATTAAATACGGATACAATATTTAAATCTCATAAATAAATACATAATTTTAAATATAAGGAAAATAATAAAATTAATGAACAATAGATAATATTGTTAAAAAAATATATTATTATTAAGTGCTTATAATATCAACCCTAAATGGGGAACTCATAAACACTGAGGTACCAATTAAAATATTTATTAAAACCCTTGATATTTAAAGATATCAAACAAATAAAATCCAAATAATTAGTACATAATTCAATGAAAATAAATTGTGATAAAATGTGTAAGCAAAAATAAATGTGACCAACTTTTGCCGTACGTAATCGAATGCAAAAATAAACATAATAAAAAAGGCACTCAATTAAAGTCATATATTTTTATCATAAAATAAGTTATTTATAAATTCTACTCCAAAGCAAATACACAATAATAACGATATGTATGATAATATGTTTAAGATAAATAAATTTGGACATTTTTTACATTAGATAGAACGCCAGAAGCAATTACACTATCCAATGGTCCCAATGACAAGGCCACATACACACATTCACTCACACAAGTACATCCAGTAATAAAATAAAAATAAATAATTATGATACATATTACACATATTTCTACAGCGCTTATCACTAAACAATAACAAATAATAATTTCGCAATATAATTATAACATTAACGATAACAAACATACCTGATATCACAAAAAGTTCAGCTGCCATCGGCCTTAATTAAACAAACATTATTTCTTATTTACTTCTAATAAATATAATAAATATTTTTTTCGTTTGTTCGTTTGTTTGTACCCAAAAATCTTCTTATTTACTTGGCAGATCTTAATGAAAATTGTTATGGAGATAATTTAAGGCTCGCACTTCACTGCACTTTCTCGCTCGCAGGCGGAGCCGCGAACGAGAACTAGTATTATAGTTTGCAAACGCAATAAAGTATTGCGTATAATCTATAAATTTCCTTAACGGTACAGAAACAAACCACAAATGTTTATAACATTTTTTCTAAATTAGAAAACTAGATTTAGATTTTTTTAAATGTATATTTGTGCCATTAAATTTCGTACCATTAGGATTTAAAGATGATGTCTTTTAAATGGTGACCTCCAGAGTTGATACACATTTGAGCCCTATTTATGACATTTTGCATAACTTGCCGTAACACTTCCTGCGATATGTTCGTTATTTCTTGACGAATGTTTTCTTTTAGAGCTGCGAGAGTCTGTGGCTTGTTCACATACACCCGAGATTTCAAAAAACCCAAAAGAAAGAAGTCTGGACTGGTCAGATCGGGTGATCTTGCAGGCCAAGGCAAATCGCCAAAACGAGAGATAACTCGGTCTGGAAAAGCGTCCCTCACTAAGTCCATAGTGTCGCGCGCTGTGTGTGCCGTAGCGCCGTCTTGTTGAAACCAGATGTGCTCCAGCCCCAATTCGTCCAAACTGGGTATCAAAAACTCACGTAACATGGTTCTGTAGCGTTCTCCAGTGACAGTTATCGCATTGCCTCCAGCGTCTTCGAAAAAATAGGGTCCGATCACTCTGTCAACACAGATGCCACACCATACAGTAACTTTTAGTGGGTGTAGAGGTGTTTCTTGAATAATGCGCGGATTATCAGTGCCCCAGAACCGAGTATTCTGCTTATTGACATGCCCTGAGAGATGGAAATGCGCTTCGTCACTCATAACGAATTTTGAAGGAAAATCATCCTCTTCAAGGTGTATCAACTCTGGAGGTCACCATTTAAAAGACATCATCTTTAAATCCTAATGGTACGAAATTTAATGGCACAAATATACATTTAAAAAAATCTACTTAAATCTAGTTTTCTAATTTAGAAAAAATGTTATAGCTGAACCAAATAGGGTCTTTACTTTTGCGCCACCCGTTACAAAAAATTCTCCTGGTAATCGTAAGGATCGACCATATACCATTTGCGCGGCGCTTACGCCTGTTTCTTTCTTAATGGCTGCACGAAGACCTAACATTACACTAGGTAATTCGTGAGTCCAATTTTTATTACCATTTAATCTTGCCATTAATGACGCTTTTACACATCTATGCCATCTTTCGATAAATCCATTGCTTTGCGGTCTATATGGGGTAGTTCTTATCTTTGTCACCCCTAAATATAACATTAAATTTGCAAAAACTTTACTTGCAAATTGCCTGCCCTGGTCACTAGTGAGTTTAACAGGACAGCTAAATCTACATATCTATTCTGTATATAATTTATTTGCCACTGTTTCAGCTGAAATATCTTTTAATGGGTACGCTTCCGGCCAGCCACTTCCTCTATCAATTATCGTTAAACAATATCTATAATCATCTACTGTAATCGGAAGTGGTCCTACCAAATCTATATTCACATGTTCAAATCTATCAACCGGGGGATAAGTACCGTAACTAGCAGTAGTATGTCTATTTACCTTAGATTTCTTACAATTAAGACATGTTTTTGACCATAAGCCAATATCTCGATTCATGTTCGGCCAAAAAAATTTTTCTTTAATCATTTGTCGTGATGTACGTACTCCAGGATGACTAAGATTATGTATTGCATAAAATATACTTTTTCTAAAATTTTCTGTTATTTATGGTCTTGCATTTGCGTTCGAAATTTCACAATAAATATAATGATTAGTATTTGGAACTAAAAATTTTTTGAATTTGTATCTAGAATTCTCCAAAAAACCTTTGAGTTCTAAATCCTGATCTTGTTCTACTGATAATTTTTCATAATCAACTACGCTTGATGTGCATTGAATAGAGTATATGCGAGATAACGCGTCTGCAACAATATTGTCCTGTCCACTTACATGGCGAATATCAGTCGTGAATTCACTTATGAATAACAATTGCCTAACACGTCTCGGACTTTCTTTCTTATTATTCTTACAAAGTTTCGAAAATGCAAATGTTAAGGGTTTGTGGTCCGTAAATATAATAAGTTCACGGCCTTCAAATAAACTTCTAAAATGTTCTACTGCCAAAAATATAGCAAGTAACTCTCTGTCATATGTACTATAATTTTTTTGTGTATCATTTAATTTCTTTGAGAAATAACCTAGTGGTTGCCATTTATTGTCTATGTACTGTTGTAAAACGGCTCCCACGCTATTATCTGAAGCATCAGCAAAAAGTGCATGAGGCGCGTTGGTTACTGGAAACGATAACGTCACCGCGTTCGTCAAACCGTGCTTACATTCTAAGTATGCTTGATCAGCATCCGGTGTCCAATGTATCGGTGTTTTGTCGTTCTTTCTGGCCTTATGAATATAATTATTTAAAACTTCTAGGTACTTAATTGCTTTAGGTAAATGATTTCGATAAAAGTTAACCATGCCTAAGAATTTTCTTAATTGATTGACATTTTGAGGTTTTGGGTAATCACGAATGGCTTGAACTTTGCTTTCTAAGGGCTTGATACCACATGTGGTAACTTGGTATCCTAAAAATTCTATACTGGTAGCTTTAAAAGTACATTTTTCTAAGTTGATAGTTATACCGTATTCATTTAAACGTTGAAATAATTGTTCTAAGTGTTCATTATGTTGTATATAATTCTCAGAGCTAATTAAAATATCGTCAGCATAACAGTATAAGAAATCTAAGCCTGATAAGACTGTATTTGTCATGAATCGTTGGAATGTTTGGGCAGCGTTTCTCAACCCAAAAGTCATGCGTTCAAATTCATATAATCCAAACGGAGTTGTAATTGCTGTTTTACAAATATCGTCGGGATTAATTAAAATATTATGGTATGCTTTTTTTATGTCAATTTTGGAAAATACATGTTTATTAGCTAATAAATAAGTAAAATCTTGTACGCGCGGTATTGGATATCTATCTGGTGTCGTAATGGCGTTTAATGCTCTGTAGTCACCACAAGGGCGAACTTGACCGTCTTTTTTCGGTACTAAATGTAATGGGCTTGCCCATGCTGATTTAGATGGTCTGCATATACCTATCTCTAACATTGTTTTGAATTCCTCTTTGGCAATTTTATATCGTTCCGGTGCTAAAGGTCTCGGTTTGCAAAAAACTGGTGGGCCTGATGTTTCAATAAAATGATAAACTGAATGTTTTGGTGCCTCCTTGAATGTCATAGGTTTGAGAATCTCTGGATATTTACATAATATATCATATACAGGGTGATCTTTTCGTAGCGTGGAAATCGTTGTTTCACAATGGTTTACGATCGTTCCGCGTACTGTTAAATTGGTAATCTTATCTATTAAGCAACGACCATTAATATCTAAAATTAACTTATAATGATTTAAAAAATCAACACCTAGAATAGGTTGTTTTACATCACAAACTACAAAATTCCAAGTAAAAGATCGTCTTAACTTTAAATTTAACACAAGTGTCTTAGTTCCATATGTTTTAATTACTGAACCATTAGCTGCAAATAATTTAAAATCGGATTTTAAATCTAATTCTTTTTTGTTTCTTACTAAAAATTTAGGTAAAACTGAAATACATGCGCCAGAATCAATTAAAAATTTAAAATTATTATTCTTATCACTTACTATTAAGCGGTGGTCTCTGACGGCACAGCTTCCTGCTACTGGCTGTAGTTCCGCTAGTTTTCCGATCTTGGAGTTGGGGGTTGGTTCTTGGTCTTCCAGCTGCAGGGTGCGACACATTTCCTTGCTCTCTGCCTGTATCTCCAGTGATATGAACACATCCAATCTGGACTATCCGGGTTCCGGCGTGACCTTGACCGTGAACGGCTACGTGAAAAGTTCCTATGCCTGCTATTGTTCCGGGATCTGAATCTTCCTCTTCTCTCGTCCATCTCATTTATTTTCAGGTTGATCTTCGCTATCTCTGCCATGATTGATGCTATGTCGTAGGTATGCGTGGAATCTGGATTGCTACGGGCTACTTCGCCGACCTGCGTCGATTGGTGGGTATCCATAACTTTGTCTGCTATCTCTGCTAATTCTTCAAGGTTTTTAGTAGACGTGACGGTAAGAACTGCTCGGACTGAGGTTGGTAAATGACCTTGCCACAAAATGTTCAACATATCGTCCTCGATCTTCCCTCTGGCTAATTCTTTCATCCTGCGCAATAGCTGACTTGGTTTCTGATCGCCTAATTCCATTTCTGACACTAATTTCTGGACTTGCCTCGTCTCGGACTCTTCGTATATTTGTAAAAGGCGTTTCTTCAGGTTCTCAAATTTGTTACTTTCCGGGGGGTTTGCCAAAATATCTGCCACTTGCTGTACCACGTCCTTGCTAAGTTTTGCCACAACCATAAAATATTTGTTCGCATCGGATGTTTTCTGAGGTGCAAGGATCGCTTCAACTTGCATAAACCACAGTCTAGGGTTTTCGGGCCAAAAACTGGGTATTCTATTTGCAACAGACAGTGTGGAGATAATTGTTTCATCTTCCTCTCCTTTGATGGCTGGTGGAGTTGGCTGTGCAGGAGATGGAGTTGCTGCAATTGGTGCTGGGTACATGTTGACGTGAAAGTACGACGTGACGCGAGTAATGTACAGCGCGAGTGTTAACGTGCGATTCGTCTCGAGCGTGCGTTTCGTCTCGGGCGTGCGTTTCGTCTCGGGGTCACCAATGTAATGATAATGTATGGCGTGTGGTATATGTGTGTGGAGGTAGGAGCGATAAATGAAACGTCTGTCTCGATTGAGTGTTATAAGCCAACTGTTTATTCAGTCATTACAATGTGTGTCCCACAGGCTTATAAGATCGTAACTGACGATCTTTAATGCCTTGTTTACAAAAGCTCTACCACTATTAACTTCAGTGTGCTTGTTTAGTTTAAGAACCATACAATTAGAGTTTGTTTTAAATAATATTTTTTTATACTTTCTTTGATTTTTGTTTTATTTATTTCCTGAGCTTATTGAAATCATCGAAAGATTCCTCTTACCATATTTATACATGTATATATATCGATGGGGTCCGAGCGCCCGGCTGCTTTATAAAGATATATCAAAAAGACTTATCGATGCGACTCGTGACCAGAAGGCTTTTTTTTTATTTGGCTCAAAGAATAAGCATTGCCATACAACGTGGCAATGCTGCCAGCCTTCTGGGCACGATGTCGGCCTTTGACATCGATGTGGAGCAGTTTTTTGATGCTCTATAAAGTTTTGTAAATATCATATTATAAGTTATTGTAGGTGTGTTTATTGTATTATAACTGATAAGCATTGAAATAAATTCTTGTAGGTGTGTATATTATTGTATTATAATCAGATTAAATGATAATTGATTTATCGATGGGTATAAACAGATATTTTAATAACAGATATATTAGAATTTGTTAATTAATTGTAAAATGATCAATAAACTAGTATAAACTAAAATTTAACTTGAATTAACATTGTTTTTGAACTGATAAACTATAACTGTTGATAATAACACGATTTACTAAGAATAAAATAATGAGAACGCGAATCTTATTCTTATCGTTAACCCTTTGGGTCAATTGTTGGGAGTTGTTTGTAGTTATTCTGGCATAATACGAACTTATAAATAGTGGCGATAATACACGTGATTTTGTCGTCAGGAAGAACTTCTTTGTTTTTGAACTCGTACGATTATAGTTTTTATTTATTGTAAAATAATCTTGTTTTTTTTTGGTTAGTAAATTATGTTCAGGGGTCGGCTTCATTTCGTCTCATGGCGCTTACATTTTAGGAGCGCGTACATTGAGAAATTGCTAACAGCATCATCACTACATAGTATAAAACAAAGTCGCCTTTTCTGTCCCTATGTGCGCTTAAATCTTTAAAACTACGCAACGGATTTTGATGCGGTTTTTTCCAATAGATAGAGTGATTCAAGAGGAAGGTTTTTATGTATAATACATGCATAGAAAGGGGGAATTGTTTTACTCCAAATTTAACGCGTGCGGGCCACGGGCAGTAATGAATAAATCAAACTACTGGATCGATTTTAATCATTTTTTCAGTGAGTGACATAGGCTATATATTATATACCCGTGCGAATCCGGAGCGGGCCGCTGTGTTTTTATATACAACGTTCACAGTTTTTCTGTAGTGTATTTAGTATCAGCATTGTACCCACAGATATAGATCTACATAGATAACGCAAGTATCACGATTTGTATTGAAACCAAGCGTGCCGACTTTTTAATACCTTTTGTGACGTCACAGCCGAAATTTAGTGACGGGAAATCCAAACCGATTCAAAGACACCCATGCCGCCGATGCCAATCCGCCCAGTACGTTCAACTGGAGCCGTCCGCTATGATTTTCTCTGACAAAAGACGCGCGTGGACTGAAGTTAGAGGCGACCAACCTCGACGCTTGGTCGGGGTTGAGACACGCGAAGTACATGCATCTGCGTTATCTATGTAGATCTATATCTGTGATTGTACCCGTGCGAAGCCGGGGCGGGTCGCTAGTAATTTCATATAATACCTTTGTCCGGCTCAGGGATCGAATTCTACTCCCTACGATGAGCAACAAGCAAATAAAAATACATACTTTCCAACTCCAACTATATACTTCTGATTAAATTCGTTGTGGGCTCCAAGATAATTTTAACTCTCCCTGGGATTGCCCGTGTGTCATGCACGGTGCCTTTCAGTTGCTTACCGCTGTAGATCATGGCGTCACAGGAGTCACAGTGGTGGGTATGTGGGTGGGATTATATCCCTACGATGAGCAGTTAAAAGTGGTTATTAAGAGAGAATAATTGATTGGCCGTTTTCCGTACAAAAGTAATATGGGTTTAAGTTTAATATTATTCAGTTTTTATTATATATTTATATGGACAAATCATATCTTAACCATTAAAATGCATGTATGTTGTTAATTTATAATTTAAAAAAATTACTTGCTTATAACAATTTTGACAAAATGATCACGAAAATACATGACATGTATTTTAGTGTTTTAGATAAGATTTGTATAACAGAACATCGATGTTCTCACGCCTATATAAACCAGAAGGGTGTGGCAGAGGTGTACAACACCCACATTTCACCTGTTATGTTTTTTTGTTTTCACTGCCACAATTTCGCCGACAATTTTACTTGGAGACTTTTTGCGAACTGTACTTTAATCGCTTTTTTTTGCGACTATACTCTTGGTCTGATGTCAACGTATACAATAGCGTATACACTGAAGGGTTATGATGGAGAGGTTGGGATAATAACTGAAAGATATTTCTACGTTTTTTTTTTCCTTTTCCGTTCTGTTTTTTTTTATGCTTTCTCTTTATTATTATTTTTTCTTATAATAATAGCAGCCTTGTATCTAATACATGTCCCACTGCTGGGCTTGGGCCTCTTCTCATGATGAAAAGGGTTAGGCCATAGTCCACCACGCTGGCCAAGTGCGGATTGGTAGACTACACACGACCTCGAGTACATTTTAGGTCCTCTCAGGCATGCAGGTTTCCTCACGATGTTTTCCTTCACCGTTAGCGAGCGATAATTTATATGATAAATACACACATATCTTCAGAAAGACGAATCTTAACGATTTATTGACAGAGGTGTGTGCCGTGGGTTCGAACCCGAAACCTTTGACTTCGCAGTCCTACGGTTTCCCACTCGACTATCGCTGCTTGTTTTTTTTTTTGTTTTTTTCTTATTTCGTTTTAATTATTTACAGATATTTATAGTTACTTATTATTTATTTTAAAATTTTGTTTACATAATGTTTATTTCATGGTATTTACAATATATTAAATAATATATGCAATATCATTTCTTATTTATTCCTATGTATATTTGCTACTATTTGTGCGTATTCTATAAACACCTGTTATGTTTAGGCTGATTTTAGTCTCACGCTCACCGTCAGCGCTCATAGCTCAGCGCGTAGTTTGTCAGCGCTGAGGCTCAGCGTGGCTCGTTTTAGTATCGTACTGACCGCTTTACTGTACAGACGACGACCAAAATGCGGAGTGTATTTAATTATTGCTGCTTTGTACTATCTATCCCAAAAAAATAAAAACCGGCGGCGACGAAGACTCTATGTTCATCCATTAAATGAGCAGAGAGCCGTTGCAGGAGACTTTGTCTTGTTATATGGCAGTTTGAGGGTTGACGAAAGTAAATTCTTTAATTACTTTCGAATTTCAACTAGTGGAGTGGATCGGATGCATCCCACAATATCTTCCTCAGGCGTACCTCATCGATAACTCGACCTGTATCCACTTCGCGATTTGCCATGACTGTACGCGCTGACGACGTCCGCTCCGCTTGATACAAGAACGCTCACTGGACGCAGAGGCGCTCGTGCGATCGTCAGCGCCGACAGCTATGCGAGGCCGACGCGCGGCGCGTACAGCCACGTAGCTATCAGCGCTGACCACCGTGCGCGCTGATAGCTACGCGTTATTTAAAAACGTTTCCTAGAAGTCCATATATCTCGGACATCAGCGCTGACGGTACGCGTGCCGTCGGCGTAAGACTAAAATCAGCCTTAGGTCCCATGGAATGAGCCAATCGCAATCCACCGGGTATCCACCCATTAGTAGCTTAAATCCCTGAAATAAGTAGTACAGAAATATATACATTGAGTGAAATAAATAAAAAGGCCTCGATTGAAACGAATGATATTTTATTAATTCACATACAACATTTCTCATACATGATAACATAGATATTGCTATTGTTTGTACATTATTATGTGCGGATTCTATCTTTATATTGTTATTAAACATTCTCATACTAAGCAGGAATTGAATTGATTGGAAATATAATAATAGCAGACCTGTGTCTACTACATGTCCCGCTGCTCTCATGATGCTGTCTGCACGTGTGGTGTAGTGGTTTAAGCGGTCGCCTCGCCGCTCTCCACTGCACTGGTGTTGTGGGCTCGATCCCCCATGGGACAAATCTTTGTGTAATTCGTAAATATTTGTTCTGAGACTGGGTGTGCTTGAGTGAGTGAATGTGTGTATTTGGCCTTGTCATTGGGACCATTGGATAGTGTAATTTCTTCTGGCGTTCTATCTAATGTAAAAAATCCAAATCCAATCCAATTATGTATAACATTATTTGCTACTATTTGTGCGTATTCTATAAACACCTGTTATGTTTAGATTCCATGGGATAGGGGATGAGCCTATCGCAATCCACCGGGTATCCACCCATTAGTAGCTTAAATCCCTGAAATGAGTAGTACAGGAATATATACATTAAATTAAATAAATAAAAAGGCCTCGATTGAAACGAATGATATTTTATTAATTCACATACAACATTTCTCATACATGATAACATAGATATTGCTATTGTTTGTACATTATTATATGCGGATTCTATCTTTATTGTTATTAAACATTCTCAAATTAAGCAGGTATATAATAAAAAAAAATCTAATCAATGTAAATATAATAATAGCAGACCTGTATCTACTACATGTCCCGCTGCTCTCATGATGAGAAGGGTTAGGCCATAGTCCACCACGCTGGCTAAAGGCTGATAGTAAACTTTACTCGACCTATAGTACTTTTTAGGCACTCTCCACCCTCCTTGATTCAATTTAATATGTTTACCATCTAACAAAACATTGTGGAATGCAATAAAGAATTGAGTATTGAGTATCTAACACCTCTAAAACTGAGGCCAACTGAATTTATATTAATTGAAATTAACTTAATAAACTTATGTGTTTCTATGTAAGTTATCATTCAGAGATATTATAATAAATCAATCTTCCAAGCCTTTTCTCAATTACATTGGGGTCGTCTTCTAGTCTAACAGTTTTAGCTGAATATCAGTATTTTACGTGAAGCGACTGCCGTCAGATCTTCACTGCCCAGAACGAGGAACGATACTCTTTGCTGACGTCAGACTTACTGCTAAGATGTTAAGAGCTGGTTAATTGTATAAATTGCCATACAAATTTGATATTTCAAATCTGTCAAAAAAGTTCTGGCAGCTATCCAGGACTTATCCGGCACTGGACAAATTGATCCTTAGTTTTTTTTAAATAGAGAGATTTTAAAACAATTTTTTAAAACACGTAACCAGAAGGCAGGCTTCTACCTTTACTTGGTCAAAGAATCAGTATTGCCATCCAACGTTACCCGCACGTGCACCTATGCAGGTTACCCGCGGCTGAAATAGATGCAATTTACATTTTCTTTTCTTTCTTGTACATAGTTAGGTATTTCTCTAATTTAGTATAAGAAATGTTTTTTTTTAATTTATTTAAATAAAAATAAGACAATATTATACAAAAAAGAAATTAAATAGATTATTACTCTATTTAATTTTTTTATTTTTTCGGTCGTGGAAAGTTTGAAATAAAAATGGCCAAGCTTAATTTGAGAATGTTTTAACATAGTAACTTATTTATAATTATATTTCTGTAAACTATTAGATTCTATTCTGCAATAATTAAGATTAAAACAATTCTTAATTAAATCTAAGGACAAACTAAATTATATTTTTGAACGAAGCTAAAAATTGACGATTTAATTTGCCCGTAAATTTATTATTATTTTGCATATTTGTTTGGTTCAATTAAGTTTTAGTAATTTCATTAAATAGACAATTATGAATGCATAGGTATTTCTTATCAAATTACTGATTCGTGATGAAGATTAAAATGTTCTAATGTAATACTTTTTTGTTTTGAGCATTATGTCAGAGTGAATTATGAATAAAGGCAGAAACACACTAACGTGTAGGACGTTGCCTTTTGTATGGAACGACACGTCACGACACAATAGTGTGTTTTTGCTTTAATGTTGATTGTATATGTATACAGGGTGGATGGAGATAGGGCACATTATTTGAAAACGGTGATTCTAGACGAGACTATGAAATTAAATGTAAAGTGGACTCGATTGCCACACTTTGGTTGATATTGTGTGGAGAGTCCTGCCTATGACGTGGCCATTTTTCGTTCCCTTCTATAAATAAAATTACGAAAAAAACACATTTTCCGAACAAATTAAACGTTGCGACGATTCAATATGTTTAGAAATCGTGTTTTCTGTAATTAAGTTTTTAATAAATTCGTAATTCATAAATTGAGAAAGCCATCATTATGCAACGCGACCAGAAAAATATCCAAGAAGTTATATCAACAAAAATTAATAGCTTGGAGATGGAAGGACAAATATTTGGATTTTGATGTGTTATATCTAACGGTTACCCGTTAGTTTCAAAAACGTTATTTGGAAGGGCAAAATGTAAAAATTATAAAGATGATTTTTTATGCTTTTGATAAGATAAAGTCTGTTGGATAAAAAGTTGTTACAAGTTCTGCTTTTTTGGCACTAGATGACGTGATGTGAAAGTAAAAGTAAAGTGAAATAAAAAGGCAAGAAATAACTCGAAGCAAAATTGAGTTTTGCTCACTATTTTTATACAACAAAGAACGACATTACGAGTTGCGGAGGTTATTTTTTTTAAATAAACAATAACGTATGTAGAGGCTATTTTTTTTAGAACATAAATAAGCAAGGGAAGCCCATCAGATGTATTGGCCGAAGTGGATCCAGTAGATGGAATTGAGTAAAGCAAACAACGCCGGAAAGAACACGCGAGAGAAGCGGTCGATGTTGATGGCGCGAGTCTTCGCTTTTGCTGTTTCGGCTGCGTCCTGAAAAAAAAAACTAATTAATTTTTATATTGCACTAGCTGACCCGACAGACTTTGTACTGCCTCATACAATAAATAAAAGACCTAAGCTTTTGTATAAAATATTTTTTTTTTTTGTCTATCTGTCCGTCTGTTTGTCTTCTAAACGGCTGAACCGATTTTGATACAATTTTAGGTGCAAGTAACTGACTACAAGGTGCACAGCATAGGCAAATTATATTGATGTAGCTACCACGCAAACGAATCTGCGGGTGAAAGTTAATTTGTTTGTTTGTAAGCGCTAATCTCGGGAACTACTAATCGAATATTAATAATTATTTTGTGTTTGATAGTCTAACTATCAATCAATGTTTTCAATATTTAACATTACGCTAAACTCCAAAGGAGCAGAGCAGTAAGATTTATCGCGGGGGCAGCTACTTTTTAATATAACAAATTCCACGCGGATGGACGGTAATTATTAAAAAAAAATGCTCGGTATGTTATCAATCTACATCAAAATAATCAGATAGACAGTTAGCAACTAATTCACATTCATTCACCTTTAAAACCTTCTCTAGTCTTCCACAAATAATTCAAGGCCAAAATTAGCCTAATCGGTCCAGTTGTTATCAAGTTTTAGAACACTAACGAACAGTAATTCATTTACATATATATAGATAGATTAAGCTATGCTTAATAATCGAATACTAAGAAAAGTCGAATTATTTGGACATGAAAATAAACATTTATTTTTCTGTGTTTTAATATAATTATGTTTGTATGTAAGTAATATTATGTTCAAATTGTGATAACCTTGTTATTTTACTTCCTATAAAATGTAACTTTTGCACGCCTTACAGGCAGAATGTACAGTGGGCCAAGCAATTAGGTATGCAGGGCAAAAACTTCTATGCCATAGTGCAAACTGACTGCAATAGATGTGCATGTGTGAATTACATATTTAATAAGTGTAATATACCCACTATTTAGATGTAACTCATTTATCCATAACTGGTGTAGTAAGTCTTAGAAGTTTTTGCCCTGCATAGCTAACTCGTTGGCCCACTGTACATGGTTTCCTTTGAAAAAATGTAATATCCTAATTGTAACCTACATTCAATGCAATAAAATATATTCTATTCTATGAAGCGGGCTTTGAACCCGTAACCTTAGAATTCCAACCTATCACTCTCCCACTGAGCTATCCAAGTTCCTGCTTCAAATGCATCAATCTTTTGACTGTATGCATCGTCTGCTATACTGCCACACTCTTCTAGGGAATATAGGCGTGATGTTATATGTTGAGGAATTACTTGAAGAGCATGTGGGTGCATGAAAGGAGTCTCCCCGAGTGACGTACACAACGATCCCCTACGTCCGGCGCACCCTGGGCAATTCGCGAGTTCTCCAAAGCGAATTGGCTAATCCTTTCACCACGATGGTAAGTAAAACTAAAATTTGACTCAGCCATCGACACGACGAAGAAGAAGACTTGACGAGGCCAGTTTTATTTTGCATTGTTAAATGTCTCAATGGTCTCGTGGTTAGGTTAAACGCCTTTCAACGCGAGTTCTCGGGGACGATTCCCGGGTCGGGCAAAGTGTTATTTGAGAACTTTCCGTCAGGAAATTCACAATAGCAGCACGGAGTTGGAATTGTGCCCGGTAGATAGCGATAGAGCCTATCCCATGGGACCTAAACATTACAGATGAAATGTGGGTGTTGTACACCTCTGCCATACCCTTCTGGGTAATATAGGCGTGATGTTATGTGTTGTTATATATAAAGTTTATTAATTTTCAGTTTGGATTTTAGTTTAATCACTGCAACTTGAAAGCATTTCTTGTGTAGACATGCTACATCAACGCTACGAAACTCTACGAGCTACGAAATGCTACGTAGAATATCGATTCTGTCGATCAATTTACTTTACATTATCAACAACAGCTCGAAAAGGTGTTATTTGTAGTGTGAAAAAAGTGAGCAAAATACAATTTTGCTTCCAGTTTTTCTCACGCTAGAAAAAGTTGAGTTTTGCTCTCTGCTCGCCATTTCGAGCTGCTGAGTTGAAAAGTTGAATGTGCGACACGAGATCAAAGTTATTTATGTATAATAAGTATGTATTGAAAAAAGAAAGGTATATATGTATTAGTATCAGTTATTCTAGTACCCATGGTACAAGCCTTGCTTAGTTTGGGACTAGATGGCGTTGTGTGTAAGTTGTGAGATATTTTATTATTTTATGTATTTACATCCCGTGCTTTTGAGTACCTAATTACGCTCTAGATTCTAAATTAGAATCACTCGCCACACTCGTGATTCTACTATAAAATCATTCGCTTATTTGGGACTCTAAATTAGCAATCGAAGAAAACTAACTTTGTTCTTTTGTTGCACATGTTCTTTTGTTGAACAAATAACTATCACGTCTCTCTACCAACCTTCGGTTTCCCGGTACCATCGCCCAGCACAATGTTGACGAGGCAGTACTCCATCAGCGCCATGAACACGAATCTGAAAGTGAGAGACGTTTTATAAGTTCTCTTAATTCAATTGATTGATTTAGTTGCCTTAATAGCCTCGTTGGTATAACTGTATAATTAGGGTCGTGGATTTGAGCTCTGGACCAGGCAAAAGTAGAAGTAGCACTTATAGACGGCGCGGCGATAGGCTCGCAGTAGGTGAAATGAGGGTAACACAGTACACACAGACATAAAAGTATCGACTGCATCGACCCACACTAGCTTACGTATTTCAGCAATGCATTACTCTGTGCTATTACTAAGGGTCGACACACACCAAAAGCGCGTCGAAGCGAAGCGCAGTTTCAGTGTCATATGAATTTTAACTTTATTTTCATAACTATAATACTTATTATCGCATGAGAAACTCAAACGAGTCGCGCGGATGCCCGCGGCGCCGCGGGAATTCCGGCGAATTCCATAGTAGTAGTAGCGTAGAGTTTCTCATGCGATAATAAGTATTATAGTTATGAAAATAAAGTTAAAATTCATATGACACTGAAACTGCGCTTCGCTTCGCTGCGCTTCGACGCGCTTTTGGTGTGTGTCGACCCTTAGCATGCATTTAGGACCTAGATTGACGGAACTATAAGTGGGTGCATAATACTAGAAAACTAGGTAGGCCCAAAACCGACACATCAGTAAATAGTTGTGCCGCGGGCAATGAAAATGTGACGTCATCCTCATACATTCGTGGCACAATTTCTTTTGTATAATTAGTAATGAATTCTTTGTAACCTTATTTTCTTAGATCATGGGCGAGCGCTTGTCTTATATAGCATAAACTTAAAATAATTATGATGAATACAAAAATTATGTTTTTAAGTATAATTTGTATGGTGATATTTGATGTATGTGATGTGGCTGTACTTTATAAATAAACTAGCTGACCCGGCGAACTTCGTACCGCCTTAGCGTAAATTTGATGCACTACTTTATTTTGTATACCTGACCTATCTTATGTATGCGTACCTATTCAATTTGAACTGGAATCAATAATATCCTCCATATAAAAATGAATACCTATTTCCCTGGTCTCGTCATACCTGAGAAGGACTTTACTAATTTTATTAAATAAAAAACAAAATATATATTTTCACAGCTCGCGGTTATGTCTGTGGTGTCATAGATCACCACAGAGTTTTTTGTTTTAAATTGAATGACGTTGACATTCGTAACGCGCTTTTTTTAAAATATGCAAAATTAAATGTTTATTTTCAATATTTCTGAGAGATTTTCTTAATGTTTTTATGTCGTGACAACGGAAAACGAGTTTCCTTTTTTTATATTTTTTTTTTCCGTAAGAACCTTGTACAGAGTATTAGAAAACTACGAAAAAAAATCAGCCAAATCGGTCAAGCCGTTTTCATGCTATGTCGTGACAACGGAAAACGGGTTTCATTTTTATATATATAGATAGAAGATAGATAAATATACTTACACAGTACACACAGACATGAAAGCATCCACGGCCTTGAGATACGACACGGGTGGCAGCTGCGCCTGCGACTTGGCGTGCTGCGTGGACAACGTGAGCAGTGACGTCACGCCGAGCGTTACCCGCGCCGGCGCCGCGTCTGGTTTGATCCAGAAGGATACCCACTGAAGCAAAAATTACGTAAGAAGGTTACATTTTATAATATTTAGGCAAAAAGCACTTATTGGATATGGAGACGAAATGAAAGCAAATAACATAACATCATGCCTATGTACACCCTTCTGGGTATGGCAGAGGTGAACAACACCCACACTTCACCGGTTATGTTCTGGTCCTATGGGATAGGTGGTGTGCCTATCGTCATCAAACGGGCACAATTCCTACTCCGTGGTGCTATTGTGTTTAAATTGTTTCATGTTTCTATGATTTGCCAACTGGTTTGATATGTTGTGCAAGAGCGGCGCTCTTTCATATTTGGCAGCGGGGGACACCTAACAATGACGCCTCCGGTTGGCTTATTGCTCTTAGTATTTAGGTAATGGTAAATAATTTCTAAACGTAATACAGTCTCTAATAAAGATTCTATTTCCTCAGTCGTTAAATCCAATAGACAGCGAGATCATGCGAATGATTTACGCCGTATTCCGAGGCACGAGAGTGTAAACACCACCAGATTGTTAAATCACGATTTTTTTACAGAAAAACATTATCTTTTTGCTGTTTTCCCGGGTATTTTTTTTGACATAGAAGAAATTACAGAGACTGTATTGGAACTTATTAAATAATTGGAAAAATGTCATCGAGTTCAGTTTCAATAAAATGTAATTAATACTCACAGACATAATAACAATCAGACAAGTCGGTATGTAAGTGTTGAAGAGATGGTACCCCAGACGTCGCTTCAGCTTGAAGATCACCTCCAAACAGGTGAAGTTGCCTGGAATACAATTTGTAACAGTTATTAATATCTATATAATTTAAATTTATTTTAAGTAGTAGCTGCTGCCGCGCTTTGTCCCGCGTTAAAGCTTACTGCTCTGCTCCCGTGAAGTTTAGCGTAATGTTAAATATTTAAAACATTTGTTGATTGTAAGACTATTAAAACACACTAAGAATGATTAAAATCCGATCCGTAGTACCCGGGAATAGCACTAACAAACAAACAAACTAACTTTTGCCTGCGGTTTTGTCTGCGTAGTACGTAGATCAATATAAAGGAGCTAAATTATGTTAAGCCGGTTACCTAAACTTTGAATTTATCAAAATCGATGCAGCCATTTGAAAGATTAATAGCGAATACTAGATTATTATATTGGTGTAAGGTAGAACACTTACCAGTAGAATAAACATGTGTGCAATCCGCAGTGGAATTCTGTACCAGCTCGAGTTGTGGCAACTCTATGTTTTCGTCCACCTCCAGGGGTAGCTCAGGGTTCCACTGGAAGATCAGGTCGTCTGTCGTGTGGGACACTGAAAAATATTAAACAACTTATTACTACCACGAGAATAAACGTATTTTTATTATATGACGACCTTCCTTATCGAACTCCTCCGAAACGGCATGACCGATTTTTATTAAATTTCATGTGCTTATTCGGCAGATCTGCTTTTTAACCGACGAAAAAAACAGAGGAGGTTCTCAAGTCAACGTGTATATTTTTTATTTTATTTTTTTATGTTAACTTTTTAATGAGAGGTCCGATTTTGATAATTTTTGTTTTATTCGAAGGACGTCATGGTCTGATGATGGCATCCTAGGGAAATTGAGGGAAACCCTCGTATGTTATAGGAAATTAGAGTGAGGCAGCCATAATTTTAAATTGCTGAGCTGATGATGGAAGGTACAACTCCTTAACGGTAAGGAGAAAGGTGATATATTTTTAAACATAGGCACCTTTCGACCGTCAGTTGCATTTATTCAAGGTAAATTTAGATGACACGATGATATAAAGTGATTGTAAAATTTATAATACTTTTTCCTATTACTGAAAAGAGTAAAATAAAGTTATTTTCGAAAAATTCAACTGACGAAATTAAACTAAAAAATAAAAGTAAGTAAAAATTTTAAGTCTTGGGTATTGAACTTAGTTAACTATAAAATATTATATTTTAATAATTTTAAATCGGTGCTTATGAAATTTCATGTGCTTATTCGGTAGATCTGTTCTTTTTACATTGCTAGATAAAGAAGGTTGACATACCACGCGGGCAACACCAAGTTCGCTATAAAAAAAAAACTTTGACCATTTCCAACCTAAGTGTAATGAATACCAGTATCATTGTTGTGGTCCTTGTCTCTCACATGACTGATGAATCCAATTAGCCTAAAAGCATTCCACTAGTGTTAACGAGGTTATGGCATCATTAAAACGCGAATTTCCTTTGTGTTGAATCTAGAAGGCACTATTTTGACTGGCATGTGAGCAGTCTTAAACAAACACATATTGTATGAATCATTTGAAAAGATCGTGCACATGAGTTTCTCACCAGCTCTTCTCATGATGCAATACCCATCGGCTATGCTATTCTGTAAATGTGACTAATTTCCAGTCGCTTTCGAAATCGACTAATAGTTTGGCAAGTAACCGGTACATCTCGGATTTAGTACATCCTTATTTCCATACAGATACGGTTGATAACTGCTTGGCAAAAAAATTGACAGCTTGCCAGTTACTATCCTCTAGCAGATTTGACAGCTTTACAGGCAAGTAACGCAATTTCTTATGTCAAAATCGGAAACTGGTCATGGAGCAGTTTCTTAGTAATTTCTTGTACTTTGGCGAGATAAAATAATGATATTTAAAAGGTTTTTTTACTTCAGATTAACGTTATACAACAAATCAATAACTGTTTAATACTATGTATGTCATAAAATACTAATTAAATACGTAATGCAATAGAATATAAGTCATATTATTTTCAGTCATAGATCTCGAGATTTTTCATACGAAAACTAATAAATATGACAAGTAGTAGCACGAATTATGCCAGTCTGGGATATAAAAAGCACTAAATGAAAATAATGTATCTTCAAAATATTGAAACAATAATATTATGTAGCTAGGTTGTAGGCTTCCTCTTTCTCGCCAAACTAAACAAATTTTAATGAATTCTGGCACACGGGTAAGTGCTTTTTATCGACGTAGTTCAAATCTAGTTACTTAATTTAATAAAAAATGAAAAACCTGATTCATTCCATTTCAAGGATGGTGGAGACCTTTGCCCAACAATGGGACAATACAGGTTATGCACCAGATAATGTAACTGCTTACATTCTGTATTCACGTTTATTAATTAATTTAAAGTTTACATTTATAATTTCTTATGTACGTAACGTGGTGTCTATGTTTATGATAATTATGTGAGAGAAATAATAATATATTAAAGAAAAATCAGAAGTTTTGAAAATTTTATTATTTCACAGAATTTCAGGAACATTTATTTTCTTCTATTGTTCGCTAGGCTTGCACTGATGAAACTTAAGTCTTAAAAAATATTTAGCTCTGAAATCACCCGCCACTATCATCTTTATCATACTATTATAATATAGGTGTGCTGTATTCGTGTATTGCACCTGAAAGACAAAAAACATTACAACACAAGTGAGAGATTTCATTTCATCGTGTCACGGAGGACTAAGTAGAAATTATAACGCATACTCACTGTTTCTAGTACATAGCAGAAGCAAAGAGTGAAAATCACATTTATATATCGTTTTTAATTGTCTTAAAATACTGTCTTGATCTTAGATATTTGTTTTGTAATAAGGATAACTTTTTTTTCCATCACATCGCGTTCCATTCTTATTTTATTTAATTTTATGCACTCGTTTTATACTAAAGAGAAAATCTCTCCGAAAATACCTCTTACCATAATGACTTATATTGTGTTTGTTGTTATAATGTGTACAATTTTCTATTGATATAATCAGTTAAATAATTTGAATTTTATTGTTTGAATTTGTTCCTTTCTTAATTCAGTTTTAAGCTATTTAAATGCTTTTTGTTGTAATGAAACGTTCCAATTTTCTTCAGCCAAAGACATTAGTTGCCACAGAGTAAACATGCATTTTAGTAGGTGTCAACAAGAAGGTTTTATCAATACAAATAAATAATATTGAATTGTCTGTTTTTATTTTAATGTCACAACAACAATATTTTTAATATAATGTTATAGTTATTTGCTCGATACTTATTTATAAAATCAGTTTTAATTTATTTAGCTACCACGCAGACAAATCCGCGAGCGAAAGTCAGTTCGTTTATTTTATTGTTTTATTCTCGCGAACTACTGAATATTGAACTGATATTTGAGATTACGCTAAACGTCACGGGAATGGAGCTGTAAGGTTTAATGCGGGTCAAAGCGTGGGCGTAGCTATTACTAATTTATAATGAATTCCACGCAAACGAGGTGGCAGGCAAAGTAGTTATATAAATAAATATATGGAGAATGTTCAAGTTAAATATTGAAAGCCCAAAAACTTAATTTATGATTTTGTGTTTATACTATTTATAGCTACATGGCGAAACCTCACGGTAAGCGGCCGCAAATTTTACCTCTAAGGTAATACTAAAAATATTTATTTTTTTTCTAAGTGGCAGGCAGCAATTTTAAGGCGTCTTTTCACTTTCAAATATATTTTAAAAAATGTAGAAGTTATATTTCACTCTTTACATCAATTTCAAATGTAGTTTAAAAAGTATTATTTTATTGTTAAATAGCTTCTGCCCGTGGTTTCATCCCCGTTAAGTTCGATATTTCTGAGTTATTATATCTTTCAAAATTGAGAAACCTTCCTTATACACTTGCAACCCATAATTTACCCCCTTTGGGAGTTAAATTGCCAAAAAATCTATCCCAAATTCATCTACAAAATTTATTTTATTTACTTTACCTATAATTATGAACATATTTACAGACAGACAAAAATCCAAAAAATATGTTTCGGCTTCTACTGCTGTTCTAGTCTCCTCTTATTATTTTTTTCTTAAATGTCTTTAATGAACAGGCATTTATAATTTCAAATTTTATATATTATGTATGGATTAGCTAATAATCATAAAACCATTAAACCTTTTATTACGACTCAAGTTATTTCAACCACAGATAAAACATCATTAACTAATACAGTGCGCGCCACAACTCAGTAAAAAATTAAAAACCAAAATAATTTTACTTCTATTAAAACTATAACACAACAATAAAAGTGGATAAATTTGTATATTCCTCGTCCTATTAAATAAGAAATAATTTAATATCAGTTAATAATTTACAAATTGGTCATTTCCATTTAGTTTTGCCTATTGTCGTAAGCCATTAGTAATAACACGCACTCTATTTTTTTTCTATTTTGAAATGAGTTTTTAAGCGTAAGTATATCAGGCAAGTAACCAGGAGAGTAATCCGTGGTTTCGTTATGCCAAAAATGCATGTTTTGAGTGAAAGAATTACTAATTGACAGAAACTATTTGTTAAGAAACCAAAATCTCAAATAGCGAATAACCCCACGGAGCTGGTACTTGGATTGATTTTAATTCAAATCTCTAAGGGTCGACACACACCAAAAGCGCGTCGAAGCGAAGCGCAGTTTCAGTGTCATATGAATTTTAACTTTATTTTCATTACTATAATACTTATTATCGCATGAGAAACTCTACTATGGAATTCGCCGGAATTCCCGCGGCGCCGCGGGCATCCGCGCGACTCGTTTGAGTTTCTCATGCGATAATAAGTATTATAGTTATGAAAATAAAGTTAAAATTCATATGACACTAAAACTGCGCTTCGATTCGCTCTGCTTCGACGCGCTTTTGGTGTGTGTCGACCCTAAGTTGAATTAAAGTCAATCTAAGCGTGAAAATTATTTTATTACAATAAGTATTATAATTTAGTTAGCTAAGTTTGATTTTAATTTTATATTATATTTTTTGAATTTTGATGTTTGTTTTGACGTGTTCAAGCGCCCCTTAGGGCCCATGGAAATAAACGATTTGATTTGACTTGATTTGACTTACCAAGATTTGTTTATGCTCTCGAAATGATACTATCATAACCGAACAGCTTTTTTTCAAAAATCTACGACCGCGTGCTGTTCCTACAGCACGACTTTGATACCCAGAGGGGTGTGGCAGACGTTTCAAACATTCACACTTCACCTGTTAATGTTTAGGTTCGTAGTATATACATGTATACGAGTAGTACAAGTCAGCTACTTTCTAACTCCAACTACATATATACTTCTGATTAAATTCGTTGCGGGTTCCAAGACAATTTTAACTCTCCCTGGGATTGCCCGTGTGTCATGCACGGTGCCTTTCAGTTACTATTGGTTACCGCTGTAGATCCAGGTGTCACAGGAGTCACAGTGGTGGGCGTGTGGGTGGGATTTATATCCCGTTAGTACAAGTTCGTCAAATAATAATGACAGTGCCAACTTCAAGTATGTGGTAGGGAACTATAACTATTTATTAATTTCCAACGGGAATAAATTATTTATAGTGTTCAGAACACACCATATTTTTTTCAAATTTAAAAAAAAATATTCAATACCTTAAATGAATTAATTAATGTGCCGTACTCGCTTTTGACGCCACGCGTGCAACCTAAAAATGTCGCGCACAGACCTATTTTCAGCGTTAAATTATAATTATAAATAATAGAGATAGAGTGCCGGAAGTCAAGAGTTTTTATTGGAAATTTCCTCCTCTTTCAGAATCTTTTTTTAAATTGCTTAAATATTAATAGTTTATGAAATATTGACAAAAAACGAAAGGCCATTTTTTGTTCGTCTTTAATTGTTTATAACTTTTGCAATTGTTTATGTGCTAATACATGCTTTTGGCCCATTTTTCTAGACGTCATTCCGGATCCAATGAGCTATTGCACATAACTGTAAGAGCAGTATCTCTATTTTGTACCATTTTCACCTTGTCGAGTAGACTAGTATACGTTAAATATCAATGTTATAAAATCAATACCATAAAAATCTTTAAAACAGACGCACATTTCTTGCCCCGCCAAATCAGGTAAACCATTCAAAAGAAAGCCAGATCGAACCTCAATATTTCCAACATTAAAGCGATCCTAAGAGGTTTTTACATGAGCCAAAAGTTTGTCGCGATACAGAAAATTATCGTTTCAAGGGCCTCTAAGATGTGGGCCAAGGGTCCTTAAGGGTACTCCACGTCGTGTAGTCAGCTGTTTGTTATCGTGATCACGAGGGGGTTAAAAATAGGGCTCGATGGAGAAAATGATGCTTATCGGGATATGCAGTTGTGATTTAGTGCTTGGCAAGCTTTGCGATAGAGGTGACTTTGAAATACGCTTTGTAACCTATTTTTATACTCTAGATTCTCTAGAAAGTATGATAGATTATATAACTCTGACATACGAGTAGGTTAGTTGTATTTAGCGAAAAAATCATAGAAATCTTAATAATAAGGCAATAGAAATGTCAAAGACGCGTGACCTTGTCGCCGCGCATGTGTCTAGTCAAACACAAGTGCGAGTTGAGGAATTGTCGTCTTAATGTCATCGCAAAAAGAATTATTTTGTTTGCAGGAATACAAGCGCATGTGTCTAGTCGAACACAAGTGCGAGTTGAGGAATTGTCGTCTTAATGTCATCGCAAAAAGAATAATTTTGTTTGCAGGAATACAAAAAGTGGTATTTGAAAAACGGCGACATGCGTCCCAGTGTTAAAAGATAGTCGATAGCATTTCTATTGACTAGTTATTAAGATTTCTATGGAAAAAATACTCGAAGCTCACATCGATTTAAATAGATATTAATAACCTATTTTATCAATCAAGAGAGTAACATACAATTAATAAATAAAATAAATAATTACATTATGCGTCAACAATTCCTCCGCATCGCTGTGCACAGCAGATACCGTGGCCAGAAGGCTGGCAGCATTGCCACGTTGAATGGCAATGCTTATTTGCTGGGCGAAGTAAAAACCTGCCTTCTGGTCGCGAGAAGCGTCGATTAGGCGCTTTGCAATATCTTTAAATAACGCTCGAGCACTCGGACCCCTTGTTATATAGTGTTATTTTTGGTAAGAAGTTGAATTTCTTGTAAATATTTAAAATGCTAATAAAAAATAACTAGAGTATATAGATAACATAACTTTTACATAGGTTAGTTATATTTAGCGAAAAATTTGCTCGATTCTTTCTTCAGTATATTACACCACCGATTCCGCGCCGCGTAATTAGATAACGACCTAAGATGGCGAATTTTAAAGCTTAATATGAATAAATTAATTGCCTAAAAAACTAAAATTTAGGTGCCTGAGGTTTTGTTTTGTCTATTTAAATATTGATCTATAATAACTAATAATAGATATTTATAATCATAAGCGGTTACTACTCAAGTAAAAATTTGCTTCAAAGTTAAATTTCTCGCGAACAGATCTCTACATCAAAAAAATGACCATGCAACTCAGTGACGTTTTTTAAAGACCAATCTAACGATACCTCACACTATGGGTGACTACACATGTAGGTGAGACACCCGAAAAAGAAAAAATATATATCACACTTATATACAGACAACGCCATCTGGTCCCAAACTACTACTATGGGTACTAGAATAACTGATACTAATACACATATACTTTTCTCCTGTGAATAATATTTAATATATATAATTACTATCTTTTTCAACACCGAGACCATCCGGTCTAACATAATTGTATTTTAACAAAACAATACATACATACCCATAAAACATTTTTAGCTTTCTAGCAGTAATGGTTTCAACGCTATGCCACTGACAGAAGGACAGATGGACATTGTGAAACTATAAGGGTTCCTTGTAGGCACTACGAAACCCTAAAAAAGACTATGAAAGCCCCAATTATAAATAACTTTACTAAGTTAATTGCTACTCCGATTAAAATGGAATATGTAATGCAATTTTCCATTCACTTTTAACTTTTTTCTTCGTCGATTACACTTTTAAATTGATAATTTGTCATGTCTATGTTGTGAAGCTGAAGGTTTAACCTAAAAAAACTGGTTTATGTTTTACCTTCATATTTTATCCCTAAGTAAGGGGAAAAATTATTGTATTCTCAGCCTCATCTGTGTATTATTCTATCAAGTAATACACAGATGAGGCGAGACGTTGAATATTACTTAAGTATTTTTCATACTTTTTAAAGCATTTTATGTAATTGAAATCGTTTCTTTTTGTAAAATAATTCTTAAAGATATCACGATACGATATTATTGACCATTGGAAATATAAACAACACTCATTCACTACATGACCTCATAAAATGTAACAACACATATATAAAGCGCGGATTTTCTCAAAGTTGTTTTGGACTAAACGACTGCTATCATCAGATGAACAAAACAACATGGCCTCATATGTTTTGACACTATAAACTATCTGCTATTGCTCAAAATTATAGGTACAAAATACAGTGTAATGGAGCTTAGTATTCAAGTATTCAAGTCTTTATTGCACTCCACAATGTTAAAATGGTCTTATAAATAGGTACAGTGTCACTTATGGACTCTGACGGGCACGGCAAAAGGAGAGGGAGAAAAAGCTCTTTGTATATATATAACAAAAATATTTAAATTTTAAAATTTAGTGAGATAATAGATGGTATCCTTATTATTATGTGTGAGTATGTACAATCTGCTTGTTTGAAGATGGCCGATAGAGAGTGAGACTGGAAAATTAGGCCAAAACGAACTGAATGCGTGGTATATATAATTATGTACTTTTTTAAAATAAAGCTTACTAGTCATTTGTAAATACAAATTACTAGTACTCTTGTTAACCTCCAGCTAAACTTAATTTGCTTGTGTTAGGAGAAAGTTCACACCAGGATTCTAACCCACGACCTCTCGATCGTAAGACCGATGCCTTATCCTTTGCGCCACGGCCGCTTATGTATGTATGTATGAAGAATTCATGGCAAACAACGGCTTCATGTAGGTAGTTCTTTTCTTCTAAAAAATGGGCAACGAAGTTCTAGATATAAAATGTCGCTTTTAAATAAATACATATACATAACATCGCGCTTATATTACCCAAAAGGGTGCGGCTAGGTGTACACACCCACACTTCACCTGTTATGTTTAGGTCCCATGGGATAGAGGGTGAGCCTGTCGCCATCCACCGTACGCAATTCCAACTCCGTGCTTGTCAATTTCCTGACGGTAAGTTCAGAAATAACACTTTGCCCATCCCGGGAATCGAACCCTAACCACTAGACCATAGGGCAAAGTTAACTAAGCAAAGAGCTTTCTCATAATATGTTTGTCACTTTTGCCCGTTACGTAAGATTGTACAATTCATTCATGTAAATAAACATGTCCATGCAATATACAGTGTGTAAATGACATCGTTACGAAGTTACTAGTAATTCAGTACATGATTCTTAGACCCTTATTAAGCCCAAATTTATCTTTTACCTTTACATATTGAAATCAACGTTAATTAAAGGACTGATTGGATTGGAATACTGATTCAAAATGAAAAATTAATAGGATTGAAGACTGTTTTATGCTTTTATTGCGAAGTAGGGCAAGCGAACGAGAATTTAATTAATTATTAGTCACAGTGAGCCAAAATTATATTTGATTGCACGGTTGGCGTATTTCAACTGCGCTGGTGTTGTAGGTTCGATCCCCACACGGGACAAATCTTCGTGTGATCCACAGAAATTTGTTCTGACACTGGCTGTGCTTTGTGTGTGTGACATTTATGTTTTTGAACACCCCCGCAACACAAAAGTTTTTCCTAGTGGGGCATCGAAAAAATATTTAAAAAAACCGACTTAAAATTCCTTTTATAAAGTCGTCCTGATAAATTGCTAATTAGAATATTTGTTAAGCAATAACTGCAAGAACTATATAAACGACTATTTACGTTATTTAATGATTTTTGTTTTCTTTTTAAGTTGGTTTTTAAATATAATTTTATATGACGTAGAACAACGTGAATATGATAGATTCACACATGGAAACATAGCCCTTATTTATCAAAGTCGGTTAACTAGTTATCATAGATGCGCGGAACAATCTCCTCCCGCTGCATCTCGCAAGTTTTGGTAAACGTTTGTATAGATATTTGCGTTATTGCCGTGTCCATATTGGTGTATTGACACATCACAAAACATTCAGTTATGTTACACAGAAAGACAATGTATAAATTGCACTCACCGCTAGGGTTAAGTCTGTTTTCATGCGAGGGTCGCTGTTTCTTGGCGGCGGGGTCTTCTCTAGTCTAAGCAAGTTATAAATCTGTAAAACATTACAGGTTTCATCTCCGTATTGACTATTTAAAAAAAATGTTTTTTATTTAATTTTGTTTTTTTGTTCGTATTGATAGTTATTTTTTAATGGGTAGTATTTAAACGCAAATCATAAAATATCCTTTTTCTATGCAATTAAATACTGAATTCCCATCAAAATTACTGATTGCACAACAAAATATTCAACTCAAAATATCACTAAACACACTACAATGTATTTTCACAGCGCACAACAATTTTTCCTAAAGTAAAAGCTTTTTTATCAATGCACAACTAATAATCTTAATGCACATTATACATGTTAACTCTTTTTCTTTTAAATATAGCTTCTATTTTTATAATATTTACAGCAGTTTTTCTAGATCAAACAACATTTTATTAGTCACAGTCATCTTATTATTTATTAATTATCACATAATGAGATCAGCAAAAAAAATATAAAATTAGATACAAAATTGTAATTTATTGAATTATTAAAGCGGGTCTTGCTTTCGCGGGGCGTCCACGCTTCCTTTTTTGCCCAATAGGCACATATTTAGTTTCTGCAGGTGGCGCCACGTACTGTCGTCTGTTACGATCTGTGATAATAAGAAATTGGTAGGTAGTATAATATTATTTTATTTAGTGGGTAGATTCAAAAAGGGGTCGGAGTATCACAAAGATTAGCTAGCACTCGCCGGCCGCTGCCGCGGCACGCTCGCTTCGCTCGCTCGGCTCGCGCTATGTTATGGTCGCAGTTCTAACCTAACCTAACCTACTACTTTACCCATAATTGACCTATGCCATAACTATAGCTTTTATTTTTATATTATTTACTCCAGTGACGTAAAACGCGCGAAGTTTTTCAGTTAAGTTGTTCTGCTTTTAGAAATAATGCAATGTAAAAGGATTTTTTTGTTATAATAATCATTAAATTTGCCGAGCATGGCTTCTTGAAAATTAAGACAAATATGATGAACAGATTTTGATGTACTTACTGGTTAATATGCGACTGGGATAGTTATTTTGCTATGAAATATGGTAAATTTGATGTGCAGTCAGTATTTATGCTATGCATGTAGTATTTTTGTACAAAAATAAATTTAACTGTATTGCATTATGAGGAAAAAAGGAATGTCATATTGATGTGTAATTTCGAATTATCTGCAGTTTGAGTTTTGTTAAACATTTAGTTTATCTGTAGTGAAGTAAGTTATTTGATGCAAAAAAGAATATAAATGATGAGTATGTATTGATAGGCGATTATTTATTTGATATGCAATATAAAATATCCCTTTTTTGATGAATTTCCTTTATGAATTAATTTTTAATAGAAATAAAAAGAAAAGAAAACAAAATTCCAATTAACCTAAAAACAAATGACTACATCTAAAAATATGTACAAACTTAGTCTAAAAGACCGCTACCAGTGGGCAACGTTCCCAAAATGCTGGCAGCATTGCCACGTTGTATGGCAATGCTCAATTTCTGGCCAAAATAAATACCAGCACTCTGAGAACGTGTGGCCTTTTTTAATTTTGATGTAACACTTTTATTTTTATATGTTAATGATATATATGTATGTACTCTAGTTTCAGTATATTTATTATTTTAATGTGATACCGTTCGTCCTCTCTCTGGCGCCATCACAAAATCAGCGCTGCAGGGCTTTGTTGCTCTGCAGCATATGGCTGAGATGGTGTCCATTTCTGTAAGTTTTATTTTTAATATCTATTATTTATTAATTTTTTCGTCAGAATAAATAAATAATAGATAAATAAATATGTTTCTTTTTTCTTAAAAAAATATGGGAACTGCAACCTTCTGCACACCGGGCAGCCGCTTTAACGAACCAGCTACGATCACTTTTTTGTCAAAATAAAACTTTTGGAACTTCAGTAATTACTGTAAAACTAGCATTAAGACAAATCTGGTAGTAATACTCCTGGTGATCTGGACCACAGGTCTATCCTAAATCAGACACCAGTCTCTGTTTGTACAACATTGCAATTTATTTTTTTACCAATTTGTGAAAAAGAAAATAAATATTTTTATTATTTTATTGTTATTATTACTTCTTGCTAGGACTCTAAATTTCTCAACTGTATGATACGTCATTACAGGTCTTTCTAAAAAATATTTCTCCACCAACAGAATTTTATACTTAAATTCTTTCTACAGCTTTATAAGCCACATAAAAATATGTTCGATAGCCCTCGAGCCGGGAGCAGCTCGTTATGCATTCATTGTGGCTGAAGAGTTCTCAGGACGCGCCGACACAGCCCCTTCTAACTTCTAATTATAGTCATGTTTGACATTTTGTCAGCTTTGAGATCAGAAGTGGGATATTTTTGAGGTCCTGCTGCGATTGAGTATAAAGGTGTATTTTGAGTTTTTATTATATTTATCTAGCACAATATTTATTTTTTTGTCAGAAAATTAAAAATAATATCTAGTATATTAGTATATAAAAAAAAAATAACAGATCCATTGCATTAAACTACCGCAAATATCCACACTATTATGTCCATCCTAAGGTTGCCTGGAAGAGATCGCGTCAAGCGATAATTAAGGGCGCTCTTTGTACGTAGTTTTAAGTACCTATTTCCTTGTATGTTTGTTACTAATTTGATGTGCAAATAAAGTTTTCTCTATCTATCTATCTATTAGCATTGTAGTTTTGTTTGAGTTTTATTTAAAAATAATTTATTTTTGTTATACGTACCGTACGTACGTACGTACGTACCGTACGTACGTACGTATTTCGTACCACCACAAAGGGAGGATCCTCCGACCAGGCTCGGTGGTATTGCCTGGCGGACAGCTGTCCAACGGTAGTGTATTGGAAGTCGTATATATATCTAATGTATACTCTCTGTGAACACTTCGGTATCGCGATTCAGCACTCGTCGACATAATTATGTCACGTGATTATGTGCGGATACCGCCACAGTACTATGTACAAACGTAGCACAACAATCTATCTTACTTTTTATATTAATGAGCCTATCGCCATCCACCGGCCACAATTCCAACTCCGTGCTGCTATTGTGAATTGCCTGACGGAAAGTTTAAATAACACTTTGTCCGACCCGGGAATTGAACCCGAGACCTCGCGATGAGAGGCGAATACGCTAACTTCTTTACATTAACCATAATAATAATATGACTATTTAGCTTAATTTGTTTAACATATTACTACTTTAAACATAAGTTGTTAGTTTTTCTATGACTTATAAAGATCTTCAAAAAGATATCTTGGATGCTATTGATTTTTTATAATAAGTAAACTTGATCAACTTTGACTAGAAACTGAAAACATTTTTTATCGATATTTTTCAAGTTTGCAGACCAGCGTTTACCAAAGACTGTTCCGCGGAGCCCTTGGGATCCGCTAAGCTTCTTAACGCCCTCCTCACTCCTGCCTTTTGTGGCATTTTAACCTTCCGCCAGCATTTAGGTCTCCGCCAAATATTTTGCTTATCAAAAGGTTTCCGTCAAGTTTGGGAATCGCTAGCGTAGACATACAATAATAGACAACACTATACACCTAACAATAAAGGAGTCAAATCAAATCAAATCAAATCATTTACTTCCATGGGCCCCAAGGGGCGCTTGAACACGTCAAACAGGATATTCCTTACAGTCGATGACGCCTTTGGCTCCACTGGAAAAAGCCTGACCTCTTATAAAAAGCAAAAAACATTCTACTTACAGCTTTCCATCTGCAGCTTGCACTCCTGCGTGTCATGAGGGTAGATGAGGAAGTTCATGGCACACGACAGTCTCAGGGTGAGCTTCACCATGTAAAGAATGGCTTTCTCCTTGGACAGCCACACGTAGTGGTTTGGAATGGTCATCGTCTGGAACGTTACGGACTTGGCGTTCTTGAAGAAGGAATCTGGACGCCATAGGTGTTTCAGCCAGTCTACTTCGAGCAACCTGGAAAGGAACAGTGGATAAGTGCTGCTGCTTGGGAGGCACATAGCGAGATAAGGTGACAAGAGTCTAGAAAAACTGGTCATTGAGGGGTACTTGAAATGTAAACTAGTACAGTAACAATCTCCAACTAGATGGAGCAACCTACTCAAAGGCATTATCACCTTCATAACCACATACCTATCTAAAACGACACATCCAGGGCGCGGGTAAATTCAAAAGTTGTATGGGTAAACGACACCACCAACCGATGAACAGGTTTCACGACCGGATGGCGGAGTGGGTAGTGTACCTGCCTGCGACGCTGAGGTCTTCGGTTCTTTGTGTGCATGAACATGAGGGTTTGTCTTAGCCTGGATGTGTCTATGTAGTATAAGTATGTATTTACAAAAAAAAAGTATAATAAAGTATATTTGTATTAGTATTAGTTATTCTAATAGCCATAGTACTAGCTCTGCTTAGTTTGAGACAAGAGGGCGTTGTGTGTAAGTTGTGAGATATTTAAAAAAAAGGTACCGGTAGAGAAAGAAACAAGTTGCAAAGTATACACATCCGCCAAAGACTACGATACTCAGTTATAAGCAGAAGTCGGAATTAGGTAGAGTTATTCATGTACTTACACTGATTTCATACAGCGAAAGAATAAAATGGATATGCCTCAAATCCCGAGATTCATTTTAAAGAGCAGAAAAAATCCCGTGATTTAGTAAATAAAAAGTTATTTACTTTTACACAATTTAAACTACTGCACGCGCGACGTTGCCAAACTTACATCAATGACATCGGATGTCCGAAGTTGCAAAATGCCAATACGCGCGATTTGTAGTTCGAATTAATGTATTCTAATAAAAATTGTATGTTAATTATCTTTGTTTTATTTGTCTATCTCTGAGGTTTTTATTATTATTTATTCGTAATATTGTTGGCCGCACGGGATTGTCCATTAGAAATCCCAGGAAGGTCCACATTAATATCAACATTTCGATGCATGTACATAAATAACTCTACCTAATTCCGACCTCTGGTTATAAGGAACCAATTAAAGAGATACAGAAGTATTCGATAGGTCATATTGAGTAATTGTATAGAAGCATTTACTATTTATGGGTATTTCTCATCGGAGCCCGAATTCGATGGTCACACAGGTATATTTCCTAAATCGTATAAGTTAGAAACATAAAATGTATATAAGAGGATAAAACATTTAATAAGCTACTAAACAAATAACGTTTGTCATAACCAAAGCATAAACATGTATAAAAAATCGACATAGACTGTCTAAAACGGGGCCATTTTTAGCATTCTCATCGTGTCACACTTCCCGCTGCAGTTAAATATTTTGTTATGGCTCCACCAAATTTCAGTACATTTGTTCGTAACATATACTAAACCCATCGTAATTGATTACACTTTACGCACAATGTTATTTTGAAGTAAAACCACAATAAACGTCGGTCACACGATTTTAGTTACTTGAGATTTGTGTTGTAAAAACGGCTTGCTGTGAAACACGACATCACTAACCAATCACAGAGCTTGGTATGGTCGAGCACCAGTCGTGTTCTAACGACACAGCAGGTAGGCGTGCGGCTAGTGTTATGAATAAAAAAAATATTGATAAGTTTTTAATTATTCATAAGAATAGCGATCACATTCGTGGACAAGATTTTTATGCATTGTATTTGAGCAATCAGAATTAAAGTTAGCTTATTAAAAGCGTAAAATGATGAGTATATGCATGTGGTATTTGATTTTAAACGCTAAACCTTAGTTTTGGCGAAATTTATAAAAAGGAACATTTCCGTCATTTTTGTGGCGTCATTTTCATGGCGATTTGTCCACGAATGTGATTTTAGTCCACGAATATGATTTTTATAAACAACTATCAAGGAGTGGTTATGTTTTTCGCGCTTATTTTTAATTTTTATCTTACTTCATCTCTTTGAAACGGCTGGATGGACTGTGACAGTAAAGATATTGATATTGTTCATGAGTGGCATATCCTCATCTCTACCAGATCCATCACCACAATCCAGAGATATCGCAATCAAACTGCCAAATATTATGCCGAGTTGCAGCAAAACATCATCAAATGATGGTTGTACTAACATTGCTTCTAGTTCAGTAGCATTGCCGCCTAAAAAAACTATATTTACGGTCTTGGTTAGACGATGTCTCCAGTGCAATATATCAGTCTATGAACTCTGGTACTTCATCCATATCTATTTTTCAAAAATTAGACAACTGGTCTGAATCGCGTAATTATTATAAAGGTAAATAAATACCTATGCTGGACGTTTCGAATGACTTGCATCATTCTTGGTCACGAGCCGATATAATAATTAGGCGATTTAGAACCATTTTCTATTTTTTGAAAAATGTTCTCAAATCGCGAAAGTTTAAAAACATATCATCCATATCTAGTATTGATTCTTCACCTACTGCAAGTCCAAGAAGCCAAAATTTAGAGCTTGTTACAAGACACTTCACAGGCGCGTGTATTGATTCAACAAAGATGCTTTTAAAAATAAATTGTTGCATAAGCGAATAGATGAACTGAAATCTTTGAATTCTATGTAACTGTTAGAAGTCATCTTTGTTGTTTTTCTTTGTTTTGTTATGCATTCTATCTTCCCGGCACACATTCGACTATTACGGCAGCAAAAATTGCGTATATCTTGGCACAATTGGCTTTTTCGTTTTCATCAGAATTTTCTGTATCTTCTACTTCTTCGGTATGACGACTCATCAGAGTTTTCTTCAAAATTGTTAATTTTATTGATAACTAAAATATTTTTTTTAAATCTTGACAAATACAATATCTATATTAATTGTAAAAGTTTAGAATAGGCTCTTATTCAGAACTGGCGAAACTGAGCCTATGTATTTTTATTTACTTTGCATCACCAATAGCCCAGGGTAGATCCCTTAAAAAATGATAAAAAGTCAAAAAAATAATAGTAGGATGAAACCCATTAGAAAAGGAGGAGAATATTATAAAAATTTAAGGAAAAATAATTTACGGGCGATCTGAGGTCGGGAAGAGGGGGAGGGGGGGGGTTTAAGGGTAAAAAACGTATTTTCTCGATTTCCGGCAAAACTAAAAGTCCTATGGAAAAAAGTCAAATGGCAAAGTTGTTGGTAATAAAAAGATCTAAAACTTTTGTTTACACTTTTTTCATATAACCTCAAAATTTATGTGAAAAATTCAAAAATCCAAGTTTTTGGTTTTTTATTTTTATCTTTTACAAACAAAATTTTTTTTTCACGAAATTTGGTGAAAACTTACCTTTTTATGTCCCAAATACGCTGTAATTTATTTGATTAGAAATATTTATTTTTTCACCTTTTTAGGGTTCCGTACCTCAAAAGGTAAAAACGGAACCCTTATAGGATCACTTTGTTGTCCGTCTGTCTGTCTGTCTGTCTGTCTGTCTGTCTGTCTGTCTGTCAAGACCTTTTTTCTCAGGAACGCGTGGAGGTATCAAGCTGAAATTCATATCAAATACTCAAGTCTATGGTCTCTTGGAGCTGTGAAAAAATCAAACTTCTAAGTCAACGCGATCAAAAGATACTCCCGTTTATGCCGCAAATTTTCGACACTCGCAAGGGAATCAAAACCTACAGGGTACTTCCCGTGAACTCAGAATCTTGAAATTTGGTACGAAGCAACGTCTTATAACACAGATAAAGGAAAAATTGCGAAAAGCATAAATTTTTAGTTACATCATATAATAAAAATATTTTTAATAATTTTAAACTTATTACCCCTTTACTCATGAACGCGTAGTGGTATTATATTGAAATTCTTAACAAATACTCAAGTCTATAATATCTTTAAGCTGTAACAAAATCAAACTTCTACGTCAACGCAATCAAAAGATACAGCAATTAAAGCCGCATATTTTGAAACTCGCAACTACTCGCAAGGGAATCAAAACCTAAAGGATACTTCCAGACGACCTGGAATCTTGAAATTTGGCATGAAGCAACGTTATAAAGTACACATATAGGAAAAATTCCGAAAATCTTAAATTTTTAGTTACATCACATAGTATATTTTTTTTAATAATCATAAACTTACTAGCTGACCCAGCAAACGTTGTTCAGCGATTAAAAAAAAAAAAACAGATGTTGGCCGATTCTCAGACCTACCCGATATGCACACAAAATTTCATGCAAATCGGTTCAGCCGTTTCGGAGGAGTTTGGAAACAAACACCGCAACACGAGAATTTTATATATTAGACTTGCTGACCCAGCAAACAAAACCCAACAAAAAAAAATAAAAAAATAGATTTTGGCCGATTCTCAATTGCCATGCTCGTTCATGTCAAAAAAAAAAAAACAAAAACAGTTACATTATATTACACGTGGTACTCATATTTACAAAATAAATAAAAAATGCTTCGAAGTTATACAATACTATAACTTTTCAAAAGTTAAAAATAAAAAGATTAAACATTTACTCCAAAAAAAAAAAAAATACGATTTAAAAAAAAAAAAAAAAAAACATGTTTATAAAAATAAAAGGGAGAGCATCTCTTCCAAATATAAAATAAAAGAAAACTAATTAGTGGACCCAAGTGGCTGTGACTGTGGAGCAGGACCAGCATTAAGCCAAGCTTTTTTATCAAGGATATAATCCTCTAATTTATAATATGCTTGTCTACATAGTGTGCGTTTTATGCATGTTTTAAATTTTGTCTCGTTCAGTTGTAGAATCCGCAGTGGTATTTTATTATAAAATTTTACACAATTCCCCATAAAAGAATTTCGTACCTTAGCCAATCTAAACCGAGATTGATCCAAATTGTGCCTATTTCTAGTATTAAAATTATGTCTATCACTTCTCTTCTTAAAGAGATGAAGATTTTTCCGAACATACATAATGTTTTCATATATGTATTGACAAGGTACCGTCAGCTTTCCACATTGTTATGTTATGGATTTCATTTCATTTTCAAAATACCATAACTTTTACTTATATACCTACAGGTTTGTACGGAACCCTCGGTGCGCGAGTCTGACTCGCACTTGGCCGGTTTTTTTTTTAAATAATATCGATTTTTTACCCTTATTTTCGATCGAAAATTCACCCGTCAAAATATCAGCTTTTTTCAAAAAGTTGGTATGTTTTTTGTTTGTTGAAATGTCTTCTTTCTGGTGGTGAAAAAATATATATATCGAGGGGTGAAAGGCTATTTGGTTTAAGCGACATCTGGGGTGATATTGAGTTATATATATATTTGGAATCAGCGAATTTTTCTCCGTCGAATGATGCCGGATTCATTAAAATCAGAGCACTTTTTTGGCGTTTGAAACAATACTATTTTTGGGTTGCTTCCAAAATGGCAGTGTATTAAACGACGTAGATTTTGCATTTTTTTTTAAATTACGCATTTGAACCATACAATCATATTAAAAACCGAGACATGAACCAGTTACCCTGTCCCAAATAAATAAGTCAATAGGAGTTAAAGCGTTTTACCTGTTTCTATTTTTTATTAAGAAGTAATATTAATCATTTTGACTTCCACCCATTACACGGTGTGATGTCACTTAAAACATTTGTCCGTCACCCAAATACGACATGGGTCGTCCCTTAAGTTCCTTTGGCTGCATCTTTTTTCCACGCGGGGTGCTACTTAAACCAAGTAGTCGTTTTGTTTCAAATATTTTGCTTAGTTAATAAACCATTTAGTCCTATTTTTTTTTTAAATGCATGTCGTTTAATACAGACGATAAAATGAATGATGAATATTGAAACATTTTGCCAGTAATAATAAAAATACGAGTTGGTCTTTAAATCATTAAATTTTAAAATGTATCATTCCTTAAATGTCATATGATACCATATTTATTTCATCTCCCGGGTGTTAAAAATCGTGATCATTCACCCGGATTATCGCGCGCGGGCGCTTCAGTCAAACTCCAGAGTGCATGGAGGAGTGACGTGATACTTATAATTACTTAGAATACTTAGTCAATAATAAATAGTTAAAGTTAATGTTCCTACATTGAGACTGATTTTAATTAAGTATTATACAAAATATTAATACTTTAACTGATGTTGTTGATTAAGACTAATACAGATACAGTCGATGAAAATGATAAGTAAATACGTTCTTTTTTATTGCATTGTGATTATTATCAGCTTTAGCTGTTTAATAATTACTACAAGTTTTCTTTATTGATTTTTTTTTATTTTGTTTTTATTAGTTTATGTTTCTAATTAAAAATTGTTTTTAAACTTTCGCGATTGGAGAACATTTAAAAAAAAAATAGACAGCGGGTCTGAATCGCGTAATTATTATAAACGTAAATAAATACCTATGCTAGACGTTTCGAATGACTTGCATCATTCTTGGTCACGAGTCGACTGATTTAACTGATGTTGTTGATTATGACTAATAAGTAAATAAATATAACTCATGTTCCTATTGAGACTGTTCTATAATAATTATTATTCTAAATAAATACTTTACAAGATGATGTGTTTTGTGTATTTATTTATTTATTCAATGTAAGCACCTGAGATTTTCGGTGATTACGATATATTCAGGTTGTTTTATCAGCCATTGATAGTCTTAGATGTAAATAAATGTAACATCAAACGTTACAATTTCAATGTTATATGTCACATAAGTAAATTAGCCTGTCAGTCATTTTAGTCTAAATAGGTAGATGAGATAAATAGCTTGCTACTATTAATTTTGGGCTTCGTCACTTCATACTTTTTGGCTTACTCTGAAAATATAATGCGTCGTCGCTTAATTTTTTTCCCCTGTAGCCAATTGTAGTTATGAAGGCACTTCAATCTTTTTTCCAGTCTCTGTAAAAAGGCACTTCGTATTAAGCGACATTTATCTTTTAAATTAAAAGTCCGTTTTATTTGCTATTAGCATCAAAAACTCGATATTTTTAATTAAATTTCAATCAAGTTTACCCCGTTCAAATAACTAAAGAAGTTTTTTTGTTATGATTTTATTTTCAAAATTTCAAACTTTAAATGGCTCTCCTGTAAAGTTGCAAAAATGTCGCTTAAACCAAATAGCCTTTCACCCCTCGATATGTTACTGTAGTAAATCTTCACAGAAAATGCAAAACAAAGATCGTAAAAAACTATTAATATATAATTAACATATACAATTTTGAGTTATTTATTAAAATTTACACTTTAATTACTCGAAAAACGTAAGATTACATGTTACATTGATAAAATATTAATTTTATTAACTTATTTGTTTGTAATTAGCTCAAAATTGTATATAGTGTATATATTAATTATATATTAATAGTTTTTTACGATCTTTGTTTTGCATTTTCTGTGAAGATTTACTATAGTAACATATATATATTTTTTCACCATCAGAAAGAAGACATTTCAACGAACAAAAAACATTCCAATTTTTTGAAAAAAGCTGATATTTTGACGGGTGAATTTTCGATCGAAAATAAGGGTAAAAAATCGATATTATTTAAAAAAAAAGGTGAAAAAATAAATATTTCTAATCAAATAAATTACAGCTTATTTGGGACATAAAAAGGTAAGTTTCCACCAAATTTCGTGAAAAAAAATTTTTGTTTGTAAAAGATAAAAATAAAAAACCAAAAACTTGTTTTTTTGAATTTTTCACATAAATTTTGAGGTTATATGAAAAAAGTGTAAATACAAAGGTTTTAGATCTTTTTATTACCAACAACTTTGCCATTCGACTTTTTTCCATAGGACTTTTAGTTTTGCCGGAAATCGAGAAAATACGTTTTTTACCCTTTAACCCCCCCCCTCCCTCCCCCTCTTCCCGACCTCAGATCGCCCGTAAATTATTTTTCCTTAAATTTTTATAATATTCTCCTCCTTTTCTAATGGGTTTCATCCTACTATAAATTTTTTTGGTCTTAAAAATTAACGGCACTGGGCTACAAAGGCTGTTTGTTTGTAAAAAAATAACTTGTAATATTACTATTAAAGTACCTAAAAAAATACACACAATTATTATACTTAATACATAGTTGTAGTTTGATGTAATATAGGTACTTAATTAATACGATTAAAAATCACATAAAAGTTCCTGTTTTTTATGTTGTATGATTATTTTTTTCTTTTATGAACGTAATTGTAATTATAATCTTATTCGAAGGATTATTTATTTATTTTATTTATTAAAGATTGTCAACATTACTTACATCCTAACCTAATATAAGTAAGTATTCATAACATCATTGTCATGATATATTTATTCTATATTTATCTCTTTTAATTATTAAAATTATGTATTAATGATGAAAATAAGATGACATTGTAATTACAAGAATATTTCATATCATAATAATAGAGAATTTGATAAATTATTGGATTTAAAGTGACTGCGTCATTTTTGTGGACTATCGCGTCATTTTCGTGGGATGTCAAATTTCAAAACATTATAGCTGCCGAACGAGACCTCTGATTAGATTGATTTATACATAAATTAATTCGTATTTTTAATTGCTTTAAGTAGCATTACAAATATAGTTAAAAAATGCATTTTTAAAATTGCCCACAAAAGTGACGATGAGAATCGTGGAAATGAGAAATACCCTTATATGATATTTATTGAAGCAAGATAATGGCTCTACTAACCTGTATTCCGTAGTCATATTCTCTGGCAGCCTTAATCGATGGTCATGCCATGTCTGTGCAAAGAATATGTCTGCTGCGTAGGTCTGAAATAAAGGGTCACAGTTAGCCAAAGCCAAGAGAAGTTTATCAACATGGGGCCGATGTGGAGGGAGGACCAGTAAGCATATCTTATTGATTATGCCGTGCCGCCGTGCCTCGTCTCTGCAGACAGTACAACACTTTGTCAAAATCTAGTGACTTAGACCTATATATAAGCACCTCACTATCCGTATTTAAACGCAATCCCCAAGATGCAGTGAAAGCAACATTCGAACGAACCTTAAGTAAAATAACGTCCTGTTAAAAAATAATAATATTTTCTTTCTAAATTGTAATTCTATGTTTTGATCTCATAATATGTAATTTTTTATTTTAATTTTATTCTTGAACTTTGTATCTAATGTTTGTAAGCTGTGGTCTCCTTTAATTGAGAGAATACTCTAAAATGTTTCATTGTGTTTGTTATATGTCTATAATGTGTATAGCTAGCTCTTGTTGGAGATCCATAATTAATTAAATAAATTATTTTTATAGCATTTTGCTATGCTTGCCAAATTATATTAAGAAGCAGTTGAAAAATGATGGAACCGGCAGGATTTGAACCTGCGAACCAACCAGCTACGATCGCCTCTTCAAGCCACTTTCTTAACTGTTACGTCGTTTCGTGACGACAACAATAAATCAAAATGTTGACATTACAAAGTAATTAAAAATTAGCTGCCTCATTGGTCCAGTGGTTAGCGTATGCGCCTTTCACTGCGAAGTCTCGGGTTCAATTGCCGGGTCGGGCAAATTGATTTGTGATTTTGCCGTCAGGAAACTCTCAATAGCTGCACAGATTGGGATTCTTGCCCTGTGTATGGCGATAACGTGTGTTATACACAATATAAACACCCTGCTGGTGAATATAGGCGTGATTATGTTATAATTATTTAAACAGAACAGGTCTTACCATAGAGGTTTCGTCAATAGAGTCCAGCCCCATGACAGTGACGTGGAAGTCCACAATGGTGGGCTGATCTGGTCCTGGCTTTGGTGGTCGCATCTTGTCGTACATGCGAGGGTCTTCTGGCAGCAAGTCTGCGAGGGTTAGCTGCATGGATCTACGCAGAAGAACATAACTGGTGGTAGAGCTCTTGTGAAAGACCTTGGCCCGAAAATTAGTTCATAGGACACATTATCAACGCATCATTATCTGTATCTATAAAAATGAATCCCTATTTCTTCTGGTTACGGAATCACGCGTGAACGTGTTGTGTTTGTTATTGTCAGGAGATGGTCTTATAAAAGAAAAAAACAGAATCTTGCGCTATAAATTAGAAAATTTAAGAATACTTAACCACCATTTTACATTTTCTGATGATTTGCTTATAGCGCTTTTGACAATATAAACTTTTTTAATGTAACCTTATGGGGTTTGACATAACCATAGAAATCTTAATAACTAGTCAATAGAAATGCTATCGACTATCTTTTAACACTGGGACGCATGTCGCCGTTTTTCAAATACCACTTTTTGTATTCCTGCAAACAAAATTATTCTTTTTGGCGATGACATTAAGACGACAATTCCTCAACTCGCACTTGTGTTCGATTAGACTCATGCGCTTGTATTCCTGCAAACAAAATTATTCTTTTTGCGATGACATTAAGACGACAATTCCTCAACTCGCACTTGTGTTTGACTAGACAGATGCGCGGCGACAAGGTCACGCGTCTTTGACATTTCTATTGCCTTATTATTAAGATTTCTATGGACATAACATTGACAGAATGCGTGTTGCAAAATATTGTCACATAGAATGTATTCAAAGATAATGTAATACTACCAGATGTATTCATTATTACGTAGCAATTTAGGTTAACATAATATTACTTATTAGTCTTGATAGGCTAGATTGTAATGTAAATAAGATATCATAATTTTAATAATTGATTTCTTATAATAAAAAAAAAGATGCGTTTCATAGTTCAGATAGGTTAGCGTCTGTCGGGTCAGCTACTTAACAATAATTTAACACATAATACAACGTTTATTTATTTTTCAGCAGATGGCATACGAAGAATCCTCATTATAAATGTACAATATACTCCATGTATTCAGTGTGCCCTCAAAACGGACTGTTTGAACAAGACAGACAAAGCCGTGGCAAAGAGAATATTGACCGATTCAATGACTAAATACTTTTGTTTTAATCTTAAAAATAACAGCAAGAAGACACCATCTTTCGTAATGGTACCTTTATTTTGATATCCTATTATAATTTTAAATAATATTATTATACATGCGTAATTTACTGTGTGTGTGCATAGCTTTCACGTCAACCGGAATGGTTATAGAAATGGTTGAAGGCCTGGATTCTTTATAATGCTTTTTATACTTTATATACTTTTTTGTCTGCACGTGTGGTGTAGTGGTTTAAGCGGTCGTCTCGCCGCTCTCCACTACACTGGTGTTGTGGGTTCGATCCCCACATGGGATAAATATTTATGTGATTCGCAAACATTTGTTCTGATACTGTGAATGTGTGCTTTTGTGTGTGAATGTGTGTATTTTGACTTGTCATTGGGACCATTGGATAGTGTAATTGCTTCTAGCGTTCTATTTAATGTAAAAAAATCCAAATTTATTTAATTATTATTATATATACTTGGGACGCAGGTAAAATAAACCATAATTAATTTACAAAATTATATCGTTCCTGTTTGTAAAACATATATTATACCTTTATTATTTTAAAAACACTAAAGAAATATAAAGTTACATTAAATAAATTGAAAATATATACATAGGTAAAAATAAAAAGGCAAATATTTACATTAAGTTAGGCGTCATAAATACGTCGTTATGCCTGTTTGTTATCTATACTAATATTATAAAGAGGTAAAGTTTGTGTGTTTGTTAAATTGTCAGGGGTAATCTCGGAATCTACTGCACCGATTTTAAAAATTCTTTCACTAATAGAAAGCCACATTATCGCTGAGTGTCATAGGCTATATAAAAAACCGAAAAATTAAAAGGTTTTTACGTGGTAGTCCGTTTTGTAAAGAGAATCGGAGAAAAACTCATCGTTATACGTGAAGGCCACAGCAGCGCGGCAGCGGCGCGCGATGCTTTTGCTTATTTCGGTTCGCGTTCGTGCTCACTTCGGAAGAAGGAGGCGTGACCTTCCTTTTACACCTGAGAGGTAGGTACCCGCGCGGCTCTTTACGCAGCGGACGTCCCCAAAATTGAATTTTTCGTAACACACTTTCGACATTCATTATTTTTATTTTCGGTACATTAAAAAAAAAATCTTTTATGTTTATATAGTTTTCATTTAATTTAGGTTATAGATAGGCATTAAGTTTGTTTCATGTCCCTAGATATTAAATTAGGTTATAGGTATTAAGTTAGTTTCATGTAGATATTAATTTAGGTTATAGGTAGGTATTAAGTTTGTTTTGTGTAGATATTAATTTAGGTTATAGGTAGGTATTAAGTTAGTTTCATGTAGATATTAATTTAGGTTATAGGTAGGTATTAAGTTTGTTTTGTGTAGATATTAATTTAGGTTATAAGTAGGTATTAAGTTAGTTTCATGTAGATATTAATTTAGGTTATAGGTAGGTATTAAGTTTGTTTCGTGTAGATATTAATCGCTGCCTTAACTATGAAAGATATATATTTTTGAACATTATGCCCAACGAAGTGGGCACGGGTCAGCTAGTTATTTATATTTCAGCAGATGACATACGTAGAATCCTTATTATAAATGCACATGGTAGCATTCAGAGTAGGTACTCTCAAAACGGACTGTTTGAACTAGACTGCCACATTATACTAAGAAACAGTTGAAAAGATATGGGACCGGCAGGATTTGAACCTGCGACCTTACTGCACACCGGGCAGTCGCTCTTAGCCATCCAGCTACGGTCGCCTCTTAACGGCACCCTAAATTTCTCAACTGTATGATACGTCATTAAGTGACGTAACGTTCATCCATTTGTTCCTATCTTAAGTAGGATACAAACCAACATGGCGAAATTACATTCAACACAAATGTTGTAACGAATGAACGTGTACGTTATTTTAACTTCTGAATATTTTTATAGCATTTAGCTATGCTTAGCAAATTATACTAAGAAACAGTTGAAAAAGATATGGGACCGGCAGGATTTGAACCTGCGAATGACGTATCATACAGTTGAGAAATTTAGGGTGCCGGTAAGAGGCGACCGTAGCTGGATGGCTAAGAGCGACTGCCCGGTGTGCAGTAAGCTCGCAGGTTCAAATCCTGCCGGTCCCATATCTTTTTCAACTGTTTCTTAGTATAATTTGCTAAGCATAGCTAAATGCTATAAAAATATTCAGAAGTTAGACTGACAGCCGCGGCTAAGTACTTATGTAGTAAATATGTATAAATACCTTTTTTTTTATATTGTAAGGTATCACTAATATATCTTATTTTATTACAAACTAGGCCATAAAGGCTAATGAGTAATTCTATTTTAACCTTAATTAATAATGTAAACATAAATGTAAGAGGCGTCCAATAACACTTTACCTACTTAGTTTTTATTAAGGCGAAGACATTTTGTTCATGTTGTCTTTTGAACTATCACTGTTTTTGTTTGTAATTCTTCACTTAATCACTAACACTAACTAACTCATATGGTTTTGTCCGTTTAAGTCTTTTCACAATGTTCGTATTGTATAATTACTTTGAATATATTATTCTTATAAGTATAGGGAAGCTCGTTACAAATAAATTAAATATTATTTTCCGAGGCACCGCAATGGACAAGACGTCGATCTTGTGGTTGGAGGTCATGGGATTAAATCCTGGTCAATAGACAGTGGACGTGAAACTTTCTCCTAACACAGGCGAATTATTCTTAGCTGGTGGGAGTAATCAAGAATACTAGTTTGTCTGCACGTGTGGTGTAGTGGTTTAAGCGGTCGCCTCGCCGCTCTCCACTCCACTGGTGTTGTGGGTACGATCCGCACAGGGGGCAAATCTTCGTGTGATTCACAAAGATTTGTTCCGAGACTGGGTGTGCTTGTGTGAGTGAATGTGTGTATTTGGCCTTGTCATTGGGACCATTGGATAGATTGCTTTTGGCGTTCTATCTAATGTAAGAAATCCAAAATTTAAGTTTAATTTAAGTTTATTTAGTAATTTGTATATGCAAATTACCAATAATCCTTAAAAAAAATAGTTGAAGAAATACGAGAGTCACGAATCTTTAATTTTTTATTGATTGAGGCTCAGAGAGGGTAGTCAGAGGCAAGAAAGTCAGATAACTACTCAAACAAGATATAATATTAAAGTTGAAATATTAAGAATCCAGCAGGACTCGAACCTGCACCCCCTGGGTATACGCCCCTAGTGCTTTGCCAATTCAGCTATGGATTCGTATGCTGCTAGACTCGAAATTTCTCAACTCTTTTTGTGCCAGCGTCATAGGTATATACTCGTATACATATACATATATAACTTAGCTAGACGAACCTTACTTGGTTTTCTTCATAATTCATCATCAGCCATAACTTATCTCAGCATTTCAAAATTAAATGGCGGCCTCGAATGCATCCGCCATTTTTATTTTGTCAAAATTAAAAAGAATGGAGATATTTTAAGAATGAATGAGGACAAAGAGCTGCAATTATTATTATTACGAGGAAATTGTAAGATTGCCGAGTTTTGTTACTCTTTAAATAGGGCAAAATGTGGGTGGATATTGTCCAAGGTCAAGGCGATTGTTTATTTTTACCTGGTTTTAAAGGCTATATTTGATGAATAGCTTTAGTGCTCGAGTAAGTAAAAGAGAGGCCTTTTTAACCGACTTCAAAACAGGAGGAGGTTCTCAATTCATCTGTTTTTTACGGTTCCGTAGCCGAATGGCAAAAAACGGAACCCTTATAAATTCGTCATGTCTGTCTGTCTGTCTGTCTGTCTGTCTGTCTGTCCGTCCGTCCGTATGTCACAGCCACTTTATTCCGAAACTATTAGGACTACACAATTTAAACTAAGTAGGTAGATGTATTCTGTTAACCGCTTTACGATTTTTACACAAAAGAAAAATAATATTAATATTAGAGGGGGGCTCCCCATACATTGAACTGAAACAATTTTATTTTTATTTCATTCTACCTATACGTGTGGGGTCTATAGATAGGTCTTTAAAAATTACATTGAGGTTTATAGAACTATTTTTTTTCAATGTCAATCGTTCCAAAGATAGACGCTTACAAAGTGCTAAAATGAGTGTCCCCTCCCCCTCTAACTTTTAAACCACAGGAGTGAAAAATCTAAAAAAAATATATATTATAGATCTTAATAAAAACTTTCAACCAAAATTGTTTTGAATGAGATACAGTCGGCAGTTTTTGAGATATAGCACTTTTTCAGCAACCGAAAATTATAACTTTGTTATTGATACAAATTGCATAAAACACTATGAAAAACAAAGTAATTTTTGCTGGCAAAAATATGTTGGTATTTTAGCTATTTGTCGGTAATCGGTACGTTTAATGTTGTTACGACTAGCTACGGAACCCTATTGCGCGTGGCCCGACACGCACTTGGCCGGTTTTTTTATTTTTATGTTTGTTACCTCAATACTTTCGACTGGGCGAAGCGATTCTAGTGATTCGGTTTTTATTTGAAAGCCGGTGCTTCTCGTGTGGACCCATTTCAATTTGGACCAGTTCTGACAATGGCACCCATGAGAAAACTATACGTATAAGTCTAAAATTATGATAATTGATGTCGGTTTCTTTTTGGAAAATTATTAATTGTGCCGTTTCGGCTTAGTACACCATGTTCGTATACATCGGATTTGTTTGTGTGCGTGACAGGGAAGCGACTGGCGATCACCAAAATAAATTCATGATCCACCTTAATACTATTTTTGTATTAAACGGTAAAGTCTAAATTCGCTTTTTATATTAACAAAATAAAATGTTAATGTTATCAATTTTAACAACTACAAAGAAAATATTTGGTAAATAGGTCATGAAACAACTTTGCTGATAGTAAAAGGTGGTAAGGTAGGGAAGTTTTCTTTTTTATAAATAAGTAATTCTGTGTGTGCTACACGACTGCCGACGACTACATCTCCTAAATTAATCATAATATCCTATTGATGACCCACTTCCTACAAATATTTTAATTACGAAAGTTCGTGAAGATAACTGTGGGGATGTATATATCTTTGTCGTTTGACTACCGAGTCTGAAACTTTGCACACAATAAGTTTATAGTAACTGTCACCGACTGGTATGGTATCCTAGAGATGGAAAGCGAAGTAGAGGTCGCCAACAAACAATATGGGAGGATGACCTAGACCTAACGGCAGGACATCACTGGAGAAGGGTAGCATGTGATCGGCCCCAATGGACATGGAAGTTGTAGGAGTCCTATGCCAAGAGGCAAACTGATATTCAGGACATATAGCCTCCTCGTGTGACGTTAATCCTAAACCCCTGACGTCCAATCCTTCCACCACAATGGAAACAATTTAAACTAGTTGTTTTTCCATTGACACGCAAAGAAGAAGGGACATATTGTAATAGAATTGTACAAATATTAATACTCAAATTTAATGTGAAGATCAGAATAAAAGGCTAATTATTATTATTACAATTGTTTATGGTATAGACTACTTTTTATCCAGGTTATAATACGGGTGGAGCAGTGGGCGAAAGCTAGTAGTCCCATAAAGATTACCTACAACTAAGTACAGGTAGTTTTTGCTTACTTATTGAGTATGAATTTTAAAATTTTTATATTGGCATAAATAACATCGAGTTAGTGATAACTCTTGTTACGCTAAGTACATAAAGTTTTACACAGTGTTTTTACCAGGCTAAAAACGCCTATCAAAACTTAGCACTGATAAATACAATGTTCAAATTAAAATTAAATAACTTGTTAATACATACGGTAGTAGAAAAAAACCGGCCAAGTGCGTGTCGGGCCACGCGCAATAGGGTTCCGTAGCTAGTCTTAACAACATTAAAAGTACCGATTACCGACAAATAGCCAAAATACCAACATTTTTTTGCCAGCAAAAATAACTTTGTTTTTCATAGTGTTTTATGCAATTTGTATGAATAACAAAGTAAAATATAATTTGCGGTTGCTGAAAAAGTGCTATATCTCAAAAACTGCTGACTGTATCTCATTCAAAACAATTTTGGTTGAAAGTTTTTATTAAGGTCTATAATATATATTTATTTTAGATTTTTCACTCCTGTGGTTTAAAAGTTAGAGGGGGGGGGGACACTCATTTTAGCACTTTGAAAGTGTCTATCTTTGGAACGATTGACATTGAAAAAAAATGGTTCTAGAAACCTCAATGTAATTTTTAAAAAACCTATCTATAGACCACACGTATAGGTAGAATGAAAAAAAAATAAATTGTTTCAGTTCAATGTATGGAGAGCCTAATATTAATATTTTATTTTTTTTGTGTAAAAATCGTAAAGCGGTTAACACTACAGAATACATCTACCTACTTAGTTTCAATTGTGTAGTTCTAATAGTTTCTAAATAAAGTGGCTGTGACAAACGGACGGACGGACAGACAGACAGACAGACATGACGAATTTATAAGGGTTCCGTTTTTTGCCATTCGGCTACGGAACCCTAAAAATACATGCATTATTGTTTATAGATTGCATTTGATACGTGTATAACTTCACAACAAAAAATTTAGCGCTAATAAAAGCTACATAAATATCACTTACAGCGCTCGTTCGGAAAACTCTTCCACTCTATATCAATAACAAACAATGTGTTAAAAAACTTACTGTGCATAACAGAGATCCGTAGCTCCTAACCACAGCCGGAGAAGCACGGTGCTCACCCACAGCAGTCTCTGGGCCGCCATCTTTTTATTTAAAAATAAACTATTTTTCTTTAAATAATTAACATTATCACCCATTTAATTTCATAGCTTTTTAATCATAAAATTAATTAAATCCATTTAAATTTTTTATAAACATTATTACCACGAATCAAATTAATACTTTTTACACTATACTTTTTGGAAAACTTATGTTTTATCAGTCTGTGCTAAGCGCGCGACTTTTGACAGTTATTGTCTAAACGCGGCAAACGTAATGACGGACGCGCGGGAAAAATAACGCAGTGACCACCGGATGCGTTTTAAATTTTGTGACATGCGCGTTGTTGCAGGTCCGATAAGTATCTAATAAAATACAGAGTAAGCATGCGGTAATTATTAGAATTAGTTATCGGTTTTATTGGTATAATAACACCAAAATGACATGGCTTAATTTAAGTTTCCTTATTATGCGAATCAAATGAGAATAGATTTTTTTTATAATGTTTCTTTCGCCTGAACATAAACAAGGATGTTCCTTAAGAAAAAAATCGTTCATATTTAGAATGGAACACATTCGGCCGAGAAATCTAATCTGTTCTTATTTGATTCATATTTTAGTTAAAGGCTTAAATTCCACCAGTCTGTCAGTTCAGTTCCGCATTTTTTTTTAAATTTTCGACTTTCTTTCCTAATTTGGCGCCTATATATATATATTGTATATTAATGGCGCCCAACAGTTTTGTTATCTATATATGCCTAGAGGGACCCATTTCTTTTTTTTTGCCGCTGCCTGGTAACGGGCGGCACTGTGTACGGTTGTAGGTACCCTTCGCACCGCCTTAGGAGGGACCCTTTTCGAGCTCCTTTACAAAAACTCGTCCCAGACAGATACGATTCTTGAGTCCGTGTTGGTACTGAGAATTTCGTGGCTGACAAATTCCATAACAAAAATCCCGACCTTAGAATCAAATCTCACTGTAAGCAGTCGATCTACAAGGCTTTTGATTCTCTTGTATTGTGATACAAAAAAAATCTGCATTCTTTATATTTTATAATTTCAATTGTCATTATCATGACCTTTCATTTTATACTTTTATTTGCCAAATGAGCAAAGTTACGGGCAGTAGTCTGCCCGTAACTTTGCTCATTTACTTACTTGTCCATCCTAAAATTGCCTGTAAGAAATTGCTCATAGCGATAAGGTCGCCCATTTCGCAACATAATTGCCGGCTAATGTGAGAGGTGCAAAATCACTGCCAGTTTTTAAGAAAATGGTACATAAACACTACTTGTCTACAATAAAATGATATCCCTACAGTTTTTTTTGCTTTATTTATTTATGTGTTGTTTCTTTTAATTATGCTACACATCTATATTTATTTATGAAATATTATATTTATTACCATTATATAAATCATATTGTTATATATTTATATAAGTATTATTTATTTATATATACGTATTAGTACAGTATTACTATATTTTATTAATTATGTGTAATTTGATTATACTATTATTAAAAATATTAAACAGTATAATTTTTAGTTTTTACAATCTTTATTCACCGCGCGCTCCCCTAAATTCACACTTTTTTAAATTTCTTTCCATCCAATGGTTGCCTGGAAGAAATTGCCACAAGGCGATAAGGCCGCCACTTGTATTACCATACCATTTTGTGTATTATATCTCTTATTATGTTTCTATTGTTTTGTATTTGGTGTACAATAAAGAGTTTTTTATTATTATTATTATTTATTATTATTATAATTTTTAAGTGCAATTATTTACAAAATTTTCTTTGTTAATATTGGTGCACAATAAAGATTACTCTATCTATCTATAAACATAGACAAAAATACAACGGTACTTTATAAGTATTATTGTCCGTGCCAACTTACTCCATAAAAACTAAAAGATACACTCTAAAAAAGTAAATAAAATTTATTGGTATATTTTTCTATGTTATTTACTTTCAACATTATTTGTAACTTTATCTGATTCATAACTTTTGTAATTGTTAGAGTTTCCAAACGTCCCCTGGGGCTAGAAGGATATAAATGATTTCAATTATACTTACGGTACTGAATGGAGAGGATCTGAAAACTTTATGAGGACCCGTACCTTCGGATACAACAGCAATTCTTTAATGATGAAAATTCGATGTTTGTTTGTTCGACTAACGTAAACCGTGTTACTATTCGATTTTAGTTTTTGATTTCTTCTTCTTCGTCGTGTCGATGACTGAGTCAAATTTTATTGGCCCAATAAGTGTCCACTGTTATGGCGCTCTCATCGGCGTTCATGAGCGCCTCTCTTGTGCAGGTGGTAGGGCATTTTGGACAGTCAGTAAGGTGGGTCATTGATTGTATTGCTCCACATTCGCAATTTATTTTAGTGTCAACTAGATATCTCCATTTATTATCATGTTTGATTTGGCAAAAAAAAAAATAACGTATTGCCTAAAGTATATTTAATTATTCCATCTCCGGATAGAACTCCGGACTTTTCAGACCTTTAGAAGGCCTTTTTTATCCATCTAGCGCCTGTTAGCGTTGAATCACCGGTAATACTCCGGTTCACATTACCCAGGTGCCAGCCTCTACTTGAAAAAGCGGTAAAAAATCGGTCGTGTATGAGAGCACTAAACCAGTGAAAAATGTATCTACTTACATTAACCACGACTAGTAAATAATGTATTTTCAGTTAATGTCACTATATAGCATCCACCATTTAGCACTCGTTTAGTTAAAAAACTATTTTAAATGATGAATGTATCTTTATTTGCATAAATATGGTACGATAATTGATTATATAATATTGTATCAGTATCAAATATTTCGTCGGCTTAATCCAACATGCGTCTACCAATCCACACTTGGCCAACGTAGTAGACTATGGCCTAACTCTTCTCATCATGAGAAAGGGCCCGAGCCCAGCAGTGGGACATGTATTAGATACAGAGCTGTCATTAAAATCTAACATGCAAATCTTAAGAAAATATATATTTTTAATTATATAAATATTTATTTCAAGCACAATCGCGCTTGAAATTTAATTTAACCGTATTATTTATTATAAAGTCACAATATAATAAAATGTTCTATAATAATAATACGTCCAATAATCACAAAAAGTAAACTCAATAAGATGTCCAACAATAAATAATTAAATGTAAGAAGAATTTAAATATATTAATACAATTTTACTACAAAATTACCATATTATGGCATAAACTATTATAAAACATTTGAAAATATTACTATTACACATATAAAATAGGCAATACAAATAATGATCTTATGTCATAAATACATTTTCACCACACCAGCACGAAAAAGGTCGTTTTAATGGCGCTAAAACGCATTCTGAATCGGTATTACTGACTTATTTCATGGAATTATCCCAAGTTAAGCAATCGAGTACGAGTTTATTTAAATCTTAATATTTTCTCACTGGAAGAGGTGAAAAGTTATGTATGTTACGGGTGAGAAAATTTCAAATTCCAGTTCGTGACCTCTTAAAATCTTTCGCTTGCGAAGTAGTGCTTATTAAAATCACTCGCTACGCTCGTGATACAATTCAAGAAAATTGAAACTTTTTATCACTTGTACCTTAACTACACACATCAACACTGTCTAGGGATATTTTGTATTTCTTAAATTTTTTGATAAACTATAAATATTTTGTTCAGAGAAGTATATATATGGAATTAAACCTCAGTTAATGCCCAACTTAATTAAATAAATAAAAAACATTTTAGATCATCAAATATTTTTTTAAAAATAAAATAACAAAGAGACTAAAAATACTGCTAAGTCTACGAATGAAATTAATGAATAAAATGGATCATTTTATTAAAAAAAAACCGGCCAAGTGCGTGTCGGGCCACGCGCAGTAGGGTTCCTAGAAAAATATTTTTAATTTTACTTTTTAACTAAATGGCGTCCTTCAGAAAGGAAATGTTTGTAATACACGAAACCAGCTAGCACGTATGACGAGATGTATGAATGTTGAGGAAGCGAAAGAAGTATGTAAGGAGCAAAGCACATGGCGTTCCATCGTTTCTGCCTATCCCCGTGGGATATAGGCGTGATTTTATATATGTATTATGTATGTTTAACAAAAATTTGCTCTTTAAAGTTAATTATCTCGCAAACGGATCCCTAAATCAAAAAACTGTCTAAGCAACCCCTAAACGTTTTCAAAAGTCCTATCAAACAATACCCCACACTATGGGGTAGGCGACAAAAAAAAAAAACATCCCTACTTTACATGTAGGGGAGCTACCTGAAAAAAAATATTTTTCCAAATTTTATTCTACGACTTTCTTTGCTTAGTTAACATACATGTTCATGCAAAATTTCAGTTTTCTAGCACCAACGGTTTCGTCGCTATGCCGTGGACAGACGGACAGACGGACATGGCGAAACTATAAGGGTTCCTTGTAGGTACTACGGAACCCTAAAAACAACTTAAAGTGAGACATTTTAACTCTTAATAATCAGTGTTGCCACCCCTCACGTTAATAAGAGTTTGGCATCGGTTATTCATACTGTAAATTAAGGTGTCGATGTCTTGCTGTAGTATGCGTTACCAGGTTCGTTGCTTCGTTGGTTCAAGGCTCTGGTCACGTTATCGTGATACTGGGGAAGTGGCGGAACGGCATGCTGGCAGAATTCGTATGACCACCCCTAGAGAGGACCGTTTTCTCGTAAATCGGCCAGCAATTCGTACTCATGCATGATTATGCACGTCCACACACTGCGAGGCTGGTATCAGCCGCACTTCAAGACAACGACGTCACGGTAATGAGATGGCCTGCGCAGTCGCCCGATATGAATCCCATCGAACATGCGTGGGACATGTTGCAGCGAAGGGCTATGCACGCCCTTCCTCCAAATCTGGCCACAGTAGAGCAACTTTTCTTGCACCTGCAACAAACCTGGGAACGCATACTACAGCAAGACATCGACACCTTAATTTACAGTATGAATAACCGATCCCAAATCTCGGGCTCGTTTTAAGTTTTGCTTTGCACACCCTGCTTCTTCCTGACGCTTTGTAGGCACTGCATGGCTTTCTACGGGGGAGCTATCTTCCTAAGCTACCGAGCGGGTGGGCAGGTTGCGGATAGCCCGCCCCATACCATGCAAATCCATTTGCATGTTATGGGGAACGTCCAAGGTGTGGACCCCGGACAAAGGAAGGGTAGCTCTCACCTATATCCCATGTAAGAGTTACCAAACCTCACCCTCATCCTATGATCCATACTTCCTCTGCGATGTGCATCACCACTCCACTCACCCTCACGTTCCTCCATTTCCTACCTTGCCCCAAAAATTTATGTATATGTATATGTTCGTATATATGTTTAATATATGTATATATAGGTCGTTTAGAATGCAGGGACTACGAGGTCACGTTCCTGCGTGTTCACCATCGAACTGGACCCGATGCTGGATTGTCAGTGATCTCCTGCGTGTTTGTGCCGTGCGCGGGGACCCGTACGGTGGGATGAAGGAGTCCTGGAGGTTGAGTGGAGTAGTGAGCCGGCAGTAGTTGCACGCTGCACACAACACACCTCTTTGGTCTGGATTTCCACCCACACGGGAGGTCGTGAAGTAGCTAATCACGATCAATCGGCTGCGACATCCCATAAGCGGGCTGTCAAGCGAGGTTCGGCGAGCTGGACGCGGACGATCGACACAGCGCGAACTCGACTCCTGCTCGCGGCATTGTCTCGTGCTGCGAGCGGGATCGAATTTTTCTCGTTGGGTGCGGACCGTCTGCGACTCCAGCAAACTGAACCTATACCGAAGGAGTATCCCTGACGACCATGCGTCCGAACGCATGGCGTCCCCGACGTGAGGGCTCCATGGAGGGTGGGGAGCTCCTAAGGTGAAGTTTCTAAACAAAAACCTATGGATTCAAATGAGACCACTAAACAAAAACCTAAGCCAACAACAAAGGCCGCGTCTAAAGATGCGCCTAAACACACCAATATCCGGGCTGCGTCTCAAGATGCGCCTATAACACCACAATCTCCTAGGGTTGCGTCTCTGGATGCGCTGTCGCGACAACAGCGGAATGCTGCGTCCACTGACGCCCCTAGACATGCACACACAACTGCACCCACAACGGTCGCGTCCAAGGACACGACAGGGATGGGGCTTGCTGGAGGCGCGCCAAACCAGGCTGCGTATCTAGCAGCCACATCTATGTCGGGGTCCAAGGTTGCACCCGCAAGAGTGGCATCTACCGCTACGCCTCGGGAAGCCGATCCGAACAAACCGAGTACAGCTACGCTCAAAGATGCGTCAAACCTGACTGCGTCAATGAGCGTGCTGTCAGTGGGGAATTCGGAGAAGCTGACGGAGACCGTGGCGGGAGATGCTCCTCCAGGGACTGCATCACTAACAACACTCACCACACTGGACATGACCTCCCTGCGGGACGCCATACATCCAGAGGAATCTTGGACGTTACACACCAAAAAACTAACGTCCTCTAAGAAACAACGCTTAAAAGCAAAAGCGAAAGCTGCTGCTCAACGGACGGTTGCAACAGACGCTGTGAGGCGCCTGGAGGGTCCGGAGTCCGCGGCGGCGGCCACCTCCACCAAGGGGGCTACCGCTGTGAGGACATCCGGAGACGTCAGCGCCAACGCAGCACCTCGCGCCGGCCCGCTTAAGCGCAGCATGAGACCCAGAGGCCGCAAAAGGCCCACCAAGCAACAACAACAACATCAACATCAAAACACCGATGGATCCAGGCAGGAGCCGAGAGCGCAGAAGCGTACGCGACCGGAGGATTCCATTACGCCGACCGGGGTTGGAAAGAAAACCAAAACTATCAAACCCCGAGCGGCGGATGGTTCCGCTGCAACGTACGCCGAAGCAGCGGCTTCATACCTGGCAAACGATCTCTGTGTTGCCGTCATGACCGAGCCGTTTGCGGACATGACGCAACAGCAAGCAGAGGCAGTTCAGAAGGCCATCGAGGACAAACTGTGCGAGGAAATGTGGGCTACACCTGAGGCCACCCTCGAAGAAGAACCAAATGACATCAGGTTCAAAGGTAGAGCGCACTTCGCGGATGGTGTCCTAAAAGCTTGGTGCTATGACACTTTCACGCGAGAGTGGCTCACCAGAACAACGGCCAAACTGGTGTCACCCATCGCTAACACAACCCTTATAGTACGTCCCCAGGCAGCTATACCGAAGAAGATAGCCTGCACCCTGTTCGTCCCAGGTTGGACAGGTGAACTGGACAAGCTGCGGACGCTACTATCAAGACAAAACAGGAACCTGAACATCAAGTCTTGGACCGTGGTGCACGAAAAAGTTAGGCAGGATCCTCCGGGAACCAGCCTACTTCTGCGCATCACAGAGCCTGAGGCGTCCCAACTTAAAAATCAAGACCGCCAGATCCACTACAAAATGGGGCTGATCTACATGCGGTTTCGGGACACGGATGCCAGGCAACTGGTACCCGCGACGTCCACGGTACCGCCCCCTGCTGCAGCGGTGACACAGCCACAAGCAGCAACAGATCCGCCGCCTGCAAATCCACCGCCGACTAGTTCGACGGAGGAGACTGCGATCGCGGCTGCTCCCACAGAAACACCAGTGGACATGGACACGCAACCGCCCCCATCACCTGCACTTACATCCGATGAGGAGTTCTTTCAAGAGGCGGGAGGGGAGAGCGAGCTCAGCGAGAGCAACCTCTACTCCTCCCCGCTTCGAGAAGACTAAAATCATCCAGTGCAACATCCAGCACAGCCAAACTGCGACGGCTTCACTGCGTAGAGTGCTGGAAATCAACACCCAAACAATCGCCCTAATCCAGGAGCCGTGGGTTAGGAAGGGTAAAATTTGCGGGCTGGGCAACACTGGAGGCAAACTACTTGTGGATCCCTCCGTGAGTAACCCAAGATCATGCATATTTATGCCCAAACACACACCAACACTACTAATCAATGAATTCTGCTCTAGAGATCTGACAGCAGTCATAGTAACAAGGAAACACCAACAGCTCCCAGACGTCGTCTTCGCCTCTGCATACCTACCAAGTGACGAAGACGTCCCAACCCCAGAACTCGACCAGCTGGTTGAGTACTGCGCGAGGGAAAAACTGGAGCTGATCATCGGGGCCGATGCAAACGCACACCACACCCTTTGGGGCAATGCTAAGTCAAACATCCGAGGTGAGGATCTCCTTCATTTCATTTTAAACAAAAATCTTATCGTACTTAACACTGGTGCCGAACCAACATTTACTAACCGTAGATCAAGAACAATAATTGACGTAACACTAACAACGACGAACATTGCACCATCCATCCGCGACTGGCATGTATCCAATGAACTATCATGCTCAGATCACAGATGGATACGCTATAACATTGACATGGACCTGCCCAAACCGCAACCGAGAAGGTTGCCTCGTAAGACAGACCAAACCAAATTCCGGAACTTGGTCATCTCAGAGTTGGGCAGACAACCCCCCTTGCCAGACAAACTAACATTAAATGAACTAGAAAACCATGTAAACAACATTACGTCCACGCTTATCTCATGCTTCGAACAGTCGTGTCCTCTCTCGATGCCAAGACGCCATGGTGGGAGACACTGGTGGTGCCTAGAACTAGAACGGCACCGCCGCAAAGTGAGAAGACTGTTCAATAGAGCAATGAACAATAGATCCCCAGAGCTATGGGACAATTACAACGCAGCGAGAAAAACCTATAAGAAACTATTACGACAACGCAAACAAGACAGCTGGAGACGGTTTTGCTCTAGTATAGAAAACAATAATCAGGCAATCAAAGTGAAATCATGTCTCTCGAAAGAGACTGAACATACTATAGGTTGTCTTAAAAAACCAGATGAAACATACACAAAAAACGACGTGGAAACCAGTGAACTGCTTCTGACGACTCACTTCCCAGGCTGCCAGATTGCTGATGAACAATCGTGGCAGCCATACGAAGAAAGAGTCACCACCAGTACTGACTGGAATGTAGCAAAGCAAGTAATCAACAAAGAAAAGGTCCTATGGGCACTAAACACATTCCTGCCATTCAAGGCAGCTGGGCTGGACGGCATTTTCCCAGGACTTCTAAAATGGAGCGGGAACGTAATCATCGATCACCTTATCAAGGTTTTCCAGGCCTGCCTAGCGCATCGTTACATTCCTCTAAAATGGCGGGAAGTTAAAATCATATTCATCCCCAAACCAGGCAGAGGCGACTACACGCAGCCAAAGTCCTTTAGACCAATTAGTCTCACATCGTGCCTACTAAAGGTGATGGAAAGACTATGCGATAGAGAGATCAGAGGCCAACTGATAGTCTACAAGCCCCTGCATCCCAATCAACATGCCTATAGTGAAGGCAAATCTACTGAATCAGCACTCCACTGCGTCGTTACTCGTATTGGCAATTCTTTAAAGTCAAAACAGCCAACCCTGGGGGCCTTCATTGACATTGAGGGAGCTTTTGACAAGACGAACTTCACCAGTATTAACCGAGCCCTAACCGCACACGGAGTGGCACCAACGCTCGTGCAATGGATACACAACATGCTAAAACAACGCGCTATTCAGTTCACTGTAAATACTACCACTCGAGGCATCGTAGGAAGAGGATGTCCGCAGGGGGGTGTGTTATCACCTCTGCTATGGAACATGGTGGTCAATGAACTCATCACAGAGCTCAATGATCACAACCTCTACACGGTAGGTTATGCGGACGACATAGCAATATTAATATCAGGCCAATTTGAGGGCATCCTCTGCGATTTGATGAGAAAAGCCTTCAAATTAATCGAAAGATGGTGCTCGGTACATGAACTCTCGGTTAATCCAACCAAAACAGAACTCATCCTTTTCACTAACAGAAGAATACCTGGTCCACACAGGCTACCGAGACTCTTCAATTCCGAACTTAAGCTCAAAGAGGAAGTCAAGTATTTGGGAGTAATACTAGACTGCAAATTACTCTGGAATAAGCACCTCGAGCACAAAATAAACAAAAGCACGATTGCTTTTTACCAATGCAAGAAAATGATAGGCATAAACTGGGGACCATCGCCAAAAATTACGTTATGGCTGTACACAGCCGTAATTAGACCGATGCTGACCTACGGTGCTATAGTATGGTGGCCTAGGACAATCCTAGCAACCACTATATCAAAACTAAGAAGCTTCCAAAGGCTAGCATGTGCATCCATCTGCGGCTGTATGAAAACAACCCCAACGACAGCGATCGAGATGGCCCTACAAATATTACCCCTAGACCTCTACATACAGCAAGAAGCAGCAATAGCTGCTGTTCGGCTCATGCACCTAGGTCTATGGGGAAAAAACCACACGAGTCCACACACGAACATCCTGAACCAGGCAATCGAGATACAACCACTCATTGCTGCTCCATGTGATAGGACTCTTCCTGTATACAACTTCAACAAAAACTACAACATAGAATTAATTGAGGAGGCAAAGGATCAATCAGGAGCCAACGAAGTACGCGTATACACAGATGGTTCCAAAACGGATAGTGGTTCAGGTGCTGGCGTACACTCCTTTGACCTCAATATAAACATCCACATTCCGCTGGGTAATCACAGCTCAATATTTCAATGTGAATGTGTTGCACTAACACTCGCTGCAAAAGCCATTCACAAACGGCAAGTAGAGGGAATAGGCATCAGACTCATTTCTGATAGCGCAGCAGTTCTCAAAGCTCTTCTTAACAGTAAAACCAACAACAAACTAATCATAGAATGTCACGATGCCTTAGAAAAAATTTGCTCCAGGAATCAGGTCACCCTGCAATGGATCAAAGGGCACAGTGGATCTCTTGGTAACGACATTGCAGACGAACTAGCGAGAAGGGGATCAGATACGACAGTACAAGGCCCGCAACCTCTTCTTCCAATCCCCTTCACGCAATACCGGACCTGGATCCGCCAAAGATCGATAGAGACCCAAAACCAACGATGGTCAGAGATCGCTGAGTGTCGGCAAGCCAAACTTGCAATACCGCAAGCGAATCATCGACTCACTAAAAACCTCCTAAGACTAAACAGAACAAATCTAAAAATAATGATAGGGTCAATAACGGGTCACTGTCCCTTGAACAAACACCTATACACCATAAAAATCACTGACAGTCCTCTCTGTCGAGGATGTCTTGACGCCGAAGAAACGGTCTCCCACGTAGTCCTGGAATGTAGGGCCGTTGCTTCTCAACGGGAACAAATCCTCGGAACAATGAGGTCACTCCGCGAAGCCTGTGAAGTCCCCAGGAAACTTCTGTGCTTCTGGGCGGAGTTAGGCTGGCTATGTTAGCCAGGACTCTCCACGCACAATGGACCAAATGAGAGTCTAAGTGCGGAAAAATGAGTCCACTTTCCATTCCATTCCATTCCAACCGATCCCAAACTCTTATTAACGTGAGGGGTGGCAACACTGATTATTAAGAGTTAAAATGTCTCACTTTAAGTTGTTTTTTTTAATAAAATTATCCATTTTATTCATTAATTTCATTCGTAGACTTAGCAGAATTTTTAGTCTCTTTGTTATTTTATTTTTTTAAAAATATTTGAAGATCTAAAATGTTTTTTATTTATTTAATTAAGTTGGGCATTAACTGAGGTTTAATTCCATATATATACTTCTCTGAACAAATTATTTATAGTTTATCAAAAAATTTAAGAAATACAAAATATCCCTAGACAGTGTTGATGTGTGTATTATCAATAAGACGTCTATGAAATTTAATTTTAAACCGTTTCAGTGGAAACTCTCTCACTTGGATCTTCTCCTTCTGCATCATCCGCGCGCTAGTCCCATGAACTCAGTGAGTCGTCAAGACTCGGTCAAGTGACGAGGAACAGTATTTGTGCTGAACATGAACGTTGCATCCGAGCCTATTATTGGCAAGCGAACAACTCACCACCACTTGAACACGTACCGGTACTTATAATACTAATAGAGCTGTTGATACCACCCTTATTAAGTTACTTAACTGATTTTACTTGTGTTAAAAGTTACTGCTCTGCCCCTGTAGGATAAGAATAAGAATAATAACAATAAGAATAAGTTTTATTGGCCAGAATATGGTGGTTTGTGTTAAATAATTTTTTTCAGCATATTCTGCTATATTAGGCGTGTAAATATTAAGTTAACATAAAAATACACAACATTGTCATTACATTAAATTTTGATATACCTACAATAACAAATTCAGATATAAATAAAAATACAAACAAATTGAAGTTGAACACATATTACCACATAGTTTTATTTTATTTTTTATTTTTTTTACTAAAGAAAATATAAAGGGGTGATAAGTAACTAACAGCCTTTCCTGGAAATTAGACTATCAAATGTAAAAATAATTATATAGATACGACTAGTACCTACTTTTAGAGGTTAGCGTGTTCATTCAAACAACTCTTCACCACTAAAACGTATTTTTTATCCTGTAATAATGTAATGTTTAATTCTTGAGAATTTCTTGTATCTTTAGTGGTACAACTTTTGTAAAAATTTTGACTTAGTCCACACCACTGTCTCAACTTAAACTACCGCCAAATAGCTATGCTTGCTCAAATTGTGCTCCAGTTTGTTATTAAAACGAGAGTGTTATTGGACTTCAAAACATCAAGGTCATAATAGATTCGAATATAATATTCTTTATTGTACACCAAATTTACAGTTTGACAAATACAAGCAAAAAAACTTAAATGATTTTAAATGCACAATGGGCGGCCTTATCGCTAAAGAGCAATTTCTTACAGGCAACCTTTGGATGGATAAGAAGATTGATTGTGTTGCAAGCAATATAGATATTATTTTGCATCAGAAAAAGTACTGTCGTAATTAGAAGATGTAGCAACAGTTGTATCTGTACTTTGTTCCAATGCGACGAGACAACGTCGTCTCAGGTTAAAGTTATGTTTATAATAGCAGCCCTGTATCTAATACCTACATGTCCCACTGCTGGGCTCGGGCCTCTTCTCATGATGAGAAGGGTAAGGCCATAGACCTCACGCTGGCCAAGTGCGGATTGGTAGACTTCACACACCCTCGAGCACTTTTTAGGCACTCTCATGAATGCAGGTTTCCTCACGATGTTTTCCTTCACCGTTAGCGAGCGATAATTTATATGATAAATACACACATATCTTCAAAAAGACGAATCTTAACTATTTATTGACAGAGGTGTGTGCCGGGGGTTATGTTTAGGTACATTTCACCAAATAACCAATTTCATATAAACGTTAAAATAACCTTGTAAGGATAATAATAGAGATACCTACTGAGAATCGAATTGAATTACATAACCTAACTTCTTAATATTAATAAAAATAATCAAAACTTATAAATAAAACCTGCGATCTTGAAGCTTATAATTTTACACATTGAACTAAAATAATGGGTATCTAATTATGCTAAACATTTGAGCGGTGTTATCAACTCTAAGAAATCCTCATAAAATCCAAGTAAGTACAGTTTGACCGAACCGTGCTTGAGAGCTGTCGACACCCCCGTACCTATCGAGAGACCCACCCCCCTGAACGTTTCCAGAAACCAATATTACGTAATATTAATCTTTCATTTTTTATGTATTGCCATCTTTATCAAGAGCTCGTGGCTAAATCGAAGCGGCACGGACCGATCGATCTTGCAGGTTAAGTAATATTAACCACGGTTGGCCGTGGATGGGTGACCATTTTTGAACATAACGAGTTTTCCTCCGTGCCTCGAATAGCCATCGGTTTTGGTTGCCATTTCTTCTTGTCAACGTGTGCGTGTGTTTGTGTGTGTGTGTGTGTGTGTGTGTGTGTGTGTGTGTGTGTGTGTGTATGTTTGCGTGTGTGCCTCAATGCGTGAGTGCGTGTGTGTGTGCGCGGTATAGAGTGAAAGGAAGTTTCTGTCATTGAAGAGAAAATTTCGATTTGGGGATTGATAGAGTACCTACTCCGTGCATAGATAGATTGCCTTAGGGATGAAAATCTTACGAAACCTTAATATTTTGCATTACCTGTATTGTAGTTCATTGGTGGAGAACCTATTATGGTCTTTTGAGCATCACTTTGAATACCGCTCGTTGGGCTCTTTCCGTTGTAAAGTAAAGACTGTGCTGTATACTTATTTAGTGTATTGTAAATCAGTTAGCGAATATTCGCAAAAACGAATCTTCCAAATAGGGTTTATAAAAAAAATTAATAAGGGGACTGCGACAAGAAATTAGTGTGAAACGATCTATCGACTGATAACTCAAAAAGTTAGTTGGAAAACAGCCAATTTGGACACCACAGAAATGCTGACTTTGTCTTGTGTAGTACCATCGCAGTGCCTGAAAAGATTGGCACATGTTCATTTGTATCTTCGCTATCAAAATATAAAAACTCGAATTTAGTTCAGAAAATCAGAAAATATTTATTTGTCATCATTATTTTATTTGATTTCCGGACAAAATAGTTAACGTCAACCTACTATGTATAACTCTACCTAAAATTATAGTGCCGTGTATTTGACAGCAGTTAAATTATTTGTATGCTAAAACGAACATTATTCCAAGCCAATAAAGTTCAAACTTTATTGTATATTCAATAAGAACTAGTGACATTTTACGTTTTTAAAATTTTATCACATTATCTGGCATTATCTTTATGACTGTTTGTTGAAGTTGCTCAGAATTTTCATTTTATTTTTAATAATAAGCCTTGATAAGTGAAACTGTTACATACAACTTTATTTAAATCCGATAAAATGGGTGAAAGTTCTAAAGGAAGTAATAATGCCGTGTTCGTTGATGAAAACAAAAATCTTTGTGTTGGCTGTTTGTCTGATAACCATGAAAAGCAATTACAGGATTATACATTTCTATGTGCTCCTCTCATGGATATATTCCAGGTAAACAATACGCACTAACGCTAGGACATTCTGTCAAACATTGTGATAGTTTGCTGACAAAGGAGGCTGAGTGCACCACAAAAATCAGTATGCCTGTTAGAATAGTAGGTAGTTAGCTATTATCTCAGGGTACTCTACCACCAAGCCCTCGATCATGAGCCTTCTCTTTCAGTCTCTTATATTTATAGATACCAAGAGCTTTTTATTGACAAAAACAATGCTAAATGTTGTTATTTTTTTTTTCAAATCTCTGCTTATATGCCGTTTTTTTTTAAGAATAACATGAGCCGGAGCCAAGTGTTAATCTAAGTGTTAGGTGTGTCATTGTGTGTAGTGGTTGGTGATCGCTGTGATGTTGTAAAGTTGATTTTCTGAATCTGATTGTCTGTTTGCAAGAATTTTCTTACTATCCTACTAGTGTTAAGTATGGCAGCTTTTTGGAGACTTTTGTATGTGTATGGATGTTTCTAACGATTTTATAGATAGATCTAGTTGCTTTGCGATGACAACTGTAGTCAATAGTACAACAGGGTACAGTACAGTAACAGGTATTATGGAAATGTTGTTTAGTTGCCACATTCTGGATATTTCAAGTTTAAGGTCTGTGTATTTAGAGAGGTTTCCTGCTATAGTACTCTGTAGGTTGTGAGTGTTTGGTACAGCTGTATCAATGAGTTGTGCAACAACTCACAAATATCTGGTTGGTTGTAGTGTGTGGTTCTGTCTGTCAAAACAGCACGGTCAAAATAAAGTTTTTAACAAGCGTTTCAAAAACAATTTCCGGAACATATTTGTAATAGTATTGTTGGTGTGGTGAGAAGATTATATTTAATCGCTTAACTTGCCACATTCTGTTTATTTCAAATTTATTATTATAAGTCATATAGGCATGTTTCTAAGTTATGTTGTTTGATACATATATTATGTTATGCACAACCTAACAATTTTGTTCTGTTACAGGTGCAGAGATTATTACTTTGTTGTTATTGTAGAAGAATGGCCCAGCACACAGAGCAATTCATACAAAATGTGCAAAGCAATCAGATGTTGTTGGAAAACTTTTGCAATGTAAGTTTATAGAACATGACCCTCCTTAAAAAATAGTAATAAAACATCAACCGGGCAAACTCTGGTTAGTTGCCCGAGTCAGGCAAAGTGATATCAGTTGTTCACAATAGCAGCACAGAGTTGCAATTGTGCCCGGTGAATGACAATAGGCTCACTCCCTATCCCATAGGACCTAAACATAACAGGTGAAATCTGCTGTGGTATAACTAAAATGCCGTTATCTGCTCAAACCATTTTTTTGGATAAATAATATGTGTTCCATTTCACTTTAGATTAAAATGTTTATTCGCCTCTGTGCTGTTGGCTTCGGCCCCACATATGCCTTCCGAAGTACCGGGACTCCATAGTCCCGTGTTATGGAAACATAAACTACATAATAATAATAATAATACCAAATAGAAAACGCGGAAAAAAATTTAAACCAATGTAACTTTTCGATGACAAAACTATCTATGTTTTGGTATCTTTGAATCTCAAATAAGTTTTGTCATCGAAAAGTATGTAACGGTTAAAAAATTTTCCGCGGTTCTTATTTGTTATCCAAAAAAATGGTTTTAGCAGATAACGGCATTTTAGTTATACCACGGCAGAAATGTGGTTGTTGTACACCTCCGCCACAACCTTCTGTGTAACATAGGCATGCCATTACGTTATAAAATGTTATGTAATCTTTGATGAGGCAGAAATTCTTATAACATCTGTATTATTTTCAGGTAATGGACGAAACATTAAAATCAGTAAGACTACAAACACAACCTCTAGTCAATTTAAAACAAGTATCATTTGAGGCCATTGAACTGTCAGAAAAGGACAGCAACAGTTTAGAAGAGTCCTTCGTAGTTTGTAATAGAAAGGCGGATGTTAATGTTAAGATTGAAATGAAGGAGGAAGAGCTACTGGAGAATTTAGAAGCAGAGTTTATTAATGGAGATGATGGTGAGTAATTAAAAAGAAGGGGTCTTAGACAAGTAGCGGCAGTGCAGCGCTTAGTGCAAATAGATAATGCAATGCTGGGTGCTACTGGTGACGACCGAAGGGTACCTGCCTGCGACGCCGAGGTCGCCGGTTCGATGCCCGCTTAAGACAAATACTACACAACTTACACACAACGCCATCTAGTCCCAAACTAAGCAGAGCTTGTACTATGGGTACTAGAAAACTAATACTAATACATTTATACTTTTCTTTTTTTAATACTTATTATACATAGAAACACCCAGACTAAGACAAACCCCCATGTTCATGCACACAAAGATTTGTCTTTAGCGGGAATCCTCGGCGTCGCAGGCAGGTACTCTACCTATTCCACCATCTGGTCGTCAACACATTGTTATGTTTCATGTTGTGTTATGTTTCAGAATTTCCAGAAATGTATGTCAAAGAAGAGGACGACTTTCCTCTGAATAAAATGCTAAAAGAAGAATTAGATATAGAAAGCCCGGATGCAGAAGAACTTTTGAATATCAACACTGCAATAAAAAAGAAAATAAAGAAAAATCATAAAATTAATAAAGAAGATGTAAAGAAATCAAAAAGAGGTAAGGATGTAGCAAACTTAAACAACGACGCCTATAATGGCCAGAAGGGTGAAGCAGAGGTGTACAACACCCACATTTCACCTGCTATGTTTATAATATGTTTGGTCCCATGAGCTAGATTTAAATTCAAATTCAAATTCAAATCATTTATTTTCATAGGCCCCAGGAGGCGCTTGAACACGTCAAAACATTACAAAAAATTATATAAAAATAAATCATAAATAATACTAAATTATACTAATTACAATGATTTGAATAACCGGGGCTCAGATTAATTTTAATCAAACTGTTTAGAATCGAATTAAAATCAATCCAAGTACCAGCTCTGATGGGTATTGCATTATGAGAAGAGCTGGTGAGAAACTCATGTGCACCATCTTTTAAAATAAAAAATATAACAATATAAAAGTACATAATAATATAAAAGTCACTTAGAAGAGCTGCTCTGAAATACTGTAGTAAGCTTTTTGACATAATCTAATTTTAAATTATTTTTAAATTTACCTATCGATAATTCTATTGCGGGTATTCTATAGAGGGTGAGCTTATTGCCATTCACCGGACACAATTCCAACTCGTTGTTGCTATTGAGATTTTCCTAACGGAAAGTTAAAAAAGCTCTTTTTAATACAGACAGTAAAATTTTTATATAATTTCTTTATTCGAAATGTCTAATTTAACTGTATATTTACAACAACACCTATTCCAATCTGGAAATTCAACCTGGAACCTTTTAGTAAGAGACCGTATATGTTTACCACAAGACCAACAAGACAGTCCTATTGGGTAAAATAGTTATTTGTGCATCAAGAGAGCAAAGTCCATATTTTCCTACAAGTGATCATTTAGTCCCGAATCTCACGTTTCACACAGACAACTCTTCACCTCAGCATTTCGTAAAGGTGAAAACAGTGATCAAAACTCGATTATCCTTCTAGCATGAGGACAACTCAAAACAAAATCCAGTTTTGCTCACCGTTTTCACACAACAAAAAACGCCTTTTCAAGCTGCTATTTTAATTTTCCAGATGTTGTTCCAGACTTCACCAAGCTAAAAATACCTAAAATAAAAAGAATATACATCACAAAAGCCCAATGTTTAGAAGAAAGAGTTCGGATGGCCCAGGACCCTGTCTATTTAGGATGTACCTATAAATGTACTGATTGTCTAAAAGGCTTTACTTTTAAAGGCAGCTATGATAAACATAAGGAGAAACATACTCAGGTAATACTGTACTTTTTTTTTTTTTTTTTTGATAATGGTAAGTGGAGTACAGCCCATGGACATCAACAATCCACAAAAGCAGTAGGTGCGTCGCTGCAGCTGAGGACTACGGTGTTATGCCTCATGTGCCAGTAATTTCAGGGCCTGATCTCACCACCGAACCGGAACTCAGTAATGGAAGCACTACTATTTGGCGGCAGGTTAAAGGTGAGACGGTGGTGCTGCCGGCCTAAAGCTCATTCACAAGAGCCCTACCACCAGTACAAGAGCTTTACTTTTTTTAAACGACTTTTCAAACAAAAAGAAGGAGTTGTAATATTTTAAAGCAAATTTTAGCTTTGCTATGCATTTTTGTATTTTATATAATATTAAAGTTGAAAAATTGAGAATCCATAGCTGAATTGGCAAAGCACTTGGGGCGTATACCCAGGGGGTGCAGGTTCGAGTCCTGCTGGATTATTAATTTTTCAACTTTAATATTATATAAAAGAAGGAGATTCTCAATTCGAATGTATTATTTTTTTATGTTTGTTCCTCGATTACTCGAAGATGCCTGTATTCATTTGAGAAAATATTTTTTTGTCTGAAAGGGTTTACTTGTCATGTGGTCCCATTTTCATCAGGTCACGATCTGATGATGGGATCCTACAAAAATCGAGGGCAACCCTCAATTTTTAAAGACTTCAATATTGTTTTTCGTATATTACCAAAAGCTACTCGGATATTCGCATCTAGCAGTCAGCATTTCATGTTGCTGAGCTAATGCTGGAAGGTACAACTCCTCAACGTTTAGGAGTACGGAAATATTTTTTTATATATAGCTTAAGCCTGTTTAGTTACTGTATTCTTTCAAGTTATACACAGATGAGGCGAGACGTTGAATATTATTTAAGTATTGCTTACTTTTTAGTGCATTTTTTGGAATTGTAGTCGGTTTCGGTCGGCGAACAATTATATAAGTATAGATGTTGTATTAATAATTTAATGCTTATTATTTCAGTGTATGGGTGAATTCGAATGTGATGTTTGCAAGCAGAGGATGAATTCTGAAGAAAAACTAGTCAGTCATATGAGATATCATTTTATGTAAGTTTTTTTTTTTTTATATTTTTATTTATTAACATTTACAAAAGCCATCTTAAAAAAAAAAATACATCTTAATGCTCTGCTAAAAACCACAAAGGTATGCCTGCAGCGCAATTTTATCTGCAGTCTAGTACAGCAGTCGTAAAAACTATTCAAAAATTATTACAATTCAAGTAGAAAACATTACATTATTAACTTATACTTTGTCCATTCCTTTATTTTCTTTTTGACAGATCACGCCTATGAATTACCGTTTTTTTTTGTCAGATTAATGTACTACAATAATAATGTACTTTATTGACAAGCGACACTTTTTAGGGAAGTTCACTGTTTGTAACAAACAACCACAGACTATAAATCAAATCGTGAAATGAAATAAATCGATCATTATGAAAATGAATAATTTGACTTTTTTTTGTGTATTGTCTGTATTTTTATAAAAAAAAGAATATAATAATAGTATCATGATTCCATGAATAATTATTTGCAAGAAATTAAGTCGAAATCTTGAAATTAAAAATGAAAATGTAAACAAAGGTAACTAGGAAACCGTCATAGACTAAGTATGTGACATTATTATTATATTATTATTTTGTATATTTATTTCATCTAATAAAAACTACTAATAAACGAATAATTAATAATGAACTAAAATATTTCGATGTAATTAATCGATTGAAAGTTCTTCTTAGACAACATCGATTATGATTTCAAATCGAATCAGTAACGTGTGAAGGCATCCCTAAATGTAATCTGTCAAAAAGAAAATAAAGGAATGGACAGAGTATAGGTACAACTTATGAAAAAAAAAAAAAAAAAATGTAAGTAAAAAGACATTTTGAAGTAGATGTCTGAGTCTGATGATCAGACTACCACATTTTCTCTTTCCTATCTGTCCATCCAAAGGTTGCCTGGAAGGGTTCACTTTAAGCGATAGGCCGCCCATTGCATATTGTTTTTTATTTTTATTTTATTTTTCTATTCTATTTTATTTTTATATTTTATTTCAATGGGAAAGTTAAAAATTCAGCCAATAAATGCCGCTCAGATAAAAGGCTCAAGTCAAAATAGGCTACTCTGATTGGTTGAGAACTACAAATGTCAATCTTTTCCACCAGATGTCGCTCAGAAGACGAGCTTAAAATGTATGGCAATGAGCATTTTTGTCTATGGAACCATTTTATAATTAACTTCCCAGTACTAGGCTGGCCTTAATAAATTCAATCCTCGCTTTGCGTATATGTCGCTAGAGTTTTACTTATTACTAGCTGACCCGGCGAACTTCGTACCGCCTTAGCGTAAATTTGATGCACTACTTTATTTTGTATAGCTGACCTATCTTATGTATGCGTACCATAGAAATCTTAATAATAAGGCAATAGAAATGTCAAAGACGCGTGACCTTGTCGCCGCGCATCTGTCTAGTCAAACACAAGTGCGAGTTGAGGAATTGTCGTCTTAATGTCATCGCAAAAAGAATAATTTTGTTTGCAGGAATACAAGCGCATGAGTCTAATCGAACACAAGTGCGAGTTGAGGAATTGTCGTCTTAATGTCATCGCCAAAAAGAATAATTTTGTTTGCAGGATTACAAAAAGTGGTATTTGAAAAACGGCGACATGCGTCCCAGTGTTAAAAGATAGTCGATAGCATTTCTATTGACTAGTTATTAAGATTTCTATGATGCGTACTTATTCAATTTGAACTGGAATCTATAATATCCTCCATATACAAATGAATACCTATTTCCCTGGTCTCGTCATACCTGAGAAGGACTTTACTAATTTTATTAAATAAAAAACAAAATATATATTTTCATAATAGTGTTTATTCCGTAGGGTTCAATAATTTCACTTATATTTTTACAGAAAATTTATTAATATATATTTCCGTAAGATCCTTGTACAGAGTATTAGAAAACTACAAAAAAAAAATCAGCCAAATCGGTCAAGCCGTTTTCTTTCATGCTAAGTCGTGACAACGGAAAACGGGTTTCATTTTTATATAATATAGATTACAAATACAGTATACATTTTACTAAACAGAGTTTCACAAAACAACTTTCGTTGTTTGTCTGTGGGCAAATTAATAACAATTAAAATTAAATATTTCAACCATATTAATACATAGAACTATAGTCATGTAAACTATACTACAGTTTGCGGGGCGCCTCCTTCTGAGTGGCTTAAAAAAAAAACCACGGAGGCTTCAACTCTGCTTTGGTCTACTCTCGCCTTAACCTTCTAACCTAACATCTATATATATAAATATGAAACCCGTTTTCCGTTGTCACGACTTGGCATGAAAACGGCTTGACCGATTTGGCTGATATTTTTTTTTGTAGTTTTCTAATACTCTGTACAAGGTTGTTACGGCAAAAAAAAAAAAAAATATCCATTTTTATATGGAGGATATTATAGATTCCAGTTCAAATTGAATAGGTACGCATACATAAGATAGGTCAGCTATACAAAATAAAGTAGTGCATCAAATTTACGCTAAGGCGGTACGAAGTTCGCCGGGTCAGCTAGTTTGAAATAAAATATAATTTCCTTTAAAACTTACATTGAGACGACCGGATGGCGGAGTGGGTAGTGTACCTGCTTGCAACGCCGAGGTCGCGGGCTCGATTCCCGCTTAAGACAAATCTTTGTGTGCATGAACATGGGGATTTGTAATTGAGAATACGGGTTACTCACGTTATTTTAGCCGGGATATGCCGACTAGTTTCGAATCTAGTACGTAGATTCATCCACTGGGTGATAAATCGCGTTTCGTCGCCGTCGCAGTGCGAGACGTCGCGCGACGGCGATTTGTCTTTGTCTGGGTGTTTCTATAAGTATGTATTTACAAAAAGAAAAGTATATATGTATTATAGTTCGCACGCCGAATGATGATCCCTATGACGTTTCAACTGACAGTTGTATTAGTTATGCGAAACAATTTCGATAAAATACTGTTTTTTAGGCAAATGTCATGTCATTCAGCCAGGTCAATAAACATAATAAGCAATATTTATTTATATTGAAAAAAAGATTACGCGCATTGATGGACATAAAACACTAGATAAAAGTAACAGCTTTATTATATTTTATTTTACTATACTTTAATTTTTATTCAAATTGCATAATTTAAAGAGTTTAGAATTCTTTTTTTTAGAATTCTTGTTAGTTTAATTTTGAAGATCCGCTTGACCCTGTATCAGATTCAGATTGATATAAGTAAAATACAAACTGCAAAGCATTTGTTTAATTTTTCCAACAAATTATCGATATTTTGTTTATCGATGTGTCCCTTCTTAGTCGATAACAGCTTGACGACGTAACTTTTGCAGCACGTACCATGTACATTTGCATTGAGTTTTTTTCCATTATTTCCGAACATTACGTAATAATTTCTTAATATTCATTTTTATAATTTACAAATGTACACAATTATGATTTTTTCGACTTTTTAATGGACCTCTAAAGGATTTGATGGGACAGGACGTCAGTACAATGTTAAGCGCTAACGAACTGTCATAGGGATCATCATTCGCCGTGCGACGTATAGTATCAGTTATTCTAGTACCCACAGTACAGGCTCTGCTTAGTTTGGGACTAGAAAGTGTTGTATGTAAGTTGTTTTTTCAAAGACTTTAATATTTTTCAGTCGATATAAATGTCCGGAGTGTGGCCTTGTACGAAGCTGCCGTAAGACCATCAACGACCACTATTCTGCTTATCACCTCGGAGCTGAGTGCCAATATAACTGCCAGGAATGTTTGAAATCTTTCAAGTAAGTAACAAGCACACACCTCGAATACTTAGATAGATAATGTCATGTTATTGGTGGTTTGGAACAATTTTGTGAATAATATTATTAAAATTGACACGTGAGGTGAAGACATTGGGCTATTAATCGCGTGTCCATCGCCTCCGCGCGACGTATCGCACTGATGCTGATTAATAGCCCAGTTGATGAATCTACGTACTAGATTCGAAACTAGTCGGCATATCCCGGCTAAAATAACGTGAGTAACCCGTATTCTTAATAATAATTTTATGAATGTCAGTAATATGTTTTTATAAATTGTGATTAATATAATTGGTTCCTGTAGCCGTTTTAATCAAATAAATAAATAAATAAAATAAATAAATAAATGTCACGTTTTTGACATATTTTTATGTATGCCAAAACATGTCAAAATCTATCTGACGCTCGTATGCTAGCCGTACAGACATGCAGATTTCCTCACGATGTTTTTAATTTTCATGATAAATATGTTCGACCATTTTGCGAGGTGTTGGGTTCGATTCCCGGGTCGGCACAAGTGTTATTTGTGAACTTTCAGTCGCTCTTATTTAAAAAATTAGAGGGGGTTTATATTAGAACGAAGTCCCCGAAATTCAGTGGTTGCTTGGGGCCCCGTCTAAGGTAAATCCGGCACTGGCTACACCCTTCTGGGTTATATTTTTGATGAATTGTTCTTTATTTTTCAGACGCCATGTATATCTTCGCAAGCACATACATTACGTGCATGGGATAAAAGAGCGAGTCCAATGCGCGTATTGTAACAAGACGTATGCCAACAAAGTCGTGCTGAGGTCGCATATGATGTTGTGAGTATGAATATCAGTATTTTATGAGGAGGCTGTCTTAGACCCTGTATGGGCAGAATCGCAATCTTGTTGGGTTGTTATAATTTAAAATAATTTTCCAAAAAAAACGACTTAAATTACATAAAACCGGCCAAGTGCGAGTCGGACTCGCGCACTTATGGTTCCGTACCACTATACATCTAAATAAATGTTTTTCTTAATTCTTTATTATATTTGAGTTGATTGAATGAAAGGTAAAATGCGGTTTACGATTTATAACGTATTAAAAAAACTAATTATTAGATCTCGTTCAAACCAATTTTCGGTGGAAGTTTGCATGGTAATGCATCATATATTATTTTTACATTTATCATTCTCTTATTCTAGAAGTTACGGCGGGGGGGGGGGGGGGGGGAACACATTTTTCCACTTTGGAAGCGACTCTCGCGCAAACTATTCAGTTTAGAAAAAATATATATATTAGAAACCTCAATATCATTTTTGAAGACCTATCCATAGATACCCTACACGTATGGGTTTGATGAAAAAAAAATGTGTTTCAGTTCTAAGTATGGGGAACCCCAAAAATTTTATTGTTTTTTCTATTTTTGTATAAAAATCTTAATACGGTTCACCGAATACATCTACTTACCAAGTTGCCACAGTATAGCTCTTATAGTTACGGAAAAAGTGGCTGTGACATACGGACGGACAGACATGGCGAATCCATAAGGGTTCCGTTTACGGAACCATTCGGCTACGGAACCCTAAAAATGCACTAAAAAGTAAACTATAGTTAAGTAATATTAAAATAAAAATAACAATCGTATTGTTTTTTTTTTGTTTGTTTGTCGATAACCTGAAGACGCCTATCCCGAATTGAGAAATTCTTATTTGTCTGAAAGAGCATACTTGCCATGTGGTTCCATTCTCTTCAAGTCACGATCTGATGATAGGATCCTAGATAAATCAAGGAGAAACCTCAAATTTAAAAGGCTTCTATATGTGTTTTGTGCATAACCTAAAGCTAATCAGCGCTGTGGAAGTTTTTCAGAAATGCAAGACTCCACAGCATTAAAGCTGAGCAACCGGCACTGTTTTCTTACATAATATTTATTACATTTATACTTACCTGTTTTTGCATGCGTTAGTTATGTAAGAAAATAAAAATAATTTTCTTTCTTTCTTTCTTTCTTTCTACTCCGATATTTGTTTCTAGCACTCAGTATTTCATTTTGCTGCAACAACTCCTCAACGGTTAGGAGTACGGGGATAATTCTTTAAATATAGGCACCTTAAACCCGTTTACTGTATTCTTTCAAGTTATACACAGATGAGGCGAGACGTTGAATATCACTTAAGTATTTCTTACTTCTTAGTGCATTTTTGTAATTAAAGTCTGTTTTTTGTAAAATTATTTTAAATAATTAACCGTCTCGTTAAACTAGTGATTAGCGTATAAATCTCTCTCGAGGTTTGGGATTCGATGCCCATGTCAGCCAAAATTGTTATTTGTTATTTTTACGGCAGGAAATTCTCAATGACAGCAAGGATTGGCATTTGTACTCGATGGATGGCGAAATGCTCATTCTCTTTCACATGGGTCCTAAACATTACAGGTGAAATGTGGGTATTGTACATAGTACATAGGTGTAATGTTTAAGTAATGTGCATTATTAGACAGCATTGGTCCAGTGGTTAACGTGTCCGATTGCTAATCGCCAGGGTCTCGGTTTCGATGCCCGGCTGCCGAAAAACTGTGAACATAAACATACAGGTGAAATAAATAAATAAATATTTCACAACTCACACACAACGCCATCTAGTCCCAAACTACAGAGCTTGTACTATGGGTACTAGAATAACTTATCTATAATTATTATACATAGAAACACCCAGACTAAGACAAACCCCCATGTTCATGCACGCAACGATTTGTCTTAAGTGGGAATCGAACCCACGACCTCGGCGTCGCAGCCTCGCAGGCAGGTACACTACCCACTCCGCCATCCGGTCGTCAAATGTGGGTGTTATCCGTCCCTGCCAATTTCTTCTCTGTAATATTGGCGTGATATTATTTTTTAATTACAGATAATGTTTTTTTCCACAGAAAACATTCCAAAGAAGTATCAGCAGTGGAAGTAAGCAAGAGATGCGTGTGTACGGAATGCGGTATGGGGTTCAATTCTCCGTCACAGCTTCGGAACCATAGCATCAAACATTCCGATTCCAGAGATTATTACTGTGTGGAGTGTGACAAGTTAGTATTGACATTTAACAGGATTTATCTACACCCATGCTATAAATCCTCTATAAACGTTCTTGAAACAGTTAGCTTATTGCCAACATTAAAACAGCCAGTGTCATAATAACCATTATAACACCCAAACGGGTGTACTAATGTTGTACTGAAATTCATTATGCAACTCCTTTTTAGGGTTCCGTAGTACCTACAAGGAACCCTTATAGTTTCGCCATGTCTGTCTGTCTGTCCACGGCATAGCGACGAAACCGTTGGTGCTAGAAAACTGAAATTTTGCATAAACATGTATGTTAACTAAACAAAGAAAGTCGTAGAGTAAAATTTGGAAAAATATTTTTTTTTCAGGTAGCTCCCCTACATGTAAAGTAGGGATGTTTTTTTTTTTTGTCGCCTATCCCATAGTGTGGGGTATTGTTAGATAGTACTTTTAAAAACGTTTAGGGGTTGCTAAGACAGTTTTTTGATTTAGGGATCCGTTTGCGAGATAATTAACTTTAAAGAGCAAATTTTTGTTCGAGTAGGGCGTCCCCCCCCCTCTAAAAGCTAAACTACTGGATCCTAAAATCTGAAAAAAATTGTGTCGGTAGTACATGTAATGAACTTTAAAGGAAAACTATAGCGGATAAGTTCACTTCATTAGTTCAAGAGGAATAGGGGTCCGAAATGTCAGATGCAGTTACTCAGAATATTTCGTTCAAAATTCTTGAAACATAAATAAACATACATAATACATATATAAAATCACGCCCTTATCCCACGGGGGTAGGCAGAGACGATGGAACGCCATGTGCTTCGCTCCTTACATACTTCTTTCGCTTCCTTAACATTCATACATCTCGTCATACGTGCTAGCTGGTTTCGTGTACTACAAACATTTCCTATCTGAAGGACGCTATTTATCTGGTTACTTTAACTTAATTAGTTCTAGAGTAATTGGGGTCCAAAGTGTAAAATGCAGTTACTTAGAATAATTCGTGCAAATTACAAAAACCTTTGAAAGTAATGACTTGTATGAAGATGTTACTTGTTTAATACAGATAGTAAATCCCTTTTAAGTCGAAATATGTTGTTACGACTAGCTACGGAAGCCTACTGCGCGTGGCCCGACACGCACTTGGCCGGTTTTTTACTCATCGAACAGGCACATTCTCAAGGCATCTTTATGAATTTCAAAAAAAGAACATGTCATGCACGCGCGTTTCTCTACCACAGCCCCGTAATTTAAATAAAAACTTATTCGAATTTTTGAATTGACGTCGTATCCCGCCATTTTTGTTCAATAATTGTGTTGAAAAAAAAAAAAAAATATTTTGTTGTTTACAAAAATGAGTGATACAAGCTTTGATAACACACCACCAGATATTTCTAATTAAACTTTCCATGAATTTACATAGAGTTCTTACAACACTGTAAATACCCTATGGTTTCAGAACATTTATAGAGGATTCATATCATGGGTGTAGATAAAGTCTTGTATGCAACTGTTATAATTAGGTATTAAAACACTCATGTGATACTATTATCACACGAGGCGAACCCACACTCGTGCTCATTATAGAACAGTTGCATAAATAACTATTAGGGGTCTTAGGTGGTAGAGCTCTTGTGAATGCGCTCGAGGGCGGCAGCACCACCGTCTCACCTTTAACCTGCCGCCAAATAGTAGTGCTTCCATTACTGTGTTCCGGTTTGGTGGTGAGATCAGGCCCTGAAATTACTGGCACATGAGGCATAACACCGTAGTCCTCAGCTGCAGCGACGCATCTATAATCTGCTTTTGTGGATTGTTGATGTCCATGGGCTGTACTCCACTTACCATCAGGTGGACTACACGTTCGTTTACTGTGGGCGTAGTTTAAAAAAAAAAACTGTGGACTGCTAGCGCACACTCGTACGCGTTCTATTTACGTGCCGCACGGATGAGGAGAAGCAACGCTATTGGTAGATTAGACTTTAAGAGCTATTCTGTATCCGCATTAGTTGTATGACTTAAACGGTATTATTATACTTTGACCATTCCTTTATTTTCTTTTTGAGAGATCACGCCTATGAATTACCGTTTTTTTTATTATTTTTTAATTCTTTATGTTGCTTGGTATAAATCATGTTTTAAAATAGAAATGGATTGCTATTGATAATTTTTATTATAGAATGATTACTGTATCTACATATTTGCATGCCATTCTACAGGGCAAACATGTCTTGAACTTACGTATCTCTATATAACTTGCATGCGATTTTATTATTGTATGTGTTTGAGCAAATAAATAAATTATCTTATCTTATCTAAATTATTAATATCATTTTGCATGCTGACAGGCTGATTATGGTGATACTCATCTATTATAAAAAAAAAAAAAAAATCATTTATTAAAATACATTGGTCAAATACATAAGCGATAACAACATTTAATATTATTGTATATACATAAGTGTATATATAAAAAATTCGGTGCCTGAACTAGGTAATCCTGTGTTTCAGGCTAATAGACTAGTATTACAAAAATGGTCTTAAAATTAAATAATCTTGTAAAAAGAAAACAAAAGGAAAAGGAAATATATTTTTAGGAGGTAGTCAACTCTTAAGATAAATTGGAGTAACTAACTAACTAACTTAACTTTATTTATTTATCAATTATATAAATTAATTTAATTTAAATAGATACTTATTTTAACACTATAAGTAACTTTTCTGTATCTTCATAGGACATTTTTTGGAGCAGTTCTTTGATAGCTTTCTTACAGTCATTATGATTAAGTGGATAAATGTAACGCATGGCATTTAGCCTATTGTAGAGTAGCGGGCCTAGAAATATATAAAATTTTGATGTAAAAGCGTGTTTGAATCTGATTTTTTGGATGCAAACAATATCTTTTCGTCTTTTGTTATTATGGTCAGGATTAAAGGGAAGACTTGCGTGTTGTTTAAGTAATGTATTCAAAATAAATAACTGTCTAACTGTTAGTACGTTACAGGAATTATAGAGGAGGTTAGTGGGAAATAGGAAAGGTCGATGAGTGGCTACTTTTAGAATAGCTCTTTGAGCTCTTTCAAGCGATAACAATAATGTTATGTAACAACATTGTAAAACCCATATTCGCAAATAAATAAATTGAATTGAAATATACTAATACTCCTTGTTAGACTAGTTGCCATACTTTCTGGCATTTGACTACCTGTAACGACTGCCATAGATGTTCATATGACGGCTTAACGTGCTCTCCGAGGCACGGAGGAAAGCTCTTTATGTTAAAGATGGTCACGCATCCACGACCGACCGCGGTTCAATGCTAATGCTAACTTAATCTGCACGATCGGCTTCGACTTAGGGTCGACACACACCAAAAGCGCGTCGAAGCGCAGCGAATCGAAGCGCAGTTTTAGTGTTATATGAATTCCAACTCTATTCTCACAACCATAATACTCATTATCGCATGAGAAACTCAAACGAGTCGCGCGGATGCCCGCGGCGCCGCGGGAATTCTGGCGAACTCCATAGTAGTAGTAGCGTAGAGTTTCTCATGCGATAATGAGTATTATAGTTGTGAGAATAGAGTTGGAATTCATATGACACTGAAACTGCGCTTCGATTCGCTGCGCTTCGACGCGCTTTTGGTGTGTGTCGACCCTTAGCCACAAGCTCATCTGTGCGTGAGCCTATCGCCATCCACCGGGTGTGGCGGTATCCACACATAATAAATGACGAAAGACACACACGTGACATAATATTATGTCGACGAGTGCTGAATCGCGATAACGAAATATTCACAGCAAGTGACTATATATACCACTTTCAATACGCTACCGTTGGACAGCTGTCCGCCAGGCAATACCACCGAGCTTGGTCGGAGGATCCCTTTGTGGTGGAGGAACATCACACCCTGTTCCTCTACACCGGGCACAATTCCAACTTGTTACAATTTTATACAATTTAATTAAATTGTTTGATTTCAGGCGTTTCAAATCGCAATCCATATTGAAGAACCATTTGAAGACTGCGTCCATACATGTCATTTATAAAGAATTACCGTAAGTGTTTTTAATATAAATGTCCTAACTTAATTGTACAGGGTGTCCCAGAAAGAATGGAAACCTCTTAAAAACCTCATAGTTGACCTATTAGGGACACAAATAAAAAAAGAAATCTCAGGTAGTTCCCACAATAAATATCGTCGCGCACAGTGCGGTTCGCGAGGAATTTTCTTCCACGCACGATAAAGTTGTGGAATGAACTCCCTGCCAAGGTTTTTCCAACAGAATACAGCATGGGGTTCTTTAAAAATAGTGCAAATAGGTTTTTAAAGGGTCGGCAACGCACACGTGATGCCTCTGGCGTTGCAAGTGTCTATAGGCTACGGTAACTGCTTACCATCAGGCGGGCCATATGCTTGTTTGCCACCTCAGTGGAAAAAAGAAAAACAATACGTTTAAAAAAAAAACGATTTTGTACATACTACTGTGCTTTTCTATGTACAACAGCTATAAATAAATTAAATCCATATGATTTGATGTTATAATCCTGTACTAATGAATATGCAGTAAATCGTATGAGTAGCTAGTGTATTTTTACTGCCCAGTGTGCAGAAGGTCGCAGGTTCAAATCCTGCCGGTCCCATTTTTCAACTAGTTATTACTTATTTGACATGCATCTAATACAATTAATTTATTTGTTAAGCTCATTTTAAAATATAACATTGTAATCTTAAATTGATTTGAATGCCTGTCGAACTAACATTATTTTTTAAATTTTAAATGACGACCGGATGGCGGAGTGGGTAGTGTACCTGCCTGCGACGCCGAGGTCGTGGGTTCGATTCCCACTTAAGACAAATCTTTGTGTGCATGAACATGGGGGTTTGTCTTAGTCTAGGTTTTTCTAAGTATAATAAGTATGTATTTACAAAAGAAAAGTAGTACCCATAGCACAAGCTCTGCTTAGTTTGGGACTAGATGGCGTTGTGTGTGAGTTGTGAAATATTTATTTATTTATTTATTTCGTATGCCATTCGGCGAATCATAGAAGGATTTTTTGTAACACTGTAACATCCTTGTAGCCTATGTTTTACGAAATAAATGAATTGAATTAAAATATTTCTCAGTATAAGTTGCTATTGATGATAAATAAATTGACATTGAAATAATATTGTCCACAGATTGCCGTGTCTCCATTGCGACAAACGATTCTCAAATCGTCGCGACGTCGACCGGCATACGAACAGGGTACATCTCAATGTCAAACCTTTTACCTGTGATTTGTGCGATAAGGTAAGCTATTTATTTATATCTAACTTAACATTAGACGACATGGTACAGTGGGCCAACGAGTTAGATATGCAGGGCAAAAACTTCTAAGTCATAGTAAAGACTTACTACACCAGTTATGGATAAGTGAGCTACCTATCTAAATAGTGGGTATATTACATTTATTAAATATGTAATTCACACGAATTGCAGTCAGTTTGCACTATGGCATTTGCAATTGTTTGGCCCACTGTACCTGACTGTGATGCGGAGGTCGCGGGTTCTAAGACAAATCTTTGTGTGCATGAACATGGGTTTGTCTTAGTCTGGGTGTTTCTATGTATAATAAGTAATATTTACTAAAAAAGATAAGTATACATGTATTATTATCAGTTGTACTAGTACTCATAGTACAAGCTCTGCTTAGTTTAGGACTAGGTGGCGTTGTGTGTGAGTTGTGGAATATTTATTTATTTATTATATTATCTCAAAATTATACTATTCCATACATAGAGTCAGCGACGTGTGACGCGCGGTGTCAGGTAGGTTATATTAACCTGCTTGACACCGTGTATTTATACACACTATATTACAGTTACAATGTTCAATAAGCTTCTACCTCAGATCAGACAGTTACCTATAAATAAGTTTAGACATGCAATGTTTTCTTGGCTTTTGGACAAATGTTTCTACTCAATTAAAGATTTTATGGATTATAAATAATATTGTAATGTAAAATAAATAAAGGTAGAAAAAATATTAACATAATAACATTTAATTTATTTAAATGCTTCTTTTTTTTCTAAATAAAATGTAAATAGTATATAAATAGATTATAAGGTAAAAATTGTAATATTTCTACACCGGCTACGGTAGTATATGTGAATCATTTGTATTAATTGTAAAACCTATACCATATACTCAGAAATAAATGATATTCTATTCTATTCTATATTTGTCACAACATGCGTATATTACGCATGTATATATAAATGATGTTAATCTTTATAATTGTTATTAACAGGCTTACGTGACGTCATGGGCGTTAAAAGAACACAAAAGAAACATTCACGAGGGGTACAAAAGACCTTTGCAGTACCCATGCCCCATGTGTGATAAAGTATTTGATGTAAGTATCCTAACTAAATTTAATGTTAGCTACTTTTTTAGGCTCCTGTTGCCAATATTTTTCTTTAGTTGTCGCTTCGTTTCGAGTGCACTGTTGGTGTTGTGGTTAAAGCGGTCACGCTTCTTTCAACTACGCTGGTGTTGTGGGTTCGATCCCCACACGGGACTAATCTTTGTGTGATGCGCAAAGATTTGTTATGACTCTGGGTGTGATATTTGTGTGAAATGTATGTTTGTGATCACCTCGGGGCGTCGTTTTATTTTTCTAAAGAAAAATTAAAAAATCTGGGCGGTTCCGAGTTAGAGAGAGACATACGTTAAACGTGAATCCTAAACGTATGACCGAGATAGCACAGTTTCAAATCTATTCACCCATTCTGCCGATTTGATTAGTAACATACATAACTAACTCGTACATAAAATATAAAATCAAGCTTTAATTTAAAGACCTCTTTGAAAATAAAATATGAAATCGTGTTTTCCCGCGTTCGTAAAATACTCTACCATCTTTTAAATCTATGGTAAAATTTCGCCTCGCAAAAGTATTTGCCACATTTTTAATTAGTAATTTTCCAATACTTGTTGATCCTTAATTTACTGTAGCTATTGTATACTGTGCGAATCAAATAATAATAGATTTTGCCGCCGTTTTTAGTGTATTCCATTCGCCGTGCTGTGAACGAAATTTAGGAACAAACAGGGGAACTAGACAACTGGCAGCGTAAAGTACGAATAGATAACGCAATGCTGTTGTGATAGGTCACTTAGCGGCGAGAGAGAGGGAGTTAGCGCCTATTAGTATATTTATAGTTAAGTCATCTATATAATCTGTACAAACAGATTTCGACTCGCCTGTTTGAGCCTACACGTTCTCAGAATGCTGGTATTTATTTTGGCCAGAAGTTGAGCATTGCCATACAACGTGGCAATGCTGCCAGCATTTTGGGAACGTTGCCCACTGGCAGCGGTCTATTAGATTAGTTCTGTGCATAGTTATTTACTTTAGCTTTAAGTCATTTATTTTGAGGATAGTAGATTTTTTTTTATTTATAATTAATTAAATAATATTTATAATTAAAAATAAGGTCTTTTATTCGAACGAAACCACTGCCAGTTGTCCAGGGTAGCTGGAATGTGATCGAATGGAACACACTAAACATGGCGTCAACATCTTTTCTTATTTGATTAACATAATATAACAAAACGAATAATCCCGTTACGAGCAGAATAGTCTACAACTTGAAGGAATCTTCATGAATAATCACCTATATTTTTATTAAAACTGACGTGAGTTTGTAACATTATTCAGTGAGTCGCACTCCCTTGATAATGCCTAGACGTATAGGCGAAACCGCGGTCGACTAAATAGACCAATATTACGTGAGTAACACCCGTATTTCATAATTTGAAGAATAATCACCTCCTACTTTTCTATTTCAGCGTAACCAGATCCTAAAAAGTCACATACGAACACACACTGGCGAAAGACCATATCAGTGCAGTAAATGTCCGGCAAAGTTTAGTCAAGCCAGCGTACTGCGGACTCACGATCGACTCATTCATCTGAAACTTACAAGAGATGGAAGGCCTAAGGTTGATATTCGGTGTTGAGAAGAAAACAACCCTTGAATATCTATAATTTTGTTCAGGCTACTACGATGACATCGACTGATTCATCTAAAACTAGAAGAAGACTTCTTATTGATTATTTTTATACCATTCAGCTATGCTTAGCAGAAAATTTCAAAATTATTTAGTTTTAGACGCTTTTTAATGTTTTTATTTTCTTGTGGCAGAATAAATTCTTTCCTTTTTTCTTTTTATTAAATTACCTAAGTCTGGCGGCCACTGCCTCTTAGTCTATAACAAGTTGATATAAATTCATATTCACAATCTTGTTATACAGTCTATCAGGACCTTTCGTATACATGATCCGGCTCGAAGGACCATAATGTATGAGCTGGCTGAGACAGTGCGCGGTGCGGGTGACGACATAGATGAAATATGCTATGAATATAAATATAGTTTCTTATGACCAACAGATTAAGCTCTTTATCGTGTAAACCAATTACCAATAAATTAGTTTTTATGAGTTTTATCGCAATAATACAAATTGTAGTACCCTAGTGTTCAAAGTTTATTAAATAATATTGTTATATAAATTATATTTACGTGTTTTATTTATGTTATTACATTCTAGGTCTGTTTCACAATTGCCTAGTAAACTTTACTCTTACTAGAATAACGTATAACACAAATAAATTGAGGTGATTACTCATTTTATATTTATTATGTGTCATTTTTTTAATTATGGTCCATCTGTTGTCCTGCCCGTTACTTCCTACCCCTTGTTCCCTGAAAGACCTTACCCTAAAACATCTTACGCAGGCCAACCAAAAAGACGTCACAGTCGCATCTTATTGGTCTAAAACTATATAATATATAAATTATTTAACAGAATTACTATTGTTATTGACACGAAAATAAGAAAATTAGGTCAAGTTGTAATTTATTTCGTTAATAACTCTTATTTTGCAATTGTGAAACTGGTTCTTAATGGAAATTAAATAACATTAACTCATTACTAATCAAAATCATCACTCAGGTAAGTTTAGTAGAGTAGTCAAAGATAAAATACCTGGATCCCACAAAAAGAACACACATACCTAGAATTCCCTACGTAGATTTTTTTCAAGTTGGGAATATATAATTAGAACACCTTGTGGAAGGATTTGGAATACGGAATACCACAAGAAAACGTTCTTGGACCACTTATTTTAGGTTCATTGCAACAACTGCAGAAGATATGGACAGGATAAAGTATAATTTCAATATAAAACAAAGCCAACAATAATATGAACTTAGCTTCTTCATAGGCTAATTAGTTAGTCAAGCTTAAGACCATTATTAAACTGTGTGACCAAGGGTATAATGTAAGTTTAAAGATTGTGCTGTTAAACGTATGCTAAAAACAGAGGCGGTCGTGGGAGTCATGACTACTTGGGCCTCAGCTGGGACTTGGAAAACAGTAAACGTTTTTATTCGCGAAAAATAAATAGAATTTGTGCCTGTCTTAAAAGCTGGATTCGACCATGGCTGTAAAAACATAATTAGGTTGTTATCCTGCGCCATCGTGTTTGGAATTAGCGTCATTAGGGAGTGGAGAAGAATCTGTGCAAAAAACAGAATATAGTTCGTGTATTATTCAAAATTGCATAGGTAAGTATATCGGAGAAAGTGTTACCAGTTGCTCTGAATTAGCAGTTCGTTCGTCCGGCAGTCAACGTCTTCAGTGAATGAGTGAATATTGACCGAGGGTTGAACGAGTGAAGTGAATGAAAGTACTAGTTCACTCGTTCGTTAGTTTAGCTTGTCTATGGTTTACTCGTGACTAGACTCCGATCGGCGACCGCAGAGATAATAGAGATGTCAAGGTGTAACTTGAAGAAATTTGACGGTTATACTTTTGCAACAATTGGACTGTCAAATTTCATAGGTAATTGCATGCATTTATTAAGAGACAACTATAAGTTTTAAATTGCATTATTCCCACTGCGCGTTCCAGATAAAATTCACGTTAAAGTTTAAAAAGGGTTTTGACAGCTTTTACCCGGCCCGGGGCACTTTTTCTATAAAATTTGACAGTCCAATTGTTGCAAAAGAATAACCGTTAATTTTCTTTACGTTTCATCTTGACATATCTCTGCGTACGCATACAAAATGGCGGTTGAAGAACATGTTTTTGAAAGTAATCGGTTTCCATCTCCGTCAAGTATATCAGTAATAATAATATAAAGCAGAAAGTATTTAGTATCCGTAAACGGACTGATAGCAAAGAGTCTCGATAAACATCATAAGAGACTCGCGTTGGGTAGCTGGATCAAGGGTCTGATGCAGAAGGCGGTGCTACTTGACACGGCACGGATTGTGAGGAGGTTCCTCTCTCTAGAGCCCTAACCACAGGTAGCTTGGTCCCTGCATCCGATACCGGTGGGTACTATTTTTTATATTTTTAAATATTTTTTTGTACTTTATATTTAAAAATGTAGAATTTTATAGTTTTATATTTTTAACTACTGTACTTAACTTTTGTACTTTACTTTTATAATTTATATTTAAAGATGTAAAAAATGAGAAAAAAAATAAATGAGTATATAAAGCAGTAGATATATAAATTCAAAGGGACAACAGTAACTTACTTGAACAACAACAATGTGATACATGTTTAGGGACCTGTATTTTTGGATGGCTATTTAAATACCCACTTGCAATTACATATTATATATTAGGATCAGCGATAGCCGAGTGGGAGACCGTAAGACTGCGAAGTTATAGGTCTCGGGTTCGTACCCACGGCACACACCGCTCGTCTTTTTGAAGATATGTGTGTATTATCAGATAAATTATCGCTCGCTAATGGTGAAGGAATAACATCGTGAGGAAATCTACATGCCTGAGTCTAATAAGTGCTCGAGGGTGTGTGAAGTCTACCAATCCGCACTTGGCCAGCGTGGTGGCTATGGCCTAACCCTTCTCATTATGAGAAGAGGTCCGAGCATAGCAGTGGGACATGTATTTAAATACAGGACTGCTATTAATAATATTAAATTACGTATTAATCTGTCTATTAACGTATGTTATTATTATTCATCATAGGAACATATTACGCATGAAACTGTTTTGATGGGTACGGCTTCAAAGCGTTCTTATCGTAATATTTATTGACTGTGTCCAACAAAGGTCTTAGTTAGTTTTGGCTTCTTCAAAAATGTAGTTTGAGCAACTAGGTACATTAAGGAATAGGTACAGAAAATGGTGTGTACGTAGTGCAATGCAGGAGATTGTTACGGCTCTCAAGTCATAGAGGTCCGATGTAAACTTCATACATTAGTTGTCTAATATATTTTACGTAAATGAACAAATTTTTTTTATAAGCATCAGTACTAGGAACCACTTAAAATGTATCCCTTATTTTATTGGAATCGTAGAATGATTATTGTTTGTGTTAAAGTTATGAAATTTTTGTTTTCAAAGTTTTATTCTGATTATCATTTTCAAATTATTTTTGTATAAAGGGGGAAATGGTGTAGGGACACAGTGCAACCGGCGCATATGTATTTAAGTGGATCCTTAAGTTTAGTCGCCCGGTTCGCCAGTCGCCTTCCCGTATCGCTAGAAATAGGTTGTAGTTAAATTAGAATAATGTAGTCAATAAGTATATTATTAATATTTACTCTGGTACCAGTTAATTAAAACATTAGTATAGTGACCTATCGTTTCTCTATTCACCTATCAATTAAACCAACACAACAAAATAAGACACCTACCTTCGACCATTTCCCATTAAGCTATACTAAACTACACACAAAACAAAAAAGCTGGCTACTCTCCAATACCAAGACTCAGTAGACTGTATAATAAGTTTGACACTCAAATTGATATGCGAACTTATAATAATACCAACCTTGCTAGATTAAGAGTCAGGTTCACAACAGAACTAATTTCTTTAACAACTTTTAAAATTAACTGTGCCATTTAAATTAAATTAATATGTTAGCTTTAAGTTTATTTTCTAATGCATGCTTCACGAAAATGTTGTAACGTTAATATCTACCTAACTTCTAACCTATGTTATTTTTGTTTTTACTAATCCATAATGTTTATTGTGAATGCTGTGTTTGCCGATTGATATTGTGCACCCATACCTTGTTGATCATGCTTGTATTACATGGAAGAAATGTGTAACAATTGTAGGCGAACCTATAAATAAATAAGCGTACAACAATAACTTAAAAGGCCTTATTATTAAAACCTGATGCCCTGCACTCACTCATTTGCACAAACTCATCCAAATCACACTGTAACTATAATAATATAAACTGTAACAATACTGTATACGTAATGCTGATTATTCATGAACTTCCTTATTTTTTTTTTATAATTTTTTTTTGAGAATTGTAATTATTTAATTTCTTTCAATCACTAGTTTCACCGATTTAATTTTAATAAAATCACTGAGTGATTTAAAAAAATACATTGCCGCATAAAATATATTTTTGTAACTTTATAAGAGAGGACAAAGGAACTGGTACTCCATAATTATTATGTAAGCAATTTAACAGTTTGGTTTTGGACTAAATATTTAACAATAAAAAAATGAAAATTATCTTTTGGAAACCGTAAAAAAACCGCAACAAAAAATAAAGAAGGTGTGTATTCATGCCAATTGTTTGGCCATGATTACATCCCCTTTATTAAAGGGTTGGTTAGGGTCTAGCTTGAGTTGGGTGATCAGGGTACAGTTCTTTACTGACCGTTCCCTGATCATCCAATGGCCTAGCATTTGTCGAGATTCACCAGGTAGCCTCTAGCTGCTAGTGCAGGGAACCTAAACAGTTGGTGCATTGCCAACAATAAGGTTTTAATTCGCTTGCCGTGTTACGTGCATCACAGAGCTATACAAGAATGCACCGCATACTGAATCGATAGAGTTTTTTGTTTTTTTTATAGATTTAGAAATTATGAATTCTACAAATTTTTACAATCTTTGATGAGACAAATAATTTTGAAGTCCTAAATCGATTTATACTATAGTTTTTAGTGCAGTTTTTGTCTTAAATTTGTATTTCTTTAAACTTTATGCCCAGCAAAATATTGTAGTTTTTGGTAAATTCATTGTAATTTACCATCTTTCTTTAAATATTCAAATACTATGAGTTCATTTAAGTGCATAAAAATGTATTGCATCACAATGTTATCGACAACTGGCCAGACAGGAGGGCTTTCGCCCCCATGCGCGACGACCTGCGCAGAGTCTCCAAATGAAATCAATTAATATTTCTTTTTTGATATCTAGAATAATAACAGCTGAAATGGACGTCATTTTTTAACTGATTATTAGTATCAATTTTAACAAGAATCAACAAGAAAACTAAAACATTCTAAAACAAGATAGTGTATTTTTTTTTCTAGAATGGTAGACAAAAAGGCGGCAACGAAATTATTACGATTGTAAATCGATTGGCTCATAAATTTTGCGAATTTCAAAAGTTTTCATTACCAACATCAGAAACTATAAATATTATATATATTTATAGTTTCTGATGTTGGTAATGGAATAAATAAATATCTCACAGCTCCACATACAAAGCCGTGTAGTCCCTATTTATGTAGATTTTGGACAATGTTTGTACAATTCAGCTGTTATTTCCTCGTGGTGCCCGGGTTCAGGCTAGCGTTAGCGTCTGGCTGAGCTTCGGGCATCACCAATAATTTATGTTTGAATTGTACGTCCCTTTATGAGAGAATTAAATAAATGTTTGTTAAAAAAAAATGGGTACTAGGATATCTGATACTAATACATATTTACATTTATTTTGTAAATACATACTTATTATACATAGAAACAACATGACTAAGCACCAATTTAACAGCTTTTAGTTATACCTTATTGACAGGATATGCATATAACCACAGATAATATAGTACTAATATAACACACATAAATGTAAGTGACAGCTGTGTTCTTTTTTCTAGTGTAACTGTGTCACTTTTAAATTCGTTCAGGTTATATTTTATGGGTCGTATAAGACATATATATACGGAACCTCAGAAACTAGCCCTTAAACAAACTAATAAAAGCAAATTTAAATTCACTTTCACATTCAAGATATTGTGTTGATTGATAAAAGTGAGTTTAAGCTACGCGAATTTAGAGTAGGTACAATTATTTTTGTATGACGATTTTAAGTGCTTTGTGAAGTCTAAGAAATGAAAATAATTGTTAAAATATTATATAATTGAATATTATAGTAAAAATAAATATATGAATATTATTTTTTCTTTATAAAAAACGCGTTCTTCGAGGAATAATGCCTGTGTCGCGGCAGTGTTCAAAAACATACATTTTACACAAACATAGCACAACCAAAGCCAGAACAAATCTTTTCGGATCACACAAAGATTTGTCCCGTGTGGGGAGCGAACCCACAACACCAGCGCAGTTGAAAGCGGCAAGGCGACCGCTTTAACCACTTCGCCAACCGTGCACTCAAATATACAATCATCTATATCTTGATGAACTATTAATACGATTTTTATATGTTTAAGACATAATAAACATGTATGTACGCACGTGTGGTGTAGTGGTTTAAGCGGTCGCCTCGCCGCTATCCACTGCTCAGATGTTGTGGGTTCGATCCCCACACGGGACAAATCTTCGTGTGATTAGCAAAGATTTGTTCTGCGACTAGGTGTGCTTGTGTGAGTGAATGTGTGTATTTGGCTTTGTCATTGGGACCATTGCATAGTGTAATTACTTCTGGCGTTCTAACTAATGTAAAAATCCTTTTTTTTTTATTTATAAACTAGTATATAGAAAAACAAAAAAGAAGCATTTGAATACATTAAATATGTTATTATGTTAATATTTTTTCTACCTTTATTTATTTTATATTACAGTTTATAATCCATAAAATCTTTAATTGAGTAGACACATTTGTCCAAAAGCCAAGAAAACATTGCATGTCTAAACTTATTTAAAGGTAACTGTCTGATCTGAGGTGGAAGCTTATTGAACATTGTAACTGCCATGCAGGGAGCATTACGACTATATAATTGAAGCCTCTGGGTTGGTACTGTTAATTGGTTTGGATATTGGATATTGGATATTTTTTTAACAAACAAACACATCTCAGAAGTATAGAGACATGGCAATGGTAGAATTTTTATTTTTTTAAATAATGGCTTACAGTGATCTAAATAATCAGCACCACACATGGCTCTATTGCACTTTTTTGCGCTATAAGCGCAATTTATAATAATGTATGCCGTTGCGTAACTTAGTTCTACTCTATTGCATTATATATTAAATCTGGCATCGAATGACGTAAATTAAGACTTTGTATAGAAACAATGGCACATTTTGCTAACATTTTTATTTTAGTTTAAATTTTAAATCCTACTTTGTTTTTTATACTATTATTACTCTTAAAACTATTAGTACCTAACTCTGTGAAATATAATTAGAATTTTAATAAACGATAACTTAAAGAAGAGTGCAATATTGTAAATAATATAATCTACCTAGACTTTAAGGAAAAAACTATAATGTGGTAATATGTGTTCAACTTCGATTAACACCTGTAAACCACCGTATTCTGGCAAGAACTTGTGGACAACAACTGTGTAGTGTGCAGGACTTTGATTATGATCAAAAGCTATGATACCCCCGACTGGCACACAGCTCTTGAGAGCTTACAACTGGCCTTTAACTGTACTGTACATAAAACTACAGGAGTAGTAGAGGCACCCTTAACATCGCATACTCGCCGTCAAAACTGTGTACCACCTGATTTACTGTCCTTGGTTGACTTCAGCAACGAATCTATCGATATCGAAACACTGCAACGACAAAAAGGATGACTGAAAGATCAGCCAAAGATTTAATCAGGTTAGACAAAGGTCGAGCTAAAATTCATAATTTTCAACGGGGAGACTTTGTTTTGATCAAAAATAACCCCAGGAACCAAACATCTTTGGACTTAAAATGTTGTGTGCCTTATGAAGTTCACAGAGTTCTGGACCACGACCGATACCTTGTGAAGAAGGTTATTGGTCACCATGGGCGCCCACGCAAGGTCGCACACAACCAACTGCGACGTGCCCCGCAACAGGATGCCATTCAGGCAACCGTGTCGCCCCCAGAAGAGCAGCAAGCTGGACCTTCCAGCATCGCCACTTCGGTGTCACTACCACGCAGTGACACTAGTGTCGCCGCTGCCACCACTGCTACTGCCGAGCATGTAGGCGAGGGCTCGCACACGAACCGAGGCACCCGTGAATAACTGAACAATTATATCCGGTGAGCATATTTCATGATGGTTTTACCTTTTCTAAAACACATTCATTACATTACAAAACACACATATACCAAATTAGATGTCATTGACGTGTGGAGCCGTTCAATGACCAAACTAAAAGATGTTATTTGACGTATTAGTCAATAACCAATAATCCTATCCTGAAAGAATAATAGTCCCCTGTGTACCACGGCGCTCAGGACCGCCCAGAGCACAGCATCGACCTTAACCCTATATCCCATAGGACCTCTGTATTTTTACAGCATCAACCTCTCACCGACCTATCCTCCCCTTACACAATTATATTACAAAGAATTTTAACTGTTGTCATGTGGAATGAGCAGTTAGTGAATTATAATAATAAACTGTTGTCATGTGGAATGAGCAGTTAGTAAATTATAGTAATAAACTGTTGTCGCGTGGAGCGGACAGTAATTACATCTTCTATTTTATGTATTGATTAAACTGTTGTCACATTGAGTGAACAGTAATACATGAAACTCACATGTACTTGCATGCATACATAATTATTTCTTAGCTGTTGTCGCGCGGAGCGACAGTGGTACATAAAACTGATAAATGCATGCGTACAGATAATCTTATTATTATATGTCGTCGCGTGGAGCAAACGGCTATATCTAGAACCAGTTTCTTAATATTTTAATATTGGATTTTGCCTTGGTCTAAGGAAGTCCTCAATAACCAATTGAAAAAGGTTTAGGTGTACTGTGGAAGTACCTAAGCACAATTTATTTTCCTCTATTTCAGCAACACCTGGGACTGCTCAGAGGGAAGCGCCGCAGAGCACGCGTCGCACATCAGTCTGGCCGTGTCGCCGCAGAGGCTATTTGGCATTAAAAACATAAAACCATTAATTTACGTTTTATCGTGAATCTAATAATCACTAAATTAATTAGCCGAATTTTCGATTCGCTATGATTTAAATCTGTTATTATTACTGTATTATTTCATAATAGTTTGTTAATTGGACATTTGAAGTGTAGTGTCTACAATGTAAGACGACACAGTTAGTCGATTTAATTTATGTGATGCCTTTTGTCCATTTGATTACGTGTTAATTCATCTTTAATTACAATTAGATTTAAAGTGAATCAAGAAACAATTTTGAGGGTTCATTTGAAAAATGTTCCAATATAAAGCTAAGTATGTAAATTTAATCTTACCATGTTTTCATGCTATTCACTTGTGTGTAAAATCAGCTTTAATTCCTATTTGATTTATAGAGAATTGCTTATGTATTTACAACGGCTATTTAACATATTGATTGTTATTAGAAGCTAAATTTATAGCACCGGCGATGCGTCGGCAGCGCCGCCTGTCGATAGCTTGTTGAAATAATGTAAATGGCGGGAGTAACGGTGCATACGCTAACTTCGTTTTGAAGATGGCGGATTTTGGTTCACTTTTGCTCCTGGCATCAAACTAGGAGGTCGTAACCATTTCAATACTCTGATACTGAACATTATTCAACGTTTGTTTTGCTTTTTAATTTTAAACCCAGCTTTTGCTTGTGGCAATAATATCAACCATAAATAACAGTGTTTCGTTTTAATTTGAGTTCCTGATAATTATCTTATGGATAATTTGGAAGGCAGTATCGATGATTCACAGCGAATCATCGATGCTGCGCTTTTTAAAAATCCCCGTAACGTCGAAAACCCGATCTATATAATATATAAAGTTTTCGTGTACATGTTACACACAAGGTAGTATTTAGGATCGATATAATTGTAGATGTTAACCTAATATAAAACATTATTATCTTCATAGGTATTCCTTTTTTTTCTGAATGTCACGTAAATCGCAGCAAATACCTATCGTTACTTATTGTTCTATTATTTTATAGGTTCAAGCATACGACGCCGATGAAGGCATGAACGCGGAGATTACCTATACTCTGTCGGACAAAGAGTACAGCACCAGCGACCTGCCAATCACCATCGACCCTCGCTCCGGATGGGCGTTCACTTCAGGACAGCTGGACAGGGAAGTGCAAGCGAAGTATCAGCTTATTTATGGTAAGTATTATATTAATATTGTTTTGAAGTATCTTATTTTTTCTCAAACATAATATTGGTGTAGAAGGACACTTTATTTGGGTGTTTCTTAGTCTTTGAGAACCCTTTCTTTTGTTAATGCAATTATAAATTACTAGTATTACTGTCAACTCTTTCCAGCGAAGCTTAATTCATTGTTGTGTAATCTTACTCATAGTTTGCATGTATAAATTACTAGTATTCTTGTTTACTCCCTCCACCTAAGCACATGATAGGAGGAAAATTTCACGTCCGTGATTTAAAAGTCAGGTTTCGAACCCACGGCCGATCTCTTTTACGCTACGGCCGCCTTTGAATCGAAGAACTCATCCTTTTCCTCGCTGTTATCAGTCTTTTATGATCGAATAATTCTAAACTATCATTACAAGATCATTGTTCTCGGACAAAATACAAATAGCCTTCCATTTTTCTCCCAGGTGACAGCAACAGACGGTGGCTCCCCTCCCCGTTCAGCGACAGCCTCCGTAGTGGTGGTAGTCCAAGATGTGAACGACAACGACCCGGTGTTCTCTCCACCGCACTATGAGGTGGAGTTGGCAGATGTGCAGATGAGCCCCCTGGCACTCCTGTCGTGACTCTTACTGCTACTGACGCTGATGAAGATAACAGGTAATTGACGAGTGTTTCACAGGCAGACAGACAACAGCTTGTGTGTTTGGGTACAATTTTAACGGGTCCATATTGGCTCACCTAAAGTTCTTTACCCGAAATTGTTCTTCCTAACGATTTGTAATCCGAATGATCACTCTTCCTAAAATTTTTCATCCTAAAGTTTTTATTCATACCATTTGTAGTGCTACCGGTGTTGTTCATAACACTCATGTTTCCGAAAATTGTTATTACTAATATCATTAATGTAAATACATTTAAACTCCTACTTTTTTTATCAGAACGCTTTTATCCCTAAACATAATGGATGGTATTTAAAAGTGCTTCAATTTATTCCCATATAATTTAACTAATTTTGCCTTTGTTCCACCAAATATACTGAATGTGCACCAAAATATGTTCACTAACATATTTCATAGTGAGCACCTATTTAAGAACTGTTGCAAATTTGTAAAAATAGTACTACACCTATTTTAAAAACAGATTGATTCTATGGTCGCAGTTCTAACCTAACCTAACCTACTACTTTACCCATAATTGACCTATGCTATAACTATAGCTTTTATTTTGTGTAACAATCAGATTACACAAAATAGAAGCTAAAGATTAAGACAGTAAAGATTATGACTTTGAATAATAGTGTAAAAGATGGTTATGCTGAAAAAATATAGGAAAACTAATAAAAGTACAATAGATGTTTATTGCTACCGACATTAGGAAGTTGAATGCTTCGAATTATGAACATTAGTGACAGAGTAGTTAGGAATTGTAATTGTTAGGATGAAAAATGTTAGGAAGAACATTTTCGGATTTTCAATTATCGGAGTTGAAACTTTAGGTGAACTTTGGCGCACCCAATTTTAACACAAGCACAACGAAATTGAAACTTTTAGTCGGTATGGCATCTATAGTTAGGCATACGTTAATATATAAAATCACTACTGCAAAAGAGAAATTTATTTATTTATTTAAAGCTCGGTGTAAATAAACTATCTAAATGTCAAACATTGATTCATCGAGCTCAAACGTATGAAATACCGAACGAATTTATTGCGATTAATGATTCGTTTGACGTTTGAATCCGAATCATTCAAACATTGAATTGAATTCAAACTTCTACAATTAAATACACCAATGAACATTATGGAATAGTTTTGAAAAATGTGTTTTAAAAACATCCATATTCGATTACACCTATTCTCAACAATCCATCTTTCCAGACTCCACTATGAGATCACGGGCGGCAACACCCGCGGTCGTTTCTCCATCACATCGCAAAACGGCCGGGGTCTCATCACGGTGGCGCAGCCTTTAGACTTCAAGCAAGAACGGCGATATGTCCTGACGGTCACGGCCACTGATAGTGGAGGCAGATCTGATACTGCCATGGTGCATATCAATATTACTGATGCTAATAACTACGCGCCGGTTTTTGAAAATGCTCCGTATACTGCTTCGGTAAGTGTAACTTTAAAAAACATGTGTGAAAATAATAACCTCTTTAAGCTATTGAATGGGAAAAAAATAGATAATACTTATACAGTCAAACCTGGATAAGCGAGAGTTCAAGGGAGCACAATCTCATTCTCGCTTATAGAGGTTTCTCACTAACCCGAGTTTCTCGCTAATGCAGGTACATGGGTAGCGTTTCTCTCTTGGCTGTGTGGCTTTTAGTAGCAGCACTGTATCTAATACATGTCCCACTGCTGGGCTCGGGCCTCTTCTCATGATGTAGGGTTAGGCCATAGTCCACCACGCTGGCCAAGTGCGGATTGGTAGACTTCACCTCGGGTACTTTTAGGCGCTCTCAGGCATGCAGGTTTCCTCACGATGTTTTCCTTCACCGTTAGCGAGCGATAATTTATATGATAAATACACACATAGTTTCGAAAAGACGAATCTTAACGATTTATTGACAGAGGTGTGTGCCGTGGGTTAGAACCCGAGACCTTTGACTTCGCAGTCCTACGGTCTCCTCTCTTGTGGCTATTGCCACTCAATCATTCTGAAACATCAGAGAAAGAAAATGTATACATATTTTGTTAATTTTCTTTCAAACCGTCACTGTGTTAAGGTCTTGCTTTTTTCTTCAACAGTTACAATATCGCATTCTGTCAGGCAACAATGCAAATCTCGTTCTTTTGAACGAAACTTCTGGAGAAATGACGTTATCACCTCAACTGAACACTAACGTACCAAAATTGGCTACCATGGAGATATCTGTTACAGGTAAGTTGCTTAATTTTTAATCTTGATTTTTGTCCTCGAAGCAAGTAGCTATTTTGCAAGCAGTCGCAATTCTGGGCACTGGAAACGACTTTATAACTTTGAATAGCATTAAACTTTTTATAGCCTGTCTAATGCCATCCAATGAACATCTGCATACCAATTTTGAATCGCGTTAGTTGGAACAAAGATGATAGTGCAGCGGCATAAACCGTACCGTAACTATTTACATGCAACAAGTATCTACACCACAAATGTTTTCATATATATTAAACATTAATTTAATATACAATATTCAGGTTGAAAAATTAAGAATCCAGCAGGACTCAAACCTCACCCCCTGGGTAAACGTCCCAGGTGCTATGCCAATTAAGCCATGGATGGATTTGAAATTTCTCACTCCTTTTATAAATACAAAAAGCCATAGCAAAGCTATAATTTTCTTAAAATATTACAAGTAATATATTTTTTTTATGCTTGTTTGTACCCAAAAATCTTCGAATCTACTGGACCGATCTGAATGAACATTGGTGTAGAGTGTTAAAAGTACAATAACGGTTATCTTTTCTCTTTGGACGGAGTAAATGAAGTAAAAGCAATGATGCAGCTCTCAGTGCGTCTCATCACGGAAGAAATGCTATTCAACTCCATAACCGTGAGACTGAATGATATGACAGCGGAGCAATTCCTGTCGCCGCTGTTTGCTTTCTTTGTGGATGGCCTGGCGGCGATCATTCCGTGTCCTAAGGAGAACATCTATGTGTTTAGTGTACAGGTATGTGTTTTTATTTTAACATAACATTTTAATTACTTACAAAGGTATAGATAAAATCAAAGATCTAGGCGGTAGTTGGCTGGAAATGGCTATTGCTAATGGCTGCATTTCATCAGCCAATCGGTGGGCACTACACTCGAGTGTGGTCAATTACAGCAAGCTCGTGACTCGTGACGTTTTATTTGCCATCTTTAAAGACGCACAAGATCTTTGATTTGATCTAAGCTATATCTTTTTTTATATAGTATTTATATAATAATTTATAATCAGTAAGAAAATATTTTACGAACCTAAATTCAGAAAGATATTTTTTTTTTTGGCTATCTACGATTTGTAATGGATTTACAATGGTCATAAGTTTATAATTTCTTTTTCTATTTATTATGATTTTTCTGGCACTTAGAAAAAATTAGAAATTAATGTTTATTTACATAATACTTACAGATTTTTTGTTCTAGGATGACACAGACGTGACGGGCAACATCCTGAACGTGTCCTTCTCCGCCCGTCGCCCAGACGCAGAGGTCGGCGTGTCCGGGGACGCGTCGCAGCACTACTCGCCGACGCACTTGCGGGAGCGCGTGTACTTGCACCAAGCCACGCATGCCAGACTTGCCACTGTACAGGTTTGTACAATACAAAAGGTAAGAAAAGATAAGATAATTTTATTTTGCTCAAACCAATGGTACAATAAGGTCTTAATATTAAATACATGTTCAGCAATGTTTTGCCATAATAAAATTATGACGTGCAAAAATTTCATGCATTTTATCATAGTCTCTAATATAATAATCTAAACAGCGATCAAGATATTCATTAATTCAAATAAATATAGTAAAATGTCCACAATTTATAATAATACGTCACAATTTGTAATAAAAATAATGCCATCAATAACAACAATTCATATAATTTTATCATTAAAATAATTCATAATTTATATTGAAAAATAATGGTAATATCCTCGCATACCTCTGGTTTGTTAACTCTTCTTTCATTGTTCAGTCAGTCCATCTTTGGAATTCGCTCCCCTTAGAAATCAGGATGTCCACCAACCGTTATGTGTTTAAAACTAAAGGCAAAATTATCTCAAACATAGTTACTTCTTTATTTTATATATTATTTATTAATATTTAGTTATGATTGTATTTGTGTATATTAGAATCGTGTATATAAAAATCCATATTATTATACTATTTATATATTTTAAATAGTTTATTACAAGTATTTTGTTGTGCAATTATCTTAATTATGAAGTATTTGATTAAGTAATTGTAATGGTTTTAGTTTCCAACCAACTCTCAGCTCTTGCACCTACCACTTGTCGTCTCTGCATCACCTAAAGGTTGACTGGTAGATAATGCCTACGGCATTAAGTCTGCCCATGTACCATTTTTGTGTATAAAGTTTTAAAATAAAATAAATATCTAAATTATATCTTTCACATGCATTGGCCTATCGGAATTAATTCACAAATATTTCTTCATACAGAAATCATGTGACGTAAACTTACTCAGACATAAATGTTACCATATTCTTAAAATCAGATGATCTTTTTTTAATGAATAATATATAGGACAACCTGATGGCGGAGTGGGTAGTGTACCTGCCTGCGACGCCGAGGTCGCGGGTTCGATTCCCGCTTAAGACAAATCTTTGAATCGTGTCTGAGGGTTCGTCCTAGTCTAGGTGTTTCTATGTATAATAAATATGTATCTACAAAATAAAACTATACAGTGTGTCCCAGTTAAGGACTTCAAGCCTAAATGGGGTGATACAGTAGGTAAGGACAGTTACCAAAAACATATAAAAAAAATCCTTGTTATGTATTTTAAAAAATATGAGCATTTTTAAAAAGTGAAAAAATTACACCCTGTGGCGGAGTTTTCGTTCCTGCTACTTTAAATTTAAAAATTTTACAATTATTTTTTTGTTATGTAATCCTGAATACTACTCCTTTAAACTGTAGTAAAAAGAAAACAGGCTTAATTGCAGCATTTTGGTAGTAAATGTAGTTTTTAGTACGACTAAGATTTAAATTAATTCTTCGTCTAGATTTAATTGACTGTCCTGCAAAAAAAATATACTGGGTAAGTTTGGCAAGTAACTCAAAAAGTTGGCGCATTTAATAAGGATTCCGAAAAGGTATTACACAAGCTAGTTTATTTCTTGAATTGCGAAGATTAATTTTCCTTTTCATTAAAATCATCATAGAAGCATAGGCTCCTGGGCATGGCAGGCGACCGTACAAACAATTATGTTTTTTTGTATGATCTAATTAAGTGGTTTTGTCTGTGCATTGACTAATGAATAAAGATGTTTACTATTATTATTAAAACATAATTTTGAGTTAACCAACTCACAATCGTTGTGATTTCTTTTGAATTGTTAACGTATCTGGCCCGTGTTATCGTATTGTTATGATATCGTGCGTAGGGATTCCTCACTACAAAGACAATATTTCTTTTTTTAAGAAAAATAAGGCGGGATATTCAAATTATGGCGGGCATTTCGAACTATGGCGCGAACTTCAAATTGTGCCGGGAAAAGTTTGAGTGAAAATCTAAAAGTTATCGTTTGTTTGGTGATTTTATATTGGATTATTAATAAATATGATGAATTAATAAAATATCAAGACTTTAAACTATAGAAAACTGTTTATTTAGACTTAGTTAACAATTTCACGTAAGCACACATTAAATAGAAAATATGGAAGGGAAGTGTCAAAGTTGATGCGCACGCAGTATTGGTGTGACATTGCTATTTACTTTTTACTAGGCGTGGCGCATGTCTGCGTTCTTCTCATCATTCTCTCCTGGACGCAGACCCATAGCTTTGCTGAAGGCTTCATGTTTTGTTCTATGCAGTCCTTTGGTCAAAATGTCCGCAGTCATGTCTTGGCTCCTTTGGTATTTTACTATAATTTGTTTGTCAGCAATTCTCTCTCTGACAAAGTGATAGCGTACATCGATATGTTTGCTGCGTGGATGATAACTTTCATTACCTGAAATGCGAATGGCACTTTGATTATCACAGTGAACAACAATGGGAATAGTTGATGATTCAGGCCAGAAGTCTTCATCTAATTGTTTCAGCCAAATTGATTCTTGTACTGCAGTAGCCAGAGACATGTATTCGGCCTCGGTACTTGACAGGGCTATAGTTGGTTGTTTTTTAGAGCACCAACTTATTGCTGCACCCTGAAGAATGAAAATATACCCAGTACAGGATCTACGGTCTTCAGAATGACTGGCCCAATCAGCATCACAATAGCCTGTGATGTTGCCTTCTGAGTTTCCATCATAATGTCAATTTATAATCAATGGTGGCTTTTAAATATCTTAAAACTCTCTTTAGTGTAGTCCAATGCTCTACAGTTGGCTGACCATTGTACCGACTTAATGAATTTACAATATATGTTATGTCAGGTCTTGTCCCCTGAGACAAATATAATAGGCACCCAATGGCTTCTTGATAAGGTATGTTTCTTAATATTTCTTTCTCACTTTCGGCCCTCTTCAATTGCTCATTTGGATCACATGGAGTCCAGACTGGCTTGCAATCTGCCATACCAAAATGGGTAAGTATCTTCTTAATATACATTGATTGATCCAGTGATATTTTATTTTGTTTTTCATGTGTTATGCTAAATCCAATACATTGTTTTGCTTTTCCCATGTCTTTCATACTAAAGTTTTCTTCTAGCTTTTTCTTTATTTCTTCACCAATTTAAGAATTATTATAAAATAAGAGTAAGTCGTCGACATAAACAGAAATGAATAAAATATCATTTTTACTCAATATACGAAAGTAAATGCAAGGATCAACTTTTGATCGTTTCATGCCAATTTTTAACAAAACAGAGTTCAACTTTTTGTTCCACTGTCTACTAGCTTGTTTAAGGCCATAAATGGCTTTGTTCAAATGGCATACTTTCTCTCCTTGATCAAGAGTGGGTGGTTGAGACATATAAATATCTTCATCAACATCGCCTTGCAGAAATGCTGTAACGGCATCCATTTGATGAATTTCTAGCTTGTATTTTGCAGCTACACCTATTAGGTATCTAATTGACGTGTACCGTACAACAGGTGCATATATCTCATTATAATCTATTCCTTTTTTCTGTTTGTAACCTTTAATGACAAGTCTAGCTTTATAACGAGTTATTTCTCCAGTATGATCAAACTTTCGTTTAAAAATCCATTTGCATGGAATAACTTTCTTCCCATCAGGTAAATCTACTAAAGACCAAGTATTGTTATTAATGAGAGACTCATGCTCTTCTTTCATCGCCTGTTTCCATTTTTCAGATTCATTACTTTGAAGGGCTTCTTCTAAGCTCTGAGGATCATTATTAAGGAGGCTTGATGTAGACTCACCATTCATGCAAATGTATGAAGATGGACTCTCATTATTTGGATACAATTTTCTTTGCCGACGGGTTTTAATGCTTGTTTCATTTGCAGGTGGTATACCAACACTATGACTTGGTAAGTATGTATCGTCTAGTGGATCATCATAATTACTTGAAGTATCCATGATGCTATTGTTCTGATTATTTGAAGAAGACTGCTCTTCCTCAACTGTATTTTCATCATCTTGTATAATTAACTCAGTTTTTTGTTTGTTTAATGGTAAGTATATTTGTGTTAATTTTTGTTTATCATAATTATTCTTGATATTATTATTTTTATCCTTTTCTGATGATTTTTGCGTTTCATGTACTTCTTGATTAATATTATTTATTTTTGTTTCAGGTGCTGAAAAAGAAGATGATTCAACTATTTTACTTTTAATGTTTTCTTCCAGAAAATGTACATCTCTACTGATCACAACTTGATTATTTTTCGGGTCTATAAAACGGTAGCCTTTTGTGCATTCACTGTACCCAACAAAGATAAGTTGTGTAGATTTCACATCAAGTTTCTTTCGTTTTTCTTTGGGTATGTGCACCATAGCAGGGCAACCAAATATCCTCATGTTACTCAAGTCAGGCTTTTGTCCGGTCCATACTTCATGAGGTGTAATGTCTGACAAAGCATGTGTGGGTGAGCGGTTAATTATGTACGCAGCAGTGCTGTTACGGCTTCAGCCCAAAACTTCTTTGGTAAATCAGCGTTAAACATCATGCATTTTGCTCGTTCAACCAACGTACGGTTCATTCGTTCACTGAGACCGTTCTGTTGGGGTGTATATATATTGGAAGTCTGATGCAATATGCCGTTTTTCTTTAAGTAATTTGTGAAGTTTTTATTTACATACTCCAAACCATTATCGCTGCGTAAAATTTTTATCTTTTTATTTAACTCATTTTCTACTCGGTTCTTATATTCAATAAATTTTTCAAATACTTCTGATTTGTTTTTTATTATGTATACATAGACTTTTCTTGAGAAATCATCGATATATGTTGCAAAGTACCTGGCTCCGCCAATGGAAGCAACTTGTATCGGGCCACATACATCTGTGTGGACTAGTTCTAGCAAACCATGTGCCCTGGAGCCATTGCTTGGAAATGATTGCCTTGTTTGCTTACCCTCTAGGCAGCTTATACATACATACTTTTCTTTATGTGATGATAATTGTACACCAGTTGTGCAATTAGGTAACTTGTGAACATCATTATAGTTTAGATGGCCCAAGCGTTGATGCCATAGATGTGCATTCGACTGTAATTTTGCTGACATGGCGAATATTTTACTGTAATTTATGTTCAGTCTATATGTATCATTTAATAGATCTGCTGTTGCTACTTTTTGATTATTTGTATTATATAATGAGCAGCCAGTTTTATCAAATTGCACTTTACAACCAGATTTTATTATCTTACTTACTGATAATAGGTTTGTGGACAACTTTGGCACATATAAAACATTTTTCACTAATATTTCACTGTTACTGCCATCTTTATTAGGAATGTGCAATATCACATCACCACAGCTTTCGACATGTAAAGTTTTATTATCTGCAATTTTGATTGTGGATATCGGTGGTCTTGATTCATTTTGTAATAAATCTGTATGCATTGTCATATGCATCGAAGCACCTGAATCTACATACCAGTTTATACAATCATTCAGTTGCATAGCCGAGAAAGCTGCCACATAACCTTTATTTTGTTCTTTATTTTGTTCTTTATTCTGTGATTTATTCTTTAGAAACCAACAATTTTTACCAAGGTGTCCATATTTATTACAATTGAAACATCTTGGACCTTTTGACTTTGACTGATGCTGAGTGTTTTTGTTCTTTGCTTGAGTATTTTTATTACTTGAGTACAGAGCTGAATTACTTGCTGTAGTTTTTACTTCTTGCAAAAGCTTTGTTTTGATCAGATCTGCACTTATTTTTACTCCCGAGCTTTCAATACCCATAATCATAGGCTTGTATTCTTCGGGTAAGCCTGCCAGCATCAAGGTCCCGAGCCCTTCATCGTCAACACTGAATCCTATGTTCCTGAGCTTATGAGCTGAGCTCATGATTTTGTTGACATAATCTTCCACACTGGTGCTTGATTCTAAATTAGTGTTAATCAAGTCTCGCAATAAACCAACTTTTCTCAGCAAACCAGAGTCCTGAAATGCTTTTGATAAATTATCCCAAACCTGTTTTGACGTCGTCGCGTCCTGTATAATGTATAAAATTTATCGGATCGACTAATAATATCAGTTTTGATTTGGCCTTTTTTTCTTTCTTTGGATCAGTATTTGTTCCTTGGACACATTCCCATAAGTCATCGAGTTTCAGGTATGCTTGCACTGCAAAACTCCAGCTTGTCCAATTGTCACGGCCAGTAAGTTTTTCAACTTGTATTAAAGATCCGTTTGATGTCATTTTATCAAAATGTTATAGCTGAAAAGTTAAAACTTTTAGGTTATGCGTATTTCCGATCAAAATCAATGAATTTACTTGAAATTTCCACTGAACTATACTGAACAGGCAGGGAGGAGCCCATAACCTGATGAATTAATAAAAGATCAAGACTTTAAACTATAGAAAACTGTTTATTTAGACTTAGTTAACAATTTCACGTAAGCACACATTAAATAGAAAATATGGAAGGGAAGTGTCAAAGTTGATGCGCACGCAGTATTGGTGTGACATTGCTATTTACTTTTTACTAGGCGTGGCGCATGTCTGCGTTCTTCTCATCAAAATATTACATTGTGCTGAACTTTTTGTAAATGTGTAGTACGCCACCATGTCTTTGTTTACCAAAGATAAATATGCCAACATGCATCTCGTTTATAGGGAATGTAGATGCAATGCGCAAATGCGCCAACTTTATGAGTTACTTGCCAATCTTACTCAGTTTTTTTTTTTTCAAGACAGTCATTTCAATCTAGACGAAGAATTAATTTAAAATCTTAGTCGTACTAAAAACTACATTTACTACCAAGATGCTGCAATTTAGCCTGTTTTCTTTTTACTACAGTTGAAAGGAGTAGTATTCAGGATTACATAACAAAAAAAATAATTGTAAAAAATTTAAATTTAAAGTAGCAGGAACGAAAACTCCGCCACAGGGTGTAATTTTTTCACTTTTTTTAAAAATGATCATATTTTTTAAAATACATAACTAGGATTTTTTTATATTTTTTTGGTAACTGTCATTACCTACTGTATCACCCCATTTCGGCTTGACGTCCTTAACTGGGACACCCTGTATATGTATTAGTATCAGTTATTCTAGTACCCATACAGCTCTGCTCAGTTTGAGACTAGATTACGTTAAATAGACAAATAGACAATGAGATATTTATTATTTATATAGTACCTATATGCAATATAATTTAGCCTTTACAATTAAATACCTACACGTTGTACTCGAATCTTTCAATTAATCTTAACAATTAATACCTATTGTTGCTACTTGGTATCTGATAGACTTAATAAATAGATAAGATGTCCAATAACCAACAGTTAACTATCTGGAACTTGATCAGAAGATGGTCCTAAGTACGCTTTTCTCCCAGGTTCTCTTGCCTGAACTACGAGAAATGTCTCACAGTACTGAAGTTTGGTAACGCGTCAGGCTTCATCAACAGTGACTCTGTGTTATTCAGGCCGATATACCCCGTGACCACCTTCACATGTCAGTGCCCACATGGATTTACAGGTGAGAAGTGGTTGCATGATCCGATCAATACAAGTAAATGAAGTGTCTGTTTTTAATATCAAATTAACAGTGATTTTAAGGTGGTATTTGCCTAATTTTAAAATACTCCAGTCAAAATAGACATTCCAGCTTGCTTCTCAACAACTTTGTTTGAACCATTTTTCGGTAGCTCTCATTGTTTCAGAGATATACGCAAAAAACGCAAATTTGTGACCTTTGAGCTCGAATAAAAAAACAACGCACAAGCGGGATCGGTGGGACTTTTGACATATAATTTGTAATGACGTATTCAAGGCCTGCACACAAATCCAGCTTGTTGGGAATGAATGCAAACTGGAATCATAATTTAGTCTATTTTGACTGGATAAAATACTTGTCTGTAGACGTACAGACAAGTATTTTCGTCACATGATGTCTGTTTGTAATGGCTAATCTTCTTAAAAGCAGACCGATTTTGATAAAAAAATTGATGCAGTGTACTGACTATAAGGCGCGTAGCATAGGCTACTTTTTATTTATGTATCTGTCATGCAGACGAAACCGCGGGAGATAGTTAGTTTGTTTGTTTACTAGCGCTAGTCTCGAGAGCTACTGGTCTGATTTTAATCATTATTTTTGTGTTTGATTGTCTGACTCTCAATAAAGGTCAGTGCTGGATTGAACCAGTGCGGGGCCTGTAGCAAATTCTGTCATAAGGTTCTTGGTTTGCTTTACATTATCAAGAATATGGTATTAAATAAAACAAAACTAAATACTACTAACATTATTTTTAAATACGCCGCTTCCTGTCAGAGTCAGCAAGCGCCGTGGCGCCGCAGGTTCTGACTTCTTTTTTATAAATAATGATTTTTAAGTCGAAAAGTTATAATTCGGCAGGCATCGGCATTTTATAAATTTTCTCTTAAAAAGTTAATAGACAGTGCCATTTTTCAATATTTAGTTACATATAATTATAGTGCGGGGCCCGGAGCATTTGCTACTCCTGCTATATAACTAATCCGGCACTGATAAAGGTACTGATGCTAAATCGACGGGAGCGAAGCAGGTTTAAGGCGGGTCAAAGAAGCTACTACTTAATATGATGAATTCCACGCAGACGAAGTCGCGGGCAAATGCTAGACTTGAACGTTATACAATAGTCTAAACTGCATCTTTGCAAATAGCTTTGGATACTAAATGGTAAATTTAATGTTTTTGTCACAGGTTCTCGCGAACACTATATGTGTGATACTGAAGTAGATCTGTGCTACTCGTCACCGTGCGTCAACAATGGCACGTGCATTCGACGAGAGGGAGGATTCAGCTGCGTGTGTCCTGCAGGATATACAGGTAAATAGCAGACATTTCTCTATTACATGGCATTATGAGCGGATCAACCGACGTGGCCGAGTTGGTGGATGGGGCGGTGCTTCTCTTTGCCACACAAGGTTGTAGTGCCTGTCGACATATGCACTGGATTCGGATCTAGGTTCTTGGTAAACTCCTCTCTTTTTTTACTCCCTGGCGTCCGGTTTACCATTACATTTGATGCCGCTTGACCAAGGATTTATGCCATTACATGTACTGATTCACTTCAGTGCAACATAAAAGAACGTTATAATGGGTTACTTCGTAAATAACACAACGTAGAAATTATTTAATAATATGTTATAATATAAATTGATGGATTGACTAGATTGGCCAACTAGTTGCCCCGTTAATATCATTTTAAATCGTAATAAATATGATCTGATCAACTGCAACTTTTAAAATTGCTTCCCTTTATTATTTGCACTCCAAATAAAAACGCATCTTTATGTATTGCGAGTGGTTTGCATTTTGTTTGTAATGATGACTGTTTTGCTTGAAACTCTTATGCGAGGCATGTGAATGTGATATGCGTATGCCTATTTGTATGATGCTTAGATTATGATTGAGCAATGGTGATATTATGTTACTTCCTTAATTGCACTTATGATGTTTCTAATTATGGTTCTATTTGCATGGCAGTTCTTATGCGTGGTGTTTTAAGGGTATTCCTATATTATATGATGCACGGTATTTTTGTTTGTCTGGTTAAGTTGGTCAGATTTAAAGTCGCGGCAATTACGATTACTTTTGTTATTATTTATTCATAAAAATGTAACATAACTTCTTCTTTCAACTAGACGATAACACCCGTTATAATTTTGTAAAGTAGTAGATTTGTATTCCTAATATAATTCAAAACTTAATTTTATTTGTCTCTTAAGTGGAGAATGGACGTTTCTAAGAATTTAAAGTGCATATGTCTACAGGTAAACTATTTCAAGTCCAGACCTATTTGGCATCCTCGAAACTACATAGATAAGAGTTAGTAAACAAAAAAATACAAGGAAAGGTTTTGTAACACTTAAGAGCGTGTATTCCTTTTCAAAATGTAACTGTCAATTTTTGTAGTGTTTTGGGAATATTTCGTAAAAACTGAATGAAAGTATGATTTTATTCAACTAACTTTTTTAGACTTTTGACATTTTAGTTGAGGGACTTAGTTTTTATTTTATTTGGGCACTTCAAAGTGATTCAAAAGGGACAAGAGGTTCTCACATTATACTTATCAATGTGCAACACTTGAATATAAATAATTTTTAACAAAAAAAAAACTGACTTCAAAAAGTAGGTAAACTAAAAAGCAAAAAATAAATTTACTTCGCACAAAATAATACGTTTTTTCATTTAGTTAAATAGAAATTATTAAATAATTATTTTATAATTCTGAAGTCGGTGCCAAGTAAAAACAACCTTTCTACAATATCAAATTACAGTTCACACAAAAAGGGAGGCGTAGTTGGTAGAACGATTGATATTATCTATACAGAGTTATTAATTGTTTACTTGGCACCGACTTCAGAATTATAAAATAATTATTTAATAATTTCTATTTAACTAAATGAAAAAACGTATTAATTTGTGCGAAGTAAATTTATTTTTTGCTTTTTAGTTTACCTACTTTTTGAAATCGGTTTTTTTTTTTTTAAATTATTGGTACAATTCGTTGTTTTTTAGTATTTGGAAATTTGTAGTTTTTGATAATTGTTGGTAGTTTTAAGTAGAATTTGGTAATTCCATTGGTTGATTTTGGTAGAATTTGTTAGGTTTTGGTGTTTTTCGTAGCATTCGGTAGTTTTTATTGTTTTTAATTAGTTTTTGGTGGCTTTTGATACAGTTTTGTTGTTTTTGGTAGAATATTTTTTATGTTTGGTATATTTTGGTAGAAGTTTTTGTTGGTTAAGATGGATTTTGTTTTATATGGTAGTTTTTGGTAGTTTTTTTCTATGTAGATGTACTATGAAGCACTTTTTATAACTCGGGTGAATGTTCTATTTCATATCAGGTGTATTAAAAGCTCTCAGCTATGATCCGGGCTTCAAAATACACCCGCTATGAAATCGACTACTTTCACCTTTCGGTGTATTATATAGTGTACCTTCAATGATGTTTTTACGTGTATTTAGGTATATTTGGTCTTTTTCTGACTGTAGCATAACCATGCCACGAAAATATAAAAGAAAAGAAGGAGTGCGAGCTCGAGCATGTTCCTGGACAGAAATACCATGGGGATAAACGAAATATCCCGACATTCCATTAAGAACATTGCGGAGACGCTATGCTGCTAAGAATACATTTTATTGTTTTAATTAGACTGTTTTTTTATGATTGTGCATGTTGCAACTTAATAATTAATATTTTATTATAAGAATTTAATATTCCTATTCATGTTGAAGTTGCTTATAGAACTTTATTATGGTAATTTTATTTGATCTCATAATAGAATTATATTCTAAGACAATTAAAAGACTTTAAAAACTGCAAAATACTTTTCATTATTAGGGCCATGTTTCTTGGAAACAATTTCTGTTTTAGGGGTAGCCTTCTACTTCTAAAACACTAATTGTCCTCTTAACTTTTTAAAAGTTTGGTTGAGTTTTTCGTTAATACATTATAAAGGGCATCTATCCCGCACCACAGGCATCTATCCCTCTTAGTATTTTCGTGGTGGGCCATCTATCCATACGGGTAGACATCTATCCCCAAAAAAGGAGTTCCACAAAAAGCTAAAATCTGCAAAATCTGTAATTTATAGGTCTAAAAAACCAAGTCACAGTTAAACATAAAGGACTAAACTAACTGAATTCGTACTCATTATTTATATACAATGAATATTTTCAAAATTAGGAGGCAATTTCAAAAAGTGGGGCGTCTATCCCGTCTTTACCCTAATAAAAAAACAAAATCATACCTAACTATGTATGTACAGCTGAAAAAGAAATAGAACTAAAAAAATTTAAAAGTTATGCGTCAAAAAATTCAATCCGCATCAATGTCAAATGCGGGTGACGTGCCCAGAAGGCTGGCGGCATTGCCGCGTTGGATTGCAATGCTCAACCTTTGAGCAAAGTAAAAACCAGCCTTCTGATCACGTGAAGTGTCGATCAGTCGTTTTGATATCTCTTTAAAAAGAGAATGGGCACTCGGGCCCCATGACCCTAGCGTCTCGACCCCAAACGGCTCAAATATGTAATCTCCAACAAGATTACTATACTTGCGCCGCTTGAGGGTTTCTGCAGAGGCAGCAGCAGTGCCGGCGCAGGCCGCTGTATTTGGAAGATGTGATGGCGCGAGGGTGTCGATGCAGGTTGCGTCCCACACCAAGGGCCTACCCATCTTCCAAGGCAGTAACGACATACCATCCGGTCTCTTCCCATCGTCCTGTGACCGTTTGGTTCGAGCACGGCAGGCACGCCGGCGGTAGACGGAGCACGACGGATAATGTCGTTAAAGTAAGAGTGCCGCGGAATGCATAATAATACAACGAAAAATATAACAATACGAACTAATTATATATTATTATATAGAAGGTATTAAAACGATGATTTAAACTATGTTGTAAACAAAAATAGCTAATATAAAATGTTGTCAGCAAATAATTGTAAACTAAGCTAGTAATAATTTCATCATGTTTGAAGCTATTCGTGTTTATATATAAACATTATTAGAAAGAACAGCAACAACCGAATGGAACTAGGTCAAATTAAAGTTATTTAATAGTGTAATTATGAGATTTTGTGAAAGCGATTATATAAAAAAAAAATAGGACATTAGTTTTCTTCATAATCTATGGAGTAAATATAATCAATATAATATAAATATAAATATAAATATTCCACAACTCACACACAACGCCATCTAGTCCCGAACTAAGCAGAGCTTGTACTATGGGTACTAGAATAACTGATACTAATACATATATACTTTTCTTTTGTAAATACATACTTATCATACATAGAAACACCCAGACTAAGACAAACCCCCATGTTCATGCACACAAAGATTTGTCTTAAGTGGGAATCGAACCCACGACCTCTGCGTCGCAGGCAGGTACGCTACCCACTCCGCCATCCGGTCGTCAAGAATATATATATAATCAAATAATATCTCAATTCTGCTACGTTTTCGTTTTACAGTTGCTTTTTTTTAATAACAATCAATCTAACATACGTATGTGGGATTGGCCGCGTTGCACGGAGACACGTAGGAACCTATTTGCGCGCCAAAATTACATGTAAATGAAACCGAAGAGTTCGGTCGAATACTCGGTTCAGCATAGTCTGTGGCGACAAGGTAAAAGGGGATAAGTCAAAAACGCAACATTACAGGACAGCTATTTCAGGAATCCCACTTATTTTATTCGAAGAAAAATGTAGTTTAAAGATATGAAAAACTTTCTACTCAAAAGTTAATCTATCTTCTTCTTCTTCGTCGTGTCGATGGCTGAGTTTTTTTTTTTTTTTATACAACGCCCACAGCGAACGAACTCGTAGTCCACCTGATGGTAAGTGGAGTACAGCCCATGGACATCAACAATCCACAAAAGTAGATTATAGATGCGTCGCTGCAGCTGAGGACTACGGTATTATGCCTTATGTGCCAGTAATTTCAGGGCCTGATCTCACCACCATACCGGAACACAGTAATGGAAGCACTACTATTTGGCCGCAGGTTAAAGGTGAGACGGTGGTGCTGCCGCCCCCGAGCTCATTCACAAGAGCTCTGCCACCAGTAACCCCTACGTCTTGTAACGGACTTCCATGCAAAATGTCAAGTAACAAGTGATGGTTGTACTTTTGCAACGATTGGGCTGTCAAATTTCAAAGAAAATTTTCCCCGGGCCGGTGTAAACCTGTCAAAACCCATACCTTTCTAAACATGAATTTTATCTGGCACGTGCAGCTCTGCTGGCGCAGTGGGATAAATGTTGTTTAAAACTTATAGCTCCCTCTAGTTAAATCTGATTCCACTCGCTACAAACGTAACAAAACCTGTCAGAATATTTTTTCTGTCACATTTTATAAATTATGATTATGTATTTTTTGATTATAATTTGCTACAATCCTGCATGTAATGTCACTATTTTTTATTATTATTGCATTAAAATTTGCACACCTGCTTGGGTTATAAATCAGTGTACTTATTATTTTAATCTGTGTACATACTACCTACCCATCTTCTTCTTTTTCGTCGTGTCGATGGCTGAGTCAAATTTTATTTTGACTTGCCATCGTGGTAAAAGGATTAGCCAATTCGCTTTGGAGAACTCGCGAATTGCCCAGGGTGTGCCGGACGTAGGGAATCGTTGTGTACGTCACTCGGGGAGGCTCCTTTCATGCACCATGTAAACCTGTTTTATGCAAATAAATTATTTTATTCTTTAATGTCTGGCAACACGATTTGATCTTGCATTTTTTTTACATTGTACACAAACCACCTTAATTAAAAAAACGTAACAAACATCCGAAATAATGACACAAAGAAATCTTATCACCGAAAAACACAAATAAAAGTCGTGAAAAATCAACTTTGCGAGAATAAACGAAGTCTGTTGGAATACTACTTATTTTGGGGATTTTGATTATAATAATAGTCTGCCCTGCATCAAATACGTGTCCCACTGCTGGGCTCGGGCCTCTTCTCATGATGAGAAAGGTTAGGCCATAGTCTACCACGCTGGTCATACGGATTTCACACGACCTCGAGTACTGTTTTAGGCACTCTCAGGCATGCAGGTTTCCTCACGATGTCTTCGTTCACCGTTAGCGAGCGATAATTTAAATTTATGATAAATACACACATAGCTTCGAAAAGACGAATCTTAACGATTTATTGACAGAGGTGAGTGAATTTTAATTAAGTTTATTCAAATTAAGTGACCACCTTTCTTGTAACAAAACTTCTAAAAATAGATAACAATTATACATATATGTATACATAAATAATAATACGTACTAAATTATTTACGAAAACTATGAGATTGAATCTACAGGAAGGTTTAAAAGTCAAAATATAAATAAAAACGTCATCAATACAAATAAATAAAATTAAAAGTGTTTGTTTTTATTGTCAAAATAACAATATTTTTCAATATGGGTGTTTAATAAGTAGGTATTTACAAAAGAGAAGCCGCTTTCAACTACGCTGGTGTTGTGGGTTCGATCCCCACACGAGACAAATCTTTGTGTGATTCGCAAAGATTTGTTCTGACTCTGGGTGTGCTTGTGCGTCTGAAATGTATGTTTGTGAACACCCCCCGCGACACAGGAATTATTCCTAGTCTTCTTCTTCGTCGTGTCGATGGCTGAGTCAAATTTTATTTTAAGTCAAATTTTATTTTGAAGAAGAAGAAGAAGAAAAAGTATCAGTTATTCTAGTATCCATGCATATAGAAGCAGCGATAGCCGAGTGGGAGACCGTAGGTCTGCGAAGTTAAAGGTCTCGGGTTCAAACCCATGACCACACAACTCTGTCAATAATTCGTTAAGATTCGTCTTTTCGAAGATATGGTTGTATTTGTCATATAAATAATCGCTCGCTAATGGTGAAGGAAAACATCGTGAGGAAACCTGCATGCCTGAGAGAGCCTAATAAGTGCTCAAGGTCGTGTGAAGTCTACCAATCCGCACTTGTCCAGCGTGGTGGACTATGGCCTAACCCTTCTCTTCATGAGAAGAGGGCCCGATCCCAACAGTGAGACTTGTATTAGATACAGGACTGCTATTATTCTAGTACCCATACTACAAGCTCTGCTTAATTTGGGACTAGATGATGTTGTGTGTAAGTTGTGAGATGTTTATTTATTTATTATTTTATCTAATATAGTTATTTGCAGGATAGCTTTGCCTACATCATCAATACAAATAAATAAATTTGAACTGTCTATTTTTAATGTCAATATAACAATGTATTTTCAGTTGATATAGTTATTTACACGATACTAAAACCTAAAATACAGTTTTTAAAATGTTTGTCTTTTTGTCTGTCTGTTTGTTCCAGCTAGACCGACAAAAAATTTCTTTTCAATGTCAAATGTTCAAAAACATTTATTGATAGTCAGACTAATAAACACAAAAATAATGATTAAAAACTGATTATAATTGCCCGAGAATAGCGCTAACAAACAAACAAACTAATTTACGATCGCGGTTTCATCTGCGTGGTACGTACATCAATATAAAGTGTATTTATATATATATATAGAAGAATTTATATATATAGATATATAGATATTTTATATATTTTTTTCGGAATTTGGGGTGCATGAAAGGAGCCTCCTCGAGTGACGTACACAACGATTCCCTACGTCTGGCGAACCCTGGGCAATTCGCGAATCCACCAAAGCGAATTGGCTAATCCTTACACCACGATGGCAAGTCTAAATAAAATTAGTCTCAGCCATCGACACGACAAAGAAGAAAAAGATATTTTTTTTATACATATGTACATACTTATAATCATTAATCTATTTTCTTTTATATATAATTTTCTCTGTTTGTATGTATAAAAGGTATGCCATTTAATCTTTATTAAATCAGATAGTTAATTTTGCACCTACCATAGTTTTCTCAGCATCACCCAAAGGTTGACTGGTAGAAAATGCCAAGGGCATTAAGTCCGCATTTGCAACGTAAATTTGCATAAAGTGTAAAAATAAATAAAATAGATAAATTAGGGCTTAACAGATCTTAAATGAAACGACCTGTACATACCTTATTACCTAAACATAAAATTCACGGTTTCCAATGACGTCACGTTGCAAAAATAACCCTTCTACCTTAATTAAATTATAATACTAATTGTTGTCCTCGAGTATATCGGCGTGGATTTTCTGAAGTACAAAAACGGCCTTGTCTTGATTTTTCCATCAGGATATTCTCACAGCACGGAGTTGGAATTGTGTGCCGCTGGATGGCGATAGGCTTACCCCCAATCACATAGGAAGAGATGAAGTGTGGGTGCATCTCTGCATCACCTTTCTGGGTTATACAGGAGTGATTTTAGGTTATGTTATGTGAGTTGCTCCTCACCGTTATACCCGTGTTATAGGTTACCTACTGCTCCACTCCCATCGCCTGTTTTTGCAACTTATTAACTGCTTACTTACTTATTTTAACTGCTACGCCGCTCTTATAAATGTAAGCGGAATATTTAAAAGCTTATAAATAAATAAATATTTCACAACTCACACACAACGCCATCTAGTCCCAAAATAAGCAGAGCTTGTACTATGGGCACTAGAATAACTGATACTAATACATATATACTTTTCTTTTGCAAATACATACATATTATACATAGAAACACCCAGACTAAGACAAACCCTCATGTTCATGCACACAAAGATTTTGTCTTAAGTGGGAATCGAACCCACGACCTCGGCGTTGCAGGCAGGTACACTACCCACTCCGCCATCCGGTCGTCTTATTATAACTTAAATTAATAAAAAGGTTATCCATCAAAAAAGAATTATGCAATTCTGATCTGTACTTACCGAGATTAGCGTATTCAAACAAACAAACTATCTTTCAGCCGCGATTCTACCAACGTAGTTAATTTCAGGATAAAAATTTGATCAGATGTTACAACATAGTATGGACTATATTCATTCCGAGTTTCACTTGAATTTGTACAGTACTTTAAGAGTTAAAAGCGTTTAATTTACAAACAGATAAATATATATATTTTTTCATTTTGTCGCCAGTATCGTTAATTCGATATAAGAATGGCCCAAAATTGCAAAGTACATATTATCTTCAATATACAGAACTAGACCTGCAACAGTTTTATTTTATTGTGTTGTTTTTCATATTCAATTACGCTTATTGAGGTAATTATTATTTTGTTAATTTGCATATTAATTTCAACAAAATGTAAATAAATGCTGAGGTTAAGAGGGAATAATCAATAGCGTATTTTTAATACCAACGTACGATAGCGTTAGTTTGTGATAAATACAAATATCTACATCTATATATTATGTATACAAAACTAACTGACAGACAACGCACAGCCAAAATTACTGAATGCAAGAAATTTGGCATGTGTGTTTGTTAGGGGGCGTAGAGAAGTATAAAGAGGATTTTTAAAAATCCACTGCTAGGGGGAGAAAAAGGAGATAAACTGTAACTTTTTTTTTCTTCAATGGATATGCCTGAAACTTTGTATGTAGGTTCCTCCAGAGAAGCAAGTACTAAGAAAAAACAGGTACTAAGAAATATTTTTTGGAAATTAATCTCCTTCCTCTTTGACCGTTCGGGCGTGAATCAAATGTGGTTTACATATTAAAAATTTTAAATATGCTTAATGCGCGGTAAAAACATATTATATCGAGAACTTTTATGATAAAATTAAAAAAATACTATTGAGGGAACATATTTTATTGCATATTTCAGCCAGATAGTTATAATTTTAATAAAACAAACATGTTAGTTGTTAATAATCCTGACTAAATAGTCAGGATTATTATTTTAATTATCAATTTGTATGTAAATCAATTGATGATAAAAACAATTTTAACAAAATGGACACGAAAAACATGCAATTTAGTAGTTTAGATATGAAACGTTTTTAAAAATAGATAAAGACAATAATATTTTAGCAAGAATTACGTATGTACTAAAATTAAGCTATCGATAGTACCCTCTTAGTTCGCTTTAGTGCAATTAAATCCCAACTAATATTATAAATGCGAAAGTAACTCTGTCTGTCTGTCTGTCTGTCTGTCTGTCTGTCTGTCTGTTACGCTTTCCCGCTTAAACCTCGCGACCGATTTTGATGAAATTTGGTACAGACAATCTTTAGACCCTGAGACAGAACATAGGCTACTTTTTTTAAAAAAAAAAGGGATGAAGGGGTTGAAATAGAGGTTGAAAGTTTGTATGGGATTTCTTAATTTTAAAAGATAAAACCATGAAACTTTATATTTAAGTACTTGATAAGAAATCATTCGCTTTTGAAGTTTAAATTCCTTTTAACGAATGCTCTGCATCGCCACCGCTGCCGTCGGTCGTAGTCGCGTACATTCGCCGAAGTGTGGCGGCATCTGCGGCAGGCATCGTTGTCGGACGCATGCCATTAGACAAATTTGCGCTATAAAGAATTACATTTTTCGATCCAGTAAAATTATTTTATTGTTTCGTATAACTTTTTAAGTGTTTTTTATTAATTAAGTCCTGTAAATTAATTTTGTTCATTTTGTTCATACTTGATATTTCTTTTAGTTTATAGTTATAAGTAGGTTAGATGTGTAGGTGATCAGTTTCCTTTACTTTAAAAAAATCCGATTTGCTTTTATTTCCTTTTTTTCCTAATAGGGTATTTTTAATCTAATAGGTCGTAATAGGTAATAATATACAATAAAATACAAACTTAACTTTGCGGTTTGCTCCCGAACCGCAATGTTAAGTTTGTCGTAGGTTATAAATGACCTATGACAAACTTATATTTGCGGTTCGACTTATAAAGATAAACCGAAAGGTTTATTTTTATATAAGTCGTACTGTATAGATTTTAATTTTAAAGTATTGGTATAGGTTGTATATTTGATATTGTACGTAGTGACCGTAGGTTATTTTATAATACTGTTAGGTAGGATAAGACATTCGTATAGGTATTAGTTTATAGGGATTTTGCTTATTTATTGAGTTTAGATTAGTTATTATCAGAAATAGGTTTATTTAGGTAGGTAGGAATTTTATTTTCTGTTATTGAGTTTTTTTATTGATGTACCTACCACACAGATGAAATCGCGGGAGATAGTTTGTTTGTTTGAAAGCACTAAGTTTAAAAACAACTGGGTGAATTTTGATATTTAACATTACGCTAAACTCTACGGGCTGTCTCGGACGAACGTGTCGCAATTTCTATTATTTCGAAATTTGAAGTAGTTTCGAAGTAGGTACATGAGTTGTACCTATTTGTCTGTTTTGATTTGTTTGAATATTATTTTCCTTGAGTTTTTGTCGTATATTTGTTTTGGTCGGTTTGGTAATAGATAGGTAAGTAAGTGCATAGTTGTACCTACTATTGTTATATTGACATTGTTACCTTTAGCATTTTTTGTTCATAAAACGACATCCACGCGGACGAAGTCGCGGGTAACAGCTAGTAATTTATATATTGCAATTAAATTAGATTACAATAGTTGTACATATCTTTAGAAAAACCACTGAAGATATAATATATATATGTGGCAAAGTGAAATTTATATAGTTATTCAGTAAATTGAAGCGAATCAGTGTTTAAACTATTTAAATAAAAGATTCATTAGGAAAATAGACAAACGCGTGTATGTTTATTTGTGGCAACCTAAAGACCCAACGTCTTTAGGTTGCCACAAATAAACATACACAGGCTGATAAACACATAACCCTTCCTTAATTCCTAGTGGGATAAAAAGCCAGGCTCATAAGTGATTCTTTCCAGAGGATACAACGTCTAAGTTTCATAGGCTGATAAAGTAATAACCCCCTTTTTCGCCGCGAAGTCGGGTAAAAACCAGGTCTTTAGTTGAATTAACTATTACCAAAAATGGATCCTGCGCCAATTTTAGAAGCGGCCACGTTGAGATATCAAAAGCCAATGAATGATGTGATAGACCTGGGTGACTCTGCCGTTCAGCTGTTCTATAAGGATGCCACGGTGCTCGTGACGGGGGGCACTGGGTTCATAGGGAAGCAGCTTATTGAGAAACTGATCAGGTAAGCTATTATTATTATTATTATTTATTTATTCATAACAATTTTTAAATTGTGTGGAATATTTAAAACATTAAAACATTTAAGAATATAATATCATGCAACTTAATTAAAAACAATCAATAAAATCTCTACTATTATGATACAAAATAAATTCAATTGAATTACAACAATAAAATTATAACATTATATTATGTCAAATGTGAAAAAAAATAAAAAGGAAAAATTTGATAGAAACAGATAAAATTCAACTTAACAACTAAAAACAAATTTAGTAAACAATCAAAAATATAAAAAATAAAACATGCGCCTAAATGAAAGCAATTATTAATCTAAAGTATTATTGACTATTCAATTGATGACATTTAAATGTCATCAATTGAATAGTAACAGCCTTCCAGTATTTATATTATTATCTATTTTACAAATTAGCTTCTAACCGCGGTTTCGCCCGAGTGATTTTTGCCGTGAAGGCGTAATAGATAGGCAGACATAGACGGACGGCAAGACAGACAAACTGACCGACGGTTAATCAGACAGATTGAAACACTTAGCCAGATGGATAGATGTACGTAGTGAAATATTGTCATTTTGTGAAAACTTGGATAAAGTTTAACTGTTGTTATTAATTGTACAGTTTGTGTCGTGTGTAATTGTTTTTATTGTTTGTATTTTCTCCTTTTTGATTATTTTATGTGTGTGTTTTTTTTCTTCTCTTCTATGTATAACGTCTTGGTCTTAAACTGTAATGTTGTACATATGTTTAAGAAAATAAATAAATAAATAAATAGACACATGGTTCGACAGACAGACAGTTTTACTTTATATAAAATATAATTAAACCTTAATTGTCGATCGATGTCGATATTTATCGATTTCGATCATCGTCGTTCGGCTCAACACTACTGATCGATGTCGATTGAACGTCGATAAATCACCGTAATCTGGTGATGTACGTGTACGTCTGTCGCTGACCATTGGACATCGATCCGTTGGTCGCAAATCGACGCTTAAACCGTCCCTTCGACTATGAAAAACAAAATAGGGATTCAATTTGACTTACACGGAAATGAATAGATATAATTAAAGTTGTTTAATATTTTTGGGTGTAGGGACACAGTGCAACCGGCGCATTTATGTATTTAAGTGGATCCTTAAGTTTAGCCGCCCGGTTTGCCAGTCGCCTTACCGTATCGAGATAGGTCGTAGTTAAGTTAGAATAATGTAGTCAATTAGTTTATTATATAATATTTACTCTGGTACCAGTTAATTTAAACATTTAGTATAGTGACCTATCGTTTCTGTTAATTCAACATATCAATTCTACTCAACAATAATCCAACCCCACATTGGTCACAAAATAATCTCGGAATCTTTTCAGGCTGGAAAGAGACAATTTTTTCTGAGCTGGAAGATTAATAGTTATTTGTGCCAGTGCCGTATTTACCTTAGACGGGGCCCCAAGCAACCACTGATTTTCGGGGTCTTCGTTCTAATATAACCACCCCCTCCTATTTTTTAAAATAGAAAAACAGCTGTTCAGACGAAGATACTAACACGAGCGATAGAAGCGCCAACTTCGCGCGCGAAATACAGTTTCGAACTAATTTTAAATCATTTGAAGGCAATGAATAATTGAAAATGTCAATATCATTTCATATTATTTTATTTAAAAAAAAAAAACAATATTTTATTAATTTTGTAAAGATGTTTAAAAAAATTCAGTTTTTGGGGCCCCTGTCCAAGCAATTGCTTCCTATGCTTCCTGGTAAATCCGCCACTGATTTGTGCAACTAGAGAGCAAAGTTCGTTTTTTCTTCGAGTGCTTATTTTGAGTTCCGAATTAGTGATTGATTCTTTTTTTGAATCTTGGGCGTATTGAGGGACTCAAAAGCACGAAATGTAAATAACTTTGATCTCGTGGCGCACATACAACTTTTCACCCCCCAGCTCGAAAATGCGAACTGTGAGCAAAACTCAACTTTGCTTGGAGCGAGAGCAAAACTTCAAGCATTATCGAGTTCACTCAAAGCAAAATTGCGTTTTGCTCACAGTTTAAATTTTAAAAAAACGACTTTTCAAACTGCTGAGGTAAAAAAGATATTAAAATTTTTAATTTCCAGATCATGTGCAATAAAGAAAATGTATGTTTTAATGAGATCGAGAAAGGGAAGGACGATGCAGGAAAGATTGGAGTACCTGCAGAAAGATCCCGTAAGTCCTAGAAAATAATATAACATACGTAACATAACACGCCAATGTTACCCAGAAGGTAATAATGGAAGAGGTATACAACACCCACACTTCACAGGTTATGTTTAGGTCCCATGGGATAAAATAATATAACATACGTAACATAACACGCCAATGTTACCCAGAAGGTAATAATGGAAGAGGTATACAACACCCACACTTCACAGGTTATGTTTAGGTCCCATGGGATAAGGGGTGAGCCTATTGTCATCCACCAGGCACAAGTCCAACTCCGTGCTGCTATTGTGAATTACCTGACAAAAAGATCACAAAAAACACTTTGCCCGACCCAGTTCGAACCTGAGACCGCGCAGTGAGAGGCGCGAGTGAGCGATTCTATACTTCAGACAACGAAACGAGATAATTTTCATGATTTACAATTATAAACCCAATTCACAGGCCATAAAGTTTAATTTCTATTGCAATTGAGATTGTTTAGGACATTTTTAACAGTTTTTATTATACGAAAATCAACTTAAATGACGAAACTATAGAATTTATATTCGTGTTATTTGTAATAACATAAATTTATCTTGTTTCGTAGGCTTTAGTATAGAATATAATACTTTCAGAGGAAATAATCTATACCTATTCATACACACGTCCAAAAATTTAGCGGTAAAGACCACCGCTAAATGCAAAAATCGCTGTCAGTATCAATTATCTTTTCTACTACTACCTGTAACAAATTAACTGCAAAGTTTTCACGGGTTGGCCGGTATAGGTAAACAAATAAAAATATGTTCCAAGCAAAAAGTTAATATTTCAATCTTAATTTTTTGAAAAATATCTAGATTGAAAATTATCTATCATTTTTTTTCTATTTTTAAAGAAAGAAATTAAGAAATCAAATAATTTATTTACATGGGCTCAGAGGGGTGCTTAAACACGTCATAACAAACTTAACAATCCAAAAAAAAATAATTAAACTTAACTAATTTAATAATAATACTTATTGCAATAAAATTATTTGACACCGGAGCTTAGATTGACTTTAATTCAACTAAAAAATTAAAATTAAAATCAATTCAAGTACCAGCTTCGATGGTGGTGGGAGCTAGTGAGAAACTCATGGGCACCATCTTTTCAAATAATTCATACAATACTAAGAAACAGTTGAAAAAGATATGGGACCGGCAGGATTTGAACCTGCGACCTTATCCCATCCCTTTCCCATATCTTTATCAACTGTTTCTTAGTATAATTTGCTAAGCATAGCTAAATGCTATAAAAATATTCAGAAATTCATACAATATTTATTTGTTTTTTGACAATAATTATATGTGTAAGTTAAAACAATTTAAACACACACATAGAACTCGTTGCTTTGGGAGATTCATTAAACGATATTATTACACCATTTGATCATGTGAAGTAGTTTACTTATTTATGTATCGTGGTACAAGAAACAAATATAGTATTATAATCAAGAACAATTACCGTTGAATCGGAAAAAAAACACACACCCTGTACCTATTATTACACCATTTGATTGTGTGAAGTAATTTATTTATTTATATAATAAATAAATAGAATTATAATTAAGAGCAATTACCGTAATATACTACATAATTAACACTGTCGCCAATGAAGTTTTTAATATTTAAATTACACTCGACGGTTTAATGAATTTTTAGTTTTTACAAATAATTAAATAAATTAAAATAATATTTTTAAACTAAATTACAGAAATACCTAACTATGTACAAAAAGAAAAGAAAATGTAAAAATAATAATTATAATTTAGGCGTCAAAAAATACCTCCACATCTATGTCGTGCCTAGAAGACTGACAGCATAGCCTCGTTGGATGGCAATGCTGATCCTTTGACCAAGGTAGACCCAGCCTTCTGGTCATTTAAAGAGTCCACTAAACGTATGGTTATTTCTGCAAAAAGTGAACGAGCGCGAGGTCCCCACGGACCCAGCGTCTCGACCCCAAACGGCTCAAATACATAATTCCCAACAAGATTATTGTATTTGCGCCGCTTGAGAGTTTCTTAGTTGTACAGAAACATATTACAATTGTAATAATTTGAGCAATTATATATTTGTATTTGTTTTCGTTTATATACATTTTTAAAATATAGTCTTATTAATATATTACATACGGAAACTTAAGGCAAGCGCTCGTTTTAACAAAACACTTGTATTTTCGTTATGTTCCAACTTCAAGTGATCTATTGTATAGATACAATCAAAAATCTAGGCGATAGTGAAGATGAGACGAACTTTTAAACTTTCGCGTTGCATATTCCTGCGATCAACGATGCGAATCCTGCGAACTCTCATAAACCGGACTCGATTAGTGTAGTGTGTGGCGGCGGTACATTGAAAAATTAAAAAACAAACAAAAGAGAGGGTGGTTTTCAAAAAAATCATCAACCTCATGAACGGAGCCGGGGCGCTTCTGAATCAGTCTGCTCGCGACCATGATAAAGTGCAACCTTGTCGAAACGTCCAGCACCGAAAGGTAAAAATTTATCGCGTTAATTCCCGTTCAAATCATATCTGTAAATGATTTGTGAAGTTTAGAATTTATAATAAGTTATCACATTGGTTTCATATAATGTTTAAGTTAACAGAGTTTATTTTTTTTGTAAACAAAATTAGTCTAGCTAAAATATTACCTAATACAAAGCGAAAGGATCAGTCTCTATCACATAGGAATGAAACATAACAGGTGAAATGTGGTAGTTATATTCGTCTGCCACATTTATTTAAGAAAAAAAATAATTATTAAAAAAACAAAAAACCCGACTGCTTAAAAAAAAGAACTGAAAAGATAAAAACAAGTATAGCATGATTGATTATCTACATTCACAACATTAACATTAAATACTTTGTTACCACTATACAATTTCGTTTGTCACCGCCTGCAACATCATAAAGAATTTAGTTTGACATATTTCATTTGTTGTTAATGAATTAATGTTAATTTAATGTTGTGAATGTAGATAAGGCTATACTTGTTTTTATCTTTTCAGTTCTTTTTTTTAAGCAGTCGGGTTTTTGTTTTTTTAATAATTATTTTTTATTTCACTCTTTTTAGTTCTTTTAACCAACATGTTTTTTTTTATATGTATTAATTTGTAGAAATCATATTTCTTTGAGATTAATGAGCCTTTATCGTGAGTTAAACTATTAAATACAAAAACAATTATTCAAATTCGACCGGCAGTTTCCAAGATTAGCGTGAGCGAACATACAAACTAACTTCCACCCACTTCGGGCGCGCGAGCGTGCCGATATATAAATTGGTAAATTGTGTTTAATCAGTAATATAAATGTGATAAGAAGTATATATTTTTGAAATGGTCTTTTCATGGCCTTTTATTTTTGATACCCATATTACTATGAGGAAAAGAAAATCCATACCTCCCACCCCTTTTTTTTTTTCATTTGCCGGCGCCATTTTGAAAATTTATATAGCCTATGTCACTATCACTGTTTCGACGAATTCAACGACACCTCATTTGTCAAAATCCGTTTAGCCGTTTAGGCTGTAGGGCGTGACAAAGAAATAGACATATAAACATACATACATACATACATACATACATACATACATATCGTCCCCGTAGAGCGAAAATTAACTAACCAACACCTGGTGACTTTTGAGATACAGTTGTTTAAAGTTTAAAAAAAAAGAAAAAATTATAGCTTTTGAAATGGATACATAATCAAAATGTTTTGACTGATTTTAAACAGGGTTTATAATTTATTTTGTATCAGTTTTCACTGGTTTGAGATAACGCCTCTAGATAATTAGTAAATTAGTTGAATTCAAGTTAGTTAATTTTTGCCCTAAAAATTAAGATGCAAGGGGTAACTTAACTGTCTTTAGTGAATTGTTACTGAAATATGCTCTAGAAATCGAATAATTAAGGTCAGTTAGGTATTTATAACTTCAGATATAGTGTAAAATTATCTATTTAATTGATTTGATTTAACATGAAAAATATGTAACTGTTCCTTTTGCTTCTAATAATTAACCTTATGAGGTCAGAACGAACCGTAAATAAAACAAAAAATAGAATCAAAACGTGTATTCATTACTAAAAGTTGCAAATTAAAAATAAAACTTAAGTTTCCTTCCAATTAAAAAAATTATAGAAAAATAAAAAACAACCGCTGGTTGAGATGAAGAATAAAAATTTAAATAATTACAAAAGAATATTCTCGTCAAACACTTCGTTCTCCATTTCAGGCCCACCAACTCTGTCAACTGCCGTTTTATTTGTAGGAAGTGAATGATACCATGAGTGCAGCTCATGGGGAATTATACCTTTAGTGCATAGGCTTATGAGGTCTTTCTTTTTTGCTTCTGATATGGGAAGGGCACTTGAATAAACCTTAGGAATAGTGAATTCTTTTAAATGTGTTACTAGGATCTCTCTGTTACCTCCATCAGAGTTAGTATAAAGTTCTTGAGTAGTTTTATTTCTTTTCCTAGTACGTACCGGTAAATCTTCTTGCCTCAGAGCATCCAGTTCCAAATAAGGTCCTTCATGGGAGTACCGAAACTGTATAATACCAGGAAGCTTCCTGTCAAATCTCAGACATTTAATTTTCAACCACATCACCTTATCGCCGTTCTTATCTTTATTTATATTTTTGATGAAAGCCTCATTAATTGCTCTTACGTCAAGCATGTCTTGATAATGTAGTTCTTGAATGTTATATGGTGGTGCTGAACTCCTCTGCCGCTTAGATCTAGCTCGCATCATTATAGACTTCCAATCAATCATTGAGTAAACTGCTGAATGGCGCTGTTCTTTTTAAATTGCGCTGTCCATGTAAGTATGTCCGCTTTCTAAATATTTTTGTTCAAACACCTCCAAGGAGTTATCTGACCGTTGAATCAAATGAAGCAAATATGCCGCTATAAATTGGTTGCGGTTTTGACCTGCACACGTATCACTATACATTGTAATTTCCTTGACAGTACTGGGGATTTGTGTTACCCACCAATATATATTCCTTGACAGTACTGGGTAACACAAATCCCCAGTACTGTCAAGGAAATTACAATGTATAGTGATACGTGTGCAGGTCAAAACCGCAACCAATTTATAGCGGCATATTTGCTTCATTTGATTCAACGGTCAGATAACTCCTTGGAGGTGTTTGAACAAAAATATTTAGAAAGCGGACATACTTACATGGACAGCGCAATTTAAAAAGAACAGCGCCATTCAGCAGTTTACTCAATGATTGATTGGAAGTCTATAATGATGCGAGCTAGATCTAAGCGGCAGAGGAGTTCAGCACCACCATATAACATTCAAGAACTACATTATCAAGACATGCTTGACGTAAGAGCAATTAATGAGGCTTTCATCAAAAATATAAATAAAGATAAGAACGGCGATAAGGTGATGTGGTTGAAAATTAAATGTCTGAGATTTCACAGGAAGCTTCCTGGTATTATACAGTTTCGGTACTCCCATGAAGGACCTTATTTGGAACTGGATGCTCTGAGGCAAGAAGATTTACCGGTACGTACTAGGAAAAGAAATAAAACTACTCAAGAACTTTATACTAACTCTGATGGAGGTAACAGAGAGATCCTAGTAACACATTTATAAGAATTCACTATTCCTAAGGTTTATTCAAGTGCCCTTCCCATATCAGAAGCAAAAAAGAAAGACCTCATAAGCCTATGCACTAAAGGTATAATTCCCCATGAGCTGCACTCATGGTATCATTCACTTCCTACAAATAAAACGGCAGTTGACAGAGTTGGTGGGCCTGAAATGGAGAACGAAGTGTTTGACGAGAATATTCTTTTGTAATTATTTAAATTTTTATTCCTCATCTCAACCAGCGGTTGTTTTTTATTTTTCTATAATTTTTTTAATTGGAAGGAAACTTAAGTTTTATTTTTAATTTGCAACTTTTAGTAATGAATACACGTTTTGATTCTATTTTTTGTTTTATTTACGGTTCGTTCTGACCTCATAAGGTTAATTATTAGAAGCAAAAGGAACAGTTACATATTTTTCATGTTAAATCAAATCAATTAAATAGATAATTTTACACTATATCTGAAGTTACAAATATATCTTCCACGATCCATTATAAATAGTATCTTACATAAAATGGTATCGTTAACTGCTTGACTGTATTATTGAAAATGCTCATAAATCATATTGCATTATTACAATTTATTTTGCCATTTAAAAGAATCAGCATCTGTCTAATATTCTATCTATCTATCTATTAAAGCTGATAATTTTATTGAGTCATCTATTAACATCCCTAATCTGTTTGCCGATACTCCTTTGTGTGTAATAGATTATTACCTATCGTATCGTTATAAACCACACTTATCAATATTACTTAATACACCAAAACAAAATCCAAAACACGTGCGTTCTCGTAAAACGACGAAGTATGATTCGCGAGCGGTGCGCGGGGCGTTCAGTGCGGCGCGGCGCGGGCGCGGGTACTTCATTCAAAGCAACAACTACCTACTCAAGTCGCATAAATTACTCAATTTTAAAACATTTGTTCCTACTGATGTAAATTATAAATAATCAAAAAATTTTGGTGAGGCTCAATTAATTAAATTGTGAATGTAATTTAGAGTAATAATTCACTAAATGATAATAATTATTTTGTAACTATGGAAAACAATGCCAAAATAATCAAATATGTATTGTTATAGTCATTAAAGCGACTTAGTTAGTTTTCGCTCAACTGATGTTATGCTTATTTACTCATTATAATAACTTAGTGAATTTTCGAATTGGATAAAGACGCGTTTTAACCGAAATAATTAAGAGTAAAATTAACTAAGTGAGCTTAAAGTGTAGTTTTTGTTAGTCGTAGTTAGTGTAATATTCACTAAAATATTTTTGTCAATATTTCCCTCATAAACGTTGTAAAATATTTGATTTTGATGACTTTTGACTCATGTTAATTTTGTGATTTTAATAGATAGGATAACGGCGGTTGCATAGAAAAATTAGGAAAAAATCAGTGAATAGCATGACATCAATAACTCATTTTACCTAAAAGTGTGGCTTAGTTAATTTTCGCTCTACGGGGACGATATATACATACATACATACATATATACGCTCGAAAAACATAACCCTCCTTCTGACGCAGTCGGGTAAAAAAAAACGTTACGTTGTTATGTTATAGTCGGTTTAGACGTGGTATATATATAATTATTACTTACTTATTTCAGATGAATTGTAGATGTATTTACTAACCTCTCCTTGTGACCTTCTAGGTATTCGAGTTACTCCGGACAAAAAAGCCACAGTTCGCTGACGTAATTGAACCAGTGGAAGGTGACGTCACAGAAATTAGATTCGGACTCTGCGATAAAACTTGGGCAAAACTGTGTGACGAGGTTTGTAGTTTACTATTCTTAAATATTTTTTTGCTTATTGTTATGTTGGTACTGCTACCACATGATTAAATAACGTGCAGATTCTAAACTTCTAAAAAATGAACACCATTCAGCCTTGGATGCATATGCTGCTAGATTCGAAATTTCTGAACTCTTTTTATGCCAGCGTCATATATACCATAGCTAGACGACCCTTACTTGGTTTTAGCGCCATCTATGCGATAAGTGATAAGTCACTTAGTCAGGTTCGAGTCCTACTGGATTCTTAAGTTTTCAACCTTAATATTATATATAATAATATAGCTATAATTTGCTTTAAAATATTACAAATGAACACAATGTTTACATATTTTTGTACACAGCAACTTGCCACAGAAAGATAAATTATAATAACGTAATAATACAATATTTGGGGATAAGTCATACTAATGTGTCAACCAACCTCCTTAGACGTAGATTCATGTTCCGAAATGTAAATTACTGTCACCAACGAAATTTAATTTTTATGACAATATCATAATGTTCAATTTAGTACCTATGCACCTGTAGGGGTATGTCTCTACTATTGTAAGTAGGAAACGATACGCACCTATCTTATTATTTATAACTACTGTGTCCAAACTATTGAACTAGTGGCCGCCGTGACCGAAATCGGTCGAGGAAGTATTATTATAATATATTTTACGTTCCAATTTATATCCTTTAATTCCAAAGTTTTACTAATAATAAACTAAAAATTAACCCTAGCGATCCGTCGGACCAGTGCACAGCAACTGGCCGGTTCGCCTTGCATACCACACGCTTACACACACATGTAGGAACACAACAACACATACATTTCAATACACATGTTCGTGTTCCCACACACCGAATTGTATGACTTTTAGAGGACTTTCAGTTCGAAATTATCTGTAAAATGTTTCTTTTTATTTCAGGTGAATGTAATATTTCACGTGGCAGCGACGGTTCGGTTCGACGAGCCTCTACGGGTAGCCACATTGACTAATGTACGTGGTACTAGAGAAGCCTTAGCTTTGGCCAAGCAATGCTCAAATATCAAGTGAGAAAACATCCTTATTTTATACTAGTGCCGTCCACCCACCCTGTTCATCGATAAACTATATTATAATTATACCATTTAATTATATTACTATTAATGGACGTTAATATTACTGGCATCTTAATTTATCTTTATCACAATTTTTATAAATAAAGTAAACAAACAACACGCCCAGAAAGGTGCGGCAGAGGTGTACAACACCCATATTTCATCTGTTATGCTTAGGTCCCATGGGATAGGGGGTGAACCTATCGCCATCCACTGGATGTAATGCCAACTCCGTGCTGCTATTGTGAATTTCCTGACGGAAAGTTCATAAATAATACTTTGTCCAACCCTTGCGCTTACCACTATACTATCAAAGTTGATCTGAAAAAGAGTAGTGCAGTAAAGTTGGAGACTATTGGGTAGAAACAAACAAACAAATAAATCTTCTTTCTAAATAATATTAATTATTTAAGTCACTTATTATCTTATGTTCGTTTTTCAGGAGTTTCGTATACGTATCGACAGCATACACTCACGCCACTAAAGAGCGAGCGGGTAAAGCAGTGTTGGAGAAGTTTTACCCAAGTCCTATAGCCCCTAAGGCTTTGATTAAACTTGCTGAAGAAATGGATGAACTTAGACTAAATAGCATCACAAATGGGTAAGCAGTTCCTGATCGCTTGGCGGAACTTAACACCAGACCTTCTGATGGTTAGTGCCAGGTCGTCTGCGTATGCAACGTCCTGCAAAAAGTGTTGCATTTTTCTGTAAAGAATGCCTAATATCTGCCCGTAGACAGGAAGTTGGCGATACTTTGGAAGTCGCGTTAAGCCATTGGTCTTGTGCCTGATATCTCTCTGGTCGTGTCGGTCGCTGACCCAACGGGCTATGAGAGTGAGGGAATAGAGGGTGCTCTTGTATTACGCGCAGACGTTTGAACACTGTTATATGTCCCGCGATGTTTGCTGTTTCCGTTGCGACGGGCCGCCGTAGTTGGTATTCGGCTATTTGGACATTAAGGCGGCGAATACAGGCCATAAACATCCTTAATCTGCAAAAGATTAAAGATTCATTTAAGGGGTACGGCATCATATCGCCGGCTACCGATCAACCAATTTATATCTAGAATAAGACGGTCTCGCGTTGTAAAGGCTTCCCATGCAATGCGAGACCAGCTCATACCGGGAATGTATGGGTACGATAGGTAGCCATCAGTACTTAGCTGGCCACTTATCGCCTCTTCTAATCTTGAACTCTTAATGATTTGGTCTCGTTCCAAAGAGATTAGATTGAAGGGCCCAAAACATGAAATCGTGGACTATACCACGATTTCGTCGAATCTATTGAACCAATCTTAATGACAATTGTTGTGGAGATAGATCAAGACCCCAAGAACAATATTAGCTACTTTTATCCCACGTGTCCCGCGGGGGGGGGAGCTGCGTGCATAAGCTAGTTTATTTATAAATATGTTGTAATAATGTAGTCACATTTTTTTTTCAGCTTGATCGAAGGATGGCCAAACACCTATACATTTACCAAAGCAGTAGCGGAGGAACTGGTCAAAGAATCTGAGGACTTGCCTGTATGTGTTGTGCGACCTTCCATAGGTAAAATCTTTACTAATATTATACAATATTATAAGCTTCCTATTTAATTTATATAAGTATATAGCATTTAGCCATGCTTAGCAATCTAATACTAAGAATAGTGATTTTTTTTTTGAGTTTATGCGGGATTTGAACCCGTGACAATAGGATCTAGCCAGATCGCTTTACTACTCCGCCATCCAAACCAGCTGCAAATCCACGAATCTTTTGACTGTATGCGTCGTCTTTACGGACGCCTCGCGTCATCTATTGTACCTACTTATTAGTAGGTAGCAACCAAACATATAGATATAACCTGATTTTTTTTTCGAATGTTTCTTAGTAGCTTTCGTTATTTATATGAAAAGATGAATAAACATAGTTGTTGATATTCTTGTTTTAGTGATCGCTGCTCACTGTGAACCGTCACCAGGATGGTTGTCAGGTTTAGCGGGACCTAGTGGAGTGAGTATTTAGATAATTTTCTTTATTTTTTTTTTATTTTCTTTATTTATAAGTCGGTTCCATTTCCTTCGTTTTTTAAAGAAAATGCGTAAAAGGTTGTAAATTTTAATTTAAGTTTGTTTTAACGAAATAAATAAAAACTATGTTTACTTTCAGATATTTATGGGTATATTCTTAGCCATAGTCCACGTATTCAGGGTAAACAAGTACATGAGACTAGCAATGGCTCCAGTAGATTTTGTAAACAACGCTGTTATCGCTGCTGGATGGGACACGGCTCAAAGAAGAAAAAATATGAGTGAAGTTCCTGTGTATACTGTCTGCGATTTGGACTGCGATTTCACATGGTGTAAGTAACACCTTAATCATTATCCGAGCCTTTTTCCCAATTATATTGAGGTTATCTTCTAGTCTTTCGGATTTAGCTGAATATTTAGTATTTTACAAAAAACAATATGCTCTTATGGGAAGAGGGAATTTCTTTAATGTACAAATTCTTTATTTTGTGAACAAATTTGAAATGTAAAATATGAATATGATTGTATGTCTTGGGGAAACTTTAACTACAAAATGATGCTAGGATTTTCGCTAAAATGTCTTCTAATCGTGAAAAAATTGATTGACTTATTAGAAGCGTATTTTGTCAATAATCGAAATGCGGGAGCTGCATTAGTGTGGTACCGCAATAAGTATCCGTTGCGGCATGTGCCAACAAGAAAGGTTATTACAAATCTTTTGAAAAACCTGGAATTGCAGGGTTCTTTCAAAATACGCTTCTAATAAGTCAATTTTTTCACGATTAGAAGACATTTTAGCGAAAATCCTTAATTAATAACTCATACGAAGTTTCTCAGCTGAAACTAAGTATAACACACAGATTTTCGAATCAAATTCGAAATTTGAGGGTAAAAATTCTTTTTATTTACTTTACAGTCAATTCTACCCACTTCCAGGCCATAACAAAAAGTTAGACCATCGTAGAAATTCGTTTCTGTTGCCGAAATGTATGGGAAACGTTTTTGGCGATTTCTGTCTTTTCTAGTACTGAAAGCTAAAATGGTCCCCATAGAGTTTTTTGATCCCCACATGAAATAGAATCGATTGGCATAAAAAAAAAAATTTGAACTTTTTGCATTTTTTTTGCTAACTGTAAGTTTTTTACAAAATCTGTGAATGCAGTTCAAAATGTCCCAAAAAGTTAGGGAAGGTCTTTTAAGAACGTTTTGCTGTAACTGCAACGGTTAAGGTACTTGCCCTTACTGCCCCGTTTCAAAAATACACCCTGTATGTGCATAAAAGTAGAGTTAGCAAAAGGTGTAACTACTAACTACACATTAACAAATTTTTAAAGTTATTTATTTATCAAAATTATAATTATTACATAAATTGTAAAAAAATAAAGTGTTCAGCAACCTTTGTTACTAATTGGACTTGTTTAATATGGTGACGCTTCCTATCTTAAGCTCGTTCATAAAAATGCTTCAAAAACGATCATACGTAAGTTATCCAGATAGAAAATATTTCATTACTCATATTATATTTCAGATAATATAAACAGGTCAATGTTTGCAGAGATGAAATGCTTATGCTCTCCGAAGTCAATATGGATGTGCGGTACCATTGGAACAAATAACAAATATCTGTATTCAGTTCTGAGCTGGCTCTTGCACTATATACCAGCCTTTTTCCTGAATATCTTCTGTAAAAAGCCTAAAGGGATTAATTCGTGAGTAAAACTTTTTTTTTTACTTTATTCTTTATACTTGTTATGTTTAGTGGGTTAGAGTTCGCTATTATAGGGGTTATTGTTAGATGTCTCCGAACTGCCTCGATGGTCTAGTGGTTAGCGTATGCGCCTCTTACTGCGAGCTCTCAGGTTCGATTCCCGGGTCGGGCAAAGTGTTATTTGTGATCTTACCGTCACGAAATCCACAGTGCCCGGTGGATGGCGATAGGCTCAGCCCCGATCCCATGGGACCTAAACGTATCAGATGAAATGTTGGTTGGTTGTATACCTACGTCATACCCTTATGGGTAATATAGGCGTGATGTCGTGTTATGTCTTCGAAATGGCGGGGGCACGCTTAGCGGACATTTTTAAAAACTCTTCGTTTCAAAATGGCCGCGCTATCTCGATGCAAGTTACCAAATCATTGTATAGAATACTCTTGATTAATTAAATCTTGTGATTAATTAACTAATTCGTAAGGGGATAAACTTTACCAAACATTCTGAACAATCATTATATAATCTGTCTATGAATTGTTATTTTTCAGGTTTATAGAAGTTTACAAAAAAGTGGACAAGTTTAACGAGCTCTATTACTACTTCTTGTCGCAATATTTTGACATGAAGAACGAAAACCTGAACGCCATGATAAATAGAATGAGCAAAGCTGACAAAATTATATTTAACTGTGATTTCAAAACTATTAATTTGAAAGAATATATCAAATTTTGGGGTATAGGAATAAGAAAGTATATAATCAAAGATGGACTTCAAGGCACGGCAGCAGCATATAGAAAACAGAAGCTTTTTTTCATTGCCAATTATATCTTGATGCTCGTATATGGTTATGTACTATGGACGATATTGTGTGTTATTTTTAATATTGTGTGGTTTTAAGTTTGTTTCAATATATTTCTGGTCTGTGATATTGGTTTTTTTATTTTATTCAATTGCCTACTGGTTTTTAAATGCAAACCTTTGTTAAGAAGTACGGATTTTTTGTTCCATTTTCAAGTTAGACAAGGGACATGAATACGTCTATCTCTTCTGCTCTCATACGTGCCTCATGCACAAGTGCGTTCACTGTCGATCGTAAAAAGTTTGCCTTCGGAACGCCATAACAAACTGTGCCTCTATAGACACTTATAAACTCAATGACCACACAGCCTTAAGCCGGCTTATTTGTTGTCAGCCGATACTCCTTCACCACAAGTTGACTTGCTACCGCCAGACCAAACACAACCACTACCACGGGTTACCCCATTTAAAACAACGCGTTCAGGTAGAAAAGTTCATTTCCCCGATTATTATCGCCCTTAAGGTCTCGGGAGGGGAGTAATGTAGAGGAACAGGATATGATGTTCCTCCACCACAAAGGGAGGATCCTCCGACCAGGCTCGGTGGTATTGCCTGGCGGACAGCTGTCCAACGGTAGTGTATTGGAAGTGGTATATATAGTCACTTGCTGTGAACAATTCGATATCGCGATTCAGCACTCGCTGTCACGTGACATTTATTATGTGCGGATACCGCCACACCAACAAGCAAATGGCTACACAATTGACATGCTTCAAGTCGTTTTGTCTCGACAAGATTTACATGAAAATGTTTTTTGGTGGGATAATATTGACTCGAAACAGTCCAACAGAAACGACGCGTCAACAGTAGATACTTAGGCACCTTTTATATTTTTTGAAGTAAGCTAGCGCACTGATCTATTCTGCATAAGCTGCTATTATGTTTAAAATAAGAAAAACTGATCAAGTGTGTGTCGGGCCACGTGCTTTAAGGTTCCATAATATTTACAACAAAATTGCACTTAAAAAGGATTTACTATCTGTCTTAAGCCAAGTAACATCTTAATACTCATGATAATTTTAAATGATTTTGTTTTATGCACGGGATAATTTAAGTAAATTCATTTAACAATTTGGCCCCTTTTACTCTTGAACTAACACAGTTATACTTTGTCCATTTCTTTATTTTCTTTTTGACAGATTACATTTAGGGATGCCGTCACACTTTACTGATTCGATTTGAAATCATAATCGATGTTGTCTAAGAAGAACTTTCAATCGATTAATTACATCGAAATGATTTTAGTTTATTATTAATTATTCGTTTATTTGTAGTTTTTATTAAATGAAATAAATATACAAAATAATAATATAATAATAATGTCACATACTTAGTCTATGACGGTTTCCTAGTTACCTTTGTTTACATTTTCATTTTTAATTCCAAGATTCCGACTTAATTTCTTGCAAATAATTATTCATGGAATCATGATACTATTATTATATTCTTTTTTTTAATAAAAATATAGACAATACACAAAAAAAGTCAAATTATTCTTTTTCTTATTGATCGATTTATTTCATTTCACGATTTGATTTATAGTCTGTGGTTGTTTGTTACAAACAGTGAACTGCCCTAAAAAGTGCCGCTTGTCAATTAAGTACATTATTATTGTAGTACATTAATCTGACAAAAAAACGGTAATTCATAGGCGTGATCTGTCAAAAAGAAAATAAAGGAATGGACAAAGTATAACTGTCACTATAGGTTTCCTTTAAAGTTCAATATATTATTATGTACAGTGGGCCAAGCAATTAGGTATGCAGGGCAAAAACTTCTACGCCATTGTGAAAACTGACTGCAATAGTTATGCATGTGTGAACTACATATTTAATAAGTGTCGTATACCTAGTTATCTTTATTTACAGAGAAATATACATATAGTATCTCAAATTAAATTAGCCTAATAACTTAATCTAAACTTAATAAGTCACTGTCAGAAGGTCTCCTTCCCAAAATGCTGGCAGCATTACCGCGTTGTATTGCGATACCTAGTCGCTGGCCGAAATATAATCCAGCATTTCGAGAACGTGTTGCCTCAGTAAGACGTGCTGACAAATCTTAACCTACTTTTTAGATATTTATGTAACTCACTTATCCATGATTGGTGTAGTAAGTCTTTACAATGACTTAGAAGTTTTTGCCCTGCATACCTAACTTATTGGCCCACTGTACAACCACTATGATTTTTTCTAGCATTTTCGAGTCAACAGTTAGCTTTTAGAGAGGGGACGACCTTCTCGTGCAAAGAATTGTCTCCAAGTAAAATTAACGGGTATCTATATCAATCGTCTTTGCAACGTCTTGTTGTTTTTATTTAACTATACCTGCAACGATTCGGGCTTGATGATGATTTTGTGACGCTGCATGGGAGGAAACGCAGCCGAAGCTCGTAGACCCAAAGCTAAGGTTCGTGTCGCCGCGCCGAACACCCCGGTGTTTATCTCGCGGCCATACATACCACTGAGGCATAGGACATCGCGAAATATGTCAGCCAGAACCGGGATTATGTTGTTTTTTTTAATATTTTGTATTTTTAGCTCAAGGTGTATATATAGGCCTATGCAGCCTGAAATAAATGATTCATTATTATTATTATTTTGTTTATCTTGCTTGCATTTGTGTTCCAAGTTGATAGTTAGGTAAGATCCTGGAATTATTGACGTATGATACCTATTATCGCACAATTTAGATGTAGCAACAAATTTCGCCGGTTTGCTACGTCCGTCCTGAAAAAGAAACGCCATGATTTCTATTTAGTTTATTTCACAACGAAAACTTGTACGTATTAAATTAGTGATTGAATTTATCTGAATACGCTGCCTAGTAGTAGAAGGTTCGTATTTAAATGACCATAGGAAAATACACTATAAATATATTTAAAGAAACAAAAACTAACAATATTAAAAATAAAACACAAAGTAGACCATAGTACATAACCATAAACGAGCATCAAGATATCTATTTGGCTATAATATAAATCTTTTGTTTTTTATATGCTGCTGCCGTGTCTTGAAGTCCATCTTTGATTATATACTTTCTTATTCCTACACTCCAAAAAGTAATATTTTCTTTCAAGTTTATAGTTTTAAAATTACAGTTAAAGACTGCTTTGTCAGCTTTACTCATTCTTGTAATCATGGCGTTCAGGTTTTCGTTCTTCAGGTCAAAATATTGCGACAAGAAATAGTGGTACATCTCGCCAAACTTGTCGACTGTCACCAGAACTCCACGACCAAGTACAAGGTGATACGATACTCATTGTTAGACTAGTTGTCCCATAACAACAGTCATAGATCTTTAAATGGAAACCAACGTCTTAACGTGCTCTCCGAGGCGAAGAGGAAATCTCGTAATCCTATGATGTTCACCTATCCAACGGCCAATCAAGGTAAACAAATGGTGCCTTAACGTAACCACGACCGCTCTACCAAGAGTAAAATGAAAAGAAGAAGAAGAAGGTCAGAAGAAGTTTTTGTAGGATGCGTGCGGCATACCTACATTTCCAAAAGTTTTAATTTTCTCCTACAATAAATTGGTCACGGATTTTATCGGTCGTGGGTGAGGGCCCTTTACCTTTTATCGACCGGTCCGCGTGGATTCGACTTAGGGAATCATTGATTGTTGAATGCAGTGAAATAATAAACATTTTTTTCAAGTGACCGCTGCTTACTGCGAACCGGCGCACTAAGGAGCACTTTGCTTTCAAAATCGGACAAAAGTAAAAAAAACCAAATGTAGCTAATGACACCAAGACCATAGTTATTTTGTACCTGAGTTAACGTACTATCCGGGAAAGGGTTTGAAGTAGACCCTTTCCGCACCCCTCCGCTGCACAGGTAGTCGGAATCTAGACATCGCACAGACGAGCATTTTGCTTTCAAAATCGGACAAAAATATTTTGAGTAATTTTCAAATTGGAAATAAATGATAATACATGGAAAAGCTTATTATAAGTATATTTTAGTAAAAATAAGTACTTAATTGAAAAAAAATACTTTTATTCTTCTTCGTAAATTTTTCCGTAAATTTTTCTTGCTGGGCTTTCTTTAAAAAGCATAAAAAGCGATTTTCGAGACATCTCCATGATATTACATATCAAACCTGCGACAGAATAAAAAATTGTTTACAAAATTGAAAAATACCTATGCACCTTTAAAGTCCTTTAATTCAAAGTCGTGGAAAGATGTGGAAAGTGTTTTTACTGTTAAAGCAGGGTGATATCCTATAGAATACAATATAAAAAAAAATTTTACTCGATCTTCCTCGACACTATAACATAAAGCCCATTTTTGTCAAAGAAAAACAAAGAAAAATCAATTTTTTACTCTTCTTTAGATGATGGGCCTTAATGCTATAATTTTTTTAACAAAATCTTAATGTTTTGGTTTTTAAATTAAGTACATACCTTGTTCCAAAGGATCCATAACTCAAACTTGTCACTTTCATTCCAAAAAAACATATAACTCGTAACTAAATGTTAACAAGAAATAGAGCGTATCGAGAATGTAGGCGTGCGTTCTGAACGATGCGGCGCCAGGATGGTTGTCTGGTTTAGCGGGACCAATAATTTTTCAAATCTAAGCAACTTTGCATAAATGAACTGTCAAACGGTACCCGTTTGACAGTTCATTTATGCTAAGAAAAATATACCTTACGCTAAAGGAATAAAACTCAAGAAAACAACATCAGTTTTTTTTAATACAATTATTTATTTAGAAAATTTGACTCTACTCCTGATGTACATAAGTAGCACTTTGCTTTGCATAAATTAACTGTCAAATGTCACCTATTAAAATGGCCTTACTATAGTGGAGTGAGTATTTAAATAATTATCAAATAATAATTCAGTGCTCTTTGGTTATGTAGTAAGGGTTTGATCTTTTTGGCTTGCAGTTGCTCATGGGTATATTCTTAGCCGTGGTCCACGTGGTCAAGCTTGACAAGTACGTGACACTAGCATTGACTCCAGTAGATTTCGTCAACAATGCTATAATCGCTGCTGCGTGGGACACAGGTCAAAGTGACAAGACACGAAGAATTATGGGAGAAGTACCTGTGTATACTGTCTGTGATGTGGAGTGCGAATTTAGATGGGGTAAGTACTCTTAATCATTCTCGAAGACACACCAATTCGTAAAATATTTGAGGAAACTAAACTGATGAATATAAAACAACTTTATACATTTATAAATCCATACTAATTTAAAATTTACCAAAATGTCTCAAATCACTAAACGTAGCCTTCGTCGACCAAATTTACTTGTTTTGCCAAGAATACGCCCTAATTACGCTACAAAGAGTATCACCTATGAAGAAGCACTACTTTTTAACAGTCTACCCGCTGATAAAAGTATGTTAGCTCACTCGGCAGTTTTAAGTCTCGGCTATCACAACACATAACTGAAAACTACCTTGAATAAATTATTGAAAATTAGCAAAATACGTTGTCCTATCTTAACTGTGACGATATTTGCAGCACGCATTATGTCAATGTTATGTCAAGCCCCATAAAGGTACATCAAAAAGTTCATATTGCCAAAAGCGCTAAGGTAAAATGGCTATTAGAAAATAGGGGTTGGTGATAAAAGGGTAAAAATTTAGGGTTGTATGTATTTTATAATGCCACATTATAAAAATATTAAAAAAAAAAAAATGTTGAACAACCCTTATGTAACCACTTAGGGACTTAGGGGTATGAAAAATAGATAGTAGCCGATTCTCAGACCTACTGAATATGCATATAAAATTTGGTGAAAATCAGTAAAGCCGTTTCAGAGTGTGACACGAGAATTTTATTTATAAGATAATATAATAATTAAACTTATTCTTTGGTGGCTGTTATCTTGGTAAGTTAACAAAATGATATTTGTATATTCTCATGTAAGTGGCTTTTGTGTCTTCTATGAGAATAAATGATTTAAACCATAGATTTCCCAATTACCTTGGAGTCAGCTTTTAGTCAAACGAATTTAGCTAAATGTCTGTATTTTGGGTAGAGCGGCTGGCATCAGACCTCCACTGCTCTGTACGGGCGGTACCATAATAGTTTTTGCTTGACTAGTTTTCAGTTTCTATAGGCTGACCGTTTAACTGAGTCCTCGCCTGCGCGGTACAGAGGCGCGGGGGTATGACGACAAAGGGGACTGAGACTGGTGCGGGCGGTGGGCAAATTTTTGCAATTGTTCATTTCGTTCGCTACATGGGTAGCGATCGCATGTGTTGACTGTTGCGGACACCTTGTGAGAGGTCGTATGTATTAACAATCTCAAGATGAATCGAAAAATCTTCGGACATAAAGTAAACAGTCAGTGCAAGCAAATAAATGGCTTTTAACGTATACGAATATTTTAGAAAAAAGAAACTGGACCCAAAAAAAAAAAGATTTGACTTTCTTACGATTTAATTATAATAATATGTTTAGATAAAAAATAGTATAATAGTTTATTCCCAATTATTTTATTTACGTACATAAGTTCTGGTATCTTCTTAACTATTTTTCATTTGATAAATCACTATTTCTTTTTTCCAATGATGTCACATATCTTAGGAAATATCTTGGTGCATTTCATCTCCTGTATATTTCATTAAGTGTCCCCACCGCCCGCACCCGTCGAAATCCCCTTTGTCATCATACACCCGCGCCCCTGTACCACGCAGGCGAGGACTCAGTTAAACGGTCAGCCTATAGTCAATGACAACCGGGACAGACGGCATAACTGCTTGTTTTCATACTAACGTAATATGGGTTTAACTTTAATATTATTAAGTTTCAATCTATTTTTATATACAAATCATAATTATCTTTAACAATAAAATGCATGTTTGTACATGGCCATTGTGTCATAATTGTTTCGATCAATAATTGAGTTACATACAAACTGAAAAATTCAAATTTATAAATAATTTGGAAAAATGGACGCCAACAAACATGCAACATGACAAATCAATTTGACGACCGGATGGCGGAGTGGATAGTGTACCTGCCTGCGACGCCGAGGTCGTGGGTTCGATTCCCACTTAAGACAAATCTTTGTGTGCATGAACATGGGGGTTTGTCTTAGTCTGGGTGTTTCTATGTATAATAAGTATGTATTTACAAAAGAAAAGTATATATGTATTAGTATCAGTTATTCTAGTACCCATAGTACAAGCTCTGCTTAGTTTGGGACTAGATGGCGTTGTGTGTGAGTTGTGGAATATTTATTTTATTTATTTAATCATATCTAAAAGGTTCTCTAAATAGAAAACTTTTAAAATATACATAACTTAACATGACATCATTCTCATACCCCGACTTCATGCAAAATGACTTTGATTTTTTTAAGTGTTATTCGAATTATGTTGCTGACTGTACATACGAAAGCTATGATCGCCATCCGCTGCTTGAATGCGCAATTGTGTAGCGCGTCTCCAAAATCCCAAATATCACCATTTGCTTGTTGGCTATGTGGTCACTGAGATTATAAGTGTCTATAGAGGCACAGTTTGTTATGGCGTTCCGAAGACAAACTTTTTACGATCGAAAGTGAACGCACTTGTGCATGAGGCACGTATGAGAGCAGAAGAGATAGACGTATTCATGTCCCTTGTCTCACTTGAAAATGGAACAAAAAATCCGTACTTCTTAACAAAGGTTTGCATTTAAAAACCAGTAGGCAAGTAAATAAAATAAAAAAACCAATATAACAGACCAGAAATATATTGAAACAAACTTAAACCCATACAATATTAAAAATAACACACAATATCGACCATAGTGCATAACCATATACGAGCATCAAGATATAATTGGCAATGAAAAAAAGCTGCTGTTTTCTATATGCTGCTGCCGTGCCTTGAAGTCCATCTTTGATTATATGCTTTCTTATTCCTATACCCCAAAATTTGATATATTCTTTCAAATTAATAGTTTTGAAATCACAGTTAAATATAATTTTGTCAGCTTTGCTCATTCTATTTATCATGGCGTTCAGGTTTTCGTTCTTCATGTCAAAATATTGCGACAAGAAGTAGTAATACAGTTCGTTAAACTTGTCCACTTTTTTGTAAACTTCTATAAACCTGAAAAATAACAATTCATAGACAGATTATATAATGATTGTTCAGAATGTTTGGTAAAGTTTATCCCCTTAAGAATTAGTTAATTAATCACAAGATTTAATTAATCAAGAGTATCCTATACAATGATTTGGTTACTTGCATCGGGATAGCGCGGCCATTTTGAAACGAAGAGTTTTTAAAAATGTCCGCTAAGCGTGCCCCCGCTATTTCGGAGACATAACAAGACATCACGCCTATATTACCCAGAAGGGTAGGTATGGCGGAGGTATACAACCAACCAACATTTCACCTGAAACGTTTAGGTCCCATGGGATAGGGGCTGAGCCTATCGCCATCCACCGGGCACTGTGAATTTCGTGACGGTAAGATCACAAATAACACTATGCCCGACCCAGGAATCGAACCTGAGAGCTCGCAGTAAGAGGCGCATACGCTAACCACTAGACCATCGAGGCAGTTCGGAGACATCTAACAATAACCCCTATAATAGCGAATTCTAACCCACTAAACATAACAAGTTCTATGAAAGAATAAAGAAAAAAATTGTTTTACTCACGAATTTATCCCCTTAGGCTTTTTACAGAAGATATTCAGGAAAAAGGCTGGTATATAGTGCAAAAGCCAGCTCAGAACTGAATACAGATATTTGTTATTTGTTTCAATGGTACCGCACATCCAAATAGACTTCGGAGAGCACAAGTATTTCATCTCTGCAAACATTGTCCTGTTTAGATTATCTGAAATATAATATAAGTAATGAAATATTTTCTATCTGGATAACTTACGTATGATCGTTTTTGACGCATTTTTATAAACGAGCTTAAGATAGGAAACGTCACCATATTATTATACAGGTCCAATTAGTAACAAAAGTTGCTGAACACTTTATTTTTTTAGAATTTACGAAATAATTATAATTTTGATAAATAAATAACTTTAAAAATTTGTTCATGTGTAGTTAGTAGTTACACCTTTTGCTAACTGTACTTTTATGCACATTATATTCGCTTGTACAAACTACGACACTATGTTCGCTTTGTACAAAAATATTTAAAAGAGGCGCCTTCGGTGTTTTCTGATTCTTGGCGACGAAGTTAACTTAAGCGCGGCGCTTTGTAATTATTTTGGCAAAATATTTACAAAATAGCACCTTCGGCGCACCCTGTTTCATAGCGGCGAGAACAGTTCGGATCCCTTATGGCCAAGGCACCATTTTGCAGTTAAAGTTTCCCCAAGATGTACAATCATATTCATATTTTACATTTCATATTTTTTTCAAAGAATAAAGAAAATGTACATTAAAGAAATTTCCGCCTCCCATAAAAGCATATTATTATTGTTTTTTGTATAATACTAGATATTCAGCTAAATCCAATAGACTTGAAGATAACTTCATTATAATTGGGAAAAAGGCTCGTATAATGATTAAAATCTTTTATATGTACAGAAAAATATTGACAATTTTAAAAAGAAAAGTGACACTCATAATGTTAATACTAGGCATAAGGATAATCTTGTACTTCATACGACTCATCTGCACAAAATTAACAATTCTTTTATGAGCCAATGTATACGCTTCTACAACAAACTCCCTAATGGTATAAGAGTATTGTCTATAAATAAGTTTAAGACAGTTGTTAAAGTTAAATTATGTTAGAAAGCATACTATGCAATCTCGGACTACTTAAATGACAAGACAGCGTGGGAGTGAGTTGCTGGATCACACAATCACAACAACAAGAAAAAATATGGACGCATCATATTAACATAATTTAAGAATTTTGAATTGTGTCTATATGAATAAAGATTACTTATTTGAATTTGAATTAAGGTGTTACTTACACCATGTAAAATCGCAGTCCGAATCGCAGACAGTATACACAGGAACTTCACTCATATTTCTTCTTCTTTGAGCCGTGTCCCATCCAGCAGCAATAACAGCGTTATTAACAAAATCTACTGGAGCCATTGCTAGTTTCATGTACTTGTTCACCCTGAATACGTGGACAATGGCTAAAAATATACCCATAAACATCTGAAAGTAAACATAGTTTTTATTTATTTCGTTAAAACAAACTTCAATTAAAATTTACAACCTTTTACGCATTTTCTTTAAAAAACGAATGAAAATAATGGCACCGACTTATTTGCATTTTTTTGGAAACAATATAATGTATATATATAGCGGCATCGAATTGTTTTCGATGCAAAGATGCCACAGCACACGGTGCTGGCGCTGACGGGGCGCTGACGGCGCGGGTGGTAAGTTGCGAATCGACGAATCAATCGGATTGGACGGCGGGATCGTACGTTCGACAATTCGACAGCCAATCCAACACGTCCATTCACGCCACGCTGCCAACGCAAATCGTCGTGTGCTTCCAGCCCCACGGAAGCGATTTTTTGGGGCTTTAAATGCGTCTTATAATAATGACAAACAATTTTGACGATATTGTAAGACAGATATATTAGTAGCTTGGTAATGCCGCGCGACAACCTGACTCTAAGTATTGTAAAGTAATATATTGTCGAATGACATGTTATATACGGCAAAATATATATTAGCGTCCCAAGAGGAGAACATGCATCTATCTCTATTTGTCATGGAGAAAAATATAATAGAAAATTATCTAAATACTCACTCCACTAGGTCCCGCTAAACCTGACAACCATCCTGGTGAAGGTTCACAGTGAGCAGCGACCACTAGAACAAAAATATCAATAATGAAGCAGTTCACACACGGCAACTTTAATTTAAAAATGTTTATTCATCTTTTTATATCTTCTTTTCATATAAATAACAACAGCTATAATGATACTTAGTACAGTCGAAAAAAAAACAGTCATGTTGGTTGCTATCTACTAATGAAGGTACAATAGTTGACGCGCGGCGTCTGTAGAGACGATGCATACAGGTAAAATATTCGTGAGTTTGCTGCTGGCTAGGATGGGTGAGTGGTAAGGTGATCGACTGGATCCAAAGTCACGGTATCAAATTCCGCATGAACTCCAAAAAAAGAAGAAAAAAACGACAATTCTTAGTATTAGATTAACGCATGACTAAATGCAATAGGAAATATAAATGAAATTACAAGCTATAATATTAGTAAAGATTTTACCTATGGAAGGTCGCACAACACATACAGGCGAGTCTTCAGATTCTTTGACCAGTTCCTCCGCTACTGCTTTTGTAAATGTATATGTGTTTGGCCATCCTTCGATCAAGCTAAAAAAATGAGTACATATTACAACATAAAATATATTACATCTTATATTTAAAAGTCTCGTGTCACAATGTTAGTTACCGTACTCCTCCGAAACTATACCTATATATGCATATTCAGTAAGTCTGATAATCGGCTACTATATATCTATTATTAAAAAGTGATAAGGGTTGTTCACCCTTTACTTTTTTTTAATTTTTGGACAACATTTTTTTATTTTTCTATAATGTGGCATTAGAAAATACAAAGAACCCTAAATTTTCACCCTTTTATCACCAACCCAACCAATTTAATCATTTTCAACTAGCCGAATTTCAACTACGGCAGCCAATCGCAACAGAGATCGACAAACTGTGAGGGATTGATTAAAGTTCTCAAACGTCTGCGCGTAACTCAAGAGCACTCTCTAGTCCCTCAATCTCATAGCCCGAGATGGGTCAAATCGACCGAAACGACCAGAGAGAGATCAGACGCAAGACCAATGGCTCAACGTGACTTCCAAAGCACCTCCAACATCTTGTCTCCGGGCAGATATTAAGCTCTCTTTACATAAAAACTCACGTCTCTTTTTGCCTGACCTTTCTGGGGCCGTCGCATACGCAGACGACCTGGCTTTTACCATCAGAAGGTCTGGTGTTACGTTCCGCCAAGCGATCAGAAACTGCTTACCCATTTGTGATGCTGTTCAGTCTATGTTCATCCATTTCTTCAGCAAGTTTAATCAAAGCCTTAGGGGCTATAGGACTTGGGTAAAACTTCTCCAACACTGCTTTACCCACTCGCTCTTTAGTGGCGTGAGTGTATGCTGTCGATACGTATACGAAACTCCTGAAAAACGAACATAATATAATAAGTGACTTTATTAATTAATATTATTTAGAAAGAAGATTTATTTTAACAGATGAAATATGGGTGTTGTACACCGCTGCCGCACCTTTCTGGGCGTGTTGTTTGTTTACGTTATTTATGAAAGTTGTGATAAAGATAGATTAAGATGATATTAAAGTCTATTAATAATAATATAGTTATATAGTATAATTATAACATAGTTTATCGATGAACAGAGTGGGTGGCCGGCACAGTATAAAATAAGGATGTTTTCTCACATGATATTTGAGCATTGCTTGGCCAAAGCTAAGGCTTCTCTAGTACCACGTACATTAGTCAATGTGGCTACCCGAAGCGGCTCGTCGAACCGAATCGTGGCTGCCACGTGAAATATTACATTCACCTGGAAAAGAAATAATTTTGTCTTTTGATAACCTTTATACAAATACAACAAATAAACGTTATATTATTTGTTTAATGTGGTTTTTCCAGGGCAACATTTGGCACTGCTTTGCCACCTTTCTAATGAATAATAAATTTATAAACTAAGAATCTTCTTCTTCTTCTTCGTCGTGTCGATGGCTGAGTCAAAATTTATTGGTTCAATAAGTGGCCACTGTTATGGCGCTCTCGTCGGCGTTCATGAGCGCCTCTCTTGTGCAGGTGGTAGGGCATTTTGGACAGTCAGTAAGGTGGTCAAGGGTTTGGCTTGCCATCGTGGTGAAAAGATTAGCCAATTCGCTTTGAAGAACTCGCGAATTGCCCAGGGTGCGCCGGACGTAAAGAATTGTTGTGTACGTCACTCGGGGAGGCTCCTTTTATGCACAACTAAGAATAATAATTAAATATCTAAACATACATACATTACATAACAGACTAGACAGAAAAAATTGCTATTTATTATTTAATACATTGAAAAACAACATTCAATGTTATAGCTTTATCAGTTATTTTTTCATGTACTTTCTGTGTTTGTACACTATAAGGATATTCTTTCTCTCTGTTTCAAAGGATTACTGGCAGAAAATCCAATTTGAATTAAGCTGACCTTTGTAGGTACATAGTAAATTTATTATATTATAAGTTCTATTGTAATTTTATTGTGTACTAGCAATCCCGCGCAGCGTCGCCCGCCACCTTGTGTCCGAAAAACCCAAATATCTTACGGAACCCTATTTTTTTCCAAAATAAAATTTAGCCTATGTTTTTTGTGGATAATGTAGATTTCGAATGGTGAAAGAATTCTTAAAAAGGGTTCAGTAGTTTTAAAGCCTAGTCATTACAACTAAACAAACAAAGTTTTTCTCTTTATAATATTAACAATATAGAATTAAGAATTAAAGGACAAAAAAATCATTTTTTATAAGAAAAAGAATTATTGTTTTTAAAATATACATATGTGTTGGTAAATTACCGACATCTTGAGTGAGATCAGTGATTATTGATACGAACTGCCATAATATATGCGTCATATAAAGTATAAAAATAGAAAGGTATATGATGCCCATTATTTATGTAGATGACCCTTCAATTTTAATTTTAATGTTGTGGTGTGGTAGATCGTAATATTTAGATATTTTTTATTATTTTAATACATATTCGGTGAAATTTTGGTGTAATTGGAAACTTAAGGGATTAGTTCAAAATGGATCACACAATACATTCCACTAGTTCTAACGAAAAAATAAGCAGTCATTTCGTATTGAAAAAGTTAAAAAAAAAACTTTTTCGCCGGAGTTATTGGAATTTATTCTATTCTGAACAAACCTCTTTAAGATTCCAAAACCATTAGAGCAGCCCATAGAAATCTTAATAACTAGTCAATAGAAATGCTATCGACTATCTTTTAACACTGGGACGCATGTCGCCGTTTTTCAAATACCACTTTTTGTATTCCTGCAAACAAAATTATTCTTTTTGGCGATGACATTAAGACGACAATTCCTCAACTCGCACTTCTATTGCCTTATTATTAAGATTTCTATGGAGCAGCCTAATATTTCGGAATAGCAGGCTGTATATTATTTATATTTTTTTTTTATTTATAAAAAAAATATTTTAACAAACTACCCACCTCTTGCGCCAATTTGGTCCAGGTAACATCACTGAGTCCAAATCTAACTTCAGCTACGTCTCCGTTCACAGGTTCGATTTGGTCAGCAAACTGTGGCTTTTTTGTGCGGAGTAACTCGAATACCTAGGTTTAAGAAAGCGAGTCAAAGCAATCGGATATGAGGGTTATCAATGTAGGGCAAACAGTATAATTATTAATTTATTTTTTTAAAGGTTGCCTGGCAGAAATTGCGTCAAGCGATAAGGACGCCCTTTGCATATTCTTACTGTCATAAACTTATTTATTGGTAATTATAATTATACGTCATTACAGTAAAAATCAATAGAAAAATTAACACAATTAAATTTCAAAACAATAATAATAATAATAAAATAGACACAATCACTCACAATCGACACGGCACGGATTGTGAGGAGGTTCCTCTCTCTAGAGCCCTAACCACCGGTAGCGTGGTCCCTGTATCCGATACCGGTGGTGTACTATATTTTATATTTTTAAATATTTTTTTGTACTTTATTTTTATAATTTACATTTAAGCATGTAAAAATGAGAAAAATGAATAAATGAGTGAATCAAATAGAATAAAAAATTAAATATCAAATAATAAATAATAATCATAATTATTGTCTCAATTAGAGCATACATATTCATTGTTATTAAAAATATATATATATCAATCAAGTAAATGTCATTCAAAAATTATTATTTATTAATTCTTAAAAAACTCTTCTACAGAATATAACGCTTGTCTTTCAATAAATGTATTTAATTTGTAATGAAATTGTATGCAAATAAAGTTTTATCATTCTATCTAATTTAGGTACTGGGTTTCTAAATAATTCGAAGATTCAAACATTTATTTGCTTCAAACATGGTATACAATTTGATGTTACAATTATGTAACATCAAATTGTAGGTGTGACTAAGATGAACGTCTATATTTAGGATGTGATATTAAGTTATGATATTTAAAAAAATACATATAATTCATTTGGAAACGTCTTCATATCGAGTCGGTTTGAATAACCCCCTATCGTGTATGTAATGAAATATATCAATCGACATGTTAATATACATCTTTATATTATAGCTGCCGTGTGTGAAATACTTAATACTTACGGGGTCTTTCAGCAAGTATTCCAATCTTTCCTGCATCGTCCTTTCCTTTTTCGTTCTCATCAAAACATACAATTTCGTTATTGCGCATGATCTGGAAAAAAATATAAATAATATTTTGTTTTTAAACTTGCCAGCTTGATAAGATTTCGAGATTATATTAGTTTTTTCCCAGCTTTCAGATCGTAATTTCGATTGATTGGAAAGTTGGGAATGATTTTCTCAGCTGTCCAATTGCAACATGGTTCTTACAGTTCAGGTGCAGGTGCTCTATTTAAATATTTTGTTTGAATTAGAAATCGGCTACCGATTGTCCGTCTTGGGAAGGAGCCCTAAGAAATTTAAGACCGATTTTTTTGTAGGACTGTATAAAAACGGTCATATGAAATAACAGCTCGGCTCCATTATCGGTCTTACAAAATCTCAGTCGTGGGTGTGAGCCATGAAACTTATAACGGGGCGCTAAAACAGTGGCTCTAAGATAAAGGAATCTCCACCCACGACCGATGATCGTTGACAGATTTAAAAAAAAACCTTAAAGTAGAGGTTTGCAACGGAACGGCGATTAATAATAATAGCAAATAATAATTTGTTGGGTCACTGTCTACCCAATTGCCATTCTTGGTCAGTTTATTCAGTCCACTAGCATTTCAAAACAATAGCCCTCATTATTTAGTACTTCTTCTGCTATAGTTTTGCACAAACCAGGGGTTGTCCTTGGGTTCATTGCTATAATGTAAACGAGGATTATTGTCGGTTTATACCTCACTACATAAAGGCTCAATTTCACAGGTGTTAAATAAACCTTATTGGCAGGATAAGCATAAATAAAAGTAACAACCAATCAAAAGTATCCGGCACCTCAGAAACTGGTCATCGAGTAAAATGTTTATCGGGCCCCTGCACTGTTTGCTTCGGCCCCACGCATGCCTTCCATAAATCCGGGTCACTATTGACCCGAGATATGGAAACAAAAACGACAAATAATAATAATAACATTATTTATTCTGTATAGAAGTACATAACAAAGATCTAAGTATCTAACACAATAATGTTGGGTACCTGCGCTGTGTTGATACTTGTATTGCAGGTGATAGAAATTAGAAAACATAAATAAAATCATTTTTATTCATGGCCCCAAGGGGCACTTGAACACGTCAAAACAAACATCAAAATACAATTTTTTTGTAATAATTTTGTAATTTATTTATGTCTTAAAAATGTATACCTAGCTTATTGTGCGTATTGGGTAATACTGTTAGCGCAATAAGTATCTAATTTAATAAATAAATAATAAATTAAATGATTTAACACCGGAGCTTAATTTAACTTAAAATTTGAATTAAAATAAATCCAAGTACCAGCTCCGATGGGTATTGCATCATGGGAAGAGCTGGTGAGAAACTCATGTTCATACAATATTTGTATGTTTCTTGACCATTTTTTATTTATTTTTTTATCAACTAAAACACAATGGCTAAAGATGGTTATTGAGAGAAAAGATAATAGATCTTAGCTCAAAGTAAGTTCTAACTATAACAATAATTTATAATTATTCATATTAATATGGATCCTATACGATATTTAACTATGGAAACTTAAAACAAATTAAATCAAACCTCATTTACATGAATAACTTTGATGCCTATGTTATATACAGATAGGTAAATAATTGGATTAGTAAACAATATTGTTAAGTAGGTTAGTAATGGTTTTTGATGATTATAAATACGTGCGAAGCTATTCTTGTTTACATTTAAGTAATATATGTAAGCAAAAATAGCAATGCGTCAATCGAAACAAGGTCAGGTTGTTACAAGTATTTGTTGTGTAATGTAAAATTGTATTACATAACGTAACATCACGCCTATATTACACAGAAGGGTGTGGCAGAGGTGTAACCTATATTTCACTTGTTATGTTTAAGGTCCCATGGGTGTGATGGGGTGAGTCTATCGGCATCCACCGGGCACAATTCCAACTCCGTGCTGCTATAGAGAATTTAGTGACGGAAAGTACACAAATAACACTTTGCCTGACCCGAGAATCGAACCAGAGACCTCGCGGTGAAAGGCGCATACGCTAACGCTAGACCAACGAGGCAGTTGTTTTTATTTTTTCTATAATTCCACCCACACGCCCACCACTGTGACTCCTGTGACGCCAGGATCTACAGCGGTAACCAACTGAAAGGCACCGTGCATGACACACGGGCAATCCCAGGGAGAGTTAAAATTGTCTTGGAACCCGCAACGAATTTAATCAGAAGTATATAGTAGGAGTTGGAAAGTATGTATCTTTACTGCCCTCCAAAGCAAAGCGGGAGACTGAGTAATGCCAAATATAGACAAAGTGTCTATATGGAAAGAGTGTAGACACCACGGACAGTGAAAAACTATGGCAGAAACGGCTAAATGCACGGCAATTTATTCTGTTCGATACGAGATCCTCATAGTATACCACTCCAGATGTCAATTGTAAGCTAGGTATTTAAAATAACATTACGATCGTTGCGCCAAAGACTACACTCCCAGATGTCGGTGGGCGGTTTGTTCGTGCTCAGATGTAGATCATGTACAAAATGGAGTTGTTTTTATTATCATTACATTAAAGAGAAAATATCTCTTTCTGTAGCTTGAACAGGAAAAGCAATAGCGTTCTGAGTCCCTTCAAGTTCAATAGAATTAATTAGTTAGAATTAGACGACCGAATGGCGGAGTGGGTAGTGTACCTGCCTGCGACGATCTTTGTGTGCATGAACATGGGGGTTTGTCTTAGTCTGGGTGTTTCTATGTATAATATGTATGTATTTACAAAAGAAAAGTATATATGTATTAGTATCAGTTATTCTAGTACCCATATTACAAGCTCTGCTTAGTTTGGGACTAGATGGCGTTGTGTGTGATTTGTGAAATATTTATTATTTATTTATTTAGTCTATTTTTAGCCAATTTCTTTCATATCTAATTCAACATCTCCCGTTTTGTGATGGTTGGGTTTTTGTAACGATAAAAATCGGCACATTTTAGCGGAACAGTTTAGTTACCAGTGCATTCAGACAAGGGTGTCCTACTTCTCCACAATGTCCACAGGTGGCAGAGTCCTGCCTGCAAGTTTTCACTCCATGGCCGTATTAGTGGCACTTGCAACATATTGTAACTAATGTGAAGTCTCTATCAGGGAACGCCATCCAGTTCTCAAATATAAATTTGACGATCGGATGTCGGAGTGAGTAGTGTACCTGCCTGTCGAGGGTTCGATTCCAGACAAATCTTTGTGTGCATGAGCATGGAGGTTTGTCTTAGTCTGGGTGTTTCAATGTATAATAAGTATGACTGTATTACACTGTACTATTTGCATTGCATTCTTTTGTTTCTCAGCATTTTATTTTGCTAGTGCCCACTATAACTGCACCGTTCGTTTTTTGACTCCACGCACTAGCTTAATTATATCCTGGCGAATGACTGTTTGGACCTGGTTTTTAGTTACCTCGCTGGTATTTTGCTTATCACTCGGATAGATGGACATAGAGCTCTGGTTATCTGGGGTATATTAGGAACTATAAATAAATAAATAAATAAATATTTCACAACTCACACACAACGCCATCTAGTCCCAAACTAAGCAGAGCTTGTACTATGGGTACTAGAATAACTGATACTAATACATATATACTTTTCTTTTGTAAATACATACATATTATACATACAAACACCCAGACTAAGACAAACCCCCATGTTCATGCACACAAAGATTTGTCTTAAGTGGGAATCGAACCCACGACCTCGGCGTCGCAGGCAGGTACACAACCCACTCCGCCATACGTTTTATCTAAATACCTACTTTTGGCTGGTTGGCTTTTGATAAGTTTTTCACAATAAGTTTCACCAGTTCATGATAAAGGTTTGGATGATACTAAGAAAAAGTTGAAAATATTATGGGAACGGCAGGATTAAAACTTGTGACCTCTGCATACCGGGCAGCCGCTTAAAACCACTAAGCCACGGTCACCTTTTGCCAGGGCCCTAAATTCCTCAACTGTATGTTACGTCGTGACGTCACGTGCATGCCGGTCCAATAATTTTTTGAACTGTTTCTTAGTATAATTTGCCAAGCATAGCTTAATGCTATTAAAATAATCAATTAGGTTTAGATTGTTAACTGCTAATTATTACATTTGGCATTATATCTAAGACTTACCAGGCACTAGGGAAACTGGTCCAAGGCAAGTGTTTGTTACTTCTTCACACTCGATTGGATGGATCGATTTTAATGAAATTTGGTAGCTTGTGACCTGGACTAATCTATAGGCTACTTACTATCGATGCAGGTAAAAGCAATTTACTTATATTAATGAACATTTCAGCTTACCTGAACAGTTTCTCAATAAGCTGCTTCCCTATGAACCCAGTGCCCCCCGTCACGAACACCGTGGCATCCTTATAGAACAGCTGAACGGCAGAGTCACCCCGGTCTATCACATTATTTATTGGCTTTTGATATCTTAAAGTGGCCGCTTCTAAAATTGGGGCTGGATCCATTTTCTGTTATATGATTTTTGTTTATACTTCGTGGCGAAAAAGAAGGTTATGACCCTATCAGCCTGTGTAACTGTGCCGTTTGTTCTTCTTGTAAGTCTTGGCGTTACCCGACTGCGCCTCAAAAAGGACAAAAATGTGTTTATCAATCAGCTTTTTTATTTTTAGACAAAGAGACTAAACGCACTTGTGTATATTAATTATTTTTTAAATAAACACAAAATCGTGTGAATTCACTGAATAACTTTAAATTGCACTTTAGAGCAAATATATAATGTCAGTACTCTTTCTAAAGATAGGTACATCTATTGTTATATTATTTGACTGACAGCTGAATGGTTGGCAAATAATATTGTATAAAAATATCAACGATAAATATAAACTCGCGCAATATGGTTCCGTAGTAGTAGTTACAACATATTTGTACTTAATTAAAAGGGGCACGGTTGACGCAGTGGTTAAAGCGGTCACCTCGCCGCTTTTAACTGCGCTGGTGTTGTGGGTTCGATCCCCACTCGGGACAAATGTTTGTGTAATCCGCTTGACTACACGCTGAATGTGTGAAATGTAAGTATGTTTGTAAACACCCCCGCGACACAGGAGTTATTCCTAGTGCGGAAGTCGGTTTTTTTAAAGATCTGTAAAACAAGTAACATCTTTAATCAGCTTCAAATTTAATGCACATACTTAATCCTTTAAAAATTTACTTAATCCTATGAAGATAATGTATTTTCAAAGGATTAAGTTACTGCATTAAATAATTTGGTCCGTATTACTCTTTTTTTAATTAAGTTAATGTAACCGTTTTAGTTTTCCTTTAAAGTACTACAATAACATAACATAACATAACATCACGCCTATATACCCCAGAAGGCATTGGCAGAGCTATACAACACCCACACTTCACCTTTTTTTATAACTACACTTGCAGCGAACATACGTGTAGTCCACCTGATGGTAAGTAAAATGCAGCTCAAGGACATCAACAATTCACAAAAGCAGATTGTAGATGCGTCGATGCAGCTGAAGACTACGGTGTTATGCCTCATATGCCAGTAATTTCAGGGTTTAATCTTACCACCAAACTGGAACAACCTAATGCAAGCTCTACTATTTGGCGGCAGGTAAAAAGTAAGACGGTGGTACTGCCGCCGTCGAGCTCGTTCACAAGAGCTCATCATCATCATCATTCAGCCGCTCGTAGTCCACTGCTGGACATAGGCCTCTCCCAATTTGCGCCACAACACCCGATCCTGCGCCTTCCGCATCCAGCCCCCTCCAGCGACCTTCTTCAGGTCGTCAGTCCACCTAGCAGGAGGGCGTCCTACCTTACGGTTGCCGAGTCGTGGTATCCATTCCAGGATTGTTTGCTCCAACGGCTGTCGGTCCTTCGGCAGACTACAATAACTAGACTCTAGAGCTCTATCACCAGTAAAAAAAAATGCAAAATATCAGCTTTCTAGCCACAGATATAGATTTACATATATAACGCAAGTATCACGATTTGTATTGAAACCAAGCGTGCCGACTTTTTAATACCAATTGTGACGTCACAGCCGAAATTTAGTGACGGGAAATCCAAACCGATTCAAAGACACCGATGCCGCCGATGCCCATCTGCCCAGTACGTTCAACTGGAGCCGTCCGCTATGATTTTCTCTGACAAAAGACGCGCGTGGACTGAAGTTAGCGACGACCAACCTCGACGCTTGGTCGGGGTTGAGACACGCGAAGTACATGCATTTGCGTTATCTATGTAGATCTATATCTGTGTTTCTAGCACTAACAGTCCCAACGCTAGACGTCGGAAAAACAGACAGACGGACATGGCAAAACTATAAGGGTTCCTTGTAGGTACTACGGAACCCTAAAAACAATTGTTTATGTAAACGATTTCGCTCTTGAGCTTTATTTACATTTTCTTCTCATAAAATATGCAAATTATCAAAAAAAGTAATAACGTAAGCAAATTTGTGGTTTATTTATTAGAATAATATAATTAGGTTGGTGAATTATCATCATCACTACTTAATAGGAATAAACAAAATTGAAGTGTCTGTTTTTAGTGTCAAGATAACGATGTTTTTTTAGCTCGTATAGGTATTTGCTCTAAATGTCCAATTCCTTTCGAAACGAGTCCAAATCATCCCTTCAGCGCTTTCTCGCAGAGAGACCTTTACTCCGCAGTGGGACAACATGGGTTAGAAAAAAAAGGTATTTGCACGATACCTATGCCAAAACTCCAGTTTTAAGATTTTCGTCTGTTTGACTGTCATTCAGTCTGTTTGTATCGGCTAATCTTTTAAACAGCTAGTCCTATTTGTATTCAATTTTAGAAGAGTGTTACTGACTATAAGGTGCGTAGCATACCTACGCATAGTTTGCTTGTTTGATAGCGATAATCTCGAAAACTTCTATCGATCTAAATAAATCTTTTTGCGATTGATAGTCTAATTTTAAAGAAAGGTTAAAACCACAGATATAGATCTACATAGATAACGCAAGTATCACGATTTGTATTGAAACCAAGCGTGCCGACTTTTTAATACCTTTTGTGACGTCACAGCCGAAATTTAGTGACGGGAAATCCAAACCGATTCAAAGACACCGATGCCGCCGATGCCAATCTGCCCAGTACGTTCAACAGGAGCCGTCCGCTATGATTTTCTCTGACAAAAGACGCGCGTGGACTGAAGTTAGAGGCGACCAACCTCGACGCTTGGTCGGGGTTGAGACACGCGAAGTACATGCATCTGCGTTATCTATGTAGATCTATATCTGTGGTTAAAACCTTTCTTTAACAATTAATTGTATTTTTTTTTATTTTTTTTTTGACACCTGAATATTTTACGAGTTTTGGTTTATTTAATAATTTTATATTATTTTAATTCAATGTTTATATAGTTAGGTATTTATTCAATTAGTTTAAAATATTAAATTATAGTTAGGTTAGTATTGTAAATATTTAAATAAAAGATATGTATAGATTAACGAGCAAATAAAAATATTAGTTGATTGGGGTGCATGAAAGGAGCCTCCCCGAGTGACGTACACAACAATTATCTACGTCCGGCGCACCCTGGGCAATTCGCGAGTTCTCCAAAGCGAATTGGCTAATCCTTTCACCACGATGGAAAGTCAAAATAAAACTTGACTCAGCCATCGACACGACGAAGAAGAAGAAGAGAAGTTGATTAATTTTATTATTTAATTTAATTCAATTCAATTATATTAAATTTAACATTACGCTTAACTCCACGGAAGTATAGCAGTAAGGTTTAACTCCAGCGTGTCGCACCGTGGCACGGGCTCAGTCACCACTACCACCATAGAAATCTTAATAATAAGGCAATAGAAATGTCAAAGACGCGTGACCTTGTCGCCGCGCATCTGTCTAGTCAAACACAAGTGCGAGTTGAGGAATTGTCGTCTTAATGTCATCGCAAAAAGAATAATTTTGTTTGCAGGAATACAAGCGCATCTGTCTAATCGAACACAAGTGCGAGTTGAGGAATTGTCGTCTTAATGTCATCGCCAAAAAGAATAATTTTGTTTGCAGGAATACAAAAAGTGGTATTTGAAAAACGGCGACATGCGTCCCAGTGTTAAAAGATAGTCGATAGCATTTCTATTGACTAGTTATTAAGATTTCTATGGGCTGCTCTAATGGTTTTGGAATCTTAAAGAGGTTTGTTCAGAATAGAATAAATTCCAATAACTCCGGCGAAAAAGTTTTTTTTTTTAACTTTTTCAATACGAAATGACTGCTTATTTTTTAATCTTAATAAAAAATTATTAATTATTAATATTAATTATTTAATATTATTAATATTAAATATTATTAATAATTATTAATATTATTATTATTAATTATTATTAAATATTATTATTATTAATATTATTATTATTTTTATTAATTATTATTATTATTATTATTATTATTATTATTATTAATCTTAATAATAAGGCAATAGAAGTGCGAGTTGAGGAATTGTCGTCTTAATGTCATCGCCAAAAAGAATAATTTTGTTTGCAGGATTACAAAAAGTGGTATTTGAAAAACGGCGACATGCGTCCCAGTGTTAAAAGATAGTCGATAGCATTTCTATTGACTAGTTATTAAGATTTCTATGGGCTGCTCTAATGGTTTTGGAATCTTAAAGAGGTTTGTTCAGAATAGAATAAATTCCAATAACTCCGGCGAAAAAGTTTTTTTTTAACTTTTTCAATACGAAATGACTGCTTATTTTTTAATCTTAATAAAAAATTATTAATTATTAATATTAATTATTTAATATTATTAATATTAAATATTATTAATAATTATTAATATTATTATTATTAATTATTATTAAATATTATTATTATTAATTTGTTTTCTATTTTTTATAATCTCGGCTTATGCCGGTTTTTTTAAGAGTAACACGGGCCGAAGCCAAGTGTTAATCTAAGTGTTAAGTGTGTCATTGTGTAGAGTAGTTGGTGAACGCTGTGATGGTGTAGAGTTGATCTGATTGTCTGTTTGCAAGAATTTTCTCACTATCCTACAGGTATTGAGTATGGCAGCTTTTTGGAGATATTATTATTATTTTTATTAATTATTATTATTATTATTATTATTCTTATTATTAATCTTAATAATAAGGCAATAGAAGTGCGAGTTGAGGAATTGTCGTCTTAATGTCATCGCCAAAAAGAATAATTTTGTTTGCAGGAATACAAAAAGTGGTATTTGAAAAACGGCTACATGCGTCCCAGTGTTAAAAGATAGTCGATAGCATTTCTATTGACTAGTTATTAAGATTTCTATGACTACCACGCACCCTCTCTGCATTCAACGCTCTCCTGGCTTCCAACCCTGACTGTGATTTGTTTGCGGATGGATGCCCAAATGTGTTAACAGTGTGTTTGAGTTTTTGCGAAAGAGATGGATGGACGACCGGATGGCGGAGTGGGTAGTGTACCTTTTTTTTTTTTTTTTTTTTTTTTTTTTTTTTTTTTTTTTTTTCGCGGGGAAATGCATTTACGCATACCACCCTACCCGTGGGGGGACGGGCAGAGTGGCTATGTGGGACTCCCGTGCCTACGATGTTAAACGGCACAGAATACCCACTAAAACCCCGCGGTGTGCCCTCGTCGCCGAAAGATGGTGGGTCGGCGAGCCCTGGATCGATCTTACATCCACAGGGCTCGCCGCGGCGACCGTGCCCAGTCCGACCACTGACCGGGCACCCGACTCTACTCAGTCCTACTCGTAGCGACGCCCCGGGCACACCCAGGGCGTCACTCCGTCGCGGAAGGCATCAGCGGGCGGCGGAAAACCCCCTCCACCGCCCGCGGAGTGGGTAGTGTACCTGCCTGCGACGCCGAGGTCGTGGGTTCGATTCCCACTTAAGACAAATCTTTGTGTGCATGAACATGGGGGTTTGTCTTAGTCTGGGTGTTTCTATGTATAATTAGTATGTATTTACAAAAGAAAAGTATATATGTATTAGTTTCAGTTATTCCAGTACCCATAGTACAAGCTCTGCTTAGTTTGGGACTAGATGGCGTTGTGTGTGAGTTGTGAAATATGTATTATTTATTATATTTATAATTATAATTCTCATTATGTTTGTTATATATGTGTTTAATTTTATTCTTTTAAATATTGTTTCCAAAGGATTTCTTTGTATTCTCTGTATGGTTAATTTAACTGTGTTAATTAAGTATATAACTATCTTAAATTATAGTAATTGGTGTAATTACCGTTATGATTTAAGTAAATAAATAAATAAATTATTAACGCGTTTTACTGCAGGAGCACCTATTACTTAATACAACAAATTCCACGCGGATGAAGCCACGGGTAATAACTAGCTAGTTATTAAAAAAATATTATAATTAGGTAGGAAGTTTTAATTTATTCCAATGTTATTTTTCTAAGGAGTTAATATGAAGATTAGGTACTTACAAGTTGTTTAATTGCTTCGTTGGTCTAGTGGTTACCTAATGCGGCCTCTCACAGCGAAGTCTCGGATTCGATTCCTGGGTCGGTCAAAATATATTTCCATTACCTTTTTTTTTTTTTACGGAATATAATCAGCCTTGTCGTCCATGAAGTCTTTATTACTGTAGTAGGCTTTACAACACAATTTAGTTTTAATAAAAGTTTTGATTTTATTTAATGACTAGCTGACCCGGCAGACTTCGTACTGCCTCAATCGATCAATAAATCAATCTTCATAAAAATAATCTGACAAATAATTAACAACTTTCATATTTATTCATCTTTTAAGCCTTCTTTGGACTTCCACAAATAATTCAAGACCAAAATTAACCAAATAGGTCCAGCTGTTCTTGAGTTTTAGCGAGACTAACGAACAGCAAAGATAGATAGACCATGCACATTACTTGGCAGTATATTATACATTTTTATACGTAGACCTGCAAATGATTTGCCTATTTTATGGAGCCTAAATTCCTCAGACATTTTACCCTTTGCCCTAAATAGGTCGTAGGAACCAGTTGACGGAAGCCGTCCTTCCGACAGTGTACCACTAACTATTTCCTATCAACAGTGGTGTGAAGTGCACCTATAGCGAGAGGGGTACGAATGGTAAACGGTCTGGAGATTTCTCTGAAGATATTGAAGAAAATTTCAAAAATCTATAGTGTCTAAATGACATTATTTTCCAAAATAATAACCGACTTGAATTACAAAATGCGTTAAAAAGTAAGAAATACTTAAGTAATATTCAACTTCTGGCCTCATCTGTGTATAACTTGAAAGAATATAGTAAACAGCCTTAAACTGCCTATATTTAAAGATTTATCCCCGTACTCCTAAACGATGAGGAGTTGTACCTGCCAGCATTAGCTCAGCAACATAAAATGCTGACTGTTATATGCAAATAGCAGTCAGCATTTTATGTTGCTGAGCTTTAGGTAATATACGAAAAACAATATAGAAGCTTTTAAAATTTTAGGGTTGCCCTCGATTTCCCTCGGATCCGCGTATCAAATCGTAACCTGATAAAAAGGGGACCACATGATAAGTATATTCTTTCAGACAAATTGGTCTGCTATGCTATATACGTTATGCTGGACTATAAAGATAAATTAAGATAAATTTGGATTTTTTACATTTGATAGAACGCCCAAAGCAATTACACTATCCAATGGTCCCAATGACAAGGTCAAATACACACCCAGTCTCAGAACAAATCTTTGCAAATCACACAAAGATATATCCCATGTGGGGATCGAACCCACAACACCAGTGCAGTGGAGAGCGGCAAGGCGACCGCTTAAACCACTACACCACACGTGCAGACAAATATTACAGACTATTCCACGTGGATGAAGTTGCGGGCAAATGCTAGTCAACAATAAGGTTATAGAAAATGTTTACTGTTTTCTGCTTCTCCTGGCTTACCTAGAAAAGTTTCTTTGACCTATCTGCAAAGCCAGATTAATTACATGGATACCAGAGCAGACATTTTACCCTTTGCCCTTAATAGGTCATAGGAACCAGTTGTCGGAAGCCGTCCTTCCTACGCCGTACCACTTACTATTGCCTATTAACGGTGGTGTGAAGTGTACCTCTATAGCATGACCGGTACACGTTGTACATTGTCTGGAGATATATCTGAAGATATGGAAACCTATGGCAAACCTTTGGTTTATTCGTTAGTCTAGTTGTTATTATATTATTGGGTATAATCACAATAGACCCACGGAAGTCGACATGAACGCCGAAAATGCCTCGTCCCAATAATAATGATAGGAATCTAGTTGTAAACGTATGCTGCTGATTGTCTTAGTTTTCGAGGGTTCAAATACCCATTGAGCAAAGATGTTGATTAGGCTTTTGTTGACACAAAATTCTGAGGCGCAGCAATAACTTGGAATAGTGTTTCTTTATCACATCGATCCTAAAATATAATAGCAGATGCAATGTGGATATTTATACACCGCTGCCATCTACTTCTGCAAATACATACGTTCCTAGTTACTAAAAAAAATGGCAAAAACAAGTTTTTTAAGCAATGGATAACAGTTCTTAAATATCTTTTTACACAAGAAGATATAGCAGTAACCAAATTTTGGTTTTGGATTTAGTTGCGAAAATGCACTACCTCAGTCACACGCTTAGGATTCACATTTTATGTACGTGCCTCTCGCTCTCGTGACTTACGAACGAGATGCCTGGGTTGGCGTCAAATATATTAGGGTTCAATATCAAATTCACGATTCAGAAATTTATGATATATAATATGATCCGTCCGCTGACTTACGTCATTTTATATCTCCTCTAACTTAAGATAACGTAAATTTTATTTTATTTCTCAACGCCACCACGATCCAAATTCAATATTTGGTGATAAACATAACTATGTTAGAGGCGCATACAATAAAAACTTTAGCTTTTATAAAATAACAAATGGTAATCCTATGGCCACCTGCTCCTGGGTTAATAAGGCAATGGTAGCTCATAACGCAGACGTTCTCACAAAACACCATCACATATCTCCGGATACATCTCTCAATCCTATCTCATCTGCATCGCAACCGGTAGTCGTCACATCCGCGATTCCCCCTCGGAAGTCGCGCCTGCTCCCGTGGGACTCGCGTCACGGCAGCGACATCTATGCCACAACAAATCAACATTACAGGCTTAGACAATTAAACCAAAATAACTAGTCACTGTCAGGCTTACCTCTGAAGAGCGCCACTTTTGCAGGTTATATAAAACTAGTTGTTAAATCATAGATGCGTGGAACAATCTACCCCTCTCTCCCCCGGGCAGACAATTTGCATAGATGTTTGCTTTAATTTCCTCTCTATATTGTTTAAGTGCTCTTTGCAGGTTAGTGAATGTGGGGTTCGGTTGATGATGGAATAGATAAAAAATATTTTTGTACCTGCTTGAAATAGGTTAGGTTGTAATTTAAACATTTTTCAAATAAACCTTCCTCGTAGGCTTCTAGACGGTCTCCCACGCATAAGCGTGGGAGACCGTCTAGGACTGCGAAGTCGAAGGTCTCGAGTTCGAACCCACGTTACAGCCCACACCTCTGTCAATAAATGATTCGTCTTTTGAAAGATATTTGTGTATTTACCAAGAAAATTATTAAATTATATAATGGTGAAAGGCTCACTCCCTAGCACATGTAACCAGTAACCTAAACATAACACAGGTGAAGTGTGGGTGGCGTCTCCCTCTGCAACACCCTTATGTGTAATATAAACGTAATGTTATGATAAAAGCAACTAAAAACTGGATGAACAATACCTTTTCTTTATACAATCTACCGACAAAAAAATGTCTGATCATCAAATTACGATGCCTAACTGCCTCGTTGGTCTTGTGGTTAGCGTATTCACCTCTTACCGCTTGGTCTTGGGTTCGATTCCCGGGTAGGACAGTCCGGCCATTTCCGCCAGGAAATTCACAAACTGCAGCATGGAGTTGGAATTGTGTCCAGTGGATGGCGGTAGGCCCCTATCCCATGGGACCTAACATAACAGGTGAAGTGTGGATGTAGTATATCATCTCTGCCACACCCTTCTAAACTACGCCAACAGTTTTATTTAGGAGATAACTAACATGTCGTGGCAATATTTATAAATTATAATTTGCTTTAAATTTTTTTTAATGAAATTTATTAATTTATTCTATGATTTGTCTTCAAAATTTTCGACACAAATGTATTTTTGTTCTGAAATAAATAAATGAAATGAAAATTAGCTTAATGTTTCTACGAAGCTTACAACTATCGGTATATCAACTTTCATCAAGATTGGTTTTGAGGATAGTTGTAAAAGCTAAACAAACAAACTCACCTTTCCATTTACGATAATAGTTACTACTCTCTAATGTTATTAAAAACAAAAGGTATCCAACTTATGTAACTAAACGCTAAACGTAATGAAAATAACACCCGAAAGCACTTTCAGTTTCAATGGCGGGAATGTGGTCGGGTTTACACGGGAAATTACTACATTCCGAGGATTATTTAAGGGCAAGCTACAAGTTGAGGATATCGAGCAATGCGCCTAGGTCCGCCAGGAATTCTGCCATTAGAACTATATCGTCGGCAAACCGAGCGTGGGTGATATACTCGCCATTGACATTATTTATTTTATTCGGAAATTTTAAAGCTATAAACTTACAGATTAACAGAAAAAGTAAACACAATGAAGGCCATTTACAAGTTTCCACAGATACATAAGTCAAAGTCAAAGTAGTAAGCTTTAAAAAAAAAAAAAAAAGGGGTGCTTAAACACGTCAACAAACATTATAATTACAGAGCAAATAAAAATGTTTTTTTTACTTTTTTATTTTGATACTTTTGCAATTCGTAAACAGTTTTTCAAAAATTTGATAACAAGTCTAAATCACGTAATTATTATAAAGGTAAATAAGTGCCTATGCTCGACGTTTCGAAATGACTTGAATCATTCGTGGTCACGAGCCGACTCGTGAAGCTCGCGTCGTCACCGTGAAGCGCGGATATTTCCCAAGTAGCATTACAAGCTGTATTACCCTCAGTTGATCGTCACTTTTTTTTTTTTTAGTTCGGAACCGTCGGTAGTTCGACATAATTATAATACTACTACTACTTAGTATTGTGTGTCGAACTACCGACGGTTCCGAATAAAATAGTTTTACTTATCAAAATACACATTTAAACACACACACACACACACACACACACACACACACACAGAGGTTGCGTGTGTGTTTGTGTACACATAATTTAAGTATTCCTCCTTAATTAGATTCTTTGGGAATTACAAAATGTACTCCCAACTCCGTAAGGGCGAATCAGGAGTCCTTAACCCAGTGTATCCTAGTTTGGACGCCTGACTCCCGCAAAAGCTTATCAATACTATATATTTTAAGTACTAAATGTTAATTTAAATTATGTCAATCTATCAATCAATTTATTTATTTCAAATGATGTGCATACAAAATTTCATTTACATAGCAAGACAACCAATGACTTAATATCTAAGATAGTATACACATTACAATTGTGTATTGTTAAGTGGATGCCTACACTAGGAAAACCTGTGTTGTAGGTCACCCAACATTTTATTTGACAAAATGGATGTGGACGTGTACATTCCAGAGATAACCAGAATCATACTCCATGCTCAAACAAGTATGTATATGTTTTTACTGTCGTGATTTTTTGTAGAAGGTGATTTTTTTTTAAATAATGTGATTTGTATTTGTATTAATTTTAATCGAACTGTTTAGGTTCCAATTAAAATCCAACATTCATATCATCATCAATGATATGGATGTTATAATATTATTTCGGCACCCCATAATGTCGGCTTCTCCTTAACCCATGGGCGGGAATAAGGATGCAAAGGAACTGGGTCACAGATCAATACAGGTCGAACTTGAAACTTCTGGGTCCTTGTTATCAGACCCTGGGTATAGGTAGTTGTATGTCAAATTGACAGCAGCTGTCAATATGACATGATTTGCATTCGTGGAGGTTGTAAATGGAAATTGATACAACGGTATGTTTTGGAGATTATAAATAGTACGCGACAGGTGGTATTTATTTTCAAGTAGAAAACCGATTCAGTATTTTATTTTATAGAAATATTGTATTAGCTAGTATGTCTAAATTTTAAATCAATCAGGCAAAAAGATTATGCATCCATTTCAAAAAAAATATCAATATAATTCCTCTTTTATATAGGTACAAGTTACGACTTTGTGGGGACTCTTATTATAAAATTATCGGATTGTTTACTCCATTTCAAGAAAAACATCGCTAACTCTTACACAATTAATAAATAAATAAATAAATATCGTACAACTCACACTCAGTCTAGTCCCAAACTAAGCAGAGCTTGTACGATGGGTACTAGAATAACTGATACTGATATACTTTTCTTTTGTAAATACATTACTTATTATACATAGAAACACCCAGACTAAGACAAAACCCCATGTTCATGCACACTAAGATTTGTCTTAAGCGGGAATCGAACCCGCGACCTTGTCGTCGCAGGCAGGTAAGTAAGCCCTATTACTTACTAAACGGGGTATTACCACAGATTGACAGCTGCGTAGACACCATTACTTAGCCAAGGACGCGCCCAGAAAGACAATATTTCTTGGTCTTGACAAGACTATTAAAATTGTGTATTATATGAGATCAATTTAAAGATTACTAAGCTGTCGTTTATCATTCTGCTAAATATTTGCTAACTCATAATTGTTTTAGTACCGTTTCAAACTACATTGTGTGGTAATTTATTAATTTTGTTTAAAAAATGTACATATTCTAATTATTTTAAAACACTTTTTTATTTAAATAATATTAAAGTTGAAGTGCTTTGCCAATTCAGCTATGGATTCAATATAGAATATAGAATCCATAGCTGAATTGGCAAAGCACTTGGGGCGTATACCCAGGGGGTGCAGGTTCGAGTCCTGCTGGATTCTTAATTTTTCAACTTTAATATTATATAAATACAAAAAGGCATAGCAAAGCTAAAATTTGCTTTAAATATTATAAACACTTTTTTAACTAAACTTTTAAATTTAATTTTCTTGTGTAAGCTGTATTTTAATTATTTCTTGTCTTGAAATGCACTACGCGCATGCTACTGTATTTTTTTAGGTAAAACCAAGCATTTAGGCAGTAGTGAAGTTGGCCACAAATGAAATGTCACGTTCGAGTAAAGTTCCTGTCGATGGTCGAACAGCCATCCAGAGTCGTTCTAGTAATTACTACCACCAGCAATACAAATCCAGTTACACCAGTTCTTAATAAGTCCCTAATAGCCTAAAAAGATCTTTCTTGACAGACAAATATGTGTAGAGCTAACTGGCTGTTAACTATCTGATAGGTATTTTATGAGAAACTTGTGAAATAGGCCCAGTATTCTAAAAAAGGAAAAATATTACTATGTACAGATACAGAAAGTTATTTTTACATGAAATGCCCCGGATATTTGAACGTCCCGGATACAGACCCTTTTTTTTTTTTTTTTTTTTCGCGGGGAAATGCATTTACGCATACCACCCCACCCGTAGGGGGACGGGCAGAGTGGCTATGTGGGACTCCCGTGCCTACGATGTTAAACGGCACAGAATACCCACTAAAACCCCGCGGTGTGCCCTCGTCGCCGAAAGATGGTGGGTCGGCGAGCCCCGGATCGATATTATATCCACAGGGCTCGCCGCGGCGACCGTGCCCAGTCCGACCTCTGACCGGGCACCCGACTCTAAGTCCTCCTACTCCCGTAGCGACGCCCCGGGCACACCCAGGGCGTCACTCCGTCGCGGAAGGCATCAGCGGGCGGCGGAAAACCCCCTCCACCGCCCGCGGCCTCGCTTAGGGCGGCATTAGGCTCGCGGCGTACGCGCGCCTTCGCCGCCCAGCTCGCCGGCGGCGGAGCGGATCAGCCAGGAGTGAGTCCTCCCTGATCCGCTCCGCCGCCTCCTTTTGCGAGATGACGTCCTCACAGAAGGATGCGACCGCATCCCACGACCTCGCGCTGCTCATTGCCGCACCCGGATACAGACCCGTCTCAACCCTGACAATATTGAGATTTGGTCGCTATTGACAACATATCGCAGTTCTTTTTCCTCATGTTTAGTATAATAACCATTCAGGCATATAAAAATAAATAATATCACATATTTTCTAAAAAATAATAGTTTAAAAAAACTAAAAAACACGCTTTTAAAGTACTTCTAACTAAAAAGTGAATAATAATTATTAATATAAGCTGAAAAAAGCGTGGGTTAGACGAAAAATATGGCACAGAGCGATTATTTATTTTCTACTTTTTAGTTTGGTTTATTTATAAGAGCGTATTTTTTTTTTTTTTTTTTTTTTTTAATAATTGTATTTTTTTTATCGAATTATTGCGTTGTCATCGATCTTTGACAGGTGTGCAAAATTTTAATGAAATCTGTCCGTTTAAAGTGGGTCAAAATCGAGTCCAAAGGAGTCGGTTACATACATACATACATACATACATACATACAGGTGAAGCTAATATAAGCGTGTTAAAAAGGCAGTGGTAGAATGCTATTCATTTTAAGTGTCATTGAACTATTGTCACTTTCACGGCAAACTGACAATTCTGTAAAAAAATAATCTCTTTTTCTGGTTTCGATATAAACTTGGTAAGTTACCTATGAGTGTATTAATATAAAATGCAGATTTAGACAATCTCAATACTTCTTCTTCTTAGTCGTGTCGATGGCTGAGTCTAATTTTATTTTGACTTTCCATCGTGGTGAAGGGATTAGCCAACTCGCTTTGGAGAACTCGCGAATTGCCCAGGGTGCGCCGGACGTAGGGAATCGTTGTGTACGTCACTCGGGGAGGCTCCTTTCATACTATAAACTCCCGTCTTAGAAATAAGTAAATTTGCCACAATGTATAGTGCTAGATGGTCTAGAGGTTAGCGTATAGGAGTCTCGGGTTCGATTCCCGCGTCGGGGAAAGTGTTATTTAATAGCAGCACGGAGTTGGATTTGAGCCCGGTGGATGGCGATAGGCTCACCCCCTATCCCGTAGGGCCTAAACATAACAGTGTACTTGTTGCACACCTCATCCACACCCTTCTGGGTAATATAGGCGTGATGTTATGTTATGTGTTCCTATCAGAAGATAGATATTCAAACACAATCAAATAAAGCAGTTCACATTACGTAGCTATAATATTAAATACTTGTAATATTTAAAGCAAATTTTAGCTTTGCTATGCATTTATTTTATAATATTAAAGTTGAAAAATTAAGAATCCAGCAGGACTCGAACCTGCACCCCCTGGGTATACGCCCCAAGTGCTTTGCCAATTCAGCTATGGATTCGTATGCTGGTGCTAGGTGGCGCTTAAACCAAGTAATGGTTCGTCTAGCTAAGGTATTTATATATACCTACGACGCTGGCACAAAGAGTTGAGAAATTTCGAGTCCAGCAGCATACGAATCCATAGCTGAATTGGCAAAGCACTTGGGGCGTATACCCAGGGGGTGCAGGTTCGAGTCCTGCTGGATTCTTAATTTTTCAACTTTAATATTATACAATATTAAACTTTGCTATTTATTAATTAAATCTCTGTACCATCTGGAGGTAAACAAACGCTTCTAGCAAATTGCACTCCTTCAAAACATTTAACTAATATAACCTTACACTACATTAAAGAAAAATACACCTTATACCTCAGAGCTAAGGTTGAAATTTGATTGCCTTGATTATTCTGAAACCGACAGTGTCATTAAACTTTTAAAATTAATGAGTGTTATAGAAATATAGCTCTTATGTTTAAGGAGTAGATGTGATTATGATTTGAACGGAGCGATGTCAATGTACGTTTTGAGATTGAACGATGGTTAAATTGATTACTTTTGGTTCTCGAATCGAATCTTATGGCGAGTTGGGGCAGTGATTTAAAAATAAATTATAAAGTCCATTGACGACCGGATGGCGGAGTGGGTAGTGTACCTGCCTGCGACGCCGTGGTCGTGGGTTCGATTCCCACTTAAGATAAATCTTTGTGTGCATGAACATGGAGACTTGTCTTGGTCTGGGTGTTTCTATGTATAACAAGTATGTATTTACAAAATAAAAGTATATATGTATTAGTATCAGTTATTCTAGTACCCATAGTACAAGTTCTGCTTAGTTTGGGACTAGATGACGATGTTACACACATCGTCATCTAGTCCCTAGTTGTGAGATATTTATTTAATTATTTAGAATTTATCCTCTCACCACAATATTAACGTAATTTCATCTAGGTTTAACATAGTTCTTTATCAAAAATTGTGGGGAGGATGGTACCTAAGCTAGGCTCAAGGCCTGAGTTGCATAGTTTCCGAAAGGCTGCAGTAACAAAAAATATTTTTTTATTTAAATTCTATTAATTGAGTAATTTACATTCAATATTTGAATCTGCGAATGTGTGTGTGTGCGAGTGTGCCTGCGTGTGTGTATGTGTAGTGTGTGCACGTGTGTGTAGTACCTATGTGCACGTGTGTGTGTGTATAGTGTGTGCACGTGTGTGTAGAGGAAATGATAATATAGGCTACTACGATCCATGAACATTAAAAAAATAATTTTGATGGTCTAGGTGTCAATATTTTGACCGGAAAAGTCTGCAAATGGGATATTTTTTATCGGCAAATCGCAAGTTGACCGAAAAATTGCAAGTGTATTGGGATAGTATAGGGTAACGTTACTCTTTTTGTTACAATTTTTTCACCCAGAACCTCAAAATCATGTACTGAATCACAGATTCCCGCCTTCCTCACGATGTCATTTACACCCTGTATCAAACATGTATTGGTAATGGTAATTGTAGTAAGGGTAAGAATAATACCTGTGTACCGCGCATGCGTGGTCCAGGAGGCTGTGGAACAAGTGAGCCTTTGTGCACAAGGGTGGCAATCGCGGGAAGAGTCGCACCCTCACGGCTAAACCACTAACATCCGTAAGTTTACTCAAAATTGTTACTATTATTAAGTCGCTCACGTTTATAATTAAGTCGCAAATCATTAGTTTAAGTAAATAATTATTTTGAGTAGGAATTGAGAGGTTTTATTTGGAGTTAGGTAGCATCTGTTTGATTTCGCTTAATTTTCATTGTTTATTTTTGTGGTGGGAGTTTGCATCGATTTTGTTTTACTTTTGGGGTACTTTGGACTTTGATAAACATGTTAAATATTCTTTTTCAATTCGTCATCGCCTTTTATGATATTTTTGTGTATATTTAGTAAATAATAGGTCGTAGGCTATTTTTGTACCCCTTGCTAAGTGGTCCACTGGCGGAAATTAGTATTATTACGAATATTTAAAGTGTTATTCACGAAACAAAAATCTTTACGTTATTAACTTGTTGTATCAAATATTTTGCCGAAAATTCGACGTGCAAAAATAAAAGAAATATTATAAAAAACCATAAAGCTAAGAAAAATACAAGTAACCATAAAACATGCAAAATTATATTGTCATAATTATTAAAGCTTTTTAATTTTTTTAAACTCATCGCGAGGTCTGTTCGATTGTTGGTTCGGGGAAAAGTGTTATTTTGGAAATTTTATAAGCATAATAGGTGAAGTGTAGTTTTCATATGCCTCTGCCACTCCCTTCTGAGTAATATAGGCAGGATGTTATGCTATGTGTGTTCACTGTTTTCAAATAAAGTTGTAAAACCGTTGATGAGTCTCTTTGGACGTAAAACGCAATTACTTTTTTGTATTATTCTGAGCGCTAAGCTGTTAGGGGAATATTTTGTTTGGGATTTGTTTACTTTGTTGTTTGTGTCATGCGTTAGGATCACGCGTGTTAATCCCAGAAGGGTTGGCAGCACATGATAGAACATAGATCGTATAACAGCAAGACTATAAATAATGCTATTCATTGCGTCAAAGCCGTGATTTCACTAATCTAGATTTTTTTCACCAATTTTTTCATCTTTTCTCTCATTCATTGTGCAGGACAGAGAGTTCGAAAACTATAGCTAAACGTTTAAATCAAATCAAATAATTTATTGCCATGGGCCCCAAGGGGCGCTTGAACACGTCAAAACAAACATCAAAATACAAAAAATATAAAATTAGAATAAAACTTAGCTAATTAAATTATAATACTAATTGCATTAAAATGATTTGACACCGGCGCTTTGATTTTAACTCAACTTAGAAATTTGAATTTTAAAATCAATCCAAGTACCAGCTCCGATGGGTATTGCATCATGAGAAGAGCTGGTGAGAAACTCATGTGTACCATCTTTACAAATAATTCATACAATATTTGTTTGTATTTTTGACAATAATTCCTTGTGTTAGTTATAGCAACTAAAACAGCATTATGGCTAAAGATGGTTAACTTAGGTTTAACACTTTTTAACACGTTTAATGATGGTGAAATTGTCAATTAAATTGGTCGTTGGATTAAAATCCTGGCCATTATACAAAGAAAGACTATACTTGTCATGTGGTCCCATTTTCATCAGAATACGATCTGATGGGATCCTAGAGAAATTGAGGACAACCCTCAAATTTTATATTGTTTTTCGTATATTACCTAAAGGTACTCGGATATTTGCATATAGCAGTCAGCATTTCATGTTGCTGAGCTGATGCTGGGAGGTACAACTCCTCAATATTTAGAAGTGCGGGTATATTTTATTTTAAATTATTAGAATTATATTTGAAGTCGGTTTTTAATTAGAAATTTATTAATTTTTAACCAGTGAAAATCATATTCTATATATGTATAAATTTTATGATTTTATGTCGCATTCACTTTGTAAGTCAGAATGCGAGAGAAATTATAATTTTCCTCGCATTTAATTACTAGGAGAAATAATACTATTAACATAAAAGATTTGTATAATTATGCTAAGTGAATTCTCTGAGGAGAATGCACTTTAGTAATGTGCTCTTTGTTCACCGTCTGCTTACTAACTCGTACGACGAATATAACATCAAGTTTTAATGATAGATTAGAAAGATAATATAAAATTACCCACTATAATACAATAATATAGACACCTAAAATAACTTATAATATGATATTTACAAAACTTTATAGAGCATCAAAAAACTGCTCCGCATCGATGTCAAAAGGCGACATCGTGCCCAGAAGGCTGGCAGCATTGCCACGTTGTATGGCAATGCTTATTCTTTGAGCTAAATAAAAACCAGCCTTCTGGTCGATAATAGATAATTAAATTATATTATGGTCTTACATTACTGAATAAAGGCAGATGGAATATACCGAACACACAAAGTGAAGTCAAAAACCAAATGTTTCACAACAAGTTACAAATATTATTAAAATTATGAAATACGGGTGTTACTCACGTAATGTTGGTTTATTTAGTCGACCGCGGTTTCGCTTATACGTCTAGGCATTGTCAAGAGAGTGCGACAGGCGCGACGTATTTCATAATTTTAATAATGTTACAAACTCACGTCAGTTTTAATAAAAAGTTACAAATAAATAAATTATTAAATGTGCATTTTCTTTGTGTGCCGTTGTGCCGGTCGCGGTGAGCATGCCAGGTTTGCTTGTGTCATGGATTTTGTGTTTGCTTTGTGGCTTCAATTTTCGTATTCGGTACAATCCATCTGCCTTTCTGTAATCTGATAGGAATCTATAAGATTATGGGTATATTTATTTCGGCTTCGTTGTTCTGGTGGTTAGCGAACTTGAAAACTCACTATAAGATTTTCGGAGATCGATCGATATCCTTGTGAGTAATATATAGGCGTGATGTTATGCTTTTTACATGCTCAATGACGAACGCATGGCGGAATGGGTAGTGTAGGTACCTGCCTGCGACGCCGAGGTCGCGGGTTCGATTTCCGCTTAAGACAAATCTTTGTGTGCATGACCATGGGGGTTTGTCTTAGTCTGGGTGTTTCTATGTATAATAAGTATGTATTTACAAAAGAAAAGTATATATGTAGTAGTATCAGTTATTCTAGTAACCATAGTACATGCTCTGCTTAGTTTGGGACTAGATGGCGTTGTGTGTAAGTTGTGATATATTTATTTATTTAATTTGTTAATTGTTAGATTGCCTGGTGATTGTCTATGGTGGTTAACTCTTTCAATAAATATGAATCATGAAAGTTTCTTGGAACCAGCTATGAGTCAGAGATGATGGCTCTTCGATCATTATTACATCCTTCACTTTTCTAGTTAGAAAGAAATTGCTTGTGAACCTGTCCATGCTGTAAACTATGTGTGACTCATATTATTAACAAAATGTCACGCCTATATTATTCATATTCATATTCATTTAATTATATAAAGTTAATTTACATGTCTTGTTTTCAATATTCAGATGTCAATTATATTATTGCATAGTTTATGTCAATTGTAATTATAAATATACATCCATGAATTTAAAATAGCAAGTCCGAGAATATTGACAAATATAACAAAATGACAATAAATATAGTCAAAAATAAATACAATAAAGTTAAATTAAAAGGTTAAATTACTTTTTAAAATTCAAAGTGTATGTATTTATGTGTAAATATTTAAGTAATTAATTGTTATTTTAGTTGTATGTTGAAAATAAACAGTATTATAAAGTTCTAGTCAAATAAAAAAATATTTGTACACTTACTAATAACAATGTCAATATTAATTCTTCTTCGTCGTGTCGATGGCTGAGTCAAATTTTATTTTGACTTGCCATCGTGGTGAAAGGATTAGCCAATTCGCTTTGGAGAACTCGCGAATTGCCCAGGGTGCGCCGGACGTAGGGAATCGTTGTGTACGTCACTCGGGGAGGCTCCTTTCATGTACCCCAATATTAATTAAAGGTCAATTTACAAATAAATTATAATAATTATGACAAATATTTGTTATGTACTTTAAATAACAAATATTTGCAGAAAGGTGTGGCAGATGTGTACAGCAACCACACTTCACTTGTTACGATCAGGTCCTATAGGATAAGATGTGAGCTTATAGCATTCCTCCGGGCACAACTCCAACTCCGTGCTGCTATTTGGAAATTCCTGACGGACAAATTTCCAATAAACACGTAGCCAGACCTGGGAATCGAATCCAAACATCACGGTTAGAGGCAACATACGCTAACCACTACACGAGGAGGCAGTTCAGATGAATTGAGGATATTCACCTCTGCCACACCTTCTAGGTAATATTAGCGTGATGTTAAATACAAAGATCAGCTTCGTGTATCAGTAACACAAAAAGACCAACTCCACAGTATCGTCACCCCAGTTACATCTCACTCCATCCAATCAAAATGGGTTTCGCCTATCAATCCCCTCATCCGGTAGGTCGTTAGAGGCGCTCATAAATTCTTTCTAATCCTGACAGCTCTGCGATTCACATGTATACCCACCATGTAGTCCAGGCCATGTCAGTTCTCGACCTCACAATCGAATCAGCATGTGTGGAGTCACCACGCACCTATAAACCGCCTTTTTATAGTTGACAGTTCGGATAAACAGTGCTGTGTGTGTGTGCTGTGTTGTGTATGGGATGGTTGTGTGTTAGTGTAAGTAATTTTATTTATTTAAAGTTTTTTTTTACTATTTGGTTAAGGGTATCAAGAATTCGACGGATTAAATGGAATATTAGTTTAGATTTTAAAAAAGTTTGAAACCTGAAGAGTATTTGTAGAAAGTGGTGAAAATTTATCTCGTTCAAGGTCTAGTTGTTATTTTCCGTCTGGACAGGATGCTAATGAAAGGATATATATAAAAAAAAAAAAAACGATATAAAAGGGATTTTATGCCAAAGTTTTTAAAAATCAATGATATCTAATTATAATAATATATTATATATTGCCTCTGAGATAGAAGCATTGTCTGCCGAACCATTTCCCAATTAGGTACATTTTGGTTGGCTTCAGTTCAATTAGTATTTTACGTGGAGTGACTTCCAGACCTCCACAACACAGTACGGGGTAATACGATATATTAGTGGTTTATGAAAATCGGTAATCAGAAAAATAATAATATGTCTAGCGATTCGTTAAAAATTGTTAAATAATTTCAAAATTAAACTTTTTCAGGTTCTCTCGAAGAACTTTTACACTCATCACTCATACGAGCTCCAATTTTAATCTAAATGTAAATATAGTCAAGCCGAAAAGCCTTCAATTTGTTTTGATTAAGTAATAATGAAATAAAGGAATAGTCCAATTATAGTAAAGAAAGAGTAAATTGCACAGGGTAAATCGTACTATTTGCTTAGTGGTAGGACTTTTGTGAGTAATTTTTACACAGTAAGCTGATTACAAATTTTACTTCAATTACTTGCTGCCTCTATTTTCTAGTGGTTAGCGTATGCGTCTATCACCGCCAAGTCTCGGGTTTCCGTCAGGAAATTTACAATATCAGCACGGAGTTGGCATTGTGCCCGGTGGTTGGTGATAGGCTCACCGCCTATCCCATGGTCCCCTAATCTAAACATAACAGGTAAAGTGTGGGTGTTGTACACCTCTGCCATACCCACCTGGGTAATATAGGCGTGATGTTATGTGAATTTACATAAAATTTTCTTTGTGATAGAACTTCCCAAAAAGGAGGAGGTTCTCAATTCGGCCGGTATATTTTTTTCTATGTATGTACATCGATTACGTCACGGTTAATGAATCGATTTGCGTGATTCTTTTTTTGTTCGACGCGAAATAGCTGCCAGGTGGTCCCATAAAAATTTCTTTCAGTTTGTTTTAGTAGTTTTTATTTTATAAGCATTATTAGTTATTGAAGTCGGTTTTTTTTTTTGGAAAATTATGCTGATATTTTTCACTTAAACTACATACATTTTGCTTTTACCTTAAACCCATCGTGATGCGATATAACCACCGCACCGGCTAGTATTAATAGACGTCGTCCATGACGGGTCACCTATGGCTCGTTATCCTATCAGACAAATTGATCCATTTTGTGGTACCTTAACAATAGGCTAGTCATTAAAAGTATACGGGACAGGATTTAGTAGAGTTAGGCTTTTAGAAGGAGTGATTGCGTTATCAGTGTTTAAAGTTAAAATGTGAGTTGTTTTAACTTGGAAGCTAAATTTATTTAATTAAAAACTTTATATACAAAAATTGTTTACAAGACGGACTTAATGCCATAGGTATTCTTTACCAGTCTGCTTTTGAGTGATGCAGAGATTAACAAGGCAGGTGAAGTTATACAATAAAGCGTTTTGATTCGAAATAAAAGGTATATAATGTGTAGTATATAGTGTCACTAAAGAATAATATTAATCAATACAATTATTAATAAATTACATTGTAAAAATTTATGCATTATTATACAATACATAACAGTAAACTTTAATAAAAGTAAATATTTAATGAATAAAATATATGAAGTAATATTTTAGTAAAGATTAATTCTTGTTGAGAAGATGTTGCAGACATTTTTTTTATTTTTTTTCAATACAAGTTAAATGAGCAAATTTTGGACAGTGCTTCGAATAATTAGAAAAAGTAGAAAATGAAGCGGGTTTGTTAAATCTATGTAACATTTCATGTGATTTTAATATGAGGATAAGAAGTGGCAGTAAAGACTGTACAAAATCGGTGAGCCAAGTTCACAAACGTACTTAATAATAGCGTAAAGTTAAATATTATTAAAATACCTTTGATGAGAGTTTGGCTATCAAACAAAAATAGAATTATCAAACAAACAAACTCACCTTCATCCTGGTTTCAGCTGCATGGTAGGTAAATTAATATAAAGAAGCCTATGTTACGCGCCTTGTAGTCAGTTACCTGCATCAATTTTTTTTTAAATCGGTCTAGCCGTTTAGATACAATACAGCCGATTACAAACAGATTTCACTGGTGGTAGAGCTCTTGTGAATGAGCTCGAGGGCGGCAGCACCACCGTCTCACCTTTAACCTGCCGCCAAATAGTAGTGCTTCCATTACTGTGTTCCGGTTTGGTGGTGAGATCAGGCCCTGAAATTACTGGCACATGAGGCATAACACCGTAGTCCTCAGCTGCAGCGACGCATCTATAATCTGCTTTTGTGGATTGTTGATGTCCATGGGCTGTACTCCACTTGCCATCAGGTGGACTACACGTTCGTTCGCTGTGAGCGTAGTATAAAAAAAAGACAGATAGACACACAGACAAAAATGTTAAAAACTGTATTTTAGGCATAGGTATCGTGCAAACAACTATACCAGCTTAAAATAACGTTGTTATTTTGACATTAAAAACAGACACTTCAATTTTATTTATTTGTATTGAAGAATATTTGACTGTGCTAAGTGTAGATATAATCTTAAAGGATTTTATGAACATTTATTCGTTTATGTTAAAAAAATGATTTGTAGAGCCTTATGAATTATTTAAAGTATGACATTGTTTTACCATTAATAAGACAATTAGGCTTATAAACTTACTATAAAAAAGCTATAAATTAAATACTAAATGTTTAATATTTTTTATCGCAATAATTCTCCGTGTTTTGACCATTAACTTGGCTGGACACGCTATCGCCTGTCTAGACAACATTTTATCTAAGTATCGTTAGTTTTTTTAGGCTCACAAAAAATCTAAAACCTCAACAAAATGGTGAATCAACACACTCACTCCAATATCATTACGGATCAACCCTTTACTACATTGATATGTAGGGACCCGTGACTTACGGTGATACGGCGTAAAGAACAGACTTTACGAGGTATCTCCGTAAGATATCGAAAGACACCACACAATATATGCCAGAGTTTTATGTTAGCACATACGTTGGATAAGATACGAGACGGGCAAATGGGTAGTATTTCAAAATCTAATATGACGTCACTACACACTACTCTATACATATGCTTCTTATATCGATCATATCTAATAACTGTGAGCGCATAGCATGTCTAGGTAAACATTGGTAAGGCTTAAAATATGACTAGTATTAATAATAATAATAATAACAAACACTTTTGGATACGGCACGCATCGTGAGGAGGTTCCTCTCTCTGGAGCCCTAACTATCGGCACCTGATGTCGGTGGGACACTGTTTTTTATATTTTTAAATATTTTTTGTATTTTTTATAAATCATATTTCACAATATATAAAATAAGTTAACAAATAAATAAAGAGGAATAAGAATAATAATAATTTGGATTTTTTACATTAGATAGAACGCCAGAAGCAATTACACTATCCAATGGTCCCAATTACAAGGCCAAATACACACATTCACTCACACGAGCACACCCAGTCTCAGAACAAATCTTCGCGAATCACACAAAGATTTGTCCCATGTGGGGATCGAACCCACAACACCAGTGCAGTGGAGAGCGGCGAGACGACCGCTTAAACTACTACACCACACGTGCAGACAAAGAAGGATTAAAGTTGTATTCTTATTCTGTGATTAAAGGTTTATCTGACCCATAAAATATAACCCGACTGAATTTAAAAGTGAAACAAGTTACACTTGAAAACAGAACACAGCTGTCACTTTCATTTATGAGTATTATATGCTTGTCCTTCCAGTAAGGTTCAACAACTGTAAAATTGGGGCTAAAAGGTCTAAGTGCCAAACAAAAGTGTTTCCACGAATACCTAATGCAAGAACGCTTATTTTGTTATAGTACGACTGTAATAATATGAAGTAGTACAAGTTGTACTGAGCGAAGCTAGGTAGATGAAGCTATTTTATAGGTTTTCAACAGACACATTCTTAGCTACGCATCCTCGCACATCTCTGATGAAAACACAGCCTTTAAAAGTATTCTAGTTTGTGTTTTTGTAGTCCCTCATACCCTTTGTATATTGCAATTTCTATTTTAGATACGTTATGTGCATAAGAAATATCAATAATAGGAATATTACCCGTACATGTTTTGTATAAAATACTGATATTCAGCTGGACGAATTAGGTCAAACGTCGACGCCATTGTTATCGAGAAGGTTGTCTAGAGACTACCTACAGAGTAAAATACCTCTTTGTTCAAAATATTTAAGTGTACCGATAGGAGATTTTAAATGGGTTCATATTTAATTGTTTCAGGTACAAAATTGGCGGCAACTCGAATCTAGTCGACGTACTTTAACGAAAATGTTAATTCAGTTTCCCTAAGCATAAAATACAATAGTGCGGGAAAGAGACAACGAGTCGGTTACACGATCTATTAGAAAAAGAAAGAAAATAAAACAGAAAAGATGGATTCGAAAAACGACGGACATACAGATGAAATCGAACTTAGCATTCAAGGCACAAGCAAACCTAGGTAAGTAACAATATAAATTACTTAGTGAGAAAAAGCATTGTTTTAAGTTTAATTTATTCCTTAGTTCAGGGTTCATACTATGGCATCTTATTGCTATTCTAGTGTCCTATTTAATTAAGATAATAGCTGTGACAATCCGACAATTTCGTCTTTGTTTTTTGCCGTCAAACAGTCGGCAATTCATATTCTTAATTCTTAATTAGTCAAAATTCTCAAATTGTCATCTCGTATCAATTTTCAACTGCTTCTGGAATTTGAAGAAGGTCTTGGGCGCTTTACTAGTTGACTGATGAAAATCTATGTGCCATTCTAAATGATAGGCAACAAATTCGAAATTAGTTGTATAATTTACAAAACATTTCTTACGATTGGGTACATCCAGCAATATTTGACTGTGTGTCCGTGTTCCATATCTGTTTTGCAAAATCAATTACTTATTCGAGCATAAAAGTTTTGAGAAGACATCCCACGAATCTAGCATAAAGGCAGACAGATGATGATGAGATTAAAGCGATATTAGAATTTAATAGCACCCCTTATCCACATGTAAATATATGGCAAAACTACACATAACCCTTACACATCCCATAACAGTCCCATATTATGTAAGGGATAAGCGACATAATGGAAGACATCCCATGTTTTGGATTTAAGTTGAATACACGACCAAATTGGCCGTTACCCGTTAACCGTTACTTCTAACGATCCTATCTATAGAGTTTCAGAGTCATCATAATTTGGTCTCATTACATCCGCTGACTTTTCAAGAGCCTTTGATGTGATTGTTTCCAGTTTCGAAGTAAAATGTTTCCGTTAATGCTAAGCTCTTAAGTAAAATGGATTTGTATCTTTGTTTGTTCCAAAAGTTTCAAAATTGTTCTATTTTACAAAGATTACACAATAAACATTAGAGACTTTTTTAAGTATATAGACCAGATAAGACCTCAAAGAATCTCTTCGACTTTAGCAAACAAAAGAGTATGCATACTTACGCAAAAAAACGAAACTATTTAGGAAAAAGCAATGTTTTAATTTTATTAGTATTAACGATTAATATCTCAAAATAAAAGGTATAAACAATTTTTTTTTTATAATATGTGCTTTTTACAGTGATGTTTCAACAAAATCCGACCTGCCAGAAAGAGGTTCCTGGGGCAGTAAGCTAGACTTCATCCTCTCAGTCATTGGCCTGGCCATCGGTCTTGGCAACGTCTGGCGATTCCCATACCTTTGCTACAAAAATGGCGGCGGTGCTTTTCTTATTCCCTACTTCCTCACACTCATCCTCGCTGGAATTCCTATGTTCTTCATGGAGTTGGCTATGGGACAGATGCTCACCATTGGAGGTTTGGGCGTGTTCAAAATTGCTCCTATTTTCAAAGGTACGTGGTCTTTTCAGCTATTACGTGAACATTTATTTTTTCAATACAAGTATTTGTAAAAAATAAGTCTTAGCTTTCTTGTGCCATCTGAAGGCCGGTTTCACTTTTGTTAAGTAAACGTTACTGTTTATATCACAAATAAATCTAGGAATTAGCTGTGTTTGATTTTTACATACAATTTTGTCATTATCTCAAATCAAATCAAATCATTTATTTCCATGGGCCCCAAGGGGCGCTTGAACACGTCAAAACAAACATCAAAATACAAAAATATAAAATTAAAATAAAACTTAGCTAACTAAATTATAATACTTATTGTAATAAAATGATTTGACACCGGAGCTTAGATTGACTTTAATTCAACTTAGAGATTTGAATTAAAATCAATCCAAGTACCAGCTCCGATGGGTATTGCATCATGAGAAGAGCTAGTAAGAAACTCATGTACACCATCTTTTCAAATAATTCATACAATATTTGTTTGTTTTTTGACAATAATTCTATGTGTAAGATATAGCAACCAAAACAACATTATGGCTAAAGATGGTTGGTTATAAAGAGAAAATAAACTTAAATATAGAAATGGAATCAAATTAATACTTATAAATAAATCCATAGTATATAATATACATATATAATCAAAACATATTATATTAATATTGTACGTAGGATAAATCTTGATTCAAAACAAACAGTTAATCTTAGCAACACAATCTACATTCTTGTTTCCTAAAATTACTTTTACAATATGACAAGGGATTTCATTGGACCCTTCCAAAATTCGCGGTCGAATTCCAATGGGCTCGTTGTCATAATCGGGATTATTCTCGAGTCCTAATGAAAAAGAGGGTTTCATTTATAACATTGTTTTGTGAAGACAATTGATTTTCTCAATTGGCACAAACTCCTCGATCTTTCAAAAGGCAAATTTATTGGGCACTTGGTTTTATAAATAACGTTATTATATCTGAATACCGAGTTTAATTGAAATCATGATTATATTATAAATTAAGACAACTGAAAAATGCCGGTATTTGCATTAAGTTGATCTGATATTTTGGTGATTAATTTAGGAGATTCCTAAATACTTCGCAAACTTCAAAGTTTTCTCCTTGTTGCCCTTTATTTAATATTCTCGTGTTTGAAAATTTTATTGCGGGCGTACATTTTTAATATGTGGGCAAAGATAAAACCAATCAGGGTCTGAATCTGTACGATTACCCTTTAGATTTTTAAATAGCAAAATGACAAAATTGACATAAAAGGTTAGAATATTTTTTGCATGATTTTTTTGAATAGCAATTAGCTTTCATATCACATCTTAGACGCCAAAATACGGTTATTCGCCTTCTCTAATTATTGACCGCTTTGTTTGATTTCTTAAATAAATGTACTTCTTTATGTGCTGTGTTACAAAACGTTGCTAATATTTTTGTGCAGGCATCGGTTACGCGGCGGCAGTAATGTCATGCTGGATGAACGTGTATTACATCGTGATCCTGGCGTGGGCCATCTTCTACTTCTTCATGTCTATGAGATCAGGTAAATTCTTCATCACCCAAATATGTTAACTTTGCAGGAGTTTTTGTAAGTTTTTCAGTGAAAATATTTCCAAAATATGCTTCAGTAGTAATAACACATTTTGGGCGTGTAGGGTTTTAAAAGTGGGTAAGTTTTTCATGGTTGGTTAACCAATAATAAACCAATAAGACTAACGATGGTCTTAAGGTTAGCATATGCGGTATGCTGTCTCTCACTGCGAAGTCTCGGGTCTCGGGTTCAATTCCCGGGTTGGGCCAAAGTGCTATTTGAAATTATTTTTTTCAATAAGTAATAAATTCTATCGCGGTGTTTGAATTTGGCCCAGTGGATGGCGATAGGCTCACCCCCCATCATCATTATGGAATCTAAACATAACAATATAAGTTTTGGGACTAAACATGTTTTTTTTTAATTATTATTATTGACTAATTATTAGATATAACGGGATATTTACCACGCCATATTTGTAGCGGGTAATGTGAAAACAGTTTTATTGGCTGACGAAACGACGGCAACATCTCTGAAATATCAAGTTACTCGCTACAACAAATTATTATTATTATTATTACGAGCCTATAGTGTCCCACTGCAGGGCAAAGGCCTCCCCTCCCTTTTTCCATTTATCTCTGTCTGTGGTTCGTAGTGTCCTGTCAATCTGCCATGAATCTAATTCATCCCGCCATCTCCTTCTGGGTCTGCCACGCTGTCGTTTATCATTGTTGTTTTAACAAATATTGTTGGTAAATATCCCGTTAAAGATAAATTTGGATTTTTTAACATTAGTTATAACGCCAGAAGCAATTACACTATCCAATGGTCCCAATACCAAGGCCAAATACACGCATTCACTCACACAAGCACACCCAGTCTCAGAACAAATATTTGCGAATTACACAAAGATTTGTCCCATGTGGGGATCGAACCCACAACACCAGTGCAGTGGAGAGCGGCGAGGCGACCGCTTAAACCACTACACCACACGTGCAGACATTATAATATCTAATAATTAGCTAAACATAACAGGTGAAATATAGTTTATACACCTTCTAGGTAATATAGGCGTGATGTTATGTCTGTAGTTCAGCAGTGAAATTTTTCACTTTTATTCTAGATCTGCCATGGCGAAACTGCGACAACTACTGGAACACGGCCGCGTGCGTGAATCCCTACGACCGAAAGAACCTCACGTGCTGGTCTGCCATGTCTGACATGAGCACGTACTGCACGCTGAACGGCAAGAATATCAGCAAGGCGATGCTGTCCGATCCCGTCAAGGAGTTCTGGGAGTGAGTATAACGGGGGACAAGTTAGTTAAAGAAAATGTGTGAAGTCAAAAACTAGATTAAAGATTTTTGCTATTAATTAGAATTTGATATAATAAGCGGCTAATTAAAGGTCTCGGGTTCGAACCCACGGCACACACCTCTCGTCTTTTCGAAGATATGTGTGTATTTATTTATCATATAAATTATCGCTCGCTAACGGTGAAGGAAAACATCGTGAGGAAACCTACATGCCTGAGAGTGCCAAATAAGTGCTCGAGGGTGTGTGAAGTCTACCAATCCGCACTTGATGGACTATGGCCTAACCCTTCTTATCATGAGAAGAGGCTTGAGGCCAGCAGTGGGATATGTATTAGATACAGGGCTGCTATTATATATTAGAATTTGATATATTTTGAAAATATATAAGCGGGAAGGTCCAAAACGATATTTTTGATGAAGAGCACATAATTTTTAAAATACTTTATAATTATGTTTATTCATATTCGTGTAGGTTCCCTATTTAGTACTCAGTTCCAGTTCAATAATGTCCAAAAAATTCTCAAGATTGCTTATTGTAATTCATTGGTTGATAAAATGTTTTCGTATGCCATTCGGCGAATCATTGAAGAACTTTTTTAGCACTAACATCCTTGTAACCTATGTTTTACGAAATAAATGAATTGAATTTAAAATGTTTTAACTTCGACATAATACTGGCTTGTCGCATCTGATGTCTAATATTGCTCAAATCTCATTTTGTTAAGGACCGATTCATGTTAATTAATTGAAGAAACTGTAAGTCAAGTGTATCTTATGTTGTGTTCAGTGTCTTATAATGTTAGCCTATCTTTATTTAATGTCAGTCTTTAATTAATAAATTGTCAGTTCAATTGACAGGTGAATGAACATGAACATGATGAGTTGAGAGAGATATTGTTTTAATATTGGCGTTTTCATTAAATTCTGAGCGGATTGTTTCTATATTATTATTTTCTAAAAAAATATGGTATTTATTAGTAAAAATGTAAATGTATGTTTAATGAAAACTATGACACGAGTATCGAATTTATAATAATTATTAGTTTAACCGATGAGTTGTAACTCTGAAAACAATTTTATACTGACGTACCATATTTAAATAAATATTAGTGTATCCTTATAATCACTGAACGTAGGTAATAGAGTTGGAATTAAAGTGGAATTATTGTTTAAAACGACAACTTCCAGACGTCGCGCCCTCCAAATTTCAAGCGGAATTGAAAACATCGGTAACATTCGCTGGGAGCTCGCGGGGACCTTGCTGCTCGTATGGGTGCTCTGCTACTTCTGCATCTGGAAGGGGGTCAGGTGGACCGGCAAGGTTGTCTACTTCACTGCACTGTTTCCCTACTTCTTGTTGACTGTGCTGCTTATTAGAGGTAAGGTTTCTTGCAATAAACGCTAATTAATGGACAAACGGGGTGCGACTATTACCTTCATGTTTATATGGTGGTTGTAAGAGAAAATTGTAGAAGAGAGATTAATAAGTACGCTGACGATATTAGTAGATAATCTAATGATGCTGAAAGTTTGTAATATTTAAAGCAAATTTTAGCTTTGCTATGCATTTATTTTATATAATATTAATTATTTTTCAACTTTAATGCTGAAAGTTGTTCTTTTTATTCTTACAACTACCGAAATTACTGTTGGTATTAGCTTATGGATAATATGATTGCTTAATATGATAATAATCAGTTAAGAACTTGATAAAATCACAAAAAAAAAAATATAAAATAAATGAAAATTTCAAAATTTAAACTAAGTACACTAGAAACGTTAATTATTATTTAAACAAAATTGAAAACTGTTGTCTCGAAAAAGATATTTTAGGTAAAGACTGCTTTTGTTTCCAGGAATAACCCTGCCTGGTGCGATGCAAGGTATCAAGTTCTACGTGATGCCCAACATGTCCAAGCTGCTGGAGTCAGAAGTATGGATCGATGCCGTCACTCAGATCTTCTTCTCGTACGGTCTGGGTCTTGGAACGCTGGTGGCTCTTGGAAGTTATAACAAGTTTACCAACAATGTGTACAAGTAAGTAATTGTATGATGGCAAAAAAACATGATCTGACGTGGTAAAGGACAGATATTTTTTTGGTTGGTTGGTGAGAAAAAGAGGGCTATAACGATTTGTGAAAGACACGCATCAGAAAGATAAAATAGCGAATAAAATAAAACATTTACTTCACGATTTCAAGGAGAATAAAGAAAAAAGAAAGAAATAGGCTTTCTTTAGTTAACAACATGTGAGACAAGGCAACAATGAATTAATTAATAATAATAATTAATAATTCATTTTATATTTTTTATTAACATTCTTAATATAAAATTATATTAAGAATTATATTATTATATTATTTATATTCTTCTACAAAAAAATATACAGATGCTTTCCATGTCCACCCGTATGGCGTGCAAAGTGATTAAGGTTATGGCTAAAAGTCATTTTCATTCTCCAATAATTAATTGTTAATACAGAAGCAACCAATTTTGTTAATAATAAAGTTATAAAGATTAAAAAAACAATCACATTTAGTAGAGTTATTGTTATTATGCCCACAGTTCACAAACAAGGCTCTTGTTGAGCAAAATGTCAGACTACAGTCTAGTTCTGACTTTTAACGGGGGTCTCGGTGATATGAGGGAGATTTTATCAAGTTTCGATGTGATCCAAGCAAATGATATTGGAGTTATAGACATACATGTACTTCACTGATAGTTTGTGATTATCTTATCATCTTTCTTCTATGTCAAGCATTGTTTCTTTATTTTATTGACGCGGTCTATCATATTTCTTATGTTTCAGGGACGCGTTGATCGTTTGTTCTGTTAATTCGAGTACATCAATGTTTGCTGGGTTTGTAATCTTCTCCGTGGTTGGATTCATGGCGCATGAGCAGCAAAGACCGGTGGCTGAAGTGGCAGCCTCAGGTGAGAAGTTGTATAATACATTTCTTTAGTTGTTCCTTTACATAAAAGCAATAAGCATTGAACCTAAATTCAGTAGTGGCTCAAATAAGGCCATTGACCACTAGTACTCTAGTTCTATAGCGAACTTTAATAAAAATAAACACTCAAGTTAAACTTACAACTCAATTTAATTAACTCTTACTAAAATCGAATTGCTACTCTATTCTGGTTGATTTGTTAATAAAATGCAGATCATAAATATTTATACGTAACAATTATCTTCTCCAGGTCCTGGTCTAGCGTTCTTAGCGTACCCATCAGCAGTACTCCAGCTACCAGGCGCTTCTCTCTGGTCATGTCTATTCTTCTTCATGCTACTACTCATCGGTCTGGACAGTCAGTTCTGCACCATGGAAGGATTCATCACGGCTGTGATCGACGAGTGGCCCAAGCTCCTGAGGAGAAGGAAGGAGATCTTCATCGCTATCACTTGTTTTATCTCGTATTTGGTCGGCCTTTCGTGTATTTCTGAGGTAAGTGACGTAACATCATGCCAATATTTACCAGAAAAATGAAAAACATTTGTTCACCACAGTTCACGTTAAGGTCAAGCTCATCGAGTGAGCCTTTTGTCATCTACAGGTCACTATAGGAGACTCCGTTCTACTACTGAGATTTTCTTAAGTTTCTAATCGCAAAAGTATATAATCTAATATTTGACTGCTTAGTTTGAGTAAAAATGATTCAACATTACGGATTTGAAATAAATAAATGCGTCATTCAAATTCTTATTATAAGTAAAAAATGTTAATCATTAAGAAATTTACCAAATAAATTAATTTCATACTTCCTTTTTAAGTGATCTTTTGAATTGTGTTTAAATAGCAACAACATTGTTACGCTTCAAACCCGTCTATAATTGGCTCAAGGTGATTCGGAAAATTGTTAGTGCCACCAATTCAAATTCAAATAGTGTTACTAACCTAATGTATTGTACTCATGTATACGTTATGAATACAAAGTTGTTTTAATCAGCTTCCAGGAAAAACTGTTGGTGTCATTCAGATTTACAATAATAAATCTCTGTGTTTTTAATATAGCTGATCCATCCATCACACAAGTAAATGGATAAACTTTCTTTATATCTAAATATGAACCCATTTAGGCTGGCTTAATATTTCTTTATAAATGTAATTTTTTTAGATTTTTTGTGATATTTTTTATAAATTTAAATCTATTTGGTAAACTAGATTGAAAGAAGAAACACTACCGTATCACATATAAACTACTGCAATTGTAGTTACTTACCTTTGTAATAACTTGCAATCTGCCATACGACTCAATTACAGATTACTGATGTCTATGTTGCTATTAGATGGACTCCCACCCCGTTTCCTACATACGTGGTCAAAAAGAATCAGTTAAATCATCAGTAATTTCAATATTCCTCAGGGTGGCATGTACGTCTTCCAAATCCTTGACTCGTACGCTGTCTCCGGTTTCTGCTTGCTGTTCCTCATCTTCTTCGAGTGCGTCTCCATCTCCTGGGCGTTTGGAGTCAACCGGTTCTACGATGGCATCAATGAGATGATCGGCTACTACCCTACTATCTGGTGGAAGTTTTGCTGGGTTGGATTCACGCCAGCCATTTGCATCGTAAGTATTGGGAAAGGGGCATATATTTACTATCCTCCAATACACGACATAAGAAGTACGGATTATGAATGCAAAAGTACATTACTAAACTGAACATGATGAAAATTAGTCATAAGAGATTTCTTATTCTCAGAAAGAACACGCATAAATTACCTTTATGCTGCATGTTAAACATTAAGGGATCAATTAAAGATAGAATAACTAATTTAAGGATGCTATTATGTTTGGCGAAGAAATAATGAATAATTTTAGTAGCAGTATATTTTATTCTTTTCATTTTAATCAGCGTCTGTGTAATTTTCTGACAATATTCTTCCAAATCAGTATGGTTTTTCCTATTTCAATTTTCATTTTTACTTTCAACAGAGCGTGTTCATCTTCAACTTGGTGCAATGGAAGCCGATCAAGTACATGAACTACGAATACCCGTGGTGGGCCCACGCCTTCGGATGGTTCACAGCCCTGTCTTCGATGATGTGCATCCCTGGGTACATGGTCTACTTGTGGCAAGTCACCCCTGGCACTTGGCAAGAGGTAAGATTACACATTAAATTGCAGAGATTTACTTGTTATTATTGCAACATCTGGTTTTGACAAGGATCTTTAATGTAGTCATTATAGCAGTACCAATGATACAACTTTTATTCAATTGAATATTTGTTTTTGTATTACAACCGGGTTTTCTAAATTAAATACTCATTTTAAGAATTTTGATTGATATTTGAGGGATGAGTGAGTATAATTATGTATTTTCTTTTTTAGAAATTCCACAAAATCATTCGCATCCCAGAAGACGTACCTTCTTTGAGGACCAAGATGCAGGCTGAGGAGCAGGCCAAGCACGGCAAGGCCTAATTTTACCACCATAATACTTAACACCAGGATCTCAAAGGAGGATGGGATTCGACGAAAAAAGGTACTCGTGTCTGGTTATAATTCTTTTACTAAAACTTAAGAAATATTTATAAACTCCTCTCAAAGCGGCACTGAAAATGTAGTACATACTAAAACGATCGTTATTTGAGAATATTACAACGAATAAAGACCTAACTGTGGGCAGTACAAGGCTCCCACGAATAAGTCGTTAAGTCTTAAGCAATGAATTTTAACCAATCATGAGCGAGCTGTTGAAAATGTGAAAACGAAAATTATACACACATCACGCACAATGTTATGTTTTATTATGTGCCAATATATATGTGCCATATTATAACAATCAAATATTAAATGTATTACAGTTATTATTTAAAATGTAGTCGTATTTAAAAATGTATTAAAATAATAAATAATTAATTTATTAGAATAATTTGATGACTTTCCGTTTGCTGTGCGTCGCGACGCGTTCACGTACATTCATGTGTACGATTGTACGATAGGTAAGGATTTAATTTTAAGTGAAGCTATCTATCTACCTATGTTTAAAAGTTCGTCTTCCATTATAGCAAATGTAGATTTATTGTTGTTGAATTAAATGTTTATTGTCTTTTCAAATTATATTATTGCTGACTAAAATCTAGTGGGTTTTGAAAATATTAATAGTTTACAGAAAAATATTATTAATTTTTAATTTCACAAAAAACCGTGCATTTTTCAAACTAACTATACTTTTTGAATTATTATAAAAATACAACGAATAAGAACGTATTCTTACAAACACTAGATTTTAGTCTTCAAAACTTTAATTGTTTCTTATATTGTTAAGTAGTTACTTTAGAATTATATAACAATTTTCCTTAAAGGACTTAAGTATTAGTATTGATGTTTAGAAATTAGCTTAAGATATTAAAAGCGCCCTATGACGCGTCGTTTTTGAATCTAAATGGTGTTTTATCGAAATAATAACAATCAGATTACTATTCAAGTAATGCATTTAATCTTATACATAAAGGCCTATTTATTAGTTTATTATTAAGCGTTTTATGTTTAATTAATTTGCCTCTTTAGGTTTAAAGTAAATCAATAATTTGTTTACAATTTGGTTAATCAGCTTTAATAATAACATGTTATTAGATGCACTTTATTTTCTAGATTTAAATATTTATATACTATCTGTATATTGGAGTCAAAGATACCTAAAATAACGAATAATGTTCAAACTGTGTTCCAGCTGAGACCAAAGAATATATAAAATAAATTAATAAAAATAAAATATTCTTACCATAACATTTCTGAAATATATACTGTAGCTTTTATAAAAAAATTACAAAATGTATTTATCAATTTGTTGTTTTACAAAAAAAAAATATTTCAACGAAATATTGATCATAATATATATCTGAAAAAAATATTTTTGTCTAACACAAAATGATAACAAATTTTGCATTGACCACCAAAAAATAAGTTTGACAAATAATACTACTTATGGTGTTCAAAGGTATATAAGTCAATAAATGTATGTCTATTTATATTGTCAATTTCTACAATTCTATTTTAGCAAATTTTATTGTAGCCCGTTTATAATATATATCTATATTTAATAAAAATAAGACAATATTGTAAGAATAATGTTTAATCTAATAATTTTATTAAACTGTTTACCTATGTAGTGTTTGACGAAAATTTTATTAATATTTAGGTATATATAATAAGAATAAGATACGGTTAGCCAGATTTTAATGTCATTATAATTTATTTTATTATTGTAAGTGTGAGAATTAGCGAATGTTCATAGACCAATTTTATTTTAAAAAATTTGACAAAAAAAAATTGCCACAAAAAAAAATTCAAGAAATAAAAAAAAAATCTGGAGACGATAATTTCTATCAAAAATAAATATTTGGAAATATTCTAGGGCTTTTAATGTCTAATATTATAGTAACTGTGTGTTGTCTAAGATGAATGTGCTTCCAAATATTTAAAAAATGTATTATAATTTAGATTTAAATTTATCGTTAACCAATGTACTTTACAAATATTAATTATGATGTTATTTAATCGTAATTTATTATTTTTGGTAAGTTGACTGACGGCGATAATTATCAGCTATATAATTGTTTAATAACTACAACGAATATTGAGTTCAAATTATTTAACTATTTATCTTTCTGTTAATATTATTGTAATAAAAAAAAATAAAAAAAACCACAACAAATAATTAATTAAAATAACATCCATTTATTAACTTTTAAATATACTGGCATAATTATAATACACTGCCGATATATCTTTATCTATTAATTACATATTTTAAAAATATATATAATATTAATCAATTTTCTGATTATAATTTTACATATTTGTTGTTAATCAGGTTTTATAGATTAATTTTTAAAAGTTTTAAAATTTATGTAATGTAATTTAAATTGTTGAAATATTTATTTAATAAATAGTGGATAAAAGTATTGTTTTATTTTTATCCTTTACTAACCTGTGCTGTGTCCCTATATCTCGAGATTAAAATAAAATTTAATTCTATTTCATCATTAAGCCTCTCGTAGTCCACTGCTGGAATAGGCCTCTCTCAATGTGCGCCACAACATCCGGTCCTGCGCCTTCCGCATCCAGTCCCCTCCAGCGACCTTCTTCAGGTCGTCAGTCCACTTGGCAGGGAGGCGTCTTACTTTACGGTTGCCGAGTCGCGGTTTTCATTCCAGGACTCATTTGCTCCAACGGCTGTCGGTCCTTCCGGACGGCTGACGAGCTGCTCGAGTAAAAAGACGTATTACGCTGACCCCAAATAATATGGGATAAGGACAATAAGAATAATATTTTGTTCCCAAAAAAAATAACCACTACCTACCCAGTATGTAGTTTTCCATTCCGTCTTCATGCATGTGCTTACATAATTATAGCAGACTAAAGTATCTAATACATGTCCCACTGCTGGGCTGAAGAAGGGTCAGGCCATTGTCCACCACGCTGGCTAAATGCGGATTGGAAGACTCCACACACCCTCGAGCACTTTTCAGGCACTCTCAGGCGTGCAGGTTTCCTAACGATGTTTTCTTCCCGTAAGCGAGCGAAAATTTGTATGTCAAATACATACATATCTTCGAAAAGAAGAATCTTTACGATTTATTGGCAGAGGTGTGTGCCATAGGTTCGAACCCGTGACCTTTGACTTAGCAGTCCCACGGATTCCCACTCGGCTATCGCTGCTAATATAATGTGCTTACATAATTATATCAGTAATCGTGTCACCGTGTTAATCAAAATTGTCTGTTTGATTAATCCATTATTACTTACAAACATTTTGGCACATGGTCGTGAATAGAATAGCTCCTTACTCTGACGATATGACGTAATCGCGTGGGTATACAGCCTTGGTCAAAATACTATTGCATAGAATGTTCACTCGATGAGAAGCGATGAACATCTGTACGCTGGTGCTGGCACTAAGTTTTAGTAGTTTAGCTGCGGCCTTCATGAGCGTTAGCCTGCGGGTTAGGGTCGACACACACCAAAAGCGCGTCGAAGCGCAGCGAATCGAAGCGCAGTTTCAGTGTCATATGAATTCCAACTCTATTCTCACAACTATAATACTCATTATCGCATGAGAAACTCTACGCTACTACTACTATGGAATTCGCCGGAATTCCCGCGGCGCCGCGGGCATCCGCGCGACTCGTTTGAGTTTCTCATGCGATAATGAGTATTATGGTTGTGAGAATAGAGTTGGAATTCATATAACACTGAAACTGCGCTTCGATTCGCTGCGCTTCGATGCGCTTTTGGTGTGTGTCGACCCTTACAGAGTAAGCAGGCCCAAAAAGGTGGCGCGACGCGTTCCTCGTGTGTCTTTTATTAGGAGAAGGGGCCCTTCAACACTAAGATTAGACTACCCGTTTGCGCGGTAACCGAGATTCCTGGGTGCTAGCTTCCATGCGCGAGCGATAACTGGCACCCCGGTTATATCACGTTACACAAACTACATTTAAAATATCAATTTAACTTAGCAAATGACGATTGACGACCGCAGGGCGGAGTGGGTAGTGGGCCTGCTTGCGACGCCGAGGTATCGGGTTCGATTACCGCTCAAGACAAATCTTTGTGTGCATGAACACGGAGGTTTGTCTTGGTCTGGGTGTGTTTATGTATAATAAGTATTTATTTACAAAAGAAAAGTATATAATGTATTAGTATCAATTATTCTAGTACCCATAGTACGAGCTCTGCTTAGTTTGGGACTAGATGGCGTTTGTCGAAAAAAGGTAGATACAATAAAGAGCAGTACAATAAAGAGTTTTATTATTATCATTTTTTAGATTTTAATCTTCCTTTTAAAGGAATAATTACATGCTATGCGGGCCTTGATTAAGTATAACATTATTATTATTGTTAACGCATTAACAGGATTGAATATTAGACCTTCTGCACCTTTTTATTCTGTGGCCTAGTTTTCAAGATTACAAAATTAATAACTTTATTTATGGCTTTAGGAGAATAGGCGAAATACGTAGGAGTACATGTTTATAACAATATATAAATGTAGAATTCGGATTATACAATAGTGATATTGTCCATACTCGTTTCCATGGCAACTTGAATGGGCTTAAATTACGATTGAGTAATTTGAAGGCGTAATTTGTATTTATCGCTGACCCCACCTGGACCTAAACTACTATGTGTATTAAGTTAAATTGAAGGGTTTAGCTTGACGATTACAAATAAATGAAATTGAAGTGTCTATTTTAAATGTGAAAATAACAATGTTTTGATAGGTAGAAAAATAGGTAGTTTTCTTATAGTTTCAACACAATTTTAATGTTATTATTCAGTATTACAAAAAAAAAATTGATGATTTGCTAGTGTAGAGGAACAGGGTGTGATGTTCCTCCACCACAAAGGGAGGATCCTCCGACCAGGCTCGGTGGTATTGCCTGGCGGACAGCAGGCTGTCCAACGGTAGCGTATTGGAAGTGGTATTTATAGTCACTTGCTGTGAACATTTCGCTATCGCGATTCAGCACTCGTCGACATATGTCACGTGTGTGACATCCGTCATTTACTATTTGTAGATACCGCCACATCACTCCCCTCCAAGACCGGAGGTTGATAAGGGAGGCTTGAGAGTTCCAGTGCATCGGAACTGAATTCCGCTGAGTCTTCAGTGAGTCGAGACTGTTTGCCGCTAATTCCTCAGTGAGTCGAGGCGTGCGGTGGAGCGGTGAGATTCCCCAGTGAGTCGGGGTGATGCTGCGTGTTCAGATCACGTCGGGGTCACCAATGTAGAGGATCAGGGTGTGATGTTCCTCCACCACAAAAGGAGGATCCTCCGACCAGGCTCGATGACTCTAATCTCATCTGAGACGCCTCATTTGGTATGACTATAAATATTATGTATAGTATTTTATTATAGCCTTATCGGCATTGGTAGACGTAAGGCTGTAAATGTATAGAGCAGGTGGTAAACGGATTTAAAGTATTGGCCTTGAAGTGATTTGAACTATCAACGGTGATTTAGCAAATGCAACAAATTCTCTCGTTATTTCTATTTTCTATTAAAAAAAACGTCGCCCGCTATAGGAATAACTCCTGTGCCGCGGGGGTGTTCACAAACATACATTGCAAACACAAAGCACAGAGTCAGAACGGATCTTTGCGGATCACACAAAGATTTGTTCTGGGGAATCGAACCCACAACACCAGCGCAGTCAAAAAGCGGCTAGGCGACCGCTTTAATGACGAACACACGAATTTCAACAGATTTTATAGCGATATTTCCCTACTTAGGATAAAAGCCGTTAAGTTTCGTTTTAATCAATGTATCAGATTCACTTAAACATAAGTAAATATATTATTTCGTCCTATAGATCAGGATTGGATTCATAGAATTAACATGAATCTTTATCTGATTATTACAAGTTATTCATTAAGACAATACAAGTAGAGATATGACAACAACAGTGGCAGATTTTTGTAAAGACTCTTTCGTCTATTCGGGACTCATAACTAACACTCGAAGCAAATATGTCCTTTGCTCTCTTGTTACACAAATAATTATTGTTCGATAGGTATTAATAGTTTATCTGTCTATAGTGATTGCCGCTAAGCATTTAATAAAATAACAAAATTAGCAAATAAATATTTAACCATAATAAACGTCACATACATTAACCGCCTTACAAACTTTTCATTCACATCATGAAGCCATTGCGGCCTTGAAATCGGAAATAAACTTTGAATCGACTTGAAATATTAATTTATTATTCAAGCAAGTACTTGTATTGTAATGTCTGATGCTTTTGTTTTTTTAATATATTCAATAGTATGTATCATTTAAATATGCTAAGAACCTATGCCGTGCTTGTCCTGTAAATAGTAAGACATGTCTTGGACCAATCTTTCTTTGTAACGCATCAGGGATGTTTGCAGACGCTCATTTCGATTGTTTTTATAGTACAATGCGTAAAAGATGCGCATCCCTGGTGCGTAAAGTGCGGGGTAGCTCAAACAGCATCCTGGAAATGATATCAAGTAGAGAAGACTGCCCGTACGTGGGTCACTGCGACGCCATTTCTCATGGGATGGCGGCGAGGCGATAAACTATGTGTGTTCATCTCGCTTTTTAGGGTTCCGTAGTACCTACAAGGAACCCTTATAGTTTCGCCATGTCCGTCTGTCCGTTCGTCTGTCCGAGGCATAGCGACGAACCCGTTGGTGCTAGAAAACTGAAATTTAAAGAACATAAACATGTATGTTAACTATACAAAGAAAGTCGTAGAATAAAATTTGGAAAAATATATTTTTTTCGGGTAGCTCCCCTACATGTAAAGTAGGGATGTTTTTTTTTTGTCGCTTACCCCATAGTGTGGGGTATTGTTAGATAGGACTTTTAAAAACGTTCAGGGGTTGCTAAGACAGTTTTTTGATTTAGAGATCCGTTTGCGAGATAATTAACTTTAAAGAGCAAATTTTTGTTCGAGTAGAGCGTCCCCCCCCCCCCCTCTAAAAGCTAAAATACTGGATCCCAAAATCTGAAAAAAATTGTGTCGGTAGTACATGTAATGAACTTTAAAGGAAAACTATAGCGGATAAGTTCACTTCATTATTTCAAGAGGAATAGGGGTCCGAAATGTCAGATGCAGTTACTCAGAATATTTTGTTCAAAATTCTTGAAACATAAATAAACATACATAATACATATATAAAATCACGCCTTTATCCCACGGGGGTAGGCAGAGACGGTGGAACGCCATGTGCTTCGCTCCTTACATACTTCTTTCGCTTCCTCAACATTCATACATCTCGTCATACGTGCTAGCTGGTTTCGTGTACTACAAAAACCTTTGAAAGTAATGACTTGTATGAAGATGTTACTTGTTTAATACAGATAGTAAATCCCTTTTAAGTCGAAATATGTTGTTACGACTAGCTACGGAACCCTACTGCGCGTGGCCCGACACGCACTCGGCCGGTTTTATAATATTAAGTTCCTATTATTTTTCTATTTTTCGTACATTACCTAAAGCTACTCGGATATTTGCATTTAGCCGTCAGCATTTCATGTTGCTAAGCTGTTGCTGGAAGGTACAATTCCTCAACGGTTAGAAGTAAGAGGATATTTTTTTAAATATAGGCACCTTAAAGCCGTTAACTGTATTCTTTCAAGTTATACACACATGAGGCGAGACGTTGAATATTACTTATGTATTTCTTACTTTCGCATTCGCCTGTACTGTAATATTTTATCAAATCCTTCTTATTTACCTTGCCTTATCCTTTTGTCCGCGACCTTGTTTGCGTGTTAATTAGTTGTATTAAGTAGTAGCTGGTCCCGCTCTTTGACCCGCGTTCAACCTTACTGCTTCGCTCCTGCGAAATGTAGCGTAATTTTAAATATCTAAAAACCTTTATAGAGAGTTAGACTATCAAACACAAAAATAGTTTTCAAAATTCGAGCAGTAGTTTTCAAGATTAGCGCTAACAAACTTTCCCCCGCGGTTTCGTCTGCGTGGTAAGTACATCAATAAAAAGTAGCCTATGTTACGCGCCTTGTAGTCAGTTACTTACATCTAAAATGTTATTAAAATCAGTCCACCCGTTTAGAAGATTAGCTATTACACACATACCGACAGACAATCATTTTTAAAACTGTATTTTAGGCAATGGTATCGTACAAAAACCTATACTAACTTGAAAAAAACATTTTTATTTTGACTTTAAAATCAGACACTTCAATTTTATTTATTTGTATTTATGATAATTTCGAATTTCGTATTTTATCATTGTAGGTTGCGCTTGCGCACTGCGATGCATTCTTAGTTTGTCCTCCCACACACCGGTGTGATAATGCTTGCAGTCTTGGAGCACCTAGTATATTATTATTTTCTTTGCTTTAATCATTTTGAGGCACTAGTAATTTATTACGTATTTTAATTGGTATACATTGATGTGTTAAAAAAGGCACAGTTTTTATCAATAATTCTCGGAAACGGATGTGCCGATTTGCATAACACTTTCACCTATGGGAATTCGTTTATTTGTTTATGGCACTCCAAAGCAATTCACATATAAACTGAAGGTAAACAATCTTATATATCTATATGCACATTTTTTTTTTTTTATATTATAAGAAATCAATTATTAAAATTATGATATCTTATTTACATTACAATCTAGCCTATCAAGACTAATAAGTAATATTATGTTAACCTAAATTGCTACCTATGCACATATGCTACGTGAACTTATCACTTAAAAGTGGGCACATTTTTTACATAGGGAATTTTATGTATTAATTAGTTCAAATAAAGTATTTCTTTATTTTTTTCAATCTTCGACCCGCACTAGGAATATTTTTGTACGTGGTGCGGTGGTGTTCACAAACATACATTTCACTCAAAGAACGCACACTTTTAGTCAGAACAAATCTTCGCGGAACACACAAAAATTGGTCCCGTGTGGGGATCGATCCCATAACAGCTTAAAGCGGCAAGGCGACCAGACCAAGTAAATAAATAAAAAAACAAATATACACTTTTAATACAACGCAAAAAAAAAACTAATATTACATACTAAGTGTCTTTCTATATAAAGGAAGTTAAAATGCCGCATACCGCATAAAATGCATTATAATCTGCCATGGATAGTATCTCTTTGTTTCAACTTTTCATTGTATATTTTAATTGGAGAGAATACAATACTTAGATGCCGTGAAATAAATAGTTAAACAGATATCATTATTTTAGTGTGACAATTGTATCTTTTTATAATTGTGTTTTTAATCTATATCCATAAAATTGAACTCTTTAAACGTATGATTCGAGGGAATGACTTGCTCGCATGTTCAGTATCTTTTGATACTTCTTTGACTGAATAGCAATATTTTACGTGGAGCAACTGTCAATAGACCTTTACAACCCAGTGCGAGGTGAAACGATACTCTTTGTTAGACTAGTTGTCAGACTTTCTAGTCTCTGGCTACCCGTAAAGACTGCCATAGATTTTCAAATGGCAATCGGGACCGACGGCTTAACGAGGCACGGAGGAAAACTTTTTATGATAATGCATTGCTTTACCAGCAAGATCGATCGATTCGTGTGGCGTCAACTTAGGCACGAGCTCCTGCTCATCCTATCTTTTGATACTATAATTAAAAAAATATCTATTAATTTAATTTATTTAATTTGCTGCTCGCTGTGCTTACAGTTGCCTAATGCGCACAGTGAGCCACACAAGTAGATGAAAAATTTCACACAGATTAGGTACATAGATTATAGGTTATCTCAATAACAAACATTAACATACAAATTGGCTAAATTTGGTACGTAGTATTTATTTATTTGATTCAGGCATCATGGCCCATATTAAATACACTAATACAATATTAAAATAAAATATAAGTACTATAAATATACTTAATTATAACACTATAACTATTTCACACGTTCCGTCGGCGACATGTGACGCGCGGTGTCGGATAGGCTGCCCCGGAATCGCTGGAACACAACACCTCTCGGCCAAAGTTCCTTATTTGTGAAGATCCCCACATGTTCTGTCGGAACTCTCACCACAAAATAATTAAAATTATACGACTATTAGACTGCCCTATAGATTTTGGGATTCTATGTTCGAGTGGTAGTATTGGGGTATTTTCCATTAGAAAATTGTCAGCTACAGATACAGCAAATATGGTGCTTCAGTACGCGCGCGATTTTAGTGCAGTCTGGGTATGGGACTATGTATGGCAGTCGCAGTAACTACCATCGATGTTGATAAGACAGGGATATACTCTAACTGCTCTTAGATAGCGTGGTAATTTACCTACCTGCTATAATGCCTTTGTACGAGTCTTCTTCTTCGTCGTGTCGATGGCTGAGTCAAATTTGATTGGTCCAATAAGGGGTCACTGTTATAGCGCTCTCGTCGGCGTTAATGAGCGCCTTGTGCAGGTGGTAGGGCATTTTGGACAGTCAGTAAGGTGGTCAAGGTTTTGACTTGCCACCTATTGAGTACTTTTACATAATATACATAATTATCATCATTACGCACGGGGTACATGAAAGGAGCCTCCCCGAGTGACGTACACAACGATTCCCTACGTCTGGCGCACCCTGGGCAATTTGCGAGTTCTCCAAAGCGAATTGGCTAATCCTTTCACCACGATGGCAACTCCAAATAATATTTGACTCAGCCATCGACACGACGCAGATCATTACGCCTATACTACTCTGGAAGGTGTAGCAGAATTGTACAATACCCACATTTTACCTGTTATCTGTCTTATTAGTTCTCTTAGGACTCAAAATTTAATATATTTGTTTGTCAAAAAATCTATTATTTCGCGGAAACATCGTTTATTTTGCTGATAGATTTAATATTAAGCTGACATATCGTTTATATATCTGATAAATTAATTATTTTACTGACAAAAAATAAAGTTTTAGTAGTCGACAAACACATTTTTTTAGTCCCCATAGAAAATACAATTGTATTGACATAGCAGGCAAAGCCGCGGTTGCAGCTAGTAATTAAATAAATTACATCAAATTGTCACCAAACCCGCTACCGTTCGCGGCAGTCAAGCTCTGGTAACTCAAATTATCTTAACAAACAAATCATTGTGTGTACGGTCGTTTCGGAGAATCACTTCGAAAGTATAAGCAAACAAAATAATGTCAAGAGTGATCATTCTAAATGTGATGGAGTCCGTATGGTTCAACATAACATAACATCACGCCTATATTACCCAGAAGGGGGTGGCAGAGGTGTACAACTCGCACACTTCACTTGGTTTTAACCGACTTCAAAAAAAGGAGGAGGATCTCAATTCGGTTGTATTTTTTTTTATGTTTGTTCGCCGATTACTCGAACATGCCTGGATCGATTTGAGAAATTTTTTGAAAGGATATACTTGTCATGTGGTCCCATTTTCTTCAAGTCCCGTTCTGATGATGGGATCCTAGAGAAATCGAGGGCAACCCTCAAATTTAAAAGGCTTGTATATTGTTTTTTAAATTTGTAAATTATCTAAAGCTACTTGGCACCGACTTCAGAATTATAAAATAATTATTTAATAATTTCTATTTAACTAAATGAAAAAACGTATTATTTTGTGCGAAGAAAATTTTTTTTTTGCTTTTTAGTTTACCTACTTTTTGTTTAGCTACCATAGGATGGAAGGTGAGCCTATAGCCATCCACCGGGCACAGTTTCAACTTCGGACTGCTATTGTGACCCGGGAAACGAACCTGAGACATCGCGGTTAGAAGCGCATACGCTAACCACTAGATTATCGAGGCAGGCAGTACGTATAGTTAAAATTTTGATTATTATGAAAATACCTCGTATAGTTTTGGTGCTGCACTCATTCTAGGTACTAAGCAGTATTTTCCTTAAATTTCGGTTACTGCTCTTTCGGAACAGTAAGATATAACTATATAAAGATGGTGCACATGAGTTTCTCACCAGCTCTTCTCATGATGCAATACCCATCGGCGCTGGTATTTGGATTGATTTTAATTCAAATCTCTAAGTTGAATTAATGTCAATCTAAGCTCCGGTGTCAAATCATTTTATTACAATAAGTATTATAATTTAGTTAGCTAAGTTTTATTTGAATTTTATATTAATTGTATTTTGATGTTTGTTTTGACGTGTTCAAGGGCCCCTTGGGGCCCATGGAAATAAATGATTCGATTTGATTTGATATATAGGGTGGGGCAGATATAACATATTCACATTCATACTTCACCTGTTATGTTTAGATCCCATGGGAGCCTTTCGTCATCCACCGGGCACAATTCCACCTCCGTCCTGCTATTTAGAATTTAACTAACCACTAGACACTAACAAGGCAATTTAAATAAATAAATATAGTAGGCCAGGCAGGCAAAGCCGCAGGCAAAAGCGAAACTTCAATAAATTTCCAAAGAGCAGTAGGTCAGTCGGTGAACATTAAATCGTATACAACAGGTTTTTGAGGACATCAATGAATAAGGGCCAAGACGTGTTCATGACTGCAAAAATGTTACCAAACCGGCTTGATTTAAAAAAAGATGCACGCGCCTCAATGAAATGAAGGTCAATTTTTTTTTGTTAGCCTGTACAGTCCCTCTGCAGGGCAAAGGCCTCCCCCAAACGTTTCCAGTCCTCTCTGTTTCCTAAAGTTTCCCACCAGTTGTGGCTGTAGACATCTAGGTCGTCCCGCCAGAGCCTCCTAGGTCTACCCCGACGACGGTGTCCTTCTTGGGGCATCGATTATGTGGCAGGTCAATATTACCCTTGAATTATTGTTGCCTGCCCAAGATTAATGCTGTTACATCATTTTGTCTGCACGTGTGGTGTTGTGGTTTAAGCGGTCGCCTCGCCGCTCTTCACTGCACTGGTGTTGTGGGTTCGATCCCCATATGGGACAAATCATTGTGTGATTCGCAAAGATTTGTTCTGAGACTGGGTGTGCTTGAGTGAATGAATGTGTGTATTTGACCTTGTCATTGGGACAATTGGATAGTGTAATTCTGGCGTTCTATCTCATGTAAAAAAAATCCAAAAAAATCCATTTCAAGGAAATTTTGGTAACTTATATGGTAATAAGTAGAAATGTGTTTATTCTTGTTCTTCTTACGTGTCAATGGCATTATGGTTTCTCATCTTTTGTTTATATTGTTTTTGTCCAGTAGGTAGCAACTTCTACCTTGCTTGTGGCTTGCATTAGGTCTTCACGGGCACATCAACGGACAACGGGCACGAAAGCAGGTGAGCCATGTTTTGAATGGCAACCACAATTGCACGAGGTGTCATTGGTGTTTGTGATTCCCCATTTGGCTAGGTTCTCCCTGCAGCGACCAACTTGTGTCCGAAGGCGGTTGAGAGACTTCCAGATTTTTTAATGTATTTATAATAATATAATAATAATTGATCATTTATTAATCAATATTTTTTTTTTTATATTTGATCTTGGCTCATGAGATTGTCGACATGTGGGGAAGGACTCAGCATTTATTGTTCCGATAGTCGTATCCGTAAACGGACTGATAGCAAAGAGTCTCGACAAACATCTAAAGAGACTCGCGTTGGGTAGTTAGATCATGGGTCTGATGCAGAAGCCGGTGCTACTCGACACGGCACGCATTGTGAGGAGGTTCCTCTCTCTGAAGCCCTAACCACTGGTAGCTTGGTCCCTGTATCCGATGCCGGTGGAGTACTATTTTGAAATTATTTTATGTTTTTTTAGTACTTTATATTAAAAAATGTAGAATTTTATAGTTTTATATTTTTAAATGTACTTTGCTTTTATAATTTACAAGCTTCCGCCCGCGGCTCCGCCCGCGTGGTATGTCAATTAAAAGTAGCCTATATGTTAATCCAGACTATAAGCTACATGTGTGCAAAATTTCATCGAAATCGACCCGGTAGTTTTGGCGTGAAAGAGTAACAAACATACATCCATACATCCATACTTACAAACTTTCGCCTTTATAATATTAGTAAGGATAGTAAAAAATTATAAAAAAAGAAATGAGTGAATAATCATTTACTTCAGTTCTCCACAATATCAATATAATATTACTGAACCCTTATTTCTATTTGTTAGCGATAAGAGCACCCCGATGAAACGTTCGTCTAAACAATTTAGTTATCACTATGCGACAATTATATTGTTTGAGGAGATTGTGATTCTATACTTTTACTACATGTTTTACCCGCGTCATAAGTGATTCTGGCCAACGCCATCTGTTGAATTTTTGCGGCAAATCACTTCTAACTGAAATACCCTAAATTCACCCTTGGGAATCAAATTTAGAAAAATCCCGGTACAGAAATACATTTATTAACACGCTTATATTAGCTTCACCTGTATGTATGTATGTATGTATGTAACCGACTCCTTTGGACTCGATTTTGACCCACTTTAAACGGACAGATTTCATTCAAATTTTGCACACCTGTCAAAGATGTGCAAGAAAGAAGACAATGCAATAATTCAATTAAAAAAACAGAAAAAAAAACGCTCTTATAAATAAACCAAACTAAAAATACTAGTATTATTGTGAAAAAGCGTGGGTTGCTCGATAGACGAAAAATATGGCACAGTGTCCCACGCTTTTTCACAATAATACTAGTATTTTTTGTTCATTACCATTTTCAGCTTATATTAGGAATTATTTTTCACTTTTTAGTTAGAAGTACTTTAAAAGCGTGTTTTTTAGTTTTTTTTAACTATTATTTTTTTTATTCAAGTTTAACTACCTATACGCAATTTTGTGCTTGTAACTTCAAAATGACGGACTTCCGTACAGCCGTTTATCTCTGATTTTACCCCCTTCGAAATGGAATTGTCCAAAATCCTTTCTTAGAGCGCCCCTACGCCATGTATGGATGCAAAATTTCAAGTGTCTAGCCCTAGCGGCTTAGGCTTTGCGTTGATGAATCAGTAAGTCAAGCGAACACTTATATAAATATAGATGTATTGTGTGAAGTAGTGCGGAGGTGAAGATACTTAACTAGAAATACTTGACACAGGGCTGAAGCAAAATAGTTAGCTATCTATGTCAGGAAATGCAGTTTAAAACTAAAATAATATTTTTATGTCAAACCCCATAAGGTTACATTAAAAAAGTTTATATTGTTAAAGCGCTAACTTCATTAGTAAATCATGTGCAATTGAATTTCCTAACGGAAAGTTCACAAATAACACTTTGCCTGACCCGGGAATCGAACCCGAGACCTCGCGGCGAGAGCGCCTCTCACAACCACTAACCATTGAGGCAGTTAGTTATCAAGTATATAAAAAATAATGTCTAGATATGAATGAAATCACATTCTTGTACTCTATCTATACAACTTACCTAACCTTTACCGCATCGTAACGGGATCGCAAAGTCCTTCGGGCAAAAGCTGGTTCCGTACAATCGTTTTAGACTGAAATAGGACATTTGACATGTCCTGAGACATTCCGCTTAGTCAGCCGACATGCTTGGAGTGGGAGGGAAAGACTAGACTACCACGCAGATGCGACAGTTTTTTTTGTAATAATACTTTATTAAGCCGTATATATGACGTCACGACGCATTTTTTCGTTTTTATTTTTTTCTCCAAAACTACTGATTAAAAAAAATAAAAAAAATGTTTTTGTACTCCGGATAGGATAATAAAGAAACGGTATTTTTGTTTTGGACACTTTCAAATTTTAAAATGTCAATTCTACCCGTATGTTAGTTATCCTTGTTATAAATCAAGAATCGGGTAATATTGTCTGCGCGTGTGGTGTAGTGGGTAAAGTGATTGCCTAGCTGCTTTCTAGTACACAATAATATACAACTTGTAATATAAATGTATATTTACTTTTAGATGGATAAGACTTTGCTAAAAGATCTTGGGGGAAGAAGCAAATTGCCTTGCCTTGAACTAGTCAACAAAATATAGTTGGTACCGCCTTGTTTTTTTTTCTGAGTTTTCGAGCTAACTGTTTTGCTTTTAGAGGAGCCGCCCTAAATTAACAAAACTTTGCTCTTTAAAGTTCATTACTAACTACAAACGGATCTGTAAAACAAAAAACCGTCGTAACTCCTCGATGTTTTTAGAAAACCAATCTAACGATACCTTACATCATGGGATGGACGAGATAAAAATACATTTTTTTTTCAAAATTATATTCTACCACATTCTTTTTTTCTTTTTTTTATACTAAACCCACAGCGAACGAACGTGTAGTCCACCTGATGATAAGTGGAGTACAGCCCACGGACATCATCAGCAGATTATAGATGCGTCGCTGCAGCTGAGGACTACGGTGTTATGCCTCATGTGCCAGTAAGTTCAGGGCCTGATCTCACCTCCAAACCGGAACACAGTAATTAATGGAAGCACTACTATTTGGTTAAAGGTGAGACGATGGTGCTGCCCTCGAGCTCATTCACAAGAGCTCTACCACCAGTAAAGTTCTTAGCATAGTTATATAATATTTATATTCATGCAAAATTTCAGCTTTCTAGCACTAACAGTTTCGACGCTATGCCCCGGACAGACGGCCATGGCGAAACTATAAGGGTTACTTGTATGTACTACGGAACTCTACAAATGAGAAGCTGAGATTTCCTTTTAATTGTGAAAAATAACTGGTAACCTATTCGAAACAACATGGCAAAATATTTTCATCTCTATGAATATTAACGCAAAATGAAAGTTTGGTTTTAATATTATAACTACAACCAACTTTTTGAAACCATGTAGAAATATTTACCAGTGTCAGACATTTTGATTGAAACCATAGTCAACAATGGTGAAGCTATCATCAAAGTAACATTTTAATAGTAGTAAATCATTTCATAGTAAACAGTCGCACCTCTGTTCTCATAATCTATGCCAAGACAGAGACGCTGCAGTGCAAACGCGACCGAAATAGAACGCGCTCCGTACGCTTACAACTCGCACTCCTGCGTCGACGCCGCGCGTTTCAAAATAAGGATCCATGGATTCTTAATTTAAAAATATACGAACCGAACTTTTTGCTTTAACTTTTTAATTATGGCTCCGTGATTTCGATTTTTAAGTGAAGTCAAAGTGAAGTTAAAACTTTTTGCTGCTATTTTTTTTTTTAAATTTGTGATGATGGAGAGTTTTGCAGTGTGCATTGCTTTGGTGACCTTGGTTCCCAGTGCATATGGTAAGATCGTTATTTATTTTTTTATTTGTGTGTGTGGCGTTATTCGGGAATTTTAACATGTGGTTTAAGTAATTTTTCTTTGGTTGTGTTGATGGAAGAGACAATTTAAAAATGTATTTATTTTGTATTTAGAAAAGACTACGTAGAGTCATGTTTCGATTATTAAATTAATTAAGATTATTAATGACTTTAGTTTTATTAATTTATGATTCTAATAATACAAAAAGTTAATAAAGTCTCCTATCTCTAAAAAAGCTACTTTAAAGGAAATAAATTACTATTACTGATTGAGAAGCCGCACCACGTGCTCAATTTCTTGGATAGTTAATTAATTTATTACTAATAAATATAATTTACTGCTAATTATTAAGCTCAAATCTAGACTAGCGACAGAGTGTCCAGCCAAGTACAAAAAAAAAAACTGTCGACGCATTCGTGTATGTTTACACGAACCATTTCGCGATTTTGTATGTTTACACAAAAAAAAATTGATATCTATATGGGTGCAATGTTCTTTGTAAATAAAAAGGGGCTAAAAAGGGGTATGACCAATCGACCATAGGATTGTTTATCGCCGTGTTATCTATTCTGTGCCTATTTCAACATAAAAACTGCTGTTTTAAATTAAGAATATTATAAAAGTTTAATTGTATGCCGGATATTTTAATAAAATTTCGGTTCATAAGAAAAGTTAGTAAACAAATGTAAAAACATGTAACAAAACTATGAAAATAATTTAAGTACGCAGAACATCTCTTTTGTTTATTAAATCCCGCCTAAGTTATGTCTCTTATTACTACATAATCGTCAAACAAAAAATTAGATATTTTTTACTAATATTCATGACACAAGGTTGGTGGCGATACTGTTATTGGGCTTTTGTATACGTGAACTTGTCTCTCATTTCGCATTTATGTTTTTGATGGGATTTGAATAATCACGCACTCAGCAAGGTAACAGACAGTAACACGTGACACCTCACACTTTAGTAACACCCATTTTTATTATTTATTTAATTATTGGTAAGTTACATTTACACTGTTTGATGGTTTAAAATAACCTACCTATCCTATGTTAATATGAATTAATATTTTATTATTATTATTATTCGGGCTTTCAAAACTAATTGACGCTTCTCGCGACGAGAAGGCTGGTTTTTACTTCTACTAAATAAATAAATAAATATATCTCCCAACTTACACACAACGCCATCTAGTCCCAAACTAAGCAGAGCTTGTACTATGGGTACTAGAATAACTGATCCTAATACATATTATATACGTTTCTTTTTGTAAATACATACTTAATATACATGGAAACACCCAGACTAAGACAAACCCCCGTGTTCATGCTTACAAAGATTTGTCTTAAGCGGGAAGGTACACTACCCAATCCGCCATGTCTATGCTATTGAACGATGTTATGACATCTTCAAGTATAGTCGGATCTTTATCATGTCAATGTTCACATTCTTCATTTTCAACAGCTTCAATAACAATTTACTATAACTATAATTAAGAGCTTGTGAAAGCCATTTCTCATTCAATTTCAAGTGGTTTGGAGTGCTTTAAGTGATTGTAAATGATCAAATGATTTTAATTGATAGAGCCTACGATGGTCTAGTGGTTAGTTTATGCGCCTTTTACCACGAGGTCCCGGCTTCCTACCGTCCTAACGTCATCAATGTTTTTTTTTAATGATGTTTCTAAACATTTCGATACTTCATAAAGATTACAATCTAGTCTAGATATAACATTAGAGACCAATGCGTAATTTAATTTTGACCTAAGCTACTTAATTAATTTATGCTAAGAATGTGTCCATTAACACCTATCTTATCTCTATTATCGAAATTGACACTTTGTTCTTGTGTTCTTTTAAAGTAGCACTAAACCACTTGAAGCACTCATTTCACTGAACTAGCTCAAAAGGTTTCGTCCTTTTAAGTCTTCTAACTATGTCTGTGGTGTCAAGGAGTTGGATGGCCTCAACATTCATGTGTAGAAGAATTCGTCGTTCATGAGCTTCAGCATACTTTTTTTTTAAACGGAATATAATCCCACCCACACGCCCACCACTGTGACTCCTGTGACGCCAGGATCTACAGCGGCAACCAACTGAAAGGCACCGTGCATGACACACGGGCAATCCCAGGGAGAGTTAAATGTCTTGAAACCCGCAACGAATTTAATCAGAAGTATATAGTTGGAGTTGGAAAGTGTATCTTTACTTCCCTCCAAAGCAAAGCGGGAGACTGAGTAATGCCAAATATAGACAAAGTGTTTAAATGGAAAGAGTATAGACACCACGGACAGTGACAAAACTATGGGGCCTAAATTTGATTGCTATAATAGGTATGGCAGAAACGGCTAAATGCACGGCAATTTATTAAGTTCGATACGAGATGCTCATAGTATACCACTTCAGATGTCAATTGTGAGCTTCAGCATACTGTTGTATTACGCTGGTGACAAGGTTCACCTTCATCAATGATGACAGAATGTAATTGTATTGACAATGACGACCACAACGTTAAATAATAGCAGCCCTGTATCTAGTACATGTCCCACTGTTGGGCTCGGGCCTCTTCTCATGATAAGAAGGGTTAGGTCATAGTCCACCACGATGGCCAAGTGCGGGTTGGTAGACTCCACACACTCTCAAGAACTTATTAGGCACTCTAAGGCATGTAGGTTTCCTCACGATATTTTCCTTTTCCGTTAGCAAGCGATAATTTATAAGATAAATACACACATATCTTCGAAAAGACGAAAGGTGTGTGCCGTGGGTTTGAACCCGAGACCTTTAAATTAGCAGTCCTACGGTCTCCCATTCGGCTATCGCTGCTTGCGACCACAACGTTAATGATTTGTATATTAATAGAGATTAATGTCGAGGGATGCGTGACTGCATCGACTTTAATTACTGTTTATTAACCTCCTTCATATTCAATTAGAGTGGTCTTGAGTATTTTGGGCTTCGTTAGTATCTATTATTTGCCTTTTTAGGGCCAAAGCACACAGAATACTTTTTGCACAAGCGATTTTGCGACTTCATCGATGCTGTATCGCGTTTTGGCGACTTTAATCGCGGTACTAAAATCGCGCGTTTTAGCGATTAGTTTAAATGCGTGTAGGTATCGCTGTGACTGGCATCCGAATGTTTGGGAGTTTGCGTTCAGTCGGGTTGAGCTTTCGAGGCATAAAATATATTTTCATTATATTTTATTTTTACCCAACAAGAGATGATTCTTCGTAGCATTTACCTAGATGCAAGCTCTTTCATTTACGAGTAAGTTGCGAGTTTAATGCGAGTTTAAACATGGACGTTTCCTTTCCACCTGCAACGCAACTTTTTACCACAAACCCTCAATTCGCTTCGCATCATACATAAACCATATCATATACCAGAATGTAACAGTTTACTCATTAAAACCAGGCCGCTGAAGTTTCTCGACTTTATCGACTAACGAAGTATTTCAAAATACACTTTATGGAATAAAGTTTAGAGTGTAATATTGATTGGCGCAAAAGTCTTTAAGTAGGATGCTTTAGGATATCGAAAAGGGACTTTATGTTATAAAATTTAAGGTGCATTATTGATTGCCTTGTAAATCTTTAAGAAGAGATGCTTGGATCAAGTTTCAGAGTTCCGTGGCGGTGGGTAAAAACGGATGTTTGTTGTTTTAGTGGATGGGTTTGAATATAGACTGCGCTGTTAGTTGGTATGGAACTACTTAGTTAACTGGCGTTTGATTTTTAGCAAATGAAAGGTAGAAATATGGTATATTTTTACTATTTAGTGCATTTGCATTTTTAAATTAATGATAATTTGAAGAGAAGTATAAAAAGCATTGGTGCATTTCTTTAACAAAAATAAAAAATACCTTAAAATTAAAAATTTACGTGTTTCATACTAAGTCCATTCAAAACTTTAACAAAATTGTAATGTTATTTCACTACATTTTAAATAAATGTTTAGTAAAACTATAATGCAAACAACTTTAATAAACTATTGAATCATTTTTCGGTAATCGCTTTCGTGACTCTAACAAAACATGTGGAATATTGTTTAATAGCATACCACACTCAAACTGGGTAATTTAATGGCAGAAAATCTGAATAATGATTACAATATGCTAATGAATATGCACTAATGTAAGATGAGGTTAAGTTTTACAAGGTTCTATGGAAATATTTTAACATCTTCTCAAGAAACACTTCTTCTTCTTCTTTCGTGTCGATGGCTGCAGTCATATCTTATGAGCCCAGTGCGTAGCCACGCGGATAGCGCTTTCATCGGCATTCAGAAACACTATAGCGATGTCAGTATTTTTTTTTAATAAACAAAAAGCAGATTACACGACAGTCATACAGCCGGTTGTCATTTGAAGATCTATGGCAGTCGTTACGGGCAGTCAGAGCCCAGAAAGTCTGACGACTAGTTTAACAAAGAGTATTGTATCACCTCGTGCTGGGTTGTAGAGGTCTGAATCCAATCACTTCACGTAAAATACAGATTTTCGGCTAAGTCTGTCAGACTAGAACCGGCCCAATGTAATTAGTTAAAGTTTGGGACAATTGATTGAACTAATAGATGATTTCTTCTTCCTAACAAGAGAGAAAAGATCATTATTTTCTATGAGTGCTTACTTTAGGTCCCGACTAAACGAAAGATTATATGCTAAGAACACGAACGTAGCGAGTGATTCTAGTTAAGAATCTTTACTCAAAAGTACGAGATGTTAATAATGTTGATATCGTATTCACCTATTGACCGAGCTGCTAAGAAGAAAACGTCATAATATCTTCACTCTCCTCTATCAGCCATTCTCTCTAACTTCTGTCTCTTATATTTTGCTTTCGCGCATTTCATCCATCTTTTCTTCGGTCTGCCTCACCGTGTTCATCCATTTCCATTCAAATTGTTCAGAAAGTAAAAATATGACTGATTACGAATATTATTTACATTGAGGTGCTAATTAAATGGCGTATTATCATCGTATTATTATCATAGATGTTATTGTGTCAAGTGTAACTTGTGACAGTTTTAAATTCTGCCAGGTTGTAGTTTATATGTTAGATTAGAGCCTCAGAAACTGTTTATTTCGGGTATTTTGGATTCTGAACCTCTAAAATAACAGTATTGCCTCTCTATAGGTGCTATAGTGAGCGGTGTATACTTTCTTTCATTATATCGAACATCAGGTTCGGAAAGTAGATATGAATAATTAAAATGTAGGTGATTGAGACCCGTTGGCTCGCCAAAAACCTGAAGTGTGCGTTTCCTTGCTGCTATAGTACGCGCGTCATCATCTGAACCTTGGGGCCTTAAATCATTTCTCTATATTGGTCTCGCTTGCACTTATGTCTTATGGAGCCGTCTAGTGAAGGGCGTAACATTAAAAGACATATTATCGATAAGTAACGTTTATTATAACTTAATTTAAATTTTTGACATTATAATATAATTATTGTATTAAACAAAAAATCGTAGTAACACGTGAATGTATCTATTTGATTGCAGTAAACACATTTATAGCAAAAACGAAAATACTGCAATTACATTTGGAACCGACCAATCAGATTCGTACAGATCTTTAGTGACTCATCGTTAGCAGGTAGTTGTTTATCGATAACTATGGTCCAGCGCTGCACATTCTTATATCTTTTGACTTTTATGACCTGACGACTAGGATGTTAGCGCGCGTACTATAGTAGCAAAGAAACGCACACATAGCTCTTGTGAAATTGGCTGCTGACCTGTTTACTTGAACATCATTGCAATTTGCATCGGTCATTTGTTGGTTTGAAGAACTGTTTTGGTGGTGACAGAGCACTTATGAACAAGCTCGAGGGCGGTACACCATCGTCTCACCGCCAGCCTGCCGACAGATAGTAGTGCTTGCATTACTGTGTTCCGGTTTGGGGTGAGATCAAGCCTTGTAAACTGACATATGAGACATAACACCGTAGTCCTCAGCTGCAGCGACGCATTTACAATCTGCTTTTGTGGATTGTTGATGTCCATGTACTACACTTACCATCAGATGGACTACAAGTTCGTTCGTTGCAGACGTAGTATAAAAAAGCAATGCAACTACAATTTTCTTTTGTGAATTGTAGATGTTTTTAGGCTATAGTAACAACTTGCCATCAGGTGGTGTAAGCGTCTGTTCGCTTCGTCTTCGTTCGATTTTTCTTGAGTGGGAATCGAATCCGGGACGTCTAGTTGCACTACCGACTCCACTGTCGGTGGCGCCAATATAGTGCCTCCTTACCTCCTCCGTTCGACAGAAATTAAAAGCCGGTCGTCTTACTACTTAATCCAACATAACATAACGCCTATATTACCCAGAAGGGTGTGGCAGAGGTGTACAATATCCACATTTCACCCGTTATGTTTAGGTCCCATTGAATAAGGGGGCAGCCTATCGCCATCCACGAGGCATCCAACTCCGTACTGCTATTGTGAATTTTTTGTCGGAAAGTTCACATAATAATATAACACTTTGCCCGACCCGGGAATTTAACCCGAGACCTCGCGGAGAGGGGCAACTGCTAACCACTAAACCATCGAGGCAGTAAGTTAATCCAACTTAAAAGATAATAATATCTTCAACAGTTACAACCATCGTAAAACCACGACTGAAGATTACAGTTTATTTCTAATTTCTCCAAGCCCCATGTGTTGATTCCAATGACCCAATTACATGTTTAGTACGTAACGATTACTTTCGTGTTTTTGTTTACGCAGCCCGGAATAACCACTTCGGCGTGCGTATGTCATAAATAGAAGTATGAAATTTTATTTTCCCTCAATTAAATATCGACCGTATATCTGTGTAGATAAAGTTGCACAACATTTTCTAAACCGACAGTTTCCCTTACATAATCGCATCACGGGTTTATCATTTATTTATTGTAATTGAGTTGAGTTGAGAAAGACACTATGTGAAAATGTTTTACTATGTATAGCAGCCCTGTATCTAATAATGTCCCTCTGCTGGGCTTGGGCCTCTTCTTATAATGAGAAGGGTTAGCCCATAGTCCACGACGTTGGCCAAGTGCGGATTGGTAGATTTCAAACACCCTCGAGCACTTTTAGCACTCTTAGGCATACAGGTTTCCTCACGTTGTTTTCCTTCACCGTTAGCGTGCGATAATTTATTTGACAAATACACACATATCTTCGAAAAGACGAATCTTAACGATTTATATATTATAGGATATAGGTGTGTGCCGTGGGTTTCGTTGTACGTGGATATCGTAAAATAGTTACATTTATAACCGGTACTTTAAAAGGTCTCCATAAACGGATACACTGCTCTCCAGTAAAAGATTTAATTTGAAAATGTCCCTTAAGTTTTATATGACGGAGAAGGTATCTCCAGAGTGATTTAAAAAAGTGTGACGTCAGCATTGCTGACGACACACTTGACACACTTCACACAGGTGAAATGTGGGTGCACACACCTCTGCAACACCCTTATCTGTGAACCTACTGAGTGAAAAGTAGCTGTATATATATGAATGTAGACATGAAGACCTTGACAATTAAACCAAAAGGACTAGCCATTGTCAGATTTCCCCCGCTGCTAAATGTGTTTGCGCGTCATATTATTATAAAACGTATTTGTCAAACCATTGATACGCGGAACAACCAAAGAGTACTAATATTTTGGGAAAGGAACAAGCTTACATCACTCCACAGACTTATTTCACAAAGAAATTTTCTTTAATTTCCTCTCCATAATGATTAAGTACTCTTTGCAGCACAGATATTCTGACAGCTAAAAATTCAAATGTAAGAAGATATAAAATTTTATCAAGGTTTATTGCATGATTAAGAACGAAGAAATGAGGTGGTGACATCATTGTTATTACAAGAAATGGGTTACGTAAATGTGTGTACGTAACAATAAGATTTGTTATCTGAGTCTGTGTTAATCTCGAGCATTATTATAGTTAGTTTTGTCACTCAACGTAACTTGGAGGAACTAAGTTTTTATTAAATATTGTAGATCAGATTTTTTTTCATGTCATGATGTTATCTTATTCGAAGAGGGAATTGCATTCAAAGCGTCCCTTTCCCTCTCCTTGAATCTGAACCTGGAGCCTTTCCCCCTTTGATCAACGGTTGTAAGCAAAAGCAAATTGATTTATTTACCATTTGACGGCAGAAACAAATTCATTGCCAATATTTTTGCATTTTTAACCGACTTTAAAGAAAAATGAGGAGGTTCTCAATTTGATTGTATTTTTTTTCTTTTAATGTTTGTTCTCCGATTACTCGAAGACGCCTGTACCAATTTGAGTTTTTTTTTGTCTGAAAGAAGGTACTTGTCATGTGCAGCCATTTTCATCAGGCCACGATCAGATGATGGGAACTTAGAGAATTCGAGGACAACCCACAAATTTTGAATGCTTCTATATTGATTTTCGTATATAATCGAAAGTTATTCGGATATTTGCATCTAGCAATCAGCGTTTTATGCTGTTTAGCTGATGCTGGAAAGCACAACTCCTCAACGGTTAGGAGTACGGAAATAATCATATAAATATAGGCACCTTAAGGCCGCTTTCAATATTTTTTTTAAGTTATACACAGATGAGGCGAGACTTCAAATATTACTTAACTTACATACATTTTTATATAGAGTCTCTATTCTACTTACATTTTACTGAAATGTAAAATTATATTATGCTTGTTCGTTACGTTGCAGTGAAACAGCAGGATGTTCCACAGGAATTAATGAGACATTCTATTAGTATCCGGTAATATATAGGCTCATTAGTAATAACGTTTCATTTCCAATAAAATTTAATTTATGATGTGAGTTTCTTCAAGCAATGATTTATGTTTGCGGGAAGCATCTGGCAACAAGATGGCTATTAAATATCACAATTTGCTTGGTATTTTATTAAGAAATATCTTTCGACCGCGACTTCGTCCGCGTGGAATTCGTTGTATTACAATGTAGCTCGCGTTTCAAATTCTGCTCCGCTCCCATGGAGTTTAGCGTATTGTTAAATATCTAAATACCTTTATTGAGAGTAAGGCTATCAAACTTAACTTAATGTTGTTTTGGTTGCTATAACTTACACATAGAATTATTGACAAAAAAACAAACAAATATTGTATGAATTATTTGAAAAGATGGTGCACATGAGTTTCTCACCAGCTCTTCTCATGATGCAATACCCATCGGAGCTGGTACTTGGATTGATTTTAATTCATATCTCTTAGTTGAATTAAAGTCAATCTAAGCGCCGGTGTCAAATCATTTTATCACAATAAGTATTATAATTTAGTTAGCTAAGTTTTATTTTAATTTTATATTTTTTGTATTTTGATGTTTGTTTTGACGTGTTGTGTGTGACCATTGGGGCCCATGGAAATAAATGATTTGATTTGATTTGAACAAAAATTATCGAAATTCATTCGGTTGTTCTCGAGATTATCTCCTGCTGTTTCTTCTGCGTGGTAGGTACATCAATAAAAGGTTACCTATGTTACGCGCCTTGTAGTCAGTTACCTGTATCTAAAATTTCATAAAAATCGGTCCAGCTGTTTATAAGTTTAGCCGATACAAACAGACAGACTGACAGACAAAAATTAAAAAAAAACTGTATTTTTTGCATAGGTATCGTGCAAATAACACATACATACAAATACACTCACATGAATGCCTATTTGTTATAACTATTTGTTTTTTCACTTACACAAGAAATGAAATCTATTGAAAGGAGTGGAGACCTGGTGTCCTGAAATACAGAAAAGTCTAGTTTAGGCACCAGTCTCACACAATATAATTATTATGTTGCATTGTGATAAGTTTCCCTGTGTATGTTTTTTCATGTGTAATTTTTTATATTGTATTGAGAAAAATATACTATTTTATTATTATTCCTCTTTATTTATCTTTAAACTTATCTTATATATTTTTAAATATGATTTATAAAAAATACAAAAAAAACATTTAAAAATATAAAAAACAGTGTCCCACCGACATCAGGTGCAGGGACCAAGCTGCCGGTGGTTAGGGCTCCAGAGAGAGGAACCTCCTCACGATGCGTGCCGTGTCCAAAAGGACCGCCTTTTGCATCTGGTTCTTGGTCCAACCGCCTAACGCGAGCCTCTTAAGATGTTGGTCGAGGCTCTTTGCTATCAGTCCATTGACTGATATGACTATCGGTACAATGACGGCCGAATCCACATCCCACATGTCGACAATCTCGTGTGCCAGATCAAGATATTTAATTTGTTTATCTTTCTCGGCTTTCACGAGATTCCCGTCATGGGGGATGGTGATGTCGACAATCACTGCACGGCGCTCCAATCGATCTATCAACACTATATCAGGTCTATTGGCGATAATAGTCCTGTCAGTGATGATAGATCGATCCCAATACAACGTGGCACGGCCATTTTCGAGAACTGGGTCGGGCACATACCTATAGTACGGCACTTCTGCAGCCACAAGTTTGTATTTCAAAGCAATTTGCTGATGGACGATCCTGGCCACTAGGTTGTGTCTGTGCAAATACTCGCCATTGGCAAGACGAGAACAGCCGGAGACTATATGTCTAAGGGATTCCCCGGGACAGTGGCATGCCCGACACACGTCCACCGTACCGTCCTTCAGGATATACCTCCGGTAGTTATTCGTCATAACAACTTCATCCATAATTGCAAAAACAAAACCCTCGGTTTCCCTAAATAGGTCACCGAATCGTAGCCAGGATACCGATGCTAAGGTGTCTACATCGGGCCCGTGTAAAGCCCGATAAAAACGTCCATGCAGCTCCTTACTCTTCCATACATCCTTACGATCACTAGTACTTAGTACTACCGGTTTGCGCCAGTTCTCTTTACCTAGAGCTAGCGGGGTAAAGCCGCTGTCCACCGCCACCACATCACGATGCATACCCGAATTCACAGCGAAAAAATATTCTCTAAGGTTGCACACCTCGCGGTTATGTAGGTCCTTGGCGTTCAATAGGCCACGGCCCCCACATCTCCGCGGAATGTACAACCTCATTACTGATGAACGCGGATGATGCATCCGATGTGCCGTCAGCAAAGAACGCACTCTTCTATCCAGGGCATCAAGTTCAGTTTGGGTCCATCTGAGAATGCCAAAGGAGTACATCAAAACTGGCATGACCCAGCCGTTGCAGGCGCGGATCTTGTTACCACCTGATAAAAGACTATTAAGTACTTTTCCCAGGCGGCCAAAGAAACGCTCACGCAACGACTGTTTCATATCAGCCTCGGATATGCCCAGTGCCTGTGTCATTCCCAGATACTTGTAGGTATCAGTTGCAGAGAGAGATCTAAGTTGTGTTGAATCTGAAAGTTGTACTCCTTCAGATTCCACAATCCTGCCTCGCCTTACATGCATGACTGCACACTTGTCAATACCAAATTCCATCCCGATAGAATTACTAAAAGTTTCAGTTACCTTAAGTAACGCTAACAGTTGGGATTTAGTAGAGGCAAATAACTTCAGATCATCAATATAAAGGAGGTGAGATATGACTTGACCATCTCTTCGCAACCGATAACCAAGCTCTGAACCCTCCAGAATGGTACTTAGAGGGTTCAGTGCCAGGCAGAACCACAGAGGACTCAAACTATCACCCTGAAATATACCCCGCTCAATCCTTACAAGATCACCTTCACGGGGAACCTGCCGACACCCCGGATAGCGAAGAACCGTCTTCCATTGCCCCATACACGCCCTCAAGAAAGTGCAAAGAGCTGCATCAAATTTATACAGCTCCAGCACCCTCAAGAGCCACGAATGAGGCACGGAGTCGTAGGCCTTCTTATAATCTATCCAGCATGTCACCAGATCCCTCCGATTACGGCGAACCTGCTGGTTAATGGCTATGTCACAAATAAGGAGCTCCTTAGTACCACGGGGCCCCTTTCCTACATCCATTCTGAGAGATCGAAAAGATATTATTATCGATAATGTGGGATGTGATTTTATTATTATTATTATATTATAGTTACTAGAAAAAACATTGTTATTTATACATTAAAAACAGACACCTTTTTTTTTGTATTGATAATTTATTTTGTTGTATCTTGTGGTAATTTTGACGGTATTTATTGTTGCAAAATTTTGGTTTAGGATTTATTTTAGTAGCCTCTTCGCAAATGAGAAGAGTTAGGCAATATGCTTTTTATATCCGCACACCACTAAGCTCATTGTGGTACGCAGTGCATATTCTAGTGTGCTCACAATGATCGAAATGTATTTAAAAGCAAAAGATAATTTAATAAATTAATAATAACATCATAAGTAGGTATTGGGGGATATGTTTTTTTGTTTTTTTATACTACCCCCACAGCGAACGAACTTGTAGTCCACCTGATGGTAAGTGAAGTACAGCCCATGGACATCAACAATCCACTAAAGCAGATTGTAGATGCGTCGCTGTGGCTGAGGACTACGGTGTGTTGCCTCATGTGCCAGTAATTTCAGGGCCTAATCTCACCACCAAACCGGAACACAGTAATGGAAGCACTACTATTTGGCGGCAGGTTAAAGGTGAGACGGTGGTGCTGCCGCCCTCGAGCTCATTCACAAGAGCTCTACCACCAATAAATAATGTTATTGTATTGATTCATATCGCCTTTAAGCTTTATTATCCAGAAGGGTAAGTCTTTATTATGTATAATTAATATAATAAATAATAAAGATAATAAATAATAATAATAATAAATAATAATAATATAATAAATAATAATAATAAATATAATAATTAATATAATTAATATAATATAAACCATCTTACTGGGTTGTTCCAGCACATTGGGGAGAGGACATGACATACATGAACATGATGCAGCGATGCTGCGACGAGGGGAAGCGGTTTGCCAGCATACACTCATTAGAAGACTGCCAGAGGAATATTCCTTTTACCATTGATGTGCCAGAGCCGTTCAAGGCAATGTGCGCTATGGTCAGTGGACCGTGCTGCAAGGAATACTTTGAGTAAGTTTATTATATAACATTACACATTACCTTTTATGCTTAGCTCCCATGGGATAGAGGCTATCGTCATCCAGCGGGGACAATTCCAAATCCGTGCTGCTATTGTAAATTTCTTGATGGAAAGTTCACAAATAACGCTTTGTACCCGGGAATGGAACCTGTGACCTCGCGATGACCATCGGGGCAGTTTGTAAGTTTATTATTATATAATATTAAAGTTGAAAAATTAAGAATCCAGCAGGACTCGAACCGTATACCCAGGGGGTGCACCACCTGGATTCGTATGCTGCTGGACTCGAAATTTCTCAACTCTTTGTGCCAGCGTCGTAGGTATATATATATACCTTAGCTAGACGAACCATTACTTGGTTTAAGCGCCACCTATGCGATGAGTGATAAGTCACTTAGTCCTGCTGGATTCTTAATTTTTCAACTTTAATATTATAAAATAAATGCATAGCAAAGCTAAAATTTGCTTTAAAATATTACAAGTATTTATTATTATAGTTTTAATCCAGTAAAAAAAACTGTCAATCTTCAACAATATAAAATATACTGGGATTCCATAGTTTTTGCCGATTTACATTGGCTGTGTGATGTGATATTCATATTCATATTCATTTAATTTCATTTTATTTATTTATTTATTTTACAACTTTTTGCACTTAAAAATTAGTACAACTTAATGCCATAGGCCTCTACCAGTCAACCTTAAGATGATGCAGAGAGAACAAAGGTAGGTGCATAAATAAATTAAAATAATGTGCTGAAAATGTGAATACGTACATAGAATAATGTTATATCAACAATTCAAATACATAAATATGGTCACAAATATACTAATACATACATTAAAATAATATAATATTTACACAGAAGATATTAAGCTTTTAATGGCTCTGTTGTCGTTTCACCTTGAAGAAGATGACGTACTTTAATTTTGAAAGTGTCCCGGGTGGTGCACATCCATGCAATTTACATGTCATGGTTTCCATATCCAGATGTCAATTATATTATTGCATAGTTTATGTCAATTTTAATTATTATTCAAATAAATTTAAAATAACAAGTCCGATTTTGTCGAGAATAAAAAGGTCAATAAATATAGTCAAAAAAATACAATAAAGATCTTTTAAAAAAAAAATGCGCACTTACCATACAATGTCAATATTAATTAAATGTCAATTTACTAACAAATTATAATATTTATGTCAAATATTAGTTAAGTACTTTGAAATTCATTATAATCATAAAATGTTTGCTCAACCAGCCAGCGTTTATAGTCGGGAATTGAAACAGGCCAGAGTAGATAGATAGATAGATAAAAACTTTATTTGTGCATAAGACATAGGAAATACATTTTGTACGAAAGTTTCAATAACAATATTATGCACAAAGGGCCGCCTTATCGCTTGACGCGATTTCTTCCAGGCAACCTTTGGATGGACATTAGTGTAAAAGATTTACAGAAAGGTAGTTTAGACAGAAATGAAGAAGGATTGTAGGTGGGAGAGTAGGTGCGGCAAGCCTGTCACTAGTGTCCGAAAAACTGAAAGGGAATCATTTGTATGGGCATGTGATAACAAGGAATAAAAGTCATGTGACAAAAATAGTGATCAGTTTAAATGTTGATGAATGGACAGGCTGAAGAAAAGATGGATGGATTATGTGAAAGAAGATATGTAAGAGCAGACAGTGAGTGAAAGCGAGACGGCTGACAGAGGAGAATGGAGAAAATATTATTTTAAATTTCTGAATTAACATTAGAATGATTTTCATTACATTTTACATCCGGTAGATTGAGTAAATTTAAATCCATCATAGGCAAGCGCGGTAACTAAATACCTACAATAATAATATTTACAAAGAATTTCCTTGTTTTCATTTCAAAATAACAATACTAAGAATAGTGAAGACAACAATGTTTGCTAATTGCGTCCAGTAGGCTTAACTTGTTTTATCAAAAATGGTACAAGGACTTTTTGTATTAGTTACTTTTATGACATGTTTTGAATCTGTGGCATTATTTTGACCTAATTTAACAGGAAAATAAATTGCTCGTATTTTATGCTATAAAGTCTATGAATATTTTTTTTTTGAATTTACATGGCATTGTTAGTGGTTAAGGTAATAAATATATAAATATTTAATATTCTATAAATTGCATGGATTTCTTAAAATTAATAAATGAGGAATGCGATGACTATAACTTAGTAGCAAAATAAATTTGAAAAAATAATGTAATTTGATTAAATTAGAATAAGGCAAAGAAGTCCTAGAGTGGCGGCCACGTATTGGCAAACGCAGCGTGGGACGGCCTCCCGCTAGATGGACGGACGATCTGGTCAAGATAGCGGTGAGTCGTTGGTTTCAGTCGGCCAAAAACCGCGCGCTGTGGAAATCTATTTGTCAGGCCTATGTCCTGCAGTGGAAGTCTCTGGGCTGATGATGATGATGAATGATGAAACGAAATTTCAAATTTGATTGCCTCGGTGATCTAGTGGTTAGCTAATACGCCTTTCACTAAAGTGTTACTTTTACGGTAAAATAAGGTAAAACTTACTCGCAATACTGCTTTGTATTTCACATGCGACGTCATATTGGTAATATGGTTGGTCAGATCCGTGGAGCGATAAAACAATAGTTATTTATGGTACAAGTGAGAAAAAGTTTATATTTCTTTTGTGAGTGCCAATCTTAAATCTTGAGCTTGCGAAGTAGTCTTAAATTGAATCACGAGCGTAGCGAGTGATTCTAATAAAGACTACTTCGCAAGCGAAAGATTTTAAGAGGTCACGAGCTGGAAATATTTTTTTTCTTACGCGTTACATACAAAACTTTTCACCTCTTCCAGTGAGAAAATATTAAGATTTAAATAAACTCGTACTCGATTGCTTACCCTGTAATAATTCCATGAAATATGACAGTAATACCAAATCAGAACGCGTTTTAGGACCTTTTGTAAGTCGCCACTAATTAAATACGTACGCTTTCAAATACTTTTCACGTGATTTTTCTGGTAAAAAAGCAAACTTCTGTGTTAGAAGCAAGTTGTCGCAACTCTTTTGGAGTTCCGCAAAGTTCTTCATCACTGTATTATTAATTTTTTTGTTAAAAAGTGCCAGTAAACAATTTAACATAAACTGAATAGAATTTATAGTTGCCCGCGGTGACTGACGCAGACAACATACCATTACTATACTCTATGCAACATACACAGACTTTTTTTTTAAATCGTGCGTTCGGAAATTCGTTTCGTAACATTTATTTATAGAGTCTAATATTAAGTACCTGATTTTAATTAATTTAATTGTTAATGACGAATATAAAACCATTAAAATATTGAATAAGCGTGTTTTTATATAATTTAAAATAATTAAAACGTATCGTGTGTAGTTTTTTAATAAAATTGATGTCAATGTTTATTACTAACCTACATGGTGGCTGCATTGTTTTTTTTCCAGCGCCTATTCATTCGAAGGATTTTGAGTTTCGAAATTTGAATCACTTTGTCTCACTAGTGAGTAAAAACGGTTTTTACTCACTGAATTCTGGCAAGCAAACGATCTTTTTCGTGCTGGTGTGGTGAAAACATATTTTATTTATGAATGTATGTTTACGTGAGTGCCTAATTGACGGAATGGATTGTTTTAAAGCTGTTTTTTGCAACATATTTTTCGTTAACACAAAAAAAAAGAAAATAGATATTTATGTCATGAATCTGACGCTAGAAACGCCTTTCTCTGTAATCACCCAATTATTAACGTAACATTACATCATTTTAATATAAATTTAATTGCAGATATTTATATTTTTCAAATTCTTTAATTATAGCAATTTGTCGCTTTCAAGACTTCAATACAAACGATGTAAAGTTAAGGTCCCATGGGATAGGAAGTGAGCCTATCGCCATCCACCAGGCACAATTCCAACTCGCTGCTGGTTTTTGATTTTCCTGACGTAAAATTCACATAATATAAGACCTCGCAGTGAGAGGCACATACGCTAACCACTAGACTATCGCGGCAGCACAAACGATTCTTCGTTGATAGTTTGTAGATGATCAAGAACTTTATTTAAAACACTACTGGAAGTAAATGTTAAGACTGTAGAAGACGATGTCCCTAATGCAAAGATTAAAAATAATTTGAGGAACGGTTGGTGGAGTGGGTAGTGTACCTGCCTGCGAAGCCGAGGTCGTGGGTTCGATTCCCACTTATGACAAATCTTTGTGTGCATGAGCATGGGGGATTGTCTTAGTCTGGGTGTTTCTATGTATAATAAGTATGCATTTACAAAAGAAAAGTATAATATGTATTAGTAATCAGTTATTCTAGTACCCATAGTACAAGCTCTGCTTAGTTTGGGACTAGATGGCGTTGTGTGTGAGTTTTGAAATATTTATTTATTTATTTATTTTGTTTGTGATTACAGCAAGAAAAATAGTTGCGACAGCGGCATTGATGTGTCGATAAGCAGTAATAACTGTGACTCTACTTCAGGCAAAAGTAAGGTAAGTTTGCATGATCCTAGCAATAAGTTTGACCTCTAAAACCTATAGGTAGTATAACTGACAAGTATTTTTTGTTCTTAACTAATAAACGACGCCCGCTCCAGGAGTAACTCCTGTGATGCGAAGGTGTTCACAAACATACATTTCACACACACAAAGCACACCCAGAGTCAGAACAAATCTTTGCGGATCACACAAAGATTTGTCTCGTGTAGAGCCAACCAAGAACACCAGCGCAGTAGAAAGCGGTAAGGCGCACTCAAATAGATTTTCGAGGGTTGCCCTCGATTTGACTAGAGTTCCATCATCAGATCCTGACTTGATGGCAAAGGATTCAGAAAGTATAATGAGACTAATAATTTTTCTAATCGGACCAGAAGTCTTTGAGTAAGGTGAACAAACATAAAAATACAGACAAATTTAGAACCCTCTTTTTTTTAACCGACTTGAAAAAAGGAGGAAGTTCTCAATTCGATTGTATTTTTACCCGACTGCGTCAGAAGGAGGGTTATGTTTTTCGAGCGTATGTATGTATGTATGTATGTATGTCTATTTCTTTGGCACGCCGTACAGCCCAAACGGCTAGACGGATTTTAACAAATAAGGTGTCGTTTAATTTGTCGAAACAGTGATAGTGACATAGGCTATATAAATTTTCAAAATGGCGCCGGCAAATGAAAAAAAAAAGGGGTTGGAGGTATGGATTTTCTTTTCATCATAGTAATATGGGTATCAAATAAAAGGCCATAAAAAGACCATTTCAAAAATATATACTTCTTATCACATTTATATTACTGATTAAACATAATTTACCAATTTATATATCGGCACGCTCGCGCGCCTGAAGTGGGTGGAAGTTAGTTTGTATGTTCGTTCACGGTCGAATTTGAATAATTGTTTTTGCATTTGATAGTTTAACTCACAATTAAGGCTCATTGATCTCAAAGAGATTTGATTTCTACAAATTAATAGATATAAAAAAAAACATTTCGGTTAAAAGAACTAAAAAGAGTGAAATAAAAAATAATTATTAAAAAACAAAAAACCCGACTGCTTAAAAAAAAGAACTGAAAGATAAAAACAAGTATAGCATTATCTACATTAAATTAATTAACAACAAATGAAATATGTCAACTTACTTTATGATGTTGCAGGCGGGGACAAACAATACTTTGTTACTACTATATAACTTCGTTTGTCACCGCCTGCAACATCATAAAGAATTTAGTTTGACATATTTCATTTGTTGTTAATGAATTTAATGTAGTTTTCATTCTGTTTCTAATGTTTGTTCTCCGATTACCCGAAGACGCTTGGACCGATTTCAGAAATATTTTTACTTGTCATGTGGTCTCATTTTCATCAGGTCACGATCTGATGATGGAATCCTAGAGAAATCGATGTCAACCCTCAAATTTTAGAGGCTTCTATATTGTTTTTTGTATATTACCTGAAGCTATTCGGATATTTGCATCTAACAGTCAACATATCACGTTGCTAAGCTGAAGCTGGAAGATACCACTTCTCAACGTTTAGGAGTACGCGGATAATTCTTTAAATATAGGCACCTTAAGGCCATTTACTGTATTCTTTCAAGTTATACGCAGATGAGGCGAGACGTTGAATATTCCTAAGGTATTTTTTACTTTTTAGTGCATTTATTGTAAAAGAAGTCAGTTTTTTTTGGAAAACTATTATTCGAATATAGTTTATAATCGAAAATGCATGAAAGGAGCCTCCCCGAGTGCCGTACACAACGATTCCCTACGTCCGGCGCACCCTGGGCAATTCGCGAGTTCTCCAAAGCAAATTGGCTAATCCTTTCACCACGATGGCAAATCAAAATAAAATTGGACTTGGCCATCGACACGACGAAGAAGAATAATCTAGAACTCAGTCTATGCTACTAAACCTTTATATCTAGAAAGCCATAGCTCGTTCAAAATAAGCGAACACAAAGTAGGTTATTGGGTTTCTGTTATCAATGTATGAGCGAGCTGATAACACTCTCCAGTGTTATCCTTGTTGGTTCAAGACAACGGCAACGTGCGTGTAATTTAAAGTATCTTCCTTGTTTGTCAAGTCAAATTCTTGGCCATCTTCAAGGTTTGTTAGATAGGAAGTTTTGTTGCCGTATAGTGAGCCAAACAATTAGGTATACAGGTCAAAAACTTTATCGTAACGCGGGTTGAACCGCGGGGCTATTAAGAATTACAACAAATTCTACGCGGGCAAAGTTGCAAGCAAAACCTTATCGAAAAAATGTGCTGCCGAAAATAACTACAGTCTTAAAAGGCTGCGATTATTTATGAAAAACAAGATTGATAAAAAGCTTAGCTGAAGAAATGTTAACAAGAATACTGGTAATTTGTGTATTCAAAATACTATGAAAATTTCTAAAAGGAAAAAAAAAGGCTTACTATTGTGGCTGTATTTACCACATATAGTCAAGTAGCTTAGTTTGTGTGGGTGTGTAGTAGCATCTACAATGTCTTAAAAAGTGACCCTTTTCTTTAAAAACCACGTCCTGGAATCTCTTGGAAAACATGTCATAGGTTTCTAGTTAATTCTTAATCATACTTATATAACGATTAACATAACCTAATGCTCTGTGTGTGTGAAATGTATGTTTGTGAACACCCCCGCGACACACGAGTCATTTTTAGTTCAAGCGACGTTTTTTTGATGAAAAAAAATCACATGTGGCAGAGGTGTACAACACCCACTCTTCACATGTTATGTAATAGGTTCCATGGGATAGGTTTGCCTATCTACCGGGCACAATTCCGACTACGTGCTGCTATTGTGAATTTCCCGGCGGAAATTTTACAAAAAACACTTTGCCCGGGAGTCAAACCCGAGACCTCGCGGCGAGTGGCGCAAACGCTAACCACTAGACCATCAAGGCAGTTATATGACGATGTTTTTCTTATTATCTCTTATTTCTAGGAATGCTGTGAAAATTGTGCAAAAGGAACAGCTTTAGGAGCTTCCAATGGTCCTGCAGCCTGTCAGAAAAGCTCTCAAGGATCCAGTGCTGAAGAAATGCTCGCTGATAATGCTTTTGTCAAATGCTGTGAGGTTGGTACCTATATTGGTCAATACATCATCAATACAAATAAATAAAATTGAAGTGTCTCGTTCAAATGTCGAAATAACAAAGTATTTTTCTGTTAAAATAGTTATTTGCACGATACCTATGCCTAAAAGGCAGAATTTTTTTTCCTATTTTTTGTCTGTTTGTATTGGTTAATCTTCTAGACTTCTCACCACCAAACCGGAACAACCTAATGAACCACTACTATTTGTCAAAACTTAAAAAAAGTAAGACGGTGGTGTTGCCACCCTCGAGCTCTACCACCAGTTAAAGTATGTTTTATGTGTGTAAGTAAAGTGCATCCGTAGTCAAGTGTCTTTTTATTTTTTTCAGAAAGCAGCCAAAGACTGGAAGGAAAGCTCGTCACAGAGCAGCTCAAACACCATAACATTATCAAGTAAGCTTAATAATAGAATAAAAATAATAGCAGCCCTGTATCTTATACATGTCCCACTGCTGGGCTCAGGCCTCTTCTCATGATGAGAAGGTTTAGGCAATAGTCTACCACGCTGGCCAAGTGCGGATTGGTAGACTTCATATTCCCTCGAGTACTTTTTTGGCATTATCAGGCATGCAGGTTTCCTCACGTGTTTTCTTCACCGTTAGCGAACGATAATGTATATTATGATAAATATACACATAATATGTGTATATTTATCATAATATACACATATTATGTGTATATTAATAATATAATAATCGTTAAGATTCGTCTTCCCGAAGATATTATCTTCGGGAAGACGAATCTTAACGATTTATTGACAGGGGTGTGTGCCGTGCGTTCGAATATAATATAATATTTACAACAATATTTTAATCGAATTAATCAGATATAATAAATACCATAAACTATAGCTATACTAGTTTATTATTTCTTGAACTTATAAAAATTTCATTAATAGTTCATATTCATATATTTTTTTATTATATTACTCAATTATATTTTATTATTTACTTTTTTTTTACTTTTGTTTTTTAAAAACGACGTCCGCACTAGGAATAACTCCTGTGTCGCGAGGGTGTTCACAAACATACATTTCACACACACAAAGAGCACACCCAGAGTCAGAACAAATCTTTGCGAATCACACAAAGATTTGTCCCATGTGGGGATCGAACCCACGACACCAGCGAGGCGACCGCTTTAACCACTACGCCATTTTCTTTCTTTCTTCTTTCTTCCATTTATGAAATTGATAGTTTCCAATAATTATTAATGTTAATTTACAAGCAGCTTAAACCGAATATAAAACCCCGAAAGTTAGATACTGCTTCCATAGCAACAGAGGCGGAAAAAGTATGAACTACATTCGTCTCACGCGCACTCATTGTATGAAGTCATATTTCAAATAGATAGTACTTAGGTACACACTGCTACCGATCAACCGATACATATCCCGTATAAGCTGGTCTCGTACTGCTCAGGAATCCTGTACAACGCGAGTCCATCTTAAACTGGAAAAGTATAGGTTAATGTGTAACCGTATATACTAGGAATTGTTATCTAACAAGAGATGGCTCTGCAAACATGAATTAGATGATTTCAAAGTCATTGTTAAAACAAAGCCTTTGGATGTTTAGATTAGATAAGCTTATGTATCATACTAAGAAACAGTTGAAAAAGATATGGGCAGGATTTGAACCTGCGACCTTACTGCACACCGGGCAGCCGCTTTAGCCATCCAGCTAGGGTCGCCTCTTACCTGAACCCTAAATTTCTCAACTGTATGATACGTCATTTCGTGACGCTAAGCATAGCTAAATGCTATAAAAATAATCAATTAGAAGCTTATGTATCAGTCATGCTAATAACAATTGACACTAGAAACGTTTGTTTAAATGTGTTAATTAAATCAAAAACATCGATGTGAAATATGAGCCAAGGTCGATATTACGCCTACAAAAGAATTGATATGGGTGCCAAGTTCTAAATTCAAATTCAAATTCAAATTCAAATCATTTATTTTCATAGGCCCCAGCGGCGCATGAACACGTCAAAAAATTACAAAAAATTATATAAAAATAAATCATAAATAATACTAAATTATACTACTCTGCCAAATAAATCTAAGCTAATCATTTAACTTGGCTCTCATTTCCCATTTAGGATTTTGATGGCATATATTTACTTTTTGTAAAGAAGTTTTATTATGTTCAACGACATAATTACTTGACAAAAGATTACTCGAAAAATGGATTTTAATATCCATGTTCCTTTCTGAAATTTGATTTGTTGATAGAAATTTAAATTTAAGCCTTAGGGAATAGTATAGAATTAAATTTCTTAAATAAAAATTACTCTTTTGAATTCATTCATTTTAATTAGTTAAGTTGATAACCGAACAATAGCGTGATTTAGGAAATAGAAACAACGCCATCCATGAAAAGTTAAAAAAAGATATAGTCTTCAGTTTCCAGACTGTTCCCTTTGTATTTGCCTAATAGGCTACCTCAATGCCAAATATCATGTTTCTATCTCATCTGGAAGTGAGTTAGGTTTTTGATCTTTAAGTCAGTCAAACTGGTTTTTGAACGTTAATATTTCGATACTTGATTGAGCTATAATGATGATTTATACAATTTTGGATTCTGGGTTAACCAATGGACTTCAATAATACATATGTGTATTTAATTATATTTTCGTTTTTCTGTTAGCAATGCCGTCAACATGCGAGAAATACGCTCCAAATGAGCTGTGCGCACATCACTGCATCCCAGTACCAGACTCCTACAGGTGTGAATGTAATCCTGGCTTCATGCTGATGGCTGATGGAAAAAACTGTAAAAAGGTATGTCGATAGTAAACAGATTGGTTGAAATTCTTTGATTTGAGAAGATGAATAATTTTTCAAAAAAAGAATACATAAAATTATCTCCTTTGACCTTGGTCAAAGGATCAGCATTGCCATCCAACGTGGCAATACCGCCAGCTTTCTGGGCACGTTACCCGCGGCTGACATAGATGTGAGGTATTTCTTGACGCCTAAATTATATTTTTTTTTTCATTTTTCTTTTCTTTTTTGACATAGTTAGATATTTCTCTAATTTAGTTTAAGAAATGTTATTTTAATTTATTTAATTAATTGTAATAAGATCAATAAACTAATAATAAGTTACTTAGTTCAAAAGAAAGTGAAAATCCAACTTCGATTTCCAGGTTACAAAGAACAGATGCAAGCCCCATAACCACTGCCAACACAAGTGCAACGACAATGGTGTTGATGTGAAATGCTCCTGCAGACGAGGGTACGCACTGATGGACGATGGAAAATCTTGTCAAGGTATAGTCCAATTTGGATTTTTTATGAATTTATTACTGTTCAACCTAAGAGTAACAGAACATGACAAAATCATATATTATCTATATCACCAAAAGCGCAGAGGTTTATAACACCCACATTTCTGCTGTACTTAAGTTCCATGTGGTACAGGGTAAGTTGGTGAGTCTATCAGATGCAATTCTCGACTCCATGCTGCTGCTAAGAACTTTCTGATGAATTCAAATCAGACTGTCCATCGACGAGACTTCACAGTTAGCATTTAGGTAATACCTTCAACCACTGAACCAAGGAGGCATAAAAAATTGTGATTTTTGGAAGCAAACAAGCATAACAGTCTTTATCGTGGTATTATTCCTATTTTAAATCATAGACATGATGATTTTAATGTATTTTTTTTTCCTATAGACATAGACGAGTGTTCCCTCGACGTGCCAGTGTGCTTGCCAGGAACCAAATGCCATAACATCAAAGGATCGTACCGATGCCTTCCAGTGAAAAAAGGTCAAGGAGAGATAAAACAATGCCCACCAGGATTTACCTGGAATGCTCTTAACAATGTTTGCGATGGTAAGTCACCTTGGTCTACCACGGATGAGAGACGAATTTTCCACAGTGCCTAGGAGATCACGTTACATATACATTTGAAGATCTATGATAGTAATTACAGATAGACAGAGGCCAGAAAGTTTTATAACTGGTCTAATAAAGTGTATGTCTCTCCTTGTTGCAGCCATCTTGACAAAGGTTTTGTAATTTTGATATCTTTTACTCTATTAGGGAAGAATACACCACTGATAATTTGCTTTTACTTTACTAGTTTGACAAAGATAGTTGTTTCTTTTTTTTACACTACGCCTGCAGCGAACGAACTTGTAGTCCACCTGAAGGTAAGTAAGGAGTACAGCCCATTGACATCACAACCCGTAATTTCAGGGCCTGATCTCACGAGCAAACCTGAAAACAGTAATGCAAGCACTATTTATATTATAGGTATGTTGGATAAAGTAGGTAGTTAAAAACAAGGAATTTTTGTCCTCAGATATAAATGAGTGTCTTCAATCGAATCCACCTTGTCCATCCTACGTCTGTGAAAATACGATAGGAAGTTACAAATGTGCAGAAGATGCTGGTGGACCTGATGCAGAAAGTAGTGGACCACGACCAGGAGATGAAGACCAGTGTCCTCAAGGCTTCAATATTGGCAGCAATGGGGAATGTGAAGGTTAGAAAACACAACTATATCATAATTATCGCAAACTATGATAGCGATGTGTTTATAGTTCACACACACAGTAAGTGGCAAGTACAACCCACAAGAGATTTCAAATGCGTAGCTACAACTGATGACTACAATGTAATGTCTGCATGATGTATCAATCATGTATCACACTACAAAGGCAATGCCCAAAAACTGTATCGCCAAAACCCTTGTGTCACGAATATAAGATAATAAATAATTTCTAGTTTTGTGTATGACGATTATCTAGTAATAAGATACATAACTTAAGCGGTATTTAATAAACAAAAGAGATTTTCAACATGAAGGATGAATTAGAATCTCAGTTGAAGAGAAGGATGAAGAAGAACTTTTTTCATGACATCCCAGCTTATTATGAAAATATCCGGCTTAAAATTAAATTTTCATATTATTCTACATACAATACAGCAGTTTTTATCTTGACAAGCCACGGAATAGATAGCACAGCAGCGATTGGTCATACCCCTTTATTTATTTTATTTATTATACAAACAACTATCAGCTGTTAGTATGACACTACTAATAACCGGTAGGATGAAGGTAGTAAGTACGTAAGCTCTTCAACCAGTACCTACATAATTATCCTGAAGGTTAAAACTGTCACTCCGACTGCCTCGATGGCCCAGCGTATGAGCCTCTCACCGCCAGGTGTTGGGTTCAATTCCCGGGGACAAAGTGTTTTTTGTGAAGTTTCGTTCGAAGCCCGGTAGATGGCGATAGGCTCATCCCCTATCCCATGGAACCTAAACATAACAGGTGAAATGTTGTACACCTCTGCCACACCCTTCTGGATAATATAGCCGTGATGTTATATAATTTTGAAGTTTTGAAATTCTTAAAACACCATTGATTTTTAGGTGTGATGTGGATTTTGGAAATTGTTTAATTTTTCTCATCAGCAGTACAATTTTGCCTTTCATTTCTTTCTAGATGTGGATGAATGTGAAACATTCCAACATGACTGCAATCCCTTATCCCAGCACTGCATCAACAAACACGGATCCTTTTTCTGTCAGGATATGGCATCTCGCCGTTGCTTACCTGGTTATAAAATAAATGAAGCTACCTATAAATGTGAAGGTAAGTTCACAGAACGGAACTAAACTCTTCAGTAGAAGAAGACTACCGAAAAAAACGTAATTGATATTGATAGCTAATACTGAGAAACAGTTAAAAAAGATATGGGACCGGCAGTTGAAAAAGATATGATTGATTTGTATCCTAATTAAGATGGGCAGAAATGGATGAACGTGACGTCAAAAAAAAAACATAGTTGAGAAATTTAGGGCCTGGCAAGAGGCGATCGTAGCTGGTTGATAAAACGACTGCCCGGTGTGCAGAAGGTCGCAGGTTCAAATCCTGCCGGTCCCATATCTTTTTCAACTGTTTCTTAGTATAATTTGCTAAGCATAGCTTAATGCTATGAAAAATAATCAATAATAAGTTAATAGCTAATGTATCTGGTTATAAGATACTTAAATTGAAATTATAAGAAGGGACAAAAATAATATATGTGATAAGAAATGAGAATGAAGGGTTGAGCGAAATTATTGGCACGGTTAGATTTTAAGAGATGACAAGAGATCACTGGGGATACAGAGGATTCTTTGGTTATCAATCTCTATTAACTTTCAAACTTACGCGTTGCTTGATTTAGTAAAATCTAACGGGAATTAATGCGATCATGCATTATTGTACTGGACTTTATAATGGAATAAGTCAAAAAGTGAGGGTAGACGGAGAATCATCGCGCTCCCGAACGGAGACGGCGCGCCGCTAGAACCAGACTGCTTGCGACCACGGCCAGTGTAATTTGTCTACAGAAACGCCAAGACTAAGGTAAATAATGCATGATCGCGTTAATTCCCGTTAGATTTTACTTTATCAATCTCTATTCCACAACTTTGGAATCTTTTTGTGATAATGAGTTTCAAGTTGGGTTAGCGGCTGATGAGGATTTTTTTTAACTACTTATAGCAATTCTCGTTTTTCTATGTATATTAAGTATGTATTTATAAAATTATTTTGTACAAAAACTTTTACTGATCGAATTAAACCGAGTGAACATTTTAAGTCTTGGGTATTGAATTTAGTACATAAACTATACAATATTAAATTTTACTAATTTTGAGTTTTAAAAGGTTTAAATAAATATCACCTTACTCCCAATCGTTAGGGAGTTGTGCCTTTTATCATCAGCTCAGCAATATAAAATTATGGCTGCCAGACGCAAATATCGAGATAGATTCAGAAAATATAAGAAAAACACTCTAATATCCTATAACATTCGAGGGTTTGCCTTAATTGCCCTAGGATCCCAGCATCAGACATCGACATCCTTGCCATGGGACCACCTTCTAAGTATATTACTCGTATTTTGAATAAAAAATGGAAATATCAATATCACAACTCTTCGAAAAACTGGTCTAACATGAAAAATATAAGTATATAATATATACGTTGACTGCTTTGAGAAATTGAGAATCTCCTCCGTTTTTTCCGTTGATTAAAAATAAAAGTATATAAATATTAGTATCAGTTATTCTAGTACCCAAAGTACAAGCTCAGCTTAAATTGGGACTAGATGGCGTTGTCTTGTGAGTTGTGAGATATTTATTTGTTTATATATTTATTCCATTTATGGAAGCAGAAAACAGTATTGTCAAAAAGCACAATGTTACAGATATCAACGAGTGCGAAGAAGACGGCAGTCTTTGTCGTCCAGATGAAGTTTGCGTCAACCAGCTTGGACAATATGACTGCAAGTCTAAAGCGGAATCAGGGTAAGTAGTGAATACACACAATACATGCTAGCTCACTATATTTAGTTTGTAGATTAAATGCCTTCAAGTTTTAAATCGCCGCACATAAGATACTTGTGGTCTCGATTAACCGCGTATACTGTTATAGTTTTAGTTGCCAAAATGAAAAATATATAGAAGAATGTGTACTTTTTCTTTCTTCAGATCGTCTTCTGGCTGCCCTAGTGGGACCAAAAAAAAAGATGGAACTCCTTACTGTGAAGGTAATTGAAATATTTTTTATATATTTTATTTATTTACATAAATACAGAGCCTTCTTTACATGTAATACAACAACAAGTAGTCTAAGTTAGTTATACAACCTAATGCAATGGGTGTATAACAACAATAATGCTTTATGATCTATTTTACTAATCTAAGATTTAACTTAATATGAGTTTATACTAAGAAACAGTTGAAAAATTATGGGACCGGCAGGATTTGGACCTGCGACTGTTCTGTGACATCATGTCCAACCATTTGCTCCCATCTGAGATAGGATACAAACCAACGTGACGTGTAGTCTACCTGATGATAAAATTAAATGTTAACTACAGCCCATTGCCATCTACAATCCACAAAAGCAGATTGTAGCGTAGCTTCTGAGCACTACAGTGTTATGTCTAATCTGCCAGTAATTATTGCAGGCAAATCTAATTATTTGAGTGCACGGTTGGCGTGGTGGTTAAAGCGGTCGCCTCGCCGCTTTTAACTGCGCTGGTGTTGTGGGTTCGAACCCCACATGGACAAATCTTTGTGTGACTCGCAAAGATTTTTTCACACTCTGGGTGTGCTCTGTGTGTGTGAAATGTATGTTTGTAAACACCCTCGCGACATAGGAATTATTCCTAGTGAGGGTGTCGTTTTTAAAAAAAAAAAGAAAAAAAAAATGTTTTTTGACTTTAATGTATCTGTTTGTAGATATCGATGAATGTTCAGAAGGGGACCATGTATGTGACTTGAATCAGGTCTGCATCAACACTCACGGAGCCTACGATTGCCATTGCAAGCCTGGATATGAGCTAGACGTCACTACTGGCGCTTGCGTTGGTAAGAAATAGAATCCAATACCATTCAAATTTTAGAGATAACTTCTTCAAGCTCCTTTACCAAAGCTGAACAGTGCACAAGCTTATTTCACAATTAACTGTTATGATGAAGTTTCCTATCTCAGCGTGCCGGCGTGCATATTCCATAAATAGAATCACAGGAAATTTGAGTTTAAGTCAATATCGACCGTATTAATGTGTGGATAAGGTTGCCCTAAGTTTTCGAAAGCGGCAGTTTCCCATACAGAATCGCACCACCAGTTGACAATGATCAGTGATTAACCTTACATTTTTCGATGACTTGCCTTCATAGCAAGCTAAAGCTACTTTAGTTAAGAGTGCTTTGTGTTCAAAAAGGCATTATTAATTTAGATCTGCCACTTAAAATAAGGTTAAATTAGTTTTATTTTCGTGATGGTTTACGCCAATATACATATATGGGTCCCAGATAAAATAGGAAGCCAAGTTTGATTTGTCTCTATCAATGAAACAAGAGAGAAAAAAACAAAAAAAACAAGGCTAGCTTCTACCTTGGTCAAAGGATTATCTTTACCATCCAACGTGACAATGCCGCCTTCTGGGCACGTTCCCGCGGCTGACATAGATGCGGAGGCATTTTTTGACGCCTAAAATATAATTATCATTTTTATTTTTTCTTTTCTTTTTTGTACATAGTTAGGTTTTTCTCTAATTTAGTCTTTCTTCGTCGTGTCGATGGCTGAGTCAAATTTTATTGGCCCAATAAGTGGCTACTGTTATGGCGCTCTCGTCGGCGTTTATGAGCGCCTCTCTTGTGCAGGTGGTAGGGCATTTTGGACAGTCAGTAAGGTGGTCAAGGTTTTGACTTGCCATCGTGGAAAAAGGATTAGCCAATTCGCTTTTAAGAACTCGCAAATTGCCGAGGATGCGCAGGACGTAGGGAATTGTTGTGTACGTCACTCGGGGAGGCTCCTTTCATGCACCCCATCTGATTTAGTGAAAATGTTATTTTAATTTATATACGAATGAAAATGAAACAAGATACTTAATATATGTTTGCAGATGTCAACGAGTGTGCAACGGGACAGAACGAGTGCAAGCTACAGGTCCAAAGATGCGACAACACGGTGGGCTCATACATCTGTGTCAGGATAGCCTCGTGTGGCACTGGATACGTGCTGCAACATTCCACTGGGAAATGTGAAGGTACATATATTATTAAATAAATAATAGTTTAAAAAAACTAAAAAACACGCTTTTAAAACGCTACGCTTTTTTCCACAATAATACTAGTATTTTTTGTTCATTACCATCTTCAGCTTATATTAGGAATTATTTTTCACTTTTTAGTTAGAAGTACTTTAAAAGCGTGTTTTATTTTTTTAAACTATTATTTATTTTATACTTTTTTTTTCTACTTTTTAGTTTGGTTTATTAATAAGAGCTTTCTTTTTAAATATTTTTTTTTCTTTTTTTTTATCGAATTATTGCATTGTCATCGATCTATGACAGGTGTGCAAAATTTTAATGAAATCTGTCGTCCAAAGGAGTCGGTTACATACACATACACATACATACAGGTCTGGTGAAGCTAATATAAGCGTGTTAAAAAAATTGTTAAAGATGCCTTTCCAAGCAATGCGTGACTCGAAAAGCTCCATACATGTCACCCTACAGGTAATTTATAGAAAGACCATGAAGACGCTGGCTGTGATTGATAGGTTTCAAATACTCATTGTAAATCGTTATTCAAGAACCTTTTTCTCTTCACAGATATTGACGAATGCGGTTTGGGTATCCACAACTGCGGTTCTGAGCACTCTTGTGTGAATATGAGAGGATCCTTCCGTTGCGTGCGAAGAACGACCACTACTTCCAGTACCACCACCACCACTACTCCAGACCCTGAATATGAATACTATTATGATTCTGAGTATGTATATCTGTAATATAACGTACAAAGTTAACCAGGCTAGTTTGCGAGATATCTTAAACACAAGCTTCACGTTAAACCGTTCTGCCTCGCTCTCGTAGAGTTTTGCGTAATATAAAATATCAAAAACTTATATTAATAGTTAGGTTATCAAACACTAAATTAATGATTTCTTCTTTGTCGTGTCGACGGCTTAGTAAAATTGTATTTTAACTTGCCCTCGTGGTGAAAGGATTAGCCAATTCGCTTTGGAGAACTCGCGAATTACCCAGGGTGCGCCGGACGTAGGGAATCGTTGTGTACGTCACTCGGGGAGGTTCCTTTCATGCAGCCCAATTTGAATGATTAAAATCCTATCAGTAGTTTTCGAAATTAGCGCTAACAAACAAAAAACTAACTTTCGCCCGCAGTTTTGTCTGCGTGGTAGGTACATTAATAAAAAGTAACCTATGTTACGCACAATGTATGTCTGCCTGGCTTGTCTGCCTGGCTGGCTGGCCGTCAGTCTGTCCGATTGTATCGGCTAATCTACCAAACGACTAACTGATTACATTACTTGCATCCAAAATTTTATCAAAATCTGTCTAGTCGTTTGGTAGATTAGCCGATACAATCGGACAGACTGACGGCCAGCCAGCCAGGCAGACAAACATTTAAATGATATAATAAATAACCCAATGATGGTAATGATTACGATCTCATTTTCTTATAAAATACTTTTCAGTGAGGAAATAGACAACAACACATCAACAAACACAGGAAATGAAACTCCAAAAGAAACAACAACAACATCAACTACTCCCAAACCGGCACCAAAACCTGAGTCTCCAATCTCAGAAAAATCTACTGAAGCAGCACCTGTAAGACCTGAAGATAATCCACCAGATATACACTATACTGAACCAAAAGAAACTGATCAACGGGAACCATCGCCTACTTTGTTAGTCATTCCTAAACCTCCAGAACTACCTCCAAAGCCGACAGCACCAGCTCCAAAACCAACCATTCCAGTACCTGAACCACCAACTGAACGACAACCTTTACCAGAAGAGAGGCCTACTGAATGGCAGCCTTCTTTACCAGAAGTGAGGCCAACGGAACGAATACCTTCATTAGCTGAAGCTAGACCTACAGACTGGTTGCCGTACCAACCTCGTCCCACTGAAAGACAACCTCAACCTCCTCAAAGACCTGAAATACCTCCAGAAATTCCAGAAGATGAATTGCCAAGAGTACCAGACGTACAAATTACTCCGTACTATAGTCCAGAAACAAATCCTTCTGAAACCGAAAGGCAACCAGAAGTAAACACATTTTATAATTACACTAACGTACCTACTGAAGTTCACAATCCATCTTCGACTTTCTTGGTGACTGTTGGTGAAGAAACAACGGATGCCGGTGAAAAGAAAGAAGATGAATCTGCACAAGAGATACCGAAAACTGAGTGGCCCAAACATAGTTGTCCGTTTGGATTTGAGCCTGATGAAAATGGAGCCTGTTTTGGTAAGTGTTTCTATTATTAACTATTTGAATTTCAAAATTTTCTTGTCTCCAAATAAAATGGTTGACCATAGTCAAATTTTTCATCGTTTAAGACTAAGGACTAAGGACCAACAATATTTAAATATTTCAGACGTCGATGAATGTGCTGCCAACCGCCACAGCTGTTCAGGTTTAACCGAAGTTTGTAGAAACACAATAGGAGGTTACACCTGCAATTGTGCTTCAGGTTTTAGAAGAGACCTGGTAACAAAGGCATGTGACGTCGTTACTACATCATCATCCACTACTTCGACTACTGCACGATCACCGTCATCTACGAGTAAGTTATCCAGTTGATTTCTTCCTATCTGGTTATGATGGGGCATGTAGCTTATAAAGTATTTATTATGCTTATTATTTAAGTATTTTTTTTGGATTCATAGATAACATCAACATCAAGCCAAAGTAAACTGCGAACATTGTATTATTTACCGGCATGTTGATGATAAGAAAGGCAGCCGTCTCCAAATTAGTTATAAACAACTCTTACCACATTTTATCTTCTGGTATTGTTAGATATTAAAATACTAATGAATATTATACATCTTTTATTGAAATAATTATATTACAGAATGACATATCAAAAAGTAAACAACGGTAAATAAGTAACCGTCATAGACTAAGTATGTGACACGTCTCCCTCGTCATTCCTTAGAATTAAGGAAGCCGAAAGTATCTGGTCTAGATGCCGGACCCACCGGAGTCCGCTGTCGGTGTACACTTCATAATGTAACCTGCCAATCCGGTGTAACACAGTACCGAATTCCCACTTCTTTCCGGATGTGGAATAATTTCTGACCTGAACTCTATCTCCGGTTCTATACTCTCGAAGTCTTGCAGGAACATCCAAAGAAGGGACTTCTGCTTTAGAGAGAGTCCGAGTCATCGCATGTAATTTAGTTCTTATTTCTCTTCCGAACATTAGATTGTACGGGCTAATGCCCGAGGGACCAGGTGTAGATCTGAGGACTGCTTTAGTTTTCGTAATATTATCCAATAAGCTGTCTCTTTCCCCAGCTAATTTATGTAAAACACGTTTAACTGTTTGCACATAACGTTCAGCCTGTCCATTCGTAGCGGGATGAAAAGGAGCTATAGTTTTGTGTATTATGTTGTAGTTTGTTAAAAATTCTTTGAATTCGTTGGATACAAATTGTCTGCCGTTATCAGACACGATGGTGTAGGGTGATCCAAATGTAGAAAATATGTCTTTCAGTTTCTTGATGACAAATGAGCTTGTAGTTGTTTTAGTTGGAATTATTTCTACCCATTTAGTAAAGGCATCGACTACAATGAATAATTGATGTCCAGCAATAGGTCCTGCGAAATCTATGTGTATTCTTTGCCAGGGTCCTGTCGGGTCTTCCCAATGGTGCAATGGTGTCTTTGGAGGTTCATTCTGTTCTAATCGACAAATTCGACAAGATTTTACTTTCTTTTCAATATCTTGATCGATATTCTTCCAGTACACAAAACTTCTAGCAATTAATTTCATTTTAAGAATTCCAATATGACCCTCGTGTAGTTCGTTTAGTACTTTTTCACGCAAGTTATGTGGTATCATGACCCTTGCACCTTTCAGGATACAATCGTTTTGAAGACTTAATTCGGAATCTTTATAACCGTATTGTTTAACCGGTTTGCCTAGCTTAAGCGCTTGTATTATGCTATGCAATTCAGGATCATCTCTTGTTTCTTTGGCAATCTTAACCGGTGTTATGTTTAAGGTATTAATTTGCTTGAGTTGGAATATGCAATGTTGGTCAATACATTTGTCGTTAACTTTTTCAACTGGAAAACGTGAAAGGTAGTCGGCATTTGAATGTTCTGTGGTATTTCTGTATTCAATTTCGTAATCAAAACCGGAGAGAAAATGTGCGTAATGGAAAAGTCTCATAGCGCTCAAAGTTGGTAAGGTTTTCTGTGGATGAAATATAGAAGTAAGTGGTTTGTGGTCTGTTATTAACGTGAACTTCCGGCCGTAACAGTAATGAAAAAACTTTTTAAGTCCCCAGTAAATTGCAGTAGCTTCTTTGTCGATTTGGCTGTAGTTCTTTTCACTGCTTGTTAGTGATCTTGAAGCAAAAGCTATTGGACGTTCTTTCCCATCAGGAAGTCTGTGGCTTATTACAGCACCAAGACCTGTAGGGGATGCGTCTGTTGCTAGAATTAGGGGCATATTAGGATCAAAATGTATGCGAATTCTTTCACTAAGGATCTCCTTCTTAATATTTTCGAGGCTATTTTCACATGCAGTGGACCATAAAAACTTTTTCCCCTTTTTGAGAAGTTCATTGAGTGGGCTTGTCAATGAAGCCAGGTGCGGAATAAATTTGTTGTAGTAATTTGCCATACCAAGTAATGTGCGTAATTCGTTAACATTTTCTGGGCGTTTTGCGTTTGAAATGGCCTTTATCTTATCAATGTTCTTATGTAAGCCATCTTTGTCGATCGTGTAACCGAGGTAATTGATGCTTCATTTAAAAAATTGACATTTTTCCTTATTGACTCTTAGGTTAGATTCCTTAAGCTTTTGTAGTACCTGTTTCAGTCTTTTAAGTAATTGGTCCTCTGTATTACCCTGGATGATGATGTCGTCGAAAAAACATTTTACGCCATCGAGATCTTGTAGTAATTGGTCCATAAATTTTTGCCAAATACTTGGGGCGACTTTCACCCCGAACATAAGTCGATTAACTTTGTATGTACCTTTATGTGTACTTAAGGTTTGCAAAACGGCACTTTCTTCATCCATTACTAAATTTAAGTAGGCTTGTGTTATATCTAACGTACAGAAAATTTGTCCTCCCGTCATCTCTGCAAGAATATCCTCGACTATCGGTATTGGATATTTTTCATCTTTAATTACCTTGTTCAAAGTAACCTTATAATCGGCACAGAGTCTTATGCTTCCGTTTGGTTTCACAATCGGTACCACTGGTGTTCCCCAATCAGAATGATCAACTTTAGTTATGACACCTTGTTTTACAAGTCGGTCAATTTCTTGATCTACTTTGGTCTTTAATGCGTATGGTATTCGGCGTGGTTTAATGAAAATTGGACGAGCGTTTTCTTGAAGCGATAAATGACCTCTGATTCTTGGTATTTCACCTAGGTTTGAACTAAATACAGATGATGCATATTCGTTCAGTAGTTGGTCAAGCTTATTTCCATTGTTGTAGGTTAAAGTTCTTATATCGGCCAGATTGATATTAAGTTCTTTCATCCAGCTTCTCCCCAAAATTGGGTCAACATTTTTATCGATTATGTATAATTTTCCGTAGAGTAATCTATTATTGTATTTGTATTTAACGTAAGTTACTCCAACAGCTTTGAACATTTCACCTGTATATGTTCTTAATGTAATGTTTGTGTCAAAAATCTTGTTATTTATTTGTAATTTTTTATAGTCTTTCAGTGACATTGTAGATAGAGCAGCACCCGTATCAAATTCCATGCTAACTCTCTTATTTTCGATATCTATTGTAATCATGTACTTGTCTGTGATTTCGCTCTTAATTATGTTTATTTCTGCGGTATCGTCAGCCATGTATTCAGAAATATAATTCTCTGATAAGTCATCTAATTGATTTGTGGTGATTTTTCTTTGTAAGCATACTCGAGCTAAGTGTCCTTGTTTTTGGCACTTTTGGCATATACTCTTAATGGCTCCACATTTGTTGGCTCTGTGGTCATCTTTGCCACAACGAAAACATTTTCCATTAAGGTCGTGTATTGTAATTTTGGTAGTCTACTTTTAGGTGAATCAGGTGATTTCTTGTACATTTTTGACACCTTATTTACTTGATCTTCATAATTTAATGCATTGTGTGTGACCAACGAAATGGTTGCATTTTCTGATTTACCCATTTCTATGGATGTTGCCATGCGAAGCAAGTCAGAAAATTGTATAACCTCCTTCTCTTGTAAAATTTTTGTACGTACATCTCCGTCTTTTAGTCCTCTGATAAATTGAAGGGACAGGAAAGCATCTAAAGAAGATTTTTTACAATGTGAGCACATAAATGCACAGTTTGAGGCTAGTCTTTTTAATTCGGATGCATATGTTGTTACTGTTTCATTTGCATTTTGTAGGTGAGAAATGAATCTGTGTTGTGTTGCCCATATGCTCGGTTTCGGATCTAAAAAGTTGTCTAATAAGTTTGTTAGTTCTTCGAAATTCTTATTGATTGGATCTTCTGGAGAGCATAGATCATTCATTCTTTGATATAATTCTGGAGGAATAGTTGTAAGAAGCGTGTAAACTTTTATTTTTGGATCCTCTATATTATGCAGCATAAAGAATGTTGAAAGTCGTTTAGCGAAATTGCTGAATGTTTCTGTTCCGTGAAAAGGTTGAAAATTTATATTGGGTGGCCTTCCATGGTCTTTATGTAGGTTAGGCGTTGAACTGATCGTGTACGTTTCAGTTTGGGATGACTGCAGTTGTTTTTGCAGCATTAACATTTTGCCACGTAATTTTGTGTATAGTTCCATGATTTCATACCTGTATTCTGATTCTGTATTTATATCCTCATCTTCAACCAGTTCGTCTATTTGGTTTTGTATGTTTGTCAAATTACTGTATATTGAATCGACTGACCCCAGCCGTGATTGTAGTTCTTCGTAAGTCGTATTTGTAAATGTAGTATCTTCTTGTGTAAATGTATTTAAACTTCTTGTAAGCACACCCCGTAGGGTGGCGCGTGTTCGCTTTAGTTTTTTAACTTCCGCCATCGTCGCCAATGTTAGATATTAAAATACTAATGAATATTATACATCTTTTATTCAAATAATTATATTACAGAATGACATATCAAAAAGTAAACAACGGTAACTAAGTAACCGTCATAGACTAAGTATGTGACAGGTATAATTGCACGAATCATGTTTTCTGTACAGATATATTCTGGGGCTACCCAGAGTATCACGTAACAGCACGACCGTTCCGGCCACGGAATATGTGTGATGCCGGCTACCATTATAACACCAAAACTATGATTTGCGAAGGTAATATATTTTTGTTTGGTAAATAGCAAATAAAGAAGCTCTTGGTAGAGTCTGAAATAGAAACACAGTAAATTCTGGTGAAACCTTAAGAACCAAGTTTTAGGTTAATTAGCAGACTTATTTTAAAGTTCATCAATCGCCTCGTGGTCAAAATTCGTCTATACTTTAAATTGTAATACTTTTTATAAATATTATCACGTCTAATATATACCCAGAAGGCTATGGCAGAGGTGTACTTCACCTGTTATGTTAAGGTCCCAAGGGATAGGGGGTGAGCCTATCGCCATCCACTGGGCACAATTCCAACTCCGTGTCACTATTGTTAATTTCTTGGCGGAAAGTTCACAAATAACACTTTTCCTGACTCGCTTATCGAACCCGAGACTGTGAGGTGTTGATTTGATCGATCGATTCGATTCGATCGAGGCAATTTTGTGCGACAAATATCAAAAAGATATAACAGGATTTTTGCTTTACGGTATATTTGTCACAAGATTCATCACTTTGAACTACCCCCCAAAGAAATGTTATAAGAAGCATGCTAAAATTATCCTCAGATATAAATGAATGTACAAACGGCCAAGCAAACTGCGCAGCTGTGGAGATCTGCATCAACACTGAAGGAGGGTACAAATGTGAATGTCCACCAAATTGGAGACTTGATGAAATCAGACATAGATGCGTGCCCAACAGCCATTATGGACATCATATACCTCCGGGATATGGCAACCAACCTGGTGAGTACAGAATATAAGAAAATTGAAGATTAAAGGGCAAAAAAAGATTATTAGAGTCAAGAAGGATGGGATAGGAAGGTAGGATTAAATCAAATGTTTTTATCATTCATTCATCATAAAAATCAAAGCAGAAAGTAAAAAAAAATAAACTAAACTAACGAGTCTCAAGCAGGAAACCGTTTCATACGCACGATGATTTCAGACAAAAAATGATGGAGTCGATGTTGCCTCAAAGTATGCCAGATAATAATATAAAACTTATAAAAACAAATTTCAACACAGCACAGCTTCTTGAACAAAAATGGACCACTTTTACTTCTTCTTATTGATTATTTTTATCGCATTTATCTATGCTTAGCAAATTATAATAATAAATTTATAATAATAAATAATTTATTGACAGTTAAAAAATACACGAATGTGTATGAGTCTTCTGACTCCTGAACCTGTATTTAAGACACCAGCGTCTACGTCCGCAACTATTGTTATTATGTTAACTAGGTTAACTCATTGTAAAATTTCGAACATTACATTCAAATTATACTCAGAAACAATAGGGACCGACAGGATTTGAACCTGCGACCTTTTGCAAACCAGGCAGTCGCTGTAACCAACTAGCTACGGTCGCCTCTTGCCAGGACCCTAAATTTTTTGACTGTATGTTACGACACGACGACGCGTTTATCCATTTGTTCCTATCTTATTACTGGTTCAATATATTATGATGTGTATTTTTTTCAGTCTATCCATCTGTACCATCAAAAGAGAGCGTCCCCATTTCACCTGGCACGCAGTTCGTGGATCCTGACATCACTCAGATTGAAGACGACAGAGGTTCAATATTTAGATGCCCCAATGGTTATCGGCTAGGAGATGACAATACTTGTATAGGTAAGGTAACACAGTTAATATCAAGAGTAAGGTGATGAATGAATGAGCGAATAAAACCAGTATGTAGCTTCTACATGAAACAATTCAGTTCACAGCATTTTACAGATATAATACAACAAGGAGATGGATTTCGGAACAACGTCACTAGTGACTAATATTTGAACTACCTAAACTTCTTAAACTGTTCGGTTTATAAGTTCTAACATAAGGCAGTGTCCTGATTAATCGATGCAAGCCAGTACCGGTTCAATTCAGACCAGTTACCGGTTTCAGGTACTTCTCTTTGTTACACAGATAAGATGCAAAACTTGTGATAAAACAGGGAAAAGCTTATATTATATAAATAAAGTACAATATAGCAAGACACAAGAACGTTATCGTGAAATTGCCAATGACATTGATAAATTACTCACAAATAAATCATTCATTCATTCATTCCCTTTGGAATAATATTGTAACGCAATTTATTTCAAAGATATATTTATATAAAACCCAATTGTGCAGTACCTTGCTTCACATATATCATTTATACATGTAATCTTGGTTACATTTTCTATATGAATAACAACAACTTACTTTATAAGAAAAAAAAGTTTTGTAAAGGCGAAGTTAAGCCTATAAAAAACACCTACCACATGTCTGTTTCGCATAATTTTGTAGTTTTCTTTTGAATATTATGTGTGACTAATTGTAGTGAATAATTGGAAATAAAGATATTTTAAAATCAAAAAAATCATTCATTCATTCATATATATATATTCATCTATTCATTCAATCATTCATTCATTCATTCGCCAAAGCACCGACCCTAAATCGTGTATCCTATATAGCCTATGTTTCAGATACTGACTGTTATTCTTGCATTATTTTCAGATGTCAACGAATGCCTGACCGGCGAAGCGAAGTGTGGTCCAATTCAGATCTGCACCAATCTTCCGGGTGGTTACTCTTGCAACTGTCCTCCAGGACATAAGCTGATCAGTGATCATCGGTGCGAGGATGTTGATGAGTGCGCTATTGCTGGTAGTATGGTTAGTGTTATAAAATTTGCATAGATTTTTTTTTAATTAATAACTTCTTTTTATACAGACTGTCTAGAACGATAACATGTAAACTCGAAAAGGCCCAGTCATGAGCAGCTCCATATTTTTTGAACAAAGCATAACATAACATAATATCTCGCCTATATTACCCAGAAGAGTGCGGCAGAGGTGTACAACAACCACATTTCACCTGTAATGTTTAGGTCCTATGGGATAGGGAGTGAGCCTATCACCATCCACCGGGCACAATTCCAACTCCGTGCTGCTATTGAGAATTTCCTGACGGAAATTTAACACATAACACTGTCCGACCCGGGAATCGAACCACTAGACCATCGAGGCAGATATTTTTTTAAATTTAACTTTTTTGACCATTGCATTTGACTGAGTCTTTTGCTGGTTGCCAGGCTATCGTTGCCTTGTGTAACACCCTATTAAGTGAGATATTATCTAAAGATTTATGTAATTTTTAATTTTGCCCATTCATGTAATTTATTTTGTTCATTTATTTATAGCCTGTCTGCTCTCAAAATGCTGACTGCGTGAATACCATCGGCTCTTACCAGTGTAAATGCCACACTGGATTCAGATCAGCACCTGTTAATGATAAGGTATGAGCTCTCCATTTTAAACCATTGATCAAAATCATGCTTGACTTATCATAAACACTTAACTAACCCAAATGAAACCAATAAATAACCCACGTTATAAACGAGACTACGTAAAATCGTTAGGATTCGTCTTTTCGATGATATGTGTGTATTTATCATATAAATTATCGCTCGCTAACGGTGATGGAAACATCGTGAGGTAATATGCATGCCTAAGAGTGCCTAAAAAGTGCTCGAGGGTAGTGTGAAGTCTACCAATCCACACTTGGCCAGTGTGGTACACTATGGCCTATCCTTCTTATCATAAGAAGAGGCTCGAGCCCAGCAGTGGGACATGTATATAATTGAATTCGACTTAAGTTGCTAGTTGGGTAAAGTGGAGTATTATATTTTTGTATCCTTCTAGGTGTGTGTCGACGTGGATGAATGCATGGCAGCTAGAGTTGGAACTTTGTGTCAGCAAAGATGCAACAATGTATGGGGTGGATACAGATGCTCTTGTCACAGAGGATACAGGCTAAATGCTGATAACAGGTATGCAACACTAGACCCTTTATTTTTTAAGAAGAGCCAGATCAGCCAAGTTATCTTCAAGTTGACAAAAATGTAGATGCTACATTTCTACACCGAAGATACTAAATATTGTGGCTTCTGTATCAATTTTTTCAGGACCTCAGTAGTTTTTTTAGTTTAGCATAAGAAGATCTTAAATTTGTTCAAATTTGACGATAGAGAAGATATACAGGGTGTATTTTTGAAACGGGGCAGTAAGGGCAAGTACCTTAACCGTTGCAGTTACAGCAAAACGTTCTTAAAAGACCTTCCCTAACTTTTTGGGACATTTTGAACTGCATTCACAGATTTTGTAAAAAACTTACAGTTAGCAAAAAAAAATGCAAAAAGTTCAAATTTTTTTTTTTATGCCAATCGATTCTATTTCATGTGGGGATCAAAAAACTCTATGGGACCATTTTAGCTTTCAGTACTAGAAAAGACAGAAATCGCCAAAAACGTTTCCCATACATTTCGGCAACAGAAACGAATTTCTACGATGGTCTAACTTTTTGTTATGGCCTGGAAGTGGGTAGAATTGACTGTAAAGTAAATAAAAAGAATTTTTACCCTCAAATTTCGAATTTGATTCGAAAATCTGTGTGTTATACTTAGTTTCAGCTGAGAAACTTCGTATGAGTTATTAATTAAGGATTTTCGCTAAAATGTCTTCTAATCGTGAAAAAATTGACTTATTAGAAGCGTATTTTGAAAGAACCCTGCAATTCCAGGTTTTTCAAAAGATTTGTAATAACCTTTCTTGTTGGCACATGCCGCAACGGATACTTATTGCGGTACCACACTAATGCAGCTCCCGCATTTCGATTATTGACAAAATACGCTTCTAATAAGTCAATTTTTTCACGATTAGAAGACATTTTAGCGAAAATCCTTAATTAATAACTCATACGAAGTTTCTCAGCTGAAACTAAGAATAACACACAGATTTTCGAATCAAATTCGAAATTTGAGGAAAAAAATTCTTTTTATTTACTTTACAGTCAATTCTACCCACTTCCAGGCCATAACAAAAAGTTGGACCATCGTAGAAATTCGTTTCTGTTGCCGAAATGTATGGGAAACGTTTTTGGCGATTTCTGTCTTTTCTAGTACTGAAAGCTAAAATGGTCCCATAGAGTTTTTTGATCCCCACATGAAATAGAATCGATTGGCATAAAAAAAAAAATTGAACTTTTTGCATTTTTTTTGCTAACTGTAAGTTTTTGCTTGCATGCAGTTCAAAATGTCCCAAAAAGTTAGGGAAGGTCTTTTAAGAACGTTTTGCTGTAACTGCAACGGTTAAGGTACTTGCCCTTACTGCCCCGTTTCAAAAATACACCCTGTAGATAGATATAGATATATTTAAACTTCTTATTGTTTTTTATCTCAACCGTATGTTGAAAAATTTAGGGTCCTGGCAGGAGGCGACCGTAGCTGGTCGGTTAAAACGGCTGCCCAGTGTGGTCAAATGTTGCCGGACCCATAATTTTTCAACTGTTTCTTAGTAAGAAACATTTCGTTCATCACTTAATAATTCTTGCAGCACATGTGCCGATATCAATGAATGCCAAGAGTTCAAAGCCAAGATCCCTTGCGTCGGTCGATGCGTCAATGAGCCTGGTAGCTATCGTTGCACGTGTCCTAAGGGGTACAAGCTTTCTGAGGATAAAAGGAGTTGTATTGGTAAGTAAAAATTAATGCCGAAATAAATGAGACAGTAACACGCAAGTCATTCATTTGAGGCCTTGCGTAGAAAGCCAGAACGATAAAAAAATACACGCCTGGGGTCTTCTTAAAATTCATGTTTTGAGGCCTCGTTAAAGACCTTGCCAAGTTTGCCCACCGAGGGTATCGCAGAGATTTTCCGCCTGAGGTCACGCACTCCGTAATTTAATTACCATAATTGTTGAAAAAATCACAAAATCAAATACCAATTGAATTGGTATTTGATTTTGTAATTTGGCGCCGACTTCAAAAAAATATAATTAATTGGTATTACATAATTATTTGGGTTTATTGTTTTAAACAAATTAATATAAAGGTAAGCAAAGTTTAGCGAATATTTTATTTTTTACTTTTGAGTTTTTGAAGGCGGTTCCTTTTTCTTTGAAAAAAATTAGTACATAATTATAACATTTAGAATACGCTCGAGTTAAGAATATTCTTTTTTTTTAATTAGTTTTTTTTATTTTATTTTTTTTTATTTGTTTTTTTTATTTTATTTTTTTATTTCAAGCTTTTTAGTGTCTTAGTTTTTTAGATTTAACGATGGGGTTAGGAAGAAATACTAAGGCATCATTACGCATGAAACAAAATAGAAACAATCAAAATAATCAAAAAATTCTTTCTGAGATCTTCATGATCATAAGTTATCACTACGATAATAACAAATGTGCTGAAACGTAAGCCCCGTCCAAACCTAAGCAGAGCTTTTGGTACTTTAAGGGTAGGTAAGTAGGCTGTCTCTGCTTACCCTTCAAAGCATACACAGGCATGATGTTATGTTATGTAGTGGTGAAAACAATACATAGATACACGATTGCACAAAACGTGGTTCATTAGCTATTCGTTTTTGAAGAGTTCCGTTGCCTGTCTCCAAAGATCTTCATCAGATTCTGATAAATTATATACTAAAACCTTCCTTGAAACACAAGGATTAAAATACCGAAAACTGCATTCAAATCGGATCAGTAGTTTCCGAGAAAATCGCGAACATAAAAAGGTGACATACATACATACATACATACATACGGATCGAATACAGAACCTCTTTTTTTTGAAGTCGGTTAAAAACATCTTCTTTTATGTCAACCAGATTTAAAATACGTATATAGCTAATTAATTAATAGGTACATCCTTTGTTAGAGAGTTCATATCAGACTGTTTGTTTTATTTCTTTTTATTTTTTATTTTTAATAACAATATTAAATTTTTTTATAATGATTTATTTTATTATGAAAAATATAGTAGTTTTTTTAGAGTGGGAAATTATTTCTTTTAATTCTATAAATATTATAATATCTATTTTATTAGATTGAATAAGATTATTATTAATAATATTTGTTTTTTTTAATTTCTTCAGTTGTTATTTATTATAGAAAAAGATATATAAAATCAGAGATAAATTTATTGCTTTTTATTATCTTAGTTTTTTTACCAAAATTATTCTGTATGTTTCAGACATCGACGAATGTGAAACTGGTGAGGCTCCATGTGCAAGCAGCATACCCTCGATCACATCAAACGACCAGTGCGTGAACACCCGTGGAGGATACAAGTGTCATCGTATCACCTGTCCCGTTGGGTACCGGCTAGAGAACAAACAGTATGTAGCAAAAATTTAGCAAATTTTGTTTTTCTTTTCTTTTTACCCACTTAAATAAGCATGTGACTGTGTTATTTAGTCCTTTGGTTCTTGATTCATGGTTAGGGGACGTAATTTCTGTTTGTATTATTGAGCTTTGGAAATATTTGTGGGCGTTTACTATCTATCTTCTCCTTCATTCTCCGAACTTCCTTTCTCTCACTCTCCTTCTTTTGCCGTGCCTTTCAGAGATACCATACCTATATTAAAGTTCTATGTAACATTATGAAGTGACTGTGTAAATTTGTTTCTTTCAGTCGCTGTACTCAAATAGGACGTGTCTGCCAACCTGGAGATTGGAACTGCACTAGACAACCCACCACCATCTCTTACAACTTTATTACCTTTGTGTCTAGTTTATACATTCCTGATGGAGAGGTGAGTACCTTCAATTTATGATTTAGCATTGAAAACATGCAAAATATGCCTGCTTCACAAGCAGATTCTGACTGCCATAGCATACAACATTCTTCTTTTCAGCTAAAACTATTCACAATGAAAGGGCCAGCTTGGACAAATGCCAAGATGAGGTTCGAACTCCGGTTGGTGGATGTCAATGCTCCACCCAGTGTCAAGAAGAAGGCAGATATTAACGACTTCTTGTGAGTAAAATAGTTCTACATAATAATATTTCATGTTAGAGTGTTAGAACCTAGTGAGCCATAATTGTTTACAAATGCGAGTGATGATGGACTTTGGCATCTATTAGATATTATTTTGCATTCCTGAGCGGATATGACTGAGGTTCTAATTGTCTTGAGGCTGCAGCGTTTTTTTAGCTTCACCATAATTAATAAACATGTTCTATTATCTAAACCTTTGATATAACTAGCAAGCACGTTACCTACAAACGGTACATCGAATTATTTTTTGTCACATGATGCTAGATGGAGCTTAGTTGACTGAGGGCACGTTTGGGGTAGTGGTTAAAGCGGTCGCCTCGCCGCTTTTAACTGCGCTGGTGTTGTGGGTTCGATCCCCACACGGGACAAATCTTTGTGTGATTCGCAAAGATTTGTTCTGACTCTGGGTGTGCTTTGTGTGTGTGAAATATATGTTTGAGAACACCCTCACGACGCAGGAGTTATTCCTAGTGCGGGCGTCGTTTTTATTGAAATAAAAACTAAAGACTACAATGATATAATATTTAAAAAGGTTTTGGGTACTAAACACTCTTGCACCCAATGCTTCGATTAACATTTTAAAGGTGTCCAAGGTTGAATCAGTTGGCTTCTTCTAAAGTTTTTGCTAGCCGAGGCCAATAGATTCAACTCTTGGGGGAGGAGGAAAACCATTTGTAACGACGCCCGATTTTTTACAGGCTAACCCAGAAGACAAACTTCGAAGGCCTAATGTCCTTGGTGAGACCTTTAGAAGGACCTCAGAGCATCGAACTGGAAATGTCAATGGACGTATACACTGATGAGCACTTCGGAGGCACAGCTGTAGCAAAACTATTTATTTACGTATCTGAGTACGAGTTCTAATTCAAAATGGCGGCAAATTAATTGACACAGTATTTTTGTTGAATTGCATTTGTTTTGTGTTTGATTGTTTTTGTTACATTATTTTGTAGTGATAGTACAGTTAAATATTGAGTTTGTAGAAATGTGGTATCGCCTTTTATGTCTAAATCGAAAATAGATATTATGCTCCATGCACTTCGTTACATTACCTACAGAATTTTGTATTTTTATGTGACCAATAGGAAATTCATAAAATGTTTTTCACATCATACTTAATGTAAGTTAAGGTACACTGAATTTTTCAATCGTGTTTTTCAAGTTAAATAAAATATATAAAATAATAGTCGGTCATTAATACAGCAAAACCCATAGGTAACTCTTCAACGTACCAATTTTTGGCTTATCACATTTTCTCACATCACATCACATTTTTTTATTTATTTAAGTAATTAAGTATAATAATATTTCTTTATTTTAAGTATAAGTATTGTAAAACTGCATTCTGTGAATTCAGTATTGTTTATTTTGTAAGAAATATAATTATAGTAGTTTATAATAAAATATAAGTATTATTATAGCAATGTATTATTATAAGACTTTTGAGTGAAAACAAAGGTGCTTTTAAATATAGATAGTGTTTACTTTTAGTGCAGTAAGTGTCAACGCACACACGCATTTTTTACTGAACCGATACGCTCATGAATACAGCATCCGTTCCGATATGCACTGCACAACTTGCGCCAACCTACCACGCTACGTCATTGATCAACACACTGATATAGCATCCAGATGTTGATATTATCTACATGAAGTTTGTTGAATTTTTAAATACAATGCAAGTCTCAAATTTTGTAATATGTGAATTAATTATTTTTTAATATTGTATACCTAGCTTATTGTGTTTATGGAGTTACTGTTAGCGCAATGAGTATCTCATTTAAAAAATAAATCATTAAAAATAAACTAAAAATGTCACCAATTCCCCAATCCACGCAGCACCCAGAAGAAAAATCGCCGATCGCCGATGTTAAAGCTAGTATGCCAAGGTTCTAAAGTATATCACATTATATCAAACCTTTCATATTTAAATAATAATACTTAGTTATTTTTGTGTTTTTATTTCAGTTATTTGTCATTACCAATACCACATAAATATAATCTTTTACTATATGCGTTCAAAAATAATTATAAAAAAACGGTCCATTCATACTATACTTACAGTACTACCGACATCTATTAGACATAAAATTTAGTGAATTTCGCAACGAAAATTTTAAGCTGTACCTACCCTGTAGTATTTTGAACCCAGAAATATTTTGTAATAGTAAGTACAGTAAATGTAAAATAAATAAAACAATACATGAATTACGTAATATTTATTGTTGTATAGCTTAAATAATAAACTATTATTAAGACTAGTTGGTTTTATTATAATAATTATACTGATATGTTTCTTGGAATGGATATGTATGAACATGATTCCAAAAATAATATATTAATTTTATATGGCTATATTTAAATACCAGAAAAACAGTGTTTTAGGAAGAAAACCGGTCTAGTGGTTAGCTTTTGCCCCTCTCACCGGTTTCGGGTTAGATGTGACCGTGATGTGTCCTACCGTGTCGGACAAAAGTATTATTTGGTAATTTTCCTTGGAGAATTTCTGTATTTTTTCTGGTACATAATAGAAGAATATGGGTAGCAAAATATCCGTATTTGATAAAATAGATATCTATTTTATTTTTATTAAAGCTTTTATGGAAGTTTGAATATGGTTACGTTTGGTCGATATTACAGAATTTGTGTATAGCTGTAATAACTCTTTGAGGCACTATATAAGTATTATAAAGTTTTTTTAAAATTTAAGTTACTTAATTAAATAATCCTTTCATCGCACATAAGGTACGTCAGTTTCTGCGAAAGTATATTAATTTGCCACTGTAATAATAAAATATGAGTTAGAAAAATAACACTAACAACAGACAAATTGACTAACTTTTGAAATATGGACTCACTTCAAAATTACAATGTATTTGCAAAATATGGATAGCTAAGTTGATGGTATATAAATATTACATAGTTTCAAGTCAATATCTTTCCTACAAAAGGCCTGCAAAATTTGTGTGGCATTTGTGTTCTTATAAGTCTCTCCGCCACTAGCGCGTTTTTATCGGTCGATAATATTGGATACCTTACGTTTATTTGTCATGCTTTTATTGCGTTGATATTATCGCAGCAGTGTGTAATTTCAAGCCTTTTTTCAACCAAAAAATACAGCAATAAAGCTGCCTGTATTATCAACTGATAAAATCGCAACAGGCAAACAGGCAGTGTGGGATTTGCTTTACGGGATTATATTATTTTATTATTTTCAAAGTGAATTCTTTTTCTACTTTCGTATCGATGGCTGCAGTCATATTCTCATGGTGTTGACTAGCCATCGTGGTGAAAGGATTCGCCAGTCTGCTTGGTGGAAATTTGCAGACTGCCCAGGGTGCGCCGGACGTAGGGGTGGGGTGAACAAAGTGAATTAATCATTAACCATTTTGATGCTCTTAATCTCTACGGTGCTTTCAGGTGTAGATTTTTAGTAAGTACTTGCCACTTTGCTATCACTAGGTTCCTACATTTTGGAAGCCATTGAAGATTGTAATAGTTATTTGAAACTTCATCAGTTCCAAATTTGTACTACCTACTACATCAGTAATTGTTACTCCTACTGGAAACTATAAGTGTGTTTAATCTAACAGTACGAACACCAAAAGTTAGTAACAACGATGGCTAATAGGATGAGATAATACAAAAAAAAACATCATCCTATTGGTCAGGTGTCTAACCGAAGCGCCGACTTCATAATATAATATAGTTAGTTCGCGTTAAAAATGAATTGTCCACTGGTCTAGCGCCGCCCCCTAACTTGTGTTACTAATTAAAATTTTAAATTTAAAAATTCAAATTCACTCCATTCTTAACGTGAACAAACTTATAGAGCGTACAAAATCTGTCACAAACGCATTATCTTGGCGCTCGTACAATTCTAAAGTGTTTTAATCTACAAAGACTAAACTATGTACCAACTTGAGATCCATACTTTTTCGTCCCTTCACTACCAGTCCATTTTTTTTCCTACTTATCACAGAGCAAACGATTTAGAGTAGATTCCGTAGTAAACCTTTAAGATCTTTAACACAATATAATACATAATAAGTATGTCAGTAACAATAATCGTAAGTTTAAAATATCTGTAAACTGAAATTAACTTGCAGGAGTCCATCTTTCAAATAAATAAAATCCTCCTCTCCACCGCCCCTAACGAAGTTGGTTAAAATAGTCAAAAAGGTTTACCAGTTTCTCCACAGTAAGGCAATCACAATAACAAAATATATAGGCAAAGAATGCTCACTCACGATGAACTGGAACATAATATTAACGGGTGAAGACTTTTTCGTTTTAGCGACATTTCAAACACCATTTTTGACATATTGAGTAAGCATCCCGACCTAACATTACTTTGTCACAATAGGTCACAATTCACTCAAACGGATCAACAATATCCAGTATAGTAAGACAGCCATCTTGAGACGCAATTGCCACTGCCTTGCCACCGTGGGCACTTGCCACCCCAGTCACTTCTGCTGGTGCACGGTATTCGGCGATTGCTCGGCCATCTATTGTCCTGGAAACATAGGATTCATGATTATGATTACCGTTTGTAGATGATATTATTATCATATCTCTTAAAATGCTTATGAAAATGCGAAAATTTATAGATCTGTTGCCGGTTTTTCGAAACGCGACGACCAAACGCGAGTCACAAAAAAACTGGAATACATTAGGTTTATTGAATTGGTTGCCAGTTCTTCGAAATATTTCATACAATGTTGTAGCAGCTAACTTGAGCTGTTAGCTGCTAAAATGAGTTGCATGCTTACCTAACCTAATCTAAAGCCTAAAAATCGATAATCATAAAAACTGGATCAACGATCACTACTAAACGGTAGAAATATCTACGAAGAGAGATACGATAACGAAAGAAAAAACAACCAAACCCCTTGAAGAGTCTATAGTAGATGGTCAAAATATCATAAAACTTACCTAAATACCCTCAAAGTCTTCCGCCCACTGTGATAATAAAATACGTAATGATCAGTAGAACTGAACATAGTTATAATAGAGAACACTCCTTCAGCGGCCCTGTATATCAGCTGCTGTACTGAAGTTCCTCTTTTCAGTTCTATGGTTTCCAGTCCACCACGAGTTGGAGCGCAAAGACCTATTTTACCATCCCGAGTGCTTGCTCCATTCCAGCGAGGGACAACCCTGAAACCATAAAAAATACTTCATCAGGAACTGGCAAAACTGGTTTTTAAAATCAGCCAGTTGTTCAAAGTTTTTAGTAGTATTTTTGGTACAGACGATCGATACTCAATCAAAGCTATGTGTGCGTTGACATTCTTCTTCGTCCTGTTAAAGAGTCCGACTAAAATATAACCGATTGAAAGACGAAGAGGAAACAAATAAGTATAGCCCAATGTTGCCGTGACATTGCATGCTTATCTTGTGCAATTCATTTTGCAACACACTATAAGTGAGAAGAGGTTAAAAGAAGAAGTTGAAAGAAATATCCTGCCGGTCCCATAATTTTTCAACAAACTGTTTCTTAGTATAATTTTCTAAGCATAGCTAAATGCTATAAGAGGTATTTTGAATAACAATAAAATTGTAGAGAAAACTTTGCAATCTTTATCTTCTTCCTCATTTGTAACAGGTACTTATTAAGCTACATTTACCTGACGTGTCTTTTAGTTTTTATGTCCAAGATGCCTGCCTTATCATTCCACCACTGCGACCCATAGTGGCTTGTGTGGTAACGCTGCTATCGACTGCATGTCTTTTATACCACTGTTCTTTATTGGAATTCTGAAATGAAAATATTACTTTAAGATTATTTTCTACAAAGGCATAATACTTTGAGTCCCAAAAACGCACGTTTTAGATTTTCTTACCCTGGAACGTGCAAGTGGGGCTTACTCATGTAAAGGAGGGGGTCAAAGAGGATAAAAATAGCTATAGGTAGTCCCCGTCACCAGAAAATGCCAATTATTTTCTATAGCCGACATTTCAACCTTACTAAAATAAGCATAGAGTTTCTTTTTCAATAACAACAACTATCTAAAAGGTTATACGTCAGTGGTTATGAAAAAAAATTGTTTGCGGTTTCCTTTGAAAAATATCGCAGGACATAATAATCACATATTTTCGTGACGTCATGCTTCAATGAAATTCTTCAGGTATTTTTGCCACCCGCTGCATTACTCTTCATAGTTTCTTTTCACTATGCAATGTGAATCACTTAACATAGATTCAAATTACCTATGCAGCCTTGCACCAGTTCTAGCATGGAACACATGCAGACAATCCTTGGAATTCTTGTCTACCCCTGGGGCAACGATGTGATTCTCATCAGACGATACCACTGCAGCCTTGAATCCTGTGCCACGTAGGTCGTATTCTGCGTTGTAGATTCTTTCTCCCTCTGGATAAAAGGAAACAACAAAGAACTTATAAAGAGTTATGATCAGGTTATGTTTGTTTAAGGCTGTTTTCTAGTTATGCAGTGCGGGAACCATTTCGGATAAATATACTGATAGAAATTTAAGCGCACGGTTTTTTGTTTCAGTACGGAGCGACTTAAGTATTAAATGAATCAATTGAATTGGAAAAGTAATAGATATAATAGTAATGGAATTATTTTATGACTGCAAAGTCAAAGGTGTCAGGTTCTTACCCACGGCTCACACCTCTGTCAAAAAATCGTTAAGTTTCGTCGTTTCGAAGATACTTTTGTATTTATTATAAAAGAGAGTACTTATCAGTAAAGAACTATTCTATTATAATAATATTATCTCCTCTTTGCTTTGATTGAAACAGATCCTTAGGCTGTAGCACTTTAGAAATAGGGATACAACTCACCAGGATTAGTCCTTGCAATAATATTGGCCACACCAACCGCATCCATGTTTGCATTAGATATCAGAGTAGATATCGTGATGAATTTCGTGCCTTCTTCAAGTAGCAATATTTGCTTGATACCCTTCTGTTCCTCTTTGAATATAGCCTGAAAGAATGATCAAGTAGATCATTTTAAAACACGTTATTCTCTTTCGTTCAAGCAACATCTTTAGACCAAACATGGTTCTTATTATCAGAGATCTCTTTAGCACAAAATTTTGCCAATATTATTTTCAGTCTTTTCGAATATAAGTATTCTACTATAGACGTATCTTTCTTTATCTTTGTCTTACAAACAACATTTTTATCATCCATTCTTTTTTATAAAATCCTTTACTCTTTTCTCTTAATCTATACATACCTGTTTCTCAGAAGTATCCCAAATGACCACATTCCCAGATTCGGCCGTAACAACATTATCACCGTTGGGTGTGATGACTGCTTGCGTTACAATGGCTCCCAGTGGTGCTTCTGAATGCTGAGCTAGTAGTTTTCCTGTGCTGGTGTCCCAAAGACCCCAACAGCTCCGAGTTACAGTGACTGCTAAACATTTGTCACGGGCAAGACTGAAATAAAACAAGAAAAAATTCTATAGCACAATAAATTAAGTATGTCTTGAAATTTTGCACCAGTACAGAATAAGGTAATGGACTGCACCCAAGTGTTTGTTTACTAAAAACCAATAGAATTAGTCTCATAGTGTACATAAACCATGTACACTATCAGAGTATAGTTTTATGTTACTCATGGTAATCAAGTGCTTAACAATTTAGGGCCTATTCAATTATCCTTGGGATATATCGATTGATGCTGATTGTGAATTAATCAGATTAATGTGTCAAAATGTGTACCAAAATCTGTCATTATGAATCTGATTCAATCACAATCAACATCAAGTGTAGATGCCTCTTTGAGGCTAAATTAAACTTTAAAAAATTGGCAAGTTAAAATAAAATTAATGTAAAATATAACATATTATATTTCTTTTTAAACATCCTCAACATACCTGATAGAATCAATAGGCAACTCTTGCCTATCAATCTTATGGACCTGCTCAAAAATGTTATCTATATTCCAAATCTTGACTGTCCTATCAATAGATGAAGTAATGACATTGTTCCATGATCCTACAGTCAGTGGTTCTAACTGGACTATTCTTCCGAAGTGAGCGTCGAGGATCTTGATCAGTTTTGTGGTTTCTAGACTCCAGACGTAGAGGTTCTTCCTGTAGAAATTAATTAATTTAATTATAGATTTCGGTACTGGAGGCCATCAGTTCATCACTTTGGATATTGTTTTATTGTATGTAGCTCATGAGCGTGTAGTCAACATGATGGTAAGTGGCAAATACAGTTTACGAACATCACTGGCGATGTAGCATGGTATGGCACCCGGGAAGATTCCTCAGTCCCCTCCCCCCTCGTGAGCTCATCTGATTGATGACTGTCCTGTCTGTCCTGTTTTCCAATCCTGTTTTTGTCTTGTTATCCCCAATCTTGACAATTGGTACGAATAAAACTTCATTGTAAGATGGCATTTGCAAGACTTCTGGCGAATAAGCTTTTTTAGGTGTCTGATATCAAAAATTTGACATAACATCGTAGAATTTTTAAAAATCTACGATATTATGTCTCATTTTCCAGTAATGGGTTTCAACTTACCACCAAACCAAAAACAGCAGTTTTTGAAAGACACACAACAAGACAAATATCAATGTGCATGAACATGGTCTGGATGTTTCTATGTATAATAAGTATGTAATTACAAAAGAAAAGTATACGTGCATATCAGTTATTCTAGTACCCATAGTACAAGCTCTGCTTAGTTCGGGACTAGATGGCGTAATGTTGTGTAATATTATTTAATTATTATTTTATTATTGACGCCAAGTTGAAGTTCACACGGTGGTGCTTCTTTCCCGGAACTCATTGTTAAGAAGCTTTGAAGAGTTTGCCAGCTTAGTTGATAATTGCCGCAATTAAATTGCTACGTCAGCAAGGCGTCTTACCTGACTCCAGCAACAGCATAAGTGTTATTGTTGCTGATCATGAAGGAGTTGGACAAGGACATCTTGGTTGATATGTTACGGATGGTATGTGGTAACTCAAGTACTATTCCGTGGACGCGATGGTCTTTTGGTTCTTCGTCTTCTGGTTCTTCCTAAAAGTGATACATTAAGCACATAAAATATAAGATTTTTTTTTGTGAAAATATTACGGTTGAAAAATAATGATTTTAGTGGGGCTTAAACCCACACCTCTGTGTTTTCAACCACAATGTAGTATAATGAATGCTAAGCAAAGCTAAAATTTGCTTAAATATTACATAATATTTTTAGGATTAGGACTTCAACTTTATAACATACTACTAAATAAACTTTTTAAGAACGTTTCATAGCTCTAAATAATAATTTGCTAAAATTTGATATTTCATCGTATTATATTATACAGGTATCCTAGGGTACTTTTTGTTGGCAATAAGGTGGCGAACTAAGGATAGGGAACAATCCGAAAGTAAAGATAGCGTGGTATTAACAGGCTTTTGATACTGATCATACTCTGATCAACGTGGGTTTGATGTAGTGTGTGAGGAGTGCGGTGAGAGAGAACGACAAACAAATTTAAATATAATTGTTCTTACTTCTTCCTCCTGTTTTATGGTGATGTAGACCTCATCCTGAATTTTTGGTTTCGGTTCTCGCTTAACTCTTGGTATTGTGACGTCAAAGTCCCATATCACGAAACTGTACGTGGTCGTCGCTGTAACCAGATTTGATGGTCAATAAACAATACTAATTCTAGTTTGTCCCCGAAGATTGTATAAAAAGCACACAACACAAAACAATATCAGTGTTAAATACAATTTCAAGTAGCAGTATTATTTTCTATTTTAGAGTGTAACATCAATCGATCGATCGTTGCTAGATGACATAATGGCAGCAGGCTCGATGGCAGAATGGCAGAAGACTCGAAGTCATTCGATTGATTGTATAAAAAATGCCTTAGGCCTTAGGGTTAGTAGGCGGTACGTTAGAAGTATTAACAAACATTAGCTGCTTTGACTAGATTGCTAAGCATAAGGTAAAATGTTAAATAAAATTTAAAATAAGAAGACATTTTCGATTCTATTTACTAGGTATTTCACTAATCGATTGATTGACGTTGAAGGTTTACAATACAGTAGTAAGACAAATGATAAACCGAATTTCTAAGCATGCACGCTGTTCGTTTAGTAGGCAAACTTACCAAACAGCATGCGATCTTTCTTGCCTCGTTTGATCTGCAGCATTGCTTCTGCTGTGTCCGTTTCTTCGTGATGAAGCTCTTCAAACTTATCCCAACACTTCTCTTCTTCGTTCAATTCGAATATTGTAATCTAAAACAATATTTGGTAATTTCAATCTATTAAGTGAGACATCGCTCTGCCACCGGATCATGGCTTGTAGTACATCTGATGGTAAGTGGTAAAAGCGCAGAACAACATATCATGCACATTGACAATAAAAAAAGCAAAATGTATAATAATATGCATCGCTTCATCTGAGAACTACAGTGTTAGGCCTTATGTGCCTGATCTCACCACCACACTGGAATACAGTAGTGCAAGCACTACTATTTGGCGGTAGGTTAAAGATGAGACGGTGGTACTTCTATCCTGAAATTCGTTCACAAGAGCCCTGTACCATTTTATAGAAAAGCAAAAAAAACTCTAAAGAAACAAATATACCTGGTAGCCTCTATCAGGGTCACTGCTGTATATCTTTGTCCAATACTTGTTCATAGCGAAAGCTCCTCGGCATCTCAACGGCTTCATCCACTGACCTGCTTTACAGAACTGTACTAGTAGCCGATCCTCATCAAGGTCACCGCTCCATAAGACCAAGTAAAAGTTTTCTAGGTCTCGGAATTCCATCACTGGAATTAATAGAAAATTATATGGCATATTTTTTTTTCTATTCTACATCAAATACCTAATCTAAATATATTTTTAATTTATTTGGTAATATTAGAGACTCATGACAAATGTCTTGTAAGGTAAGGGAGAATAGACATCCCGTCCATGAGGACACGTTACTAATAATGGTAAAATTAACATAAGGGTCTCTACCAAGAATCTCCCAGGAGTCTCCATCATACGGAGCTGTATCAGGGACAGGCAACGTCTGCTCATGCTCTCCTCTCATGCTGTACTGCACCCAAGACTTGGGGCCGTAGATGAACATGTGATGATTTAGCACAGTGACACCTCGTACGGTTTCGCCTAAAATATAAAATATATTATATTGTTTTCAGTAATTCCAGCAAGCCTGAAGAAAATATCAATGAATGCTGAAAAATCTAAAGATGAATAATATAGCTATGAAAGAGTAATTTTTAAAATTCTTGTTAGTTGACAGGAAGGTCTAATGTCGGGTATAATAAAGACCAAGCAGTGTTCGGCAGCGATAAGTGGCATAATAAAGCCAGGTTAGTTAATAAGTTATAAAAAGATTTTACCTTCTTGCAGAGGATTTTCAATGGTAATATATTCACTGGTCAGCATATTCAGCAGCATTGACTGAAAAATATAACAGTGTCATAATTTGAGGTAAGTTGTAATTTTTTTGACTGCACGTTAGTACTGCGTAGATTGAAGAGACAAATTCAGAGGCCTAAACCCGTTACGCTGGTTTGACCAAGTCCACTCTACCTTCCACACTGCTCTACACACCGCCCCAGATACCTCATAAATTGGAGAATCGATATAAGAATAACATTATTTTACACCTTTTTTTACAAAAACAAGCGGCAGCTAAAAAATACTCACCACAGAATTATTAGTAGCAGCAACTGCCCATTTGTTATCTGGAGATAGTTCCAGATTCTGCATAATGCCTTCAAGCTGTGGGCAAAGGTCCCTGGCCAGGTCAGACGTAGCCAAATCCCAGGATATAACTCTGCTGGATATGGAGACCACGTAACGTTTGTCAGAGCTTAGACGGAAGCCGAAAACTGCGAACTGGTGACCTTCTAAGGAGTACTGAAAAAAGAAAATATTATTAAAAACTTGTTGATCTTAAAACCTTCATTAACTCTTTAGAATTTAAAGTTGGGAACAGAATTTAATTATAATGGCTATTCTTTGCATTAATGTTTTAGATTCGTTATAAGCGACCATTGGGGTTTATGAAATAAATGATTTAAGTATTGGATTCTGTTGCAATAGACTTTTTTGAACCATCTTGTTTTCGTTACAAACATATTTCTTCAGAAATCTACTTGTAAATATGACGCGCGAGTTCAAAAGTACATCAGACAAAAAAGCGAATAAAGTAAAATAAATGTCAAACTATCAGAATATTAGATTTATGAAAACCTACCTTAAGTGGTCCACCAGGAGTATGTAGACAATGATGAGAAGGCAGCAAAGCACAGTGCATCTTTCCATTATTTACGCATTGCTTCAACAGCATAGATATAGCTGGGTTGTGAGGCGCTTCAGGTAGAAGGCGGCCAACCAGTTGTGGCGCTAACATGTCAGGATATGTGCCAAGAATGGCACCTCCGAGACGTAGGGCGTCGGCTACTAGCATCAGCTCTCTGGAAATAGAAGATAAGTGATAATTTAATGCGCATAAATAATCATAGGGTAATAAGGATTTAACGGAGCTTAGTGACATTTGTTGATGAGTAACTAGCGCTGGTAAACTTTTAAAAATCTTTAAACATTTTTTATGTAGTGGTGCCGTTACTTGATAGGATCTGTAAAAATGTCTTGCAAGACAGGATATTTCGATATTATTTATCGATTTTAATATCGTAGACGTAAAATTGAATTCTTGAAGTCAGTCCAGCCATTTTACTGTCTATTGCGATTTTGATATGAATGGACTATGAGAAACTCAAAATCATATAGGTCTACATATATCCAAATTTTACCTGACAGCATCCTTATTAACATGAAGCTTGGCATCTTCAAAGTCAGCAAGCACAGCTTGCAACGGGCAGCAGTTCAGCTTAGCGTGAAGCCATTCGTAGTTGAATAGCACTTCTGCGTATAAGTCCGTGAACCGCTTGGAGCGAACCAGATGGAAAGGCAGCTCGCCGAACTGGAAATGTAAATTGAAAGGGCTGAAAACTTATCTTCTCTTAAAGAAAATTATGTTTTATATAAAACGTATGTTGATAAAAAGTTGTTATTGTCCATTTTGTTTAGTTTAGCCTTGGAAGGCCGGTGGGGCTATTCTGTAAATTGTTAGTTGCGCCTATTTAGTGCAGCCTTATCTCCATATAACTGAGGTCAATATTTGATTGACAGAAACTCAAATTTCCAGTGCTTCCATTTTGGAATACCCAAGCCGGTTTCCACGAAATCGAAGACGAGATGAGATATTGTGTTTCAATAACCAATCTGGTTTAGTTACCGAAGCTAAGTAGAGAGAAGTGCAAATAACGAAACCTGATTGGTCATTCATCGCCTCCGGACACCGGGTCTTAAGGTTCGAGGGTCGCATTAGTCGCTGGCCACTCACGGTAGTAACATACTTTTATAGAAAATGACAGACGCCCCGCCCGTCCGCGCAACTTTTTGCTACACGCTGACACTAAACACATAGAAAGTCAAGACACTGCAATTCAACATAAAATGTGCCAGTCCGAATATGTATAAAGCAACCCTAACCAATGTTATTCTATCTGTAATCTAAACATTTTTTAAACATAGTTTTTTACCTTCCTCAAGTTATATCTCTTCATAGAGCCATCAGCCGATGTGAAGACCAAAGGCTGTAGAGGCACCTTTCGATCTGCCACACCCTCTCTATTGGCTAAGTTGAACCTATGACGCTGGATCTCGGTGTATTTGAATGGTTTTGGGTTACCACCTCCCCAAATACCTGAAATATACAATTACAACACATCACTTATGATCACGCCAGATGGGTGTGGCAGAGTACTAAAACACCCACACTTTACCTGTTATATTTAGGTCCTATGTAATAGAGGGTGAGCCTATCGTCATCTACCGGGCTCAATTCCAGATTCCGTACTGCCACTGAGATATACCTAACGGCAAAATCCTAGATGACACTTTTGCCTGGAGGATCAAACTTGACTATCAGTCAGTCTCACGCTAACCACAAGACCAACGAGGTAATTCAGGCTAATCTAATAGACAAAGCTGCTTCACGCAAGTTGTTACCAATATTGCTATCAAGTCTACGTAATCGGCTTCTTGCAAGACAACTTCAATAGACCTTCAAATGACTCACCAAGATAATAATCAGCAATCATAGAATGGAAGTACATGGCCATGTTCATGTTTTTGAAGTATCGCTCTCGAGCAGTGTCACGGAACTGTCTGTGGTACCAATTCATCACCGAAACACCGTCAGCCTCTCGTTCTGATAGATAGTTGGGCAGATCGTTGCGGATCCTGGAAAATAAATTACGACATATTGTAAAGTGAAAACCTCTGACGCGTTTGTCTGTCTGTTTGCGATAAACTCAAAAAGCACTTAATGGAATATCATGCGGCTTTCACCAATAGATAAAGTAATCAGTGAGGAAGGGAAAAAGAAATAACCACGATATCTTTTCTTAAATAGTTGCAATAAAACTAGCTAAACATAACCAAAGATCAAATATTTAAGTAGTCGAAGATAGTAGAGAGGTGTGTACAATATTTTACCTATCGGTGTTGCGATTCTTTAAGGGAAACGGTCGATTTAAAATTTTCGTGTATTTTTTCTCCAGATACGGTCGATATTTATTTGAGAGAATTTCAAGTTTGTGTGGTACCATTTATGGAATACGAATGTCGTGCGCTAGAAATCTCAGCACTCTTAATGTAGGATTCAAATGTTCACAATGACATGTGTCTTGTTAGAATTATCATCAGTAAGTAACCTTGAAACATATACATACCTAGTCCACAACAGAGGTGGAATTCGCCTAACAGGAGGTAAATGGTACTGATAAACATCATCCAATACTTTGTCATCCAGGGATATGAGATCTTCCAGTTCAGTCTCTGATAGACCACTCCTGGCTGCAGTGATGTAGGCAAGAGCGTGGAAGACTAGAAGACGACCGTGCTGGAAAATATGAGAAACAGTGAAATTATAAGCAAATGTATTATATTTAAGATAACTTCACAATTATACTTCCTAGATACGTTTATGTCCCAGGCATCGGATGCAAAGAGATCACCAGGTACAGATTCAGAATACATACAGCAATTGAGAGTCTAACAAGATAAACCAAATAGGATTTTTGTTTGACCTTGAAAGCGCATTTAAAGTCTAAAGATGAATGGGATGATGATTGATGGGAGACCATCTTAGCATAACGAGTTATCCTCCGTGCCTCGCCGAGCAATTTAAGCCGGCGTCGGTCCCGGTTGCCATTTTAAGATCAATGGCAGTCGTTAAAGGTAGTCAGAGGCCAAAGTCTGACTTCAAGTCTAACAAAGAGTATCGTATCACCTCGCATTATGTTGATCTGAAGTTAGTCCCTCCACGTAAAATTCTGATAGTCAGATAAATCCATTAGACAAAAAGCCAACCTCAATATAACCAGGAAAAAGGCTTGGCAAATTAATTGATAAATCAGAAGCTTGTAAAAAAACGTAAGTAATATCCAACTACCTGTTTTTCAATCCTCTCAAACAGCATCATAATGGAGTCCATTACGCTGTCTGCCAAGTGAGTATCTGTTGGCTTGGTGTAGCTTCTCCATCTGCAAACCTGAAACAGAACATTGGTCTCACTGTATGAAGGTATACTTAGGTTTACATTTAGTTCGATCCCCACATGGGACAAATCTTTGTGTGATTCGCAAAGATTTGTTCTGAGACTGGGTGTGCTTGTGTGAGTAAATGTGTGTATTTGACCTTGTGATTGAGACCATTGGATAATTGCTTCTGGCGTTCTATTTAATGTAAAAAAAAACAAATTAAATTAGGTGATAATAAACCAATAATGCCGGTTGACACATAAATAACATCTCGCCAATAATTACCCAGAGGAGTGTGCGTATAATACCCACATCTCACCTAAAATGTAAAGAAAAAGGCCCCATGTGGAGCGTGAGCGGCCATCTGTATGTGCTGGGCACAAAACTTAGAATCTGTGCTAATGTTAAATATTTCCTGATAGGAAAATCCCAAATACTTATTATTATAATTTTGACGGGAATTAACGCGAAACATGCATATTATTTACCTTAGCCAAAAGGTAAATAATATGCATGTTTCGCGTTAATTCCCGTCAAAATTATAATAATAATCATGCAACGCGATAGTTTTAAAGTTAATTTCCCAAATACTTATTTTGTAGTATAAAAAAAGATGAAATACCTCTGCAAATACAAGTTTCACGAAGATGGGTAGCGAGCAGGAAGCAATGGCATTGGATACCAAACGCCACTGGTAGTTCGAAAGATCCCTTGCTGCTCGAGCCATCCATAATCTAGAAAATATAAAATATGTTAGATTTTAATACAACATAACATACTCATGCTATTACGTCATAAAACCCATATAACTGTTAACTGTTATGTAATAGGTCCCATGTGAAATTATAATTTTAAATAAATGAAAATGTATACAACGTTAATGTATGATGTAGGTAATCGCAAATTGGCAAAAATAACATAACTTAAAATCTCAATTTCAATTTCTCAATTTAAAAAAAAACTACCCCCGCACTAGCAATAACTCCTGTGTCGCGGGGGTGTTCACAAACATACATTTCACACACACAGAGCACAGCCAGAGTCAGGACAAATCTTTGCGAATCACACAAAGATTTGTCCCATGTGGGGATCGAACCCACAACACCAGCGCAGTTGAAAGCGGCGAGGCGACCGCTTAACCACCACGCCAACCGTGCACTCATCACACCTATATTACCCAAAAGGGTGTGGCACAGGTGTAAAACATCCACATAGAGGGTGAGCCTATCGCCATCCACCGGCACAATGCCAACTCCGTGCTGCTATTGTGAATTTCCTGACGGAAAGTTCACAAATAATACTTTGTCCGACCCCGAAACCCCGAGACCTCGCGGTGCATAGCATACGTTAACCAAAACACCATCGAGGCACTAAACAATAAATACTTTTAAAACATGAATATACTTACTTTAAAACTTGCATAGCTAGGTCTTCCCCCAAAGCTTTTACTTCAAGAAAGTTTTCTTCCGAATCAATCATTCTTCGCAGAACGTCGTATTCTTTAGAAACCTCTGGATTTGCTTCTTCACAGGCACAGGTTACTATTATCTAGAAACATAAACCAACATCTATGTTATTTGCTTATAGCTTGACCTCAACCGCTGTACTTCCTAGGAACGTGCGGCGAGGCGGGGGACAGGTAAGTAAGATTACGAGTTCACACGAGATTGATATTGTCGGATGGATCTTACGATATCATTTGACAGTTTTAAGATAGAACTTACCCTGCACACTATTGGGTACGGATTTGAGATTGGGATTGAAATTTTGACATTTGTCAATTTTATTAAAATTGTATTAGGTGATATTTTTAGAACTAAATGAAATCGAACTAACTTGGATCATTGCTCTTTGGCACTCTTGATGGAATTTTGACATAACGTGATGTCAACGTTTAATTTACAACTCATTAAATATCATTTAAAAATATATATCAAGTTAGGCATTTGTTTTAAAATGAGTACTACTAACGCCATCTATGAGATTACATGTGCGTTATTTTATATCGAACCCCACGGTACGGAGTTCCGTGAGGTTGAAGTGTAAAAGAGGCTTGTGCTAGTGGAACAGCTAGATGGCTTTAATACTTGTCTACGGTGAAGCCAAAAGAAAGGGATTTGTGAGTCTATGTATCAATGTAGGTTTGTATGATCCAACGTAGCGCCTTAACTACGAAACGGATTTCAAGGAATGAGGTGTCAGTAGATTCGTTATAATTATAATTTTTCTCAAAATTAATAAAACGAAATTTAAACTTCAGAATCTAATCTCAACCTTTTTTGATAATCATGATGTGTTTGGTAAACTTTGGTATAAAAATAATAGTTTAAAAAACTAAAAAAACACGCTTTATATAGAAAACCAAACAAAAAAATAAAAAATATTTTTTTTTTATTTAAAAAAAAGCGTGCGTGCATGGGTCAATAGTTATAAATATTTCATTGACAGGCATGAGAAGAAGTATTATCTTTTTTATAATATTTTAAAAAGCATCCCACGCTTTTTTTGAAATAAAAAAAATATTTTCTTTTTTTTTGATTGGTTTACTACATAAAGTATATTTTTTAGTTTTTTAGATCTATTATTTATTATCTACTTTTTAGTTTGGTTAATTTATAAGAGCGTTTTTCTCAATTAAAAAAAAAATCTGAACGTTTAAAGTGGGTCAAAATAGTGTCCAAAGGAGTCGGTTACATACAAACAAACAAGTGAAGATAACATACAGCGTGTAAAAAAGTCTTGGTGCGACCACGGCTCTACCTTGACAATTTTTATTCCAATGCATTTCTGGATTTATATCTGAAATTTATTTTTCTGCTTTCCGCCTTTTACGTAGTCGGGTTATTTTTAAACCTTTTTTTTGTAAACTTTCTCCGATGTAATGTTTTGTCAAAATTTTAACTCGTCGTAAAAATAATATCATACAAACTTATAATGTAATTTTATGAAAGGTATAAAAAAGTAAACATTACATTGTTAAAAAGTTTGAAACCACAGTAATGTGAGAATTTCTTTTATTTATTGTTGTAGTTTAGGAACAACAAAGTCAAAGATGTCAATCGACATTATTATTGACACCAAGTCATTATTAGCATACCTTGCAATGAGGTGGCAGTCTAGTTGGCAGCCACGACACCTTATTATTCTCAGTGCCAATACGCCCTTAGCCCAAGGCTCCGATGTAATGTTTTGTCAAAATTTTAACTCGTCGTAAAAATAATATCATACAAACTTATAATGTAATTTTATGAAAGGTATAAAAAAGTAAACATTACATTGTTAAAAAGTTTGAAACCACAGTAATGTGAGAATTTCTTTTATTTATTGTTGTAGTTTAGGAACAACAAAGTCAAAGATGTCAATCGACATTATTATTGACACCAAGTCATTATTAGCATACCTTGCAATGAGGTGGCAGTCTAGTTGGCAGCCACGACACCTTATTATTCTCAGTGCCAATACCAGTAAGCTGGTCTACTGAATCAAGAAACAGTAGCAAAGGCTGCTGTTGAGTAGCCATTGTGAGGAGCTGCTTGAAGTGAGCTGTCAAAGGCACCAGATCGTCTGGGATGGTCTCGAAGGGAAGAGCGAAGTTGTATGATATCTGAAAAAGAGTTTTAAATTGGTTGTAATCAAATGTTCGACGAGATCTTGTTTAGTATGATAAGTGAAAACTTAACTGATACTCAGAAAATATGCCAAGACAAAAGACCATAAATAAAGGACCATTTAGATGATACGTTAGCTATCCTTTTGCCTAAATGGGCCTTTACGATCATTACATGCCGCACAAAAAGAAACCAAATGAGATTTATCGATATTCAAAGTAACTATCAAAAATTGTTAAAAATATGAAAATTAAATCTTGTTTTCAGAATCTGTAAGTATCTCTCGAGGTTCTTCTCGTAGACCCTCTAGAGGGTCTCGGGGTAACCAGTCCAGGCAGTGTCCTGTCGTGGTGGTGTCATCTGTAAGTATCTATATTCTTCACGAAAATTAGATAAAACAATTTTTGCCGAGTGCCTCTTGAGGCGCAAATATAGCACGCTTGATAACTTTTACATGATTGCGCCTTTTGCGGTCGAAACATTAGGGCCTTGGGGCCGTATCACTTATAGTCTGTACAAAGAGTTGTCAGCACGTCTAACTGGGGCAACACGTTCTCGAAATGCTGGCTTATATTTCGGCCAGCGACTTAGTATCGCAATACAACGCGGTAATGCTGCCAGCATTTTGGGGACGAGGCCTTCTGACAGTGACTTATTAAGTTTAGATTAAGTTATTAGACTAATTTAATTTAAGACCCTATATGTATATTTTTCTTAAAATAAATGTATATAATTTAATAAAACGGGAAATCATAACCTGTACAATGTAAAACCTTGCAAAAAATAAGATCGTAATTTTACATGAAGCCTAAAAACACGTACCTGCTGACATATTGATATGAGAGTAGGAGTAAGAGCGCTGGAGTCAGGAGTAGTTCCAAGGAACCTGATCACGTTGGTAGGCCTCACTTCTGCAAACCAGGTATCAAGCGACATAGCTGCACTTTTTGAGAGGAGACTCGTTTTGCCACAACCACCTGGAATAGAGAGATGACTGTACTGTTACTGCTGTCTTCTTGTGCCCTGCAAATAACTTCCTCCTTTTTTAAGGCGGATTGGCTATGAGCAAGCGTGTCCTAATATGAGGTCTACGACTCAATAACCGTAAGATAGGACGCCTCCTAGCCAGGTGGACAGACGACCTAAAGGAGGACTGAAAATGGAAAGGAACGGGTGTTGTTGTGCGAATTCGAATAATTCAATGTCTAACAGTGAACTACAAAGTCTGATGAATTGTCTTGGAATCTTATTTATTTATTTTTTTTATTTTAAAACTTAATGTACAATATCGCACATAGGCGGACTTAATGCCATAGGCATTCTCTACCAGTCAACCTTTGGGTGATGTTGAGAGTGGGGCATAAATATAGATATAATTACACAAATAACCAAATATACAATATATACACAATTTAAATACTTAATATACATATACAATATACTTATACATATTACATTATAATACTAACAATGATGAGATGATTCCGCAAATTCGTCAAATAGTAGATAGAGCACGGACCCTAACCTTGAACGCATAACGGTTTGTGGACATCCTGATTTCAAGAGGTAGCGCATTCCATAAAAGGACAGACTGGACAAAGAAAGAGGAGCTGAGAAATCCAGAAGTGTGAGAGGGACAGAGGAGGAGAAGATTGTTTGAAGAACGTAAGTTTTTTTCATGGTTGGAGCAGAGATATTGAAAAAATGGTGTCAGGTAAGAAGGGGGTGATGGTCTTACCTTCCCCGTACAGAACTAAGGGCTTATCGGAATTGTTCTTCATATAGTTTTCAATAAAGTCCAGATCAGGCTCTCTGCCGTGGAACACCTTTACAGAATTGTTGCAGGCGTGAAGATGCTGGAGTATTTCTGTCACTATCTGACCTTGGGCGCTACTGTCTTCTTTACGCATTGCTCTGCAAATAAATAAACAATGGTAATAGCTATTAAACTAACACGGCAAACACTTCTGGCTGGTTAAAAATATGAACCACGTATTAATTGACCAGTAATAATTATTTTAAAATGCAAAAAAAAAACTTCAGAAACATGTAAAACCGCATCTGTATTAACCAGTGCCTCGTAATCAGATTTGAAAATTCTCTGCATTTTAAAAATACTTTGACAAATCTATTGATTTAATTTATTATCGTTGGCCGCCGCCAGAGGGTTGAAAGGAAACTAAATTAACTTAAAATAAGACTATAATTATAAATACAATTAAAATTTAAATGTCTACATGCTAAGATAGGTGACTAACGCTCGATGTTAGAAACGAAAGTGCACTAATCCGGTAAAAATGGTTGTATGGCGCGACGTCCACCGCTCGTATTGCTGACGCTGCGCCACGGCTCATGTAGCTCCATCGGTATGCCTGACGCATACGTAACAACTTTACATTAAAAAAAGTATGTAATTAAAATTCAAAATGATTATATCAAGAAAACTTTATACAGCATCAAAAAAAAATCTTCCGCATCGATGTCAAAGGCGACGTCGAGTCGTGAACATGCTAGCAGCATTACCACATAATTTATTTATCATTGCTTGTATTTCAATTCAAGGGTATATTACTCTCCTTTATATTGTATTCTCAAAATTTCGTATATTATTATGCAGATTAAATTTAACGATGCCAAAGTTTCTATTTATTAAATATTCACCAAATTCTGAAACTTTAACTAGTCTGCCGTCGAGTTCAGGAGCGCCATTTCAGAATTAGTATACGTTGAACCACACAACAAAGCATCTACAAATTAGAGACTATGAAATAATGGATGGTAAGTTATAATGATAGTAATTTTCGCCTAAAATATAGCAAATAATTATGTTTATCTATTCTTTATATCTATAGCTTTGTATATAGCTAATGGAAAAAATCATTAATTTGGCCCAATTTGTGGCTAAGTATTATTTATTATTTTCATTATCAAACAAAATACAATTTTATTGTATTTTAAATATATATTTTTTATATCGTATCTAAAAACAACGCTATTTTAGTGTCAATAACAAATCCACTTAACTAAACTTACAATCTTTTTTTAAAATATTGAAGCCATATTTTTTGTTTAAACCCTAAGATTTTATTCAATCCATTTTCATAATAATAGGCTCCATCATATTTTTTTGTTCTGCTATAATCTTATTCTGTCAGACATATGTTTCTAGCAGAATTTGTGAAAGACTAAAAAATATCCACTCATACAACTTGGCATAAATTAGAAACGTAAAACTTATTTATGTGACTCAGTTTTCAATGTTTCACGCAAGCAAAGTTGAAGTTTGGTTCACGAGTTTGTTGATTTTTAAATTGAGTTATGCTGATTTGTTGTTTTATAATTAGGTTGCTTTACAAAGAGCATAGTGGCGGTCCATAAAAGCGTAGTAGGTCTCGTACCATGAGATTTTCCACAACATTGATGTCGAATTGTTTTTAAGCCCCGAAATTCTTAAATTTGAAATTTCAGTTCCACCTATAGCGATTTTCAGTTCCAGTGATTCAAAATCAGTGTGGAAACTAAACGTATGCGATGCAAATGGCTAAATTAGTTTGAAACTCAGTTTGCATCATTTGCATGTAAATTGCTGGATCGATCCAAACTTTGTACTATTTGTTGATGGGGTAATCGAATATACCTCATTCACTTTGTTGATTATTATCGGTGTAGTCTCTTCGGCAATGTTCGAGTATGTACGGTTTTTACTCAGTTTCAGTATTTGAATGTTTGTTATTATTGCTTGCAATCCCACGGTGGGTGCCAATGTAGGACAAATTATAATGGCTTTATTTTTATTCAAACTTAGATTATCTATAGCCGTCACTCAAACATAAAAAAACGTTTATTTTTTTTCAAGTGCGCGAACCATATTGGCCCCAATGTGGTTTGCTTTATTGACGCCCACCGTGGGACTCAAGACGTAAAATTAATTAAGGTTTTTCAATTTAAGAATTAAATCTACGCAGCACACAAATTTATTTAGTAAGACTGGAACTTAAAATGTAAACCTAACTTTATCAGCGGTCAACCTGATTTTAGTAAGTTTGCAAGCTTCTTAAAGTTCAAGTAAGTTTACTAACCTGTCGACAAGTTTGATAATGTTCTTGTAGAAATGTGTGATAAAATGGTTAAGATATTCGCCATGGCTTTCTGGGTCCAGACCTTCTCGTCCGATCCATTCAACTGTGTATCTGAAAAAGTTATGACAGCCTTAGAATTAGAGGATAAATAAGATAAGTATATAACTTTTTTATTTTAAATTACTAGTGGGTATTCAAGACTAAACTAAACTTAATATTATTAAAACCGACGTGAGGTGAAGACATTATTATTGAAAATACGGGTTACTCACGTTACTTTAGCCGGGATATGCCGACTAGTTTCGAATCTAATACGTAGATTCATCAACCCTCGACGTCTAGCACTCTAGTGCTAGACGTCGCGCGGAGGTGACGACACGCGAATAACAGCCCAGTTGATGAATCTACGTATTAGATTCGAAACTAGTCGGCATATCCCGGCTAAAGTAACGTGAGTAACCCGTATTTTCAATAATAATAAACTAAACTTACAAGACCCAAAAAAAATTAATGGATTTAAAATAAACCTGACTCCTCCCTACTATCATATTATATCTGCACGTGATGACTAGATGGCGGAGTGTGTATTGTACGTACCTGCCTACGACGCTAAGGTCGCGGGTTTGATTTTTGCTCAATACAAATATTTGTGTGCATGAGACTGAAGTTCTTGGTTTAGGTGTTTCTATGTATAATAAGTATGTATTTAAAAAAGAAAAAGTATATTTGTTTTAGTATCAGTTACTCTAGTACCCATAGAAGAAGCTCTGCTTAGTTTGGGTATAGATGGAATTGTGTATTATTTATTTAGTATCTTAGCGGTAGTGAACTGTAGGTGGCCGCAAATGAAATGCCACGGGATTGGATTGGGTACGCCAAGCCAACTTCACTACTGCCTAAATCTTTGATATTACCTTTAAGGTGTTCTATGACCACTTACTTTTGAAAATTAGTAGTCTCAATTTTATCCGTCAGCCGAACATCCCTGAGATCAGCCAGCAGCTTAGAAGCTTCAGCATCCAAGCTTCTATTAAGGATGTCGACGAAGTTGCTAGCCTTCTTCAGATTCTGAAGATTGATGTTGTTGATGTACCGGACGTAAGCCAGGCAATGGTTCTTTGTGTTTTTGACGTTCAAAACACCATTGATTACTTCACGTTCAGTAACTGGAATATAGAGTTGGGGGTTAGATCTTAAATACTGCCTGAGCCTGTGACTTGTTTAGAATAAATACAACTGTCTTAATGGTCTTGTGCTTGCGCCTTTCCATAGGTGGGAATGGAACGGGGGTCGGGCAAAGTGTTACTTGTAAAGATCAGGAAATTCACAATATTCACGCACGGAGTTGGAATAGTGACCGGATGGCGATAGGTATCCCATGGGACTTAAACATAACAGGTGAAATGTGGGTGTTGTACACCTTCAGCACACCCTTCTTGGTAATATAGACATGATGTTATATTATGTTATGTAAATACAACCAATCAAATCGTATCATGCCACCACCCCTCCTAACGAGAACTAAATGTAAATGACCACTAGAATTTACAAAATATCGCTCATCCCATTGGACATTACGTTTAGTACTGGCTGTTGCCATCGGGAATGAGTGCTGGCGCAGATTCTAGCTTGATTCCTAACCTAACTTTGGTCAGAATTGAACGACATCGTTCAATATATGCTGACATTTTTTTTTAATACGACGCCCTCACTTGGTATAACCTTGTGTCGTGGGGGTGTTCACATCCATACATTACACACACACTAAGCACACCCAGGGTTAGAACAAATCTTTGCGGAACACACAATTTGTCCCGTGTGGGGATCGAATGCACAACACTCTACATTCGCAATTTATGTATACTCTATTAATATATACTTGGACATTCAGAACCTACATACTATGACATCATATTGCCACTCAATCGCAATTTTTGTGCAAGCTGACATTTGTCTGTATTAAACAATAATGATCCAGTTTTAATAGCAGTTGAGTGCCTTAAAAGGTCACGGTACGCCCCCAGGGATTGTTTGACTTTTATAAAATAGGGGAGATCTACAACATCGTGATAAAATTTATGTTTCTTTTAGTAACAATAACTTTTAACACGCTTAAGTTGCTTACCATAATATATATATCAAATATATTCAATAGCATAGACATGTTAAGAGCTAACTCTAAAGTTAGTATAGATGAACTAAAGAAGGGTCTTAAAGAGTTGTTGCTTGACGACAAGAAAACTTAGCTTTATTTAGTTTATCTATTAGTTATTAGTTTTTTAGTTATTAGTTTGTTATTTATTAGTTTATATATTATGTGAAATATAAAATATTGTTAATGTTTAAATTTAAATTCATAAAGATAGGTAGGTTATTTTAATACTTTTTTTTTTTTTTTAATTTGTTATAACCAAAGTACTTTAAACTATTTTTTGACATCATTTGCCTCGGTCAAAAACCACTAAGGGTTTATCTAACCGTAGGCGAGTCGCTTACGGTTCACATAAAGAGCGCATTTCGCCCTAAACTGTGTTTGGCGAGAAAAACCATCAAACTGTGTAAATGTACCATTAAATAAATAGATGTAAAAAAATATATATATATCAACAAAAGAAGCGATTTAGAATTTATGAATACAGAAACAATCACAAACGTAAATAAATAAAGCTTTATTGGCTTCGATGGTCTAGTGGTTAGCGTATGCGCCTCTGACTATAAGGTCTCAGGTTCAAGTCCCGGTTCAAACATAGTGTTATTTGTGAACTTTTCGTCTTCCGTTTACAATAGCAGCACGGAGTTAAATTGTGCCCGGTGGATGGCGATAGGCTCACCCCCTAACCCATGAGACCTATACATACCCTTCTGGCTAATATAGGCGTGATGTTATGTTATGTCATGTTATGTTTATTTACAAAACTAATACATTTTTTTTTAATTTGAGTTGAGTCAACATTCCAAGAAATATTTTGTTTTGGATACTTAAATTTATTCCTAGCTAATGCTATAATCCTACCCTATCCTCATGCCTAATTTAGGATTCGAACCCGAGACCATCCATCCGCTTTCGTTAATCACTAAACAAATGAGACAGCGACACTGTACGACAATTTTATGGTATAAAAGTGCCACCAGACCGCCAGCTATCGCTTTAAATGTAACGTTACTGATTCGCATATTACACTGGTGTGAAAGGCTAACCGATCATTATAATTTTGAATTTTTTACCTTTGATAGAACGCCATTAACAATTACTCTATCCAATGGTCCCAATGACAAGGCCAAATACACTCATTCACTCACACAAGCACACCCAATCTCAGAACTAATCTTCGCGAATCACACAAAGATTTGTCCCATGTGGGGATCGGACCCACAAAACCAATGTAGTGGAGTGGCGAGCCGACCGCTTAAACGAATCATACAATTCGAAATTTGAATTAAATTCGAAAAAATGTTACAATTAAGGCAAATTCTCGTCAGCCAGGGAGACAGTTTGCTACGTAATGCTCAAAATGGAGTCTGCAACGATACATCACAGGCAAATTCATGGAAGTACACGTAAATATATTTTCTTACCAGACATGAAATAATTGTGCATAGCATCTTTGTCTATTTTGCCAGCGGTGAACAGCTGCAGGGACGCCTTTCGGAAGAGCTTCTGCATCTTGCCAAGAGTGTCCCACCATACTCCTTGGTCTTCAGCTTGAAGTTTTGGTACTCTCTGTAACATGTATCACGTTTAATTTGTACATAATTATGTAGCGTGTACTAAACTTGATGGTAAGTAGCAACCATCGAGCAAAATTAGAGGGTAGGTTGATCAAGCAAGTGCACTGTGATTCTCAACAAGCCCCTGACGTCATCACGTCACGGCAGTGGAATGGTGGCAATCGTCCCGTGTGCAGCTCTAAAGCGTTAGCAGTTTACGCATATTCGTACTAATACTGAAAAAAATAAATGATAGTTTAAAAAAACTAAAAAACACGCTTTTAAAGTACTTCTAACTAAAAAGTGAAAAATAATTCCTAATATAAGCTGAAAAAAGCTTGGGGCAGTCGGTGCCATATTTTTCGTCTATCGAGCCACCCACGCTTTTTTCAGCAATTATTTTTCACTTTTTAGTTAGAAGTACTTTAAAAGCGTGTTTTTAATTTTTTTTAACTATTATTTATTTTTTTCAGTATTAGTACGAATATCCGTAAACTTATAAAAGTTTATAACATTTTTTTTATCGATTTATTGCATTGTCATCGATGTTAAAAAGATTTTTTTTTGTATTATATTGTAAAAACTGTTCGGATAGATAATTATAAAGTATCACAATACATAGCAGTGATGTGACTATCGCAAACTAGATTTCACTAGGTGTAAAATAAAAAATAAAAATACTTCTATACTGAACTGTGTTGCCGTCTTTAGCATCAGAACGTCTATCCGAGTCTTCAAAATATTGCAGATGTGTTTAATGTTCGTGAGTTAAATATATAACCTAGTAAAATAAAGGAATAAAATAAAATCGTATTCTCTATTACATTACGTGCCCGCCTCATAGCTGGTCATTTTCACTTAAAATTAGGCATGTAAGTTAATTTTGGCTCCCTCTAAACATAAAGCTGCATTGCGTTTACAAGTAACTGGAGTGCCGCAAACATTTCGCCAGGTGGTCGGCCATATTGTGCATGCTTCGACGTAATTAATTCTAAAATTACTACAGCTTACTGAGGGGGTAGCAGCGATAGCCGAATGGGAGACCGTAGGACTACTTAGTCAAAGGTCTCGGGTTCGAACCCATAGCACACACCTCTTTCAATAAATCGTTAAAAAGATTATGTGTGTATTTATCATATAAATTATCGTTTGCTAACAGTGAAGAAAAACATCGTGAGGCAATCTGCATGCCTGAGAGTGCCTAAAATGTGCTCTGGGTCGTGTGAAATCTAGCAAACTGCACTTGGCCAGCGTGGTGAACTATGGCCTAACTAACCCTTCTCATTATGAGAAGAGGCCCGTACCCAGCAGTAGGACATGTATTATATACAGGGCTGCTTTTATTATTATTATAAAGTAAAGTAAAGTAAAGTAAAGTAAATCTTTATTTGGACGAATATGGTACATAAAAGGTGTCTTAAATTAATTACAACGAATCATCATATTCTGCCAATCAAGGCGTGCAAATATTTATACATAAAATTGAAATTATTATTATTATTAACAAGCTACACAAAACAATGTCAGCCTCTTCAACATGCAGTTTTTCCTAACGTAATAAATGATTGAAATTCCACATGCAGTTATTCCCAATGCAACATTAATTATTTATATTAAAGTCAAAAACAGAAAAATAAATAAAATAAAATAGAATTGTATGATCATAATGCCAATATCAAAAATTTAAATATAGTAATTCGATAATCATATTATATAGTTAGCATAATTGTTAAAATGTGTCATTGAGATAATCAGCAATGGAATAATAACACTTGCCACACAGTAGCGTATATTACTGAAGGGTTACTACAACTCAGGAAGTTATGTTTAGTCTATTCTGGTCATAAGTAGCATACTTAGATTACGCAAATTGACAAACTTTAGTGTTATTTATATTTGAATGAAACACAATTTAATAGGTTAAACGACATCATGAAAATGAGTTATTCGGTTATTGAGAAAAAAGTTGAACGTCTGACGTACAAAATTAGGGACTAGAACATACAATTTACCCAAAATCTCGATTTGCCAAACTCAAACATAATAGAAGGAAGACCTCCAATTATGAGCTAAAATATAAGCTGATTGCAGGCTTTTAAGAAAGACCTTAAAAAGCTAAGTAAGTAGTATAGTATAAGCTTATATCAATCATAGATCATCATAGTAGTAAGCTTATATCAAGGACCACATAATAGTGTGGCAAATTTTTGGTCAAAAAGAATCTAGATATTATGCATTTGCATGTGTTTTCCATTGACACGCAAAGAAGAAGAAGATAATTTTAAAGCCAAAGACATAGCTAATGATGTATTCAAGTAATTCTGCCAGAAATCCAAACTAATCTTGTTATAGATATATAATCAAAGCTTACTGTAGCCGTTGCAGGGTTTTTTTGTGAGTCTTGGGAAAATTAATTGAAAATGTACACGTTTTTAGCGTTTGTCAGAAAAGTGTAATTTATTCATATTTTAAACTATTCTAAAGACATTGAACAAAAATAATAAACATTAAAAGGATTTCTAAAAAGTATTTATACAAATAGGTTTCTTACACTTACCTTATTATTGAAATTGATCAATATAGAAGAAATTGGCTGCAGCACGGACACAGGTGGTACAGCATTCGAGTCCTTCTTATACCACGTGTCGAGCAAAATCACGTCTACTCCACCTGCTACCAGCTCATCTCGAAGCATCTGTAGTTCTGATGATAACACGTAGGTCGGTATTGGTCTGGAAAGACAAAAAAGGTCGGTTCTTGAACATCGTGTTTTCGTACTAACGTAATATTATTATGGGTTTATCTTTAATTTTATTAAGTTTTTTATTTTCTCATCATCATATCTAAAACACTAAAATGCATGTTTGTTTGTGGCCATTTTGTCTTAACTGTTTAATTCATTAATTGAGTTACAAACAAACTGAAAAAATAAACTTATAGTTTTGAAAAATGGGCGCCAACGAACATGTATTTTAGTGTTTTAGATAAGATTTGTATTAAAAAAATAGATAAAAACATATAATATTAAAGTGTTAAAGCCAACCAATTGTTCCCATCAGTGAGTTCTCTAAGTCTAATTTACCTTTCACCATTTCATCGGATAAAGTATCCTACCAAAATTGCAATAAACAAAAAAAAAGGAGATAAATGTCTGGAGGTGAACAGTAGCTTATCAAAAACCACATTTGTAAGTTGTACCTGTATCCATATTTCTGTCCAAGAAACACAACAAAGTTAGGCCCCATGGAGAGTCGCTGGCAATTCTTGATCTCCCGCATGCAAAGCTCTGTGGTCATGTGATCGTCTGTGGCTTCGTCTCGGACGCCCCATCGCATGTCTACCACCTTGGAAAGAAAAATCAGGATATCATAAAATAACCTAGACATTTCTTTTTTGCCATTTTATGAGCAGAGTCAATTAAACTCACCAGAATTTTTAAATAAAAGTTAGCGTAATTAGCAGAACACAAAAACACATAACATACAACAGCACAGGTGTACAACACCCACATTTCACCTGTTATATTTAGATGCCATGGGATAGAGGGTGAGCCTATCGCCATCCAAAAGGCACTATTCCAACTCCGTGCTGTTAAAGTGAAATTTCTTACGGAAAGTTCACAAATTACACTTTGCCCGACCCGGGCATCGAACCGGAGACCTCGCGTTGAAAGACGCATACGATAACCGCTAGACCATCGAGACAGACAAAAAAAACATTGGCACATTATTTTTGATTTTTGACTCAGGTAAATCAATATGTCAAGAGTGGCGAGCCGTGCTAAGAGGGCATGTACGGGGAAGGTAGGCTACGAGCCCGTACACTCCTCAATGTTCACCCCTCAGATTAAAATTGCATATTCACCCCTTTTTGGAGAGCCTTTACACCCCTTTTGAAGGGGTGTATCAAGACAAAATTAATTTAATATTTTTTGACGAGCCCGTACACCCCTTACGTATAATCTATATTATTTGAATTATTTTACAAATGAAAAAGTACCGTTAGACAAAAAATGCTAAGAAATTTAAAAATAAATCTAATGTCTACCCGTGCCAATCCGGGACGGGCCGCTAGTATATATATAATTATTATGTTTATTCAATATCTACAGTAAATTATTTTATTATACTTAACCATTTAAACTGTTATTGTTATTGAAGAACTATTTTTTTAAATGCTAACAATGGTTATTTTAGAATATTTATTAGCGTAACTAATTCGTTAAATAAAACTTTTTCCGTCTACTACTGGGTGGCGCAAAAGTACTAGCACTAAAGAAAATACTTTTTTTTTTTTTATATGACATTTTCTGTCATTCTGTTGTTGAAAATTGTGTAGTGAACAAATGTAAAATACACTGAAAATAAACATGGACCGTTTTACTCCCCAAGAACGTGGAATAATTGTGTCAATGTTCTTACGGAATAATTCATCAGTGATAAGAACACAACGTGAATTTCGTCGACGATTTCCCCACCGTCCGGCACCGATTGGTCGCACAATTCGACGCTTTGCCACACGCCTTGAAGCAACTGGCTCAACATTGGATAGACCTAAGTCTGGGAGACCAAGAACAGGCCGTTCAGCTGAAAATATCGATGCTGTGCGCGAAGATGTGGAAGAGTGTCCAGAAACATCAACGAGGCGACGTGCCACGCAATTGGGCATTTCCAGACGGACCCTGCAGCGTATTTTGGTGAAAGACTTAAAGATGTTCCCGTATAAAACTCAAATGACTCATCAGCTGCTGCCTGCTGACCACCGAGCTCGTCTAGATTACTGCCAGCGCGTCATAAACCTCAACCTTGAAGAGGATGATTTTCCTTCAAAATTGGTTATGAGTGACGAAGCGCATTTCCATCTCTCAGGGCATGTCAATAAGCAGAATACTCGGTTCTGGGGCACTGATAATCCGCGCATTATTCAAGAAACACCTCTACACCCACTAAAAGTTACTGTATGGTGTGGCATCTGTGTTGACAGAGTGATCGGACCCTATTTTTTCGAAGACGCTGGAGGCAATGCGATAACTGTCACTGGAGAACGCTACAGAACCATGTTACGTGAGTTTTTGATACCCAGTTTGGACGAATTGGGGCTGGAGCACATCTGGTTTCAACAAGACGGCGCTACGGCACACACAGCGCGCGACACTATGGACTTAGTGAGGGACGCTTTTCCAGACCGAGTTATCTCTCGTTTTGGCGATTTGCCTTGGCCTGCAAGATCACCCGATCTGACCAGTCCAGACTTCTTTCTTTGGGGTTTTTTGAAATCTCGGGTGTATGTGAACAAGCCACAGACTCTCGCAGCTCTAAAAGAAAACATTCGTCAAGAAATAACGAACATATCGCAGGAAGTGTTACGGCAAGTTATGCAAAATGTCATAAATAGGGCTCAAATGTGTATCAACTCTGGAGGTCACCATTTAAAAGACATCATCTTTAAATCCTAATGGTACGAAATTTAATGGCACAAATATACATTTAAAAAAATCTAAATCTAGTTTTCTAATTTAGAAAAAATGTTATAGCTGAACCAAATAGGGTCTTTACTTTTGCGCCACCCAGTATTTATTTTATAATACCATTGTTCTGCTGACTGTACTTTGAATGTATCTGCATTAAGGGGTGAACGGGTACTGCTCTTTTTTCAAGGAGTGTACGGGCACTTATTCCTAATTAGGGGTGAACATTGAGGAGTGTACGGGCTCGTAGCCGAAGGTACACCAAAATGATAAGTCATAAGATAAAAGTTAAAAGAAATGTGTTTTAAGTCAGATAGAAAAACACTTAAAACTAATGCTAAATGACCGACACGCGGCGAAAGGAACGGTTTGATGTTGCCTGAACCGATTGATTGCAACTACTGATTATTGTGTCGAATGTTGTTGTTCATTTTGTTCACTTCGCTGCGTGTTGATGTCAGCATAAAACTAAAACTATTGCGTTGTACGGGTTTGCTCGTACAGGGCATAAAAGGTCCTTTGAGCTGTTGATACCTACTCACACACAATCAACTCTCTCTACAACTACTCAATCTATGGTCCTTAGTTACAACAAGCCGTAAATAGCCAGCAAACACAAGGCATAGGAATTGTAAACATTTACAAAAAGCTAGGCACCCTCGCTCGGCTATTTCTGTTGACGGAAACCACGTGCGCCCACTGGAAATTTGATTTAGTAAACTTTAGAGTCGTGAGTTGTTGAACCGTGTAGAAACAGTTTTAGTTATAGAAGTTTGAAGTACTTTCATGTCGTTCCTAAAATGCTTTTGCCCGCGTCTTCTTGACAAATTAATAAACATTTGACGACCGGATGGCGGAGTGGATAGTATACCTGCCTGCGAAGCCGAGGTCGTTGGTTCGATTCCCACTTAAGACAAATCTTTGTGTGCATGAACATGGGGGTTTGTCTTAGTCTGGGTGTTTCTATGTATAATATGTATGTATTTACAAAAAAAAAGTATATATGTATTAGTATCAGTTATTCTGGTACCCATATTACAAGCTCTGCTTAGTTTGGGACTAGATGGCGTTGTGTGTGAGTTGTGAAATATTTATTTATTTATTTATTTATAACATAACCCATGGGATAGGGTGTGAACTTTTCGCCATCCACCGGGCACAATTCCAACTCCGTGCAGCTATTATGAATTTCCAGACGGAAAGTTCACAATACCACTTTGCCCGAACTGGGAATCAAACCCGGTGAGAGGCGCATACGGTAACCACTAGCCCATCGAGGTAGTTATTTTACAGGCACATTAAGCGAAATATCAACTGAATTACGTACTATCTAAATACCCTAAATATCTGTTATGTTATCAGCTCAAGTACAGCAATAGCAGTGATAGCCGAGAGAGAGACCGTAGGACTGCAAAGTCAAAGGTCTCGGGTTCGAATCCACGGCACACACCTCTGTCAATAAATCGTTAAGATTCGTCTTTTCGAAGATATGTGTGTATTTATCATATAAATTATCGCTCGCTAACGGTGAAGGAAAAACGTCGTCAGGACACCTGCATACCTGAGAGTGCCTTAAACTTACTTACTTGTACGTACTTGAGGCTGTGTGAAGTCTACTAATCCGCACTTGGTCAGCATGGTGGACTATGGCCTAACCCTTCTCATCATGAGAAGAGGCCCGAGCCCAGCAGTGGGACAGGTATTAGATACATGACTGCTATTATTAATCAGCTCAAGGAACCAAAAGAATGAGATTTTACCACTACTTAAACTACTAAAAATAAATACTTATTCATGGACTGAGAGAATAATTTTGAGAGAAAGGAATCCAAGGAATTAATCTGAATCAGATAAGTAAAAATAGATTACTAGTTTTTCATAGAACCGATTTAGTTTCTAATGATCGGATGAAAGCGATTTCAGTACCAAGTGGAAACCGAAAGACTATAATGATATTTTCTTGGAAAATGATCCATTTTATTGAGAGATAAAGTATAGATCTAATTTAGTTCCACGTTCCACTTGACGACCGGATGGTGGAGTGGGTAGTGTACCTGCCTACGACGCCGAGGTCGTGGGTTCGATTCCCACTTAAGACAAATCTTTGTGTGCATGAACATGGGGGTTTGTCTTAGTCTGGGTGTTTCTATGTATAATATGTGCACGGTTGGCTTAGCGGTTAAAATGATCGCCTCGCCGCTTTCAACTATGTTGGTGTTGTGGGTTCGATCCCCACATGGGCCAAATCTTTGTGTGATTCGCAAAAAGATCTGTTCTGACTCTGGGTGTGCTTTGTGTGTGTGAAATGTATGTTTGTGAACGCCCCCACGACACAGGATTTATTCCTAGTGCGGGCGCCGATTTAAAAAAAAAAAAAAAAAATCCAAATGTGCAGTCAGCAACAGAAGTATCTAATTTTCGAAGTCGCTTCATTTTAAAAATTGAAATTATTTCATGATAAGATGGATTAAACTAATAGTAATAAATCATGTTATTTTATAACAGGGATATTTTTAAAGCGAAAAATATGAGTTGGGTAGAAGTTTGAAAATTTCAAAGTAACAACTAACAATATTTATTATTATACAAACTTGAAATAGTCCTATAATCGAAAATCTAAGTTTCTCGAATATCACACCACCTAATAATATTTTTAGCCGCAAAACAACCTACTCTGAAAGTTTTATCAAAATTGATAGAGCTGTTTTCGAGAACCATCCAGCTTATATATTATATTCAGACTTACAATGATTTTATTATTGCTTGTTTTATAGAAAAAGATATATCTTAATGGCGTTCCATCCTCTGTACCTACCCCCATGGGAATAATGTGGTGTTATATACAGTGGGCCAAGCAATTATGTATGCAGGGCAAAAACTTCTACGTCATAGTGAAAACTGACTGCAACAGATATGCATGAGTGAACTACATATTTAATAAGTGTATATTTAATAATACCCACTATAAAGATATTTAAATCATTTATCCATCACTGGTGTGGTCTTCTTCTTTTTCTCGAGCCAATGGATTTTATTTGTTGTTTTTAAATGGCTTTCGCTCAGTAAGTGGCCACCACGACTCCCTTTTTATTAGCTTCTATTAAATCTTGGGGAGTACATGTAAAATTTAGCAGCAGGAAGGTGAGTAGATGGGCCATATTTTTTACTAGTGTAGTATTTACAATGACTTAGAAGTTTTTGCCCTGCATACCTAACTCGTTGGCCCACTGTACGTATATTAAAACGTCCTACAACACATTTTCCACTTCATTACATTTCACTCTTTATTCAAAAGATGATCCAAAACACCAGCAATTCTATCCATTTTTTACCAAAATCAATATCAACTTCAGTCCAGTACCTCTGAATATTTCTTTGAAACGAATACCAAATATATATCCAGTTATTTATTCAGGGTATTTTTAAAAATAGTTGTAACCTCTTTGAAGCTTTTCACCTTTTATACCAAAGTTTTGTATTTACACTTTTTAGGACACTGAATCGCAATATTTTTTTTTACAGTTTTCATTTTAACTTCTTATTGATTATTTTGTAGCATTTAGCAAATTATTCTAAGAAACGGTTAATTATAAGGTACGCTTTCATTCTTTATAAAATTTGTGCTGAATGTAACTTCACCATCTTGGTTTGTATCCTATTTAAGATTCAGATGGATGAACGTGACGTCACGTAATGGCGTAACATAGAATTAAGAAATGTAGGGTCCTGGCAAGAGGCGACCGTAGCTTAGTTTACATTTTGTAATACATACTCGCGGCATTGCAATTGCAATCAAATGTCAGTGAATTTCAATGCTTCAAAATAATAATTATCCGTTTGTAAATTGTAGAGTAACCACCTTCGATAATTTTTTTTTTGTTAAAAAAGATAAATACATTTTAGTTAGACGAAAAACAAAAGTATATAAGTCCATAGCTTGTGCATTACTATAACGTGCAAATAATAATATTATTAGTCCATTTCGTCAATAGACGACTCAGAGCAATAAGCCAACCGGAGGAGTCATTGTCATACCCCACTGGAAGAGCCGCTGTCACAATGTCACGTTTTTATATAAAAGTAGTTGTCAAATCATAGACGAAACCATCTACTCCCCTCGCACCCCCGTGAGTTTTTGCAGACTTAAAAAGCGAAGGTCAATATCTATGCAACATTACTTTCTTGCATAGATATTGACGTTCATCACGTATCCATATTGGTTTCCTTTGTCTGAGATAGACGTACACACTAGCCAATCAGCCAATAACAGGGTAACTTAACCAACATGTGTCAAAACATTTAACATTTGTCTGTACGTGTGGTGTAGTGGTTTAAGTGGTCGTCTCGCCGCTTTCCCAGTGGAGAGCGCGGAGGCAACACAGTGCAGTTACTGGTGTTGTGGGTTCGATCCTCACATGGGACAAATCTTTGTGTGATTCGCAAAGATTTGTTCTGAGACTGGGTGTGCTTGTGTGAGTGAATGTGTGTATTTGGTCTTGTCATTGGGACCATTGGATAATGTAATTGCTTCTGGCGTTCTATCCAATGTAAAAAATCCAAATTTATCTTTTATCTTTAACATGCCTTCTATCTGTGGAAACTTGTAAATGACCTTTATTGTGTTTACTTTTTTGTTAATCTGTAAGTTTAAAGCTGTAAGTTTTTTTTCCTAATAAAATAAAATAAAATAAGACATTTACTAAAATATTTTACATCAACAAGATTTATTAAAATTGCCCTGTATATACCCAGTTAGTTATATGAATTCATTTTCCGTTTTCAGTAAAAATGTCTGTGGCCGGATTATTATTGAAGGGACCGTCAAAGGACTGGAGTTAAGGCGAAGTGTCTCGATTATATCGAATAAAAATGTATCTTTATTTTTTTTGTTTGTGATTTTTCAGAATCAAATGTTCATGTGATTTGTGGATTAAATTATACCAAACGTCAAAGTTTTAGGCGGCTCGCAGGAGGCAATCCTACACGAGTAACTGAGACGGTGCAATTTACGACCAGCCAACTAATTTGGTTACTGCCATTATAATTATGCATAAATTAAAATGTAACCAACCAAAAGTCATCTTCAGTTTAGTAGGTTCAAAAATTTATTTTATTAATTTCTTTGAAATAAATTCAATTCAATGGTTTTCTTTTATTGATAATTAATAGTGTTATGAACTTCAAAGATACTTAAGAATACATATTAAGTATGTAATAAGTATGTTATATCAGATGTAGCAACTAATCGGCTATTATTTTGCAAATGATATCAGAAAACTAATTTATCGAATTTTTTTTTTTGACACTTAAATTTTTTACGAGTTTTGGTTTATTAATAATTTTATTTTATATATAGTTAGGTATTTATTTAATTAGTTTAAAATATTAAATTATAGTTAGGTTAGTATTGTAAATATTTAAATAAAAGACTTGTTATAAAGGCAAAAAAATATATAATATCGAAACACTAATAAAATATCATTATTGGAGATGAGTCCTAAAATACTGATATTCACCTAAATCCGTTAGACTAATTTGCAAAAGTCTCAGAAGAATAAAGATTGATTTAATATCAGTCCTAAGTAAAATAGTATAACTAAAATCTAATGGGAATTAACGCGATCAGGCATTATTTACCTTTTAGGCTTTACGTTTTAGCAGACAGATTACATTAGCATTTACATTCTGCACGTGTGGTGTCGTGGTCCTCACCGCTCTCCACTTCACTGGTGTTGTGGGTTCGATCCCCACATGGGACAAATCTTTGTGTGATTCGCAAAGATTTGTTATGAGACTGGGTGTGCTTGTGTGAGTGCATGTGTGTATTTGGCCTTGTCATTGGGACTAATGGGTAGTGTAATTGCTTCGGCGTTCGATTTAATGTCAAAAAATCCAAATTTATTTATTTATTGGCCGTGGTCGCAAGCAAACGTAAATCCTAAAAGATAAATAAGGCATGATCGCGTTCATTCCCGTTAGATTTTATTTAGTATTTAGTCTTTATTCCACTTCATAATGTTATATATAGATCTTAAATATAGGTACAGCATCAATTATAGACCCTGACGGGCACGGCAAAAGTAGGAGAGAGGAAGTTCTTTGTATTTAATTAATATATAAATATATATGATTGAACTAAGCATATTATAAGGATTTTTTATTATTTTTATAAAAACTGACGTGAGTTTGTAACATTATTCAAATTATGAAATACGGGTGTTACTCACGTAATGTTGGTCTATTTAGTCGACCGCGGTTTCGCCTATACGTCTAGGCATTTTCAAGAGAGTGCGATACGTCGCGTCTGAGTCGCAGCCAGTCTTGCACTGCCGACTAAATAGACCAACATTGACCAACAACGTGAGTATTTCAAAATTTGAATAAGGTTTTTTTATTATATTTAAGGCATTATATTAATTTTAATTAATGCTATACTATAATGGATATTACTAGAAATAAAAAATACAAACGATTTAGTTAATCATGCAACGCGAAAGTTTCAAAGTTGAAATAAAATATCAAAACTTAGAACCAATTTTACGTGAAATGAAACGAACATTAAAACCATTGCATCGCCAAAAATAAAGTTTCCCCGTGTTTCACACCTCTGTATTTCACACCTCTGTGTTACCTCCCTGAAATGCATAAAATATACATGAAGCCGTGAATAATGTATGAGAACAGCTCAGCGGTTACCGCCGAGCCGAATCGATACGTCTATTATTGGGTGCTGATTTTATAACTAGATTTAGCAGTAGGCATGCTGATATATTGTAGACACGAGACTTAAAAAATTTAAAGGCATAAAAACCATTTTTGCTTGACACAATTTATAAATATGTGTACCAATCGCAAAGTTTACAATCATTGAAAGGCATAATAACAGATTGTTTTGTTTTTTTATGTAATTAAAACACCCCTGAATAATAGCAACATCATTAAAAACAACTACTTTGATATCACATAAACTTCCTGAGATAAAACAATTTTAAATTCACATTAATAATGGACTCGCCCAAACGCTCCAAGCAAACGGCTACATACCCGTGACGTCATCGATTTGTAGCTTGTGTAGTTATAAATTTTGTTTGTAAGCTATACGAAATATTGCGTTAATGAAAATTGTTTTACTACAAAAGTTGATTTAAGTTGTGTGGGTGATATAAAATTATAAATTTTTTTTTTTGATTATTTCGTTCTTTTAATGGACTCGCCCATGAAACTTTGAATGATCATAAAATGAGTTAGATTTGTAGTATGTAACTAAAAATTCTTGCATTTGGTTTTTGCTTACCTATATTTTGATAAGGTATCCTATATTATTATTTTACTATCTATGGATCAGTCACCGAGCATATTTTTGGCAATAGAGAAGAGGTGGCGATAGGCTCACCGCCTATTACATAAGACCTAACCATAACAGGTGAAATGTGGGTGTTGTACACCTCTGCAACAAATGTAAGAGTTATGATGTTATGAAAATGTAAGTGGGCAAAGATGGGATGCAATTGCTTACAATAAAATATTTTTCAATGAAAATCCTATAAATAGACATTCTGCAATAGAATATTGAAAGGATTAGATTCATCCGACTGTTTATTATGAGATTTCACAAAAAAAAATACTGTTATATTAGAAAAGAAAACAATTTAAAGAGTCAAAATATAATTTCAAATTGATTTCAACACTCAGGAGGGTGTGATGTGAATAGTTGATATTATTATTTTAATATTACCTTTTACTCATTGGTAGGGTAAAGAACGGATAGTTGCCATACTTTTTGAAAAATCCCTTTTTATAAAAATAATGTTGTCATTAATAATAATTTGACATTGATACTTTTTGATAGGGATACTTGCCCCTTTTATTTGTTAATTTATTAAAGTAATTTTAAACCCCATACAAGTCTTACCGCGTTAGATTTTTTGTTCTACAGACAAAACGAGGGCCTTTTCAATGTAAGACATGGCCCAACACCAACAATTTTCCTAACATAGTGTATTCCAAACCGAAGCATGTATCCAACCGGGGCAAGTATCCTGGTTACCCTACAGTAGTTTACAAGGTAGGTAAAGATAGACAGGAAAAAAGTTATTGTGTTAATAAAATACATCATGAAATTTTATGAAAAAATTTGGTCATTACGTTAGCTCGAAATATAAAACGTAAAGAAACGAGCTCAGAGAACATCTCTTACTCATTATTACATATTTTAGGATCACACATAACTTTATGAGTTGAATATTTTTAAGGGAAAAGGGTTGATATTTCCATAAGGACTTAACCTTACAAGGTCCAGTGAAACTACCCTTTACCTTATATTTACATAAAAACCGGCCTCCGTCAATAGTCTACCCTGGAATTCATTTTTATTGAATGTGCTGTAATTTGTATGCTGTATTTTTGTATTGATTAAAAGCAAATGAAGGACTTATGATATTATCATCGTAGAAATTCGTTACAACCTCTACTGTACATCTCCTATTTACTAATCAGTTTTTCGGCGTAAATAGTGTCAATTGAGCGGTGAAATCATAAACAAACTCAAGTGTAATTGTTTTAACATCTAACAAACAAAGACGTGCAAGTATTCATTTATGTAAACGTGATGTAAACACAAATCAGCTGTGTAGAACAAAAAGTGCAAACCACAGTGACAAAGCCGCGAGTGCATCCAATTCTCACCTTTGTGCAAACGACTTAACGGTTAAAATCCTGTGAGTAAGCTTCAAGTTATCACTGCTGCCAACATTACAAAGCAAAAAGTGGGCGCGTTCCAGTGTGGAATAACATTTGGAAATTAAGCTTTACCATATTTGCTACTATAATGTCGCTGTCTCAGTCTTTCACCTGTACTGGATGCCGAAATAAAATTGAAGGAAATAAAATTATTTGTTTAAAGTGTGATTGTGCCTTCGATCTATTGTGCGCAAATATTACTGAGGAGGCATTTTTAAATTTAAGTCCCGAGTATAAATCTACTTGGTTATGTCTGGGATGCCGCTCAAAGCTACCCAGGAGAGACAACTCTAACACTCCTGTACGCCCGGACCTACCTAACCCTGACACCCGTCAGGCTGATCCACACATGACACCAACGTCTGTCTCACCCCTGAACGCAGAAAACGTTACGACCTTTCGGGGTGGAGCTCGGCGAGGGCGACCCCCAGTCGACACCCTTACTCTTGATGGTATCCAGGCTATTGTACGGGAAGAATTAGAGAAGATGATTGTTGACAGACTCCCGAGTATGATTAGTAGTTTGTTGAATAATCACCTTGCTACCAGCCAACTCATGCAATCAATCGAATTGTTGAACGAAGGTATCTGCGCTGTTCAGAAAAGGCTTGAATCTATAGATTTGCCGAAAACACCACTTAACTCTGAAGCTGCAACAATGAAGAGTACCAAACGGGTAAGTGGAAGTCAGCAGACTCCGTCTTCCAAACGTGTGATCCCTCCAATGGCTACAAAACCTATGCCGCCAGCAGATGTTGTAAAACTTCCACAACAAATAGCGTCGATAAATACCAAACAGGGTGGAGGAACAACATCAACACGCACTGGTGCGACCGCGAAGACTCGGGTGTCATCGGCAGCAGTCCAAAATGCCAACCATAATATGTCCCTTCCGAAACCTGTTTGTGCAGACTCAGACAACGTTTTGAATGACACGCTAGTTGAAACAGAACCAGCTGGAAACGAGTGGACGGAAGTTCGACGTGGTAGGCGCTCCCAATCCTCCCGAGGATCCGTGCTGCGTGGTACCGCGGCACCGGGTACTACCGGTTTAGAGGCCTCGGAAAGATGGAAATATCTGCATCTATTCTATGTTAAGCAGGGTACATCTGAAAGTCAGGTACGTGATCATCTTGTTACTATTTGCGGGAGTGACGCCTGCACCGTTGAAACACTCAAAACCAGAGGAAATTACGCGTCCTTTAAGTTAGGCGTGCCGTCGAGACTATCTGAACAAGTCTTAGCGACTCAAAACTGGGCCGAAGACATATGTGTTAAGCCGTGGCGGCAGAACTTTCGTGCAAAAAACAATGGAGCGCAGTCATTTCGTAGATCTGATAACATCTGATAATAAAAATAAACGCAACGACTTCCCAATCAGCTTTTTCTATCAGAACGTGCGTGGGATTAAAACTAAGCTGCCTACCTGGCGCAATAACCTGGCTTTATTAGATAACAACCTGATAGCAGTCACGGAGACTTTCCTAGACCCATCAGTCATTAACTCCGAAATTGAAGTTGGTGACTGGACTATTCTTCGACGAGATAGACCAACGCCGTGCGGAGGAGTTCTCCTGGCAGTTCGGCCACCCATAGTACTTCGCAGAAGATGTGAATATGAAACTGACTATGGAGAAGACCTGTGGGCGTCGTTCACCTGGTGCGGTCGTTCGTTTCTCGTGTGCGTTGTTTATCTAAAACCTACTTCTACTGACGATGAATATATGCGTTGGTTTTGCAAAACAGAGAGCTTCTTAAATGACTTTAAGGGATGTGTTGTGATAATGGGCGATCTTAACTTATATAGTGCTTCACCCGAAATTAATAACTATTATTGTTATTTTCTTTCTTATTGTTCTGTGAGTGATATAAATTGTATTTTGAATTGTTATGGTAGAACGTTAGACGTCATTCTAGTACGTGAGGAATTTCGTGAGATAGTTGTGAGTGAAACTGATGGCTTGGTTCCAATAGATGCCCCCCATCCCGCGCTGCACTTTGAATTAAAAGTCGAATCAGTTCACTGTGCGGATATTATCGAACCGAGTAATATTGACCCAGCTAAAGACTGGAACTTCACTAAGTGTGATTTCAATTTGCTTTATACGTCCTTATCTCAGACCGACTGGGAACCTGTGCTACAGACGGAAGACGTTTACACTGCCGTAAATGCGCTTTATAAAATAATCTACGATGTTTTTGATAAATGCATGCCGCGTAAACGCCGACCTAAATCTAGGAGTAGACGTTATCCGGTCTGGTTCACCTTTGATATCATAAATGACATTAAACACAAACACAAATTGCATGCAACCTGGAAACAAACCAATCAACAAGAAGATTTCGAGTCCTTTGCACATATGAGGAGATCGCTCAGAGGTCGTTCTGCGGATGCCTATAAGACCTATGTCAGTGGCATTGAAAACAATATTAGGAAGAATCCACTCGCATTTTGGCAGCATGTTTCTAGTTTGCGTAGCAAGGGTGGTTTTGAGCCTAGCGTAAGCTATCAGGGTGACAGATTCGCAGGAGTAGCAGCAGCTGAAGCGTTTGCCGGCTTTTTTGCCAGTGTGTACTTGCCAGAAATTCCCCAGCTAAATACTGATCTAGTCTTAAACACAGTAACGTCCAATAATAGTAATAACATAAGCATTTCACAATTTACGACCCAGGACATCCTTTTTGGCATCAATAAATTGAAGTCCACTGGATCTGTAGGTCCTGATAGCCTTCCTTCATTTCTATTTAAAGATCTGAAGAAGATAATTATTGCCCCTCTGCACCATATATTTAACTTATCCCTAGTAACGGGTTTCTATCCTCCTCAGTGGAAAACCTCCAGAGTAACACCAATCCCAAAATCCACAAACAAATTGGACGTTGAGTGCTACAGACCCATTGCAATAATATCATCCCCTGCAAAGATATTTGAAAATGTACTTCATAAACTTATATACACCCAAGTAGAGAAATACATTAACGACGCACAACATGGTTTCAGATGCAAGCGTTCAGTAAATTCAAATTTGCTTACCCTCACGGAATACATCTCGGCACAAATGGAGTCACGGCGGCAGGTTGATGTGCTCTATTTTGATTTTTGTAAAGCATTCGACAGGGTAAATAATGACATCTTACTTACTAAACTTAGTGCTATCGGCTTTTGCCCAAGCCTACTGAGACTTATAGCGGACTACTTGCGACACCGACAGCAATTCGTAAGGCTGGGTATTTACGAATCAAAGCCTTACCACACACACTCTGGAGTAAATCAGGGATCTATTTTAGGTCCGTTACTATTTCTCCTGATGGTGAATGACCTCCCAGAGATACCAAAGTATTCCAAATGTCTTTTATATGCAGATGACTTAAAATTGTACACATGTATTCAGGGTGAATCAGATTGTTTGGCGCTACAAAGTGATATAGACGCAGTGTATCAATGGGCTGTTGATAATAGAATGGATTTTAACATTTCTAAATGTTTTGTTGTAAGTTTTGGCCGAAAGCGATACCTCAGGCATCATGAGTATAACTTAAACGGCATCTTTATAGATAGAAGAACCACAATGAAAGACTTGGGAGTTACATTTGACGAAAAACTCACGTTCCACGATCACATAATCACCGTTGCGAAAGAGTCTTATAAAAGGTTAGGTTTCGTATTGAGAAACTCGCGGGATTTTCATGATGAGCACGTGATCCGTCTTTTATACAGCACACTTGTTCGGAGCAAATTAGACTCTAGCTCCAGTGTATGGAATCCGCACGAGAAAAAATACGCACTCCTACTCGAAAAAGTTCAAAAAGCGTTTTTACGGTTCTTGTACAAATTTAAATTAGGTTATTACCCGTTTATGTACCCTACAAAGTTCATCATTGGCTGTCTTGGATATAATACACTCGAAACACGGCGATTAGTCGACCAAGTCAGCACTATGTTGAAAGTGTGTAGAGGGCAAATTGATGCACCGGCTCTGCACAATGAACTGGTACGGCTATACGTCCCCGACAATTACCTTCGTAGTAGAAGTCATCGGCTGTTTGCCGTGCCACCATGTCGTACTGCTGCTCGCGTCACTTCTCCTATACCACGCGCACTTATCACTCTCAACAATCTCATGGACTCCAATACAGAAATTGATTTGTTTTCAAATGAATACGGTGTATTATTGGTGTTTTTGCAACAATTTTGTGAATATCAGTAATATTACATATTATATTTTTCTTGTGTTATGTATATGTTGTGATTAATATAATTGGTTCTTGTAGCCGTTTTAATCAAATAAATAAATAAAAAAATAAATAAATAAATAAATTATTTGTATGTGTACTTATATAATACTGTCCTTTAAATAGTAAGAAAAAGCTGAGAAAATTATGGGACCGGCAGGATTTGAACCGGCTACCTTCTGCACACCGGGCAGCTGCTTTAACCAACCAGCTAGGGCCTCTTGCCAGTATCGAGAAATTTTAGCATATGCGATTCCTCGGGTTCGATTCCGGGTGAATTTGCCGTCAGGAAATTCACAATAGCAGCACAGAGTTGGAATTGTGCCTGGTGGATGGCGATAGGCTCATCCCCTATCCCATGGGACCTAAACATAACAGGAATGTGGGTATTGTACACCTCTGCCACGCTCTTCTGGGTAATATAGGCGTGATGTTATGTATGTATGTATAAAAATCTACTTTCTAGCAAAATATTGCCTTAATTCTAAACGTAGTGTCAACGACCTCACCATAACTTGGTTTTTCTTAATAATTCTTTTCAAGACTCTTTAATTGCTACTTCAAAAGATTTCAAATGAAACTCACCCTTAATTAAAGATAAAGATTTGACTGAGATTTGTCGGAAGACATAAATTTTTATAGTAGAAATAAGCGATTCAAATGATATTCCTGGAATATCTTTGAAGTAAGGCCAAGACTTCATCAAAACGGAGATAGATGGCGCTATCCGAAGCAGAGATAAAATAAATAAATAATAAATAATTTGGATTTTTACATTCGATAGAACGCCAGAAGCAATTACACTATCCAATGGTCTGACAAGGTCAAATACATACATTCACTCACACAAGCACACCCAGTCTCAGAACAAATCTTTGCGAATCACACAAAGATTTGTCCCATATGGGGATTGAACCCACAACACCAGTGCAGTGGAGAGCGGCGAGGCGACCGCTTAAACCACTACGCCACACGTGCAGACAAAAAGAAAAGAGATGTTTTTCTACTAAGGTGTATCCATCCTAAGTTGTGCGGGGACGCGTTCTGCAATATACTGTAGCGAAATGGTGTGTTAAAACCAGGTTTTATACAGTGGTTCCTGTGTTTTGGTATCCTGAGTTAATAATAATATTTTCACATTGTATCTGAAGTGTTTCAATCAAGATAAATTCTTCACTCAGTGGTCTCTTCTAAAGCCGAGAGGAGAGTAGAGGTAGAGCTCTTGTGAATGAGCTCGAGGGCGGCAGCACCACCATCTCACTTTTAACCTGCCGCCAAATAGTAGTGCTTCCATTACTGTGTTCCGGTTTGGTGGTGAGATCAGGCCCTGAAATTACTGGCACATGAGGCATAACACCGTAGTCCTCAGCTGCAGCGACGCATCTATAATCTGCTTTTGTGGATTGTTGATGTGAATGGGCTGTACTCCACTTACCATCAGGACGACTACACGTTCGTTCGCTGTGGGCGTAGTATAAAAAAAAAACTATTGATTCTATATCTCCGTTTCAATCGTCTCATTGGTACTTTAGTGGAGTCACCGCTTTATATATTTTTCTCTTTAAATATAACTATGAAAGTTTTATCTTCACGTAAAATTATGCCTTGAGGCGTATTGAAACACTCAGAGCGGACGCAATATGTACGCGTTGCCCACTCAGTAAACAATTTAAATATATATACCTACCTCACATGTGCATATGTGTGTGAAATATAGGCCCATTTTAAACATTACATCATGCCTATATCACCCGGAATGGTGTCGCAAATACTGATATTCAGCTTAAGTTGTTAGACTAGAAGCCGAACCCAATGTGACTGGGAAAAGGCTCGGAAGAAGAAGGTGTAAGTTATTTTTATATAATTATGTTATTATAATTGTGCAAAAAAAAAACGACTTCAAAAACAAAAATGCATTAAAAAGGAAGAAATACTTTAGTAGTATTTTACGTCTCACCTCATCTGTGTAAAACTTGACAGAATACAGTAAACGGCCTTAAGGTGCCTATATTTAAAGAATTATCCGCGTACACCTAACGAATCTTCCAGCATTAGCTTAGCAACGTAAAATGCTAACAAATGCAAATATCCGAGTAGCTTTAGGTAATATACGAAAAACAATATAGAAACCTTTAAAATTTGAGAATTGCCCTCGATTTTTTTAGGATCCCATCATCAAGTCGTGATTTGATGAAAATGGGACCACAAGGTAAGCACCAGCTTTCAAATAAAAAAATATTTATTAAAATCGCTTCACCCAGTAGAAAGTTATGAGGTAACAAACATAACCAAACGAGGCCGTGTAGTCCGCCTATATGTATGTATGAATGAATGTACTATATTTTACCTGAAACTCCAATCCATGCTTCTCTCTGCAGTAGTCTTTGATTTTCGGATAGCATTTCGCCATCAGGGTGTTTCTTTCCATTGTCGTGTCTGAAATGAGGAGAAAAACACTTTTAGTTCAGCAAATAACTAAATAAATATCACACAAATTTCACACAACGTTATCTAGTCCCAAACTAAGCTGCTTGCACTATGGGTTCTAGAATAACTGATACTTTTTTTTTTTTTATACTTCGCCCACAGCGAACGAACGTGTAGTCCACCTGATGGTAATTGGAGTACAGCCCATGGACATCAACAATCCACAAAAGCAGATTAAAGATGCGTCGCTGCAGCTGAGGACTACGGTGTTATGCCTCATGTGCCAGTAATTTCAGGCCCTGATCTCACCACCAAACCGGAACACAGTAATGGAAGCACTACTATTTGGCGGCAGGTTAAAGGTGAGACGGTGGTGCTGCCGCCCTCGAGCTCATTCACAAGAGCTCTACCACCAATACTAATACAATATACTTTTGGTTTTGTAAATACATACTTATTATACATAGATACACCCAGACCAAGACAAACTTCCATGTTCATGCAAGCATCGCCGACTGCAAAAGTGACTGACAAGTCGACACATCTCTAATCTAAACCTAACTGGGGTGCATGAAAGGAGCCTCCCCGAGTGACGTACACAACGATTCCCTACGTCCGGCGCACCCTGGGCAATTCGCGAGCTCTCCAAAGCGAATTGGCTAATCCTTTCACCACGATGGCAAGTCAAAACCTTGACCACTTTACTGACTGTCCAAAATGCCCTACCACCTGCACAAGAGAAGCGCTCATGAACGCCGACGAGAGCGACATAACAGTAGCCACTTATTGGACCAATAAAATTAGACTCAGCCATCGACACGACGAAGAAGAACCTAACTGGTGAAGTGTGGGTGTCATATCATAACTCTACCATACTCTTGTAGGTAATATAGCCGTGATAATAAAACGTGTAACTGCGAAAACTGAATAATAACAACGGTTCTCCAAAACATTTAACACGTGACATAACCCGTGTTCGTTAATAGCTTAAGAGCCAGTGGCCGCCCGACTTACGTCATTATAATTATATTTTTTTTACATTAGACAGAACGCCAGAAGCAATTACACTATCCAATGGTCCCAATGACAAGGCCAAATACACACATTCACTCACACATGCACACCCAGTCTCAGAAGAAAATAAAATAAAAGCTGAAAGTTTTCCTGTTTGTGTGAGGTGTCAGTCAGTCTGTTTGAGCCGTGAGTTAAAAATATACAATTGTTGGGGATGATAGCAAGGTCAATAGATCCAAAAATTACGCTTCGTACTACGTAATTTTTTTTCATTTTATTTGGAGATCCCAAAGCCACCACAATCCAAATTCCATATTCGTTTTAACCTCTAATAGAGGCACAGACAGAAGAGAGAGAGAAATTTCGAGTCTAGCAGCATACGAATCCATAGCTGAATTGGCAAAGCACTTGGGGCGTATACCCAGGGGGTGCAGGTTCGAGTCCTGCTGGATTCTTAATTTTTCAACTTTAATATTATATAAAATACAAAAAGGCATAGCAAAGCTAAAATTTGCTTTAAAATATTACAAATTAAGTTTCAAATTTAGAGTAAATTTATTTTTTGTTATGCTTGATGTACTATGTTTGTGTGTGTGCGAAATAAAAATACTTTCCTTTCTCCTTTCTTTCTAAAGACAACAAAATCCATGCCAACGAAGAAACAGTATAAAGTCACTTTGATGTTGTGAAGTTGAAACTTCTTAAAACAAAGCATAAGGAAAACGGGTTATGTCACGTGTTTTCGAGTGTTTGGCTCAACCACATCGCTTCGTGGCTTAGCGTGCTTTTATTCATAGCCCTGACTGCATTGAGTTACTCCATTACTACTTACTATAACATAACATCACGCCTATATCACCCATAAGGGTGTGGCAGAGGTGTACAACACCCGAGCTTCACCAGTTGTCCCATGGGATAGGGCCTTTTGGCTTCCACCTTGCACAATTTCAACTCCGTGCTTCTATTTAGAAATTTTCAGGATTCTATTCTGTATTGTTATTCTGATATGTATTGGATTTTTTCTATTCAATTTTAAAATATAATTAGAAATTAGAAATATCGATGGAGAAATTCATTTATTAACACGCTTATATTAGCTTCACCTGTATGTATGTATGTATGTATGTATGTATGTATGTATGTATGTATGTAACCGACTCCTTTGGACTCGATTTTGACCCAATTTAAACGGACAGATTTCATTCATTTGCACACCTGTCAAAGATCGATAACAATGCAAAAATTCGAAAAAAATAAAAAAAAAATAAAAAAAAACTCTCTTAAATAAACCAAACTGAAAAGTAAAAAAAAAGCGTGGGTTGCTCGATAGACGAAAAATATGGCACAGAGCGCCCCACGCTTTTTCACAATAATACTAGTATTTTTTGTTCATTACCATTTTCAGCTTATATTAGGAATTATTTTTCACTTTTTAGTTAGAAGTACTTTAGAGCGTGTTTTTTAGTTTTTTTAAACTATTATTTATTTTTATGTAAGATCTACTTTACGGAATTGAGTGCGTCTAGCTTCAAAAACGAAGAACTTCCATTCAACCATTCAACCTATATTTTACTTAGGGGGGGTTGGGGATTTCTTAGTACGCTTCTACTCCAGCGGCTTAGGCTCTGCGTTGATGAATCAATCAGTCAGCCGGGCGAACGATAATATATGTATAGAAGATTGACAAAATAAGTTACATTACTAAAAACAGCCAGCTTATTTACTTCCATTCAACTAGTATCAAATACTACCGTAGTTTTTCATTCAAATAAACTCTACAAAGCATTGAAATGTCCAGTGCAGGTTCCAGTTCATCCTAAAACTAACGAAACTGGCATTCAAAGAAACATGCTCCAAATTACCAAAGTTAGTTCCACGTACACACGTCTACATTCCAAGCTATACGTTTCCAGTATAAACTGGTCTCGCATCGCAAGGGAAGTCAATAGAATACGAGACCTTAAGTAAGGTAAGTTACGGTAATTAATATAACATCACGCCTTTTTACCCAGAAGGGTGTGGCAGAGGTGTACAACACCCACATTACACCTGTTATGCTTAAGTCCCATGGGATAGGGGATGAGCATATCGCCATCTACCAGGCCCGTGTTGCTATTGTAAATTTCCTGATGGAAAGTTCACAAATAGCATTAGCAAAGACGGTTGGACCGATTTGAGAAATTCTTGTTTTGTGTGAAAGAGTATATTATATACATGTCATGTCACATTTTCAGCAAGACCTGATCATTAGGTTCTAGAGAAATCAAGGGTAACCCTCAAATTTTAAAGGTTTCTATATTGTTTTTGTATATAACTAAAGCTACTCGCCTATTTGTATGATGCTGGAAGGTATAACTCCTCAACGGATAGGAGTACGTCATTTTATAAAGGCACCTATTGGCCGTTTTCTGTATTATTTCAAGTTATACACAGATGAGGCTAGAGTTTAATATTACTTGAGTATTTCTTACCTTTTAGTGCATTTTTTGTAATGGCTGTCGGTTTTTTTTCTTTAAAATTACCATAGTTACATAATGACAATGTAATTTACGGTAAAACTTGCCGATTTTTTTTCAAGACTTCTACGTTATAAAGTAAGCTTTCATTACTACTAGTTCCACAAGGGAAATCCATTTTACGTGGTCAATTTCGAGCAAGGTCTCGTGTCCTTCAAATCAACAAAGTATTTGTAGGTAGGGTAAGCTTTTAGCGATATATATATATCACTTTTAACGGCGAGTGTCGTATGGTTGAACTTGACTTATTTAATACTAATATCACTAAGTTAAAAAAAGCTATTAGTAACATATTTTTTGATTCGGTAAATTAGGTATTTCTTGTAGGTATGTATAATCTTCTTTGAGTTTAGAATAATTTATATCTAGTTGCGTGTGTGTGAGCATACTTATCGATTACCGATGTTAAACTTTTTCAATATGTTATTAATTTACTAAAAGTGGAAACTTGTAATTCGCCATGTTTTATTATGTATTATCACAATATCTTGTACTAGCTGTAAGTTTTCCTAAAATATTAAAATAAAATAAAATATCTATGACTTTACCGTCCATTCTCACTGTTTTCAATTTCTAAGGGTAACTCATTCCAACTTACATTTATTTCCCATCACTATTGGCCCATTTCACAGTCATGGAATAGTGCAAACATTTCTGCAGTTAGTTGACGCAGTCCGTTACGGAATTAGGTCGGCGACACATCGACTTTGCGTCACTATTTTATATATTTATTTATTTAACTTCATATACAAGATTTGTATACAAGGCGGACTTAATGCCATAGGCATTCTCTACCAGTCTACCTTTGGGTGATGCAGAGATTAACAAGGCAGGTGAAGTTATAAAATATAGCGTTTGATTTGAAATAAAAGGTCCTAACAATCAATACAATTAATTAATACATAATGAAAATATGTGTGTATATATATATTTATATATATATATATATATATATATATATGCATAATATCTACATAACAAAATACTTAAATATAAGTAAATATTTAATAAATAAAATATATATAAATATATGAACTAATAATAATAAATATTATGGTGGCGATTCTTTTTTGTTGAGGAGAAGATTCCGAATCCGACTATTTTATTGTTCTCCGTACTGTGTACACATCAACCTACACAGTTCCTGTATAAGATGGTCTTACATCGCTCGTAAAGTCTATGCAATACCAGACCAGCTAATGCTGGCATTGTATAGGTTGATCGGTAGCCGTGTGGACATTCGACTTTGTTTCATGTATTTTCTTGTATTATAGCGTCTATTTTCAGTGTACTGGAAAAGTGCTAGTATATAATCTGCTGGGCTTTTTGATGACTATTTTTCTTGAAACGATGCCGGGGTCGGGAAAAGTGTTATTTGTGAACTTTCCGTCAGAAAATTCACTATAGCAGCATTGAATTTTGCCCGGTGGATGGCGATGAGCTCACCGCCTATCCCATGCGACCTAAATATAACAGGGTAATATAGCCTTGATGTTATGATTATGTTATGTTATGTATGTATTATGATTACCCTATTTAATATCTCGAAATGCTGGATTATATATTATTACGGTCAGCAAACTACATATAGCAATATAGATCTTACAAATTTAAAATTATCTTTAAGTTTTATTTTATCATATTATTATGGTTTATTTTGGTTTTGGTTGGTTATTGTTATTCATTTCATTACATTATACATTTCATATTCATTTTCATTCATTTCATTTAGTGTTATTTCAATTGAATTGCTGTTATTTCGTTGTGATTTAGATATAAGCTATTGTTAGTAATAAGAAGATTACAGTTTGTTACTTTTATTACTTACCATTATATTTGCATGCTGTTTAATGATTGAATATGCTAGAGGCTTTATACTATTGTACCATTTTAATGTACAGTCGGCCAATGAGTTAGGTATGCAGGGAAAAAACTTCTAAGTCATAGTAAAGACTTAGAAGGCGACACCAGTTATGGATAAGTGAGTTATTTATCTAAATAGTGGGTATATTACACTTATTAAATATGAAATACCACAGATATAGATCTACATAGATAACGCAAGTATCACGTTTTGTATTGAAACCAAGCGTGTCGACTTTTTAATACCTATTGTGACGTCACAGCCGAAATTTAGTGACGGGAAATCCAAACCGATTCAAAGACACCGATGCCGCCGATGCATTACGATTCAAACGATTCAATTGGAGCCGTCCGCTATGATTTTCTCTAACAAAAGACGCGCGTGGACTGAATTTAGCGGCGATCAACCTTGACGCTTGGTCGGGGTTCTGACACGCGAAGTACATGCATTTGCGTTATCTATGTAGATCTATATCTGTGTGAAATACAAACTTGCAGATCTATTGCAGTCAGTTTTTACAATGGCGTCCACTGTACCATATTCTTGGCAAATAAAATATTTCATTTCATTTTAATACAACGCGGTAATGCTGCCAGCATTTCGCGTACGAGGAATACTGACAATAAGTAATAAGGTTTAGATTAAGTTATTACATAACATACCATAACATCACGCCTATATTATCCAAATGGGTATGGCAGAGGAATACAACACTCACTTTTCTACTGTTTTAATGATCCTATCGCCATCCACTGGGCAAAATTCCAACCCCGTGCTGCTATTGTGAATTTCCTGGCGGAAAGTTCACAAATAACACGTTCCCGAGCCAGGAATCGTACCCAAGATCTCGCGGTGAGAGACGCACATGCTAACCACTAGACCATCGAGGCAAATTAAGTTATTAGATTAGTTTAATTAAAAAAAATTAACATGTCTATTTTTCACTATAAATGAATAAATATATCCATCTTAAATATCTCAATAAAGATATAGCATAGAAAATATTAAAATCTATCACCTAAACCAAAAAATGTCTAGAATAAACGCTAACCAACTTATCTGATCCAAAATACAGGGTGAGTTCCCCAACTCGTGATCAAATGCAATTTTGAAACAGTCAAGGGTGGGTAACAGGGTGGGGTAGAGATGAACAACTTTAATTAAGGCATATTATCTGATGGCCTAGTGATCGATTCACGAAAATAAAATTTTCAGCGACCTAGTTTCTTTAATAACTTTGTGGTTAATTTTGATTCATAATTTGGTAAATTGATTTTGTGGTACGATGCTGAGAGCAATAAGCCAAGGTGGCATTGTCAGACGTCCCCCGCTGCGTGGAAGAGCGCCGCTCTTGCAACATCATTTATTTCATTTAAGATTCTATACGATTTTATGGTCGCAGTGTGGGGCAGAGGGCGTCCACAGATACTCCATCTCGAACGGTCTTGAGTTTCGTGTATCCGATCTTGCACGCTATACAAAACTAGTTGTTAAATACTATGATTTGACACTAGCGCGGTACAATCTACCCCTCTCCTTCCCTACCCCGTGAGTTTTAGCAGCATTATTTCATAAAAAAAAAATATTAATTGCATGTAGTTTTTTTTTTTTTTTTTTTTTAGTCTGAGGGTGCGAAGTTTTGTTAAAAAGGATAAAATAATTTAAGTCATAATTTTTAAACCTTATTTTTAATTACATTGGGTGTATAGGAACGAGGTGTGATATTTCTCTACCACAAAATTCTGAAAAATTAAAGTTCAACTTATGTCATTTAAAAATGGAATATCGTCGAAACGTTGCTGCTTTGCTGCAAACAAGGCAATGCCCAAAAACTGTATCGCCAAAACCCTTGTGTCACGAATATAAGATAGTAAAAAATTTCTAGTTTTGTGTATGACGATTATCAAGTAATAAGAGACATAACTTAAGCGGGTTTTAATAAACAAAAGAGAATTTCTATTTAAACATGAAGGATGAACTAGAATCTAATTTTGTTTTGATACAATTATCACGTTTTTGCACTTGTTTACTAACTTAGTGCTTTAATGTGTATAATTCGCTTTCTCTCTCATTAATAATAGTAGACTATAAATATTTTATTTTATTAATTATACCAAACACCTAAAACATTCCCATTAATATCTTAACTGGATAATAACCAATAATTAATTAATTAATTAATATTATTTATTTATTTATTTTTTCTCTTTTGTACTGCAACAGCTTGACATCCGGCCGTACGTCACTTAGTCAGGCCACCAACTGAAAATCAGTGCTGTGTGGTGTTGCACCATTTCAGCTAAAACTGAGTTGGGGACCTTTCCGATTCCAGCATAGAGGCAGCATGCTACATTATTAGCTTTTAAGTATCTATCTTGTACGTCGCTTAATAGGTATTCTAGTATTGTGTACTTCTCTGTTTTTTATTTTTTGTTGTCCTGTGCTTGTGATCGGAATAAATGCTTTCTATTCTATTCTATTCTAACTTTTTTCATGACATCCCAGCTTACTTCTATTGAAAGTTTAATAGTTTCCAAAACCAAATACTTTCCACAACACAAAACATTTTGGAATACGCTTCCTCTCCACATTTTAAGCTAAGCAATATTACCTAACGTTGCATCGATTTCCACAGCACCTATTTATACTTCCAAACTCCAATTCTAACTTTGCCCGAACTTGGAAATTCAGGTGCTTAAAATTGCATTTTGATCGTCGAGGCAGTAAAATTCTATCTATATATCTTTGCTAATATTATAAAATGTAAAAGTTTGTAAAAGCTCGTCGTGTAAAGGCGAAGTCGATCTTGCAGGTTAAGCAATGCTAACTGCGGTCGGCAGTGGATTGGTCACCATCTTTAACATAACTAGTTTTCCTCCGTGCCTCGAAGAGCACGTTAAGCCCCGGTTGCCATTCTTCTTCTTCTTCGTCGTGTCGATGGCTGAGTCATATTTTATTGGTCCAATAAGTGGCCACTGTTATGGCGCTCTCATCGGCGTTCATAAGCGCCTCTCTTGTGCAGGTGGTAGGGCATTTTGGACAGTCAGTAAGGTGGTCAAGGTTTTGACTTGCCGTCGTGGTGAAAGGATTAGCCAATTCGCTTTTAAGAACTCGCGAATTGCCCATGGTGCGCCGTAGGGAATTGTTGTGTACGTCACTCGGGGAGGCTCCTTTCATGGTTGCCATTTGAACATCTATGACAGTCGTAATTCTGACAACTACTTAGTCTAACAAAGAATATCGTACCGCGTACTGGGTCGCGGAAGTTTGATGGCGTTCCATGTAATATACTGATATTCAATGTAATTAGAAAAAATTGACAGATTCAGATTATAAAATGTAAAAGTAAATTTGTCTGTCTGTTCTAATTTCACAGCTAAAGCATCAAATGGATATTAATAAGAATTAGCATTGGCAGAAGAAACATATTTGAAGCCGCAGGCAAAAACTAGTTAACCATACAATACTGTAGGGCTGATAAAAATAAACAAAGTCGAAACCGTAAGGGCTAGAAAACTGAAATAATGCATGAAAACGCATGTTACTTATTTAAACAAATGGTAGAATTGTGTCCGTGTAGCTTGAAAAGTATTTTTTTCTCACTGACTACAAGGCTCGTAACATAAGCTACTTTTCATGTGTGTATGTACCTATTTTTGAAAGCGCTGATCTCGAAAACTACTGATCGAATTTTGATAATTAAGTTTGTGTTTCATAATCTAACTCTCAGTAAAAGTCATTGGATATCTAACATAACGCTAAACTCCACGGGAGCGGCGCAGTAAAGTTCAAACTCCACGCAAAATATATTGCTAGAATACATTAAGAAAAAAAAACGAAAATAATGTAATAAAATTCCAGTACTGATCTTAAAACTAAACACACAGAAAATAAAACATTGAAATGAAAAAAAACGACTACAGAAATTAAGTGAGGAAAAATAAATAAATAAATAAACAATAATAATAAGTATCAACGTTTTTATTAAAACTGACGTGAGTTTGTAACATTATTCAAATTTGAAATAAGGGTGTTACTAACGTAATGTTGGTCTATTTAGTCGACCGCGCTTTCGCCTTTACGTCTAGGCATTATCAAGAGAGTGCGATACGTCGCGCCAGAGCCGCAGTCTTGCACTGAATTCGGTCGACTAAATAGACCAACATTACCTGAGTAACACCCGTATTCCATAATTTGAATAAAGTAGCAACGTCAAAATAACATCCGTCACGAGTACCCGTGCAGGAATCGGGATATCGCTCAGCGTTATGCTTTACAGCGCTTGCATTGCTGCAAGACACCGCAAAGCGGTACTCTACGATACCCCACATCAATAGCATAAACTCAAACATACCATAACGAAAGACCACACACCAATCGAGTATAACCATTACTGAACGGCAGCAGTAAACGCCAAAAATAGCACCAGTAATAACCGCACTACTGTAAACTTTACGGGGAATTGGTATTTATAAAATATGTTATGTAACTGGCAACGCCACGTCTATATTCATATTTTCATAATAATATGAGCTTTATAATAAACTAGCTACCAACAACGGTTCCGACTGCGTGGTATCTTAATAAATAACTTTAATAACTTACTAAAGGCACTCATCTGTGTATAACTTAAAAGAATACAGTAAACGGCCCTAAGATTTATTATTTTAAAATTTATTATTTGACAAATATACTTTTTGTTTGAAAAAGTATATTTGTCATGTGGTGCCATTCTCATCAGGTCGCGATCTAATGATGCACTCAGCATTTCATGTTGCTGAGCTGATGCTAGAAGGTGCAACTCCCCAACGTTTAGGTGTACGGGGATATAGTTTTAAATATAGGCACCTTAAGGCCGTTTACTGTCTTCTTTCAAGTTATACACAGATGAGGCGAGACTTAGACTTAAGTAATTTAAGTCGATTTTTTTTTAAAATTAAATGAATGAAATTTTATGATTTTAAAACTTCGTGTTATGTATTGGTCAACACTGCAACTCTGACAGTGATGAAATTTACACCATATTTTTATTTACTCATGTGTCACTAGAATGATGCTGATGACAGCACAGTAATTTTTACGGGCAAAGATAAGTCCTCTCTTGAGTCAGATATCCATAATACATTAAATGACATAATACAATGGTTGACAGCAAACAATTTACAAATCAATTTAGAAAAAACTCACTTAATGACCTTCAAAAACAGAATACCACGACTAGATGCAAAATTAGATGTTATTTATGAAGGATCCGTAATTCATGAAGTTGAATCAACAAAATTTTTAGGTTTAAATATAGATAGTCATTTAAACTGGACTGTACATGTAGAAAGTCTATGTTTAAAACTAAATCAGCAATCATATATGCTCTTTACATGCTTTCTAAAGTAGCAAACCAGTCAGCCGTATTAACAGCATATCATGGAAATGTAGGGTCCATACTAAGATATGGCATTTTGTTTTGGGGCAATTGCAATGAAAAAGATAAAGTATTTAAGGTACAGAAAAAGTGTATACGATCCATGTGTAGATTACAACAAACTGATAGCTGTAAGCCTTTTTTCATTGATCTCGGTATTTTAACTTTGCCTTGTATATATTTGTATGAAATAATAATATTTGTTAAAACTAATATGAATTTATTTGTTCAGTATAGTAGTAAAAGACAAAACCATAAAATTAGGTGTCAACAACATAATACTACACTATTTACCAAAACTATCTTTTGTATGGCACCCAGAGTTTATAACAAACTACCAAAGAAGTTATTAGAAATAAGCCCACTAAATAAATTTAAAATTAATTTGAAAAAAATGTTTATTAGTAAGGCATATTATAGTGTTCAAGAATATTTAGATGATAACATTAGTGGCAATATTACTAGTATATAGAAAAATAATAGTTTTAATTATGTAGTTATTTATCTTACTTTGTGTTGTTATACAATCTTTATTATTTTAATTTTGTTATTCTTATTCTTGTGTAAATTTTATAATTTGATATTATTTTAAACAAATAATGATGAATAGATTTAAGTATGATATGTTATTGCATGCCTTAGGGTAAAATATGGTGGTCTTAACTACTTTATAACATCAATGTATACCCATATTTGCAATAAAAATATTGAAGTTTGAAGTTTGAAAGTTTGAATCAACAGCGGTAACCCACAGTAAGATACCGTGCATGACACACGGGCAATCCTAGGGAGAGATAAAATTGTCTTGGAACCCGCAACAAAATTAATTATAAGTACGAGTATATAATTGGAGTTGGAAAGTATATGATTGAGTAATTTACACCAGTTGAATTCCTGCCTGCCGACTATTCTGATAGTGGATAGCACATTAACAAAAGCAGTTTGAGGGTATGTCGCTACAAATGAGAAAGCTTTATGTGCCAGTAATTTCAGGGCCTATTCACACCATCCAACAGAATTTAACCATAGGATATCGTTAAGACGGTAATAATGATAAAAGCTCTACAATTACCTAGTATCTAAAGTCGGAAGTCTGAGTGCACTGTAGGCATAGTGGTTAAAACGGTCGCCTCTCCGCTCTCAACTGCGCTGGTGTTGTGGGTTCTATCCCCACACGAGACAAATCTTTGTGTGATTAATAAAATTTGTCCCGACTCCCCCGCGGCACAGGAGTTATTCCTAGTGCGGGTATGGTTCTTTTTTTTTTTAAAGTTACCAAATACAAGAATATCTTACCTGTGAAGGTAGAACTGGTGAAGATCCGTACAATCTTGGAGCTGACCGGCGGCAGCAGCTTCAAGGAACCGCCGAAGATCAGGTCTACTGTGCGATCATCCATGATGATAGTCTATGAGGATGCTGAGAAAAAAAACAGGGGTTTTTGTCAAAGTATAAAACAAACAGGCAGACGGATAAGGACAGCAAAAACAAATTCTTTGAAGACAAAAAAGTTAGTCCTTGAATATAAGGATCTCTCTTGCTGAATCCAGTCTTTTTTGTATTATTCTTTATATACCTAGTTAAGTAAAATAAAAAAAAACACTTGTCCGCCAAGCAATACCACCGAGCCCGGTGGGAGAATTCTGCCTTTACGGTGATCCTCCCTACATACTTTTCTTTTTGTAAAAAAAATGTGCAATACAGTACTGAGTAAACTTTTTCTACTGTGCCGGCAACCCCACAATTAACTTCACTACACCTAGGTTTGACTAAAGCTTTTTCACCCCAACATAAATTACTGTAAAGATAAACTCAGATTAAACTTTCCAAAACACGCCATTTTAATTGAATTACAGATAACTAATCGAGTACATAGTAAAACATAAGGACAGAAGAAGTGATTTGTACTGAACAACACGCAAATCTATAATGTTTATGAAAACAATGTAGGTACACGGTTCGTGGAATGAATAATTGGAAAAAAATTGTAAGGCAACCTTAATATTATAGCCTAACATAACGCCTATAATACCCAGAAGGGTGTGACAGGGGTGTACAAAACCCACATTTCACCTGCTATGTTTAGGTCCCATGGTATAGAAGGTAAGCCTATCACCATCCACCGGTCACAATTTCAATTCCGTGCTGCTATTGTTATTATTATTTAATAACACTTTGCCTGACCGGGGAATGGAACCCGAGACCTCGAGATGATAGACGCACATGCTAACCACTAGACCATCGAGGCAGTTTTCTTTAAATGTTTTGTGTATATTTCTAATTTTGTTTCAAACATATTTATATACCTATGATGCAAACGTGACACTTTAGCTTATCGCAAATCTAAAGACAACATCACGTTCACGTTTTGTTTTTTTTCATACCATTAAAAGGATTTTTAAGTTTTTCTTATTGAAAAATCCTTTAAAACCCCTTTTTATATAACGTTGTAGGACGACTGGAGTAGCTTTATGATGCTGTTTATTTTCAATCGACTTCAAAAAAAAAAGGAGGAGGTTCCCAATTCGATTGTATTTTTCATTTTTTGTTTTTTTCGCCGGTCACTCGCCTGGACTAATTGAGAAACTATTTTTCTGTCTGAAACAGTATAAATATAAATAAATAAATATTACACAACTCACACACAACGCCATCTAGTCCCAAACTAAGCAGAACTTGTAATATGGGTACTAGAATAACTGAAACTAATACATATATACTTTTCTTTTGTAAATACATACATATTATACATAGAAACACCCAGACTAAGACAAACCCCCATGTTCATGCACACAAAGATTTGTCTTAAGTGGGAATCGATCCCACGACCTCGGCGTTGCAGGCAGGTACACTACCCACTCCGCCATCCGGTCGTCAAAGTATACTTGTTAAAAAGTATACTTGTCATGTTCTCCTATGGTCATCAGATTATGATCTGATGATGAGAACCAAGAGGAATCGAGGGCAATCCTCAAATTTTAAAGGCTTCTATTCTATTTTACGTATATTACCTAAAGCTAATCAAATATATGCTTCTAGCAGTCAGCATTTCATGCTGCTGAGCTGATGCTGCAAGGTACAACTCCTCTCCTCCACCTCAACGGTTAGGAGTACGGGGATAATTCTTTGAATATACATACTTTATGGTTTACTGCATTATTTCAAGTTTCACAGATGAGGCGAGACGTTAAATATTATTTAAATATTTCTTACTTTTAGCGCCTTCTTTGTTATTGATGACGGTTTTTTTTTAATTATGAAGACGGGAATGATTCTTCTGTGCTTTATTTATATTATAATTTTATATCAAAGCTATAATTATATGGTCGGATAGTGAGCATACTGAAGCCCAATCACTTTATTGACCACAGATAACCTTGCGATGGTCATGGTTGTATGAGCTATTCATGAGAGGGTACCTATAAAGATAGCAAAGTATTATATGAGTAATAAGCACTTCTGATAGGTTATATTGATAGGAATTACAAGTCAGATTTGATAGCAATAGAATATTTATGTAATTAATTAAAAATAATTATATTATAATATTCAACTAATTAAATTATGTATCCTTATTTACGCTGCTTAATGCATTTAATTTGATTATATTAGTTTCTTTTTTTTATAATAATAGTACGTTATAACTATTTTATAACTATATATTATAATATAATGTATTAATTTAATTATTAAATTAAAATAAATTGTAATAATCATTTTGTCTCCTATATTAACCGACTTTCAAAACGGAGCTCCTATATTCGACGTGTATTATTTTTATTATATTTGTCCAGGATTTCTCTTTCATTTTGTTAACCGATTGTAATTTTTTTTTATTTGAGAGAATGTACTTTCCAAATAGGCACTTGGCCACCAATTCAGGATCTGATGATAGAATCCCTTTGAAATCGAGGGAATGGCTCAAATTTTATAGGTTTTCTGTATATTTTCTGAAGTTATGTATAGATGTTGGCTACCAATTCAGGATCTGATGATAGAATCCCTTTGAAATCGAGGGAATGGCTCAAATTTTATAGGTTTTCTGTATATTTTCTGAAATTATTTACAGATGTTGCTGAGCTGATGCTGGACGGAACAACTCCTCAACAGTTAGGAGTACGGAGATAATTCTTTAAATATTGACACCTTAAGGCCGTTTACTGTATTCTTTTAAGATATACACAGATCAGGCGAGACGTTAAATATTGCATATTATAATTTGCATATTTTGAAATAGAAGTCGATTTTTGTTTTGTTAAATATTCTATTTACTTTTGGCACGTCCAATAAATGATGTTTGGAACCAAAATTATAATGCTTTACTGATTTTACTCTGTTTCAAGCTCCTACATTTGAAAAGCAATAAAATATCTAATTCAGTCTCTCCTGGCATCGTAAAATATACCGGTTGCAGGTATAGACGGCTACAAATAAACCTATACATTTCCATTATAAGATGGTCATGCATTGTATAGATTATCCATGCAGTTCGGGACCAGCTTATGCTGGCAATGTATAGGTTGATGTGTAGCCTGTACACATGTTTACGAGACACAAATTAGTATTTCGTGGCAAATATAATATTGCCTGTGGAAGTTTGAAGTGGTCCGTTTGATTTTTATGGCTATATGAACATGTGTGCTTGCTGATTTTATGGTTATGGGTATAGATAAATACATAGATAGATAGAGAAAACTTTATTTGCAAATCAAATTTGTAACAAACACACAAAGAAGTAGATACTTAAAACAATAACGTACAAAGGGCGACCTTATCGCTTCTTCTTCTTCGTCGTGTCGATGGCTGAGTCAAATTTTATTTTGACTTGCCATCGTGGTGAAAGGATTAGCCAATTCGCTTTGGAGAACTCGCGAATTGCCCAGGTTGCGCCGGGCGCAGGGAATCGTTATGTGCGTCACTCGTGGAGGCTCCTTTCATGCACCCCACCTTATCGCTTGACGCGATCTCTTCCAACCTTAGGATGGACATAATAGAATGGATATTTGCCGTAGTTTATTGCATTGGATTTGTTGTTTCTTTATTTTTTTTATTTTTTTTTTGCACAAGGCTTGTCAAGATTAAATACTAAAAAAATAAACAAATATTATAGGGTATGTATAGGACTAAAAGCATGTTTTTTATACTTACAGATTTGTGCTACTCATAAGCAAAAATATTAAGTAGGAACGGAAGCCTACGAAGATAGGATTATGTCATCATCATTATTTAGCCTCTCGTAGTCCACTGCTGGACATGTCCTTCCCAATTTTCGTCACAACACCCGGTCTGCCGTTGTCCGTGAATAAGTCAGCTCAAACGGCTATCGATCCAGACGTAGCCAGCCCATTGCCACTTCAGAGAGCTAATTTTGCGAGCCATGTCGGTTACTTAATTAATCAGCCACTTGCATTATGTTTATTTGCAAACTATTAGCCTAAAATGGTGTTGCGGAGGTGATCAATACCCATACTTCACCTGTTATGTTTGTACAGTGGGCCAAACAATTAGGTATACAGGTCAAAAACTTCTACGCCATAGTAAAAACTGACTGCAAAGATATGCAAGTTTGTAATTCATATTTAATAAGTGTAATATACCCACTATTTAGATATATAACTTACTTATCCATAACTGGTGTCGTAAGTCTTTACTATGACTTAGAATTGCCCTGCATACCTAACTCATTGGCCGACTGTACTATACCTCAATAGCAGCATCGAGAGGGAATTGGTGGATAGACTGTTTTTTTTTTTATGTTTAGGTCCCGGGTGACTTGCCACACCTTTCTGGGTAATATAGGCGTGATGTTATGTGTATTTGCTCATGTGTTTTAGAGTACGGTTGGCGTAGTGGTCAAAGCGGTCGCCTCGCCTCTTTCCATTACGCTGGGGATCGATTCAAAATCGGGACAAATCTTTGTGTGATTCGCAAAGATTTGATCTGACTGTGGGTGTGCTATGTGTGTGTAAATGTATGTTTGTGACCACCCCCGCGACACAGAAGATATTCCTAGTGCAGGCGTCGGTTTTTTTAAATCAGAGTTGTATATTTTAGTTATTAGCTGTATGAAACAATTATTTTCCCTGTGAGCTTTGTGTGTGTGAAATGTATGTTTGTAAACACCCCCGCGACACAGGAGATATTCCTAGTGCTGGCGTTGTTTTTTTTATATTTAGAGTTGAATATTTTAGTTATGAGCCGTATGAAACAATTATTTTCCCTGCCAGTATTTACAAATCGTGTAAGTAACCCCTTAGCAAGTTACCAGAAAATCTCTACCGTTTCACCGAAAAGCGGATTAAAAACGCGACATCATGACATAATGCGATTCTGATAAAATATAATGAAACTTTGATTATTCAGGGTTGTGCCGGCTTATAAGGGATTTGGATAACGTGTACACTTGGCTACTCATCAAGCTGTACATATCCAGTACAAGCTGGTCTAGCGTTGTATAGGCTTTCCGTGTAATGCGAGACCAGCTTAGATCGAGGTTGCGTGTCGTTTTATTAATTAGTTTCTGCCGCGGATTTACACACATTAGATGTCACTGCTCCGCTGTCGTGGGTTTAAGCGTGTTGTTATATTACGTATAGCCTGTTTTGATAAATTTCCTACTCAAATATTAAATATTTTTTCAATTCGAACTAGTAGTTCTTGAGATTAGCGAGCTCAAACAAACATCAACTCTTCAGCTCTCTAATAATTGTATAGATAGTAATTTAGGTACGAGACTGTGACATGATTTGATGTGATGTATGCTTCCAATTTTTTATTAATTTTATTTAGTTACTAACTCGATGGTTTAGTGGTTAGCGTATGCGCCTCTAACCATGAGGTCTCGGGTTCGATTCCCTGGTCTAGCAAAGTGTTATTTGTGAACTATACATCAGGAAATTCACAATAGCAGCACGGAGTATGAATTCTGCCCGGTTGATGGCGATATGCTCTAATATGGAATCTAAACAAAACAGGTGAAGTGTGGGTGTTGTACACCTCTGACACGCCCTTCTGGGTATAAAAGTCGTTATGTTATGATATATTATGGTATAATAAGATAATGAGACTTTAATGTACTTTAAGCTGACATTTTCCAATATCCATTAATGTAATGTAAAATGGCTGATAATCAACTTAGAAGTGATGAGTAATTATAATTAGTTAACATATAATATGATAAAAGTAAAGGTAAATGATATTATGCTTGCGACTTAGTTCACGAGGAATTCATTTCACGTAATAAAACGCAAATTAGTTAAAAAAAAAAAACTAACTTTACATGTAAGGAAGGTGCCCGAAAAAAACATATTTTCAAAGATTTTATTTTAGCATAGTAATTTTAGGTATTCATGCTAAATTTCAGCTTTGCAGCACTAACGGTTTTGATGCTATGCCTCGGACAGACGGACATGGCGAACCTAAGGGTTCCTTGTAGGCACACAACTAAAACTCATTTATTGGTAATTGGTTTACACGTCATTACAGATATATTTATGGAACCCTAAAAAGTGGGCACTGTGAGTTTGCATTTTTAGAACCCTATTCTTTTGACTTGACGACTCAACAGTTTTTTTATTTTTAATATTTTTAAAGCAAATTTTAGCTTTGCTATGCCTTTTTGTATTTTATATAATATTAAAGTTGAAAAATTAAGAATCCAGCAGGACTCGAACCTGCACCGCCTGGGTATACGCCCCAAGTGCTTTTGCCAATTCAGCTATGGATTCGTATGCTGCTAGACCCGAAATTTCAAAAAATCAAGTAAGGTTCGTCTAGCTAAGGTATATATAGGTATTATACGATGACGCTGGCACAAAATAATTGAGAAATTACGAGTTTTTTTATAGATTATTGTTATAGCATTTAGCTATGCTAAGCACGTTATGACGTTACAGTTAAGAAATGTAGGGTTCTGGCAAGAGGCGACCGAAGCTTAGTGGTCAAAGCGGCTGCCCGGTACGCAGAGGGAGAGTCCTGTAGAGGAACAGGGTGTGATGTTCCTCCACCACAAAGGGAGGATCCTCCGACCAGGCTCGGTGGTATTGCCGGGCGGACAGCTGTCCAACGGTAGCGTATTGGAAGTGGTATTTATAGTCACTTGCTGTGAACATTTCGTTATCGCGATTCAGCACTCGTCGACATATGTCACGTGTGTGACATCCGTCATTTATTATGTGCGAATACCGCCACAGTCCCATTATTTTTCAACTGTTTCATAGGATTAAAAATTTTCCCTCCTAAACTCATATTAAATAGAAATGTAACGCAATACCAAATCTTCATCACCCTATTTTAAGAGATGTCTGTACTTTGACCTAATTGAATTAAACCCTCGAACTCTTCAGTCATGATCTTTAATGGTTTCCAATAAATAGACCAGTTAATTGTCTTGTAGCACGAAGAACTAACGTAGAATATAGCAGTTGCAGACTCTATTCATTTCCATTTGGCCTACTTTGAAGTTTCCGGGAAAGTATCTTTTATGAATTCAATTTTTCGGCATTTCATTTATAAATTTTCATTATTTTAATTTTTGTCATTTGTTTTTAGGTTAATAGAGGAATTTTGTTTTCTTTTCTTTTTATTTCCTTAAATAAAATAAATCATTTCCTAAATTCGAAATATACTAAAGATTATTGACAAGCGTATTAGGAATGTTTCACAATATACACTATAAGTTGTGAAAATATATTTTATTTTTCGGCTGATGTCTACGGTATTCACTTGTTCTCCATTTTCTTTATTTAAATTTGTATCTATCATCTTCTCCTTGAATTTTGTAATTTGTATTTTTCCTTCTAGATTTGATTATGACGTTTATTTTTATTTTTATATTTGATTTTATTTATTATTTTAAAAACACTTAAGAAATAAAAAGTTACATTAAATAAATTGAAAATATATACATAGGTTATTATATATGTTTATTTATCTGTTATGCTATACTCTGCACCAACCAGTATGTATCTATTTTTTATACTTCTATCTGTGGAAACTTGTAAATGGCCTTCATTGTGTTTATTCTTCTTTTAATCTGTAAGTTTATAGCTGTAAGTTTTCCAAATAAAATAAAATAAAATAAAATTCGTTTTTTACAAAAAGCACTTAAATAATTTAGAGGGAATTCATAAAAACAAATATCTATGAGAATAAGTCTGCCAAAACTTGCGGTGGAGTGAAAGGGTTGATTGTTTCACGCATCTATTGTTAGAAAACTTGCACATAACGTGCAAGAGCAGCGATGGTAGCGGGGATCGCCTAAAATGACAAGTCCTTTAGGTTTTATCGTCTAAGTATCTTTATGCAACCTGCTTGGGTTATATTTAACTAATTATTAGATCTCGTACAAACCAATTTTCGGTAGCAGTTTGCATGGTAATGTACATCATATATTGTTTTTACATTTATCATTCCCTTATTTTCTACTTACCAAGTTTTCACAGTATAGCTCTTATAGTTACGGAAAAAAGTGGCTGTGACATACGGACGGACAGACGGACAGACATGACGAATCCATACGGGTTCCTTTTTTTGCCATTCGGCTACGGAACCCTAAAAATGGAAACCTTCTAGAAAAATCGCAAAATGGAACCTTCTGAATATAAGCAAATTACTTCTCTGTAAACTTTTCAATCAAAGTTATTCGGTTTCATAAGTATCGTAGGCTTTAAAAGATTTTACTTAGAATCCTTGAAAACAAAATTCGAAATTCAAAATTTTACGACGTAATATTGTCACATATTTTTGGCGCGCTTTAAATAGTTTTTTTAATGAGACTAGAAAGTATACAGAGACAATAATATAAATACTTTTTTGATATTAAAAAGGTTCTATGCTGCAAAAGTGATGATGGCGCAGTACGTGTACGTTTCAAGTGTTATATAACAAATTAATCTACACAAAAGATACAAGTTCTTACCTAGTTCTTGAAAAAAATAATCAATACATCTGAAGGTCGCGGCCAAATCGATTTCACTATCAAGCACTCGATTTTATCGTCCCAGATCTATCCAAAAACGGTATTCTATTTTCGAAATTGAATATATCAAATTTCGTACGCGTGGCTTCCGATTCGAATGGATAATGGTACTGGTTTGTAGTTCACGGTTATGAAGACTTGTTATCCGGTTGCCTAGCAACCGTTGCATGTGATAGCCGATTAAAAACTGAAGTGACGTCATCGTGTGTTGTAGGGAAAGTGGGAAAGTATCGATATTTGAAGAATCATCACGCCTGTATTAACCAGAAAGTTGTGGCAGAGGTGTTCAATACCCACACTTTACCTGATATGTTATGTTATGGTCCTGTCTGTCCCTTGCCGTTAGATCCCTCACAGGACACTGCAAGCTAAATAGGCACTTATCCCGTATGGGCTATGCGGACGATGACTACTGCAGATTCTGTAAAGAGGAACCGGAAACACCGCTGCACCTCTTCTGCGACTGCGAGCCACTGATCCATAGACGAAGCATCATCATGGGACGCCATATCTTGGATCCGGATGATGTCAAGTCACTCCCGATCGGCCGACTGCTCCAGTTTATGGAGGCTATTGGCCTAAAGGAGAGTCTATAATGAGGCTATAATCACAATAGACCCACGGAGGTCGACGTGAACACCCAAAGCCTCTTCCCAATAATAATAATATGGTCCTGTCGGGCACAATTTTAACTCCGTACTGCTCTTGAAGATTTACTGATGAAAAATTTCTCAAAAATTACACTTTTTTTTTTTTTATACTACGCCCACAGCGAACGATCGTGAACCTGATGGTAAGTGGAGTACAGCCCATTGACATCAATAATCCACAAAATCAGATTATAGATGCGTCGCTGCAGCTGAGGACTAAGGTGTTATGCCTCATGTGCCAGTAATTTCAGGGTCTGATCTCACCACCAAACCGGAACACAGTAATGGAAGCACTACTATTTGGCGGCAGGTTAAAGGTGAGACGGTGGTGCTGCCGCCCTCGAGCTCATTCACAAGAGCTCTACCACCAGTAAAGTACACTTTTCCTTACCCGGGAATCGACCTCGAGACCTCGCTGTAAGTAGCGCATCTGACCACTATATCACCGAGACAGTTGACGATAATAATAATTGATATTTAATGTGTTTATACGACAAAGGCTACCATTTACTAGAATTTGCGAATTTGGGCCAAATAGAAATTGTTGGAAAAGCTCTTCATAAGTCATTGACCCTTAAGCAGAAATGTTCTACTTTTGATATCAAATTGATTAGTTCCAATATGGAAAATTACCTGATTGATATTAAATGCTTCGATGGTCTAGTGGTTAGCGTTTAGACTCTCACCAAGCGGTCTCAGGTTTGATTCCCGGGTTGGGCGAAGTGTTATTTGTGTTCGTCAGGAAATTCACAATAGCAGCACGGAGTAGGAATTTAACCCGGTGGATGCCGATAGGCTCACCTCCCTTCTTCTTCTTCTTCGTCGTGTCGATGGCTGAGTCAAATGTTTATTTGCCCAATAAGTGGCCACTGTTATGGCGCTCTCGTCGGCGTTCATGAGCGCCTCCCTTGTGCAGGTGGTAGGGCATTTTGGACAGTCAGTAAGGTGGTCAAGGTTTTGACTGGCCATCGTGGTGAAAGGATTAGCCAATTCGCTTTTAATAACTCGCGAATTGCCCAGGGTGCGCCGGACGTAGGGAATCGTTGTGTACGTCACTCGGGGAGGCTCCTTTCATGCACCTCCCTATTCCATGGGACTTAAAGATAACAGGTGAAATTTGGGTGTTGTGAACCTTAATCAAGCACTCTACTGCTACATGAGTTCTCCTAATGACGCAGTTATATAGAAAAGTTAAATTCAGGTCAAAGTTATAGTGTTCCAGGCTACATCGAGGTTCAGCTACATGGAGGAACTTTGAAAGTCAAAACGTTGCGTGACTAGTAACTTAAAGTTCTAAGCCATCATTGGTCTACATCTAGACTAGTGTAGAGTGCGGGCTAGGAGTAGGTGTTGTGGGTTCGATTTAAGTATCTTAGTCAAGGTACAGTGGGCCAACGAGTTAGCTATGCAGGGCAAAAACTTCTATGTCATAGAAAAGACTTACTACACCAGCTATGGATAAGTGATACATATCTAAATAGTGGGTACATTACACTTATTAAATATGTAATTCACACACGCATATCTATTGCAGTCAGTTCAAAAAACTATAACCATTAAAACCACTTTGTCAAGGCACATAAATGGATGAGTGACGAAGTTTAAGCCCCAATGCCAAGGTACAAAATTTCTTTAGTTATCAAGGTACAAAAATGGATCGGGTTCAAAGAGAAGCTACTAGATTAAGGTACAAAAATGGAAAGGTGATCAAGGATAAAAAACATCCCAAAGGATGTGTGATATTTTGTACCTAAAGGTACAAAATATGGATAGAGGAAATCAGTTGGTAACGAAGAGTTAGCAATATCCTCAAGCTACAAAGATGGATCAGAGACTAAGGTGATGAAAATGATCGTATTTATTTTTAAATCAGTTCCTGTTACACTTGGTTATATTTTAAAAGTACAACAAATTATTCACAGCATGAGTCTAATCGTGAAAAAGCAGGTTCCTATCGCCATTAAAATAGGTTCAGCAACTTTTAAAACAAGGTTAAAAAAACATGAGTGACCAAAACTACCAAGGCTGCAGTTACCAAGCAGCTTTACCGAGCCAGAAAAGGGACCTAGAGAAGGTGACCAAATTTAAGTAACTTAGTAAATGGCATGGTACACAAATATATATAGGCGAGTATGGTTAAGAAATGCAATTTTGGATTGGTGACCAAGGTTAAAAAAAATTCTTTAGGTACAAAATATGGGTAGAGAAAATGAGTTGGTAACCAAGAGTTAGCAATATCCTCAAGCTAGAAACATGGATCGCTAACCAAGGTGATCTAATCGTATTTATTTTTAAATCAGTTGCTGTTTGGTTTTATTTTAAAAGCACAACAAAGTATCCGCAGCATGAAAGTGTAGTATCTGAAACGACCGGAACTCAGGGCACGGTACAGTCTAATCGTGGAAAAGCAGGTACCTATCGCCACTAAAATAGACGCGTTTCCGTTGTGACGCGGCGCAAGGTGCTGGCGGTGAGCGGGGAATTTTTTGCTAAAAATGTAAATACTCTTCAAGATTGACACATTTTTTGTTATTTGTACCTGCTTTTTCGAAGGATTATGGCTTAAAAACCTGTGGGTAGCCGACTAAAATCATATAATAAAAGCTGAAATATTTCCAGTGTGTGCTTCCATCACAAGTGAAGTGTAGTGTATATGTTCCTTAAGAACATACTGAGTATTAGGTATACTCCTTTATAATGTAAGTATCGTTTTATGCTTAGTTAGTAGTTTACACCAATGCGCATTGTATTAAGTAGTTTTAAGTATTATTGAATAAAATACATTAGTTCGAGAGGGTTGTCTCATTAAATCAACCTTTAGGACCCCCAACATTACACAAGTAAAATCAATGATAAAAGAAGTAAATTCCATAAATTTAAATCGCGGTGCCTTCACTCACTCCTCTACGGGTTCTCACTTTATTATGAAGCATTTTTATCATAGACTACGTACTTAGAGTCACTTGTTTCAGGGTCTGGCTAGTAAAAGATATAATCTAGTAAGTTGTTAGCAGGCGGTGGTTTTACGTCTTCGAGTCGCGGAGTCATTTGTTCAATAAAAAAAGTGTGTTACTGGCTTGATATCAAATAGCGAATTTCAAAAATAAACTCCCAACGCCATCACATAACGTGATTCTAAATAGTCAATTTTATAATATTTTTTCGAGACATCACACGATCACGAACACGATCCATCTGATGGTAAGTGATGATACGGTCTATGGTGAAATACGATTATCTATAAGATACCTATTTACTATTGGCTTAAAGAGACCCAGATTGTACTCATGTGGAAACATCAATCGGGTAAGGCGTTCTAATCTTTGGCAGCTCGCATTTAAGGAATATTGAACCAATACGCTTTGTGCGTATTTATGGAATATCTACTGTGATGCCTGAGTGCCGTTTTTCTGGTAGTCCGATGATAAAGGTAGTACAGTCTGGTAGTACAGTTCCTCGGCATTATGCATATCAGTCATAGAAGCTAGTTCTCTACAATCTTCTATTACTAGACACTATTTGCCGCTACATCTGATCCCTTATACCACAGCAACGACTCCACCCAGCGGTCGCAAGGTGTGGCATGCATACACTGTTACTAATGGATTGCTTTTTGTGCTATTTATCATTGTTATACTGCTGATCGCGATGACGTCATTCAAGAAAGCAAACATCATAGCTGCTAAGTTGATTGTTGTTTTTTTTAATAGTTTTGACTGTGATTTGATTGACTGAAAAAAATATTCATAAAATTATTTTAATAGGGTGGTACTAACTTAATAATATAACAAACTAGATCATGTGTGAGCTTTTATAATAAAGAAATAGATAGTTTAATTTTATTTCAAACTTTTTGATAAAATGACGTATGGGTTAGGGAATTTGAGACAAGACCAAGGTGTGACGTACATAGAAACTAATGAATTGCTTTTTGTGCTATGCTACTCTTAAAAGTTGTGGAATTGTACCTTCCATCATCAGCTCAGGAATATGAGATGCTGACTGGTCGATAAAAATATCTAAATTACTTCAAACAATATACAAAAAGCACGATAAGAACCTATTAAATTTGAGGGTTGCCCTCAATTTCTTTGGGATTCCATCATCTGAGCCTGTCTAGTACACTCTATCAAAAAAAGAACTGAAAAGATAAAAACAAGTATAGCTGATTATCTACATTAAATTCATTAACAACAAACTAAATTCTTTATGATGTTGCAGGCGGTGACAAACGAAGTTATATAGTACCTAGTAACAAAGTATTGTTTGTCCCCGCCTGCAACATCATAAAGAATTTAGTTTGACATATTTCATTTGTTGTTAATGAATTTAATGTAGATAATCAGCTATACTTGTTTTTATCTTTTCAGTTCTTTTTTTTAAGCAGTCGGGATTTTTGTTTTTTTAATTATTTTTTATTTCACTCTTTTTAGTTCTTTTAACCGACATGTTTTTTTATATCTATTAATTTGTAGAAATCAAATCTCTTTGAGATCAATGAGCCTTAATCGTGAGTTAAACTATCAAATGCAAAAACAATTATTCAAATTCGACCGGCAGTTTCTAAGATTAGCGTGAGCGAACATACAAACTAACTTCCACCCGCTTCGGGCGCGAGCGTGCCGATATATAAATTGGTAAATTGTGTTTAATAAGTAATATAAATGTGATAAGAAGTATATATTTTTGAAATGGTCTTTTCATGGCCTTTTATGTGATACCCAAATTACTATGATAAAAAGAAAATCCATACCTCCCCCCCCTTTTTTTTTCATTTGCCGGCGCCATTTTGAAAATTTATATAGCCTATGTCACTATCACTGTTTCGACGAATTCAACGACACCTCATTTGTCAAAATCCGTCTAGCCGTTTGGGCTGTAGGGCGTGCCAAAGAAATAGACATACATACATACATACATACATACATACATACATACGCTCGAAAAACATAACCCTCCTTCTGACGCAGTCGGGTAATAAAAAAAATAATTTGGCAAACATAAAAAAAATATATAGCTACGCGTCGAATATAAATACTCCTCCATTTTAAAAGGCGGTAAATAAAAATATTGGACCACGAAATTACGAGATAACTGACTTAAAAGAAATACAATATCAATTACAATATTACTTGTCAATTCTGACACTTCTGAGAAATTGATCTGGCGCGAGAATTAGAGCGGAAAATTATATGATAAGATTTTTTGTGTACATACTAACATAAATTGTCTGACTAATATATTATTAGACAACATAACATAACGCCTATATTACCCCTGAAGGGTGTGGCAGAGGTGTACAACACCCACATTTTACCTGCTAAGTTTAGGTCTCATTGGATAGGGGGTAAGTCTATCGCCATTCACCGGGCACAATTCCAACTCCTATTTATTTATTCTGCCATTTATTTATTTATTTATTCATTTCATCTTACAAGTTAACCAGTTGTTGCATCCAAAACGCTCACAAGATAAATTTTAAAACAATTCACTTATATTTTTCAACATTGTATTCTAATTTTTCTTGACATTGAGCTTTCTAGCAGTAACGGTTTCGACGCTATGCCTCTAACAGACGGACAGAGCGAAACTATAAGGGTTCCTTGTTGGTACAAAAGAACCCTAAAAAAACCCTCACAGAAGAAAATGTTTCAAAATTCCATAAAGTCTCCAGTAAAAAACAGAAGCCATTCCAAGCCATTCATTACAACGGGAAAGCAAATTAACAAATGAAGTATTAAGGCGCCGTAAACGTGATTTACGTTATAAGGGGATGCTCGGGCTAATCGTGGTCTTTGCTCGAAACATAAGCACTGTTGTGAACATAGCATCACGCCTATTATTACGTAGAAAGGTGTGGCAGAGGTTTAATAGTCGTCCAGAATTTTTCGAATTTGTGGCGTCAAAATCGATATCTTCTATTCCAGTACAAATGTGCTTGAGAAAATTATGTGCAATGCATTTTTGGCGAAATGTACGTGATGATAATTTTGTTTAAAATGTCGTAATGTTTGTCTTTTTTTTGTAAATATGATTGCTTTAATTTGTATTGTTCCCTTTCAGTTCGTTTTTAATTTATCTTTTATTGTGCTGTACTGTTTGTTGTTTTTAATTTTGCTATAATATATGTATATATGCGGCTTCTTGTAATTGGCCTTAATAATGTTATTAATGTTTTTCTAGTTTTACGCTGGCTGTAAGTTTTCCTATGAAATTTTTATTAAAACTGACGTGAGTTTGTAACATTATTAAAATTATGAAAATACGGGTGTTACTCACGTAATGTTGGTCTAATTAGTCGACCGCGGTTTCGCCTATATGTCTAGGCATTATCAAGAGAGTGCGATACGTCGCGCCTGAGTCGCAGCCAGTCTTGCACTGTGGGCAGCGACTCTCTTGATAATGCCTAGACATATAGGCGAAACCGCGGTCGACTAAATAGACCAACATTACGTGAGTAACACCCGTATTTTCATAATTTTAATAATTTTCCTATGAAATAAAAATAAAATATAATAAAATAATTCATACTTTTGTAAATAACTTTAAATGCTATCAAAGTACGGACATTCCCAAATTAGCATATTATATAGACACGAATCTAAAAATGATTTAAACAATTAATTAAATATAAGATATTGTTTAATACATTCATATCCTGAATCCTAGCGCCGAATACGGATCTGTTATGTACAGTCGGGCGCATTAAGATCTTAAAGTTCTACAAGGACACAAAATGTATGTAAGAGTGTTCCAGGGAACAGCAAAACCTTAGGCTGACACCATATTAGGCGTACGATCCTCGGGCGTGTGTCTTCTTCTTCTTCGTCGTGTCGATGGCTGAGTCAAATTTTATTTTGACTTGCCATCGTGGTGAAAGGATTAGCCAATTCGCTTAGAACTTGCATATTGCCCAGGGTGCGACGCTGAGTCAAATTTTATTTTGACTTGCCATCGTGGTGAAAGGATTAGCCAATTCGCTTTTAAGAACTTGCGAATTGCCCAGGGTGCGCCGGACGTAGGGAACGTTTCGCTGCCGTGTGGCGTTCACGGGACGGGCACGTGACGCGGACGCGACGTTTGGTTTAGCGTTGAAACCCTTTCTGCGGGGTTAGAGGGCAGAGTGGTAAGAATACTCCGCCCTCTAACTTCTAAATATAAAACAGTAGATATAAAAATATTTTACCCTTGAGTCTACATTTTTGAAACAGGAAAAGTTATACAATATTTTAATCAAATCGATCCTAATGTAACACTGCGACAACGTGTAATCTGGTATGTTCAGTAATTTAAACGATGCATCTAGATATTCTTTAGTCGTTTTACATTTTGTAAACGCCCGTACTGAAGCTCCAATCAGGGCAGACAACTCATCACACACGACTTCATTAGGTGGTATATTCTTTTTCGACCACTCCTCAAGCCATTTCGCAATATTATAGATAGTTTGACTTCCAGATACCATTTGCAATATTGGTACGCTACTTTTATTGTTAAAAGTTTGAATCATACATACATATAACAATAGATGCTTTGTAGTTATAATATTAGATCGTGGTCCAAATTCTTTCAAAATGCTCCCAGCTGCATCCAGACTCATGATAATTCTGTTTTTTTTTAAATAATAATCATTATAATAAGACTCTTGAGCTGTAAGCCAATAATATATTCTAAAATGGGGATGCAATGAGATGTATTTTATCAAATCTTTGTAAGGTGGTGTCTGCGCCATAATTCATAATCCGATTATTGGATTAGAGTCATAAAAGGAATATTCTTTACTTTCGTACTTTATTTGGCGTAGGGTTCCTAGTTTTGGCAAATGAGTAGGTTCAACGTCATGTTCTTCCATCAAAGAATCTGCAAGAGAATGATGTACAGATACGGCAGAGGGTAACACCCAAATACTCCGAAATATTTAATTCCGAATTTTGATGTTCCGATTTTCAAATGTCCGAATTTCATAACACCTAAGAATCATAATGTCTATTATTAAAAATCACGAATTTTATTTTACCGAAAGTCGATATTGCGATTTGTTAGTTTTCCGATTTTCATACGTTCGAAGAATCAAATTCTCGGAAGGTTCTCGGTCCGAAAAACTACATTCCGATTTTCAATACTTCGAATAAACTAAACCGTCAACATGTTGTGCCAAAAAATTTTGTAACAGAAACGAATCGCTGCAAAACCGACTTCACGCAGTCTTGTCTGCCCTACCCTAGAGTGTAATTTAAGCCCGCGTAGGCGCGGAGGGGTGGGGCGGCCCGCGAGCCGAGGAGCAGGTGGTTTGACGCCATTTTGTTTTGTCACTACATGAGTATTGTCAAATGTCAACTTCAGTCATTGTTTGTGAATCAACTTTTATTCATTTAAGCATCATTTAATTTTATCAAAAATTCATTATTCAAATTAGTAGGTTAGGTTAGGTTAGAACTGCGACCATAACACAGCACGAGCCGAGCGAGCGAAGCGAGCGTGCCGCGGCAGCGGTCGGCGAGTGCTAGAATCTATCTGTGTGATACTCTGACCCCTTTCTGAATCGTTTTTATTTCGTAATTGCATTAATCTGTATTTTAAATAATCGGTATTCGTATTTTTGATGTTTCGAATTATCATTAAGTCGGACTTTTTATTATTCGATCTATTGAAATTCGGTATTTCACTAATAGTAATTATAAACGTTAGGAATATTAAAATGTAGTATTTATAAAAATAGGAGTAATGATAAGTCGGAGTTCTTATATTCGGAATTTTGAACCATTCGGAATTATGAATATCGGTATTTTGAAATTCGTGATGGTGACTTTCGGAATAAAGTTTTTCGTATTTATGTAGTGTACCCACGGCAGAGGTGTGTTTTAATTGTTCCCTAAGATGTTTACGTTTTAGAGGAGATGTTTTGATTTTTCTTGGTCGCTTATGCGAATATGACGTATTGTTATGTGTTATTGTGCATCTACAGGTTACAATTTTGTCTGTAGGAAAAAGTATACGTATTTCTATATTGGCATTACATTCTTTACAGCTACCACAACACTTTATAGATTCATTTGGTTTTATTCCAACTGTTTCAAAGCGCCAAGTGCATGGTTTCCTTGTAATTGTAACCTTCCACAATTCTTCCCGTAATAATTCAGCGCATGTATGTTTCGGTAAACACCATTTTTACGATATTTATTCGATGATTTTTAGGGTCATTTCGTTTTACATATTATGTAACAATAGGTTGAATTTTTTGCCAAGCATAGATATCTAAATGAAAAGTAATATACTCGTGGTTTGATTCTGTCGACGACGTAGAAGAAGAACTATTTACCCTACTCCTGGCGATCTCTTCAATATCTTCAGATTGAGATGTCGTAGGAGAACCCCCATAAAAATAGTCATAATTTTGTTTTAGTGATATATACAATTTTTTTGGGGTCATACGTAAATCTAGTTCCTCACTGATCTGCCTAAAAATTTGGTCACCACTTGGATAAATTCTTGTACTTTAGAGACACTGATTTTTGTTGTTTTAGAGGAATCGCGGGTTTTCTTCCTCTTTTCATGATTGTGTAACAAACAGTCTAAATAAGTTACTATGATAACTAAAAGTGCTATTAAACACTACCACGACACATAAGGTAAACTTCTTATATTGCACACGTTTTCTGTCTCTGATACAATGCAACTAAGTTTTTGTCAGATATTTAATAATACGAGGTAAATAAAAAAATTAAAAGATGGTGCACATGAGTTTCTCACCAGCTCTTCTCATAATGCAATACCCACCGGAGCTGGTACTTAGATTGATTTTAATTCGATTCTAAACAGTTTGATTAAAATTAATCTGAGCCCCGGTTATTCAAATCATTGTAATTAGTATAATTTAGTATTATTTATTATTTACTTTTATATCATTTTTTGTAATGCTTTGACGTGTTCAAGCGCCTCCTGGGGCCTATGAAAATAAATGATTTGAATTTGAATTTGAATTTGAGGGTAATACGAAAAAAAAAGTTTGATATATTTATTGTAAGAATTGCGCGTTTAATTGTTAAATGAACTGTTATAAAATTATTTTAAATTCAAGATGTGAAGATGTGATGTGAAGTCTTTTTGTAGATTAAATTTCATAAAATGTTTCTAAAACAAATTAAATAAGGCCCAAACGATTTAAACGCCTATACAAATTATAAGAGCATTAAATAATACATGTTAATTGTACCCGTTGTGTAATAGTTAAAATGTTATCAACTCACGTCACATTCAATAATATTATGTTAATTGTCTTTGATACTTTTTCTTCAGACGATTTTAAACGTGTTTTTTATTGAAATTGCAGTTTTTATAAGTATAAAAATGATTCAAATGTAGTTGTACTAAATCGTATTAAAATTTGGAGTAGTTAGTTTAAGATCACGCCATGTTTTTTCTTTAATTTAATAAAGGTCCCGCCGCCGTCCCGCCATTATGGCATCAAAATTGCAGACCACTTTCTTTGTAGGATATTTAGTAATTTTATGGGTGTAGAATTTTACTTTGAAAGTATGAAATAGTAGGGAAAGTGTATTAAATCCTTATCGCATGATATTAACAAAAGCTGCCGGGGTCCCGCCATCTTGACGTTCACGACGCAAGCGTCGCGTACACGCCGCGCGTTCGCTGCACACACGCCCCACGATCTCGCACGCTTAATGTCTCCATTTCACCATCTACCAGACAAACGGCACACTGGCATCGTTTCATCTCTCTTCTCTTCCTTCCTTTGAATATCTCTTATATTAGTACGAATCAAAATAACAGCAAAAATACCACATAGTGTCAAAAGTTGTTACATCAGTTACAACTATCTCCGGAAAAGTAACAAAACTTTCAGATTGAAAAGTTCAAATCCTGTCTAACCTTGTTTCACCTGTTTGCCGGCTGCAGAACTTGGACAGATACACGCATCTAGCTATATATTTCCAGTATAAGCTGGCGTCGCATTGCATGGGCATCCTATTCGATGCAAGACCTTCTATACTGGAAATGTGTAGGTCCGTAGCCGTGGGTACAACAACAAAAATCTATTTCCAGTCTACAGTTCTTTGGATAAACTTACAGCGACGCGAGACGGTTTGAATCGTTAGTTAAACTTTAGCTATACCCATAAAGTAGAAACAAAAATAGAGGTGCGGTAACTAGATTTAGACCTATAAAACAACGCGTGACATTTTGCGGGAGTTAGGGGGTGTTGAAATCCCACCCACTTCTGTTTTCCATCTACCTGTCTTTACCAAATATTGTATAACAATACTTCTTCTTTTTCTTCTTCTTCGTCGTGTCGATGGCTGAGTCAAATTTTATTTTGACTTGCCATCTCGTGGTGAAAGGATTAGCCATTTCGCTTTGATAAACTCGCGAATTGCCCAGGGAGCGCCGGACGTAGGGAATCGTTGTGTACGTCACTCGGGGAGGCTCCTTTCATGCACCAAAAAGCAATACTTAGTAGTGATGTGACTATAGCAAAGTAGATGTCACTAGGACGTGTTAAATTACTACTGGGTGCTTAGCGTCCATGCGCGAGCGATACATGGCACCCTGGTCATATCACGTTGACGGAACACACTAGGTTTTAGTCCATGCAACTCGGACATAACCAGCGACTCTGCCCGGGTCGATGGTAAGCGTCAGGCATTTCGCAGTTAAAAAAAAAAAAAAGATGTTAAAATACTAATACTCATGAAAGAAATGTGTTGCCGTCCATAGCATCAGCATGTCTATCCGTGTAGTTTTTACAAGATAAGTGACAATACTTCATTCCTTTTTCGGTTTTAGCGCGACTTTCCCAAAAAGTTAACGCTTTGGAGCTGTGCACAGGACGAACGCCGTCATGACACTGACGAGAGGTGATGACGTCAGGACCTAGTTGAGAATCACAGTACACATTTTCTTGAGCCATCTCCCCTCTGTCTTTGTTAGATGGTTTTACCTAAAGATTCAACCTGTCAAATTCAACCTGTCAAATTCAACCTGTCAAATTCAAACCACTGTCAGTCCATAGATGGGTTACTATTATACACAATATATTCCTATTAATTAATAATAATACGAGTATGAAAGATTAAAAAAAATAACGAAGGTCGACAGATTTATGAAGAAAGGACATTATTTTCTTAAAAAAATTTAAAACTCTGTCTGCTTTTTTTCAGAAAAATAAATTTATATCTATATTAATTTTAAAAACTGAAGAATACGTTTGTTTGTTTCTTTGGTTTACTACTCTAATCAAACAATCAAAAACATGTAAACCATCTACTGTACCATATTCTTGCCAATAAATGAATCTGTATCTGAATCTAAAGGGCAGGCAGAAGTAGAAGAACAGAACTAACAATTTCCTGGATAAAATCACTACCAATATAATCTAGGTAACTTTACGAGCCTTCTTTTTTATCATGGCAGAGTGTCCTTCACACCATATCAGATACTTAATATCGATCTCTGATAAATTAATTACTCGACTGTACTCGCTCAAGGTAAATATACAGGGTGGTATCGTAAAGTGTGTCCTGGCGATTATTATTATTCCGATTATATATAAAAATAGCCTTAATTTTACTAAAACTTAGGACTAATTTACGTATTAACATATGAGAGTGTTAAAATCAAAATTTTGAATATTTTTAGACTTATTTCAAAACAGTTTTAAATGCAACTTTACTCATTAGGTAATATACTTTTGATATCAGTCAAAACTGTTTTGATTTTTATAATAGTTACGGTATGATAACCGAAAATATACCCTTCTTCATAAGCCGTAACCCTCATGTCTAGCATCGTAGACAGAGGAGTTGAATGTGGTACGTATTTAGTCAGACCTACGCATTGGATTTCGACCCCTCGCTATTTTCCTTTCCAATTTGTCTGTGCCCGATAGTTTTCAAGGTTGTCTCCGTCTTTCCTAGCAATGTGCTCGAAGTACTCCAAGGTACTCTTGGGCAGATGGTTGAAAACCTCTTTTTATACTAAGAAACAGTTAAAAAATATATGGGACCGGCAGGATTTGAACTTGCGACCTTCTGCACACCGGGCAGTCGCTTTATCAACCAGCTACGGTAGCCTCTTGGTTCAAATCCTGACGGTCCTATATCTTTTCAACTGTTTCTTAGTATAATTTGCTAACATTGATCATTTGTAGATCAATGTTTGCTAATAATAAATAAGAAACCCCTTTTTAATTCTGGAGATAGTTAGTTAATCATGAACACGTGAAACTGGTCCTTAAAAGAGCTTAATATCGTGTGGTATCGGATATTTAATATCGATCCCTGATAAATTAATTAGCAGACTGTACTCGCTCAAGGTAAATATATACATTCACTGTCATCGCGGCCGTCCGTGGGATGCATGATAATGTCGGCGGCGGCGGCGTGACAATTGTTTATCTTTTGCAAATATTAATGTTAGATTGGAGCTACTGTTTAGAGTGGGTTAGTTATAGTTATAAAGTAACAGTTAAATTGCTTTTAGTGGCAGTTTTTTGAAGGGTACTCCGTTATCCGTTTATCTATAATAAATACTTTTATTTTAGATGCCTTTTTTTGTTTTTATTATATTATGACTTTAATTTTCATAATTTTCTACATAAAATCCATTCTGTAAAATCTTTGATGCATCTCTTTTTATGTATTGCAAGTATAAACCATAATATAAACTTCAATTGCATATATAATTGTTTTAACAAAATATTTACAGAGTTTTATATAATAAGGTAAAAATGAAATATCCCTAGGTAGGTAGTACGAGTTATTATAGTACCCATGGTACAAGTTCTGATAGTTTGGGACTAGATGACCGCTCTTCCCCGAATTTCATTGTAGACTATTTATGGATGTCAAAGCTTAGGGTGCGTTTTACATTTAAAATAATGTAATTATTAATTTTGAATATGAGTTTACTTATTTATGTAATGCTGTATTATTATATAGGTGTAGGTTGTTTGTTTCTTATTTATGTGATTTAATTTAGTAGTTAAAGTTATAACATGTAATTTTTTTTTTCTGTGGTCACACTGTCCTTACTCACTCACTGGGCGCATCAGAATGATCAGCGCTGCGGTGCTTTTAGCGCTGCAGTATTGTGCTGAGATGCGTACCATTTCCGGCATTTTAAATAATATTTTTTTTTTTAGTTTAGACGCTTTGCAATTATGCCAGAATAAATGATTTTTTTCTTTCTTTTCTTTTCTTTCTTTCTTTTCTAGTGTGTATTAAGTTAGATATTTATTTATTTTATTTTTATTTATAATCTGTCCATCTGTCTATCCCTCCATACGTTAATCGGTGAACTGCAGATATCTGAACCGTAATAGATAAATAGTTGAAAATATCACGGCACTATAATCTCCGTTAAAATAATTTTATTCACAATACACAAGCCTACTGTAGATCTAACATAAATACAGATTTTACTGCCTCTTTGAATACGCGAGTCATTCAATACAAATAAATAAAATTGAAGTGTCTGTTTTTAATGTCAAAAGAACAACTATTATTGATGTACCCTACCATGCAGACGAAACCGCGGGCGAAAGTTAATTTGTTTGTTTGATAGCACTAATCTTGAGAAATACAACTTAGATTTTAATAATTCTTTTTGTGTTTGATAGTCTAACTTTCAATAAAGGTCTTTATATATTTAACTTTACGCTAAACTCCACGGGAGTGGAGCAGAAAGGTTGTACGCGAGCCTAAGCGCGAGAGCAGCTACAACCAACGAATACCACACAGACGAAGTTGCGGCCTAGTAGCTAGCTAGCATTACATCACACCTATCAAACACGTTTGCCTGTTAATTTGACATTTTGAGAATATATAATTATTCAAATTATGAAATACGGGTGTTACTCACGTAATGTTGTCTATTTAGTCGACCGCGGTTTCACCTATACTTCTAGACATTATCAAGAGAGTGCGATACGTCGCGCCTGAGTCGTAGCCAGTCTTGTACCTACTGAGTCTTGAGTGCCTAATGCCTAGACAGGCGAAACCGCGGTCGACTAAATAGACTAACATTACGTGAGTAACACCCGTATTTCATAATTTGAATAATGTTACAAACTCACGTCAGTTTTAATAAAAATAGAATTTATAATCCTTCTGGGCTTTGATAACGTGTCTTAATATTAAACTCATAACGGTATTTCAATTACTTAACTTCATATTTGACTTTGCGTCTTTAGGAGTTCACTAACAATATATACGAAAACTGAACAAAAACCTTCTTCAAATCGAAACCGAATTCATAACATGCAAAGCCAAAGAGACGTTAATACCCACATTACTATTGAATAATATCAAATTGTGAGAACGCACAGGGAAGTAATAAATAATAAAGGTATGTAAGCCCTGGGAAATTCTTCAGCTGTGCTCTACACATGAAAATTATTGTTACACTAGCTGACCCGCACTACTTTGTCTGCGTCACATAAGTATTATTATTATTGTTGGGATGAGGCTTTGGGGGTTCACGTCGATCTCCGTGGGTCTATTGTGGTTGTAGCCTAATTATAGACTCTCCTTTAGGCCAATGGCCTCCATAAATTGGAGCAGTCGGCCGATCGGGAGTGACTTGACATCATCCAGATCCAAGATTTGGCGTCCCCCCGTCACATAAGTAACAGAGGGTTTTTGATTAATGCTCTGATCCTTTAAGCCATATATATATTTTATAGCCTTTTTTGATAATTAGGCTCCAAGATTGAAATTATTTTTTAATTTGAGCCTGTACTTCCTGCGATTAAACCAAACAAACAAACTCTTAAATAGTGTAGCTATTTATTGTGAAACATTCCTAATACGCTTGTCGATAATCTTTAGTATATTTCGGATTTAGGAAATAGATTCATGGTGCTGTTTTATGTTTTGTTTTGACTTCTTAACCGAATTCAAAAAAAGGAGGAGGTTCTCAATGGTTTTTTTTTTTATGTTGGTTTCCGATTATTTGGAGTCGCCTGGACCGATAAGATTTTTATTTATGTTGTCTGAAAGAAGAATAATTATCCCCCTTTTATGAACCGTAAGGAGTTGTACCTTCCAGCATCAGCGCAGCAATGTGAGATGCTGACTGTTAGATGCAAATATCTTAATTAACATAACATCATAGCATCAGGCCTGTATTACACAGAATGGTGTGGCAGAACTGTACAATACCCACACTTCACTTGTGTTACGTCCCATGGGATAGGGAGTGAGCCTATCTCCATCCACCGGGTACAATTCCAACTCTGTGCTGCAATTGTGAATTTCCTGACGGAAAGTCAACAAACAACATTTTGCCCGACCCGGGAATCGAACCCAAGATCTTGCGGTGAGGCATACGCCAACCACTAGACCATCGAGGCAGTAATTAATAACGAAAATTTTTATGTATCTTCTTCTTCTTCTTCTTCTTCGTCGTGTCGATGGCTGAGTCAAATTTAATTGGCCCAATAAGTGGTCACTGTTATGGCGCTCTCATCGACGTTCATGAGCGCCTTGGTCAAGGTTTTGACTTGCCATCGTGGTGAAAGGATTAGCCAATTCGCTTTGAAGAATTCGCGAATTTGAAGGGTGCGCCGAACGTAGGGAGTCGTTGTGTACGTCACTCGGGGAGGCTCTTTTTATGCACCCCGTTTTTATGTTTTTATGTATAAAACATGCATATTATAGTACTACATAGTACCCGGAGCAAAGCCAGGGCGAGTCGCTAGTGCCCGTAAGCATGCATTTAACTAAAGACAACTATAAAGTTCATTATTGCCACTGCGCGAGCAGAGCTGCACGTTTCAGATAAAATGTCCGTCAAAGCTTGTGTTGTGATTCTTTTTTATTTGGTAGTAAATTAGGCTATTTTTATTGATTCTAAAATGGCAACATGCCGAAATGGACTTCCGATTCTTGCTTACTATATCCGTTACAGAATTGCATTAGAAAACTATGTTTAGTTGTAATGAAAATACTTTTGTAATCATTTGTTTAATTAATTTATTATGTTGTATTTCTATTTATTTAAAGTGTAAAAAGTAAAAAGTAATTAAAACAGTGCTAAGTTGATATTCGAGTTGTGGAGTCAACATGGCGGCAATATTGCAGAATAAAAGGGACAGTTTAATTATGAATTCGTAACCACACGGTCGCAATAAAGATAATAGTGCTCAATTGCAGTTTTATTCCAAGCGTATAGCGTGAAGAACTACATAATCTTTACAGAAATGTATGGGTTTTGACACGGCCCGGGGAAAATTTCCAATGTAATTTGACAGTCCAATTGTTGCAAAAGTATTCCCGTCAATTGTCTGCACGTGTAGTGCAGTGGTTTAAGCGGTCGCCTCGCCGCTCTCCAATGCACTGGTGTAGTGGGTTCGATCCCCACATGGGACAAATCTTTGTGTGATTTACAAAGATTTGTTCTGAGACTGGGTGTGCGTGTGTGAGTGAATGTGTGTATTTAGCCTTGTCATTGGGACCATAGGATAGTGTAAGCGTCTAGCGTTCTATCTTAAAAAAAAAACCAAAAATGAAAGAAGAAGATTTATCCCCATTCTATGAACCGTAAGGAGTTGTACCTTCCAGCATCAGCGCAGCAACGTGAGATGCTGACTGTTAGATGCAAATATCTAAATTAACATAACATCATAGCATCAGGCCTGTATTACACAAAATGGTGTGGCAGAACTGTACAATACCCACACTTCACTTGTGTTACGTACCATGGGATACGGAGTGAGCCTATCTCCATCCACCGGGTACAATTCCAACTCCGTGCTGCAATTGTGAATTTCCTGACGGAAAGTCAACAAACAACATTTTGCCCGACCCGGGAATCGAACCCAAGATCTTGCGGTGAGGCATACGCCAACCACTAGACCATCGAGGCAGTAATTAATAACGAAAGTTTTTATGTATCTTCTTCTTCTTCTTCTTCGTCGTTTCGATGGCTGAGTCAAATTTAATTGGCCCATTATGTGGTCACTGTTATGGCGCTCTCATCGACGTTCATGAGCGCCTTGAGGTTTTGACTTGCCATCGTGGTGAAAGGATTAGCCAATTCGCTTTGAAGAATTCGCGAATTTTAAGGGTGCGCCGAACGTAGGGAGTCGTTGTGTACGTCACTCGGGGAGGCTCTTTTTATGCACCCAGTTTTTATGTTTTTATGTATAAAACATGCATATTATAGTACTACATAGTATCCGGAGCAAAGCCAGGGCGAGTCGCTAGTGCCCGTAAGCATGCATTTAATTAGAGACAACTATAAAGTTCATTATTGCCACTGCGCGAGCAGAGCTGCACGTTTCAGATAAAATGTCCGTCAAAGCTTAGAAATGTTGTGATTGTTTTTAATTTGGTAGTAAATTAGGCTATTTTTATTGATTCTAAAATGGCAACATGCCGAAATGGACTTCTGATTCTTGCTTACTATATCCGTTACAGAATTGCATTAGAAAACTATGTTTAGTTGTAATGAAAATACTTTTTAAATCATTTGTTTAATTAATTTATTATGTTGTATTTCTATTTATTTAAAGTGTAAAAAGTAAAAAGTAATTAAAACAGTGCTAAGTTGATATTCGAGTTGTGGAGTCAACATGGCGGCAATATTGCAGAATAAAAGGGACAGTTTAATTGTGAATTCGTAACCGTGTGGTCGCAATAAAGATAATAGTGCTCAATTGCAGTTTTATTCCACGCGTATAGCGTGAAGAACTACATAATCTTTACAGAAATGTATGGGTTTTGACACGGCCCGGGGAAAAATTCCAATGTAAATTGACAGTCCAATTGTTGCAGAAGTATAACCGTCAATTGTCTGCACGTGTAGTGTAGTGGTTTAAGCGGTCGCCTTGCCGCTCTCCACTGCACTGGTGTAGTGGGTTCGATCCCCACATGGGACAAATCTTTGTGTGATTTGCAAAGATGTTGCAGTGATGTTCTGAGACTGGGTGTGCGTGTGTGAGTGAATGTGTGTATTTAGCCTTGTCATTGGGACCATAGGATAGTGTGAGCGTCTAGCATTCTATCTTAAAAAAAAAACAAAAATCCAAATCTAGACATCTATTATCTCTGGCTAGTACCATTAAAACAATGGATAGAACCCAGTACTGCTCTAATTCTAAGCGCCATTACGGATGTACGCTCTATCAAGGTGACTAGCTTGTGCGTGACTTGACAGTCCCCGTGTCCGCGGTCTCACGACTTTTGGGTACCAGTAATATTAAATATCGTTATAATACAGCAAGATTAGGTAAATATTTGTGGTATTTAATTTAAATGCTGTAAATCTAGATCAGTAATATGTTTAACAACTAGGTACCACAACCAACAAGACTACTTTGTCCCAATTTCAAAGGTTTTAGATAAACCTTATTGCCAGGATAGGATACACACATAAACGAAAGTGACAGCTGTGTGACATGAGTGATATACAATACATATTAGTATTGCGGAAACTTTAAATGGTGGTAGCTTTTGAGAATAAGCTCGAGGGCGTCCACCGTCTTACCTTTAACCTACCGCCAAATGGTAGTTTATAGTAGATCAGGCCCTAAAATTAGTAGCATATGAAGCATAACACCGTGGTCCTCAACTGCAGTGACGAATCAACAATCTGCTTTTGTGGATTGTTGATGTCCATGGGCTGTACTCCACTTACCATCAGGTGGAAGTAGAAATTAAAAAAATAACTTCGACATAAGACATACTCTTAACACCTGAAGCTATTGAAATTAGGAAGGGCTACTAATTAAAAACACAGAGTTTCAGTTTAGTACGAGATCTATTATCTCTTATTTTACTTGGAAGTGATATGAAAAGCTTCTAGCGCAATATGAAAAATAGAATGACAATTACTAAATAACCATAGAGGTAGGGCGAAGAATAAAACTAGATAAATCCTTTTTCAAATGAAGGATGTTACACAGTGTCTGTATACACAGATTAATTTTTGCAACCTTATTAAAATAAATCAACAGAAGCGACGCTTTTAAAAATGTATTTTTTATAATTATGATTTATTTATATCCATAGAATGCATTTACCACTTACCATCAGGTGGACATCACATAGGTAAGTTGGCTGCATACGTCATTTAAAGATAAAAAAAGAAATCGGTTACTAAGTGACCATTGTTATAAAAAGTTGTATTTTTGTAGAAATCGTGCAATCACAATGGAACCTTACCATCCAACGGTCGATCAGATGGCTCGCAGCAATAAGAGTTCAATGTACGTCGTGTCTGCCAAATCAATGTTTTTTTTTATTTGCCCCTTTTTTTAAATGCTGCAGTAATACCATTCTTAGAAACAACTTGTTTTGTGAGTACCTTAGACTATTAAACCAAAAGGACAAGTCACTGTCAGGCGACCCCTGCTGCCAACTGTAAAGAAGCGCCGATTTTACACGTATCATACCATACATGTGCGAAACAATTTAGTCCCTTGCTTCCACGCGAATTTTGGCAAACCTATTTGCATTTATATTTCATGCAGTTTTTATTTCTCCTCCATTAGGTGCTCTTTGATGAGTTTTGATTGAGATATTTCAAAGAAGTTTTTAACTGCCTTGTATGATAAGCAATACGCATTGTAGATTTTCTACTACACTATAAGATACTGCACTGATTTTGATGCAATCAACGGCAGTATATTTTGTATGGCTTTATAGTATTTTATATAAATATTGCATGCTGAAAAATTGCTAAATAATTATTGTATAATTCTGAAGTCGGTGCCAAGTAAAAGCTATAACAACCTTTCTACAATATCAAATTACAGTACACACAATAAAGGGAGGCGTAGTTGTGCTAGTGCGCGGTCGCCCAGTATTGGTACTTACCACAGAAATAAACTAATATTCAGTCAGAAAATAGTTGTTAGAAAGATTGATATTATATTATTATATACAGAGTTATTGTTTACTTGGCACCGACTTCAGAATTATAAAATAATTATTTAATAATTTCTATTTAACTGAATGGAAAAACGTATTATTTTCTGCGAAGTAATTTTTTTTTTTGCTTTTTAGTTTACCTACTTTTTGAAGTCGGTTTTTTTTTGTTTTTTTATTTTTTAAGGATCTTTATTGCATAAAAATAAACATCAAACGTAACAAATCCAGAATAAATTAATCCTAGAAGTTAACAAATTATAAAGTAGATTACATGACACAAAGCTAGTGCGCTTTTTTTCGAACTCTTAGACATAAGGGTCATTCTACTTTTTAGTGCAGGTTTTTGTGTCCCCCAGACAAAAAAATGTCGATCTGCCATTTTCTTAATAAAATAAAAAAAAATTGCGCAACACATGAAACTTCCGTAATATTTCTTTAACTTGTGTTAACATTTATATTTGAATATTTTGCCTATTTTAAGATAATTAAGGGTAACATAGTGGAATTTTATGGTAACATAGTTGTTTTCCATAGTATTGCAAAGTGTCCCCGACCCAATACGCGGACTAACTTAACCAAAAAAAGTATTCTTCTTACAGTGTACTCCTATGCTCCAAAAATGTATTTAGTTTATTTAATATGTTTGCGTTTTTTATGAAGGCCTCATATATTTTTAAAAGCTTTATTTTTTTTTATAATAATTACTTTAGTTTTGTCCCTAAGGAAGAAGCGAAATACGGTACTACTATGTTACTGGTATTTTCTCAAAAAATCGTTAGATGTCACTGTACCGTCACTGGTCAGCTCGATTGGGTAGGTTGGGCATTACAAGAGCGGGGTGGAGGGGAATGGCAGTAAGCCACGTGCCGCGACTCAGTCGCCGCCATGTTGTGAATCAAGACGCGTGTGTTTATTTGGTGTACACTTTGTAACCCGGCGAAAAGGTAAGTTTCAGAACTTTTACGTTATGTTTTAACTATTGATACGTGTCATTTATGTCACTGAAATGTATTCTATTGTTGGATTTGCAAATTATATGGTAATTTCGTAAATATCAGGTAGCATCATGTTATTTTACAACTGTGTTACCGGCCCAATTTGCTACTCCGCTGTGGTAACGCAGTTGTAAAAATGGTAACGCAGTTGTAAGTATACTCTGTCACTGATTCTTTCTTATCTTATTTAAGTTGATTTGTTCGTATCGACCCACAGGTTTATATTTGAACAATTTCACATTTGTTTGCTGACTTACTTTAATTACTGATGGTAAAATTAGTACTGTACTTACTTACCATGTTTTTTATTTTTTACAGAAGATCATGCCGCTAACACCAGCCGGAAAACAACGTCGGTACCGAAACAAGCGAGAATTAGACCCTGTTAAAGATGAGGAAGCAAGAAAAAAGGCTCTAGACAGGTACCACAAAACAAAACGCCTCGCCAAACATCGCTAAGCCAAAAGAAAATGGCGGGTCGCTAACAGCAAAAGAAGAGCCCGCATTCGTGCCCTGCAATCTATTACAAGAAGTACTTCGGAATTGACCCCTCAACCTGATGGACTTCGTGTGAACACTCCACCAACAATGCACCAAATATTCCTGAAAATTGTCCGATACCCGACTCTCGCAGATTGCGGACACCTTCTTTGTCTCCATCTCCATTGTCTTCGCGCTAAAATGCCACTCGAAAAAAATATTATGAACAGACGCCTAGACAATCACTATTTCTATCTCGTTTAGCTAAGGAACGATCAACACCAACGGTGACTTCATCTGCATCAGCTTCTGTTTCTGCGAAGAATCGTGGACGAAAACAGGTGAGAAGGGACAGAACTAAACTCTATAGAGAAAACGTAAATCTAAAAGAAAAGCTAGCTGAGAGAAAATACCAAAAGTATAAGAAGTGCCATAGATTAAACCGAAGTAAAGAGAATGAAGCTAAGTATACTGACAAAACAGCTAAATAGATATTACGTGCAAAAGTCATTAATATTTTTCAAACGGGATGACATCTCTAGAGCCACTGCAGGAAAAAAGGAAACAATTACATTTAAACAAGACGTTGTTGAAGTGGTTTCTGCACCGAAAAAGATTTTTAAAGGGAAACGCGAATACTACGAATTCCCTAATCCTCTGGAAGTGTTTGAACAATGACTGCAATTATTAATTAATTTTTAAGTAATCCAACCTGCATAAGTGCTGTGATTTTGGTAAAACGGATATAATAGTAGGATTAAATTATTATCTTCAACCTTTGTGGTAACTAAGAGACTGATTAGCTATTGTTACTAATGCACAACTGTGTTACCATGTCCCTATTTCTAAGTATAGGTTTTTCAATTTGAGTTGTACAATTGGCATAATAAGCTACATTACAGATATATCAGATGCAAGATAATATTTTTTAATATCAATGTTACATACGTTGTTAAGATATTTTTACATATAAAGATTTTATGTCAAATATTTGTAAACAAAAATGCACAACGGTAACATAGTTGTCATTTAATGTGATTTATAAGACTTAATTAATGATAATTTCTTATTATAGTTATGTAAGAGAAAGATTTAAGTTTCTAAAATACGTTTTGTTAATTGTTTGTTTGTAATGAGTGACTGAAGCTGCTCAATAAAAATATTTAGATTGGTAACAAAGTGGTTTGATTTTTCTACCTTGGTCTGCAAAACCTTCATTTTCAGAAAGAAATATGTACAAAATTCGCTGCTGGCAGTTAATTTCAATTGTCTGGATATAATTACGCTTAAAAACAGTTAATTTACTTCATTTATCTCTAATAATAAAAATTTTAAAACCCATTTTTAGCAGTGCAAAAACCTGCACTAAAAAGTAGAACGACCCATAAACATAACACATTACATTATGAAATATTGTGAGAACATTATACATATTTTATGCAAGCTTTAGTAAACCATTTATTTGCATACCTAAATAGATACAAAACATAAATAGCAAGTAAATACGCGCGTAATTATTAAGACAAACATTTAATAACACATTTAAAAAGTAGGTATTTAAACAAAACGATGTGAACAGTAAAATAATAGTAAAATAATTAAATAATTTGCCCAGCAGTGGGACACACTCGAAGGCTAGTAAAAAAAAATACTTTAACAAACTATTATTTTTTTTTTGACCATCAAGACTGAATTTTAAATATCCACTGCTAAACGGTTTCCAATAAATCAATCAGTTTTAATATGGAAATTTCAAAGATTTAGTACTAGGATATCCTGTATCGTGGTACAGATTCGTGACAAAATGTCTATTGAGCATGCAGGTATGCGTCCGGGCCAAGGTTGGAAGCCATTAACTAGCAGTAAAATCAAGGAATTTTGTTCTATTAATTATAAATATAGCACCCGACTGATCTACTTCTCTTGATAACTTAAACTGTTTTAAAGCAGAGCAGGCTGTGCTATTTACTGAAAAATAAATATTTATGAATCTCATAATTAAGTTATTGGATCAATGCAAGCTATACGTTTATAATAAAATTTACTTTTTAAAATTATGGTCAGATCAAGCCTCAACTATGCGGTGCGGCCAAGTGCGTGTCGGGCCTCGCGGTTCTGTGGTCAGCCCTTAAATCATAGTTATGATAGATATGACTAAATATAGGGCATATCTAATACATGTCGTACAGCTGGGCTCGGGCCTCTTCTCACGATGAGAAGGGTTCACAATGACAATTTTAGCACAACAATTTTAGATTTTGCTAAAATTTTACAATGGGTCTAAATCGCGTTATTATTAAAAAGGTAAATAAATACCTATACTCAACGTTTCGTAATGACTTGCATCATTCGTGGTCACGAGCCGACTGGTGAAGCTCAGAGTCATTTCCGTGAAGCGCGGATATTATCCACTACCCTCACTTGGTCGTCACAATTTTTATTTTTACTTAGTTCGGAACCGACGGTAGTTCGACACACACACAGTTTTAGAATTGCAATATCTGACAAGTACTATTTAGGCTTTAATTAAGCCTCCGTGTGTCAATACAGGGAATGGCCACTTAGGCACTTCTATATTTAATTTTAGACAGACGTACGTCACTAACGTTTCCAACATGACGCCAAATATGGACGTCTTGTCATGTAGGAGTCTAAACTAACTGTACAGGCTTGTTTTCAATTTATTGAGTAGTTTTACTTTACTGCCTCGATGGCCTAGTGGTTAGCGTATGCACCGCTCACCGCTAGGTCTCGTGTTCAATTTCTGGGTCGGGCTGTTATTTGTGAACTTTCCATCAGGAAATTCTCAATTCTTCTTCTTCTTCGTGTGATGGCTGAGTCAAACTTAATTTGACTAGCCATCGTGGTGAAAGGATTAGCCAATTCGCTTTGGAGAACTCGAGAATTGCCCAGGGTGCGCCGGACGTACGGAATTGTTGTGTACGTCACTCGGATAGGCTCCTTCATGGAGAACTCGCGAATTGTTCAGGGTGCGCCGGACGTAGGGAATCGTTGTGCACGTCACTCTGGGAGGCTCCTTTCAATACATTCTCAATAGTAGCACGGAGTTGGAATTGTGTCCGGTGTATGACGATACCTTATCCAAGTGGACCTAAAGATACGATGTGAAATGTTGGTGTTATACACCTCTGGCTCACTCTTCTGGGTAATATAGGCGTGATGTTATGTAATGATATATTATGTTATGTTATGTTACATTCTTTCCAGATGATAGAGCGTAATTGCTTGCCATCGATCGCGATAGTGGTAAAACGCAAATTTTCAATGATTATTGTTTCCGTTTATTTCCGAAGTTAAAAAGGTAAAATTAAAGAGAAAGAAAATAATCTAGTTCGCAATAGATTCAACTTAACGTTAACGCTAACCGAACCTTACTGACGGTTACATAAAAAAAAGTCTTTTTTTTAAAGCGACACCCGCGCTTTGAATAACTGCAGTGTCTCGGGGGTGTTCACAAACATACACTACAAGGAAATGGTATATGAACACTACTTGTCTACAATAAATAGAAATTCCCTACAGTTTAAATTTGTTTTGCCTTATTTATTTATGTGTTGTTTCTCTTAACTATGCTACACATCTATATTTATTTATGAAATATTATATTTATTACCATTATTTATATTATATTGTTATGCATTTTTAAATAAATACTATTTATTTATATACGTATTAGTACAGTATTACTATATTATATTAATTATGTGTAATTTGATTTACTTTATATTATTAAAGCTATTAAACAGTATAATATTTTTTTTTTCAATCTTTACACACCGCGTGCTCCCCTAAATTCACACTTTTAAAATTTCTTTTCATCCAATGGTTGCCTATGGAATAAATTGCCACAAGGCGATAAGGCCGCCACTTATATTACCATACCATTTTCTGTAAATATCTCTTATTATTAATTTCTATTGTTTTGTATTTGGTGTACAATAAAGAGTTTTATTATTATTATTATTACACACATAAAGCACACCCAGAATCAGAACAAACCTTTGCGGATCACACAGATTTGTCCCGTGTGATCGAACCCACAACACCAGCGCAGTTAAAAACGACGAGGTGACCGCTTTAACCACTACGCCAACCATGCACTCAGTTACTGCAGTTGTACAGTTTCTGTTCTTGTCACATGACAGTTACAGCTAGCACTATTGTTAGACTAACTTATGTTAAATAAGGTAGAACAAAGGAGGCTAGACAGACTCACTATTAACTTAGTTCTTTGTGCTACTTAGAAGTATGAATGTATGAATACTTGCTGGTCAAGAGACACATCAAAACTTCTAATGTTTTAATTTCATCTAAGTCATATTTTGTTTTTTAAGGGTCAATAAAAGTAGATTAAGAGTCTCAGTATTCATGACGTGTCTACTGTAAAAAATATTAGTACCAATGAGACTGGAACGGCCTGTTTTAACACTAGCTAAAGAATTTCTTTATTTTATAAAAATAAACATATTAACATCACGGTAAAATTCCAACTCCGTGCTACTGTGAATTTCCCCACGGAAAATTCACAAATAACACATTGCCCGACCTGGGAATCTAACCCGAGACCACGCAGAGAGAGGTGCATACACTAACCACTAGACCATCGAGGCAGTTTGGCCTAAAACGCTATTCGCACCTATCAACTATCATTCACTTACTTCTCTTTAATATATTTTATGGTTATTTTGCCTTTCTTGGCTATATAAAAATGTAATATAATTATTATTTATTATAATTTTTTCACATAATTGTCAGTATGCCAAATGATGGTATGCGAAGTAAAATTAAGACAAAAAAAAATAAACTAAATAATAGGGCATAATTTGGAATGTAATTGATGAAGCTTTCTGCGAGGGACTCATCCAAGATTTCTTTCAGATTCCAACTTCTCAGATCCAGTAATGATTAGGCAATCATGATATACCTTCCACAGTAAACGCAGTTCAACTTGTAAATAAAAATTATTACCTATTTTAATGCAAATCACATAATTATAATTGCTATGACCGCATCACGTGGGAGTAACAATGGTGTGACATCATGCGTCATGGCCAGCAAGATCTGAATTAGACAGACTGACCGTATTGTGGTTATATAAGTGAATAGCTTCCATCTGCGGCTTCGCTTGTGTGTCACGTCGATAAAAAAGTAGCCTATTTTTAAACGACTTAAAAAAAGTAGGTTATGTATTCGATCCGTATCAGCACAGTTACAATGTTAGTTATTTTCTCGGACCCTACGAATTTGATCTGAATGCGGTTTTCGGTATTTGGATCCTTGTGTTTTAAGGAAGGTTTTAATATATATTTTATAAGGATCTGATGAAGATCTTCAGAGACAGATTGAAAGATAACTGTAGATTAATAATAAGACAATGGAACTCTTTAAAAACGAACAACTATGTATATAATAGTACGCGCGTTATCATCTGAGTCGTCAGGTCATAAAAAGCAAAAAAAAAAGGAAATGTACAGCGCGCCGGACCCTAGTTATTGATAAACGGCTACCTGCGCACGTGCTAATGATGAGTCTTTTATTTTGTAAAGAAGATATGATAATAAACGTTACTTATCGATCATATTATGTCTTTTATTGTTACGCCCTTCACTAGACGGCTCCATAAGACCCATAAGTGCAAGCAAGATAGATATAGAAAAATGATTTATGGCCCTAAGAATCTGTAACTTTTGCACGCCTTACAGGCAGAATGTACATGGCTTCCTTTGAAAAATGTAATATCTTAATTGTAATACCTACATTCAATGCAATAAAATATATTTTATTCTATTCTATTCTACTATATTCTAAATCGGATAATAACGCGCGTACTATAATCATCCGCGTTTTGTGCAATCGTTTGTCTGCATTAGTATTCTTAAGTCTGTATTGTTTGATATTACAAGCTACAAAAAAATCGACTTCCAAAGCTCGAAAGCATATAAATAACGTTAAAAATAGTTTCGATGTTGGTGCTCATCCACTTTCTCATCCTTGTGAAAGCAAACAATTTTCACCGAGCCGCCATATTGCTGGTTTTCAATTGAGACATCTCTTGGTTTCATTTAATGATATCTGTGGATAAATAAATAAAACATTGATAGCAAAATATAAAGGAATAAGAAACGTACCGTTTTTAAATTAAAACTTAGAGTTGTAAACATTGCGGACAGTATCAAGTCAAATCAGCGCCTTTATAATTTCTATAATTATAATAATATAATAATAGCAGTCCTGTATCTAAAACATGTCCCACTACCGGATTCGGGCCTCTTCTTAAGATGAGAAGGGTTATTATTTCTATATTAGAAGTAAATAAGTAATACGTTTAACGTACTTTAATCTTTATTCTCAGAAAAAAAAATAGATAATAAATAAATAAATCAGACACCAAAATCCCTCTGTAGGTACTGACAACGAACAAAATCTTAAAAAGTAATTAAAAACAAAAACTTAAAACTGCTAACATACCAAATAAGTCCTGCTATCTAGACAGCTAGATAAATTATTTTCATTTCCCTAATGAAAATACCGCAGAGTCACTGAACAGAATATTCAAACAAAAGCAATAGATTCATATCAAGTGAATCTTCCCCCTTAAACCATAACTACCCCTAACCGCCTGTTATTAAAAGCCTAGGCATTTCATAGAGCAATTTCAACCCCTTTATTCTCATAAAAGGGCAAAAAACGGCTCGAAGGACCATAAAGCCGGTTATAAAGCGGGAACAGTCGTATTATTTTGTATATTGCTTGGTTATGATTGGGGGTGTGTCATATTTGCTTGACTGAGTTTATGTCAGCAGGTACTAAGACATTTGGCATCATCGTCAATTATTTTGAACGGTCTTTGCGCTCAGTCGCTTGGAGATAAAACAGTTTATGTCTGTCATTTCTCTAGGGACCGTCAAATCACGCTCGCTGAGGAACATGAAAAGGTGCCATAATTTTGTCCCATTGCGTTTGTTTTGGTTGAGGACGACTTGAGAAATTTTTAATTGAACGACTTCGAATAGCGCTGTTGTGAAAAAAAGAGACATAGTTTTTAGGTTCATAATTATAATATGTGTCTAATTGTATTACTAAATTTATTAATTATTATAATCTGTTTTGTGCTTATTGCCTGTATACATTTATTAGTATTTGTCATAACTATAATACGGGCTGTTAATGACGTCGTGACGAAGCATACCAGTGATTCAGTACATAAAAAATAAAATAAAATATTAATTCAGTACCATTTAGGTAACACATTCTTTACATTTAGATCTTATGCTAATTTAACAAATGAATGTTTATAGAAATATTTTTTTTTTTTAAAAGGAAATGGCCAAAAATCTCCTGCACTAGGCTAGGCCTGTCTTGCAGGACGCTTTTAAATAACATAATTATTATATTTTTGTAATGGCGGTGTTATTACTTATTTAATTCGTAGTAAAGTACAAGATTTCCAGTGTTACATACTTATCTTAGAAATTAAATAATTATTATGAAAAACTAAAATAATAAATTCTTACAATAATGAGATCAGTAGGGCGTTCAAAATAAAAAGAAACTATAAAACAAGAAAGAAAAAAATAAATAAAAAATAAGCTAAACTCTTAATTAGATTTGCTTAAGAAATTTCTCATATGACCTGATTCTAAAGCTTAAATGAAATTTAATTACCGGCATAATATTGCATGCAGTAGAATAATTAATTTTCATGAGAATGTTAGCAAATAGTAAACAAAACAAAAATATTTTTTAAAAAAGAAAACCAACTTCAACTACAATAATTTTAGACTTATATGGTTTTCTCATGGGTGCCATTGTCAGAACTGGATCAAACTAGACCACACAGAAAGCACCAGCTTTCAAATAAAAAAATAAACATTAAAATTGCTTTGACCAGTCAAAAGTTATGAGGTAACAAACATAAAAAAAAAATACAGTCGAATTGAGAACCTCCTCCTTTTTCGAAGTCGTTTAATAAGCGCAAATGCTTACAATTATTATTTTGGAATATTGAACGAAACTATTCTACTCCAACAATACCAATCTTATCTTAGAATACTGTGTTTATATAATATTAAAGTTGAAAAATTAAGAATCCAGCAGGACTCGAACCTGCACCCCTTGGGTATACGCCCCAAGTGCTTTGCCAATTCAGCTATGGATTCGTATGCTGCCGGACTCGAAATTTCTCAACTCTTTATGCCAGCGTCGTAGGTATATTATATACCTTAGCTAGACGAACCATTACTTGTTTACTACCGTGTTTGTCTACGGTAGAACCAATTTACTAAAATTGGGTATTCCCTGGACTCCTGCTAAATGTTGGCTAGATATCCTCAGGGCCTAAAGCGTCGTGACACCTAATAAACACTGAACTAAATGACCTACTGCTTTAATCCAACAAAAGAAATACCTAGCGTATACCTACGGCCGTTCGAGGCTTGGACTTGGTCTCGATTTGGGCAAAAGCGTTATATATAACATGCCAATATTAGCCAAAACGGTGTGGCAGAGGTGTACAACACACTTCACCTGTAATGTTTAGGTCCCATGGGATAGGGGATGAGCCATCCATCGGGCACAATACCAACTCCTTGCTGCTATTGTGAACTTTCCTATAGAAAAAAACACTTTGCCCGACCCGGGAATTGAACCCAAGACCTCGCGGTGAGAGGCGTATACGCTAACCACTAGACCATCGAGGCAATAGTGAGCACGGAGATGGAATGGAGCCCGATGGATGGTGATAAGTGTAATGTACGTACGATGTATATATACGGTCGGTACCCCATAGTTTTGTCACTGTCCGTGGTGTCTACACTCTTTCCATATAGACACTTAGTCTATATTTGGCATTACTCAGTCTCCTGCTTTGCTTTGGAGGGAAGTGAAGATAGATACTTTCCAACTCCAACTATATACTTCTGATTAAATTCGTTGCGGGTTCCAAGACAATTTTAACTCTTCCTGGGATTGCCCGTGTGTCATGCACGGTCCCTTTCAGTTGGTTACCGCTGTAGATCCTGGCGTCACAGGAGTCACAGTGGTGGGCGTGTCGGTGGAGGGTAGTTCTAAGTTAAGTTAAGCACAACTATATATAAGGAATGTAATCGTAGGTTCAGGTAGTCTAGAATAAATTCTGATGTGCATGAAAGGAGCCTCCCCGAGTGACGTACACAACTATTCCCTACGTCCGGCGCATCCTGGACAATTCGCGACTTATCCAAAGCGAATTGGCTAATCCTTTCACCACGATGGCAAGTCAAAATAAAATTTCTGCACCTCAACATCGCATCACATAATAAACGCTGTAAAGGATTACTGCTATAGCAGATATTTGTATCAAAATTCCAACAATGAAATCATGATCGAAATAAGAAAAGTTCTCGTATAGTGAAGAGTTTATAGAAGAACCTTATGCAATGTGACGATTCTGTACAGAGCATTGATTCAAATTATCGAAAAAAAATTGAAGATAAAGTCGCTTCGAGATCAATTAATCGGCCGTGGCACATTAGATAAGGCATCGGTCTTACGGTCGAGAGGTCGTGGGTTCGAATCATGGCTATTTCACCACGAGCGTGCACTTCCTCTTAACACAAGCGAATTAGTCATTTGTATCTGCAAAATACCAATAAGATAAAAAAATAAAAAAAACTAAAATGTTATACATCATCAACACGATATTTAAACAAGGCTCATTTATGTAAACTATTTCACTTAGAAACATGTGTTTTTAACCGATTAAAAAAAAAGGAGGAGGCTCTGAAAACGATTGTATTTTTTTGTTTGTTCCGATTACGAGAAGAAGACGCCTGGACCGATTTGAGAAATATTTTTTTGTTTATAAGAGTCATAGCATGTGGTCTCGATCTGATGATGGGATCCTAGAGAAATCGAAGGCAAACCTCAAATTTTGGAGACATCAATATTTTTTTTCATATATTACCTTAAACTACTCGGATATTGGCATCTAGCAGTCAGCATTTCATGTTCCCGAGCTGATGCTGGAAGGTACAACTCCTCAACGTTTAGGAGTACGGGGATAAGGGTACGGCTTCTATCTGTGGAATCTTGTAAATGGCCTTCATTGTGTTTATTTTTTCTTTTAATCTGTAAGTTTATAGCTGTAAGTTTTCCTTATAAAATAAAATAAAAATAAAATAATTCTTCAAATATAGGCACCTTAAGGCCGTTTACTGTATTATTTCAAGTTAACAGATGAGGCCAGACGTTGAATATTACTTATGTATTTCTGTCTTTTTAGTGCATTTTTTGTAATTTATGTCAGTTTTTTTTTGTAAAATGATTTTACAAATGACTCAAGACAGGTTCAAATTATATTATTTTTTTGGTGTACCTAAGTAAACTAAAAATAAATAGGTTAATTTCTAGCCTTTTCCTGTACTACTTACTTATTTTATCATAGAATACAACCGTGGCAATCTACGGCTGAACCAATTTACCCAAAATTGGGTATTCCCTGGTTTCCTGCTGCTAAATGTGGTTAGATATCCCCTGGGGCTTGAGCGTCGCGTCACCTCATAAACACAGAACATAAAGGCTTTATGGAAGGCTTAATGGAAGAGCATTTTGCAACGTGTGGAGATTTCGATAGCTAAAAAATAAGGTAAGGTATAAAATTATTTTATTAAATTTTATGTTTGATTAGATTTTGACTCCGTTTGGAATTCGTTGTATTAAGTAGTAGCTGTTCCCGCGCTTTGATTCGCGTTCAACATTACTGCTGCGCTCTCAGGAAGTTAAGTGTAATGTTAAATATCTAATATCCTTTATAGAGAGTTAGACTTCAAGTTAGTTTTTGAGATTATCGCTATCAAACAAACAACTTTGTCCCTCGGTTTGGACTGCGTGGTAGGTACATCGATAAATAGTGGATTATATTAGGCGCCATGTTGTCAGTTACCTGCACTTAACATTTTATCAAAATTGGTCCAACCGTTTAGATAATTGGTCGATACAAACAGACTTGATACCATGGTCATTTTCTGCAAGTCAACCTTAAAGTGATGCAGAAAGAACAAAGAATGCAGGAATAATTTAAGATGTTAAAAAGAAATAGACAAACAGAAACTTCAATTGTATTTATTTGTATTGATATTGGCAGCAGCAGAGTTGCATTTTGCACCTAGGTACTTACTTAATACAAATTCTGGCCGACAATATTTAAAAAGTCACCATAAAAACCATTTTTGAACTTGGTTAGAAATAGCCTTCTATAACCTATCCTATCTAAGAATCCAACTGTCGCCTTCTACGGTAGAAACAATTTACCCAAATTGGTTATTCCCTGGATCCCCGCTGCTAAATGTTGGTTAGATATCCCCAGGGGATCGAGCGTCGCGTCACCTCATAAACATTGAACAAAAAGGCTTATTTCAACAAAGAAAATACCTAGAGTATGCGACCTTTTGGGTTCGATGCCCGGGTCAGATATAAGTGTTATTTGTATATTTTCCATCAGGAAATTTTTAATAGCACTACGGAGCTTGCATGGAGTCTGGTGGATAGTGATAGGTTCATTATTACATGGGACCTAAACAGGTGAAATGTGAGTGTATTATACGCCTCTGCCATATCCTTCTGAGTAATAGAGGCGCATAATTATAATAATAAATAATAGTTTGAAAAAAACTAAAAAACACGCTTTTAAAGTACTTCTAACTAAAAAGTGAAAAATAATTACTAATATAAGCTGAAAATGGTAATGAACAAAAAATACTAGTATTATTGTGAAAAAGCGTGGGTTGCTCGATAGACGAAAAATATGACACAGCGAGCGCCCCACGCTTTTTCACAATAATACTTACTAGTATTTTTTATTAATTACCATTTTCAGCTTATACCTATTAGGAATTATTTTTCACTTTTTAGTTCAAAGTACTTTAAAAGCGTGTTTTTTAGTTTTTTTAAAACTATTATTTATTTTCTACTTTTTTGTCTACTTTTTAGTTTGGTTTATTTATAAGAGCGTTTAATTTAATTTTTTTTTATAGAATTATTGCTTTGTCATTGATTTTTGACAGGTGGCAAAATTTTAATGAAATCTGTCCGTTTAAAGTGGGTCAAAATCTCAGAACAACGAATCATATGGAATTGCCGTAATTGCTCTATTTGACACAGCAATAATAATGTATCTATGTATATAATGTATAATATATCTCTTTCTCACAACACCAGTTTTACGTTAGGAATAATGACTAACACTCTTTTTATCAGCACTCTCCTCATTGGCTAATGTACTTCTGCTGCCAAGGACGCCATTTTACTAAACGGTGTTTGACGGTTTTGTTGACAAGTGAGAAGATGTCATTGTGAGGTTTTTATATTTTTCTAGTGTTTTCGACTTAATTATTGTGCAAAACTGTGATATAACTTCGAATCATCTTGGTTGTGAGCTGCAGAAACCCGCAATATTCTTAATAATTCATTCATTTCAAAAACATTAACGGATGCTAGTGTTGTGCCATCATCGAACATAGATCCTTATCGATAAATTAAGTACTAAGTTATTCAAAGTATTATTTGTCGTTATAGTTTACCAAGAAACGAATCCCGGAAAAGGAAATGGTTAGAAAAGATTGGCTTAGAAAATATCCGGCCAGGAGTCTTTAATTCATGTGTGCTCATTGCACTTTGAAGAGAGTGCATTCAATAAAACTCTAAACATAGTTAGATTGAGAGATGATGCTATCCCAACAGTATTTACAAAGGCAAGCAATTTATCAAACTGTTGTTTTTGGGTCTAATGTAGTAGAGCAATAGAAAGTAGTAATAGTAGTAGTGGTAATGTTGTGTGTTGTTCCTGTTGATAGGTTGATCCGATTACCATACACTCTACGTTATTATTTTTGACAGATCAATGCCCCAGAGTGATAAGTGATGTGATAATTGGTCCCTAAACCTTAATCAATTTTTTTTAGCTTTAAGAATAATATTTTATCTATGTAGGTAATTAAGATCTTTATCTACAATATCTTAAGAGAAAAATGTTATTGTTTGTTTGCACCAAATAAGCACCGAAACTACGGCATCAATTTAAAGATTTTTTTTTTCTTTGGAAAGCTTCACTATCTTCAAGTGACATAGACTATGTTTGTGCCATGGAAGCCGGAGTGGACTGGTAGTTTTAATAAAACCATTTAACTCAAAATTTATTTTAATTCTTTTTTACAATTTACCAAACAGAGTCTATGTTTCTGTAACTTCCTACTATTACTTGTGACCATATCCATATTATACTACTTGTTGCCCTTTCAGGCAAACTACCCATCCCAATTGGCATTTATTGACAGAGCAAACACTATTGATCAACCATCATGTTTGGGTTATTCACATCCACAAAATGCAAAAGATCTTGAATTGGTAAGGGCAGTTCTTGAATAAAGTACCTACATAAAATAATGTTGGTTTCTAATCTATACTATCTACATATACTAATACTTTTAAGCATAACATTTAACTTACACATAGAATTGTTTGTTTTTGTTGTTTTTTTTTGTAAGCGCCTGAACCGATTTTCATGAAACATATTTCTTTTATAATCAACACGTTTTGCCCGTTCATTTTATACCTTAGTTGGGCTAAGGTATATCTTAAAATATTTGATGGTTCATCTCCACTTCAAACCCTAATTTCTTGTAAATAAATGGCAGAATCAATATTTATGAAAAATATATATTTTTATAATGTACACATTTTTACCATTCATTTGATAGCCCACTTGAGTATGCATATTTGAAAATAATCGATTCTTCATCCCCACCTTTACCCTCCATTTATTGTAAATGGCTGAACCGATTTATACCAAACATAGCTAAAAACCATTGCATGGATACTGGCTCTCGTAAGAAAAAAACTGCATTGAAATCGGTCCATTAGTTAGAGAGCTACGATGCCACAGACACCCACACAGACAGACATCGACGTCAAACTTATAACACCCCTCTTTTTGCGTCGCGGGTTAATTAAAAATGTCCTATAAATGATGTACAAATAAAGTTTTTATCTATCTATCTAGGTACAATAAAAGTAGATAGAAATCTTGAAATTATCTAGTTTCACCGACAGTAGTATAAAAATCAAAGTTCTTAAGGTTAGTTGAACAATCTTAACTCCAGGCATCCATCAATATAATTTTATCGATTAGATAGACAAGCGAGTGAACATCCCTAATCCGCCATGTTTGTGAACGTAGGTATGGCAGGCAAAGTACATGCTTATGGCAGTTCCATATGATTCGTTCTTCTGAGGTCAAAATCGAGTCCAAAGGAGTCGGTTACACATACATACATACAGGTGAAGCTAATATAAGCGTGTTAAAATAGCAGCGATAGCCGATTGGGAGACCGTAGGACTGCGAAGTCAAAGGTCTCAAGTTCGAACCCACGGCACACACCTCTGTTAATAAAATGTTGAGGTTCGTCTTTTCGAAGATATATGTGTATTTATCATATAAATTATCGCTCGCTAACGGTGAAGGAAAACATCGTGAGGAAACCTGCATGCCTGAGAGTACCTTAAAAGTGCTAAAGGGTGTCCACCACCAATCCGCACTTGGCCAGCGTGGTGGACTATGGCCTAACCCTTCTCATCATGATAACAGGGCTGCTATTATTATCCTTTGTGGTTCTAGCAACACGTCTGTGGAATGTATTGCCCGTGTCTATTCGACGTGCCAAAACTATTAACTCTTTTAAAAAAATAGTCAAAGAACATTACTATCTATATTATTATGAATCTTACCATTATTTATTCACATTGCCAGTCCTTTCAGATGCATGAGTAAAACTTGTTTATACATTTTTTTTTATCCTCTGTTTTTATTATATGTATGTATAATATTTATTTATAATAATATGTATGTATTTAATATATAAATAGTGATATGTACATATTTATTTTAAGTAGGTATACCTATGTAAGTTAATATAATATATATTTAATTTGTAGTGAATGTACCTATTGAATTTGTAAATTTATGTAAATATTAGTTATAGTGAATCTTCTATCTCATCTATTACACCTTAAACTGCCCCATATCAGTCTAACTTTCTATTTGTCCATCCAAAGGTTGCCTGTAAGATATTGCTTTTTAGCGATAAGGCCGCCCATTGTACATGTCTTAATGTTTAATTATGTTCTATTTTGTGTCTTATTTTTTGGTGTGCAATAAAGCTTATTCTATCTATCTATCTATCTATCTATATAATAAACACTGTACTAAAAGGATTACTGCTTTGTACCAACAATGAAATTTTGATCCAAATAAGAAATGAAGCTACTCGTATAGTGCAAAGTTTATAGGAGAACCTTTTCGAATGTGTGAAGTTTTGTGCGTGGATTTTTTGGTAGCTTATTCATTTATTTGGATAAGGCCGGTGGTATCATCACAAAAATGCCAAGACGGCTGATTTCCTCTAAGCCGGCGCGGCGATAGCTCCTAGCTGATGAGTCGGCGTTTGAAATGCAACAGCAAATATGGCCGACTAGTTATAAAAATTAAAATAAATTTGTATTTTTTACATTAGATAGAACGCCAGGAGCAATTACACTATCCAATGGTCCCAATGACAAGGCCAAATACACACATTCACTCACACAAGCACACTCCAGTCTCAGAACAAATCTTTGTTAATCACACAAAGATTTGTCCCATGTGGGGATCGAACCCACAACACCAGTGCAATGGAGAGCGGCGAGGCGACCGCTTAAACCACTACACCACACGTGCAGACAAGTTGGCAAGGTAGATCATTAGATTTGGTTAGTTTCAAATGCTTTTAAGTTAGTTATGTAGTTTTTATACTAGACTATCGGCGTTAATAGTTAAGCCGACTATTCGGCACATCTCTACTACATACCCTAATGCTAAAAGTTATATGTGAATATGTGGCTTGGCCGTTTCGCCAGCCGCACGCCTTATAAAGAATACTTACTGTGAATGTAATAAATAGAAAATTATTAAGAATTACAAGTGATCATTAATTATTATCAAAAAGTGTGGTGAAAGTAAAAAAAATATCACATTTATAGGTGATTATTTTAAAAATTTAATACGGAACCAATAAATGTTATACATTTTGAAAAGTAACGTATGTCTGTAAAAGTACCTCTTTCTGATCAATCAAACAATAGAGTTAAGCATTTAAGTTTTGGTCTATAAGTAAGCTTAAATTTGTTTGTGACCAAAAACGCACGAGCCGAGCGAGCGTAGCGAGCGTGCCACGGCAGTGGTCGGTGAGTCCCAGAATCAAAATGCTAGCTACTAGATTGACAGAATAAACTATCGGCAAAAGTTAAAATTTGAATATGATAATCAAGTATAACAAATTATTTGGTAACAATTTATTACATACACCGTAACATATACACTAGCATAGTAGGTCTACTTATGTTTAAACAGTTTCTATGCACAAATTCTGATAAACCGCGGCGTCTGTCATGTTCCACAGATAAGTAAAGTCACGATGTTGTCTCACCATAAATGAATCTAGTACGTGGTTTATATTGCAAAGCATTCTACATAAGCTGCGGTTTAACAAGCGTATAACAATTCTGCTCTGCTCCTGTGAGTTGTAGTATCGTATTATATATTTTAGAACCTTTCTTGATAAATAGACTATCCAACATTTAAGTAATATTATAATTCAAGCTGTTAGTTTTTAAGATTAGCGCGTTCAAACAAACAAACATTTTTGCTTTATGATATTAGTATAGAAATATATTTTAATAATAGATCCTACTTGCAACTTGTCGACAAATGCAAATTTTCATTGACCATATTAGTCATTGAGATTAGTATAGATTTATGATAAGTATTTCTGATTTAACAATCCATCATTTGTTATTATTGGATAAGAAGTAAGTCAGCTTGGTCTTAGTCTGGCAGGACAACCTCGAGAAGCTAATAATGGTAGACAGAACTGAACGCAAGTGAAGTAGAGGCAGAGCCCCTACACTATGGACAGATGCCATACGAAACACCACGGGTGCCAACATCCAGGGGGCAAAAAGCTAGCCCAAAACAGAGAAACATGGTTAAGAGCTGCGCTCACGGGTCACGGCCCTCAGCATTGAGAAATCGACCAAGAAGACTAAGTCAGTTTATAAATAAAAATTTGTTAGACGTAAACCTTTAAATTAATTATATTATTTAAAATTGAAAATACAATTTTCATTATGCAAAAGTCATTAAATGTATAAGGACTAAGTTGCTTTTTAGGGTTCCGTAGCCGAATGGCAAAAAACGGAACCCTTATAAATTCGTCATTTCTGTCTGTCTGTCCGTCCGTCCGTATGTCACAGCCACTTTATTCCGAAACTATTAAGATTACACAATTGAAACTAAGTAGGTAGATGTATTCTGTTAACCGCTTTACGATTTTTACACAAAAATAAATAAATATTAATATTAGAAGGGGGCTCCCCATACATTGAACTGAAACAATTTTATTTTTTTTTCATTCTACCTATACGTGTGGGTGTCTATAGATAGGTCTTTAAAAATTACATTGAGGTTTTTAGAACCATTTTTGTTCAATGTCAATCGTTCCAAAGATAGACACTTTCAAAGTGCTAAAATGAGTGTCCTCCCCCCCCTCTAACTTTTAAACCACAGGAGTGTAAAATCAAAAAAATATATATATTATAGATCTTAATTAAAACTTTCAACCAAAATTGTTTTGAATGAGATACAGTCGGCAGTTTTTGAGATATAGCACTTTTTCAGTAACCGCAAATTATAACTTTGTTATTGATACAAATTCCATAAAACACTATGAAAAACAAAGTTATTTTTGCTGGCAAAATAAATGTTGGTATTTAGGCTATTTGTCGGTAATCGGTACGTTTATTTATTTATGTTATTACGACTAGCTACGGAACCCTATTGCACGTGGCCCGACACGCATTTGGCCGGTTTTTTCGCAATAGAATTTTTAATCTGTGGAAATGAACACTGACCGTCTAGAATTTGTGGTTTTAATAAATGTCGCTACGTTGAATCCAATCTGTATAATTATACTGACTTCTGAATTTTAGGTCAATTGCTAAAGTTGAGTTCATACATCTCAGAATACCGTAGCAATATTAAATTATGGTGTCGAAAAAACCCTTTCAAAGGGAGTTAGTCTATTCAAAACTACAAACAATGTTATACATAACATAACATAATTATTACCCAGAAGTGTGTTGCAGAGACAGCAGCCACACTTCACCTGTTATGTTTAGGTACCATGGGTTAGTGGGTGGAATTTCCTGATAGAAAGTTCACAAATAACACTTTGTCCGACCCGGGAATCGAACCCGAGACCTCGCGGTGAGAGGCGCATACGCTAACAACTAAACGATCAATGCAGTTTGTACATAAAAGCAGTACAATCTTATATCATGAATATTTAAATTTGATTGCAAATAATTGCAATTAATTAATTAATTTTTTTTTTTTTTTTTTTTAAAAAAAAAAAAAAAAAAAAAAAAAAAAAATTTGATTGCACATAAAATTCAAAACCAATATTGCGTCTATTCATTGGATATCTCGGATATCTCAATCAAATCGTTCGTAGAAAAGTTATGTTTATTTTAATTTTCTAGTTTCATGAATTATGTAATAGCATTCTAAAATTTAAAGAAAATATAGTGTTTAAATATTTTATTAAAGAAAAAAAAGCTGGTAGAAAAGGCTACTTAGAGGCACAAGTGGAAAAAAAATAATAAAAGTTAAGGGGGTTGGTAAAAATCTTTAACCTATTTTTTTATTTTTTATTATTTTATTATTTTTATTTTCTCTGCCGTAAGGAGCAATTGAAAAAAGGAACCTTGTCCGTTTATGGTAGTGAAAACGAGGCGCCTAGTTCGTGAGCATAATGTTTTAAGTGATGCTTTGGATTAGCTGTGCAAAAATTTTAACATTGTGATGGAAATATAGAATATACTACCATACTCATTTTGTATGAGATTACGATACCGATTGTTCACCCATAATAAGAGATTGTAAATGCATGGCTACATCTAAGGACTACGATGCCTCATGCACTTAATTGCAAGGCCCAAAGAGCACTTAACCAATATTGAGAGGAATTCAACGCAAAGAAACAAGGTGTCCCAGTTTAGGACATCAAGTCGTATCCGATAATAGGGCAATTCTATTTCTGTTATAAATACCCCTATTATTAATTTTTCATAAACCGCGGGTAACGTGCCCAGAAGGCTGGCGGCATTGCCACGTTGTATGGCAATGCTGATCCTTTGTCCAAAGTAGAAACCAGCCTTCTGGTCGCGTGACGAGTCAACTAGTCTTTTGAATTACTTATATCCTTTTTTCGTTTTTTTATTTTCGAGTTTTTTTTTTTCCTTTTTTATTTATTAAACTTCACGGGCAAAAAACCTTTGACGAAAGTGGACTTAATGCCAAAGGTATATTTTACCAGTCAACATTAAGAGACTGAAGGTAGTGCAGAGATTATGTTATGGTAATGTATTAACAAAACAAAAAAAATAATTAAATAAACATCTTTAACGTACAGACTTTGCAAATTTACAATTTAATATTTGTAATGATTTTACAGCTGGACAAAATAGTTGTCTCTCGCTGTGCCGCGCTGGTATATTGAATTACTTCCTAGAAATTCTCGCCTGCATTGTCTGTCAACAAAATTAAATATGAATTAGAGCTGCCACTCGTAGGCTGACAATTTAAGCCGTAAATTAGAATGCGGCTAGATAGCGAACATGGCTCTCTCTGTGTTAATATTTAGGCGGATTTCCTGTATAAAAAAATACTATTGACTGTGTAATTAAAAAGTATAGTGCTAAACAAATTTCACGGCAGCTCTAGAGCTTGCTGTGAAAATGCACTGTCTCAGTTATTCGTTTAGGATTCACGCTTACCGTAAGTCCCGCTCTCGTGGCCTCATTCTGAACCGCCTAGAAATCAAACTAATAAGTAAGAACTAGCTTCGTTGTATTAACTAATAGCTGCTACCGCGCTTTAGCTTGCATTAAGCCTTACTGCTCCACTCCCGTGGGCTGTAGCGTATGGAAAGTATATTACCTTTTTTAAGAGCTAAGACTATAAAACACCAAATACCTATCAAAATTCGATCGTAGTTTGTTTGATTAGGTATCAAGCAAACAAACTAACTTTTAACAAATACAGATAGTCACAAAAATTAAGAAATTACTTTAGGCATTGGTAGTAGTGCAAATAACTATCATTGATATTTTGACTTAAAAAATAGACACTTCAATTTTATTTATTAGTATTGATTATATTTGTATTGATGATGCATGATTATTTAATGATTAAATATATTTTTCTTCAGTAAATATGCATTGACGAAACGTTATAATAAATTTTTATAAGACATGGCCTGTTTCAAAATTGTGTGCAATATTTATGTTAATGCTTATTTGCAACAGTAATTTTAGTTATTAAAAAAAATATGAATTCTTATGATTTTTTTTTGTACATAATAAGGTATTTCTCTGATTCAGTTAAAAAATGTTATTATAATTTATTAATTTAGTCTAAAAAGATCAATAAACTTATACCTTTGTTATTTTAACATACTATACATAGGTACTACAAATTCTGCGAATTATATAACTCTAAACCTATGCTTTAGAAAATAGTATCAAACTTAAATAATGTATTGCGTTAATACGCAATAACGCATTAAAATAGAATAAAAGGCATATAGCTACTATTCAGCCATAGAATACTAAGATAACAGTGAAGCAACCAATTTACAGGAATAAGCTTATGTCCTTTATTTTAATGGCATATGCTAACAGTTCTATAAATTGAAATTGTTCTAACAATCAACCACAATAGGCCAGTGTACTACGGCATAATTACCTACTATTTTATTTATTTATTCAATCTATGAAATATAAATAGAAATAGAAACGTTTCTTTGCCTAAACATGATAAGAAAAAGATGGTACAATTCAATAAGAGGACACAACATGTTTCACCGAATAATCGGTATGCAAAATATATAATGTTATATCTATGTACTAACATTATATTAAATTTAGAACAAACCTAATTTAAAAAAAGAAATGTATATGTAAAAACGTAAAGTACTAACAAATAGTTCGACGCTATTACATTATTCATTATCTATGGTATCGAATGAAATAAATTCGGCTATAGTGTAAAAGCAATGTTCAATTAACCATTTTTTTAACTGTCGTATATGTAACGCATAGACGTGTAGTCAACGTACATGCCCATGTACATCAAAATCACAAAAGGAGATTGTAGATGCATCGATGCTACGCATGTGGCACTAATGACAGAGCCTACAAACCGAAATTCAGAAAGGCAAGGACTTCCTACTATTTGGCGGCAGGTTAACAGTGAGACGGTGTTGTTTCCGCCCTCAAGCTTATTCACCAGGGCTCATCACAATTTTATTTTATTTTGTGTTTATTACTTTTGAACATTCATTTTTGTCTGATACGTATACTTAGACGATGTATTATACGTCCATACTTTCCGTATGGGCGTATAAAACATTATTGCGCTGACCACAAGTAATTGGGATAAGGGTAGGTGGGTATTGATGATTTGTTAGTTTTTCTATTATGACAAGTGTACCGAATATAAGATAATTAGAGAAAACAAGACTTTTTAGGAATGTGGGTTGAAACTGGAATTAACCAACATAATATCACGCTAATAATATCCGGAAGCCTGTGGTGGAGGTGTTTGGTAGGTATGTCACACACATTTCATTTGCTATTTTGAGGTCTAATGGGATAGGAGGTTAACCTATCGCTATTCACCGGGCACAATTTCAACTCCATGCTGCAATTGTGAATTTCCTGACGGAAACTTCACAAATAACACTTTGACCGACCCGGGAATCAAACCTGAGACATCACGGTGAGAGGCGCATACGCTAACCACTAGACCATCGAGATTTATATAAGTCTTAAATAAACATTGTAATAAGGTATCACTCTAAATAAAAGATAAAGACAAATTTGGATTTTTTAACTCATATCATAACTCATAAAGTCATAACATATTTATTGGTAAAAATATTACACGTCAATACATATATTTTCATCAAACAAACCATTTGCATATTGACAAATCAATTAATTATTAGAAAAATTATAATGAAAAAAATAATCATGAAAAAAAAAATAACAATTAATGTCAAATAAAAAAAAATAATAATAATACAATGCAGATTTACATTAGATAAAACGCCAGAAGCAATTACACTATCCAATGGTCCCACTTTACGACCAAATACGACATAGTTTTGACTACAATTAACAACGCCTCTGGGCCTTGTTAAGAGTTTCAGCTGGAAACTTCAAGTCTTCGCATAATCTTTGCCAATTATTATGATAAATAATAACATTTAATTTTATTTACTTAATATAGTTGGGCTGAAAATTAGCTAGCGAGTATTATCTGTAATAGATTGCTGACAATATAACCTTAATTTTAATATTTTGTGGTTATTTTATTTTATTTAATAAGCACATAAAGCCATAAAAAGTATTATAATGACGTACAAGTAAATCGTATAGTAATTACACAAAATTAAATAACAGGCATGCATTACATTCTAACCATTTTTCTTTAGTACCTAGACTAAAATATCAATATGAAATTAATTATTAAATCCTAATTTTATTATTAAGTTTATTATTTTATATTATTAAATTAATTTTATTATTTTATATTTATTATAAAATTTGAATGTACCTATTAATTTAAATTATTTGTCAAAAAGTGTCTGTATGATGCAAATTTCATGGCAAAGAGGTCGATAGAGTTGTTAGACGCGATTGATATCTCATTGTATAGCCTTGCCATACGTGTTATACGTGTGATTACATTTTTTTGTCATTTTAATTAGCAACTTTATTTTTGACGACCAGATAGCGGAGTGGGTAGTGTACCTGCCTGCGACGCCGAGACAAATCTTCCCACTTAAGACAAATCTTTGTGTGCATGAACATGGAGGTTTGTCTTTGTCTGGATGTTTCTATGTATAATATTATTATGTATGTATTTACAAAAGAAAAGTATATATGTATTAGTATCAGTTATTCTAGTACCCATATTACAAGCTAGCTGCTTAGTTTGGGACTAGATGGCGTTGTGTGTAAGTTGTGAAATATTTATTATTTATTATTATTTGCTTTAAATGATATAACGCTTTTATGACATGCATAGAACACAATTAAGAAATAATAATATATCGCAAGTGGCATAATTATCTAAAAGAATTTGGTCAAGGACGTATACCCCAATATAGAAGGCAACAGTGACGCTAAGCCCAACCCTAATATTATAATCTGACTTTACTAACAAAATAATACAACATAGTTGAAACTATAATTATCGAATCCCTCGGGGCTTGTTAAGAGTTTCAGGCGGCAACTCGGAGACGTTCGTAAGCTACGTTTTAGAATAATTGTTGAAATATAATATTATGGCTAATATTATACATCATATTATTTATAAAATAACCTAACATAACATCACGCCAATATTACCCAGAAGGAGGTAGCAAGAGGGGTAAAACACCCACACTTCACCTATTATGTTTAGGTCCCATAGGGTAGGTAGTCAGCCTATCGCCATCTACTGGGCACAATTCCATTTCCGCTTCTTTAAACCGCCTTCGGACGCAAGTTGGTCGCTGCAGGGAGAATCTGGTCAAATGGGGAATTACAAACTCCAATAATACCTCGTGCGATTGTGGATTCCCCATTTAAAACATGGCAATCTACTTTCGTGCCCATTGTCCCCCTATGCGTGTGCCCGCAAAGACCTAATGCAAGCCACAAGCAAAGGAGTAGAAGTTGCTACCTACTGGGCAAAAACAATTTAAATAAAAAATGAGAAAACAAAATGCCATTGACACGTAAGAAGAAGAATTCCATTTCCTTGCTGCTATTGTGAATTTCCTGAAAGTTAACAAATAACACTTTGCCCGACCCGGGAATCGAACCTGAGACCTCGTGGTGAGAGACGCATAAGCTAACCACTTCGCGTTTTAAATAAGTCTAAATTAAACATTGTAATAAGTTAATTGCCTTAATAGTATAAAAAGTGTATATACCCTCGCCTTAAAATACCACATAATACATAAAAATATAAGTACTGATAGCCATATACATAATCGCAATATTTTATGACACAATTAACCAAATCATACCAGTATTTAATGAAAAATTTCTAATACAAAAATTGCAAACATAGAGATTTCAAATACAATAAAAATTAACAACACTCATTCATATTATAAGGGTTTCGCAATAGTCAAGTAAGAGTTGTTTTTCAAATAAATAACAATAATAAAAATTCAATAATACAAAAATAAATTAAAATAAAATACCGAATTCATAACTGACCTTCAAACAAAGATTCAACACATCTGTCAATTCAATTTGTCTGAAATCCTTTGATTACTTGGCGATTGTGAAACATGCCATAAGAAAATCACTAATATTAGCTCTTCTATATTTCTTCTCTTCTTTTTTTTCAATTCTTCTTCATTAGACTTCTTCCTTTTAAAATGGCGAAAAGTCGGCACTAACACACCTGAAAGTTTGCTCACCTTGATTTAAAACACAGGTTCGAGCAAGAATTCAGGCCCATCAGTGTACCGTACTTGCTTCTTTCTCTTCTCTCTTCTAGTTCTTTTGCTTCTTAGATGTTCTTCTACTTCATCGATTCTTCTTTTCGTTTACTTATTTATAAATTATATAACAAAGGCTATCAACATACACAGACTGCTCGAGTACTCGTTAGAATAAGCGTGTTAAAAAATAATGGAAATTAAGCTTCTGTTTCACCATAGTCAAATAAAATTCTTATACGGGGTGGATGCGACATAGCGACATTTATTGAAACCACAGCTTCTATACATGGTAAGTATCAATTTCCACCGGATAAAAATTCTCTGGCGAAAAAAAAAAAAATCACGTTCTCCGAACAATTTGAACATTGCGATCGTGCAATTTGTTCGGAAGACGCGGCTTTTTTTTTCGCCAGAGAATTTTTTATCCGGTGGAAATGCATACTGGCCATGTATAGAAGCTGTGGTTTCAATAAATGTCGCTATGTCGCATCCACCCTGTATGATAAGTTAGGAACATAAAGGTTTAATCAATATGTAAAAACACAGTGACTGTTGTACATTTTTCATATTTCAATTGTGTTATTATCAAGTTCAGTAAGGCCGCAGGTTCAAATCCTGCCGGTCCCATATCTTTTTCAACTGTTTCTTAGTATAATTTGCTAAGCATAGCTAAATGCTATAAAAATAATCAAAGTTAAAATATCGTACACGTTCATTCGTTACAACATTTGTGCTGAATGTAACTTCGCCATGTTGGTTTGTATCCTACTTAAGATAGGAACAAATGGATGAACGTGACGTCACGAAATGACGTATCATACAGTTGAGAAATTTAGGGTGCCGGTAAGAGGCGACCGTAGCTGGATGGCTAAGAGCGGCTGCCCGGTGTGCAGTAAGGTCGCAGGTTCAAATCCTGCCGGTCCCATATCTTTTTCAACTGTTTCTTAGTATAATTTGCTAAGCATAGCTAAATGCTATAAAAATAATCAAAGTTAAAATATCGTACACGTTCATTCGTTACAACATTTTGTGCTGAATGTAACTTCGCCATGTTGGTTTGTATCCTACTTAAGATAGGAACAAATGGATGAACGTGACGTCACGAAATTACGTATCATACAGTTGAGAAATTTAGGGTGCCGGTAAGAGGCGACCGTAGCTGGATGGCTAAGAGCGGCTGCCCGGTGTGCAGTAAGGTCGCAGGTTCAAATCCTGCCGGTCCCATATCTTTTTCAACAGTTTCTTAGTATAATTTGCTAAGCATAGCTAAATGCTATAAAAATAATCAAAGTTAAAATATCGTACACGTTCATTCGTTACAACATTTGTGCTGAATGTAACTTCGCCATGTTGGTTTGTATCCTACTTAAGATAGGAACAAATGGATGAACGTGACGTCACGAAATGACGTATCATACAGTTGAGAAATTTAGGGTGCCGGTAAGAGGCGACCGTAGCTGGATGGCTAAGAGCGGCTGCCCGGTGTGCAGTAAGGTCGCAGGTTCAAATCCTGCCGGTCCCATATCTTTTTCAACTGTTTCTTAGTATAATTTGCTAAGCATAGCTAAATGCTATAAAAATAATCGAAGTTAAAATTATCAAGTTCAGTTTACTTGATGAAAAATTTTTATTTGACTATCGTTGCCCATAAGCATAATAATCACAAACATACAAAGTATGAGACCGTAGGACTGCAAAGTCGAAGGTCTCGGGTTTAAAACTACATAATACACCATTATCAATAAATCTTTAAGATTATTCTATTCGAAGATATGTGTATATTTATTATGAAAATTATCGGGCGCTAACGGTGAAGTAAAACAGTTTGAGGAAACCTGCATACCTGAGAGTCTGTGAAATCTTCCAATCCGCACTTGGCCAGCGAGGTGGCCTATCCCTTCTCCACATGAGAAGCAGCCCGCGACCAGCAGTGGACCATGACATGTATAAACGGCATAGAGTAAACAATACAAAATTAACTTAGCTCGGTGTAATTCTTCATTAAAAAATTGTGTATAAAAGTGTCTTATTAAAAAAAACAAAGATGTATACAGTATCTTGACAGGAAAGTTTGAAATTTAACACGGCTTTAAAGCGCTTGTTAAGAAAATATTTTTTTAAATTGAATCCTGTAAGTAACCAACCAAGATGAACCAGTATTTCCTAGCATATTGCTATGTTTAGAGGTCTAGTTAAACTAGTGACGGTAATAAAAAGCTAAAGAATGATATATTTTAATTGACATTTTTAACCGCCTGGTAAGGCTAAGTACTTTTTTTCAAATGCTAGAAAATTTGTAAAAAGTATAAGACACAAAATTTAAAATGAATTGTTGGCAAAAATACGAATATACTTTCCTAGAGAGCGAGAGCAGCGATAGCCGAGTAGGAGACCGTAGTACTGCGAAGTCAAAGGTCTCGGGTTCGAACCGAAGATACACACCTCTGTCAATAAATAGTTAAGATTTATATTTTCGAAGATGTGTGTATTTATCATATAAATTATCGCTCGCTACCGGTGAAGGAAAACATCGTCAGGAAACCTAAAAGTGCCTAAAAATCGCTCGAGGTTGTGTGAAGTCTACTAATCCGCACTTGGCCAGCGTGATGGACTTAAGCCTACCCCTTCTCATCATGGGAAGAGGCCCGAGCCGACATGTATTAGATGCAGGGCTGCTATTATTATAAACACATATCAAAACATCAATCTACTAAATCAGCATTCACTTGTATTATATTCTTGGAAGTGCTGACTATTTAAAGTCAGCATAAAAAAGTCTTTATTATCCTAAATGATGAATTAAATGAAATCTAAACGACGTCTGCTAGGCGCCATATTAATAAAACGAACGATTGTTTGAAATATAGATTTATATATCCGGTTTTTTCAAATGCTATATGAGTCAGAATGGCAAGGTAGACTGGTATATGACTACACGTGGATTTTTTAGATATGGCTCAGGAATTTAGGAGTTGACAGTCGTTTAGTCAGTTTAAATAGAATTAGAAAGACCTTCGATTCAATCATATTATTTTGTAAAGATATATTTTTCTTATTAAAAGTTAAATGTGAGACAGTGAGTAAAAGCTATAAAAAGTCATAAACTTTGAATGTTGATTTAAATGTATAATTAGACGTTACCTAAAAGTTAAACCAGAAAATTATAAATAACTACGCCAGGAATAAAATAAATGATCCTTCACGCCGTATTGTTGTTAGCTAAAGAAACACTACGCGATACCTCTCTTATTTCTGCATACCTGCGTTAGCAAATACTTGACCTATAACTCCACCCAAACGATATTCAAACAAATCAAAAGGAACTACAGAACCCTAAAAAGGTCATATCAAACAAACAAAGACAATCATCGACAAAAATCTACATCGTTACTTTGACAGCAAAAATGGCGCGAAAAGCATTTGACATCTGTCAATTATACCCCGTTCGGAAACAGTGGTAACTTTATTACGAACAAATAATGTTTGATATGTAAATTGGTTTAGTTACCGTTTATTTATTTGTGTTTGTTTCTAAATAATGGCGGTGCTGTTGACCTAAGGGTTAGTTCACATCGTTTGTGATAGATTGTAGCGGTAAACAACTGTTTGTAACACAATTTTCTGTAGGCATTGTGTTACATTTTACAGTTACAAATAAGGAGGACCATGATTTATTTTTAATTATGTGGTAACATTTCGAAAGGGTTTCTGCGATACCAGTGAAATAAAAACTTTAAAGTGAATCAAATTATTGTGCAGATGTCACAGGCTCCAAAATAAAAATAATAATATTTCAAAACCCATAACTGAGCCCCTGCATCCATAAGGCTACCAAAGCCACCGATGCGCGGCGATTTTTACGTACATTACGTCCTAACAGTGAAGGACATTTTACGTCGCAATGCACTTACAACTCATGCAATATCGGTGACTTTTGTACAGAAATTTACGAAGGGGCTAGTTTTTAGTGCAATAAGGTATACTTGAGACAGTTTTTATGGATGGTTTTGAATAGGAAAATAGATTGTTGATATATAGAGGTACAGCGTTTATTCACACCGGATAAAATTAAATTACGGGAAATATTTTCACATTTTCCAATTATTTTTCTTTTCTATTGTTTGATGTACCCAACCCAAATGTTACAATCTAGCCTGAAGAGCTAATAAGTAATTTAATTTGAACTTACACTGCCATTATCAGAAATGTAAGACTGTCCATTAACACTAACCTTATAGTGTCTATTACCGGAAATACACTTTGTTAAAGTGTTCTTTATTAGTAAATTTTATCCAACTACATTGTTCTCACTTTACTACACTAATTCAATTTTTTTTTTAAATAGTTTGTTTTTTAAGAAATATCCATAAATTTTGCATCCATCTAGTATTTTTAATTTACATGACGTTGAACATAAATACGGTCCATAGCATTGTATTTCTACTTTCTACCTCCTAAGTGTCTAATTAATTAGGTACTCTACATAAATAATAAATAAATATCACACAACTTACACACAACGCCATTTAGTCCCAAACTAAGCAGAGCTTGTATTATGGGTACAAGAATACTGATACTAATACATTTATACTTTTCTTTTTGTAAATACATACTTATTAAACATAGAAACACTCAGACTAAGACAAACCCATGTTCATGCACACAAAGATTTGTCTTAAGCGGGAATTGAACCCGCGACTTCGGCGTCGCCGGCAGGTACTTTACCCTCTCCGCCATCCGGTATTGTTAGCATATTATATTATTATCGTTTTGGACCGCTTTAGTGTGAATAAGGCCTTAAGCGTTGACACTGTTCGTGTTGTAGCCGTAAGCGATGGGCGGTATGGTAGCATTCGTTTTAAAGCTAAAATGTGGGTTAGTTTAGCAAGATAAATGGTTTTAATATTTCATAAAGTAGTATAACATCACGCCTTTATTACACAGAAGGTTGTGGCGGATTAATAATACCCACATTTCACCTGTTATGTTAAGGCCCCATATGAAGCATGGTAAACAAATCGCCATTTACTTGGCATTATTCCAAACTCCGTTAATAGCTATTGATTTTTTTTCTGGCGGTAATACAAAATTTAATGTTTCGATAAATTTTATCAAAACATAAATATCATTAAAAAAATCACGTATATTACCTCAAAGATTGTGGCAGAAGTGTACAACACCCACACTTCACCTGTTATGTTTAGGTCCCATGGGATACGGGGTGAGCCTATCGCTATCCACCGGGCACAATTCCAACTCCCTGCTGCTATTGTGAATTTCCTGACAGAAAGTTTACAAATTACACTTTGCTTGACCCGGGAAACGAACCCGAGACCTCGCGGTGAGAGACGCATACGCTAACCACTGGACCATCGCGGCAGCTTTACCAAACAAGTGGTAATTTAACATCCCACTCAGTCAGGTAAACTATAAACCAATTTCTACAATCTTAAAAAATAGATTCTGTCTCTATGAAAAATTTCCACAATATTTTAAAATAGAACGTAGAAAAATCTTTTAAATCTATTTCTCGCTCGAAATTGCTGCGGAACAAATCTTCGTTCATCTCTCAGGACTCCAAGTCTAATACTTTTTATCCCCAGAAGGTTTCAACAATGGATTTTGCCGAGATTGGAGTAAGGAAGTCGTTATTAATACTTCTTATAATTGTTTCAGTGTTATAACACGTCTTTGGGTCTCTAGAGAGAAAGATGGACAAGCATTATGTATACAATACTTTAGTAGAACCAGGCTTTGGACTAGTTATTACATTATCAACGTCCATCTTAGCAAAAATATATGGTAATGACTACTAAATTATATCTGCATGCAACATTGACAATTAACGTTTTTCAATAAAAAAGCATTTTTTGTAACAAGAAGAGCACAGTGGTACCCCCATTTTCTTTTTAGTCTTTTTCGCCGACATGTAGGAGTTCAATTTTGTCTTCTTTTTTTTTTAAATAAAAAACGACGTCCGAACTAGACATAACTCCTGTGTCACGGGGGTGTTCACAAACATACATTTCACACCCACAAAGCACACTCAGAGTCAGAACAAATCTTTGAGAATCACGCAAAGATTTGTGGGGATCGATCCCACAACACCAGCGTAGTTTAAAAGCGGCGAGGCGACAGCTTTAACCACTACGCCAACCGCTCACACAAGATCTGTTGCGAAAAAAAAAAATCCACGTCTTCCGAACAAATTGCACGATCGCAATGTTCAAATTGTTCGGAGAACGTGATTTTTTTTTTTCGCCAGAGAATTTTTATCCGGTGGAAATGGATACTTACCATGTATAGAAGCTGTGGTTTCAATAAATGTTGCTATGTCGCATCCACCCCGTATAACGTAGATATAAAAAAGTGGCAATTTTAAGCTTTGTGTATCTGAAAAGTACGAGAAGTTATTATGAATCAAAATAATTGACCTGTTTTCGAAATAGGTTGTTAGTCGGTTGCGTCAGAGACTCAACCGACTTTATATAATAAGGCTTGCGAAACCAAAGCCCTAAAGTGAAAAAAACCTCGATTACGCAAAGAAAAAGGGAAGCTCATGATTTGATTTCATAAAGGCTGTTATTCTGACGATGTAACAGTTATTTCCTAATTGGCATGACTGTAACTGAGTCAGGATAATATTTTTCCAATATTAATTAAAAGGACTATTCATATTTTTATAGCATTTAGCTATGCTTAACAAATTATACTAAGAAACAGTTGGAAATAATTATGGGACCGGTAGGATTTGAACCTGCGACCTTCTGCACACCGGGCAGGCGCTTTAATTAACCAGCTATGGCTACTGGCAAGAGGCGACCGTTAAATGGCAAGTCTTTGAGTCAAGTAGAAGCCAGCCTGCTGATCAGAGCGTCGATTAACCGATTGAATTGCGTCGCTAAAATTATGTTGGGAAAACACAGTTTTACCGTTACTTGATTTGGTTACTATCCGATAATATTATATATCAGTGCTGACATTAAAATCTAAAAAGGTTTTAGATGATAATTAAAATAATTTTATATCCAACGAGTATCGATCATTAATAGGTATAATAGATCTCAGTTTCTTGTCTCCTTTTGTCTCTATTAAATTAACAATATCCGACAGTCTGAGACAGGAAAGCTATTTTTATGTTATAAAACTGGTTTCTGATAACCTAGTAACATATTCGCATATAATATTTATAACATCAGAACAACAATGATTTTAGTCATAAATACATAATCTATTGATCGAGAGAGGTGTGCAAAAATCAAACAAGTATTTGCATTTTATGGGTTAATTTGCATTAAGATATGGATAGTAAATGTACTGGAAAAACAGCTGGCTTGTCAAAGACTAATGCTTCGGCCATAAATGGTAATATACAAGGTTATGTAAACACAGTACAAATTAAATTAATATTGCTTAAAATTGTCTTGCAGTAAAATACAATTATTGGAGTTGAAGTAAACTTTTACTGATTCTTTGAGTTTTTGTGAACGAGCTTGAGGGCGGCAGCACCACCGTCTCACCTTTAACCTGTCACCAAATAGTAGTGTTTGGATTACTGTGTTCCGGTTTGGTGGTGACATCAGGCCCTGAAAATACTTTTCAGCTGCAGCGACGCATCTACAATCTGCTTTTGTGGATTGTTGATGTCCATGGGCAGTATTCAACTTACCATCAGGTGGACTTAGGTATAGTATAAAAATACTATAGAAAAGGGGTTTTTTTATCACTTCAGTCTTAATATAATCTTACTTAATATTTTTTTTATATCACTAGAAATTATTATCTATATTAATTATCAGTTATATATTTATATTTCAAAATCTCTGTTTGCTTTTACGTATTTTCCATTTATAGTTTTTTTTATATCCATACAAAAAATATCATCATTTACTTTTCTTACAAAAAAGGAGTGCCATTTGCGGATAAAATTCAGCTTGGTCTGAATAACCTTAAAATAGAAGAAATTTAATACTCATATAACTAGCAGAAAGCTTGCAAAATATCCACCGAAAACCTTCATTATCATTACCTGAGCAATAAAGAGACACATCGTGCGCGTGTGTCCAAAAAATCGATGGCCCATCCCACTCCACCCCAAAAAGTAATTGGATAGTTTACATAATTACATGGGTAATGTTATACCGACGGCTTCACATCAATCTATACATTTCCAGTATAAGATGGTCTTGGGTTGTACAGGCTTCTTGTGCAATGCGAGACTAGCTTATTCTGGAAATGTATAGGTTGATCGGTAGCCGTGTGTACATTAACTGGATGGATATCCGTTCGAACCGATCAATCTTCATATTTAAATGCTATTAAAGCAATAGTTTATGGTTTATTATTTTGTAAAGGAGAATCTATTGTGTTGAATAATAGTCTGAAACTTTGGCATTTGAAATATCCTGAAGGAATAGTTGAAGTTTAAATTATTGTTGGAGAATGAAGGTTTAATGAAATTGGTTATAAGTTTATTGTTACAAACTACAATAACTTTAGAATTAGGCTTGATTCACGATCGCCAAGTAATAGTGTAATTACACGATGACAAGCTTTGCAAGGCAATTCTCTTTCTATCTTGATTTTGTTATCGAGATTTGATGAAGAATTTCTGCAATTCAAAGCAAGCATTAAATTGCGGCAAGCCTATTGCTTGTTTTTTATTGCCTTTAAAAAGGTAGATACGGCAATGGCAATTCCATGCCATACTACATTTTGAAAATATATTAAAACTTGTTCGAATATAATCGATACATATTTCAAACACCAGTTTCTGAGGTTCCGGATAGTTCTTATTCGACCCATAAAGTATAACATGACCGAATATAAAAGTGACACAAAAACACTTGAAAAAAGAACACAGCTGTCACTTTCATTTATGTGTGTTACATGCTTATCCTGTCAATAAGGTTTATCTAAAAACCGTTAAATGCGGGCTAAGTCCAACACTGCTGTCACGTTAATTTATTTCTGAGAGTTTATGCTTCTTTTTAAATTGTGTTTTTAATCTATCTAATATACTGCTAATATGTCGAATATTTTATAATAATTAGCCTTTCAAATCACTCCTCCACTCATTTTACCATTCAAAGTCATTTTATTCATCTTGCATTTTTTTTAACATTAAATTATCGACTCTTTCAGTTCATAAAAGACACGTAAACCCGCTTTATGCTCCAGCAGTAGGTATTCAATTAAAAATGACAATTCCGATTCAAATAGAAATGTAGGCTTCAGTGGAGTTGAAGGACTTCTTACAAGTCTATTAACTACTTCAGAGAATTTCAAAAAAGCTGCCACGTGTCTTGAAACCTCCTCATCCAGGGTTCTGTACCGAATATAGGATAATAATTAGTTTTCTTGGCCCGCAAAGTGGCAAAAGAAAATTGAAAATACTCGAAGATTCACAAATTGTTGGTAAAATAAACATTACGACTGTAATAATGCAAGAAATAATAGTAATTGAGGTATTGTTTTGACATAGTTATCGAACAAAGAACTGTTCATGAGATAGAGCTAGTTGATAGAGGGACAACAAAGTCTTACTATAGGTAAAATCAGGCATTTTGACGCTTGTGAAAATAGCCGCAAATGAAATGTCACGGGTCGGTATTGGTCGCGCTCGAGTACGGTGCTCGTCGATTGGTCAAGCAGCCATCTGCAGCTAAATTCAAAAGCATCAAGATCTTGATTTTCCATATAACCGGTATCCGTTTTCACCACCTGGGTGCGAAACCCTAAAAACTAAACCGTTCGAACTTTGGCGAACTCCTAAAGTTTTTTGTTCACTCAATTTCAAGTTGTAACTTCCATTTTCATATTCCGAAATTTTGCGTTAGCAACAGGTCAGCGGTGAAATATGGTCTCATTTCTGTGATAAACGATATGTCAGCGAAATGTACAGCAATTTCTGTTTTTGCATTTTTGGTTACAACCAAGATAGAAGGGAGTGGAAATGAAAACGATGTTAACGCATTTTGACATCGGCATTGATATTTTGTTTTTATTTGAATACTTTCTGTTGCCCACTGCTATACTCTCGTGATAGGTCTTAACCTTGACAAATTTTATACATTCCTATGAGGAATTTATATAATATCCTAAAAGGATCATTTTATCTATTGGTGAACACCGAATGACGACCCGTTTAGTAGTTTTTAGTTAACGCGAACAACAGACAGAGAAGCGGTGGGGAATTTTGTTTTATAATCTGATTCTAAACCGTTGGATTAAAATTAATCTAAGGTTATTCAAATCATTGTAATTAGTATAATTTAGTTTTACTTATAATTTATTTTATATCATTTGTTTGTAATATTTTGACGTGTTCAAGCGCCTCCTGGGGCCTATGAAAATAAATGATTTGAATTTGAATTTGAATAAGTGAGGACGAAGCTGATAGTTTCAACAACGTGATAGAATTTGATCAAACACTTGCCCTAAATTCATATTCAAATTCTACAGAGAATGAATCAGAGTTAGTTCAAATAATGATAATTAATCAACATAGCAACAATTTAACAATAAAACATGACTTGCATAATAATTCATTTCTCGGCAACGACAATTTGATGTCTGTCTTCATCTAAAATTACTCATAATTTAATCGTGGCGCCTGACACAATATTATTCTTGTCAATCAATTTCAAGACAAAGTATGTCAACTGACTTGATTTATGAAACAAAACGTAATGTTTACGTCTTTCAGTAATATTAAGTCAAGGTAACATTGGCATTTTGGCAAGTCGTACTAAGAACCAGTTGAAAAATTCAACAACTTAAACTTTGCTCATATTGCACCTACCCTTGCTTTTCTCTGCACCACCCAAGGTTGACTGTTAGAGAATGCCACTAGGCATTAAGTCCGCCTCTGTACTTATAAATGTGCAAAAGTTTTAATAAATAAATAATAAATAAATATGCGGGTACGGAATACCTTTAAAAAGCGTTGTTAACTAAGCCACCACCGTACCAAACTAATTTCTGCAAGACATTAATTGGGTTTTTGTAGAGTTTGCGCCTACAAGTGATCTGCCGTAGAGCTATAACTTCTGCATATTTTAATTAATTTATATATAGCATTGAGCTATGCTACCAACCTAATACTAAGAACATTCTTGTGGGCTTTACCACTTAGCCATCAAAGCTCTGCTCCAAATCCACGAATCTTTTGACTGTATGCATGGTTTTTCCTCCATATTTCGTTGCAAGTTGGCGTCAAATATCTAGAAGTCTTAAATAATTTTAGCGTCTATAATAAAGTTTTCAACAGTTTCTTCCAGAATATCTCAAAGAATTTCCTATAAACAATCCACAAAGGATATAAAATATGATTTAAAATAAACGTCTAAATGTTATTTTATGAGGAAACTTTGGCACCATTCCGTTATTTGTCTTGGCTTCAGCAGAATGGATTGATCTCATTCCCATTATACGTTACGGTGGCTCTGAAGTTAAATTTGCTATTGTATCTGTTTTGAATACTCTGAATGAAGCAACTCAACTGGCGTAATTGTCAAATGTAATGAGAGGGGCCTTTTCAAGTATTGTTAAGGGTTTGAACTTTATCATTTTAGTTTCTGCTTTAATTTAATGACTATTTTCTATACTGACTTCTATAATACCTGCCTTGATGGTCTAAAAGTTAGCGTATGCGCCTCTCACCTAAGGTCACGGGTTCAATTCCTGGGTCAGAAAAGTGTTATTTGCTTAATTTCCAACAAGAAATTCAGCACTAAGTTGGAATAGTGCCCAGTGGATAGCGATAAGCTCACCTCCTATCCCATGGGACCTCTGGATATGGACACCCTTCTAGGTAATATAGGCGTGACGTTATGTTTATTTTATATATTTTTATTTTCTAGTGAATTCTTTATTCGATTAATATCTATATTAGCAATATTGGGTTGTGTTCCATTAAGTAACAAAAAAATTGCAATAAGTCTAAAAATATTATCTCCTTTTTAATTATTCATCATTGTCTCCAAAAAAGTTTAATATACAAATCAAACACAATGACACCATAAAAGCTATAAAATTGAAACGAAATCGAAAATGATATACCTACTTACGTTGAACATGACATAGAAACAAATTCTCGACATATATCGTGTCTAGCAAAATTCATGGAACTTTCCTACCCTAAAAACTCGACATGTGTAGACGAAACATTTAGGTTAATACATACCGCACCCAGCTTGCGTGACCGTCGACCACCTACCACTAGCGTAATTGAATTAGACAATATCGTTTCATCCACTTAATGCTATCCATTCGGATGATTGTTATCGTTAAATGTGCAGCCATTTTTTGCTCTTCAATTATTGTTAAAATGTGCTTGTAGGTTGATAGCGGTCATTGGTGGATGTATTGGTCGTAATTAAGGTGTTTTATATTCTACAATATCTGATAGAGTATTAAGTACTTTTATTGAAGTCATTGCTCTTAGTTTTTTGTTCTTATATTTAGTTATGTGCTTTAATATGTTCAAGATTTCACTCTTCTATCTACACAAAATTAATGAAAGAAAAGGAAAAATGTAACATAACATCACGTAATATTACCCAGAAGGGTGTCGCAGAGATGTACAACACCCACATTTCACCTCTTATGTTTAGATCCTATGGGATAAAAGATGAGCTTATCGCTTTCCACCGGGCACAAATCCAACTCCGTGCTGCTATTGTGATTTTCCTGACGGAAAGTTAACATATAACACTTTGCCTGACCCGGGGATCGAACCCAAGATCTCGTGATGAGAGACGCATACGCTAGGCACTAGACCATCGAGGTATAAAGCTAAGTCAACATCAACCAACTAATTTTAATATTCTACCACAAAATATTGACCTAAAGCTTTAGTTAACTTAAACAGGCTTCCAAACTCGGTTCTATAATAAAAGGCACTGACTTGTAAATTAACTGACTAGTAATTAGCAACCATTACACTGTCTGGCAATAAAAATTACCTACTTTCTTTATTAATTGGTCCGACCCACTTCGGCCTAGATCTTTTATGGAATTTAAAATTTACCGACTTGGTACCTATTTTTCGCTGTTGCAACCATGATAAATGTTATTATTTCGTTTAGTTATTTAATGTATTTATTATTTTCTTCTTCATTCAAACTTCACCTTTAACTTCCCTTTCGTGTCTCTTTCTTACATTTCCCTCCAATGGTAGTCTGTAAGAGATTGCCTTTGCAGCGATAAGATCGCCATTTGTACTTTTTTTATTTACATATTCTTCTGTTTATTTTTTCCTTGGTGTGCAATAAGGTTTATTATTTCATAGTTATATCGTGGTTAAAAATAATTTAAAGCCACTTTTTTTTTAATCAAACTATCAAAAACTGCTTGGATAGTCTAGTGCGCCGCGAGGTCTCGTGTTCGATGCCCGGGTCGGGCCTTTGTCTTGTTTATGTTAGCAGCACGGAGTAGGAATTGTGCCCGGTAGATGGCAATAAGCTCACCCCCTATCCCATGGGACCTAAACATAACAGGTGAAATGTGGTTGTTGTACACCTCTGCCACACCCTTCTGGGTAATATAGGCGTGAAGTTATGTTATGTTTTGGGCATCAAACTTCAAATTTGGATAACGAACGTTCCAGAGAATAGCGTGCTCAAACAAACAAATTCTTCAACATTATTAGTACCTACAACATTCATTCGTTAACTTCCTTAATGAGTTTCTTGGCAACTTTTTGATTTTCTTTTGCTTTATGAAGAAGCCATTGCAAGTTTCATTTACGCAATGAAAACTTGGAAATATTGAGTAAATGTTTTTTGGAAGTACCAAACTCGTAATGTACGTGTATGAATTCCTTTTCAATTTATTTTTTGAGGGTACTTAGATAAAAATAATGAACACCGGCCAATATCGTGTCGGGCCACGCGCTACAAGGTTTCATAGTTAGTCGTTGCAGCATATATTCTGAACTTAAAAGGGGTTTACTATCTGTATTATACCAATAACAACTTGATACAAGTCATTATTACGAAGGTTTTTGTATTATGTACGAACTATTCTATTTATATTGAGTGCACGGTTGGCGTAGTGGTTAAACCGTTCCCCACCAACGGGTCCCGCGTTGTCGTCGCGGTGGGGCTTAGTACCCGTGGCGCCCCCGAGCCACGGCGAAGCCAAGTGGACCCCAGAGGGGGGCTGCTCTTCGGGCTTTGGCTGGAAGTCCATGTGGGAGCAGCCCATGTTGCAGGGCTCTTATGGGGGGGCTCTGCAACAGGAGGGCCTGCGGTGTCGGCGTGAGTCGGCACTGCGGCCGAGGAGTTGCGGGGCCGCGGCGGGAGAGGACTGTCGGTGTTCCGTTGCCGCTTTCCCTGCCTTCCGCGGTCCCGGCGGGGCCGCAGCCGTCAGTACTGCGGCGTGGTGGGCGGTGGGACGAACATCTGTCTCACCGCGGAGGGCCAGGCCGTCAGATACGAAAGTGTCTGACGGCTTTGCACGCGGCCCTCGGTGCCGGTCCCCCCACATTTTGGGGGCCATGAGGGGCCTGCCTCGGCGGGCAAGGCCGGGCTGCGGTGTTGGCGCAAGCTGGCACTGTGGCCCGGTGGTTTACGGGGCCGCGGCGGGTAGGAGTGTCGGTGCGCGCGTCGTTTTCGATGCCCCGCATTCCCTGCCTTCCGCGGTCCCGGCGGGGCCGCAGCCGTTGAACTGCGGCGTGGTGGGCGGCGGGACCGACCACCTGTCTCGTCGCGAGAGGACCAGGCCGTCGGACATGGGGAATGTCCGATGGCTTTGCACGCGGTCCTCGCGCTGGTCGGTGGCTTGCGCCAGCCCCCTCTTTGGGGGCCATGAGGGGCCCGCTTCGGCGGGCATCGCCGGGAGGGTCGTGGACGTAAAGGCTACGCCAGATTCCCATGACCCTCCCATCAAGGCGAGTGCGGGAGCACCGTGGGGTTTTAGTGGGTATTCCCGTGCCGTTTACCATCTTTGGCACGGGCGAGTCCCACATAACCACTCTGCCCTTCCCCGGGGTGGGGTGGTATGCGTAAATGCATTTCCCCACGTAAATAAAAAAAAAAAAAAAAAAAAAAGTGGTTAAACCGTTAACCCGCCGCTTTCAACTGAACTGGTGTTGTGAGTTCGATCTCCACATGGGATAAATCTTTGTGTGATTCGCAAAGATTTGTTATGAATCTGGGTGTGCTCTGTGTGACTGAAAGGTATGTTTGTGAATACCCCCGTGACACAGGAGTTATACACAGGGTGGGCGTAATGTTTAAAATAAAAAAAAATAAAAAGAAATATATTCCAAGTAACATTTTACTATTTGGTCCCTTATTACTCTTGAACTAATAATATTAATGAATTCGCTTTAGTTTTTCCTAAAAGTTTATTATTTATCCTACGATCTTGTTTTTTTTATGATTTACAAGCTAGTGGTTTTGCTTTTAAAGGCAGGGAGGGAGGGGAGGGAGCGATCTACTCAAATAATTATTTGCTCTTTAAAGTTAAATATCTCGCAAACGGATCTCTGAATCAAAAAGCTGTCTTAGCAACTCCTCAATGTTTTTAAAATACCTATCCAACAATACCTCACACTACGGGGTAGACGAGAAAAATATCTCGTTCCTACTATATATGATGGGGAGGTAGGTGTACAAAAAACAAAATATTATAGCTCTAACGGTTTCGACACTATGTCTCAGACAAACGGACATGGCAAAACTATAAGAGTTCCTTGTAGGTACTACGGAACCAAAAAAATACGTGTATTTAGACACTGCTGCCTTATAAGATAACTTTGTCTTAGGAAATACATGACTGTAGATATTTTTTAGAATAACATTTAATGAAAGTCCGGACAAGGTTAGGAAAATTTCAAGGTATTTTCGTTTTGTTGAATGCGTCGTGTTTGAGATATCGACTAACTGATATAAATGACCGTACAATTGCTGGCAACAATGAATATTGACACGAAGAAAAACCATCAGCAAAAACTGACATAGAAACAGAATCGACTGTAACATCAAATATATCTTTATGGTTTCGTTTTGCGCCTATCACGTGTTCAGTTAATAATAAAAATTAGGTTAATAGACAATTTACGAGCCGGCTGAACTAGCTCCTGAGTCACGGGTATGTTCGTTATAATTTACTGGGTTAATAGAATAGGTATGTATGTGAGATGATTCACTTGGTATGAGTAGAGATTCTTCTTTATGGATTCGGTTTCTGGGTGGCCATCTTTTTATACACACTTGCTCTAAGGTGGTGTGGAGAAGTGATAAAAGTATTCAGGTTTATTGAGCAGTAAAACCTATTTTTTTTAAGTTTAGGCGCACACAGGTACACACCATTACATAGGCTGCACGTTAATAGAACAAAGTGATATCACATCAGCTAAAAAAATACAATATTGAAAATAGCTTGGCTTCATTGAGTGTTTAGAATTAGACTTAAATATGATGAGAGAAAACTTGAAAACTTGATCAAATATTTCAGCTTTATTTGCTTTGATTATTTTACTCTTGAATACTGTGCGCTTATTCTGAAAGTAATTTATTTTGCTAGAAATTGTAGTCAGGCAGCACGGTTAATTGGTCTCAGATTGCCTCTAGCAAGTCATTTCGCAGGAGGACATGGAGGATTTAATAAGATGCGACGTCGCCTGAAGTCACTGGCATACACAGTGTGGATTTGAAGCTTTAATTAAACCTGTACCTTCATATGTTGGTTTAACCTTTACAGCTTTACCAACAGTTATGAACAACAACAACGTCTACAACGCAAGAAATTACACTTGGGAGTTTGTTAGGTATTTCCTTGAATGTAAAGTTATGTCTGTATATATCTTAAATTGCAATGAGTATTGTGCTGTCTACTTTTAATTTGTTATCTTTTGTTTTTTTAGGTTCTATTTCAGTATCAAATATGACAAGGATAACATGATTATTGTTATTAACAATAATATATATATCACACGAAGAATAGCTTTGTGAGCAATCCTTTTTTTTACTAAGTTCTTTTAATAGCGAAATCTGTTAGAGCTTGACTATTATTTTCTTCAACTAGGTTGATTTCTGTATCGATATCAGTAATTTCAACTTATCATGAATTATTTTTCTTTAGTCTTATTTCTGCACACTTTGATTTAACCTTATTTAGTATGGAGCAGCGGTAATTGGTCACAGATGGCCTCCAGTAAGTCATCTCGTGTAGGACAGACGAAGCCTGAAGTCACTTAACTACAGTGTAGATTGAAAGCTTTAATTAAAGTCTGTGCCTTCATATGACGATATATCCTTTACAGCTTTACCAACAGCTATGCGAAGCTACAACGCGAGAAATTACACTTGGAAATTTGTTGGATATTTCCTTTAATGTAAAGTCATGTTTGTGTATTTCTTCTTGAATGTAACATTAACATTCTGTTGTAACTCTTGTCATCTGTTATAACTGCATATTCAGTTTCAAATACAGTGAAAGGTAATACAAACAAGACAACAAAAATATTTATTTATTCAATATGAACCATTGTCAATATTTTTATTGTCATTTTTATTTTATGCGATGTGTTTAATCGATCTGATATAGTGAGTGATTAAGTGATTATTCTGAACACCTAAATCTACTAAAGAGGTCTTAAGATGCGGACTACATACTTAAACTTTATTGATTTCTTTATCTATACGAGTTCCTGCAATGTTTTTCTACTCAAAAACAACCTCAATATTTTGCCGCAGCACTTCTGTAACAACTCAAATATTATAATCAATAATCTGGATCGTTGCCAATTTTGGACCTCTGCGGTTATAAAATCAGATATTCTGATTCCTTCCAACTTTAAAAAATAGGTTACACATAACCAATTATTGGCTTCCTGCCAAGATTTTGCCCTGCTTACTTTGTACTGTTCGAAGTATACGGAATTATGAAATTATTCGTCAAGTTATTTAGTGCAGTTATTCATGCTAGGTTGAGTGGACTTTTTGGCACCATACCTCCGTAATGTTTGGTAGATTTGTAACATCTAGAACATTGTGTTTATAAAAGAATAATAATATCAGCTGGTGAGTATTTAGTGTTTAGTTCATTTATATCCTACAATATTTTTATTGTCTTTCGTAATTGTTCTATTAAGATTATTAAAGTAGCCGTGGCGCAATGGATCAGGCATCTGCCTTACGATCGAGAGGTCGTGGTGAACCCACGACCTCTCGATCGTTATTTAGTGCAGTTATTCATGCTAGGTTGAGTGGACTTTTTGGCACCATACCTCCGTAATGTTTGGTAGATTTGTAACATCTAGAACATTGTGTTTATAAAAGAATAATAATATCAGCTGGTGAGTATTTAGTGTTTAGTTCATTTATATCCTACAATATTTATATTGTCTTTCGTAATTGTTCTATTAAGATTATTAAAGTAGCCGTGGCGCAATGGATCAGGCATCTGCCTTACGATCGAGAGGTCGTGGGTTCAAATGTTGGCAATTACACCACGGACGGAAACTCCTTTTAACACAAACGAATAAAGTTTAGCTGGAGAGGGTTAACAAGATTACTAGTAATTTGTAGTTGAAAAATACGAGTAAGTTAAAAAAATGTACCACATCTGAAGAGTAGTTAAACTGTTGCTATGTTAGTATACCTTTTTTTTTACGGGATATAATCCCACCCACACGCCCACCACTGTGACTCCTGTGACGCCAGGATCTACAGCGGTAACCAACTGATAGGCACCGTGCATGACACACGAGCAATCCCAGGGAGAGTTAAAATTGTCTTGGAACCCGCAACGAATTTAATCAGAATTATATAGTTGGAGTTGGAAAGTATGTATCTTTACTTCCCTCCAAAGCAAAGCGGGAGACTGAGTACTGAGTGATGTTAGTATACCTATATAAAATAAGGTAAAAACATACAATTTGATGCACAGTATGCATACATCATAATACCGCCATAAAAAAATTGTTTCACAAAAAGTACAAATATTAATATAGAAAGTAAACGCAATAAACTGAAAAAGCACAAGAACCGTATTTTCTTAAACATCAAAATCCGATTATTCTGTTAATAAGGATTTGCACCAAAGTGTTTCTGCTCCAGTAAATAGATTGGAGAAGTGTACCGAATCTAATTTATCACAGGAACGCCATAAAGTTTTTAAGTGCCCGGAGGATTGAAGTGGTGCCGCCTTGCAATTTCCAGATAAAATCTACTTGCATCAATTGAGTAGATAACTTTTTATTTTATCTTCATAGTGCTATTTAATTGCCGTAGTTAAAATAAAAGTTCCGTTTAACGATTTCTCTAAACAAAGTATTACAAAAAAGCGCATCGAATTCAATTAAAACGAATTTTAATATTTTATGGTGTTTTGCCAATTTTTACAAATTTTATTTCATAACATAACATACCACTCCACCATTGTCATCTATAAGGTCTGATGTGATAACACCTACCGCCATCTACCAGGCACAACTCTAACTTCGTACTGCTATTGAGAATTTCCTAATCCCACACGTATGTCCGACCTGAGACTGAATCTTGTACATCGCGGTAAGAGACTGCATACGCTAACTATTAATGGGGTAGCAAATTTTCTTACAAATCATCCAAATTCATTAATCAATCTCAACGGCTATCAGTAGATAATTTAAAGCATCTTTAACAAAATACAAAAATATCTATTTAAACAAAATCTTGTTTTAACATCTGCTAGCCCAGACAACAAAGGTTCACGAGCCAAAAGTAATAAAAACCATATCGATAATTACAAAATCTTCGCTTATAGGCAACGTTGAGCAGATGCGTACGGGCACGCGTTTGACAGACGCATGCCATATGTTAGTGAACATAATTTGTGGAGCTTTTAATTTTGTTATAATTGAAGTTTTAAATTTAGGGTGAGGTAATGAATCGTTGGAAGAAACGTTATTAATACAACAATGTATACACGTCCACACATTAATTTATATTGGAACTGTATAGCTTGCTGTGTAGATAAGAATACTAAAGGTGAAGCATTCTCATGGATATTCCACAAAACGGTAGGTGTTCGATTCAATTCTAGTTATTATTTTTTTTGCTTTACACTTAAATAAAGAGTGTTAGAGATCCTGGGGTTGTACTCGATTATATTATTGGGACTACTATCTTCATCAGCCAAATTGTCTTAAAAACAAGTAATATTGGCTCTCGATATTTGGCCGTTGGAATTCTTGGAGCAGAATTAAAGACTAGGAACACGATGCAATTTCAGCAGGGCAATTCTTATATCATTTTTGTCTTTGTTTTCAGGATAAACAAAGCAAGCATGAGGATTGCCTTGCAAAACGTGCGTTGAGTAAATGGACCTTTTATCCTACAAAAGCATCATCTATATAAAAGTGGGTTTCTTCATCCATTGAAAACCCACATATTTCAGTCTATCATCATCATATATCTATCAAAAATAATAAAATATTTCAAATACCATTACTCGCTAGAAAAGCAAATCGAATCGATCTCACATTAAATGTATTTTGGTACGAAAGATTAATATTTTTGGCATAAATTCAAAGATGCCCAGCGTTGAGTGAATATGCGCAGACGCTGCCGATATAATTTGTATTTTTTATATTATTGGGCTGGTTAAAATGAAGACATAAGCAATGCTCAAAAGCCTGTGTTTGCGAAAAAATATGATAAGTAATAGAAAAAACATAATACCTGACATTGTGTGTCAATCAACCGCCATGGTTAATTCAGAGTCAATACAGACGATAAAGGAAGAGTACACAAAGAAATAATACTATCAATAATTTTCACAACGTAAATTGGTTCATGTAAAATTTTTGTAACACCACATGGCCAGTATAATCTACAGCACTTAAATAACCCACATTTCTAATTAGATATTGTAAAAGTAATATTTTCTGGCATAAATTCAAAACTATTGCGAAGCTGATGCTACACAGACGGCCGAATGTTTTTATTCGGCAATCTTACGAATTATGAAATATGAATAGAATGAATGAGATTGGGTTTGTGTATACAGTTTCGAAATGATAACAATCTTACAGCATGGAAAATTCTTAGGAAATTCTTGACTGTATCACTAAAATAAGATTCCTCAATTGTGCAATAAAAATATCGATAGTATTAAAAAATGTTTTCACTACTTCGGTTGGGTATAAAAATACTAATTAAATAATTTCTTATGTTTGTAATCTGTGTAGTCCCACTGTTTGGTAAAAGTCTCCCCCACACACAATCATGATTCCCTTGTCTTGGGTCTTCATGGTCCATTCCTTTTGGAACGAGTCCAAATCATCTTTTTTGGACTTGCAACGATGGCGACGTTGATAGCTATTTCGTACCTACTATGAAGTTTTTTTTTCAGTTCTATAAGTTTTATATCACTCAAAACCGAGTCTAAAACAATATTTGGTTCACGAATCCTAATTACATTGTACACTAACTTCATCGTTTTCAAATGACAAATTGGTTCTTAAATTTTAGTTGCATGAACTTGTCAAAATGTCGTCCACATAAATGTTTACGCCGTCATTGCTATACACAATAAAATCTACAACAAGTCTTATCAAACAAAGTACTACTAAATCGATAGTCTTCATACTTTCGTCTAAACTGAAACCAAAAACAGATTGATGTGAGCGTGAAGATAACGTCATTTGGTCGACACGCACACTAACAAAAATCTGTTGTACTGATGTACGTAGGTACTGTGCTAAAATGGTACTACCATAATCACTTAAAACGTGATGCGTGTACCCGGTTTCTAGGTTTAATAATTCTATGGCAATACCCTCATATACTGTCCTTAATGACATCAGAAGCCTTCCGTGCCTCGCCTCGGTACAATTACCGCTTGGACAAATATTTGGATGACCCACTGATATTTGTATGAGTGTGTGTGTGGATGTACTTTACTAGCATTAAAGATAAGACTATAATAGCCTATTACAGTTTATAGTCTCTTTGTCTTTATCATTTAACCATTTTCTTAATGGGCACTGAGATAACGTTATACAGCGACATCTTGTGGTTCCATTCGGAACTAAGGTTTTGTCTTCGTTATTACATGTCTGAATGTAATCTAAAGAGATCCTTATTTTCTACAATATTTTTTTGGCATTATCTAACTTGGCATAATGATAGTAACGTTTACTCATAATTTGGCATAATATTTACTAGCATAAATACTTAACGCATAATTATTATTACGCAAATCTTTTTTTGACTTAACAGTATTTTGTCATATTTGGCCCTTTGGTGTTTGGAAAAAGTAAGTTGTGTGGTGACTTTTTTAATAAAATACTTTTTATATAATGATATTCAATAAACATGTTGGGGCTAAGGTTTTTAACCTATTTATTAACTGCCTACCTTTGTGATTCCGTCTTTCTTAAAAATTTTCTCGTCTTAGTGTATCTTATGAATATAATTATACTCACAAAATACTCCATCAGTTTAATGGTTGACTTGATACCACATTGTTACCTGTAAAACAAAGACAAATTGGTCAGAATAATTCTGAAAAAATTTACATTATAAAGTCCAATTCAGATTACATACGTTTTTTTTTTTTTTAATCGACTCCCGCACTAGGAGAAGAATAGAGGAGACGTTGATGCTATAAAGGGCAAGATAAGTGTACGACTATAGGAAGAAAGATAAGAAACATAAATATAACTAAATTACTGACATATTTACAACCAAGTACATACAACATGTACACAAGTTTTTTTAACGACGCCTGCGCTAGGAATACTCCTGTGTCACGGGGGTGTTCACAAACATACTTTTCACACACACAAAGCACACCCAGAGTCAGAACAAATCTTTGCGAATCACACAAAGATTTGTCCCATGTGGGGATCGAACCCACGACACCAGCGCAGTTGAAAGCGGCGAGGCGACCGCTTTAACCTCTAAGCTAACTGTGCACTCAACTTGAAATTAATCTAATAATTTGATGTTATACGTAAAATTAATGTCGCAACATTACATACTACTAGTTTTGTCATGTAAATTATGCTTAATATTACATAGCATCATACTGCTATTTCCCAGAATGGTGTGCCAGAGATGTATTTACTATACCTATTGCTATCCTATGGATATTGGGTCACCTTCCTCCTTAAGGTTTTTTTTTTTTTATACTACGCCCACAGCGACCGAACGTGTAGTCCACCTGATGGTAAGTGGAGTACAGCCCATGGACATCAACAATCCACAAAAGCAGATTATAGATGCGTCGCTGCAGCTGAGAACTACGGTGTTATGCCTCATGTGCCAGTAATCAGGGCCTGATCTCACCACCAACCAGAACACAGTAATGGCAGCACTACTATTTGGCGGCAGGTTAAAGGTGAGACGGTGGTGCTGCCGCCCTCGAGCTCATTCACAAGAGCTCTACCACCAGTAACCAGGTCTCACCTTAGGTGTCTCACGGTCTAGTAAGCGTACTGAGACTTGGCTTGGGCTTAGTTTAGACTCTGCCTTTAGGACATCTGAGTCTAAGATTATTTTATTATGACTCTATAAATCAGCCTTAAAATTTCCTGCTATAGTAAAATCCCAAAAAATACTTTTGGCCAATCCGGTGATCGAACCAGAGAACAACAGTCAAATCAATTGTCACACTAATCAATACACCATCAAGGCAGTGGAAGTTTTTATCACTTTCAATATGAATCATTTGATCAAGGTCTCTATTGATGACGTTTCTGCTCAGTATGCATTACCAGGCATATGGTTCTAGTAGTGATGTCATATGCCACTAAAGTGTTGCCATTTTAGTACATCATGACGTAATGAAAAAGATTTACAGCATTTTTACGTTGAAAATGTCGGTTGGGCGTTGCCGTATACAAGTGAATTTTTGGAAGGATAAAATTGGATAGCAAATACTTTGATGGGTAATTGCTTTAGGATTATATTTTAATCAATGAAAAGCTGATTGGTCTATCTATATTAATTCATTGTATTCCCGTTAAAATAGCCTACGTCACTTTAAAAATAAATGGGCTACCTACTACTAAAATCATTTTTAATCGGTGATGAGATTCTGTACAGGAAACGGTCGATTTCAAGTCAAGATCCTGATATAAATATAGCTCATATTTATGACAAAAATTCAAATTTCGCATATTTCCATTTACGATGACCAACAAATTAACTTATTCACCTTTAGTCTAGCTGCCGAAACTATACAAGAAAAAGTAAGTTCTGTTATTCATGAGGTTTTAAACTATTTCCACACAAATTTTCGTCGAGAACGGTCCAATAGATTCGGCGTTTACTGGGTACTAACGAACAAACAAACAAACGAAATAATATTTCCTCTTTAAAATATTATACAGTAAAGTGTACTATAAAAGTATAGCTGAGGTTCCTTAGATGTGATAAAAACTACAGACCAACATTTTGGTAATATTGAGAACTTTTATTCTTCAAGGGAGTGTCTCAATGGTCTCGGTTCGATTCCCGGGTCTGGCAAATTGTTATTTACAAACTTTCCGTCAGGAAATTCACAACAGCAGCACGGAGTTAGGTTGTGCCCGGTGGACGGTGATAGGCTCACCCCTATCTCATGAGACCTAAACATACAGGTGAAATGTGGGTGTCACACCCTTCTGGGTACCATTAACCATGTTTTTGTTTTCTATCACGGGTTTAGTAGTTTTATTTTTGTTATTTGTTCATGTAAAGAAATGAATGTATGCCTTATTTTAGCCGAGGTGGGGCACTGGTGACCTGTAACACAGGTTTTATTTAAACCTACATCAGGCACCAGTCTCTCACATAGGTGAAATTAAGACATTGTGTGCCTGCTTCTTATATGATAAGTTAAAACCTACTTTTTATTGTAACGCAAAACGTATTGTGAAGAGAAAATAAACGTTTTCTTTATTATTTATAGGCGTGATTTTATGTTATGTCATGTTTTATATTACGCTATTGACATTACCCATAATCTATTTTTAAACAACGCCGTTACACTCATCAAACACTCACGTAAAGTATTCAAGGCAGCTCTAAACTACTCTAGTTCTATAAACACATCTATTTAAGACACCATCTGTGTTTGATCAGACTCAAATCAAAGGATTTGAAGCAGGCCTGTGCGTTGCCATGTCAATTAAAAAACGACGGTTTACATGTATATCGTCAAGAGTTAGTGAGATGTATTTTAAATCTTTTGGCTCAGATTCTAGATTTTGGATAATTTGTTAATTATTGCCGTCTCACAGCTTTATTGCATTAAGCTTTAGTACTATATTAAGTTCACGAAAACTCGTAAGTGTTGAAGATCTAATCATTAAAAAAATATTTATAACAAATTCTTAATTCAAATTGTGTAATTGTTAGTATATTAACACGCTTATATTAGCTACACCTGTATGTATATATGTATGTATGTATGTATGTATGTAACCGACTCCTTTGGGCTCGATTTTGACCCACTTTAAACGGACAGATTTCATTAAAATTGTGCACACCTGATAAAGATCGATGACAATGCAATAATTCAATAAAAAAAGAAAATTTAAAAAAAAAACGCGTACGTCAATATTTGTAAACGATTGACGGTTACATCACAAATACGAGAAAAAAACAAAATACCCAAAATCTGAACCAAATATTGATAGGTATGAAGCAAACATACCTACTGTTCGAAATATATATTTTAAATAGAACAAACATAACCAAAAAAGACTTTAATTAACTACCTTTGAAACCACGGAACGGACTCTTAAATCGCAATATTTCAAAGTAAATAAACCTCATTTTTAATTAAAATACGTCGACAATACTGAATTGGACTTTAATATTATTATGTAAAACATTTTTGAAACATAATTTTAAACGCGAGTGTAGAAATCCAAAGGAGCGTTACGTAGTACAGAGGTTTTAAAAGGACTGGAGTCAATGAGCATGATAAGACATTGTAAATACTTTGCCGGGGACTACGATTTTAAATTCAGAACACCAATAAGGTCAGAATCTAACCGACTTAGTAAACTGGAACAAAGCAGTACAAGTTCCAGTATTTCCCGATATATTATAGGGGACGCAGTGGTGTTGTCTTTATTGAATATACATACAATTCCTACATTTACAAATATGTTTTATTTGTAATTTCAAATTCTATCGATATCGATGTCTATCCACCACATTAAAGCTTTTACCACTAATACTGAGATTGAGTACATCAGAATCATAAATCAGAACCCAAAATAAACAAAAAAGTCATCAATATTAAATGTACAACAAACAACAAAAACCACAGCAAAGCCATTTCTCTCATCGTTTCCCAATTTTAGATTTAACATACCACTTTCCCGCAGGATTTTGTATCACTCTAATACATCAGTGAATCTATAAGATTCCATTCGGCTTCCACTTTAAGTCGCTTGGTTCCCTGGGGAGAGTACGTCGTTCAAGCTCGAAAATGGGCACATACACATTTTGGGAGACGTTTTCTTTTTTGACACTTGCTACGAAAAATATATGTTTATTTTTCACCTAGATTTTAAATTGAAAAAAGATGTAAAGGAAGAGATTGTTGCACATAATAATAAAGATGGAGTGAAGGTTATCATTATAATTCGAAATGTCAGAGGTAGAGGAGGAAAAAAAATCGACTTGTGTAAGATCACAAAGAAAAAAAGAAATGGAGACATTATTCACAATGATAAGTACATGGAAATAGAAGTAGATACCCTTATTAGTGTGGTCTCAAATAAATTTTTGTGGACCACTAAACCTAAATGTACCACTTAACTACTCATTGGGTCCTAAAATATATTCACAAATCTTTCTGGCAAATGAAAATATAACTAACCTATCAAATCACAAAACATCAAACCCAGTCTATCAGAAAATATCTGTGAAACTATTTCACGGAAGGTTAAAAACCTTTTCGCTCAATTAAGCGCCTGAAATCAATTTAAAGGTCCCTAATTCCGAGTCACTCGTCCGTATTTAACAGGCACTTAGAGCTACAACCTTTTCACGTAAGGGACTCACAGAAATTTAGTAGAAAAAAACTTTGTTGACGGGTACATTGAAAACCTTCACATAATTGGAATTGACAGTGAACTTTATGACACAAGCAATAAAGGTTGATTTAGCAATTTTATGGAAGTAGATTAAAAAGAGATTTGAAGATGAAAATGCTGGCAGACACATTCAAAGGCTGACATTGATTGGATTTTTAAAGGTGATCAAGATAAAATAATTATTCTGAACCAACTACCAAATTTAATAGTTTTGTGAAAACGACTAACTTTAAAAATATTAGTTAAATACATTTCGCTCAAAGAAGGTTGTTGGCGAATAAGTTTAAAGTCTATTTAAGATCCAGCTTTTGCAGCATGAAAGACAGGGATTATCCTCTAGCTCGGAAATCCTTTATCTTGAAAGCTAGATAAACATGTGTAGTGCTTAGTCTAGGATGACCTAGCACTAACAACGTACGGGAATCAAACCCGTGTGTAAGCACTGAGTATAATTTCATTTCACTTAATAATAACATTCTTCATTACTGCTATCGCTCGCTTACTCAGTTCTTACACACAGGTTTGATTCCCGTACGTTGTTAGTGCTAGGTCATCCTAGACTTAGCACTACACATGAAATAATAAGATGACACTAAATGGTAATTCCGTTTTCTTGATTTGACTATGCTAGAAGATTGATGAACAGCCTATTTTTATTATAGAAGAGAACCAAAAATAATCAAAGCTAAATACAAAAGAAATAAATACTAATGATATATATAGAGTAATACAAACCTCACCGCCCAATATTCCTGATAGACCATTGAACTCACGATGACATGACAATTTTACGCCAACCACAAAAGTGAGAATTGAACTATGACTTGATTCGTAGATCCGTTATTTTTTGTCCAAAAACTCGAGAACGACTAAGTATTGAGTTGGTTAAAGATACCTTTATTAAATGCGGCAGTTTGTGAGGATATGTGTCGATATCTGGATGATAATTTAGTAATTGTAATGTAGTAATTATTGACAGGGGTCTTATCCGCATTAATATTTAAAGGTACAAATACCTCATAGCTCTACAGTTTCGATCGAGTTGTACCGATCGTGGTAATGTTATGTTATACTGGAGTAGGATACGATTTGACGACCGGATGGCGGAGTGGTTAGTGTACCTGCCTGCGACGCCGAGGTCGTGGGTTCGATTCCCACTAAAGATAAATCTTTGTGTGCATGAACATGGGGTTTGTCTTAGTCTGGGTGTTTCTATGTATAATAAGTATAATAATATATTTACAAAAGAAAAGTATCAGTTATTCTAGTACCCAGAGTACAAGCTCTGCTTAGTTTGGGACTAGATGGCGTTGTGTGTGAGTTGTGAAATATTTATTATTATTATTATTATTTACGACGTAATCACCCCGTGTTTCATAAACTATTTGATTGTACTTTTTTCCTATTATTGGTAGGTAAATTGATAGTGGAGAGGAAAATTATAAAATTATGCAATACATTGACGTAAACGCGGTTAACAACAGGCTATTTTTAATATTGAAAAAATATCCTTCTAGTTTTTTGGGGTAAGGTATTTTGTTCAGTATTTCGGCATATGAAGGGTCGGCCTTTTCTTGCCAATTCTTTTCAAAAAGACTCTGTCTACGGAACTGGCACTAAAGTACTCTTTTACTTTTAAGATATTGTGATGATTGATGCAAGCGAGTTTAAGTTTCGCAAATTTAGAGTAGAATTATTTTTTTACCTTAGCAGCTCGAAAAGTCTTTCTTTGTTGTTTAAAAAACCCGTGAGCAAAACTCAATTTTGCTTTGAGATATGCACCCGCTCGAAGCAAAGTTAACTTAAGCTCACTGCTCGCCTTTTCGAGCAGATGAGGTGAAAAGTTGTATGTGCGACACGAGAACAAAGTTATTTGCGTTTTGTGCTTTTAAGTCCCTCACTACGCTCAAGATTTACAAAAAAAATACTATAGAATACGAACTAATAAGAAAGAAAATACGAACTTTGCTTTTTTGTTGTACAAATAACTATTATATGACGTATCTTAGTGCTTTGTGAAGTCTATAAAGATATTTGCATTTGATTTTGGGGTGCATGAAAAGAGCCTCCCCGAATGACGTACACAACGATTCCCTACGTTCAGCGCACCCTGGGCAATTCGCGAGTTCTCCAAAGCGAATTGGCTAATACTTTCACCACGAGGGCAAGTCATAATAAAATTTGACTCAGCCATCGACACAACGAAGAAGAAGAATTTGATTTTATATCGAACGGTATCGGGTTCCATTCTCGCAGCGGGCAAAATTGTTATTTGGGATTATTCCATCAGGAAATTATCAATAGCAGCACGGAGTTGGAATCGTGCCGAATAATTGATGGGTGGCGATATGGATAGGATCACTCCCTATCCATATAATATATATTTGTCTGCACGTGTGGTGTAGTGGTTTAAGCGGTCGCCTCGCCTCTCCACTGCACTGGTGTTGTGGGTTCGATCCCCACATGGTACAAATCTTTGTGTGATTCGCAAAGATTTGTTCTGAGACTGGGTGTGAGTGAGTGAATGTGTGTTTGGCATTGTCATTGGAACCATTGGATAGTGTAATAGGCATGATGACTAATTTTTATTTTTGTATGTAATTGAAACACCTCTTGATATAAGAAACATCATTACAAGAATTACTTTGACCTAACATAAACTTCCTGAGATAATACAATTTCAAATTCACATTAATAATAGACTCGCCCAAACGCTCCAAACAAAAGGCTACTCAAGCGTGACGTCACGCTTGAGTATTTTGTATGTGAAGTTATGAATTTTGTTTGATAGCTATTCGAAATATTGCGTTTAAAAAATGGTTTTATTACAAATATTGCTATTAAATTGTGTGGGTAATTTAATGATAAAAAAAAAATCGAATAATTTCGTATTTTAAAAATGAACTCGTCCATGAAACTTTGAATGATCATAAAATGAGTTAGATTTATAGTATGTAACAAAAAATTATTTCAATTGGTTTATCCAGTTTAGTAGTAGTATTCAATTGGTTTACCTATAGTTTGATAAGGTAATCCTATATTTTACTATCTATAGATCAGTCACCATGCCTATTGCTTCTGGCGTTCTATCTAATGTTTAAAATCCAAATTTATCTTTTATTTATCTTTATAAACATAATAAACGAAATGTGGGTGTAATACACCTCTGCGACACACTTTCGGGCTATATAGGCGTAATGTTAAAATATAATATAAAATAAGAACAGTTAAAATAAGTTATTAATCAAAATACGGAAAATGATTAAAGTTGAATGACCTTATTTGATATCGATCGAAGCCAATGACATAACATCACGCCAATATTAACTATATGGGTGTGGTAGAAGTGAACAACACCCACACCTGATATATTTTACATTTCATATTTAATATAGAACCAATATTTTGCAGAATAACCAATACCTCGAGGATAAGCCTCTTATTCCACGAAGCTATTAATGTTACCTATACTCGACGATTTCTACGTACAGTGGGCCAAGCAATTAGGTATGCAGGGCAAAAACTTCTACGCCGTAGTAAAAACTGACTGCAAAAGATATGCATGTGTGAATTACTTATTTAATAAGTGTAATATACCCACTATTTAGATATGTAACTCACTTATCCATAACTAGTGTAGTAAGTATTTAAGATGACTTTGAAGTTTTTGCCCTGCATACCTAACTCGTTGGCCCACTGTACATTGCGTTGTAACAGCATACGGACTTCTATGTATATATTAATTGTCGCAATGTATTTAAAAATAGCTTTATAGGTTAAACTTTATAGGTAAAATTGGTTTATAGAAAAACGAAGCAAAGAGCCTGGGATATGAATATAAAGTAGTCTGATATGAATTTGATATAGGACTGGATGAGAAAGAAGTATGAATATTTTAGCCTGTGTTAAAATAAATTGAATTTTAAAAGCTCTCGGAAATATTTCATTTATCTGGTTTTACCAACGAGGAAGAAAAATAACGAACTCTTTGAATAATTTCGTTGGAAAATAAATCAGTAAAGACGTTTTCCAAGTTTTACCTAGGTGTGTTAATTCTTGATAAATTATTCTTCTAGTTGCCAAACTGATTTGAATAAGCGGCTTCTTCTTCCAGTCTAACTTTTGATTCGTCTATTATAATGCTCTGGATCTCAGTTAGTTTAGTATGTAGTTTGAATAATGTTGTGTTGAGTGAAGCGCGTTCAAAATTTATTATCGTATGTTTAACACTCCTCAAGTTCTAATAAAAGTTTCACAGCAGCAGTTCGTTTTAAAGAACAAAGTTATTAGTTCAACGTTGTTTTAATTTGGGCCGGATATACGGTTTTCCTTATTCACACCTCCCCACCCTCCATACTAATTGTTTCGAAAAATTTCATCACTTGTTCATTAAAAGTAGAAAAAACGCGTTAATTCGTGTTCTAGGCTGGTGTCCAATTAACGAGCGTGGGTGAGACCGACGGGGTTGAGTCACCCATTTAACATAACACGATCGAACGAATTAACACATATTAAGTTTATGAAGGACACGGGACGAGGCCCGCTCGCGTCCGAATCACGTGCGCGACTGAACATGCTGGACGAAGGTACCTCCTTATAAAGGTTCCAAGGGGATGCGCGCGCACGCCAATAAAAACTAAATGCTGCTCGCCCCATAAAGTGTCCTCATTAGAGAAAGGGCGCGTCGGGTATGTACACACCGCTTTATTGCAGGTGAGCCTAGTGAGCACCGCACCTCGTTTGCCGATCATCTGTTTATTTTAAGGTAATTTCTTGTCTTTATCGTTTTTGTAACTTATTTGGCGGGGTCAGGCAGTTTGGCCGGCCGTAATAATGCGACGGATTGACCGATTATAGCGCGCAATAGAGTTATATGGGTGGCGCGCCCCGTTAAACAAATGTCGAAGAAAATAGGTTGGTGTTGGGCCATTGTTTATCGCCGAGGGTGCGGCCGGGTGGGGTTGCAATCGCCATACGCCCTGATTTATCAAAGGTAGGTAGAAAAATTAGACCTCACAAATTGGAGTCGGCGGTCCCGTTTTTATTTTTATACAGCGTTTTTATCGCAAGAGCGTCAATCGGAACCCTTTTTTTAATATTGGATGCGGTGGCAACAGCTTTTCACCTTTTTACGTTAATAGATTGGGCGAGCCGACTGGATTGCGGACAGTTTTATTTTCCCATTTTCCCGTAACAACTGCACTGACTGTGTGGTCATTCCATTTGTAATTTGGAGTGTTTTACACGTTCAAATAACGTGACAAGTCTGAGCATTCACATAATTAAATAAAACTCATCATAAAGTTAGTCATCTTTTTGAATTTTGATTCTGCCGTAAAACTTTGTCTGAAATGTTGGATTACCTTAGTGTAAACCGTCATTATCCAGAAGTTACGAATTGTTGTTAATTTAATCTGCTTTGCCAATTTTACAATTAAATATTAAAGAAAGTCAGTATATTGTCATTCACCGGAACCAACTTCATGCTGCTAATGTATGAATCAAAATTTTAGTTAACTACAAAAACTAATACTGCTCGTAATATTTCTTTGACATTTACTCCAAAATCCTCTAATAAATATCTCAGAGATTAACTCCCTAGATACAGAATTATTAGGTACACACTAAAAGCACCCAACAATAAAGTTCAAACTCAAAAATCGGACACCAAAAATACGAGCTTTGAAATAAAACGTGAAACGAATGGAAATACAGCCTTCATTACTTCAAAACAAGGGATTTTGTTCGAAAATAAAACTTTGGCATTACACCGAGGGTTCCCCGAACCTTTCCTCATCGGTCCCTGAAAAGGTCACTCCGAAACTCGACGACCTTTTAGAAACATTTTTAAAATATGAACTGGAGATCGGAATGTTACAAGTGTTATACAGATTGCTGGGGTATCTATAGGCGATATTATCAACGATATTTCATGAAAAATGGAAAAATGTAGATTGATATTTATGGATTAGAGTAAATTCTCAAAATGTTGGTATAGTACAAGTACAACCAAATTCTGAAGTAAAACACAATGCAGTTGCCCAAATTATTTGTTGCTACCCAATCATTAGCACAAGACACAATATAATACCCTCGACAGGGATACACCTTCAAGCTTTCTGAGTTATTTATGGACTGCAGTTACTCCCATAACGTGGACTACGATAAAAAACTAAGTTGCATTTACTGTAAGGTAATCTTTTAGACTGCATTTTCTGCTATCGACCTAATACCCATTAGGTGTGTAAGGTTACGGCGCTCCCTACAACCTGGGTGTGACGATATCGCACGTCTGATGTATGTCTGTTCCAAGGGTGGATCATATCAGCAGATTAAGCTTTTGAGTTTCGTCTAAATATCTTCTTTAAAAAATTTCAGATTGGGTTCTAAGGAGTAAACTTAAAATCTTTCTAAATTGGTTCTTTATTATTTTCTTCATGATGTCTTTGATATCTGTCAGACTTCATTTACCTAATTCTTACTATTTGGTGGCTCCAAATTATTAGTACACGACACAATACAATACCGTCACCGTCGTCCCTCGATACAAGGATCCACCTTCAAGCTATTTTAGATATTTATGGACTGCAGTTACTCCCATAACGTGGACTACGATAAAAAACTAAGTTGCATTTACTGTTAGGTAATCTTTTAGACTGCATTTTCTGCTTTCGACCTAATACCCATTAGGTGTGTAAGGTTACGGCACTCCCTACAACCTGGGTGTGACGATATTGTCTGATGTATTTCTGTTCCAAGGGTTGGCCATATCAGCAGATTAACCTTTTGAATTTCGCGAGAGAATAATATAAAAATATGTCTTTTAAAAAATATTAAGGTTTTAAAATGCATTAATCTGTGGTGTTTACCCGGGGGGTGCAGGTTCAAATCGTGCTGGATTTTTAATTTTCAAACCCATAATTTGCTTTAAAGTATTCCAATTAATATATACCTTCTTTAAAGCTTTTCAGGTTGGGTTCTAAGGAGTATCCTTAAAATATTTTCTAAATGGGTTCTGTCTTATTTACTTCATGCTTTCTCGTCTTTGATAGCTGTCAGACTTCATTTATCTAATAACCATTTGGTGAATAAGGCTACAGCACTCCCTACAAACAAGGTTTGCGATATCCTACGTCGGTTTGAAGGGTCTTCTAATTCTTCTGTCTTTTAAAATTTATAGGATTTTTAAGTATCTTCACTTTTTATGGTATAGTAGTAGTAGTAGGTATATTTTTGTCTTTGCCTTATGACTTCATTTACGTAATAGCCATTCAGTACATAAGACTACGGCACTCCCTACAACCTGGGAGTGCCAATGTCGTACGTCCAACGTAAGGCGGTTCCTAGGGTGAGTGTTATCAGAAGCTAGAACCTATTAAACTTAATTAGAGATGTCTTATTTTAAAAATATGGATTCTAAGGTTTCTTCTTGCCCTTATTCTACTTTATTTGGAGTAGTGTATGCAGTATTATATTCTCCTCTGTTAACCACCTTATTATCATTGATTCCCTTTTTATTCGTATCTTCTTTCACACAAGCCTTCCTTATGTATCTGTTAGTCTTTACTGATGCCTTTCAGTATTCATTTACGTAAAAGCTATTAAGTACATAACGGCACTCCCTTCCACCAGGGAGTGCCGATGTCGTACGTCTACCAATACGTCTGTTCAAGGGTGAGTGATATCAGGGTATTGAAGGTTACACGTTTTTAAAACAGTACATTTATTTAATTGAACTTTTTCGTAGCAGGTAATAAGATTAGAGAAAATGTGTGAGATTTGAACTGATACCAGAAATATCATTGAAAGAGATGACTTGATGAGAGACTGTTTTCTATGATATTACTCAAATAGCTTAATGACATCAACTTATAAATATTTCATAAATATTTCTCAACTCACACACAATGCCATCTAGTCCCAAACTAAGCCGAGCTTGTAATATGGGTACTAGAATAACTGATACTAATACATATATTATATACTTTTCTTTTTGTAAATACATACATATTATACATAGAAACACCCAGACTAAGACAAACCCCCATGTTCATGCACACAAAGATTTGTCTTAAGTGGGAATCGAACCCACGACCTCGGCGTCGCAGGCAGGTTCACTACCCACTCCGCCATCCGGTCGTCAAAATAAAAATTATGTTTGGAGTCTGGGTTGAAAATATTTAGAAATTGTCTTGTCTCTATAACTACATTTTTTTATCGCCGTATAAGTATACATTTACACTGGTCGAAGACCTCCACCTTAAAAAAACCACTTAACAATCCAGATTAATTACTTTAATGGAATTTTACTGGAATCAAATTAAATTCCAAGCGTGCTCGGTGGTTTTCGCCTCTTTCATTGAGTTTTTTATTTTCTGACGAAGTAGTGTTGTTCTTATGCTTGCCCGTTTATTTGAAAAGTATATTGTGGAAACTATCTATTCAATATTGAAGGGGTTTTGTGATTAATACAATTACAAATTAACAAATTAATTTAATGTTTACCACAGGTGGATATGTATAACACCTGTTAGATGTTACCTGATTTATTGAGTATGCTGCAGTATACCTAATACGCGAACAAAGGTCTCGGATTCGAACCCACGGCACACACCTCTGTCAATAAATCGTTAGGATTCGTATTTTCGAAAATATGTGTGTATTTATCATATAAATTATCGCTCGCTAACGGTGAAGGAAAACATCGTGAGGAAAACTGCATGCCGGAGGGTACCTAAAAAGTGCTCAAAGGTATGTGAAGTCTACCAATACGCACTTGGTCAGCGTAGTGGACTATGGCCTAACCCTTCTCCTCATGAGAAGAGGCCTGTGCCCAGCAGTGGGACATGTATTAGATACAGGGCTGCTATTATTATAAACAAATATCATTATAGATGGAAATAATAAACCAACTGCCCGGTTTGCAGAGGTCGCTGGTTAAAATTATGCCGGTTTCTTAGTATAATTTGCATAGCTAAATGCTATAAAAATAATCAATAAGCAAATATCATAAGTTCTGATTAATAACTCAAATATAGGTCAAACCCAAACCAAAATATGTAATCAGAAACTAACTAAAAGCCTTCCATTGAATAAAAACATTTCATAACAACTTGTACAATGGGGCCTTATTCAAATCCATTATTTGAATGCTACTGTGATTATTAAAAAGGCTATTATATTGTTTGAACAATAATTCCTTTCTCGAGACTCAAACCCGTGAATGTGCGTTACGAGTAAAACAATCAGCTCTTGTTAAAATTACTTTAGGTGGCGCTTGGCACAATTTGGAAGACGTGGCGATTAGAATTTTGTAAAAATGGTTCCTATTTTTAATAGCCAACTTTAATTTAATGATATTTCAAATGGGCAATACACATAACATAAAATAACATAGCAAAATGTGTAAATACCCACACTTCACATTGTATAAAGGGGGAGACTATCACCATGCACTGGGCACAATTTCAACTCCGTGCTGCTATTGTAGATTTCCTGACGGAAAGTTCACAAATAACATCACCCGGTAATCGAATCTTGCGGTGAGAGGAGGATATGCTAACCTCTAGACCATCGAGACAATGTGCAATATTATTATGTTATTTTATTTGCAACTAGCTTTCGTCTACGTGGGTTTCGATATATGAAAAAATATCGCCCCACGAAGTAAAATATAAATTGATGTTGGAGCGTATCCAGAACAAATATACAAGGTTTCTCTATCTGAAGTTATATGGGGTATCCGACTATGTTTGTTCTGGGTATGGTAAGTTACACTCAGCTTGAGGTGAGAAGGGAAGTGGCACTGGCTACGTATGTGTTTAACGTACTACGTGGCACTATACACAACCAAGCCATCCTGCGGACGCGCGGACGATCCGATTTTGTGTCCCTGACGAGTTTATCGGTCGGCGGCGGAGGCCACCAATACTGGACGTCCCGCGTGCGCGCACCAACCTGATGCAATTCGCGCCGCTGACGCGTACGCTGCGTGTGCTCTGCGCGGTGGCTGACCGGGTTGACATATTTTCGTGTTCACTGAGTTTGTTCACAGAGGCCACTTATAAGTTATTAAGTTAGAGTTTTTGTTTATTATTATTTTTGTACTGTGTTAATCTTAAGGTAAATTTTAGATTAGTAAACTAGATGATTAAGTATATTGTAGTTATACATCCATTGCATTAGGTTATGTTTACCTGTAATGATGGCTCTGTATTTATGTAATAAATAAATAAATAAAATAAAATACTTTCAATCCGTTCTTATAGCTCAAAAACGTCATAATAGGATCTTATGTGGTATCTTAGGTATTCGATACAGGGCTGCTATAATCATATCGTCATATATTAAGTATATTATCTGACACAAGACACGTTGTGGACAAAGAAACAAGGAATTCAATCCTTCTGATCAATAAAAAAAACCGTTCAGTGATGAAAAAGAATAATTCTATAACATTGATGACTAAGTACGCTGAAAAATGAACACTTTTTTAGGATTGTCGAACGCACGCAATTTCATCGTCAACTTTTTACGTATTGCCTGGTTTTCATGAAGCTTTTACTAGTCAATGCAAATACATTATTGTGGCCAGCCATAGATATTCCTCTGTTATCTAGTACAACGCACCCATCTACCGCTCAACTGCGGTTAGCATTCCTTACCGTATAATTGATTTTGTACCGATGTTACACACAATATTATGCCTCGCTTTATTTATAGCTTTTGCAATACGTTGTAACGTTTTTACGCACGTGAGTTGAGTACAAAGTCTGTATTGGTTTTCTGTCAGTCACAATCGTACTTTCATTTTGTACACGGCTACTCTTCAAGCTGTACGTTTCCAGGATAAGCTAGTCTCGCATTGCACGGGAAGACTTTGCCATGCGAGAACATCTGATACTGGTAATGTATAGCTTACACGTAGTCGTGTGTACGTGAATTAAAATTAAATTGCTTCGGTTCACAGGGGATATTTGATTTACCTTTATTGGTTTAGTTGTCATTTTTGTATTTTATACATATAAAGTAATGATAAAGCTAATAGGCTATGATGTGCCATGCACGCGAAACTGCCTTTTAATATAATTATTTAATATAAGCTGAAGAGGGTTACCGAAAATACTTGCTAGGAAATATGTATTTGCAAATCTCCTGGCAGTTTTTCTTATAAAAGGCAGTAGGAATGTTCTAGTCTTGAAAAAGAAAGATATTAGTAATGAATGAGTGTATACTTACATTTTTGTTGCATGGAGTTTGTAGTTTTGTGTTTCGATTCGATTTTTTTTTTGCATAAATCTGTAACAAAGAAATGCGATAATTATTATCAAGTTATTATTAAGAGGTTTGGTGTAAAGTAAAGCTTCTTCAGATAGCTAGATAAACCTCAATCTGATAAATCAAGGGCATCTTTTTTATTTACAAAAGTGCGATTGTCGCACTAAAGGAGATATTATATTGTCTCTTTATTATACATAAATTATTTTTATAAATAATAATTATTTTATAAATTATTTTTATATCATATAGATATTTTCTTTAATTTAAGCTTCCTATATAGTAAAATGTTAAGGTTAAAGTTTAATTTCAGAAGTCCGATACATTAAAATCTAACTTTACCATAACTTTTCATTTTCTTATCCTCAAATTAATAACTCAAATTACATCAATAAAGCGTTCAATCTCTAACAGAAAGTTAGCCGCTCTCGCTTATGCCTTAGACGACGTCAATACGATGAGTCATCCGTAACGCAGTAGCTGTATGATTCCATTGTGGATTGACGTAACGTTTATCAAGCTAGTCTAATACACGATCAGAAAGAAAAAGACAAGATACAAGAAATATATTCTCAAAATCCGGTTCGAAAGACCATGTCAGTTATGTGTTATCTCACCGAAACTGATTTCAGTCGATGGATGCATCGATCGATTGGTATAATAGATTAGTTGACAGTTTTCTTTACTAAAACAGTCGAATGACGTCGTCTCTTCAGCCGTTGGTCGTCAATTAACAGTTGATTAATCAGTGTAATAACCTAATACCCTGATTGAATAGAATTCTATGCATTTAAAAAATACTTAATAATTACAATCAGTCGTTAAATTCTACATAAATTTTTAAAAAGTTTAAATCACGTCATCAGTGTACATCAAAATCGTGCCTTTATCTCACAATAATTCTCCACTTACTCCCAAATCAATAACTCAAATTACATCAATAAAAACAACGCCATCTAGTCCCAAACTAAGCAGAGCTTGTACTGTGGGTACTAGAATAACTGATACTAATACATATAAACTTTTCCTTTGTAAATACATACTTAACATAGAAACACCCAGACTAAGACAAACCCCCATGTTCATGCACACAAAGATTTGTCTTAAGCGGGAATCGAACCCGCGACCTCGGCGGCGAAGGCAGGTACACTACCCACTCCGCCATCCGGTCGTCTAATATTATAAAATTATTAAATCCGACGTGAGGTGAAGACATTATTATTGAGGATACGGGTTACTCACATTGATAGATAGCCCAGTAGATGGATCTACGTATTAGATTCGAAACTAGTCGGCATATCCCGGCTAAAATAACGTGAGTAACCCGTATTCTCAATAATAACGCCTATATTACACAGAAGGGTGCGGCAGAGGTGTACAACACCCAATAATAATAATAATAATAATAATCATCATTTATTTGCCTTCAAGTTGGTACAATGTAGATCTTACATACTACAGATAGTTCATGCAATTTCAGTCAAAATAATGTATTGACATGCAAATATAATTTATCGGATGTGCGGAAAAATCCCTCGGATTTATGTTGCATTCGCTGTAGTTTTTTTAATGTATCTTTGTGTGTAATGTATTTTTTATAAATAAATAAATAAATAAAATAAACTAAACTAAATGTATACCACATGCGAACATCATTGAATAATTTAAGCTCTACACATAAATAAATTAAATTGTAATATAAATTTGTTAATGTCAGACATTTTGCCTGTTGTGTTTAGGTCTAATGAGATAGGGGGTGAGCCTATCACCATCCACCGGTCACGATTCCAACTCCATGCTGCTATTGTGAATTTCCTGACGGAAAGTTCACAAATAACACTTCGAGAGAGGCGTATACGCTAACCACTAGACCATCGAGGCAGTATAACGAACTTATATAAAAAATACATTATCTCCGTACAGGAGCTATTAGACTAATGGTTGTATTTATCTTCACAAAAAGCAACCCAGAATATAATAATATAGGGTAATTTCAAAATAATATGAAACTCTCGTTTTACATCTTTACAAAAATCATAATTTTTTTTATAAAAAATATGATCACAATTAAAGGCCTTGCAATTGACGCACAGATATGAAAAGCTCAGGCATTTTATCACTTTATTCCTAAAGCTTTTTATATGATGAGTGTTCCCAGAAGTAAGAGATTTACAGGCTATTACACATAATTAGAAGACTTGAAAAATATATTATTTGTGATTTGTTGAGTATTAGCGAACAGCCCTGGCTTTGCTCCGGGTACTAAGTATGTAGTACTAAAATAATCATGTTTTATACGTAAAAACCTTCGTTATAAATCATTCTATCTATTTGAAAAAACCACATCAAAATCCGTTGCGTAAATAGACAGGCAAGCGACTTATTTTATATCATGTAGCAATTTAAAAAATAACATTTTCATGCATATGGGTGTGGCTTCTGCTGTGTGTACAACACCCACACTTCACCTGTTATGTTTATGGTTCCATAGGATAGGGGGTTAGCCTATCGCGATCCACCGGGGACAATTCCAACTCCGTGCAGTTATTGTGAATTTCTTAACGGAAAGTTCACAAATAACACTTTGCCCGACCCGGGAATCCTACCCGAGACCTCGGTGTGAGAGGCGCCGACGCCAACCGTGGGGTGCTCTGTACCATATTTTTCGTCTATCGAGCAACCCACGCTTTTTCACAATAATGTGTTAATAGTATTTTTTGTTCATTACCATTTTCAGCTTATATTAGGAATGATTTTTCACTTTTTAGTTAAAAGTACTTTAAAAACGTGTTTTTTAGTTTTTTAAACTATTATTTATTTTCTACTTTTTAGTTTGGTTTATTTATAAGAGCGTTATTTTTTTTTTTTTAATTTTTTTTATTTTTTTATCGAATTATTGCATTGTCATCGGTCTTTGACAGGTGTGCAAAATTTTAATGAAATCTGTCCGTTTAAATTGGGTCAAAATCGAGTCCAAAGGAGTCATACATACATACATACAGGTGAAGCTAATATAAGCGTGTTAAAAATGATACGCAGCTGCCTCTAAGAGAGTTATAGTATTTTTAAAACTACCCTGCAGAACGGCTTATAACTTACTCAGAAGATAAAGTAATTTTCTGTTATTAAATGTCTGCTCAGCTCTCAGAATTTGATTTTGGTGAATGTTTTATCATCTTTAAATAATTTATGTAAGTCTTGCGAAAGAGCTTAAAGCTGCGTTTCCATTGAGGCGGAGTAAGGCGGAGCGGACCGTATTGGCCAGAGAAAAGTAGAAGTAGACAGAACGACTTAGTTGTCTTTTTAGGGTTCTGTAGCCGAATGGCAAAAAACGGAACCCTTATGGATTCGTCATGTCTGTCCGTCTGTCCGTCCGTATGTCATAGCCACTTTTTCCGTAACTATAAGAGCTATACTGTGGAAACTTGGTAAGTAGATGTATTCGGTGTACTGCATTAAGATTTTCATACAAAAATAGAAAAAAAACAATAAATTTTTGGGGTTCCCCATACTTAGAACTGAAATTCAATTTTTTTTTTCATCAAACCCATACGTTTGGGGTGGTATCTATGGATAGGTCTTCAAAAATGATATTGAGGTTTTTAATATATTTTTTTTTTCTAAACTGAATAGTTTGTGCGAGAGACGCTTCCAAAGTGGAAAAATGTGTCCCCCTCCCCACCGTAACTTCTAAAATAAGGGAATGATAAATGTAAAAATAATATATAATAATTATGATGTACATTACCATGCAAACTTCCACCGAAAATTGGTTTGAACGAGATCTAATACTTGTTTTTTTTAATACGTTATAAATTGTAAACCACATTTTACCTTTTATTCAATCAACTCCAATATAATAAAAAATAAAGAAAACATTTATTTAGATGTATAGTGGTACGGCACCCTACGTACGCGAGTCCGACTCGCACTTGACCGATTTTTTTATATGAAATGTCAGCGTGTTTCTACCTACATATTTAAATACAGAAATTATGTATGCATTTTTGACTTTCATAGCTCCATTTTTTTGACATTTATAGGGAAATTTTGACATTCATAGGTACAAAAATTTGACCACGCTTTCTTGATATTTATGTCTCTCTTGTTGTAACAGAGTTATTTACAACCTCTTTGGTATTAGCCAATCACAGTGTGCGAAAATTATAGTGAATATTATAACAACGCAGTGTAAACGTAGCGTAGTTGACTGGTAAAGCGAGGCTGAGCGGGCTATCAAATAAAACAATTGCACGGCGGCCCCGAGCTAAGCGGAGTCGAGCAGAGTGGGGTCGAGCCGATAAAATATATGAACACACGGTGCCGCACTGTCAATTACGCTTCAATGTAATCGAAACCTTAGTTTCAAGACTTTTTCTGACTCAGTTACTATAATATAAGAGGTTTTTCTGTCGCAAAAAGCTTAGTTAGGTCGAGTCCTATATTCACGGTTTCTACACAGCAGGAAATTTTGTCAACGACAGCTTTTTTTAGGATTTAAAAAAAGACGATCTTTTTTTTCTGTTTCTTGAGACAGATTTTTTGCAAAAGCTGATGCCATTTCTCTTGATCCTTGGGTACGCTTTGCGAGTCAGGCATAAGTGGAATTTAGGATTCCGTCTGGTAAATCTTAGTGGAAGTATAAACCCCGGAACTGTGCCCAGAGGATATCGGTTGGTTTATTTCCAATAGCCTAAATATAACTGGTGAAATATAGATATCAATACACTTGTGCCCCACCCTTCTGGGTAACACGAGCGTTAACATGTTTTCTTTTTTTTCAATCTTTGAAAAAGCAACAAAGATCTTATTATCCTTAGAAGGTTCCTTTCAATTTGTATTACGTTTTACGAAAGGGCCTTTACTTAGAAAACGCATTTGAATATCAATGTATGAGACGTGTTGGGTTTGTAATAATAATATAAGAGTTGCTTTTGAATGTATGAGTGTATGCCTAATGTGTTAAGGAGTATGCAGACTCACTCTTACGTTATTTTTACTAGCTGTTGAAGATTTAGTCACATTTTAGTCGAAAAATCTCAACCATAATAATAGCAGCCCCGTATCTAATACATGTCCCACTGCTGGGCTCGGGCCTCCTCTCGTGATGAGAAAGCTTGGGCCATAGTCCACCACGCTGGCCAAGTGCGGATTGGTAGACTTCACACACCCTCGAGTACTTTTTAGGCACTCTCGAGCATGCAGGTTTCCTCACGATGTTTCCTTCACCGTTAGCGAGTGATAATTTATATGACAAATACACACATATTTTCGAAAAGAAGAATCTTAACGAATTATTGACAGAGGTGTGTGCCGTGGGTTTGCACCCGAGACCTTTGACTTAGCAGTCCTACGGTCTCCCACTCGCATATCGCTCGCGAAAAATCTCAATCATGTTAGATCTATTTTAAACTGCTGTCTGATGTTAGTTGATTATTTTTCAACAAACGGTGAATTCTGGGTCCACGTCATCGCAGAAAAGCTGCAGGAAAGTAGGCAGTGATGGTATGACATGTTCCTCTCTTTAAGCTTCTGTGTCTTGCAATAGATCGCGGCCGCGCACGTATGATGCAGGTACAGTCGGCCCCAGAGTAATTAAGAAATGCATAAAAGTACTGCATAAAGCGATGAGATTTCTCTGCAGTCGAGTGTAAACATTTATTGAAGGAAGGACAACAAACGAATAAGTTGGAACGGCTGGCTTAGCGAACGCTTACGAATCCTTTGATATTCTTGCACGCTTTGGATTGCCAGCAAACGCCAACAAACGATTGATGGCGTTCGCTTAGCCATCCAAAGTACTCCAAACAGATTACAACGAACGCGTTTGTTAGCCTTCGCTTGCCAGGTGTGTACCCGGCATGACGCGCACGACTGTTAGTATAAAAAAATATGGCGCAGATGAAAGACACGCGCAGCCGCGTTCGATCGTGATGCACGGACTTCTTTTTACCTTCAACTTGTTTATAAAAGCGCTAACACCATATTCTAATACCAAATTTAACATATACCGATTATATTATTATTATTATAGAAAGCTCCCAGTCACCACATACAAATTATGTCTATAATAACTTAATAGCGGGCACACCTATCGCCTGAAGGTACTACTTACATACGGCTATCGATAACCTATATAGCTGGTCTCGCGTTGTATAGAAATCCCGTGCATTATGAGACCAGCTAATACTGGAAATGTATAGGTTGATGGATAGCTGTGTGTACTCGTAATTTCGATACACGCATACTTTGCGACAGTATTAGATAAATATATTATTAGTACGTACCGTAAGGGAAATTATAATATGACTGGTAATATTCAAATTGTAGTTCTTTATCGATTTCTTAGGCTTAGAAAGAAAATAAAAAATTTAGACTCGTTAAATCGATGCAACTTTTGCAAGACAATACTAATAATGGAGAATTGGGGTGCATGAAAGGAGCCTCCCCGAGTGACGTACAAAACGATTGCCTACGTCCGGCGCACCCTGGGCAATGCGCGAGTTCCTCAAAGCGAATTGGCTAATCCTTTCACCACGATGGCAAGTCAAAATAAAATTTGACTCAGCCATTGACACGACGAAGAAGAAGAATGGAGAATATGCATGGGTTGAAAAATTAAAAATAAAATCAATTCTACCTCTATTATGAAGAAGTAAAACTAATTGTAATTATTAATTATGAATATGAGTTTGCATAATATGATTTGTTCTGTTTATGCTTTACTATTATATAGGTGTAGTTGTAGTTGTTTCTTATTTATGTAATTTAGTTGTTTCTCCAAAAATATATTGTTTGTTTGTGATACAAAAAATTATACTATGTAATTATTATTTTTTTCTGTTGTCACACTGCTACTTTATTCACTCACTGGGCGCATCAGAATATCAGCGCTGCGGTGCTTTTAGCGCTGCAGTATAATTGTGCTGAGATGCGTACCATTTCTGGCATTATGTATAAAATTTTAAAATTATTTAGTTTTAGACGCTTTGTAATGTGTTTTCTTTTGCCAAAATAAATGATTTTTCTATCTTTCTTTCTTTCTAAAACTGTGAGTATTTTTGTAGGGGGTAATAGTTGCTGGATGTACCGTTTTGATTCTAAAAGTTCTTTCACAAATAGGTAGTTTGACTCCTTACGAGTGACATAGAATAGTCATAATACCATACACATAGATAAAATAAAAAAAGGCAGAAGGAGTGTACTGAATACACAAAATGAAGCCACAAAACAAATACAAAATCCATGACACAAGCAAACCTGGCATGTTCGTTGCACCCCATCTGTTTTTTTATTTAATCTAAGAACATACAGAAGATGCCTCGAACAGGAGTTATTATAAAGAAAAGCCCGTTGAGAAGAGTTTTTTTTGTCAAATGGTTCCAAAGACAAACATACTCCTTTTTATACATTATGCCTTATACTCTGTCCACTTCTTTATTTTCTTTTTGACAGATTACATTTAGGGATGCCTTCACACGTTACTGATTCGATTTGAAATCATAATCGATGTTGTCTACGAAGAACTTTCAATCGATTAATTACATCGAAATGGTTTTAGTTCATAATTAATTATTCGTTTATTAGTAGTTTTTATTAGATGAAATAAATATACAAAATAATAATATACTAATAATGTCACATACTTAGTCTATGACGACTTCCTAGTTACCTTTGTTTACATTTTCATTTCTAATTCCAAGATTTCGACTTGATTTCTTGCAAATAATTATTTATGGAATCATGATACTATTATTATATTCTTTTTTTATAAAAATACAGACAAAACACAAATAAAAGTCAAATTATTCTTTTTCATAATGATCGATTTATTTCATTTCACGATTTGATTTATAGTCTGTGGTTGTTTGTTACAAACAGTGAACTTCCCTAAAAAGTGCCGCTTGTCAATAAAGTACATTATTATTGTAGTACATTAATCTGACAAAAAAAAACGGTAATTCATAGGCGTGATCTGTCAAAAAGAAAATAAAGGAATGGACAAAGTATAATATCTAAGTGACATCTGGTGGCCAATTTTACAGTTAAATTCATCATTGAAATGTGAAATCAAAAACTGATTATCAAAAGTGAAAGAATATAAGTAATGAAATCCTCTTTTCCAACTCAGAGTTAATATACCAAATACGTTAAATTATAATTTAATACATTACATCGTAAGGGTTAACTGTTATGTAATATGACAGATTATCCTGCGGAGAACCTTTGTGGGCCATGAAGTATGCGTACAAGACACAATAATACCTACACGTAGAAGTTCCAGTTGTTAATGCGTAAGACTGCGAAGTCAAAGGTTCTAGGATCAAATCCAAAACTTCCTTTTCTATAAAAAATGTTCCATACTTGCATAATTTAGGACATAATGTTTTTATTGTTTTTTGTTGGCAGTTGATGGCAGAGATAATAGATAGAATACTTACATACAACAATACAATACAACAATTGGACTATCGAATTTCATAAAAAAAACCACGGGCGGGGTATAAGCTGCCAAAACGCATATATTTCTAAACTTTGACGTAAATTTGAATAGTTTTAATTTAAATTTAAAAAGTTCTCTCTAGTTAAATGCGTTCTCTCTGGTTGACAGTGTTAGATAAAACGCGAGAGAGCATTATTTATTATTCCAGCATTTTTTTACACCGTTTTGATGGATGGATACCTATATACATACAGTACGTACCAATGCCAAATTTTCACCTATTAATTAGGAATTTTCGCTCCTGAATAGTCTGGCTAGCTAATACTCAGAAGTAGATTTATTCTGTACCAAATTCGGGCAATTATTATTCTTCTGTTTGTTATTTTTAGGTGATTACCTATCGATAACATAACAGTTAACTTTTGTACTTGTATGGCTCACTGTGCGCATTAGAAAACTGTAAGTACAGTAAGCAGATAAATGTTAAATAAATAAATACATAGATAACGTGATCCGCGTTTTTCATGGCCCACATTAAGATCGAGTTTATAATATTCATTCATAATAATATGACTGAGATTATTTGTAACAGAACATTTACAAAGGTTCCATTATAAAAGCTGGTAGTAATATAATTGATATTGCTAATTCAATTTAACTGGACATGTTTGTTTATTGGTTTTCGATAGTTATATCGAGAATGTGATACATTAATATTGATTATATGACAATGTTATAGAGCAAGAGCCCGTGACCGCCAGACCTTCGTTATTTTATAAAAGCTGAAAACTTGTCAAAAAGTTTATTTGCTTAAGTCATTACAATCATGCCATCACAGTGGTACCCACCCATATATTATATACTGTCTCGCGCTTGCTTCTACAGCTACCCTACATGCCTGTCTGGTTAGGGGTTGGAACTATCAAAAATGTCTGGCTAGTGAGGAAACATTATCTAATTATTATCCAAGCATTATATATAAAAATCAGCTTTTATACTATAACGTAAGTAGAATTATAATTTCACGAACATTAAGGGTGACTAGCAAGGGGTTGCCACGATTTTAAGCGTCTGGCAATTAATGACGTGATTTTTAATAATATTCTGAATTTAGATCGGTATTTTACTCACTTAGAGTACCGTTTACCTGCCAAAGCGTGATAACCTAAACTTTATAAATAGGCCATCGTTATTACCTGTATCGGGCGCATGCGCTGACAAGTTTTCAGCTTTTATAAAATAACGAAGGTCTGGCGTTCACGGGCTCTTAGACCATAATATAATTATAAAGTAGCGATTTATCTTCGTCTATAATTTCGTTTCTTTGGACAGTATGTATTATGTTTTGCTTATAAAGACTACATCACTTGGCTGGGACATCAAAAAGTACTTCAATTACTTATTGATTATTTTTATAGCATTAAGCTTTGCTTAGCAAATTATACTAAGAATATACAGTTAAATAATTTAGGGTCCTGGCAGGAGGCAACCGTAGCTTAATGTTATAAGCGGCTGCCCATTATGCAGAGGTCGCAGGTTTGAATTTTGCCAACCTTTTTTTTTTGCAACATACTTGGTCTTTGCTTCTGACAATAAGACGTTTTAGTTTATATTGGCATGCACTAATAGGTCATACTCAGAAAAAGTTGGCAACTCAACGATAGGTTATCTGAGAATCTCCGTCACGAAACTGACTCATAATAACTCATAATTATATATATTGGACAAATAAAACACGTGATTGCATTTGGCTTATAATTAGTCTAATTCTCAAAATTAAAAATAATCTGCGTGTAGCTGTGTAAAAATATAAAAACCGGCCAAGTGCGTGTCGGGCCACGCGCAGTAGGGTTCCGTAGCTAGTCGTAACAACTTATTTCGACTTAAAAAGGATTTACTATCTGTATTAAACAAGTAACATCTTCATACAAGTCATTACTTTCAAAGGTTTTTGTAATTTGCACGAATTATTCTAAGTAACTGCATTTTACACTTTGGACCCCAATTACTCTTGAACTAATGAAGTGAACTTATCCGCTATAGTTTTCCTTTAAAGTTCATTACATGTACTACCGACACAATTTTTTTCAGATTTTGGGATCCAGTAGTTTAGCTTTTAGAGGGGGGGGGACGCTCTACTCGAACAAAAATTTGCTCTTTAAAGTTAATTATCTCGCAAACGGATCTCTAAATCAAAAAACTGTCTTAGCAACCCCTGAACGTTTTTAAAATTCCTATCTAACAATACCCCACACTATGGGGTAAGCGACAAAAAAAAGAAACATCCCTACTTTACATGTAGGGGAGCTACCCGAAAAAAAAATATTTTTCCAAATTTTATTCTACGACTTTCTTTGTATAGTTAACATACATGTTTATGCAAAATTTCAGTTTTCGAGCACCAACGGTTTCGTCGCTATGCCTTGGACAGACGGACGGACAGACGGACATGGCGAAACTTTTAGGGTTCCTTGTAGGTACTACGGAACCCTAAAAACGACTTTTCGATGCTTTTTATTACGAGAACATAATTTTTTTTAAATTAGGATCAGTTTTCATACCTGATATGAAAACTTTGTTAGAAAAAAAATAAGGCTAATTTGAACTATAATAACTTAATTAAGAACCACATTAGAAGCGATAATTGACAATATAATTCACAAAATAAAATCTCACTTTAAAAAATTACATATTAACAATTTGGAACGAACATAATTCTTGAGTATAAAATTGAGGATAATTCCCCCAACTTCATTGGTTTAATACTGGGACAGCTGAGTACTATAACTTATAAAGATAGTAAGATCCTAGAGTTCTATAGTAATCAATTAAATCAGAATCAAAATAAATATAAAAACAAACTAAATATAACCGTTTTGTATGCACAGACGTTGACGTTGTTGCCTATATCGTACTTTTTTTTCTAATGGGTGTCTTTTTTTTCAAATGTTGTAAAGAATGAACGCGTACGTTATTATAGTAATCAATTAAATCAGAATCAAAATAAATATAAAAACAAACTAAATATAACCATTTTGTATGCACAGACGTTATTTACGATTTCTAATAGGTGTCTTATTTTTCAAATGTTGTAAAGAATGAACGCGTACGTTATTTTAACTTCTAATTGATTTGACGTAGCTGGATGGTTAAAGCGGCTGCTCGGTGTGCAGTAAGGTCGCAGGTTCAAATCCTGCCGGTCCCATATCTTTTTCAACTGTTTCTTAGAATAATCTTTATACACCTAAACTGACGTACCAATGAGTCGTTTATAACAAATAAACATTAACATCAATGTGACATAATCTTCTAAATATTTCACAATCTAACACGAACAACAGCCACAAAATTTGTATACATATTTATATTATTACACCAAAATTAATGACGAAAGCGCCCAAAGTTAAACTGTGGAGGTAAACCTTCTCAACCATTATTAATTTCTGGATAAACCCCTATTGAGCCAAAATTGTCTTTTAAAATCCGCCGTATTATCTTCTTTTAAATTTAGTAGGTTTATAAAAGAGGGCAAGGTAGGTATCGCGATGATTGCGTCAATTTGTTGCTAAGAGTGAGTTAGATATTGCAGAAAATAGTAATGGTTTTCATTGTTCTATAAAGCTATATAAACTTTTTTATATAGGTACATCTTCGTCTACGAGATAGATCGATAAAAAAACTAAGAGTATCTGCTTTTTTTTTTTATAAACCCATTTGTAATTTGCTAATATAAATAACTAGTATTCTTGTTAACCCCCACCAGCTAAGCTTAATTCGCTTGTGTTAGGATGAAGTTCACGTTCGTGGTGTAATGGCCAGGATTCGAACTCACGGCCTCGTAAGACCGATGCCTTATCCTTTGCTCCATGGTCGCTTTTAATTAAATTCTCAGAATTACCAAATATACACAATAATTTAATAACTATTACCGTTTCGGAGAAGTTTGATATCTAACACGAGACACGACATTTTTTTAGCACATTTTATGTAATAATAAAAAAATTGAGTTATTTGTTTGTCGGACGTAATCTCTGTATCCACTGATCCAACAGTTAAAATTATTTTATTAACATACGTGATATACGCAACTTTATACAAGCTAGTATAAAATCAAACTTACATAAAAATATGTATTCTGCAGTTGAAAATAAAGGTGTTTCCGAATACGAACTAAAATCACATATATTAGTATCCAATCAGATACCCGATCAGATCCATAGACGAATCATCATTCTGGGACACCATATCTTGGATCCGGATGATGTCAAGTCACTCTCGATCGGCCTAAAGGAGAGTCTTTAATGAGGCTACAATCACAATAAACGCACGGAGGTCGACGTGAACACCCGGCCAAAGCCTCGTCCCAACAATAATAATAATCCAATCAGATAACTGTTCAAACAAATTTCTATATAACTTATATATAACTTTTTAGAGTAATAAAAATAGCTACAGGTATTTCACGAGGGCGCAAAAAAATTCAATGACCTCTTAACTTAATACACAATTAAGAAAATTACATTGTAACGTTATAATTTTTTCCATTTACCTTTTACAATACTTATTTTTATCTGTTTTATATATATTTTTACTAGGTGTGTATATATTATTGTAAATAAATATTTTTCTTTATTCAAAATGTGAATCTCAACCAGAACTAAATGAATTGTATGGCCATATCATCAGTACCGGCTAAATATTTTACTACCATAGCACACAAGCAAGCAACGATACAATACAAGCTAAAATCATACAATTCACTTTGATCCGGTTGATTAAATCGAAGGCGCAGTTCTTCTCCACAACGTACACAAATAACTACATACGAATGAATTGTACCAATTTATTCGTCTTTTTCATAGGCAAGTCTATACGGATTATTTAATGGTAAATATAACCGATTCTTCTAGGTATTTTAAAGTCAGTTTTTTTGGAACGAAAAATTATTTTGTCTCTTTTACACAGTTAATTAAAGAAGTAGTTTTCTTTTTTTTTTTAGATGATTGATTGCCGATTATTTAAAGACGCCTGCACCGATTTGAGAATTTCGTTTCTATCTGAAAGAGTGTACTTGTCATGTGCTCACATGCTCATCAGGTTACGATCTGATGATGGGATCCTAGAGAAGTCGAGGGCAACCCTAAAATTTTAAAGGCTTTATTGTTTTTCGTATTATACCTAAAGCTACTCGGATATTTACATCTAGCAGTCGGCACTTCATGTTGCTGAGCTGATGCTGAAAGATGTAACTCCTTAACGGTTCTTCAAATATAGCTACCTTAAATCCGTTTACTGTATTCTTTTAAGCTATACACAGATGAGGTAGGTCGTACAAATCAACGTTTACAGATTTTCTTAATTTATAGTCAACACGTACCATCAGGTGGACGATAATACAGTTTATTACGTAACTCTTAAACCATAACAAAGTATATTGAGTTTAAATAAAATCTCAACATTATTTTTCTAACTTAAATCGTTTCTCTCATATAAAATACTCTTGTAAATGCACCTGCATTTTAAGCTCTTGCTAAAAGACCTTTATTATAATATTTATTCTACAAAACACTTCAGTATTTCACACGTGTAGTAGTTTCAACCATTTCCATGTATTTTAAAACAACTTGCGCGAACATGTCCAAAAATAAATTGAAACATTATTTTGAAACTGAATAAATGTTGAATTTTTACGGGTATTAAATTTGCTGCTAGTTTAAAATTAACGTGAGTTTTCTGATCTGCATTTCTGTCTGAAGGGCATATAACAGTAACATTTTGCAGTAAGCTTTGAAAAGTCTTACTTCAAAGTTTCACTTATTTTCCTGTATGACCTACTTTCATCCTATGGTTTAAGCGGTCGTTCCGCCGCTCTCCTCTGCACTGGTGTTGTGGGTTCGATCCCCACATGAAATGGATGGTGATTAGCAAAGATTTGCTCTGAGACTGGGTGTGCTTCAGTGAGTGAATTTGTGTATTTGGCTTTGTCATTGGGAACAGTTGGATAGTGTAATTACTTCTGTCATTCTATCCAATGAAAAGTATCCAAATTTATCTTTGTCTTTTATCTTTATAAGCAGTTGCTCATCGTGAGATTAAAATTTCGCTATGCGAATCGGGCAAAAATAATATGTATTCAAGGTATTTCCATATGAAACTTTTAATAGTAAGTAGCACAGAGTCTACACACACAATTGTGCTCATTAGGTGAAGATGGTATGAGGCATATTATGGTAGGTAATACCCGAATTGCCTATCAAGCGGGGCCTAAAAAACAATACGGGTGAAGTGTGGCTAAGTTCCTACCTTCTGCTAGTGAGATTTAAAGAACCACCTAAGCAGATGAACCTAAGACTCAGGAAACATCTCAGCATAAGTCGTTACCAATAGAACTCCTTTATCAGGCTCTTTAATTAAAGTTTATCAACGAAGACATTATAACTTTTTTTTAGTCATGAACAGCGAAGAATAATTGGGTCCAACAAGACTACTACAAGAGGGCAACGTTTTTGTATCAACTAAAGTTCGGTAACGTCAGTGACTTGTTCCAACAACTTTGTCCTCCGAGTTAATCGTCCATATAGATTACTTCATCAAACATAATGCCTGTATTAGACAGAAGGGAATTGCAGATATATGCAACAGCTACACTTTACCTTTAATATTTAGGTTGCATAGGAGGTGAGCCCTTCACCATCTACCAGGTGCAATTCTAAAAGATGTGCTGGTACTGAGAATTCTACAACGAAATAATCTCAAGTTTTTACCAACCCTGGGTTTGAACTTGATACCACAAAATAATGCCGCTAAACTATGAGATAGTCCCGATGTTAAACTCAATTCAGTCAAATAACACTTTGGCTAGGAAATAGAAGAACCCGGGACTTAAAGTATACGCTAATCACTTGACTAACCAGGCAGTCTGTGATGTCTAATATGTAGTTCTTCGAATGATATTATGTTATGCAAATGCTAAGCGATGTTGGTGGTCCATTGGACGTTCGATAACTGACAATGAGGTCTGGGGTCATTGATACTTTAGATGGATAGATAATGTTGTGTGACCCACTTAGTGCTTTGAAGTTTGTATCTTTGCGTATATGATTCGTAAACATAGGTCATTAGAAGAAAGTGCAGACGAAATTGAAAAAAGTATAATTACATGATCATAATGAGTTCATTCGGATCTGAAGTCTGGAATTGTGCCTGAAAAATGGCGATAGGTTCCTATCCCATAAAACCTAAAGAAGATATACTAAAAAACAGCTGAAAAAGATATGGGACCGGCAGGATTTGAAATCCTGCCGGTCCCATATCTTTTTCAGCTAAATGCTATAAAAATAATTAATTAGAAGTTAAAATAACGTACGCGTTCATTCTTTACAACATTTGTGCCGAATGTAACTTCGCCATGTTGGTTTGTATCCTACTTAAGTTAGGAACAAATGGATGAACGTGACGTCACGAAATGACGTATCATACAGTTGAGAAATTTAGGGTTCTGGTAAGAGGCGACCGTAGCTGGAGGGCTAAAGCGGCTGCCCGGTGTGCAGTAAGGTCGCAGGTTCAAATCCTGCCGTTCCCATATCTTTTTCAACTGTTTCTTAATATAATTTGCTAAGCATAGCTAAATGCTATAAAAATAATCAATAAGGAGTTAAAGAAGATATGTTAAGTGTAAGTGTTATTACACCTCTGCACACTTCTGGGTTATATAGTGATAGAATCACGTTGCTTTTGCCGGAAAAGTTCATGATTTGGATTTATTTTAATGAAAAACGTCAAAGGTAAAGTGTTAGTTAATAGTTAACACATTTTATCCATCACCTGAATTAACATTAATGTGTTATCTGCACCACCTACAAATTACAATGTTGAAAGCAGTAATTTCCAGACTGTTATCTATAGCCTCATTGCCAATAGCTTTCCTTCACCATGGGGACTGATAAGCATAAAAGCCTTGCTACTAAAAATATAAAATAATAGTTGGTTTGTATTAGTATACACATGTCTTCGAAAAGAGTTATAGAAGATATTTTTCATACAATTTGCATGGTTAAGACGCACACTAAACTTTTTTTGGCTGGTGCCTAGCCACAAGTTGCTGCTGTGGATGCTTTTATTTGCCACCTCTAGTGGCTTGGTATAGGGGCGCTTATCTAAGCCCCTCCATTGCCCCTCCAATTCCAGCGTGAAAACTAAAAAAAGCTATAGAGAAAATGACCCTGTCTAGCCTAAGACTTGTCTACAGCACACTAACCAGTAATGGACGCTTTTAGTGGCCTTGTGTGCGAGGTAACTTAAAGCAGCTCCAAATTGGTATTCCAAATCGTAAACTCAGGCTATAATCACGGACCGTTATGGTGACGCAACGAACAACAAAGAGTATTTGCATATGTATCTCAACGCATCTGGGCCGAGCTGCACGTGTCCTTACTACGCCATTAAATACACACCCTAAACTAAAAAACATTCAAAATTCAATCTTATGTTGAAGTAGATAAGATTTACGAGTCCTCATGCCGACAGCAAATTAGCAAAAGAAAGATTATAAGCCAATCAAATATCGACTTTGTTTTATTGAGATAAAGCCAATGATCGAGTTTTCGGAGAACGTACTAAGAAGGAAGAAGACTCAAAGAATGGGCTGTTCGAACTGAATGGAGTCTTTAAAGGTACAAAATGATCATTATATAGATGTATGAGTACGTCTGGAACGTATTATGCATATTGATGTATTAAAATGTGTCTTGATATTGAACGACTGAGATATAAGTTTATGACTGTTTGTATGAATGTATTATGTATTATTTAGTATTAGTATTATGTACGTCTGATTTTGAGCGAAGGGTTATAAGGGAGTGTCTTGAAGATTAAGATTTCGGGTTTAGGTCGCATGTGCCAGGCATATAGCGCCTTTATTGAACAGTCTAATTACGAATTACCTGATTGAGATGTGGATTTAAATTGAGTTTGCTTTGATTGGGCAATTTTACTCTGTAATTTCAGGGCATATCCGAACTAAAAAACTAGAACACCTGCAGCAAATATAAAAACCAATCGTTAATAGTTCGATAGCACTAATTGATTAATTTAGAGTAACGTCCTAAAATTTTGAGATATTTCATCAAGGTAGCAATGAAAAATAATGTGGCTGGAAGTACTGAAAGAAGACATCCTCAAAAGCCATAAAAAGGACGTGATAAGTGACATCCTTCAGAAAGAACAAGTAAGTACACGAAACCGGTGAACATGTATGAGGAAGCAAAAGAATTATGTAAGGAGGCACGGGGCGTGTCATCGTCTCTACGTACCTCCAAGGAATAAAGGCGTGTTTTTATTTAAGCATGTATAAAAACTATCCTTCGAACCTCTTGGAAGACTATTTTCTAACACAAGACTCCTAAAATCTGAAATATCCAAGTCTAGGGCTAGTACAGATCAATTAATTCCCCCTGTCAAATCCTAGATGGATGACGCACACTCCGTATAAATTAAACGCGGCTCTGTTAGAGTACACACTAGTCCTATTTCATATCGGGGGAAAGACTGATCACCAAAGCCTTTCATGTGAAAGGGCAAGGATGTTGGATTATACTGAATATTTATTTTGTATGACTTGTGTATTATTAAAATATTTCATAATCAAATTGTCTTTAATAAGATGATTTTATTTTTTAGACATTAACAAGAAGAAGACAAGGAAAAATAAATTAGTCTTATTTCTACATTTTATGTGATGCAGTGACAACAATAGTGCGCCCGTAATTAGTTATTATAATGACGACAGTAAAACAAATAGTAAACACTAGAAAATATGCAAAAGATTAAATAAAATGACCCAACAGCTTCACGCAAAATCGTGGCAACTACGTCCAAGTAACACCACCAGAATCAAGAACAAATTAAAAATCTCTACAAGATAAGAACGTAGAAGTATAACGATATTATAATCTAGTCTAAGAACGCAAACTTTAACCGGTATAATATCTCAGAGATCTAAAGCGAAGCTAACTAAAAAGGTAATCAACTTTAACCTTTCTAAATAAGCTTTCTGTTAGCTCTATAAGTGAATTAGAAACTAAATGACCTTTCAACTGGTCTAGACTGTCCTTTAACTGCTTGACATCAATTCTATTGTATGTCTCTCTAAACTGGTTCAATCCGACTTTTTAAACAAAGGTTTATAGATAAGGATACAATAAATATTAAGCGGATACTTATATATTTTCTTTCTTTTCTTGCTGAGAGAAAATTTATGGACTACCTACTTGTAGATGTAAAGTGGGCCAACGAGTTAGCTATGCAGGGCAAAAACTTCTATGTCATAGTAAAGACTTATTACACCAGTTATCGATAAGTGAGTTATTTATCTAAATAGTGTATATATTACACTTATTTAATATGCAATTCACACATGCATATCTATTGCAGTCAGTTTTCACTATGGCATAGAAGTTTTTGCCCTGCATACCTAATTGCTTGGCCCACTGTACAAGTACAACCGAAAAACTGGACCTATGCTACGAATAACGACCCATATACAAAACTCTTAAAATTTAGGTTGCAAGTGATTTCGTACTAACTAATGGTACACAATATTATACGAGGATTGCAGATGGGTCGCTACGTTTACGGCGTAAAAGTAAAGAGTACCACAAGGTAGCAATTTGGGCCCTACGTTTTTTTCAGTCTGCATACATTTTGTGAATTATGCTCCTTTATTATATGCGATGATTGTATCTATAATAATATCTTCGTTGATGGAAACGGAGTACAAATATTTGTTTCTAGCAGCATTAAAGGTAAGACGCAAGTGCTACCTCCCCCAAGCTGAACAGCGTGACATCACTTAAGCTTGATTGTTGAGACCCAAGGCTATGTATCCAGGATGCTGTCGCAACGATTCATCCACATAATCCAGCTAATCTGATGATACATCTAGCAGGTATTTACGTCACGTTGCGAGTGTGTGCGCTCCGTTATCATGTTCAAACAAGCAGGCCTGGCTTGACGATGGTTTAAAATTTTGGTCGCGTTCCTTTCTGGGGAGAAATTCAAATTGAATATTATTTTGTACGCTATAAAGACACTTGATGTTGTTACCTTATGGAGTGTCAAATTATTATTGTTTGAAGATTGACTTTGGTTGAATGGATAGTTTTTTATGCATTAATGCCAATTCTTAACTTGGTCGACTCTTTATTATTTGTACGGTGAAATGTCAAAACTCACTTGTTTTATTTTGCATTTGACAGGCAATATGACATCAGTGCACTGATGAGTCATTGTCAGTTCTGTTTGATTATACATTCACTCCTGATATTATTTAACAGGATTGGTATAACTACATATTTTAATGAAAACTTCCCAATTAGTCATGAAATATCAATGATTAACCCTCAGCCACTTATTTCAAATCTCTTTGGCCTCGGCTTTACATTGGTTTAAAGTTATTTCACTTCTCCCCTTTTTATCTTCCCTTATCCCAAGTTATCCTGGGGTCGACACATTATATTTTTCTCTTTCATTTTCACCTGTCAGCCTTCACTTGACAGCGAAGTTATTGACTTTTGATACTTCATTAAAAAGAGAAGAACATTTTAAAAGGGTATTTGCTAAGGTTAAAGTTTATTACTAAAACAAAGTGTTATAAAAAAATATCTATGTGCGGCTTAGTATTGCTCATTCTGGTCAGTAAATGCCAAATGATTTGTATAACTGCTTTATCTATAGATATAAACAGTGAAACAATTGCCGTCATTACCACAACGAGTCACTTTACAATTGTACCGACCAATTAACAGTAACATTAACACAACTGAACCATAAAGTACCGACAAAGGAGTTTCGAAATCTCGACTTAATTTTATTCTAGGACGTTCACCATCGGAACAAAAATCACATTCATTACTTGTCAACTAACATATTATTATGTTACAATCATAACAAAAGCCATAAGTCACTGGCCAGACAGAAAATTATTCTAACGCCAACCGAAATTTAAAAAAAAGACATGTCAACATTGTCCTCAGCAAACAAAGAAAAATAAATCAGTAGATGGCCAACCCGACAAGAGCCGCGCCTCCCCTCTAGTTGCAACAAAACACGAACATAAAGAGGAAACACAAAGAGGCTTTGGAGACCATCGTAAGCTGGTCCCCGTTTGTCCTACATCTACTACACCAAATTTTTTTTACAGTTAAAATTGACGTAACGTATTTAAATTTAAACCTTATCGCATTAACGTTAAGGATTCTTATAAAATGTCAAAGGTAGTCAGTTATTTAGCTTTACTGCTATAGGCCTTTTCTTGAAAAGGAAGCCAATGTACTGATGTCATAATCATATTTAATTGGAGACAAACTGGGACATATTGGGACATACTGGGATATTCTAATACATTGAGGACTTTTGGTGTGATAGACTTTTGTTGTGGCTTTGTCTGAGTTTATTCATCGTTTCGATTACACCAGTTTCAAGTGTAGATAGTTCATTAGGACTGTTACGAAACATTGAACTTTCAAAGCGCATTGTACAAAAGATATTAGCTTTATTTGATGCTATTGAGTTGAGTCTCAGTTGAGGACATCAAGCCGATATAGGGTAATAGAGTGATTTATGAGAGTTATCAGAATAAAAGTAAAAAACCCAAGTTCGATATTTAAAAAATATGGACAGTTAAAAAAAAAATACAACCTATATTCGAACTTTTCGCTCGTATTACTAAATATATTTTTTTTCGTTGTTATGTTATTGTTATGTTATATCGGGCTTAAGTAGTCAGTATAGTAAAGTTGTTGTATTAGCAACTTGCTATAATTTCTACACGAATCTATAATAGTAAAATTTTGTCATTATAGCCTGACCAGGCACTTAAAAATTTGCTATGTTCCTTGAATTTCAATTACTACATACAATAATTATTTTCGATTTCTGTAATAAGTGTAAATTTTTGACATTTACATGATAGTGGTGACACATCAATAATTGTAATTTTTGTGGTTATATTACTGCCTGGGCAGGCTATACATTTATTTATATAGTCAAACCCAAGACTTTGAAGAACAAATAACAATTTAGTAGTAACACAATTTCAACCTTTAAATCAGCGTCAGGTGAACATAAAATATTCCATTTTGGTTATCTTAACGAGATCTATATTATCTGGATCAGCGGCACACGAATTTTCTTATTCAAATAGAATCAAATAAATATACATTATGGCTGTTATTTTGGGCCGTTTACCATTATTGGAGACCCACAAATAATATTTGTATGACGTTTTATTTGAGATTATGACTTAGAAACTGTTTAAGGGGCTTTCAGACTGGCGATCATCCGCCTGTAATGTAACGTTGCAAAATCGACTTAGAGCACTATGTCACAAACTGCCTCGCAGGCTGAAGAGCAGCATAGCTTCAATAAAATTAACTTACCGAAAATATTATCCTGCTTTTCTGCAGTCATCTGTAACAACAAAATATACACTGTAATCTTTATTTTATGAAGCTTGGGATAAACAAATTTAAAATTGAAATATAAGAATTTTATTGGTACATTGTATCCCTCCGTCCCCGTGTCACCATCGGACTACCAGACAAACGACACTTATACAGGCATCGCTTCACGGCAGATATTCCACCAATACGCACTAAGCGCTTCTCCTTTACATTCCTTATGCGAACTGCCAAAGAATGGAACGCCTTGTCCGAGTCTGGGTTGCCGCATGAGTACAACTTGGATCTCTTCAAAGCAAGAGTTAATAGGTATCTCATAGGTAAGCGTGCTCCACCGTAGACCGCATTATCACTTACCATCAGGTAAGATCGTGGTCAAACGCGTGTCTTTCCACCATAAAAAAAATATAATAATATGAAAACAACATTTATTAAAATTATGAAATACGGGTGTTACTCACGTAATGTTGGTCTATTTAGTCGACCGCGGTTTCGCCTATATGTCTAGGCATTATCGCACTCTCTTGATAATGCCTAGACATATAGGCGAAACCGCGGTCGACTAAATAGACCAACATTACGTGAGTAACACCCGTATTTCATAATTTTAATAATGTTACAAACTCACGTCAGTTTTAATAAAAAAACAACATTTGAGTGGATCGCGGTTACAGGGAATACCCTCTCCTACCTACCCCTGTTGATTTGAATAATATTATCATACCAGAGATAAAAGATACATCTCATTTGCAGAAATTCTTGTGAAACGTAGTCATCATTTACATAATATGGCGTAACACACTGTCAATCGAATTCAGGCAAAAATAGTGAGTCTCAGGAGACTACAAATTTTATATAGATCACTGTCAAAAACGTCAGTGATCTTTTTTAGGGTTCCGTAGTACCTACAACTAACCCTTATAGTTTCTCCATGTCCGTCTGTCCGCCTGTCTGTCCGAAGCATAGTCTCGAAACCGCTAGTACTAGAAAGCTAAAATTTTGCGTTGCAACGTTGCTAAGCATATCTAAATGCTATAAAAATAATTACTAAGAAGTTCAAATGCTTTTTTTCCTTCGTCCAAATTAATGAGTTGCTTACATAACACCATGTCTTTAAAGTAGGCTAAGCGACTGTGGTAATAGCGAAACTTTTATTGTGCTAACTAAAACCGGCTGGAACCGGTTCCTGCTGCATTTATCCAGATTATCGATAAGTATGTACTAGAATGGAAAATATGCGCCTTTTAGAGTTCAAGTGTGTTTCCGATATGTTTTTGTAACATTATGGACTAAATAAATATAATATTATGCCATTTACCCAGGAGGGTATAAGTAGAAGATTTGAATAACACCCACACTTCACCCGATAAGTTTAAGCCTAATGCGATAGGGACATCTACCAAATATCTTCTTTTTTTTTTATACTACGCCAACAGCGAACGAACATGTAGCCCACCTGATGGTAAGTGGAGTACAGCCAATGGATATCAACAATCCACAAAAGCAGATTATAGATGCGTCGCTGCAGCTGAGGACTACGGTGTTATGCCTCATGTGCCAGTAATTTCAGGGCCTGATCTCACCACCAAACCGAAACACAGTAATGGAAGCATTACTATTTGGCGGCAGGTTAAAGGTGAGACGGTGGTGCTGCCGCCCTCGAGCTTATTCACAAAAGCTCTACCACCAGTAAGTATCTTGTCAAAAAATCCAAATTACTGTTTTACCCGCGCGGAGCTTAAACTCGAGACTTCACGGCGAGCGGTCGCAAATACTAACTGCGAAATAAACGAGGCAGACTAATTTCTTTTGCTGTTTAAATATTGACCTGTCGCGGCATTCAGGCAAGAAGGTTACATAAACAATAACATCCAATAAAAAAACAGCCAAGTTCAATAATTGAGTCCTCAAAGCTTTGACAGCTCCAACAAGTCATCAGACAAGGTCAGTTGTATGGCTATTAATAATTGTATGTATGAGTTGTATGACGTTTGTCTCATCCGCGTCATCTGTCATTATGAATAATGAATACATCCATTCATGAGTACGAGGATTGTTGCATAATGTTTGTATTAATTTGGTTTCCCACGAGAGGAATTAAGTGGAAATACAGTAGATATTTCCTTATTTAGCTGTGAATAGTAACTCTATCCTGGGACTATATTCTTAATTAAGTGAATGCAGTCTAGTTATAGAGATGTAAAATCAATGTCACTACTTTTTATCCGAAGGCGGTAAATGATATCGCAAAGAAATATATCAAACAGATCCTTCTACACCGCAAAAGAAAATATTTAAAAATTGAAATATTTTCCTTTAATGTCCATTAAATTACACCCTGGATATTGAATTAATTATTTCGTTTTACTTTTATTCGCTTTGTGACTATCCTGTTTGATCAACTTTGATGGGGAAAATTGTAGTTGTCCATTATTTATTCAATATCCTTCTTAAATTGCCATTTTTAATAAATGTTACATTTTAAAATAATCAACTACAATATTGAGACGTCAAATATTAGGTACCTATCTCTGCATCACAATAAGAATTAATCTTAGAAATTGCATCGAGATAAAATGTCTATAGTGTTAAAATAAACTGTCTGAAATACTATCCACAATGTGTATTCTAAACTATTAAATACAATAGTTAACTTTTAAATACCACGGCTAAACCCGCACGCATCAGGTAGTATTTTAGTAACAGTATACCCATTCATTAAGAGAAACTCATTCCATTCAGCGCCAGCGTTCCAAAAAGCTTAAAATGATAATGATGAATGAAAACCAACGCTCCGCTCCTCTGAACTTGGCTGGCACACTGCCGTGCGCTATTGAGAACGGAAGTAGAAAACATTTACGGAATTCAGAATTTCACGAGTTATTTTTACGTGAAATATTCTTGTCGTGAATATGTTTAGCTATTTTGGAAATAATTCTTTTAAATTTACATATTTATAGAGCAATATAAAAATAGTTCTTGAATATATTAAGCTGAAATTCTAGCTTTTGTTACCTGCTTATAGAAATGCACCTTTAATCAATAAATAGTTCTAAAAAACAGTCATTATTTATTTTTAGTTAGATTATTTTTCTGTAATTTCCTATAATTTAAAAACAGTTGAAAACAATATGGGACCGGCAGGCTTACAACCTGCGACCTCTGCATACCGGGCAGCCGCTTTAACCTCTAAGCTACGGTCGCTTCTTGTCAGGTCACTAATTTTCTCAACAGTATGTTACGTCATCACATATTCTTTCAACTGTTTCTTAGTTCAATTTGCTTTAAAAACATCAATAAGAATCAATAATATGAAAAAAATATGGGACCGGCAGGATTTGAATTGGCGATCTAAGCCACTCCAGGCCACGGTCGCCTTTTGCCAGGGCCCTAATTTTCTTAACTGTATATTACGTCATCACATATTTTTTCAACTTTTTCTTAGTATAATATTACTAAGCATAGCTAAATGCTATAAAAATATTCAATGAGAATATAAAAACAATGTAGCGGCTCAGCATTCTTACCAAAGGAAATAAATAAAATTTAAGCGGTGAAGTATACCGCATACTTAACTCATACTGCTTTTTATTCTTTCTTTTAAATATCTCCATCCCATTCTATTTAATATGTGAACTGTACTTCTTTATTTCTTTGATGGACAATAATTCCATTTTATTGATTATTTTTTCCAGTGTGGTCCCATTTTTATCAGGTCACGATCTGATGATGAAATCCTTGAGAAATGGGGGGTAACCCTTAAATTTTAAAGGCTTCTTTATTGTTCTTCGTATATTACTTAATTATGACAATGACACGACAAAACTATCTCGCGCACGCCCTTTTATGCTCTTATAGGCTGCTTAACGCAAAAGCCGTAATACCACGAGGAGGAAAAACTAGAGGCAAATTTTGTACATTTCTGGTATAAAAACGTTACCTCTCTATTACCCCTTATTCTTCATTGCCTCCAACCTCTCGGAGGACCCATTATATTTACTTTGCTCGTCCTATTCTCGTTTGATAAGTTCATTGCTGTTACCAAGATAATTTACAGTCCCTCGGGAAAGGTGAACGGTTTTTGAAGGCTTTATAGCTGCTAAGTCATGATGGTAATAAAAGTATGCGGTTGGAGGTTAATTTTTAATTTAAGGTTAAGTAAGAAGGAATAAAAAATTACGATTAAATTTTTATTTACAAACATAACGTCACGCCTGTATTGCTCAGAAGAGTGTGGCAGAGGTGTACAATACCCACACTTCACCTGTTATGTTAAGGTCCAATGGAATAGGGGGTGAGCCTATCGCCATCCAACGGGCATTCATCCATTCTTGACAGATTGTTCAGAAATAACACTTTGCCCGACCCGGCAATCGAACCCAAGACCTCCTGGTAAAAGGCGCTCACATTAATCACAAGACCATCGAGGCAGTATTTAAAAAAATAACTTTAAAGGTGTAATGTGGATGCCACATCCTTTTGCGTGTACATTCATGTTGTTATGTATTTTTGGAATATTATTTTATCGCAGGGAAGTAGAAATGCTGTTGAAGTTTTCAATCTAGAAGGTGTTAATATACCGCTGCCATAGGGTACATGAAAGGAGTGGCGAGTGACGTACACAACGATTCCCTACGTCCGGCACACCCTGGGCAATTCGCGAGTTCTCCAAAGCGAATTGGCTAATCCTTTCACCACGATGGCAAGTAACATAAAATTTGATTCAGCCATCGACACGACGAAGAAGAAGACCGCTGCCATACCCTTCTTGGTTTAAAGGCATTATGATATCTCTTAAAACAATATTCTATTCTACCTGCAACATTTCACGTTCATAACTAGCTATAAGCATTAAGATAAGATAAGATTTTTATTTTCTTTACTTCTATCTGTGGAAACTTGTAAATGGCCTTCATTGTGTTTATTTTTCTATTAATGTGTATGTGTATAGCTGTAAGTTTTCCAAATAAAATAAAATAAAATAAAATAAAAAATAAAATAAAATAAATAAAATAACGTTGAGTAAACGAGATACACGGACAAAAATCAACATATTTTCATTTAGATAATGGCTCGGGGCGAAGAATTGCTTTGTTATATTCTTTTTTGTTGGTGAAGTTATGTACCGACTTTTGTGTGAGTTATATTATGCATGAGTATAACTTTTAAGCAGCGATAGCCGAGTGGGAGACCGTAGGACTGCAAAGTCAAAGGTCTCGCGTTCGAACCCACGGCACACACCTCTGTCAATAAATCGTTGAGATTCGTCTTTTCAAAGATATGTGTGTTATCATATCATATAAATTATCGCTCGCTAACGGTGAAGGAAAATATCGTGAGGAAACCTGCATGCCTGAGATTACGTCGGAAGTGCTGTAAGTCGTGTGAAGTCTACCAATCCGCACTTGGCCAGCATGGTGGACTATGGCCTAACCCTTCTCATCATGAGAAAAGGCCCGAGCCTAGTAGTGGGACATGTACTAGATACAGGGCTGCTATTTTTATATCTTTTAGGGTGTTATCACACCGAAATCGATCGACGTCGACCGATGTCGATGTAATAACATTCTTTAGCTGTCCTGGTGGTCGTTCCCGAGTCAAGCAAAATGATTATGTCGAATTTTTACATCAGGATAAATCATTTGTACTTTGTTTCTTAAGATTTTTCTAGAATTAATTATAGATCATATTACATGACATTACATTTAAATTATACACACTACCAACTCCAACTATATACTTCTGATTAAATTCGTTGCGGGTTCCAAGACAATTTTAACTCTCCCTGGGATTGCCCGTGTGTCATGCACGGTGCCTTTCAGTTGGTTACCGCTGTAGATCCTGGCGTCACAAAAATTACATTTAAATTAGAAAACTGAAAAGGGGGTTATCAAATAAACTCAACTCAATGCGGTAAAATATTAACTATTTGATTAAAAGTCGGTTAAAATGAAACTAATTAAAGACAGGAAGTTAGTTGTGTTATTATTTTTACTAAGGATACGTTTATTGATAAGAGATAACCCCGATATTATCGATATTATTAATAAGAACTGGAATTTATTATTATATTATTTAAACTAGTTAGTTTTTATAATAAGGAAAGCTTGTTTATATGTGTAGTTATTTTTAAATGACCTACATTTAAGTGTTACATTTAAAGAGGCAATGGGGATGATCATTTATTTTTTTTGTATGTAATTGAAACACCTCTCAATAAGAAACACCATTAAAATAATTAATTTGTTAGCACGCAAACTGTGATATCAAATGAAATCCTGAGATAATACCATTTTATTTTTATTTTATTTTTTAATAAAACGACGCCCGTACTAGGAATAACTCCTGTGTCACGGGGGTGTTCACAAACATACATTTCACACACACAAAGCATACCCAGAGTCAGAACAAATCTTTGCGCATCATACAAAGATTTGTCCCATGTGGGGATCGAACCCACAACACCACCGTAGTTGAAAGCGGCGAGGCGACCGCTTTAACCGCTACGCCAACCGTGCACTCATTACTCATTAATAATAGACTAGCTCAAGTGCTCCAAAAATGGCTATATAAGTATGACGTCACGCTTATGTATTTTGTATGTAAAGTTATGAATTTTGTTTGATAGCTATACGAAATATTCCGTTTATGAAAATGGTTTCTTTACAAAATTTGTTATAAATTGGGTGGGTAATATAATGATAAAATATTTTATAACAATTTAGTACTTCAATAATGGACTCGCCCATAAAACTGAATGATCGTAAAAATTGTTAGATTTATAGTAAGTTACTCAATTCTAGTATTTGGTTTATGTCTACCTCTTTTTCTTCATATCTAAATCAGTAGATTCAAATCTCTAAGTCACGTAAAAGCGATCAAATCAATGCGAATCGCTTCATTCTTCACAATGCAGCAACAATTGTCTGAAATAGGTCAAGGTAACAATTCTGGCCTTCGCAAAAAATCAATATATTATACAGTGATGGTATTAAATATTATCAGTTTAAAGAGACTGAGTTTTTTTATGGACCTGGAAGTTTGAACACGTAAGCAAAACTAAATTATACTATTAGCGGTGGTAGAGCTCTTGTGAATGAGCTCGAGGGCGGCAGCACCACCGTCTCACCTTTAACCTGCCGCCAAATAGTAGTACTTCCATTACTGTGTTCCGGTTTGGTGGTGAGATCAGGCCCTGAAATTACTGGCACATGAGGCATAACACCGTAGTCCTCAGCTGCAGCGACGCATCTATAATCTGCTTTTGTGGATTGTTGATGTCCATGGGCTGTACTCCACTTACCATCAGGTGGACTACACGTTCTTTCGCTGTGGTCGTTGTATAAAAAAAAAAATACTAATTGCAATGATTTGAATAACCGGGGCTTAGATTCTAAGTACCAGCTCTGGTGGGTTTTACATTATAAAGATTAAGGCAGTATTAATAAAACTAGCTTATACGGAATGAATGTGACGTAGCGACATTTACAGAAACCATCGATTTTAGACGATATTAAGTGCATTATTGTTAAGAATACGGGTTACTCACGTTATTTTAGCCGGGATATGCCGACTAGTTTCGAATCTATTACGTAGATTCATCTACTGGGCGATTAATCGCGTTTCATCGCTTTCGCGCGACATCTAGCACTGCGTGCCGCAGCGCGCGTCGCACGGCTAATAACGTGAGTAACCCGTATTCTCAACAATAATGTCTTCACCTCTCGTCGGTTTTAATAATATTGATTTTAAGTGCTTTGTGAAGTCTAAGAAAAAAAGATATTTTCATTTCATTATCACCACCTCCATACCAGAAGTCAATTGATCGAGCAATATGTTTTAGTGCAGAATATAATAATATTCAGAATCACGCTTGTGCGTCGTGGCGCGCCGGAACCTGGGCACGTCACAATAGTGTGTATCTGCCTTAGACAATTAATCCAAAAGGACTAGTCACTGTTAAGCGTCCTCTTGCAAGTCATAATAATATAAAGCTAGTGTCAAAACAAAGATGCGCGGCACAATTTACCCCCTTAACCATCGTTAGTTTTGGCAGACTTTTTATACATAGGTATTTGTTTTAATGCCCTCTCCATATTGATTAAGTTCTCTTTAGATTCTACCTATGACACCCCATACATAAAAAGTATGTATGGGACTTAAGGGTGAGAGTTATGCCATTTTCTCTGAGCTCGTTTGAAAACCTCTATTATATTTTTCAGTATAAAAGCTATCACTATTCAATCGCTTCGTTTCAATGCAGCAACAGTTGTCTGAAATAGGTCAAGGGAACTGCTCTGGCTCTCGCAACGAATCAATATCAGACGTAAACAATATATATTTTATACAGAGCCTTTGCAAATACAGATTTTTATATGGTGTTTGTTGAGAACTATCTGTCTACTTGACTATAAGTGGTGTCTATCTGAGAATTGTGTCAAGCCTAAATAAACATAAACATACATAACATCACGTCTATATTACGCAGAAGGGTGACCCAGATAGGAGGTAAACCTATCGCCACGCACCGGACACGATTCCAACTATATATAATTTACCCTATAATTTATTTATTAAAATGTATATCTTTAAATTTAATTATCAAATTTGTATACTTTATTATTTTTAATTGTTACCATATTATCCATTGTTATTTAATCTGCCTCATTTTTATAATTTTTATTTTCATAATGTTTTTTTTTTTACAATTTAAGTTTAACCAAACCGTGCAAGTGGTGTTAGCTTTTAATTGATTGTTACGCTTAGCATGATTCAACTGTATTAAATTTGTATGTAATATTACTTGTGTAAACAATCGTAAGCTAACCAAAATAAATATTAAACAAACATAGTGCAGTTACTGTGAATTTCCTAACGGAAAGTTCTCATACAACAACCTGAAACCTCGAGATGAGCATACGCTTACCAATAAACCATCGAGAACAATATAATAAAAGTTATTAATAAATTCAAACCACAGATCACAATAGAAGAACGCAGTATAAATATTTTTTTTGGAAGCTGGTTGGTGCCTTCTTTGATAGTACTCTCTACCAACTAGTTATATAATTGCTCGTTAAACAGGATCTTGCATTATTATCTACTTTAAAGACAAAATAAATCTATTCAAATTGAGTGCAAGACTGACTGCGACTCAGGCGCGACGTATTGCACTCTCTTGATAATGCCTAGACGTATAGGCGAAACCGCGGTCGACTAAATAGACCAACATTACGTGAGTAACACCCCTATTTCATAATTTTAATAATGTTACAAACTCACGTCAGTTTTAATAAAAATAAAATAAATCTAACATTCAAAATGAATATTTCCCTGATCTAATAAGTTTTTTTTTATTCTAAGTAGGAAGCGAACGGACGTGTAGATCACCTGATGGTAAGTGGTAACTATAGCCCATGAACAACAACAATCCACAAAACAGATCGTTGGTATGTCGCTCCATCTGAGACATATTCCTGGCCTGATCTCACCACCAAATCGGAACACTGTAATGCAAGCTACTATTTGGCGGCAGGTTAAAGGTGAGATGTTGGTGCTGCCAACCTCGATCACAAGAACTCTACAACAAAAACTACCTGATGATGATCAGATCTCAAAACCTTTCTTCATAACATTAAAAATGAACATGTAAATCAAAACACTATCACAATTACGGGTTTCCAGCACGTCCGTGGTATAAATCAATTCCAATACATACATACCTACATTGTATGTATGTATGTATGAATAAAGCAATCAGCCTCTTACAGTGTATAAATTACAGATATTCATGGCACCATGGAGTAGGAGCTTTTGGGGATACGAGGAGATCTTACCACTAAGTATAATTGGACCAACGTTACCTTATATATCTATTATACTATGTATAATAAGTATGTATTTACAAAAGAAAAGGATATATTTTTATTAGTATCAGTTATTCTAGTACCCATTAGTACAAGCTCTTCTTAGTTTGGGACTAGATGACGTTATGTGTAAGTTGTTAGATATTTAATATTTAATGTGACGCCGAGGTCGCGCTTGAATTCCCGCTTAAGACAAATCTTTGTGTGAACATGGGGGTTTATCTTAACCTGGGTGTTTCTATGTATAATAAGTTTGTATTTACAAAAGAAAAGTATGTATTAGTATTAGTTATTCTAGTAAGTACCCATAGTACAAGCTCTGCTTAGTTTGGGGCTAGATGGTGCTGTGTGTAAGTTGTGAGATATATATTTATTTATTTAAAGAACTATTTGACGTAGCTTTTTGATGGTCTAAATGGAGTTTATCTAGATAAAGGTCTCAAGTCCAAAAAAAGCATAACAGTCATTACTGGTTTAGTTCTTTTAAATGTGCGTATATATATACACAAAGTATGTAGATATATATATCACGAGCAATCAGTTGACTCTGATCTGTTTGCTTCATCTTCACGGCTAAGCCACTGAAATATGAAAAGGACATAAGCTACTTATGTAACTTACGGAGAAAGCTGAGAGCCGAATTTAAGAGAAGCTATAGAACTACCTTATTTTTATTCAACTCTTTTTACTACGTGTACGTGTACGGTACGTGATCAAAACTTGAGGGCAAAAGCCTTTTAATTAATAAAACAAATTGAAAAAACCCAAGAATCCTGTACATTTACCAAATACTTACTAATTAAATAACTACACGGCATTTGCAGCAAAGTAAACGAACGTATATTACACGCCAACCAAATTCTTCAAAAATGAACGCCGTTAATTTCCATTAACACAAGAACTCTTTTTTTACAATTGTACTTAAAATGTGAAAATGTTTTATTTTGAAACTTATTTTGTACATAATTGATTGTACTTCGCGTATAACATACAACTTGCAAATTACTAGTAAACATTTTTTGATTGATTTGAATTAAAAAAAAACATAATACGTAAGCAGAACGGAATCGTTAAACTAATACTTTTATCTACGCATAGGTGTGCAATTTCAAATAACTCAATGATTTTCTTACAAATATAATATTTCATTAAATTCTTTTTTACTATAAAAACGGACAAAATACATAATGATACCCTAAAATTTAAAAAAGATATGTTTCTTTCACATTCAGATAATAACAAAGCTATAAAAAACAATCCTTCGTAACGCCTTTTCCAACAAATTAGAGTTCATACTAATTACCTCTAAATCCCTCAATTTTCTTTTTTATGATTGATTGGCACGCGCTTGACTATGATCTCACCTGATGGTAAGTGATGATGCGGTCTACGGTGGAGCACGCTTACCTATGAGATACCTATGAACTAAATTCAATTCGGGAAAGTCCTACGTTTGCCGAACAGCACACCCACCCTAGTGTTACGTCAACACTTTTATGAAGTGTCTGGTTGGGGACTGATTATCAGCTGTGTGATAAGACCCCCTTTCTCCCCCCTCGAATATCGAGCGAGCCCGTATAAATGCATGATTAGAATGGCTGTTGATTAGCTTTAGTTGTTCGGTTGTTTGATTATTATGATTTCTGGTTGAGAAGATTGGTGGGTATATCCTTTTATTACTGCTTTATCGTATGACGAGGTAAATATGTGTATTTTTTGGGTACGAACATAACATCATGCAGTCGCGTCTTTATTAACAAGAAGGATATGGCAGTTATGTTTATGTAGATATATAAAATTTATATTAAAGATATATGTAAGAAGCGTAGCGTTCCATCGTTTCTGCCTACCCACATGGACAAGAGGCGTAATTCTATGTATGTAATGTAAATCTAATTTTTCACTTTACTCCCTTTTTTATCTCATAAATTGTGGATAGGGGGTAAGCCTATCACCATCCACCGGGCACAATTCCAAATCCTTGCTGCTATTGTGAATTTTCAGACGGAATGTACGGGACATCTATAAATTACGATGTTGAAATTGATATAAGTTTATTGATATAATTTTATTGATAGAATGATACAATTATGATGAGTACACGCGGCAATGACCAAACGCGAACTAAGTAAATTGCGCACGCGGTACAAATCTGCTTACTGTATATAAAGCATATTACGCATTGTACGGGTAAACACTTTGCCCAACCCGCAAATCGAACACAAGACCTCACGGTGAGAGACGCTATACGCTAACCACTAGACCACTAAGGCGATCTTAAATTCATACATTTAAGGCAGGATACAATACTAACCAATTATAATACTAATTGGAATCTTGACCTGTCACTGTCTACTTAACAAACACCTATACACGAAAGGAATAACAGACAGCCCCAGACTATGCAGTGGATGCATGAAGGCAGAAGAAACGCCACAGCATGTCATCATGGAATGTAGCAGCGTGGCCGACCAACGGGCACAAATTCTTCAGTGACCAACATCGCTTCTGGAAGCCTGCAGCAGTCCTCGGAGGCTGCTTTCCTTTTGGACCGATATAGGCTGGCTGGAGTAAACGGGAAACCTCTCACGTACAACGGTCCCATAGGAGGACTAAGTGCGGATACCGCCCAGGAAAACTGAACTAAACTAAACTAATACTAACCAAGTGATATAACCAGGCCCAATGCATAACCTTGTTTACTGTCCACTGAATACGACACTGAGCCAGCCCTATACAGTTACTTACATTACAAGTGACATTACATTCACCCAGACAAAACCTAGACTAAGAACTAGTATGTGAAGGCCAGGCTAGTATTTCTCGCAGCGAGAGACTAACTTGCAACCTTTTACGCGTTACGACATGGTAGGTTACTGTCGGCGAAGACTTTGAACTTCTTATTAAATATTTTAATAGCATTTAGTTATGCTTAGCAAATTTTACTCAGAAACAGTTGAAAAATGATGGCAGGAGGTGACCGTAGCTTAGTGGTGTGGAGAGGCTTCCCGGTATGAAGAGGTCGCAGTTTTACTGTTTATTTGTATAATTTGATAAGCATAACTAAATGCTATAAAAGTAATGAGTTATAAGTAAATCACAAGTGTATTGAGTGAGTCAGTACCATTGATTTAGTCTATTAAACCTTTATATTTATACACTAGCTGTTGTCCGCGACTTCGTCCGCATAGATTTCGTTATAATGAACAAAAACGGCCTCGTTGGTCTACACTGAACACTGAAAAAAATATTTATTATCTTCGTATGATAGTCCATTGAATTGTATGGTGAGCGATATTGTATCTTAAGATAAAATTATTATAGTATCTATCTTAGCTGTGTGCAGCTCCCCTTAGTGAACTCCACTGCGGGTGACGTAACTTACGACAAACTTATGTTTTGCGGTTGGTACAGAAACCGGTTTTAGGGATCGAACCGCAAACTTAAGTTTGTTTTTATTATATATACTTTTCCGGGATAAAAAGTACCCAGTGTGGTGCCCAGGGTATTAAAGAATAATTACACCAAGTTTCATCGTAATCGAACTGGTAGTTTTTGCGTGATGCTTGAACAGACAGACAGTCAAAAATGCCATTTATTATTTGATATTTTCAATGTACAGAATTTTTACTTTTACAGATTTATTATAAGTATAGGTTAATTTTACTCAATCAGAACCTATCCATTTTTTTACAAACCTCTGCATACCGGGCAAAAAAGTGGCTGCCCGGTATGCATATTTTTTTGAACTGTTTCTTAGTATAATGTTATAGTTAAATAATTAACTAATAACCCCCCGCCAATCTCCACTTAACTAAGCCCACACTCAACTGAATTGCCCAAATTGCTTCAATTAATATAAATTCTGACCTCACAGAAAAAAATGTCAAATCATCCAAAAAGTCGATTAGTTACATTTAATAGACGAGTAGTCGATAATCGTCGATAGTCGATTTAAAATTTGTTTCGGAATGAAGCTTTGCGTGAAGGTATTTAATACTGTTAGTCGATTACAATGATTTAGGTTTTTTTTAATGAGTACTGAGTTTTAAACTCTGAAAAAAAGCGATATTTTTTAAATTTATTATAATGTAATTAATGTGTACATAATCATACGAATCTACACGTAATTAATATTTGCCTGAGCCATTACAATTATGATATTTATTGTTTAGAAATGAAGATTTTGGAAATAAAGTTTTAATTTCATTTTATTATACTAAACTATGGCTCAAAGATTGACTTCACATTCATGAAATAGATTAATGTTGTTAAAAAAATAGACAACGGGTCTAAATCACGTAATTATTATTGTTTCACTTTTAAATTCTTTCAGTTTATATTTTCTGGGTAAGATCTATCCGGAACCAGAAGTGTAATTAATGTTTGATTTGATAAAAAAAAATATTTACTTTAATGTACTACTACATACAGAATGACCAAAAAACCTAATATGTTTAAAAAAATACCTAGATCAATTGGAACAAAATATGTTTAGTAAAGGACTCAAATGAAATTAAAACTGGTAAAAATATTCGCTCTATGTTTTTAAAAGTTGACTATACCCGGTCTCACGTTTAACCCGTTTGAAGGATGTTCATTATTTACACTTGGGTCCAAACAATCGAGGTGATTGACTTCAAAAAACAGTCTAGTACACTTCGGGCATTATCTTAGCCAGCAGTGTACGGAACCCCACGATCGAGCAGATGTGCAAGATAAACAGGACACGCGCGCGCTGACTCACGGCTGCGCGGGCGCATGTACTGTCGCTAACGAAAGTGTTGGGATCCTTATTATTATTGTTTTCTTTTTAAGCTCTAAAATTAGGTTTTAGGGTCTAGAAAAGAAAAAAATGGCGGGGATTTTTGGCCTAAAACGGGAGCTACTAAGTTTTATAAAAATAAGCCAAGAAATAGGTCTGATCTTCGAAAGTTGTATCTGTTTTAAGCTTCATATATTATGGTAATAACAATAATAAATAAAGAAGAAGACGTCTTATAGAAAAGTATGGAAGAATAATACCGTTATTAGATAATTAATTATAAGATATTGCGCCGAGCCCAAGTAATTAGGATAAGAGCAGAAGGATATGGTAATATTTTAAATTTACTTTAATGATTGTTTTACAGACATAAGCATTGTCTAAATGACAAAAATGTGATTTTATCTGTGTATCTAATATATTTTATATATATATTTATTTTATCTATTATCTACTGTATTTATATACTTATGTCTGTACTTATGTACTGTATTTATATATATATATATATCTTGCCTCGTTTGTTTATTATAAATTTGTTTAGTAATAATAATATGCATGTTTCTCAAAGTTTGTAATCTCAATAACTAAAGTTTCAATGTGAATGCTATGGACACCTATTATTTGTAGAATTACATATAATTTAAGCTAACTAATGTTAATATTAAGTATCTTTGTAATTTTACTGTTGGTAGTATAAAAAAATAAATAAATAAATACAGTTGAATATAGTTACGTCGTTAAATAAAATATGCGTAAAACCAAAAATAGCATTTCTTGGCTAAATTTACTGTGTTCCTGACAAATACCAGCCTATTAATATAACACTTGAACACCGAAATGCACGTCGACGAAATCATCATAAATCCACCACATTGTTTTAAAAAAAGCAACCCTAAACACCCTCCAAATACGAGAAGATTAAGTTAAAACTGTCACTGTCGTATTTAATTTACGAGAACACCATGCAAAAGTGAACTCTATGGCAATATACCGCCTCCTTACTAAAATGTGCAAAATTATATTATGACTAAAAAAAAAGAGAAAAGAAAGTTTTGATCTACTTATCTAGTGGGATGGCACTGCTCATTCACAGGTCTGGGATTCAATCCCCGGATCAAGCAAGAATGTTATTTGGGATATTGACGTCAGGAAATTTTCAATAGCAGCACGGGCTTTTAAAATATGTCAGATAGATAGCGATAGATTTATTACGTAGCTCATTGGACAAAAACTAAAAAAGATTATAAAGTTTTGCTCCAATTATCTAGTGCCACTGCTAATTGTGAGGACTGGGATTTGATCCCCGGGTCAAGCAAGAGTGTTATTTGGGATATTGACGTCAGGAACTTTTTAATAGCAGCACGGACTTTGACAATATGTCAGATAAATAGGCACATTCCTCAGCTAATTAGACAAAAACTAAAAAAGATTATGAAGTTTTGGTCTAGTTATCTAGTGGCATGGCACTGCTGATTGACAGGTCTGGGATTAAATACCCGGATCAAGCAAAAGTGTAATTTACAAATAACTATATACTAATAACTAATTACTGCCAGGAAATATCAACAGCAGCACGGACTTTGGAAATATGTCAGATGCATGGCGATAGGCTCAATAATTTGAGAGCACGGTTGGCGTAGTGGTTAAAGCGGTCGCCTCGCCGTTTATAACTACGCTGGCGTTGTGGCTTCGATCCCCAAAACAGGACAAATCTTTGTGTAATTCGCAAAGATTTTGTTCTGACTCTGGGTGTGCTTTGTGTGTGTAAAATGTATGTTTGTGAACACCCCCGCGACACAGGAATTATTCCTATTGCCGGTGTCGTTAAAAAAAAACCATAAAATGTGAAAACGTAGGTGTTAAACACCTCTACGACACCCTTCTGAATAATAAGCGTGTTGTTATGTTACCACCCAAATTCCAGCTCTATGCTAATATTAGAAGTTTTTCATGCAAACCTTGTACTAAATTAGTTTTGTTTTACAATATACACCGCGGTGTATAAATCTTCATTTAGTCACGGAGTTTATGGCTAACCTATACTTCGCCCCACCTTTGCAGACACCTAAAATGGCGTCTAATGTTAATTGTTGACCTAGTTAAGTCCCGTACAGACTGTACGTAACATGTAATGTAACATTCCCATAGTGTGGACGCCTTGCGAGCACACTACGAGCGCGAATAGAGCATTACAACTCGTCCTCCCCGCGATCCACCATTAGTCGGTTTTTCGTCGAATACAAAGGTGCTCGCAGTGTGCTCGGAGTGCCAGAGTGGACAAATTGTGTGTGTCTGTACTGCGGAACAATTGCCGCGCGCATGCCGGAAACAGATGTGCGCAGGTAAAGCTTCCAGTTGGAAGCAAGCGACAGCGTCGAGGCCCGGCGTATGTTAACATATTTTTATAGGAAATCGCGCATCTTCTTTGTATGAAAATATGTTAACGTACCCCGGCCGTTGACGCTGACGCTTGCTTCCAACTGCAAGCTTTACGCTCAGTTCGTGCGCGTGATGCGTCCACACTAATAAAATGCGCCTTTCATGTTACATTACAGCAGTCTGTACCCGTCTCCGTCCTCCAGAGAGAGGAATCTCCATCATCAAAAGCATCATTGCACTGTTTTCCAGTTTGGTGATGGGAAAAAAGCCTACAATAGGCACATAGATGACATAGTCTTCAGATGTAGCGATGTATCATAATATATAGTATGTAGGGTATCTTTTACGGACTAAGGCCTTTGCCTGATTTATTAGTGTGGTATTGGATCAGCGTAGTAAAATATTCTCATAGAACAATAGGTGCTTGGTTTTTAGTTCGGTACCGAGCTATAAAGCTTTCTAGTTATTTGTAAATACAAACTAGGTACTAGTATTCTTGTTTACCCCCTTCCAGCTAAGTATCATTCGCTTGTAGGAGGAAGTTCTCGTCCGTGCTGTGACCAGGACTCGAACCCACGACCACGGCCGCCTTATTCCTATAAGAATATTTTCACTGGTACCTCATCGATAAATCAGTAGAGGACTTAAAAATACTTCACCATGGACTTATACTTCTTTTCTGCGACTATGCGGCCGTAGGCTCAGGGACTTCAGTTTGCCCCACCTTTGCAGACAAAATGGCGACTTTTATGTTAATTATTGACCCATTTACAAAACAGTGAAATACTTGAAAAAATATATTTTTTTCTGGAATTCCCGCTGCGGTTCTGTAATGGATGAATGGTCGAGTGGGATTCGAGTGGGTTTTTGACATTTTGTTTGTTGATTTTATTTTGCGTCAGCAATGTTTTTACTTTACTTGATTCCGGAAATACCGAGTTTTTTATGAACGTAAAATTTATTGATTTACGTAATAACTAGCGACCCGCCCTGGCTTCGCTTCGGGTACTATGTAGTACCTACTATGCATGTTTTATACAAAAAAATATTTCTATTAAATAAAAACCGCATCAAAATCTGTTGTGTAGTTTTAAAGATCTAAGCACACATAGGGACAGACGGGGAAAGCGACTTTGTTTTATACTATGTAGTGATAATGAGAGGGAAACGTAAAAATAATAGTTTAAAAAAACTAAAAAAACACGCTTTGCGCGGTTGCTCGATAGACGAAAAATATGGCACAGAGCGCCCCACGCTTTTTTCAGCTTATATTAGGAATTATTTTTCACTTTTTAGTTAGAAGTACTTTAAAAGCGTGTTTTTTAGTTTTTTTAAACTATTATTTATTTTCTACTTTTTAGTTTGGTTTATTATAAGAACGTTTTTTTTTAATTCATTAATATTTTTTTTTTATCGAATTATTGCATTGTCATCGATCTTTGACAGGTGTGCAAAATTTGAATGAAATCTGTCCGTTTAAAGTGGGTCAAAATCGAGTCCAAAGGAGTCGGTTACATACATACATACATACAAACAGGTGAAGCTAATAATATAAGCGTGTTAAAAAAAATGTTTAGGTACCTACGTAAAAAGCAATGATGTACTTAAAAAAATTGTTATTGATGAAAATTTACAAAAAAAATACATAGTAACAGCTTATTTATTAGCCAGTAATTGATATTCTTGAACATTTCGTGTCAGCACCAAAATAAACCAAACTCGATAAAGGACGGAGGCCTTACATCAATCTATTTGTAAACTTTGTAACATGTAGCTATCACATTACACGCCTTGTTTTAGTAACTAGGAGCGAGTTCGATCTTGACCGTACACTGATAGAGGAAATTCTATAATACGTATTTTCGATTCTTTCTTTTAGGCTTGCAATTCTTAGATAATTGACATTATCGGAGGATGGATATAGGCTCACCCCCTATCCCATGGGACCTAAACAGTTAAAGTCTGGGTGTTGTACACCTCTGCCACACGTTTCTTGGTAGTATAAACGTGATGCTTATAATAATAGCAGCCCCGTATCTAATACATGTCCCAGTGCAGGCCTCTTCTCATGATGAGAAAGGTTAAACCATAGTCCACCATGCTGGCAAAGTACGGATTGGCAGAATTCACACAACCTCGAGCATATTTAGGCACTCTCAGGCATGCAGGTTTCTTCACGATGTTTTCCTTCACCGTAAGCGAGCGATAATTTATGATAAATACACACATATCTTCGAAAAGCCGAATCTTGACGATTTATTGACAGAGGTGTGTGCCGTGGGTTCGAACTCGAGACCATTGACGTAGCAGTCCTACGGTCTCACGCCATCGATGCTTATTGAATGCTATGCTATGTTATAATAAGTAACAATTTTGACTGAATAAATTTTACTTTATCTAAGTTAGTAAGTACATTACATGCATGAAAGGAGCCTCCCCGAGTAACGTACACAACGATTCCATACGTCCGGCGCACCCTGGGCAATTCGCGAGTTCTCCAAAGCGAATTGGCTAATCCTTTCACCACGATGGCAAGTCAAAATAAAATTTGACTCAGCCATCGACACGACGAAGAAGAAGTACATTCATCTTAATTTCAAAAGAGTAAAACGTTACATTGCTCCAGTAAGATAATGCGTCTTACATAAACATTCAAATAGGAAATGATTCAGCGAACAAATAGATAAAGAAACTATGTAACTACAGTGGGCCAACGACTTAGGAATACAGATCAAAAACTTCTAAGTCATAGTAAAGACTTACTACACCAGTTATGGATTAGTGAGTTACGTATCTAAATAGTGGGTATATTAAATAAATATGTAATACATACATGAATATCTATTGCAGTCAGTTTTCTTTATGGCGTAGAATTTTTGCCCTGCATATCTATTGCTTGGCCCACTGTACAGTGGGCCGTAAAGAAAACTGACTGCAATAGATATGCATGTGTGAAATTCATATTTAATAAGTGTAAAATACCCACTTTAGATATGTAACTCACTTATCCATAACTGGTGTAGTAAGTCTTTACTATGACATAGAAGTTTTTGCCCTGCATAGCTAACTCGTTGGCCCACTGTACATACTTCTACACTAAGCTATACATTTCCAGTATAAAATGATGTCGCATTGTACCGGCTTCTCGTGCAATGCAGGACCAGGTTATACTGGATATGTATAGGTTGGTCGGTAGCAGTGTGAACTAAAGCCTTTAGCTAATATTGAAATGTATGAAACAGTTTTACATAAAGAGGCTAGACATAAGATTAAAAAGACGATAAGAAAAACCCTTGCTAATATAGTGAAAAAAATTGGTAAGTAAAATAATTTTCCAAATAAGTTTTAGACTTATATGGTTTTCTCATGTGTGCCGTTGTCAGAACTGGACCTTATTAAAATGAGACCACACGGGCAGCACCGGCTTTCAAATAAAAAAACATTAAAATCGCTTCGCCCAGTCGAAATTTATGAGGTAAAAAACATATAAAAAAAAACTGACGAATAGAGAACCTCCTCCTTTTTTAAAGTCAGTTAAAAATGATTGTACTGTAATTTAACGGACAGATTAAGGGTTTTGTAATAGATATAAAGTACATTTTAGCAAAAATGAGGGAGGGTGGGCACCAAAATTACAAATCAACCAATCAGTCCCCCCACTCAATTCAAAAGTCTTCGAAATCGTGAACGAGTTCAAGTTTTGTTTCAATTTAAAATGTAACTACCTCGATGATCTAGTGGTTAGCGTAAGGGCCTATCACCGCGAAGTATTGGGCTCGATTTCCTGGTCGGGCAACGCGTTTTTTCTTTCTGTCAGGCAATGCATAATAGCAGCACGGAGTTTTGAATTGTGCCCGGTGAACGACGATAGGCTCACTCCCTATCCCATGGGACCTAAACATAACAGGTGAAATGTGGGTTTTATACATCTCTCGACACACCTCTCAGGATAATATAAGCGTGGTGTTATGTTATGTAATAATAATATCATCAAAAATACATCTTGTCCTATTACGACACTAAAACCCTTACGTAAGATTGTATTCTATAAAATGACTAATAAAATCGACTGTCGCACGATTGGACACACTAGGAAGGGTTATTTTTATCCCCAAAAAGCCGTATTTCCAGAATCAGTCGATCAAAAAAGCGACATTTCAGTCGTAGAACGTTTCCGAGAACACAATGCCGCCATTTAAATTACTGCTAACGAACAATTTCCTATAATTATGTCGAATTAAATAAAACGGGCACTTTGTGTAATATCGCTCCTGCATTCAAATTAAAATAATTATAGCTATTTCACGAAAGCGCTATTCATTGAAATATCGAAAAGCCATTATCATTTTAAGTTTAATATCAGACAACAGTTCCAATCGCCACGGTTCGTGACATGCAGCATTTTCAACTTTCGATGTTTCAAATTTCGAACTGAGTGAAAACTTCTTCGTTTTTTATTGTTAACCCTTTTAAAAAAAAACCGGCCATGTGCGAGTCAGACTCGCGCACCGAGGGTTCCGTACAAACCTGTAGGTATATAAGTAAAAGTTATGGTATTTTTATTGCTAAATGAAATCCATAACATAACAATGTGGAAAGCTGACGGTACCTTGTCAATACATATATGAAAACATTATCAAAATTCTCGTGTCGCGGTGTTTGTTTCCAAACTCCTCCGAAATGGCTGAACCAATTTGCATGAAATTTTGTGTGCATATCGGGTAGGTCTGAGAATCGGCCAAAATCTATTTTTTGATTTTTTTTTGTTAATCGCATAACAACGTTTGCTGGGTCAGCAAGTCTAATATATAAAATTCTCGTGTTGCGGTGTCTGTTTCCAAACTCCTCCGAAACGGCTAAACCGATTTGCATGAAATTTTGTGTGCATATCGGGTAGGTCTGAGAATCGGCCAACATCTGTTTTTTTTTTTAATCGCTGAACAACGTTTGCTGGGTCAGCTAGTAAGTTTATGATTATTAAAAAAAATATACTATGTGATGTAACTAAAAATTTAAGATTTTCGGAATTTTTCCTATATGTGTACTTTATAACGTTGCTTCATGCCAAATTTCAAGATTCCAGGTCGTCTGGAAGTATCCTTTAGGTTTTGATTCCCTTGCGAGTAGTTGCGAGTTTCAAAATATGCGGCTTTAATTGCTGTATCTTTTGATTGCGTTGACGTAGAAGTTTGATTTTGTTACAGCTTAAAGATATTATAGACTTGAGTATTTGTTAAGAATTTCAATATAATACCACTACGCGTTCATGAGTAAAGGGGTTATAAGTTTAAAATTATTAAAAATATTTTTATTATATGATGTAACTAAAAATTTATGCTTTTCGCAATTTTTCCTTTATCTGTGTTATAAGACGTTGCTTCGTACCAAATTTCAAGATTCTGAGTTCACGGGAAGTACCCTGTAGGTTTTGATTCCCTTGCGAGTGTCGAAAATTTGCGGCATAAACGGGAGTATCTTTTGATCGCGTTGACTTAGAAGTTTGATTTTTTCACAGCTCCAAGAGACCATAGACTTGAGTATTTGATATGAATTTCAGCTTGATACCTCCACGCGTTCCTGAGAAAAAAGGTCTTGACAGACAGACAGACAGACAGACAGACAGACAGACAGACAGACGGACAACAAAGTGATCCTATAAGGGTTCCGTTTTTACCTTTTGAGGTACGGAACCCTAATAAAAGTTGTCTGGATTTTAGTTGCTTTAAATTTTTCGCTTTGAAATTCGAACTCGTGCTCTTGTATTTTAAAAGCTTTTTAGTTTTCAGTTATTTGAATTTCTTTTGTTTATTAAAAATGATTTGGAGTTAGAATACAATTTTAAATCTGAAGTTAATTGAGCTTATTATAAACAGAACTAAGTACAGTACCTACTAAGTTTCTTTGTAGCCTACGATGATTATGCAAGATTGAGATATATCTTTTTTTATATACTAAATTGAGCATTATTGTCGTTGTCAATTTCTGGAAATTAACTTTATTTGCTCAGTCCAAAGGTATATTATAGGATATAAATAGAAATTCTAAGAATCATTTGCGTGCTCAAGTGTACTCGTCACGTGGATCAAACGCAAAGGGATCGATTCCGCTTACTTCCGTTTACTCCATTTAAATGTCTCTTACTATATTTAGGTACCGAAGTATAATTTTATTAATTTATTTTTATGTGATTTTTTTATTGATCGCAAGATATTTTGATGCTCAAATTTATTTTTATTCGAAATGTTTGATATTAATCGCAAAATAATTTTTTGAACTTATTTTTTTTTAATTAATGGTACCATTTTTTTTGCCAATTTTTTTATATTATGTCTTAATGGATGGGTTTCTATGTTATTTGAAGAACAAAGGCTTTTAACTAATCCAATTAATAACGTACTAAGACTGACTGTTCTGCTCGATAATACCTCTCGCCCACTTTGAGGCCTCTACGGCGCCTGCTGGTCGCATCCGAGCAATAATTAAACTATGTAGGTCGCTTGAACACCCACAATGACCAACGTTGTACCACCCACCAGCATAAATTGACCCACCCCACCTCCCACTAACAATCAAAATGTATCACACGGCAGGGACCAGCTTAATCTGGACGTGCTGTGACCTCGTCGACCGCTCTTCTGTTGTTCTTTATTCAATCCAAAATGCGTTTCAGACGTGTACGTTGATGATAAATGACGGTTGAAATTCGATTTTTAATTTCGAAATTCGAAATTTAATTTTCCGGATTTTCCGTTGACTGCTGGGGAAGGATTAACGACGTGTTTGCGATGTGTGAATAAATTCCAAAGTTAAAATTGTAATGTTACAAAAAGCTCAATAAAGCTATATTATCAAGTTAAGATTATTGTCCAAATATTTTTTTTTTAGTTAAGCCAAAAAAATTGTTCAAGGATAACTTATTATAGTTAAAAATAAAAAATCCAAAATCTAACAAGAAATATTTTTTAAATATCAAACCTAGACAGCGTAGTTCCAAAGATTTAAAGTCTAAACCCGCTTAATCTCATTTAAAGTGACTTAACAATTCAAGAGGTCCGAATAATACATTTTCGCTACAATAAAATACAACAATGGGACGAAATCGCAGCATCTGTCAAAATGAAATCTCAACGAAATAAAAGTGTACGTCACTCTTCGTGAAATGACAAATGTAGCCCGCGGCGTAAGTAATTTGCCAGTTTTTTTCACAATTTTAGGCATACAACGGCCATTCATACTTGCTCATAAAAGTCCGTATTTTTCTTTCCGGTTCCGTTTTCAAATTCCGTTTTTCTTTTTGTTTGTTTTTTTATTGTTTGATATTTAAAAAATGGATAATAATTTTGATAGAAATAATTTTAAATGTCTGGTCTATTTTCTTAATAATAATAAATAAGCCAAAATTAAAAAAAAAAATATAAATCAAACAAAAGACTGCATCGTGCACATACATAAAAAAAATTAAAGGATCCCAAATCATAAAATTTTAATCACCCTTCTCCGTAAGCTCATAAATATCCCTAAATCTAGTCCATAAATGCTAAAGGCAGTCAATAACAGAAATGATTGACCTTTAAAAGTGCAACTCAATAAATCTCCGGCGAGCGCCGTAGACAGTTATTGCGCAAATATAACCGTATCATTTACATACTACGAAAAAAAAAACTCTAACCCAATACCACCGAAATTCGATGCTCAAAACGCCAAATAAAAAATCAAACGACAACTTCCCGCTTGTCGCCGCAAAAAGCTTTACAAAGCTCCTAATCGATCACACACTACAACTTAACAAAAAAAATAGACTTACTTCTATCCGGATTCCGTCCGCAAAAAAAGTGCAATGAAAAAAAAAACAAAAAATTCGTACACAGAACTGAAAAGGCACTAAACATATACGTCCAAAATGCGTTTTGGAAAAAACGCGTGCGTATATACGGCCGCTCAGCGGGCGGCGTACAGTATACTGATCTAATTCCAAAACGTACGACTGTGAAAGTGACGTAATACTGGCGCCATTTTGCCTCCCGCACCCCTCGCGCCACACCGCCCGCCCCCCCGACCGCGCCTAGCTTCCGCCACTGGAAAACTGGAAAAATGCACTATTTCATCAATTTCAGAAGTGCTATGGAATGCTACGGAGGTTTATCGTATTAAATGCGTCGAGTCGTGTTACTGCAGTATTAAGTTTTCTTCGAATCGATTGCGAGTGTCTTATCTGCCCTTAGGGCGTTGAAATGGCTTTTTAGCTACGTAAGTTTGTATAGGACGGCAGTCACTCATAAATTATGGTTTTGCGTGAAAAAGTCTACTTAGTAGAAGCTTAGTTAGTGTTGCGGTTTTATCGATTTATGGATGATTGCTTTCTTTGGTCGGATTTAAATTTCTAGGGAGTGGTTTTAATAGGTCGAAGTTTTGGTGAGTTTTGGTAGGTTAGTTGGCAATGTATGGTATTATTTTCGAACTTATTGGTTAGATATAAATGGATGACTTAATCATAGTAGCCGGTTTAATTACAATTTAAAATTTCTTTAAATTGCTTGACGATTTTTATTCTAGCAAAAAAAATCGCTGTTAATTTTATAATTTTGTGTTTAATCAATTTGAATTTGCAATTTATTGAATGGCACTTAACTGAAAAATTGAAAATTATTGTGATTGTTAGTTTGCAATTTTAAATCGACTTAGTATTATTTAATTTTATATTCTGCCGTCTGTATTTTATTCTAGGTAGGAAGATGAGGTTAGAGGACAAAGAAACGTAGAAAAGTGAGTTCGACTTTGGATACCTCACGTCAGTAGACATTTTTTTTTATTTTTAAAAATTAGACAACGGGTTTTAATCGCGTAATTATTATAAAGGTAAAAAAAATAAATATAAAAGTTATTTATTTACCTTTATAATAATTACGCGATTAAGACTCGTTGTCTTATTTCTAAAAAATGTTCTCAAATCATATATTTTTTATGACATAGTAAAAAACATGATAATAAATTTTATGTGTGACGATGTAAAGCAATATTATTTTGCACTAGCTTTTACCCACGACTTCGTCCGCGTGGAATTTGTTGTATTAAGCAGTGGCTGCTCTCGCGCTTTGACCGGCGATACTATTCCACTCCCGTTATTTAGCGTAAAGTTAAAACTCTTAAACAGTTAAGTCGGATTGTTTTAAAAAAATATTTGAATTTTTATCTTAAGGTAATTAAAAAAAAAGTTGTACTATATCTAAAAATATAATGATATGCGTTATATATTATGTTACATTATATTATGTAATGATGGCAATTGCACAAGAGGTTGCAACAGATACATCAATTCCAAAATATTAAAAGAGCCAAAAAAGGTTCTATGTGTTTTGAACATTTTTCTTTTGTATTTTATTTTTATATTACTTACTTTACACATTACAAATTTAACGTGTGGACTGCGAAGCTTTCCATCTACGGTGGAGCCAATAGGAAGGGTAATAATTTTGGCAGTCTATGTATGTATGTATATCATTTCCTAACTTAAGCGTGATTAAATAAACAAATGTGATTACTATTAAAACATGAAGAATGAACTGGACGCAGATTTTTGTTTTTGTGTTTTACATTTGATCTTTTTCATGAAAGCCGGCTTACAATTAAACTTTTATATTAGTCTTAATATAATACAGCAGGTTTTCATGACCACATAATAAATAGCACAGCAGCGAAAAACAATTCCATAGTAAATTGGTCATACCCCTTTCCATCTCCACACAATAAACAATTTAATTAATATTCCAATTTCCACGAAACCAAACTACTAAGTAATACTGGGTGGCGCAAAAGTACTGGCACTAAAGAAAATACTTTTTTTTTTTTTATATGACATTTTCTGTCATTCTGTTGTTGAAAATTGTGTAGTGAACAAATGTAAAATACACTGAAAATAAACATGGACCGTTTTACTCCCCAAGAACGTGGAATAATTGTGTCAATGTTCTTACGGAATAATTCATCAGTGATAAGAACACAACGTGAATTTCGTCGACGATTTCCCCACCGTCCGGCACCGATTGGTCGCACAATTCGACGCTTTGCCACACGCCTTGAAGCAACTGGCTCAACATTGGATAGACCTAAGTCTGGGAGACCAAGAACAGGCCGTTCAGCTGAAAATATCGATGCTGTGCGCGAAGATGTGGAAGAGTGTCCAGAAACATCAACGAGGCGACGTGCCACGCAATTGGGCATTTCCAGACGGACCCTGCAGCGTATTTTGGTGAAAGACTTAAAGATGTTCCCGTATAAAACTCAAATGACTCATCAGCTGCTGCCTGCTGACCACCGAGCTCGTCTAGATTACTGCCAGCGCGTCATAAACCTCAACCTTGAAGAGGATGATTTTCCTTCAAAATTGGTTATGAGTGACGAAGCGCATTTCCATCTCTCAGGGCATGTCAATAAGCAGAATACTCGGTTCTGGGGCACTGATAATCCGCGCATTATTCAAGAAACACCTCTACACCCACTAAAAGTTACTGTATGGTGTGGCATCTGTGTTGACAGAGTGATCGGACCCTATTTTTTCGAAGACGCTGGAGGCAATGCGATAACTGTCACTGGAGAACGCTACAGAACCATGTTACGTGAGTTTTTGATACCCAGTTTGGACGAATTGGGGCTGGAGCACATCTGGTTTCAACAAGACGGCGCTACGGCACACACAGCGCGCGACACTATGGACTTAGTGAGGGACTCTTTTCCAGACCGAGTTATCTCTCGTTTTGGCGATTTGCCTTGGCCTGCATGATCACCCGATCTGACCAGTCCAGACTTCTTTCTTTGGGGTTTTTTGAAATCTCGGGTGTATGTGAACAAGCCACAGACTCTCGCAGCTCTAAAAGAAAACATTCGTCAAGAAATAACGAACATATCGCAGGAAGTGTTACGGCAAGTTATGCAAAATGTCATAAATAGGGCTCAAATGTGTATCAACTCTGGAGGTCACCATTTAAAAGACATCATCTTTAAATCCTAATGGTACGAAATTTAATGGCACAAATATACATTTAAAAAAATCTAAATCTAGTTTTCTAATTTAGAAAAAATGTTATAGCTGAACCAAATAGGGTCTTTACTTTTGCGCCACCCGTTATTACTTATGGTATATCTTGAAGCTTACCGCGAAATAAGGTCAGTGGTGCTACGATGCGCCGACGTGGCGATGAGAGAACAAATCAACTATTTATATTATTTCACGTTTGCTGAATGAAAATTCAATACTTACCAACACCTAACATTATGCCCTTATTATCTACTAGCATTTGCCCGGGACTTCGTCTGCGTGGAATTCGCTGTGTATCTAGTAGTAGTACCTCTGTGACCCGCGTTTTGCCTTACTGCTCCGATCCTGTAGAGTTTAGCGCAATGTTACATATCTTAAGACCTTTATTGAGAGTTAAACTATCACACACAAAAAAATATCGAAATTTGACCAGTAGTTTTCGAGATTAGCGTTAAATTAAACTTTACCAACGAATGATACTTATTGCATTGAAATGATTTGAATCACCAGAGCTTCGATTGACTTTGATTCAACTTAGAAATGTGAATTTAAAATTTAATTAAAATACATACAAAAATAAAAAATAGTCATCATGCCTATTGAAACAATCTAATGAACATTTCGGAGGGCAAAACAATAGGAAAAGATTGCAGCGCAAATGAGAACACAAAAACTTTTTACCTAAACATCGTTTGCCGGACTAGGTGTGCGCTTTTGTAAAAGTTCGTTCCTGTAAGTATTGGAACTTCCCCTATACATGTTATTAGAGTATAATGACATAACATCACGCCTATATTACCTAGGAAGGCGTGGCATAGGTGTACTACACCTCCATTTTACCTGTTATGTTTAGGTCCCATGGGATATGGGATGAGCCTATCGCCATCCACATGACACTATAATAAGTTTTAGAATAACATTATCTAAAACCATTACACTTTACTTAACCTTATAGAAATATGGTCATTATATTCAATAAATCAACTGATAACGACAGATGTCAGCAGCACCGCAGTGTAATGGACATTTCGGAGGATTTCCTACGAGCTGTAAACACCGGATTAACCGGGAAGGAACAAGACTGGATGATTGCGGCGCTAATGAGGAAGCGGATGACTGAGCCCACGTGCGCCGGTTACAACGCGAGCTGTCGCAGCATATGCACTTTTTAGGACCGCTTTTTGAGGTATTTTTGGCGTTTTATGATTATTTTAAATGGGTTTTGGATTTGGCAGAATATAACCATAATTTTTGTACTAAAAAACAATTATTAAAAATATGGCTTAACACCGTAGTCCTCAAATGAAGCGACGTATCTGCAATATACTTTTACGGAAAACGGCTGATGGCAGAGACACTTTAGTGCAGCCTCTTAGTTTTTTTATGAAACTATTTTAAAAAGAAAGCTCCCTAGCTTTAGGGCGAGTTAGTGCAAATTCTTAGATTTTTATTAAGAAAATATTAAAAAGGTTGTTGCCATGACTTTTTGCGGCCAAGACCTTTGGTGCAGCTTTATAGTCCATTATGAAAATGTTTTGAACAGACGGCGCCTTTGGCGGAGCCATTTTAAAAAAGTCGGAGGTGGAAGGCCGCCACAATTTGATCTTGTTCTAAACAAAAGCTGGCCATGGACCAGCACTTTTTACCATCGGATGGGTACCACTTACGCCCGTTCACTACATAGGTTGTATTAAGAAAAATAAAATAACGTTGGTGATCGTTCCTTAAGAGCGTGTATTCCTTTTCAAAATGTAACTGTAAATTTTTGTAGTGTTTTGGAAATATTTCGTAAAAACTGAATGAAAGTATGATTTTATTCAACTAACTTTTTAGAATGTGGGCTTTAAAAGGTAAATATGACAATTACATTTAATAACTAAAGCATACTTTTCTATTTTATCAGTTGAAAGAGTATTAACTGTTAAGTTGATAAATTACAAAATTATGCTGTATTTACGAATGAAATTGTTATATTTACCTTTCAAAACTTGCATTCTAAAAAGTTAGTTGAATAAAATCATACTTTCATTCAGTTTTTTACGAAATATTCCCAAAACACTACAAAAATTGACAGTTACATTTTGAAAAGGAATACACGCTCTTAAAAGTAAAGAGCTTTTTACTAGCAGTTCCTTTAACTGTTTCAATATTGGTCCTTTTTAAAAATTTAATCCAGTTGGAAATTTATTTATTTATTGGTAAAAGACGAATATTACTTTTAAATTTAATTTTATCAGCATATTATTTCGAACTAAATGACCCGCGCGTTTTAACCTTCGTTAAAGGTTATTCTGCATGGACTCTGTAAATTAGATATATATATACACAATGCCATCTATTGATTTTTTTACGTATTACAATAAATTAACGTTATTTATTATTTATATTTATTCAAGTTTAACTATACGACATTTCGTACCTCTAACTTCAAAAATGACGGACTTCATACAAACTTTCGTCCCACTTTTCACCCTGTCAGAGGCCGAATTACTAAAAATACCTTCTTAGTGCGCGCGTACGTCATAGAAGAAAGTTTTGTACAAAATTTCAAGTTCCTGGGCTTAGTGGTTTAGGCCTGCGTTGATGAATCAGTTAGTCGGGCGAACAATTATATAAGATAGAAGATAAACACGTCATGAACGATTGAGTTCCTAAAATATACCACGTAAAAAGACTTAGGTAAATAGATTAAAAAATGCTTAATAAATATCAAAGACAAGTACAAGATATAAATACAATACCGGTAGCTTATTCAGTTGAAATACTCGAACCGAACCACAATGGCAGTCGTTTGACATTTATTCAAATGATCCACTTACCGTCTCATCTCGCATATTCAATTACAACTGAATAATAGATCAAATGAATTCAGTTATTAAATCTCTTGGTGCATAAAGCGATGACAAAGTCAATGATAATTATGGGATCATTGTATTAAGTTTTAGTTTTTGAAGAACTTTACTTCGAATATTATGTAGCATTAATTGCATGATTTAAAAGAACTAATCCTACAGACCGAGCCACTACATCTTATACTATGTAAAGATGGTGAAGCTTTTGCTTAAGTTAATTAGATCGTTAAGTTAAGCCACGGCCAACTATAGGGTGGGTACACCTCTGCCATACTCTTCTAGATGATAAAGACGTGATATTATGAATGTCAAAACCTTGTGGTTTTAAAGCATTCCAATGTGTACAACAAAATTGAATTAACTTACCCATTGTGTATATTTTGTGATCATAAATAAGATGGTTCAAAATGTCATTGTCTATTGATATGACCGCCAACAGAAAACGGAGAGAGTAGTAGAGCTTTTGTGAACGAGCTCGAGTGGCAGCACCACCGTCTCACCTTGAACTTGCTTGCATTACTATGTTCCAGTCTGGTGGTGAGATCAGGAACTAAAATTACTGGCATATGAGGCATAACACCGTAGTCCTCAGTTGTAGGGACGCATCTACAATCTGCTTTTGTGGATTGTTGATGTCCATGGGCTGTACTCGACTGACCATCAGGTGGACTACACGTTCGTTCGATGCAAGCGTAGTATATAAAAAGTACATTCTCCGATGTAAAAAACAATATTTAAATCGGTTCACATTATGACGGAGAAATCGATGGACATCCATAAAAAGGTAATATAGAATATCCCCCTGTTTTGAAGTCGGTTAAAAATTTTGTTTCTTTGTTCTTCGTTTAAAAAAGTCCTGTGTTGCGGGGGTGTTCACATACAAACATTTCACACACACAAAGTACACCCAGAGTCAGATCAAATCTTTGCGGATCTCACATCACCCATTATACCCTGTGTGGGGATCGAATATACAACACAAGCGCAGTTGTTACTCAATACAAAACGCACTCAATCTACACTTCAACTAGATAAAAATAAATGAATAATTTCTTATAACTTCCATAAACCTGAAATTTCTTCAACAAATTGCTGACATAAAATTATTTGTCTGGATTAAAAAACTTACTAACCAACCTTTAAGTCGGTGACCTCATAAACTCAAGTTTGGCTTGCTACCAAATTATGTAATGAAATTATTTAGAGGATGGAAATCTTTTGTTCCTAGGCCTATTTCTTCTCTATTTAGTAGTTTAAAATAAATATAAATAAATATAAATATCTCCCAACTCACACACAACGCCATCTAGTCCCAAACTAAGCAGAGCTTGTACTATAGGTACTAACTGATACTAATACATATATATACTTTTCTTTTGTAAATATATACTTATCTATTATACATAAAAACACCCAGACTAAGACAAACCCCCATGTTCATGCACACAAAGATTTGTCTTAAGCGGGAATCGAACCCGCGACCTCGGCGTCGCAGGCAGGTACACTACCCACTGCGCCATCCGGTCGTCGACGGTTTAGTAATATTGTTAATAATTTGAGAAAAAAACTTAATAATAATATATTATAAATAGGTATGTTGTACGTTGTGATTCACTTTGCTTCGAGACGTTGAACAAAACCTTACTCTGCTCCAAACATCACTATTATTTGAAGATAAGTATTTTATTAACATACATAATAATGTTTTATTGTTGGTTATTATATAATATATATATAAGGGTAGGGCATATAAGGGTTATTCATGTTTGTAATTTATTTCGTATAAAATAACTAAATGAATAATTGTGGTCATGTAATTGTTATATTAGATAATAATTGCAGCCCTGTATCTAATACATGTCCCACTGCTGGGCACGGGCCTCTTCTCATGATGAGAAGGGTAAGACAATAGTCCACCACGCTGGCCAAGTGCGAATTGTTAGACTTCGCACACCCTCGAGTACTTTAAGGCACACTTTTTTTACTTAATATTAGATACTTAATATAAATTAAAACAGAAATATCAGTACATGTGTTTAAATCTGAGTATGGAATTATTATTCTACATTTATTAAATCCCGAGTAACATTAAATATCATTAAAATCCGTTCAGTAGTTAAGGTTCTATGGTAGAACATATAAACATACATAGCCAAAATCATTTCCCTTTCGGCTTCGCCGTAGTCAGGTAAAAAGAAGCCTTGTTGGCGCCACTCACGCCCTTCAGATTGCCTGTGTCAACGCTCCCAAACGAAATAGGCCAAAAAGCCAGTCCCTTATGTCACTTTGACAGATGCTTGACAACTGTCAAAGTCAATTCTTATTATATAAAGCTTGCAATCTTTAACCAAAACCCTTTTTTATACCACTTTCTTCTAAAAAGGTCGCGAGCTCACTAAAATATACGTTAATTAAAATAGTTGTAATAAACCGTGTTAATTGCAACATCCTTCTTTTATTTATGGCGAATTGCTCGACAAGCCTTATACCACAAATAATAATAAGTAGTGAAAATGTATATCTTGATTTGTAGCCATGTTGCACCTGCCAATTCATAAAACATATAAATATCACAAAATAATATGATATAATTTTAAATTTAACGTCTTACGTAAACGTCAAGAATGACATACGGTTATGACGTCACTTGTCATTAAAATTATATTCTTATGACATCTGGTTTTTACGGGAGCATGTATTGTGGGGTGTAGGGAGGAAGCATGGGACGTGATGTGGCAATATAAATGAATGCTTTTATGCAACGTGTACAATGAACATGACATGTGTGATCATAGTGTGATATCATACGAGGTAACTATAATAATAATAGCAGCCCTGTATCTAATACATGTCCCACTGCTGGGCTCGGGCCTCTTCTCATGATGAGAAGGGTTAGGCCATAGTCCACCACGATGCTGGCCTAGTGCGGATTGGTAGACTACACACTTCCTCGACCACTTTTTTGGTACTCTCCGGCATGCACTCACAATGTTTACCTTTGCCGTTAGTAAGCGACAATTTATAAAGATAAAGATTATTTATTTGTCACAACATGCGTACATTTAGTTGTTGAATATAAATAGTACAATATGGTCTCAGCATGCTCTGTCCAGTAGACATGCAAAATATCAATTAAATTATTAGTTTTTTATAATTCTAAAACAAATGCTCAATTAAATGTTCAATGTTTGTCACCTTATACTTAGTTATTATCATGCGACAGTAGTATAGAACATGCATACAAAACAAATTGACAATCAACTACAGGACAATGTCAGTTAAATTTAAGTAAATATAATGAAGTTAATGTCAATCAGATTAATAAAAATGAAATATAAATAAAATTAATATCAATGTCAATTCAGATTTAAATGCATGTATAATACAATATCATTACAAAATTATTCAAATTAGATATTATATATGTGTTTCATTGAGAAAATCAGTAATTGTATAATAACATTGATTGGATAATAGTTTTTTTACATTACGTTTAAATAAGATAATATTGAGGTCCTTGTACGAATTCGGCAACTTATTATAAAGTTTGGGAGCCATGCAAAATATGCTTTTACCTAAAAGTGCTGTTTTTGCTTCCTGCAAGCATAATTTATATTTGTCACGACGATTACGTACAGAGACGTCGGACATTTTTTTAAATAAGTGCGAATTCGTTTTTACAAATACTACAGCTTCATAAATATACAGTGAAGGTAATGTGAGAATTTTATGTTTTTTAAAGTATGGTTTGCAGCTATCTGTAACCTGGAGCCCAAACATAGCCCTGATGCAGCGTTTTTGTGACTTGAACACATTGTCTTTATTGACCGAGTTGCCCCAAAAAATGATGCCATATCGTAATATGGATTCAATCAAGCCATGGTAGGCAGTGAGCAACGCAGCCACATTCACCACAGGCGATAATTTGAATAGAGCATATGTACGTCTGCTGAGCTTTTTTATAAGATTTTCTACGTGTGCCTTCCAATTTAATTTCTCATCTATGATAAGGCCAAGGAACTTAGCTTGTTTGACTTTGTCAATAGTAGTCCCTTCATGATTAACATTGACATCTCTTCCTGAAGCCCTATCTGTCTGACTAAAGTGCATTATTTGCGTTTTATTTAAATTTATTTTTAGGTTATTATTATTGAGCCAAACAATTATTGCCGATAGTGATTTAGTAATATCGTCTTGATATAAGCCTAAAGATTTCCTTGCCACTGTAAGCGTAGTATCGTCAGCAAAAAGGGTCATAGGTTGGTCAATTGCCTTGGGTAGATCGTTGATGTAGACAATAAACAGTAATGGACCCAGCACGCTACCTTGTGGTACTCCAAAGGTAGTTACACGTTCATGCGATACAGTAGTGGTTTCTGTTTTGGTCTTTAAGTTAATTGTTGTTACAGCTGTTATTTGTCTTCTGTCTGTTAGGTAAGAATTAATCAAGTCTAAAACGTTTCCTCTTACACCATAGCACTCAAGTTTCTGTTTTAGTATTACTGGATCAACGTAATCAAAGGCCTGCGTCATATCGCAGTAAATGGCACTAACAGGATTTCTCATATCAACATTTAATATGGTTCTATGGAGGAATTCATAAATGGCAGTATTGATTGACATGTTTTGCCTGAACCCTTTCTGTTCAGAACAGATGATTTTATTACGTTCTAGGTATTTATTTAGTTCTTTGTGTATGTACCTCTCAAAAATTTTAGAAAAGATGGGTATTAGAGCAATGGGTCTATAGTTTGACATTACCTCTCTCTTTATATGATAAATACACACATATCTTCGAAAAGATGAATCTTAACTATTTATTGACATAGATGTGTGCCATGGGTTCGAACCCGAGGCCTTTGACTTCGCAGTCCTACGGTTTCCTACTCAGCTATCGCTGCGATGGTAACTTTCTATAGCACTTAGAAAATTAAAACGAATTTGTGTTCCATTTGATCTTCTTCTTCGTCGTGTCGATGGCTGAGTCAAATTTTATTTTGACTTGCCATCGTGGTGAATGGATTAGTCCATTCGCTTTGCAGAACTCGCGAATTGCCCATTTGATGATGAGTGCTTTATCCCATACTGAAATTATCTTGTCTGACTGTTTGTCAGTATTTCGCAGCGGAACTACTGAATCAATACTGACGCATTTGCTTTTCTTCTAAGAAATTATGAGTAATCTCCACGTTCACAGATGATCGGATATGCTCTATATTTTAACCTCGCCACTTGACCTGAAGTGACTCACAGCTCATACTTCTATGCTCCTACTACAATCCTACATGTTAGCGTAAAGGTGCTCTCAGTACGCAAGCATTCGCCTGTAATGTAACGTTTTTTTTAAATGAAATTTCAAATTTCGAATTTTATTGTGGCGGTATCCGCATTATAACAAATGACGGATGACATTGACAACGTCACATATGTCAAAGAGCGCTGAATCGCGATAACGAAGTGTTCACAGAGAATGTACATATAGGTATCCACTTCCAATGCGCTACCGTTGGACTGCTGTCCGCCAGGCAATACCACCGAGCCTGGTCGGAGGATCCTCCCTTTGAGGTGGAAGAACATCACATCTCGTTCCTTTACAGTATCATAAAGATGCTAAGCGGTCTGGAAGCACCTTAACATTTCCCATTCGGATATTACATCAGTGTGAAAGACGACCGGAGCATTACAAAACGCAAGCTGTATTGATAAAATTCACGGACTAATCGGAAAATAATTGTTTATTAGTTATTTTTATTTTTGTTATTAAGAGAAATGTATTAAGTAAATTCATAATCGGTAAATACTTCTAACTACGACCCACATAACGATTTCCTAACACTGCAGATCGTTAAACACTCGTAAAAACAACGAAATTTTCAATACAACACTTACGTTTGACGTAAATGACGTAAGAAAGCGCGGGCAGGCGCCATCTTGGATCAATATCAATTGTTATGGTATATTTCTTGTTCAATCGACGGGAAAAAAAGTTTTACGACGTTATTGCTGTTTTAACTTTTTTCTTTTGAAAGTTTTTATCCAAGGTGCTACGATTGTGTCGGAGATTTGTTCGTGAAAGATAAAGGGTGTGAGATATGAGCAAAATACGAGGAGTTTTGGAGGAAAAACAAAAGTGTGTTGGTAGTAGTTTGAGTGTGTAAGTTTTTATATAAATATATTGTTGTCAATTTACACCTATTTAATTAAATTAGACCTCTTTACTGTAGAACCTTTCAGAATGTAGGAGTTTTAAATGTCTCAACACTTCTAATGAATGAATAGTTATTTATGGTACAAGTGAGAAAAAGTTTATATTTCTGTTGTGAGTGCCAATTTTAAATCTTGAGCTTGCGAAGTAGTCTTAAATTGAATCACGAGCATAGCGAGTGATTCTAATAAAGACTACTTCGCAAGCGAAAGATTTTAAGAGGTCACGAACTGGAAATTAAATTTTTCTCACGCGTTACAATACAAAACTTTTCACCTCTTCCAGTGAGAAAATATAAAGATTTAAATAAACTCGTACTCGATTGCTTAACCTGAAATAATTACATGAAATACGACAGTAATACCGATTCATAATGCGTTTTAGGGCCTTTAGAAAGTCGCCACTAATTAAATATCTCGTACGCTTTCAAATACTTTTCACGTGAATTTTCTGGTAAAAACGCAAACTTCTGTGTTAGAAGCAAGTTACCGCAACTCTTTTGGAGTTCCACAAAGTTCTTCATCACTGGATTCACTATTTTTTTTGTTAAAAAGTTCCAGTAAACAATTAAACATAAACTGAAAAGAATTTATAGTTGCCCGCGATGACTGACACAGACACAGACTTTTTTTTTTTAAATCGTGCGTTCGGAAATTCGTTCCGTAACACTTATTTATAGTCTAATATTAAGTACCCGATTTTAATTAATTTAATGGTTAATCACGAATATAAAACCATGAAAATACTAAATACGCGTGTATTTATATATTTTAAAATAATTAAAACGTATCGTTTGTAGTGTTTAAATAAAATTGATGTCAATGTTTATTACTAACCTACATGGTGACTGTTTTGTTTTTTTTTGTGCCTATTCATTGGAAGGATTTAGTGTTTCGAAATTTGAATCACTTTGCCTCACTAGTGAGTAATAAGCGTTATTACTCACTGAATTCTCGCAAGCAAACGATCTTTTTCGTGCTGGTGTGGTGAAAAATACATTTATTTCCTTTGCCATACTTTTAATTTTATACGGTTGACAATAGATTTAAAATAGTACTTACATGTTTATAGTTAATATTCAATTCAATCCACTAAATGTTGATTTAATAACAAATAACTATTTACAAATTTATAACGTAATCATGCAACAATAAGTAAATAGTTTTTTGTTATTATTTACTAACTTGTATATTAATACTTTTGTTTTTCATATACTATATGATTAAAATTTTTATACGTTATCATTATTTTCGTATTTCTGTGCCAAAACACAAAACAATTTTGATGCATTTTATTCACTTTTGAAGTCAGGAGCAGATTGCACAACACAATTCGCAAGGTGCAGCTGGTGTTTGTTATCAAAGCCTGTCAGGAGAGATAGAAGTATTACATTTCAGCACTGTTTATAAGAAAAGAAAAAGAAAAAAAATACTGCCTTGTTATTCTAGTAGCTAGCATAATTCAGCAACCTTTTACCGTTATGTAATACCGTTCGAAATCCGACTCGACCAAAAGTTGTGCGTGTTTTTGTGTGTGTGTGTGTGTGTGCGTGTGTCCGTGTGTGTTCACGTTTGTGTGTGTGTGCTTGTGTACGCGTACGTGTGTGTGCGTGCGTGCGTGCGCGTGCGTTTGCATGTGCGTGTGCGTGTGTGCGTTTGTGCGTGTGCATGTTTGAGTGTGTGTGTGTGTATCGACCATAGCGCTCTGTTCCTTATTTAATAAAGATCTTGTTGGCAGTGGTAATTCATTTTGTAATTCAAACATTGACCAAAATTGTCGGATTGTCATCTTTATTAAATACACTACATAAACGTAGTGAAACAGACAGGTGTAGACAATTTTATGAAACATAAGTTCACTGTCCTTGTATTTTCAGGTAGATAAAAGTAATCTAGCAGAAAGTCAAAGTTTTTCAACCGAAGGAATCCCGAATATTGGCGGGTCAAAATTCAATGTATGTAGTAATGTTTGCGATAAGCTCACAAAGGGACTTCGGCTGGAGCCAATAACTTGTCCGACACTATACCTATTGTATTTCGTGAACACTGTCGGCCAATAAAAATGGAGCATCGTGTTTTATTTTTCATGCTTTTATTTTGTTATTTATTATGAAACAAAAGCAAAAGATAATCTCTAAACGATTTCAAAAATATAGTATTCTAATAAAAAAATAAAGGTTATTATTATTTTATTTATATTTAATTTATTATTAGAATATTATTAATTAGATAACCTTGGCAGAATTCACTGGCTTTTCTTTTCAAAATAAGAAATAAAATAAAAATTATAAAGAACATAAATATTTATTTCCTGTTTAAAAAACTCATTCCATTGATAACATATTTTTTGATTTACGAGGATACAAACAATTAAATAACCGATTAATTCATTCGGGTAAACACTTTCACCAAACGAATTAAATGATTAGAACGTAATTTTTTTGTAAAACATTTTTTTATGTCTAAAAACTGTGGCTTCAGTAAATGTCGATAAGTTGCATCCATCCTGTATTAATATTACAATCTTCACAATTTACCGACCACTAGTCTACATAAATGGGTACGCAAAATTATTTAACTGCAAACTCGTAGTATTGGTACAGCACCATAAAGTACCACTAAGTATTGTGCTGTCATATCACGTCCGGTGATAAATTGTGGTACTTACTTGACAGTTTTGTCTACTCCTGACCAATCTAGGTGACTAAGAATCGTGCTAATTGTTTCAAGACAATCGCAGCGTCCGCCCACGATCAATACTTTGACCATGAGGGTTGATTACGTCGTTAGCGAATACGTAAATAATTATATTAAAAAGCACAGCGTGTATATCATCGCAACAGGCGATTGCGACTACCAACAGAGCAAAGATCACAACACTAGATATAATAATGACAAACATATTAATGATAATATTATGATGGTTATAATATATAGGATTTCCTTTTGCCGTTGTCTTTTAAAGTTTAGTAATATCAGGGGTATTATTTCGACGTCATGACCTAACGAGACGAGGTCGCTCTTTCGTGTGCAAGGAGTCGCCTTTACGGGCTGATCTGTGCCATGCTTTGACCCCATGGCATCGGTCGCCCTGAGGTGGGCCGTATTCGCTGTTCCAGCGGCCACCACCACGTGGTTTAACAGCACACGGCAAAATTTTTAGTGGGTTAGGGCCCCACATAACCGTACCCCTCCATAACGGAGTATACGGTCAAGTATTTTCACCGCCAAACAAAGATAAAAAAGGGGGTAATATTTCAATTTTCTTGGTCATATAAATATTATTTTAATCCATTCACCATTTTTCTTAGAAAAACGTGTGCTTTTAAAAAAATTGGCTGATGATGAGTTGATGTTATGTTTATAATCTTTTTGGCGGTTGCTTTTTGTTAACAGGTGAACCGCGAGCTTGATAGATATCTCTCTGATAAAAGTAAAACTAAAAGCGCTTCAGATTGACAAACTGCAGTGGCTCTCGTTCAATTAACAAATCATAGTCGAGCTACAGATTAGATTTCATGATAGCCAATCTACGCGTCAGGTTGGGCAATATCCAGGTAGAATAGCACTATTTGTTGAAACAATTGAACCAATATCCATCGAACATTGCCAAGCTCTTGAATAATGGTGTGCGATTCACAAACGTGCGCGTTCTGTTGGATGTTACAATTCAATGGATTTTTGTGATATACCTACCGATTTTTGCCCGATATACTCTGTTGACCCAAAATATGGGAACTGACGCTATTTTTTAAACATAGACAGAAAGCATTTTTTTTAACAATGCCCGCACTAGCAATAACTAACGTGTTGCGGGGATGTTAAAATACATACATCTCACACACACAAATTACACTTAGAGTCAGAAAAATATTTGCGGATGACACAAAGATTTGTCCCGTGTGAGCATCGAACCTCCAAGACCAGCGCAGTTAAATGGCGACCACTTTAACCACTACGCCAACCATGCACTTAACCGTACGACATATTATTATTATTTTTAAATTTAACAACTAAAGGGTTTTATAACCTTATCTATTATTTGCTGTCTAAAAGCCATCCTGGCTCCTACAGAAAGATAAGTGGACAACCTGTACCTTGTGTAATAGAGATGACAATTGTTACAATCCGACAATTACGGAGAAAGCCTTTTCTAAGTATTGTTTTTTTAATTTTTTTGTTCTGGTCAAAAATCTGCCGAAGGACCGACAGCCGTTGGAGCAAACGAGTCCTGGAATAGAGACCGCGACTCGGCATCCGTAAGGTAGGACGCCCCCCTGCCAGGTGGACTAACGACCTGAAGAAGGTCGCTGGAGGGGACTGGATGCGGAAAGCGCAGGACCGGGTGTTGTGGCGCAATTTGGGAGATGCCTCTGTCCAGCAGTGGACTATGAGCGGCTGAATTATGATGGTCAAAAATGTCGCGTATTGAGTCGGCGATAACTGAAACATGAAAAGAAAATACACTTGCTTTTAGGTAGACTACACATTCGTTAATAAATACGACGAAAGAAATGATCGCTTAATTTTGGCCCGCAGTGTACAGGAATATAAGAAAACTCGTCGTTCACCATTGTTGTTTGTAACACTTAGTAGTTGTTCTTGGGATTGTGTTCATTATACGAGATAGTGTTCTGTCTATTCAGTTACATATACTGTACATGAATAAATATTTTATTTGGCATGATATTGTGTAGGATTGTCTCTGTTAATTATTTTAGTATTTATTACAGTAACCTTAGCTAGGTTTTAGAGCTTCCGCCCGTGACTCTACCTAATTAGGCTGAGCTAACACGAGGCATGCAATCGTCGGGCGTGTGGGCGCGCTGGCTGCACTCACGTCACACAGCGTCGCGAGCTGCTGCCATGTGACGTGTGTACAGTTAGCGCGCCCACACGCCCTACTATTGTGCATGCCTAATGTCGATGGTCTAGTGGTTTCCATATTTGTTTGTGGTCAGGCAAAGTGTTATTTGTGAACTTACCGTCAGGCAATTCAGTATAGCAGCACGGAGTTGGAATTGTGCCCGGTGGATGTGGACGTAAACATTACAGGTGAAATGTGCGTGCTGTACATATCTGCTACCCCCACTTGGGTAATATAGGCGTGATGATAATTAACAGGATTGATAAATAATATTTAATCCAAAGGCTTAAAATTTACACAATTAAATGTACATTATCCAATCACTTACTGACATTAGCAATGGCGCGTGGGCAGTAAATGCAAACATTCCATTAGCATGTGTTGTAGGACGATTCTATAAACCGAATTTTCGCGAAATCTCTAGAATTATCGCAAATAGCCTGATAATTTGAGAGCTATGGTATGAGCTATGCTTCAATGGCAATGAGATTTCTTGATCTTACTAAAAAACAAGATGCTTAAGTAAGATTGTAAAAATAATTGTTAGTTATTACAACCTGATTGGTCAATAGACATGCTGATTCTTTAAAAGGAATCATGCAAAATTTTAATGTCTATCAATTAAACATCGACCGTATTTATATGAGGGTAAGGATGCACTAAAATTTCGAAATCGATAGTTCGTATACAGAATCACACTACCGATCGCTCAAACAACATCAACTCTTATTGGTTGACGACTTACGTTTTACTTGTTTAGTCATCGTTTGCAATAATCCTAAAATGTTTGCGAAAGTCCGATTTATCATATCATCCTACTACACATGCACTCTATGACATGTCTGTATTTGTCTAATTGAATGTGTAATCGATACCAAATGTGCGTTTAATAAGTTATGTGGGTCAATTTCAACAAGCGACTATTTTTTGTCATTTCGGCGGACTTTTTTAATTTCAATGCTATCTATATATTTTAAGTGAAAAATTAAACTTTAGTTTATTTATAACATTGTGTGTGAGTGGACATCAAATAACATCAAAACTTACATAAATAATTAAAGGATGAATTTTTTAGAGTCCACTGAAATGAAAAGTGTCTACCGAAATGATAAAAATACCCACCGAAATGATAGACTGTGCACCGGAATGAATTAAATCCACCGAAATGATACAGCTAAGAACAACCATGCCGGGCAGCCAGGGTTCCGTACTTAGGTAGGTTTGATTTTAACTAATTTTAGATAAACACTTAGACAGGACAGTACACAGTTATTTTAATATCATCATTAATATAAAGATATTACAGTTAGTAATATATATATAATTATTTGAGGTTACAATAACCTCAAATAATTATATATATAACATATTAATGTAATGTAATGTTTATTATTTTTAGTGGTTATTGTTGGGTGAAAATGTTGGAAAACTGTATCGTATCGTAACCATACATATATATTTTTGTATGTTTATGAACTAATATTTAACGAATATTAAGATTATTCCATTTTGAATTATGACATTGACATAATGATTATAAAAATTTTAATTTTGACATTGATATTAATAATTGACTTGTAATTCTGGAATGAAATTAATTGAACTGCATGTGGAAGAGGCTGACATTAAGATAAGCAGCTGATCATAATTATTTAAAATTTATATACCTACTAATATTTGCACGCCTTGATTGGCAGAATATGATGATACTTTGTAATTAGTTTAAGTCACCTATTATGTACCATATTCATACAAATAAAGATTACTTACTTACTTACTAATACTAATTTACTTTATATTTTAAAAAGAGTGAACGAAGCGCTATTAGAAAGCTTTAAATTTCTGATAATTATGATGGCGCCGACTTCAAAAAAATATAATTAATTGGTATAACATAATTATTTGGGTTTATTGTTTTAAACAAATTAATATAAAGGTAAGCAAAGTTTAGCGAATATTTTATTTTTTACTTTTGAGTTTTTTTTTCATATAACGTTTTATTTTATTTACTTATTTATTTCGTATAATTTTATCAGATATAACGTTCACTTAATCGAAAATCATTAGGTGTAACGTTTAAAATATATATAAATCCCTTCAATATGGTTAACACCCTGACTCAGAGCACCCCTAGGACAGGTTAGCCTATCCCGCTTTAGCTTTCGTGGTTATTTTTTTTTAACCACCAAGAAATAGATACCACATCAATAGGGGTTCTGTCGGGCTCAACTGACAGATGCCAAGTGTTGCACAGGTTAGTATTTATGATAAAAAATTCTATGATAAATCTATTAACCGTGATATAAGTTTTAATTAGGCGTTTTTATCATATTATAAATATTTATTTTGTCTTTTGAGTAGTATATCAAATGATTTTAGATACAACATATCAACTATTTGACTATCATTAACTACTAACTAACTGATATTGACTGATCATTATATTTATTTTTTATTTTTTTATTTATTTAACTTTTGGACAAATAAATAGTACATAAGCGGACTTAATGCCTTATGGCATTCTCTTACAGTCAACCTAGGGTGGTGCAGAGATAAGCATAGGTAGGTGCAGATAAGACAAATGAATAATTATTGAAATGTAAATAGACGAAGTACATATTATATAAAATATGATAATATATTCGATCAAATAAAACCATTTTTGTTTGTTTATCTACTTTCTCATGAATTTGACAGGCAGTCAACTTTTGTCCGGCAAAAAGTTATCATTTTGGAGGACAGTAAGTTTTAGTAAAATAACCACGTCAAAATTGCGTTGTTACGCCCCTCTCACCTTTCTTCACTTCGGATCAGTCCGGCTCGAGCTCTCGGCGCGTACGCACCGGCCCCAACGTCTTGCAGTTTCCCGCCAAAAAAGTAAGTTTATCATTTCAGTAATATGGGGACAAAAATATGCTCATTTCGGTGGCTGTTATAGCTCGTGCTATTTTCGTTTAATCTGTTTCAAAATTGTGCATTATATAATATTCGCCGTAAGTACTGTTTTGTTTGAGTTGTGTTCATATTTTTTTTAATAATTTTATTTCGGAGTAAATGTAGAACTGAAAATACTGTCTAATGTGATTGTTTTTGGGAACTCTGATTGTCGCTGTTTACCAACGCCCAAAGATCCAAGGAATTTCCAGACATTAGCGGGGGAAGAATTAGATATGTTGTTGAGAATATGGCGGCGTTTAGTAAGTACAATTATTATTTATTTGTTATATCTAATAAAAATTTGAAATTTGTTATTATATCAAATAGTATTTACTCATTATAAATTATATAAAAATAAAGGTTAGTTAAAAACTTATTAATCTACACTGTCGTGACTCACACACTCATCACATTATCGTTTAGCCGAACAAATTGAATGTGTAAGTAAAGTATACACATGTACTAACTACATATATATATATATATATATATATATATATTATATCTTAAACAAAAATATTACACAACAAATACACTCGAATAATCTAATCTGCACTAGTAAAAGTACATAACAAAACTATGACTTTGTATTTGTCACAAGGATCTCTAAAACTGTATGGTTTTATCATTTCGGAGATACATTTCATTCCGGTGGACTGTAATTGGTATAACAGTCCACCGAATCCACTGAAATGATAACAAGGAGATGATAAAATAGAGGTTAGTTCTACATTTACTCCGAAATAAAATTATTAAAAAAAATATGAACACTACTCAAACAAAACAGTACTTACGGCGAATATTATATAATACACAATTTTGAAACAAATTAAACGAAAATAGCAAGGCTATAACAGCCACCGAAATGAGCATATTTTTGTCCCCATATTACTGAAATGATAAACTTACTTTTTTGGCGGGAAACTGCAAGACGTTGGGGCCGGTGCGTACGCGCCGAGAGCTCGAGCCGGACTGATCCGAAGTGAAGAAAGGTGAGAGGGGCGTAACAACGCAATTTTAACGTGGTTATTTTACTAAAACTTACTGTCCTCCAAAATGATAACTTTTTGCCGTACAAAAGTTGACTGCCTGTCAAATCCATGAGAAAGAAGATAAACAAACAAAAATGGTTTTATTTGATCTAATATATTATAATTTAATGATAAGACAACCGATTTAAATCCATATTATGAATATATTTGCAGGGGAAGGTATTTTATGAGCGGATTTGGGTGCGGGACAGGCCACCGTGATGATAAAATGACACTTTGTAATTTTTTTTCTGGTGTAATTATTGGGTAGAAATCAATGATTTTTTTTGCCAAGGTAGGGAAGTACTTACTGTATTGAGAAAAAATATATAAAATAAAAAATCAGCACATTGCACTACCATTCTCAGGTTTGCCATGTATTTTTATTGCTTGTGCAATTCACCCATGTATGATTTGCGATCATGAGTGAATTATATGGCTCAGAAATAGATAAGTAATATTATTAAATAAATAGTAACTTATCCTCGCGGATTTATCCGAATGAATGGTTTATAAAGTACTAGCGACCCGCCCCGGCTTCGCACGGGTACAATGCTGATACTAAATACACTACAGAAAAACTGTGAACGTTGTATATAAAAACACAGCGGCCCGCTCCGGATTCGCACGGGTATATAATATATAGCCTATGTCACTCACTGAAAAAAATATTAAAATCGATCCAGTAGTTTGATTTATTCATTACTGCCCGTGGCCCGCACGCGTTAAATTTGGAGTAAAACAATTCCTCCTTTCTATGCACGTATTATACATAAAAACCTTCCTCTTGAATCACTCTTTCTTGAGACATATTCTTTATTATAAAATGCACATTAATATAATTTTCAAATTAATTCATATAATATTATAAGAAAGAAAAGTATTATATATATATAAGTATACAAGTTCATAAAAACTAAAAATAAAAATAAACTTTTGTGGTCTGTTCGCTGCAGGCAGAGTATAGAAAAAAAAATTAAATAGGAAAATGTATGATTTCTTGTCAATGCAAATTATTTTACAATCGGATCGGTGGATCCGGAGATTTAAAAAAAAATGCTTTTAATTTTATGGAACTAAAATACGAAAAAAATAACCTTAACCTAGTCGAGCTAATTCCTCACGTGGATGTTATTTGAAGGTCAAAAAAAAGCTTCTGGGTGTGCTTTCGTGTGTGTAAACTACAGGAGTTATTCCTAGAGCGGACGTCGTTTCTTTTAAAAGAAAACAATGAAAACAAACCATCACACATAATATTAGTAGGAATTTATTCATCCCTATACTAAAATACAATACTATAGTTATAGCTAGTACAAATGAGTTCCCTGCAGATGCTACCGTATCGCGGTAAGCAGGTTACTAGGTTCCCATCCAATGCAGTCGATGTACAACTACAATGAATCACTTCCTTTGTACTGTGTACTAGTTGTAATAGAGTAGAATAGAGTAGAGTATTCTTTATTGTACACCAAATTTACAGTTTGACAATAAATACAACTTAAAGTATTTGAAATGCACAATGGGCGGCCTTATCGCTAAAGAGCAATTTCTCACAGGCAACCTTTGGATGGATAAGAAGATGGTTTGTGTTGCAGGCAATATAGGGCAATACACCATTGGTGATTAATATGTTAGGTATCTAACTATCTTTTAGGTATGTAGTGAACGGTCGTAGTAAGATAAGTGCTAACAATAATTATGATAAACCAATGTTACATCTGAAAATTAAGGTTTGACCAAAAGATTATGGCAAAATTTCATAGAAATTTTTGTAATTTCTTTTGCCATACCAAATTTAAGTTTAGAAAATTTGCATTATATTACTTGGTAAAATTACATTAAGAAATGATGTTTTACTAAACGATTTATTACGGCAAACAACTACAATCCGCAAAAGACTGAAATTGTGTCTTCACATATTAAAACTACGATGTTATTATTACCATTGTCCGCCACTGCCGGATTAGCCATATAGCAAGAGTAGCAAATTGCTACGGGCCTCGCGAATTGGAGAGCCCCGCGCTCCAACGCCTGTCTGACCGTAAAAATAATTAAATTTAAATAGTAGCGTAAAATATCTTGCTTGTAAGAACAAATTTTTGTATGTTTTGTAAATACAGACTTGCCCATACTGACCGATATAAATGAGCCAGCTTGTAGAGCATGATTTGCTTAAAGAACTAGATATGGAAAACGTTATATCTAAATTTGCCCACATTAAATCAAAAAAAGTTATTTTATAATTAATTGTTAATATTTATGTTTTATTTAATACCATAAACTTTAAAACCTAAAGCAGGCCAAAGGCCCCATAATATTTAAAAATTATTGAAGGGCCCCCTGACAGATTTTGCTACAGGCCCCGCGCTGGTGCCAGTATTTAATAGGCCTGAACTCACCAACAAGACGGCCAGTGACAGGTAAAAGATGAGAAGGTGGTCTTCCTTTGGCATCGGTCTTACGATCGAGAGGTGGGTTCAATCCTGGCCATTACACCACGGACGTGAACTTCCTCCTAACATAAGCGAATTAAGCTTAGCTAAAGGAGGTTAATAAGAATATTAGTAATTTGTATCTGTCAATGAGTAATAAGATGTTTTGTAAAAAGAAAATTAATTTAAATGATCCATAATTTATCTCCATTCGGTTTGATTTTCATAAATAGCTTTGTTAAATCATTTTGTTAATGATGATGATTCTATATAAGGTAATTTTCATAGATAGCAGCAAAGAGCCTGAAATTATAATTATTATTATTGTTGGGACGAGGTTTTGGGTGTTCACGTCGACCTCCGTGGGTCTATTGTGATTGTAGCCTCATTATAGACTCTCCTTTAGGCCAATAGCTTCCATAAATTGGAGCAGTCGGCCGATCGGGATTGACTTGACAGCATCTGAATCCAATTATAATGGTAGATAGCAATAGGATTACTACCTATCTGGATATGTCTAGGATCCAAACATGTGTAGTAGGGTGAAATGTGGGTGTTCGCATCTCTGCCGTGCCCTTTTGGATAATATATCACTATGATGTTACGTTCTATCATAAACATTACGATTCATGTAGGAAGATTTAGCTTGTTAGATTACAAATTCCTTGTTAATCATAATTATAATTGACACTTTATAGGTTATTGTTATTATTAGAACTAATAAAACTATCGAGGTGACTGGTGTTTCTATAATAATTGCAATTGGCGTGTTGTAGATTATTCGACTTTATTGCACTTCATAGAACTATTCTATTTTATTATCCCACCAAACTTTATTCTGGTACTCAGACTAAATAACCAATATGGAGACGTAATAAACGCAAATGTCTATGCAAATAATGGTGCCAAAACTCTCGGGGGAGCGGGCAGGTAGATTTTTCCGTACTAGTGTCAAATCATAGGATTTGATATCTAGCTTTAATGGCGTGCTTGATTTCGCTCTTTTACATTTGGCAGTGGGGAAGCCAACCAATGACACCTCTGGTTGGCTTCTTGCTCTGAGATAACGGCAGAACAATTATATTTCATGTACTATTTAGTATTTTAATTATATATTATTTTTATTTTAGTCTTTAATCTTGACAAGCCTTGAGCAAAATTAAAAAGAAAAAAGTAACAACAAATCCAATGCAATAACTACCGCAAATATCCATTCTATTATGTCCATCCTAAGGTTGCATGGAAGAGATCGCGTCAAGCGATAAGGCCGCCCTTTGTGCATTATAGTTTTAAGTACCTATTTCTTTGTATGTTTGTTACAAATTTGATGTGCAAATATAGTTTTCCCTATCTATCTATCTATCTATATTATTATTTTTTAACCGACTGTCCAGAAGGAGGAGGTTCTGTGTTCAACGCGTATATATTTTTGTTACTGTTGCTCCAGCAATGTCCCCTCCATTTGTGAACTGTTTTTTTATTTTTTTTATTTGAGAGAGTGTATTTCCGAAATGGTCCCGTACTTATCAAGTTAGGAACTGATGATCCCAAAGAAATCGAGAGCAACCATATAATTTTATAGGCTCTTACATTGTATATTTCGTGATACAATTTCAGAAAAAGTAGTAAATTTTTTACCGAGTTAGAAATATTTTTGAAATACTTGTTAAACCTTAAAAAAATGACTTAAAAACTAAAGTAAATAAATATATACACTTAATCTAATAGACCGCTGCCAGCGGGCAACGTTCCCAAAATGCTGGCAGCATTGCCACGTTGTATGGCAATGCAATCAAACATTAAGAAATTGAAAATTTTAAAAAAGTTATCTGCAATAAAAATAGTAGTAGAAACAACATCATAACATAATATAACGCCTATATTATTCAAAAAGGTACGGCAGAGGTAGATTACATTAACATTCTACCTTTTATATTTTTTAAATCCCATGTGACAGTGTGAAGCCTATCGCCATTCACCAGGCATAATTACAGCAAAAGCATTTTATGTCGGCAGGTCCAAAACATTTTAAATTCTTATTACTTATTACGCACCTAAACATGATAAAACGAAATCGATTCACTTTCACGACTGTACACTGTCACCCAAAATACAAGCAGACGCTTAGTTTGGGAGGCAGTACCAGTATTTTTAGAGCAATACATCACCGTTTGTCACTAGCAATAAGCTTCTTTTGTGAACAAAATATGTATTATTTTGGCGACAATAAATACTTTTTATTATTTATTTTTATTTTTTATTAACAAATTCCGATTCCCAAACCACAAACAACATTTGGTCGGACATTTACAATCGAGTTTTCTGACTCAGAAATGGTTGTGGGAGTATTTATGGCGATAATGGTCAAGATTATAATCATTTAATTGATTACAAGCCTTCACCGCTGGATTGACAATACAATAAACTAATTTTAAGATAACTAATGGATTATTTACTTATAAACGGGTAAGGACCTATTGCTACTGGTACTCAAGTGCTAAAATAATTTGATATTGAATAATCTTGCTTAATATTATTAAAACCGGACGTGAGGTGAAGACATTATTATTGAGAATACGGGTTACTCACGTTATTTTAGCCGGGATATGCCGACTAGTTTCGAATCTAGTACGTAGATTCATCAACTGGGCTATTATTAGCGTGTCGGCGACTACCAAATATATAAATTACCAAATTATATTAAAGATGCAAATGTTAATAATTATATTTAAGACTTAATTAAAAAAGTTCTTGATTGAAAAATATTACTGTAATGTTTCGGATTATTTATCAAATAAAATATAGCACAATATAATTATTATAGCGTTTTTTCTCTTTCTTTTTTGACATTTGAAATAAATTTGACATGAAAAAAAATATTTTTTTGTCATCTTACTATTTTTGCTGAATGATATTGGGTTATTATTCTTATTTTATTTTATTATTAGACATTGACATTTTACTTTCTTTGAATTTGTGACATTTTATAAATTATGATTATGTATTATCTCAATATAATTTGTTACAATCCTGCATGTAATGTCACTATTTTTTTTGTTAATATATTGAATTGAAATTTGCACGCCTGCTTGGGTAATAAATCAGTGTACTTATTTTATTATTATGTGTACCGACCATGTAAAACTGTTTTATGCAAATAAATTATTTGCATTTAAATTTAAAAACTATTTACAATAGAATTCCTCCGCATCGACCTCGACTGCAGGGAACATGTTCAGAAGGCTGACGGCATTGCTACGTTGAATCGCAATGCTGATTCTTTGAGCCAAGTAAAAGCCAGCCTTCTGATCACGTGATACGTCGAATAACCGCTTTGGGTATCTTTAAATAATAAACGGAAAATAAAATGAAATCCAAATTTTATAATTGGTTACCGTTCTAATACCTATATTAAAAGCTGGGAAACTTTCAGCTTTTATAAAATGATGTAAGCCGGCGGCTCACGGGCTTTTAGCCTAATAAGTCTTACCCATTTTCATCTTTACCAAAGGACAGACAATGAAAAGACAATCTTTATTAAACTTGCAATATTTAAATGAGAATTTATTCCTGCCTTCAGCAGCAGGCGAGTCAACCCATTGACCAATATACGCCATGCGCACAGTATTAAAATGTCTATCAACTTGAGCAGTTTATGTTGTTGTTTAGATTGAAACACGGTTTTCTTTTGAACGATATAATAGAGATAGGGTACGTAGACTACCTGATTGTCAGTGATAGGAAAATTCATAAAATATTACAATTACATCATGCCGGAGTATAGATGTGTATAACTACTACATTTCACCATATATTGACGACCGGATGGCGGAGTGGGTAGTGGTACAGTGGTACAGTGGTGGCCTGCGACGCCGAGGTCGCGGGTTCGATTCCCGCGTAAGACAAATCTTTGTGTGCATTAACATGGGGTTTTCTCTTAGTCTGGGTGTTTCTATGTATAATAAGTATATATTTACAAAAGAAAAGTATATCGCTGGCCCCGGGCAATATAGCGGTAATCGCCGGTTACGTCCTTTTTAATGTTATTTGATTTTTGGCTTCTCTGGGTATCAGTCTATCTCTCTTATTTTTTTCAGATTTTTTAAATGAATATTTCTTTAGAAAAGATGAAAATTACACCTTTATTGCATGGCAAATTCTCTTACGATATAAAATGTTTTATTGCATTACTCTTTAAAACATAACACAAAAAACCGGTGAGCATCTACACTACATTTCTAAACAAAAAGTAACAGTAATAAATTTAACCGCGTTTTTGGAAATAAACGAATTATATCAATAAACTGTAAACATTTAATACGAAGTAAGCACAAGACATTTTATTCTGTACAAAGCTATTACGCCTTTCTTCCTGAAAATTTATTGCAACCCTCGCGCCGTACTGTCGTGTTACGCTGACCGCCATCCCTTTCATTCCTACGCATAAATAATTACCGCACACTTTCTAGCATCATGTTTTAATGTAATAAATTAATATCTACAAATAATAACTCAATTCGGCAGGCGGTGTCAGCGTGTGACATCTTTTTCTTTTTTTTTCTAAGAGTACATAGTTCCTTAACTTAATAATTCTTAGTATCCTTAATAAATCTCGAGCTAAAAGAATGTTATCCATGATTGACGGTAAGTGATTAATCGGTAAGATGATTATGTATTATATTAATAAGTATGTATTTACTAAACAAAATTAAATTTGTATTTTTTTTTTTTTGCTTATCAATATAATTGGAGATTTTAATAAATAAGAAATAAAATATTTTACAGGCATTAAAATAATAAATAAAATATTAATAATAATTTTAAATTTTGTAATAACTACCGACCTATCTACATACACCTTATCGTACGTCTTGTTTCTATTACTTAGTTGAATATATTAACCTCTTATTAACTCCTCATCTATCATTACCTACCTACTAACGTACTACTTAATTTGGAAAAACCGATATTATATACCTATTTAATTATATTAAACTAAAATTATGAGTATAGTGTGTGTGTGTGTGTGTATGTAATATGTTGTTTCATAGTATTTTGCGTGTACAATGCGTGGCAATGTGGTCTCTTCAGCGGTTACATAAGTAAACAAATAATATAATGTTGATGATAAAACAGACAAAAGTCGAACAAAATTATAGTATATTAAGCTATAATTTTGTTCGACTAATTATAAAAATGTTGTCATTAACTTATGTAGTTTTATGACAGATTTGATATTTTACTAGGTAAGTTCATTTGTCTCGTTTTAGATGCCATAATATTTTCCTGTAACGGTGATGATGAAAAAACAAAAGAAGTCACAATTTCGAAGAGTGTGGAAGACGTATATAAACCTCACTGGAACTCATAGCCCAACTCCAATGTCTTTCACCCAATTTCGATTTACAATCACATTTATTGCAATCCCCTTCTACTATTTCATACGAGTCTGCTATATTCGATAATGTTGACTTTGTAGCTTCTCCAACTTTAATATTTAGCACACCTTGTCACCAGAAGCGCAGATTTAAAGAGAATCGTGACTCTCGATCTATAAAATATTATAATGTGGGTGAATCGACAGACCATAAGTAATCCCATAAAGATAGTAGTCCGACTAGGATTGCTACAATGACAATTTAAAAATTTTGATTATTATATTTCTTTAAATACTGTATCAAACACCAGATCTTCAAGAGGAAGACCCAATAAGACGCCAGTGACTGATGTTTCAGGAGATGAACTGAGAAATCTGTACAGAGAGCCAATTGCCGTACTAAAACCACTTTACGATAACTTGATAAGTCTCTGAAAAACTGAAGCAATCTCGTAACATTATCATACATTTTATAACAATTTGGGAACTTTGAAGAAGAAATCGATATTGAAAGCGAAGATTCATATTAAATTATTAAAGCCGTATCATACATTTTTCTTTATAAGGATTTAACCATTTGATTTTTGTTTCCAAAGTATAACTGCTAATTAAAATTATGTGATTTTATTCTAATTAAGGTAAAATAGTATTGTCTCTTTTTTTTCAGTTCTTTTCCAAAGTTTTATAATAAATAAAAAATATATGTGATAGAAAAGGTTTTTTTTACAAAGTCATTATCATTTAAACTTTAATTAAGCAAAAAATAGGTAGTAGAAACACCGTCGTGAAGTTACTGTCAACAAAGTACTGTCTGAAATGGTTATACATTCGGTCTATTACAATGGTTACATACAAATATGATTTATTGAAAGGATACTAAAATAGCGATTAGTAGATGATACAGCTAAGTTTTGGTTTTAAAATTTCCCTGAAAAAGGTGGTAATCGGCTGGTACGCTCAAGATCTAAAGCGGAAATTTCGTCGTATTATTATACTTACAGTCCTGAATCACAGTGTTCGGTGTGTTTATAAAGTCATTAAATGATGTTACAATTAAAGCAATATCGTCTATAATTTGTTTTATATTTTTTTCAATTATTTCTTTAAATATGTATTCTATTTTAATTATTAAAAAAAGGTAAAAAAAATTGCTTTCTTTTGACACTTTAAACGCCTGTTTAAGATAACTGTACGCTGCACTATCAGCAAATTAGCTTCTTTTATTTTTCCTGTAAAAATCAATTTTTGATATTACCACTTTATTGCCCGGGGCCAGCGATATATGTATTAGTATCAGTTATTCTAGTACCCACAGTACAAGCTCTGCTTAGTTTGGGACTAGATGGCGTTGTGTGTAAGTTGTGAAATATTTATTTATTATATAAAATTAATCTGAGCCCAGGTTATTCAAATCATTGTAATTAGTATAATTTAGTATTATTTATGATTTAATTTTATATCATTTTTTGTAATGATATAAAATTAAAATAATGATTGAAAATAAATGATTTGAATTTGAATTTGAAAATTATTTATATCGTCATCCATCTGGCCAGGTCCTAACTGCTGCCTTTCCTGACAAAATTATCTCAAATAACACCTCTACCCGATTCAGGATTCAAACCTGAGACATCACGTTTAGAGGCCGCTAACGCTAACTACGAGTTAGACTAACGAGGCAGTAGTAATAACATCATTTTATGCCTAATCACACATTATTTAGCTGAAGCACGTCAATTTGGTGTCAGGTCAGTGTGAGACAGTGACGGGTATCCCATCTCTAGAGCTCATTTGCAAAAGCTCTACAACTTGTGAACCCCCTCCAGCTAAGCTAATTTGTTTGTGTTAGGAATAAGTTATGTTCGTGGTGTAATGGCCAGGATTCGAACCCATTCTATTCCATTGCGCCACGACCGCTTATACTTTGTACTTCTTTCACGGTAACTTTTTGAAGCGATGCAGCTAATAGTATTACTGGTGGTGGAGCTCTTGTGAACGAGCTCGAGGGCGTCAGCACCACCGTCTCACCTTTAACCTGCTGCCAAATAGTAGTGGTTCCGGTCTGGTGGTGAGATCAGGCGCTGAAATTACAGACATATCACCGTAGTCCTCAGCTGGAACGACGCATCTACAATCTGCATTTGTGGATTGTTGATTTCCATGGGCTGCTCTCCACTAACCATCAAGTGGACTACACGTTCGTTTTTTGCAGGCGTTGTATAAAAAAAACCCGCGTGACTGCATTGCCACTATAGCGGGTTAGTGGCGTTTACAACTAGCGATGCAAATAAGTCGCTGTATTGATTTTCCCCAACAATTAAAAATATGGAGACTTTCCTACGACAGAACACATCAAAACATTTTAATAAATAGTAAAGTCGGATGTCCGCTCACTACAACGGCAGGATTGTAACTGACAGCTGACAGGCGCCATATTGGCTTGTCTATGGCAGATGCACGTGACTTCAGCCGGGATCGGCGTGGTTTTAAAAAGGTATAACTTTTGTTGAGTATTTTTTTAAAAGTATTTAGTCGCTTTTAGGCTCTTATAATTGTTTGTAAAACCTCGTCAATATTTCTTTGAAGCGTTTAGGGTGGTAAATGTCTTAGATATGAGGACATTCTTTTAAATTCATATATACACCTTTCGCGTGATGCTATAATAAACTAAACAAATATAGGTCAAATAAACTGCATATTGTGTACCTACTTCTAACAACCATGAGGTCATTCATTCCTACTTTACTTATAAAAAACAACTTGTGGTTCGAAAACTGCCTTGATGGTCTAGTGAATAGCGTATGCGCCTCTCATTGCGAAGTCTGGGGTTCGATTCCCGGGTTGGGCAACTTTACGTCAGGAAATTCACAAGTTTTGCGGAGTTGCAATTGTGTACGGTGGATGGCGATAGTCTCACCATCTATCCCATGGGACCTGAACATAACAGGTGAAATGTGGTTGTTGTACACCTCTGCCACACCCTTCTGGGTAATATAGGCGTGATAAAATATCACTGACCCAAGATCAGGACCCTTGTTACGTCTTTTAAATAGTATGACTTCAAAGATAATGTTTCTCTTCTACACCAAAGCCTTCAAATTGTGATCCGATATCCACCACAATTTCACCACCGCCCGTCATTTAAAACACAAGTGTTATAATAACCCCCTGCCACCACCCAGGGGGAGGTCGTTTATCACAATCGAGGCGACGGCGACGGCGTCGAAGCCCTTCATCGTCTAATTTATCCAATCAATGGGGCCGGGTGTAATTGACATGATGATTTAAGACAACCTATAAATATAAACCATTATTGGGATACTTTTGTTTTGTTTTCTGGAGAAAAATCTTGTTTGGGTTTATAAAAATCTTCTAAGCCGGTCTCACACAGGCGGCAATTCATATTGCATTAAACATTTGCCATTTTCCACTCTCATTTGATTTATTTCAGATTATGAAAATTCTAATAAATATGTCTGTTTATAAGAATTTTAGTATGTTTTAAAGGCGAATTGCCTATACTCATCAAAATTTAAAAAAAAACAAATTGATCTGTCAGAACGAACTTGTTTCTATTCATTTTTATTAATTTTATCAGCAAACACACACAGACACACATGCGTATTACATAAATTGAATCGCACAAAATTTCGAATTTCCGTCAATCAAATATCGACCATATAAGTAATAATTATAAGAGATAAGGATGCACAACATATTTTGTAACCCTTGTCAAGGAATTTAGATTATGGATGAACAATACGAATTTCCGGCTGTGTGAGGCTGGACTCAAAAGACGAAAAGTTCACTTTCATGTTTATTATTATTTCATTTACACTGTGTAAATAAAAGAATACTGTTATATTGTATCATCCCTTACTGGTATTTACAGGTTTGACGAAGTCACTCCACGTAATAATTTTATACAAAGAAAAAACCGACTGCTATGACAAAAAAAAAGAAAATAAATACAATCGAATTATTGAGAACCTCCTCCTTTTTTGAAGTTAGTTAAAAAACTGATCCGTATCCGTCAGTCTAAAAGTCAAATTTTTGAAATCTAACGATTTTAAAAGACCTTCTTAGACTTTTTAAGTTAGTAAGTTAGTAAGTTTTAGTTAGTTCTCCAAAGCGAATTGGCTAATCCTTTCATCACGATGGCAAGTCAAAATAAAATTTGACTCAGCCATCGACACGACGAAGAAGAAGACTTTTTTTAATGCGTTTGCAGTTTTATGTGTTCTAGAAAACTATTAAATTAAGTCCTAAGTCGTAAAGTAAATAGGTACCAGTAAGTTGCCGACTTTGTGCAACGGGAACAGTAATGCGCTGCATGTGTTTGGAAAACTGTTAATTTATCATAGATCACACACATCATTAGTTAGCGTAAGCGCCTCTCGCCAAGGTCTTAGGTTCGATTCCCAGGTCGGGCAAAGCGTTATTTGTGAACTTGCCAGAACACGTAGTTGGAATTGTGCCCGGTGAATAGCGATGGCCCCCTATCCCAAGGGACCTAAACATAACTAGTGAAATGTGGGTGTTGTACACCTCTGCCATACCCATCTGGATAATAAAAGCGTGCTGTTTATTTTATTTATTTATTTAAAAACTTTATGCACGAAAATGGTACATGGGCGGACTTAATGCCATTTACGTTATGTTATACAAATCGGATAATAGCTTTTCCGGATAGCTATATCAGTTATCCAAACAAAAGTAAGTTATTTATTAGGAACACTGGTCCTGAGATACTCAAGGGACCTGACCAGTCCATTCTGGAGTAGAGTTATGGCACTTTCTTGTCGGTTCAGTTGGGTAGGTTTTTATCTATAATTTTGCGGGGTGTAGTCCATTTTCTTTTACTTCATGTTCTGTTCTATCAATTAAGGAAGTTGTTATTGCTGTGTGTGGTGTGTGAGTGTGAGTGGAGATCTCGAGGACGCAAGGTCACGTTGATGGCTTCCAGGCCATCGTGAGACAAAAATCTGCCTCATTGCTCCATAGACTACGAGCGAGCTCCAACTCCATCCTGAAGGTGATAGCTGGGAGATATGATTCACCGATAGTGCATTGCATTATAAGGAGATATATCTCCCTGAATAAACTTGTAATGAAATGAAATAAATACCCACGTTTGTTACTAACATACATTTAAGATTATTGTTTACTAACCCACTATGGATCTTTTTTATTAGGGTTCCGTAGTACCTACAAGGAACCCTTATAGTTTCGCCACGTCCGTCTGTCCGTCTGTCCAAGGCATAGCGACGAAACCATTGGTGTTAGAAAACTGAAATTTTGCATGAACATGTATGTTAACTAAACAAAGAAAGTCGTAGAATAAAATTTGGAAAAATATTTTTTTTTCAGGTAGCACCCCTACATGTAAAGTAGGGATGTTTTTTTTTTTTTTGTCGCCTACCCCATAGTGTGGGGTATTGTTAGATAGGCCTTTTAAAAACGTTTAGGGGTTGCTAAGACAGTTTTTTGATTTAGAGATCCGTTTGCGAGATAATTAACTTTAAAGAGCAAATTTTTGTTCGAGTAGGGCGTCCCCCCCCCTCTAAAAGCTAAACTACTGGATCCCAAAATCTGAAAAAAATTGTGTCGGTAGTACATGTAATGAACTTTAAAGAAAAACTATAGTGGATAAGTTCACTTCATTAGTTCAAGAGGAATAGGGGTCCGAAATGTCAGATGCAGTTACTCAGAATATTTCGTTCAAAATTCTTGAAACATAAATAAACATACATAAGACATATATAAAATCACGCCTTTATCCCACGGGGGTAGGCAGAGACGATGAAACGCCATGTGCTTCGCTCCTTACATACTTCTTTCGCTTCCTCAACATTCATACATCTCGTCATACGTGCTAGCTGGTTTCGTGTACTACAAACATTTCCTTTCTGAAGGACGCCATTTATCTGGTTACTTAAACTTAATTAGTTCTAGAGTAATTGGGGTCCAAAGTGTAAAATGCAGTTACTTAGAATAATTCGTGCAAATTACAAAAACCTTTGAAAGTAATGACTTGTATGAAGATGTTACTTGTTTAATACAGATAGTAAATCCCTTTTAAGTCAAAATATGTTGTTACGACTAGCTACGGAAGCCTACTGCGCGTGGCCCGACACGCACTTGGCCGGTTTTTATTAGGGTTCCGTAGCCGAATGGCAAAAAACGGCACCCTTATAAATTCGTCATGTCTGTCTGTCTGTCCGTCCGTCCGTATGTCACAGCCACTTTATTCCGAAACTATTAGGACTACACAATTGAAACTAAGTAGGTAGATGTATTCTGTTAACCGCTTTACGATTTTTACACAAAAAATATATATATTAATATTAGAGGTGGGCTCCCGATACATTGAACTGAAACAATTTTATTTTTTTTTCATTCTACCGATACGTGTTGGGTGTCCATAGATAGGTCTTTAAAAATTACATTGAGGTTTCTAAAACCAGTTTTTTTCAATGTCAATCGTTCCAAAGATAGACACTTTCAAAGTGCTAAAATGAGTGTCCCCCCCCCTCTAACTTTAAAACCACATGAGTGAAAAATCAAAAAAAAATATATATTATAAATCTTAATAAAAACTTTCAACCAATTATTTTGAATGAGATACAGTCGGCAGTTTTAGAGATATAGTATTTTTTCAGCAACCGCAAATTTTAACTTTGTTATTGATACAAATTCCATAAAACACTACGAAAAACAAAGTTATTTTTGCTGGCGAAAAAATGTTGGTATTTTGGCTATTTGTCGGTAATCGGTACGTTTAATGTGCACAGGCAGGCGTCGAAAATGTATCTGAGGCGATCGATAAGGTGAACCAGGACTTAGTGGCTATAAAAAATTGGTCTGAGCGGTTCGGTATTGTGGTCAACCCATCTAAATGTCAGGCACTCATCACAGGTAGCCAGCGTATGGTCAATAGACTTCACACATCTTCACTGCCACCAATAAGGTACAACGGGTTGAACATAGCACTAAGTCCTGCGGTCAAAGACCTAGGCCTCTATATCGACAGCACTCTTAATTGGCAAGCTCACACATCCAGCGTTAGCCAAAGAGTTGCATTTTCCCTACGCTCTCTGTACCGTCTGAAAAACTTCCTCTCATCCAAGACCAAGGCAATGCTTGTGCAAACTTTGATATTCCCAATAATTGACTATGGTGATGTGTGTTATTTCGACCTGAATGCAGACCTTCTTAACAAATATGACCGACCTCTCAATAACTGCATTCGATTCGTTTTCAATCTTCGTAAGTATGACCATGTGTCTGCTTATCGCTCCGAGCTCAAATGGTTACCTACCCATTCGCCCACGCCGTAGCCTGCGTGCACTCACCACCCTTTATTCCTTTCTTAATTCTCCTACTCCGCCTTCTTACCTAACGCCATACCTCCAGTACTTGAGCTCTAACCCCAATAGGGATCTACGGTCTTCCAATAATAAATTACTTCTATGTCCTTTACATACTACTGGCTTCGTCAATTCTTCTTTCTTCGTACAATCTGTTCTTTTGTGGAATGCGCTACCGGAAGATATCAGGATGGCAAGAACCCGGTATACCTTCAAAATTAAAGTACGCAAACTTTTAACAGAAAAATTGGCAGAATCGTCATAATGATTAGTTGTTCATCCCCCTTCTCTTCATCCGTTATTTATATATATGTGTATATATTTATATATTTGTGTATATTATTGACATATTTTAAGTATTATGTATGTACCATATATGTATTTAATCGATTTTCAAATAAGTGTATATTTTTTTTTTCTTTATTAGTATTATCGAAACGCACCTACCTTTGTTTCTCTGCACCACCCTAGGTTGACTGTTAGAGAATGCCACTAGGCATTAAGTCCACCTATCGACGCCCCCACCGAATACTATGGCAAAGTCACTTTACTGTAAAAAAATGTTATTGCATATTTGAATACTACAGACTTAGTTACATCTGATAGATTTTTTTCATAATTTTTTCGTTGTGTTTAGCAAAGTTATTAAGAAAATATGTTTTATTCGGCGGAAGGCACACACAATTTATGTACACGAATAAACATATTATACCTCATTACCAATTACCGACTACCTCTATTATCCGGTAATATGCGATAACAATAATATTCTAGTAAATATACTACAAAATGAATTCGGCAACAGCGTTTTACCATTTTATTCGTGGGTAATTTTAATTTGATATATTTTGTAAAACGGCACACAATATCTAAATTTCAGTTTTTAATATCGTAAGCGTTCTTTAGAAGAAAGTTATCAGAAACATTTACATTATAAAGAAAGGGTACGTGAAATAAAAAATACAAAATAATAAAATTTCGATATTAGTAATTCTACTGTTGCTACATTTGTCTTTTTTTTCATGGTGAATAAGCACTTGTAACACACCACGATCTCACCTGATGGTAAGTGATGATGAAGAGCACGCTAACCTATGAGATATCTATTAACTCTTGCTTCAAAGAGATCTAAGTTGTCAGTCATCCACAGACTCAGGCAAGGCATTACATTCTTTGGCAGTTAGTGGAATACCCACCGTGGAGCGATGCTTCAGTGCCGTTTATCTTGTAGTCCGATGGTGAAACGGGGATGGAGGTATAAGGTTGTGTAGTTTCTCGGCACACTCTCTGAAATGTATCCTATAAAAAACTGATAGGCTGGCAACCTAGCGACGGTGCTCCAGACTTTGTAGTCGAGTATCCGTCAGATCGATATCGCAAATGATTCTCTTGACCCTCCTCTCGACTGACTCGAGCGCCTCAAGCTGGTATTTGGCTGAACCGTCTTACAGATGAGAACTGTACTCTACACACGACCGGACCTACGCTTGATAGAGGTCAAGCAACTGCCCCGGTGTAAAATACTGTCTCACCTTCTTGAGGATGCCCAGCTTTTTGGCGGCTAGTCGAGCTTCCGACTCAATGTGGGAGCTGAAATTAAGTTTCAAAGTTAACGAGATACCGTGGAGCTCAAGACGATCGGTTATTGGAAGGGATACATTTCAGAAAGTAGGAGTCAGGATGAATGGAACGCCTGAGTCTTACTAGCATTGAACGTTACTAAGTTGGCTATACCCCAAATAAAGACTCCCTTACAGACACGTTCATACGTTTGACCATTGCCTCTCTGAGCGACTGTATAATTTGTACACCACTAGCTCGTGAGTTTGGTATATAGCTTGCAACATCCGTTGTGTCAAACGTACCTGGCATCAGTAGGTAGTTTATGTGAAGCAGGACAAGCGTTGCTGAGAGCACGGACCCCCGAGGGTCGCCGGCATTGATTGCCATTTGATTGGACGAGCTGCCATTTACGACAGCCTGAATCGATCAGTCCCGCAAGAAGTCTGATACCCAATCATAGAGACTAGTGGGTAGACCGAAGGAAAGTAGCTTGCTAAGAAGGGCTTGTCTGACGTATGCATATGTCCGATATAGAAGTCACGCAAACTAGTGGACGAGCCAGTAATATCTAGCCGCGAAGATTCTGCGAATATAGAAGCGAATAAGTTTGCTTTCTCCTCAGCAGTGTGGGCAAGTGACCCATCAAGATTCAGCAGTGGAGGTAGTGAGGTGCGGCAGAAGTTCCATTCGACTGATTTTGCTAGGGACCAAAACGCTTTACTCCCTGTTGGGTGTGTAGCGAGTTTGTACCCAATGCGGCGAATATGGTCGAATCGAGCCTTTCGTAGAGCGTTTTTGCTGGTTTTGGTTGCTCTGTTATAGGCTTTCTTATCCGGTATGTCGCTAGCTTTACGGTTTCGAGCATCAGGAAAGTCTCGTGTTTCCGTGCTTCAGCACGCCCACGCTCAGCTCCAAACCAAAGCTGTGCTTTGCTAGATGTGCTTGCATCGGAAAAAGGACTAAAATATTCCATACCTTGGCGCAGCACATCTGTTATAGCGTCCGCGCATGCTAAAGGATCACCCAAAGAAAAGCAAATGGGCAACCACGAATAGGATGCAAAGAATGAGCGCATTTCATCCCAGTCTGCTGACTTATACCGCCATAACCACCTTGTGCTTTTCGGGCTAAGGTTGGGTGGAAAATATACCGACACAGACTTCACTAGACAGTTGTCAGAGCTGCCTAAAGGTGACACACAACACCTACACTGCATAGTGATCCGGGTCGGTAGTCAGCAGAAGGTCCAGGCAATTGGCTATTTGACTGTCAACATCTGGAACCCTTAGACCAGCTGAGTGAGATTAAAAGCCAAAGCGAGTTTGCGCATCTCTCTCCCAGCACGGTTAGTGTGCTGGTACGGGAACAGTTACTCCTGGTGGTGGGCATTAAAGTTCCCCAGTAACACTAGTTAACGACTAAAATGTGTTTTTATTGTATAATATTATTTTATTATATAATATAATATTATCTTATTATATATTATAATATATTTATTATAAATAAAACCCTACCTCTCCCAACGTTAAACTTTAATTAAAGTTATTCCTAATCATCTTATAATTATTATCAATATATTTACGTTCATACGATAACATTTTAATGTAACAATTTATGTTTCTTACTTTCTTAAATGTGAATAATATCATTAAGAGATTATACATTCGATATGTGACATTAAAATATGTGAAAGGTTACACGAACAAAATGGTATCATGATGGTGCGATTACTATCCGTTAGTAAAGTATCAGCGAATATTAGTGTATACTTCTATTGCGATATCATCGATAAGAAAAATAATCACACGAATAAAATGGTAAAAGCGTTTTATGGTAAACTGCACGCAGGGACACTATCGGCAATGTACATTTTTGTAAATAACTCTTTAAAGTTTAATATATTTAAATGTATAAATAACTGGCTAGATAATAAAAAAATTAACCTTTCATTTGATATATAACACAATACCATTGTTTTTTGAATACGCGAAGTATTGAGAAAATAACGTTTTTTATTTTTCCTGTAAAGTTAGCGATTTTCGGTTACCATTTTATTCGGTGGGGGCGTCGCTATGTACCATTTTGTGTGCAATAGTTAAATAAATAAATACGTGTTGAAAAAAAAATAAATGTTGTCACGACTAGCTACGGAACCCTATTGCGCGTGGCCCGACATGCACTTGGCCGGTTTTTTAGAAGATTTTGCGAATAATGTAAATAATTTAACTATACGTTTATTTTTGGTTAATTATAATGTTATTTCCATGAATGTGTTTTAATAAAAAAAAGTACTTAATAAAAAGTCTTCTTCAAAAAAGACTGACATCTATAACTTTATTACCTTAGTTAATTAACGTCCCACCTCCAGTTTTAACTACGATAACTGACTGTTACAAATGACCGAAAGATGATTCAACAAAAAGTTAGTACATGATAGACACGGCAACTACAATTAATAGAACAGGCATCGAATCTGGGACTAACGACACGCCTTCGCCGCGCCCTTACCATCAAGTTTGATATAGCCCTCATCATAATTAAGCTATTTTTTTACCGACTTCAATCTAACTAAGGAGGTTATCAATTCAATTGTATATTTTTCTTCTTAACTATTTTTAACACGCTTATATTAGCTTCACCTGTATGTTTGTTTGTTTGTTTGTTTGTTTGTTTGTTTGTATGTAACCGACTCCTTTGGACTCGATTTTGACCCACTTTAAACGGACAGATTTCATTCAAATTTTGCACACCTGTCAAAGATCGATGACAATGCAATAATTCGATAAAAAAAATTAAAAATATATAAAAAAAAAAAAAAAAAAAAACGCTCTTATAAATAAACCAAACTAAAAAGTAGAAAATAAATAATAGTTTAAAAAAACTAAAAAACACGCTTTTAAAGTACTTCTAACTAAAAAGTGAAAAATAATTCCTAATATAAGCTGAAAAAAGCGTGGGGCGCTCTGTGCCATATTTTTCGTCTATCGAGCAACCCACGCTTTTTTCAGCTTATATTAGGAATTATTTTTCACTTTTTAGTTAGAAGTACTTTAAAAGCGTGTTTTTTAGTTTTTTTAATTTTATATATATTTGTTTGCTGATTAGACGACGGGTTGCCAGGACCGATTTGTACCAATTTCATCAGTTCACGATCCTAGAGAAATCGAGGGCAACCCTCAAATTTTGAAGGTTTCTAATTACATTAGTTTTCGTATGTTACCTCAACATACTTGGATTAATGCATCTAGCAGTGCATTTCATGTATGCTTATTTTTAACCAACTTCCAAAAAAATAAGGAGATTATGAATTCAATTGTATATTTCTCTTGTTAACTGTTTTTTTTATATATATTTGTTTGCTTATTACACGACGGGTTGCCTGGACCAAATTGTCCCATTTTCATCGGGTCACTATCTGATGATGGGATCCTAGAGAAATCGAGGGCAACCCTCAAAGGTTTCTACATTGTTTTTCGTATATTACCTAAACATACTCGAATATTTGCATCTAGCAGTCAGCATTTCATGTTGCTGAGCTGATGCTAGAAGGTACAACTTCTCAACGTTTAGGAGTACGGAATTCTTTTAATAAAGGCACCTTAAGGTTTTTACTGTATTATTTCAAGTTATACACAGATGAGGCAAGACGTTGAATATTACTTAAGTAAAGTCGGTTCTAGTTTTGTAAAATGATAGTCAATTATTTAGGTACCTTTTTGGTTGTTCAACTTACGGATTGGTCACTTCAGTTCTTGAACTACGAGTATCTCCATATAAATTTTTAATTCATTGATTTTTTTTTTTTTTTTTTTTTTTTTTTAATAATAATAATCTTTATTTACTAACAAATGCAGATACAAATCCACTTAACTAAAGTTACATAAAATGTAGTGTTGGTACGTTCGGTCGCTTGTGGTGTTTAAAACGAATCCTTCACTTCTATGCTAGGACTTCACCTGTGTTACAGGAGCAAAAGAGACGCCACAAGCAGCCACAAGCGATTTATATAATTGGTACCTACATTTCATTTCATGTGAAAAGTATAGTGGGCACATTTAGTTCCTGAAATAGGCAAGCCTGTTTATTCAGGAAACTAGGTAAACAATTTGACAATTAAATCGACAGGACTGGTCATTGTCAGGAGTTTCTCGCTGCCAAATGTAAAATCCGCTGATCATACACGTCATAATATAAAGTTAGATGTTAAAACATAGATACGTCAATCACAATGAACAATCTACTGCTTCGTGTCACCGTAAAATTTGGCAGCCTTATTTGCATAGATATTTGCTTATATATATTGATTAAGTGCTCTTTGGATTTATTTACGGATTGGTCACTTTTATATAAGACTAGATTCATACGCTCCTCCCGCGTGATGTGTCGATAAAAAATACATACCTTCCTCAGTTCTAGAACTATCTCCATACCAATTTTCAATTCTCGATTTATTCTTAGACAATGAAACCAAAAGGACTGGTCATTGTCGGGCTGCCCCCGCTGCAAAATGTAAAAATCCGCTCATAAAGTTAGTTGTTAAGTCATAGACGCGTGGAACAATCTACCCCTCCGCGTCTCCACGAAATTTGGCAGACTTATTTGCTTTAATTTCCTCTCCATATTGGATAAGTGCTCTTTGGATTTATTTTTATAAACAGTCACACAAACGAGTCAACTTAACCAGGTCACGCGGGTTCATCTATAATACTATAGCACTATACGGGTCGGCCCCGCCTGCTTCCCGCCGCTCCCTAGCTTCCTATTAGACTGTGTTTACACTTATAATGCGCCATTAATGCAATATCGTGTAATACGTCCGTTATATTTGCTACCTTAACTAAAAGGTGTTTCTCGCGGATTACCATTACTACTGCGCTTTTAGGAGGTAAAGCGTGTTTTTAAATTACCTAAAACCTTTTCTAAGAGTTAGGCTATCAAATGCAATAATAGTTATTCAAATATAATGATTAGTTTTAGAGATTAGCCTATACGAACAAACAACCAAACAAACTTTAGTGATGACCTAGATTAATTTATTGAAAATACAGATTCATAGTCATTTCCACCGGCAAAAAACACGTTATTATATTAACGTTTTTTTAGAGGCCTCGTTGGTCTAGTGGTCAGGGTATGCGCCTCTCACCGCGAAGTTTTGGGTTCGATACCCGGGTCGGGCAAAATGTTATTTGTGAACTTCCCGTCAGGAAATTCTCAATAGCAGCACGGAGTTGGAATTGTACCCGGTGGATGGCGATAGGCTCACCCCTTATCCCATAAGACCTAAACATAACAGGTGAAATGTTGGTGTTGTACACCTCTGACACACCATATGTGTTTTTTAGGTCTAAAATCGATGTTTTCAATCAAATGTATGTCCCATGTACCCCGTAGAGGAATAGATGCGCCAGTCTTAATACAATATTGTGTAATATTGCAGGGAATACGCGAGGGATGAAACTGTGTTGACGTAAGAGGGTCGAGATGGAATGAATAAAACGGAAAATAGTTGTCTACATTTTAATATTCATGCTGGATTTTTATTTACGCAAGCTTTTGCCGATTGGGTTCGTTCTTACAATATTGTCAAGTAGAACGAAATTAATCAGTAGAGGATTTATGTATCGATATGCAGTATGTCAGAATCACGATATCTACTAATTGATTATTTTTATAGCATTTAGCTATGCTTAGCAAATTATACTAAGAAACAGTCCTACTTAAGATAGGAACAAATGGATGAACGTGACGTCACGAAATGACGTATCATACAGTTGAGAAATTTAGGGCTCCGGTAAGAGGTGACCGTAGCTAGATGGCTAAAGCGGCTGCCCGGTGTGCAGTAAGGTCGCAGATTCAAATCCTGCCGGTCTCACGATATCTAGTTTATCAACTTTTCTTATATTTTCAGAATAATGGGTGCAATTAAAATGAAGCACAATGCGGCACAATGGTTTCAATTGTAGATCTAAGTAGCGATAGCCGAGTACGAGACTGTGGGACTGCGAAGTCAAAGGTCTGGGGTTCGAACCCACGGCACATACCCTTGTCAATAACCCTTTTATCATAAGAAGAGCCCCGAGCCCAGCAGTGGAAACATGTATTAGATACAGGGCTGCTAATATTCATATTCATAAAGTCAATTTCCATGTTATGTTTCAATATCCAGATGTCAATGATATTATTGCATAGTTTATGTCAATTGTAGTTATATACGTCCATGAATTTAAAATAGCAAGTCCGAGAGTATTGTCAAGTATAACACAATGTCAATAAAATATAGTCAAAACTAAATACAATAAAGTTCTAGTAAAAAAAAAAATTGTACACTTACTAATAACAATGTCAATATTAATTAAATGTCAATTTACTAGCAAATTAAATAGTTACGTCAAATATTAGTTACGTTCTTTATAATTGAAAAAATCATTATAGTCATAAAATGTTTGCTCGACAAGCCAGCGTTTTAGTCGGGACATGAAACAGGCCAGAGTATTAATGGAAGATTTAAGAGAAAATACAGATTAAGTGAAAAAAAGGAAAAGATAGATAAAATATAGATTTGGAGCAAAATGTCTATAACTTAGCTTGCTTATCTAAATGATTTAGTTCTTTAAAAGTGTAAATAATTACACACAATTTAGTAACTTACCAATATTGTTGTAACCGTATTAAGGATACCCTTTTCTAAGATACAGACAGGTTTCCTGCCTAGTTTAGGAAAGGGAGTCCTATGATTCCTTTTATTAAAGCTGTACTGGTTTTCTTTATAACTATAATTATAATAAGACAACTCTGTATGCCATGTAAAATCTACTTTTTGGAAATAAATTATCTTATTATCTTATCTTATCTAACTATACTGTAAACTATTCAAGATTCAGTGAGACCGATTATAATGACGTAACTATGGTTCTATAATTCCAAGGAACCTTCCCACCCACCCTTCACTCCGAACAAACAGTGTAAGTTACAATGCAAAGTGCTTCCGACGTCCGACAGACGCCCCATATTGACGCATTAACCGCACCCACCGTCACGACATCTGTGACGTCACTTTTCATTATTTCAGTTTCATGGTGTTTTTCTACCGTTAGTTTTATTGTAAGTCATGGTTTCTTTACTGCCTAGATATTTCAAAGTTTACGTTCAACGTCACTCTTAATTTTATGATGATAATAGTGACTTGAATTCAAATTCAAATCATTTATTTTCATAGGCCCCAGGAGGCGCTTGAACACGTCAAAACATTACAAAAAATGATATAAAAATAAATAATAAATAATACTAAAATATACTAATTACAATGATTTGATTAACCAGGGCTTAGATTAATTTTAATCAAACTGTTTAAATTCAAATTAAAATCAATCCAAGTACCAGCTCCGATGGGTATTGCATTATGAGAAGAGCTGGTGAGAAACTCATGTGCACCATCTTTTAAAATGAAAACTATAACAATAAGTAGCGTAGTATAATAAAAGTCACATATGAAGAGAAATTCATTTCCAAATACTATTATCATTTATGTAGTCCGAAATACTGTAGTAAGCTTTTTGACATAATCTAATTTTAACATATTTTTTAAATTTACCTATCGATAATTCTATTAAATATTCTCATGGATTTAATATTACCCAGAAGGGTGTCTATAGTACCCACACTTCACCTGTTATGCTTAGGTCCCATGTGATAAGTGGAGAACCTATCGCATAGCCATGTACCGAGCATTATTCCAACTCCATGCTGCTATTGAGAGGAAAATCCTAAATAACACTTTTGATTGTTTTATTTTTATTTTATTTATTTTATTTTGTTAGGGGAGCTAACAGCCACACACGAATAGTTGAACAAAATAGGTCAGCAAACGCCAATTACAAGCTTCCACATACAGTCAGCAACATAATGGTAACATTACAAAATTTTTAATTAAATCACTATATAGTTGTTAAAATAAAAGAACACCCAACTGACACCTTAAAACTTAATATTAAAACGAAAAAAAAAAAGAATTTGTCCCGAAAATCAAACCTACGACCCACGGTGAGAGGCCGCATCGACTAACCACTCCACCAAAAAGGCAGTTATTTTTATTTATTGTCACAACACATTTTTGCAACAAAAATGCGCCAACTTTCTATCCCTTTCAAGTCCCCCCCTTAATCTTAACCCGATATAATCAAAAGTTATCGTTTTAAGCGACATCCAAACTTTTCGGAAGAATTTTCTTTTCATCCGTTTATTCTCTTTTGTTTAGCATTAGAGAGGAGAAAGGATCTTTACTTGTAAACATTGTCATCACGATGAGAATAGTTATTAAGTGGGGATATGCACAAAGAAATATTATTATTATTGGAACGAAGTTCCTAATCGCGCGTTGCGAAAGCGGGCTAGACGGAAAAAAATGGGACGAAAAGTTGTAACGACACATTTCGTAGCAATTCTCGTAGCGGCGTAGTAAATACATGCTACGAAGAATTTGATTTAAGAATAAACAATAATCCAGCATAATCAACAACAAATTATAATACTACCATTGTTGCAGTTTTTCAAGACATTTAAATAAAATAGAATCCCAAACATAATTATGTTTCCTACTTCAGTTAACACAAGCCAATTATTACTAAAATTGAGCCTACTGATTAAGTTTATATTACATTATAATTGTTTATAATAAAAAAAAATATTATTATAACTAAAAAAAAGTTTTTTTTTTATAACTTAACTTAAAAATTTCTTTACTAACTTCGTTCCATCCGGGTGTCCCTTGACACCTCAGTAGTTTTTTTATTATTGGGACGAGGCTTTGGGTGTTCACGTCGACCTCCGTGGGTCTATTCTGATTGTAGCCACATAACTCATAACACAAACAAATGACATCAATTATTGTGAGTGTGGGTTCCCTACACAAAATATGGCTCACCTGCTATCATACCCGTAGTCTCCTGCCTGGTGTATGTGTCAAAATCTAATGCAGGCAACTAATTAAGGAGTGGACGTTGCTGCTTTTTGGGCGAAAACTTTATAACATAAAAAGCCATTGGCACGAAAGAAGAAGATGATGAAAATGATTAATCTGTGTTCGCTTGGAGTCAACACAGTCTATGTTGTCCCCCTCTAGCGCTGTAGTCGTTTTATGGTTCTATGTCTGTCTCAGAATATCAATACAATATTCGGAGAGTGTGCCGAGGAACTACACAACCTTGTCCCTCCATCCCCGTTTCACCATTGGACTACCAGACAAACGGCACTCAGGCACCGCTTCACGGTAGATATTCCACCAATACGCACACCAAGCGTTTCGCCTCTACATTTCTTATGCGAACTGCCAAAGAATGGAACGCCTTGCCCGAGTCTGTGTTTCCGCATGAGTACAACTTGGATCTCTTCAAAGCAAGAGTTAATAGGTGCTCCACCGTAGACCGCATCATCACTTACCATCAGGTGAGATCGTGGTCAAACGCGTGCCTATCCCCCATAAAAAAAACAGGACATATATATTTAAGTACCTTGAAAATTCCGACCCACCTTGACTGCGACCTGTCTACTTCATATTTACCTTGTCATGAGTGACAAATATTAATTAGAGATCTACAAATATTTTAAAAGAATGAATATAAATGTACACGTTAGATTTGGGCTCGCATAATAAAAAAAATCTTTCTCTAGTCAAAAACCAATGCCTCAATGGCCATGTGGTAAGCGTATGCACATCTCATCGTGAGGTCTCGGGTTCGATTTCCGGTGGGGCGAAGTGTTAATTGTGAACTTTCCAACAGGTTACTCACAATAGCAGCAGAATTGTGTCCAGAGGGTGGAGATAGGCTCACCCCTTATCCCATGGGACCTAAACGTGGGTGTAATATGTTGGCACGCAAGTTTGCGCGTTGTAGCGAGAAAGTCAAAGTGACCCTTTTTAAAGCCTATTGTCAGGTCTTCTACACGTGCAGCTTGTGGACCAATTATACGCAGCGGGCCATCAGCGCCCTACGAGTGCAATACAATAACGGCTACAGGATGCTGTTGGGCTTGCCGCGTTTCTGCAGTGCCTCTGGCATGTTTGCGCAAGGTCACGTTGATGGCTTCCAGGCCATCGTGAGACAAAAATCTGCCTCATTGCTCCATAGACTACGAACGAGCTCCAACTCCATCCTGAAGGTATGCTGGGAGATATGACTCACCGATATAGCATTGCATTATAAGGAGATGTATCTCCCATAATAAACTTGTTATGAAATAAATACCCACGTTTTGTTACTAACATACATTTAAGATTATTGTTTACTAACCCACTATGGATCTTACTTGGTCTGAAATAAAATTTAGTTTATTTTATTTTATTTTATTTATTTTAAACATAACAAGTAAACAGTGGGTGTTTTACACATCTGCCATACCCTTCTAGGCGTAATAATGTTACGTTATTTCGAACCTTTAAAAAAATTCCAAACACACATAAGTTAAATCATTTGAAAGGAGCTTACAAAAGGAAGATACAAAAGAAATCTCAACGAAAACCCGTGACGACATAACTTCATAAAGAAGTAAAACTTTGAATTTCGTAACTCGATTCAAAGTTTGATCGTTTCATGCTCAGCTGTTTAGTCACGGATGCCGAACTATAACTCAATTGAAGATTGATAGACCGTGGAAACGGCTATTATTGTGTAATGCAATTGATAGTGCCATTGCATGTATGAATGTGAATGGGTTATAAATAGAATACTTGAACTTTTAATACATAATATTTTTTTTAATTAAAACTTACGTGAGTTTGTAACATTATTAAAATTATGAAATACGGGTGTTACTCACGTAATGTTGGTCTATTTAGTCGACCGCGGTTTCGCCTATATGTCTAGGCATTATCAAGAGAGTGCGATACGTCGCGCCTGAGTCGCAGCCAATAGACCAACATTACGTGAGTAACACCCGTATTTCATAATTTTAATAACATAATAATTTACCGAAAAAAAACCGACGTTAATTACAAAAAATGCATTAAGAAGTTAGAAATACTTAAGTTGTATTCAACGTCTCGCCTCATCAGTGTATAACTTAAAAGAATGCAATAAACGGCGATAAGGTGTCTATATTAAGAATTATCCTCGTATTTCTAAACGTTAAAAAGTCGTCCCTGCCAGCATCAGCTCAGCAACATGAAATGCTGACTGCTAGATGCAAATATTAGTGTAGCTTTAGGTAGTATACGACAAAAATAGATTTCTTTAAGATCCCATCAGATCGTAACTTGATTTAAATGGGAATACATGACAAGTATACTCTTACAGACAAAAACATAATTTCTCAAATCGGTCCAAGCGTCCTCGAGTAATCGGTGAACAAACATAACAGCTCGTCTGATGTTAAATGCTAACTGTTGCTGATGAACTTTGAGAACACCAGGGACATCGCGAAGCTGATGCCTACTTCTTTATATTATTTTAATCACTTGGTACAGTTGTCAATTAAAACTAAATGGGAAACATCATCCTTATTCATGCCACATTATTTGTAAAGTTCTCTTTTGATTGTTATTGTTGCTTGGTAAATAATCCCTTACATAATTTTTGAATATATAAAAATGAGGCCAAGATAAAAAAAAATAGGTAACATTATTAGGTACAATCGGCCAATGAGTTGGGTATGCAGAGCAAAAACTTCTACGCCATAGTAAAAACTGACTGCAATAGATATGCAAGTTTGTATTTCATATTTAATAAGTGTAATATACCCAATATTTAGATTTATAACTCACTTATTCATAACTGGTGTCGTAAGTCTTTACTATGATTTAGAAGTTTTTGCCCTGCATAACCAACTGGCCGACGTACAATAAGATAACTAAGATAACTAAGATCATTTTTAGAGCGTACGACTTAGCCCTGATTTTCTTCAAATAAAACATTGCGTTTGCCTTCAATAGATCTCAGCCCAAAGTATTTCACCTAACCACAAGTTTAATATCCCTACCCAGTGTCTTCAGAATATAATAAATAAATAAATAAATAAATAACGACAAACCGTTGTAATAAAATCTCTGTCCCCAAAATAGCGACCACAATAATTAAACACTTTATTGTTTTATTATTTCCTTTGTTATTGCACCGACAGAACCGCAGTTTATCACTCGGAGTTTATTAATTTGTGGTGGTATTAAATTTAATTAAATTGGTTGCATTACCCCCATTCAGTACCGGGTTGCCGCTGCCTGGCTTAAGTGGTAGGAGGTGACTGATGTCACATGTCATAGCAAAATACAAGATAAAATAATTTTACAAAAAAAACCTACTTCAATTCCAAAAAAATCACTAAGAAGTATTATACTCGAATACTCGATTACTCAAAGACGCCTGGACCATTTTGAGTTTTTTTTTTGTCAGAAATAGTATACTTGTCATGTAGTCCTATGCTCATCTGGTGACGCTCTGATGATGGGCTCCTAGAAAAATCGAGGGTAATCCTCAAATTTTAAAGATTTCCTTGGTGTTTTTCGTATATAACCTAAAGCAACTCAAATATTTGAATCTAGCAGCCAGCATTTCATGTTGCTTAGCTGATGCGGGTAGTTACAACTCCTCAACAGTCAGGTGTACGTTGATAATGCTTTAAGTATATAAGCACCTTGAGGCCGTTTACAGTATTCTTTCAATGTATACACAGATGAGGCGAGACGTTGAATATTACTTATGTATTTCTTACTTTTAGTGTATTTTTTATAATTCAGGTCAGTTTTTTTTGTAAAATTATTTTAAATCTAAATTATAAAACAATTTACTCACAGAAATCTAACCTGCAACCATAGACAAAGCATCACTCGCTCCGCTCGTTGACTAGACGTGACATAAACTTTTTAGTCCTGCCAATTCCTACTGCGCGTAAAAAGCTGCGCGTGCCAGATAATTTGACGTCTTAAACGTCTATGACACGGCCCGGGTCTTATTTCGCTTGGTGTTTTTTAAAATTAAACCAACAAAATCTTCTTCGTCATGAGGGATACGTACTGAATCATGTACTGAGTCACTGGTAAGCGGCTTCGTCACCATGTCATTTACACCCTGTATAAACATATCAATAATCGGCGCTTGATAAAAATTACATTATTTTTATTTGGTTATCGATCATGTAGTTAATAAGCAGTAAATTTTACTAGATAACATGATATCTAAGATTGATAATATTCATTGTATTTCCTTTTCGAATTATGTGAGTTTCATTTTTCAAAACGATCGGCATCGATTCCCGAGCTCAGTACAAGTTTAAAAAAAAATATAAGTGCTTAAGCAGATTTTGTTTTTACGAAAATCGATGTCATGGTCCCTAAGAACAGATCTTTGCATCTCTTATAATAACAGACTTCCCCATACTGACCGTTATAAATGAGCCACCCTGTATAGAAATTTAGATAACTGTCACTAATAAGTTCAAATTTTATGATAATACTTCATGTTCCATTTAGTTTGCACCAAATTGGATGACTTTGAGCGCTTTGGGTTACGTTTTCTTGCGCTGATCCAAGGCCCATTTGATTTTACGTTAATGCATAAGTGATCATATTTGTATTATTGTATTTTCTAATTTCTTGTGTAATAAATAAATGTATTTCATGTTATCTATTTCTTGTTTTTTTTAATGCAACAGCGTCTTCACAATCTTCTTTAGGCAGACGAATTCCCTGAATATTAAAATATCTTATATTATATTGACATAGTATGCAATGCAATCTTTCGATATCGATGGGCACATCGACAATGAAGGCCATCACTATAGCAGTGACAATACAATTTTTGCAAATGTGTAACTGTCAAATTGCCTTTATATTTCTTCTTTGACATCTATGTTCTCTGCCTGCATGCAACTAACATCTTAAGACTCCTAAACATCTTAACAATCATCAAAAATCATGTTAACAAAACGCAACTGTCACCGTTTTTGCTAACAAAACAACAAAAACGGGAACATTTCTGCTTACAAACATATTTAGAACACGCCGAGTGGTGGAAGTGGAACCGAGTTCCATCAATCATTCGCTTTGTTGACAAGCTGAACAAAAAAACGGAACTCGACCTGATAGTATTAGCGATAATTAAACGAAAAGAACTGAACATTTCGTCTTGCAGCTGTTCAACATAGAAGTAACAAAAAAAGAACCTTATCCCTTTAAAATAGGAATCAAAATAATTTTGGAAATAAGTAAAATAATTTTGTCGGAAACATGCTCTAGGGCTGCTCAGTGCAAAAGATGTGGAAAAGTGTTCTACATGTAATTAAACTAAATGGTAAAAGAAAGATTTTCTTTTTGATACACATTTATTTTTTATTTACTTATACATAAAATAATAATATTAGTAATTTTTATTTTTATTTTCATAATGTTTTTTTTTTTAGAATTTAAGTCGAACCAAACCGTGCAAGTGGTGTTAGCTTTTAATTGATTGTTACGCTTAGCATGATTCAACTGTGTTAAATTTGTATGTAATATTACTTGTGTAAACAATCGTAAGCTAACCAAAATAAATAAATAAATAAATAGTAATATGTACAACATTACAGTTTTTAGACCAAGACGTTATACATAGAAAAAAAAACATAAAATAATATTATACAATAATCTGATAGAAGAAAGTACAAACAAAAACAATACACACGACACAAACAAAACAATTAATAACAACAATGGCTAAACTGTATCCAAGGCTTCACAAAAAGACAAAATTTCGCTTCGTACATCTATCCAAGCCGAAGCAAATAGATCACATTCCGATTTTGATGCCATAAGGTTACTGAACAGTGTCAAGGAACGTATGAGCGGCGAGTTGGCATGAGCCACGGTGCGAGCATCGGGTATGGCAAAGAGTGGATGTTTACGTGCACGTGGCGGTAGAGCTCTTGTGAATAAGCTCGAGGACAGCAGCACCACCGTCTCACCTTTAACCTGCCGCCAAATAGTAGTGCTTTCATTACTGTGTTCCGATTTGGTGGTGAGATCGGGCCCTGAAATTACTGGCACATGAGGCATAACACTGTAGTCCTCAGCTGCAGCGACGCATCTATAATCTGCTTTTGTGGATTGTTGATGTCCATGGGCTGTACTCTGCCGCGCAAATTATGAGTCGAGAGACTCGACTTATGTCGATTTTGAGTTATATACATATTCGGAATCAGCGAATCGAGATCTACAATTCTCTCTAAGAGACTTTTCATGAAACCTTCAGGAACCTGAAATTTCAGTAAGCAAGAATACAATAATTATTTCTTTTTTACTCATTTACTAATGAAAAGTACAATAATCATACTTGTGGTGACATTTTAATTGTGTGTACATTACTTGTGATAAGTACAATAACTTTTAGTTGTTTCACTTATGATATTATGTGGGACTTGAATTTTCAATATTTGTTGCTCGTCATAAATACAATATCTCAGTTTATTGTTTGTGTTTATCAAAGTGATATTATGTGCCTTTTACACTGATTGTGAACAAAATTGTTAAATATAAGTAAGCATCAATAAGTGATACCCTTAAATGATAACTTTATAAGGCTTTGCAAGTGATCTCTGATTAGATTTTTAATTTAAAATATTCAATATTAAGCTGTGATTACCTAAAAAATAGGTTGTGATTGTCGGAAAGACAAGTTTAATTATAAAAAGTAATATTTAATGATTATTTATCAATTCATACCATTTTTTTTAAGTTAACGATATTTTTTGTAATGCACATTTATGTTTTTTTTAATAAATACTAAATAAACAAAGTTTTAAATTCTTTTTTTCATTGGGTTTCTTGATTAGTTGTATTTACATAATAGTACTCCAGTATGTAGGTTTGGTAAAAAAGGGCAATAAGTAACATTACATAATATTGTATTAATAATTAATACTAATTACTGGTCATAAATACAATAACTACATTAGTTATTGTATGTATTACAAGTAAGGATAGATAGATTCTTTACTTAAAACTACATTAAGTACCTTTGCTAAAGATGAGTACAATAAGTGACGTAGTTATTTATTTATGACTAGTGATAACAGGTTGATTATTTGAACATTCCTAGTTATGAACACTATTTTCATGTTCAATGTCATAAGCTTAATATTTTTACGGTCAATTATATTTGATCTTGTTCTTTATTTGTTTCTCTTTCAATTGGTACCAGTTTCATGATGATACGTTCATTGGTTCATGATATACAAGAAAAACAAAATTCAAAACTTTATACGCGTTTTTCTCGAAACTGCCAAAATCGAGTTATTGTACTCTTAGTTTGCGCGGCAGTACTCCACTTACCATCAGGTGGACTATACGTTCGTTCGCTGAGGCGCAGTATATAAAAAAAATACGAAATTCGTAAGCTGGGAGAGCAGGTACATTAAGCCTAACAAGCTGGCATACTAATTCCGGACAGCCGGAGTCGCCCACATGCAATTTGCACATTTAAAAATTTTAAGTGCTTATTTCAAAAGAGGACGGCACTATCTGGTTAGCAAAGCAGCACGGAGTTGGTTGTGCCCGTTGGATGGGCTCACCAATGGGACCTAAACATATCAGGTGAAGGGTGGGTGTTGTACACCTCTGCCACACCCTTCTGGGTAATTTGATGTAAGTAGACGGTAGTGGACCCGCCAAGACTAGTTAGCGAAGCGAAGAGCACTACCTACCTTTCTTTGGTTGTATTAGACCTCAAAATAACTGACACTTTGCATAAAAACATGCAAAAAAAACTTGCATATTACATTTTTATATTTTTAACCGACTTAAAAAAGAAAGAGGAGGTTATCAATTTTTCCTGGAAGGTACAACTCTTTAACGGTTAGGAGTACAGGGATAATTGTTTAAATATATGCATCTAAAGGCCGTTTTCTGTATTCTTTCAAGTTATACACAGATGAGGCGAGACGATTAATATTACTTAAGTATTTGTTGCATTTTTTTTATAATTTGAAGTCGGTTGTTTTTTCTAAAATTATAAACACTGCCGAAATGTAACGCTTCATAGCTACTGGACTAAACTTAGTCAATATTGGTACTAAGATAGCTGTAAATGTATAATATACATTAAATAATTTAGTTGCTTTTTATTCAACAACCAAAGCACAAAAAACGCGCCCAAAAGCTAATTAAATCTCATTAATAATTTATTCTTGAACGTAACAGCTTTCAATACTTAGTCAACCTTATTCAGTTTTCGAACGGATCATTCGCCGCCTCTTATTGGCCGTCGGGTTCGCGCCAAAACGCCATGATGAATGACACCTGTCAACTTAACCTCAACAATTTGTTAGGTGACATGTTTAAAACAAATTATTGTCTCTTCAATTTCGAATGAAGAATGAGATTTTGTTTATTTAGGATGATTAGAGCCGTGGTGATGTTTGAGGATCTTAAGTGGTACTAGGATTTCTTTTAAAAGGTTAGTACTTAAACGTTTTGTTTTTACGGTCCATTCCAGCCCGCTTCGCTTTAAAAGATACGCAGTCTTAAATAGACATAACACACATTTTAATTAACATAACAACAATTTATACTCTGTATCAAAATCAAAAAGACAAAATTCAAGCTCCAAAATGAAATTCACAAATGAAAAAATAATGAATGAAATGAGTTTGGTACTGAGTATATTAGTGTCAGTGTAAGAAGTCGATCGCCACCAAAACGGCTAGACTGATTATTACAATTTCTTATAAATATTATTTTTTTCATAAAAAATGATAAAAATGTTATTGAAATTATGAAATACGGGTGTTACTCACGTAATGTTGGTCTATTTATACGTCGCGCCTGAGTCGCAGAGTGAAAGACTGGCTGCGACTCAGGCGCGACGTATCGCACTCTCTTGATTATGCCTAGACGTATAGGCGAAACCGCGGTCGATGTGCAAGACTGGCTGCGACTTAGGCGCGACGTATCGCACTCTCTTGATAATGCCTAGACGTATAGGCGAAACCGCGGTCGACTAAATAGACCAACATTACGTGAGTAACACCCGTATTTCATAATTTGAATAATGTTACAAACTCACGTCAATTTAATAAAAATAATAAAAATGTTTATTGTTCTAGCTGACTGACTGATTCTTCAACGCAGATACGCCTTAACCGCGTGGGCTAGAAACTTCATTTTGCGTAAAGGTTCCTGTATGAAGTGATTTTTGAAAATTGCACCCATAGAGAATTAATTTGAGGTTTGGATCGTTGCGCGTGGTATGGAAGACTGTATTTTTTTTAATTTAAGCACGTTATTTCGTATAGTATTATATAGATAAGATTAAATAAAAATAAATCAATTTAAAAATAAACAAATTTACGGGCATAAGTTACTAGAAATTTAAGAAAAAAATATCGATGGCGTTGTGTTTGCGAAAGTAAAAACAGGATCAAATAATATTATCACGCAAACAAACTCGCGGGCAACAGCGAGTATTATAAAATAAATAATAGTTTAAAAAAACTAAAAAACACGCTTTTAAAGTACTTCTAACTAAAAAGTGAAAAATAATTCCTAATATAAGCTGAAAAAAGCGTGGGTTGCTCGATAGACGAAAAATATGGCACAGAGCGCCCCACGCTTTTTTCAGCTTATATTAGGAATTATTTTTCACTTTTTAGTTAGAAGTACTTTAAAAGCGTGTTTTTTAGTTTTTTTAAACTATTATTTATTTTCTACTTTTTAGTTTGGTTTATTTATAAGAGCGTTTTTTTTTTTTTTTTTTTTTTTTTATATATATTTTTAATTTTTTTTATCGAATTATTGCATTGTCATCGATCTTTGACAGGTGTGCAAAATTTGAATGAAATCTGTCCGTTTAAAGTGGGTCAAAATCGAGTCCAAAGGAGTCGGTTACATACAAACAAACAAACAAACAAACAAACATACAGATGAAGCTAATATAAGCGTGTTAAAAATAGACGAAGAAGTATAATTACCGTTTATTTTTACTATGTATTACGCTGGTTCGTGGGTTCTTTGCCCCATTTTTTATTTTGGGTGACACGAAAGTGATTACTTCACGGTTTTGGCTTCTTGTCACGCACTATTCAATTAGAAGCCGCTAAGCGATCGGCGCACGAACCAATCACATGAGCTGAGGAGGGTGACCATACGATCAGATATTGAAGGATACATTTTGATGGAAAAATTGTATTTGCTTTAAATTTCATCTTTCTGCCACGTTGCCCCAAAGTGGATAGCGTTGGTGTCTCTCTCCCAGAGATCTTGGGTTCGATTTCCATGTCGGGTAAAAATGTATTATTCTGCAGTGCAGTAAGCACCACCACCTTGTTCTCAAAGCTCAACCACTAGTATAAGTAAGATTTGTTTTCATTTTAAGTATTGCAATACTCTTTTTATGTCAGTCACAATGATAGTGAAAAAAGAACCAAGTAAATATAATTATATATTGTAGACACGGTTGTTGATAGCGTTAATATTTTTAATAGATATTGATATATTTTACTCCAAATATGAACAATTTCTAAAATCATGTGTCTCTTTTTTAAGTACTTTTAAGTAGTATTAAGTCTTCTATTTGTATTAGTTTATTGCACGTGTTGGGAAACTGTGAGTGCATAAAACAGTTGTGTAAATAGTTGTGTATAAAATAAATAAATAAATAAAGGCAAAAATACCTTTGTGCTCGACAGGAATTTATGCTTTTAAAAATATTCTCGCGATTAAGACCCGTGTCTCCAAATAGAATTATGTGTGCAAATCGCGAAAGTTTAAAATAAGTGAATTTAATTTTTAATTCATTTTTATATAGGATTTAACCTGTTAATACTAAATTAACCAGGTATTGCAAAATATGACCAAGTCAAGGTATTTGTGAGGCTGAAAGCATTAACCACTCCATTATTGAATGTAATCATGCATCACGCGGAGTTAAAAGCTTTCCAATAAAGCTCAACCGTAAATACGAGATGCGTTTTACGTTAAAAATTGCGTTAAAATTGCGTTATTTTATAAAATTAATTTCTTGCCATCAGCTGGACGTATTAACAGCATTTTGATCGAGCTTTTTTTGTGGCATAATATTGTTTTCTGATACAGACTTTTTGCATCTAGCTGATGTTTTTTCATTAAACTGATAAGCGAACATTATATTTCCATACCTCATTTTTTATCTTTTACCTCTTACGAGGGCTCGCGTGTGTTATTTGTATAATAGCAGCATGGAGTTGGAATTGTGCTCGGTGGCTGACGATATGTTTCCCCTATTCCATGGGACCTTAACATAACAGGTAAAATGTGGGTGTTGTACACCTCTGCCACACCCTTCTGGGTAATATAGGCGTCATGTTATGTTACCTCTCCTATTGTAAACCCGTTTTAACTATTTGACTGCTTAATTTTTGACATGTTAGGAGCCCACAAGGAGAGATATAAAATAGCGAGACGAGAATTTGGCCATCTTAGCGCAGGTTAGAATTATAACAACGTTTTGTGCAAGTATCGTATCTACCCATTGAATAACATAAAACCACTTATATATACATGACAATATCATCAAAAATATTGTATAGATCAAAAGTATTAAATGATAGTTGATAGTGATGATGATAACAAAAGAAACATATTACGCAATCACCTATCATCCTATTATAAATAAAGCTAAGTGCAATTTAAAATGTCATCTGAATTTAATTAAAGAAGGAGGGAAGAAGTATTGAAATGCGGAGTGTTTCAAATGAGGTAATTTTGTGTGGACTCTGAATTAATAACGAGAGATATTTCTTCTGCTTATATTATTTTCTTAAATGTTTAATAAGTTTTGCCTTGTCTGCCGCGTTGTGTTGTGAAATGTACGTTTTGTTCTTGTTTTCGGGTGTAATTTGTCATAGGGAAAATGTGTTGCAATTTTCAATTTAAAATCAGCGCACTTTAAGTAAACGTGAAAATTATGTTGAGCTGGGTATTTTACGGCTTAAACTAATATTCAAGGTACAGAAATTCCCATAGAGCTGAAAACTGGTTCAAAACAATGTCATAAATGATATAAATATATAACAATAACAAAAACTCCCCATAGTATCTTCAGTAAAACAAGTATCCTGGTTAAAAGTGAAATAAAGAAAAAATAACTACACTAAGAATTTCATTGTGATATGCAATTTCTTTATGAACTTTTACTAACTTTGTAATTTAATTAAAAGTTACTCTATCTGTTTGTCTAACGCTTTCAAATCAAATCAAATATTTAAATAAATAAAATAATAAAATTAAAATAAAACACATACAGCTAAAATTTAGCTATCTATGTTTTATTTTAATTTTATTATTTTTGCATTTTGATGTTTGTTTTGACGTGTTCAAGCGCCTCTCGGGGCTCATGGAAAAAAAATATTTGATTTGATTTGAAAGCGTTAGACAAACAGATAGAGTAACTTTTAATTAAATTACAAAGTTAGTAAAAGTTCATAAAGAAATTGCATATCACAATGAAATTAATTATAATTCTTATTGTAATAAAATGATTTGACACCGGAGCGGAGCTTAGATTGACTTTAATTCAACTTAGAGATATGAATTAAAATCAAACCAAGTACCAGCTCCGATGGGTATTGCATCATAAGAAGAGCTAGTGAGAAACTCATGTGCACCATCTTTTCAAATAATTCATACAACATTTGTTTGTTTTTTTGATAATAATTCTATGTTTAAGTTATAGCAACCAAAACATTATGGCTAAAGATGATTATGGAAAGAAAATAAACTTAAATATAGCATAATAATATATCAAAACTAAACTACCAAACAAAACTTGAAAAAAAAAAATAAGGAGATAGACTAATTTTTAACGACTTCGGTATCTACCAAGTGGGCGGAGCCACGGGTAGAAGCTACTAGTTAAAGAAAAAGTACATTGTAAAAATGTCATCTGAATTTAATTAAAGAAGGAGGAGGGAGTGTTGAAATGCGGAGTATTTCAAATGAGGTAATTTCGTGCGGACTCTGAATTAATAACGAGAGATATTTCTTCTGCTTGTATTATTTTCTTAAATGTTTAATAAGTTTTGCCTTGTCTGCCGCGTTGTAGAAAAGTAAGCTCGACTGTTGTTTTTGGGTATAATTTTTACGTATGAAAAGTCTTGTATTTTTCGGTTAGACGATAAGTTAAGTAAAAAAAAAAATAATGATAATAATTAATAATACTCAGAAAAGTCAATTATAATAGTGAATGGCAGTCGTAAATAACATTTTAATAATTAATTGTGTTTAAGATACATTTTATTAAGCAAGTAACTTCAAGGTATTCATTACATACATGTTGCCTACGAATAATAAAACTAAGGAAGCGTAATTGTGAACAAAATCAACAAGAAATTCTGCTCCACACACTACCTACTACATAGACATAGTATTCAAACGAACGAACACACATGCAAAGAAGCCAATGAGCTGCGGTCGCGTAACGCATTGTAGGTATTCCGGCAAGCGCGATTATTGGTTCTCGGCATGACAGATAATAGTCATTGGTTCGCGTGCCTGCTGCAGTCCGAGATGCGTGGACGATGTTATGCAATAAGTATGAACGGATAAGTAATAAAAAAAATATTGTATTTTTGCACTACTAATATTATTTGAATTAATTAGTTGTAATTTAACTAAACCATTCTTGAATAAGATTGAGATTTTAGTGGTTTTTTAATTAAAATGTTTCTTTATATGTGTAGTATTGTATCGTAAGCATCTAAAATTCAGAAGTATTTTAACCCATTTAAGGCTTTTTACCCACGAATAATAGTGATTGGTAGCGCCAATGTCAGACCAGCTACAGCAACAACATTCATTGCGCTTTTTACATTGTAGAGCAACTATTTTTTTCGAACATGTGAAGCAATGGATCACAGTCTTATTGGTGTAGAAGTATATTACTTCAATATTGATAGTGTGTTACGCAATAAAGGGCGGCAGGAATTGCGTGGATGGGGATTTGAAAAATAATTAAGCTTGTTTATATGTTTACTTTTTATTCAATAAAATAGCCTAGAAAATAATTATGTCCCTTTGAATATAATTAGTATTCAACTTATGACGGGTAGAAATGAGTAAAGATTCTTTTTTGGCCATATTATGTAATCGAACTCTGAGAAATTTCCTTTTAGAACTTTTACCGCTGCACTTCATTTTTCGGGAATCTGTAAAATTATATTTATAATATAATAAATTAAACTAATGCATACTATCATTTTTCCTTTAGTAAGCTAGTAAAAAAAAATGTATACAATAAGCTTTACATTGCATTCGTGTTGCATAACACTTTTCACGCGTCGCAAGTATAGGATTTTAAAATGGTTATTACTCACATATGAAAAGTGATTCCAGAATGTATCATATCCGTATGGCTTCTACAACACCTAACAACACATGACGGCATATTTGCAGTATGTAAACACTGTGAAAAACATTTTTTTTCGCAATTATAATAATCCGCGGCACGAGCGCATCGAATCAATGACACCGGCGAACTGGCAGCGCTGCGCGGTCCAGTTTTTAGCCCCGCCTACTTAGGTACGGTTTTCGTGGTGACGTTTTTGAGCTTGAGTTACATTTCTTGACTTTTATTATTCGTAGCATGTTGCAAAGGATCGGTGAACCTGCCTGCTAGGGGATTTGCTCACATCATCAACATCTCGTGGTCATACTAACATTGGTTATTAGTTTTATTGTTACTAACACTCTATGGATCTGCTGGTCTGATAATAAATGATTTTTATTTTAATTTTTTTTTTTAAAATGATAAGATTCATTTTTAATTTAATTTTATATTATTTTTTAATTCGTTGAAATGTATAGGTATTTCATTTCCATTAGTATGTAAGCAAGAACCAATAACAAAAAAACCGGCCAAGTGCGTGTCGGGCCACGCGCAGTAGGCTTCCGTAGCTAGTCGTAACAACATATTTCGACTTAAAAGGGATTTACTATCTGTATTAAACAAGTAACATCTTCATACAAGTCATTACTTTCAAAGGTTTTTCTAATTTGCGCGAATTATTCTAAGTAACTGCATTTTACACTTTGGACCCCAATTACTCTAGAACTAATTAACTTAAAGTAACCAGATAAATAGCGTCCTTCAGATAGGAAATGTTTGTAGTACACGAAACCAGCTAGCACGTATGACGAGATGTATGAATGTTAAGGAAGCGAAAGAAGTATGTAAGGAGCGAAGCACATGGCGTTCCATCGTCTCTGCCTACCCCCGTGGGATAAAGGCGTGATTTTATATATGTATTATGTATGTTTATTTATGTTTCAAGAATTTTGAACGAAATATTCTGAGTAACTGCATCTGACATTTCGGACCCCTATTCCTCTTGAACTAATGAAGTGAACTTATCCGCTATAGTTTTCCTTTAAAGTTCATTACATGTACTACCGACACAATTTTTTTCAGATTTTAGGATCCAGTAGTTTAGCTTTTAGAGGGGGGGGACGCCCTACTCGAACAAAAATTTGCTCTTTAAAGTTAATTATCTCGCAACCGGATCTCTAAATCAAAAAACTGTCTTAGCAACCCCTAGACGTTTTTAAAAGTCCTATCTAACCATACCCCACACTATGGGGTAGGCGACAAAAAAAAAAAAAAAACCCTACTTTACATGTAGGGGAGCTACCTGAAAAAAAAATATTTTTCCAAATTTTACTCTACGACTTTCTTTGTTTAGTTAACATACATGTTTATGCAAAATTTCAGTTTTCTAGCACCAACGGTTTCGTCGCTATGCCGTGGACAGACAGACGGACATGGCGAAACTATAAGGGTTCCTTGTAGGTACTACGGAACCCTAAAAAGACGTGTTGCACTCGGGGACTGCCACGGTAAAGCTATTATAATAATATTATTTATTTATTTTATTTATGCATTTTTTTTTCCTTTTGTTTTCTCTTTGATATTAATTTAAGTTACACTTTTTGAGCGTGGTGATCGATAAGAAAACAATTTTATTAGGTTTTTCGTTACGGCATTTCTGGATTCGGTCTCCACGCTCAATGCCCGCGATAAAAGCTATGCAATAGCTTAAAAATAAAAGATTCAACATGTATATTTTTCTGTAAATCTACCCTAAAAAGATAATACAAAAAAATATCTAAGAGACTATCCCAAGAATGACACAAAGTGTGCCCGTCCTATTGTGTTTTACACTAATCAAGAAGCCGGACAATTTTGACGAATATTAATTCGTCAAAGTTGTTTTCGAGTTGTGATTGCATGCTTGATGAATAGACAAACGGCCAGACTGGTCGAAACCATTGTCTCCCAATCGACTTCAGATTAAATATCATATCAGACGATTTCCAACCTTATTTTATTGTGATAGAGTCTATTATGCTTCTTAGGGGAGATTTGATAGAATAATTAATTTCGTTGGTTACAATCAATCAGCTTTTGTCTGTTGTTTTATTTCTGTAATTTAATTATGAATCTGCTACTGTCGCGTTTGATTTGGAAGAGCCTGTATAACATTTTATGGGAGTGTTTTTTTTGGCTTTGTTTATTATTTTTTAAGTGTATTTGGTCACGCTAAGTTTTCAAATTCTTACCAAGACATATTGAGAGATTGAACTGCCCCGTTGGTAATTTGTAGCATATTATTATAAAGAACTTTCAAGACGAGGCTTTGATGCCCAGGTCCGATAGAGTGTTATCCATCAGGAAATTATCATTAGCATCACCGAGTTGGACTTGTGTCTGATGGATGGCGATAGGCTCACCGCCTATCACATGGTACCTAAAAATAACAGGTGAAATAAGGGTGCAAACTTACACCTATAAACAATATGACGGCCAGTATCCACAGATTGAATACTTATTTAAATTGTATATTATACGTTACGTCGGCCAATGAGTTGGGTATGTAGGGCAAAAACATCTACGCCATAGTAAAAACTGACTGCAATAGATATGCAAGTTTGTATTTCATCTTTAACTAGCTGACCCGGCGAACTTCGTACCGCCTTAGCGTAAATTTGATGCACTACTTTATTTTGCATAGCTGACCTATCTTATGTATGCGTACTTATTCAATTTGAACTGGAATCTATAAATATCCTCCATATAAAAATGAATACTTTTTTTTTTTTTTTTTTTCTGTAAGATCCTTGTACAGAGTATTAGAAAACTACAAAAAAAAAAATCAGCTAAATCGGTCAAGCCGTTTTCATGCTATGTCGTGACAACGAAAAACGGGTTTCATTTTTATATTATATAGATAAGTGTAACATACCCACTATTCAGATATGTAACTCACTTATCTATAACTGGTGTCGTAAGTCTTTACCATGACTTAAAAGTTTTTGCCCTGCATACCCAACTCATTGGCTGACCACCAGACCTCTGCAACACGCTTTGAGACAATATAAGCGTGATTTTATACTAACCATATCCAAGACTTTTCCACCATATTCCAAAATAATATGGACAACAAACACTAAATATGCGAAGCAACCGAATAAATTAATAAAATCGCTATAAAATTGTTTCCGCCATTTTCATTGGTTTATCTCTGGACCAATTTTACGAAGTGATTAATATAAATTAATGAAACGTTAGTTAGGAAGAATAAGTTTTACTAAAGGAGAAAATAAACAGATGCTTTATGTTCAGTAATTTTATGTAGACTGAAAATTTTACTTGTTGGTGTATTGGTAAGCGTATGAGAGCTCTCACTACGAGGTCTTCCAGGGTTCAATTTTCAATAATTGTGTCCAATGGATGGCGTAAAGCTCTCCCCTATCACATATGACTTAAAAATCACAGGTGAAATGTGGATATTATACACCTCTTTCATACCTTTGTTGGTAACATTTAAGCATCAGGGTAAATAAATAAATTCGCTATCAAATTGTTGCCGACATTTTCATTGGTTTATCTCCGGACCAATTTTACGAAGTGATTAATATAAATTAATGAAACGTTCATTAGGAGGAATAAGTTAACAAAAGGAGAAAATAAACAGATGTTTTTTGACTTGTAATTTTATGTAGACTGAAAAATGCCGCGTTGGTCTAGTGGTTAGCGTATGAGCTTTCTCACTGCGAGGTCACGGGTTCGATCTTTGGCTTTTTCCGTAAGAAGATTTTCAATATCAGCTCGGAGTTGGAATTATGAGCGATGGATGGCGATAGGCTTAGCCCCTATCACATAGGACCTCATCATAACAGGTGAAATATAAACCTTACACCCTTATAAGTAATAATTATAGGTATGATGTTATTTATTCAATTTATCATTTCATTTAATTATTTCAATAACAATTAACATTTCGTCTGAAAAACATTACCTATCGGCTTCTTCTTCGTCGTGTCGTGTCGATGGCTGAGTCAAATTTAATTTTGACTTGCCATTGTGGTGAAAGGATTAGCCAATTCGCTTTTAAGAACTCGCGAATTGCCCAGGGTGCGCCGGACGTAGGGAATCGTTGTGTACGTCACTCGAGGAGGCTCCTTTCATGCACCCCAAGCTATATCATACTTATTAATACAATTATCATAAAACAAAAAATATGATGTTAGGTGTGTCATGTTATGTCATGTTATTTAATTAAAAAACAAATTCTTGTCGATTATTTTCGTCAAACTCGAACCCAATAAGACTTCTTAAGTAAAAGCAAATTTTGTCTATATTTTCCACCCTGTATTCATCACACGTTAGATCCCCAAGGTTTTCACGCAAGACAGAACATAGGGTTGTTGTGTGGTCAATTAATACAATCAATGAGTGACTTTCCACTGTTGTGCACATTCATTCACAAAGGAATATACAAAGGGTCGTAGGTTTACTAAGAAATATATCTAAATCTTAGTCTTAATAATAAGCAGCGATAGCCGAGTGAAAGACCGTAGGACTGCGAAGTCAAAGGTATCGGGTTCGAACCCACAGCACACAGCTTTGTCTTTTCGAAGATTTGTGTGTATTTATCATATAAATTATGGCTCGCTAACGGTGAAGGAATACAGCTAAAGGAAACCTGCATGCCTAGACTGCCTAAAAAGCGCTTGGGTGTGTGAAGTCTACCAATCCACACTTGGCCAGCGTGGTAGACTATGGACTATGGGTTGCTATTATTATTATCCTAGCAAACCTATAGGACTGTGACTATTGTATATGCCAGACTAAGGGATGAATGCCCGATGCGCATAAAATGTTGTGTTTGTAGTATTTTTTAAACTCTTCTTTTAATAATTCATTAAGCGGCCGTGGCGCAATGGATAAGGCATCGGTCTTACGATCGAGAGGTCGTGGGTTCGAATCCTGGCCATTACACCACGGACGTGAACTTCCTCCTAACACAAGCGAATTAAAGCTTAGCTGGAGGGGGTTAACAAGAATACTAGTAATTTGTATTTGCAAATTACTAGTAAGCTTTTTTTAAAAAAAAAAATATATATATATATATTTCTTTAGATACTAGATATTTTTATTAAAAATGACGTGAGTATGTAGCATTATTCAATAATGAAATACGGTTGTTACTAACGCAATGTGTTCTATTTAGTCGACCGCGGTTTCGCCTATACATTTAGGCATTTTCAACAGAGTGCGACACGATGCGCCTGAGTCGCCTAGTCGTGCACAAATTTGCACCGGTAAAACCGCGGTTGACTAAATGGACCATAACGTGAGTTACACTCGTATTTCATAATTTGAATAAGGCTAGATATTCCTATTTATTTAAAAAAAAATCAATAATTATGATTCCTTAGAATAAAATTCTCAAAAAATATTATTTCACAATTTTCCTTGTTGTATGCAAACATGATATAAAATTCATTTCTCGCCCGAACCACAAAATAACGCAGAGTTTATTTCTCAACAGGGAAAACTAAAACAAATTACAAAATTAAAATGTAATTAGGTAATTGTTTCTCCCGTAGCGAGTAATTAGCGCTCATTTTTAATTGCGTATGCACTGAAATTCACTTAGTTGTTGGGCGTTTTGTTTATCATGTATTTTACTCTTTGACGAGCTTCTGTGTTTTTAGTCAGGGTTGCTACACACATATTCGGTCAGTTTCAGTTCGAACTATTTTATGGTCCAATAGCTCTTACCCGCGACAGCAGCATTTCATCAAAGTCGTTTAGAAGATTAGCCGATACAAACAGACAGACAAACAAACAAAATTTTAAAAACAGTATTTTAGGCATAGGTATCTTGCAAATAACTATATCTACTGAAAAAACATTGTTATATTGACAATAAAAACAGACACTTCAATTTTGTTTATTTGTATTGATTATCAGATTAGTTGTAGGTATTTATTGGCTGATGGGGTTAATTCTTCCAGCAAAGAATCTGCCTCCTATAGTTTGATGTTTTATTTTGCTGTTGCGAAGTCCCATATATGAGACTAATTTTCAAATTACTGTTTATGTTCTATTAGTACTGGAAGTTTGTTACCTTTGTTTCTCTGCACCACCCTAGGTTGACTGTTAGATAATGCCACTAGGCATTAAGTCCGCCGGTGTACCATGTTGCGTGCAAAAAGTTAAATAAATAAAATAAATAAATATGGTGGCATAATATATAAGTCATAAATAAGTAGTTTTTTTTAAGCGGTTTACTCAAAATGCTGACAAGTGACTCAAAAACCCATTCCATCCAAAAATTCGTCTCCTTAAACCCAATATCAAAAATGTTTCTTTGAAGCCATTCTTTTTCAACATACAAACACTTCAAGTTGGGTCAAGAGCATCTACCCCTTGTGTTTCGTATGATGACCCCAGAGCCTCAGTAACGATCGCTGCGTCTCCTTCTTTCTCGTTTTAACTGCATAATATGTCGTTCTCTCTCTTTAGCCAGCTTGTCAGTACACACTTGGACGTGAATGGGTGCAATTGCAGCCTGTTTTTTCGTTTTTTTTTATTGCACGATGTACAGTCAAATTCAGAAAGTGTTTACGACCTAGACAGCTTAAATTTAATGCACATAGCTATACTAAGAAACAGTTGCAAAAGATATGGGACCGGCAGGATTTGAACCTGCGACCTTACTGCACACCGGGCAGCCGCTTTTGTGCCATCCAGCTACGGTCGCCTCTTACCAGAACGCTAAATTTTTCAACTGTATGATACGTCATTTCGTGACGTCACGTTCATTCATTTGTTCCTATCTTAAGTAGGATACAAAAGATTACTAACTACATATATTTTTCAACTGTTTCTTAGTATAATTTGCTAAGCATAGCTAAATGCTATAAAAATAATCAATTAGAAGCACATATATAGCTATGTTCAAAGTTGATGAACAATAATAATAATAATAATATATTATCCACCAACAACTTGCCCTGAAATACAGACTTGTAGATACTGAGGTGCCGTACTACAGGTATGTACCTGAGCCAGTTCTTGAAAATGGCCATGTCATTTTATACTGGGATCGATCCATCATCACAGACAGAACTATTATAGCTAATAGACCTGATATTGTGGTGGTGGACCGATCTGAACGCCTTGCAATAATTGTCGATATCACCATCCCGCATGACGAGAATCTCGTGAAGGCCGAAAAGGACAAACAAATAAAATATTTGGACTTGGCTCATGAGATTGTCGACATGTGGGAGGTGGACTCGGCTATTATTGTACCGATAGTCGTATCCGTAAACGGACTGATAGCAAAGAGTCTCGACAAACATCTAAAGAGACTCGCGTTGGGTGGCTGGATCAAGGGTCTGATGCAGAAGGCGGTACTACTGGACACGGCACGCATTGTGAGGAGGTTCCTCTCTCTGGAGCCCTAACCATCGGTATGGCTATTCCGTAAAGGTGACTAATTTCTAGTCGATTTCGAAAGCAATTAATAATTTCGTTTGAAACCGGTTCATCTCGGATTTAGTGCATCCTTATATCCATACATATACGGTTGATAACTGCTTGGCAAAAAATTTGACAGCTTGCCAGTTACTATCCTCTTGCAGATTTGACAGCTTTACAGGCAAGTAACGCAATTTCTTATGTCAAAATCGGAAACTGGTCATGGAGCAGTTTCTCAGTGATTTCTTGTACTTTGGTGAGATAAAATAATGATATTTAAAAGGTTTTTTTACTTCAGATTAACGTTATACAACAAATCAATAACTGTTTAATACTAATGTATGTCATAAAATACTAATTAAATACGTAATGCAATAGAATTTAGGTCATATTATTTTCAGTCATAGATCTCGAGATTTTTCATACGAAAACTTATAAATATGACAAGTAGCACGAATTATGCCAGTCTGGGATATAAAAAGCACTAAATGAAAATAATGTATCTTCAAAATATTGAAACATTAATATTATGTAGCTAGGTTGTAGGCTTCCTCTTTCTCGCCAAACTAAACAAATTTTAATGAATTCTGGCACACGGGTAAGTGCTTTTTATCGACGTAGTCAAATCTAGTTACATACTTTAATAAAAAATGAAAAACCTGATTCATTCCATTTCATGGATGGTGGAGACCTTTGCCCAACAATGGGACAATACAGGTTATGCACCAGATAATGTAACTACTTACATTCTGTATTCACGATTATTAATTTATTTGGAGTTTACATTTATAATTTCTTATGTACGTAACGTAGTGTCTATGTCTATGATAATTATGTAAGAGAAATAAGAATATATTAAAGAAAAATCAGAAGTTTTGAAAATTTTTATTATTTCACAGAATTTCAGGAACATTTCTTCTAATGTTCGCTGTTCTTGCACTAATGAAACTTAAGTCTTAAAAAATGTTTAGCTCTGAAATCACCCGCCGCTATCATCTTTATCATAATACTATTATAATATAGGTGTGCTATATTCGTGTATTGTACCTGAAAGACAAAAAACATTACAACACATGTGAGAGATATTTTATGTAATTTCATCGTGTCACGGAGGACTAAGTAGAAATTATAACGCATACTCACTGTTTCTAGTACATAGCAGTAGCAAAGAGTTAAAATCACATTTATATAATTATGGTTTTTATAGTTGTCTTAAAAGATTATCTTGATCTTTGATATATTTTATTTTGTATTATGGATAACTTTTTTCCATCACATCGCGTTCCATTCTTATTTTATTTAATTTTATGCACTCGTTTTACACTAAAGAGAAAATCTCTCCGAAAATACCTCTTACCATAATGACTTATATTGTGTTTGTTGTTATAGTATGTACAATTTTCTTTTGATATAATCAGTTAAATAATTTGAGTTTTATTGTTTGAATTTGTTACTTTCTTATTTCAGTTTAAAGCTATTTATATGCTTTTTGTTGTAATGAAACGTTCCAATTTTCTTCAGTCAAAGACATTAGTTGCCACAGAGTAAAAATGCATTTTAGTAGGTGTCAACAAGAAGGTTTTATCAATACAAATAAATAAAATTGAATTGTCTGTTTTTATTTTAATGCCAAAATATTTATAGTTATATGAACGATACTTATTTATAAAATCCAGTTTTAATTTATTTAGCTACCACGCAGACAAATCCGCGAGGGAAAGTCAGTTCGTTAATTTTATTATTTTATTCTCGCGATCTACTGAATATTGAACTGATATTTGAGATTACGCTAAACGTCACGGGAGTGGAGCTGTAAGGTTTAATGCGGGTCAAAACGTGGGCGTAGCTATTACTAATATAATGAATTCCACGCAAACGAGGTGGCGGGAAAAGTAGTTCAAGTTAAATATTGAAAGCCCAAAAACTTAATTTTTATGATTTTGTGTTTATACTCTTTATAGCTACATGGCGAAACCTCACGGTAAGCGGCCGCAAATTTCACCTCTGTTTTAATACTAAAAATATTTTTCTTTTTTTTTTAAGTGGCAGTCAGCAATTTTATGGCGTCTTTTCACTGCAAAAATATATTTTTAAAAATGTAGAAGTTATATTTCACTCTTTACATCAATTTCAAATGTAGTTTAAAAAGTATTATTTTATTGTTAAATAGCTTCTGCCCGTGGCTTCGTCCCCGTTAAGTTCGATATTTCTGAGTTATTATATCTTTCAAAATTGAGAAACCTGCCTAATTTACCCCCTTTGGGATTTACATTTCGAAAAAATCTATCCCAAATTCATCTACAAAATTTATTTAATTTACTTGTAAGGAGCATAATTATTAACATAATTATACAGGCAGACAAAAATCCAAAAAATATGTTTCGGCTTCTACTGCTGTTCTAGTCTCCTCTTATTGATTTTTCTTAAATGTGTTCAACAGGCATTTATAATTTTAAATTTTATTATATGTATGGATTAGCTATTATTAATAAAACCATTAAACCTTTCATTACGACTCAAGTTATTTCAACCACAGATAAAACATCATTAACTAATAGAGTGCGCGCCACAACTCAGTAAAAAACTGTAAAACAAAATAATTTTTACTTCTATTAAAACTATAACACAACAATAAAAGTGGATAAATTTGTATATTCCTCGTCCTATTAAATAAGAAATAATTTAATATCAGTTAATAATTTACAAATTGGTCATTTCCATTCAGTTTTGCCTATTGTCGTAAGCCATTATTAATAACACGCACTCTGATTTTTTGCTATTTCGAAATGAGTTTTTAAGCGTAAGTATTAATATCAGGCAAGTAACCGGCTGGCTTAGCATACGAGCGTGAGATGGGTTTTGTCGCGGTTTTATCATGTATCTCTCATAACATGAAAGAGATAGCATGATACCCGCGTTTATCTCTACATTGTGCTTAATGTGGTCTAGCTATGATGTATAAATGTATATTTGAATCTCTATACATTTCATTACATCTTTACGTAGAAGTTTACAGCTAAAATGTATATGTTTAATCTTCGTATTTTGACATACATTAATATGCATTATAGCTGCCGTGTGAGAAGCACTAATTGCGATATTGTTAGCGATTCGGACCTTAGCAGAATATTGTTTTGCCAACCGGTAGATACGGTTATCGGTATCGTTCAAAAGTATAATTTTCACAGGTTGTTACGAATAACATAAAATGTAAACCTTTTTGACTTAAAGTGATAAAATAATTCAAAAGTACTGTAGCATGTTTTTACTCCTGTTCCAAAAATGAAACTGTATTTGCGCACGATATATTTTTATCCGTCATAATTCAAATTATGGTTTACGCCAATTTATTAGAAAAAGTAACACTTACCATTAAAGAATTTAAAACATAAAGAAAATAATATTCAAATTTTATAGGCATGTGACAACAAATTACATTGCTTAGAACAAACTTATATGTAACGGTAAATTCACTCATTTTATCTCATTAAATGTTGACGTTTTGAAAACAAAATTATAAATGCAGGCGGTCGTTGTAAGATTTACTGATTTGAGATACATCATTTAAATGAAATTTTCTTGTATTTTTTCATACATATACGTGATACGTGTTCAACTTTCGGCTCATTTTACGTACCTATTAGTTATTGTTTTGTAGAGGTGTATGGGCCAGTAACAATGAAACGAAGTACTTAAACAACTGTCTATTGCGATTTAAATAAAATACAATAGTAATATTACGATAATTGTAACAGCTGATTAGAGCAAAACAAGTAAAGCACCGTGCCGGCCGAGGGTGCTCGGCACGGTGGCGAACAATAGACTGCCGTCGTGTGCGCAGGAAAATCGAACGTTGCCGAAGCTAGCCGATCATTTACGAACGTGGTGCTCGCGCGGGCGCGACAGGCTCACCGCGCCCGCGTCCGCGCGCCGCGCCGCGCCGCCACAGTTTATTTTATGAAAAGTACTTTACAAGCTAAAATCAATTATATAGAAATCATTTTAAAGCATTCATTCTAAAAAAAATACCGTGCAAGTAATATTTAAATCTAATATAAATTCTCTATTGAGATAACGGGCTCGGCCCGGATGTGTGTAAACACATTTATGCATGCATAGGCAAGACTAGTATTTATTTATTTACTATCAACGCCTCGCAGAAAGGTTTGCACTACGAACGCCAACAACATACGGGTTCGCTCCGTCCGCTGTGGCAATAACACACTTAAGATGACGAAAATACTTATTTTATTTTATATTTAATGATCATGATTTATTTTCATAATTCACAATAATAAAATAAAACTTTTACTTTCAAATTTTTTTAATTTACATTGTTAGCAAGTAGCAAGTTAGATTGAGCGTGTAGCAGGCAAAATTGTGAATATACCGCCCAAACATGCTTGAAGTCAACATAATAATATTTTAGGACAAAGTGATTGAATAAATAAATAAATATAATAAATATTTCACAACTCACAAACAACGCCATCTTGTCCCAAACTAAGCAGAGCTTGTACTATGGGTACTAGAATAACTGATACTAATACATGTATACTTTTCTTTTGTAAATACATACATATTATACATAACACCCAGACTAAGATGTTCATGCACACAAAGATTTGTCTTAAGCGGGAATCGAACCTGCGACCTCGGCGTCGCAGGCTGGTACACTACCCACTCCGCCATCCGGTCGTCAATAATTAAGATTGAGCGTGCTGTCGGCGTGTTATTCATGTCGATTAGAATAAGTTCAATAACCTATTATCCTTTAACGCTGAACGAACGTTTTTTGATCGCACAATTTACAAAATAAATGTTTTACATCGCTTTAAATTAAATATTAACTTCGATAATTATCTCGTATCATCTCGTCGCACAATAGTGACGACGAGTAATATCTCATATTAACTCGATATTATTTGTCAAAATTCGGTAAATGGGTTCGTTGAAGGTCGGAGTGCACTTGTTGTCTCTACTTTTGACGTTATAACAAGTGAGATAGAAAACGTGGCGGTCGTTGTGCGCATGAGTTAAACGTGAGATAAAAACTCTCAGCCATCTCTCATCCATGACTTATGTCATGTTCGTATGCTAAGCCAGCAGGAGAGTAATCCGTGGTTTCGTTATGTCAAAAATGCATGTTTTGAGTGAAAGAATTACTAATTGACAGAAACTATTTGTTAAGAAACCAAAATCTCAAATAGCGAATAAGCCCACAGTTTGGTCCCTGTATCCGATGCCGGTGGGGTACTATTTTTTATATTTTTAAATATTTTTTAGTACTTATATTTAAAAATGTAGAATTTTATACTTTTATATTTTTAAATGTACTTTACTTCTATAATTTATATTTAAACATATAAAAAATGAGAAAAAGGATTAAATGAGTGAAATAATAATATAGTGTCAAGTATAATTGTTTACTGCTTCGTTAGTCTAGTGGTTAGTGGTTTCCAATATCAGCACGGAGTTGGAATTGTGCCCGGTGGATGGCATACGAATATAATATTTATAGAAATACGAAAGAAAGAAAGTTAGTTTGTTTGTTTGTTAGCGCTAATCTCGGAAACTATAGATCGGATTTGAATAATTATTTTTGAGTTTGATAGTATAATTATCAATAAATGTTTTTAAATATTAAACATTACGCTAAAGTCCATGGGAGCAGAGCAGTAAGTTTTGACGCGGGTCAAAGCGCGAGACTATTCCAAGTTCCTACAAGAAATTAAGTTTATAATGAATTTAGAAGTAAGTTGATGAAAGATATGTGCAATAAAAGCTACTATAGTGTTGAAGAATTTTTAAATGATACAATATAATAGTAGTTCTTCCATGGTTATTTATTTGACTGTATTTTGTAAGTTTGATAATTTTATATTTTATTTTTTCTTATTTTAAATTGTTCTGTGTTGTATCTATAATTATTAATATATATGTAGATATTATGTTTAATTTGAACGTCAGAATTGACAGAAAATGCTGTACCTATCTAATGTTAATACATCTGTTTTTACCATGTTCAACAAATAAAGAAACTTTGACTTTTGACTTTTGACTTTTGACTTTTGACTTTGACTTTGACTTTGACTAGTTACGGATAATGTCGCGGGTAAAAGCTAGTAAAGAATAAAGATTGAAATGTGGTAACCATTTATTGTACCTGACTGTACAATAAAGGATTTGCGGTTGAGGTGAGAAATATGCGTTTAATGTAACCAATATGAAAGACATGCGGGCAAAAAAGTTGTTATTGTGGAAAGAAGTGAAGAATTTTAATTTATGATGTGCTGGAATAATTGCGATAGTGCAGAATGTAGTTATTTTAAAGCTCCGTGTGAATTTGATCTAACATTAGACAATTACATATAACGAATAAGCTATATAAAAGAAGTTTAATTATTGTGCTCCTGAGTGGTGGTATGTTCGTAATACGGATTCTATTAGTGAGCTTGGGATCGTCGACTATCCTGACAATTCGTCTTTGGACCGAGTAACAAGGCCCAAATTGGTACTGGTGGTATAGTGACACTAGTACTCCATGTGGGACCTGGCTTGCGCTTTGGAAAGCATGAGTCTTGGCACAAGAATAGGTCGTAGTGATGTTTGCTGATGACATCTCGCTACTTACCTCGAGCTGGTACATAATAGCTTTGCACATTATATCTCCAATGGTAATAACCTCCACTTCAAGAAAACCTAAATAGCTACGTAGCAACTCATAACACAAAATCAATGCAATAGAAATCCGAACTAATACAAATACCAACTTCCCCCTACCAAATGACGTCATTTCCACTTGACGTCACGATGAATTAACGGCTACACTCTATAGCCTGAGTCTATAACTACGGGCTATATAGCCGGTAAAACTTTTAGCTAACATGCGACCAAACTTGCGTCATTGGCAAACACCTTAAGGACGGGTTTCACAGTTTAACGGACCGTAAAATTTTAGGTTTATTTATTTGTTGATGGGTGACTTGGGTAGTCCACTTGATGGTAAGTGGCAACTACAGGCCAAGAAAATCTACTATCTACAAAAGAATGCAAATGCGTCACCTAAGGGCTACGATATTATGGCTCTGGTAATAAGGTGCAAGTTTTTTGATAGGAATTTTGCGTAGGCAAAATAAAAGAACGTAGAAAACTTTATTTATTGACTGGGCAGCGAAGGATGTCAAGCAGCGGCTTAGGTTCTAGCTTTTGATGTACCGAGATTTAAACAACTCAAAAACTTTTCACAGTAAGTTTGTGCTCTCCAACTCGTTCATTTAAAGAAAGACTGACGCTACGGAAGTCTTACCAGCTCTTTCGCACTATTACCGATTTTTATCCATCAAAACAAAATTGACATGACAAATCGGATGACGGAAATTGGATGTAGTGCGTAAGATACAAATTGACTACTGTTGCCGAACCAAGCTCAGATCGAACTCTGATCGGATTCTGTCCGAGTTTGGTAGCTATGTTTTGGAAACATTACCGTGATACATTTTTATCACTACAAAGTATATAATGCACTAGAAAATAAGAAATACTAGGTAATATTCAATGCCTCGCCTCACCTGTGTATAACTTGAAGGAAAACAGTAAACGGGCTTAAGGTGAGACCAGCATCAGCTCAGCAAAATGAAATGCTAACTGCTAGATGCAAATATCCAAGTAGCTTTAGGTAATAGATAGATAGATAGATAAAACTTTATTTGCATACCATTCCATTACAAACTAAAGATAACTATTGAAAGATAATAACAATATGCAAAGGACGGCCCTATCGCTTGACGCAATTTCTGCCAGGCAACCTTTGGATGGACAGATTTAAAAGAAAAAGCGTTGTAGTTTCAGGGTGTGAGGAGCTTAGAAACATTTTTAATTTTTTCCATTTGATTAGAGTAAAGATAGGTATAGAAAATACCTAATACCTAAATAAATATAATTTGTAACTTATCTAATAATATATAATTCAATAATGAATAACTACACACATAACTATATAATAATACAATACAAAATAATATCATACATATTAAATAATAATACCTATATATTTTTACTAAAGTGATAGATAATGCTCGTTTAACATTTTTTTAAAAGTGGCTAAGGATTTGGCTTGTCTTATTTCTACAGGCAATGCATTCCATAACCGTACGGCTTCCACAGTAAAAGAATGGTCATAGAAGTTTGTAATGTACTTATGTACGCAAAACAATAAAGAAACCTTTAGAATTTGAGGGAAGCCCTCGATTTCTCTAGGATCTCATCATCAGTCGTGACCTGATAAAAATGGGACTACATGACATTAAGTCGGTTAAAAACAAACACGCTTTCCACTGTATGTCTATCCCTATATATGCTTAGATCTTTGAAACTACGCATAAGATTTTGATGAGGTCTTTTTTAAAATATAGAATGGTTTATAACAAAGGTACTACATGGGACCCGGAGCGAGCGAGCCAGGGCGGGTCGCTAGCACGAAATATATACCATGTCATTCAAATATTTGTGTTTAACAACGAACCGCCTTCAAATGTCCTAATCTCCGTTTACCGCCTCGGTGCCACTCCCCTCATTTTAGTTGTGGCCATCCATCAAACGTGGAGGGGAAATGTTCAGCTGAATGTTTTCCTTCCTCCGCCATCAAAACGTGGTTATTAACTGCCGCTAATACCCGCCGATTGTGTACAACAACTTGCAAAAATTGTTAGCGTACAGTTAAGTGGGCAAATGGTGCGACTGGGCGCGGTTTGTTTATTGTTCTCTGAGTTTAATATAGCTGGGTATTAGAGAATTAAATTAGATTATTTTAAGGGTTTGTTTTAGCAATATATAAATGGAGAGATTTCTGCTCGATAATAAAGGCGTCACCGAAACAATAATTTGGTTAAGCAATGTTTCCTTTATACGTTTCAATTTCTAGCCTTGGGTGCGGTTAGACGTATCGCCTTGTATTTTTAGGAAATAGCAGTTGCTATACGAATTCGTTAGTTTTTATATTTAGCTAGAATTCAGGTAAAGTCCCCTTAAAAATATATTTTTAATTTCTTGAAAAAAAAACTTACATGTATCGTTATTGGTACGTTCCTTTCCGATTTGAAATATATTTTTGTTTGTAATTAAATTAAATTAAATGTAATTAATTTAAAAAATAATCAATGTATTACTTTACTTTTTTAAGGGTATTTGTGACACAAAAATATATAGTAATAATTTTTCTTTTGTCACAGTGCTACTTACTTACTCACTGGGCGCAGAATTATCAGCGCTGCGGATCTTTTAGCGCTGCAGTATTGTGCTGAGATGCGTACCATTTCTGGCATTATGAATAATATTTTAGAATTATGTAGTTTTAGACGCTTTGTCATGTTTTTTTCTTATGTCAGAATAAATGATTATATTCTTTCTTTTTTCAGGAGGTTTCCGTGTACTATTACTCGAAGTGAGGTCAAAATATAGAGTATCCTTATCTAATAAGAAAATATGAAAGTCCTAGCCTGTCTTAAAAGCAACAGCCAATGCTCAAGGTCGAGACCCTTTTTACCCTTTCAGACACATATTTTTGTAGCAAAATGACTGAAACTTTGGAAGTGGGTCTATCATTTCTTATCAATGGTAAACAAGATAAATGAACTACACTAGTGGTTGGGAAAAAGTGTTCACTACATGTCATGTCATTTTAACCCATTCAAAAAAAAAGACGAGCATCTCAATTCAATTTTTTTTTGTTAGCCGGTTACTCGAAAACGCCTGGACCGGTTTGAAAAATAGAGACAGTTTACTACTTGTCATTTGGTCTCTTTCTCATATTGTCACGATCTGGTGATGGGCTCCTAAAGAAATCGAGGGCAACCATCAAATTTTAAAGGCTTCTATATTGATTTTCGTATATTACCTGAAAATACTCGGGTATTTGCTTCTAGCAGTCAGCATTTTATCTTGCTGTTGGAAGGTACAACTCCTCAACGGTTAGGAGTACGGGGATAATACATAAAATTAAAAAAGAAAACTTCAAGGCCGTTTATTGTATTCTTTCAAGTTATACACAGATGAGGCATACTTATTTGGCTTTCTCAACATTCATATATATAGAACTGAGCACCACAATATAAACTCTACACCACAGTCAGTTCAGTCAGTCTGCCTACGTCAAAACCGTGAATAATTGAGAACGTTTCGAACATTTAGCTGTACTTTGTACACACGGCAACACTTTAACCTATACGTTTCCAATATAAGCTGATCTCGCAGAGCATAGGCTTCCCGTGAGATGCGAGACCAGGTTATACTGGAAATGTATAGCTTGGGGAGAAGCTGCGTGTACTAGACACGTCGTACATTGTAAGCGATTCACACAATTGGACAAATTGACCTTCTAATGAGATGTGATCATTGTACTGGTGGATACAGATGTTAGAACTGTATTTTTACTTTTTTCTAATGAAGTATTTAAAAGAGTGTGTAGTTAGCTGATGGAACATGCTAACAGATTGTAGATGCTTTTTGGAAGGACTAATATACATAACATGTGCTATTTGTGCCAGTCATTTCGGTAGAACGAATTCGTGCCTCGGAGAGCACGTCAAGCCGTCAGTCCAGGTTACCATTTGAAGCTCTATGGCAGTCATCAGAGGTCAGAAAGTCTGACATCTCGTCTGACAAAGAGTATCGTATTACCTCGCACTGGGTTGTGGAGGTTTGATGGCAGTCGCTCCACGTAAAATACTGATATTCAGGTAAATCAGTTTAGACTATAAGTCGACCTCAATGTAATTGGGAAAAGGCACGGAAGATTGGTTGGTTTATAAATATCATAGGTACCATAGGTTATCCACGTCTAAATAGTGTTGAATCGACTTTGCCAGTTTTGAGTGGGTTTTCAAGAACACTGACGGTAGGATAACGTTTATTGAAGCCACGTCTTGACCATAATAATCATGACACCGTGTGAAGTTTACTACTGTAGGTATTGTTCATTGTGCTAGAGGGTAAAACACAGTGAAACCCTTTTGTACTGTAAACAAGATCCACCTATATACCTATGTTTATACAAATAAATGTTTCTGATTTCTGATTTCTGAATAATCCATAGGCCATAGTCCACCACGCTGGCCATATGCCAGCGTGGTGGACTATGACCTTACCTATATGGTGGGAAATGTATTAGATACAGGGCTGCTATTATTTATTACTATTACCATTCCAATTTTAACATCAGACTACTCAGCTAATAGTTTCTCCTACTACTTCCATCCTATTAGCTCCCAATTATTCCAGGGCGAACACCGATGCAACTAGTGGTACATAATTAACAAGGCGAGAGCTACCGGCACTCGGAGCTTTACAGCTATTAACAGTTTTAATACGAGGTATGTCGCCAACGAGCGTGTAGACCAAACTGATGATATAATATTGTTACTACGGGCAATAATATAATATATCTTTATTTCAGACCAGGTCTATAGAGTGTTAGTAATACAATGAAAGCTTAGAAATTATGTTAGTAATACAGAGATACAAAAAATAAAAACAAAAATTAAATTAATTTGACTCGATATGAAGCCTAATCCAATGCCTCCAGATAGGACTTTCAATATGCATAACAATAGTCCTCAGGTAGGTGTTGGGACTGTCCCTCACCCTGCGCATTAAAGATGCCGCTCTTTTTCTAATGATGGCGTGGTAACCATCAACGCGTGCATCTGCAAACATCGCTGACGCACTGCAGCGCAGTAGCGAGGCAGTCCCATCAACACCCGGAATGTATTGTTGTATTGAACTCTCAGAGCGTTCGCGACCCGCTGCGTGCATTTGGCCCAGACTGCATGTATAGAATGACTGGCAGAAGGCCCTAAACAATGTTGTTTTAAATGCCTTTGAGCATTTGCCAAACTGCGAGCTAACATATTACACCGTATCGCGAGCGCCCTGCGTTCTCTTTCTACATTTAGGTCATCCGTCAAGTTTTCATTTATTATGCAATGAACATTGACAATTCATAAATCTGCCCAGCCTTTACACTGAGGTCGGTTTCTAGTCTAAAGTATTAAGCTTAATATAAGTACTTTACGTGGAGCGACTGCAATCAAACCTCCACAACCCGGCACGAGGTGATACGATATATTTTGTTTGACTAGTTTTCAGACTTTCTCGCCTCTGTCTATCCGTAACGACTGCTATAGATCTTCAAAAGGCAATTGGGACCGACGGCTTAACGTGTGTGAGGCATGGTGGAAAACTCATTATGTTTAGCGTGACGTCACGCTTATGTATTTAGTTTAGAAGAGCAGGGTGTGATGTTCCTCCACCTGATGTGTGTGTCGCACCCTAGAAACGCTCAACGTCCTTCTGAGTACAAATCCGGAATGTGATGTGTGTGTGGACGAATGGAACGTAATTTTACAAGTATGTCTGGTGTTTTGTGAGAGTTTGTATGAGAGGCAAAGTACGGTACTATATTAATATTTGTTTTAATTTTGAATTATAATAATTTTTTTTGTTTAATTTGTTGCTATTTGTTTTTTTTATAAAATATTTATATTTATTGATAACATGTCCTATATAATTAAGTTAATTATTGTTATTGGCTCTAAGCCGTTGTAATTAAATATAAAATAAATAAATAAAATGTTCCCATTAAGGGAGGATCCTCCGACCAGACTCGGTGGTATTGCCTGGCGGACAGCTGTTCAACGGTAGCGTATTGGAAGTGGTATATATAGTCACTTGCTGTGAACATTTCGTTATCGCGATTCAGTACTCGTCGACATTATGTCACGTGTGTGTCATCCGTCATTTATTATGTGTATATACTATGTATATTATATATATTCAGTTTGTGAAGTTATGAATTTTGTTTGATAGCTATACAAAATATTGCTTTATAAAAATGGTTTTAAAACAGAAGTTACTATAAATTTTGTGTGTGGTAATTTAATGAAAGAATTATTTTTTTAATAATTTCGTACTTTAAAAATAGACTCTTCCATGAAACTTTAAATGATTATAAAATGTGTTAGATTAAAGAAAGTAACAATAATTCTTGCATTGAGTTTATGTTTACCGATATTTTGGTACGATATACTATGTTTTACTATCTATCAGGGCGAACAATGATGCAACTAGTGGTAAATAATTTACAAGACGAGAGCTACCGTTAGCGCCGGCACTACTAATGACTTTTTCGGCTCTTTCAAACTAAAACAAATGTGATCTAAACTGCTTTTATTTGGTGAACGTTTTTCTGACGCCTTGTTCTGTTTGGGGCTAAGCTAATATCTTAGTTTAGTCCAGATGATGCCATTGTTTCTGAGGTGTTGAATAGATCTTGTTCGACTCATAAAATATAACCTGACCAAATATAAAAGTGACACAAGTTACACTTGAAAAAATAACACAGCTGTCACTATCATTTATGTGTGTAATATGTTTATTCTGCGAATAAATGTTTATCTAAATCCTGTGATACTGGGGCTTAGTCTTTCTTAGTAGTAGTTCTTAGTCGGAAGATTCCATTTGAGGCCCTTTTTAATACAAAGTCTTACAAACCAATCTTAGTACACTGCTGGGCATAAGACTTCTCCAGAATTTACGCCATAATACCTGATACTTTTTTTTTCAGTCCTCTTCAGTGACTTTCTTCGTGATGCTAGTACACCTGGCGGGGGAATAATAATTATAATAATAATCTTTATTGTACACCACTAGAACAATCAAATTGGAAACGTACATAAAATATGTTGCAAAATCGGCGGTCTTATCGCTTAAGCAATCTCTTCCAGACAATCTGGATGGACAAAAAACATAGAAGACAATTTATAGCCATGGTATACATAATAATTGAGAGAAGAAAAGAAAATACATAATAGTTTACTTACATTTAATCACTTGAAGGTACTGCGTTGTACAAATATGAATATATACACATACTTATATTATAATATTAGAATACATATTACTACATATATATTATTATATACCTAAAAACCTACATATACTATAAATATTGTAATACATATTTCAATACACACACATCGTACCTTACGGCTACTGAGTCGTGGTTCTCATTCCAAGACTTGTGTGCTCCAACGGCTAATAGTCCTTCAGTATACGTGCCTTAACAAAGTAGCAACATTAATCAACACTTTCAAGTGTTTATCTACTTAAAAAAGCTTCTAAGAATGTTTGATACCCACACTCCTTTGTCTATAACAACTCCGACATATTTTTTAATAACTAAGCCAGTATTAATATCTATTCATCCAAGATTACCACAACAGAGTTAGGAATGACGCGTCTCATTACACAGTTTAAATGACAACATAATCCTATGGCACGCGTCAGTTTTGTTTATGCTGACAAACTTAGATAAACGCGTGGTGGAAATTGGAACTAAACGGTATTTTATAGATACTCTTAAAAATATCGTTTAGTTCAAATTTCCACCACCATTATTAATCTTAAGTCTACGAAACACTATCAACCAGCATGATTTGAAGATGTTTCATGTGGAATATCAACACTCGTTTTTCCGTCCATAGATGAGCCGTCTTTGATGGTACCATAACTCATTAGATGTGGAGCAATTTCATGAACCATCTTGAAACTCTACCTTCAAAGCAAAAATCCCGTATTACTTTCTTAACGTTTTGAAGTTATTCTTAGTACCTTTAACCTTATTTTCTATGCAAGTTTTGCAAGGCAAATTTCTTGTCATCTCCCTCTTCGCGATGAAGAAAGCAAGCACAAATTGGTCTGTAGTTATACGCATCTGAACTCTTCTGAATATATTTTTAAACATTAATTTCCATCCTCGAGTATTGTCATCATTCATCACTTACCATTAGATGGACTACAAGCTCACCACATTGTCTTTTAATAAGTATTCTACAGCGCTATGACTACACTCAGCTATAACTTTGTTCATCATACATGACCCGCCCCAGTTATGCTAAGCTGTGGATTAAAGCTCATCTTGGAATAAATAGCGGTTGATTACAAAACTGTTTTAGTCATTTGTCAGATGTTTTAGTCACATGGGATTTATGGGATTTGGTCACTGTTTGTCATATCAGAAAAAAAACTTGCGTTTTTGTCTTTTAGCATAAAAGTCTTCGAAAAAATATAGGGAAGAAGCTTTCAAGAACTTTTGCCGGTAATAATGTTATATTGAAACAAAAATTATCTAAAAAACATGTAAAAAATATTTTGGATATAACTTTCCTATTTTAATACGCACGGACATTGACATAAGATAAGGCTTACCCCACATTAGGCTTCAAGTATTTAAATAAGGACACCAAACAGTTAGGCATCCCCCATATGAGTGAATCGTCGAGCGTGTGGGCGCGCTAGCTGCCCCGTCTGCACACATCATACTGCGTCACGTGTTGCTGCCGGTTGACGTGTGTCCAGCCAGCGCGCCCAATGTGCGCTTTAGGCACTCTCAGGCATGCAGGATTTCTCACGATGTTTTCCTTCACCGTAGTGATAATAATTGTGTCAAATATACTAACACCTTCTTCTTCCTCGTGTCGATGGCTAAGTCAAATTTTATTTAGACTTGCCATCGTGGTGAAAGGATTAGCCAATTCACTTTGGAGAACTCGTGAATTGCCCAGGGTGCGCCGTACGTAGGGAATCGTTGTGTACGTCACTCGGGGAGGCTCCTTTCATGCACCCCACTAACACCGTACCGATCCAATAACTATTATTATTTCACCATTGCGCACCGTTACTACTGAAAGATATATTCAGCTTATTCACTTCTAGCAAGTATAGCTTGATGATACTTTACGACGGAGCTGCGAGACACGTACTATGGTGGACGGAAGTGCTTTAGGTGAAATAGATATTTTTTTCATCTTATTTTTTTTTATCGTTTATAGATTGCATAAAACCTTTTTTTTTCGTAACGTGACATCAGTGAGAAATATGTGATCGAATTATACATAGAATTGTGTCTAACATTGCTCTTTTAGCACTCAGCGTGCAATGGAAAGAGCTATGTTAACCGTTTCCCGGCAAAGCTGATGTGACAATGGGCAGGTCGCATAGCTCATAAAACCGATGGCCACTGGAGTCGAAAATTCCTGCTTCACATAAGGCTCAGAGAGGAAAGGAGATGTAGAAACCAGATAGACCATTTAATCCTATCTCCTCTTCTTTCTACCTTAGTAGAAACTAGCCCTCAAGATTCAGGAAAAGTATTATATAAAGGGCTATTATTGGAATTTAGTGTGTAATAATTAGCTTTGTAACTAAACGATCCTAGAGCTCAAATTATGCACTTTAAATTTATCTGCACCGTTGTTAAAAAATCTTATTATGCAATGAACTGGAACAGACAGTATAAAAGCAGATACTGAAAACTTTTAATAACAATTTAATCTTACAAGAAAAATAAGTTTTCATTCTGGCACGTTGAACTTTTACTGCGACTGTCGCACTATCGACCATGACAAAAGACAGCCAGCATCCCTAGTAAAATAAACACAACCTGCAAACAAAATTCAACCTTACTCCCACAGCATAAGTCTGAAAATTTCCTTATAGCCGGCATTTTCTAGAGCAGTAACCTCCAAACAAAAATATACCTTAAATAAAAAAAGTTACAGTTCAAATTTGAAATGGCAGTCTTCACGCACACATAAGCGGCTCGTTCGATAATAAAACCTGTTGCACGTCATAGCACCCACACATACAAAGCTACGCACACATAAATGTTTACACTGGGATAAATGGATTAGGGCTTGTTGGCAAAAGCATTGGGTTATGCCACCGATGGATAATATAGATATTTTTTGAGGTCAACTTATGCGATATTGAATATATTTTTGCGAACCCTACTGAATTTGGTTCTGATCGATGTAGATGGAAAGTGAATGAGATAGGAAAAACTGCGAGAAGTTTGTAGTTTTAGAGGCGAATAAAATATAGTGAACTTGTTTTAAGACTGCCTTGTGTAGTGGTTTGCGTGATCTCGGGTTCCATTCCTGGATCAAGCAAGTATTTGCATAGATTGTGCCGTCAGGTTATTCTTAATAATATATTGGAGTTGGAATTGTGTCCAGTGGACAGCGATAGGCTTACCCCCTTATCACATTGAACCTAACTGCCACACCCTTCTGGGTAATGAAGATTTGATGTTACGTAACAACTTACTTTTAAGTACCATTGGCTATATTTAATTGATGTCTACGTAAAAATCGAAAAAATAATAGATAAATATAATTAATTACAAATTATTATTTATATATATAAATATATTAATTATGAATTACACAAACAAACAAGAACCTTATTATGCTTAATTCTTAGTGATCGTATTCACAAGTAACTTACACAAATTGAAGCTTAAGAAGCATTTACACCAAACAACCAATGTCGTATCCCCAGCGTACCTTATAAGACACATCAATATATCCTGCCAGTCCAAATTAATTCAAATTAAAGCACATTATCCTCCCAAACGTGAAATTTCCAACCCTCCACCCCGATTACACCACCAGTATAATTAGAACTCTAAAGCTAAACAAGTGTTGCAAGCTCTAAACTCAAGATAAACTGGTCGACATTAACCGTTTTTGAAAGACCTATCTCGCAGTTTTCTTTCCTCACGAGTCGAATTAAGTGTTTAAGAAAGGGCGAAATGAAGAGGCCAAGTATAAATGGTAATGGGACGTGAAGTCAGAATGTTTGAAGGTCGAGGAAAAAAGTTATAAAGGAAATTGGTAATCGATTTTCTATACTGATATCGATTGGGAAGTAGTCATTTTGAGGTTCTGGGTTGCGAATACGAACCTTTTTGTCCTTTGTGATTATTGGGATTACTTTGATAAAAATGGCTGAAGGTGAAATTCCTTGAGGTGTTTTTATTAAAACTGACGTGAGTTTGTAACATTTGAAAAAGATAGCACTGTGCAAGACTGGCTGCGACTCAGGCGCGACGTATCGCACTCTCTTGATAATGCCTAGACATATAGGCGAAACCGCGGTCGACTAAATAGACCAACATTACGTGAGTAACACCCGTATTTCATAATCCTTGAGGTGTCCCAAAATTGAGGTGAGTTAATAAAATTTTCTTTTTAAGAGCGTATTTTGATGTTTCTATCAACATTACAAACGTGTTTGTAGCTGATGGTAAATGTCAATTTGTAATTAATAAAAAATAAAAAATATGCGTTACTACACCGCAGGAATACGCCCAAAGAAGAGATCTATTTGGCGACAAGTTACATTGACGACTGATTCCTTTCCCTGCAGGTATATCTAGGTATATATTTTATGTTTTTAAATTAATTTATTGTTTTTCTCTCTCTGCACTATGTCTTGACTTCGCCTACCTTGTTATCTCTGCACCACCTGAAGGTAGACTGGTAGAGAGGTAATTCCGCCAATATACACGTGTGTATGAAGTTTTATAAATAAACTAGCGACCCGCCCCGGCTTCGCACGGGTACAATGCTGAAACTAAATACACTACAGAAAAACTGTGAACGTTGTATATAAAAACACTGCGGCCCGCTCCGGATTCGCACGGGTATATAATATATAGCCTATGTCACTCACTGAAAAAATGATTAAAATCGATCCAGTAGTTTGATTTATTCATTACTGCCCGTGGCCCGCACGCGTTAAATTTGGAGTAAAACAATTCCCCCTTTCTATGCATGTATTATACATAAAAACCTTCCTCTTGAATCACTCTATCTATTGGAAAAAACCGCATCAAAATCCGTTGCGTAGTTTTAAAGATTTAAGCGCACATAGGGACATAAAAGGCGACTTTGTTTTATACTATGTAGTGATAAATAAATATATCAAAATGCTAGAAGGTAGTTTCAACTAGAAGAACTAGAGTTAGAACTAGAGTGGACGGTTGGCGTAGTGGTTGAAAGCGGTCGCATCCAACTGCGCTGGTGTTGTGGGAACGATCTCCACACGGGACAAATCTTTGTGTCATCCGCAAACATTTGTTCTGACTCAAGGTTTGCTTTGTGAGTTAAAAATGTATGTATGTTTGTGAACACAAAAGAAACTCTAGTCAACTTAATATCTTAACTTAACAGATAGGCTGGTAGATTTGACTTTACGTCTAAGCCAGCTGCCTTCTAAAAATACCTCAAGTTAAATTACTAAGTATATTCCAGGACATTTTTAAGACTATACTAAGAAAAAGATATGGGACCGGCAGGATTTGAACCTGCGACCTTACTGCACACCGGGCAGCCGCTCGTAGCCATTATCTTTTTCAACTGTTACTTATTATAATTTGCTAAGCATAGCTAAATGCTATAAAAATAATCAGAAGTTAAAATAACGTACACGTTCATTCGTTACAACATTTGTGCTGAATGTAACTTCGCCATGTTGGTTTGTATCCTACTTAAGATAGGAACAAATGGATGAACGTTACGTCACGAAATGACGTATCATACAGTTGAGAAATTTAGGATTTCGGTAAGAGGCGACCGTAGCTGGATGGCTAAGAGCGGCTGCCCGGTGTGCAGTAAGGTCGCAGGTTCAAATCCTGCCGGTCCCATATCTTTTTCAACTGTTTCCTAGTATAATTTGCTAAGCATAGCTAAATGCTATAAAAATAATCAGAAGTTATTTTTAAGACTAACTCACAAAGCATCCTCAATTCACCTCAATCTCCAATATTCACTCATAACCGACCGACTTTTTAAAATAACTATTAACCAACCCGTGAGTACACACGTCTACCAATCTACCTATACATTTCCAATATAAGCTGGTCCCGCATTGCACGGGAATTCTATACAACGCGAGACCATCCTATACTGGAAATGTATAGGTTTATGTGAAGCCGTGTCTACGTAGCAAGTATTTGATGAATATCGGCGCTCGGGCGTCTGCAATGATTTTTCGCGCTATTTTTACATATTTCCAGCTGGTTACCATAGACTAAAGTGGCCAGCCTTAAAACTGTTTAAGACGAAGTTCTTTGGGATTAAAATATATTTTAATAGCTAAATTGCTGCTGTCCGCGGTTTCGCTCGCGTGTTACGACAGGGGAAATTTAAATACAGGGCTGCTAATATAAGTAAGGATAGTAGAAAAGGAAGAATGAAACATAACTTTCGTTTCATGATTAGGAATATAGTTCACTAGTAATAAATAGTTTTTTTGTAATCACTTCACATCAAACTGTAAACTTTCTTCTATACACATGTCATAATAAATCTGTAAATTTGTCATGTCTGTAATATGCCGTGGAAACATCGAGTTCCACAAGCAAATTCGACCCAGTAATCAAAGACAGTCTCATAAATATAAGCAAACGTACACCAAAGAGGAGATCACAAAAGTAGTCAAACATGATTCAAGTCAAATTAGTTCAAAAAGTTATAACATATTCCAGACCAGACCTTCGTCTCATAATTTCATTATTTCTTGGCAATAAAGATCTTAGCTAAAAAACTTAAAGCGTTTCCACTAGAACTTATAACCACAAATCTTATGAACAAATTCCGAAGTAAAATAATTTCATACGAAAATATCTCCCCTTAACGCTTGCCTCGAAATAGCAGCATTGATCGGCAGCAGACGTGCGCAAGCGTCTATTGCCTGAACACCGATCGATTGATTTATACGCACATCCCTTCACACCTAAAGGACTTAAAAACCATCTTCTTTACAGTCAAAATCCAACCTTAACATATTGAACTTATAGTCTGAAATTGAATGCTTCTTTATAAATCCCTTTATTGTTATCCAGCGTAACCACCACTGTTCTCCCAGTCAAAAAAGTTTCTTGGCAATGAGAGTACAAGGTTTAAATTGGAATGGACATCAAAACTTCCAGTTTCAGGTAGAAATTCACGGATCATCTTTATGGAGCTGAGATTGGGAAATCAGGCCACGTGTTCAGGCTACAAGCCAGACGGTTTACGTAAGGTGACATATTTGTATTTAGGATTGATCTGGTTTCATGAATTTTCTTTGTCTCGTATGTGTCACATAGGTGTATTATTTTCCTTGGATAAAATTGTATCTTCTGTCGATAATATTTCAACCAAAGAGAATTAAGAATGGTGTTATTCGTCCGTTCTTGAATCTTTTCGGCTTTTGAAATTATTGACTCCTATACTCTTCTTTCTCCTTCGCAACTTTTTTTACCTGATGTGCTGATGCTGGTGATATTTTTAATGCAATCGATGCAAACTATCTTGTATCTCCTCTGACAGTAAGGCCATGGTTAGGCCCTTTCTGAACGCCACGCAAATCTCCAATGCTTTGAGATTTTCAAGTTGATTTCGTCGAAACAATGTAGGGACATTAGAAAATGTACGTAGAAATCGAGATAGGTGATTAGTAGTCTTATGGACGAACTGCCAAAGTGGTAACTCAAATCTGTTACACTATAAATAACTGGTCATGTTTTGTAACATCAGGGGCATAAGATACTTCTGCTCCGGTAAGTTTCTTTTTATTTTTGTCAAAACCGATGCATGCACTAGAAATAACTCTTATGCACACAAAGCACACCCAGAGTCAGAAAAAGTCTTTGCGAATCACACGGGACAAATCTTTTTTCCCGTGTGGGGATCGGACCCACAACACCAGCGTAGTTGAAAGCGGCGAGGCGATCGTTTTAACCACTACACCAACCGTGCACTCCGTTCCGAGCTGAATCATGCCAACAAGTATAGTAAACTGAATTGTTTCCTTCGTCCAACTAAGTAGGTCGTTCTAAGCTTTAATTATGATGTCTACGTAGTAACATTTTAAAACATCCATTATAACAAAAATTGCCTAGAATACATCAAACTCCTCAAATTTCTTACTTGTAACTTTAACAAAAAAGATGCAAAAGTAATTCCGTCCCAACAAAACGCCGATTTTTAACAAGCTTTGCTTAGGGCAGAGGGTTTCAAGCCCTTGACTTAAGAACCTACAACCTTCACCCAGTCAAAAATAGACTCTGTTTCCTTAAGCTAAGGTTGAATTTTCAGTGAGTTAAGATAGAACGTCTACCGCTCATCATAAAGAAAATGTTAAAATAAAGTAAAACGTGCATTATTTTTCTTAAGAATAAAGTTTAAATTTCAATAAAGAATGCAAATTTTCTTTTTAAATAAGGCCTGGATTGGTATAGAAGAGCATTTATACAAGAAATCTATTGTTTCGAGTGAAGAGAAAAGCTTTACAATACAATTTAAACTTTATTGCTTAATATATATGGTACATATTTGATTGAATTTTCATATTATTGATTACTGATACTATATAGCTTGAGTATCACGACTCGATTCAAGTTTACTAGGTCATTCCACTCGCTTCTAGTACTTGCACTATGAATGGTAGGTTAAGTAACTTTTAAATACTTATAACTTAGGTCTAGTGTCGTACTTAATAAAATAAACTTACCTATTTGAGTACCATTTTTAACCAACATAAAAAAGGAAAGGTTCTCAAATCGTAAAAGTATACTTGTCATGTGGTCCAATGCTCATCAGGATCTGATAATGAGATTCTGTAGAAATCTAGGGCAACCCTCAAATTTCAGTAGCTTATATAATTGTTTTTCGTTTATTACCTAAAACTACTCGGATATTTGCATCTAGCTTTGCATTGGTTTGGTGGTGAGATTAGGAACCAGAGACCAGACCTGAAATTACTGGTATTTGAGACATAACACAGTAGTCCTCAGCTGCAGCGATGCATCTACGACCGGTTTTTGAGGATTGTTGATGTCCATGGGCTGTACTCAACTTACCATCAGGTGGACTACACGTTCGTTCGCTGCAGGCGCAGTATAAACAAAAAATATGTTTTTACTTAATTTTATTACTCACCGAAACACAACGCTAAGTGTAAAAAACAAAATACCATTTGCAAACTTTCCCCAAACAGTATTAACCAAATAAAAGTGCTATTGTTTCAATTTTTAAATGGCCGGATACCATAAAAGGCTTAAATTAATAGAGCGAGGTACAGCGCTAGGAGGGGTCAAAGACCCGGTCACGGGGTCAGCCGGGCCACCCACGTGACCACCATTGTTCTACAGCGTTTCTATGGGGCCTTTTCAAGAATATTAAAAGTTTTAAATAACTTTTTGTAGGGCTGCTTTCAATTTAATGGTAAATTAAATCGTGTTTTTCCTTAAAATGTAACACAGAGTTACTTTTCAATTTATCATAATCAAATTTACGGGAGTTTTTTTTTTTTTATGGGTATAACTTAACGTCAACAAAAACATTATTTTATTGCCAAGAAGGGTTAGGCAAAGGCTTAGGACACCCACACTTCACCTTTTAATAAAGTTCGCTTGTGATATAGGGTGACCCATATCGCCATTCTCTAGGCACAATTCCAACTCTGTGTTGCTATTGAGAATTTCCTGAAGGAAAAATCCCAAATAACACTCTTGCCCGGACTGGGTATTGAACATGAGACCTAGCGGTGCCACCCAAACTTTGTAAGTACTTTGTACTTTTGTTTCTTTTATGAGCTTTCGCACCTTTGTGGCTATTCAACCAACGTCAACGTAGAGATACCAAAAAGATAGAGATAGATGTATAGATATTTTCTTTTAGTGCTGATAAAATAAAATTATATAATGTATGACTCTGATAGTTTATGAGCATTATTGACACATTTAAATAACTATTTTTTTTCTGTTTATATCACTTTATTGCATGTAATAATAATAATAATTACATTTTAATAGAATTTAATATTGTCATCAACCATCTCGATGATTATGCTTTTTGGTAATATTTTTTAAAAAAAAATTATTTTATAACTAATATTTAATGGAAAATTTTATTAAGAAAGGTCGTTACTAAAATTGGTCAAAATATTGCTGAGAAGTAGGGATTATCAGTATTTTAAAAATTACCCTGGCTAGTGGCTTATGGGTTATGAATGGACAGAGGTTTTCTAGTCTAAAAACAGTGGCAAGAAGCTGGTCTAATTTCCGGAGAGAAAATTAGCGCCTTCATAAAAGTAGTTACTTTTTGTACTGCGATGGAAAATGGACTAATGGGATTATAATGAAGATAGTCTGTCATAATACACACCTGTGTTTGACCAAGTGGGTAAGAGAGAGCTGGATTGCACCCTCATCGACGACTGGATGGCGGAGTGGGTAGTGTACCTGCCTGCGACGCCGAGGTCGTGGGTTCGATTCCCACTTAAGACAAATCTTTGTGTGCATGAACATGGAGGTTTGTCTTAGTCTGGGTGTTTCTATGTATAATATGTATGTATTTACAAAAGAAAAGTATATATGTATTAGTATCAGTTATTCAAGTACCCATAGTACAAGCTCTGCTTAGTTTGGGACTAGATGGCGTTGTGTGTGTTGTAAAAAAAAAAATATTTATTTCGACTGCTTTGAGTTTCTTTTATGTCATAGGAACGGTCTTCTTTCTTCTCATGATGAGAATGGTTAAAGCTTTAGTCCACTACGCTGGGCAAGTACATTGCGTTGGTAGACTTCGACTATAGAGTGACCGGTTGGCGTAGTGGCTAAAGCGGTTGGCAGGCACGCCGCTTTTAACTGAGCTGGTGTTGTGGGTGCCATCCTCATACAGAACAAATCTTTGTGCGATCCAGAAAGATTTGGTCTGACTCTGGGTGTGCTTTGAGTGTGTGAAATGAAGTTTTGTGAACACCCTCGCGACACAGGAGTTATAATTAGTGTGGACGTCAGGAGCGTCAGGCGTCTGGAGCATATGAACATGAAGTATAAATTACCCAACTGGTTGTGGCAGAGTTATACTTGTAGCACGCAAACTTTCCCACATTGTTATGTTTTGGTCCTATGTTGTAAGCTGTGAGCCTATTGCCATCCACTGGACATGATTCGAAATTCGTGGTGCTATTTAGTATTTTCTGACCGAAAATAACATTTTGGCCTTGAAATCAAACTCGAGACTTTGCGGTAAGAGGCATGCACTTACCACTTGACCAACAAGGCAGTTCACAAGCTTTTTTTTTTTACGGGATATAATCCCACCCACACGCCCACCACTGTGACTCCTGTGACGCCAGGATCTACAGCGCTAACCAACTGAAAGGCACCGTGCATGACACACGGGCAATCCCAAGGAGAGTTAAAATTGTCTTGGAACCCGCAACGAATTTAATCAGAAGTATATAGTTGGAGTTGGAAAGTATGTTTCTTTACTTCCCTCCAAAGCAAAGCGGGAGACTGAGTAAATCCAAATATAGACAAAGTGTCTATATGGAAAGAGTGTAGACACCGCGGACAGTGACAAAACTATGGGGCCTAAATTTGATTTCTATAATAGGTATGGCAGAAACGGCTAAATGCACGGAAATTTATTCTGTTCGATACGAGATCCTCATAGTAAGTAGTTTACCATGGGGGCAAGCATACAAGCGCGAGATAGATTTAGCTACGTTATTGTCATATTTTTATATGGAGAAACATGACAAGAACGCGACATATCTCGCGCTCGTATGCTTGCCTGGCAGGTCAATATGACGTAAAACATGAAGTTTATGGCCGGCCCCATTCTATTCTTTATGACATAATTGAAGATCTTACATTATTGGGTCTTTTGCAACCTCGGAAGTATTAAAACCGTGGCGTAAAACTATATATAACTTCACCTTTTCAATACGTAAGATGCCGGTCGATCCCATCATAATTTTATATTTAAAACGTACAGACTACTCATCAACCTATACATTGCCAGCATAAGATGGTCTTGCGTTTTAAATTCTTCCCGTGCAATAAGAGACCAGTTTATACTGGAAATGTATAGGTTAGTCGGTACCCGTGTGTTCCCAGTTGCCAAACCTTTTGTTAATTTTGGCATAGTTTACGATCGACAGTAAAATCGGCCATGTTGGCATCGCTATCCCAAGATGGCGGTTGATGTCAAATAGGGCGCGAAAACGAAGAAATGGCGGCGGTGATCGTTATTTTTTTAATAGTCTGTTTGTAAGCTATTAATTTTGGGAATTCCTGATGAAATGGATCTGATTTGTGAGTGCGGTAATTATGTAGTTAGGAGATCTAACGAATGAGGTGTGCAAAGTCAATATATTTTGTTTACCTAGTAATGTGGTGTCGACCTTTACTAAGGCTTATTTCATACTCTAAATCAAGTCGCTTACAAACATATTAACAGACTTTCCAGTTGTTTTAAAATATATATTGCAAATTTACGTAAGTGGTTTTAAATAACGTAAGGAACTATTTATTTTATAAAATATCAATACATGATAAATCTTTAGAAAAAGCCAGGTATCGTATCGATACATATTTTTGAGGGAAGTAATGAGTTAATGAACATTTTTATGGTATTGTTAATTATGGAAAATAACTTGAGTTTTATTTTATTGTTATTTAGTTTTAGATTTTTAGATTGTGGGATGTTATTGAGTGTTCGATTTTTTTTATATTCTTACAATATTCTGAAAAAAGAAAGTATTGGGATATTGTGGTTAGAAGTTGAAAAAAAAAAGTACCGTACATTTTGGTACAGTTTTTTTTCAATTGCGGTCCTACATACCTTAAAAAATGATTGTCGTAAACTACATTTGTCATTCGAAGTCTTCAAATAAATGTAATTATGCTATAATAACGCGTTATGAAACAAATAGCTCCCCTTAATTAAAGATTGTTCAGCTTGCAACATGAGTAAATTGCACGTTGCGTTCAGAACAATTCTTGAAATATTGCACTGCCCAAACTTTTGGCGTCTTCGTCATAATGCGATTCACTAATTGTTAAAATTAAATAAAACATTTTCTTACGAAACTCGCTACATTTCAGTTTCAAGCAGTTGTAATGTTTTTATGTGGTATAAATTATTTAATATATCCCGTGGCGGCCACATGGCGGTTACGGCTTCTTTCTTAGGATAGGAAATCCAAGGAAAGAAGCCGTAACTGCCATTTGGGCTTTTTTCGTTTAATACTTATTTGAATTGGACTTAACACATCTTATGACTCAAAAAAAGCTTTAAACTTTTTTACTGGAGCTCTTGTGAATGAGCTCGAGGGCGGCAGCACCACCGTCTCACCTTTAACCTGCCGCCAAATAGTAGTGCTTCCATTACTGTGTTCCGGTTTGGTGGTGAGATCAGGCTCTGAAATTACTGGCACATGAGACGTAACCTCAGCTGCAGCGACGCATCTATAATCTGCTTTTGTGGATTGTTGATGTCCATGGGCTGTACTCCACTTACCATATAAAAAAAGTATTATCAATTCACCAGTAATTAAGCTTTTCAAACCGACTTTTGTACTGCATTTACGAATATAACACAAAAACGAATCTCTTATAAAATTGCGATTTGTGGGTTACGTCTTTGACAACATCACGCCTATATTACCCAGAAGGGTATGGCAGAGGTGTACTACACCCACATTTTACCTGTTATGCTTAAGTCCTATGGGATAGGTGATCTTATCGCCATCCACCGGGCACAATTTCAACTCCGAGCTACTATTGCGAATTTCCTGACGTTCACAAATAACACTTTTCCCGACCCGGAAATCAAAACGGAGACGGTGAGAGACGCATAGGCTAACCACTAGACCATCGCGGTAGTTTTTTTTAGTTTTAGTTAGTTTTGAAGTATTTACGATTAATCACCTCAGAATGGAACTCTCAACTTAAACCCAATGAAGACCTTTTCAAATTCTAATTGATTATTTTTATAGCATTTATAACTGTTGAAAAAGATATGGGACCGGCAGGATTTGAACCTGCGACCTTACTGCACACCGGGCAACCACTTTAGCCATCCAGCTACAGTCGCCTCTTACCAATACCCTAAATTTCTCAACTGTATGATACGTCATTTCGTGACGTCACGTTCATCCATTAGTTCCTATCTTAAGTAGGATACAAACAAGGTACAGGTAAGAGGCGACCGTAGCTGGATAGCTAAAGCGGCTGCCCGGTGTGCAGTAAGGTCGCAGGTTCAAATCCTGCCGGTCCCATATCTTTTTTAACTGTTTCTTAGACCTTTTCAAAATTCACCACGGACCATCGTAAACTTAACAAAACACTTAACATTACTCTAACCTTCTAAAATAGGTCTCAAATGTCATCACCAAATGCCGAAACCTTTCCTCGTATCATTAAAAAGAAATCTGCAGCAAAATGGCTCTCAAAATGTCAGAAAAAGGCGCTAAAATGTCAGAAATAAGGTCGGGAATCAGAAATGTCGGCTCAAATGCTAGACCACGACATTTGGAACCTTGATTCGATCTTGCCACGGTCGGGTAGTCACCCCAAGTCTGACTTGGTTTTGGAATATATGGGAGTAAAAGTGGTGTGGAGACGGCGAACTAGAGGTTTGTAATATTTTAAAGCAAATTTTAGCTTTGCTATGCCTTTTTGTAATTTATAAAATATTAAAGTTGAAAAATTAAGAATCCAGCAGGACTCGAACCTGCACCCCCTGGGTATACGCCCCAAGTGCTTTGCCAATTCAGCTATGGATTCGTATGCTGCCGGACTCGAAATTTCTCAACTCTTTTTGTGCCAGCTTTTAGCTAGACGAACCTTATTTGGTTTTAGCGCCATCTATGTGATGTAATAAGTCACTATTCACTAGAGGTTGTTCATGTTTAAGGATTTTAATCGATATTTTATAAAATAACATAATCATGGTTATACTACTCAGAAGGATTTGACAGAGGTGTTATACAACATAGGAATAGAAAAAAAATAATATATATATCTCATTTCTGTCTTAAACTACCTTCTGTAAATCTTTTACACTAATGTCCATCCAAAGGTTGCCTGGAAGAAATCGCGTTAAGCGATAAGGCCGCCCTTTGTGCATAATTATAATATATTGTTATTATAACTTTCGTACAAAATGTATTTCCTATGTCTTATGCACAAAGAAAGTTTTTATCTATCTATTTATCTATTTATATCTGACAACACAACGCCATCTAGTCCCAAACTTAGCAGAGCTTGTACTATGGGTACTAAGATAGCTAATAAATTTTTTTCTTTACCACTAGACTAAGAACCCCTAATGTTCATGCACACAAAGATTTGTCTTAAGCGGGAATCTAACCCGCGACCCCGGCGTCGAAGGCAGGTACACTACCCACTCCGCTATCCAGTCGTCGTTTTTTGTTTATTTTAATTGAACGCTAATCACTTAATCAAAGAGGTAGTTTTAGATCGTTATTTAATTTTATATTTATTAAAAAAAACTATCTATATAATCTATCTCTGTATATCATTGCTTGAATCACTCTTGAAATCACACATTGAATCTTTTCAATTACATTATTAAAAAAAAATAAGATAACAAAGTCAAGTCAAGTCAAAAGTTAAATGGAGTTTATTTATCTTATTTTTTTTATATAAGACGCCCAAGCCGACCTGAACATTTTTTTTTTGCTTTAAATGGTTTTCGATAAATTAACAAAAATCCATTTTTCGTTGTTAGTACATCAAATATATTAAAGTCTTTATAATCAAACATAATTTCAATTTAGTCATTATATCCAACGTCTTGGGTTCAAACCCACAATAATTTCGAAGATATGTGTGTATTTATCATATAAATTATCGCTCGCTAACGGTGAAGGAAAACATCGCGAGGAAACCTACATGCTTGAGAGTGCCTAAAAGTGCTCGAGGGTGTGTTAAGTCTACCAATCTTGGCCAGCGTGGTGGACTATAGCCTAACCCTTCTCATCATGATAAAAAGAGCAGTGGGACATGCATTAGATACAGGGCTGTTATTATTATATCAAACAAAATAACTGTAATTGATTATTTTTATAGCATATAGCTATGCTTAGCAAATTATACTAAGAAACAGTTGAAAAAGATATGGGACCGGAAGGATTTGAACCAGCGACCTTACTGCACACCGGACAGCCGCTTCAGCCATCCAGCTACGGTCGCCTCTTGCCAGTACCCTAAATTTCTCAACTGTACGATACATCATTTCGTGACGTCACGTTCATTCATTTGTTCCTATCTTAAGTAGGATACAGTCGCAGGTTCAAATCCTGCCGGTCCCATATCTTTTTTAACTGTTTCTTAGTATAAAATAACTGTAGGAATTAAATTAGGTAGCTACAATGAGATTATTATAAAGTGTATAATATTATAATGATTTTATTTGCAACGGTGTCACATCTATTTGTCATTCCACTTAAGCTACACATGTCATGTAGCCTATTGAATAACAATGTGGTGTTGCAATACCGATGTAATCTTTATTTTATGTTTTATTGTCATTGCAATTGCTATGCAATAAAACTTGAAGTTTATACATAGTGTTATTTAATGCTTTAAAACTTTCGCAAATATTTTATAGGTATAAATACCTTTTTCCTCGATAGTTTCGATCGAATCACACCAATCCTGGTCACGACGTGGCTGGTGAAGGCTCAGTGTCGTCTCCGAGAAGCAACGGTTTTTATTTATTTTATTTATTTATTGTGGTACAAGAAACAAACAGTATTATAATTAAGAACAATTACCAACACATACATAATTAACACTTTGTCCACAACCCTCTCTTGGTCGTCACTATTTTTATTTTTGTCAAAATTGACGGTATTTACGTATTTACACACACAACACTAATGACGTCTTCACACTGATGCGTATCATTACGGCGGCGACTGCGCTTGTCGATGTCAGGATCCCAGGTTGTTGAGAGTCGGTATCCATCTCCGCGGTTGAAATTTTTCTACTTCTTGAAAATGGCCTGCTGTTTCTGCAAATGTCAAGCAAACAAGTTATTTATGCCTATAAACATATTTACGTTATTAAGTATTGAGTTATTTATCAAAGTATAAGTCGACTAATGTAAAACAAATCTGCAGAGTGTGTTGCGACCATATCGGGCCACCCACGCCACGGCGCGCGCGAACAACGCTCAGTAGGAATAAAGTCAAAAACATTCATTCTATCCATTATACATTATATCTAGTAATTCTATATCTGTATGTATGTATGTATGTTACGATTTCTTGGCTAAACTACTAAACCGATCTTGATAAAAATTGGTATGGAGATAGTTTAATACCTGAGAAAGGACAAAAGCTTCTATTTACTAACATATCTACCACGCCAGAAGCTAGTCCTGTCTATTTACTGAGCTCTTACAGCTATAAACTCCTGAATATATTTTAATGAGTGCAGAATTAACTATCTGTAACACTTTATCATAGTATCATCTACAGTTTTTATGGTTTCTCATGTCTTTACTACCGCTTATTAACAGCCGAGTCATTAGCCATTCTGGTACAAAAAAAATACAGTCTTTATTCTTATTCTACGCCCACAGCGAACGAACGTGAAGTCCACCTGATGGTAAGTGGAGTACAGCCCATGGACATCAACAATCCACAAAAGCAGATTAAACGGGCGTCGGATTAAAAAAAAAAAAAAATAATTGCCTCCGCAAATCTGGCTGAGTAATAGATCCTCTGCGTTTTTACTAGTAAAAAAAATTTGCAAATGAGCCTGCTCGAGACAGGAAGCACTCAATTAAATTTTAGGCATACTCAATCGTAGGCCTCAGAATTAATAGGGACGCATTTCTATATTTGTGTAAATTTTGGGTTGAAAGTGGTAAATGTACCAGTCTAAATACATCAGGCGCTACAAACGTCGTACAGGAAAAAAACAGAAAGCTATAAAAAAATCATAGCAAATACACCAGCTGATAAGTTCAACAACCTCAAATTCACACGTTTCTGCCATACATTACACATACCATACATTAGCATACTCTTACATTTATGCACATAATGTATAAAAAATGAATAAAACAATTTTTTTCTTTTGTTCCCTAAATAGAAGATTTGCAAAATTATGTCAATATATACTTTTTGGATGGAAATTGGGTAAAGGTGAACGAACTTCGATTTGGAAATTTTATAGATTTTTTTTCAGATATTTATAGATTTTTTGAAGCTTTGGCTATAAACTCCATCTCATTTGTGCAAACAGGTTTGTGCAAACCTTAGTCTGGCTACACGTTCCATCTTTGCACAATCGGTTTATGCAAACTGGTAGTTTTGCCGGCTACACACTCAAATTTACTTTCGCAAATTGAAATTTTCGTAAATTTCTTTGCATAAACCGTTTGTACAAATCGTTTGTGCAAGTAATATGGAGCGTGTAGCTAGACTAAGGATAATCAACATCAAATGCAAATATTCGTGTAGCTTTAGGTAATATACAAAAAACAATATGGAAGCCTTTAAAATTTTGAGGGTTGCACTCGTTTTCACTAGGATTCCATCATAAGCTCGTGACCTGATAAAAATGGGACCACATGACAAGTACACTTTTTGGCGTCTTCAAGTAATCGGGGCACAAAAAAAAAAGTTAAAGTCGGTTAAAAATGGCGTAAGTATAATAATATAAAGTAATAGTAGTGCTTCCATTACTGTGTTCCAGTTTGGTGGTGAGATCAGGCCCTGAAATTACTGGCACATGAGGCATAACACCGTAGTCCTCAGCTGCAGCGACGCATCTCTAATCTGCTTTTGTGGATTGTTGATGTCCATGGGCTGTACTCCACTTACCATCAGGTGGACTACACGTTCGTTCGCTGTGGGCGTAGTATAAAAAAAAAAGTCCACCGCCCACAGGCTTCTAGTCTATAAGTAATAATAAGTATAGTCTGAATTTAATACTAACAAACTATTTGTCAATCCGACAGTCTGTTATCAAAAACATGTCAGCGATGTACAGACAGACGATTACACACAAAGCTATACGTTTCCAGCATAAGATGGACTCGCGTTGTAAGACGTCCCGTGAAGATCAAGACCAGCTTATACTGGCAATGTTTTGGTTGATCGTTAGCCGTGTGTACTTGGGAATAATGTAGAGGAATTTGCTGATAAAAGCGTTGGCGTAGAATCATCTGACGTAAAAGTGTTGCTATAGTGGATTCCATTCCCAGGTGAGAAAACAATATCGCTTAACAGAACATAACGCTTAAATTACCCACACTTCACCTGTTGCACCTTACTACAGTATTTCAGACTACATAAATGATAATAGTATTTGGAAATGAATTGCTCTTCTTATGTGACTTTTATATGTATACTAATTGTTATATTTTCCATTTTAAAAGATGTTGCACATGAGTTTCTCACCAGCTCATCTCATAATGCAATCGCTGGTACTTGGATTGATTCTAATTAGTTTAATTAAAGTTAATTTAAGCCACAGTTTTTAAAATCATTGCAATTAGTATAATTTTGTATTATTTATAATTTATTTTTATATCATTTTTTGTAATGTTTTGACGTGTTCTATCGCCTTCTGGGGCCTATGAAAATTAATAATTTGAATTTGAATTAGTTGTGTTTTAGGTCCCATGTATTGGGAGTGAGCCTGTCGGGCATAATTCCATCTCCGCGTAGCCATTAAGAATTTTCTGATAGAAAGAAACAAATAAATTCTGACTCGGGTATCGAACCCCAAGTCTCACGGTGAGAGGCGCATACCCCAACCACTAAACAAACGAGGTTAACTGCTTATTTTTATCATCAGATCTAATAAAAGCTAGGCTTCAAAATCTGAAGCATCGTCCCAAGGTTGTCTTTAATAGAATACATTTCAGAGAGTGCTTAAAAACTGCGCAATTATCTTTGTCCTCATTTTACCATCGGACAACCAGGGGCCCTTATGACAATTCAACAATATCGTGAAATTTTATATTAAGAGTATCATGAATTTCTGACTGATTGACATCATCATGTCATCTTTATTAAATAGCACTGACAACAACAAAAAATTACGATAATTATCAGCAACTTTATAAGACAAACCTATACTACCTACTAGGAGCTGACTCCTTAACAGAAGAACAAATAAACGAGAAAACACTAACAAACTTACGTTTCTTTCTAATCTTTCTTTCGAATCTTTTGACTGTATGATGCACGTACTTCCAGACGTGATTCAAACCTTGCTTCAAGACCAAAAAAATCTCGACTGTTTCTAACCTGACTTCAAGTAATTTTTCCGACAGTTTCTTAGTAATGGATTGCTTAGCGGGGCTAAACGCTATATAAAATCAATCAGAAATGTATTATAAGAACCTGTCCTATTAGGAGCTGACCCTATTATCGTCGAACACTGAACCGGGAATACTATTACATATTTACTTTGATTCTTTCTACGCACTAGATATACTCATCCCAGATTTAAAAGTTGTATAAATCATCTTTATTACATAGGGCACTAACAACACCAAAAAATACTATATTTAGCCGCTTGGATTTGAAGTGTTCAAATCCACGAATCTTTTGACTGTATTATGCACGTATTTTTGGACGTGGTTCGCACCTCGCTTCAAGTCCAAAATTTATTTCAGCTGTTTCTTATTGGATTGCTTAGCATGGCTAAATGCCATATAAAATCAATCAGAAATTTATTGTAAGAACCTATCCTACTCAGAGCTGACCTCATTATCGTCGAACAAAGAAACGGGCATACCATAACATAAACCTAGATTTTCTAGACGCATTAGATATTTCCATAAGATTTTAAAGGTGACTAAATTGTGATCTTGATTTATTAAGGCACTGACAACAACAAAAAAATACGATATTTAACCGTAATTTACTTTATTATAAGAGCCCGCAACCTTAGGATTCTGTCCTATCGTTCTCCCATCTGAGCCATCCAAGCCACACTCCAAATCCAAGACCCCATTATAGTCGAACAAAGAAACGGGCAAACTCTAACATGCTCATATAGATCATTTCTACGTATTAGATATTAATATTATTAAAACCGACGTAAGGTGATGCCGACTACTATGACGAAACAAGTCGGCATATCCCGGCTAAAATAACGTGAGTAACCTGTATTTTCAATAAGAATGCATTAGATATTCCCATAAGATATAAAAGATGACAATTGTGATCTCCAAACCAACGAAACTTTTGACTGTATGATGCACGTCTTTCCGGACGTGGTACAAGACTCACTACATTTAATTTTTTAGACAGTTTCTTAGTAATGGATTGCTAAGCATGGCTAAATGCAACATAAAAATCTATTATAATTTTATTATAGGAACCTATCCTTTTAGAAGCTGACCCTATTTTCGACGAACAAAGAAAGAGGAGTACTATAACATTTTTACTTTGATTCTTTCTACGCACTAGATATACCCATCCCAGATTACAAGTGGTCAATTATCATCTCTATTACATAGGGCACTGACAACAACAAAAAATACGATATTTAGCCGCAACTATATTAGAAGAACCCACGACCTTAGGATTCCGTCCTATGGCTCTCCCATCTGAGCTATCCAAGACTGGATCGTGGATTTAAAGTGTTCAGAATCTGTTGACTGTATGATGCACGTATTTCCGGACGGGGTTCAAACTTTACTTAATGTAATTTTTATGACAGTTTCTTAGTAATTTATTTATTTATTTATTTCTTTTTTATCTATTTATTAATATTATTTAGGACCATCAACAAAAAACACAGATGTCATACAGTTTGTGGTATTAATCTAGATTAATACATTGTTGTTTGTGTACCTTCACTTACAGAAGGCCACAGCATGTACATTTAAATAAGTTACACAATACAATACAATACTAATAGAATTATAGTTTCACAGTAGAATTAAATAACTAAATCTAGATTTTATTATTATTGAATAATTACTATAATGGATTGCTTAGCATGGCTAAATGCTATATCAATCAGAAATGTATTATATGAACCTATCCTACTAAGAGCTGACCTCATTATCGTCGAACAAAGAAACGGGAATACTACAACACGCATACCTAGATTTTCCTACGCATTAGAATTTCCCATAGGATTTAAAAGGTCAAATGAACCCTTCCACCATAAGTTTACCGTCCATGGCAAAATACCGTCCTTTGATGGAAAGGTCACGTGACATTTAGAAAGGTGACAAAATGATAAAGGTTGAGGGGTTTGACGCAATTTGATGTCAGGATTTTTTTAACATTTTAGTGGACTTAACACTCTGAAGTGGAGAGCTGAGCACATAAGCAAAATTATTGGCAATACTTCGTGTATTGACTTATTTATGAAGCTTTTACTAATAAATACTGATAATATTATCGATATTATTGCGAGTGTGCAGATAGTCTTACTATACTAGAAGAAGGAAGGAAGGAAGAGATAACTTAATAGTGATAAGGCCGCCCATTGTGCATACTTAGATAAGACTCTTCTATAAATTATATTTAATCTGTGTGTACAATAAAGAATTTTCTATCTATCTATCTACTAAAATAGTAAAAGTCTCATATCATTATGCCATTATTCCTGTTTTACCTGACTTAAGAAATACTTTTACAAAAAAAAAACCGACTTCAATTACAAAAAATGCATTTAAAAGTGATAAATACATAAGTGATATTCAATATAATCTCTCCTCATCTATGTATAACTAAAGTATACAGTAAACCGGTGGGGTGCATGAAAGGAGCCTCCCCGAGTGACGTACACAACAATTCCCTACGTCCGGCGCACCCTGGGCAATTCGCGAATTCTTAAAGCGAATTGGCTAATTCTTTCACCACGATGGCAAGTCAAAACCTTGACCACCTTACTGACTGTCCAAAATGCCCTACCACCTGCATAAGAGAGGCGCTCATGGACGCCGACGAGAGCGCCATAACAGTGGCCACTTATTGGACCAATAAAATTTGCCTCAGCCATCGACACGACGAAGAAGAAGAACAGTAAACCGGTGTCTATATTTAAAATTTAATCCCGTACTTCTAACCGTGTAACTTCTTAGTTGTATGGTACAACTAAGAAGTTACACGGTTAGAAGTACAACCAACATCATTTATCTACCTCCTTATTTTTCATGTTGCTGAGTTGATATTTAGGCTACTTTTTTAGGTATATACTTATAACGCATAATATGGCGAAATCAAGTCACAACTTGATTTAGTTTCGATGTGTCAAATCATACCACTTAAATTTAATTTATTTCATTTCATTAAATTTATTCAGTAACAATTTTTATTATATGTATGAATGCGAATGTTATTAACAAATTTAAAATTTCTAGTAAATTAATAACAATTTCAGCAATATCAAGTTCGGTAATTACATCATTATGAAAGTAATGATAAAATAGTATAATAAACATTGATAACATCACAAATTATAATCATGCTCAAGATGTCAATTAATAAATTGTTAACAAGTGATAAGTTCATAATAAAATTAATAGATGTCAATACTGGGAATAAAAACTGATACAATATCATGTCAAATCAAGTTTGATATAAAATCTCTCTTCAAAATTGATACAAGAATCCAGGTGCAACTCACTCTTGACCGTTTTGTATTTTTACATCGAGTACAGGCCATGTGTTGTATAAACGGTGCTACATCAAAGAACAAAAGAATTAGCCTCATGAAGAAAGTAAAAATAAAACGGATGTGTACAGGCTGATGTTTTTTGTGCTTTGAGTAATATAAAACACATTTGAGTGCCACGTTTGTAGGTAATTTGTTAAAAATTTAAACGTACATTTTTAAATCTGAATATTCTGGAATGGTTGCGTGGGTTAATTAGTTAAAAGGGAATTCCTCGCACTTTAAATGAAGGTAGTTTATTTGAATCTTAAATTTTAGGTATTTAGTTATCTACAATCTAAAACTTTATTATATGTACTAAACTTAAATAGTTTCGTTATTATTTATTGACCCTTTCCTTTTTTATCCAACTACGGCGGAGCCAAAAGGAAGGGTAATGGTTTTGGCAGTCTATGTGTATGTATGTTTGTATGTTTATATCACGGAATTTAAACGTCAGATTCTACTATAAAAAATTGACAAAATCATGTCGGTATCAAATAAGAGGTCGTGGAGATCACATTACAAATATATATACTTATGATATTGTTAATGTTAATAAATCGTACAGTTCTCGTGGTCCTCTCCGTGTAGCAAACTTAATTATTGTTAAAATTGTTGTTGATACGGACTAAATCGTATGTGATATCAAAGCATGCCCAATCAATGGGCCACCTTACTGACTGTCCAAAATGCCCTACTCTTGCACAAGAGAGGCGCTCATGAACGTCGATGAGAGCGCCATAACAGTGGCCACTTATTGGGCGAATAAAATTTGACTTAGCCATCGGCACGACGAAGAAGAAAAAGCATGTTTGTTGTGTTTGGTTATGCAATTACTAAACTTAACTCAATACATTGTAATGTCAGTTGGTTTTGTGCGTGATAGTTTGACATTTCCACATTTGTCCTAAAAAAATATTTCAAAAACACTCATGATAACTAAAAATTCTTTGCAACACAAAAAACAACAAATATTTTTCTGAACATTTCTCTGCTCGTATTTTATTCTAAATGTATCTGTATACATCGATTGAGTAGGTTTTGTCGAAAACCAACAACAAATGAGCTCACATAAGACCCAGGAACCTTTAAATAAATCTTATGCGGTAACATTCATTGTTGGAAGGAAGGCCGAGTGAATGGGTTGAAAAAATTGTGTTGAAAATTTTTTGTTGTGTTGGAAACGCTTTTTTGTTTCGCAAAATACCTGAAAACTAAGCAGTAGCAGTAATAAAATTGGGCTTTTATAACAATTGAATAGTCAAAACATGCACGGGACTACACGGGCATAACTATAACATGTAGCAAACGAAAAAAATATTTAGTAACAATCAGTCGATGGTGTTTTTATAACTTTTTTGCTTTTTTGCATTCAGAACTTTTAACCATACATTCGACTTTTTCACGTGTATTGCACCGATCCAAATATCCTTACAAAAATGATTCCTGAACATTTTTAAACTATAAAAATTAACACACCATGTCAACATTTTAAACCATCAAACCTCGTATTCCAAAAAAACGAACCGCCAAAACTCCCAATCAGTCACGCACGATCCTAAAAGCACCTGTCCAAAAAAACATCCTGTACACTAGCCCCCAATAAAGCGGCGCGGGCGCAGCCGACGAAACCGTTCGTCGAACCCGGGACATCTGTTTTGTAGCACGCGCGCGCTCGCTGTCTTGCTCATTCATCGGAACTTGTTTAAATATCCTGGTTAAAATCCATCGGCTAGCACTAAGAGGATTGATTTTAGTGTTTAAGGTGATTAATTTGTTTATAATTAAAAGTAAAGAGGGATTTTACCTATAACAAGGGAGATAAAAGTACGCTAAAGTACGTAGGCACTTGTGAGTGTTCTAAAATGTTAGGTAGTTCTAGTTTTTCTTTAAAAAACATTAAGAAAACACACTTCAAATTTATTTCTTTAGATAGATAGATAGAGAAAACTTTATTTGCACATCAAATTTGTAAAAAACATACAAAAAAATAGGTACTTAAAACTATAATGTACAAAGGGCGGCCTTATTGCGTGACGCGATCTCTTACAGGCAACCTTAGGATGGACATAATAGAATGGATATTTATTTCTTTGTATTTATATTTCTAAGCTGTCAGAAGGCTGGCTTTTACTAGACTCAAAGAATCAGCATTGACACTCAACGTGACAATGCCAATGCGTAGGAATTGTATGACACCTTACCTGTAAATTTGTAAATATTTATTGGTCTATTTTTTAATTTACTTTTATTGCACATAATAATATGCCCTTTTTGTCATTTAAATAGTATCAAATGTCTACCTACTCTTCAATAAACAAATATACCACGAATTAGAACCTAAAAGTTACTGTATATAATGTATACCTACTCTACAATAAAAAAATATATCACGAATTAGAACCTCAACATAACAGCTTAATGTCAATGTTGTCACACGCTTCTGGATGTATAATATATTTTGTTATCTCAATACATAATTAATTTGACTCATTCACTCTGTGGATAACAATCTAAAATTCAAACATCATGGTAACCGCGAAATTATTGTCCAGAACAAACTTTCAAACTTCAATATTTATCAACACAATAATATTTAACACAATATCCAGTGTACATCATCGATGAATTTTGATATACAATTTTTCCGACCACATTTTTTCTCTATTAAGTTCAGTATTTTCATCGATCCAAAAGAAAACAGATGGAACTTTATAACAATCTAACAAATTTTACGCCTAACAACAAAATCTACTCTGATAGTATCGACAGAACACATGTAGATAATTACTCAATCATGTCACAAGCTCATTAACTTTTTAATTTGGCAAACTACAACAGAAAATTCTTGTAAAAGGCATCGCTAAGCAATTTGAGATTACATCAACACCATCGAAGTACCCATAAAATAAAGGGGACCCATAAAAAAGCACAAACAATTAATATTTAAAACAGCTGACGTAATGCAAATGGCGGAAAGTTAGAGCGGCGCCATCTTCTGACGCCATATTGCTGACTTAGATATAGCGTCCAGGATTTGCTTGAAAAATATGGGGTGAAAATTGAGTTGAAAATTTTTTGTTGCTTTGGAAACGCTTTCTTGTTTTGCAATATACCTGAACAAACTAATTTCTTCGTATAGTAAATAATAAAAGAGGCTAACAATTCCCAGATTTGAAATATAAATAGATGTATGAGTTAATTAATCCTTATTTTTAGGGTTCCGTAGTACCTACAAGGAACCCTTATAGTTTCGCCATGTCCGTCTGTCTGTCCACGGTATAGCGACGAAACCGTTGGTGCTAGAAAACTGAAATTTTGCATAAACATGTATGTTAACTAAACAAAGAAAGTCGTAGAGTAAAATTTGGAAAAATATTTTCTTTTCAGGTAGCTCCCCTACATGTAAAGAAGGGTTGTTTTTTTTATTGTCGCCTACCCCATAGTGTGGGGTATTGTTAGATAGGACTTTTAAAAACGTTTAGGGGTTGCTAAGACAGTTTTTTGATTTAGGGATCCGTTTGCGAGATAATTAACTTTAAAGAGCAAATTTTTGTTTGAGTTGGGCGTCCCCCCCCCCTCTAAAAGCTAAACTACTGGATCCTAAAATCTGAAAAAAATTGTGTCGGTAGTACATGTAATGAACTTTAAAGGAAAACTATAGCGGATAAGTTCACTTCATTAGTTCAAGAGGAATAGGGGTCCGAAATGTCAGATGCAGTTACTCAGAATATTTCGTCCAAAATTCTTGAAACATAAATAAACATACATAATACATATATAAAATCACGCCTTTATCCCACGGGGGTAGGCAGAGACGATGGAACGCCATGTGCTTCGCTCCTTACATACTTCTTTCGCTTCCTTAACATTCATACATCTCGTCATACGTGCTAGCTGGTTTCGTGTACTACAAACATTTCCTATCTGAAGGACGCTATTTATCTGGTTACTTTAACTTAATTAGTTCTAGAGTAATTGGGGTCCAAAGTGTAAAATGCAGTTACTTAGAATAATTCGTGCAAATTACAAAAACCTTTGAAAGTAATGACTTGTATGAAGATGTTACTTGTTTAATACAGATAGAAAATCCCTTTTAAGTCGAAATATGTTGTTACGACTAGCTACGGAAGCCTACTGCGCGTGGCCCGACACGCACTTGGCCGGTTTTTAGATGTGACGTAGCCATTAAGTGCTAGGACGCTACTACAAATGTCTGCTTGTCGTGTGCATCCATCTGATGGGTTTCCAGACCATTGGTTGCAGACTGAGTCGGCAGAATACATTAGTTCGTGCTGGTCCTTGCTGTGGTTGAACATGTATTGTCATTATTTGGAAATCATGCTTTTCTTTAGTGCTGAGGTTCCGGTATTTGCATTATTTTATTAATTCAAATGATTTTCAAAAAAAAACGACTTCAATTATTTATTTATTTATTTATTAGGCGCACAAAACTTATTACAATCATGATAACTTTAAAAATAGATAATGTACAGTTCAGATCTGGATCGTAACATAATACATATGTGCACACAGCAAAATCAGTATAGAAAGATTAAAATAATTCTAACTACTAAATATAATAAGGAACGCGGTTGCAATAGATGAATTAACAATTAAACATGATTATTATTTTGTTTGGATGCCTTAGATTCAATTAGAGATACTCAAGTAATATTCAACGTTTCGCCTAATCGGTGTATAATTTGAAAAAAGTAATATTCAACGTTTCGCCTAATCGGTGTATAATTTGAAATAGTTTATAATTATTATAGTATAGTATCAGCGGCGACAAACATTGAAAAAAAGTTGTTCAAATGGAGAACCTCCTCCTTTTTTTAGTCGGTTTAATAACGAAAAAAATCAGGCTAAGTTATAACTTACGTTCAGTAGATCTCAGCCTAGAAACCGACTAAATAAATGTACTATGTTTTGTTTGTCTTTGCAGTAAGCATTTTATCTTGCATATTAATATTAACAAAATAATCCCTACCCTACTCATTTTATTTCGTTCCACAGTTCCTGTTCTTTAGCAGGAATTCTAATTTAATACTGTAACCGTTTCTCCAAATTGTCTTAACGAATATAACACAAGCATAGGGGTACAGCAGTGAAGATAATGTAATGAGATAATTTACTTAACACACTTCCTGCTTAGTTATTGGTGTAGTAATATGCTAACGCTATCACACAGTTGTGGGTATAATGAAAACAGCTAGTGGTTGGTAGTGGGTGTTACCTATGTTGAAGAACCTCGGCAGACTATACTCGGCCTTGAATAGCGTGTAGCTGACTATAATTAGTATGAAAAAGTACTAGGTAAGACACACAGGGCGCAAATCACATCCTATGGGTCGATATTCCGTACCATTTGCTGATCTGAACTGAAAAAAGTCAGGGCATCTCTAAATTGCACACTCCTCAGATATATCTATGAGCAATATGATATACTTTAAAAACAGGTAAGGTTTTCTAAATGGACATGGTAAGACAGCTACTGTTATTAATTAGTAGTGCGTAAAGCTCTTTAGCAAACTGAAGAGGCGTGGCCCAGACGAAGCGCAGTCGTCATCAATGACGTCCACTGCTGGACAGTGTCTCTTCCCAATTAACTCTGCACTACTCGGTTCTCCACCTTCCGTATCCAGTCTCCTCCAGCAAATTTCGCTTGTCGTCAGACCATCTAGTTCGGAGTTTCCTACTTTATGGCTATTGAATTGCGGTTTCCATTCCAGGACTCGTTTACTCCAACGGCTGTCGATCTTTGGGCAGACGTGACCAACCTATTGCCATTTTAGCGTGCTTATTTTCGTACGTCATGATCTTCGAAGACGTCATTACTTTCAACTCCAAAATAGGCCGTCGCTGTTAACTCCCTTTTTAAATGTCAGAAAAAGCTTTCAAGTTAGTCATAAGATTTCGTCACACTCAGCGAGAATTTCCACGGAAATACAACTTCTAACCTGAGGTTACAACCAAACAATAGTTACTGATATCAGATGATATTATACAAATCACTAAGCAAAAAGCGGCCAGGTATGCCGAGTATTTGTCTAATTGCCTCTCGCAACGAACAGACAATCAGATAAATTATATTATTAGTTTAAATGCATTATTCAGTAGCCATTCTAGTTGGAGGGACGCAAAAGTTACGTTTGGGTGAAAATGGATAAAATAATTTTTAAAGGGATTTATTCCGGTAAGCAAAATAGGCAATTTGGAATTAAGATTTTTGGGTGTTGAGTGAACTCTTAAATATATAATATATTTAGTCGAACTAAATTATAATAGAATAGGATGTCTATATCAGGTTTTGCTAAATGTTTACTTAATTGGTTTTGAAAGTACAAAAGCAATTAACGTACAAAAACCGATAAAAATGCAAGATAGAAAGTTAGTATTAAGACAAACGAAAATAAAACATAAGGAAACCTGTATAATAAATATATATTTTCTTTTTATGGTGTATAGGCAAGCGTTTGACCACGAGCACACCTGATAGTATGTGGTGATGCGGTCTACGATGGAGCATGCTTACCTATGAGATACCTATTTACTTTTGCTTTGAAGACACCCAAATTGAACTCATGCGGCGACACAGACTTGGGTAGGTCATTCCAATCTTTGGCAGTTCGCATAATGAGTGTTGATTTGAAACGCTTGCCGCTTTGAACGATGCCGGAGTGCCGTTTGTGTGGTATTCCGATAGTGAAATGTAGACGAAGAAATAAGGATGTGCAATACTTAGGATAGAGTATGGATAGAGTGCATAAAGTTACAAATAACAACAATTTTGATAGCTAGTCCAATTTAGATTCTTTTAACAAAAGCGTAAAATACTGATATTACAGCACAAAAAACGTAGCTTTTTAAATTAACAGAAAATACTTGGTCAATATGATAAAAGACCCAAACATCTAAGGTTGCAAGACTTTGCTCTTGTTTTGCAACATTTTGGTTCCTACATAGTATACCAAACGTCAAACATTTTGGTGGCTCGCGAGACCGCGAGCGAGATATACGTAAGGCGTGAACCCTACACGAGTGACAGAGACAGTGCTTTAAATGACTCGCCAAGATTTTTGATTTTACTTATATCTATATATTACCTATATGTTACATAACGCTGTGGCCAGTGGGGCAGTGGGCAGAGTGACTCATCGACCTTCCGCAACAGGTGGTTAGCAGATGCATTGTTATGGGTACCGACAGCAAATTCAGTAGAATTAGAAATTCTCGCAAAAATGCTCTCAAAGTCGTAAGTTAGAGGTAGAAATAGAATCGTGTAGGTGACAATAGAAGCGCGTTTTTGAAATGTTTATTATTTACATATGCTTTTTGTCTCACCTTTAAGTTATTTAGGCCTGAATTGTCTCATTATTTTACTGATGTATCAGCAATATTAATAAAGATGGACTATATAGTCCATTATATCTTTATTTTATCTTTATTTTTTTATAATCCATTATTATTATAAATTTGGAGAGTAACAAAAGGTAATCGGAAGTAAATACGCAAGCGCACGTCACGGTGTTCTGTTCGGAAGTGGTTGTGCGTGGGCCCCCGGCACCCGCTCGCCACAGTGTCCCCCACGATGACGATAGCAGCTGACAGCGGTCGAATTCGGCCGAACAGTCCTACTTGAAGATGAAGCGCCTGCAGAAATAGTCATAGATTTCACATACGCGTTTTGTTATTTGATTTTAGGAAGGATAAGTTTTAAGATGAAGTTAAATAATTATTGTAAAAAAACTTAAAAGAATCGGTACGGCACTTTGAGTTATATTTTTAAACTACGCTCGCACTAGTAAGTAGTAGGTTTGCTGGCAGAAAACTCATTTTTGAGTTAAGTTCACCTTTTGTAATCACCACTTTTTTGTAATTCTTTTAATGTAATTTATGTGTACAATAAAGTATTAAACTAAACTAAACTAAAGATTTGACAGTTAAAAGCAGCAAAACGACCGCTTAAACCACTTCACCACTCCAAATATAACTGCAACTTGAGAATAAATAAAATAATGTTTTACACCAGATAAGGTAGATTTAAAACAATGCCGTGTTTGCTAAAACTCATTTAAACTCTACAAGCCCAAATTTAATGTCAACCTTTTTTGCTGTCGGTCCTCTAATCTGTTCGTTGCATATTCATACAAAATGACCGTACATCTAAATACACAATGTATTTATATGTGTAAAGTATTGTCTTGATAAAGATCAATTGTTTCTTTTCAGGTGATTTAGAATACCTATAATTAAAATAATAGAGTAATTAAGATCTAGTTATGAATTTCTTTGAAATAATAAGCAAGAACAAATTAATAAAGGACCTCTTAATGTTTATTATTCTTAAAGGGGTATGACCAATCGACTATGGATTTGTTTATCGCTTCTGTGCTATCTATTCCGTGGCTTTATCAAGATAAAAACTGCTGTATTGTATGTAGAATAATATGAAAGTTTAATTTGAAGCCAGATATTTTCATAGTAAGCTAGGATGTCATGAAAAAAGTTAGTAAACAAGTGCAAAAAACGTGATAATTCTATCAAAATAAAATTAGATTCTAATTCATCATTCATGTTTAAATAGAAAATCTCTTTTGTTTATTAAATCCCGCTTGAGTTATGTCTCTTATTACTGGATAATCGTCATACACAAAACTAGAAATCATTTACAATCTTATATTCGTAACACAAGGGTTTTGGCGATACAGTTTTTGGGCATTGCCTTTGGCACTGTTGCCTTTTTTTTATTAAAGTCATCTAAAAACCAACTGCCTCGTTGGTCTAGTGCTTAGGGTATGCGCCTTTCACCGCGAGGTCTCGGATTCGATTCCCGGGTCGGGCAAACTGTTATTACAATAGCAGCATGGAGCTAGAATTGTGCCCGGTGGATGGCGATAATCTCACCCACCATCCCATGGGACCTAAACATAACAGGTGAACTGTGGGTGTGTAATTATGATATGTCCACTCTTCTATTTATCATTACCACTCATTATATATAATAATATAAATAAACTCAGATATGAATATTGCAAATTTTTTTTTTATTTTTTTTTTTTTTTTTTTAAATAAAGCTTACTAGCAATTTGCAAATATAAATTACTAGTATTCTTGTTAACCCCCTCCAGCTAAGCTTAATTCGCTTGTGTTAGGAGGAAGTTCACGTCCGTGGTGTAATGGCCAGGATTCGACTTCTCTCGATCGTAAGACCGATGCCTTATCCATTGCGCCACGGCCGCTTAAAAAATAGACTCATTTATCCACGAACAATACTTAGTATACAAACACATGTGTAGCCTGTATCTGTATACTTAGGCTATATTAAGTAGCCTAGCTTTGTACTGCTTTGTGGCTGTTTACGATAAAGTTAAGTTCTCATTTGGCGGTTCGAACGTTCCCTTTTGGCGGTTGAAACGCTACTCAATTTTGAAATGGCGGTTGTAGAACTCTTGTGAGCTCGACGCACCATCGTCATCAGCCGCCTGAAATTAATGCATCCTTTACTGTGTTCCAATTTGGTGTTTAAAAATATACAGGGTGGATGCGACATAGCGACATTTATTGAAACCACAGCTTCTATACATGGCCAGTATGCATTTCCACCGGATAAAAAATTCTCTGGCGAAAAAAAAATCCACGTCTTCCGAACAAATTGCACGATCGCAATGTTCAAATTGTTCGGAGAACGTGATTTTTTTTTCCGCCAGATAATTTTTATCCGGTGGAAATTGATACTTACCATGTATAGAAGCTGTGGTTTCAATAAAAATGTCGCTATATCGCATCCACCCTGTATATTATACGACGTTTATAACGAATATAGTCCACCTGATAGTAAATGGTAACTATAGCCTGCACGTGTGGCATAGTGGTTTATAGTTTATAGCACGGTGTTGTGGGTTCGATCCCCACATGGGACAAATCTTTGTGTAATTCGCAAAAAATTGATCTGAGACTAGGTGTGCTTGTGTGAGTGAATGTGTGTATTTGGCCTTGTCATTGGGACCATTGGATGGTGTAATTGCTTCTGGCGTTCTATCTAATGTAAAAAATCCAAATTAATTATAGCCCATGAACATCATCAATCCACAAAAGGAGATTGTAGATGCGTCGCTCCATCCGAGGACTATGCCACATGTGGCAGTTATTTCAGAGCCTGATCTCACCACCAAACCGTAACACAGTAGTGTACACTACTTTTTGGCTAATTACTTACTTAAAGAGTATGCATGGGTATTACATACAATAAAATGTTTAAAAATAATAATAATTAATCAATATATAGATATAATAAGTTATAATTAATAAATGTAAAAAATATATATGCAGATGCAAAAAGGGAGCTTTTCCTGCCAACAAACTGCTATGCAGTTTGGCGGAATTATTGTTATTGGGTTAAGGCATGTTTATTGAATAAATATTTTTCATTTTAATTTTTTTCATTTTTATGCCGTGATAGGAAACGCTCAAGGAACAGCTCCATATTACGTAACTATGGACTACAAAACTAAATTTTTTTTCCTCTGGCCCTCAAAGGTTTGCTGGCAGAAAACTCATTTTTGAGTTAAGTTCACCTTTTGTAATCACCACTTTTTTGTAATTTATGTGTACAATAAAGTATTAAAACTTAACTAAAACTAAACTAAAAAGCCACACTGTGATGTTGACGCAGGAACCTGGCAGGTAGACTGCCTACAGACAACAGCAGCCAGCAGCATCACCACTAGCTATTAATAACCACAAAAAAAGTCGCGTTTAAACCGCTCAGTGCAAATCCAGCCTAATGAAACAATAGTGTGTATAATCCCTAGAGTTCTGATTAAAGCGTCCTTGTTGCAGTTCATCTGTGCACTGTACATGTAACTTTTATATTCACTATCACAATCAACTCTTTGTGATTACCGCCTTTGTTGTGTGCAGTTTGTAATACAAGTGCGAAACAGGCCTAGAAACAAAAGATTACGTCTCATTTACGTTAAATAATCAACTGTATCTAAGAGTTAGGTATCCATAAACTAAAGTTTGGCTAAACGGTGTATGTTGTATGTGTGTTTGTTTTGTGTACTCTTACTAGATCATGAGCATACAAAGCTGTCATCATTGACATATTTGTCGTCAATAAATTAATCACAAGCATTTCCCGTTATTCCATTCGGCCATATATATGAGGAAGTACATCAGGATTACAATCGGTGCGTTTGTTTGTGTTACCACGTCTGGCAGCCCAAGACAGGGATGCATAATCTTTGGTTACTGAATCATCTTCATTTCAAAACATTGTTTAACTTACCACAATAAATTTTTAGAACGAACATTAAACATAACATTAGATTTGATGGATTTAAATCCTTTGATTCAGAGTGCGAAATTCTCCCTTTTCTGTCCAGGCAATTTGGTTTTATTATCGTTTTGGAGACATTATATTGCTGACAAAAAAACACCGGTACGTAGATTATTTATTATATCATTTGTTTCTGTAATTTGTATCTGCAAATTACTAGTAAGCTTTTATTCTTATTAACCCCCTCCAGCTATTATGCTAATTAAGCTATGCGAATTAAGCTTTAATTCGCTTGTATTAGGAAGAAGATTACGTCCGTGGTGTAATGGCCAGGATTCGAACACACGACTTCTTGATCGTAAAACCGATGCTTAATCCATTCCGCCTCAGTGTTTTTTTTACTGTAAGGCAGAAATAAAATAAAAAAATAATACTTATAACTTTATCATATTATTATAATTAATTATTTAGGAAAATTACGAATCTTTACGACATTGACTTTATAGCTCTGGTCACTCCCTGGGCTATCGCTGTTTAAAAACATCTTTTTTAGCATATTTTAACCAAGGTTAAGCCAAATGTTGTCAACCCCTGTTTTATTGTTTACACATCACAGATTCCCCGCACGTGTGTCTGCGCGTGCGCATCAATAGCACATGAGTAAAGGAACAACTACCAGACGAACACATCTGTGATAACCATTCGTAATTAAAATATTACTGAAATTTCATAGAATATAAACAATATCTCCCCTGTATTGCTTGTATACGTGGAGGAACTGAAAGCAATTAAAAAAAAACATGTATGGGATTAACTGCGTCGTTAGTCTAGCGGTATATATAATTAGTGTAGGTATTGCTCACCGCAAGGTCTCGGGTTCGAATCCCGGGTCGGGCAAAGATGTTATTTGTGACTTTTCCGTGAGGAAATTCACAATAGCACTGTGTTGGAATTGTGCCTGGTAAATAGCGATAGGCTCACCACATATACCATGGGACCTAAACCGTAACAAGTGAAATGTGGGTGTTCTACAAGTATATCATTTAAATAACTTTAAAAATAGGCAAAGTCAAATGTAGAAACATGTACCAAGTTGATAGCGTATTTAATAAAAGAGAAAATTAAGAGAATAGTACCTTGTCAGAGTATTAACGAAATGTTAGAAGTACATTATGTATGGTATCAGAAACTAAAAAAAATCAGTGCGAGACGTCGCGGCGTCGCGCGGAGGCGATGATTAGTAGCCCTGTTGATGAATCTACGTACTAGATTTGAAACTAGTCGGCATATCCCGGCTAAAGTAACGTGAGTAACCCGTATTCTCAATAATAATGTATCAGAAACTATTAAATTTAGTAAACTTATAAAACTCAACATAAAATACAAAATTTTATTAATAGGAAAAATATAACGTAAATAATTTACTTATACTAAATAGCATATTTAAAAGTCCGCACATTGTAAGTAGTTTGAATTTAATGATAAATTGTTACTTATATCTCATTGATTATTTTTATCTATGCTTAGCAAATTATTCTAAGAAACAGTCACGTAGTGACGTAACATACAGTTGAGAAATTTAAAATGTGCTAGCTAGAGGCTACCGTAACTTAGAGGCTACACGGTACACGGTATGCAGACGTCGCAGGCTTAAATCCTGCCGGTATTATAATTTTTTACATGTTTCTTAGTATAATTTTTACTTATGCTCGACTTTAGATCAAATAATATTATATTTTAAACTACATTACCTATAAGAATTACATTATTTGCTGCAGTTTTAATTATACATTTATAAAACCAAGTAATTTAGTGTCAATCAACAACGTTTACAGGCAGACACGAATAATAATTCTATTATCTCTCACAATTTTCAAAACTACCTCCCAAAAACATCGCCAAAACCTATTGTCCCCATCTCTAGCTCGTGTATACAAGACGAGTTTTTTAATCACCCCATTACATACGATGGGTGCATTCCTTCTGGGGATAAAATCAATTACTTGAGCGGTTAGGGTGTCTGCAGCGAATGTAGGTTACGACTTACGTATGTAGTACATCCACTTATTTTTAAAGTTGGGTATGAACTTTATGTTTTAAATTATATGGAGTAATTTTCAGTTTTATTTTTTAATTTTCATGGCCAAGCATTACCAGCAAAGTCAAGAAATACTACTATTTGCCCAAAAATTTATTGTCTTTCATAACTTCCTATAACTACCTCCGAAAAACATCGCCAAAACCAATTGTCCCCATCTCTAGCTTGTGTATACAAGATGAGTTTTTGAATCACCCCATTACATACGACGTTTGCATGCCTTCTAGGGGGTGGAATCAATTACTTGGGTGGTTAGGGTGTCTGCCGCGAATGTAGGTTACGACTTACGTTTATAGATTTCCTTCCATATTTTCATGAGAGCGATGTCTAAACAATTTCTAGCCTTTAATTTTTTAAAGTTACGTAAAATTTATTTATTTTTCTGAGCATAATTTATTGATGTATTTACATGTTATACTTTCATGATTATAATTTATTTATGAATAGAATACAATTTTTAAACAAAAAATACAAATAAATAATATTTTTATACATGTAGCATAAAGCCTGGATTTAATAATTAGGGTACTTTTTATCGACACTACGCGAGTAGAGCTTGTGACGTCGCAACCGCACGGCCACCGCAACCTCAAGATGCGCCCCCCACTGCAGACCCCTGTGGGGTATATAAAGGACCTGCGTGCGCGTCGCGCCCTTCTTGCCTGCGGTCACCAGCGCCGAGTTAAGTGTTCCTCACTTCGCTGCCCAGGACTTACCAAACCACTTACCTACCTACCAACCTACGCCTTGAGACTACCTTGTATTTAATAGATATAAATATATAGAATAATAATACCTTTGTTAATCTATCGATTGTTTCTATTTATTCTGCCTACCTAACTAGTCATTTGTAGACCACGTTACAGTGGCGCCCAACGTGGGGCTCGAACCCACGACCCTGAGATTAAGAGTCTCATGCTCTACCGACTGAGCTAGCCGGGCTGCTTAAGAACTGCTTCCTGAGGTCTTCCATGTCAGCCAGGAGCCGAATTTTTTAAGAAAAATTCTGCCCTAACGGAGGGGGTGTGTGACGTCGCAACCGCACGGCCACCGCAACCTCAAGATGCGCCCCCCACTGCAGACCCCTGTGGGGTATATAAAGGACCTGCGTGCGCGTCGCGCCCTTCTTGCCTGCGGTCACCAGCGCCGAGTTAAGTGTTCCTCACTTCGCTGCCCAGGACTTACCAAACCACTTACCTACCTACCAACCTACGCCTTGAGACTACCTTGTATTTAATAGATATAAATATATAGAATAATAATACCTTTGTTAATCTATCGATTATTTCTATTTATTCTGCCTACCTAACTAGTCATTTGTAGACCACGTTACAAGCTTTTTTCGAGTGGAAGCCATTTTTTTGTTACAATTATGAGTCCTGCTATTTATTCATAAACTACCTGACATCTATAAATCGATATCATACTTATTATTGATAAGCAGTGGACGGCATTAGACCAAGGGTGGCTTTGGCCCTACCTAGTGAATAATTCAGCAGAAACTGATCGATTGCCACCTGTCTTGATATGTTACAAGGACGACGCTTTATCAATTGTTACTTACATTTTATTATGTTATGAAATATTATGACAACGGTTTCTATACTATTATTTTTGATTATTGGAAAAAATATATTAAGTAACTTAATTTCAGTAATTTTAACTTAATACTTTTTTACAACTACATAATAATTATGTGCACTAACATTATTAACATATTAATAAGAGGGTAGGTTAGATATATTGTGGTGTTTTCCTTCACGAGCTCGTTCACAAATCCTAAAAGATATTTCAGAGGCAATCAGATTATCGAAAAAAATATAATAATATATATTTAATTTATTTTCAACATACAACTAAAATAATAATTAATTACTTAAATATTTACAACTATACATATTGAATAAAAAAAATATATATTTATTTACAATAATATACATGGAAAATATAAAAAGATATTTACAAATCTTTATACAGCATCAAAAAATCCTCTGCATCGATGTCAAATGCCGGCATCGTGCCCAGAAGGCTGGCAGCATTGCCACGTTGTATGGCAATGCTGCCAATAATAATAATATAATTTGGAAATATTGCTTAAGATCATGCATTTGTGTCTCGAATGCAGTCTCGAGTGCTAGGTAGCACTTAATAATTATTTTACTGTTAACAAGAGCTCCTTCAAACTTATTCAGAATTCAAATAAATAAATAATATTCCTGTTAAGTTACACCAACAGTACAAATGAAACGTCGCCGCTTGCATATCTTCATATTCAAGCGTTCCTGGACGTCACAATAAGCGAGTAAGCAAAATGAATCGTTGGTACGTGACGCTTGTAATGAGCAAGCCATAAATCTGTCACGCCCTCTCTCGACGTGATGACGTCATATTACGGGATAAACGTTATCAGGAATAATTACATACAAACGCATATAGTCGTAACGTTGAGTCAAAGCCACAAAAATAGATCGTTTTTTTAGTTAAGCAATATGTACCGTGGTTGGCTGTGGATGGGTGACAAGTATAACAATCCCTGCCACCAACTAAAGTACGCAAAATAGCTGACGTCACTTACATGGTGAAGATACTTAGCAGATCAGTTGATAGCCCAGATCTTGTCTCGCGATTTTCATTTCACGTGCCTAGAACGACAGCAAGGAATACCAATCCTATCCATCTACCCTTAGTGTCCACCAATTACCATGAATGCATTTTTGTGGCGAGCAAGCACTAGTAGAAAGTAGTAGTACCAAGTATGCAAAAATTCAGATATCAATTATATTTAACACAAAAATTAGACGGACTAGATCTATCCAATCTACTTTAGGTTGTTTGTCATTCATCACTCATGCATGACCGTTGTCAATCATCAGAAATCACTTCATCAGGTTTACTTTATAAAAATAAATTAAGAACTAAATCAAATTAAAATATATAATTACAATACTTACACCGTTTAACACTCACACAAAACTCACCCCACTAAATGAATAACGTAACCAAAAATTTAAACCCCCAAAAATTCAGTTATCATTGCACTCTTAAAAATATCTTCGTAAATCCATATACGTAAGACGTAACCTACTAACTTCACACCCCCCCTTACCACCCAAGTAATTGATTTCCACCCCCACAAGGAATGCACCCATCGTATGTAATGGGGTGATTCAAAAACTCAGCCTGTATACACGAGCTAGAGATGGGGACAAATGGTTTTGGCGATTTTGTTCGGAGGTAGTTTTAGAAAAGGTGAGGAATATGAAAATTGTGACCTTGAAACATTGGAAGGAAGAACACCATCTTTTCACTTTTACGGTGCTTGGTGTACCGGACTGGTGCTTCCACTTCAATGTAATAGTTTAATTTAATTTATTTTTTACTAAATCAAGTTCATCGGATGGATGTTAAAAATACACAACAACCTTAATCAGTCACTAGATGGGGTGCATGAAAGAAGCCTCCCCGAGTGACGTACACAACTATTCCCTACGTCCGGCGCACCCTGGGCAATTCGCGAGTTCTCCAAAGCGAATTGGCTAATCCTTTCACCACGATGGCAAGTCAAAATAAATTTTGACTCAGCCATCGACACGAATAAGAAGAAGAATTCAAATTATTTTTATTAGATAAAGTTCATCGGATGGATGTTAAAAATACACAACACCCTTAATCAGTCACTAGGTTAATAACCCTTAATCAGTCATTATAAATACTCCGTGCATGCAAATAAAATCGAATTTAATGACTGTTGTTTAGCTAAATTATTATTATTATTATTATTTTTTATTTCATTTAAAATACGACGTCTGCACTAGGAATATCTCCTGTGTCGCGGGGGTGTTCACAAACATACATTTCTTGCAAATCACACAAAGATTTGTCCCATGTGGGGATCGAACCCACAATACCAGTGTAGTTGAAAGCGGCAGGGCGACCGCTTTAACACTACTAAACGAGCACTAATTATTTCTTTCAGCTGTATAAATAAATTTTTATTTTGTTCATACCTAACTAAGGTATGAACAAAATAAAAATTTCTACCATTCAAATATTGAACTCTGACTGGAATCACTGGAACATATTAATTGTTATTAATAATTTAAACTTTCGCGATTTATACACTCAATTATATATTAATTTTATTGTCCACGATCGGTATGGTTCGATCGAGATTGTCGAGCAAAAAAGGTGTTTACGCCTTTAAAATATTTACGAGATTAAGACCCGTGTCTACAATAATATAATTATATTAATTGTAGATGGGATTCTACATTCGAGAATTACGAATTTCAATTAAATAGTTAACTCCCTCAGTTTCATCCTAGTACATAGTTACATTTATATTATTTCAATTGTAAGTACAAAAAATATGGATAATTTCATTTTAAATTATAAATAATTTTAAATTTAGTATTCAATTTGATTTATTTGTTTTTTATTTTTATTTTTAATAATATACGATTAACTAACCCATCATTTGATTAGATACCTTTATTTGTTTGAGCTGTAGGAATTAGGTACCTATTGAACTTAGATAAATGGGCGCCATGTTGTTATGTCGTCATCGCCGGCTGTCAGGGTGACGTCACACGTGCACCGCGTTCGTCGCTTGATTGGTTCGTGGGGCAAGTAATACCAACCTTTAACTGAAGTTAAACTATTTATTTTGTTTTATAATTGAAAAAAAAATTGTTATCGAAACATAGTAACTTTTTTATACGACGTGTGTGGCGAACGGACGTACAGTCCAGCTGATGGTAACCAAATCCATAAAAGCAGATTGTAGATGCGTCGATCTATTTGAGGACTATGGTGTTATGCTTCTTGTCCCAGTAATTTCAGGACCTGATCTCACCAAACTGAAACACAGTAGTGCAAGCATTACTTTTTGGCTTCAGTATAAAAGTAGACGGTATTACTGCCTTTATACTCGTTGACAAGAGCTTTAACTGTTTTGGTTAGCTCGAGTCTTGCCTCTTGTTGTTCCTAGTGTCTTTTTTCTTGGTCCTGGCTATCAGTATAGATATCATAGTCAGAGGAAAAAAAGTCTAGAAAGTCTGACAATAGTTCAAGGAAAAACTCAAAAAATCAAATCATTTATTGCCATTGCCTCACAGAGCGCTTAAACACGTCAAAACAAACATCCAAATACAAAACAACATAACATTAAAATAAAACTTAACTTATAAATATCTGACAATTAGTATCGTATCATCTTGAATTGGTTCTGCCACGCTCTGATAGATCTGATAGCCTTATCGATAAAATAAATTTCAAGTGGGTAAAAAATTACGTTAGCTAGGCGAACCTTATTTGGTTTCAGCGCCACCTGTGTGTTAAGTAATAAGCTACTTAGTAACACACAGTACGATTGAGTTAAAACCAACTCGATACTGTCGTGAGATGACGATGATGAGATGAAGATACGTACAGGGTTAGCTAGCAGCATACGAATCCATGGCTGAATTGGCAAAGCACCTAGGGCGTTTACCCGAGGGGTGCAGGTTCGAATCCAGCTGGATTCTTAATTTTCCAAGCTTAATATTGTATAAAATCGAAAAGTCATAGCTAAGCTATAATTTTCTTTAAAGGCCGGAGGGAGTCGCGTATCGCCGCTTTCGGGGAAAGCTACACGACACCTCGCAATTGCGCAACACTTAACCGAATAAATAAATAAATATCTCACAACTTACACACAACGCCATCTAGTCCCAAACTAAGCAGAGCTTGTAATATGGGTACTAGAATAACTGATACTAATACATATATACTTTTATTTTGTAAAAACATACTTATGATACATAGAAACACCCAGACTAAGACAAACCCCTATGTTCATGCACACAAAGATTTGTCTTATGCGGGAATCGAACCCGCGACCCAGGCAGGTACACTACCCACTCCGCCATCCGGTCGTCAATAAAAGAATAAAAGTGTGATATAGTTTTTAAGTTATAAAATACAAATAAGTATGTTAGTAATAAGATATTTATGTAAGGGCCTGAAATGCCTAAAATAAAATATATTTGAAGTTTGTTCTGATTTGATTTAAAAATATTACAAGTATTAAATAATGACGCTTTATTATAATCAAGTTTATGATAATCATAGTTTATCAGAATAGTGCAACCTGTCCTTCATCCTAGTACGACTGTCAGGGAATCGATAGATGTGTGAGTCTTTTATACATACACAAGGATTGCATATGTGTGCAATAGGGGACATTAAGGTATATGTGTGTTTGTGTACACATTGGTTTTTGCAAGTTAGACTTAGTACGGGAAATGGTTGAACTGAAGTGGGATTAGTTTTAACTAGGAATTGATTTTGGGTTTAGACGATCGGATGGCGGAATGGATAGCGTACCTGCATGCGACGCCGAGGTCGCGGGTTCGGTTTCCGCTTAAGACTAATCGTTGTGTGTATGAACATGGGGGTTTGTCTTAGTCTGGGTGTTTCTATGTATAATAAGTATGTATTTCGAAAATAAAAATATTTATGTATTACAATCAGTTATTCTAGTAGCGATAGTACAAGCTCTGCTTAGTGGCTAGATGGCGTTGTGTGTAAGTTGTGAGATGTTTATTTATTTATATTACTTAAGCTCGCCATCGTTAGTATAGAGTGGTATTTGGGATCTTTTCATCAAGAAATACTCAATTGAAGCACTAAGTGGCATTTGTGTCTGGTAGATATTGATAGGATCATCCCCTGTCCCATACAACCCTTCTGAGTTATACAACTACGTGAAAAAGAATAAACATATAATAACAGCGTTAAAATCCTCTGGAACAAAATATACATACTCTGGTGCTAGAAGCTCTTTTGAACAAGCTCGAGGGCGGCTGCACCGTCCACAGTCTCACCTTTAACCTGCCGCCAAATAATAATGCTTGCATTACTGTGTTCCGGTTTGGTGGTGCGATCAGGCCCTTAAATTACTGGCATAATGAGTCATAACACCGTAGTTATTGGCTACAGCGACGCATCTACAATCTGTTTTTGTGGATTGTTGATGTCCATGGACTGTATTCTACTTACAATCAAGAAAACTACAAAAACAAAAAAAGGGCAAGCGTACAAAAAACCCTCTTATTCAATTTTTCCTTAATTTTGATTAAAAAATGTCAAAGCGATCGTAAAAATGTAATTAAAACACATCACGTCTGTATTTCATTGCTCATCTACAATTTATAGCAGCACTTTCTCAAAAAAAGGGCGCTTACGGGACCTACTCGAGAATTATATTCAGATCAACTTTGTCATGTGAATTCGGAAGACTTTTTATCGGTCTTCATTTTCTAGTAAAAAATATTTAGAAAACTTTTAGTGCCAAAAGCATTTTTTGTTTGCGAAGACAATAAAAAAATATATTATAAATTTTCGAGTTGCATTGAATTCTATTCTATCTAGCATATTATTATGCACATGAATGTAAGTTACGACAAAATCTCGAATATTTTTTTAGCATACCAAATAAACCTTTAAAAACCTTACAAACTTTGCAAAGCCCTATCGAATCTTGTCAAGGGTATCCATATATCATCCATATAATATAATTTATAACACAATTTCCACCTCAGAAATAAGGTTACAAAGAAAATACCAGACACTTTCATTTAATTGGTAGTACACAAGAATCTGTTGACACAGTGACCTAACAAAGTGTGAGTGCACTATCATGGACATAGGGAATTTTCAACGCTAGGTTACATTTTCGTGTATTCTCTATGTATTTTTCTTAAACTTAACATTACATAATATCATGCCTATATTACCCAAAAGGGTGTGGTAAGGATGTACAAAACCCACACTTCACCTGTTGTGTTTAGGTCCCATTAGATAGAGTGTGAGTCTATCGTCGTACATCCAGGCACAATTCCAGCTCCGTACTGCTATTGTAAATTTCCTAACACAAAGTTCATATATAACACTGCCCGACCCGGGAATCGAACCTAAGACTTCGTGGTGGGGCTGTGGTCGATACACTAATTGTACTGCTAAACAGACGAGTGGTAAAAAAAAAACTTGTCATAAAACTTTCTTACATTCGCCATGTTCCACGTCTATGATAGGCACACTTTGTCAGGTCACTGTGTCAACAGACTCTTGTTTCACCAATTATATAAAAGTGTCTGTTATTTTCTTTGTCACTATATATTTTCTGGGGTAAACATTATGTTTATTAACCCATTTGGGGACTCTTGAAAATATCCTTATTTTTTTTTCCTATAATCTACCCTTTTAGTTGAGGGTGACCGTGGAGTCACTGGCAGAAAAAGTATATTATTTTTTCTCAAATAGATACATAATATACCAGAAACTTTTTGTTTATGTTTATGGACAGTATTTAGTTGTATATACAACATCTGTCTGTAAAATTATCGACGTTCTACGTCAATGTGTCAAGAGACTCTTGAACTTTACCAATAAAATTAAAGTGTCTGGTATTTTCTTTGTCACCTAATTCCTAAGATGACATTAGATTATTTGGAGGCTCTTGAAAAGCTTCTTGTCCTATCTATAAACTGCCACTTGTCTTGTGCTGAGGGTAGACTCTTAAATTACTGGCACTTCAGAAATACGTAATACTTCAGTTAGAACTCCAATCTTTTGCACTGTAATATAACTGCCTCGTTTGTCTAGTGGTTAGCGTAGGCACCTGCCACCTTTTTCCACCGCCTGCTGATGCCTTCCGCGACGGAGTGGCGCCCTGGGTGTTCCCGGGGCGCCGCTAGGAGAGGACGACCGAGGAGTCGGGTGCCCGGTGGCAGTCTGACCGGGCACAGTCGCCACGGCGCGCCCTGTGGATGTAAGATCGATCCAGGGCTCGTCGACGATTACCATCTTTCGGCGACGCATGGCACACCGCGGGTTGTTTTAGTGGGTGCAAGCCCCACACTACCCCATCTCCTTTCCCGGGCGGTGGGGTGTGCGTCAGGCATTTTTCCGCCTAATCAAGAAAAAAAAAAAATAAGTCCCAGGTCCGGTAAAGTGTTATTTTTGAATTTTCCGTCAAGAAATTATCAATAGCAGCACAAAGTTGGAATTATGCCCGGTGCATGGCGAAAGGCTCTCCCCCTATCCCATGGGACCTAAACACAATGTAAGTGTTGTACACCTCTGCCACAGCCTTCTGGGTAATATAGACGTGATGAAAAGTTAATGTTATGTATGCTATTATATAGTGCCACATATCAGCAGGTGAAATACAAGCTACTTGACTACATACATACGTAATATAAAGACCTAGTCTGAAAATCCCCTTCGTTTCACGTCCATGATACGTACACTTCGTCGGGTCACTGTGTCAAGAGTCTCTTATGCTTCACCAATTAAATGAAAGTGTCTGGTATTTTCTTTGTCACCTTATTTCTGAGGTGGAAATTGTGTTTAAGATGACATTGAGAGACTCTTGAATGACTTCGATGAGGGTTTTTGAATTTCCTTGCGTTTATTTTGGTTAAATAAAAATATGGTGAGTTTTAACTAAATATATGGTGTGAAGATTATATTTAGATGGGATTATGTAATTCTAGAGTGAGCAATAATATCAGGAAACAAAAATTCAGTATTGCAAGCATCACGCTCGTTGCTATGATTCCGTGATGCTATTTAGCCATAGGTTAAAAGTGAGACGGTACTTCCACCCTTGAACTCGTTCACAAGTAAATATAAAAGGACATGTAATTTTTTTTATTAAAATGATGGCAGTAGCTTTATTATAGTTTTTGTATGATTTCATTACTGCCATCTATCTTCTCTGCCTTGAACTATTTTCACACATAGAACGTTGTTATTCATTTTACATCATTCTTGGTAGTAGCTGCGAAAGAAAACAGATGGCGTTGCTTAAACACGCCAGGCCAAGCAACCAGATGGCGGTAATGATGGCTAGCAGTTTTATAGCTGAAAAGAACTACTTATAATTTAAATCTATATAATAATAATATATATAAAAATAGTAAAAATTAATTATTTTTAAACTGAATCCCTATATCTCCTGGTCACGGCATCATGCGTGAACCTCGACCGATATCGCTGATTCTCTTTTTAGGGTTCCGTAGTACCTACAAGGAACCCTTATAGTTTCGCCATGTCCGTCTGTCCGTCTGTCCACGGCATAGCGACGAAACCGTTGGTGCTAGAAAACTGAAATTTTGCATAAACATGTATGTTAACTAAACAAAGAAAGTTGTAGAGTAAAATTTGGAAAAATATTTTTTTTTCAGGTAGCTCCCCTACATGTAAAGTAGGGATGTTTTTTTTTTTTGTCGCCTACCCCATAGTGTGGGGTATTGTTAGATAGGACTTTTAAAAACGTTTAGGGGTTGCTAAGACAGTTTTTTGATAAAGGGATCCGTTTGCGGGATAATTAACTTTAAAGACCAAATTTTTGTTCGAGTAGGGCGTCCCTCCCCCTCTAAAAGCTAAACTACTGGATCCTAAAATCTGAAAAAAATTGTGTCGGTAGTACATGTAATGAACTTTAAAGAAAAACTATAGCGGATAAGTTCACTTCATTAGTTCAAGAGGAATAGGGGTCCGAAATGTCAGATGAAGTTACTCAGAATATTTCGTTCAAAATTCTTGAAACATAAATAAACATACATAATACATATTTTTATTATTTTTAGACTCCAGATCTCCCTCATATTACGAATTTCTTGTAAATTTTTCTTGTCAACTGTATATTGTAAAAGCATGTTGTAATTTGTGGAGATGAATAAACATTTTTATTATTTTTTTATTATTATATATAAAATCACGCCTTTATCCCACGGAGGTAGGCAGAGACGATGGAACGCCATGTGCTTCGCTCCTTACATACTTCTTTCGCTTCCTCAACATACATCTCGTCATACGTGCTAGCTGGTTTCGTGTACTACAAACATTTCCTTTCTGAAGGACGCCATTTAGTTATAAAGTAAAATTAAAAATATTTTTCTATGGAACCCTACTGCGCGTGGCCCGACACGCACTTGGCCGGTTTTGTTGTTTGTTATTGTCAGGAGATAGTTCTTATAGATGAAAAACGAAACCACCATATTAAATTTGACAATGTAAACTTTTTAAAAGTAACCATAAGAGGATTAACATAACGTTGACAGAATGCGTGTTAAATATCGTCAAATAAGATGTATTCATAGTTAAGACAGGACAGCGTCTGTCGGGTCAGTTAGTTTTTAACACGCTTATATTAGCTTCACCTGTATGTATGTATGTTTGTATGTATGTAACCGACTCCTTTGGACTCGATTTTGACCCACTTTAAACGGACAGATTTCATTAAAATTTTGCACACCTGTCAAAGATCGATGACAATGCAATAATTCGATAAAAAAAATAAAAAAAAAAAAAAAAAAAAAAAAAAACGCTTTTATAAATATACCAAATATAAGTAGAAAATAAATAATAGTTAAAAAACTAAAATTATTTTGTTCATTACCATTTTCAGCTTATATTAGGAATTATTTTTCACTTTTTAGTTAGAAGTACTTTAAAAGCGTGTTTTTTAGTTTTTTTAAACTATTATTTATTTATAAATATTTTTTCGGTTGATATAAAGGACCCTTCTGGTCTGCCTCGTTGGTCTAGTGGTTAGCGTATGCGCCGCTCACTAGGAGGTCTTGAGTTCGATGGGCAAACGTGTCATTTGGAATTATTCCGTCTTCCGTTTGTTTTTTTAATTTTTCCCACTCGCACGTATGGGTAAATTTCGAATAAAGCTATTTTGATTAGGACCGATTCTGATAAATGCTGGTAATTGACTACAAGGCCCGTAAAATAGCTACTTTATATTGATATACCTACCACGCAGACGAAACCGCGGGTAAAAGTTAGTTTGTTTGTTTGTTTGTTTGTTATCTCGGGTACTACTGATTGGATTTTAATAATTATTTTAGTTATTATTGAGATTACGGGTTACTCACGTTATTTTAGCCGGGATATGCCGACTAGTTTCGAATCTATTACGTATATTCGTAGATTTTTCAACTGAGCGATAAATTATTTCGTATCCCGTATTTTGAATATTAATGTCTTCACCTCACGTCGGCGTCGGTCTTAATAATATTTTATTTTTGTGTTTGAAAGTCCAACTATCAATGAAGGTTTTTAAATGTTTAACATTACGCTAAACTCCACGAGAGCAGAGCAGTAAGATTTAACGCAGGTCAAGACGTGAGGGCAACTACTACTTAATATAACAAATTCCACGCGGACGAAGTCGCGGCCAAAAGCTAGTAGTTGAAAAAAATAAAAGTTTAAAAAACTAAAAAACACGCTTTTAAAGTAGGGTTGCTCGATAGACGAAAAATATGGCACAGAGCGCCCCACGCTTTTTTCAGCTTATATTAGGAATTATTTTTCACTTTTAGTTAGAAGTACCTACTTTAAAAGCGAGTTTTTAAGTTTTTTAAACTATTATTTATTTTCTACTTTTTAGTTTGGTTTATTTATAAGAGCGTTTTTTTATTTTTTTATTTTTTTTATTTTTTTTTTTAGAATTATTGCATTGTCATCGATCTTTGACAGGTGTGCAAAATTTTAATGAAATCTGTCCGTTTAAAGTGGATCAAAATCGAGTCTCAAGGAGTCGGTTACATTCATACATAAATCCTATAGGTACATACATACATACAGGTGAATTTAATATAAGCGTGTTAAAAATACATTAACATTTTGCACCCGAATATTTTTTTCTAAGATGCGAACCCGAATATAATCTGCTTTTGTGGATTGTTGATGTCCATAGGCTGTACTCCACTTACCATCAGGTGGACTACACGTTCGCTGTGGGCGTAGTATAAAAAAAAGACTTAATGATATAAGCATTTCACTCATAAAGTCTTTGCCGTAATTTCATGTGGCAAATATTTGCCGAAATATGCCAAGAGAAGTTCAGTCAACCTGGGTGATGCAGTGATTAGCATATGCGCCTTTTACCACGAGGTCTCGTTTTCAATTCCCGTCCGGCAAATTGTTATTTGTAAACTTTAGCGATGGGTCGTCGACGATTTTTGCGTAAACGAAATTAGACCGTTCATTTTCGTTCATTGACTAGTCGATCGACCGGTTCAAAATATAGACTAAAGTTCACGGTCTCAGTTTTTGCAAACTGCTAAGGGTCGTTTATAGTTCTTATGCGTTAACATTACGAGCGACGTTGAATTCGACTGAATGATTAAACGATGCGGTTCGACTGTTAAAGCTTGTATATTGAACTATGAATGAAGTACGAGAATATAAACCGCGATCATGTCGTCTACAAATTGAACTGGTTTATCTGACAAACGTAAACCGTCGAACCGTTCATGAAACGTCAACCGGTCCATTGAACCAGTCCAGCACGGAGTTGAAATTATGGCCGGTGGATGGCTATAGGATAACCCCCTATCCCATGGGACCTAAACATAACAGGTGAAGTGTGGGTGTTGTACACCCTACCACACTCTTCTGGGTAATATAGGCGTGATGTTTATGTTAATTATAGAAAACTTGGGTGAGAAGATTAGTAGTGCCGTGATAATTATATTAGGGAACGTATCTACCAGTAGTACAGTGGACCAAGCAATTAGGTATTCAGGGTAAAAACTTCTATGCCATAGTGCAAACTGACTGCAATAGATAATTATGTATGTGTGAATTACTTATGTAATAAGTGTAATATACCCACTATTTAGATATGTAACTCACTTATCTATAACTGGTGTAGTAAGTCTTTACTTAGAAGTTTTTGCCCTGCATATCTAACTCGTTGGCCAACTGTACATGACCGATTAAGGAGGGAGGGGGAAGAAGGTCTCCTAAATACGACGCTCGGGCTACCATGGTCGGGAGGAGGTTTGGGTCCCGTAGTCTAAAAAAATACAAAATGTCTTGTAAGGTTGAATTTGTTACAGACTGGATCAGGTGAAATTATATAAAGGCTTGTAAGTAACAAAAATCTTTATTTACATATTTATAACAAAATCATTATTCTATAATTAATTTATAATACCTACTTACTTAACTAGAGTTTTATATTTTTTTTTATTATTTTTTTTTTTTTTTTTTTTTATATTACAACGATTCTAACTTTATTTAACAATTATTTACAAAAAAAAAAATTTCTAATTAATATTAAATTAATTAAAAAAAAAAAAAAAAATTTGTTCTATAAATAAGACATTGTAATCAATAACTCTCTTACAATAATTCGTAAGATGTAGGATAATGCCTACTCAATAAGTAATCATAGTTATCAAAAAACTTTTGATAAAGCTCATATTTTTACCTTAAATCCAAAATAATTTGGAATAATCAATTAAAATCTAAATTGCAAACAACTAGTCTCATGATTTTACCATTTTAACATTAGCTTCTTTATCTTTTTCTTTGTCATCAGCATACTTACCAAAATTGAAATAATTTTCAATCTCTTGTAGCGTCTTATCCTTAGTTTCAGGCAGTATAAAATATAGTATTAGTAACGTAATACCCATTGTGGCTCCAAAGACGAAGAATGCCCCATAGAGTTTTATGTTTATGAGCAGATACGGGGTGACCTGGTATCCTACCATAACAGCTAAAGACAACCATGCTCCAGATAAAGCAGAACCTACTGCTCTATGAGCTAATGGAAACACCTCTCCTAATAAAGTCAAAGGTACTGGAGTACAACCTAAATTCGCTGATATAAAGAATGCTACAAAAATCACCATGGGTATCCAAGGACGATCATTACTTATAACACCATTTTCTGCTAAAGCAAGGTATGTACATGCTGCCATGATGACGGCGACAGCAAAAAATCCAGTAGAGAATAACAATGTTCTTCGATTCATGATTTTAATAAGAACAGATGACAATATCGCGCTGGTTGTAATAAGGATATCCATACCAAGAGTATAATAAAGAGAATGACTGACATCTCCAGTCACTTCGTTAACTATTTGTAAAGCATACGCCGGAAATATATGTCTACCACTAGCCTCTAGTAAAGTAGTACCGACTACTATAATAAACAGAGGCATAACAAAGTCTCGCTTGGTAAATTTCTGGAAGAAGTCTACAACATCAGAAATCAATGGTTTCTTCACTTTAGGCGTTGATAGTCTATCCATTTGCGCTTTGATGCAGTCATTTATTTCTTTTAATGATGCTTCAGAATCTCCTCTTAAATATAGGAAAGCCTTCTTGCTCTTTTCGAACTCTCCTTTTGAAGCCAGCCAAGCTGGTGATTCTGTCCATGTACAGATCACTAACATAGCTGATACACAAGGTATAATAGAAACGAGGGCAATTGTTCTCCACGATACAAAATGCAACAAAACGTGTACAAGCATGCCGCCAAAGCTTACTGCGACAGTTTTTAAAGTCAAAAATACTCCTCTCAGGGATGGGCTGGTGTACTCTCCAATAACAATCGCTCCCAAAGTTACTGTAGCTCCAGCTGTGATTCCTCCTAGTGTCCTACCAACCATGAGCGTCGGTATATCCTGGGCGAAATAGATTGCTAGCCATCCAATAGCACCTGGTACAAGAACCAGCAAATGAGCAAGTTTCCGGCCATATACTTCCATGAGTGTTGATGATATTAAAAATCCTGGGACACCTGCTAATCCACCTAATGATGCTGAAATTATAAGATATATTATTTAATTAAACGTACAGAATTCAGAGTAAAACCAAACATTTAGAAGACTAAATTGACAATCAACGACTAAAATTGCCTCGTCAATTGTAATAGCGCATGCGTCCCTAGACACTATTTATTTGGGATTTAAATATACATCAACTGCGGAGTCTAGAATCGTATCCGGGGTATAGCGACAGACTCACAGTCCTATTAAGATAGAGTGTGAGTCTCACACCCAATATGAGACCTAAACGTAACTGGTAACATGTAGGTTAATACACCACTGTCTCTTTCAAAAACCACGGGTGAAAAGCCTAGATTTGCACATAGACGACATTCATAAAGAAACATGACCTTACCTAACCAGGAAGCCGTATTAAGATCAGCTTTGATGTCAGAGTCAGGTTTCTGTAGTGCTGGTAAAAGAGCGCTAGTGTAGCTCAGCATCATTCCCTGGCCAATCATGGTTAACATCACCGCTGATGCTGTCCATGTCTGGAAGAAGAAGGTTCAGACTATAATGCAGTCCTAAAGAAGTAAAAATAATATTAAAACATGGACGTGACGCAATGGATAAAGCATCGGTCTTACGATTGAGAGATGATGATGATGATATGTCGTGGATGATAGGTCGTGCGTTCGAATCCTGGTCATTACACCAAGGACGTGTACTGCCTCATAACACAAGCGAATTAAGCTTAGCTGGAGGGGGTTAACAAGAATACTAGTAATTTGTATTTGCCAATTACTAGTAAGCCTTTAAGAAAAACATGGTTTGCTGGTACCTACTACCCGTTTGCTTCAAGATGGCCAAATGTTCCCGACCCGCTTCTCCATACTTCATACCGAAGCTCCTAATATATCAAAAATGACAGGGTCAAAAAACAGTCAAAAGGGATTGAAAAGACACCTCTTTTATCCGTCCTTGGCCAAAACGAAGCGAACGTGTAATAACTGTTCTCTGTTTCCGAGAACGTGTCTACGGGCAAAGCTGGTTTAGTGTGTTATAACATCGATAATGGTGCGCTGTAATCGGCTCTTTAAATGTTCAAAGCATCGATCGAAGTCGATCAATATCGATGTAATAGCACCCTAATTGTGATTAAGAGCACATTTCCATCAGACTCGCTTCATGTATCTACCCTTGCGAGTGATAAATGAATTTCAACACTCATCTTTCGTTACGAATTCTTATAATAGCAGCCCTGTATCTAATACAACTCCCACGCTGGGCTCGGGCCTCTTCTCATGGTGAAAAGGATTAGGCCAAGTGCAGATTGGTCTAATAGACTTCACACTACCCTTGAGCGCTTTTTAGGCACTCTCAAGCATGCTGGTTTCCTCACGATGTTTCCTTCAACAACAAATTCTTGCTCATCTCTGAACCGCAGCTTTTATATAGATTTACAACCAGTTTTATTTAGTTTAGACATTGTTTTTGCACCAAGATTTGAGTACAACAATAAACGTTATCAAGAAAATACTGCATGAGCGCTTATGTACGTAGATTATACTATATACACACGGCTATATACCAAGCTGTACATTACCAGTATAAGCCGGTCTCGGATAGCACGGAAAGCCTATACAACGCGAGACTATCTTATGCCGGAAAATTTAGCTTGATTCCATGTAGACGTGTGGAAATAAAATTTTCATAACGACTGATTGTATAATCTCATATACTTTGTTGCTCTATGTTGACGGTACTGATATGGGAACAAAATATTTTCGACTGTTTTTAACACGCATATTAGCTTCACCTGTATGTATGAATGTATGTAACCGACTCCTTTGGACTCGATTTTGACCCACTTTAAACGGACAGATTTCATTAAAATTTTGCACACCTGTCAAAGATCGATGACAATGCAATAATTCGATAAAAAAAATAAAAAATAAAAAAAAATTTAAAAATATAGTTTAAAAACTAAAAAATACGCTTTTAAAGTACTTCTAACTAAAAAGTGAAAAATAATTCCGAATATAAGCTGAAAATGGTAATGAACAAAAAATACTAGTATTATTGTGAAAAAAAGCGTGGGTTGCTCGATAGACGAAAAATATGGTACAGGGCGCCCCACGCTTTATTAAAAGCGTTCGTAATTTTTAGTTTTTTTTAACTATATTTTTATTTATTTTTAAGGTTCCTACTAAAATACCAGTTGAAGTTGGTTTCTTTCCATTGCATCTTTTTGATGGTGACAGGAATACAGACAAGGTGATAGTGAACTAATTTGAAAATGACCCTATTTATTTACATAACATAACATAACATCACATCAATATTACCCAGAAGGGTGTCGCAGAGGTGTACAACACCTACATTTAACCTGTTATGTTAAGGTCCCAGGGGCTAGGGAGTGAGCCTACCGCCATCCACCGGGCAAAATTCCAACTCCGTGCTGCTATTGTGAATTTCATGACGGCAAGTTTTTAAATCTTTCGCTTGCGAAGTAGTCTTTATTAGAATCACTCGCTGCGCTCGTGATTCAATTCAAGACTACTTTGCAAGCTCAAGAATCAAAATTGGCACTCACAACAGAAATATAAACTTTTTCTCATTTGTACCATAAATAACTATTTCACCACACCAGCACGTCACAAATAACACTTTGCCCGACCCGGGAATCGAACCCGAGACCTCGCGGTGAGAGGCGCATACGCTAACCACTAGACCATTGAAGCCTATTTATTTATAATAATATTATTATAACATTATTCACTACATTACCTTGGTAGATTAGTAGAAAATATCTCATAGTATGAAATACTATGTCTGAATACTATATCTGCCTATTTCACATTGTCTTTGTACACGAGCTGTACATATGTATGGGCAAGTTATGGCCATGTAATGGTAAACACAAACACATCCAACACTAGTTGCGAATGTGGATCGCCTACCCAAATTATGGCCCATCTGTTGTCTGCCCAGAGCCTGGATCAGTGGATGGACGAAGCACCATTCTGGGACGCCATATCTTGGATGCGGATGATGTCAAGTCACTCCCGATCGGCCGACTGCTCCAGTTTATGGAGACTATTGGCCTAAAGTCTATAATGAGGCTACAATCACAATAGACTCACGGAGGTCGACGTGAACACCAAAAGCCCAAAGTCGTCCCAACAATAATATACACCTCTTATAAATTCTTTTGGGTAATAAAAGCGAAGTGTATTTATTTTAACTAATAAATCGTATAATATTTTACACAATTCTAAAAAAATACACCACAAAAGATGAGTTACCTACCTGTCTAAAAAAATGCGGTCCCATTATAACTGCCACTCACATTCACTACCTTCGTCTTCACTACTAACTACTATCTCCAAAAATGATATAACAATGCTATTGTATAATATAATTATATATAAACATGTGATAGATTAGAAATAATACCTTTATTGCGTTTATCTTGAACAAATTTACTATGTTTGAAAAGGCCTAATTAACTGCCGAGTGAAGGTATTAAACCAGTGTTTTCAACTGATATTATAATAACCTTTGATTTTTTAGCAGAAAATTTAATATACTGGTGGAATAATGAGGATTGTCATGCGGAAGTATTTTTATTTTTATATGTAGGACCCTAAATTTTTCAACTGTATGTTACGTCATAAAGTGACGTCACGTTCATCCATTTATACCTATCTTAAGTCGGATAATAATATACGTATTGACGTAACATACAGTTGAGAAATTTAGAGTCCTGGCAAGAGGCGACCGTAGCTTAGTGGTTTGACGCGGCTACCCGGTATGCAGAGATTGCAGGTTCAAGTCCTACCTAATTTTAATAATGATTTTATGGACTTGTCATAATTATGTAAAGTTCTAAATGCATGTTTGTTTGTGCCCATTATGATTTTTTTTTTTATCAGTTTGTATGTAAATCAATTAATGATTAAAACAATATTTTGACAAAATGTCAAAGAGCAAAAAACAAAAAAAAAAAGACGATTTAATATTATAATAGACGGCTCTAGACGCTCTGGCTGATTGACTGTGTGGAGACAATGCAAACTGTTTGCCCAACATCCTTTGATTTTGAAGAAAATTGACTGAAGCGAAACCGACCCCGAACACTGGCGAACACAAACAAAACCGGTCACACGTTAACAAACACCCGTCCACATGTTGGCGTTTGTTGTTTGGTGTTTGCCATTGTTCGCCAAACGTCTGGAGCCGGCATTAAAATTACAACCTGATTACTTTTGTTTATAAAAGGTTTAAAGCTATAATCATCACATAATAGATAAGACATACTTTATTATTTATGTCGGTATTTTATTTATGAACCGTTGGCATAGGAGTAAAACGATAAGAATTCTTGAACTATGATTTTTTGTAAAAATCCAAGATTTTTATTTTGATAAAAATAAAACGAAAATCAAAACAAATTGCAATATTTTGACAAACCATTTTTTTTCTCTTTTTCGACGATCGCGCCGCCTAATGTAGGGTCAGTTTTAATTGAAATTTTATGCATCAAAGGCTGAGGTATCACAACTTCGCAAAAAGAACAGCGCTTTTTTGGACATGCGTTTATTATTTAGGAGGTACTGTTCACCATCAAATTTATGTTTAGTTATTATTTTTCCATCATGAAAATAATAATAATTAGTAACTGAGAAAAAAAAATGCAATTGAATTGAGAACCTCCTCCTTTTTTTGAAGTCGGTTAAAAAAAACAGTTTGCACAAACTAAAAGACATGCTACTGCGCTAAATGATGAGCTGGTAGAGTAAAGATATACCGAGTACTCTATCTTCATAGGAACAAGGGTTCGATAGAAACTTCAAAGGGTACATAGAATAAGAACGACAACAAAAGACAGAAGCACGCCGCTGTGATGAACGTATTGAATAAAAAAAATAGAAACTCAAATCAGGTATATTAAAATATAATATTTGCATTTGCATGCAATATAATAATATTTGCATGTACCTACTGTTCTTCTCATGTAAGTGAATTTAATTCTTATGAGAAATAAAGATATCTTCAACCTGAAAATAAAAAACAGTAGTCGGCTCGTGACCAAGAATGATGCAAGCCATTCTAAACGTCGAGCATAGGTATTTATTTACCTTTATAATAATTACGCGATTTAGACCCATTGTCTAATTTTTGAAAAATGTTCTCAAATCGCGAAAGTTTAAAAACATATAAAATACAGTAGGTGGGCGTGTGGCGGGCGATTATCTTATTTATATATTGTTTAAGTTTAAATTAATTGTTTGTGATGAATTTGTTATTTTTATATTTAATGAATAATTGAGAAATGTTACTTTTATTATAAATAAATATGCAATGTAATATTTGTACGCCAAATATGGCATTTATGCACGAGCACTTAATGTTTAGTACATAAGAAATGTATATTTATTTAACATATGTAACAAATAATGAATAAGTAATTATACAGTCACAGCACAAAACAAATATTTTTTTATTTCTTGTCTTTATTTATTGTGTTAATTGGAATAATTTAATTAATTAAAAATAAAAAAACAAAATTTCGTTTAACCTAAAAATAAATGACTTAAGGCTTAAGTAAATACCTATGTACAAACCTAATCTAAAAGACCGCTGCCAGAGGGCAACGATCCCAAAATGCTAGTAGCATTACGCCGTTGTATGGCAATCCTCAATTTCTAGCCAAAATCTTCTTCTTCGTCGTGTCGATGGCTGAGTCAAATTTTATTGGCCCAATAAGTGGCCACTGTTATGGCGCTCTCATCGGCGTTCATGAGCGCCTCTCTTGTGCAGGTGGTAGGGCACTTCGAACAGTCAGTAAGGTGAGCCATTGATTGTATTGCTCCACATTCACAATTAAGATTAGTGTTAACCAGATATCCCCATTTGGCAAGGTTCTCCTTGCTTCGCCCAACTTGCGTCCGGAGTCTATTCAAGGATTTCCAGACCGGTCTTGATAGTTCGTGGCGTAACGCTTGTGAAATTGGGACGAAAGGTTCGGGCAAGACGCTTTCTGCCTGCCACATGTTACATCTGGCTTGGGAAATCGAGTCGGAAAAATAAATACCAACTTTCTTAGAAATAAATAATTAATAATTAGAAATTTTTATTGAAATCTTTTGTTACTTCAAGGAAAGCTATCGAGTTAAAATACTGGGTATATCTTTGTACTGTGGTGCCGACAACTTTACTACGCAAATTATCTACCACGTGAAGATTTTACGACTGCTCTGTAGCTATAAAATGTAATGATTATAACGATAAAATACAACTAAGGTAAGTAAATGGACGATTTTATGTAACAACCTCTACAACAATGTACTAATAGTTTAGTATTGAATAAATAAGGGGTAAAATCTGCCATTCTATCTTTCATCTTCTTTTTCGGACTCCATTTCACTTTTCTAGTCGATATGGCGAATCATTCAAAATTCAAGCGTTGCGGTTATGGATTTTTTTTATATACTCCTCCTGCATGTTGTATGGCAATCCTCAATTTCTAGCCAAAATAAATTTCAACTTTCTTAGAAATAAATAATTAATAATTTGAAATTTTATTTTTATTAAATATTTGTTTTGTGCTGTGGCTGTATAAACAAATATAATATATAATATATATAATCCACAAAAGCAGATTGTAGATGCGTCGCTGCAACTGAGGACTACGGTGATATGCAGTAATTTCAGGGCCTGATCTCCCCACCAAACCGGAACACAGTAATGCAAGCACTTCTATTTGGTGACAGGTTATAGGCGAGACGGTGGCCCTTGAGCTCGTTTACAAGAGCTCTACCGCCAGTAATCTTCCTTATAAAATACGTTAAAGTCCACATACCATAATATTTAGGCAAAGTGCATTTTCGCTTTAACGTAACATAAAACAATTGACAAAGATTTAAAAAAATTATGTAACTTGTTAGTCTGTATGTATAGATGTAACATCACATACCATAACATCACGCCTATATTAAGCAGCAGGGTGTGCCAGAGGTGTACAACTCCTACACTCTATGGGGTAGACGTGAGAAACAAAATATCTCCTTACATGTAGCGGAGATACCACAAGATAAATATTAATGTTATACCTAAATAAAATATATTTAATTTTATTTATTCTATAAATTTTTTTTTTTTTTAAAAAATTAACTTTCTACCACGAACAGTTTTGACTCTGCGACAGAAACTGTAAGGGTTTCTTGTAGGTACTATGGAACCCTACAAATTAAATTAAAAAACACAAATACGATTTTTATAGGTTTATTAACTTAAAATATTTTTACAGTCTTATTCATTTTATCATTTTAGTATTTGCCTCTTCATCATCATCAGCTGCATTCGTAAACTTGCCAAAGTTGAAATAATTTTCAATCTCTTGCAAAGTCCTATCTTTGGTTTCCGGCATTATAAAATACAATATCAACAGGGCTACGCCCATAATACTGCCATACACAGCAAAGAATCCATACACACCAATACTAATAAGTAAGTGTGGGGTTGATTTGAGACCCACCATCAAACATATTGATATCCAAACTCCCGACAACGCTGCACCAACTCCTCTATGAGCTAACGGAAAAACTTCACCGATTAAAGCTAAAGGTATTGGAGCGCAACCTAAGTTGGCCAGAATAAAATACATTACAAGTAAAGATACAGGTACTAATACTTTATCATCTGGTATGATTAATCTAGAAGCTAAGAAGAGATATAAACAAACAGCCATAAGAACTACTACAGCTGCAAAACCGGTCGAGAATAGCAGTGTGCGTCTATTCATTATTTTGACGAGAACTGACGCAAATACAGCACTGGCTGTGATAATAATGTCTATACCAAGTGTATAGTAAAAAGATTGAGATATTTCTCCAGTAATATCAGTCATAATATGAAGAGCATATGCAGGAAAGACGTGTCGCCCACTCATTTCTAGCACAGCCGTTGCTAAAACCATGATAATGAACGGTTTCAAGAAATCTTTCTGCGTAAATTTGCCGAAGAAATCCATAATTTGATCCCAGTAACTCAATTTCAATTTGGGTTTGGAGAGTTTCGCTTTCTGGGCTTTGAGGACTCCTTCTATTTCCTTCCGAGACACCTCATTATTTCCTCTTAACCAGTAAAATGATTCCTCACTTTTCTCGTACTGGTGTTGTGAGGCCAACCAGGCAGGACTTTCAGGCCACGTGGAGACTATTGCTAGAGCCGCAAATAGAGGTATTAAAGACACGAGTGAGATGGTTCTCCAGTCCAAATACGCACTGACTATGTGCATGAACATAGCCCCCATGCATACTGAAGCATTTTTGAGGTACAGAAACACTCCTCTGTATTTCGGACAGGTATACTCTCCAATCACGATGGCTCCTAATGACACTGTTGCAGCTGAACTCATTCCACATAAGAACCTTCCAGCCATGAGCACTGGTATGTCGTTTGCGAAGTATATTAGAAGCCAGCCTAGAATTCCTGGTAGTATCGCCAGACCATGCGTTATTCTTCTTCCGTATAACGCCATGAAGATGGATGATAGCAAGAACCCAGGGATGCCGGAGACGCCCACTATTGATCCTGAAAATAGAAACAAAAGTTTCTTAGCTTTAAAATGTATTGATATAATTATTCACACTGTCATTGGCGATTTTGCGAATACCAATACTTTTAATTGTATATAATGATTTAATTTGTTTTGTTGTTAAATGTTTTAAAATATTTAGTTTATAATTGATTTATATAAAGCATTTAAGAACACTCGAAATGATTCCGATTTGGAGCAGGGCTTTGATGGCTGAGTGGAAAGCGATAGGCTGGAATAATGTAGCAGCGGGTACAAATCTCGCTTCAAAATTCTGCTTGTAGTATTAGTATTTAGCTTGGTTGTAAATGTATTGCATCTAGAGGAACAACTACACCTAGCCGCAATTTTTGCACATTAAAATATGCTATCAGCTAACTTTTTTGTACAAAATCGTTTATAAGTAAAATAGAGGATTTATAATAAAGTATATTTATTTATAGTATTGATATTGTATTTTCACGTTTATTAATTAATTTATATCTTATTAGTGTATTTAACTTAGAGACCATGATGCCTAAATTAAATAAATAAACGAAAAAAATCAATTCCATACAAATCGCTTTCTGAATTTCCCAAATATTCAACAAACAAAGGTAAATGTTTTGAGGATAATTATGCTGCATATATAAAATGACTTGAAAAAAAAAAAACAACAGATGGCGTTACGTTACGAGTATTAAAATCTATAATTAGAAGGTTTTAAAAGACATATTTATGAAACAAAACTCGTATTAAAGTTACAACAACAATCCTACAATTTATTTCATACTATAATTGTTTGAGAATTATCAAAAGATTAAAATGATAAATCATAAAAACAATATGGCGTGGCGATGGCGAGAAAAGGAAATCAAAGGCTGCCAAAAGGAATCATTAATTATTATTATTAGTTTTTTCCTAAAATTGTGTTTTTATGTTAGAACTTGCATAGTATTTTATTCATTGAGACACAAGCTTTAATTACAGAGTACTGTCAATGGGCTCCTTTATGTAAAAATTTAAATTATGATCCACAGTTGTTATCATTTATCAATTATCATTATCTTACGGGATGAAAGACAAACTTTTCTTACCTAACCAAGACGATATGTGAATATCAACTTTAATAGGTGAGTGAGGGTGGTTGAGTGCTGGCAGCAGACTGGAGGGGTAGCTCAGCACCAGACCCTGGCCGAACATGTTGATCAGCACCGCCGACATCGTCCATGTCTGAAAACGTACAAGGACATAAAGTTTAAACGATACAAGTTTTTATTAGGGGCAGAATAAACAAAAAAGGCATAAGAGGTGCACGCGTCGGGCGACGTTTAATATGTTTATATAATTTTACAAAAAAAACGGCTTTAATTACAAAAAATGCCCTAAAAAGTATAAAATACTTAAGTAAAATTAAACGTCTCGCCTCATCTGTGTATAACTTGAAATAATACAATGAATACAATAAAGAATTATCCCCGTACTCCTCATCGTTAAGGGATTGTACGTTCAAGGATCTGCTCAGCATCATAAAATGCTGACTGCTAGGTGCAAATATCCGAGTAGCTTTAGGTTATATACGAAATACCTTAAAAAATTGAGAGTTGCCCTCGATTTCTCTAGGATTCCATCATCAGATCGTGATCTGATGAGAGCAAGACTACATGACAAGTATTCTCATTCAGAGAAAAAGGTGCAACTTCCAAAAAAAACCAAGGTACCATGGGTGGAAGTTAGTTAACTATAATATTCACATTAAGGAGTGATCCACACATACATACCTCCTCATTAACTACAAGTACAAGGAATTTATAATTATCTTGCATACCGGTTTAAAACATTATTAGAATATTAAGTACGAAATTTATTATAATGTATCAAATCTTTTCATAATTTTATTTGTTCGAAAAAAAGCAGGTAGCCATTTAAAAAAAAACTGTAATTATGCTATTATAATGAGTGTTTAGTGTTGTAGTATGTTTGTCTTATTTTAGTTTCGATCACAGTTTTTCTTACATAGGCTACTTAAAATTCTAAAATCTACTGCGCTATGATTTCACATGAATATTAATTTAATACCGTTTATTTTTATTGTTGTAGAAAAAAGCTGTAAAAACTACGGTATTTTATTAGCTAAAAGAGTTTAATACAGTATTAAACTAAATGTTTTATTGTATTATAAAATTAGGTTTTATAAAAGCACGTTTTCAGTGTTCGTGTGCGCTGAGAAATATATTTTCAACTCAATGCTGGAGGTGAGAGACATTTCCACGTTTTTACTTAATAAAAATGTGATATTTTTACATTTGCACTAGTCAAGGGCAACATGCAGTTCTCGATCTCTGACTCGTTGAAAAATATTTAAAATCGGCAACCGGGTTCAATGTACCCTCAATATAATGTACTCATGGTGGTTAAATGTACCCTAATTCGTTATTTTGTTATAATGTGAATTAATGTAGGACGCGTCTCTCTCTGTCACTCCTTTCGACAAACAATTTATTAGAAAAATATTTTCACAACAATTTTCACAAAATAATAATGGTTTAACCATGAACACCAGCCACTAAGGTTTGTTTAATACCTCTAAAACTGGGGTTATCCCCAAAGTGACAGCTGTGCTCCTTTTTAACACGCATAGATTAGCTTCACCTGTATGTATGTATGTATGTAACCGACTCCTTTAGACTCGATTTTGACCCACTTTAAACGGACAGATTTCATTAAAATTTTGCACACCTGTCAAAGATCGATGACAATGCAATAATTCGATAAAAAAATAAAAAAATAAAAAAAATAATAATTAAATAAAAAAAATAAAATAAAAATAAACAAACCGAACTAAAAAGTAGAAAATAAATAATAGTTTAAAAAAACTAAAAAACACGCGTTTAAAGTACTTCTAACTAAAAAGTGAAAAATGATTCCTAATATAAGCTGAAAATGGCAATGAACAAAAAATACTAGTACCTATTATTGTGAAAAAGCGTGGGTTGCTCGATAGACGAAAAATATGCCACAGAGCGCCCCACGCTTTTTCACAATAATACGAGTATTTTTTGTTCATTACCATTTTCAGCTTATATTAGGAATCATTTTTCACTTTTTAGTTAGAAGTACTTTAAAAGCGTGTTTTTAAGTTTTTCTAAACTATATTTTTATTCAAGTGTAACTTGTGTCGCTCTTAAATTCGATCAGGTGACATTCTATGAGTCGCATAAGATCTATCTAGAACCTTAGAAACTGGCCCTTTTCAGCCCTGGCAATTCGCAATTTTTAAAGGTTTCTATATTATTTTTCGTAATTTACCAAAAGCTACTCAGATATTTGTATCTAGCATTTTATGTTGCTGACCTGATGTTGGAAGGTACAACTCCTCAACGTTTAGTAGTACGAGGATAATTCTTTTAATATTGCCACATTAAGGCCGTTTACCGTTTTCTTTTAAGTTATACACAGATAAGGCGAGACGTTGAATATTATATAGGTATTTCTTACTTTTTTGTGCATTTTTTGTAATTTAAGTCAATTTTTTTTTTTGTAAAAATTATCCAACAGATATTCAAATAAAATTATAATCATAATTGTTTATTGGTACATATACATACATATCGCACCTTGAAAACAAAAGTGGCATTATACTAAAATGAGCAATATTGAGTTACAACGACATCTAGATTCCTTGAAGGAAAGCGCTTTTATTGCAAAAACGACATTTATCTTAGTTTGAATACTTTTCCCTAGAGGCCGCTAGTGTCAGTTTATACTTTTGTGTAAATGACGAAGTAGTCATTCATAAGGTGACACTATCCAGTTGAAGACAAACATTCGGGGTGGATACACGCTGCGGTGAGTAAAAAAGTGGCATTTTATGTATAGTGTTGTTTTAAACGTAATTCAAACTAATATTTGTGCTGAAGTAATAACTACAAAAATGGTATTTTAAGTATAGTGTCGCTTATTTAGTTCAAGAAATATTAAAAAAGTAATTCTGATGAACAATAAAATGACGTTTTATGTATAGTGCCTTTTCTAACGTTATTGTCTGTAATAATTTTCTGAATTTTTAAAAACATGAGTGGCATTATAACCATAGTGCCATTTTTTTGGTTATATTTATGTCAAATCGCCATTTATTGTGAATAAAAACAGGCATTTTCTTGTTAGTGTCTGTTTTTAACAAAATAATTAAAATGTAGATATTTTAAAATACTCTTTAAGTGGCATATTCCTCTTGGTGCCAGTAATATTATAAAATTAAGAGGATGAAAATGTTTCATTTTGTTAAATAAGCGTCATAATGAGTATACCGCCACTGTTTTGAAAAATATAACATCTACAAATTTGTTTAATGACATTATTATAGTGAATTATAACCTAAATTATGTTTTACTATTACTTATAGAGATTTCGGGCATAGTTTTTTACCCGACTGATTCTATATTTGGATGTCATTGTTGCATTTGAGAAACGTATTTTCTTTCCTTGTTTAAGGTTATCAACATGAATCCGTCAAGAGATAGGGGTAGAAAAATATTAATGCTAGCAATTCAAAACAAGGAAAACTGTTCAGATCCTGAAGCCTCAACATCCAATTTAAACAGTTTGCCAACAACTAGCAACCATACATATCCAGCTGACAAAGAAAACCTCAGCGACGTCGATGATGGTGACTTTTCACCCGCTTCTGATGATGATACAACATACGCACCTTCAAAAAAAACATGCCGTAGATCAAGCTCAAGTTCATCGTCGTCTTCAAGTTCCTCATCATCATCTTCATCTTCCAGCAAATCATCTGTTTCATCTTCAACCTCTATTGCATCCGATCCACCAAATATTCTTCAAACCACCACTCAAAGTACCAATGTAAATGACAATAATTTAGAATTGATTAATGACTGTGCAGAAGTGATTTCAAATAACCAAAGTTCTGGGTATGTAGATAATAATATTGCAGTAGATATTGCACCAGCTGTTGAGCCTAATAACCAAAATGCTGGGAACAAAGATATCGATGTTGCAGTAGATATTCCACCAGCTGCGGATAGTATCGAAAAACCAAAGAAAAAGAAAAAGAACCAAAGAGTTGCCTATATCTCTAAGACTTTGAAAGACAGCGGCAAAGAATACGTTTCAAGCTCCAAAACAAAAAAGATTTTCGCAGCTAAGTTTCTAAAACCCACATGTGAGTCGACCTGCCGCTTAAAATGCTCAGAGAGTATTAATGAAGATTTGAGAAAACAAATATTTGAAGATTATTGGGGTATGGCTTCACTGGTAAGACAAAGAGAATACATAGCTCGCAATATGGAAGAGATTAAGCCGAAGTATCAATATAAGAGAGTTGATTCCAATAGGAAGTTGAAGAATGCTTTTTATTTTAATTTAAATGGAACTCGAACTAAAGTATGTAAAACATTTTTTAAGAATACATTGGATATAACGGACAGATGTATTAGAACTGTAATAGAGAAGAAGAATAGTACAACAGGTATATTGAAAGGAGAACAAAGAGGTAAGCATGGACAGCATAAAAAAGTACCGGAAGATTTGATTGAAGGAGTTAAACAACATATTAGTAGCATTCCTAGAATTGAAAGCCATTATTTACGACAACAAACGACAAGAGAATACATCGATGGCGGAAAAACCTTAACAGATATTTATTTTGATTATAAAGAAGACTGCGTAAAGCAAGGATTATCCTACGTAATGATACATACCTACAGAAAAATATTTAACGAAAAATTTAACATTGGATTCTTTATTCCAAAAAAGGACCAGTGTGAGCAATGCTCTATATACAAGCTCGCAGAAAGTGTTGAAAAAGCTGCTCTTAAAGAAAAGTACGATCAACACTTAAAAGAGAAAGAAATGAGTCGTGTGGAAAAAGCTAATGATAAAGCAATGGTGTCTCCTAGTTTTATTGTTGCATGTTATGATTTGCAAGCCGTAATGACAGTACCAAATGGTGAGATTTCTACGTTTTATTATAAGTCTAAAATAAATTGCTTGAACTTTACCATTTCTGAGCTTAAACTTGACAAAACTGAATGCTTCTTCTGGGATGAATCTCAAGGACACCGAGGAGCAAATGAAATAGGTACTTGTGTATTAAAATATTTGCAAAAAAAATCTTCTTGTGCCGACGAATATCTAGACATAACTTTTTACTCTGATAATTGCTGCGGTCAGCAGAAGAACCAGTTTATTATCGGAGTGTATATTTACGCAGTCCAATACTTAAAAATTAAGTCCATAACACATAAATTCCTGATACGTGGTCATACACAGAATGAGGGAGATGCTGTACATTCTGTAATAGAGAAACAAGTTAAACGATGTCTTAGATCTGGAGCCATATACGTACCTTCGCAATATATTTCTGCTATTCGGAGCGCTAAAAAACGTGGAACACCTTTTATTGTAAATGAAATGGGTTACGGTGATTTCATAGATATAAAGCAACTACCAGTTCCTAGACTAAATAAAGATGTAGATGGCCAAGTTGTAAAGTTGTCAGACATAAAAGTTATCAAAATTGAAAAAAATGAACATAATGAGATTAAGATACAGTACAAGACATCGTATTTTGATGATTTTAAAGAGCTTGATTTGAGCAAAAGAACAAATAGAAATAATCGTCATACAGAACTTAAACCGCTTTATCAACGTAAATTGGAAATATCAGAAAGAAAGAAGACTGACATAAGAAGCCTCATTAACGCTGGTTTGATTCCCAGTTATTATACCCCCTACTATGAAAGTGTATTTCAATAGTATAGTAGTAAGTATGTACTAAACGATAATTTTGATACAACCGACGTATTTCAGACGATCTCATTAAGATAATTGGTATCACTAATTTAAGCATAAGCTATATCAGTTTATTTTCTAGAAGAGTTTATTTTTAATTTTAAGAAAAATACTTTGTATTTTATATTAAAATTTTATGTTTAATTTTAAAGTTTGTTTCGTTATTACTGTTGTAAGGTTTAATTAATACCGCTAAAAATTGTGATTTAATTTTGATACATCCTACGTATTTCAGACGATCTCATTAAAATAATTGGTATCATTAATTTAAGCACAACTACCTTTATCAGTTTATTTTCTAGAAGAGTTTATTTTTAATTTTGAGAAAAATACTTTTTTTTTTTATTTAATTTTATATTACATTTTAAAGTTCATTTCATTATTACTGTTGTAAGGTTTAATATTAATACCGCCAAAAATTGTGATTTATACATAAAACTTGCATTTCATCGAAAAATGTTACATAATTATAATGTATCTTGATTGTACTGATTAGAACTAAATTGTTTTTGCCAAATAAATATTTTTCTTGTTTCTATGACATAATTTCGTTTTATTTCTGTAATATTGTTCTAACTCCCATTAAGGATCTTTGGATAATAATGAGTAATTATTCTAAAACGGGTAGGATTACGTAAAACAAAAGTGGCACTATGCGGAACTTTTTTTAAAAACCATGTTTTCTAAATAAGTCCATAATTTACTGGCATGTTTTCAGTACATAACTTAAATAAGATAGTCAAACTAAGATATGAAATTAATTGCGTTCTTTTCTTTCAGTTATTTGCTAAGATATTAAGCAAAATGCTGCGTCAAAAACTTTAAGTGGTCATACTGAAAAATGACAATTTTCGTATAACACCGCTTTTGTTTTCAAGGTGCGATATATACCAATTATTATTGATTGACAGACAATGGCTCTAAATCAAGTAATTATAATGAAGGTAAATAATTACATATGCCTGACGATTTAGACCCGTTGTCTAAATTTTGAAAAAGTTCTCGAATCGTGAAAGTTTAAAAACAGTTTGTCTTTTTATAATTAATAAATAATAATAATAAAAATATTACTTTTCTCAACACAAAGTTATCACACATTAAATAAATAATAATAAATAAATATTTCACAACTCACACACAACGCCATCTAGTCCCAAACTAAGCATAGCTTGTAATATGGGTACTAGAATAACTGATACTAATACATATTATATCCTTTTTTTTTTGTAAATACATACATATTATACATAGAAACACCTAGACTAAGACAAACCTCCATGTTCATGCACACAAAGATTTGTCTTAAGTGGGAATCGAACCCACGACCTCGGCGTCGCAGGCAGGTACACTACCCACTCCGCCATCCGGTCGTCCAAGATTATTAGCAAGGACTTCCACTTACTTGTCTAATTAATGGAGATGTCATTTTCTAGAAATTCTTCATGCTGTCGACACTTCTCAACAACGAAGCTCACCGTTGTGCGGAGTTACAGTCGGTTCTATTTAGAGCACAGCATCGTGGGAATCTGTGAAAATATAAATATTTGTGAAAAACTTCATCCTGTCCTGTGCCCTTTACCCTTCTTGTCTGACGGATTCAGCTGAACACACAGTCTTTATGTAGAGCGACTGTCATCAGACCTGTAAAATCCTGTACTAGCCGATATTCTTCTGGTCTCTTGACTACCCGTAACGACCAGGACCGACGCACGACGGCTTAACGTTCTCTAGGAGTTGTTATGTTTAGATGGTCAACCATCCAAAAGCAGACGTAGTTAACATTGCTAAACCTGTGGATCGATCTACGACTCGTTAATATACTATATTATTTTAGACGGTCATTTCGCCTATGAAATGCGTTGGTATTATGGTGATTTTGGTATGATACGCAAAGATTTATTGGAGAGTGTGAACTATTATTAAAATTCCTATTATATAGGTATGACCTCTAAGTGGGCATTGTTTTTTTTCTTAAATTATCTAATCTACTTACTTATTCATTTTAATTATTAGAGAAAATGCAAGTAGGTATTACAGTACAATTACTAACATTTATTTTTAGCTGTCTGTGAATTGTTAAAAATTCCAATGACGTTAATACGTTGCATAATAAACTAATTTAAACTTTGTTACACAATTTTTACTGTGCGTAATCTCTAATTATGTTTAAATTATTTTATCATCTCTTTGTAATGTTTTTTTACATATTGCATTTAAAATAAAAATTAAACAGCATGAAACTCTAGTCAGAAAATTACACCACTACGGTATAAGAGGCATCGCTCTGGAACTTCTTACTTCTTATCTAGGTGATAGGATTCAGAGAGTTGATGTCAATGGAAAGCGATCGCATGGATCAGCTGTAGCAATGGGGGTGCCACAAGGCTCTATTTTGGGCCCTTTCCTGTTCCTCTTGTACATTAATGATTTACCTCATCTCGTTAAGGACAATCATGAGATAGTATTGTTAGTATTGTTTGCGGATGACACTTCTTTAGTTTTTAAAGTAAATAGACAACAAACAGTAATTGACGATGTAAACAATGCTCTGTCAAAGATAGTAAACTGGTTTAGTGTTAACAACTTGCTTTTAAATGGTAATAAAACAAAATATGTTAGATTTTTTACAAAAAATGTTAAACAAGTCAAAACTAGTGTGTTGATGGACAATGAGGAATTAGAAATGGTCAATAAAGTTGTCTTTCTTGGTATAACATTAGATTCTAAATTACAATGGGGCCCACATATAGAAACGTTATCTGGTAGACTCAGCTCAGCAGCTTACGCCGTAAAAACAATTCGTCAACTGACCGATGTTGACACTGCGCGTTTAGTTTATTTTAGCTATTTTCATAGTATAATGTCATATGGTTTATTGCTTTGGGGTAGTGCCACGGATGTAGATTCAATCTTTGTGCTCCAGAAACGAGCTGTTCGAGCTATCTATATGATGAGTCCCAAGGAGACACTAAGAAATAAATTTAAAGAGATAAATATTATGACGTTACATTCTCAATACATTTATGAAAATTTATTGTACGTCCACAAGAATCAAACAAAATTTAAGAAAAATAGTGATCTCCATAAAGTAAATCTAAGGAACAAAAACAAACTGGCTGTGCCCACTACTAGGCTCCATAAAATCTCTAACTCGTTTCCAGGTCAATGTATACGCTTCTACAATAAACTTCTATTAGACGCAGTAGAATTATCGATAAGTAAATTTAAGAAATATATTAAAATCAGATTATCTCAAAAAGCTTATTAATGTATTTTAGACTACATAAATGATAATAGTATTTGGAAATGAACTGCTCTTTTTATGTGTTGTAATTGTTATATATTATTATATATTAATATAATTGTATATTATTCATTTCATTTGAAAAGATGGTGCACATGAGTTTCTCACCAGCTCTTCTCATAATGCAATACCCATCGGAGCTGGTACTTAGTTTGATTTTAATCTGATTTTAAACAGTTGGATTAAAATTAATCTAAGCCCCGGTTATTCAAATCATTGTAATTAGTATAATTTAGTTTTACTTATAATTTATTTTTATATCATTAGTTTGTAATATTTTGACGTGTTCAAGCGCCTCCTGGGGCCTATGAAAATAAATGATTTGAATTTGAAATTTCGAGAATTTTACATTTTTTCAAAATTTATTATTTTGTGTTACATGCTTTATTTTTTACATTAATAAATAAACAAAAAATCCCTATTTTTTTTTGTAAAAATTAAATAAAATATCGTTAAAAAGTTTTTTTTATCAAATCAAGTGCTTATTTGATAAAAAAAACTTTTCATCATGGTCACGCCATCAGGTCTATTAGTTTAACTAAATTATGTATAGTTGTTTAATATAATAAAATAACGAGATAACTTATTCGTTCTCTTTTACTCACCCTTTAAAAAAAAAACTCACTACTCAATATTATACTTTTTGTCGTGATTTTTTTCTACAAAAACTAACAACGAGAGCTTACGTCAATTCACTGAAAACGAAGAACTTCTAATGAATGTTTTCGACGAAGGCTTTTGCGGACATTTATACCAACTATACAAATAAAGTAACATACAATTATTATAAAACAGTAGTTTAATTTATAGCCATTGTTAATCTGCATAATAGTGCGCTAAGTGTACTTTAATGGAATATAAAAGGGCTTAAGGTAAGGGTTTCCGACAAGTAAATGTATGGCGTAAAAGGACTTGCGTGGCAGGCGCTTTGGCCACGTGCAGCTAAACATAAATAATATTAGTTTTGGAAAAAACATAGTTATTTTCTTACTATTTATTAGATATAACGGGATACTTAACATATATATTTGTTGTAGCGATATTTCAGAGATGTTGCAATCTCTTTGTTTACGATAAAACTTCGTTTGGTAATACCGTTATATCTAATAATTAGTAATAAACATAAATAGGTATGAAATTGTTTTTTTTTATAGGGTTTGGTTTGTACAATCAAATAATTATACATTCTAGGACATCTGTCTTGAAGATGCTAATAAGGCTCATTTAAGGGTATTTTTTGTAAGCTTAAACCAGTTACACTTAACTTAAAATATATTTTTATGTTTTGGTTAGACTTGTCTTTGAGAGCTTATAATTTTAGATTTTTAAGATGATTCATGTTGTGCAAAATAAAGTGCTCGTAAAAAAATCGTGAACTTCGCCATAACCTTATTTATTGTTTAATAATTAAATTCATTACCAAAAAATGAAATAATATGTCAAACTCAATTCTTTATGATGTTGCAGGCGGTGACAAACGAAGTTATATAGTAGTAACAAAGTATTGTTTGTCCCCGCCTGCAACATCATAAAGAATTTAGTTTGACATATTTCATTTGTTGTTAATGAATTCAATGTAGATAATGCTATACTTGTTTTTATCTTTTCAGTTCTTTTTTTTAAGCAGTCGGGTTTAATGTTTTTACTGAAGTAGTTTAAGCTTGTGTTTAACGCTCCGTATTGCCACAATAAGAATTCAAGACGTAAGTCATGCTAAGTGACCACGTTGCTTCGGTACCAATCATCGCCGATGAATTAGATATATAATGCTATACTTGTTTTTATGTTTTCAGTTCTTTTTTTTAAGCAGTCGGGTTTTTTGTTTTTTTAATAATTATTTTTTATTTCACTCTTTTTAGTTCTTTTAACCGACATGTTTTTTTATATCTATTAATTTGTAGAAAGCAAATCTTTTTGAGATCAATGAGCCTTAATCGTGAGTTAAACTATCAAATGCAAAAACAATTATTAAAATTCCTCACTATCACTGTTTCGACGAATTCAACGACATCTCATTTGTCAAAATCCGTCTAGCCGTTTCGGCTGTAGGGCGTGCCAAAGAAATAGACATACATACATACATACATACATACATATATACATACATATATACATACAGACATACATACATACATACGCTCGAAAAACATAACCCTCCTTCTGACGCAGTCGGGTAAAAAGAGATTGTAGCTTTGACTGATTAATTTATATTATTATCTCATATCAATTTAATCAATTAAAACTTTTGTAAAATATATAACAATACCTTTTTTTGAAACTAATATAGCAAATAAGCTTATCTACAAAGCAGTTAAGAGATTTACAGATACGTTGGCATATCGCAATAATATGCTATTCTGCTCCAATCATCTCAGGGAAGCGGAGAGAACCTTTTTAATAACTTATTCGAATAATGACTGGCAGGCGGAGTGGGTAGTGCGTTCGTGATTTGACCTATTTAAGTTCCTTTTTATTGTATTTTTTTATTTCAAGGACCCTCACTTGAACTAAATATGCTATATTTTTTAATATCATGATCTATTTAGTAACAGAAGTGTGACGGAGTTGAACAGACACAATTTTTTTTTACATTAAACATCTAACATATTATAATCGATCTGCATAGTCACGATTTTCTCCAAATTAGATATTAAAATGATAAAAAATATTTCATTCTTGAAAGCCTCGTAAATTTAATATAACGGGTCTTGCCATTGACCCTTGCGGAAGCCCTTTTTTATCAAGATTCGCAGAAAAGTAAGATGTTCTTACTATATAACCTACTCTCCTTGTACACATACATTTTTGTGTCAATGCTACGGACGTTCAGACAGGTTGCAAATATTGTACAAGGGTATTTGGTATATCGTTTGCAAAATTAAAATGGCTGAAAGGTATCTTAAGCTATAGGTTTAGACCCGATTCAAAGCTGATTATACATTAATAATACTTTGAAATCGAAATTTAAAAAAAAGGAAAGCTGATATAACCTAGAAATATTGTGCTGGTTTTAATGTTTACGGTTGGGTTTTCTCAATAATATTTTTAAATAACACATACTCTACACTATTTACAAAGTAAAAAGTTAAATGTACGATCAATTTTATATCCGATTCCGTAAATAAAAAGGAGTATGTGTTATTGTTTTTTGATTTAATTGAGAAAAACAACTGTAAAAATAGTAACTAGTTCAAAATTTCGAGGCTAAATTGGCAATTTTCAAATTTCTAATTTACGAGCTGAATATTATTATGATACTCTTTTTCTGAAAAATTGTAAAAATTAAAATAAAAAAGCTAGTGAAACTCCTAAATCCTTTTAGCTAATCAAATGTTTAGCAACCTTAACTCACTCTTCACCTCATTAGATTATTTATTTAAATTTTTAAGTTTTTTTTTGTAGAACGATGTACCAAACATTCTGTATAATAATATTTTACTTTTACGAATACACATGTCACTAAAGTCGCTCTAGATCCGGAAAAATATGAATTATTTATAAAATCATTGTCCTTTTCTTTCAATTTTAAGTAACAACATAATACTATGTCAGTAATAATTCTCCTTTTTATTTGCAGTATGAGAGCTTATCAAATTATTTAGTGAAATAATCAGCGTATAATTAATTCCGGCCGTCTAGCCTTTCAGATTGTATAATAACATGATCTTAATCATAATCTTAACTAACGTTATTAATCCGAAAGTAACTCTGTCTGTTTTTCACGCTTTCACGCCTAACAGCTGCACCGAGTTTGATAAAATTTAGTATAGAGGTAGATAAGACTTTAGGGCAGGACATGTGCTAATTTTTATTGGCGTGGGTAGAAAGAAGTAAAATTAATCTATCCAGACGATATCAAAAATATATTTCGTGAACCCTTACCTTAACTGTTATTGTTTCAAAATCTGTCAAGTTTTTATATCTATCGTTCATATCGACAAGTCCTTCGTACAATAGTAAACTCGGATTTTGAACTCTCCGTCCCGTTTAAACATTGAATGATAGAAAGAGAATGAATACCGGGTTTAGCGTTAAAGCGTTAGCTGTACAACTGCCCCAAAAATGTTGATTTTGCACTCGCTCTAGTAGACATAGGACACGTCCATATTTAGATAAATAAAATGTTATATGTATACAATCATAAAACGAATAATATTCTTATTACCTACTAGCTTTTGCCCGCGACTTCGTTTGCCGTGGAATTTGATATACGAAAGTATACACTTTCACCAGTTAATATACCCCCTTCAGGCTAAGAATTTCTAATAACTTAAAGCTCAAAAACGTCATAAAATATCTCAAAAAGAACTTATGTTATAACCCCTGATTGACCCTTTAGAATTAAAATCCTAGATAATACATAGGTATATCAGTTTTTAAGTTAGACCTTCAGCTACACAACTGTGAAAACCGCATCCAATTTCGTACAGTAGTTTTTGCGGAATGCCCGTACGAACGTACAGACAAACAGACAATAATGTTAAACAAATGTGATGTCTACTATTGTTATTGTAAGTCTCCTCGTATTGTTTTTTCTTAAATATCTTCAATGTACAGACATAATATAATATACATAAAGATTAAAAATATTATGAGAATTACGTTGTCATAGTTATTGTTAAAACGTGGGCAGTTTGATATTTTTATTTGCATGTTCAAGTAGATACTTAAATTAATTATGGATATAACTATGTATTAAACTGTTCTCTGTATTTTTATGGCTTATTGTCTATTAAAAGATCTTTATCAAGTATTATGTCGATTATTATTGAGAATAAGGGTTTACTCACGTTATTTTAGCCGGGTTATGCCGACTATAGTTTCAAATCTATTACGTTGTTTCATCATTGGGCGATTATAGACCGACCGTTTAACGCGCGTATCGCCTGCGACGTAAGAAGTGAGCGGGGTAGGTAACGGACTACTACGGCTATACACGGAGTCATCGATCCAAAGATTTATCTCGAGATAGACATTGTAGGCAAAGTAAAAAATATAATTGTAGTATCTGTATTTTTTAAGGAAAAATTAACATTTTAAGAAAAAAATAACTTATTAAAGAAAAAATAACATTATCAAAATTGTACAATTATTATTATTATTTCTCTTTATTACGCGAGTTAAACGGTCAGCCTATAGTAGAGAGCATCTTCCGATTTAATTGTTGATGTTTATGTAAAGGGGCATGCGTTTTTTTGTTTTTTTATAAAGTTGAAACGGCATTTGTCTTTTGATCGAGAGATTTGTTATTGATTATTTTTATAGCCTTTAGCTATGCTTAGCAAATTATACAAACAGTTGAAAAATATATGGGACCGACATGATCCTGGCAAGAGGTGACCGTAGCTGGTTGCAGAAGGTCACCGGTTCAAATACTGCCGGTCCCATAAATGTTTAAACTGTTTCTTAGTATAGAACATCTTTCAGAATGTTGGGGTTTTAAATAAGTCTTAATACTTCTATGAAACGAAAATACATTTATTTCCTTTTCCACACATTTAATTTTATACGGTTGACAATAGATTTAAAATATTTAGTACTCACATGTTAACAGAGTTAAATCCAATTCACTCCACTAAATCAACACACGCACATCTACCACTTCGTATTATCATTTCGATCATTTTTTTGTTCAAGTAGGGCGTCCTATCCCGCCGCTTGAAAATCGGCAAAAACCTGATGGTAGTATATAATTATACTAAAGCGGAAAACTATAGCGAATGCGGTTACTTTATCGGTTCAAGAGAAATAGGGCCCATATTGTATAATGCAGTTACTTGGAATAGTTCGTACTTAAAAAGAAAATCATTTAAAAATAATGACTAGTAAGAGTTGTTATTGTTTAAAAGAGATAGAAGTCCATAAATATGTTGTAACAGCTGACTACGGAGCCGTATGGTGTGTGGCCTAACTCGCACTTGGCCGGTATTTCAAAGAATGTTTTTAACGATACTCGAGGTCATTGAAATTTAAAAAACTATCCAAATATTGTATGAATTGACTTTAAGTCATTTCAATACCAATTTTTTTTTTTTTTTTTTTTGTTAATAAGTTTTTTTAATTCCTGAAATTTTAATATAATACAATTAAACATTTAAAATATTATAATACAATTATACACCAAAATACATTTCTGTTAATCACAAAAATAAAATAATTTAACCTATATGCATAATATTCTTAATTTATAATTTATACCAATATTAATTTAGGCAATGTTTATTTGCCCATTGAAATAATATATTTGTTCAGCAAATAAAAGACATCTAATATACGCTTATGTTTTTATCAAAGAAGGCATCGATAATTTATATTTGACTGATTTTTTTGCCATACATGAATATATTTGAATAATTTGCTGTTAATATTATTATTTATGGTGTTTATTTGTTTAATGTTGCTTCCGCTAATTAACATAACATCACGCCTATATTACGTAGAAGGGTGCGGCAGAGGTGTAGAAAACCCACGTTTCACGCGTTACATTTACATTTAGGACCCATGGGATAGGGTAGGGTAGGGTGGGATGGATCCTGTAGATGTAAGATCGATCCAGGGCTCGCCGACCCACTATCATTCGGCGACGAGGGCACACCGCGGGGTTTTAGTGGGTATACTCGTGCCGTTTATCATCGTAGTCACGGGGAGTCCCACATAACCACCCTGCCCGCCCCCCACGGGCGGGGTGGTATGCGTAATAGCATTTCCGCGCGAAAAAAAAAAAAAGAAAAAAAGGGTAGGGTGGGATAGCCCATCGCTATCTTAATTAATAAATATTGTATTCCGGATATAAGTACTGAGTCCACTTGTCTTTAACTTAATTACTACTAATCTAAAAGGTTGCCTGGCAGAAATTGCGTCAAGCGATAAGGCCGCCCTTTGCATATTGTTATTATCTTTAAATAGTTATCTTTAGTTTGTAATAGAATGGTATGCAAATAAAGTTTTTATCTATCTATTTATACTATATTCTTATTAAACACTCATTGGTATTACAACTAATATTGATATTATATTATGTTTTTAACCGTAAGGTAGGACGCCCTCCCCGCCAGGTGGACTGACGACCTGAAGAAGGTCGCTGGAGGGGACTATGGATGCGGAAGGCGCAGGACTGGGTGTTGTGGCGCAAATTGGGAGAGACCTATGTCCAGCAGTGGACTACGAGCGGCTGAATGATGATGAAACTAAATATAATAATATTTAAACTAGGTCCTTCCAATTGCAATTTATGAGCACCGACTTCAAGAACTATTTAATCCGACTGCTTTTTCAAGGTATTTTGTTTTCTTCAAAAAAGCTTTTATTAAAAAAAACTATTGCTACTCGTAAAATAAATAAATAAAATAAAATAGCCTTTTATTTCTTGCTAGCATTAAGTTTTACAAATTCACCGCTGCAATAATCAATATGAATATAATCGTAATTATAATCTAAATTTATAAAAGTGTTCCTTAAAAAAGTAATGGTTCAATGCAATCAATTATTATAATTTTTAGAAGGTGTGTGTTTTACTTATATAAAAATAAATCATTAAGTTTTCATGGAGACAATATTATTTTTAAATATAAAATAGGTTATTTTTTTCATGCATTGGCAAAAATAAAATTAATCATTAATATTAACAATTATTTTTAAAATGTTTCTTTTTTGTGCTTAACAAAAGAGACTTAAATATTATACAATACATAAAATTAATAGCAACATTATTTCCTAGAAATTTATAGCAATTTTATTATATAATTAGTAATAGTATTTCATATTTTAATTTATCACATGCATTAATTCTAAATAAAATTATATTATTAATAGTACAGTAATTTTATGTTGTTCTGAAATCATACGAATTTTGATTGTTATCATTATAATTCTCGTGCAAGAACCCCTCTCGTGAGGGTGAAGGCCTCCTCCAGATTCAACGTCCTTACATTGTTTGTAGCTATTTATATTGACTAATATTAACTATATAGAATATGACGTTGCTAGTTATTTTTGGAGTATAATTTTGGAGGGTTGTAGTCTACTGCTCCCACGGTGACCGGCCGGATTGCTACTCGTAACAGTATCAAATTCTATTCTTTCTGCCAAAACCGAAAGACATTAATACCTACTACAGCAGGCAGCTCTTTGCATTCAGCCTCATCACAAAATCTCTACCGCCAATAAATGTAATACAGATAAGGTTGCGCATTTTCACTTCGTATGACTGAGTACGGATTACATTTCATGCCATGCCGAGTATACTATGGAGTTATGGGGAAAGCCAGGTACAGGCAGACGAGTTTCCCCACAAACGATTTCCTTCTACGCTAGCGATTGGTTTAAGGCTCGTACCTTTGATAATACGATTCTTACGTATGTAGAATATAACATTGTAATTTCTAGAAGAAAAAAGTAGAGTTATATCGTCTAAAGTACCCACATTTCATCTAAAATGGTTAGGTATAACATAACATAACATCATGCCTATATTACCCAAAAGGGTGTGGTAGAGGTGTACAACACCCACACTTCACCTGTAATGTTTAGGTCTCATGGGGGTGGCCCTATCGCCATCCACCGGCCACAATTCCAACAACGTTCTGCTATTGCGAATTTCTTGACGGAAAGTTCACAAATAACACTTTGCCCGACCCGGGAATCAAACCCGGGACCTCGTGTTAAGAGGCACATATACGCTTACCACTAGATCATTTAGGTGGGTCCGTATAATTATAATAAAAGTAGGTACTAGGTAAGTAAACCTATTGCCATTATTATTTATATAAAAACTACTATTCCAAACTGAAATAATTTTTATGGGACCACCTGGCAGCTATTTCGCGTCGAACAAAAAAATAATCACGCGAATCGGTCCATTAACCGCGACCTAATCGCTGTACATACATAGAAAAAAAACATACCGGCCGAATTGAGAACCTCCTCCTTTTTGGGAAGTCGGTTAAAAATATGCTTTTGCTAGATTCCAGCATCCTAATCAAGACTATTATTTTAAAGATTGACAAGTTAGCAATTAAAAATTTTAATATTTAAAACACTACGATCGCTAGGAATAACTCCTTTATCGCGGTGGTGGTCACAAACATACGGTGTAGGAATCGAACCCATAACACCAGCGTAGTTAAAAGCGGCGAGGCGACCGCTTCAATAACTACGCCAACCGTGCACTCAAATCACACTTACAATTACAATTACTTAAAAGCAAAACAATTGTTGTTTGAACCAAAACAACTTTTTTGAAAGTTTGATCATTTCACTTCTCCCTTTGTACTATCAGCAAAGTTGATTCATGATCCATTTGACAAATATTTCCTTTGATATTGTCAAAGTCGATAAGGTTGACATTTTGTTGATAGAACAAGCAAATTTTGACTTTAGTGTTTTGAAATGTTTATTTAATAAATAATAGTTTAAAAACTAAAAAAACACGCTATATATAGAAAACCAAACTAAAGAATAGAAAATAAACTTTGATAATTTTGAATTAAGAATAGTGTAAAAAATTCTAATATATAAATTTATAATATAAATGAATAATAGTGTTAATAAGAAAAAAAATATTTAAAAAAAAGCGTGGGGTGCTTTTTAAGATATTATCGAAATTATAATCCTTCTTCTCATGTCTGTCAATGAAATTTTTTTAGATATATTTTTTCTTATTTACACTATTATTCATTTATATTTATTACATTTTTTTACATTAAGGTGGATCATCAATCTACTTTGTTGATAGTACATTAAGAATTTTGCACTCACAATTATAACTATTTAACTAAAAATAACACACAAAAATCAAAACAACAAACCGTGTGCACTTATACAATACTTACTTAATTCAACACTTATGTCACACACTCTCAACTTAACTAAAACTTGTTTGTTGTAGCACTTATTTAGGTCAACGACAGTCGCACTTAATTTGCGAACGCACTCAACAAGGTTTAAAATTTTATAAATTATAGTTATGACCCTCTCACCTCGCGAGCACTGACATCCAACAGAAAGAGAAATAAGCATCTCTGGGCTTATAAAGACTTGGTACCCATTTTTGGCGCTACTTTCACATGAAAACGGCCTCGAAGTGAATTGTCATAACCTACTAATTGAAATTTTCGATTTAGGGCACATCTGCGCAAATATTTGTAGACCCAATATTTGGCTTATGTGTCCTTGAATGAAAAACGTTTTTGAATTAAGTAATTGATGCAAGTTGAGAAAGTTAATGTGTTAGTTGTTAAATTAGGTCGCGTCTGTACGTGGTGTCAATAATTATTTTAGTTTTTTTTGTAAATTCATTTATACACAGGCTGAAATGTCACATTGAGATAGCAATAAAAACTGTTTGCCCCATTTGAAAGATTGAATCTTTATGAATGTAATTAATAAAAATATGACTTTATTTTAAGTGACAGCAAAGTGTCACTGTGTATTAAAGTCAACGCAGTCAGTAGGCTCACGGAACTGCCAACGTATTAATATATATACAATAATTTCAATATTCTGGGCCAGATATAGAACCATAGATCGAGTGCTAGAAGAGGACAGCATAGACTGTGTCGACTCTAGCTCAGCACAACAACCTTATCCGTCTGTCAAAGCTTTAAATTTGTCACAATATTAAACTTGACTGAATTGAACTTGACCACACTTAAAAGAACAATACTATCATTCGATGAGATTGTACTAGTAGTATATCTATTGGTACAACTAGACGACCGGATGGCGGAGTGGGTAGTGTACCTTTTTTTTTTTTTTTTTTTTTTTCGCGGGGAAATGCATTTACGCATACCACCCCACCCGTGGGTAGTGTACCTGCCTACAATGCCGAGGTCGCGGGTTCGATTTCCGCTTAAGACAAATCTTTGTGTACATGAACATGGCCGTTTGTCTTAGTCTGGGTGTTTATATGTATAATAAGTATGTATTCACAAAAGAAAAGTATATATGTATTAGTATCAGTTATTCTAGTAGCCATAGTACAAGCTCTGCTTAGTTCGGGAATAGATGGCGTTGTGTGTAAGTTGTGAGATATTTATTTATTTATAACTTGTAAATTCATAGTTACATCACTTTACGTAAGAGGTGACGATCCATACCGATGCTTCGTCTGTGCGCAATACAAGTCTAGACCACTTTCTCTTATGTAATAAATCTGAAGTACATTTTATTACGAGCGTTTAATTAATATAAAATATAAAAAGAACAATAAAATAATAAATAAATTAATAAATAAATCATTCGACAATAAAAAAAAATATATAATATATATAAAAAAAAAAAAAAAAAATACAATATTAAGGTTGACAAATTAAGAATCCAGCAGGATTCGAACCTGAACCCCCAGGGTAAGCGCCCCAGGTGCTAGATTCGTCTATCTAAGGTATATATATAATTATACTTATGACGCTGGCACAAAAAGGGTTGAGAAATTTCGAATCTAGCAGCATATGAATCCATGGCTGAATTGGCAAAGCACGTGGAGCGTTTATACCGGGGGGTGCAATTTCGAATCCTGCTAGATTTTAAATTTTCAATCTTAATATTGTATAAAATACAAAAAGCTATGATTTTCTTTAAAATATTACAAGTAATATAATAATAAAATGGCTGTGCCACGCTGAATAAGGATCAATCTGTGATCAGTTCATCACTGACAGGACTATTGTCGCAAATAGACCTAATAATATAGTGTTAATAGATTGTTCGAAGCGCCCGCGCCGTCCAGTGATTGTCGACATCACCATCCCCCTTGACGGGAATCTATTGAAAGTCAAAAAAGATAAGCAAATAAAATATCTCGATTTGGCACACGAGATTGTCGACTTGTGGGATGTGGATTCGGCCATCATTGTACCGATAGTTATCTCAGTCAATGGACTGATAGCAAAGAGCTTCGATCCACACCTAAAAAGTTCAGAGGTTCGCGTTGGGCAGCTGTACCAAGGGCCAGATACAGAAGACGGTCCTTTTGGACTCGGCACGCATCGTGAGGAGGTTCTCTGTGGAGCCCTAACCACCGGCAGCTTGGTCCCTGCACTTGATGTTGGTGGGACAGTATTTTTTATATTTTAAATAATATTTAAAAATATAATAAATAAATAGGAGAATAATACATATTCGGCTCAGACCTTTTCTCATGATGAAAAAGGTTAGGCCAAGTGCGGATTTTTTTTTTGTATACTACGCCCACAGCGAACGAACGTTTAGTCCACCTGATAGTAAGTGGAGTACAGCCCATGGACATCAACAATCCACAATATCTTCTAAAAGACGAATCTTAACGATTTAAAGACAGAGGTATGTGCCGTGGGTTCGAACCTGAGACTTTTGACTTTGCAGTCCTATAGTATCCTACTAGGCTATCGCTGCTACACATATAATATACATACGTATTATATACTTTAATAAAAATAATATTCTTTTGGAGATATTTCATATTCAATAACTAAAAACTATACAATAAAAAAAGTTTATTACTTTTATGACGCACAATTTTGATGGTAAACGTTATTTATATGTTAATTACATAGATAAAAAAGATATTTCTTTGCGCATTACGTAGCTAACTATCTTTGTTAATCTTACATGAGGTGAAATAGCTGTTTTTATAGAAAATGTGGTAATTATAATTAAGAAATTTCTTAAATAAAAGTTCTATTGGTGTTAAAACGTATCACTTTAGAACTGACATAAAAAAGAAGAAGCATCCATTTATTCATATAAAAATTTTTGTCAATACAACATACATATATTATGTATTTATTTTTATTTTAGTCTTTAATCTTGACAAGCCTTGAGCAAAATAAAAATAAAAAATGTAACAACAAATCCAATGCAATAAACTACCGCAAATATCCATTCTATTATGTCCATCCTAAGGTTGCCTGGAAGAGATCGCGTCAAGCAATAAGGCCGCCCTTTGTACATTTTAGTTTTAAGTACCTATTTTTTTGTATGTTTTTTAAAAATTTGATGTGCAAATAAAGTTTTCTCTATCTATCTATCTACAGGTAAAACTCATTTATGATTCGAGCTAGCCGTACGTTCAATGCGGCATGCCGGAGTGTTGATAAAGATAAAGATTTGGAAAACGATTTGTTTGCCAAAAGTAACAGTCAATTAAAAAAATCTTGTGTAAATCTTTCTTCCACTCTTAATTTTAATGTCCTACTTGTGTCTATTTCTTGCTTTTATTAATTGTTGTATCTATATGTAAATGTCTGTATTCCTACTTTATTATCTTTATTATCTGTGAAAACTTTTAATTGGCCTTCATTTTCACATTACCTCTTTCTATTTTATCATATTAGCCGTAAGTTTTCCTAAAATTGTAAAATAAAATAAAATAAATCAAATAAAATAAAAATACCTTTAAAAACATAACATAACATCACGCCTCTATTACCCAGAAGAGTGTGGCAGAGGTGTACAACACCCACACTTCACCTGTTATGTTTAGGTCCCATGGGATAGAGGGTGAGCCTATCGCCATCCACCAAGCACAATTCCAACTTCATGCTGCTATTAAATAAATAAAATAAATATTTCACAACCCACACACAACGCCATCTAGTCCCAAACTAAGCAGAGCTTGTACTATGGGTACTAGAATAACTGATACTAATACATATATACTTTTCTTTTGTACATACATACTTATTATAGATAGAAACACCCAGACTAAGACAAACCCCCATGTTCATGCACACAAAGATTTGTCTTAAGTGGGAATCGAACCCACGACCTCGGCGTCGCAGGCAGGTACACTACCCACTCCGCCATCCGGTCGTCCTTATCGGAATTTCCTGGACGGCAAGTTCACAAATAACGCTTTGCCCGGCCTGGGTATCGAATTCGAGACCTCGCGGTGAGTGGCGCATACGTTTACCACTAGACTATCGAGGCTGTCATTCTTTATTTTATTTATTATTGTCTATGATGGATTTCATCCTGTAAAATTCACAGGTGGTTTCTTTCAAGGTTCGAGGCCCGTACTCAAGCTGAGACAAGAGCGAAAATTGGATTATAATAATATAGTAATTTGTATGTATTATATTTGTGTGTATTAGATTGAGTTATTTTAATGGTTCTAGTTTCCAACCAACTCTCAGCTCTTGCACCTACCACTTGTCGTCTCTGCATCACCTAAAGGTTGACTGGTAGATCAGATAATGCCTACGGCATTAAGTCCGCCCATGTACCAATTTTTGTGCATAAAGTTTTTAAATAAAAAATAAATAAACAAAATTATATCAACTCAATATAGACTCTGAGTCACAATTTTTCTTTTTTTTTTTTCAAACGACGCCCGCACTAGGAATAACTCCTGTGTCGTGGGGGTGTGTACAAACATATATTTGACACACACAAAGCACACCCAGAGTCAGAACAAATCTTTGCGAATCACACAAAGATTTGTCCCGGGATCGAACCCACAACACCAGCGCAGTTGAAAGCGACTAGGCGACCGATTTAACTACTACACCAACCGTGCACTCTAAATATAAAAAGGTCAAGAACCTAACCTAAATAAATAATGCATAACTGACATGATTTATTTACCAATCACGTATGATGAGTCATTCTAGACTGCATACAAAGTGTTTGCAATGCAATGAATTATTATATAACTAAATGTTTTTGGAAGCAATTGCTCTAGTTTATCCTCCTTTTTATTTAAACGACGCATGCGGATTTATTATTTTTATCATATAAATTATCATTCGCTAAACGGTAAATGAAAACATCGAGAGGAAACCTACATGCCTGAGGGTGCCTAAAAAGTGCTCTAGGGTATGTAAAGTCTACGAATCTGTAACTGGCCAGCGTGGTGGACTATGGCCTTCTCATTATGCGTTTCAGATTGATATCAACATGATACCGTAATATCAATCAGAAACGCAGTTAAAAACAATTTTGTTGTATGGGAGATCCCTCCTCTAAATGATTAGTATCTTTGGTTTTTAGTATTTGTTGTGGCAATAGTTATCTATGTTAACATTATCTGTGAAAATTTCAATTATCTAACGGTTCGTGAGATACAATCAAGTTGATTGCAATGCAATTATATTTCTAACCTACTCACTTAATTGTATGTGTGAAGTTACTTATTGTTCGACAACTGTTAATATTGCATATGATTCTTTACAAACATAAAACATTTGTTTTTAAATATTTTGTAATGTAGGTATTACGCATATATACGCATATATCTTCATTATGTATTAATTAATTGTATTGATTTTTATTACCCTTCATTTCAAATCTAAACGCTATAATTTATCTCTCTGCATCACCCAAAGGTAGACTGATAGAGAATGCCTATGGCATTAAGTCCGCCTTGTATTGACAACGACAATTATGTTTAATATATGAAGATTTTAAATAAATTAATAAAATAAATACACTTACCTACCAACTAGAGAACAACTGCAAGCGTAGACATGATAAGGGCTAATTATTATTAATATTATGACGTTACATTCTCAATACATTTTTGAAAATTTATTGTACGTCCACAAGAATCAAACAAAATTTAATAAAAATAGTAATCTCCATAAAGTAAATCTAAGGAACAAAAACAAACTGGCTGTGCCCACTACTAGGCTCCATAAAATCTCTAACTCGTTTCCAGGTCAATGTATACGCTTCTACAATAAACTTCCATTAGACGCAGTAGAATTATCGATAAGTAAATTTAAGAAATATATTAAAATCAAATTATCTCAAAACGCTTATTACTGTATTTTAGACTACATAAATGATAATAGTATTTGGAAATGAACTGCTCTTTTTATGTGTTGTAATTGTTATAATATATATTATTATATATTAATATAATTGTATATTATTCATTTCATTTGAAAAGATGGTGCACATGAGTTTCTCACCAGCTCTTCTCATAATGCAATACCCATCGGAGCTGGTACTTAGTTTGATTTTAATCTGATTTTAAACAGTTGGATTAAAATTAATCTAAGCCCCGGTTATTCAAATCATTGTAATTAGTATAATTTAGTTTTACTTAATTTATTTTTATATCATTTGTTTGTAATATTTTGACGTGTTCAAGCGCCTCCTGGGGCCTATGAAAATAAATGATTTGAATTTGATTTGAATTTGAATTTAATTCGATTCCCGCAGAACCGCAGTGGAAAGTCGTCACCACAAACGCATTAGCGCTAAGCTTTATAACAAGATAGGAAAAGCATGCTATTAACATTTACCATCTTACTTTATATAGTTATGACGACACTAAGAAAATAATTAAACTTTAAAACTTCAATTATATACGCATCTTACTACATTATCTTCCATATCTCACGACTTCTCATCACAGTACATTTACTACAGTCTTCACATCCACTCTTCTTAGACAACACACCAAAACATTATTATTATAAATTTTCTTATAAATAAACCTACTAATATTACTAAAGTGGAGTCATTTTAATAAGTAACATTTGACAGTTCATTTATGCAAAGCAAAGTGCTACTTATGTACATCAGGAGTAGAGTCTAATTTTCTAAATAAATAATTGTATTAAAAAACTTGATGTTGTTTTCTTGAGTTTTATTCCTTTAGCGTAAGGTATATTTTTCTTTGCATAATGAACTGTCAAATGTTACCTATTAACTCCACTTTAATATTAGATTTTTATTGGAACTAAATAAGTCATTGACGATAGCGGAGTAGGTAGTGTACCGCCTGTGACGCCGAGATCGTGGGTTCGATTCCTACTTAAGACAAATCTTTGTGTGCATGAACATGGAGGTTTGTCTTAGTCTGGGTGTTTTTATGTATAATAAGTATGTATTTACAAAAGAAAAGTATATTATGTATTGGTATCAGTTATTCTAGTACCCATAGTACAAGCTCTGCTTAGTTTGGGACTAGATGGCGTTGTGTGTAAGTTGTGAAATATTTATTTATTATTTTATTTTATTGAACCGTGGAGATGGCAGTTGACTGTTTTAGATAAATCTTATTGGCAGTATAAGCATTATCCTGCCGATAAAGTTTATCAAACACCTGTGAAATTGGGCCTTAGTAAAATAGCAAAATGAAAGTAACGAGCGAAAGTGGATGAATAAGAAATTGTTTATACTGTTTTACGATCCATGGTAATAACATAACAGTTATATTATGTAAATGACAGCTTATTCATGTACTAGCGAATCTAATTACCGCTGCGAAAATAAACTACCTATGACTTAATTAACAATTAACGACTTGCCTCGGATCTGAACTGAAAAATTCTTGAATATTTTATCTTGATGATAATGGTTTTTAACTTGTTTAATTACTAAATTATTGGCTAATTTAATTTGTCCACCAGAATTACAGTTGCGGAATTCTTCTGATGTAACGGGCACTTTTTTTACCTTTTCTAAAGAAAAAATGTTCAAAGTAAATTTTTAATTGAAAATGGCAACATTCGATAGTGTTTGTCAACCGTCATTATTAGATCTATGGTCAACAGGTCAACAGTTAGCGCGTTAAATGTGTGCGAAGTAGGCGTGTCACGCACGGTGTACCGGTTTTGATTGTTACGCAAGTGTTTCGGATTTGGCAAGGTAAGAGTTGTTAATTGTTTTCTAAATATAGGTAATTAGATGCCTAAACTAACATTCATTAAAACTATAATATGCACATTATTTACAAATAATTTATAGATTAATCGCAATCTGTTTTAACAATAAGGAAGGTGTGAAAGCGTCACTGCCTTAGTGCCACCATAACACAAAAGTGACGCAGAAGCTTACATTAGTGACGCTTAAGACCACTTATGCGTCACTAATGTCTAAACCAAGGTCTAAACTGTATGTTACGTGATGTCATGGCGTCACGTTCATGTATTTGTTCCTATCTTAAGTAGGTGCAAACTAACACGGCGAAGTTGCATTTAGCACGAATGTTGTAAAGAATAAACCTTACCTCATTTCAACTTCTTATCTCCCTGCTGCTAAGATATTTAAGTTTGAGTATGATTTACATTTTTTGCTTATTTACTGATTGCTATTTTTTCACAGTTGGCACTTTTATTTATATCATTTTAGTTTATATTGTTATTTAAACAATATTTATAGCTAGATTATTTGATAGCGAAGTGGCCGTCAATGGATGAGGCATCGGCCTTACGATCGAGAGATCGAGGGTTCGAATCCTGGCCAATGTGAAGTGAGAACAATGTAGTACGTTAAAATCTACCTATAAAGAACACAACAAAGTGTCTTTCAGGTAATAGAGAATATATATAAGATAAGTATGAATGCACTTAGTTTTATTAATAACATAGCAGTTTAAGTTATTATCAAAGTTGTTGTAAGGGGCATTTAATTAAAAACAGTTTTCACATTATGTATGTTTTCTTTGATAATACTAGTGTTTTTATTTTTAAAACTCTTAATAAAGTATCTTATCGCCTAAGTTTGTAGTTAAAACAAATACCTATATTAAAATTATTAGAATTTTACAAATACAAATACTTTATTTGGGAAAATGTGGTTTTTACAGGTGTTATGGTAATAATTTAGTTCTACACATTTGCCATGTAATATTATGGCATACAAACATAAACTTACAAACGAGAATTAAATAATTATTTATATATTTATTAAAATAATATCACGCCTATATTACTCAGAAGGGAGTGGCACACTTTACCTGTTACGTTGAGGTTTCATGGGATAATATTACAAGTATTTCTAATCTAAATAATTTTTGACTTACAAAAAGTCGAAAACCTTTGATTTACATATATATATATATCACGATCAATAATTCACAAAACAGATTGTATGTGCGTTACTTAATTTGAATACTCGGTGCTTTGGCCTTTGTCTCATGTGTCAGTAATTTTTAGGACACGCAGGCTTAAAATGATTGAATGCGAATCCATTTAAATTTGATTTATAACATAAAATCACGCCTATATTAGGTTCCATGGGATAGGGGGCGACCACCATCCTCCGGCCAAAATTTCAACTTCGTGCCTTTTTTTTTTTAATTTTTTATTTCTCTTTCAGCTGTAAATAGTTAGGTATGATTTTGTTCTTTTTATAATTTAATTTGAATGCCTGTAAAATATTTTATTTCTTATTTATTAAAAACAGAAATTGGATTTTTAGGTAGGTATTTGTGCCGAGGTAGTGTATAGCAAAAGCATTCCTATTTGACAGCAGGTTAAACATGAGGATGACTACATCTCCTATCCATAGCATGCAATTTCCATGAAGTCAACGACTGAGTAGACTTCAACTCCTCAGGAGACAATGGTCTTCCTCTAAACTCATCTTCAATCTCTTGAAGAGTCCTATCCTTAGTCTCAGGTAAGCAAAAGTAAGCTACCACTAAACAATAAAATACTACAGCTGCGTATATACAATATGTTCCATGTAAACCATAATTGCTTAAGAAAAATGGCACTGTTTTCAATGCAATAAACAAATTACCAGACAGAAATAAAACGCTTAGACCACCAGCTAAGCTTCTGTATTCCAAAGGAAAGACTTCGCCAGCTATTATGAAAGGTAAAGGAACCATTCCTGTTGCAATAGTAAACATCAGAAGATGCACTAATACTATTCCAATAAAAGGGTGATCAAACGGCAGCATATTTTGACCTTTAGAATACGTATAAGCTGCAGTCGACAAAAGGACAATTATATTAAGACTAACAGTCAAGAACAACATGGTTCTTCTTTTGACATTCTTTATAACTATTACGGCTGCAGAATTGGAAATGATTCTTTGAGTACCAAGAGTTATAAGTAATAAAGCAGCATTTATATCAGGACCTATTACGTGATGGAAAATGTCCGTAGTATATGAAGCTAAAAGATTTGCACCCGACCACTGGCACAAAGTATAAATATGCATCATGAGAAAGATTGGTTTATAAAACTCCTTCTTTCTGATTGTAATATTAAAGTAAGCAATGTTGCTCTTAATCTTTTTGCCCAAAGATTTGGGTTTATCCATTTCAGCTTTAGCTTCTCTGATTATAACGTTAGTTTCTATCATCTTTTGCAATTCACCTTCTTCCTCTTCATATCTTAACCAACGGAAAACTTTCTCAGCTTCTTCGTATCTTCCTTGATCTGCTAACCAACTCGGTGACTCCGGTGAACAAATGACTATGATCAAGTCGACTACCGCAATTAATGCGCAGACTACTGCTGTCGTTTGCCAAGTCAGAAAAGATCCCATGGTGTGGACTGTGAGGACTCCAGAGCCGATACTTAGAGATATCAAAGTCAGGAAGGCTCCACGATTGCTTGGGCTGGTGTACTCTCCGATCAACATGGGGCCTAGAGATGAGCTCATTCCCATAGAAATGCCTTGAAGAAACCTGGCTATGAGAAGCATGGTGACGCTCTTGGCTACGAAGACGACGATCCAGCCGCCGAGCAATGGTGCGATGCTGACAATGAAAGCTGTTCTTCTTCCATACTTCGCCATAATGCCAGGTACTATTAAGTTGCCAGCAACGAGTGCAAATCCTAGGATTGAAGCTGAAATTAAGAAAAGACCGTTTATTAACACATAAATAAAAAATACTATTTTTATAAGGCGCTTATATTAAAAGTAAATACAAGTAAAAAGTATCCATTTTAATACACCAATTATGAGCACATTGAGCAAAATTGCCGCGAAAATATCGATATTATGTAGCTCAGGCTTTGTATTATATTCTCTATACGGCTTGCTCAAACCTTATTCCGGCTACACACTCCATAATTTATTTGAAATATGCACAAACTGTATTTTTTTTTCATTATTTAATCACGGTTATTGAACGAATAAATATAAATGTTGCTAACAACAAATATTAAGGCGCTTAGCCAAAATACCAAACTAGTTTAATCAAACAAGTTTATAATGTTTTTGATAACACAAATAAAAGATAATCTTTCTATTGATATTTACCTATCCAAGATCCAGAAGAATCGTCAATGAGTATGATGGAGTCAGGTCTTCGAAGCTGGGGCAGCAATATCGCAGCGAACCCCATCACCAGACCATGGGCTGACATGTTCAGGCATACTCCCAACGTCACAAAACTCTGGAACACATAGGTTGATAGAATGTTAGTAGCTGAAGTTTTATAATAAGGAGTAAGTAGGCAACCCAGATGATAATGGTGCAATAGTTTATCTTTTGAGTCAGTAATTTCAGGCATTAAGGGCAGGCAGTTTCATGATTTTTTTTTTATTGAATTCTAACCTGCACCATTAATATGGTTGATTATTGCAGTACTTAAAGTCTCGCTTACGACCTCAGGTTACGAGCACAATCGACACTTTTGGTACATTTTTTATTTATTTTACAAACAATGGACAATTTATTAAAAAATATTGATTACTGCTAGTTTCTTCTAGTTATATTATAAGAGCTAGATTTATTTATAGTGCCATTTAAAATCAATGTTTAATAATTTTACAAAAAAATACACTAAAAAGTAAGAAATACTTAAAGTAATATTCAATAGTCTCGACATATCCGTGCATAACTTAAAAATACAGAAAATGGCCATAAGGTGTCTTTTTTAACACGCTTATATTAGCTTCACCTGTATGTATGTATGTATGTATGTATGTATGTATGTATGTATGTATGTATGTATGTATGTATGTATGTATGTATGTATGTAACCGACTCCTTTGGACTCGATTTTGACCCACTTTAAACGGACAGATTTCATTCAAATTTTGCACACCTATCAAAGATCGATGACAATGCAATAATTCGATTAAAAAAAATCGCTCTTATAAATAAACCAAACTAAAAAGTAGAAAATAAATAATAGTTTAAAAAACTAAAAAACACGCTTTTAAAGTACTTCTAACTAAAAAGTGAAAAATAATTCCAAATATAAGTTGAAAAAAGCGTGGGGCGCTCTGTGCTATTATTTTTAAAGAGTTATTCTCGTACTCCCAACCGTTGAGGAGTTGTACCTTCAAGCATCAGCTCAGCAACATTATGCTTACTGCTAGATGATTGCCCCCGATAGATTTGAGCGTTGCCCCAAGTTTCTCTAGGATCCCATCATCAGATCGTGACCTGTTAATGGGACCACATGACAAGTATACTCTTTCAGACAAAAAAAATAATTCTGAAATCAGTCCAGGCGTCTACGAGTAATCGGCGAACAAACATAATAAATAATAGTTTAAAAAAACTAAAAACACGCGCCCCCGCTTTTTTTCACAATAATAGATACTAGTATTTTTTGTTCATTACCATTTTCAGCTTATATTAGGAATTATTTTTCACTTTTTAGTTAGAAGTACTTTAAAAGCGTGTTTTTTAGTTTTTTTTTAAACTATTATTTATTTTCTTCTTTTTAGTTTGGTTTATTTATTTATTTATTTTTTTTATTTTTTTATCGAATTATTGCATTGTCATCGATCTTTGACAGGTGTGCAAAATTTTATTGAAATCTGTCCGTTTAAAGTGGGTCAAAATCGAGTCCAAAGGAGTCGGTTACATATCTACATACATACATACAGGTGAAGCTAATAATTATATAAGCGTGTTAAAAAAGCAATTGAATTAATAATTATCTTCTTCCTTTATTTGAAGTCGGTTAACAAATAGGTATGGATTTCAAGAGTAAGTTGTTTACCAAAACTTGTCTTCATAATTTATACAGAAGTGCTAAAGTCATACAGTACGTAAAGAGGTTGATAACAGAAGTATCCTGGCAATTAATTTACATTACTGTATGTATTTTCTGGTTATTGTCTCTAGGTAGTGAGAAAATCGCCATCCATAGGGCAAAATTTTAATTTTATGTTGCTATTGAGAATATTATTATCCAGACAGAAAAAAAATACACTTTTATCTGACCTGTAAATCGAACGCGACTACCAGTTTACAAATATATAGTTGAAGAAAAACTGTTTGACATCAAATTATCAGTTTGAAAAACGTGTAGATAACGAAAAGATTTTTGTTTGTTTCTTTGTACCCAATAGCTTCAAATCTATTGAATTGAACTAAATGAAAATTTGTGTGGAGATAGCTCAAGAACCCAAAAAATATATAAGCTACCTTTTATTGACACATAGAATTATTGTTAAAAACAAACAACTGTATGAATTATTTATTTATTTATTTATTTATTTAAGGCTAGTCTACAGTTGTTTACACCATTACAATTTCTAAATGAACATGCTCATATATATAGTTTTTTAAGTGTAACAACTACTTACAGACTAACACCGCTTGCATGATATTTCGGTAACACGAATCATTTTTATATAAAACAAGTTAAACAAAAAAAAAGAGACTATACTCACAGAATAACAAAGTAAAAAAATAATATAATTAAAAACATTAAAATCTAAATTCACAAACTTAAAATAATAATCTTAAAAATACTGTATAAAATAGAATTAATTCAAATAAAATAATATAATCAATATAAATTAGATTTAAGGCATTTGAACATAGTGGCTAACAATGGATTTGTAAAACTGACCTATGCTATCATGGTGCAGGTCCAATAAGTCACTGCAGGCATTCACTATCTTGCACATTCTGGCAATAGGGGAGTTTGTACCCAGAACCGTCCTACGCAGTGGCGGGCATAGAGGCGTAATACTGTTTCTGGGGATTCTGTTCGGCGCACGGAATCTTAATGAACTGAGTAGTGGTGGACAGTCAATTTTATTTCTTAATAGTTTATATAGAAACAGTGCTTCGCCAATATCCCCGCGTGTTGCTAGAGGAAGCATTTTAAAAAAATGTAAACGCGTGGTATAGGATGGTAGTGTTTTGGCTCTGCCTCTGGTGAATGCAAGATGCCATAGGAAGCGTTTTTGTACGCGTTCTAGGCGTAGCATATGTGTAGCGTAGTGTGGTCTCCATACGACATTACAGTACTCGAGGACGCTTCTCACCAGGCTATTGTATAGCATTATTTTGGTGCTACTATTCTTAAACCCTGTTGTGTTGCGAATAACAAAACCCAGCATCTTGGAAGCCTTGGTAACAGTTCTCTCGATGTGCGGTACAAAGGTAACTTTATTATCAAAAAGTACACCCAAATCCTTAATTATATTTACTTCATTTATGCGTTGGTTATTTATATAATATTCAGACTCAACGATTTTGCTCTTTCGAGTGAATTTGACACAGAAGCATTTGTTAAGGTTCAACTGCATTTTATTGCTGTCACACCATTGCACCACACGATCGAGATCCTTCTGCAAAAGTTCGCAATCGACAGATGACTCAACACATCTAGCAAATTTAAGATCGTCAGCGTAGAGAAAGCACTGAGAGTAAAGAAAACAGTTCGGCAGATCATTAATAAAAATATTAAAAAGTATTGGGGCAAGATGAGAACCTTGTGGGGCACCAGAACTTATATTTTCGTTTCCGGACTGAAAACCATTCACCACGACATAATATTCTCTATTCCTTAAATAAGATTTTAGCCAGTTTAGCAGCGCTCCCGTGATACCATACGCTGCCAACTTTGATAACAAGATAGAGTGGGGGATTTTATCGAACGCCTTACTAAAGTCGGTATAGATAACATCGTATTGTTTACCTGCATCAATAGTTTTCACAAGAGATTCTGTAAAGCATAGTAAGTTGGTTGTCGTAGATCTGGATGAAACAAAACCATGCTGATAATCACTAAGATAAAGTCTAAAGTGCTGATGAATAAGCGGACACAAAATCGATTCAAAAATCTTAGCAAAAGTGGACAAAATTGATATAGGCCTGTAGTTTTTAATTTGGTCTTTTCCTTCAGATTTGTATATAGGAACAACTTTTGCCTTTTTCCACTCAGACGGATAAATGCCCGTGCTCAGAGACATATTAAAAATATACAAGAGTGGAGTTACTAGTGCTGGTGCACAGGCAGAAATGAAAATTGGTGGAATCCCATCAGGGCCTGCTCCTTTCGTGATGTTCAAACATTTTAGTTTCCTAAATTATTATTATAATATGAGTTTCTTACCAGCTCTTCTCATGATGCAATACCCATTGGAGCTGGTAATTAGATTATTTTTAATTCGAATTTCTAAATTGAATTGAAGTCAGTCTAAGCTTCGATATTTCAAAATTTAATGCAATAAGTATTATATTTTAATCGCTTAAATTTTATTCAAAGGGGTATGACCAATCGACTATGGGATTGTTTATCCCTGATGTGCTATCTATTCCGTGGCTTTGTCAAGATAAAAACTGCTGTATTGTATGTAGAATAATATGAAAGTTTAATTTTAAGCCGGATATTTTCATAGTAAGCTGGGATGGGAAGAAAGTTAGTAAACAAATGCAAAAAGTGATAATTCTATCAAAACAAAATTAGATTCTACTTCATCCTACATGTTTAAATAGAAAATCTCCTTTGTTTATTAAATCCCGGTTAAGTTATGTCTCTTATTACTAGATAATCGTCATACACAAAACTAGAAATTGTTTACTATTTTATATTCGTGACACAAGGGTTTTGGCGATACAGTTTTTGGGCATTGCCTTTTAACCCGACTTCGAAAAAGAAGAAGTTATGTATTCGGCGCGTTTATATATTTTATTTTCTGATGTTTGTTTTGACGTATTGAAGCGTCTTTTTGGTCCCAATAAAAAACGATTTGATTTGTTGATTTCTGAATTTTTATTTATTTTATTTATTTAACTTCCTGCAAGTACATTACACCAGATGTGCTTAATGCCAAATGCATTATGTACCAGCCAGCTGTAGCTGACGCAGAGATATTATGTCTGCAACCTTATATTCTATGGATTTATTTATAGGTATTAATTTAATTACATTGCTATATTTAAGTTTATTTTCTCTCCATAACCAGCTTTAGCCATAATGTTGTTTTTGGTTGCTATAACTTACACATAGAATTATTGTCAAAAAACAAACAAATGTGGTATGAATTATTTGAAAAGATGGTGCACATGAGGTTCTCACCAGCTCTTCTCATGATGCAATACCCATCGGAGCTGGTACTTGGATTGCTTTTAATTCATATCTCTAAGTTGAATTAAAGTCAATCTAAGCTCCGGTGTCAAATTATTTTATTACAATAAGTAGATATTATAATTTAGTTAGATAGGTTTTATTTTAATCTTATATTTTTTGTATTTTGATGTTTGTTTCTTGGGGCCCATGGAAATAAATGATTTGACTTGATTTGATTTGATTTGCACGTGGCAGGTGTAAAAAGGCATAAAGGTCAAAAAGTAAATTACAAGTTATCATAAAAAAATAGGATTAAAAAAAAACTACAAACTAAAATATATTTACTACTTATCATACCTACTATATATAATTACTTATCATAAATGAAGTATTGTATATTAGCAGCTGTTCTAAAGATAACAAGGCTCAAAAATGTGCGTACTATTTTATCACTGCCTTCAAATCAGTTTTCCTTTCAAGAGAATTGACTAGATTGATTTATTACTTCGATTTGTGATAAAATAACCATCAGCATAAACGTGACTGTTATCTTTTCCGTCATAGATTTGTTGAGGATCGTGATAATTTAAACAAAGGCCTATTTACACTATGCAATGGTAGGCTATAAGCAGCGATAGCCTAGTGGAAGACCGTAGGACTGCGAAGTCAAAGGTCTCGGGTTCGAACCACGGCACACAGCTCTGTCAATAAATCGTTAAGATTCGTCTTTTCGAAGATATGTGTGTATTTGTCATATAAGTTATCGCTCGCTAACTGTGAAGGAAAACATCGTGAGTAAACATGCATGCCGTTTCTGTTTACCTATATTTTGATAAGGTATCCTATATTTTACTATGTAAGGATCAGTCACCATGCCTTTTATACTTGCTTTCTTAATCACGATTAAAAAGACTGAGACAGCAAGAGAAGTCTTGCAAGATTTGCATTGTGTAAATGAGCCTTAAGTTTATCAGCTTTATTTTGGTTCGCGAAAACAAATCATTACATAATTGTATGTAACTAGATTCCGTACGCGGCACCGGCAATGTACATTGATAAGTGGTCTTTCTAGAGTTTTAAACAATCTTCACATTCATTTTCATTAAGATTGGTCGAGTAGATCCAGTGTCTATCTGGTACTAACAATTTTTTTTTGTCTTGTTATATTGTTAGTACATTTCTTCCTCCGTCAGTCGTATTCCTCATGTCTGAGGGTCGTGACCTCCTCCATCCATAAGGCTTGATTTTAAAATTTTACGCCATTTCAATCTGTCGTCAGCCACTCGGAGAGCATCGTAGACAGTGGAGTCGAGAGTGGTGCGTATTTGGCCCGACCAACGCATCAGGCTACGGCCCCGCACTCTTTTTTTTCCACTTTGCCAGTGACCACCAGTTTTTCGAGGTTGTCTCCGTCCTTTCTGGCAATGTGTCTGAAGTACTCTAAGACATGCTTGAGGCAGATGGTAGTGAGTCTTGTTTTAATGCTGAGTTTGGTCAGTATGGATACGTTAGTTCGGAATGCTGTCCATTTAATTCGTAGCATTTTCCTCCAGCACCACATCTCGAAAGTGTCAATACGTTTACGGTCAGCAGATCTTAAAGTCCATGTCTTAGCCCCATATAAGAAAATGGAAAAGACAAGAGTCCGCACCAGTTTAATCTTAGTCTTGAGCGATATGTTTCGGTCTCTCCAAGTTCTATGTAGCTGAGACATGGCGCTCTTAGCCATCCCAATTCTCCTTCTCACGTCTGTTTCACAGAAGCCATTGTTAGAGATGGTGGATCCGAGGTAAACAGAGTCTTGGACGATTTGCAGATCGAGTGCGCCAGTCAGCTGTAAGCTATTCACTCTGTCTATCACCATGATCTTATTCTTTGACTTGTTGTTAGTACATTTATGTTAGATTAAATACGATTTACTGGATCTTAACAAGTGAAGTTAATTTATGAAATGTTATTTCTCATAATAATATAGTTGGGCTTAAATAGCTCTGGTTACCATTTACCACAATTATAATTTTAGCTTAATAAGATTCTGGACGTGGAAATGATTAGACATTTATTTAAAGCGGAAGAAGACCTTTTTTCTTCTTAAAGAAATTGTATGCAATAGTTGTAAAGAATCAAGTTTATACATAATATGAACCAGTGAGTCATTACAACCAAATGTTTAATAAATATGTAAAAACCTATGGGAAATGAATAACACTCCATTTTACGGTTTTTTCGCGATATTAAAATATTATATTTCACTTTGATAGAGACTGAGTCTATCCGCAACCACGAATGCTGAAATTGCATTTGAAACATGCGTAGGACAATCAAAATAAGGGGAAATTTATTAAAATATCGCGATGAAATCCGTAAAATTTTAGTTTAAGTTAAATAAATAAATATCACACTACAAGCAGAGCTTGTACTATGGGTACTAAAATATTTTTTTATGAGCAACATTCGCGTTAACTTAAGAAAATATTAAGTTTTAAAAAACTTTGGGCCTTCCTCTCAATAGAAATAAGAAACCGATGAATGAATAGGAAATACTTCTTTAGCAAATAAAATGTAACTTTTAATTAGGCCCATAGCTTTTAATATAAGATGTACCAAAAATGCATACCTGTTTTTTGAAAGGAGTAATCCATCCTGAATTTTGTTTTGTCATATTGAATGTTTCACAATAACTGGCAAGCACTCACTGGACATAGTACAGATTTCTTGGCACTTGTGTTATCTCCGCATCAACTTATTGATAAATAATATAATAGATATCTTCATACAGCTCATATAAGACAACAGTTTTCAAATAAATAATAACATAATAATAACAGCCCTGTATCTAATACATGTCCCACTGCTGGGCTCGGGGCTCTTTTCATGATGAGAAGGGTTAGGCCAGTTTTCAAATACTTGTAGGAAAAACAATAATTTTGTTGATCATAACAGACCCAGGGCAACCCTTGAGTGGTCAAATTACTTCATTTTAACCGACGAAAAAAACGGAGATGGTTCTCAAGTCAACGTGTATATTTTATTTTTTTATATTAGGCCACGCAAGGCATGGCAAGGGTGGAAGGTTCTGATGATAGAATCTAAGGGAAATTAGGAGGAAACCACAGATATAGATCTACATAGATAACGCAAGTATCACGATTTGTATTGAAACCAAGCGTGCCGACTTTTTAATACCTATTTTGACGTCACAGCCGAAATTTAGTGACGGGAAATCCAAACCGATTCAAAGACACCGATGCCACCGATGCCCATCCGCCCAGTACGATTCAAACGGCCGACCGCGATGATTTTCTCTACCAAAAGACGCGCGTGGACTGAAGTTAGCGGCGACCAACCTTGACGCTTGGTCGGGGTTCGGACACGCGAAGTACATGCATTTGCGTTATCTATGTAGATCTATATCTGTGGAGGAAACCCCTTAAATTATATGGCAAATTAGAGTGCTTTTCATATATTTTCTGAATCTACAATTTGAAACATAGCTACATCATAGAATAAATCCACCATAGAATAGTTCCACTTGTTTATTTTACATACGGCAAGTATTTGGTTGAATTAGGATATAATTAAAATAGTATGCCAAGTGACTATCATGCCAACAATATAATATATAATGCCTAACAATGATTATGCGTAAATAATTTATGCCAAAAAAGGAATGACAAATTAATATTATACGTAACTATCATTTTGCCAAATGAAAGTATGCGAAGTTAAATTATGCCAAATACAATTATGCGATGCGCAATTAACGCTAAGCCTGGAGTCGGAGTAACTCTATCTCATTTAATATTTGGGACAGATGGATTGAAAACATTCGTTCAGCGTTCTTCTTCTTTTCGTGTCAATGACTATAATAAAAATGTTTTTCTTCTATCATATGGTTTTAGACCAATAGGATGCGACTGTGACGCCTTTTTGGTTGGCCTGCATAAGGTCTTTTATGGTACAAAGGGTAGGAAGATGTGGGCAGGACAACAAGTGGGCCATATTTTGAGTGGGCGATCCACATTCGCAACTAATGTTGGATGTATTTGTGAATCCCCACTTGGCCAGGTTGTCTATGCAGCGACCAACTTGGGCGTTAGACGTTGTTAGTGAAATTAAGTTTTTTTTTTTTCTTTTATTAATTTTTTTCAAAATGTTGTGTACATACTAGTCTGATTCTTCTGTCTCCAATTCACTATCATAACAAATTGGGTAATAGATAAGCGTGTGCTATTGCATAATATTTATCACCAACACCATCAGCTGAGATGAGATATCGTAATCAAACATAAAACTGTCAAGTTTCACCATACCTATGCCTTGATGGTCTAGTGGATAACGTATGCGCCTCTTACCACGAAGTCTCGGGCTCGATACTCGGGTTGGGCGAAGTGTTATTTGTGAAAGTGTGCAGACTAGAGATATTTAAAGGGAACTCCTACATTAATGCCATTCAAATAAATAATAAACAAGCTGACCCGACAGACGTTGTCCTGTCCTAACTATGCATACATTATCTGTGACGATATTTGCAGCACGCCTTCTGTCAATGTTATGTCAAACCCCATAAAGTACAGTCAAAAAGTTCATACTGTCAAAAGCGCTAAGGTTACGTTAGAAAATCATTAGAAAATTTAATATAGTGGTTAAGTATTCTTAAATTTTATCATTTTCCACGCAACCATCTCCTGACTATAACAAACACATCATAAAAAGAATCAGTGAAATCGGTTCAGCCGATCCCGCGTTATGCCGTGACAACGGAAAACGGGTTTCATTTTTATATAATATATATAGATTACCGACTGTATTTAAGGACTTGCCTTTACCCATGTTCAAAAATAAACTAAGTGTATGGTTAGATAAATGTTTTTACTGGATTAAAGATTATAATGACATATTATAAAGAATGATATTAATAATGATGTAATAATGAATAATTGAATTAAGAATGAAATTAATATTATAATAATAATTGTTAAAATTTAATCAAAGCATGTTTAGTTTACACTGCATGACAATCCTTACCTTTTATTTTTTTGCACGCCATTGTTATGGCAGAATGTATTGAACAATTGTTTAATTACTAATAAATGATTTGATTTGATTTGAACTAATGAAGCAACACGGAGTTGGATTTGTGCCCGGTGAATGTCGATAAGCTCACTCCTATAACATGGGACCTAAAGATAACAGGTGAAATGTGGGTATTGACACCACTGCCACACCCTTCTGGGTAATATAGGCTTGATGTTATGTTATGTATGTTACTAAAGCCGCCCTTTACACACTCAACCCCGTTTTTAATCTCTCTCATTAAATGTCTCTCTCTTTCTGTCTCATTCAATATTTGAATGAGACAGAGAGAAATAGATAGAAAACGTTTGTTCACCGGTGGACTCAGCCGGTAAATTAGCCCTTAGAAAAAGCTAAGAGTTTATTTAATGGTGCAAAATTGAGCAATGAGCGTGCTCGGGCGAGCAATGTGCGTAACTTTGGTGTTGCATTTCCAAATGCTGTTACTACATTGCGTTATCGATTATGTTGTGTGGATAGGCACGTGCTCTATTCGAATATTCGCTCTATAAATCGTACCGTGGTTGTGGGACGCGGAATAAATTTGATTCAGGAACCGGGCCTTGGGCGCTTCCTGGCTCTTGAGAGCAAAGCAGTCAGATAGCATTATTTGTTTTTATTATTTATTTTATTCGAAAAAACCCGACACCAGCGGCGCTTACCGGCATTACCGGCTTAATTACAAGCCGGCGCCTTTAGCGCTCTCTGTCACTTGCATTGTTTTTTATAAAACGACGTTGACACTAGAAAAAACGCCTGTGTCGCGGAGGTTTTCTCAAACATACATTTCACACACACAAAGCATACTGCAACTGGGTATGCAGGGCAAAAACTTCTACGCCATAGTAAAAACTGACTGCAATAGATATGCAAGTTTGTATTTCATATTTAATAAGTGTAATATACCCACTATTTAGATATATAACTCACTTATCCATAACTGGTGTCGTAAGTCTTTACTATGACTTAAAAGTTTTTGCCTTGCATACCCAACTCATTGGCCGACTGTACATAAGTGCCACTACTAAGTTTCTGAAAAAAATATTAATATGTCGCTACCTAATCCCTGTTGGTCCATTTCTGTTTTACCCCGACCATAACTATCCGAAGTCAAAGTTGCTTGTGCCCATGATTCTTTAAAAGTCAATTAAAAGTAGACACGTGTGAAATTAAATTACATTACTAACCCCTGGAGCCTATTAAAATTATGAAATACGGGTGTTACTCACGTAATGTTGGTCTATTTAGTCGACCGCGGTTTCGTGCAAGACTGGCTGCGACTCAGGCGCGACGTATCGCACTCTCTTGATAATGCCTAGACGTATAGGCGAAACCGCGGTCGACTAAATAGACCAACATTACGTGAGTAACACCCGTATTACATAATTTTAATAATGTTACAAACTCACGTCAATTTTAATAAAAACCCTGTAGCCTAGTTGAACAAATAGTAGGGTGGGATTGCGACCCTTTTTTAATACAGAAGCCGCTACCAAAGAGCAACAATACCGTTCACTAAAGTAGTCAATGCGCGTCCGCAGTCAAGTGAACAACGTTTTATACGTAGAGCTGTATACAAATAATGCTATATTTAATCGAAGAAACCACAAATACTACATTTTAATAATATTATAGTACAGAAAAAATATAAAATAGACATTTTCCTTATACTATTCCTAGTGTGTGTGTAGTGTCTATACGCAAAAGTGTGTGTTGCTATGTAATCTTGACTATATAGCGTTGAGTTTCACTCAGCGGCAAATAAGTGAATACTAATAACAATACCAATGTCAAGGGAATAAAATTGTGATTGTAATGTGCATATGTAATTCGGATGACGTCATGTCAGCAGGAAATTGGATTCGCAAGTGTTATCAGAAGATCTCTTAGTCGCGAGTAAGTAATTTTGCTAATTGTTTATTGTTTTAGTGTTATACTATATCTTGTCCTAATTTTGTATTTTACTAAATAAATGTGAAAGTGTGTGATGATATCCATTGGATATGTGCAATACCCATCGGAGTTGGTACTTTGATTGATATTAATCTGATTTTAAACAGTTTGATTAAAATTAATCTAAGCCCCGGTTATTCAAATTATTGTAAATAGTATAATTTATTGGTTGTAATGTTTTGACGTGTTCAAGCGCCTCCGTGCCTCCAAATAAATGATTTAAATTTGATAAGTGAATGTGTGTGTCTGTGTGTGTCTGTGTGGATGTTTGTTACTCTTACACGCATAAACAATCGGGAAGATTTTGATGAAATTTTGCACAGATGTAGGTAGCTTAGAGGCTAGGTAGTTTAGTATTTTTGTTTTTTTTTTAAATTAGGTTATTGTTAGGTTTTAAGTAAATTTTGTATAATTTAAGTTTTTTTTTCTCATTTTTCATTTATGTTATTGTTAGGTTTAAAGCGAATATTGTATCACTTTTTCATTATTTAAATTCTGTAATACAATGTTGTACGTACAATGTCAATATATGACAACGTACGTACAATATGACATCTCTAGAGAAAAATACACGTATTAATGGTAATGTGCCAAGGTTCTTTGTGTCTGTCGTATTTAATGAGGTAACAATCTGTACGTCTACATTATTATACAAATACATATTATTATATTATATACATAGGTGTCGTGCAAATAACTATATCAATCAACTGAAAAAACCATTGTTATTTTGATATTAAAAAGGATGTTTTTCTAAGCTGGTTGTTTGCACGATACCAATGCTTAAAATACAACTTTAAATTTTTTTGTCTGTCTGATTGTATAAACTTATCTTCTAAACGGCTAAACCGATTTCAATAAAGTTTTAGTTCCAAATTACTGACTACAAGACGCGTAACATAGGCTCATTTTTATTGATTTACCTACCACGCAGACGAAACCACGGGAGAAGCTTAGTTTGTTTATTAGAAAGCGCTATTCTCAAAAAATACTGGTCGGATTTTTGTAATTATTTTTGTGTTTGATAGTCTAACTCTCAACAAAGGTCCTGCCTGCGACGCCGAGGTCGTGGGTTCGATTCCCACTTAAGACAAATCTTTGTGTGTATGAACATGGTGGTTTGTCTTAGTCTGGATGTTTCTATGTATAATTAGTATGTATTTACAAAAAGAAAATTATATATGTATTAGTATCAGTTAGTCTAGTACCCAAAGTACAAGCTCTGCTTAGTTTGGGACTAGATGGCGGTGTGTGTAAGTTGTGAAATATTTATAGATATAACGCTATACTCCACGGGAGCAAAGCACTAAGGTTGAACGCAGGTCAAAGCGCTGTAGCAGCTACTACTTAATACAACGAATTCCAAGCGTACAAAGTCGTGGGCAAACGCTAGTTTCATAAAAAAACAAGAATCATTATTTCAGTGATAAGCTGAGCTGAGCTACAATATCTAAGAACTAAGTTAAATTAATAACAAAGTAATTCCGTGATTAGCATTTTATGACATAGATGCTGTATTTAACCTATTGACAAGTAGATAAACGATCATTCTACAATCTTTTGTTTTAAAATAATATGTACCTTCTTACTAAGTAATTCTATTTTACATATTTGCTCTGGTATAATATTAACTTTTTTTAGTTTGTAACAGTTTCGAAATAGAGGTGCGATATATATATATATATATATATATATATATAATTATATATACATCTTGAAGCTTATATTGCGTCCTACATGGCGTTTTTTACCAATGATACTGCGTCCGACTGACTTAATGCGTCCGGTATACGGACGCAAGATTAACCGACCCCAATTTTTGGTCCAATGGTGTCTTTTTGTTAGTAGAACGTCTGGGTAAAATTTTGGCATGGACGTAATTTTATCACTACAAGGCATTTTAGCGTATTTCGTAGTTCAACCATCGCCCGTGCGAGATTTGGAGGGCGCGACCGTGCAGCGTATAATTTAACACGTATATTGCGCATTTAATTTTCCGATGTTATTGCATCCCATTGAATATAGTAATAATTTGTAAAGTTTTTATCATTTTTTCGTGACGATAATCTTGCGTCTCTTATATTATCTTTAATCGAGCAAGCGGTACGGTGCCTGAGGGGCCCTTTAGGGTGGTCCATATAGGCTCACCTAGAGTTCTTTACACAAAATTGTTCTTCCTAGCGATGTATTCTTATTCTGTGCTAGCGATTTGTAATCCGAATGATCGCGCTTCCTAGAATTTTTCATCCTAAAGTTTTTATTCATACCATTAGTAGTGCTACCGGCGTTGTTCATAACACTCATGTTTCCGAAAATTGTTATTACTAATATTATTAATGTAAATATATTTAAACTCCTACCTTTTTTTTTTTCATAACGTTTTTATCCATAAACATAATTACCATAATATTTCCACTCATAGTCAGAAAGAAACATTTACCAGCTGTAATAAAAATAGAAGATGATATTTATAGTTTTAATTTGAAGGTATGTTTATTATTTGGGGGTAGCTTTACATAACACACTAAGTTGTGTCTATTAATAAGTTCAAGTAAGATAATTATGTCTAAAAAAACAACTGTTTAGAATGATTAAAGGTCGTTTCACTGATTTTTGTCTTAAATTCATAAAACACTACTCATTTACGGTTTAGTTTATGGCCTGGGAGTTTATACGGCAGTTTTAACCGTACCTAAACCAATAACTATAGGACCGATTCGGTTCTGGCACTTCGCCGGCCGCTGCCGCGGTACGCTCGCTCGGCTCGTGCGTTGTGGTCACAGTTCTAACCTAACCTAAAGAAATGACTTTGAATAATAGTGTAAAAGATGGCGTTCGCGTGTCTTATGTTTGTAAACAAACAGAGCTGTCCCATGTACTAAACTGATGCGAAAGCAAAAATTTACTGAGCATTTTCCGTGTACAAAATGTCTGTCAAAACTGTTATGGAAACATGAAAAAATGTAGTGGTAAAACAGGCAGTAAAAACATTGAATCTGAGGCTCAGAATCTACTGATACGTCACCTTAAAATCGATGAAAAACTTAAACAAATAGAATAGGGTTTTTTAACAAGGACGGGACGATGTTAAACAAAATGTGTGTAATATATTAACAAAAAATATTTTTTATTTGAAAGGCCCATTTATGCCATTTTGGATGGAATATTACATCGTTCAAATGTCCGCCGCGCCTTCGAGTGGTGGCACGAATCCAAGAGGTCCTCTATTTAATGACTGCTGTAATTATATCCGGCTGAATCTGAGCGATAACCTGCGTTGTGTTGGCTTCGATTATGGCTTATTGGCATAGACCTGCGATTTCAGAAAACCCCACAAGAAAAAGTCTAGCGGAGTCAAATCACACGATCTTGGTTGCCAATTCACGTCACCTCTACGAGAGATAACCCTTTCCTCAAACCGTTCATGCAGAATGTCCATTGTGTCGTTCGCTATGTGACAAGTAGCGCCAGATTGCTGGAACCACATGTCGTTCACGTCCATATTGATCAATACAAGCCAAAAGAAATTGTTTATCATTGATCTGTAGCGCCGTTGAAGGTGGTCTCGCCAAGGTCGTTTTCGAAGAAATACGGACCAATGACTGTTGCGTCTGCCGTAAAATGGGCGAAATGCACGCAACGTTTGCACTAACGAGCACTTATTTTTATAATAATGTTTTATCATTTGCACATGCTGCTCACACGTGTAACTTGCCATGGTGATTTGGCATCAGTGACTGAATAAGAAAAAACAGATTTGACAGATGCCGCCAAAACAAAATGGCCGCCACAGATTATTTACATCGACCGATCTATTTAAAAGACCCTTTATTTCCCGAATCAGTGCAGACAAAACATCACTAATTGCAAAAATCTTTTTTGCAATTAGTGATGTTTTGTCTGCACTGAACCTCATAATAATATGTCCTGTCGGATCTCAATATTTAAAAACTCATATCGTAATCGTAATATATTAATTAAATGGATATAGCTCTTTTTACCTATTAAAAATACCCCTTAAATAATTTTACATGAATCAAATCAAAATATCATACAGGTACAACTTAAACATAACTTATTACTAACTTATTCATTTAAAAAGTCTAAAATAATGGCCTTAAAATATCGCGTATCCACAGTAAAATAATTATCCTAAATACTACAAAATCATAAGCAATACTTAAAAAAAAATACTAAAAAAACTCGAATAGTGTATCTATTAATTAGATAAGGCAATTAATAAAATAGGTAAACTAAAACAAAACTTATTCATCTAAAAAGTATTTATACGATGATATTCTGAAAAGATCAATTTTAAGTGCTGAGCACAAACGTTATGTAAGGAGTCGGCTCCTTACATAACGTTTGTCGGCCGCCGGCTTTGCACATTGTGCGCGCAGTACTCGATCATTATTTTGCTGTTATTTTATTTTAAAACTGCGATATCTCCTAAGATATTAATTTTAATCGAATGATGTGAAGGGCCAATTTTGATTTTAATTCAATACTTGTAATGAATAACGTAGATAGAGATAGAGAAAACTTTATTTGCACATCAAATTTGTAACAAATATACAAAGAAATAGGTACTTAAAACTATAACGTACAAAGGGCGGCCTTATCGCTTGACGCGATCTCTTCCAGGCAACCTTAGGATGGACATAACAGAATGGATATTTGCGGTAGTTTTTATTTGGATAAGGATTAATATCATGTTTATAAAACACTTTCGCAAACAATGCATTATTTTAGATGAAATTTGGCTGACATTAGCTGTTGCGGTCCTTTTTAGAACTATTAAAGGGGAAGAATTCTGTCATACATAATTTTTGCGAAACTTACACCGTTCACGCAGCGCACGTAGCGGAAGCTTTCAATAGAAAAAATAACTTTTTGAAACATTCTTCATTGGTGCTTCGCTCCTATTGGTCTTAGCGTGATGATATATAGCCTATAGCCTTCTTCGATAAATGGGCTACCAAACACTAAAATATGTTTTGGAAATCGAACCAGAAGTTCCGGAGATTAGTGCGTTACTTGAACGCAAAACAAACAAACAAACAAACTATTCAGCTTTATAATATTAGTATAGATATAGATTAAGGCTCTTAATTCTATCCACCAGCGACACTCTAGTTTTAATTTATAAACCCTGATAAAATACTTTCCTAATTTTATTGGAATACTCTATGTGCAATGTAGTTGCATTGTAGGTATTAGATTTTTGTATTAGTTATCTAAATCTAGAATGGTTGCTTTGCGTTGGTAAGAACATTACTGGTTCCGTTTATTTTTAATATAAAAATACCTGTTTTATTGTGATATTATTTTTCTGAAACTCTACGAGACATAAGTACTTATAAAGGTGGAAGCCGCTTGACTAATAAGCTGGATACAATAATACAAAAGCATTATTCGGAACCAATATGAATTCAATAATAGATGGAAGTAATTTAGTTACTATAATCATTGTGATATATGCAGAGCATTATACGGAATTAATTTAAACACACATTCGGATGGAAGCGGCAAAATGCCTTCAGTGCTTAAAATATATACGAAGATATTCAGTGAGCTAGAAAGGTTTAAAAGTGAACGGACGCACTAATTTACCTGGAAATATCTAAAATCGAATACCAACATAAAACGTTTAAATGCAATTTCACGTCGACTCCTGATATCATACTGATAAAAACATCATACATATGCATTGAAAACCTTCCTTGAAATTCTTACTACATTCAGTGGACGCCGCAGGGTGGTAGTTTGTAAAGACGCAAGAATGCTTCAGCGATTTATATATATATATATATAGGGGGTGTGCTTGTGTGAGTGAATGTGTATTTGGCCTTGTCATTGGGTCCATTAGATGGTGTAATTGCTTCTGGCTTTCTATCTAATGTAAAAAATACAAATTATTATTATTATTAGTGGTTTATGTTACCATATCTCGGGACTACTGAGTCCCGGCACTTTGGTAGCCATGTGTAGGGCCGAAGCACAGAGGCCTGATAAACACTTTACTCTAAATGTAATGAGGCACAAACCGGCGATTATCTCTGTTCGCACTATAAAAATGCACCCAAGGACCATCCCCGGTTTGAGCAGACCTATTGCAGAAATTAGAGACTAAATGATAAGAGCTTATTATTATAATTATCTTTTCATAAAAACATACATTAAGATTTGTCTTTTCGAAGATATGTGTGTATTTATCATATAAATAATCGCTCGCTAACGGTGAAGGAAATCATCGTGAAGAAACCTGCATGCCTGAGAGTGCCTAAAAGTACTCGAGGTGGTGTGCAGCCTACCAATCGCACTTGGCCAGCGTGGTGGACTATGACCTAACCCTTCTCATCATTAGAAGAGGCCCGAGCCCAGCAGTGGGACATGTGTTAGACACAGGGCTGCTACTACTAAATACATACATACATATAATCACGCCTTTATCCTCTTGTTTTGACTCTATCAATACTGTCAATTAAGCAATTTGACACATGACAGTCCTGCGATCGATTCGAAGGTCCACCCACTTTGCACATAACATAATTATAGCCACATCGGTCTCATACGTTGACTAGTGCAAGTACGAAAACACAATTTTGGTATCCACCGCTTTAGGGCAAATTTCAGGCTTTTTGATCTCTTTGTCCCGTTCAAACTTTGAACGAGGGATTGAGAGAGAGAGCGTTGACGCTCAACCCGGCTGTAGTCTGGGGTTCTGAACCCGAGTCGGTAAAATTGGTCCTAAAGAGGTCTATCTCAAAATTGTGTGTTTTCACTAGTCTTCGTAGGATCTATTGACATGGTCTCCCGTACCACACAATAATTACAAGTATAGGTACTCTTACAATTTTCATGATTGTCACCGCACCCATGTCAAGTCTGTTTACCCAACACTGTTGATATTAGTTGACGTCATAGCTGTCCATTTGTTGTCTCATGTAGCATCTATGACAGCTATCAAGATATTTTTTATTAATTATTATTTCGACACCTCCTACGTACAACTCGCTAACTGAAAAATGCAAATTTAAGAGCCGATTACAAGGTATAATGAGCGGTAAAAGGCTACAGTGCCGTCAATAATGAACCTTTTAAGCTGAAAATTGGCACTTAAGCTACAACAAACTCTACAACGCTGACTTTTACCATCACCCAGTTGTACGCAAGTATAATAATGGCAGCCCTGTATCTAATACACCTCCCACTGCTGGGCTCGGGCCTTCTTTTGTGATAAGAAGGGTTAGGCCATAGTCTACCACGGTGGCCAAGTGCGGATTAGTAGACTTCACACGCCCTCAAGCACGTTTTAGACACTCTCAGGCGTGAAGGTTTCCTCACAAGGTTTTCTTTCACCGTTAGCGAGCGATAACTTATATATGATAAATACACAAATATCTTCGAAAAGACGTATTTTAACGATTCATTGACAGAGGTGTGTGCCGTGCAGGGCCGTCTTTACCAGGGGGTGCAAGGGGTGCGTTGCACCCGGGCGACGAGTGCCCGGGTGCGCCTTTCAAGCGCTGAATTTTTGGATATTTAATTGAATTTAACGCCATTGCAGTTTTATATACAAGTTACTTACGACAAATATGTATACGCAAGCAAACAAAAAATAGTCATCAACAATAATATTTTTTTTTATCTTTCGGCGCTTGTCATACCGCATTACTACACTAAAAGTAAAAAAAACGAGGGCGCAGGCTGAGTCCCGCACCTCGATGCAGAATAGACTTTATAATACGGCCCTGGTACCCAAGACCTTAGACTTCGCAATCCTACGGTCTCCCACTCGCTTTTTACGCAAGAATACGAAAGTATTATTTACTTCCTCTTTTATTATGAAATTACGTTTCAGATTACCTTATTTTTACTAAAATAACGATGATCAAAGTGATAGCAAGGCCAGTTGCATTAAATGAAAAAAAAACTTTAAAAAGCATAATCATGCGAACTCTCACCAAGGATTCGACCCTTGGATCGGGCAAAACTGTCCTTAGTAGCAGCACGGTGTCTAGAATCCTACCCGTTAGATGGCGATAGACTTACTCCCTATTACATGAACCCTGAATATAAGAGATTAGGACGCGTCGCAGTTCAAATTAGTAGAAAGGACGGGACTCGGTGAAAACACGACGAGTATGAGCACGTGGGTGTCACGTGTTCAAAGTATCCCCTGCCCCCCTCCAACCTTTCTGCCTCACGTTACGAATAGGGCGCCAGTAGTCGAAGCGTCGCATGACGACGCTGTCTTGTCCCCGCCCCGTCTATTTTATATGTTGTGTCGGGACGCTATACATTTTGTATGAAAATAGTGTTCAGCGGATGCCACGTCTCTGTTACGTCCACGTCCTACGACTTTTCTGTTTATCTAACGCCTTACAGTTAAATATTATGTGTGCCATACGGCTCTGCCTCCTGGGTAGGACAAGCGTGATGTTATCTTATTAGTTACTCTATCTATGGGGTGCATGAAAGGAGCCTCCCCGAGTGACGTACACAACGATTCCCTACGTCCGGCGCACCCTGGGCAATTCGCGAGTTCTCCAAAGCGAATTAGCTAATCCTTTCACCACGATGGCAAGTCAAAATATAAACTGACTCAGCCATCGACACGACGAAGAAAAAGTTACTCTATGTATGTCCTTACTATAATTTCGCTCACTCATAGAAAACAAATCTCACGATCAGCAACAAACAATATGTATAATGAGCATTGCGTGTACAGACCGCTACGGATAAACCAATACATCTCCTGTATAAGCTGGTCTCGCATTGTACGGGAAATCTATACAACGCAAGACCATCTTATAATGGAAATGTATAGGTTGAAGTGTCCGTCTGTACAAATGGCAAAGTGCCACGAATCTATAAATACAGTCTATACTTCTATAGTATTTCCTCTAAAAGTTCACAGTCAATACGACCGTCTTCACGGAAGGGTGTGTGTTTGTATTTGTACCGTTTTATGTTTAGTAATTTTCAGTGATTTGTGTGTGTTTATCAAAACAGTGTTGTGTTGTGATTATTTGACTTTCAGTTGGTGTTCTGTGTTAGATAAATAGTCGAGATTTCAATAGATATATTATAAGAGTGTTTTGTTTAAATATGTTTTTGTTGTTGATATGTTAAAAACATATACTACCTGACCAAGGTTTGTGTGGTATGTTAAGTTTTTCAAAGTTTATGTTAGTGGTGGCAAAGGGTGAACCGGGTAAACAAATTACTTTTTCACTTCAGCAGCTCGAAAATTCGTTCTTTGTTGTATGAAAACAGTGAGCAATACTCAATTTTGTTATGCATCTCATATTATTTTTGTATTCATTAGTATTCATTGTAATTTCGCAATATTTGCTAGTATAGATACTTATACTTGTGTGGTAACAATTTTAATCTCTTGGCCTTAAGTTGTATAAGATTTATCAAATCATTGATAAATTGATAACTAAGATAAAATTGCATTGTCATCTTCAGGGTCTTGTTCACATTTTGGTGATTCTTTCATTATTATCTCGACAAACGGCCGCGAGTCAGCCAAGTTAAAGAAAACTGGTGACGCAGCCGCGGCAGTGTGTTTGTTTACAAGAAACACTTAGTTCTTTGACCTCTTCGCAACTCAAAACCTATTTAACCTACATACTTGAAAATTAACACATTTATTAAGGTCTGTTAGCTTACCAATCAATCTTCCTAGCCTTTTCCAAATTATATTGGGGTCGGTTTTTAGTCTAATGGATTTACCTAAATATCAGTATTTTACGTGGAGCAACTACCATCAGACCTCCACTAACCCTGTGATACGATACTCTTTTTTAGACTAGTTGTCAGACTTTCTGTCCTGTGACTACCCGTAACACTCACGTTTACTGGTGGTAGAGCTCTTGCAAATGAGCTCGAGGGCGGCAGCACAACCGTCTCACCTTTAACCTGCCGCCAAATAGTAGTGCTCTCATTACTGTGTTCCGGTTTGGTGGTGCGATCAGGCCCTGAAATTACTGGCACATGAGGTATAACACCGTAGTCCTCAGCGGCAGCGACGCATCTATAATCTGCTTTTGTGGATTGTTGATGTCCATAGGCTGTACTCCACTTACATCAGGTGGACTACACATTATTTCGCTGTGGGCGTAGTATAATACTATATATAAAAAAAAAAAACAACTGCCATAGGATGTTTAAATGGCAACCTAGACCGACGGCTTAACGTCCTCCTAAGCAAGGAGGATAACTCGTTATGTTAAAGATGGTCACCCATCTACGGCCGACCGCGGGTAGCATTACTTAACCTGCAAGATCGATCTCAGCCACGAAGACTTAGCCACGAACTCCTTGTCCGTTAGCTCGCCAATAATCCAAATCCAATAATGTATCATTAAATAAATTCTAACTGTATTTGTAAAAGGTGCTTCAAGTTTATATTCTATGATTTGTAGAGGGCAAATATTGGCACAAAAAAGATAAGTAATCAAGTTTTTCACACTTCTATAAACCAAGGTCAATAAGCTTAACAAAAACAGCGAACTCACCTGAAGTTCATTTAAGTTCATCAATGATCTCGATGGTCTAGTGGTCAGCGTATGCGCCGTCTCGGGTTCGATACCCGGGTCGGGCAAAGTGTTATTTGTGAACTTTTCGTCAGGAAATTCACAATTGTAGCACGGAGTTGGAATTGTGCCCGGTGGATGGCGATAGGCTCACCCCCTGTCTTATGAGACCTAAATATAACAGATGAAATGTACACCCTTTTGGCTAATATAGGCGTGATGTTATGTTGTGTTATGTATGTTCATCAATTAAAATGCAGGCATTTATTGGTATGTTTGTTCGTCTTATCGTTTGTTATGACTACGACATATAGTAAAAATGTATATTAGGTTAGCGTCAGAAACCAAAAATTTAGTATGAGTAATTATGCAAATTTTAAAAGAAAAATTATCTAACTAAAAATAAATAATGACTAATAATAAAACTATATAACACGCACACATACAATCAATAAATTAATAAAATGAAATAAAATAATAAATCACATTATAAAATAATAAATCACATTATGCGTCATAAAATTCCTCCGCATCGCTGTCCACAGCGGATACCGTGGCCAGAAGGCTGGCAGCATTGCGACGTTGAATGGCAACGCTTATTCGCTGGGCGAAGTAAAAACCATTCTTCTGGTCGTGAGAGCGTCGATTAGGCGTTTTAAATAAAGCCCCAGCACTCGGACCTTATGGTCCTAAAGTTTCAACCCCAAACGGCTCAAATATATTTTATTATATCCACTGACGAGATTATTATATTTACGCCGTTTGAGATTTTCGGCGGATGCTGCCGCGGCACCCGCGCCACTTACAGTGCTTGGAAGATGTGATGGCGCAAGGGTATCGACGCAAGTAGCGTCCCATACCAAAGGCCTGCCCATCTTCCATGACAGTAACGACATACCGTCTGGTCTTTTGCCATGGAAAAAAACAAAAATTACAAAATTTTAAAACTGTCTTTTGAGTCCTGGCTCACTGTACCCAAACTTAGGTCCATTATATCCATTAAATGATGTAGATATAATTTTTATAATATAGTAAAATTATTTAGACTACAAAGGAAAATATTTCAAATTTATATAATTGTAATACGATTGAATCTCTGTTGTGTGGTATATTACTATTCTCCCAATCACTCATTAGAGGGGGCGTTACGCACATGTAATTAGTCACGTAATTACACTGTGTAGGCAGACAGTTATTAAATAAAAATTGCCTAATCTTCTTCGTATAAGCAGAGTTGCACAGCTGAGTGGGAGACCGTAGGACTCCTAAGTCAAAGGTCTCGGGTTCGAATCCACGGCAGACACCTCGGTCAATAAATCGTTAAGATTCGTCTTTTTGTGTATTTGTCATATAAATTATAGCTCGCTAACGGTTAAGGGAACGTCGTGAGGAAACCTGCATGCCTGAGAGTGCCTAAAAAGTGCTTGAGGGTGTGTGAAGTCTACCAATCCACATTTAGCAAGCGTGGCAGATTATGGCCTAACCCTTCACATCATGAGAAGAGGCCCGAGCCCAGCTGTGGGACATGTACAGGGCTGCTATTATTATTATAATCCTCTTCGTTACATAACTAAATACCTTATTTTCTTATTTCAGGAACCTTAAGCCATGTCAACAACAACAACCAGCAGTTTATCACTAAGTCGATGTACAGATCGAGATAAGCCACTCAGTGTGTGTCAATACCAGACACGCTGTTGATTGCGAGTCGTGTGAGCGTTCGCCTGAGATATCTGGTGTTACGAAAACGACATGAGTAAAGAAAAAACATGGATAACACCGTTCAAAAAACAGGTATGCTTTTTATTATAATAATATTCTTTTTTTTAACCGACGACAAAAAAGGAGAAGGTACTCAATATGACAGTTTTCTTTTTAATGTTTGTTACCTCTTTCGGCTGGGCGAAGCGATTTTAATTATTTTTTTATTTGAAAGCTGGTGCTTCCTGTGGTATTTCATTTTGATCCAGTTCTTACAATGGCACCCAAAACCATATAAGTCTAAAATTATTGTAATTGACGTCAGTTTTTTTTTGGCAAATTATTTTAAACAATAGTTCAGTAGATATACTCGTTATAATCCAATACCAAGACTCAGTAGACTTTATAATAAGTTTGACACTCAAATTGATATGTTAAAAAAAATCATGTTAGATTTAAGAGCCAAGTTCACAACAGAACTAATTTATTTTAGCAACTTTTTAAAATTAAACTGTGCCATAACTGGCACAAGCAATTACTGTAAGGAAGGGACTGGAACCCACCACCAAAGAGCATGCATCTGACTAGAGACAACTATAATTGTACTTTATACTTTACTCTAAGTTATTTTGTAACATCTTGTACTCCTGACTTTGTATCATACAAAGTCTGGCGTCTACAGGTGTGGTGTAGTGGTTTAAGCGGTCGCCTCGCCGCTCTCCACTGCACTGGTGTTGTGGGTTCGATCCCCACATGGGACAAATCTTTGGGTAATTCGCGAAGATTTGTAATGAGACTGGGTGTGCTTGTGTGAGTGAATGTGTGTATTTGGCCTTGTCATTGGGACCATTGGATAGTGTTATTGCTTCTGGCGTTCTATCTAATGTAAAAAACCAAATTTATTTAATTTATCATTAATTTGTATTGTAAAAGAAAACACTTGGGATTTCCCCATTTTATATTGGCAGCAGTATTTTATAATCGAAGGTTAGTGCTGCTTCGATGACCTAGTTGTTAGTAGCTTAGTTGTAGCGTATGCGCCTCTCAACTTTTCCCGGGTCGGGCAAAAGGTTATTCGTAAACTTTTAGCAGCACGGAGTTGGAATTGTGCCCGGTGGTTGGCGATAGGCTCACCCCCTATCCAATGGGACATACCAGGTGAAATGTGAGTGTTGAAAAACTCTACTACATCCTGCTGGGTAATATAAGTGGGATGTTACGTTATGTTATGTAATTATTTAAAATTCAAGGCGTTTTAATTGTTTTTTTATTGGCCTAAATAACTCAGCATGGAGGAACAGCTGTTCACTCAGGTTTGTTTGTGAAATGAATAAGGCTCCTCCCCTCCTAGAATCAATAAATTAGCCTAAATAAAACTTCTTGAATTAAATTGTCTTGTATGTTACAAGATTTACTCGTAGCACGTTAAAATAGCTCATTTAAAATAATTTTTAGCCTTGATTGTCTAGTGGTTAGTGTGTACTCACCGGTCCCGTTGGGGTCCATGAAAGGAGCCTCCCCGAGTGACGTACACAACGATTCCCTACGTCCGACGCACCCTGGGCAATTCGCGAGTTCTCCAAAGCGAATTGGCTAATCCTTTCACCACGATGGCAAGTCTAAATAAAATTTGACTCAGCCATCGACACGACGAAGAAGAAGAAGATTGGTCTCGAGTTCGGGTTCAAGATCGGGCAAAGTGTTATTCAGGAAATTCACAATAGCAGCACGAAGTTGGAATTTAACCCGGTGGATGGCGATATCCCATGAGACCTAAACATAACGGGTGAAGTGTGGGTGTTGCACACCTCTGCCACACCCTTCTGGGTAATATAGGCGTGATGTTAAATGTAGTTCTAAGTACTCTATAAAGCTAGTTAATACAGTTTACACTTTGATAAGATATAAAACTATTGATCAGTTAAAAACTACCGGTGGATGAATTATATAGCCAACAACAAAACAGCTGTTTACAGTTAAAACTGTTCAATAGTGGTAGAGCTCTTGTTAACGAGCTCGATGGCGGCAGCACCACCATCTCACCTTTAACCTGCCACCAAATAGTAGTGCTAACCCAACTTTGTTCCGGTTTGGTGGTGAGATCAGGCCATGAAATTACAGGCACATAATAATAATAATAAATAAATGAATTTATTTCTCACCATCAACCATAATATACATATAAAATTGTAATCTATATAGCTATGTTACAGCGTAGGTTGAGGATCGCTGGTGCCTGAAATAGGTATTAAATAACCTGTGATACAGGTCACCAGTTTTCCGCTCGGAACCAATTTACAACCAAGTAGCAAAATGAACACAATAATAACTATCTAGTAGTAGTTTTTAGCTCTTTAGGTGATTTATAAACTAGAAAATTAACTATTAAACATAAAAGAGGCAGATTAAGTAGGTTTATGTATGTGGGTATATATGTATGTGTTTGTGTGTAAAGTGTGTGTGTAATGTGTGTGCTCTAAGTGAGGTGTATTTGTGTTGTTGGTGATATTGTGTGAGCGATATGTGCGTATTGTGTTTGTTCCGTGGTATATAATCATGACTGTGTTAGTCCTGTAATATGGGTTGTATGGATGTCCGCAATATGATATTGTATTAGTAAACAAGGTTATTCCAAAACCTCGAGGAGGCCAAACCACATGAGCAACTTAACGGGCATAACACTGCAGTTCTCGGATAAAGCGACACATCTGCAATCTGCTTTATTGGATTGTTAATGTAGACAACACGTTTGTTTACCACCTCAATCTATACATGTTTTTACATACATATACATACTTGTCCGCCCGACCGATAGAATCATCAACGAAGCGCAGAAACCGCTGGGCCTAGAATCTTGAAATTTTATAAAGGTTTCCTTACATGACGTACGACTAAGGGATTTTTGGAAATTCCACCCCTAATAGTAATAAAATGAGAGTAAATCGGTTGTATGGAACTTATTTCCAAGAGTATAATTTTGAGTTTAAAAGTTTGTAGAAAGTTATATCAAAGTGCGATAGATGGCGCCACGGGAGCAGAGCAAAAGGTTTGTCACGGGTAAAACTGCGGGGATCAACGAATCCCACGCAAACGGAGTCAAGAGGAACAGCTAGTGCATCGAGTTGTATGAAGATAAAATGCCCCATTCTTAAGTCAAATCATCAGACTAAAAAAATATATGGACACGAAATGAACGCAAATACCTAGGTATGCAAGTAATGTTGCAAAACTCGCGGGGATCAAGGGAGAAAATTGTTCCACAGTAGTGTCAAATCATAGCATTTGACAACTAGTCTTGTATGGCGTGCAGGAGAGGCGCTCTTTCACATTTTGCAGCAGGGGACGCCTCCGGTTGGTTTATTGCTCTGTGGATAAAGCAGTTCTGACGTGAGATAAATTAGAACAAGTAAAGTAATTGCTCGTTAACAACTATGTTTATACAAACATTTCTATCAGTGAGTCGGGAAAGAAGATGGATGAAACAGAAAATAGATTTCATGTGGTGCAAAAGCAAATGTTTAGATGTATGAGTGGAAATACTTGAATAGATAAAACTTAAAGTATCTTTGAATAAAAATAAAAGATGCGCTTGGGAACGAGAACCTGAAATAAATTGGTTAGTTTTAAAGGAATAAGGACTGTGTAAAAGTGGAAGTTAAATGGCTAGGAGCACGGATTGAAGGAGAATAAAGACGAAGAGAATTATGTGACAACCCTAACCTTTTGGACCCTGAAAGAGTTACACACATACAATTGTATGGAGATGTTAAATTTTAAACCGTATCAAACACCAGGTATCTACAAGATCCATTGCAGCTATGATAGTTCGTATATCGCAGCGTAAAGAACCGACAAACGAGCGAGTAAACGATTGCAAAGCACCCACTTGAAGTTAGCGTTTTTACTGTTATTCAATCCAGTGATTTGCACCCACTGGAAGCTGGTACAAATCACTGGATTGAATAACAGTAAAAACGCTGACTCTTGAATTGTAGTTGCACTCTTTGGGGGAAAGTTGATGAATGTAATGATTCCCCTTCCAAGGCAGCAAAAATCTATGCTAAAATAATGATGGCTGCACTATAGTGCACCATGCTATAGCATATTCAATGACCCTAGGGCGTGGCCACGCGGATAGTACTTGCATCAGCTTTCATAAGCGCTTCCTTAGTGCTGGTGGTGGAGCTTGGAGACAAGTCATGAGATGTGCTATAGTCTGTACAGCACCAAACTCGCAATGTAGGTCCGATTCATCAACTATACCCCACCTTACCAGGTTCTGTTTGGTTCGACCGACTTGAGTTTGGAGCCTATTGAGTGACTTCTAAATCGACTTAGGCATAAAAAAAAATATGTTGCAACCCACGGAAGTTCTGCAGTACCATTTACCGTGGAAAGCTAAAAATTATAACTATCAAGCAATAAACTCTCTGAATTGCAGATAACGATTAGGGATAGTGAAGATATTATGCAGTAAATAACATTTAGGCAAGACTTGTCAAGATAAAGGACAATAGATAAAACAATATTGCGGCAAACGTGATAATTTGATAAATAGCTTACAATAATCTTGATATTGATAAACATTGTGAATTTTATCATTTTATCAATACTAAGATTAAGAGTAAATTCTACTACTAAAGGCTACGCTAAGATTTTGTTGAATGTTTGAACATGAATTGTGAGTACACACGGCTCACATTTTCAATATAAAATGGAATCACATTGTAGGCTTGCCGTGCAATGTTAGACCATCTTATATTCTTCTTCTTTGTCGTGTCGATGGCTGAGTCAAATTAAATTGTCCCAATAAGTGGCCACTGTTATGGCGCTCTCATCAGCGTTCATAAGGTTTTGACTTTTATTACTTATCTTATATTGGAAATGTATAGTTTAGTGTGTGTAAATAACATCACACCTATACGGTGTACAAAACCCACATTTCACCTGTTACGTTTAGGTCCCATGGAATAGAGGTTGAGTCTCTCGCCACCTACCAGGCACAATACAACTCCGTGTCATCATCATCTTCCAATTTTTTTTCCCAATCACACCGAGTTGGCGTCTAGCCCAACGGATTAGGAATATCAGTATTTTACGTGGAGCTACAACCGCTACAACCCAGGTGGCGATAATCTTTGTAAGACTAGTTGTCAAACTTTCTGGCGCGTCGTTACGAGTGGTCAGAAGACTATCCGTAACGACTCTCAAGGAATCGGAGGAAAAATTGCAAAGTGTGCCCAAGAGCAAAATTCTTAAAGTTAAAAATATTAACTATATTGCAACCCGAATCGGCAACTTAAGAAAAATAAATAACATGTTGTTTTTTTTACATTTCAGTGTTTCGTGACCTTAGGTGTATGCTTGAACATGGCAGCCCATGGTCTGGTGATGGGGTTCGCCGCAATTTTGCTGCCACAGCTTCGAAGACCTGACTCCATCATACCCATTGATGATTCTTCTGGATCATGGATAGGTAAGCTAATACCATAAGTATTCAGTATAAGAAATTGCGAATGGTGATTTCTCACCCAAAATAATATGGTTCAACTGATGTTTTATACCCTGGAAGTTTGTATGCAGGCCGACGAAAAAGGGCTTTAAGTCAACTACTACTGGTTTAAAGTCGTATAAATAAATATTAAACCTCGATGCTACAACTGTCTCGATGGTCTAGTGGTTAGCGTATGCATCTTTCACCTTGAGGTCTTGGGTTTGATTCCCGGGAATTTTCCATCAGGAAATTCACAATAACAGCACGGCTCACTTAACATTAGTCCAATAAATCCCATGGGACCTAAACATAACAGGTGAAGTGTGGGTGTTGTCTACCTCCGCCATACCCTTCTGGGTAATATAGGCGTGATGTTATTTTATGTAAATAAATATTCAGATATAATAAATCTAGGAATGTAAGTTGAGTAGAATGCAACGTGATTGAATGATGAGTGAGTGCGAAGGAATGAATGAATGAGTGAGACAGACGAAGGATTGTCGAGGTAGAAATAAGACGCACGAGATTATTAAAAAGCATAGAATAGAATAGAATAGAATAGAATAATCTTTATTGTACACCAATATTAACAAAGAAATTTATGCTGTAAATAAATGCACTTAAAAATTATGTTGCACAATGGGCGGCCTTATCGCTATAAGCAATTTCTTACAGGCAACCTTAGGATGGACAAGTAAGTAATGAGCAAAGTTATGGGCAGTCGTTGGTGCGTTAATTAAAGAAAAAAGAAAAGAAAAATACAGTAAAAAGAAACGTCATGATAATGGAGATTTTAAATATAAATAATACAGAAATTAAACTACGTATAGTGTCTTAAACCTAATATTATATATAATATAATAATATACCTTATTAAATATATTATATAATATTAAATATATTATCTACTTATATATACCTAAATATATAAAATATATACTACATATATACATAATAATATATATATTATCTAATATTCAGGACACAATATTACTAAATATCAACAATAATTTCCTAAAGTGACATGAAATGCTCATTGACCATTTTTTTAAATATAGGCAAAGATTGAGCTTGTCTAATGCATACGGGCAAAGCATTCCACAATCGTGTTGCCTTAACTACGAATGACTTGTCATAAAATCTAGTGGAATGCATTGGCATCTCCAGTCTCAAGTCCTCCGATGATCTCAAGGACCTTGAATGCATATCGTTTAGGAACTTAAAACGTTCCTTTAAATAAGAGGGAGTGGAAGGATTAAATAAGATTTTGTATAATAGAAAAAGAATATGAGTATCCCTTCGAAGGCGAATTGGGAGCCACTTGAGCTTATTACGGTATTCAGAGACGTGATCATATTTGCGTAGGCCAAATATAAATCTTATACAAAAGTTTTGAAGTCGCTCAAGCTTATCTAATTGCTCCTCAGTGAGATCAAGATAGCTGACATCGGCATAGTCAAGTAAAGGTAAGAGAAGGCATAGTCATGATAACTTCAAGAAAAAGAAGTAGTGTAAATAAATACAAGAAATAAGAAATGGCTTCGCTAGTTGCCAATCCTGGCAAGTGATCAATGGGAATTTACAAATCAATTCATCTACCTATTTTTGGATTAAATCAATGATCACATTACCGTCAAAAGTTCAAGAATGATCTATGTATATAATTAGACAATCCTAAACCATTGCGTGAAGTATTTTTTACGGGAGATTACACGTTTGTAACCGTAGCAATTCTGACGTGAAAATACTGGTGCTCGCACCACTGGGTGCTAGGGTTGACTAGGTTATCGAAGGCCTTTTTGTGTTTTTGTCTTCATCTACAGTTATAAAATAGATACAAACACTGTTGAAGCACCTTTCCATTACGTTTGACCAATGTTTTTAAGCTTTGTGAACTACGTCAGTTTTGCAAGTCTCAATAATTACAAACTTGCGGGAGATATACATTTTTGTGTACAAAATAAGAGTTAAAATTCATCCATCTATCTATCTTATTTTCTAAAGCATGTGTTTACCCTATTCCAGCTTCAATCCTTGGCTTCGCGCTCGTCGCGGGCAACTTCATCGTGCCACCTATAATGGCAAACTACGGCAGAAGAACCGCCAACATCGTGAGCATCACACCGCTGATCATTGGTTGGTTCACCATCATCCTGGCCAAAAGCATTTCTGTGCTACTAGTCGCCAGGTTTCTCCAAGGCATCTCTATGGGAATGAGCGCTTCTCTAGGCCCAGTCCTCATTGGAGAGTATACCAGTCCTAAAAATCGAGGAGCATTTTTGACAATGATATCTTTATGCATTGCTACAGGAGTTTTAACAGTTCATACAATGGGATCTTATTTGAGTTGGCAGGTGACAGCTTTAGTCTGCGCTTGCATTGCTTTTATTGATCTAATCATTGTTCTGTTCTCACCTGAATCACCTAGCTGGTTAGCAGATCAGGGCAGATACGATGACTCTAAGAAAGTATTCCGCTGGCTTCGAAATGAGGATGAAGAAGAAGAATTACAAAAGATGATTGAAGCCAGTATTATAGTAAGAGAATCAAAAGCTGAAGCTAATATATCTCAATCATTTGGCAAGAGAATCAAAAGTAATATAACATACTTTAACGCAACGATAAGAAAACGAGAGTTTTACAAACCTATTTTTATAATGATGCATATTTATACACTAGGACAATGGTCGGGAGCAAATATCTTGGCTGCGTATACCATGGATATTTTCACTCACGTTATAGGCACTGACATTAATATAGCTTTACTAGTGATAACATTAGATATACAAAGAATTATTTCTAATTCCGTAGCTGTGTTAGTAATTAAGAAAATTAATAGAAGAACCATGTTGTTTTCTACTGTTAGTGTCAACATATTTTCCTTTTTAGCAACTGCAGCTTATACTTATTGTAAAGGCCAGGGTATTTTACCTTATGATCATCCTTTTATAGGAATAGCATTAGTTCATCTGCATATGTTTACTATTGCAACAGGAACTGTGCCTTTACCTTTCATCATAGCAGGAGAAGTATTTCCTTTAGAGTATAGGAGCTTAGCTGGTGGTCTTAGTGTATTATTCCTTTCTTCAAATTTGTTTATAACAGTGAAAACAGTACCATTTTTCTTCGGTACTTTAGGTATTTACGGAGCGTACGCTATTTACGCTTGTGTAGTTGGTTATTGTTTAGTTGTAGCGTATTTCTTCTTACCTGAGACTAAGGATAGGACTCTTCAAGAGATTGAAGATGAGTTTAGAGGAAGGCCATTGTCATCTGAAGAGTTGAAGTCAACTCAGTCGTTGACGTCTTGGAAATTACATTCCAGGGACAGAAGATGTAGTAGCCCAGTGGTTTGACATAATTATACGTACTTAATTATATTTTTGTATCAAATATTAATGTTAATAGGTAATCAATTGATGTACATAATTAGGATAAGTAACTATTTTGTTGTGATTGCAGAAGATGTTAAAGAAAAAAACTGAATACAAAGTAAAAAAACGATGATGGTTTAGAAAACGGACGACATATTAAATTTTATTTATTAACTTATTTATTTGATTAATATTAAGTGGTATATAACTCGACCTAATCTAAGGACAATAACAGTTTTTACCTGCTGATCAAATCATAGAGTGATTTGTATAATTGTTGAATATGATTCAATTTCAAACCTCAGCATATCAATATTTTTTATTTTTTATTTACACATAATGATCACTGGTAGGGCATTAGAATACTTTGGTTTTTCTTTCATGCTCTAATTCTATTTTTGCCGTTATTTTATGGTGATTTTAATAACTAAATTAACCCTTTTTTAACCTTTTCAAAATTTTCACAACTGTCTGTTATTTTTTACATATCTATTACATATTTTTAGTATTTTCTATTTTCTGATCTCTTTCTATTTATAAAAATGGATGTGAATATTTTAATAAACGAACAAACATTTCTAAATTGTTTTATTTTTATTTTGTCTATTATTTTGGACATATTAATGTACGTCTCATTAGAATATCAATATTTTGTAGTTTAAATTTATTAAACAAAATAACAATAAATAAAAAAGTGTGGTGACTTATTATTATATTATATATATATATATATATATATATATATATATACAGGGTGTATTTTTGAAACGGGGCAGTAAGGGCAAGTACCTTAACCGTTGCAGTTACAGCAAAACGTTCTTAAAAGACCTTCCCTAACTTTTTGGGACATTTTGAACTGCATTCACAGATTTTGTAAAAAACTTACAGTTAGCAAAAAAAATGCAAAAAGTTCAATTTTTTTTTTTTATGCCAATCGATTCTATTTCATGTGGGGATCAAAAAACTCTATGGGACCATTTTAGCTTTCAGTACTAGAAAAGACAGAAATCGCCAAAAACGTTTCCCATACATTTCGGCAACAGAAACGAATTTCTACGATGGTCTAACTTTTTGTTATGGCCTGGAAGTGGGTAGAATTGACTGTAAAGTAAATAAAAATAATTTTTACCCTCAAATTTCAAATTTGATTCGAAAATCTGTGTGTTATACTTTGTTTCAGCTGAGAAACTTCGTATGAGTTATTAATTAAGGATTTTCGCTAAAATGTCTCCTAATCGTGAAAAAATTGACTTATTAGAAGCGTATTTTGTCAATAATCGAAATATCCTGGCATAGAGAGCAAATAGAAAGAGCTTTAGCATTAAAATCTATTTTCTGAAAACAGTCTGTCAAGATATGATTGATGGCATTCGTTGATATAACGATGACATTTATAATGAGTATGTGTATTATTTACTTAATTTTGTGTTCTTATTAAATGCTTTTCTTTTTTCCACTCCATATCTTTTGTAAATAAATACATGATAAATACACAAGGTGCCACCACAACAGCATTTTGACAGGTTCAATATCTAGTGACTGTAAAATTCACCAGCTCACTGTCAACACATCAACTCGAGCAGATCTACTCGAAACTGAATTGGCTGAAGCAACAGATTCAAACAACACTATGCTTTTAAAAACTCTAATAAATGTAGTAATAGTGGCTTCTGTGATGGCTCAAGAAGAGAGTGACATAGATGAGGAAGACTATGACACAGGCAATGAATCTCTAGCAACGATAGTTTCATCTCTACCGTGGACGCAGCAAATATTCAGAAGTTTAAAAGGCTTGCTTGAACGTTTTACATAAGACGTTATAATTAGAAACGCACAACCTCAGATTCATCAAGATTCTCCCCAGAGGATAATCTTGATACCTACTGACATTAAGTCTGGAAATCACTGGCACATGAAAGATAACATCGTAAGGTTCCACCGGATGGTAAGCGATTGGTTACCATGTAGGCTAGTGGCAGCTTTACCGAGTGTGGAATGCGAGTTATGGTGGAACCGGATTATTTAGGTAAAACGCGATATAAAAGAATCTTAACCTCGATCTAGAACCATAATACCACCTGACTATGAGTACTTCAAATAGGAATCCCTTTTTTTGCATAATATTATTTCGATTCCCCTCAAGACAAATCTTTGTGGAACATGGCGGTTTGTCTTCGTCTGAGTGTTTTTATGTATAATAAGATATGTTTACAAAAAAAAAGTATATATGAAAGTATCAGTTATTCTAGTACCCATAGTACAAGCTCTGCTTAGTTTGGGACTAGGTGACGTTATGTGGCTGTTGTGTGTAATATTAATTTATTTAATTTAGTTAAGCATAACACGTTACGCATTTTTTTGCGCCTCTTAATAAATTGGCGTAATTGTCTTTTGGCATACTACTTTACTTTGCAAACGTTATGTTTTTATGGCATAATGTTTTTTCGCGTAATAATTATTAGGCACAAAGATTTTTCGCTTTATAAAGATCAAAAGAAATTTGATATGGGTATCATAGTGTTAAATCGCCTGCCTACCCCTAATTTGTTTATTTACATATGAAAATTACTATGTTCAATTAGGATATTACCAAAATAGTATGCCAAATTACTACTACAATGATTATGCGTAAACATTTATGCCTAAAAAACATTATGCCGAAAAACACATTATGCCAAAATAATATTATGTATTAATATCATTATTTCAAGTGAAGGTAAGCGAAGTTAAATTATGCCTAATAAAATTATGCGTCACAATAGAGAACCCTTCAAATACGAATGAATCGGATATAGGGTTAACTCCTATAACTTTGTCCAATCCTTTATTTTCTTTTTGACAGATCACGCCTATGAATTACCGGTTTTTTTTGTCAGATTAATGTACTACAATAATAATGTACTTTATTGACAAGTGACACTTTTTAGGGAAGTTCACTGTTTGTAACAAACAACCACAGACTATAAATCAAATCGTGAAATGAAATAAATCGATCATTATGAAAAAGAATAATTTGACTTTTTTTGTGTATTGTCTGTATTTTTTATAAAAAAAGAATATAATAATCAATCAATTAATTTCTTGCAAATCATTATTCCATGAATAATTATTTGCAAGAAATTAAGTCGAAATCTTGTAATTAAAAATGAAAATGTAAACTAAGGTAACTGGGGAACCGTCATAGACTAAGTATGTGACATTATTATTATATTATTATTTTGTATATTTATTTCATCTAATAAAAACTACTAATAAACGAATAATTAATAATGAATTTAAACCATTTCGATGTAATTAATCGATTGGAAGTTCTTCTTAGACAACATCGATTATGATTTCAAATCGAATCAGTAACGTGTGAAGGCATCCCTAAATGTAATCTGTCAAAAAGAAAATAAAGGAATGGGCAGAGTATAAGATACAATACTGGGGATAAATAAATAAATATAAATAAATATTTCACGACGCACACACAACGCCATCTAGTCCCAAACTAAGCAGAGCTTGTACTATGGGTACTAGAATAACTGATACTAATACATATATACTTTTTTTTTTGTAAATACATACTTATTATACATAGAAACACCCAGACTAAGACAAACCCCCATGTTCATGCACACAAAGATTTGTCTTAAGTGGGACTCGAACCCACGACCTCGGCGTCGCAGGCAGGTACACTACCCACTCCGCCATCCGGTCGTCAAATTCACAAAATTCGTCCATTTCACTGCCGAATAAACTGTATACACGTCGATAGGTAATTTGCGTCACTCGATTTTTAATGTAGTGAAAGGTCTACAAAAGTAATTAGCATTTCGAAGATAAAGAGGTTATCTGCCGGATGTACGAGCTGGTCACATTCAATTGGTTACGTTACCACGATGTACAGTATGTATTAAATTAAATACTATTTTAGGTACACGAATCTTGCAAAAGAAAGAAAGAAAATATAGGCACCAAATAAATGGCGTTCTTCAGTAAGAACATGTACGTTGTACACGAAACCGGCGAGCATGTATGACGAGATGTATGAATGTTGAAGAAGCGAAAGAAGTATTTTTCTGGTGGTAGAGATCTTGTGAATGAGCTCTAGGGCGGCAGCGCCACCGACTCACCTTTAACCTACCGCCAAATAGTAGTGCTTCCATTATTGTGTTCCGGTTCGGTGGTGAGATCAGGCCCTGAAATTACTGGCACATGAGGCATAACACCGTAGTCCTCAGCTGCAGCGACGCATCTATAATCTGCTTTTGTGGATTGTTGATGTCCATGGGCTGTACTCCACTTACCATCAGGTGGACTTCACGTTCGTTCGCTGTGGGCGTAGTATATAAAAAAAAAGTATTTTAGCAGCAAAGCACATGGCGTTCCATCGTCTCTGCCTAACCCCGTGGGATAAAGACGTGATTGTATGTATGTATGTATGTATGTATGTATGTATGTATGAATCTTGCAATGGAAAAAAAAATCGTAACTCATAAATTCAAATTCAAATTCAAAATTCAAATTCAAATCATTTATTTTCATAGGCCCCAGGAGGCGCTTGAACACGTCAAAACATTTCAAAAAAATAATACTAAATTATACTAATTACAATGATTAGAATTAGTATAATTTATATGTTTTCACACTCACTTAGTTACTTGAGAAAAACAGCTATTATATTTTTGACGGGACGCTATGTTGCACGGTGGTTGTGACTAGTGGATGTCAGCGTCTATGCGCGAGCGATACCTGGCACCCCGGCAAAAGTCTTGTAGACGGGACACTCAGGGTTTTAGTCCGTGCTACTAGGACATAACCTCTGACTTTGTCCAGATCAGTGGTATGCGTCAAGCATTTCCCAGTATAAAAAAAAGCTATTATATTTTACGGTATTCAAGAACTGTAATCTTATCGGTGTCATAAAACATACGTAACATCACGCCTATGTTATCTAGAAAGGTGTGGTAGAAGTTTATAGCACCCACATTTTACCTGTTATGTTTAGGTCCCATGTGATGTGGGAGAGCCTATCGCCATCCACAGCCTCCACCGGACACAAATCCAACTTCGTGCTGCTACTGACTGTGCTTCGGCGTGCGCGAACGTTGGACGTGTGGGCTCGCCGGCTGTACACACGTCATACGGCTGCAACACGCGACGCCGCGTAACGTGTGTGCAGACAACGCGCCCACACGCCTTAATAGGTTAAAATATATTCTTAATAAATCTTATCAACTTATTGTTGTTTACGATACATAAATTTTAATTTAAATAACAAATAAAGTGCAACATGTCTGCACTAATGAAGCAAGCGGATGTAATTAAAATAAAATGAATTTTATTGCACGAGTTTATAAGCCGGCATGATTGTCTTGTCACACATTGTGCATTGGATCCTTAGTACCAGAATCTACCTTCAATAAGTAAGTTAAAATAATTACATATATAAATATCATCACGCCAATATTACCCAGAAGGGTGTTGCAGAGGTGTACAACACCCTTTTACCTCTTATGTTTAAGTCTAATGGGATAGGGAGTGGGTCTATCGCTATCCACCGGGCACAATTCCAACTCAAAAAAATTTACTGACGGAAAACGAATAACAATTTTGCCCGACCTGGGAATCGAACCCGAGACCTAGTAGTGAGCGATACACAAATTATACAGCTATACCAACGAGGCAACCTAAAAACACAGCGGCCCGCTCCGGTTTTGCTCGGGTATATAATTAGCCTATGTCACTCACTGAAAAAATGATTAAAATCGAACCAGTAGTTTTGATTTATTCATTACTGCCCGTGGCCCGCACGCGTTAAATTTAGAGTAGTACAATTTTATTGAACTACCTTAAACTCCCCTCTTAAAAAAGTATTTAATATCTTCTGTAATACTATGTTTATTTCCAACAGATCCATCATCATGAACTTCAACCGGCAATTCAGCTACCTCTTCACAGTGCTGTTAGTAATTCTTCTATCATCCAGTGCCCTCGCGTTCAGGAACAGCAGCAGAATTGCAAGCAAGAGGCACCCGCCTGCCAAACCTGCTAACTACAATTAAAGCTATGTAATAAACTCAATATCTCTTTGATTCTTGTTTTCTTGTGGAATGATGGTCTTTCTTATTATGAGATATAGCGAATAGGTATCCAAATAGTTAGAAAATGTAAGTAACAAAATGTACAAATGACTGCCCTGTGTGCAGAAGGTCGCAGGTTCAAATCCTGTAGGTCCCATAATAAAAAAAATTGTTTTAAGTATAATTTGCTAAGCAAAGCTAAATGCTATAAAAATAATAAATTAGGTAATGTACAAAGTTTAATGGTTAAAAAATATTGCAGTGACTAACTGAGGAAATTTTACATTGTACTTTTGTTAAATCGTGCTTGTGATAAAATATCAACATTCTCAACGTGTTTAAGTCATATCATGCCAGGGATAAAATATACAAGTGTAACAAAATCAACTCTACATAAAATAATTTACCAAAAAAATTATCGACTCCAATGCACTAAAAAGTAAGAAATACATACAGTATTATTCAAGTCTTGCCTTATCTGTGTATAACTTAAAAGAAAACGGTGGTGTAAGGTGCCTATATTTAAAGAATTATCCTCGTACTCCTAACCGTTAAGAAGTTGTACCTTCCAGCATCAGCGCAGCAACATGAAATGCTGACTGCTAAATGGAAATATCCGTATGGCTATTCCGTAAAGGTGACTAATTTCCAGTCGATTTCGAAAGCAATTAATAATTTCGTTTGAAACCGGTTCATCTCGGATTTAGTGCATCCTTATTTCCATACACATACGGTTGATAACTGCTTGGCAAAAAAATTGACAGCTTGCCAGTTACTATCCTCTTGCAGATTTGACAGCTTTACAGGCAAGTAACGCAATTTCTTATGTCAAAATCGGAAACTCGTCATGGAGCAGTTTCTTAGAGATTTCTTGTACTTTGGCGAGATAAATTAATGATATTTAAAAGGTTTTTTTACTTCAGACTAACGTTATACAACAAATCAATAACTGTTTAATACTATGTATGTCATAAAATACTAATTAAATACGTAATGCAATAGAATTTAGGTCATATTATTTTCAGTCATAGATCTCGAGATTTTTCATACGAAAACTTATAAATATGACAAGTAGTAAGCACGAATTATGCCAGTCTTAGATATAAAAAGCACTAAATGAAAATAATGTATCTTCAAAATATTGAAACAATAATATTATGTAGCTAGGTTGTCAATGTTGGGGCTGTGATCTCGTCCCGGTTCGTCTGGGGTTATGTGTGAGGAGATAAAGAAGACTCTTGACTTGACTACTATTGCTTCTATATTTTCTTCAACTTAATGATAGTTTTTACAAGATGGACGGCGCCGCGACACTATAAATCGTATACGTAATCTAATGTAGAACGTGATGCTGTTCGCGGCCGCCGAGGTCCAAACTGGTCGAGGCGTCGCGGCCGGCCGGCGTCGCTGGCGCTTGTGTGCGAGCGAGAACGCCGTGCCTGGCTAGCACGCGTGTAAGCGGGACGCGAGCTATTACTCGCGTTTCAGGGCCCGCGCAGGCGTGGTTGAGGCGCCTGTGCGCGACTGTGCGCGAGCGAGAACGCCGAGCATGGATAGCCCGCACGTGTGAGCGAGACGCGAGCTACAACTCGCGCTCCGGCTCTCGCGCATGCATGGTTGAGGCGCCTGTGCGCGCCAACAGGCTCCCCCGGTTGGAACTTGTTCCAACGTCTGAAGTGGGCAGCAGGCAGAGCCTATTGTAGGCTCGTCGAAGAACTCCCGATGCTGTCCTGACGTCAGCGACACGTGTGATGCCATCTGAGCCAGGGTGTAGAGTTGTGATGCGACCGAGTCGCCAATGGTTCGGTGGGAGGCGGTCAACCTTGACCACGACAAGGTCTCCCAGTTGCAGCACCTCCTGTTCATGCCGCTGCCATTTTGCACGTTTCTGTAATTCTGAAAGATATTCTGTCTGATATCGTTTCCAAAAATGAGCCGCTAAGGCTTGAACCCTTTTATATCGAGGCAAGGAGCTGATCCCAGTTTCTCTTTCTGTATCCACCTGAGTGGGAAACATCATGACAGTTCGTCCAATTAGAAAATGAGAGGGAGTCAGTGGAGTCATGTCGTTAGGATCAGAAGATAATGGAGTTAGTGGGCGTGAATTTAAAATCCCTTCAATTTGAACTAAAACTGTGTTTAATTCTTCGTAAGTTAAATGGGCTAGAGATAGAATCCTTTTAAGAAGGTGTTTAACGGACTTAACTGAACCTTCAGCTAAGCCGTTGAAAATTTTCCTTTACTAAATTTAATAACTCTTACATTCAACCATATCAAATAGCTTCGTGTTTGTACGAATTCATCACTGTGAGACTTAGTTTATATGGTTGAATGTAAGAGTTATTAAATTTAGTAAAGGAAAATTTCCGGTTTTTGAATATAAAGAAAGTTACGTAGGTGATGATTATTATGTGATGTCTTACGACAAACGGAATAAAGACTACAGTTTAGTTAGTATTAATGCTGTTCCAAAATGTTACAATGGACCGATTCCTATAAGTGTTTTAAAGAAAAGGGATTTAATATCACTGTTAGAATACATTGATCCAAGTGTTAACGATTTTTATCATAATTTGATAACAAACTCAAATTTGCGTGACGCAGATCCTGATATTGTTTCGGATAATGGATAGTTGCAGTGCTACAACATATCTGTTGTTCGATTTTTGTAGACTGATTTAATACAATTTAAGACTGTTCAAGATTAATGATAAAGAGGATGAAAGTTATGTTTTTTTTATAAGAAAATTATATTGTTATCTGTTGTTTGATTTTTGGAGACTGATTTCATACGATTTAAGACTAATTCGATCTCTGTTCAAGATTAACGATAAGTAGGTTTAAAAGTTGTGTTTTTTTAAAAGGATGTTATATTGTATTGTATAGCGAATAGTTGAAGTGCTACATGTCCAACACATCTGTTATTTGATTTTTTGAGACTGATTAAATACGCTTTAAGACTGTTCAAGATTAATAATAAAGAGGTTTAAAAGTTATGTTTTTTTATAAGGATGTTAATTATATTGTTTTATATAGCGAATAGTTGAAGTGATACAACAAATCTGTTGTTTGATTTATTGAACCTGTTTTAATATGTTTAAAGACTAACGATACCTACTCTGATACTCAGATTAACAATAAATACCTACTTAGGTCTAAAAATTATGTTTTAAGTTCGATTTATAAAAATGTTTTATTATTTTGCTACTACTTGTAATTCATAAAAAAAGTGTTTATTCAAGAATTCTTTATTAAAGAAACGCTTTTTTAATTAGTTATTATTTTATTATGATATTAACATAGTTTTACCCTTTCTGTGACCAAAACGTTTGAAAATACTTATTATTACTTGTATCAATAAACACTTCGATGTAAACAAAATGTATCACAATAAATTCTAGCTTGTAGCATTAATCACTTACTAGTTTGAAAAATACATTGGTGTTTACGGGTACAATTGAATATTTACGTAGGAATTTTAAATAAAACAATGAAAAAGGTTACCGATAATCAAAATGATCATTATTAGTTTTACGACTTTTCTCACAACAACTATTTGCAGGCAAAACATGCGAAAACACAAGCCTTATAACATTTCACACAAAACGGTAACTAAATGTGTAAAATAATTCATTTCATTATAAATTTAAATACACAAAAATAAGCAAAGAAAACTATAGTGTACGGTAATATAACTGGCTGTTTTTACTAATTACTTAAATTCCGTGCAAAAAAATATATTCAAACCAAGCTCTTTATAATCTTTATAATATTATCTACACGTACCACATATCCTTTTTTATTTTAGAACGTTAGAAAAATAACGAGATTTTTTTAAATCATTAACCTTAAATTACTCAAAACTATGATTTTTCACTTATATCACTTTTCACTGAAGGTACAGAATTGTGCCGATAACTGCCTCCACAGCATCACTACCGTCTAGTTTATTTATAGTAACGCGTCGCCATAAGAACCAAGCTTGAGATAAGAACTCTGCTATGTCCCTAGAAGCGTCATAAACATGGTCTCTGAATTTAAGCACATCACGAGAGTAACGACTTTCGGGTTCGAACGTAGTAATAATATTTTGGCGTAATTCATCCCACGTAGACGTGGTAACTAGCCAGCTATCAGACCACAACTTAGCACGCCCTTTTAGCAGACTAGTCACCCTCATACGAATATCATAGTCACCGAGTTTGTAGGTAGACTTTGCAGTGGAAATGTGGTCACACCACTCGCGCACACCAACGTTACCATCAGGGTCATACAAAGGCAAAAACACTTTAGTAATTTTAACTTTCTCACCTGTTTGCTGAAGAAGTCGCTGGCTCATATTCCGCATCATGTCCATCATATGCATGTAGAATTCGGGTGGCACACTGCCTGCCTGCCGGGGCTACGTTAACATGTCAGCACGGGTGGACGTGCCTGCTACATTGGCTGCCGATGACGATGTACCTTCGCCAGGGTCCATCGCGGCGCGCGCCACGGTGATCGGGCCGAAGTCTATGGAATCTGAAACATATTTAATAATAAAGAGGTTTAAAAGTTATGTTTTTTTATAAGGATGTTAATTATATTGTTTTATATAGCGAATAGTTGAAGTGCTACAACAAATCTGTTGTTTGAATTATTGAGCCTGTTTTAATATGTTTAAAGACTAACGATACCTACTCTGATAATCAGATTAACAATAAATACCTACTTAGGTCTAAAAGTTATGTTTTAAGTTCGATTTTTAAAAATGTTTTATTCTTTTGCTACTACTTGTAATTCATAAAAAAAGTGTTTATTCAAGAATTCTTTATTAAAGAAACGCTTTTTTAATTAGTTATTATTTTATTATGATATTAACATAGTTTTACCCTTTCTGTGACCAAAACGTTTGAAAATACTTATTACTTGTATCAATAAACACTTCGATGTAAACAAAATGTATCACAATAAATTCTAGCTTGTAGCATTAATCACTTACTAGTTTGAAAAATACATTGGTGTTTAGGGGTACAATTGAATATTTACGTAGGAATTTTAAATAAAACAATGAAAAAGGTTACCGATAATCAAAATGATCATTATTAGTTTACGACTTTTCTCACAACAACTATTTGCAGGCAAAACATGCGAAAACAAGCCTTATAACATTTCACACAAAACGGTAACTAAATTTGTAAAATAATTCATTTCATTATAAATTTAAATACACAAAAATAAGCAAAGAAAACTATAGTGTACGGTAATATAATATCTTAGTCACCGAGTTTGTAGGTAGACTTTGCAGTGGAAATGTGGTCACACCACTCGCGCACACCAACGTTACCATCAGGGTCATACAAAGGCAAAAACACTTTAGTAATTTTAACTTTCTCACCTGTTTGCTGAAGAAGTCGCTGGCTCATATTCCGCATCATGTCCATCATATGCATGTAGAATTCGGGTGGCACACTGCCTGCCTGCCGGGGCTGCGTTAACAGGTCAGCACGGGTGGACGTGCCTGCTACATTGGCTGCCGATGACGATGTACCTTCGCCAGGGTCCATCGCGGCGCGCGCCACGGTGCTCGAGCCGAAGTCTTATGGAATCTGAAACATATTGGCCGGCAGAAAGGGATCGCTGGGGCGATCCCACTTCTGAGATCGGGTTTTCGACGTTGCAGGGATTTTTAAAAAGCGCAGCATCGATGATTCGCTGTGAATCATCGATACTGCCTTCCAAATTATCCATAAGATAATTATCAGGAACTCAAATTAACCTACTTTCTCTAATAATAATAATAATATATCGAAGCAATTGTGTTATCACCTATACCGGGTTCAATACCAGTATTATACTGTACATTTTGGGATGTTACCTAAATATATATTGCACGGCCGCTTTTTTGTAGCCATCCGAACTTGGTCGGGTTATGTAGGTTTTCGATGCTTCGTCAGTATTTTAATTGTTTTTCTTTAATTACAGAATTTAATGACATGAAATTTTGCATGTGCATAGTTGAATGAATACACTAATTATTGGCATACATTTTACCATGCAATTCCTTTAGAACGTAGTGATATTTGACTGCTTTGTAAACAGTGATCTATTCATGGTAAATTGCCCAACAACTATTTAATTACTAACGGAACATCATTGATACTTGGCAACATGTTGCAGACACTTACAAGGTTTGTATAAACGTGGAAATCTAGACCCCAAAGTGCATACTTTAAGAACTAAGACCTAATAAGAGTATTTTACGTTTATATTTATATCTTAAAAAACCCTTATTTTTTTTCTAAATCTGTTTTTTAAACAAATATAAACAAATTCAAAACAACGTATGTAAAAAAAAAACGACTTCAAAAAGTAGGTAAACTAAAAAGCAAAAAATAAATTTACTTCGCACAAAATAATAGGTTTTTTCATTTAGTTAAATAGAAAGTATTAAATAATTAATTTATAATTATGAAGTCGGTGCCAAGTAAATCGGATAATTAAGAACTAATATTCAGTCAAAAAATACCTACAGAGTTATTGTTTACTTGGCACCGACTTCAGAATTATTTTATTTTACGATTTTAAGTGATAGGTAGACCGATCAAGAATGTTTCTCGAATGAGGAGACGACGTTTACTTGAGACGGAAAATTTATTAATAATAGTCCCCGTACTCCTAACCGTTGAGGAGTTGTACCTACCAGCATCAGCTCAGCAACTTAAAATGCAAATATCCAATAGTTTTAGGTAATATACGAAAATCAATATAGAAGCCTTTGAAATTTGAGGGTTACCCATGATTTCTCTAGGATCCCATCATCAAATCATGACCTCATATTATGAATATACATAATTATTATTCAACGTCTCGCCTCATCTGTGTATAACTTGAAAGAATACAGTAAACGGCCTCAAGGAGCCTATATTTAAAGAATTATCGTTATAGTATAGTTGTACCTTCCAGCATCAGCTCAGCAACATAAAATGCTGACTACTAGATGCAAATATCCGAGTAGCTTTAGATAATATAAAAAAAACAATATAGAAGCCTTTTAAATTTGAGGGTTGCCCTCGATTTCTCTAGGATCCAATCATTAAGGGCACTTAGGGGCACGGTTATCAACAGAATACTTAGAACGCTTGTGCGGTGGTTGATTAGAATTCTGAGAAGTACTAGGTCGTTTAGCGCGAATAGATGAAGCAACGGAGATCAATTCTGGCACGGAAGTGGCCCGAACATTCATTAATTCAATCCTAAGCCGCTCATCACTAATTCTGTACCTTCAGTGAAAAGTGATACATGTCGACCCAGATCGGTTTTTATATTCTTTGATTAAACTTATTAAAAAAAAATTAACTAAATTTCTGTCTTATTCCCGTTGTTATAAGATTAAAAATGAATGAGATTTTTTTGCGTACATTGATAATATAAGTAAGCAATTTTTTATTGAAATTATTGTGTAAAATAATACTTTTTGATTCATACCAAAGTGCTCCGAACCGAGCTTTATATTTCTAAAATGTATTTTAATACGTCTCGAGTTACCACATCTTACGCGTACCGAAAGCTTTTACTTCAATTAATCCAAAGTGATACAAATGAAATCCTACCACAAAACATTAAAAAATTGAAACAATACATTCTAGTGAAAAGTGTTACATTTGTACATGAAACATACAAACACAAATTTATTTTCATAAAAATATGTGACTAATGATACAACTGCTAATCAAACAATTTACACGTAATTTATGTAGCCAATTTTGATGTGATTACAAATTTAATATTAATTCTATTAGTAAGAACATAAGGGAAATAGGACATAAATATGATTACGTGAATAATTAATAATCAATACCTCTTTATTATTATTAATCTTGAACAGTCTTAAAGCGTATTTAATCAGTCTCAAAAAATCAAATAACAGATGTGTTGTACATGTAGCACTTCAACTATTCGCTATACAATACAATATATATAACATCCTTTTAAAAGAACACAACTTTTAAACCTACTTATCGTTAATCTTGAACAGAGATCGAATTAGTCTTAAATCGTATGAAATCAGTCTCAAAAAATCAAACAACAGATAACAATATAATTTTCTTATAAAAAAACATAACTTTTCATCCTTTTTATCATTAATCTTGAACAGTCTTAAATTGTATTAAATTAGTCTACAAAAATGGAACAACAGATATGTTGTAGCACTGCAACTATTCATTATCCGAAACAATATCAGGATCTGCGTCACGCAAATTTGAGTTTGTTATCAAATTATGATAAAAATCGTTAACACTTGGATCAATGTATTCTAACAGTGATATTAAATCCCTTTTCTTTAAAACATTATTATAACAACACACATTATAACAACACGAACAAACAAAATTTAATAACTCTTACATTCAACCATATAAACTAAGTCTCACAGAGATGAATTCGTACAAGCACGAAGCTATTTGATATGGTTGAATGTAAGAGTTATTAAATTTAGTAAAGGAAAATTTCCGGTTTTTGAATATAAAGAAAGTTACGTAGGTGATGATTATTATGTGATGTCTTACGACAAACGGAATAAAGACTACAGTTTAGTTAGTATTAATGCTGTTCCAAAATGTTACAATGGACCGATTCCTATAAGTGTTTTAATGAAAAGGGATTTAATATCACTGTTAGAATACATTGATCCAAGTGTTAACGATTTTTATCATAATTTGATAACAAACTCAAATTTGCGTGACATAATGAATAGTTGCAGTGCTACAACATATCTGTTGTTCGATTTTTGTAGACTGATTTAATACAATTTAAGACTGTTCAAGATTAATGATAAAAAGGATGAAAGTTATGTTTTTTTTATGAGAAAATTATATTGTTATCTGTTGTTTGATTTTTGGAGACTGATTTCATACGATTTAAGACTAATTAGATCTCTGTTCAAGATTAACGATAAGTAGGTTTAAAAGTTGTGTTTTTTTAAAAAGATGTTATATTGTATTGTATAGCGAATAGTTGAAGTGCTACATGTCCAACACATCTGTTATTTGATTTTTTGAGACTGATTAAATACGCTTTAAGACTGTTCAAGATTAATAATAAAGAGGTTTAAAAGTTATGTTTTTTTATAAGGATGTTAATTATATTGTTTTATATAGCGAATAGTTGAAGTGCTACAACAAATCTGTTGTTTGATTTATTGAGCCTGTTTTAATATGTTTAAAGACTAACGATACCTACTCTGATAATCAGATTAACAATAAATACCTACTTAGGTCTAAAAGTTATATTTTAAGTTCGATTTATAAAAATGTTTTATTCTTTTGCTACTACTTGTAATTCATAAAAAAGTGTTTATTCAAGAATTCTTTATTAAAGAAACGCTTTTTTAATTAGTTATTATTTTATTATGATATTAACATAGTTTTACCCTTTCTGTGACAAAAACATTTGAAAATACTTATTACTTGTATCAATAAACACTTCGATGTAAACAAAATGTATCACAATAAATTCTAGCTTGTAGCATTAATCACTTACTAGTTTGAAAAATACATTGGTGTTTAGGGGTACAATTGAATATTTACGTAGGAATTTTAAATAAAACAATGAAAAAGGTTACCGATAAACACTTCGATGTAAACAAAATGTATCACAATAAATTCTAGCTTGTAGCATTAATCACTTACTAGTTTGAAAAATACATTGGTGTTTAGGGGTACAATTGAATATTTACGTAGGAATTTTAAATAAAACAATGAAAAAGGTTACCGATAATCAAAATGATCATTATTAGTTTACGACTTTTCTCACAACAACTATTTGCAGGCAAAACATGCGAAAACAAGCCTTATAACATTTCACACAAAACGGTAACTAAATGTGTAAAATAATTCATTTCATTATAAATTTAAATACACAAAAATAAGCAAAGAAAACTATAGTGTACGGTAATATAACTGGCTGTTTTTACTAATTACTTAAATTCCGTGCAAAAAAATATATTCAAACCAAGCTCTTTATAATCTTTATAATATTATCTACACGTACCACATATCCTTTTTTATTTTAGAACGTTAGAAAAATAACGAGATTTTTTTAAATCATTAACCTTAAATTACTCAAAACTATGATTTTTCACTTATATCACTTTTCACTGAAGGTACAGAATTGTGCCGATAACTGCCTCCACAGCATCACTACCGTCTAGTTTATTTATAGTAACGCGTCGCCATAAGAACCAAGCTTGAGATAAGAACTCTGCTATGTCCCTAGAAGCGTCATAAACATGGTCTCTGAATTTAAGCACATCACGAGAGTAACGACTTTCGGGTTCGAACGTAGTAATAATATTTTGGCGTAATTCATCCCACGTAGACGTGGTAACTAGCCAGCTATCAGACCACAACTTAGCACGCCCTTTTAGCAGACTAGTCACCCTCATACGAATATCATAGTCACCGAGTTTGTAGGTAGACTTTGCAGTGGAAATGTGGTCACACCACTCGCGCACACCAACGTTACCATCAGGGTCATACGAAGGCAAAAACACTTTAGTAATTTTAACATTCTCACCTGTTTGCTGAAGAAGTCGCTGGCTCATATTCCGCATCATGTCCATCATATGCATGTAGAATTCGGGTGGCACACTGCCTGCCTGCCGGGGCTACGTTAACATGTCAGCACGGGTGGACGTGCCTGCTACATTGGCTGCCGATGACGATGTACCTTCGCCAGGGTCCATCGCGGCGCGCGCCACGGTGATCGGGCCGAAGTCTATGGAATCTGAAACATATTTAATAATAAAGAGGTTTAAAAGTTATGTTTTTTTATAAGGATGTTAATTATATTGTTTTATATAGCGAATAGTTGAAGTGCTACAACAAATCTGTTGTTTGAATTATTGAGCCTGTTTTAATATGTTTAAAGACTAACGATACCTACTCTGATAATCAGATTAACAATAAATACCTACTTAGGTCTAAAAGTTATGTTTTAAGTTCGATTTTTAAAAATGTTTTATTCTTTTGCTACTACTTGTAATTCATAAAAAAAGTGTTTATTCAAGAATTCTTTATTAAAGAAACGCTTTTTTAATTAGTTATTATTTTATTATGATATTAACATAGTTTTACCCTTTCTGTGACCAAAACGTTTGAAAATACTTATTACTTGTATCAATAAACACTTCGATGTAAACAAAATGTATCACAATAAATTCTAGCTTGTAGCATTAATCACTTACTAGTTTGAAAAATACATTGGTGTTTAGGGGTACAATTGAATATTTACGTAGGAATTTTAAATAAAACAATGAAAAAGGTTACCGATAATCAAAATGATCATTATTAGTTTACGACTTTTCTCACAACAACTATTTGCAGGTAAAACATGCGAAAACAAGCCTTATAACATTTCACACAAAACGGTAACTAAATTTGTAAAATAATTCATTTCATTATAAATTTAAATACACAAAAATAAGCAAAGAAAACTATAGTGTACGGTAATATAATATCTTAGTCACCGAGTTTGTAGGTAGACTTTGCAGTGGAAATGTGGTCACACCACTCGCGCACACCAACGTTACCATCAGGGTCATACAAAGGCAAAAACACTTTAGTAATTTTAACTTTCTCACCTGTTTGCTGAAGAAGTCGCTGGCTCATATTCCGCATCATGTCCATCATATGCATGCAGAATTCGGGTGGCACACTGCCTGCCTGCCGGGGCTGCGTTAACAGGTCAGCACGGGTGGACGTGCCTGCTACATTGGCTGCCGATGACGATGTACCTTCGCCAGGGTCCATCGCGGCGCGCGCCACGGTGCTCGAGCCGAAGTCTTATGGAATCTGAAACATATTGGCCGGCAGAAAGGGATCGCTGGGGCGATCCCACTTCTGAGATCGGGTTTTCGACGTTGCAGGGATTTTTAAAAAGCGCAGCATCGATGATTCGCTGTGAATCATCGATACTGCCTTCCAAATTATCCATAAGATAATTATCAGGAACTCAAATTAACCTACTTTCTCTAATAATAATAATAATAATATATCGAAGCAATTGTGTTATCACCTATACCGGGTTCAATACCAGTATTATACTGTACATTTTGGGATGTTACCTAAATATATATTGCACGGCCGCTTTTTTGTAGCCATCCGAACTTGGTCGGGTTATGTAGGTTTTCGATGCTTCGTCAGTATTTTAATTGTTTTTCTTTAATTACAGAATTTAATGACATGAAATTTTGCATGTGCATAGTTGAATGAATACACTAATTATTGGCATACATTTTACCATGCAATTCCTTTAGAACGTCGTGATATTTGACTGCTTTGTAAACAGTGATCTATTCATGGTAAATTGCCCTACAACTATTTAATTACTAACGGAACATCATTGATACTTGGCAACATGTTGCAGACACTTACAAGGTTTGTATAAACGTGGAAATCTAGACCCCAAAGTGCATACTTTAAGAACTAAACCCTTATTTTTTTTCTAAATCTGTTTTTTAAACAAATATAAACAAATTCAAAACAACGTATGTAAAAAAAAACGACTTCAAAAAGTAGGTAAACTAAAAAGCAAAAAATAAATTTACTTCGCACAAAATAATAGGTTTTTTATTTAGTTAAATAGAAAGTATTAAATAATTAATTTATAATTATGAAGTCGGTGCCAAGTAAATCGGATAATTAAGAACTAATATTCAGTCAAAAAATACCTACAGAGTTATTGTTTACTTGGCACCGACTTCAGAATTATTTTATTTTACGATTTTAAGTGATAGGTAGACCGATCAAGAATGTTTCTCGAATGAGGAGACGACGTTTACTTGAGACGGAAAACTTATTAATAAATAATAGTCCCCGTACTCCTAACCGTTGAGGAGTTGTACCTACCAGCATCAGCTCAGCAACTTAAAATGCAAATATCCAATAGTTTTAGGTAATATACGAAAAACAATATAGAAGCTTTTGAAATTTGAGGGTTACCCATGATTTCTCTAGGATCCCATCATCAAATCATGACCTCATATTATGAATATACATAATTATTATTCAACGTCTCGCCTCATCTGTGTATAACTTGAAAGAATACAGTAAACGGCCTCAAGGAGCCTATATTTAAAGAATTATCGTTATAGTATAGTTGTACCTTCCAGCATCAGCTCAGCAACACAAAATGCTGACTACTAGATGCAAATATCCGAGTAGCTTTAGATAATATAAAAAAAAACAATATAGAAGCCTTTTAAATTTGAGGGTTGCCCTCGATTTCTCTAGGATCCAATCATTAAGGGCACTTAGGGGCACGGTTATCAACAGAATACTTAGAACGCTTGTGCGGTGGTTGATTAGAATTCTGAGAAGTACTAGGTCGTTTAGCGCGAATAGATGAAGCATCGGAGATCAATTCTGGCACGGAAGTGGCCCGAACATTCATTAATTCAATCCTAAGCCGCTCATCACTAATTCTGTACCTTCAGTGAAAAGTGATACATGTCGACCCAGATCGGTTTTTATATTCTTTGATTAAACTTATTAAAAAAAAATTAACTAAATTTCTGTCTTATTCCCGTTGTTATAAGATTAAAAATGAATGAGATTTTTTTGCGTACATTGATAATATAAGTAAGCAATTTTTTATTGAAATTATTGTGTAAAATAATACTTTTTGATTCATACCAAAGTGCTCCGAACCGATCTTTATATTTCTAAAATGTATTTTAATACGTCTCGAGTTACCACATCTTACGCGTACCGAAAGCTTTTACTTCAATTAATCCAAAGTGATACAAATGAAATCCTACCACAAAACATTAAAAAATTGAAACAATACATTCTAGTGAAAAGTGTTACATTTGTACATGAAACATACAAACACAAATTTATTTTCATAAAAATATGTGACTAATGATACAACTGCTAATCAAACAATTTACACGTAATTTATGTAGCCAATTTTGATGTGATTACAAATTTAATATTAATTCTATTAGTAAGAACATAAGGGAAATAGGACATAAATATGATTACGTGAATAATTAATAATCAATACCTCTTTATTATTATTAATCTTGAACAGTCTTAAAGCGTATTTAATCAGTCTCAAAAAATCAAATAACAGATGTGTTGTACATGTAGCACTTCAACTATTCGCTATACAATACAATATATAACATCCTTTTAAAAGAACACAACTTTTAAACCTACTTATCGTTAATCTTGAACAGAGATCGAATTAGTCTTAAATCGTATGAAATCAGTCTCCAAAAATCAAACAACAGATAACAATATAATTTTCTTATAAAAAAAACATAACTTTTCATCCTTTTTATCATTAATCTTAAACAGTCTTAAATTGTATTAAATCAGTCTACAAAAATCGAACAACAGATATGTTGTAGCACTGCAACTATTCATTATCCGAAACAATATCAGGATCTGCGTCACGCAAATTTGAGTTTGTTATCAAATTATGATAAAAATCGTTAACACTTGGATCAATGTATTCTAACAGTGATATTAAATCCCTTTTCTTTAAAACACTTATAGGAATCGGTCCATTGTAACATTTTGGAACAGCATTAATACTAACTAAACTGTATTCAACCATATAAACTTAGTCTCACAGTGATGAATTCGTACAAGCACGAAGCTATTTGATATGGTTGAATGTAAGAGTTATTAAATTTAGTAAAGGAAAATTTCCGGTTTTTGAATATAAAGAAAGTTACGTAGGTGATGATTATTATGTGATGTCTTACGACAAACGGAATAAAGACTACAGTTTAGTTAGTATTAATGCTGTTCCAAAATGTTACAATGGACCGATTCCTATAAGTGTTTTAATGAAAAGGGATTTAATATCACTGTTAGAATACATTGATCCAAGTGTTAACGATTTTTATCATAATTTGATAACAAACTCAAATTTGCGTGACATAATGAATAGTTGCAGTGCTACAACATATCTGTTGTTCGATTTTTGTAGACTGATTTAATACAATTTAAGACTGTTCAAGATTAATGATAAAAAGGATAAAAGTTATGTTTTTTTTTTAAGAAAATTATATTGTTATCTGTTGTTTGATTTTGGAGACTGATTTCATACGATTTAAGACTAATTAGATCTCTGTTCAAGATTAACGATAAGTAGGTTTAAAAGTTGTGTTTTTTTAAAAGGATGTTATATTGTATTGTATAGCGAATAGTTGAAGTGCTACATGTCCAACACATCTGTTATTTGATTTTTTGAGACTGATTAAATACGCTTTAAGACTGTTCAAGATTAATAATAAAGAGGTTTAAAAGTTATGTTTTTTTATAAGGATGTTAATTATATTGTTTTATATAGCTAATAGTTGAAGTGCTACAACAAATCTGTTGTTTGATTTATTGAGCCTGTTTTAATATGTTTGAAGACTAACGATACCTACTCTGATAATCAGATTAACAATAAATACCTACTTAGGTCTAAAAGTTATATTTTAAGTTCGATTTATAAAAATGTTTTATTCTTTTGCTACTACTTGTAATTCATAAAAAAGTGTTTATTCAAGAATTCTTTATTAAAGAAACGCTTTTTTAATTAGTTATTATTTTATTATGATATTAACATAGTTTTACCCTTTCTGTGACAAAAACATTTGAAAATACTTATTACTTGTATCAATAAACACTTCGATGTAAACAAAATGTATCACAATAAATTCTAGCTTGTAGCATTAATCACTTACTAGTTTGAAAAATACATTGGTGTTTAGGGGTACAATTGAATATTTACGTAGGAATTTTAAATAAAACAATGAAAAAGGTTACCGATAATCAAAATGATCATTATTAGTTTACGACTTTTCTCACAACAACTATTTGCAGGCAAAACATGCGAAAACAAGCCTTATAACATTTCACACAAAACGGTAACTAAATGTGTAAAATAATTCATTTCATTATAAATTTAAATACACAAAAATAAGCAAAGAAAACTATAGTGTACGGTAATATAACTGGCTGTTTTTACTAATTACTTAAATTCCGTGCAAAAAAATATATTCAAACCAAGCTCTTTATAATCTTTATAATATTATCTACACGTACCACATATCCTTTTTTATTTTAGAACGTTAGAAAAATAACGAGATTTTTTTAAATCATTAACCTTAAATTACTCAAAACTATGATTTTTCACTTATATCACTTTTCACTGAAGGTACAGAATTGTGCCGATAACTGCCTCCACAGCATCACTACCGTCTAGTTTATTTATAGTAACGCGTCGCCATAAGAACCAAGCTTGAGATAAGAACTCTGCTATGTCCCTAGAAGCGTCATAAACATGGTCTCTGAATTTAAGCACATCACGAGAGTAACGACTTTCGGGTTCGAACGTAGTTATAATATTTTGGCGTAATTCATCCCACGTAGACGTGGTAACTAGCCAGCTATCAGACCACAACTTAGCACGCCCTTTTAGCAGACTAGTCACCCCTCATACGAATATCATAGTCACCGAGTTTGTAGGTAGACTTTGCAGTGGAAATGTGGTCACACCACTCGCGCACACCAACGTTACCATCAGGGTCATACGAAGGCAAAAACACTTTAGTAATTTTAACATTCTCACCTGTTTGCTGAAGAAGTCGCTGGCTCATATTCCGCATCATGTCCACCATATGCATGTAGAATTCGGGTGGCACACTGCCTGCCTGCCGGGGCTGCGTTAACATGTCAGCACGGGTGGACGTGCCTGCTACATTGGCTGCCGATGACGATGTACCTTCGCCAGGGTCCATCGCGGCGCGCGCCACGGTGATCGGGCCGAAGTCTATGGAATCTGAAACATATTTAATAATAAAGAGGTTTAAAAGTTATGTTTTTTTATAAGGATGTTAATTATATTGTTTTATATAGCGAATAGTTGAAGTGCTACAACAAATCTGTTGTTTGAATTATTGAGCCTGTTTTAATATGTTTAAAGACTAACGATACCTACTCTGATAATCAGATTAACAATAAATACCTACTTAGGTCTAAAAGTTATGTTTTAAGTTCGATTTTTAAAAATGTTTTATTCTTTTGCTACTACTTGTAATTCATAAAAAAAGTGTTTTTTCAAGAATTCTTTATTAAAGAAACGCTTTTTTAATTAGTTATTATTTTATTATGATATTAACATAGTTTTACCCTTTCTGTGACCAAAACGTTTGAAAATACTTATTACTTGTATCAATAAACACTTCGATGTAAACAAAATGTATCACAATAAATTCTAGCTTGTAGCATTAATCACTTACTAGTTTGAAAAATACATTGGTGTTTAGGGGTACAATTGAATATTTACGTAGGAATTTTAAATAAAACAATGAAAAAGGTTACCGATAATCAAAATGATCATTATTAGTTTTACGACTTTTCTCACAACAACTATTTGCAGGCAAAACATGCGAAAACAAGCCTTATAACATTTTACACAAAACGGTAACTAAATGTGTAAAATAATTCATTTCATTATAAATTTAAATACACAAAAATAAGCAAAGAAAACTATAGTGTACGGTAATATAATATCATAGTCACCGAGTTTGTAGGTAGACTTTGCAGTGGAAATGTGGTCACACCACTCGCGCACACCAACGTTACCATCAGGGTCATACAAAGGCAAAAACACTTTAGTAATTTTAACTTTCTCACCTGTTTGCTGAAGAAGTCGCTGGCTCATATTCCGCATCATGTCCATCATATGCATGTAGAATTCGGGTGGCACACTGCCTGCCTGCCGGGGCTGCGTTAACAGGTCAGCACGGGTGGACGTGCCTGCTACATTGGCTGCCGATGACGATGTACCTTCGCCAGGGTCCATCGCGGCGCGCGCCACGGTGCTCGAGCCGAAGTCTATGGAATCTGAAACATATTGGCCGGCAGAAAGGGATCGCTGGGGCGATCCCACTTCTGAGATCGGGTTTTCGACGTTACAGGGATTTTTAAAAAGCGCAGCATCGATGATTCGCTGTGAATCATCGATACTGCCTTCCAAATTATCCATAAGATAATTATCAGGAACTCAAATTAACCTACTTTCTCTAATAATAATAATATATCGAAGCAATTGTGTTATAACCTATACCGGGTTCAATACCAGTATTATACTGTACATTTTGGGATGTTACCTAAATATATATTGCACGGCCGCTTTTTTGTAGCCATCCGAACTTGGTCGGGTTATGTAGGTTTTCGATGCTTCGTCAGTATTTTAATTGTTTTTCTTTAATTACAGAATTTAATGACATGAAATTTTGCATGTGCATAGTTGAATGAATACACTAATTATTGGCATACATTTTACCATGCAATTCCTTTAGAACGTCGTGATATTTGACTGCTTTGTAAACAGTGATCTATTCATGGTAAATTGCCCTACAACTATTTAATTACTAACGGAACATCATTGATACTTGGCAACATGTTGCAGACACTTACAAGGTTTGTATAAACGTGGAAATCTAGACCCCAAAGTGCATACTTTAAGAACTAAACCCTTATTTTTTTTCTAAATCTGTTTTTTAAACAAATATAAACAAATTCAAAACAACGTATGTAAAAAAAAACGACTTCAAAAAGTAGGTAAACTAAAAAGCAAAAAATAAATTTACTTCGCACAAAATAATAGGTTTTTTCATTTAGTTAAATAGAAAGTATTAAATAATTAATTTATAATTATGAAGTCGGTGCCAAGTAAATCGGATAATTAAGAACTAATATTCAGTCAAAAAATACCTACAGAGTTATTGTTTACTTGGCACCGACTTCAGAATTATTTTATTTTACGATTTTAAGTGATAGGTAGACCGATCAAGAATGTTTCTCGAATGAGGAGACGACGTTTACTTGAGACGGAAAACTTATTAATAAATAATAGTCCCCGTACTCCTAACCGTTGAGGAGTTGTACCTACCAGCATCAGCTCAGCAACTTAAAATGCAAATATCCAATAGTTTTAGGTAATATACGAAAAACAATATAGAAGCTTTTGAAATTTGAGGGTTACCCATGATTTCTCTAGGATCCCATCATCAAATCATGACCTCATATTATGAATATACATAATTATTATTCAACGTCTCGCCTCATCTGTGTATTACTTGAAAGAATACAGTAAACGGCCTCAAGGAGCCTATATTTAAAGAATTATCGTTATAGTATAGTTGTACCTTCCAGCATCAGCTCAGCAACACAAAATGCTGACTACTAGATGCAAATATCCGAGTAGCTTTAGATAATATAAAAAAAACAATATAGAAGCCTTTTAAATTTGAGGGTTGCCCTCGATTTCTCTAGGATCCAATCATTAAGGGCACTTAGGGGCACGGTTATCAACAGAATACTTAGAACGCTTGTGCGGTGGTTGATTAGAATTCTGAGAAGTACTAGGTCGTTTAGCGCGAATAGATGAAGCATCGGAGATCAATTCTGGCACGGAAGTGGCCCGAACATTCATTAATTCAATCCTAAGCCGCTCATCACTAATTCTGTACCTTCAGTGAAAAGTGATACATGTCGACCCAGATCGGTTTTTATATTCTTTGATTAAACTTATAAAAAAAAAATTAACTAAATTTCTGTCTTATTCCCGTTGTTATAAGATTAAAAATGAATGAGATTTTTTTGCGTACATTGATAATATAAGTAAGCAATTTTTTATTGAAATTATTGTGTAAAATAATACTTTTTGATTCATACCAAAGTGCTCCGAACCGATCTTTATATTTCTAAAATGTATTTTAATACGTCTCGAGTTACCACATCTTACGCGTACCGAAAGCTTTTACTTCAATTAATCCAAAGTGATACAAATGAAATCCTACCACAAAACATTAAAAAATTGAAACAATACATTCTAGTGAAAAGTGTTACATTTGTACATGAAACATACAAACACAAATTTATTTTCATAAAAATATGTGACTAATGATACAACTGCTAATCAAACAATTTACACGTAATTTATGTAGCCAATTTTGATGTGATTACAAATTTAATATTAATTCTATTAGTAAGAACATAAGGGAAATAGGACATAAATATGATTACGTGAATAATTAATAATCAATACCTCTTTATTATTATTAATCTTGAACAGTCTTAAAGCGTATTTAATCAGTCTCAAAAAATCAAATAACAGATGTGTTGTACATGTAGCACTTCAACTATTCGCTATACAATACAATATATATATAACATCCTTTTAAAAAAACACAACTTTTAAACCTACTTATCGTTAATCTTGAACAGAGATCGAATTAGTCTTAAATCGTATGAAATCAGTCTCCAAAAATCAAACAACAGATAACAATATAATTTTCTTATACTAAAAACATAACTTTTCATCCTTTTTATCATTAATCTTGAACAGTCTTAAATTGTATTAAATCAGTCTACAAAAATCGAACAACAGATATGTTGTAGCACTGCAACTATTCATTATCCGAAACAATATCAGGATCTGCGTCACGCAAATTTGAGTTTGTTATCAAATTATGATAAAAATCGTTAACACTTGGATCAATGTATTCTAACAGTGATATTAAATCCCTTTTCTTTAAAACACTTATAGGAATCGGTCCATTGTAACATTTTGGAACAGCATTAATACTAACTAAACTGTATTCAACCATATAAACTTAGTCTCACAGTGATGAATTCGTACAAGCACGAAGCTATTTGATATGGTTGAATGTAAGAGTTATTAAATTTAGTAAAGGAAAATTTCCGGTTTTTGAATATAAAGAAAGTTACGTAGGTGATGATTATTATGTGATGTCTTACGACAAACGGAATAAAGACTACAGTTTAGTTAGTATTAATGCTGTTCCAAAATGTTACAATGGACCGATTCCTATAAGTGTTTTAATGAAAAGGGATTTAATATCACTGTTAGAAAACATTGATCCAAGTGTTAACGATTTTTATCATAATTTGATAACAAACTCAAATTTGCGTGACATAATGAATAGTTGCAGTGCTACAACATATCTGTTGTTCGATTTTTGTAGACTGATTTAATACAATTTAAGACTGTTCAAGATTAATGATAAAAAGGATGAAAGTTATGTTTTTTTTATAAGAAAATTATATTGTTATCTGTTGTTTGATTTTGGAGACTGATTTCATACGATTTAAGACTAATTAGATCTCTGTTCAAGATTAACGATAAGTAGGTTTAAAAGTTGTGTTCTTTTAAAAGGATGTTATATATTGTATTGTATAGCGAATAGTTGAAGTGCTACATGTCCAACACATCTGTTATTTGATTTTTTGAGACTGATTAAATACGCTTTAAGACTGTTCAAGATTAATAATAAAGAGGTTTAAAAGTTATGTTTTTTTATAAGGATGTTAATTATATTGTTTTATATAGCGAATAGTTGAAGTGCTACAACAAATCTGTTGTTTGATTTATTGAGCCTGTTTTAATATGTTTAAAGACTAACGATACCTACTCTGATAATCAGATTAACAATAAATACCTACTTAGGTCTAAAAGTTATATTTTAAGTTCGATTTATAAAAATGTTTTATTCTTTTGCTACTACTTGTAATTCATAAAAAAGTGTTTATTCAAGAATTCTTTATTAAAGAAACGCTTTTTTAATTAGTTATTATTTTATTATGATATTAACATAGTTTTACCCTTTCTGTGACAAAAACATTTGAAAATACTTATTACTTGTATCAATAAACACTTCGATGTAAACAAAATGTATCACAATAAATTCTAGCTTGTAGCATTAATCACTTACTAGTTTGAAAAATACATTGGTGTTTAGGGGTACAATTGAATATTTACGTAGGAATTTTAAATAAAACAATGAAAAAGGTTACCGATAATCAAAATGATCATTATTAGTTTACGACTTTTCTCACAACAACTATTTGCAGGCAAAACATGCGAAAACAAGCCTTATAACATTTCACACAAAACGGTAACTAAATGTGTAAAATAATTCATTTCATTATAAATTTAAATACACAAAAATAAGCAAAGAAAACTATAGTGTACGGTAATATAACTGGCTGTTTTTACTAATTACTTAAATTCCGTGCAAAAAAATATATTCAAACCAAGCTCTTTATAATCTTTATAATATTATCTACACGTACCACATATCCTTTTTTATTTTAGAACGTTAGAAAAATAACGAGATTTTTTTAAATCATTAACCTTAAATTACTCAAAACTATGATTTTTCACTTATATCACTTTTCACTGAAGGTACAGAATTGTGCCGATAACTGCCTCCACAGCATCACTACCGTCTAGTTTATTTATAGTAACGCGTCGCCATAAGAACCAAGCTTGAGATAAGAACTCTGCTATGTCCCTAGAAGCGTCATAAACATGGTCTCTGAATTTAAGCACATCACGAGAGTAACGACTTTCGGGTTCGAACGTAGTTATAATATTTTGGCGTAATTCATCCCACGTAGACGTGGTAACTAGCCAGCTATCAGACCACAACTTAGCACGCCCTTTTAGCAGACTAGTCACCCTCATACGAATATCATAGTCACCGAGTTTGTAGGTAGACTTTGCAGTGGAAATGTGGTCACACCACTCGCGCACACCAACGTTACCATCAGGGTCATACGAAGGCAAAAACACTTTAGTAATTTTAACATTCTCACCTGTTTGCTGAAGAAGTCGCTGGCTCATATTCCGCATCATGTCCACCATATGCATGTAGAATTCGGGTGGCACACTGCCTGCCTGCCGGGGCTGCGTTAACATGTCAGCACGGGTGGACGTGCCTGCTACATTGGCTGCCGATGACGATGTACCTTCGCCAGGGTCCATCGCGGCGCGCGCCACGGTGATCGGGCCGAAGTCTATGGAATCTGAAACATATTTAATAATAAAGAGGTTTAAAAGTTATGTTTTTTTATAAGGATGTTAATTATATTGTTTTATATAGCGAATAGTTGAAGTGCTACAACAAATCTGTTGTTTGAATTATTGAGCCTGTTTTAATATGTTTAAAGACTAACGATACCTACTCTGATAATCAGATTAACAATAAATACCTACTTAGGTCTAAAAGTTATGTTTTAAGTTCGATTTTTAAAAATGTTTTATTCTTTTGCTACTACTTGTAATTCATAAAAAAAGTGTTTATTCAAGAATTCTTTATTAAAGAAACGCTTTTTTAATTAGTTATTATTTTATTATGATATTAACATAGTTTTACCCTTTCTGTGACCAAAACGTTTGAAAATACTTATTACTTGTATCAATAAACACTTCGATGTAAACAAAATGTATCACAATAAATTCTAGCTTGTAGCATTAATCACTTACTAGTTTGAAAAATACATTGGTGTTTAGGGGTACAATTGAATATTTACGTAGGAATTTTAAATAAAACAATGAAAAAGGTTACCGATAATCAAAATGATCATTATTAGTTTTACGACTTTTCTCACAACAACTATTTGCAGGCAAAACATGCGAAAACAAGCCTTATAACATTTTACACAAAACGGTAACTAAATGTGTAAAATAATTCATTTCATTATAAATTTAAATACACAAAAATAAGCAAAGAAAACTATAGTGTACGGTAATATAATATCATAGTCACCGAGTTTGTAGGTAGACTTTGCAGTGGAAATGTGGTCACACCACTCGCGCACACCAACGTTACCATCAGGGTCATACAAAGGCAAAAACACTTTAGTAATTTTAACTTTCTCACCTGTTTGCTGAAGAAGTCGCTGGCTCATATTCCGCATCATGTCCATCATATGCATGTAGAATTCGGGTGGCACACTGCCTGCCTGCCGGGGCTGCGTTAACAGGTCAGCACGGGTGGACGTGCCTGCTACATTGGCTGCCGATGACGATGTACCTTCGCCAGGGTCCATCGCGGCGCGCGCCACGGTGCTCGAGCCGAAGTCTATGGAATCTGAAACATATTGGCCGGCAGAAAGGGATCGCTGGGGCGATCCCACTTCTGAGATCGGGTTTTCGACGTTACAGGGATTTTTAAAAAGCGCAGCATCGATGATTCGCTGTGAATCATCGATACTGCCTTCCAAATTATCCATAAGATAATTATCAGGAACTCAAATTAACCTACTTTCTCTAATAATAATAATAATATATCGAAGCAATTGTGTTATCACCTATACCGGGTTCAATACCAGTATTATACTGTACATTTTGGGATGTTACCTAAATATATATTGCACGGCCGCTTTTTTGTAGCCATCCGAACTTGGTCGGGTTATGTAGGTTTTCGATGCTTCGTCAGTATTTTAATTGTTTTTCTTTAATTACAGAATTTAATGACATGAAATTTTGCATGTGCATAGTTGAATGAATACACTAATTATTGGCATACATTTTACCATGCAATTCCTTTAGAACGTCGTGATATTTGACTGCTTTGTAAACAGTGATCTATTCATGGTAAATTGCCCTACAACTATTTAATTACTAACGGAACATCATTGATACTTGGCAACATGTTGCAGACACTTACAAGGTTTGTATAAACGTGGAAATCTAGACCCCAAAGTGCATACTTTAAGAACTAAACCCTTATTTTTTTTCTAAATCTGTTTTTTAAACAAATATAAACAAATTCAAAACAACGTATGTAAAAAAAAACGACTTCAAAAAGTAGGTAAACTAAAAAGCAAAAAATAAATTTACTTCGCACAAAATAATAGGTTTTTTCATTTAGTTAAATAGAAAGTATTAAATAATTAATTTATAATTATGAAGTCGGTGCCAAGTAAATCGGATAATTAAGAACTAATATTCAGTCAAAAAATACCTACAGAGTTATTGTTTACTTGGCACCGACTTCAGAATTATTTTATTTTACGATTTTAAGTGATAGGTAGACCGATCAAGAATGTTTCTCGAATGAGGAGACGACGTTTACTTGAGACGGAAAACTTATTAATAAATAATAGTCCCCGTACTCCTAACCGTTGAGGAGTTGTACCTACCAGCATCAGCTCAGCAACTTAAAATGCAAATATCCAATAGTTTTAGGTAATATACGAAAAACAATATAGAAGCTTTTGAAATTTGAGGGTTACCCATGATTTCTCTAGGATCCCATCATCAAATCATGACCTCATATTATGAATATACATAATTATTATTCAACGTCTCGCCTCATCTGTGTATAACTTGAAAGAATACAGTAAACGGCCTCAAGGAGCCTATATTTAAAGAATTATCGTTATAGTATAGTTGTACCTTCCAGCATCAGCTCAGCAACACAAAATGCTGACTACTAGATGCAAATATCCGAGTAGCTTTAGATAATATAAAAAAAAACAATATAGAAGCCTTTTAAATTTGAGGGTTGCCCTCGATTTCTCTAGGATCCAATCATTAAGGGCACTTAGGGGCACGGTTATCAACAGAATACTTAGAACGCTTGTGCGGTGGTTGATTAGAATTCTGAGAAGTACTAGGTCGTTTAGCGCGAATAGATGAAGCATCGGAGATCAATTCTGGCACGGAAGTGGCCCGAACATTCATTAATTCAATCCTAAGCCGCTCATCACTAATTCTGTACCTTCAGTGAAAAGTGATACATGTCGACCCAGATCGGTTTTTATATTCTTTGATTAAACTTATTAAAAAAAAATTAACTAAATTTCTGTCTTATTCCCGTTGTTATAAGATTAAAAATGAATGAGATTTTTTTGCGTACATTGATAATATAAGTAAGCAATTTTTTATTGAAATTATTGTGTAAAATAATACTTTTTGATTCATACCAGAGTGCTCCGAACCGATCTTTATATTTCTAAAATGTATTTTAATACGTCTCGAGTTACCACATCTTACGCGTACCGAAAGCTTTTACTTCAATTAATCCAAAGTGATACAAATGAAATCCTACCACAAAACATTAAAAAATTGAAACAATACATTCTAGTGAAAAGTGTTACATTTGTACATGAAACATACAAACACAAATTTATTTTCATAAAAATATGTGACTAATGATACAACTGCTAATCAAACAATTTACACGTAATTTATGTAGCCAATTTTGATGTGATTACAAATTTAATATTAATTCTATTAGTAAGAACATAAGGGAAATAGGACATAAATATGATTACGTGAATAATTAATAATCAATACCTCTTTATTATTATTAATCTTGAACAGTCTTAAAGCGTATTTAATCAGTCTCAAAAAATCAAATAACAGATGTGTTGTACATGTAGCACTTCAACTATTCGCTATACAATACAATATATATATAACATCCTTTTAAAAAAACACAACTTTTAAACCTACTTATCGTTAATCTTGAACAGAGATCGAATTAGTCTTAAATCGTATGAAATCAGTCTCCAAAAATCAAACAACAGATAACAATATAATTTTCTTATACTAAAAACATAACTTTTCATCCTTTTTATCATTAATCTTGAACAGTCTTAAATTGTATTAAATCAGTCTACAAAAATCGAACAACAGATATGTTGTAGCACTGCAACTATTCATTATCCGAAACAATATCAGGATCTGCGTCACGCAAATTTGAGTTTGTTATCAAATTATGATAAAAATCGTTAACACTTGGATCAATGTATTCTAACAGTGATATTAAATCCCTTTTCTTTAAAACACTTATAGGAATCGGTCCATTGTAACATTTTGGAACAGCATTAATACTAACTAAACTGTATTCAACCATATAAACTTAGTCTCACAGTGATGAATTCGTACAAGCACGAAGCTATTTGATATGGTTGAATGTAAGAGTTATTAAATTTAGTAAAGGAAAATTTCCGGTTTTTGAATATAAAGAAAGTTACGTAGGTGATGATTATTATGTGATGTCTTACGACAAACGGAATAAAGACTACAGTTTAGTTAGTATTAATGCTGTTCCAAAATGTTACAATGGACCGATTCCTATAAGTGTTTTAATGAAAAGGGATTTAATATCACTGTTAGAAAACATTGATCCAAGTGTTAACGATTTTTATCATAATTTGATAACAAACTCAAATTTGCGTGACATAATGAATAGTTGCAGTGCTACAACATATCTGTTGTTCGATTTTTGTAGACTGATTTAATACAATTTAAGACTGTTCAAGATTAATGATAAAAAGGATGAAAGTTATGTTTTTTTTATAAGAAAATTATATTGTTATCTGTTGTTTGATTTTGGAGACTGATTTCATACGATTTAAGACTAATTAGATCTCTGTTCAAGATTAACGATAAGTAGGGTTAAAAGTTGTGTTCTTTTAAAAGGATGTTATATATTGTATTGTATAGCGAATAGTTGAAGTGCTACATGTCCAACACATCTGTTATTTGATTTTTTGAGACTGATTAAATACGCTTTAAGACTGTTCAAGATTAATAATAAAGAGGTTTAAAAGTTATGTTTTTTATAAGGATGTTAATTATATTGTTTTATATAGCGAATAGTTGAAGTGCTACAACAAATCTGTTGTTTGATTTATTGAGCCTGTTTTAATATGTTTAAAGACTAACGATACCTACTCTGATAATCAGATTAACAATAAATACCTACTTAGGTCTAAAAGTTATATTTTAAGTTCGATTTATAAAAATGTTTTATTCTTTTGCTACTACTTGTAATTCATAAAAAAGTGTTTATTCAAGAATTCTTTATTAAAGAAACGCTTTTTTAATTAGTTATTATTTTATTATGATATTAACATAGTTTTACCCTTTCTGTGACAAAAACATTTGAAAATACTTATTACTTGTATCAATAAACACTTCGATGTAAACAAAATGTATCACAATAAATTCTAGCTTGTAGCATTAATCACTTACTAGTTTGAAAAATACATTGGTGTTTAGGGGTACAATTGAATATTTACGTAGGAATTTTAAATAAAACAATGAAAAAGGTTACCGATAATCAAAATGATCATTATTAGTTTACGACTTTTCTCACAACAACTATTTGCAGGCAAAACATGCGAAAACAAGCCTTATAACATTTCACACAAAACGGTAACTAAATGTGTAAAATAATTCATTTCATTATAAATTTAAATACACAAAAATAAGCAAAGAAAACTATAGTGTACGGTAATATAACTGGTTGTTTTTACTAATTACTTAAATTCCGTGCAAAAAAATATATTCAAACCAAGCTCTTTATAATCTTTATAATATTATCTACACGTACCACATATCCTTTTTTATTTTAGAACGTTAGAAAAATAACGAGATTTTTTTAAATCATTAACCTTAAATTACTCAAAACTATGATTTTTCACTTATATCACTTTTCACTGAAGGTACAGAATTGTGCCGATAACTGCCTCCACAGCATCACTACCGTCTAGTTTATTTATAGTAACGCGTCGCCATAAGAACCAAGCTTGAGATAAGAACTCTGCTATGTCCCTAGAAGCGTCATAAACATGGTCTCTGAATTTAAGCACATCACGAGAGTAACGACTTTCGGGTTCGAACGTAGTTATAATATTTTGGCGTAATTCATCCCACGTAGACGTGGTAACTAGCCAGCTATCAGACCACAACTTAGCACGCCCTTTTAGCAGACTAGTCACCCTCATACGAATATCATAGTCACCGAGTTTGTAGGTAGACTTTGCAGTGGAAATGTGGTCACACCACTCGCGCACACCAACGTTACCATCAGGGTCATACGAAGGCAAAAACACTTTAGTAATTTTAACATTCTCACCTGTTTGCTGAAGAAGTCGCTGGCTCATATTCCGCATCATGTCCATCATATGCATGTAGAATTCGGGTGGCACACTGCCTGCCTGCCGGGGCTGCGTTAACATGTCAGCACGGGTGGACGTGCCTGCTACATTGGCTGCCGATGACGATGTACCTTCGCCAGGGTCCATCGCGGCGCGCGCCACGGTGATCGGGCCGAAGTCTATGGAATCTGAAACATATTTAATAATAAAGAGGTTTAAAAGTTATGTTTTTTTATAAGGATGTTAATTATATTGTTTTATATAGCGAATAGTTGAAGTGCTACAACAAATCTGTTGTTTGAATTATTGAGCCTGTTTTAATATGTTTAAAGACTAACGATACCTACTCTGATAATCAGATTAACAATAAATACCTACTTAGGTCTAAAAGTTATATTTTAAGTTCGATTTATAAAAATGTTTTATTCTTTTGCTACTACTTGTAATTCATAAAAAAGTGTTTATTCAAGAATTCTTTATTAAAGAAACGCTTTTTTAATTAGTTATTATTTTATTATGATATTAACATAGTTTTACCCTTTCTGTGACAAAAACATTTGAAAATACTTATTACTTGTATCAATAAACACTTCAATGTAAACAAAATGTATCACAATAAATTCTAGCTTGTAGCATTAATCACTTACTAGTTTGAAAAATACATTGGTGTTTAGGGGTACAATTGAATATTTACGTAGGAATTTTAAATAAAACTATGAAAAAGGTTACCGATAATCAAAATGATCATTATTAGTTTACGACTTTTCTCACAACAACTATTTGCAGGCAAAACATGCGAAAACAAGCCTTATAACATTTCACACAAAACGGTAACTAAATGTGTAAAATAATTCATTTCATTATAAATTTAAATACACAAAAATAAGCAAAGAAAACTATAGTGTACGGTAATATAACTGGCTGTTTTTACTAATTACTTAAATTCCGTGCAAAAAAATATATTCAAACCAAGCTCTTTATAATCTTTATAATATTATCTACACGTACCACATATCCTTTTTTATTTTAGAACGTTAGAAAAATAACGAGATTTTTTTAAATCATTAACCTTAAATTACTCAAAACTATGATTTTTCACTTATATCACTTTTCACTGAAGGTACAGAATTGTGCCGATAACTGCCTCCACAGCATCACTACCGTCTAGTTTATTTATAGTAACGCGTCGCCATAAGAACCAAGCTTGAGATAAGAACTCTGCTATGTCCCTAGAAGCGTCATAAACATGGTCTCTGAATTTAAGCACATCACGAGAGTAACGACTTTCGGGTTCGAACGTAGTTATAATATTTTGGCGTAATTCATCCCACGTAGACGTGGTAACTAGCCAGCTATCAGACCACAACTTAGCACGCCCTTTTAGCAGACTAGTCACCCTCATACGAATATCATAGTCACCGAGTTTGTAGGTAGACTTTGCAGTGGAAATGTGGTCACACCACTCGCGCACACCAACGTTACCATCAGGGTCATACGAAGGCAAAAACACTTTAGTAATTTTAACATTCTCACCTGTTTGCTGAAGAAGTCGCTGGCTCATATTCCGCATCATGTCCACCATATGCATGTAGAATTCGGGTGGCACACTGCCTGCCTGCCGGGGCTGCGTTAACATGTCAGCACGGGTGGACGTGCCTGCTACATTGGCTGCCGATGACGATGTACCTTCGCCAGGGTCCATCGCGGCGCGCGCCACGGTGCTCGAGCCGAAGTCTATGGAATCTGAAACATATTGGCCGGCAGAAAGGGATCGCTGCGGCGATCCCACTTCTGAGATCGGGTTTTCGACGTTACAGGGATTTTTAAAAAGCGCAGCATCGATGATTCGCTGTGAATCATCGATACTGCCTTCCAAATTATCCATAAGATAATTATCAGGAACTCAAATTAACCTACTTTCTCTAATAATAATAATAATATATCGAAGCAATTGTGTTATCACCTATACCGGGTTCAATACCAGTATTATACTGTACATTTTGGGATGTTACCTAAATATATATTGCACGGCCGCTTTTTTGTAGCCATCCGAACTTGGTCGGGTTATGTAGGTTTTCGATGCTTCGTCAGTATTTTAATTGTTTTTCTTTAATTACAGAATTTAATGACATGAAATTTTGCATGTGCATAGTTGAATGAATACACTAATTATTGGCATACATTTTACCATGCAATTCCTTTAGAACGTCGTGATATTTGACTGCTTTGTAAACAGTGATCTATTCATGGTAAATTGCCCTACAACTATTTAATTACTAACGGAACATCATTGATACTTGGCAACATGTTGCAGACACTTACAAGGTTTGTATAAACGTGGAAATCTAGACCCCAAAGTGCATACTTTAAGAACTAAACCCTTATTTTTTTTCTAAATCTGTTTTTTAAACAAATATAAACAAATTCAAAACAACGTATGTAAAAAAAAACGACTTCAAAAAGTAGGTAAACTAAAAAGCAAAAAATAAATTTACTTCGCACAAAATAATAGGTTTTTTCATTTAGTTAAATAGAAAGTATTAAATAATTAATTTATAATTATGAAGTCGGTGCCAAGTAAATCGGATAATTAAGAACTAATATTCAGTCAAAAAATACCTACAGAGTTATTGTTTACTTGGCACCGACTTCAGAATTATTTTATTTTACGATTTTAAGTGATAGGTAGACCGATCAAGAATGTTTCTCGAATGAGGAGACGACGTTTACTTGAGACGGAAAACTTATTAATAAATAATAGTCCCCGTACTCCTAACCGTTGAGGAGTTGTACCTACCAGCATCAGCTCAGCAACTTAAAATGCAAATATCCAATAGTTTTAGGTAATATACGAAAAACAATATAGAAGCTTTTGAAATTTAAGGGGTAACCCATGATTTCTCTAGGATCCCATCATCAAATCATGACCTCATATTATGAATATACATAATTATTATTCAACGTCTCGCCTCATCTGTGTATAACTTGAAAGAATACAGTAAACGGCCTCAAGGAGCCTATATTTAAAGAATTATCGTTATAGTATAGTTGTACCTTCCAGCATCAGCTCAGCAACACAAAATGCTGACTACTAGATGCAAATATCCGAGTAGCTTTAGATAATATAAAAAAAAACAATATAGAAGCCTTTTAAATTTGAGGGTTGCCCTCGATTTCTCTAGGATCCAATCATTAAGGGCACTTAGGGGCACGGTTATCAACAGAATACTTAGAACGCTTGTGCGGTGGTTGATTAGAATTCTGAGAAGTACTAGGTCGTTTAGCGCGAATAGATGAAGCATCGGAGATCAATTCTGGCACGGAAGTGGCCCGAACATTCATTAATTCAATCCTAAGCCGCTCATCACTAATTCTGTACCTTCAGTGAAAAGTGATACATGTCGACCCAGATCGGTTTTTATATTCTTTGATTAAACTTATTAAAAAAAAATTAACTAAATTTCTGTCTTATTCCCGTTGTTATAAGATTAAAAATGAATGAGATTTTTTTGCGTACATTGATAATATAAGTAAGCAATTTTTTATTGAAATTATTGTGTAAAATAATACTTTTTGATTCATACCAAAGTGCTCCGAACCGATCTTTATATTTCTAAAATGTATTTTAATACGTCTCGAGTTACCACATCTTACGCGTACCGAAAGCTTTTACTTCAATTAATCCAAAGTGATACAAATGAAATCCTACCACAAAACATTAAAAAATTGAAACAATACATTCTAGTGAAAAGTGTTACATTTGTACATGAAACATACAAACACAAATTTATTTTCATAAAAATATGTGACTAATGATACAACTGCTAATCAAACAATTTACACGTAATTTATGTAGCCAATTTTGATGTGATTACAAATTTAATATTAATTCTATTAGTAAGAACATAAGGGAAATAGGACATAAATATGATTACGTGAATAATTAATAATCAATACCTCTTTATTATTATTAATCTTGAACAGTCTTAAAGCGTATTTAATCAGTCTCAAAAAATCAAATAACAGATGTGTTGTACATGTAGCAGTTCAACTATTCGCTATACAATACAATATATATAACATCCTTTTAAAAAAACACAACTTTTAAACCTACTTATCGTTAATCTTGAACAGAGATCGAATTAGTCTTAAATCGTATGAAATCAGTCTCCAAAAATCAAACAACAGATAACAATATAATTTTCTTATAAAAAAAACATAACTTTTCATCCTTTTTATCATTAATCTTGAACAGTCTTAAATTGTATTAAATCAGTCTACAAAAATCGAACAACAGATATGTTGTAGCACTGCAACTATTCATTATCCGAAACAATATCAGGATCTGCGTCACGCAAATTTGAGTTTGTTATCAAATTATGATAAAAATCGTTAACACTTGGATCAATGTATTCTAACAGTGATATTAAATCCCTTTTCTTTAAAACACTTATAGGAATCGGTCCATTGTAACATTTTGGAACAGCATTAATACTAACTAAACTGTATTCAACCATATAAACTTAGTCTCACAGTGATGAATTCGTACAAGCACGAAGCTATTTGATATGGTTGAATGTAAGAGTTATTAAATTTAGTAAAGGAAAATTTCCGGTTTTTGAATATAAAGAAAGTTACGTAGGTGATGATTATTATGTGATGTCTTACGACAAACGGAATAAAGACTACAGTTTAGTTAGTATTAATGCTGTTCCAAAATGTTACAATGGACCGATTCCTATAAGTGTTTTAATGAAAAGGGATTTAATATCACTGTTAGAATACATTGATCCAAGTGTTAACGATTTTTATCATAATTTGATAACAAACTCAAATTTGCGTGACATAATGAATAGTTGCAGTGCTACAACATATCTGTTGTTCGATTTTTGTAGACTGATTTAATACAATTTAAGACTGTTCAAGATTAATGATAAAAAGGATAAAAGTTATGTTTTTTTTATAAGAAAATTATATTGTTATCTGTTGTTTGATTTTGGAGACTGATTTCATACGATTTAAGACTAATTAGATCTCTGTTCAAGATTAACGATAAGTAGGTTTAAAAGTTGTGTTTTTTTAAAAGGATGTTATATTGTATTGTATAGCGAATAGTTGAAGTGCTACATGTCCAACACATCTGTTATTTGATTTTTTGAGACTGATTAAATACGCTTTAAGACTGTTCAAGATTAATAATAAAGAGGTTTAAAAGTTATGTTTTTTTATAAGGATGTTAATTATATTGTTTTATATAGCTAATAGTTGAAGTGCTACAACAAATCTGTTGTTTGATTTATTGAGCCTGTTTTAATATGTTTAAAGACTAACGATACCTACTCTGATAATCAGATTAACAATAAATACCTACTTAGGTCTAAAAGTTATATTTTAAGTTCGATTTATAAAAATGTTTTATTCTTTTGCTACTACTTGTAATTCATAAAAAAGTGTTTATTCAAGAATTCTTTATTAAAGAAACGCTTTTTTAATTAGTTATTATTTTATTATGATATTAACATAGTTTTACCCTTTCTGTGACAAAAACGTTTGAAAATACTTATTACTTGTATCAATAAACACTTCGATGTAAACAAAATGTATCACAATAAATTCTAGCTTGTAGCATTAATCACTTACTAGTTTGAAAAATACATTGGTGTTTAGGGGTACAATTGAATATTTACGTAGGAATTTTAAATAAAACAATGAAAAAGGTTACCGATAATCAAAATGATCATTATTAGTTTACGACTTTTCTCACAACAACTATTTGCAGGCAAAACATGCGAAAACAAGCCTTATAACATTTCACACAAAACGGTAACTAAATGTGTAAAATAATTCATTTCATTATAAATTTAAATACACAAAAATAAGCAAAGAAAACTATAGTGTACGGTAATATAACTGGCTGTTTTTACTAATTACTTAAATTCCGTGCAAAAAAATATATTCAAACCAAGCTCTTTATAATCTTTATAATATTATCTACACGTACCACATATCCTTTTTTATTTTAGAACGTTAGAAAAATAACGAGATTTTTTTAAATCATTAACCTTAAATTACTCAAAACTATGATTTTTCACTTATATCACTTTTCACTGAAGGTACAGAATTGTGCCGATAACTGCCTCCACAGCATCACTACCGTCTAGTTTATTTATAGTAACGCGTCGCCATAAGAACCAAGCTTGAGATAAGAACTCTGCTATGTCCCTAGAAGCGTCATAAACATGGTCTCTGAATTTAAGCACATCACGAGAGTAACGACTTTCGGGTTCGAACGTAGTTATAATATTTTGGCGTAATTCATCCCACGTAGACGTGGTAACTAGCCAGCTATCAGACCACAACTTAGCACGCCCTTTTAGCAGACTAGTCACCCTCATACGAATATCATAGTCACCGAGTTTGTAGGTAGACTTTGCAGTGGAAATGTGGTCACACCACTCGCGCACACCAACGTTACCATCAGGGTCATACGAAGGCAAAAACACTTTAGTAATTTTAACATTCTCACCTGTTTGCTGAAGAAGTCGCTGGCTCATATTCCGCATCATGTCCACCATATGCATGTAGAATTCGGGTGGCACACTGCCTGCCTGCCGGGGCTGCGTTAACATGTCAGCACGGGTGGACGTGCCTGCTACATTGGCTGCCGATGACGATGTACCTTCGCCAGGGTCCATCGCGGCGCGCGCCACGGTGATCGGGCCGAAGTCTATGGAATCTGAAACATATTTAATAATAAAGAGGTTTAAAAGTTATGTTTTTTTATAAGGATGTTAATTATATTGTTTTATATAGCGAATAGTTGAAGTGCTACAACAAATCTGTTGTTTGAATTATTGAGCCTGTTTTAATATGTTTAAAGACTAACGATACCTACTCTGATAATCAGATTAACAATAAATACCTACTTAGGTCTAAAAGTTATGTTTTAAGTTCGATTTTTAAAAATGTTTTATTCTTTTGCTACTACTTGTAATTCATAAAAAAAGTGTTTATTCAAGAATTCTTTATTAAAGAAACGCTTTTTTAATTAGTTATTATTTTATTATGATATTAACATAGTTTTACCCTTTCTGTGACCAAAACGTTTGAAAATACTTATTACTTGTATCAATAAACACTTCGATGTAAACAAAATGTATCACAATAAATTCTAGCTTGTAGCATTAATCACTTACTAGTTTGAAAAATACATTGGTGTTTAGGGGTACAATTGAATATTTACGTAGGAATTTTAAATAAAACAATGAAAAAGGTTACCGATAATCAAAATGATCATTATTAGTTTTACGACTTTTCTCACAACAACTATTTGCAGGCAAAACATGCGAAAACAAGCCTTATAACATTTTACACAAAACGGTAACTAAATGTGTAAAATAATTCATTTCATTATAAATTTAAATACACAAAAATAAGCAAAGAAAACTATAGTGTACGGTAATATAATATCATAGTCACCCTGTTTGTAGGTAGACTTTGCAGTGGAAATGTGGTCACACCACTCGCGCACACCAACGTTACCATCAGGGTCATACAAAGGCAAAAACACTTTAGTAATTTTAACTTTCTCACCTGTTTGCTGAAGAAGTCGCTGGCTCATATTCCGCATCATGTCCATCATATGCATGTAGAATTCGGGTGGCACACTGCCTGCCTGCCGGGGCTGCGTTAACAGGTCAGCACGGGTGGACGTGCCTGCTACATTGGCTGCCGATGACGATGTACCTTCGCCAGGGTCCATCGCGGCGCGCGCCACGGTGCTCGAGCCGAAGTCTATGGAATCTGAAACATATTGGCCGGCAGAAAGGGATCGCTGGGGCGATCCCACTTCTGAGATCGGGTTTTCGACGTTACAGGGATTTTTAAAAAGCGCAGCATCGATGATTCGCTGTGAATCATCGATACTGCCTTCCAAATTATCCATAAGATAATTATCAGGAACTCAAATTAACCTACTTTCTCTAATAATAATAATAATAATATATCGAAGCAATTGTGTTATCACCTATACCGGGTTCAATACCAGTATTATACTGTACATTTTGGGATGTTACCTAAATATATATTGCACGGCCGCTTTTTTGTAGCCATCCGAACTTGGTCGGGTTATGTAGGTTTTCGATGCTTCGTCAGTATTTTAATTGTTTTTCTTTAATTACAGAATTTAATGACATGAAATTTTGCATGTGCATAGTTGAATGAATACACTAATTATTGGCATACATTTTACCATGCAATTCCTTTAGAACGTCGTGATATTTGACTGCTTTGTAAACAGTGATCTATTCATGGTAAATTGCCCCTACAACTATTTAATTACTAACGGAACATCATTGATACTTGGCAACATGTTGCAGACACTTACAAGGTTTGTATAAACGTGGAAATCTAGACCCCAAAGTGCATACTTTAAGAACTAAACCCTTATTTTTTTTCTAAATCTGTTTTTTAAACAAATATAAACAAATTCAAAACAACGTATGTAAAAAAAAACGACTTCAAAAAGTAGGTAAACTAAAAAGCAAAAAATAAATTTACTTCGCACAAAATAATAGGTTTTTTCATTTAGTTAAATAGAAAGTATTAAATAATTAATTTATAATTATGAAGTCGGTGCCAAGTAAATCGGATAATTAAGAACTAATATTCAGTCAAAAAATACCTACAGAGTTATTGTTTACTTGGCACCGACTTCAGAATTATTTTATTTTACGATTTTAAGTGATAGGTAGACCGATCAAGAATGTTTCTCGAATGAGGAGACGACGTTTACTTGAGACGGAAAACTTATTAATAAATAATAGTCCCCGTACTCCTAACCGTTGAGGAGTTGTACCTACCAGCATCAGCTCAGCAACTTAAAATGCAAATATCCAATAGTTTTAGGTAATATACGAAAAACAATATAGAAGCTTTTGAAATTTGAGGGTTACCCATGATTTCTCTAGGATCCCATCATCAAATCATGACCTCATATTATGAATATACATAATTATTATTCAACGTCTCGCCTCATCTGTGTATAACTTGAAAGAATACAGTAAACGGCCTCAAGGAGCCTATATTTAAAGAATTATCGTTATAGTATAGTTGTACCTTCCAGCATCAGCTCAGCAACACAAAATGCTGACTACTAGATGCAAATATCCGAGTAGCTTTAGATAATATAAAAAAAAACAATATAGAAGCCTTTTAAATTTGAGGGTTGCCCTCGATTTCTCTAGGATCCAATCATTAAGGGCACTTAGGGGCACGGTTATCAACAGAATACTTAGAACGCTTGTGCGGTGGTTGATTAGAATTCTGAGAAGTACTAGGTCGTTTAGCGCGAATAGATGAAGCATCGGAGATCAATTCTGGCACGGAAGTGGCCCGAACATTCATTAATTCAATCCTAAGCCGCTCATCACTAATTCTGTACCTTCAGTGAAAAGTGATACATATCGACCCAGATCGGTTTTTATATTCTTTGATTAAACTTATTAAAAAAAAATTAACTAAATTTCTGTCTTATTCCCGTTGTTATAAGATTAAAAATGAATGAGATTTTTTTGCGTACATTGATAATATAAGTAAGCAATTTTTTATTGAAATTATTGTGTAAAATAATACTTTTTGATTCATACCAAAGTGCTCCGAACCGATCTTTATATTTCTAAAATGTATTTTAATACGTCTCGAGTTACCACATCTTACGCGTACCGAAAGCTTTTACTTCAATTAATCCAAAGTGATACAAATGAAATCCTACCACAAAACATTAAAAAATTGAAACAATACATTCTAGTGAAAAGTGTTACATTTGTACATGAAACATACAAACACAAATTTATTTTCATAAAAATATGTGACTAATGATACAACTGCTAATCAAACAATTTACACGTAATTTATGTAGCCAATTTTGATGTGATTACAAATTTAATATTAATTCTATTAGTAAGAACATAAGGGAAATAGGACATAAATATGATTACGTGAATAATTAATAATCAATACCTCTTTATTATTATTAATCTTGAACAGTCTTAAAGCGTATTTAATCAGTCTCAAAAAATCAAATAACAGATGTGTTGTACATGTAGCAGTTCAACTATTCGCTATACAATACAATATATATAACATCCTTTTAAAAAAAACACAACTTTTAAACCTACTTATCGTTAATCTTGAACAGAGATCGAATTAGTCTTAAATCGTATGAAATCAGTCTCCAAAAATCAAACAACAGATAACAATATAATTTTCTTATAAAAAAAACATAACTTTTCATCCTTTTTATCATTAATCTTGAACAGTCTTAAATTGTATTAAATCAGTCTACAAAAATCGAACAACAGATATGTTGTAGCACTGCAACTATTCATTATCCGAAACAATATCAGGATCTGCGTCACGCAAATTTGAGTTTGTTATCAAATTATGATAAAAAATCGTTAACACTTGGATCAATGTATTCTAACAGTGATATTAAATCCCTTTTCTTTAAAAACACTTATAGGAATCGGTCCATTGTAACATTTTGGAACAGCATTAATACTAACTAAACTGTATTCAACCATATAAACTTAGTCTCACAGTGATGAATTCGTACAAGCACGAAGCTATTTGATATGGTTGAATGTAAGAGTTATTAAATTTAGTAAAGGAAAATTTCCGGTTTTTGAATATAAAGAAAGTTACGTAGGTGATGATTATTATGTGATGTCTTACGACAAACGGAATAAAGACTACAGTTTAGTTAGTATTAATGCTGTTCCAAAATGTTACAATGGACCGATTCCTATAAGTGTTTTAATGAAAAGGGATTTAATATCACTGTTAGAAAACATTGATCCAAGTGTTAACGATTTTTATCATAATTTGATAACAAACTCAAATTTGCGTGACATAATGAATAGTTGCAGTGCTACAACATATCTGTTGTTCGATTTTTGTAGACTGATTTAATACAATTTAAGACTGTTCAAGATTAATGATAAAAAGGATGAAAGTTATGTTTTTTTTATAAGAAAATTATATTGTTATCTGTTGTTTGATTTTGGAGACTGATTTCATACGATTTAAGACTAATTAGATCTCTGTTCAAGATTAACGATAAGTAGGTTTAAAAGTTGTGTTCTTTTAAAAGGATGTTATATATTGTATTGTATAGCGAATAGTTGAAGTGCTACATGTCCAACACATCTGTTATTTGATTTTTTGAGACTGATTAAATACGCTTTAAGACTGTTCAAGATTAATAATAAAGAGGTTTAAAAGTTATGTTTTTTTATAAGGATGTTAATTATATTGTTTTATATAGCGAATAGTTGAAGTGCTACAACAAATCTGTTGTTTGATTTATTGAGCCTGTTTTAATATGTTTAAAGACTAACGATACCTACTCTGATAATCAGATTAACAATAAATACCTACTTAGGTCTAAAAGTTATATTTTAAGTTCGATTTATAAAAATGTTTTATTCTTTTGCTACTACTTGTAATTCATAAAAAAGTGTTTATTCAAGAATTCTTTATTAAAGAAACGCTTTTTTAATTAGTTATTATTTTATTATGATATTAACATAGTTTTACCCTTTCTGTGACAAAAACATTTGAAAATACTTATTACTTGTATCAATAAACACTTCGATGTAAACAAAATGTATCACAATAAATTCTAGCTTGTAGCATTAATCACTTACTAGTTTGAAAAATACATTGGTGTTTAGGGGTACAATTGAATATTTACGTAGGAATTTTAAATAAAACAATGAAAAAGGTTACCGATAATCAAAATGATCATTATTAGTTTACGACTTTTCTCACAACAACTATTTGCAGGCAAAACATGCGAAAACAAGCCTTATAACATTTCACACAAAACGGTAACTAAATGTGTAAAATAATTCATTTCATTATAAATTTAAATACACAAAAATAAGCAAAGAAAACTATAGTGTACGGTAATATAACTGGCTGTTTTTACTAATTACTTAAATTCCGTGCAAAAAAATATATTCAAACCAAGCTCTTTATAATCTTTATAATATTATCTACACGTACCACATATCCTTTTTTATTTTAGAACGTTAGAAAAATAACGAGATTTTTTTAAATCATTAACCTTAAATTACTCAAAACTATGATTTTTCACTTATATCACTTTTCACTGAAGGTACAGAATTGTGCCGATAACTGCCTCCACAGCATCACTACCGTCTAGTTTATTTATAGTAACGCGTCGCCATAAGAACCAAGCTTGAGATAAGAACTCTGCTATGTCCCTAGAAGCGTCATAAACATGGTCTCTGAATTTAAGCACATCACGAGAGTAACGACTTTCGGGTTCGAACGTAGTTATAATATTTTGGCGTAATTCATCCCACGTAGACGTGGTAACTAGCCAGCTATCAGACCACAACTTAGCACGCCCTTTTAGCAGACTAGTCACCCTCATACGAATATCATAGTCACCGAGTTTGTAGGTAGACTTTGCAGTGGAAATGTGGTCACACCACTCGCGCACACCAACGTTACCATCAGGGTCATACGAAGGCAAAAACACTTTAGTAATTTTAACATTCTCACCTGTTTGCTGAAGAAGTCGCTGGCTCATATTCCGCATCATGTCCATCATATGCATGTAGAATTCGGGTGGCACACTGCCTGCCTGCCGGGGCTGCGTTAACATGTCAGCACGGGTGGACGTGCCTGCTACATTGGCTGCCGATGACGATGTACCTTCGCCAGGGTCCATCGCGGCGCGCGCCACGGTGATCGGGCCGAAGTCTATGGAATCTGAAACATATTTAATAATAAAGAGGTTTAAAAGTTATGTTTTTTTATAAGGATGTTAATTATATTGTTTTATATAGCGAATAGTTGAAGTGCTACAACAAATCTGTTGTTTGAATTATTGAGCCTGTTTTAATATGTTTAAAGACTAACGATACCTACTTTGATAATCAGATTAACAATAAATACCTACTTAGGTCTAAAAGTTATGTTTTAAGTTCGATTTTTAAAAATGTTTTATTCTTTTGCTACTACTTGTAATTCATAAAAAAAGTGTTTATTCAAGAATTCTTTATTAAAGAAACGCTTTTTTAATTAGTTATTATTTTATTATGATATTAACATAGTTTTACCCTTTCTGTGACCAAAACGTTTGAAAATACTTATTACTTGTATCAATAAACACTTCGATGTAAACAAAATGTATCACAATAAATTCTAGCTTGTAGCATTAATCACTTACTAGTTTGAAAAATACATTGGTGTTTAGGGGTACAATTGAATATTTACGTAGGAATTTTAAATAAAACAATGAAAAAGGTTACCGATAATCAAAATGATCATTATTAGTTTACGACTTTTCTCACAACAACTATTTGCAGGCAAAACATGCGAAAACAAGCCTTATAACATTTCACACAAAACGGTAACTAAATTTGTAAAATAATTCATTTCATTATAAATTTAAATACACAAAAATAAGCAAAGAAAACTATAGTGTACGGTAATATAATATCTTAGTCACCGAGTTTGTAGGTAGACTTTGCAGTGGAAATGTGGTCACACCACTCGCGCACACCAACGTTACCATCAGGGTCATACAAAGGCAAAAACACTTTAGTAATTTTAACTTTCTCACCTGTTTGCTGAAGAAGTCGCTGGCTCATATTCCGCATCATGTCCATCATATGCATGCAGAATTCGGGTGGCACACTGCCTGCCTGCCGGGGCTGCGTTAACAGGTCAGCACGGGTGGACGTGCCTGCTACATTGGCTGCCGATGACGATGTACCTTCGCCAGGGTCCATCGCGGCGCGCGCCACGGTGCTCGAGCCGAAGTCTTATGGAATCTGAAACATATTGGCCGGCAGAAAGGGATCGCTGGGGCGATCCCACTTCTGAGATCGGGTTTTCGACGTTGCAGGGATTTTTAAAAAGCGCAGCATCGATGATTCGCTGTGAATCATCGATACTGCCTTCCAAATTATCCATAAGATAATTATCAGGAACTCAAATTAACCTACTTTCTCTATAATAATTAATAATAATATATCGAAGCAATTGTGTTATCACCTATACCGGGTTCAATACCAGTATTATACTGTTACATTTTGGGATGTTACCTAAATATATATTGCACGGCCGCTTTTTTGTAGCCATCCGAACTTGGTCGGGTTATGTAGGTTTTCGATGCTTCGTCAGTATTTTTAATTGTTTTTCTTTAATTACAGAATTTAATGACATGAAATTTTGCATGTGCATAGTTGAATGAATACACTAATTATTGGCATACATTTTACCATGCAATTCCTTTAGAACGTCGTGATATTTGACTGCTTGTAAAACAGTGATCTATTCATGGTAAATTGCCCTACAACTATTTAATTACTAACGGAACATCATTGATACTTGGCAACATGTTGCAGACACTTACAAGGTTTGTATAAACGTGGAAATCTAGACCCCAAAGTGCATACTTTAAGAACTAAACCCTTATTTTTTTTCTAAATCTGTTTTTTAAACAAATATAAACAAATCAAAACAACGTATGTAAAAAAAAACGACTTCAAAAAGTAGGTAAACTAAAAAGCAAAAAATAAATTTACTTCGCACAAAATAATAGGTTTTTTCATTTAGTTAAATAGAAAAGTATTAAATAATTAATTTATAATTATGAAGTCGGTGCCAAGTAAATCGGATAATTAAGAACTAATATTCAGTCAAAAAATACCTACAGAGTTATTGTTTACTTGGCACCGACTTCAGAATTATTTATTTTACGATTTTAAGTGATAGGTAGACCGATCAAGAATGTTTCTCGAATGAGGAGACGACGTTTACTTGAGACGGAAAACTTATTAATAAATAATAGTCCCCCGTACTCCTAACCGTTGAGGAGTTGTACCTACCAGCATCAGCTCAGCAACTTAAAATGCAAATATCCAATAGTTTTAGGTAATATACGAAAAACAATATAGAAGCTTTTGAAATTTGAGGGTTACCCATGATTTCTCTAGGATCCCATCATCAAATCATGACCTCATATTATGAATATACATAATTATTATTCAACGTCTCGCCTCATCTGTGTATAACTTGAAAGAATACAGTAAACGGCCTCAAGGAGCCTATATTTAAAGAATTATCGTTATAGTATAGTTGTACCTTCCAGCATCAGCTCAGCAACACAAAATGCTGACTACTAGATGCAAATATCCGAGTAGCTTTAGATAATATAAAAAAAAACAATATAGAAGCCTTTTAAATTTGAGGGTTGCCCTCGATTTCTCTAGGATCCAATCATTAAGGGCACTTAGGGGCACGGTTATCAACAGAATACTTAGAACGCTTGTGCGGTGGTTGATTAGAATTCTGAGAAGTACTAGGTCGTTTAGCGCGAATAGATGAAGCATCGGAGATCAATTCTGGCACGGAAGTGGCCCGAACATTCATTAATTCAATCCTAAGCCGCTCATCACTAATTCTGTACCTTCAGTGAAAAGTGATAAATGTCGACCCAGATCGGTTTTTATATTCTTTGATTAAACTTATTAAAAAAAAATTAACTAAATTTCTGTCTTATTCCCGTTGTTATAAGATTAAAAATGAATGAGATTTTTTTGCGTACATTGATAATATAAGTAAGCAATTTTTTATTGAAATTATTGTGTAAAATAATACTTTTTGATTCATACCAAAGTGCTCCGAACCGATCTTTATATTTCTAAAATGTATTTTAATACGTCTCGAGTTACCACATCTTACGCGTACCGAAAGCTTTTACTTCAATTAATCCAAAGTGATACAAATGAAATCCTACCACAAAACATTAAAAAATTGAAACAATACATTCTAGTGAAAAGTGTTACATTTGTACATGAAACATACAAACACAAATTTATTTTCATAAAAATATGTGACTAATGATACAACTGCTAATCAAACAATTTACACGTAATTTATGTAGCCAATTTTGATGTGATTACAAATTTAATATTAATTCTATTAGTAAGAACATAAGGGAAATAGGACATAAATATGATTACGTGAATAATTAATAATCAATACCTCTTTATTATTATTAATCTTGAACAGTCTTAAAGCGTATTTAATCAGTCTCAAAAAATCAAATAACAGATGTGTTGTACATGTAGCAGTTCAACTATTCGCTATACAATACAATATATATAACATCCTTTTAAAAAAACACAACTTTTAAACCTACTTATCGTTAATCTTGAACAGAGATCGAATTAGTCTTAAATCGTATGAAATCAGTCTCCAAAAATCAAACAACAGATAACAATATAATTTTCTTATAAAAAAAACATAACTTTTCATCCTTTTTATCATTAATCTTGAACAGTCTTAAATTGTATTAAATCAGTCTACAAAAATCGAACAACAGATATGTTGTAGCACTGCAACTATTCATTATCCGAAACAATATCAGGATCTGCGTCACGCAAATTTGAGTTTGTTATCAAATTATGATAAAAATCGTTAACACTTGGATCAATGTATTCTAACAGTGATATTAAATCCCTTTTCTTTAAAACACTTATAGGAATCGGTCCATTGTAACATTTTGGAACAGCATTAATACTAACTAAACTGTATTCAACCATATAAACTTAGTCTCACAGTGATGAATTCGTACAAGCACGAAGCTATTTGATATGGTTGAATGTAAGAGTTATTAAATTTAGTAAAGGAAAATTTCCGGTTTTTGAATATAAAGAAAGTTACGTAGGTGATGATTATTATGTGATGTCTTACGACAAACGGAATAAAGACTACAGTTTAGTTAGTATTAATGCTGTTCCAAAATGTTACAATGGACCGATTCCTATAAGTGTTTTAATGAAAAGGGATTTAATATCACTGTTAGAATACATTGATCCAAGTGTTAACGATTTTTATCATAATTTGATAACAAACTCAAATTTGCGTGACATAATGAATAGTTGCAGTGCTACAACATATCTGTTGTTCGATTTTTGTAGACTGATTTAATACAATTTAAGACTGTTCAAGATTAATGATAAAAAGGATAAAAGTTATGTTTTTTTTATAAGAAAATTATATTGTTATCTGTTGTTTGATTTTGGAGACTGATTTCATACGATTTAAGACTAATTAGATCTCTGTTCAAGATTAACGATAAGTAGGTTTAAAAGTTGTGTTTTTTTAAAAGGATGTTATATTGTATTGTATAGCGAATAGTTGAAGTGCTACATGTCCAACACATCTGTTATTTGATTTTTTGAGACTGATTAAATACGCTTTAAGACTGTTCAAGATTAATAATAAAGAGGTTTAAAAGTTATGTTTTTTTATAAGGATGTTAATTATATTGTTTTATATAGCTAATAGTTGAAGTGCTACAACAAATCTGTTGTTTGATTTATTGAGCCTGTTTTAATATGTTTAAAGACTAACGATACCTACTCTGATAATCAGATTAACAATAAATACCTACTTAGGTCTAAAAGTTATATTTTAAGTTCGATTTATAAAAATGTTTTATTCTTTTGCTACTACTTGTAATTCATAAAAAAGTGTTTATTCAAGAATTCTTTATTAAAGAAACGCTTTTTTAATTAGTTATTATTTTATTATGATATTAACATAGTTTTACCCTTTCTGTGACAAAAACGTTTGAAAATACTTATTACTTGTATCAATAAACACTTCGATGTAAACAAAATGTATCACAATAAATTCTAGCTTGTAGCATTAATCACTTACTAGTTTGAAAAATACATTGGTGTTTAGGGGTACAATTGAATATTTACGTAGGAATTTTAAATAAAACAATGAAAAAGGTTACCGATAATCAAAATGATCATTATTAGTTTACGACTTTTCTCACAACAACTATTTGCAGGCAAAACATGCGAAAACAAGCCTTATAACATTTCACACAAAACGGTAACTAAATGTGTAAAATAATTCATTTCATTATAAATTTAAATACACAAAAATAAGCAAAGAAAACTATAGTGTACGGTAATATAACTGGCTGTTTTTACTAATTACTTAAATTCCGTGCAAAAAAATATATTCAAACCAAGCTCTTTATAATCTTTATAATATTATCTACACGTACCACATATCCTTTTTTATTTTAGAACGTTAGAAAAATAACGAGATTTTTTTAAATCATTAACCTTAAATTACTCAAAACTATGATTTTTCACTTATATCACTTTTCACTGAAGGTACAGAATTGTGCCGATAACTGCCTCCACAGCATCACTACCGTCTAGTTTATTTATAGTAACGCGTCGCCATAAGAACCAAGCTTGAGATAAGAACTCTGCTATGTCCCTAGAAGCGTCATAAACATGGTCTCTGAATTTAAGCACATCACGAGAGTAACGACTTTCGGGTTCGAACGTAGTTATAATATTTTGGCGTAATTCATCCCACGTAGACGTGGTAACTAGCCAGCTATCAGACCACAACTTAGCACGCCCTTTTAGCAGACTAGTCACCCTCATACGAATATCATAGTCACCGAGTTTGTAGGTAGACTTTGCAGTGGAAATGTGGTCACACCACTCGCGCACACCAACGTTACCATCAGGGTCATACGAAGGCAAAAACACTTTAGTAATTTTAACATTCTCACCTGTTTGCTGAAGAAGTCGCTGGCTCATATTCCGCATCATGTCCACCATATGCATGTAGAATTCGGGTGGCACACTGCCTGCCTGCCGGGGCTGCGTTAACATGTCAGCACGGGTGGACGTGCCTGCTACATTGGCTGCCGATGACGATGTACCTTCGCCAGGGTCCATCGCGGCGCGCGCCACGGTGATCGGGCCGAAGTCTATGGAATCTGAAACATATTTAATAATAAAGAGGTTTAAAAGTTATGTTTTTTTATAAGGATGTTAATTATATTGTTTTATATAGCGAATAGTTGAAGTGCTACAACAAATCTGTTGTTTGAATTATTGAGCCTGTTTTAATATGTTTAAAGACTAACGATACCTACTCTGATAATCAGATTAACAATAAATACCTACTTAGGTCTAAAAGTTATGTTTTAAGTTCGATTTTTAAAAATGTTTTATTCTTTTGCTACTACTTGTAATTCATAAAAAAAGTGTTTATTCAAGAATTCTTTATTAAAGAAACGCTTTTTTAATTAGTTATTATTTTATTATGATATTAACATAGTTTTACCCTTTCTGTGACCAAAACGTTTGAAAATACTTATTACTTGTATCAATCAACACTTCGATGTAAACAAAATGTATCACAATAAATTCTAGCTTGTAGCATTAATCACTTACTAGTTTGAAAAATACATTGGTGTTTAGGGGTACAATTGAATATTTACGTAGGAATTTTAAATAAAACAATGAAAAAGGTTACCGATAATCAAAATGATCATTATTAGTTTTACGACTTTTCTCACAACAACTATTTGCAGGCAAAACATGCGAAAACAAGCCTTATAACATTTTACACAAAACGGTAACTAAATGTGTAAAATAATTCATTTCATTATAAATTTAAATACACAAAAATAAGCAAAGAAAACTATAGTGTACGGTAATATAATATCATAGTCACCGAGTTTGTAGGTAGACTTTGCAGTGGAAATGTGGTCACACCACTCGCGCACACCAACGTTACCATCAGGGTCATACAAAGGCAAAAAACACTTTAGTAATTTTAACTTTCTCACCTGTTTGCTGAAGAAGTCGCTGGCTCATATTCCGCATCATGTCCATCATATGCATGTAGAATTCGGGTGGCACACTGCCTGCCTGCCGGGGCTGCGTTAACAGGTCAGCACGGGTGGACGTGCCTGCTACATTGGCTGCCGATGACGATGTACCTTCGCCAGGGTCCCATCGCGGCGCGCGCCACGGTGCTCGAGCCGAAGTCTATGGAATCTGAAACATATTGGCCGGCAGAAAGGGATCGCTGGGGCGATCCCACTTCTGAGATCGGGTTTTCGACGTTACAGGGATTTTTAAAAAGCGCAGCATCGATGATTCGCTGTGAATCATCGATACTGCCTTCCAAATTATCCATAAGATAATTATCAGGAACTCAAATTAACCTACTTTCTCTAATAATAATAATAATATATCGAAGCAATTGTGTTATCACCTATACCGGGTTCAATACCAGTATTATACTGTACATTTTGGGATGTTACCTAAATATATATTGCACGGCCGCTTTTTTGTAGCCATCCGAACTTGGTCGGGTTATGTAGGTTTTCGATGCTTCGTCAGTATTTTAATTGTTTTTCTTTAATTACAGAATTTAATGACATGAAATTTTGCATGTGCATAGTTGAATGAATACACTAATTATTGGCATACATTTTACCATGCAATTCCTTTAGAACGTCGTGATATTTGACTGCTTTGTAAACAGTGATCTATTCATGGTAAATTGCCCTACAACTATTTAATTACTAACGGAACATCATTGATACTTGGCAACATGTTGCAGACACTGACAAGGTTTGTATAAACGTGGAAATCTAGACCCCAAAGTGCATACTTTAAGAACTAAACCCTTATTTTTTTTCTAAATCTGTTTTTTAAACAAATATAAACAAATTCAAAACAACGTATGTAAAAAAAAAACGACTTCAAAAAGTAGGTAAACTAAAAAGCAAAAAATAAATTTACTTCGCACAAAATAATAGGTTTTTTCATTTAGTTAAATAGAAAGTATTAAATAATTAATTTATAATTATGAAGTCGGTGCCAAGTAAATCGGATAATTAAGAACTAATATTCAGTCAAAAAATACCTACAGAGTTATTGTTTACTTGGCACCGACTTCAGAATTATTTTATTTTACGATTTTAAGTGATAGGTAGACCGATCAAGAATGTTTCTCGAATGAGGAGACGACGTTTACTTGAGACGGAAAACTTATTAATAAATAATAGTCCCCGTACTCCTAACCGTTGAGGAGTTGTACCTACCAGCATCAGCTCAGCAACTTAAAATGCAAATATCCAATAGTTTTAGGTAATATACGAAAAACAATATAGAAGCTTTTGAAATTTGAGGGTTACCCATGATTTCTCTAGGATCCCATCATCAAATCATGACCTCATATTATGAATATACATAATTATTATTCAACGTCTCGCCTCATCTGTGTATAACTTGAAAGAATACAGTAAACGGCCTCAAGGAGCCTATATTTAAAGAATTATCGTTATAGTATAGTTGTACCTTCCAGCATCAGCTCAGCAACACAAAATGCTGACTACTAGATGCAAATATCCGAGTAGCTTTAGATAATATAAAAAAAAACAATATAGAAGCCTTTTAAATTTGAGGGTTGCCCTCGATTTCTCTAGGATCCAATCGTTAAGGGCACTTAGGGGCACGGTTATCAACAGAATACTTAGAACGCTTGTGCGGTGGTTGATTAGAATTCTGAGAAGTACTAGGTCGTTTAGCGCGAATAGATAAAGCATCGGAGATCAATTCTGGCACGGAAGTGGCCCGAACATTCATTAATTCAATCCTAAGCCGCTCATCACTAATTCTGTACCTTCAGTGAAAAGTGATACATGTCGACCCAGATCGGTTTTTATATTCTTTGATTAAACTTATTAAAAAAAATTAACTAAATTTCTGTCTTATTCCCGTTGTTATAAGATTAAAAATGAATGAGATTTTTTTGCGTACATTGATAATATAAGTAAGCAATTTTTTATTGAAATTATTGTGTAAAATAATACTTTTTGATTCATACCAAAGTGCTCCGAACCGATCTTTATATTTCTAAAATGTATTTTAATACGTCTCGAGTTACCACATCTTACGCGTACCGAAAGCTTTTACTTCAATTAATCCAAAGTGATACAAATGAAATCCTACCACAAAACATTAAAAAATTGAAACAATACATTCTAGTGAAAAGTGTTACATTTGTACATGAAACATACAAACACAAATTTATTTTCATAAAAATATGTGACTAATGATACAACTGCTAATCAAACAATTTACACGTAATTTATGTAGCCAATTTTGATGTGATTACAAATTTAATATTAATTCTATTAGTAAGAACATAAGGGAAATAGGACATAAATATGATTACGTGAATAATTAATAATCAATACCTCTTTATTATTATTAATCTTGAACAGTCTTAAAGCGTATTTAACCAGTCTCAAAAAATCAAATAACAGATGTGTTGTACATGTAGCACTTCAACTATTCGCTATACAATACAATATATATAACATCCTTTTAAAAAAACACAACTTTTAAACCTACTTATCGTTAATCTTGAACAGAGATCGAATTAGTCTTAAATCGTATGAAATCAGTCTCCAAAAATCAAACAACAGATAACAATATAATTTTCTTATAAAAAAAACATAACTTTTCATCCTTTTTATCATTAATCTTGAACAGTCTTAAATTGTATTAAATCAGTCTACAAAAATCGAACAACAGATATGTTGTAGCACTGCAACTATTCATTATCCGAAACAATATCAGGATCTGCGTCACGCAAATTTGAGTTTGTTATCAAATTATGATAAAAATCGTTAACACTTGGATCAATGTATTCTAACAGTGATATTAAATCCCTTTTCTTTAAAACACTTATAGGAATCGGTCCATTGTAACATTTTGGAACAGCATTAATACTAACTAAACTGTATTCAACCATATAAACTTAGTCTCACAGTGATGAATTCGTACAAGCACGAAGCTATTTGATATGGTTGAATGTAAGAGTTATTAAATTTAGTAAAGGAAAATTTCCGGTTTTTGAATATAAAGAAAGTTACGTAGGTGATGATTATTATGTGATGTCTTACGACAAACGGAATAAAGACTACAGTTTAGTTAGTATTAATGCAGTTCCAAAATGTTACAATGGACCGATTCCTATAAGTGTTTTAATGAAAAGGGATTTAATATCACTGTTAGAATACATTGATCCAAGTGTTAACGATTTTTATCATAATTTGATAACAAACTCAAATTTGCGTGACATAATGAATAGTTGCAGTGCTACAACATATCTGTTGTTCGATTTTTGTAGACTGATTTAATACAATTTAAGACTGTTCAAGATTAATGATAAAAAGGATGAAAGTTATGTTTTTTTTATAAGAAAATTATATTGTTATCTGTTGTTTGATTTTGGAGACTGATTTCATACGATTTAAGACTAATAAGATCTCTGTTCAAGATTAACGATAAGTAGGTTTAAAAGTTGTGTTCTTTTAAAAGGATGTTATATTGTATTGTATAGCGAATAGTTGAAGTGCTACATGTCCAACACATCTGTTATTTGATTTTTTGAGACTGATTAAATACGCTATAAGACTGTTCAAGATTAATAATAAAGAGGTTTAAAAGTTATGTTTTTTTATAAGGATGTTAATTATATTGTTTTATATAGCGAATAGTTGAAGTGCTACAACAAATCTGTTGTTTGATTTATTGAGCCTGTTTTAATATGTTTAAAGACTAACGATACCTACTCTGATAATCAGATTAACAATAAATACCTACTTAGGTCTAAAAGTTATATTTTAAGTTCGATTTATAAAAATGTTTTATTCTTTTGCTACTACTTGTAATTCATAAAAAAGTGTTTATTCAAGAATTCTTTATTAAAGAAACGCTTTTTTAATTAGTTATTATTTTATTATGATATTAACATAGTTTTACCCTTTCTGTGACAAAAACATTTGAAAATACTTATTACTTGTATCAATAAACACTTCGATGTAAACAAAATGTATCACAATAAATTCTAGCTTGTAGCATTAATCACTTACTAGTTTGAAAAATACATTGGTGTTTAGGGGTACAATTGAATATTTACGTAGGAATTTTAAATAAAACAATGAAAAAGGTTACCGATAATCAAAATGATCATTATTAGTTTACGACTTTTCTCACAACAACTATTTGCAGGCAAAACATGCGAAAACAAGCCTTATAACATTTCACACAAAACGGTAACTAAATGTGTAAAATAATTCATTTCATTATAAATTTAAATATACAAAAATAAGCAAAGAAAACTATAGTGTACGGTAATATAACTGGCTGTTTTTACTAATTACTTAAATTCCGTGCAAAAAAATATATTCAAACCAAGCTCTTTATAATCTTTATAATATTATCTACACGTACCACATATCCTTTTTTATTTTAGAACGTTAGAAAAATAACGAGATTTTTTTAAATCATTAACCTTAAATTACTCAAAACTATGATTTTTCACTTATATCACTTTTCACTGAAGGTACAGAATTGTGCCGATAACTGCCTCCACAGCATCACTACCGTCTAGTTTATTTATAGTAACGCGTCGCCATAAGAACCAAGCTTGAGATAAGAACTCTGCTATGTCCCTAGAAGCGTCATAAACATGGTCTCTGAATTTAAGCACATCACGAGAGTAACGACTTTCGGGTTCGAACGTAGTTATAATATTTTGGCGTAATTCATCCCACGTAGACGTGGTAACTAGCCAGCTATCAGACCACAACTTAGCACGCCCTTTTAGCAGACTAGTCACCCTCATACGAATATCATAGTCACCGAGTTTGTAGGTAGACTTTGCAGTGGAAATGTGGTCACACCACTCGCGCACACCAACGTTACCATCAGGGTCATACGAAGGCAAAAACACTTTAGTAATTTTAACTTTCTCACCTGTTTGTTGAAGAAGTCGCTGGCTCATATTCCGCATCATGTTCATCATATGCATGTAGAATTCGGGTGGCACACTACCTGCCTGCCGGGGCTGCGTTAACAGGTCAGCACGGGTGGACGTGCCTGCTACATTGGCTGCCGATGACGATGTACCTTCGCCAAGGTCCATCGCGGCGCGCGCCACGGTGCTCGAGCCGAAGTCTATGGAATCTGAAACATATTGGCCGGCAGAAAGGGATCGCTGGGGCGATCCCACTTCTGAGATCGGGTTTTCGACGTTACGGGGATTTTTAAAAAGCGCAGCATCGATGATTCGCTGTGAATCATCGATAATGCCTTCCAAATTATCCATAAGATAATTATCAGGAACTTAAATTAAAATGTAACACTGTTATTTATGGTTGATATAATTGCCACAAGTAAAAGCTGGGTTTAAAATTAAAAAGCAAAACAAACGTTGAATTATGTTATTTTATAACTTTTTAAACAGATAAAAAATCAGTAACAGAGTAATGAAATGGTTACGACCTTCTAGTTTGATGCCAGGAGCAAAAGTGAACCAAAATCCGCCATCTTCAAAACGAAGTTAGCGTATTCACCGTTACTCCCGCCATTCACATTATTTCAACAAGCTATCGACAGGCGGCGCTGCCGACGCATCGCCGGTGCAATAAATTTAGCTTCTAATAACAATCAATATGTTAAATAGCCGTTGTAAATACATAAGCAATTCTCTATAAATCAAATAGGAATTAAAGCTGATTTTACACACAAGTAAATAGCATGAAAACATGGCAAGATTAAATTTACATAGCTTTATTTTGGTACATTTTTCAAATGAACCCTTAAAATTGTTTCTTGATTCACTTTAAATCTAATTGCAATTAAAGATGAATTAACAATTAATCAAATGGACAAAAGGCATCACATAAATTAAATCGACTTACTGTGTCGTCTTACATTGTAGACACTACACTTCAATTGTCCAATTAACAAACTATTATGAAATAATACACTGCCGTCGCAATGAGAAAAGGCACAACTAACATTTTACAATTGTTGAGAAAATCGAACTTTAAATATTTTTTGAATTTTGTTAAGAAAAAGACATATAAAATATGTTTTCCGAAATTGTGTGAATGTAAAAACATACATTTATTTACTATGTATACATCGATAGCAATCTTATATTTTAAAATTTAATGGATTTACTTAATAATTAGCATATTTATTTTTAACTTAATATAAAAATTAAAATAAAATGAGCAATATTACGTTTAAAAGGCACATGTAACCAAATATGCCTTTTCATTATAAAATTTGGAGCAAAAATTTTAAATGTTTACGATGAAAAGGTACTTTTACTCAATGGTGCCTTTTAATTGTAAATTATTAGAATAAATACATGAAGTAAATATGTATTACAAAGTTCCTACTATTTATATTTTATACTTTTTGATGTGTATTTTATCGTGTTTCTACAGTGGGATTGCATAATATATGATAAGATGATAAATGCCTCTGTGCTAGGAATAAAATAAGGTAGTATAAGAAATTAAAACGTTTATTTTTAAAAGTTTACAAGTATAAACTTCAAAAGTACTATTAATGATCATAACAATAATTTAAGTACTTTAAGTACTTTTTTTTTAATATATTCGGGTAATTAATTTAGTGATTATATTAAAGAAAACGATTTATTTTCATTTACATATTGCTTATTAAATATTTACAATACTAATCTAACAATTTAATATTTTAAACTAATGAAATAAATACCTAACTAAATACACCTAAGAATAATATTAGATTCACGATAAAACGTAAATTGATGGTTTATGTTTTTAATGCTAAATAGCCTCTGCGGCGACATATAATTATATAAATATTATATAAATTTGCTCTAAAGGCCCCATAGATAATACATATAAACTGAGATAGATGCGCCACATAGCAAACATTTTATTTTGAACTTCCCGACCACCACGCTAGATGGCGTTATTGTAAGTTAAGTACGTATATAAAATGTAGGGGTTTATTTTCCTTGGTATTTTTAGATTTATTTAAATAAAACAAGTGAATATTGTTAGTCATATTTATTTATTAACCACCAACATCACATATTATTTATAGACATGGCTTAATCAAATCAAATCAAATCATTTATTTCCATGGGCCCAAGGGGCGCTTGAACACGTCAAAACAAACATCAAAACACAAAAAATATAAAATTAAAATAAAACTTAGCGAACTAAATTATAATACTTATTGTAATAAAATGATTTGACACCGGAGCTTAGATTAACTTTAATTCAACTTAGAGATATGAATTAAAATCAATCCAAGTACCAGCTTCAATGGGTATTGCATCATGAGAAGAGCTGGTGAGAAACTCATGTGCACCATCTTTTCAAATAATTCATACAATATTTGTTTGTTTTTTGACAATAATTCTATGTGTAAGTTATAGCAACCAAAACAACATTATAGCTAAAGATGGTTATAAAGAGAAAATAAACTTAAATATAGAAATGGAACTAAATTAATACTTGTAAATAAATCCATAGTATATAAGGTTGCAATATCTTACACTTCAAACAGAAAATAAAGGAGTAAAAAAAATGTGTGTACCTACCTATACTACTGTATATATAAGGGTTTCAGAACAGACAAAAAAAATAACTATATATATACTAATAACATAACATAATCGTAAAATGCTTAAATTTCCGTACAATGGCTACTCAATACCGTTATAATCGTAATAATAAAAAAATAACATCACATAAAACCTTTGCTTTACCAAAAAACACATTGATTAATACAATAATAATCAAACAATGCAAATCAATCCAAAATCACGAAAAATCAATGTTTCCGTTTTTTATAGGTTTGATTTTAATTAAAAGCTTGTAGTTTTATTTTATCATTGCAGTCAAAATCAACAATTTTACCAATTAAAATTCTATTTACACCAGTACACCAAGTAAATACTATTAAATTAACAGATAAATTAATTATGTAATCAACTAACATTGATTTATGATTGTCACAAGTAATCAAAGAAAAATCACATCTACAATTAATGAAGAATATTATTTTATCCCTTAAACTACTAAACTCTGGAGAATTCCTTAAGCATGTAACAATCATAAAGTAAATTTCATTCAGTAATTTTACAAAATCATCAGATGCGTTAAACAAAGATTTTTTAGTATAATCAATCACATAATTGAATGAATCAGGATCAACTTCAGATGTTATTAAATCATTCATGCAATTATTAAATTTTTTAAATATTTTAGTTTTTGGCTTCTTCGTGAACAATTGAATCATTACATGTAATATCATTCATGGTTTCAATTAAAGAATCAATTTCACACGCAAAATCAGGAGGATCTATCACAGCAGAATCACATTCCTCCGTTAGTAAAAATTTCATTGATTGTAATGGTTGATAATCATCTTTTTCACAATAATTAGCACCTATTGAATGTGATGAATTCATATTATTAATCAGCAATGTTTTATATGCATTCATAAATTGCATGCAAGTGGGATTAATATTGCTAATACCATTACTTCTGACACAGCAAAAGAAATTCTCAAGTGGGTCTTGGTTAAAACTCCTAGTTAAAATATTTTTTATGTAAAATTTTTCCTGAAGATATTTCCACATTTCCTTAAACGTGTTTATATTATGTATCCAGTTCTGGATGGATGGCACTTTTTCATATTTGATAGTTTCTATGCCATCCAGATTTTTTTTTACCTTTTCGAATTTTATTGATTTTAAAATAGGCAATATTTCCTCCCAGAACTGGAAATGTGGTAAGTTATTTTTGAGACACCCCTTGAGAGCTTTTGCTGTGTCACGGTACAAGTGGCCATTAAATGAGTCGAATAATTTGTCAAATAAAATCAGCAAATCGGCCGTCTCTTCGCACTCTGCAGGCAGGATTTTGCGCTCTGAAACAAGAATGTTACACTTTTGTTAGTACCAATACAATTATGCATAATTTTTTATGTATCCATTTTGTGAACTTTTTTTACGGTGGCTTTAGGGATTAACTGCGAATTCGCGAATTTCCTTGATTCATACATATATTTTTAATATACTTATCTATATTATGTACAAAGTGTTTGAGTTTTGTGTAACTTAATTGCTAGAAATTTCATAACTGCGGACACATGTTGGCTAAAAACTTGTGCAGCATATTTGACTTTCATTTTTGGAAGTTTTGTTTGATCAATGTGGTAGCAAGTTAATTTGTTTACAATTCGTATTTCGTCGGCTCCTCTATCTTCATTTAACAGCATTCTTAAATGTTCCGATTTGGCTAGTTTTTCTTGGTTATTTTGAGTAAATCTTATGTTTTTCGTTATAAAATTATTTCGCACTCCCTTCAATAGGTGAGGTGGATCAATAGAGGGAAAATTTTTCGTTATCCACCTCAAAAGCGTTAGAATGGTATTCAAGGCTTTTTCGCAAATATTTTTCTCGGGTTTCTTTTTGTAATATTTTGATACAACTCACATTCGTAAATGCTTGATCGCATATTGTAGCTATAATAATAATACCAGCTTTTCTTAGTTGTCTAATAGTTGTCATTATATTTTTTTTCAATTCAATGGCTTTTGTTGAACTTTTACAAAACGTAAATAAAATTGGTTGCTTAGTTTTTGATTTTATTCCTTTTATCATCAGAACAAGGGCATGATCTGCAATTATTTTCGTTTTTTTGTCTGCACAATCTTGAAAACCAATTATTTCTTTTTTATCAAAGTGAAGTCCCGGCGATAATGCAACCTCATCAAATAGAAGAGTAAACAATCGTTTCTCTGTAGGCAGTTTGCGAACATTTTCTTTTAAATTATTAAATATTCTTTTATTTACTCCTGGTTTAATATTAACAGTACTTAATAACCGCTGCAAAGTACGTTTAGATGGGAGTACAACTAATTTACTCAGGAAATTGTAACATTTTTGGCTTTGTTTTAATATCGATGCAGCCATAATTTTCTCTTCCATCGTAAATTTCCTTCCTTTAGGTTTTTGTTTGAATTTTAGCTGCATTTTCATTAAATTTCCTTCCTTTAGGTTTTTATTTGAATTTTAGCTGCATTTTCATGAATGTGATCCTACTCTCAGGCATTGATTCTATAACTTTCGTAATTGATTTATATTCAGAGAGTTTTTTGCAGCTTGTATTTTTTTTGCTTGAGTTTTATCATCATTTAGCCTCTCGTAGTCCACTGCTGGACATAGGCCTCTCTCAATGTGCGCCACAACACCCGGTCCTGCGCCTTCCGCATCCAGTCCCCTCCAGCGACCTTCTTCAGGTCGTCAGTCCACATGGCAGGGGGGCGTCCCACCTTACGGTTCCCGAGTCGCGGTCTCCATTCTAGGACTCGTTTGCTCCAACGGCTGTCGGTCCGTCGGCAAACGTGACCAGCCCACTGCCACTTCAGCGAGCTTATTTTGCGAGCTATGTCGGTCACTTTGGTTCTTTGTCGGATGACCTCATTACGAATTTTATCTTTCAAAGAAACTCCGAGCATGGCTCGCTCCATAGCCCGCTGCGCGACTTTAAATTTGTGGACTAGTGCAACCGTTAATGTCTATGTCTCGGCACCGTAGGTCATAACAGGTAGGACGCACTGGTTGTAGACTTTCGTCTTCAGGCATTGTGGTAAAGGCAAGGAGAAGACTTGACGAAGTTTGCTAAATGCTGCCCAACCCAACTGGATCCTTCTATCGACTTCTCGCTCGAAGTTGTTTCTACCAAGCTTAATGACCTGCCCTAGGTAGATATATTCTTGAACAACTTCGAGCATCGATCCGTCGACAAATATTGGTCTCGGCATGACATGCTCATTGAGCATGATTTTGGTTTTATCCAAATTCATGCCGAGACCAACACGTCGTGAAGCTCCATTTAGGCTGTGCAGCATTTCGCTCAGCTGTTCCAGCGACTCCGACACGATGACGATATCATCGGCAAACCGAAGGTGCGAGATGTACTCACCGTTTATGTTTATCCCCCGTCCAGTCCAGTCCAGAGTCTTGAAGACATCCTCGAGAGCGTTAGTGAACAGTTTCGGGGATATTACATCCCCTTGTCTCACTCCCCGACGCAGCTCGATATGGTTTGTCTATTGGTCCTGGATGTGGACGGTCATGGTGGCGGTCTCATATAAGCATCTCAGCACCTCGAAGTATCGCCAGTCGATACGGCATCGCTGCAGAGCATCCAGAACCGCCCAAGTTTCGATGGAGTCGAAGGCTTTCTCGTAGTCCACAAAAGCCAGACACAGCGGCTGATTGTACTCTCCAGTTTTCTGTACAATCTGCCGAACAGTATGGATGTGGTCTACGGTACTAAAGCCTTTTCGAAACCCGGCTTGTTCTGGTGGCTGGAACTCGTCAAGTCTCCTGGCGAGGCGGTTCGTGACCACTCTCGAGAACAACTTGTAGATGTGGCTCAGGAGTGAGATAGGTCTGTAGTTCTTCAGCAAGGTTTTGTCACCTTTTTTGAAGAACAGAACCACCGCACTCCCGCTCCACGCCTGTGGTGTCAAGCATTGGTGAATGACGGAATTAAAGAGACTCGCTAGCTCTTTCAGCACTGGGGTCCCACCGGCCTTAAGGAGCTCGGTTGTAATTCCGTCATCACCTGGCGCCTTGTTGTTCTGTAGTTGTCTGAGAGCTGCCTCGACCTCGCCTGGGTCGACATCCGGGATGTCCTCGGTGTAGTGGCGCGTGAGTGGGGCTCTGTGGTCATCATCGCTTGGTCTCGTTGGTTTAGTCATCCGTGATGCGTATAGGTGTCCATAGAAGCTCTCAATTTCCTCGAGTATCTCGAACTTAGAGGTGACGGTCCTGCCATCCCCAGTCCTCAGTTTCGTCAGATGGGGTCTACCTAGATGCTGAGCGAAGACTTTGGTGCCTCTATTTCGCTCAATCGCAGCCTCGATATTACGAGTGCTGCAGCGTCGGAGGTCACGTCGCGTCAGTTTCCTGATTTTCAGGTTTAGGGACCGCCTATCTGACGAAGTCATCTGAGTGTCTGGCGTTTCTCGTCGTTCCTTCATAAGTTCGAGAGTCTCGGGTGAGAGTTTGGACTCCCTATTACCGCGTTTTCCGGGAAACAACCTTCGAGACACGTTCTGTAGCGTTTTGACCAAACTTTTGAGTTTTATATTTTAGTGTTAATTTTGTAATCTTCTGATTCAGCCTTCTAATTACTTTCAGGTACTTGCTTTCTGTCATAGGACCTGTAATCAAAATAAATAATTGTTTTACTTGTGTCTCATTAAACTCTGTCCCTGTCTAGCTTTGCCCATTGTCTAATGAGTTTGGAAATGCAGTAGGAATATTTTTATATTCCATAGTATTCATGGATGCGCCGGTAGCGCGGTGCAAGAGGGTTTCTCTGCACCCCTGCACCTCCTGTCCCGGAAAGAAAGTACATTTGAGTGCATGCATATAATATACTAGCTGATCCCTGTGGTTTTACCTGCGTTAAAGGTTACTGTTCCGCTCCTGTCGCTTAAATTTCCCCCTTTTATAACATATTTTATTGCTGCTACGCTCCTATTGGTTTTAGCGTAATGATACATAGCTTATAGCCTTCCTAAATAAATGGACTATCTAACACTGAAAGACTTTTTCAAATTGGACCAGTAGATTAGCGTGTTTAACCACGCATGCAAACAAACTTTGAAGCATTATAATATTAGTATAGATGGTCTGTTTTTCACAAAGTCATGGACGTTGCGATGAAAATTATTTGAAATTGCATATTATAATAAATTGTAAATGATAGCCCAAAAATTATTACAATGGTTAATTACTGACCTTTTTTCGATTTTCCCTCAAATGTGTTTCTTGCATCTTTCAAAACATCGGGTGATGATGTAGAATAGGTTGAAGTAGATGGTTGGACATCTTCTGTTGTACGAGTGGAAATATCTGTATGGCAAGAAAATAGTATTTATTAGTTTTTACTAAATTAAATTATCAAATAATATGAACTCCGTGAGCACAAAGAACAGGCAGGTGTAAAAAGCACTTCGTTATTTTTCAATAAATTTTACGAACCTATTACTCAACGCGAGCTAGTTCGTAATTTAATTGAGGCACAAACCCACGAAAGAAGGCAAAGGAGCTGCGACGCTACGCTCAGGTTCGCTGACGCTGCCTTCGGAGGGCCACTTTAAAGATCTTTTTTTTATCAAATCCTTTTATATTATCAAAAAATTCTTTCTGAGATCTTCATGATCATAAGTTATCACTACGATAATAACAAATATGCTGAAACGTTAGCCCCATCCAAACCTAAGCAGAGCTTTTGGTACTTTAAGGGTAGGTAAGTAGGCTGTCTCTGCTTACCCTTCAAAGCATACACAGGCATGATGTTATGTTATGTAGTGGTGAAAACAATACATAGATACACGATTGCACAAAACGTGGTTCATTAGCAATTCGTTTTTGAAGAGTTCCGTTGCCTGTCTCCAAATATCTTCATCAGATTCTGATAAATTATATACTAAAACCTTCCTTAAAACACAAGGATTAAAATACCGAAAACTGCATTCAAATCGGATCAGTAGTTTCCGAGAAAATCGCGAACATAAAAAGGTGACATACATACATACATACATACAGATCAAATACAGAACCTCTTTTTTTTTTGATGTCGGTTAAAAATATTTTTTTAATACACACATAACTTTGAAAACTCTGAGCCTCAAGATCGAACCTGGCCCTCCAGCGTGGAAGTCTATGCATAATATTATATTCTCACAAATAGGTCCTTGTTCAATAGTGGTTGATACTCGGCTGATATAGATATAGGTACACATAGTCACTACCCATACTCACATTTGATAATAATATATTATGTAAGTTTGGTTAGTGACTACACTCTTATTCTGTTTGTAGGTTGACATAAGGGTTTTTCAGGAAAGCAATATAGTGAAAAACAACTAGATTATTAATTATGATTTCCGTATTACTATGAGAATAAATAACATTGATAGGTTTTTTAAAGACTTTCAGGGACCAGATAAGTGAAATCCTTCAGAAATGACAAGCGCTTAGTACACAAATCCAAATGTATAACTAGATGCATGAATGTTAAGGAAGCGATAGAGTCAATTTTGGCCCAAAGGGCATTCCATCGTCTTTCCCTTACCTCGTGGGATAAATTAATTTTGTTATTTTATATAATTATATTTTTTTTCATTTATTTACCTTTTCCTGTATGAAGTGTTGGAACAGCATTTCTTGTTAGCCGCTTGGGTGGTGATGATTATTGCACAAACTTAATTGATTGTAGATATAAATGTCTCCTTTTTCTTAAGTATCACTGTCTACTAATGCCTTCCAGAGCTCATATCTTTCCCTATCACTCTCAGGTTTAGGGAAGTGATGCAGAGGACCTGAAATGAAAATATTTTTTACTGATCAAAGCAGACTATAGGTTGACCGCTTAACTGAGACTTCGCCTGCGGGGTACAGGGGCGCGGGGGTATGGCGACAAAGGGGAATGAAACAGCTGCAAAAAAAAATAAAATTGTTATTTTGGGTGTGATGAAGGAGGTAAGCACCTTCATCACACCCAAAATAACAATTTTATTCTTTTTTTTTTTTCCTCTTCTTATCTGATTGCAAGATAAGAGGAAAAAAAAAAAAAGAAAAAGAAATCTTTCAGACTATAAGCAGATGTGGTGTGTGCTGTTTGGCGACTAAGGCACTTCTCCCAGCGGAGAAAGCCTTTTCTTTATATTGTTTTTTTAATTTTTCCCCTTATTTGTTCTGGTCAAAGATATCCCGTCGTTTTTTGAGTCGGCGTATTGCTTCTGGTAATAGTAAGCGTAAGTAAGCAAAATAACAATTACAGCGTGGGTTTTTCGGAACTCTCGCCATCGGTATTATCGAAATAATGTGGGTAGCCAAAATCTTCAAGATAATTCTTCCACGTCAAGTCCTTATAACGAAGCCAAGGTAAATCAGTTTAAGAGTACAAGTCGGTTACCAGATGCCAAAATCGATCACAGATGAAGGAAGAGCCACTATCAGAGTCCGGAAAATAAGCCAAAGTCAGTAATTAATAAGTCGGAAACCAGATTAAAGTTGGGAAAAATCACTACGAGAAGTACGAGAACTTGCGAAAAAGTTTTCAAATTTTGACATGATTTGACAGTTGAATAAAAACTTTTTTTTTTTTTTCATGGCTATTTGTTGTAACTTTTAGCCAGTGTCGTAGTAAAAAAGTTTGGGAAACTAGTAGAATTCAACAAAAGGATAATAATTATAGGGAAAGGATTACGGAATTTGGATAACGGATCAGATAAGTACATTATATTTATAGGTTCTGTTTTTTTTTCTTATGTATTATTACATTAAATATTATTATAGGAAAGAAGATATTATTATGTAATAGGTGTATAAATATAGACAATATTATATTTTAATATTATTTACAGAAATAAAAATATCAAATATATTATAAAATAGAACAGGTTGATGGAGTAAACACAATATACTGGTAGGAAGTGGAACTTTTTGCTCAATCAGAGCATCCCAAAAAAAGGCACGGTCATGAAGCGGACACGCAAAAAATATATGGTCTAAGTCTTGGACCTCATATCCACAATCATCTTTTGTCGCCAAATATGTTAAATCGCGGCAGGTGTGAGCGGGCACTCGTATGTCCTAGTCTCGTACGGATTATGATGGTTGACTTTTTTGTTACAATTTACTCTACTAAACCATGGTTTTAGAGGCACCTCTGGTAAGAGATGGAATAAGCGCCTTCCAGTGACAACACCCTCATCTGCCCAACGCTCATTCCAGGTATTAAATAACCATTTTTCAGGTTGTTTTCCTAAATCATGGCACCATACTTTATAATCAGTTAAATCACCACAGGTTATGGCATCTTTAGCAGCTTTATCCGCTCTTTCATTACCGATTATGCCTTTGTGGGCAGGTACCCACGTAAACATAATATGAGCAAGTTAAAAGTTTGTCTCTGATGATATTTATAATTGGGTTATATGGATTTCTAAACGGATATTTCTCCAAAGCAATAAGTGCGCTTTGGGAGTCGGAAAATTTCTTTGGCAAATGATTCAGAGATGTCTTTTTTTATACAGGGTGTATTTTTGAAACGGGGCAGTAAGGGCAAGTACCTTAACCGTTGCAGTTACAGCAAAACGTTCTTAAAAGACCTTCCCTAACTTTTTGGGACATTTTGAACTGCATTCACAGATTTTGTAAAAAACTTACAGTTAGCAAAAAAAATGCAAAAAGTTCAAATTTTTTTTTTATGCCAATCGATTCTATTTCATGTGGGGATCAAAAAACTCTATGGGATCATTTTAGCTTTCAGTACTTGAAAAGACAGAAATCGCCAAAAACGTTTCCCATACATTTCGGCAACAGAAACGAATTTCTACGATGGTCTAACTTTTTGTTATGGCCTGGAAGTGGGTAGAATTGACTGTAAAGTAAATAAAAAGAATTTTTACCCTCAAATTTCGAATTTGATTCGAAAATCTGTGTGTTATACTTAGTTTCAGCTTTTGAAAAACCTGGAATTGCAGGGTTCTTTCAAAATACGTTTTTAAGTCAATTTTTTCACGATTAGAAGACATTTTAGCGAAAATCCTTAATTAATAACTCATACGAAGTTTCTCAGCTGAAACTAAGTATAACACACAGATTTTCGAATCAAATTCGAAATTTGAGGGTAAAATTCTTTTTATTTACTTTACAGTCAATTCTACCCACTTCCAGGCCATAACAAAAAGTTAGACCATCGTAGAAATTCGTTTCTGTTGCCGAAATGTATGGGAAACGTTTTTGGCGATTTCTGTCTTTTCAAGTACTGAAAGCTAAAATGATCCCATAGAGTTTTTTGATCCCCACATGAAATAGAATCGATTGGCATAAAAAATTTTTTTTTTGAACTTTTTGCATTTTTTTTGCTAACTGTAAGTTTTTTACAAAATCTGTGAATGCAGTTCAAAATGTCCCAAAAAGTTAGGGAAGGTCTTTTAAGAACGTTTTGCTGTGACTGCAACGGTTTAGGTACTTGCCCTTACTGCCCCGTTTCAAAAATACACCCTGTATATCTCAATAAATTCAAGAGCTTTTTTTAATAGAGCAGTGTCATTTAAAACTTTTAAAGTGGAAGGCTGTAAAACACTGAAATTAGAAACTATAACATTTATTGAAAGGAAACGCGATTACCGTTGTATTTGCTTCCATTTTTAACCGACTTCAAAAAAAGGAGGAGGTTCTCAATTCGGTTGTATGTTTTTTTTTTTTTTTTTTTTTTTTTTATGTTTGTTCGCCGATTACTCGAAGACCCCTGGACCGATTTGAGAAATTCTTTTTTTGTTTGATAGGATATACTTGTCATGTGGTCCCATTTTTTTTAAGTCACGTTCTGATGATGGGATCTTAGAGAAATCGAGGGCAACCCTCAAATTTAAAAGGCTTCTATAATGTTTTTTGTTTATTATCTAAAGCTACTCGGATATTTGCATCTAGTAGTCAGCATTTTATGTTGCTGAGCTGATGCTGAAAGGTACAACTCCTCAACGGTTAGGAGTACGGGGATAATTCTTTAAATAATTATAGGCTCTTTGTGGCCGTTTACTGTATTCTTTCAAGTTATCACAGATGAGGCGAGACGTTGAATATTACTTATGTATATTCATAATATGAGGTCATGATTTGATGATGGGATCCTAGAGAAATCATGGGTAACTCTCAAATTTCAAAGGATTCTATATTGTTTTTCGTATATTACCTAAAACTACTTGGATATTTGCATTTTAAGTTGCTGAGCTGATGCTGGAAGGTACAACTCCTCAACGGATAGGAGTACGGGGATTATTATTAATAAGTTTTCCGTCTCAAGTAACCGTCGTCTCCTCATTCGAGAAACATTTCTGCTCGGTGTACCCATCACTTAAAATCGTAAAATAAAATATTTTTTAACAAAAAAAAAAACCGACTTCAAAAAGTAGGTAAACTAAAAAGCAAAAGATAAATTTACTTCGCACAAAATAATACGTTTTTTCATTTATTTAAATAGAAATTATTAAATAATTATTTTATTATTCTGAAGTCGGTGCCAAGTAAACAATAACTCTGTATAGATAATATCAATCTTTCTAACAACTATTTTCTGACTGAATATTAGTTCTTAATTATCCGATTTACTTGGCACCGACTTCAGAATAATAAAATAATTATTTAATAATTTCTATTTAAATAAATGAAAAAACGTATTATTTTGTGCGAAGTAAATTTATCTTTTGCTTTTTAGTTTACCTACTTTTTGAAGTCGGTTTTTTTAAATTTTAAAACGTTATATGGCATTTGAAAGGTCGGTGGCTTTAGACTGAAGTGCTTTAGAGCTTTAATAAGTAGGATCTTGCAATGGAAAACCAATAACTTAAAATTGTAGATTTCGATCTTTTTGAGTGAAACATCTTCATTTCTTTCATTTGATTAGCAATTTAACAGAATTGTTTTTGTTAGCGCTTTTTGGACTTCAACAAACCGAACTTTTAAAGCAAAAATGATACCATAACTACTAGTAGGGTTTAATGTTTTTCATGTTATTAACGTTAAAGTTGTTGATGAAACTTTCTTTATTAGAAAAAAATATAACTGTTTAAAAAAAAAATGCATTTCAATAACCTCCTCATTTCTCCGATCTCCAGATTTAAATTATAAGCAGTATAGTGAACATTATACGGCATTTGGCTCGACATCTTTTATGAGTTTTTGTCCTCGACACTTATTTAGAGGAATGTTTTCATCTGTTATTTATGGATTTAATAATTCGTCAGAGTAACATCAAGGAGCCTAGAAAGTACATGGCGCCAAAAAGATTTTTTTTTGGATTTTTTTTAACTCGCGGCCCCTTAGGCCGGGGCCCTCTTGGGTCGGAGGCCCGTGGCATTTTGCCAGCCCTGCCACCCTATTGTTACGCCACTGATTATCTTGTTTTCATGAAAGAATGAAAGAAACATATTTATTCTGACAAAAAAGCAAATAATAAAACTTATAATATTAGACAATAAATTTGCTAGAAAATTTCAGATTTATACTCAAAAAATCGCAGACCTATCTTGCAAAGCAACAAAGCCCTGTAGCGTTTTCTAATAGAGCCAGAGGGAGAACGGACGGTATCAAATTAAAAATACTTAAATAAAACTAATGTACAAACATAAATCAATTAAAAACAAAAAATTTTAATGTTAGATCTAAAATTTGAGTATATCAACTATAAAAAACAAATAAAACAGAAATAATTTCACAATTGAATAAAAATAAAAAACGGAACGCAACCAAGACGCTTGGACCATAGCGCGAAACGAACGGCCAATGGTGGCGTCCGTACAGCAATCAAAATTGTAATCGCCAATAATAGCGCTTCAGCCTTCAATTATCGTTAAGACATCTTTGGTGCTAGGCATAAACAGACAAAGTAATGAAAAAGTGAATAAACAAATTAACTGAATAGGAAAACAAAAGGAGAATACGCTAAATTATTACAATAGTGCTTTGATTGGTGCAATGCTGACATTAAACATTGAACTTGCGCATAGGCTGCGTCTTAGCAATGTTTTACATGGAATGAAATCCATTTTGAAAACTTCATTATGACAGTTAAGGTTAGTTGAAAAGTTTTATGGCTGTTATTTTTGCTTGAGTTTTATATTTTTATAGACTGCCAATTTAGCGACTTTGTCGCCAGATCTGTCGACTTTTGAGTATGCTCTAATAACAAAAAAATCGTTTTAGCGTTCAAAGAAATCTAGCCAAAATCTCTTTATTATTGAACAGACTGCAGTTTTTGTCATTATGATTGAAACGAGAAAAAAGTAATGTAAATGGTAAAATAAAAATATAAATGTTGATTGCCTAAATAAAGCTCATAGTGTGCAGGGTAATGGTATCTAGCCACTTTTGGCACTGAAAAACACTGCACATACTCTTGTCTAGTCTTATGTCATTCTAATAGGAAGCAAACAGTAACAAAATTAACTAACTTTAAACTACTTTTAAGAAGAAATAATGTATTCATTTCAGGGTACTAAGGAATTCAATAAATTAAAGTGTTGGCTTGGACAATATAATCTGCAATAGACAAGTAGCAATATTTGTCAATGAATTCTACAAAGTCACTTAGATTACCTACTGCTATAATCTAATACAGTAAGTTTCTATTCCAATAATGTATAATTATGTCAATTTTTTTTTATATCTTTTAAAAAGTTTTGTAAGTACATCATTAAAATAAAACAACCAAAAACATAATAATATTTGAATATTGATTTACTTCTTACAGAGAATATGAAAATGCATGGATTGCAAACAGCTAAAGAGCATAGGATGAAGCTTCAGTCTAACCATATGCTGTGATGAAACTTTGAAAAAATAGCTCAGCGTTGAACTCCACGGATGAATGTTGTCCTTTAATTATTATGATAAGAAATTTAGAACAGTAGTAACTAATGTACTTGACTGGCTAACGGTTCATTTAAAAAACAATGTAGATCTAGCAAATATTTATAAACTTTTTACTAATAATTAAATAAATTAATATGAGACTTCTTAAACTAACTTAGACAAATACCTACATAGGTACAAAAAGAAACGGAAAATGTAAAAAATTAAGGTATCAAAAAATACCTCCACATTTGTCAGCCACGGGGAACTTGCTCAAAAGCCAAAGATCTTAAATTATTAATTCATTTTAAATTCATATGATTCAACATTTTTAATTATAAACATAAAAAAAATAAAATGATACATTTATTTATTTATTATTTATTAATCTTATAATTAAATGAAAAAAATTAAAAACTAACTATTTCTATTTAAAATGGTAAGGAATAAAGTTAACACCATATGGCTGAATAACAAATCAAAAAATAAATTATCATAGGTGTTACCTATGATAAATTATTTTTTGTTGTTGTTTTGTACCAATAATTTAATTAATTATTACGACAATCGTCGCAATAAGTAATTTATTTTATTTTATTTCTTCAATAATGTCTAGACACCACACACTAATGTTGTTTGACACTATATTGTTAAGTATGCATTTTTATATCATATTCATAAAAACGATTGATAGAACCTATCTTAATTAACACGTTTTCAATAACCTAACTAACCCAGTAACTATTTGCATTCTTTCATCTCTAGTTCTTTTCTTTCTTCCTTCTTAATACTAATACTTCAAAAATACTAGTACTATTGTGAAAAAAAGCGTGGGGCGCTCTGTGCCATATTTTTCGTCTATCGAGCGACCCACGCTTTTTTTCACAATAGTACTAGTATTTTTCGTTTATTATTATTTTCAGGTTATAATAAGAATTATTTTTCACTTTTTAGTTTGATGTGCTTTAAAAGCGTGTTTTTTTAGTTTTTTTAAACTATATTTTTTTTTTTTTTGTTTTTTGCCTTATGATGTGGACCAAGCACTTGTAAAAATCTTCTGATGTAATCGTAATAGGCACCCACAGGACAGGCTTGCCTAGTGTGGGGCCAATGGACAATCTAAAACTACTTATCGTTGGTAATAAATGCTTTTTTATTTATTTTATTTTTTTTATTAGTTTCCGGGAAGCGTACAAATTGTCGGAATACCTCGACTTCATTTAATGCATCTGTCACTGCCCGTATCGATCTTGATACTGCCGGCTGGCTCAGCCCATGCATGAAACTCATGCCAATGGGTTTTTGGTATGAGCCAGTGGCATAATATTTTTGATACTGAAATTATAATGCTGCTAGTACTTATCTGAAAATAATATGAATACAATTTTAGTAAGCTAATTACGTAGGTAGGTATTAATTTTATAACTAGGTATAGTCAGGGCCCCGCCACTCGGCCGTACCTACAGCGATAAATGCCTACAAATTCGCATGGCGCCGGCTCCATTCGACCACATTCGACTGTAGGGTTGGTAGGGTGTCGTGTGTTTTGTGGAAGTTTTAATATTATTATAATGAGTACTAAATAAGTTTAAAATAAGAGAGAATGTCTGGTTTAAAGCATTGCTTATTTGATGGATGTGTGTCAAGACAAAAGGACGAGGGATTGTCATTTTTTTCATTACCTGCAGATGAGAAAATGTAAGTTCAAATTTATTTTAAAACTATGAGACTATAAACCTTCACATTCTTCATATTACTAACATTAATTAGTTACTTTGTTGATACTTACTAATAATATGGACTCATGTCTGAATTATTTAAGGAAATTGTTTTTTATAATTACGAGAGCAACTTGAAAATGTGACTTTTTGTTTGTTGAGATATTTTAACGATTATGGTGTCAAATGAAAGGCCTAGGTCTAAAACTATTTTATCCGTTTGAATCATATAAATGGGTCAACGCGTTAGGAGATTAGAAGAATTAAGAATAGTAAAAATGTAAACAAACCAGAATTTTTGATGTTTTTGTGCCACAACTTTTTAATTAATGCACAAAATGTAAAATATTGTTATTGTAAGTAAATAAGAATAGTTTACCCATGTGAAAAGAAAAATTTTATAGGGGTTATATGATAAAAAGAATTTAATTAGGTTCCCTTTTCCCCTTTACAAATGAGAGACTGTAAAATTCGTTTTAGTATCTACCTAATTGACTGAGTAATCAATCATACGCATCAAACGTAAGATAGAATGAAGGTCAAATAGGTAGATAGATAGACGATGAATATTATAGTAGTAGGTAGCAACGCATCGGCGAGCCGACAACCCTAGCGACATAGGTATCGCGTCACTCAGCGCCAGACAGCGACAGAGCTACGCGTTAGAAGAGAGCGGCAATACTTAGGTGAATATCTCGTTAGGTACTGAGCGCTTATGCGAGCTGAATTGAACTTTGTTGCTTAGTAGCAAGAGTCTCTATTTCTATGAATTGTTACGGGAAGTGGCGCTTCTGTACTTGTACTTAATATTCTGTGGTATAGTAGCCATTATTGTCAATTGCAATGACAGTTTGTTAACTGCAATATAAATAAGTTGTATTTCATACCTTGCACTCTGAGGTTTTGTAGAGCTTCGTTGTTGTGCAGGCAGGAACGGGCGAAGCTCATGACACAGCTCCCAAAACAATGGCTTTGTTAAGCGATAGTGTGCCCTGAAGGCAACGTGAGAGATGGCTTGAATGGATTGGTGGATGCTTAATCTTAGCATTCTTACTCGGCGAGACCACTACCACCATTGGGACCATTGCCCCTACGCTCCTGCTCCGCTAAAGCTTCTAACATCATAAGTATATTTGCCACTGAAAGATAAGGTCAACTACATGATATAAAATTCTAGAATAATGGATAAGTATAATATAATTTCACAGGGGTTAAGACCACAGAATAATAAGTAGTACAAGTACAGAAGCACCACCTCTCGTAACAATTCATAGAAATAGAGACTTGCAACTAAGCAACAAAGTTCAATTCAGCTCGCATAAGCGCTCAGTACCTAACGAGATATTCACCTAAGTATTGCCGCTCTCTTCTAACGCTCTCTGTCGCTGTCTGGCGCTGAGTGACGCGATACCTATGTCGCTAGGGTTGTCGGCTCGCGCGCCGATGCGTTGCTACCTACTACTATAATATTCATCGTCTATCTATCTACCTATTTGACCACCTATTCTATCTTACGTTTGATGCGTATGACTGATTACTCAGTCAATTAGGTAGATGGGTCATACTCAGAAAAAGTGTACATTTGGTATCCTTTCTTGTCCCGCTACTTTATATTGAAGTCAAATAATATTATGATATTTTTCTATTTCCCCTCTCTTTTTGTTATGTTAATCTATTAATATGATGATTTTTCTGGTATTTAAATATATTTTTAACACGCTTATATTAGCTTCACCTGTATGTTTGTTTGTTTGTTTGTTTGTATGTAACCGACTCCTTTGGACTCGATTTTGACCCACTTTAAACGACACCTGTCAAAGATCGATGACAATGCAATAATTCGATAAAAAAAATTAAAAATATATAAAAAAAAAAAAAAAAAAAAAAACGCTCTTATAAATAAACCAAACTAAAAAGTAGAAAATAAATAATAGTTTAAAAAAACTAAAAAACACGCTTTTAAAGTACTTCTAACTAAAAAGTGAAAAATAATTCCTAATATAAGCTGAAAAAAGCGTGGGGCGCTCTGTGCCATATTTTTCGTCTATCGAGCAACCCACGCTTTTTTCAGCTTATATTAGGAATTATTTTTCACTCTTTAGTTAGAAGTACTTTAAAAGCGTGTTTTTTAGTTTTTTTAAACTATTATTTATTTTGTTATAAGAGAATATTTTTTGAATGTCAAAACATTGTTATAAAATATCATCATACATTTTTTGAGTGTCCCAATGACCATTACAAATTTTCAGAGATAAATTGTTACGAGTATTTATTGCTTTAGTTAACATTGATTGTGGCTATATTATTCTTGATGAATCAGGTAACCAAAATAGGACGTATTTTATTACTAAATAAGTAAAGTTATAAAAAAAATATTTTAATTAAACTAATTTTGTCCCAAAATTATGATATTTCGTTACTCAGGGTTAGTAACACGTAGTAAAGTTTGAAACGCAATTATTTAAAGTGGTATATTTTGTTTTTCCTATTCTGACAACAATAATACTTACGTCAAAATCACTGTCACGGTAGCCATTATGTTTTCGCCGCAGTCGTCAAGTCGAGACGTGTATCAAGTAAATATTTACAATAAATACCTCAGGGTGATAAACGGCTATTATTGTGGTAAGTTTACTATATTTTTGTTTACTTCATGATGATCTTTTCATATTTTTTGTATTAGCTTAACGAATACGCCTAGTGCTTGCGAGATAAACACGTGGTTTACGTAAAAATATTTTAAGAGGTTATAATTTCTCAGATTTTAACAAGGAAGCAGGCTAATGGGTCTTAAGTCCTTAAGGCAAGTAGGGTTAGTAACTTTAGGTATAGGCCTAACTGTAGCCAGCCTCCACAGTTCAGGGAAAGTTGAAGTGGTAATAGATCGGTTTATTATAGATGTTATAGGCTTAAGTGTATGCGGCAACATCATTATGAGCATATTCAAAGTTATGCCATCTGGGCCCATAGCATTAGATTTTAGGCCCTTAATAATTTTAAGCACCTCTGCCTCTGTAGTACATTTTAGACAAAAATTTAAATCAACATCATTACTGAATCTGTTAATGTTTTTATTTATATAAGTTGTGTAGTATGCTGTCTTTTCTTGTTCCATAGCCCCTTTTACTAACTCTTTCATTTTCAGGTAGGTAGAGCGAAGCCGCAGGCAGCTGATAGCTATTTAAAAAAAATATTATTAGTTTTGAGAATAAGACTGATTATAAGCCAAATATAATCACGTGTTTTATTTGTCCAATCCATGTGCACCATACCTTATGATATCAGTTTCGTGACGGAAATTCTCAGTTTCGTTACTTATCAATTTAGTTGCAAATTTAAAATGTACACTTTTTCTGAGTATGGACCAGATACTAAAACGAATTTTACAGTCTCTCATTTGTAATAAAAAAATGAAAACAAACCTTTACTCAACTCAAGTAGAAAGATACTCATTGAAATAAAAATAAGTTTTGAAGTAGGGACTGTTTTTATTTAATTTACAAGATAAACACAGATAATAATACCTAATTAGTAGTCTGCGATTAGAAACTCGTAATTGTCGAGAAAATGGATGAAATTTTTCGTTATTGCTTTAAAAAACAACACATAAACTGCAAAGTAGCTGAATTCATTTACAAAGAATTAGACAAAATCACTTTTATAGTACCCTGTCCTTGTTTATTTAAAAAAGCTGTTTATAAGAATGAGAATTTTTTACACAATTAAATTTAATAATAAAGAATTTCGTACTTGTCGTAGCAGACGAAAGTATTTTCAAGTAAATAATTTGTAACTTTTACCCTTTTAGCCCTCTCTTTTGTTTTAATTTGTAATGTTATGTTAAATTACATTTTGTACGCCGCGTGTTGTAATATTTAGATAAATATCTACAAAACAAAAACAAAGATCTACAAGTTGTTGTGTCAATATTAAACTGTGTATCCTTTTGTTGAGATTAACCGATGCTCTGAGATTACCTATTTAAATTTTATTTGTTAACTAGTTATTCCAATACGATTGAATGATCACTAAAAACACTTTTTTTTTCATAAAATGTCAATATCAAAATGTTTCAAAGTGCTTCTTACTATATCTTACTATAGCTTCAATAGAGCGTAGGTAATTATTTTATGAAATAGGCTTAGTTTCCATACTGTTTCATATTTATACTGTGCTAAGAGTGTCAAAATTGATAAATAGTAAGAACAGAGCCAACTGGTGCGGGCGCGGGCTCATACTACTTTTTAATTTCAAACACGCGAGCGGGCATCCGCTACGTGTAGCCGCGTATATTTGCGATCGCCCTAAAGAGTTATTTTATTTTGCCACATCCTGTTACTTACCTACTTTCCTATACAAATGTACATATAATTTCATTATAATGTATATATAGGTATATATAGGTATATAAATAAATCAGGTCAGATACAAAGTTCAATCAAAACAGTACAGACTGCAAAAAAATAGTCAAAAATTAGTTGCACTTTGCAACTAATTTTTGACTATTTTTTTGCAGTCTGTACTGTTTTGATTGAACTTTGTATAAAGGGAACCTAACTAAATTCTTTTTATCATTTAACCCCTATAACATTTTTCTTTTCACATGGGTAAATTATTCTCATTTACTTACAATAACAATATTTTACATTTTGTGCATTAATTAAAAAGTTGTGGAACAAAAACATCAAAAATTCTGGTTTGTTCACATTTTTACTATTCTTAATTCTTTTAATCTCCTAACGCGTTGACCCATTTATATGATTTAAACGGATAAAATAGTTTTAAACCTAGGCCTTTCATTGGACACCATAATCGTTAAAATATCTCACCAAACAAAATGTCACATTTTCAAGTTGCTCTCGTAATTATAAAAAACAAATTCCTTAAATAATTCAGACATGAGTCCATATTATTAGTAAGTATCAACAAAGTAACTAATTAATGTGAGTAATATGAAGAATGTGAAGGTTTATAGTTTCATAGTTTTAAAATAAATTTGAACTTACATTTTCTCATCTGCAGGTAATGAAAAAAATGACAATCCCTCGTCCTTTTGTCTTGAAACACATCCATCAAATGAGCAATGCTTTAAACCAGCCATTCTCTCTTATTTTAAACTTATTTAGTACTTATTATAATAATATTAAAACTTCCACCAAACACACGTGCGAACTCTACGCGTGCGTGCGAACTCTACGCATGCGTGCGTGCGAGCGACACCCGACCAACCCGACAGTCGAAGTGGCGCCGGCGCCTCGCGAATTTGTAGGCATTTATCGCTGTAGGTACGGCCGAGTGGCGGTGGCCTGGTAAGACCCTAAAATGAAATGAAATTGGTACTTACTGATAAAATATAAATAATTGAACGAACAACAAAACTAAACTAGCTAATTACACATTAAGTGACCCTAATTAATATTTAACAATGATTTTATATTTGTTTTTTGGTCCTAAATAAATATTTTTATTTTCAATTTATTAATGCAGCAAAAAGGTAAACAATTTTCTACGTACTTTATATGTAAAGAATTGGCCTCCCGTTTTGACGTTAAATTTATTTTTCTTTTGCTCATGCACGCTTTTTTAATTATTTTTTTGTCTCAATTCCAGATAGACAATAAAATAATAGACAAATTTAGTGTTTTTTGTTTTATTTTATTACGTGTGAACGAAGCATACATTTGAGGAGAGTAATTTGATTGCGTTATTTCAAAACTGCGTGTTTTGACAGTAACTATTACTTAAGAAGCCAGAAATTATATCTGTTTGACAGAAATAATTACTTTTTGACAGAAACTATTGCTAAAGAAATCACAGTCATCTTTAGCGAATAGCCCTACCGAGTATTTTAGGTAATATACTAAATAATAGATAATATTGAATCCTTTAAAGTATGAGGGTTGCCCTCAATTTCTCAGGAATCCCATAACTGACAGAATGGATCAGATTAGACTGTAATAAAGAACTTGAAAAGTACGGGGTCAATTAATAGGGATGTGACGGTTCCACTTTAACAATATTATTTACTTTGACACTGTTCTAACACTTACACTTTGTAACAATAGCACATTTTGATACTTTGCTCGTTTTAGCAAATTATATAAAATTAAATGACTACTAATCCCTAATACAATAGATTTTTTAAACAATTTAATTTTATGTCTGATGTTCATTTAGGTCACATAGGTGTCCGGGCCATTTGGATAATTTGTCATATGTGTACAGTTAAGTGCCTAAACGGCCAAGCAGCTATGCGGCGCCTTAAATAAATAGAATAGCAATAAAGTTGCAAATATTATTAAAAATTCAATCATTCGGTATTAACTATCACTTTATTATTATAGCACTGTACACTATATACTGTATTTACAGTCACAGTTTAACATACCTTAATTTATAATTCGATATATAACACAAAATAAAGATATCACAAAATAACTGTTACTATAAAAGCAATCATAAATTCTAATATGGGATTGCGTCGCTGAATCTACGCTCGGACATTTTTCTTTGATAAGCCACTATTGGATTTGACTGCAACGACAACCTTGCTTCTCTTTCTTCAAACGATAATGGTTTTCCCCTGAACTCATCCTCAATTTGCTGCAACGTTTTGTCCTTTGTCTCCGGCAGAAGGAACCAGATAACAATTAAACAGTACAATATAATTACTCCGTATATAAGATAAACGGAATCCATGCCAAATTTCTCCACAGACGCCGTATAAGTCTTCAGAACTATAAAGAACGTTCCAGAAAAAGACGCTAAACTGATTGTGCTACCGATACTTCGGTATTCTAAAGGAAACACTTCACCACCAATGATGTTTGGTAGCGGCAACATTCCAGTCGCTACCGCAAAGAATTTTATATTTATTAACAGAATTGGTATCCACAAGGCATCATACGGTAGACTATCCTTTTGCTTGAAGTACAAATACGCAGCCAAAGCAATGTGAACAAGGATTGATAAGAAACCGGTAGCAAACATCATAGTACGTCTTTTAAGTTTATTAATAGCAAATACTGCTAAAGCATTTGAAACAAATCGTTGAGCACCCAGGAATATCATCCAGAAATGAGCATTAACTTCAGGTCCCATGACAGTACCTATGATGAATGTTGAGTATGCTGACATGGTAGTTCCACCAGCAAAGTTCACAAGCATATGAGCATGCATCATGAGAATAATTGGTTTATAGAATTCTGGTTTTACGATCGTCATAGCCACACTCCGTAAACGATTGTGTTTCTTGTCAAACTTCTCCGAAATTCTGGCTTTTTCATACATTATTCTTCCTTGAATCATTTCTTCAAGCTCATCGTCTTCTTCATCACCTCTGAGCCAATGAAAAACTTTTCTGCAATCTTCATGCCTCCCTTTGGTTACGAGAAAACTTGGAGACTCTGGAGAATACATTGTCATGACGAGACTTGTGAACGGAAAGAAGGCGCAAACAAGAGCAGTTTGTTGCCAACTGAGAAAAGAGCCAACTAGATGCACAAAGAAGATACCAAAAGATTGAGACAAAGATACTGTAGTGAGAAATGCGCCTCTATTCTTTGGACTTGTGTATTCACCGATCAGAACTGATCGAAGAGGTGACAGCATCCCGATGGATAGGCCTTGAAGTATTCTGGCTGCAAACATTACCTGAAATAGACGTTGATGGTATGTATTATTTAGTAAGATACGGAAACCAACTTCATTTAATATGTGGCGATATAGAATTCTAAAACACGCTTGAGACGGAAGGGTTTTTTTTATTTGGCCTAGTATTTACGAATTAAGATAAAGATAGGTCGATAAAGATCAAAGATTTCAAATCTGAACGATCATTAATAGGTTTCTCGTCAGAAGTTGTAGATGATAATAACGTAAATGACTCACTTCAAAGTTAGTAGACATAATGATGATGAACCATCCAACTAGATTGGGCACAGTAACCGCAAAATGGGCAACTCTTCTACCGTATTTCTCCATGATAGGTGGTGAGATGAAGCTGCCAACCAGTTGTGTTATTCCCAGGATAGATGCTGTAACAAAAGTTTTATTTTCAATATTAAAGATAAAGATAAATTTGGATTTTTTACATTAGATAGAACGCCAGAAGCAATTACACTATCCAATGGTCCCAATGACAAGGCCAAATACACACATTCACTCACTCAAGCACACTCTCGGAACAAATATTTGCGAATTACACAAAGATTTGTCCCATGTGGGGATCCAACGCACAACACCAGTGCAGTGGAGAGCGGCGAGGCGACCGCTTAAACCACTACACCACACGTGCAGACAAAGATGACAAAGCCGTTGTGACTAAGGTGCATGGAGGTAATATAAACAAGAAGCGATTGTGTGTCAATAATATTGACGTCTAGCTAATGAACGAAGAATATCGCACTAACTTCTGCTCACGGCTTCACCCCCGTATCACGGGGAATGTCAATAAAAGCTGCCTAATAACTTCCTTAGATCTTGAACTTCCTTTTTATCAACTTGAAAAAGTGGTACAGGCAGAGATACTTTCTAATTTAAAAATATATATGTAAGGATTGGGTGTTAGTTATGACTTGTATTACTTAGTAGGTATATAGGCTACTAGACTAATCTAGTTCAAAAGCTTACCTATCCAAGATGCGGATGCAGCGTCAAGTTTGAACTCAGATCCTGGTAGAGCTAGCTGTGGTAGCAGAATTGCGGGGTAGCCGATGACACTGCCATGACCCACGATATTGCTGCCCACTCCTGCCGTCACGAAACACTGGAAGTTGTTTATGAATAGTTGTTAGATTTCAGCCGTGTCCCTGGTTCATCTAAGCCCTAAGGTCATAACTACCTCAGTATGGATAAAATAAGGAATAAGTACATTAGGGGAAGTAGCACCTGTTACAGACAAACTAAGGAGTGAAAGGTTAGGGTGGAACGGGCATGTTATGAAAGAGATGAATGTTATCTTATTAATCTTCTTCTTTGCGGGTCAATGGAAAACACATAGAAATTCAAAGATATTAAAATTCATTTGCTCAAAATTTAGGCACTAGGACGACATTAATGGCATGAAAGAAGGTTAGCCATAGTTTGAGGACTGGCATCGCATTCGCTAATTAATAAAATTTAAAGAATTCATGTTAAAGGCTGTAAGGGCAGAGGATGACCGAAGAAAAGATAGATCGATTTTGTGAAAGATGACAGTGCAGGAAAGGGTGTTAGTGCTGAAAAGACGTCTGATAGAAACGTATAGAAGGATAAAACAAATCAAACCGACACCAAGTAATAAGGATAAGGGCAAGAAGATGATAATTCTGGCAAAATGTTTCCTCCAAGGAGGTTTGCCAGGAAAAAAAGATACTACTTAATTCTTGCGCTATGGATGTAATAAAAAATAGCTACTTACTTGTTTAATGAATGGTGAAATCCTGCTTTTTCTATTGTTCGCCATTACAAAACGGTTTTCAAAAACGCATTCACAAAAATATAGGGTTTTAATTGCTACATTTGTCAGAATAACATTTTTAATACTCAATATATTCTTTTACGATTTAGCGATTCTAGTATAAGCTATTAGCAACAACTTCACAATTCAAATTGCTATAGCTGTTTGTTTCTTTAAACTTTTCAATTTGATAAAACCAATAAAACGAATGGACTATATAATTTGACAAACAGATAATATTGATAACAACATATCAATTGAATTGGTGGATTAAGTTAAAATTACAACTCGTCATATAATTAAATTTAAAAAAAATTACGACCAGATGGCGGAGTGGGTAGTGTACCTGCCTGTGACGCCAAATCTTTGTGTGCATGAACATGGGGGTTTTTCTTAGTCTGGGTGTTTCTATGTATAATAAGTATGTATTTACAAAAGAAAAGTATATATATAATTATTAGTATCCGAGTTATTCTAGTTAGTACAAGCTCTGCTTAGTTTGGGACTAGACGGCGTTGTGTGTGAGTTGTAAAATATTTATTTATTTTATTTTATTTGAATGACTCTCCTACGTAATAATATCTCCTAGTTTCAGTTAGGTACGGCTAGTTTCTGTAAAGAGGGTACTTCGTAGCCAGTAACATTTTTTCATACAAAAAAGCGTGGTCAATTGCGGCGGCAAATCACACAACATATACACACTTGTCACCTGAGGCTCCAGCTGAAAATCAACGTTGCCTAATTTTCTGGCAACAATATGTTGAGCTGTGGCCTTTTAGGCACCATAGCATAGCAAGTCTGAGACATAAAGCCAGTTGCAACTTGTCTATAAAAGCACTTTATGTTTTGATTTTTTTTAATTATTCTGTATTTTTTTTTAAATAATAGATTTATCTTGAGCGGGGATCGATTCCGCGAACTCAGCGGCGCAGAGGCAGTAGACACTACCCGCTCCGCCATCAGGTTGTCTTAAAAGATACGTACTGCGTATGAGACACGTGCCGAGTTGTTTTATCAATTGTAATAGTATTTTTATCTTCTTACGCTCGTCAGTCGTAATACATCTGCATAAAAATGTTGATATACGAACGCGTAATTTATCAAACTGTTTGTATTCGTGACTTGTGCACATAATGTATAAAATACAATGTATATTCTTTCTTGTACTCTCACGAAAAAACGTCACCAACAATTGTTTAGTAATAAATAAATTTGGCTTGTAGTTGTTTGATAATTTCACGTTCACACTGATAAAAATTTACTACCGGTAATTGATAAAAGAACTGGCTCGTGGACGTGTTACTCCTGAAACAGGTTTTTGTAAGTGTTATAATTACAGATTGCCCCATACCGATCGATATAAATGGCTACCGTATATGTATACTATAGGAGCTCCCGCCATCAGTTCTACCCGCAAGGTCCAAAAGTAGTAGATTTTTGAACTGTATTCATACCAATTCTGGTGATCTGAACCATAGGTTCTCCTAAATCAGACACCAGTCTCTGTTTGTACAACATTCTAATGTATTTTATTACCAATATGTGAAAGAGAAAATAAATATTTTTTACTATTATTATAAATACTATTATAGTACAAGATAATATTTCTCAATTTTCTTGTCCTCGGTATTCGGTATTCATACCAATTTTCTTGAATATAATTTCAGTGTTTTAGTCGTGAAGCCGTGACAAACAGACGAACTCTCGAATTTATAGTATTAATAAGGATAAGTGGCGGCAGAGCTTTTATAAAGAAACTTGAGGGGCCATGCACCACCTTCGCACCTTCAACACTTAGCAAGGCGCGGCCGCCTGTGGATCGCTCGCTTAGACTACATCTGTTTACGCCGGTAGAAACTAGAAGTCTATCTAATAATCACCAGGCGTAGTGTACCTGCCTGCGACGTCGAGGTCGTGGGTTCGATTCCCACTTAAGACAAATCTTTATGTGCCTGAACATGTCTTAGTCTGGGTGTTTCTATGTTTACTATGTATGTATTTACAAAAGAAAAGTATATATTATGTATTAGTATCAGTTATTCTAGTACCCATAGTACAAGCTCTCCTTAGTTTGGGACTAGATGGCGTTGTGTGTGAGTTGTGAAATATTTATTTATTTTTTTATTTTTATACTTCAAAAATACTTTTTGAAAAAACTAAAACAATAAGGACAAAGGTTTCACAAAAAAAAACATAAAAATAAAATCTTTATTATATTTAACATCAACAACTGTAATAGAGTTAACCGACTTCAAAAAAAGAAGGATGTCCTCAACTCGTCTGTATTTTTATATCACAATAAAAATTGTAAGTTATGCTCTGTAACATTCTTAATTAATATTTTTTGTATACAGTTAGACATGTTCAAATAACACAGTGTACATGTAAATTTAAACACAGATCAGATTGACTAAGAAAGAAATTTTAGCAAGAGCAAGACATAACTCACACTAACAAACTAAAAAGATAATTATATTATAAGGCGTAAGACATTTATGATGAAGAATCTTCATAGACCTTAAAGGTGCTTATATATATAGACGATATCTTTAAAGGATCCACAATTTAAGAATAGACTATTAACAAACGTTTTGGCGTGACGTCGCGATCTGGCACAAGCTGGCAGGAGTCGGACTATTTGTTTGTAAGATATTGAATTTTATTGCTCCAAGAATAGAGTATTTATTTACTTTTTACGCGTTACGTCGCGTGCTGATGACAGCGCGGTGTAAAAAGTTCAGCATGATTTCAATTCCCATTTGGCCCTGATTGGTTTTCCGTCGCAGGTACAAAATCACCTTTAGAATTTAGTTTTAGCTGTAAACAGAACGTTTGCCCAAATTCCAATAACCAAAAACACAAAAATAATGTATTCAACAAAAAACAGGCGAGAATCCCATTAACCAGTAAAAGCTTAATATAATTTGGATTCTCAGTCAATTCACTTTAACAAGGCTAGGAACAAATTTTCTTACACTATATTCGTAAGACGTATAATACAATGTTCATGAAGATAATTCTTCTGATGAAAACGATAACTAATTCTATATCTACACAGCGTACGTAGGAGTTTCACATTATCTTGCGATTTTCAGTCTCTAAATGAAAATACATTTATTCATCACCACATTCAAATACTGGAGTTTGGCTGGAATCCAGACATGTATAAATTTTACGTTGGATTTTGCTACGACTGGCTCACTGAGATCAAATTCCAGTTCTTCATTCAAAATAGCCTTGATTTTATCCCAATCTTATATTAACCTATATGGATAGATTTTCTGCTTATATGCGACATTTTCCTCTTATATGCTATAATAGGGTCTTCCTGTAATGATTTCCTGACTTCAATCTCTTCGTCAGTCAAAGGTTTACCTCTGAACTCATTCTCGATTTCTAGCAAAGTCTTGCCTTTCGTTTCTGGCAGCATGAAATAGATCACTCCAATACAATATGAAATAGCGATACCATATACTAAGTACACTCCAGACATACCAATGCTATCAACCAGAGCAGGGAAAGTCTTTAGAACGAGGAATAGTGTTGCTGAAAATGATGCCAAACTTAAAGTGCCACCAATGCTTCGGTATTCAAGAGGAAATACTTCTCCTCCTATAACATTTGGCACTGGTAACATACCTACCGCCACTGCTAGGATTTTCAAATTAATCAGTATGACTGGAATGGCAAACGAATCAAATGGAAGACTGTTTTCTTGCTTAAGATATAAATAAACGGCAAGAGCCAATTGTGAGATAATTGAAAGAGCACCGGTAGCAAACATCATTGTTCGTCTCTTAAACTTATTGATGGCAAAAACTGCTAACGTGTTGAAAACAAATCTTTGCCCGTCAAGGAAAATCATCCAGAAGTAAACATTTGCACCATGACCCAAAACTGTCTCTAAAATGACTGTTGAATATGCTGTCATAGTAGTGCCTCCGGCAAAATTAACCAAACAATGAGCGTGCATCATTAGAATAATCGGCTTGTAGAATTCAGGTTTCCGAATTGTAATCAAAATCCTTTGGAATTTATTTGTCTTCCTCTCAAATTTTTCAGAGATCTGAGCTTTTTCAAACAGTATCCTGGAATGTATCATATCCTCAAGCTCAGCTTCTTCTTCTTCACCACGAAGCCAGAAGAAAATTTCTCTGCATTCTTCATTTCTTCCTCTAGTGACCAACCAGGCTGGTGATTCAGGAGAATAGATAGTCATAACCAGACTAATGAATGGAAAGGCTAAACAGATGAGGCTAGTAATTTGCCAACTGACAAATGAACCAATGAGATGGACCAAGAATATTCCAAATGTCTGCGTTAATGAGACCGTAGTGAGAAATGCTCCTCTGTTCTTTGGACTACTGTATTCACCAATCAGAACTGACCGTAGTGGAGACAGCAAGCCAATGGATAGACCGTGAAGAATGCGGGCAATAAACAGCATCTGAAAAGTAAGAAATTTTACGAAATAAAATATCATTATAAAGAAATATAAAGATGAACTGTTTGTGGATGAGATAAGAAAACTGCCGCTGTGTGAATTAGTAGTGTTTTGATTGGCATTAAGGAGTTATGGCCTCAAGGAAAACTAGAAAGTCATGCGTAAGATAAGAACGGCCTACTTACTTCAAAATTTACGGCAACAACGGTTAAGACCCAGCCAATCAGTGTGGGTAGAATTACTGCATAGTGCGCGATCTTCCGCCCAAATCTGTCCATTATTGGTGGTGATATAAAGCTGCCAATTAGCTGGATTATACCCACGATTGCGGCTGGAAAGTAAAAAGGAGATTAATAATAACACCTCATATTTATAGCATACTTGCAGATCTATCGGTCTGGTAGAATATTACGCCATAGCCATTTGCTTGTAGGTAATATTTAAATTCGGCTGTCTATTCAGTATTCTGTCTAATTTTTTTGGACGACCTTGGACGAATTGAATTTTCAAGTTTATTTTGCAGTCAGAGTCAATACGCCTCTATCTCAACATTATGGGTTTTGAAGGCTTAATGATATATTATATTTTGAAATACAACATGACGGGCCTTGTGAATCACTAACTTTTTGATAAACGTAGAGTGGAAGCACCAATAGTAGTGCTTGCGCTATTATGTGCCGGTTTAAAGGTAAGATTGGGCTCTGAAATTACTTGCACATGAGACATGAAACCAGACTCCTTAAAAAAGCATAGCATGGGTTTACCACTTACCGTTGGACTACTCACCCGTTCCCTAAATACTTCGTAAAAGAAAAAAAACATATACTACATACCTATCCACGAGGCTTCAGCGCGGCTAAGCTTAATAGTAGCATCCTCCTGCTCCAGCTGCGGAAACAGAACTGCTGGGTATCCAAGCACGCAACCATGACCGATGATGTTGAACCCTACTCCCGCCGTCACGAAACACTGGAAAGAAACAAATAGGTATATTCAGTTACTGCTTTAAAACGGTTTCCGTTTTCTATATATTATTATAGCCAGCTACTGACTGCTTATGAACCGCAATCTACTATGGTGCCTTTGGGGAATATAAAAAAAAGAAAGTTACGTCATAGTATAAAGTGTAATCTTTGGATGCTGCTTATGATGATGGCAGAAATCACCCTCAACATCAGATAGACACCCTTAGCCCTAATTTCACAGGTGTTAGATAAACCTTATTGGCAGTGTGGCGGCCTCCACACATAATAAATAACGTTTGACATTGACAACGTCAAGAACGTGACACACTCGTCACAACTGTCAAAGAGCGCTGAATCGCGATAACGAAATGTTCACAGCAAGTGTACATAAATACAGCTTCCAATACGCTACAGTTGGACAGCTGTCCGCCAAGCAATACCACCGAGCCTGGTCGGAGGATCCTCCCTGTGTGGTGGAAGAACGTCACACCCTGTTCCTCCACATAAAACTTCTACTTTTGCACCTACTACCCTACTCTCAGCATCACCCAAAGGTTGACTGGTAGAGAATGCCTATGGCATTAAGTCCGCCTATGTGCGATATTGTACATTAAGTTTTAAAATAAAATAAAATAAATAAAATTGGTATGTCTAGTCTGGCAGGATAAGCATATAACACCCATATATTATATTTTTATACGTTTGTGCATTTCACCTGATGCCGGAGTTTTTATTATAATATAAAATAAAATAAAATATTTTAATTCGAAACACATTGGATTCATATAATGTTAGTAACAAATAAATGACTTAAAACTATGTTAGTACACAAAACTTGATTTAAAAGGAAAATAAAGAATATTAACATTAATTATTTCGAGACCAACTGTGCGACAGACATGCATCTACGCATACAGTAGTTCGAAATAGGCGAGTCATACCTCTCAGCAATCATTCGCAGAATGCTATTGGAGCTGGCCCGCAGCCTGCAGAGCAAGGAGGCAGATTTTTTGCGCCATATTGCAGAAAAGTCATTTGTATGGCTTTGTGCAAACATACCTGATGCACTCCAGAATCGGGGCAGCCCCATCAGCATTCTGTAGCCATTATTATAAAGAAAGACAAACACGGCATGACATTAGACAAACACGGGCCTTGACTGTTTGTTTGCAAAAATATTCGAACAATTCTACAAGTATTTAGTATGGCAATTGTTTGAAAACGTTTGTAGGTTTGAGAGTGTAGATCTAATAATTTTATTGATTGGTGAAGTTGCTTGGTACGCCTGTTGTTGATAAAACTATAGAAATAAGGTGCTATTATTATTATTAAAACTGCGGTACACATACACACCCACTAAATGAGAGGTGTGGCTATTATATAATATTGTTTTCTTAAAATCAAAAAGTTCTTTTGCGTATGCAGTTAAGATAATATTATTGGATTTGGCGCTTTGCCTAAACACAGACGCCGGCAAACAAGTTTTTTTATTGTATTGCATTAACGTTGTAAAACTATAAAGCTTGGTTTTACTCTTGAATTTGCTTCCTGAATTGTTGCTTAAGAAAATGCCCGGCAGATTTTAATGATCTTATTCGTCGAATTTTAACCGACTTTAAGAAAAAAGAGGAGGTTGTCAATTCGACAGTTTTTTTTCTTCGCCGTTTATTCGCAGATGCCTTGGCCGATTGGGAGATTTTTTTTTGTCTATAAGAGTATATAGATATAAGAGTAGACACAAAAAAAACATACAATCAAATAGAGAACCTCCTCCTTTTTTTGAAGTCGATTAAAACTGATTGAAAAGGGACCTGTAGATCCAAAGATTACCCGCTACAGACAGACAAACGTTTTTACCATTTCATTACATCGTGGTTATTAATAAGTGCAATAAATAACCATAAAGTATGATTTGAAATAACACAGATGTTCTTCTCATGATATATTGGATTTTAATAGCAAGCCAACCGACTCCGAACAAGTGCAATGTAAGAAAGATTTTATTTTCTTTACACGAAGTAACTAACGCGAACTAGTTAATTAGTACCTATAATACAAGTTCTGCTTAGTTTGGGACTAAATGACGTTATGTAAAAGTTATGTGAAATTAAAAATCTAAAAAAGCGAGCACTGATCAAAACTCAACTTTACTTCGAGCGAAAGCAATGCTCTATTATTATTATCTGCACGTGTGGTGTAGTGGTTTAAGCGGTCGCTTCACCGCTCTCCACTGCACTGGTGTTGTGGGTTCGATCCCCACATGGGACAAATCTTTGTGTGATTCACAAAGATTTGTTCTGAGACTGAGTGTGCTTGTGTGAGTGAATGTGTGTATTTGGCCTTGTCATTGGGACCATTGGATAGTGTAATTGCTTCTAGCGTTCTATCTAATCTAAAAAATCCAAATTTATTTATTTATTTATTTACTGAAATGACTCGAAGCAAAATTGAGTTTTGCTCAATGCTTTCAGACAACAAAAATATATTTGCTTTCTCTATTACCCTAAAGATATAGACCATTCATATTAGTATTCATAGTAAGTAAGGCCCTTTTTCTAACATTGTAAATTATGGCGTGTATGTATGTATGTATGTATGTATGTATGTATGTATGTACTAACTAGATTCAAATGTAGGTCAAAATAAACAAGACTACGTTGTTTGAAGTCCATAATATATATTATTTTAATGTCAAGGTGTAGCAAGGGCCTATTTGAAATCGATACTTTTGGGTTCAGTAGCTTAATAATATTCTTAATCATTTAACCTTTTATATTAGCTGCAGTGACAACGTTCACTATAGAATTATTGTAAACTGTAATATCGTGTCACAAAACACGACTGTCCACTGTCACCCAAAATACAAGCTTTCGCTTAGTTTGGGAGACAGTAGTAGTACCGCAAGTACAAATACATTTACATGTGTCTTAAATTTAACTTATTTGTGAACCTATATGTATTATTTGTGTTAATAAAGACATTTTATTATTATTCTTCTTTATTTATTTGTTAACTTATTTTATATATTTTTTAAATATGATTTATAAAAAATACAAAAAAAAACATTTAAAAATATAAAAAAACAGTGTCCCACCGACATCAGGTGCAGGGACCAAGCTATAGTACGGCACTTCTGCAGCCACAAGTTTGTATTTCAAAGCAATTTGCTGATGGACGATCCTGGCCACTAGGTTGTGTCTGTGCAAATACTCGCCATTGGCAAGACGAGAACAGCCGGAGACTATATGTCTAAGGGATTCCCCGGGACAGTGGCATGCCCGACACACGTCCACCGTACCGTCCTTCAGGATATACCTCCGGTAGTTATTCGTCATAACAACTCGGTTTCCCCAATTATTATAATCTTCGTTTGTTGCTGGCTCGTTATTCTAGTGCCTAGAGTATGTAGCCTCTCACTAGAAAGTCTGCTGGGCGGGTTCGATTTCCGAGTCAAGTAAAATCATTATTTAACATATTATGTCGGACAGGAAATTCTGTTCACAAAGGATTTGTCCGGTGGGTTGCAATATCACACATGGGACTTAAACAAACGTTGCGGCAGAGGTGTGCAACACCCACATTTCACCTGTTATGTTTAAGTCCCATGAAATAGGGGGTGAGCCTATCGCCATCCACCGGGCACATATTTAGCTCCGTGCTACTATTGTAAATTTAAATAACACTTTGCCTGACCCGGGAATCAGACTCGAGACCTCGCGGTGAAAGGAGCATACTTTAACCACTTTTTTTTTATACTACGCCCACAGCGAACGAACGTGTAGTCCACCTGATGGTAAGTGGAGTACAGCCCATGGACATCAACAATCCACAAAAGCAGATTATAGATGCGTCGCTGCAGCTGAGGACTACGGTGGTATGCCTCATGTGCCAGTAATTTCAGGGCCTGATCTCACCACCAAACCGGAACACAGTAATGGAAGCACTACTATTTGGCGGCAGGTTAAAGGTGAGACGGTGGTGCTGCCGCCCTCGAGCTCATTCAAAAGAGCTCTACCACCATAGACCACTAGACCACTAGACCATCGACTCGAAAAAAATTAGTATATCATAACCAAAATCGCAATAGTTTGCGTGCGTCTAACAAGTCATACGTCACTGAAAAATTATTTATATCGCCATCGTGCCCTTCAAATCTGTTGTATGAATCAAATGAGTATTTCATGAACCTTGCGAGGTATATGCTAATATTTGTATGATAATATGATGGACATGATGTTTGATAAAGTTGAGGTCATTTTCAGGGTCATAAATAAATAAATTCAAATACGAGTAATCACAAAAGTTTGTAATTAGGATAATTAACAAATCAAAATATATACTACGTTTAACATTTGTTTACCACCAAAAAACTTGTTAACGATGAGAATAATAAAAAAAATACAATAATTTATTCAAACGCTGACTGCCATTTACATTATTTATAACAATATTTAGGAAAAATTATCAAACTGAAATATTAAATAAAACTAAAACCAAAATCATAGAAAATCTAAAAAGTTATGCGTAAAGGTTTTTATGTATATAAGCAGCGATAGCCTAGTGGAAGACTGCGAAGTCAATTAAAGGTCTCAGGTTCGAACCCCCAGCACACACCTCTGTCAATAAATCGTTAAGATTCGTCTTTTCGTACATATGTGTGTATTTAACATATTATTATAAATTATCGCTCGCTAACGGTGGAGGAAACACATCGTGAGGGAACTTGCAAAAAGTACTCGAGAGACGTCGAGAGTGTGTTATGTCTACCAATCCGCACTTGGCCTAACCCCTATCATCATGAGAAGAGCCCGACCCCAGCAGTGGGACATGTATTAGATACAAGGCTGCTAACGTATTATTACATAAAGAACTCCAATTGCATTTGTTTATTGTTATTGACATACAAAGCATTCTCGCACTTTAATGAATCCTAATAATATTAATAAACATTATCAACGTTGCATTACCACACTACTAAAACAAAATTTGGTTGTGATATATAAACCGGTAAAGACAAATTAGCCTGAATAGGCAGTTTTTGTTATAAACATTATATTTATAATTTAATTTTAGATAAATCCAGTTCGAACCGTCTCGAAATATCTACTCGGAGCGTTGTTGGTGCTAACTGAAACTGATGGACATACAGTTTAATTATCACTTCTGAAGTAATAACTGTCAAGTTAAAGTTAACTAATTCAAAAGTTACACAGTAGTTTTATACTGTTAAATAATAGGAGATACGTAAAATAATTTGTGTATTGTTTATTGTTAGATTTTTTAACATTTCCGATTTAAGAACATTTATTTTTAATAATTAAACATGAAAAACCGACTTGAATTACAAAAAAATGCTCTAATAATTGAACAAACTGTATGATATTGTCTGAAACGTAACAGTTAGATGCTAATAAATTCAGTGTTCTTCTCGATTTCCTTGGAATCCCATCATCATAATAATATGCTGACTAGATGACCAGGGTACCAATTTAAATATGTACCCGAACAAAAAAAGAATTACGCAAATCGGATTAGAAATGTTAAAGTTATCGACATACTAATATACAAAGTATCGTCAAAATGACATCGTCCAAATAACACTGAAAGAAATTTTTATGGGACCACCTGGCAGATATTTCGCGTCGAACAAAAAAATAATCACGTGAATCGGTCCATTAACCGCGACGTAATCGATGTACATACATAGAAAAAAAAACATACCGGCCGAATTGAGAACCTCCTCCTTTTTGGGAAGTCGGTTAAAAATTAGAAAACGAGTCTAAATTGCGTTATCATTATGAAGGTAAATAAATATCTATGCTTGATATTTCAAAATGACTGTACCACACATGCAAGTCATTCGTGGTCAGTCATTTCGATTTAGACGGCTATTTCCGCGAGATACGTCAGTAAAAAGTTTTTTTTTATATATACAGGGTGTATTTTTGAAACGGGGCAGTAAGGGCAAGTACCTTAACCGTTGCAGTTACAGCAAAACGTTCTTAAAAGACCTTCCCTAACTTTTTGGAACATTTTGAACTGCATTCACAGATTTTGTAAAAAACTTAGTTAGCAAAAAAAATGCAAAAAGTTCAAATTCTTTTTTTTTATGCCAATCGATTCTATTTCATGTGGGGATCAAAAAACTCTATGGGACCATTTTAGCTTTCAGTACTAGAAAAGACAGAAATCGCCAAAAACGTTTCCCATACATTTCGGCAACAGAAACGAATTTTTACGATGGTCTAACTTTTTGTTATGGCCTGGAAGTGGGTAGAATTGACTGTAAAGTAAATAAAAAGAATTTTTACCCTCAAATTTCGAATTTGATTCGAAAATCTGTGTGTTATACTTAGTTTCAGCTGAGAAACTTCGTATGAGTTATTAATTAAGGATTTTCGCTAAAATTTCTTCTAATCGTGAAAAAATTGACTTATTAGAAGCGTGTTTTGTCAATAATCGAAATTCGGGAGCTGCATTAGTGTGGTACCGCAAATAAGTATCCGTTGCGGCATGTGCCAACAAGAAAGGTTATTACAAATCTTTTGAAAAACCTGGAATTGCAGGGTTCTTTCAAAATACGCTTCTAATAAGTCAATTTTTTCACGATTAGAAGACATTTTAGCGAAAATCCTTAATTAATAACTCATACGAAGTTTCTCAGCTGAAACTAAGTATAACACACAGATTTTCGAATCAAATTCGAAATTTGAGGGTAAAAATTCTTTTTATTTACTTTACAGTCAATTCTACCCACTTCCAGGCCATAACAAAAAGTTAGACCATCGTAGAAATTCGTTTCTGTTGCCGAAATGTATGGGAAACGTTTTTGGCGATTTCTGTCTTTTCTAGTACTGAAAGCTAAAATGGTCCCATAGAGTTTTTTGATGACATGAAATAGAATCGATTGGCATAAAAAAAAAAATTTGAACTTTTTGCATTTTTTTTGCTAACTGTAAGTTTTTTACAAAATCTGTGAATGCAGTTTAAAATGTCCCAAAAAGTTAGGGAAGGTCTTTTAAGAACGTTTTGCTGTAACTGCAACGGTTAAGGTACTTGCCCTTACTGCCCCGTTTCAAAAATACACCCTGTATATATATTTTTTTTTTAATATATCCTATGTCGCGCACTCAATTCAGACTTGCGATCACCAGCCGATACAAACAAACAGATAGACAAAACATATAAAAACTGGATTAAGGCATAGATATCGTGCAAATAACTATAATTATAACTTAAAAAATCATTGTAAATTCGACATAAAAAACAGATACTTGTTTTTTTTTATTTATTTGTATTGATAAATTATTTGTTTAATTTTATTGGTTTTCTTTTACAAGTCTTTATTGTCTGATTTCACCCTATTAATGCTTCGAAACTGAATTTAGAAACACAGTTGTAGGTATAACAGTTGTATAACTATTTATATATAACAGTTGTATAACTATTTTACGATACCCATAACCGTTACGTTACGTTTAATATTCGCGTAAAAAACAAGCTATTACATTTTAAAAATTAAAGCTCAGTTTAATTACATAAAAAAATCTTCAAAGTTACTACACAAAGTTTTTAATAGTCGCCGTAAACACAGTAATTAAATTTAAAAAAAGACTTAATTAAAAACGAATGCTTAATAACCTCAAAATATCAAGTAGCATAAAAGCTTTCACCAATTTCAGACTTACTTGTTTTAAAAACGGTGAAAAAGAATACTTCCTTTTTCCCTCCGACATTTTAACCAAAACACTTTTCAAATATTATGTTTAACAACTTCAATTCACATTCAACACCATCACAGTTCACCACTATCTCTCAACGCGTTCTATCATACACTGAAAAAGATTTAGAAAAAAAAACTAAACTCTATACTCTGCCGGGAGCTTGATTCATCTGAAAATTTGATAAGAAAAATGCGCGTGCGTCTAACCGACAATAAGTTTACATAAAATGTATTTTTAACACGTAGAATGGACAGTACGTTGGCGTGGCGTGATCTTTTTCACGACAAATGTGTGAGAAATTCGCTATTCGTTTGATTGATTTGTAGGGTTCCGTAAGTAAAAAAGTTTCTCAAAGATGAGATGTATCGTTTAAGTGTATGGATAAATTATTTATTTCTGTACTGCGACAAAGATAAAAAAAATATTTATAATTGTAATATTTTTTGAAGCAAATTTTAGCTTTGCTATGCCTTTTTTTGTACTTAGTCACACACAGTAAATTAAGTGACTAATTACTCATCGCATAGGTGGCGCTTACACCAAGTAAGGATTGTCTAGCTAAGGTTACGAAGATGGCACAAAAGAGTTGAGAAATTTCGAGTCTAGCAGTATACGAATCCATAGCTGAATTGGTAAAGCACTTGGGGCGTATACCCAGAGGGTGCAGGTCGAGTCCTGTTAGATTCTTAATTTTTAACTTTAATATTATATAAAATATTTGTAATGTTTAGCGAATCAGAAACTTTACTAAAATAAAAATAAAAATGACTACCAATTGCGACTTTATTGTTGGCCTACGGGAGTGTCCTACGACTGGGCAAAGGCCCTTGACTTCTAAGTCTTACTGTTATTTCCTACCGCCATCTCCGTTTGGGCGTTCCTCGTCGCAGTGGACCGTTTTGCAACTTTGTCGTTTTTATTTAAAAACAAACTTTTTAGTGATACAATTTACGTAAATTTTTTTTAGTTACTGGAATGAATTCTTTAACTGATTCTGAACGACTTTCTTTCAGGATTCAGGGTAAGTAACAATAATTATGTATAAAGCATTTTATAAATATGTACTAAATATATTATTATTTAAACACTGAAGGCCAGTTTCTGAGGTTCCGGATAGTTCTCATCCAATCCATAAAATATAACCTGTCCGACTTCAAAATTGACACTTGAGGCTGACGTGATCAATTCTGATCAAACCGTTAAAAAAAAAGTGACACTTGAAGTTACACTCAAAAAAAAACACAACTGTCACTTTCATTTATGTGAGTATAATGAGTTACATGCTTCTCCTGCCAATAAGATTTATCTAACACATGTGAAGGGGCTAAGTGTACACTCTTGGTCTGCGAACATTATTAACATAATAAATATAGTCTAGTCCAACTTATACCATCTTGATTGATCGACAGCGCTGACAGCAACGCTTACATTAGAAACAAATGTGGCGTCAAAATCTCAATCTTCGGTGAGCCTCAGATCCTAAATAATAGCAGACATTTTGACACGACAAACTATTTTGAATATTGTGAATAAAACTAGAAAACTAACATACATACATTCATTAAAATTATGCCTTTATTCCAGGAGACAATGGAGCTACTATTTATACACACCTCTTTAGTAAAAAAAAAGGTTGCCTGGAAGAAATTGCGTCCAGCTATAAGGCCGCCCTTTGCATTTTGTTATTGTCTTTCAATAGATGTATTTAGTTTGTAATGACATGGTATCCAAATAAAGTTTTATCTATCTATCTATGTATCTATCTCTTTGACTTTCTGAACATACATAAATCTTGTATTTTTTTTTATACTACGCCCACAGTGAACGAACGTGTAGTCCACCTGATAGTAAGTGGAGTACAGCCCATGGACATCAACAATCCACAAAAGCAGATTAAAGATGCGTCGCTGCAGCTGAGGACTACGGTGTTATGCCTCATGTGCCAGTTATTTCAGGGCCTGATCTCACCACCAAACCGGAACACAGTAATGGGAGCACTACTATTTCCCGGCAGGTTAAAGGTGAGACGGTGGTGCTGCCGCCCTCGAGCTCATTCACAAGAGCTCTACCACCAGAAATTTCATTCATGCATGCTTGCCAGTTTTTTACTAAGTACTTGCCCTTTCTGGAGGACACAACCAATTTGGTCCGTGTATGATTTTCAATGGTTCCAAATCCAATACTACATTACTTCCAACCTCATCCAGTACAAAAAAAAACCTATGATGGTGAAAAACTATCAAAATAACGCAGCACTGCCTCGATGGACTAGTGGTTAGCATATGCACCTCTCACCGCGAGGTCTCGGGTTCGATTCCCGGGTCGGGCAAAGAGTTATTTGTGAACTTTCCGTCCAGGAAATTCACAATGACACGCAGCATGGAGTTGGAATTGTGCCCGATGTGTGGCGATAGGCTCACCCTCTCCCATGGGACCTAAATATAACAGGTAAAATGTGGGTTTTGTAAACCTTTGCCACACCCTTCTGGGTAATATAGGCGTGATGTTATGTCATAATTATAAAGCAGCAAAATTAGCTCCGATTTCACTACCCAAGTTCATCTCTGAGCCAAGGTAAAAAAAAAAAAAAAAATATTCAGTACCATTTAAATTAACACATTTTTACATTAAAATTTGCAACTTATGCTAATTTAACAAATGATTTTTTTTTACAGAAAAAAAAATAAAAAAAAATGTAAAGTAAGGTAAATTTAAAGGTAATCGATCTGTCCCGTTCAAACATTAAATGAGAGTGAAAGACAGAAAGAGTGAGATTTCGAAAGACGGTCTTAGCAAACAGAGAGGAGGTATAGTTTAGAATAAAATATTTATTGATGATATTTCCGCAACCCGTGACATAATCTGTCCGCTTGACGAAAAGATGGATGACTGAAATGATAAGGCCGGCGTTATCTTTTTCGTAACCTAGCGCCGAGGACACCGATCTAGGGCTGTAGTACACCAAACTTCGTAATCAGCGGTTAAGGCTAAATCCGGATTCGATCTCTTTTTCATTCAATGTATGAACAGGACAGATACATGATCGTTTAGCGTTGAACTACGATGGTTTGTAACACGACCGGAAGGTCGTGACTAAGTCGTCAATATAGTAAAATAATCATGACAATGTAAGCCCATCAAAAACATATTTGAAATGAGAGCCAAGGTCAATATTACGCCTGCAAAAGAATTGATATTTATATGGGTGCTGTGTAAATAATTCCAAGCTGAACATTTCATTTGACTAGTTTTTACGGGCAGATGAAATAAATACGTTCATAGTGCGATTTAGGAAATAGGAACGCCATATTAAACGCTTTTTTTTTATTTTACAATATTATATTTTCAGATTTTTTTGCTTTGCCTTATAATAAGTTTTGAGTGCATCTAGAAGAGGGTTTTTGATCAATAAGTCAGTAAGGTTACAAAAAAAACTGGCTCATGAATGTATGATAACTGTTTGAGATACATTCATGAGATTTTAGATTCAAGGTAAACTAAAGAGCTTCAACACATAATGTCAAATTTCAAGTGTGCGGTAAAATAGATTTCGAATTGTAAAGGGGTCAAAAGTACCGCGAAATTATTCGTGCAAAGATATATTTGACCAATTGACTATGGGATTGTGTATGTTTATCGCTGCTGTGCTATCTATTCTGTGACTATGTCAAAATAAAAACTGCTTTATTATATAAAGAACAATATAAAAGTTGAATTGTGCGCCGGCTATTTTAATAGTAAGCTGGTTTTCATGGCAAAAGTTAGTTAACAAATACAAAAACACGTGATTGATCTATGACAACATCCAGCACCCAGTTCTTTATGTTTAAATAAAAAATCCCTTTTTATAAAAAAGAATACAGCTCAAGTTATGTCTCTTATAAATTGTCTACTATATCTGAAGTTCGTGACCCAAGGTTGGTACAGTTTTTGCACATTGCCCTTTGCACAATCCTGAGAATTAGCGAGACATCTTTGAACCTTGGCTGCGACGCTAACTCGTCATTAGATCCTCGATCCCAACGTCAACAACCTTGTGAAGTATTAGGTATTTAAATATTTGATTTTTATATATTTCTGAAACAAGATCAAAGCCATGTTAATTGGTGACGTCTTATTCACGACACATTACGTCACATGATTCGGCTTATTTTCTAAATGAGCTCATGATGAAAGATGCCACTGTCTTATCAACGTACCTACTAGCTGTTGCCAGCGACTTCGTCCGCGTGAAATTAATTACCTATTTATTAAGATGGTAAAAAAAGAGGGTCGGGCAACAGTGTCATTTAGGATTTTTCGTCAGGAAATTCGCAATAGCAACACGGAGTTCTATTTTTAGTCGGTGGATGGCGATAAGCTATCTTCCTATCACATGAAACCTAAACATAACAGTTGAAATGTGGTATCTATCATCTAACGTCATTGCTAATGTGGAATTTTCTATAGTAGATTTAACTTTTTTTTTGGGAGGTTGCGAAATTTAGAAAGAAATAATAATCTCAGTACTTACGACTATTTAACTATTTAGACAAAATAATAACACCATCGGTCTAACCTCATAAACAAATCATTTGACTTATATTTTCGACCAACCTTTTTTTTTTTTCGCGGGGAAATGCTTTTACGCATACTACCCCACCCGTGGGGGGACGGGCAGAGTGGCTATGTGGGACTCCCGTGCCTACGATGTTAAACGGCACAGAATACCCACTAAAACCCCGCGGTGTGCCCTCGTCGCCGAAAGATGGTGGGTCGGCGAGCCCCGGATCGATATTATATCCACAGGGCTCGCCGCGGCGACCGTGCCCAGTCCGACTTCTGACGGGGCACCCGACTCTAGGTCCTCCTACTCTCGTAGCGACGCCCCGGGCACACCCAGGGCGTCACTCCGTCGCGGAAGGCATCAGCGGGCGGCGGAAAAACCCCCTCCACCGCCCTCCGCTCCAAGGTTTTATGTCTTTTTCTAATGAGGTTGTTAACACTATAGATAATCTCATATTAGCAAAAATGACTCCGCAAATTACCACTTCTATAACTATTGCTATAACTTTTACCAAAGGAGCTTGCAAATAAATCTAGTTAGTTGACTAACACTAAGATGTGTCGCTAATTCTAAGTACTACGATCATTTGCCTCATGTGCCTGGATTTCAGGACCTGAATCACCACCAAAACGAAATACAGTAGTAGTACAGTAATGCTGGCACATTACTATTTGGCGGCAGATTAAAAGCGAGACGGTGATGCTTCCGTTCCGCCCCCGAGTTCATTCACTAGAACTCTACCGCCTTCAAAAGTTTAAAATTAGCCGGTTGAACGAACGAATAGATAGTTTCCAAAATACACCAATATTACATAATAGTCGCGGTCATTAACAAATGTTTATTTTTAAAATGCTTATCGAACTGCCTTGATGGTGTAGTGGTTAGCAACTGCCTCGATTGTCTAGTGGTTAGCGTATACGCCTCTCACCACGACGTCTCGGGTTCGATTCCCGGGACGGGCAACTTGTTGTGTGTGAACTTTCCGTCAGGAAATTCACAATAGCAGCGCGGAGTTGGAATTGTGTCCGGTGGATGGCGATAGGCTCACTCCTATCCCATGGGACCTAGACATAACAGGTGAAATTTGAGTGTTGTAATATAAAACTAGTTGTCTATCATAGATGCGCTGAACAATCAACCCCCTCCCTCATCTGCGAGTTTTTGCAGACTTAGTTACATAAATATTTGCTTTAATTTCCTCTCCATATTGATTAAGTTCTCTTTGGTACAGAGACACAAGAAACAGTGAAATTAATTAAATTTTATTATCTTAATTAATGAACTATTTACAACATGCTTTAAAACAGTATCTATTAATAACAATATAATTTCACAGTTCTATCTAACTAAACAACAAATGTAACTTAAACTATCGTTAATTTCTATAATTCAATTTATTTCTAAATATTCTCCTTCTAACTTACTATCACAGTAATGTGTTACATTCTCTACATTTCTTTAACATTAGCTGCCGTCTGCGGTTCCACTTCCATGGTACATCGATAAAAAGTAGCTAATGTTTTCTTGGAGTCTTAAACTATCTTCAACCCAATTTTCATCAAAATAGGTCACGTACAAAAAATAATTATATAATTAGAATAAATTAACATAACACAGGAGGCCATCGAAATGAGGCCATCCGACAAAGAACCAAAGTAACCGACATAGCTCGCAAAATAAGCTCGCTGAAGTGGCAGTGGGCTGGTCACGTCTGCCGAAGGACCGACAGCCGTTGGAGCAAACGAGTCCTAGAATGGAGACCGCGACTCGGAAACCGTAAGGTAGGACGCCCCCCTGCCGGGTGTACTGACGACCTGAAGAAGGTCGCTGGAGGGGACTGGATGCGGAAGGCGCAGGACCGGGTGTTGTGACGCAAATTGGGAAAGGCCTATGTCCAGCAGTGGACTACGAGCGGCTGAACGATGAATGATGACGAACATAACACAGCTTAGCACAACTCAAAAGTTTGACCTATGACCTGACACATAAATTATTATTTTAGCACTGCATCCTTTTGTTGCTGAAGTCCTCAAGAAATATTGTCTATCATAAAACACAACACTGATCACAAAACTTCACTTTGTTGAGATATATCCATAACGTTAGATTAAGCTAGAATCTGTACTGAATGAGCGCTCTGCTGTGACAATCTTCTCTTATACGCTTCGACAGGATTGTCCTTCAGAGATTCCCTGGCTTCAATCTCCTCAAGAGTCAACGGTTTCCCTCTGAACTCATCCTCAATCTGTTGTAACGTCTTCCCTTTTGTCTCCGGCAGTAAGACATAGATCACTCCCATACAATACGCAATAACTATACCGTATACTAAATACACTCCACTCATTGTGATAGTTTCCACCATATAGATAAAGGTCTTTAGCACTAGGAATAACGTTCCAGAAAATGTCACAACACTAATAGTACCACCAATACTTCGATATTGAAGAGGGAAGACTTCACCTCCAATGACATTTGGCACTGGTAGCATTCCAACCGCTACGGCAATAATCTTCAAATTAATTAATACCACTGGAATGATATATGAATCAAATGAAAGATTGAGATTTTGTTTCAAATATAGGTATCCAGAAAGGGCCAATTGCGAGAAGACTGATAAAGCTCCAGTAGTGAACATCATTGTACGTCTCTTAAACTTGTTTATGGCAAAGACAGCTAATACGTTGAAAAACAATCGTTGTGCGTCTAAGAAAATCATCCAAAAGTACGCATTTGCTTCTGGACCCATAACAGATGCTATAACAACTGTAGAATAAGCTGACATAGTTGAACCTCCTGAAAAGTTTAATAACACATGAGCATGCATCATCAAAATGATGGGCTTGTAAAACTCAGGCTTTCTTACAGTTACCATAAGACTCTCGAACTTATTAGTCTTTCTATCAAACTTTGCCAAGATCTTAGACTTTTCAAAGAGTATTCTTGCATGTATCATTTCTTCCAGTTCTGAATTTTCTTCTTCACCGCGAAGCCATCTGAATACTTCTCGGCAATCTTCGTGCCTCCCTTTTGCTACAAGCCAGCTTGGAGTTTCTGGAGAGTATATGGTCATGACAAGACTGATAAATGGGAAGACTACACATATTAGAGCAGTCAATTTCCAGCTTGTTATGGACCCTATTAAATGAACGAGTAATAGTCCAAATGTTTGAGACAGTGAGACGATGGTAAGGAAGGCTCCTCGATTCTTCGGGCTTGTGTATTCGCCGATGATTACTGACCGTAGAGGAGACATCATGCCAATGGATAGACCTAAAAGGATTCTGCCAATAAACAGCATCTGGAAATAAAAGGAGCATGTCAATGCAAATGAAAAAGAATAACGAATAATTATGGTAATAATGGGCGTTTATAGTTAAGAAACAGAGTACAGTAAAGATTACTTAAAAGGTACATTATAAACAACGGTTTTTTTAAATAATAATGTTGATTGAGGCATGATATTTGTATCATGACTCTAGGGAATTAAAGTTAATATCAAGGGGCTTATACAATATAGTAGACAAAAAGTACACCCTGACTTAGAGCAAATGATTGTAGATCACCTTAAAATAGAGTTCTACGTAGACATTACAGAAATATAATATAAAATATAAAGTAAATACTACAAATTTACAGGTAGGTCATAGAATTTCTCCGCATCGTCCTCGACTTGAAAATTATATTCATACTAGTCAATCTACGATACCGTATCATAACATCACGCCTATTTTACCCAGAAGGGTGTGGCAGAGGTTTAATGCACACACTACTGTTATGTAAAGTCCCATGGGATAGGGGGTGAGCCTTTCGCCATCCACCAGGCACAATTCCAAGTCAAATCTGCTACTGAAAATTGCCTGTCAGAATAATCCCAAATAACAATTTGATTGACTCGGGAATCAAACCCGAGACTTCTCGGTGAGCGGCCGTATATATGCAAACCACAAGTAGGTTAAACAAGGCAGATCTATGATCTTACCTCAAAATTAACAGCCAAAGCAGTCATAACCCATCCAATAAGAGTTGGCATGATGACAGCAAAGTGCGTGATCTTCCTACCACATTTCTCCATGATCGGTGGAGACACGAAGCTGCCGATGATCTGGACGATACCCAGGATCGATGCTGGAATAAAAATAAAAGAGGTTTTAGGCTGATCATACTGATATGATGGTCATTAGAGTTCCGTACCCAAAGGGTGACAACGGAACCCTATTACTAAGACTACGCTATGTATCTATCGTATATATTATGTATTTTTATATTGTATAGTGTATATTTAAGTGCCTATTCTTTTTCTTAATATTTTACCTACAATTCAGTATTTTATTTGTTTATTTTGTAGTATTTATTCTTGATAAGCCTGGAGCAAAATTAAAAAATAATATTTAATATCTATACATTTTGAATTAAGAAAAATATTTATATACAATAATATACATAAAAAAAATAAAAAGTTATTTACAAATCTTTATACACCATCAAAAAACTCCTCCGCATCGATGTCAAATGCCGACATCGTGCCCAGAAGGCTGGCAGCATTGCCCACGTTGTATGGCTATGCTTATTCTTTGAGCCAAATAAAAACCAGCCTCCTTCTGGTGTGCTTCTGGTCACGAGTCACATCAATTAATCTTTTTGAGATATCTTAAAAAAGCTGCCGGGCGTCTTTATTTATTAGTGTATAGGCTCCAACAAGAAATACTCTAGAAGTTAATAATAATTACATTCACAATGATAAAGCAAAGTGTTTCCTCAATTAAATTAAATTATATTAAATATTCATTTATTTCAGTTAAAACACCATAGATTACATTACAAAAATAAAAATAAAAATAAAAATTGACACATTTGATTACACGCTAAAGAGGAGACCAATTAGTTAATGAGTTGTACTTACCTCTAACCGTCATGTGGACTAAAAACACGCAATAAAACATACTAAAAGTATGTACGTTCAATTTCTTTAGACAGAAAATATGCATCAACGTGTCAAGAATAAAATCATTTGTATTGTATGAGCTAAAAAGTTCATAGTACTTACAATCGTAAAAAATATCCAATTATGTAGTTGATACCTAATTATTACGTAACCTGCGTGCTCAAGCACTGAAGGTTTTATTTTGAAAGTACCGTGATAATAATTGCTAATTCAAGTATGTCATTATAAAAATGCAATTAGGTTAGAGTTGATTTATTCTGCCACAAATTGCGAATACAGTCTAGGTCTAGGTCTCTATTTACTATGATGGCTAATGAATGGCGGTTGGATCGAGGGACTGATACAGAAGACAATCCTTTTTGATACAAAACGACTAAAAAACTTTCTCAGGGATCGTCTTAATTGTATTGGTTTCTTCTTTACAAATGCTTAACCGCAATAATTAGTTTAGTTTCAGTCAAGTAGACACCTTGAAAGCAAGCATATTTAATATGGGGAAACATGACAATAACGCGACAAAATATTTCTCACGCTCGTATGCTGTGTATAGTTGTTACATACAGAACTAACTACCCGTTTTCTTGAAGATGGCAAAATTTTCTTATACCTCTCTACGATGGACCCGCTCAAACGGTCAAAATGGTTTAGAGGGGGTCAGGTATAGAGAAGTAGGACGGTTCAATACTGACCTATCCAAGAAGCCAAATCAGAATAATTTTATAGGGTGCATCCTATTGCCAGAGTTGAGGCAGGAGGATCGCAGGATAAGAAGAAGAGAGACGTGGAAGGCCAGATACCAGATTTATCAAGATTTTAGATTGGATCAGATCATCAATACTGACCTATCCAGGATGCAGTAGCAGCGGTGAGTTCGAAGGGAGCATCCTTTTGCCAGAGTTGAGGGAGCAGGATTGCTGGGTATCCAAGCACGCAGCCATGGCCGATGATGTTGAACCCCACTCCCGCTGTTACGAAGCACTGGAAAGATTAAAAAAAAATACTAGTTGTGAAGGAAAACATCGTGAGGACACCTGTATACCTGATAGTGCCTAAAAAGTACTCAAGGTCGTGTGAAGTCTACCTATCCGCACTTGGACAGCAAGGTGGACTACGGCCTAACCCTTCTTACCATGAGAAGAGGCCCGAGCCCAGCAGTGGGACATGTATTAGATACAAGGCTGCTATTATTATATATCATGTAAAATGTTTCTGTTTGCTAAAAATTTAAATGATTAAGTTTAATGGTTATTTGGACGTCTTTGCTTTTATTTTTTTAGTTAAACCTATTTCTTTTGTTTCTAATTTAAAACGGTCATAGTCAAATGGTCGTAAAAGCGTTTATGCTAATTTTAGTAAACTAGAAAGACTTGCAGGCGTGCTAAAGAAATATTTCTAAACTAAATGTTGTTGTCATATTATACAAACTTTAATTGAAACGATACACAAATTCTTTAACTTTAATCAAAACTACAAAAGTCGCAAAAATGATTCAACAAAAAAACTCTAGTACTTTTTGGTGAAAAATCACAATGGGGCCTCCTAAGTACAAGCACAACTTGCGAACAACAAAGCAATACTAATTTTCATGTTAAGACATCTCACTAGCTTAGTTTTCCCTTTGTAACCCTAATTTCATTTCGTACGGTTAACGAGATAATAGCTTTGTTTCAACCATCCCCGATTTTTTTCGTACCCAGACTCCCATTATCTTATAATATGTATTTTTCTCAATTTATATCCAGACACGTACATACAGACACGTGTGATCTATAATAACGTTAAATAAACGATAATAACGCTCTTTGTAGTTACTTTTTACATTTTCTTTTACCTTTAAATTTTCTATACTTGAACAAAGAAAAGTAATTAACAACATTGTAGCGTGTAAATTTTATTCTATTTTGAAATTAAAAATATAATTTGAAACATTTTAAAAACAAGTCGAAGATCTCAAATCGTAAAGATTAGTGTGTATTTATCAACTTACACTCACTTATGGTAAAGGAAAATATCGTGAGGAAACCTGTATATCAGTTTTACATTTTCTTATAATATGTCACAAATTAACGTCAAAAATAATAAATAACATTAGTAAAGTCTCATACATAATTAATTAAATTAAAGATATAAATAATAAAGAATGAAGTACATTAGATTAGAAGTTAAAACAAGTTTAGTAATTTAATAAATAAAATTTTAATAAATAAATTTGAAATCTGAGAGTGCCTCAAAATAATCGAGGGTATGCCAAGTCTACCATTCCGCACTTGGCCAGCGTGGTAGACTAAAGTCTAACCCTTCTCATCATGAGAAGAATCCCGTTCCCAGTAGTAGGACCGATATTTGTTACAGAGCTGAATTATTAAGAAAAAATAAGTAGATTACTGTATTAAAAAACGTTTTTATAACTTTTTGACTAACACGCCTATACCACCTATACGCCCATTGGCAATGTGTACACCAGGTGGGTGTACCATTACCCACCTTTTATGTTTAGGTCCCATGGGATAGTAGGTCCCATGGCCTATCACCATCCATCAGGCACGATTCCAACTCCGTGCTAAATTTCCTGACGGAAAGTGCACAAATAACACTTTGCCCGAACTGGGAATCGAACCCGAGAACTTGCGGTGAGAGGCGTTTACGCTAACTATATACTAGACTATCGAGGCACTTTTTTTGACTAATAAACTTAAAAATGTGGTAAAAAAAACTTACTTGTTTAACAAACGGGGAACACATGCTCTTTTTTTCTGGCGCCATTTTGTAAACGTCGTATTTCTACTTAATTCAATTTATTAATATTACCACAGTCACAAAAATAATTTAAAAAAATGTTCACTTGTTTTCTGACTAGACATTATCACAGATTTTAAAAAATATTATAAATAAAATAAACTTCTTCACATCTACGGTCTAAAGCAGACTAAAGTTTTTTTCAGAATCGTTGGCAATTTTGATTCCTCACCAAAAAAAAGATTTTACTAACATTTTTTTTTTTTATTCTGATAATAAAAAAAGCAAGCGCGCGTTCTAATTCTTGAAACGATAGGATTCAATTGCGAATATAACTTGTATAATATAATTCGTCAAGGCACCCAACACGAATTAGTATACTGCTCAGATGGTGCAGTAAACGACGAACTTGTTTATTCATACTAAGAAAAAAATATGAGTCACACCGGGCAGCCGCTTTTAAAACCTGTCGGTCCCATATTTTTTTATCTGTTTCTTTGTATAATTTGCTAAAAATAGCTTCTATTCAATGCTATATAAATAAAACTTGTTATATCATGTAAAATGTTTCTGATCACTAAAAATGTTAATGTTTAAGTTTAATGGTTATTTGGACGTCTTTGCCTTTAATTTTTTTAGACAATACAGATTGTTGCCTCTTCCTGCATAAACTACTGATATTCCTCAGCTTGATAGACATGAATCAGTGCAATGTTATTAGGAGAAAAGGCTTAAGAATGTTTAAGTCACATACCTTCAAAAAGGCAAAAATATTATGAAACCAAACAAGTACAGATGAGGAGCTGGCGAACAAAAGCGGACTTGTCCGATTAATGATTTTTTACAGGAGGGGCAAAGTTTTGAAACAAGCAAAAAAAAGCTTGCCAGATTTCTGATTTTTTGTGCAAGCAATCTCGCGGTTGCAAATTTAAAAGAGCCACGTACAAAACAGCTGCTTTACAGGAGAGCATATAATAGAAAAAGTTCTCAGTATTATAACAGTTTCAAACCAAATAATTTGGTGATTAATATATTTAACATAAGTCATCAACTTGTTATGGTAATTTCATCTCATTATGTTTATTTTACGAGATAGTGCTAGTAGTCTGGCGCTACATGAAATATTACAATATTTCTGTAGCTTATCTGCCTCTTAGTCGTTTCTACGTGGAATAGAAAAAAAGCTAATGTAATTATTGATTCATTGATCGTTTATCATTCTTGACTATACATCGTTAAGGATGAGTTTTGACTTACAAATGTGAAAAACGTAAGAAATAATAATAAATAAAGCAGTGCTAAAGCATAATTCTATTAACATTAATCTAAAAATAAAGATATAATATAGATAGATACCAAAACTATTGCTTATATTTACATTATGTACACAGTCATGTAAAAGAAGAAAATAGCATATCGCAGTTGTTAATAAATATATAAATAAACATTTAATAAATATTTCACAACTCACACACAACGCCGTATAGTCCCAAACTAAGCAGAGCTTGTACTATGGGTACTAGAATAACTGATACTAATACATATATACTTTTCTTTAGTAAATACATACTTATATCATAGAAACACCTAGACTAAGACAAACCCCCATGTTCATGCACACAAAGATTTGTCTTAAGTGGGAATCGAACCCACGACCTCGGCGACGCAGGCAGGTACACTACCCACTCACGGTGTTGGCTTGTACATATTTTTTTATGAAAATAAGCCTTTGGCGAATACGACCAAGAGCTATTTAATTGTAGATACGCATTTCGTTTAACACGGCAAATGAACTTTAATTACTAGAATTAAGGTAAAACTTGTAATTATTATTTTGCCATGATGTAAAACATGATATTTTAAGTAGATTTGTGTAATAATTCAAAAATCGCGAAATTGTACTTAATTTTTTTCGACGGGTAAAATAAGTTCCAGCAGGCAATTAAACCGATCGCGAGTGAGCTATCTGTATATATATGCTCATTATACTAGTATAATTTTAAGGAAGGCATAACTTCCACTCGAAACATTAGCTATAACGAAGGCTATATTACTCTCTATAAAGGTTATAGCAACAATAGAAGAAAATTTGTAACGTGCGTTACCTTGTCGAACTTTGTGTATAAGGTTAATTTATTGTATTGATTTATAATTATAGAACAAAGCTTGTCTGTGGTTTTTTAACCGACTTCAAAAAAAAAGGAGGTGCTACATTCGATTGTATTTTTTGATTTTTATATTTGTTTTCCAATTACTCAAATTCGCCTGGACCGTTTTCAGAAATTATTTTGTTTGAAAGAGTATACTTGTTATGTGGTCCCATTTTCTTCAGGTCACGATCTGAAGATTGGATCCTAGAGACATCGATGTCTCTAGGATCCAATCATCAGATCGTGCCGCAGAAATCTTTAAAATTTGAGGGTTTCCCTCGAGGGAAACGCTCAAATTTTAAAGAATTCTATATTGTTAGTCGGAACGAGGAGGAACGAATCCTCAACAGTTAGGAGCACAGAGTAACGAACAGTGACTAAGCTGCATACAATCGCGCTCAGATAAGTCCACTCACACAAGCATAAGACGTCTGTGTGCGTGAGCACTTGCGGCCCTATCACGTACGAGGCGAAACCGGTTTCTACCGGCTCGCAAGTGCCTTAGCGAAGGGCTCTCGCACGCTCTCGGCGCGGCTCGCGGACACTACCGCACCGCAGCTCACATAAATGTACTCTTGTCAGTCTACAGCAGTCCAGCGCAGCCGCGGTGCGCGCACGCACGTATGCTCACTCGCAAATCTCGTCCTAAAGGGCACGACGCGCGTTATTATTTAATAATACAAAATGTACTGTACTGTGTGTAAGAACAATAATCGTCGAAATAAGAACATATCTTTTTTTTTCTATCCCAAGGAATCTACTAGGTGAGTAGTAAATTGATAGTAAAAGATAGCTATTTTTATTATATACCTATTCAATTTATTTTAGTGGGGTAGATAGATACTTCATAGATAATTACATAGGTAGGTACCTAGTGTACCTACATCAATATCAAAGCAAATTTAAATCTGTGCCGTGTTTATAATGCGATGGAACCTTGACACAATTTACAGCTAATAATATATTCCTACTTATGTATGAGTCACTAGCTTCTACGCGCGGCTCCAACCGCGTGGTACGTCGATGTAGCCTATATTATTTCTGGGGTCTTATCTTTTTATACCTATAATTGTATAGATGTATGAGAATGACAGTTCTCAAGTTCTTAAGCGCAATGTCATGCGCTCTTCTACCTAATACGTTAATAGGTAGGTAGGTACGTTAAAATTAAATTGTAAAAGGTTCTACTTATCACATTAGGTACCAATTTGAGAGGATTATACTTAAAGACTTTTATTACTTTTTTGACTTGTTGAAATATGTAAAAAATACCTATCTACCCTTATTATTAGCGATTGATTTATTATGATTAGGTACAGGTAATACAATAAAAAAAAACCGCCGCGTCGTTTAAAACACCACTATGCCGCCAGTGTAGTAATTGTACTAGTCACATGGTTTGTTCTGTTGTGCCAACACTGCCAAGTGCCAACCCTAGCAAAATAGGTAAATATTTTAGACGCTCTTTAAAAGCTTAGCCTCTGTTCGTACTCTGTGGTTAGGAGTACGGGGATAATTCTTTAATATAGGCACCTTATGGCCGTTTACAAGTTATACACAGATGAGGCCAGACGTTCAATATAACTGAAGTATTTTGTACTTTTTTGTGCATTTTTGTATTAAAAGTTGTTTTTTTTTTGTAAAAGTTGTTACTAAGCCTCTATTTAACAGATTTAACCCCGGAATCGATCTCTTTTTCTACCTGATTCAATGTCTGAACGGTACAGAGAGGTCGAAAACTTTCGTTCAGCGAAAAACGGGTTAACACATAGGTTAAATTGGGGCTAAATACTTGAAATTAGTTTATATTATGTTGAAATTTAGTCGACATACCATAACATCTCGCATATATTACCCAGAAGGATGTGGCAGAGGTGTACAACACACAGTTTTCACCTGTTATGTTCAGGTGCCATGGTATAAGTGGTGAGCCGATCGGCATCCACCGGGCACAATTCCAACTCCATGCTGCTATTGATCGAACCCGAGACCTCGCGGTGGGAGGCGTATACATTAACCAACGAGGCAGTTAAGTCAAATTTGTAGAGTTTCTGAAAAGTATTATTTCTAACAAATTCATAGCTGTGGTCAGCTATGAATTTGCATAGTAAAGACAGTTAAGGACTTTGGCGGTGGCGGTGTGGGTGAGTGCACGTTCACAGCGTGTGTTCGCCTGCGCCGCCATCGTCAGAATCCGAGTATATCGCCCGCCATTTTGGACGCTAACAATTTTAATTATACTCCTCACTTGACACAGGCATAAATAGCAACCGCAAGGAGACTCAGTTGCCATTAAATAAATAAGAAGAAGAAGAAAGACACCCAAGTAGCATTACAAGCTGTATAAAAGCTGTACTAGCGCGTAATTTTATACTTAAAGCTGTATAAAGGCTGCTTAAGCGCTTATACAGCCCTTATAAGTGTAAAATGGGCACAAATTATACAGCGTTTGGTGTTTATAACACCAAACGCTGTATAATTTGTGCCCATTTTACACATAATGTTAATAATTAATCTATCTTTTAATATAATGGCATTCATTAGGTACTACGTCGTTATTTTATCAATAAATGTTCAATGCTCCTTAACTTGTATTAACATTTATATTGAAGAAGCCACTTTGCTTAAATTCTAATTCTAATTCAAATCATTTATTTTCATAGGCCCCCGGGAGGCACTTTAACACGACAAAATATTACACACAAATGATATAAAAATAAATTATAAGTAAAACTAAATTATACTAATTACAATGATTTGAATAACCGAACCGGCTCAGATTAATTTTAATCCAACTGTTTAGAATCAGATTAAAATCTTAGTTTATTTATTTGTCGCAACAAATACCTAGTGTTTGGTATTGAAACAGCGTGAATATTTGTAAAGAAAACACTATATTTTCTATAAAATTTAAATTACAAAAACACTAACGTACACCACGCACATAGGTACGGTAGAAAGGGAAGAGACAAAATTAAGTGTTGCCACCTCAAATAACTTAATGATGTGATTATGTTTTTAATTGACAAAACCAAATAATATTATAAAAGTCACATCAGTAAATGAATTATACAAAAACTATATGTTCTTGGCTTGAACACCTAGCGTCCATTTTAATTAACTGTCTAATTAAGCAGGCTGTAAGTTTGTTTTTCTGCTATTATTGAGTGCACGGTTGGCGTGGTCGCCTCGCCGCTTTTAACTGCGCTGGTGTTGTTCGATCCCCACATGGGACAAATCTTTGTGTGTCGCAAAGATTTGTTGACTCAGGGTGTGCTCTGTGTGTGTAAAATGTATGTTTGTGAACACCCCGCGACACAGGCGTTTTTCCTAGTGCGGGCGTAGTTTTTATTAAAAAAAAAAAGAAAAAAACCAATTGTGGAGCTTTGTTGATAGGAAACTTTATTACTCTGACAATGTTGTCAGCAAAAAATTGTTTTCCTTTGTAAACTAATTTGACTGAAGCTTGTTAAAAAAAAAATAGTGTTCAATTTTTTACAAGTTTTTATTATTTTAAAAATTGTGTGAAAGTAGTGTCCCTCCACACTACTTCTGATGAAAGAAAACTTGTTTTAATTTACCACTAACGATATGCGTATTCACATAATAATATACATTCTTATGTAAATTATAGCTTTAATTTACAATTAAAAAAATATTTATGGCCTTCTATGTTAACCTAAACTAATTAAAGAAATACCTGAATATATAAACATCAAATACAAGAATAATATAAACTTATTAAATAAAATAAATCTCGTAAAAAAAACATATATAAAAAAATTCTGGTGGTAGAGCTCTTGTGAATGAGCTCGAGGGCGGCAGCACCACCGTCTCACCTTTAACCTGCCGCCAAATAGTAGTGCTTCCATTACTGTGTTCCGGTTTGGTGGTGAGATCAGGCCCTGAAATTACTGGCACATGAGGCCTAACACCGTAGTCCTCAGCTGCAGCGACGCATCTATAATCTGCTTTTGTGGATTGTTGATGTCCATGGGCTTTACTCCACTTACCACAAAAAAAAAAAATACGCCCGCATCGACGTTGACCGCGGGTAACGTGTCCAAAAGTTGTATGTTTCATATTTCAATAACTCTGCTATATCCTTCTGAGTAATATAGGCGTGATGTTATATTATTACATCAAATACGTCTCATGCGCACGTGCGAAATTTCTCGGCGTTCTTTTCAAATCCGTTTACATTACAACATTGTTTGTTTGTTATGCTACGATTATCGAACTGCATAATATCATGTAAATTTAATTAATTCAATCCGTTCGGCAAGGAAACGTCTCTCGTCGATTTAAGGAACTGTATGACGTAATTCTTACACAATAATGCCAAGACTGTGCAAAGGCAGTGTTTTTTTTTAACGGGATATAATCTCACCCACACGCCCATCACTGTGACTCCTGTGACGCCAGGATCTACAGCAGTAACCAACTGAAAGGCACCGTGCATGACACACAGGCAATCCCAGGGAGAGTTAAAATATTCTTGGAACCCGAAACGAATTTAATCAGAAGTATATAGTTGGAGTTAGAAAGTATGTATCTTTACTTCCCTCCAAAGCAAGGCAGTGTATATATGTGATTCCTTTTTTAGGGTTCCGTAGTACCTACAAGGAACCCTTATAGTTTCGCCATGTCCGTCTGTCCGTCCGTCTGTCCGAGGCATAGCGACGAAACCGTTGGTGCTAGAAAAACTTTTGAAATTTTGCTTATACATGTATGTTAACTATACAAAGAAAGTCGTAGAATAAAATTTGGAAAAATATTTTTTTTTCGGGTAGCTCCCCTACATGTAAAGTAGGGATGTTTTTATTTTTGTCGCCTACCCCATAGTGTGGGGTATTGTTAGATAGGACTTTTAAAAACGTTTAGGGGTTGCTTAGACAGTTTTTTGATTTAGAGATCCGTTTGCGAGATAATTAACTTTAAAGAGCAAATTTTTGTTCGAGTAGAGCGTCCCCCTCCCCTCTAAAAGCTAAACTACTGCATCCCAAAATCTGAAAAAAATTGTGTCGGTAGTACATGTAATGAACTTTAAAGGAAAACTATAGCGGATAAGTTAACTTCAGTAGTTCAAGAGGAATAGGGGTCCGAAATGTCAGATGCAGTTACTTAGAATAATTCGTGCAAATTACAAAAACCTTTGAAAGTAATGACTTGTATGAAGATGTTACTTGTTTAATACAGATAGTAAATCCTATAAGTCGAAATATGTTGTTACGACTAGCTACGGAACCCTACTGCGCATGGCCCGACACGCACTTGGCCGGTTTTTTTTTAGGATTCTTAAGGTGAGTGCCAAACGCACTATATTAGCAGCCCTGTATCTAATACATGCCGCACTGCTGGGCTCGGGCCTCTTCTCATGATGAGAAGGGTTAGGCCATAGTCCACCACGCTGGCCAAGTGCGGATTGGTAGACTTCACATTACCCTCCAGCACGTTTTAGGCCCTTTCAGGCATGTTTCCTCACGATGTTTTCCTTCACCGTTAGCGAGCGATCAATTGATATGACAAATACACACATATCGTTGACAAGCCGAATCTTAACGAATTATTGACAGAGGTGTGTGCCGTGGGTTCGAATCCGAGACCTTAGACTTTGAAGTCCTACGGCCTCCCACTCGTATATCGCTTTGTTTTTATTTTTTTTATTTATTTAAAAACTTCTTGCACAAAATTTGTGACAAAGGCGGACTTAATGCCGAAGGCATTTTCTACCAGTCGACCCTTAGGGTGGTGCAGAGATAATTGGTAGGTGCATAATATAAAAGTAGTAGTAATTACTTTATTGTATAATAAATCTAAATAATACACATACTATACTAATACTCGAATACTATATAATACACAAATACAATAACATACATTACATAACATATAACATAACATACTATACTTAAAATAACATACATACATAAATAACATAATAACAAAGAACACTACTGAGAAGATTCCGCCAAGTAACTCAAGTATAATTGTTTTACTTTAAATTTAAAGACATCACGACTATTTTGCTATACTCACTTACCACTAGTCCATCGAGGCAGTTCTTTTATCATAAATAAATATATTTTGAGAAATAACGAGCGTTACTTTTTGACAACAAGTTGATAAAATTAGCAAATGGACAAATTTTTTTTTTAGTCTTTAATCTTAACAAGCCTTGAGCAAAATTAAAAAGAAAAAAGAAACAACAAAACCAATGCAATAAACTACCGTAAATATCCATTCTAGTATGTCCATCCTAAGGTTGCCTGGAAGAGATCGCGTCAAGCGATAAGGCCGCACTTTGTGCGTTATAGTTTTAAGTACCTATTTCTTTGTATGTTTGTTACAAATTTGATGTGCAAATAAAGTTTTCTCTATATATCTATCTATTTTTAGGGTTCGTTGCTGAATGGCAAAAAACGGAACCCTTAATGAGTCGTCATGTCTGTCCGTCTGTCAGTCCGTATGTCACAACCACTTTTTTCCGTAACAATATATATTTTTTTCATCAAACCCATACGTGTGGTATCTATGGATAGGTCTCCAAAAATGATATTGAGGTTTCATATATATTTTTTTCTAAACTTAATAGTTTGCGCGCGGGACGCTTCCAAAGTGGAAAAATTTGTTTCACTCAATCAATCAATTTGTTCAATCTGGCACTCATGTGAGTTCCTTTTATAAATTCCTCCTTTCGTTCATCACTCACGTAACTGTTTCTTCTACAAATACAAAACTGTTGTTTACAGACACACCTACGGCCCAAAATAAATGCGTTTTTCTTTTATTTTTGGCTTCCAATGACGTCGAAATGACGTCAGAGTTTCGTAATATTACTACATGTCATGAAAATTTATTTTCAACGATTCTTGGAAACGTGATGTTAGAAAATCTGTTTATCATCGGATACTGTTTCATTGCTGCCGACACTCCCCCTACATAAATTAATAAATAATCATTATTGATACAAAAGAAGGTATTTTACATAAATATACAAGCGCTGGCCACCGCGATAGTATTAACCGTGTTGCAGGTGCCAGTGTCTTCTCCAACAAAAGTCGATGAACAGAATCATCTTTACAAAACACCTGTTCACGATAAAATGCTAGTCGCAACTAGGAAACAAAATAGCCTGTACACCAGAAATTTACAAAAGTCGTTAAACACGAGTATTTCAAAAGTATCTGTGCACTAGTATTCCTAAAGTCGCTGCACACCATCAATCCAAATGTCGCTGAACATCAACCTATCTTTATTTCTTGGACTTTCAGTACCACGCCTGCAGACAGCTCGATAGAAAAATATACTCAATGATATTGTAGCTATATTATCACTATTATCAGGAAAGTTGGGCACTGCTTAAAATATAACTGACAGAATAAACTTTATTTCTTTTTAAACTTGGCAGTATTAATAAAAAAACATAATTCGGTTACAAAAATAGTAGAGTAAAATGCCAACGTCACGCGGTATTCCCAGGCGGTCACCCATCCAAGTACTAACCGCGCCCGATGATGCTGTTGCTTAACTTCGGTGATCGGACGAGAACCGGTGTGTTCAACATGGTATGGACGTTGACGAATGTTACGAATAAAATACTGCTAACAATTATTATTTTTTAAGAAGGCAATAGATTAATAGTGACTGTAATCCTTCATCCAAGCTGTAAAGGATTAAATTTTATTTACTCTTGTCATTTTACACGAGTGTGTGAGAACTATACTCGGCGAGCCAGGCGCTAGTGCAATATTCTCAAGTTCATGCCTGATTTATTTCTGACAATAAACTTTCGAAAAAGAAAAAGGTTATCTTCACAAACGAAACGTTGGTGTTTATTTCTTTATCAACTTCAATGGCAATCACAGTGATGCAATTTGCTAAAATTAAACACATATTCTGTAACGTACCCGCTCACGCCTTGGCGCCTGAATATTATCGTAAGCAATATGCATCTTCACTGATTCTTGATGATAGCTAAAATATTTACAGAAACAATTCAGCCTGTAGGGTAGTTTACAGAGTAAAAATATAGCACCGAGTAATACTTATCTATAATTTTTACGTATGAGTCGCGTATTACAGAGGAACCTGATTTGTAATGTTTTAAATTGTTTGATATGTACATACAAAGGCGGACTTTTTTGTACATTTTTTTAGTGCATAAAGTTTAAATAAATGAATATTAGCTAAATACTTATTTACTTACTTTTAAGCCAAGAAAATTACTATCTGGCGCGTCATTAAGGAATTTTTCAATCTCCAACGCGGTGAAACCTTTTGACTTTGTACCCTTCTGATTTTCTCTTATAAAAGCCATTAATTTTGTGTATTTTTCTAGATGTACGTCACATTTCGACTTTATTACAGCTTTTAGCATCGAATAATGCACAGTGTACTTGATAGCTTAACTTTGGATAGTATATATTTTATTAATAGAAACTTTATTGGTGACAGTGTTAATTATATTATTATATGTTTTGGTAATTGTTCTTGATTCTTATTGTTTGTTTCCTGTACCACAATAAATAAATAAATAATTCCATGAAATACGATAGTAATATCATAATGCGTGTTACCGCCTTTTAAAAGTCGCCGTTTATTAAATATGTCGTACACTTTCAAATACTTTTCACGTGATTTTTCTGGTAAAAAGCAAACTTCTGTGTTAGAAGCAAGTTGTCTCAGCTTTTCTGGATTTTCACAAAGTTCTTTATCACTGGATTCACTCACTTCTTGTTAAAAACTTCCAGTCAACAATTAAACATAAACTGAAAAGAATTTTATAGTTGCCCGCGATGACTGACACACAGATTTTTTATTAAGAATTCGTTCGGAACTTCGTTCCTTAACATTTATGTATAGAGTCTAATATTTAGTGACTGATTTTATTTATTTTAATGGTTAATTAGGAATATAAAAACATAAATATAATACTTGCCTATCATCATCATCACTACATAGTATAAAACAAAGTCGCCTTTTCTGTCCCTATGTGCGCTTAAATCTTTAAAACTACGCAACGGATTTTGATGCGGTTTTTTCCAATAGATAGAGTGATTCAAGAGGAAGGTTTTTATGTATAAAAAGATTTGCAATGTGATGTCGTAACAAACATATTTTCTGCGCTTACATTGCAAACGCTGGCTTAACCTTACGAGATAGATCAAATTTATGTACTACGGAATTGTATATATTAAAAAGATAAATAAAAAAATCCGCGACAGCATATGTTTATCTCCTAAGGATAACCCAGAGTAACCATTTTTATCTTTTACATATTACAAAAAAAATATGGGTTATTTACCAAGCTATTTTAAACGATACAGTATCATTCCTTATCCAATTAAACACATTAGATACGTTGTGCATTTCATGTAGATCAAAATTGCCCTTTACAGCATGTTATTTAAATGAATATTTTCGAAGATATTACAGATTTAAAAATTGCGGGACGTAGCGTTTGCAGCGGTATCGGCCGGTCGGGGCGGCGGGATCGAGCCTGTTCAGAGGGACAGAGAATTGTCAGTAGTGCGTTAGGCTCGACTCAGTCAGCTTCGGGATAGATATAGAGCTGAGAAATGTAAAAAGTAAATAAGTAAAAATGTTGTGTATATTCCAAAGATAGCAGGAAATCTTCATGGTATAGAGAAAGGGGGAATTGTTTTACTCCAAATTTAACGCGTGCGGGCCACGGGCAGTAATGAATAAATCAAACTACTGGATCGATTTTAATCATTTTTTCAGTGAGTGACATAGGCTATATATTATATACCCGTGCGAATCCGGAGCGGGCCGCTGTGTTTTTATATACAACGTTCACAGTTTTTCTGTAGTGTATTTAGTATCAGCATTGTACCCGTGCGAAGCCGGGGCGGGTTGCTAGTAATATATAATTATGCGTACAAATCGCAAAAGTTTAAAATCATTATCTCTGGGCTCATCAAGTACTTATCCTCCTCTTATAACTTTGAAACTGACTCCAAAACAACGTGAAACCAGACTTTTACTCACCATTTGCAGTAAATCTAGTATTTATTTATAGAAACTTATTGCTAGGCACGCACTCAGCTATGTCGTTGATGGCGTAACTTCCTATACGTAATCTGCTGACCTCCTCAACATGTAATTACCTGAAGACTCTTGGCTAGAGCATTACCAGTTTGCTTTATGATTGCCATTTATACCAGTCCCGCTTTGCCATACTTATTTTATTTATTTAACTTTTTGAACACAAAATGGTACTTATATAATGGTGGTGGACTTAAGTCCACCTGTGTACCATTTTGTGTGCCTAGTGGCATTCTCTAACAGTCAACCTAGGGTGGTGCAGAGAAACTATAATCTGGGACCCACACGAGGCTAAGTATAGCACAATGCTTGAGCGTGTTCAAAGAAAATTTGCTCGTTTTTATATAGGAAACTATACGGATCGAACCTCATTTGTATCCGTCTCTTCGTATCTGCCTATCTGGTATGGTGGGTTTCGATACGTTACAATTACGTCGGCAGTGTGCTTTGTTAATTCATTATTACTCAATAATGAATAATAATATTGACAATGCAACTACGTTATCACCAGGGCTCGGAATTAGGTAGAGTTTTTTATGTACTTGCATCGAAATGTTGATATTAATGTGCACCTTCCCGGGATTTCTAATGGACAATCCTGTGTGGCCAACAATATTACGAATAATAAAAACCTCAGAGATAAACAAATAAAACAAAGATAATTAACATATTTTTTTAATTAGTTTACATTAATTCTTAAAAGTCTGTAGTAAATTCTCATACGCATATTTCGCCTTTTTTATAAATACGAGCAAATACTTTTGCTTCTAGCCTAGACTCATGAGGTTTTGCTTATTCAAACGGCCCATCAGAATAATTTCCCTTGTCCGATTCATTACCAGTAAGATTTGAAGTGTTCGCTTCCGACATTACTGTATAAATTTTGTGAGAATTAAAATATTTAGTCGCGCGTGCAGTAGTTTAAATTGTGTAAAAAAGTAAATAACTTTTTATTTAAAAAATCATGGGATTTTTTTCTGCTCTTTTAAATTAATCTCGGGATTTGAGGCATATCCACTTTACTCTTTCGCTGTATGAAATCAGTGTAAGTACATGAAAAACTCTACCTAATTCCGAGCCCTGGTTATCACATTGCTCCTTATCAGCTCAGCTCCTTATAACTAGTACACACGGCTGCGCTCGCGCCGTCTCATGGCGATAGCACCCGTTCGGACGTGCACTGCACTGCATTGATCAACACACTGATTGCTCAGCATCCAGATGTCGATATTTTTTACATGAAGTTTGCTGAATCTTTAAAAATATGTCTCCATTTTTTTTGTAATGTTATGTCATTTATTATGTCATTGTATACCTAGCTTATTGTGCGTTGGGTTACTGTTAGTGCAATGAGTATCTCATTAAATAAATAAATAAACAAAGGTAGGTGCGTTTCGATAATACTTTAATTATTATTCCATTAAAGATCATATGGAAGATAATAATGCTTGGGATTAGATTACCGTTTCTCAGCGTCATGTATTTAGTTAAGTTTTGTTTGTACATTTTGATTGTCAATTTCTAATACTATGTTATAATACGAAATAAATTAATATGAATTTAAATTTGAATTTACTTATAGTAAATATACTTTACTATAAGTATTGTCGAATTTAATAATAATACATATATGGTATATACATTATACTTATATATAAATATATATATTTATATATAAATAACGGATGAAGAGAAGGGGGATGAAGAATTAAACATTATGATAATTCTGCCAATTTTTCGGTCAACTTTTTGTGAACTTTAATTTTGAAGGTGTACCGGGTGTACCATACCTCACCTATGTTCCGGTTGTGGTGAGATCAGGCCATGTCTGCACGTGTGGTGTAGTGTTTTAAGCGGTCGCCTCGCCGCTCTCCACTGCACTGAGTTGTGGATTTGATTGTGAATGTGCGTATTTGGCCTTGTCATTGGGACCATTGGATAGCGTGATTGCTTCTGGCATTCTATCTCATGTAAAAATCTACTTTTTACATTATATTTAATTTTGACATAGATTTTACTTTGAAGGATTAACTAATTATCATAAACCCACATAATAAAAAATAAAAAATGCTATCTGATAAAGAATCGGTCACATGACTCACACGTGTACAAATATGGGTCATTGTCTTACCAAAATTTAAGACAACTGTTTTCACAGACAATCTCGCTGTCTGATGCGTGTTATGTTACAGTGAAATATGTAATTCATGATTTCAGTAAAACAGCCGTCCACAATACGAAATGACTCATACTGATATTATCATAACATGAACTACCCACGAACATTAAAAGTAGAAGTTCGTCAAATATATTGAAAAAACAACTTGCCCAATATTTATTAGACATATATAAACTAGCATCTAGTACGTACGTAATTACCACAGGCGAATACGTTTTGGACGAGTTTATGCTTAGTTCGTAGAATCGTTGGTAAATTTTTATCTGATTTAGTTTTAGTGCACTACCTACATACTTTTGTTATTTTACTTTTGTTTAATGGAGACGAATGTAAAAATTATAGATATTATGTAATTCAACAACAAATAATGCATGATCACGTTAATTCTTGTTAGATTTTATTTAAATATTTCAGTTAAGTGTAAGCTATAATAGATCTAGCAGTAAGAGGCTACACTAAGGCATACACTTACAATAACCTACTTTCCAACGATGCGATGTGTTTGATACAGAATGGGTCACATGTGTTGAAATATGGGTCATTGTCGTATCGGGATTTAAGACAACTGTTTTAGCAGCCAGTCACGTGGTAGAGTAATTGTGTAATAGTACTGTCGGGTGTGTATTAAGTCACTGTAAAAGGAGATAGATGGTATAAATAAATAAATAAATATAAATATTTCACAACTCACACACAACGCCATCTAGTCCCAAACTAAGCAGATCTTGTAATATGGGTACTAGAATAACTGATACTAATACATATATACTTTTTTTTTGTAAATACATACATATTATACATAGAAACACCCAGACTAAGACAAACCCCCATGTTCATGCACACAAAGATTTGTCTTAAGTGGGAATCGAACCCACTCCGCCATCCGGTCGTCACTTGCATTTACATGGTATGCATTTACAGTGAGTCAGTCACTTGGGAATCAGCTTATGTTAGTATTTTACTGGCTAGTTAAGAAAACTGATACTTTGTTCACCATTTTTAGGGTTCCGTAGTACCTACAAGGAACCCTTATAGTTTCGCCATGTCCGTCTGTCCGTCTGAAATTTTGCATAAACATGTATGTTAACTATACAAAGAAAGTCGTAGAATAAAATTTGGAAAATTATTTTTTTTTCGGGTAGCTCCCCTACATGTCAAGTAGGGATGTTTTTTTTTTGTCGCCTACCCCATAGTGTGGGGTATTGTTAGATAGGACTTTTAAAAACGTTTAGGGGTTGCTAAGACAGTTTTTTGATTTAGAGATTCGTTTGCGAGATAATTAACTTTAAAGAGCAAATTTTTGTTCGAGTAGAGCGTCCCCCCCCCCTCTAAAAGCTAAACTACTGGATCCCAAAATCTGAAAAAAATTGTGTCGGTAGTACATGTAATGAACTTTAAAGGAAAACTATAGTGGATAAGTTAACTTCATTAGTTCAAGAGGAATAGGGGTCCGAAATGTCAGATGCAGTTACTCAGAATATTTCGTTCAAAATTCTTGAAACATAAATAAACATACATAATACATATATAAAATCACGCCTTTATCCCACGGGGGTAGGCAGAGACGTTGGAACGCCATGTGCTTCGCTCCTTACATACTTCTTTCGCTTCCTCAACATTCATACATCTCGTCATACGTGCTAGCTGGTTTCGTGTACTACAAACATTTCCTTTCTGAAGGACGCCATTTATCTGGTTACTTTAACTTAATTAGTTCTAGAGTAATTGGGGTCCAAAGTGTAAAATGCAGTTACTTAGAATAATTCGTGCAAATTACAAAAACCTTCGAAAGTAATGACTTGTATGAAGATGTTACTTGTTTAATACAGATTAGTAAATCCTTTTTAAGTCGAAATAATGTTGTTACGACTAGCTACGGAAGCCTACTGCGCGTGGCCCGACATGCACTTGGCCGGTTTTAATTTTTACTATCAGGCTAGTCAATAAATACGTCAGTTTTAATTTTATTTTCATCTTATAAAGCTTACATTGATCTCGGGTTCGATTCCTAGACAAGTATTATTTGGATTTATTGGCCAGGAATTTCTCAATAGCAACATGAGTTGGTTTTGTGCCCAGTAGTTGGCGATAGGGTCACTCACCATCACGTGGGACTTAACCATAACAAGTGAAATGAGGTTTTGTCTTTGCAAAGTCAAAATCAGAGATAATATAATAGATGTCAAGATGAAAAATAAATAAAATTACAAGTTATACTTTTATGACAATCGGACTGTCTAATTACATAGATGTTTTCCCCGGGCCGGGTAACAGTTGTCAAAACCCATACATTTCTAAACTTTGACGTGAATTTTATTTGTAATCAGCATAATATAAATTATATAAACGATTTACCGGATTTGGCCCTGTATCATTATTCAAAATTCTGATCCTACAACATAGACTGCGAAGACAAAGTTCTCGGGTTCTAACCCACGGCAAAGACACACGTCAAATTAATCGTTAAGGAAAACATCGTGATAATTTTGCATGCCTGAGAGTGCCAAAAAAGTGCTCGAGGTAGTGTGAAAATCTACCAATCCCCACTTGGCCCACATGTTGGACTATGGCCTTACCCTTCTATTCATGAGAAGAGGCCCAACCCCAGCAGTGGGACATGTATTAGATACAGAGATGCTATTATTAAGACATTATGAATCCTTTGTCATTGAATTCCACAGATACTAAATCAATTTTACGACCTAGATTCGACTAAATAGTTAGACTAAGATTAATTTGCAATACATTACTCATAAACTGCCAGGCACGGTAAGTGCTCTTTAAGTGTTACTAAGTTAGTAAGGTGCAGTAGTATTTTGTCTAAAGGCTTATTTACACGAGCTTAGTATAAGTATAGGTACTAAACTATACTACGTATATCACTATAACATCACTTATGACTCTCAACAATCTCATGGACTCCAATCCAGAAATTTATATATTTTCAAATAAATTCGGTGTATTATTGGTGTTTTTTTTTTATATAACGCCCACAGTGAACGAACGTGTAGGCCACCTGATGGTAAGTGGAGTACAGCCCATGGACATCGACAATCCACAAAAGCAGATTATAGATGCTTCGCTGCACCTGAGGACTACGGTGGTATGCCTCATGTGCCAGTAATTTCAGGGCTTGATCTCACCACCAAACCGGAACACAGTAATGGAAGCACTACTATTTGGCGGCAGGTTAAAGGTGAGACGGTGGTGCTGTCGCCCTCGAGCTCATTCACAAGAGTTCTACCACCAGTAGAGGTGTCTTTGCAACAATGTTGTGAATGTCAGTAATATGTTTTTATAAATTGTGATTCTTATAATTGGTTTCCATGGCCGTTTTAATCAAATAAATAAATAAAAAAAGTAAATAAAAAAAAACACGCTTATCTTATTATATTCGCCGTTATGGTGATGGGAGAGTCTATTATTATCCACTGGGTAGAATCTACAAACAGTTCCTGAATTCGTGCAACGTGCATTGATCAACTCGAATATCGAAACAGAGACAACGGTGAGTGTCGCATACACAAACTACCATTCCAATGAGTCGAATCCATTAATACAATGCTGTTGAGAGTAGAAAAATCATTAATTATGCCATTATTTGTTCATGTTGGTAGGCTGATTACTCGAAAACGCCTTAACCGATTTGAGAAATTCAGTTTTTGTCTGAAATAGTATACTTGTCATGTGGTCTTCTGCTCATCACGTCACGATCAAATCTCAAATTTTAAAAGCTGCTATTGTTGATTTTCGTATATTACCTGAAGCTACTCGGATATTTGCATCTGGCAGTAACAGTTTTCCGTTTACGTCTTAAGGCCGTTTACTGTGTACATCAGTATTGTTTTATAAATAAGTGCATTTTTTGTAATAAAAGTCTTTTTTTTTTGTACAATTAAGTCATAAAAAATCAACGTGTAGGCTAACTACACACAGGCTAAATTTATTGACTATATTATAAGCATTGACTACTCAAAGCTTCATAAATAAAAACGCAATCAATACGCGAAATATTGTCAACAGTATAGTATAGCGTTGCGTGTGGTGCGACTACGTACTAAGCTCATGTGAACCCTCCTTTAGTCTCACCACAAGTAGTTAATAATAGCTTACAATCTAGGACCTGCAAAACTGGAAGTCGACCTTCGGTGCTATAGGATTACTAAAGCCTGAGACGAAATAGATATCTATTATAACTATTAGTTAGTCTGGATGTATGTCAGCGAGTTCATGGTTGAAGTTGCGAAAGCCATTATATAAATCGCACATTGTTTAAACGATTAGTCTGTTAGGCATATTTTGTTATACATATTTATCTTATATATAAAATTCTCGTGTCACAATGTTAGTTACCTTACTCCTCCGAAACGTCTTTTCACTAAATTTTATATGCATATTCAGTAGGTCTGAGAATCGGCTACTATCTATTTTTCATACCCCTAAGTGTTAAGGGTTGTTCAACGTTAACATTTTTTTTTTAAAATTTTGTACAAACTTGTTTGTTTTTATTTTTCTATAATGAGGCATTAAAAAAATACATACTACCCTACATTTTTACCCATTTATCACCATTCCCCTAATTTTTAATAGCCATTTTAGTAACCATAGCGCTTTTGACAATATGATCTTTTTGAATCAACTTACTCTGAGTTTTGAATGTACCTTTATGGGGTTTGACATAACATTGACATAATGCGTGCCGCAAATATCGTCACAGAGAATGTATGCATAGTTAAGACAGGACAACGTCTTTTGGGTCAGCTTGTATAAATATATGAACTTGGCTTTTTGATTACAAGCAGCAAAGATCTTTTTAGTATCTTGACTTCTGGACTTAACTGAACCAATCAATACAAATAAATAAAATTGAAGTGTCTGTTTTTAATGTCAAAATAACAATGTTTTTTTCAGTTGAAATAGTTATTTGCACGATACCTATGCCTGTCTGTCTGTTTGTAACGGCTAATCTTCTAAATGGCTAGACCGATTCTGATAAAATTTTAGGTGCAAGTAACTGACTAAAAGGCGCGTAACATAGGCTTTTTATTGATGTAGCACCTACCACGCAGACGATACCGTGGCCGATAGTTAGTTTGTTTGTTCGTTAGCGCTAATCTCGGCAACTAATGATTTTTAAATATTATTTAATGGAGGCTTTTGCTCATCAAACTCTTGATACCCCCTTTCTAGACTCTAAACTATACCAACCAACAAAAACATAATTACAATGAAATAAAAGATTGTCATAAAAACAATAGTTTCAATAAACTATCAAATAACCTCGAGTTTGATTAAATATTATTTTGTTTTACAGTCCTTTTAGTACCAATTAATTTATTTCTCTGTTATCATAATTAAATCTATATATTAATCATAAATATGTTGAATATATTGGAGTTAATACACGACAGTTTTACATTTGATAGACAGGACTAATTACTTTTCCTTTCAAATGCAACTGAAAAAAATCAAGGCTAGTTTTGATTAAATTTTTTGTTAAAAACAATTGCAAATCTGAAAAATGCAAGTGTCCTACAATAACAAAAACATTATATGTTTTTAACGGGATATTTTATATTGCATATCAAATAAATAATCGCCTATCAATACATACTCATCATTTATATTCTTTTTTACATCAAATAACTTACTTCACTACAGATAAACTAAATGTTTAACAAAACTCAAACTGCAGATAATTCTAAATTACACATCATTATGACATTCCTTTTTTCCTCATAATGCAATACAGTTAAATTTATTTTTGTACAAAAATACTACATGCATAGCATAAATACTGACTGCACATCAAATTTACCATATTTCATAGCAAAATAACTATCCCAGTCGCATATTAACCAGTAAGTACAACAAAATCTGTTCATCATATTTGTCTTAATTTTCAAGAAGCCATGCTCAGCAAATTTAATGATTATTATAACAAAAAAATCCTTTTACATTGCATTATTTCTAAAAGCAGAACAACTTAACTGAAAAACTTTAAAAAAGTTATGGCATAGGTCAATTATGGGTTAAGTAGTAGGTTAGGTTAGGTTAGAACTGCGACCATAACATATGCTAGAATCAATCTGTGTGATACTCCGACCCCTTTTTGAATCCTCCCACTAAATAAAATAATATTATACTACCTACCAATTTCTTATTATCATAGATCGTAACAGACGACAGTACGTGGCGCCACCTGCAGAAGCTAAAAATGTGCCTATTGGGCAAAAAAGGAAGCGTGGACGCCGCGCGAAAGCAAGACCCGCTTTAATAATTCAATAAATTACAATTTTGTATCTAATTTTATATATTTTTTGCTGATCTCATTATGTGATAATTAATAAATAATAAGATGACTGTGACTAATAAAATGTTGTTTGATTTAGAAAAACTGCTGTAAATATTATAAAAATAGAAGCTATATTTAAAAGAAAAAGAGTTAACATGTATAATGTGCATTAAGATTATTAGTTGTGCATTGATAAAAAAGCTTTTGCTTTAGGAAAAATTGCTGTGCGCTGTGCAAATAAATTGTAGTGTGTTTAGTGATATTTTGAGTTGAATATTTTGTTGTGCAATCAGTAATTTTGATGGGAATTCGGTATTTAATTGCATAGAAAAAGGATATTTTATGATTTGCGTTTAAATACTACCCGTTTTTAACTAGCACATAATTATTGTTATATATGTTACAGTTAATGTGATAAATTGATGATTGATGATGTTGATTCTTGTTTTTCTCTGGAATGTACACGTCCACATCCATCTTGTCAAATATAATTGGTGGGTGACCTACACAGGTTTGCCTAGTGTAGGCATCCACTGAACAACACACAATTTTAATATGTATAACTTAGATATTAAATCATTGTTTGTAAATGAGATTTTGATAAATAAATTGAATTTAAAGTATGAGGCCTGTCGCTGTTTGGACGAATTTTAAACTGCGCCGGCGCCGGATAATAAATCTAGTATACATCAGCCTAGCAACCAATGTGATACCTGTTACTATCCTAGGACTACCTGTCTTTAATGTGTATGTGTGCGTGTACTTCGATGCGTATACGCGTGAGTATTATGCGAGTGGGAATAGTCTAGTTGCGCAAGAGTGGATAGTGATGGTAAAATAATATATCGAGGTTGCATGATGTATTGTATGATTTGTGTATATTGGGCGTAACTAAAGGCCGAAAAAAGTTAGGATTAATTAGCAAATAAGTGCTGAGTGGACTTTTGATGGGAAAGTATGAAATAATGCATCATATGGCGCAAGCCGACTCCAAGTAATTAGGATAGATAAGAGCAGGCGGATCAAGGTGAAATTAAAGTCATTGACATTATTTTAATCTAATATTACTACTTTATTACTACTTTTATACTTGATTTGGTGCTAGTCTATTAAAAATTAAAACCTAGTTTTAAAACCTACAAAGTCAAAGTTGTATGAGCCGAGTAAAAAATAGTTGATTGGTTTGTAACTAGATGGCGCTATGTGTTCACTTAACGCCAATCGCGCACAGTTGTGTTTAAAATATTTTATAACTTTGCTTATAGGGGACCAAATGCTTGGCTGATTTCCATACAAACATAATATGGGTTTTTCTTCATTGTTATTCAGTTTTATCTAAATAATCATAATTTAAAACACTAAAATTCACGTTTGTAGGCGCCCACTTATTCAAAGTTATAGTTTAATTTTTCAGCATTTTAGAGTTGAGAATACGATTTAAATATTAAGATAAAATTTAAAGATGAAACCATACAACGATAGTATGAAAACACGGCGCTCGGAAGTTTAAACTTGAATGCAAAAACTGAACCAAACAAGATTTATCAACAGTATTTTTTTTTTTAGAATTACTAGTGAGTTACTGTGAAGTTGATTTTTTTACGTCATAGTTTCACCAACATCATAAAACATCCGATATTTTTAAACAATTAGATTTGCGTCAATTATGACCTCTTATGCCAAATGAACGAGGCGATGAGAAACAACAATATTATTTCTTAGACCGTCTACCTACATTGATAACAATACTGTTGATAATACCAAAATTAAAGTTTTTTTAATACACTCTGTACTGGTATGGCAACAGACATACAATTATGGGCAAACTTCTTGAGCATTTTATTTCGGGATATTTAACATGTTATTTGTTGAGTTGCCGATATACAAATTATTTATTAATTAAAACTACAAGATACTCTCAGTATCTTACAAATTGTTATCAGTAAACTCATAAATTGTAAGTGTACGATGCGCAAACTTTCCCCTACCACGTCACCTAATGCTCAAGAAGTTTGCCCATAATTATACCTCCTTACAGAAGCCTCATACAGAAAGTGACGTTTTTAACGGCTGGTTTCCTGACTTAAACACCACTTTTTGAATTAGGTATCTATAATGCTAAAGAAGCAGCGATAGCCGAATGGGGGACCGTAGGACTGCTCAGTCAAAGGTCTTGGGAACTAGTAATAAATCGTTAAGATTCCTCTTTACGAAGATGTGTGTGTTTGACATATAAATTATCGCTCGGTAACGGTGATGGAGCCATCGTAAGGAAACCTTTTTAGGGTTCCGTAGTACCTACAAGGAACCCTTATAGTTTCGCCATGTCCGTCTGTCCGTCCGTCTGTCCAAGGCATAGCGACGAAACCGTTGGTGCTAGAAAACTGAAATTTTGCATAAACATGTATGTTAACTATACAAAGAAAGTCGTAGAATAAAATTTGGAAAAATATTTTTTTTTCGGGTAGCTCCCCTACATGTAAAGTGAGGATGTTTTTTTTTTTTGTCGCCTACCCCATAGTGTGGGGTATTGTTAGATAGGACTTTTAAAAACGTTTAGGGGTTGCTAAGACAGTTTTTTGATTTAAAGATCCGTTTGCGAGATAATTAACTTTAAAGAGCAAATCGACACCCAATATGAATAACATTGTAACTCAGTATGACATGGTTTTCAATACAGCCATTTTAAATTTTTTGCAAAGTTTATTATTTATTTGCAACTGCAGGCTTAAGTTCATCTGTACTATTGTGAGATTCATTATATTAATTTTAATTGCTCTTTCAGATGGTTTAGATGCCGTTTTGATTAAACCACTGCAAGTATCATTTTTGCAATCTTACAATGTACAGATTTTAAGCATTATTAAAATGAAAAGCATTGTAACTACCGTTACAGTGCTTTTCAATGAAGTTATAAAAACATTTGAAAGCTTTTTTGTGTAAAATGGATAACATTGTATGTCAATTTGCAATGAGTTTATCACAAAGAAATCCTTGTTAAACAAACTTTTGTGTATTGTAACTTTATTTACGAGTATACTTCAATAGAAACAGTGTAGATTTGGAATTACAATGAAATTAATCCATTTCACATAAGTAGTTCTTAACGTTATAGAAATACGGTTCAAGGACAGAAATAAAGCTCTGTTCTTGCTTAATTCAGATAACTTAGAGTTGTACAAACATGTAACTAAAGTTACAATGTTATTCATATTGGGTGTCGAAATTTTTGTTCGAGTAGAGCGTCCCCCCCCTCTAAAAGCTAAACTACTGAATCCCAAAATCTGAAAAAAATTGTGTCGGTAGTACATGTAATGAACTTTAAAGGAAAACTATAGCGGATAAGTTCACTTCATTAGTTCAAGACGAATAGGGGTCCGAAATGTCAGATGCAGTTACTCAGAATATTTCGTTCAAAATTCTTGAAACATAAATAAACATACATAATACATATTATATAAAATCACGCCTTTATCCCACGGGGGTTGGCGGAGACGATGGAACGCCATGTGCTTCGCTCCTTACATACTTCTTTCGCTTCCTCAACATTCATACATCTCGTCATACGTGCTAGCTGGTTTCGTGTACTACAAACATTTCCTTTCTGAAGGACGCCATTTATCTGGTCCCTATATGTCTTTCGAGGATAAAATAAATAATAAAATAAATAATTTCGAGGATAACATAAATAAAATAAATTAAAAATAATCATTACATATCTAGGTCATACATAAGATCACGATTTTTATCTCAAGACGAACTACTAGAACAGGTTGAGTGAAAAATATAAATTATTTTACAAAAGGACTCGATAGATGGCGTTGTACTCGTTTTCTGAATCGCGCTATGGTTTCGTTACGAGCTATGGTATAAAAGGAAAGTTATTTTTAATACTTCTTGTACTAAAGTTACTTAGAATAATTCGTGCAAATTTGTTAATACAATTTACAATTTTTTGTTTAATACAGAGATAGTAAATCCCTTTTAAGTCGAAATATGTTGTTACGACTAGCTACGGAACCCTACTGCGCGTGGCCCGACACGCACTTGGCCGGTTTTTTTTTGTTTAAAACTGGGCAATGCCTGACGCATACCATCGACCCGAGTAGTCGCTGGTTATGTCCGAGTTGCACGGACTAAAACCCAGTGAGTTCCGTCAACGTGATATGACCGGGGTGCCAGGTATCGCTCGAGCATGGACGCTAGCACATCGTGAGGAAACCTGCATGTCTAAAAAGTGCTTGAGGGTAGTGTGAAATCTACCAATCCGCACTGGGCCAGCGTAGTGTACTATGGCCTAACCCTTCTCATCATGAGAAGAGGTCCGAGCCCAGCAGTGGGACATGTATTAGATACAGGGCTGCAGAAAATTGGGTATTTGATGACTTAAAGACGGCCAACATAAACCTTAACATTTCCAGTATAAGACGATCTCGCGTTGTATAGGCTTCCCGTGCAATTTTACTGGTGGTAGAGCTCTTGTGAATGAGCTCGAGGGCGGCAGCACCACCGTCTCACCTTTAACCTGCCGCCAAATAGTAGTGCTGCCATTACTGTGTTCCGGTTTCATGGTGAGATCAGGCCATGAAATTACTAGCACATGAGGCATAACACCGAGTCCTCAGCTGCAGCGACGCATCTTTAATCTGCTTTTGTGGACTGTTGATGTCCATGGGCTGTACTCCACTTACCATCAGGTGGACTACACGTTCGTTCGCTGTGGGCGTAGAATAAAAAAATAATAATGCGAGACCAGCTTATACTGGCAATGTATAGGTTGATCGGTAGCCGTATGTACGTAATTAAATTATTCATTTTGTTATCGGCAATGTGAAGGATTTCACGCCTACTTTTTTGGTCAAAACAATTTACCATCTGTTCGATCTGTTTATGACACAAATTTGTCGAGATTATTTATATAGGTTGGTTGCGATTAAGAGGCATTTATTGAAAGTACAGATTATAGAATAAATGAAGTTTGAAGTTTAGAGGTAGTCGTATTTATTTTCACTGGCCAAATAAAATAATTACGATAAAAACGCACGCGATTAAATTTTAGATGCAGTGACTATAAGGCGCGTAACATTAATATTGTTGGTCCTACCATGCAGACGAAACCGTGGGCGAATGTTAGTTTTTAGGGTTCCGTAGTACCTACAAGGAACCCTTATAGTTTCGCCATGTCCGTCTGTCTGTCCACGGCATAGCGACGAAACCGTTGGTGCTAGAAAACTGAAATTTTGCATAAACATGTATGTTAACTAAACAAAGAAAGTCGTAGAGTAAAATTTGGAAAAATATTTTTTTTTCAGGTAGCTCCCCTACATGTAAAGTAGGGATGTTTTTTTTTTGTCGCCTACCCCATAGTGTGGGGTATTGTTAGATAGGACTTTTAAAAACGTTTAGGGGTTGCTAAGACAGTTTTTTGATTTAGGGATCCGGTTGCGAGATAATTAACTTTAAAGAGCAAATTTTTGTTCGAGTAGGGCGTCCCCCCCCTCTAAAAGCTAAACTACTGGATCCTAAAATCTGAAAAAAATTGTGTCGGTAGTACATGTAATGAACTTTAAAGGAAAACTATAGCGGATAAGTTCACTTCATTAGTTCAAGAGGAATAGGGGTCCGAAATTTCAGATGCAGTTACTCAGAATATTTCGTTCAAAATTCTTGAAACATAAATAAACATACATAATACATATATAAAATCACGCCTTTATCCCACGGGGGTAGGCAGAGACGATGGAACGCCATGTGCTTCGCTCCTTACATACTTCTTTCGCTTCCTTAACATTCATACATCTCGTCATACGTGCTAGCTGGTTTCGTGTACTACAAACATTTCCTATCTGAAGGACGCTATTTATCTGGTTACTTTAACTTAATTAGTTCTAGAGTAATTGGGGTCCAAAGTGTAAAATGCAGTTACTTAGAATAATTCGTGCAAATTACAAAAACCTTTGAAAGTAATGACTTGTATGAAGATGTTACTTGTTTAATACAGATAGTAAATCCCTTTAAAGTCGAAATATGTTGTTACGACTAGCTACGGAAGCCTACTGCGCGTGGACTGACACGCACTTGGCCGGTTTTTTAGTTTAGTGTTAGCGCTAATTTTGGGAACTACTTATTAGATTTTAATAATTCTGTTTGTGTTTGACAGTATAACTATCAAAGTATGCTTTTAAATATTTATCACTTCGCCTAACTCCACAAGAGCAGAGCAGTAAGGCTTAATGCGGGTCAAATTGGGGAGCCGCTACTACTTAATACAACGAACTCCACGCGGACGAAGTTGCGGGCAAAAGCTATATCAATATAATAAATAATAGTTAAAAAAAACTAAAAAACACGCTTTTAAAGTACTTCTAACTAAAAAGTGAAAAATAATTCCTAATATAAGCTGAAAATGGTAATGAACAAAAAATACTAGTATTGTTGTGGATTGGGTTGAGGCAAAATAAACTAGAAATAAAGGTAATAAATTGTATTAGGAAAATAGGAAGAACTAAAAGAACACTGAACTTAGGGAAGAAAAACTAAAGACTGACATAGAACTTAAAAGTCAAAACAAAATCAAATTCTTATAAAAAAAAATATTATGTACAAAAATATACAAGAAGGTCCGATTGGGCACAAGTATTATTGTGAAAAAGCGTGGGTTGCTCGATAGACGAAAAATATGGCACAGAGCGCCCCACGCTTCACATTTTCAGCTTATATTAGGAATTATTTTTCACTTTTTAGTTAGAAGTACTTTAAAAGCGTGTTTTTTAGTTTTTTTTTAACTATTATTTATTTTCTACTTTGTAGTTTGGTTTAATAATAAGAGCGTTTTTTTTATTTTTTTTTTCGGTGTGCAAAATTTGAATGAAATCTGTCCGTTTAAAGTGGGTCAAAATCGAGTCCAAAGGAGTCGGTTACATACACTCATACATACATACATACATGCATACATACATACAGGTGAAGCTAATATAAGCGTGTTAAAAACATTGTTGACGTTGCATCCTTGTTCGTGCTTACTCTCAAAAGTATTCTAAAACCATCAAACTAAATACCTTGGAACCTTCGAATCAATAAATTAATACCAAAAAAATCACAGTGGAAATTATCCCAGCTGTCAGTTTTTGTATGATTGCGCACTCCTTACATAACATTTTTTTATTAAATAATTCTGAGAACTCAATAAAAAAAACGTCTGATAAACAGTGACGTCACTTTGCCCAGATACGGCATGTCATGTATCATATTAGTGATAAATGAATTGTAATATAATTATGAATACTCATGACGGTATACATCATCTTATTTTACGGGTCAAATACATAACCTTTAGTTTTAGATTACACACAATCTTATAATGTTGATTGTTAAAAAAATTGAGGTAGATTTTCGAAAAACCAAATTTAAAAAAAAAATCCTTCAAGCTCTCACTCACTTTTTCTCAAAAAATTATGGATAATATTGGAAATATTTAAAAAAAAGTCCGTTATGTGTATCTGGTAATTTCTCAGGAACTATAAACTGTATTGCTATGATTCTGTTTTTATTAGATAATTTGATAGATTTTCAAAAAAACTCATATTTTTTATTTTTTTACAAAATCGAAATTAAATTGATTACTTTAAATGAATGCAATACTTTTCTTAATAAATTATAACGAATTTTGAAAATATTTAAATAAAAAATATCCATTATGTTTATCCGGTAATTTCTCAGGAACTGGATTGCTATGATTATTTTTCTATTGCTTGTACATAATATTTCAACTAAGGACAAATTATACGTTTTAGTATAATTAATTCAGTAGTTTTAAAAATATAAAGGACACATTAAATAAAGACGATTTTCGTAAAAAATATTGTTTCAAAAATTTTTGTTACAATTTTTTGTCAAAGGGACTAGGGCAGATTTAGTCGATATGCGTAAGGGCCAACACTAAAGCAGGTTTTGCTAGTGCATTTTTTTCTTTGGACAGTATGCTAGTATCGTGGACCTATCGCGACGTCTAGGTCTGGACCTACTAAATCAGACAAATCCTTCGTTAAATATAGTTAAATTAAAATAAACTTTATGTTTTTCCGATACGGTAGTTTTTCGAGTGAGATTATTAAGTGTGTTTTTCTTGTGACTTATATTTGAAGTTCTGTGGTGTTAAAAACGACGCGAACCGTTGACAATGTGTAAGTAGTTTGACTGTTCTGAACTAAATCAATATTGATGAATTTTATAAAATTTTAGATACAACTTAAACGGCCGTGGTGCAATGGATAAGGCATCGGTCTTCCGATCGAGAGGTTTGGGTTCGAATCCTGGCCATTACACCACGGACGTGAACTTCCTCCCAACACAAGCGAATTAAGCTTAGCTGGAAGGGGTTAACAAGAAAAGTTAGATTAAAAAAAACTATACTATAGTTTAAAATAAAAAAAAATTGCTTATTTCTAATGGGACATGGAGCCGAACAGTAATTTGCCCAAACCTTATTATTAATACAATATTCTGTACCAAAATCAGACATACATAAATTAAACTTCAAAATGTCACGTCATCTGTGAATTACATTTTGTAGTTTGATGATGATTTTTATGCGGAGTATAGGTATAAAAATGGGATGATAATTTAGAAGAATATCTCTTTAAAGACTGTAGCTTTACAAAAAAAATTAAACATACATCGTATAAACAAAAAATCCAGGTCAAATTATGAGCAACGCGGTAATAGTGTTTGAATTTACTCAGTGTCTAAGAAGTCACTTATAAACAATTACTCTAGTTAGTGACATCCGATTGTTCAATTACCTCCCAGGTTACTCACCTTGTTAAAAAGTAGGTTGGTGATTCAAATTGATTCATTAAAGTTTACACTGTTTTAAAGCTATTGCATATATAGCTTCTATCGCGGGCCTTGAGCGTGGAGACCGAATCCAGAAATTCCGTAACGAAAATAACCTAACACCACCCACTCTGACCGGAACAACTTTTATACTTTTTATTTGAATGATTATTTTAGTGAATCCATAGCTGAATTGGTAAAGCACTTGGGGCGTATTAGCCCAGGGTAGATCCCTTAAAAAATGATAAAAAGTCAAAAAAATAATAGTAGGATGAAACCCATTAGAAAAGGAGGAGAATATTATAAAAATTTAAGGAAAAATAATTTACGGGCGATCTGAGGTCGGGAAGAGGGGGAGGGGGGGGTTTTAAGGGTAAAAAACGGATTTTCTCGATTTCCGGCAAAACTAAAAGTCCTATGGAAAAAAGTCGAATAGCAAAGTTGTCGGTAATAAAAAGATCTAAAACTTTTGTATTAACACTTTTTTCATATAACCTCAAATTTTATGTAAAAAATTCAAAAAACCAAGTTTTTGGTTTTTTATTTTTATCTTTTACAAACAATAATTTTTTTTCACGAAATTTGGTGAAAACTTACCTTTTTATGTCCCAAATACGCTGTAATTTATTTGATTAGAAATATTTATTTTTTCACCTTTTTTCTTAATTAATATCGATTTTTTACCCGTATTTTCGATCGAAAAATCACCCATCAAAATATCAGTTTTTTTCAAAAAGTTGGTATGTATTTTGTTCGTTGAAATGTCTCCTTTCTGATGGTGAAATAATATATATATGTTACTATAGTAAATCTTCACAGAAAATGCAAAACAAAGATCGTAAAAAACTATTAATAAATAATTAATATATACACTATATACAATTTTAAGCTATTTACAAACAAATAAGTTAATAAAATTAATATTTTATCAATGTAACATGTAATCTTACGTTTTTCGAGTAATTGAAGTGTAAATTTTAATAAATAACTCAAAATTGTATATGTTAATTATATATTAATAGTATTTTTCGATCTTTGTTTTGCATTTTCTGTGAAGATTTACTATAGTAACATATATATATTTTTTCACCATCAGAAAGAAGACATTTCAACGAACAAAATACATACCAATTTTTTGAAAAAAGCTGATATTTTGACGGGTGATTTTTCGATCGAAAATACGGGTAAAAAATCGATATTAATTAAAAAAAAAGGTGAAAACATAAATATTTCTAATCAAATAAATTACAGCGTGTTTGGGACATAAAAAGGTAAGTTTTCACCAAATTTTGTGAAAAAAAATTATTGTTTGTAAAAGATAAAAATAAAAAACCAAAAACTTGGTTTTTTGAATTTTTTACATAAATTTTGAGGTTATATGAAAAAAGTGTAAATACAAAAGTTTTAGATCTTTTTATTACCAACAACTTTGCCATTCGACTTTTTTCCATAGGACTTTTAGTTTTGCCGGAAATCGAGAAAATACGTTTTTTACCCTTAAAACCCCCCCCTCCCCCACTTCCCGACCTCAGATCGCCCGTAAATTATTTTTCCTTAAATTTTTATAATATTCTCCTCCTTTTCTAATGGGTTTCATCCTACTATTAATTTCTTTGGTCTTAAAAATTAACGGCACTGGGCTATATACCCAGAGGGTGCAGGTTCGAGTCCTGTTGGATTCTTAATTTTTCAACTTTAATATTAAAAAATACAAAAAGGCATAGCAAAGCTAAAATTTGCTTTAAAATAGTACAATTATCTTAGTTCTTTGGTATAGCAAAGCATTTTGTAGATGGCCATTTTTTTTACTTTAAACGCCAGAAGAACACTATCCAATGGTCCCAACGACAAGGCTGAATACACACCTTCTCTCACACAAGCACACCCAGTCTCAGAACAAATCTTTGTCCCATGTGGGGATCAAACCCACAACACCAGTGCAGTGGAGAGCGGCAAGGCGACCACTTAAACCACTACCCATGCAGATATGGTGCTTCACCAACCGACTACAATAAGCCTTTCATAAAAATACATTAATAAATCAACTGACAACCCAACTTCGACCATTGCACCCACAAATTAAAATTAACATGTGTTTTTAAGCGCCAACATCTTCAAGATAAGTATTATTCGACACACTTAAGTTTCTCTAAGTGATTGATAAGTAAGATGTTATCTACTTAAACGTTTACTAAGAATCCGTCGATACTTTCACTTTGTAAAGTATCCTTGACTTATAAGCTTATAGTTTTGAGCAATTTTTTGTATGCACTTTCAAATCTATTTTGCTGTGTGATTACTTTGTATTGATTGAATCTAAATGAAAGTTGGGTTCAAGAGAAATAAGCTGCTAAATCTATCATATTTTTTCTGCATTTAATCGTATCCATTTATATCTTTATATTTTTAAATTAGTACCTTTTACGTTAACCTGTAAGCACTGTAAGTTTTAGTAATCTTTTTATTTTTCTTATTTGATATAAATAGAAATATTTTCCCATATATTAACAGTGTGCTTTGCTTCTCTGTCTGCGGCATATTAATTATACATGTTAAACAAACATTAATATTTAATTAATCAAATAAACCCTATAATTTGATTTATTCAAATCTTATGCACGGTGCTTGGCGTAACAAGGCACAAAGTATGTATGTGTGTGTTAAATCAATTAATGATAAATAATGTAATTATTTATTAAACAGTCATTGAAAGATCAATTAATATGTTTATTTATTTGTTCATAAATTACGTAACAACGTGAATTGCTTCACAGGTAGCTTATTATTATTATCCTTCTATACATCAATGCATTTGCTAAGCTTTATTATTAAATTATCTTGATTGTAACACTTCAGATACAATGTTGTAATATTATTATTAACTCAGATTTCCAAAACACAGCAATATTGGAAACCACTGTATTAAAACAATGTCTGTATATTTTTTTGTAATATACTTTTTTTTTATCGTCCTGACCGATTTCGACCACAGCAACTGTTTTTCTGGTATTAAATCTTCTTCTTCTTATTATTCGCAGGCAAACTGTTCAGTAAGGAAGGTAATCGCTTTTTTAGTGTTCTGTCACCATAGTAAATAGTTACTGGGGGGGGTAAGTGTTCATCTCTGTCAAGACAATTTACAGCAGTGAACTTGACAGCCTGCTTATAATCTGTAGCGTACAACAATTGTAAAGACTACTTCTAATAGACGAAAAGGTTAAAGTAGTTAGTTTTACTGGTGGTAGAGCTCTTGTGAATAAGCTCGAGGGCGCCAGCACCACCGTCTCACCTTTAACCTGCCGCCAAATAGTAGTGCTTCCATTACTGTGTTCCGGTTTGGTGGTGAGATCAGGCCCTGAAATTACTGTCACATGAGGCATAACACCTTAGTCCTCAGCTGCAGCGACGCATCTATAATCTGCTTTTGTGGATTGTTGATGTCCATGGGCTGTACTCCACTTACCAACAGGTGGACTACACGTTCGTTCGCTGTGGGCCAAGTATAAAAAAAAAAGTTTCGTAAATCGCTCTGCTCACAACCTGTTTTAAAAAACTGCAGGAACAGCTCGAATTCAAAGCTTTAAAATAACTAGGTCTGTAGTCACAAGGAAGTCTTACGTTTTGGCAACCGCATTTTTTTATCTGAAACAGGTTCCGAATACAAATATTTAAATCTAGATACTGAATACTCTAAATACATAATTATTAAGAGAAACCGAGAATTTACTACGTTACGGACGAAATGTCGCATTAAGACGTTGTTGGTGCAAAAAAGGTAGATAATTTATTTATTCTGATCCAATAATCATAACATCACCATCAAGCCTTTATTACGTAGAAGATTGTGGCAGGTGTATTACATCCATTCCCGCCAAATAAAAAAATAAATAAAAAAGGTACTTATATTACATCCACATCTCACATTTGCATGAAAGGAGCCTCCCCGAGTGACGTACACAACGATTCCCTACGTCCGGCGTACCCTGGGCAATTCGCGAGTTCTCCAAAGCGAATTGGCTAATCCTTTCACCACGATGGCAAGTCAAAATAAAATTTGACTCAGCCATCGACACGACGAAGAAGAAGATTTAATGTTTAGGCCCTATGGAAAAAAACAAATCGCTGGCACAATCCGTGCTGCTATTGAAATTTTTGGCAGAAAAATCTTAAATAATTTGCTCGGGAATCAAACCCGAGACAAATGAGAGATCGCATACCAGACCCTAGTAACCTCTATCACCTAATGATTGCTAAATAATTAAAATTATTCCACATACATATTATACAACTTTGCAAGAACAATCACGTAAAAGTATTCATTGAATTTCAATGTGAGAATGCGCATGTGCATTTTAAAAAGACACTGTTGCTAAGAAAGACTGTGCAGGATAAAAGTATTTTTAACCGATTTAAAAAAAGGATGAGGTACTTAATTCGTCTGTATTTTTTTATTTTATAACCGACTTCAAAAAAGGATGAGGTACTTAATTCGTCTGTATTTTTTTATTTTCTTTTTTTTATGTTTGTTACCTCATAACTTTCGACTGGGCGAAGCGATTATAATTATTCTTTTTTTGTTTGAAAGCTGGTGCTTCCCGTGTTGTCCCAATTTAATTGGTCCAGCTCTAAAGATGGCACCCATGAGAAAACCATGTAAGTCTAAAATTATTTTAATTGAAATCGGTTTATTTTTTGGAAAATTATTCATTATTACGTATTTGCAAAAGTGACAAAAAAGCTGAAAGGGAATTGTCAGGGCATGTGATGAAAAGGGATAAAAGGCATGAGACTAAAAGAGTGGATACTTTGTCGATGGATGGACTGGAAACGGCAGACCGAAGCAAAATATGGATGGATTGCGTGAAAGAAGATATGATTGAGAAGGCAGTGAGTGATAGCGAGACAACAGAGGAGAATGGAAGAACAATACGTTTTACGCCAACCCTAAATAGAAGAATATGGAAGTTGCTTAGAAAGATAATCTTCTTCTTCTTCGACGTGTCGATGGCTGAGTCTAATTTTATGCTATCGTGGTGAAAGGATTAGCCAATTCGTTTTGGAGGATTCGCGAATTGCCCAGGGTGCGCCGGACGTAGGGAATCGTTGTGTACGTCACTCGAGGAGGCTCCTTTCATGCACCCCAGAAAGATAATTAAGCAGTGAGAGCCGAGTAGGAGACCGTAGGACTACTAAGTCAATAGGTTTATGGTTAACCTACGGCACGCACCTCTGTCAATAAATCGTTAAGATTCGTCTTATCATAGATATGTGTGTATTTGTCTTATAAATTATCGCTCGCTTACGGTGAAGGAAAACATCGCGCGGAGACCTGCGTGCCTGAGAGTGGTATATACTCGTAAGTGCTCGAGGTTGTGTGAAGTCTAGCAATCCACACTACGGCCTGAACCTTCTCATCATGAGAAGCCAGCAATGGGACATGTATCAGATAAAGGGCTGCTGTATGTATTGTATTGTATTGTATTGTTATTAAAAAGATAATATTCAAACTATATTCCGTAGTGTCATTCTGTAATAGACCAGGGTAGAAGCTTTTAAAAATGATAAAAAGTGAAAAAAATAATAGTAGGATGAAACCCATTAGAAAAGGAGGAGATATTATAAAAATTACTATTATTTCTTTTGGTTTTAAAAATTATCGACACTGGCCTATAAGGGAAACTATCGGTTTTAAAAATGTAGTCCCTATCACCATATAAAATAATACGGTCAATATTTTTTGACAGATTAAAAATTTCGTGTAAATCCATTTCGGGAATACGTAGCCAGCTGCGATTTCGACCTCATGATATGCCAAAAAAAAGTAGTGTATGTGTTTTTTGAAGCTTATAATCAATGATATTATAGAACTATAGATATGTTACGTTCATAGAAATTACGATTTAAATCCGTTCCGAGCTATTCCAAATTGCACACATTGACAAATGTCCGCAGCGCACGCATCCTTATCGCTCTAACGTCAAAACAATATCGCTTTCTCTTTCTTAACTTGAACATGGCGCATGGCGTCTGGCACGTGACTGCGCTCGACGCAGGCCACACGCAAACTAAACACAAGACGTCCCAATTGGGACGTATTTGAGTATTCACAGCGCGAGCGCTTATAACATATCTGCTTTTGTTTTTATATAATATCATTGCTTATAATTATATCCGTGTCAATTTTCATTAATATCGATTCAGTGCTTTGCTAATGAAAGTGTAACAAACAGATAGATTTACTGACAGTTACTTGCGCATTTTTTTTATAACCTTAACTGCTTCGTGCGTATGAGCCTCTCACCGCGAGCACGAGTTCGAGTCCCGGGAAGGGCAAAGTGTTATTTGTGAACTTACTGTCAGGGAATTCACAATAGCAGCACGGAATGGGAATTGTGCCTGGTGGATGGCGATAGGCTCACCCTATATCCCATGGGACCTAAACATAACAGGTGAAGTGTTGGTGTTGTACACCTCTGCCACACCTTTCAAGGTAATATAGGCGTGATGTTATGTTTTGTTATCTATGTTATTATAATTTATGTGATTATATGTTGCAACCTTTTAACGATATTCGGTGCATGTATTTGTGTATCTACAAAATTTTATCGAAATCAATCCAATAGCTTTGCGTGAAAATAGTTTTAGTAATCTTTCATTTCTCTTTATTTTTTTTAATTCGACATGAATAGAAATATTTTTTCATATAGTACCAGTGCCCGTTGCCTTACTGTCTGCGTCATATTAATTAAACATGTTAAACAAACATTTGTATTTAATTAATCAAATAAACCCTATAATTGATTTATTCAAATCTTACGCCGGTGCCTGGCGTAACAAGGCACAAAGTGTGTGTGTGTGTGTGTTAAATCAATTAATGATAAATAATGTAATTATTTATTAAACAGTCATTGAAAGATCAATTACTATGTTTATTTATTTGTTCATAAATTACGTAACAACGTGAATTGCTAGCACAGGTAGATTATTATTATAGTCCTTCTATACATCAATGCATTTGCAATCTTTTACGTAGGTATATAGGTATACAAAATATGTGCGACCTATGAATGCGAATGTTTGTGAAATTCAAATTCAAATTATTATTGAAAATATGGGTTACTCACGTTACTTTAGCCGGGATATGCCGACTAGCAGTGCTAGACGTCGCGCGGAGGTGACGACACGCGAATAACAGCCCAATTGATGAATCTACGTATTAGATTCGAAACTAGTCGGCATATCCCGGCTAAAGTAACGTGAGTAACCCGTATTTTCAATAATAAAGTCTTCACCTCACGTCGGTTTTAATCAAATTCAAATTATTTATTTTCATATGCCTCAGGAGGCGCTTGGACACGTCAAAACATTACAAACAATGATATAAAAATAAATTATAAATAATACTAAATTATACTAATTACAATGATTAAAAGATAATTTAGTTCAAATTCCTCGCATAAAAAATAATGACGAAATTTCCATATTTCCCCATTATTATCTTTTGGCATTATTACATTACATTATATACTAGAGGTTGTGTGGTTGTTTGTAACAATTTGACGCTAAAACTTCTTGACAGATTAGAGACAAAGGCTGCATCGAGATATTGACTACTTCAATTTATCGACGAACCATGAGGTCAAAAACACGCTTGCCAGCTAGTTATATACTAAGCATAGTTTGTATGAAATACTTTTTACACGCTGCCAATACCAAGTCGCCAGTGTAACTGCCACCGTATACATTTGGCTGCAGTTTCGCTGGCGCCAAATGCAAAGATAAGGCAGCGCTGGCAAGAATATACGGGCGCTTTATTCTCGCTACCGTAGCTGGGTAGCGCTCTGGTTCGGCTAGTAAATCTGTTTACCCGCGGCCAATGCTAACTCGCTATTTAGACTGGCAGCCAACGCTGGCACCGTGTAATCTTGCCTTACATTCCATCAAATGAAATTAAGACCACATTCCTCGAAAAAATTACATAACATAATATCCATATTCTGCCTCAAATTACTGGCGCCAATTCGAAATCGGCAAAGATGATAAAATGGGCCATAAATAACATTATGATACACGATTAGCAAACGGAAGAGAAAGTGCCAGTAATCGCCACTTCCGCGAGCTTCGTACCAGTCGGAGCAGTATTTAAGCGCCAGCTGTTAAGGCGGGGGTTCGCGGCGAGTTTAAATGGGGATAGCGGCCATTGATCATCAATGATAGTGGCTGATAGATTCTTTAAGTGAGCTTTAGAGGCACAATTGTGCCAACATTAAGCTAGTAGTAGTTGTAGTCTACATGTGAACTACAGCAAAATAGGCTCCGTAAACTGATATTAAATGAATGACCAAAAAATATAAAAATGAATAGAAAATCTGTGGATAATTACATACATACACACATGGTGAAAGTGCAATCAAGTAAATCCAAAAAGGTACAAAGAATAAGGCTTATTGCTAAATGAACTGTAATGATAGTTGTAAGGATGTAATAAATAAATAAAATAAAAATGAAATTTCTTCCAGGCAAATATTGTTGCTCAAATTATAATAATCCTTTATTTAATAAATTAAAAATAGAAAACAAAATTTCTACTAACCTAAAAATAAGTGACTTAAAGCTAAAGTAAATAACTATGTACAAACCTAATCTAAAAGTCTGCTGCTAGTGGGCAACGTTACCAAAATGCTGGCAGCGTTGCTACAATGTGTGGCAATGCTCAACTTCTAGCCAAAATAAATTCCAGCATCCTAAAAAGGTGTGGCTCAAACATTCGAGTCAAAAATTAAAATTATAATTATACATTTTAACCAGTCGTCGCGTTTTTAAAAAAGCTCTCAAAGGTTATTTTCTTATATAAAAATATTGACAGCTTATTTATGTAGTTAAAACTTTTGACATATATCTAATCAAGCCATAATGTCTCCTCCTGGCTGTATTAGCTTGCTGATATAATAAAGACACGATTTTGGAGACTCTTGCCTTAACTGTCAGGCAATTAAATAATAACGGACGGAGGCAGCCATTAAAATGCCGAAGCGGTTATGTCCCCGGGGACTTGCGATACCAGTTTGAAGACTTAGTGGTACTAAAATAGATGTAATCGACCCTAATGATAGACGTAGTGTATGGATACTACGAGTCATACGGTAGTAAAAAAATAAAAAATAATAAAAATGTTAATAAGATAGTAAAGATGTCGTATATGCAGATTAAATGAAAATATTTGGGCTAAGGATAAAAGCAACTTAAGATACGTAAGAAAGGCATTTTTTTTTATATTTAAACCACCTCAATAACACGGAACTAGTGAAAAGACTAACGAAACCTTTTGAGTTAATGTAGTGATAAAAAACAAATAAATTAATGCTATAGGTGACGTTATAAAGAACACATGAACAAAGTGTTTTCCCGCTAACAAAAACTAAGTAAAGTGTTAATGGACGCATTCTTAGATTATATTATAACGTAGCAATTTAGGTTACTATAATATTACTTATTAGTCTTGATAGGCTAGATTGTAATGTAAAGATATCATAATTTTAATAATTGATAATTATTACATTAAAAAAAAATATATAATTCAACCGACTTCCATAACTGTATAGCATTAAAATATCGCCAAAAATAGTTTTCGATCACGGTGCTCCTAGATTGCAAGTTAGAAAAATGGATAAAGTTCAATTTTGGAAATCACTTATTTTTATTTTAAATACATTTTTTTTTGTTAGTTATACGATTAAAGTAACCGATTTGCTTTTCTGTTAGTAATTACAGCGTCAAGCCAGAGCTCATGTAACTTCAATTTGCGCAATTAAGATTGAACGTGTACCCAGAGCCTAAGTTAAATTTCACATTGGAACTGATAGCTATTCCATCACAACACTACACTACTGCAGATTTTGTAAAAAGGAACCGAAAACACCGCTGTACATCTTTTGCGACAACGAACCACTGATCCATAGACGAAGATCATTCTGGGATGCCATATCTTGGATCCGGATGATATCAAGTCACTCCCGATCGGCCGACTGCTCCAATTTATGGAGGCTATTGGCCTAAAGGAGAGTCTAAAATGAGGTTACAATCACAATAGACCCATGGAGGTCGACGTGAACACCCAAAGCCGTCCCAACAATAACAATTTAATTAATCTTATTTTATACAAACCTTAATCCAGCTACACGCTCCATCTAGTTTGCGCAAATTTGCGCAAACCTTTCGTACAAATAAGTTAATATAGAGCAGTGGTTCCCAATTAGTTTTTTCTACGTACCCCTTTAAGAAAGACCTCCAACTTGCGTACCCCTTTATAGACCAGGGTCGATAATTTGTAAAACCAAAAAAAATATAGTAGGATGCAACCCATTAGAAAAAAAGGAGAATATTATAAACATGAAGGTCAGGAAGGGGATGGGGGGTTTGGTTTAAGGGTAAAAACGTTTTTTTTTCGATTTCCGGCAAAACTAAAAGTCCTATGAAAAAAAGTCGAATAGCAAAGTTGTTGATAATAAAAGATCTAAAACTTTTGTATTTACACTTTTTTCATATAACCTCAAAATTTATGTAAAAAGTTCAAAAAACTAAGTTTTTGGTTTTTTATTTTTATGTTTCACAAACGATTTTTTTTTTCACCAAATTAAGTGATAACTTACCTTTTTATGTCCCAAATACGCTGTAATTTATTTGATTCGAAATATTTATTTTTTTCACCTTATTTTGAATTAATATCGAAAAAGCACCCTAATTTTCGATCGAAAATTCACCCGTCAAAGTATCAGCTTTTTTCAAAAAGTTGGTATGTTTCCTGTTTGTTGAAATCTCTACTTTACGATGGTGAAAAAAAAATATGTTACTATAGTAAATCTTCGCAGAAAATGCAAAACAAAAATCAAAAAAAAAAATATATAATATTAAAGTTGAAAAATTAAGAATCCAGTAGGACTCGAACCTGCACCCCCTGGGTATACGCCCCAAGTGCTTTGGCAATTCAGCTATGGATTCGTATGCTGCTGGACTCGAAATTTCTCAACTCTTTTTGTGCCAGCCATAGCTAGACGAACCTTAATTGGTTTTAGCGCCATCTATGTGATGTGATGAGTCACTTATTCACATACAGTAAGTTTGAATTAAGATCAACACTATTACTGTCGAGGGATGACGCTTTTTTTTTATCAAATACTTGTAATATTTTAAAGCAAATTTTATCTTTGCCATGCCTTTTTGTATTTTATATAATATTAAAATTATATAATTAATATATACAATTTTGTAGTAATTTAAAGTAGAGATTTCAACGAACAGAAAACAAACCAACTTTTTGGAAAAAATTGATATTTTGACGGGTGAATTTTTGATCGAAAATTAGGGTGCTTTTTTGATATTCATTCAAAATAAGGTGAAAAAATAAACATTTCCAATCAAATAAATTACAGCGTATTTGGGACATAAAAAGGTAAGTTTTTACCAAATTTCGTGAAAAAAAGTTGTTTGTACAAGATAAAAATAAAAAAACCAAAAACTTCGTTTTTTGAATTTTTCACATAAATTTTGAGGTTATATAAAAAAAGTGCAAATACAAAAGTTTTGAGCTTTTTATTACCAACAACTTTGTCATTCGACTTTTTTTCCATAGGACTTTTAGTTTTGCCGGAAATCGAGAAAAACCGTTTTTTACCCTTAAAACCGATAACACAAGCACAGCGACACGCTCACGCGACATAAGCCGAACTGAATGATTGACAATGACGAGCAAATAGGCGGTAGCGGCAGCGGCCGCGATCGGGCGACGCGAGGCACGGGAGTCGCGGGAAACACGGGTCAATCGCCGCCGCCGCCGCGGGCCAAAGCGCTTGATGCATGCGATTTACTTACCGGCTACTGCCGTTCAATTAAATAGAATATTTTTTTGGCAGTTGTAGAAATAGAAATAGAGATTCTTTATCTGTCAATGTAGGTATATTGAATTATTTTTATTTAAGGATTTTAGTTTAGAGATTGCTGCGCGTACCCCTTGATGCAGTCTCGCGTACCCCTGGGGGTACGCGTACCACTAATTGGGAACCACTGATATAGAGCGTTTAGCTAGAGCTTATGAAACTGCATTTGCTCAAACAAGATTGGGCATAAGTTTGTGGGGTAGTTGACGACGTACAGCATCTTTTGATGGAATGTGTTCGGTTTCAGAAGGATAGGGATGAGTTTTTTTAAACTATTTTATGTAAACACATCTCAAATAGGCGCTATAAATAATATTATTTCCAATCCTAGCAGTGAAGAAGCAGTTATGTTGTTCAGTTTTTTGTTGAAGTTTTGTAATGTTACTATAATTATAGTTAGATTTAATCGGACTGACATGTACATAAATGTATAAAAGTCCTTAAAAAGAAAGTATAAAAAAAAAAAAAATTGGGCATATAGCCACAGCTTAAGTTATATTTTACATTGAAATTGATAGCTATTGAATGTTATCAGTATATTCATTCACAAATGTAACTTGAATTATCTTGTATTATTTTATAAGTATCAGAGTTCAAGGGAATTTTACAATAATACCAAAAACAGGAAAATGCACTGCGCACCATATTTACTGGGTGGAATATCCAGTAGATAAATTTATACTTTTAATGAGCTTAGTCATCAGTTGACAGTTGGAATCATGAGGGCTTTGTCTCCTTGAATGTTAAGCGTAGGTTTTTTTACATTTTTATAAGACTTACGTAATGTAAGGGCTTTTAAAGAATCTGTTGGTAAGAAATATTATAAAATTAGCTTATGCGACCTCCCACGCTGAAGTCTCAGGTCCGATTCCTGGATCGGACAAAAATACAAAATCACTAATCAAAATATCTATATATATATCCTTAAGTTCAATTCGATCATTTTTTTCGTTATTTTATTTTTAAGCGGCGAAAATGAACACTTACCACATCTATATTGCAACTACCCCGTATATTAACATACATACATAGAGTCTTTATCCTTTATTGGGGTAGGCAGAGACGATGGAACGCAATGTGCTACGCTCCTTATATATAAACTAGCTTTTGTCCGCGCTTACGTCCGCGTGTAATTTTTTATATTAAATAGTTGCTTCTCTCGCGTTTTAACCTGCGTTAAACTTTACTGCTCTGCTCTCGTGGAGTTTTGCGTAATGTTCAATATCAAAAATAATTTATTGATAGTTCGACTATCAATTTTTCTCACCAGCTCTTCTCATGATGTAATACCCATCGGAGCTGGATTCAACTTAGAGATTTGAATTAAAATCAATCCAAGTAGGATTGATTTTAATTTAAATCTCTAAGTTGAATTAAGTCAATATAAGCTCCGGTGTCAAATCATTTTATTACAATAAATATTATAATTTAGTTAGCTAAGTTTTATTTTAATTTTATATTTTTTGTATTTTGATGTTTGTTTTGACGTGTTCAAGCGCCCTTTGGGGCCCATGGAAATAAATGATTTGATTTGATTTGATTTGAAAAAATCCTAAAAAGAGTTATTAAAATCCAACCCAAGTAGTTCCCGAAATGAACGGTAACAATCAAACAAACTAACTTTCGCCTGCGGTTCCATCTGCGTGGTAGGTACAGTGGGCCAAGCAATTGGGTATGCAGGTTAAAAACTTCTACGCCATAGTGCAAACTGACTGCAATAGATATGCAAGTGTGAATTACATATTTAGTAAGTGTAATATACACACTATTTAGATATGTAACTCACTAATTCATAACTGCTGTAGTAAGTATTTACTATGACTTGGATGTTTTTGCCCTGCAAATCGAAATTAATGTTACGCGACTTGTAGTCAGTCATCTGCATCTAAAATTTTATCAAAATCGGTCCAGCCGTTTAGAAGAGTAGCCGATACAAACAGACGGAATGACAAAACATCTAAAAACTGGATTTTAAGCATAGGTATCGTATAAGTAACCGTATCAACTGCAAAACACTTTGTTATTTTGACATTCAATTCATTCATTCTTTGTATTGCTTAGAGATATTTCGATAAGTGATTTTGTAATTTTGTCCGACCCAGGAATCGAACCCGAGACCTAGCGCTCAGAGATCGCATACGCTAACCAATAGACACACACAAATTATGTATTATTTTCAAAAATAACTATCTGATTATAATTTGTCAGAATCACCCAGGAATTATATTTGAAGATAAATCAACAAAGATATAATATAAATAATAAACATGTATCGCTAAAAACATCTTAAACACAACACAAACCATATTTTGTTCATCTCAGATATTTTATCCATCGCAGACAATTCATTCCAAAAAGAATGCAACTGGACGGGTCATTTATGTACTCTTTATATTAATGGACGAAAGGCTCTTCCAAACAGGATTCCAAGCGGAGAAACGCGGTTTAAAAATAACTTGTAATATCCTCCTAGTCCAAGAGACAGTGGTTTGCAAACAAATCATATTTTAGGAAAAGCTTTTCTCAGCTTGGCTGTGTTTCCCATTTTGGTGTCTTCAAAGTAATAATAAATATACCGTATATCATAGGTAAGCGTGGAGAGCACGCTAAGCCGTCGTCGGTTCGGTTGCCATTTGAACATCTGGCAGTCGTTAGCGTTCAAAAAACAAAGGACCTTTGCTTTTTTAACGCAGATTTGAATTAAAGTTTATAACAAAACATAATATAACATCACGTTTATATAACCAAGAAGAGAGTGACAGAGGTGTACAACTCTAACACTTCACCTGTTATGTTTAAGTCCCATGGGATAGAGGGTGAGCCTATCGCTATCCACCTAGCACAATTCCAACTTCATGCTGCTATTGTGAATTTCTTGACGGATAGTTAACACTGTCATACCCGGCAATCGAACCCCAGACCTCGCGATGAGAATCGCAAACGCTAACCAAGACCACCGGGGCATGAAAAAATATGTTCCCAAAATACGTGTTGCCGGCTCTTAGACTAACACCTCGGGTTATTAAACACAATATAAACTTACAAATCAAATGACCCACATATGTCAAACTATACAGCCTTAAAACCAGTTCTCTTGGACAAATATTTCGCAGAAATGCCCAACAAGGAAACGGTTACAAGAATCGAATGCGTGCAAGCATTTCGGATTGTATTTGCATTGATAATAAGGACGAGGCAATAATAATAAGAAGAAATTACGTGTGAGAGATTTACATTATTTTTGTTTGATTTAATTTACAAGATTGGACTAGATGTGGCGGTATCCGCACATGATAGATGACGTATGACATTGACAATTGACAACGTCAAGAAATGACGATAACGAAATGTTCACCGCAAGTATTTATAAATACAGTAGAGCGTCGATTATCCGAACTAATTGGGGGACGTGGGTGTTCGAAAAACCGGTATTTTCGGATAATCGAACTACATATTTCGAAGTATAGATACTATAATCGAATATATGTAGAACTATAATCGAAGTACACTATGTATTGATTCATATATATTTACGTACAGGTAAATGAAAACCATATTATTTGAATTTATATCTTTAATGACAAATAGGAAATAAACAAAAAAAAAAAGTGCAGACAATCGTGTAGTAATACTTGTCTTTACTAGTTACAATTAAAAAAATCTTGAATCTTCTTCTGCCTAAGCAATGATTCAGCTGCTGATGAATCAGCAGATAGTTTTTCTCCTTGTATTTGAAGCTCACGAATGCCATGTCTTGACTTAAGTTAGTTAAATTAGATGTTCCTCCTAGTTTTTCGTTAAATTGAACTACTTTTTCCCACAGTATTGGGCCAGAAATAGGTTCTCCTTGGCATCTTTTTTGAGTAAACCACTTATATACAGCATCATCTAAATTCGTGTTTGAGGCAAGTTTCATCGTTTTACGACTCGTGGATCCGTCAGAAGAATTGAGCTGGGATATAAAGTTACTTATGCTCGTCTTTTGTTTTTTATATCCGTAATGGTAGACTTACCAACTTGGTATTCATTGGATAACTTGGTTGCAGATTCGCCTTCCTCTAACCGTTTATTAATCTCGTATTTATCTTTCATAGTAAGGACAACACGTTTACGTTTAGGCATTTTAAAAAAGAGTTTACCTTCACGCGGCAAAATTTAGTTTACTTGGAAGTTGCATACAAGTACAATAGCAAGTGCGCGACAAGCGACAAGTGCGCGAAAACTGAAGCGTTCTGATAAGCGGATGTTCGGATAAGCGGTCGTTCGGTTGATCGACGTTCGGATAATCGACGCTCCACTGTACTACTTTTAAGACGCTACCGTTGGACAGCTGTCCGCCAAGCAATACTACCGAGCCTGGTTGGAGGATCCTTCCTTTGTGGTGAAGGAACATCACACCCGTTCCTCTACAAACTAGACTTTAATATACGATTATTGATGTAGCTTTATGGGAAGACTCCCGAGCGCCATGTTTTCATACTAACGTAATATGGGTTTAACTTGAATATTATTAAAATTGTATCTATTATAATAGACAAATTATACCTTAAGCACTACAATGCATGTTTGTTCGTCCATTTTGTCGAAATTATTTTATTATTAATTGAGTAACTACAAACTGAAAATTTAACTAATAATTTTGAAAAAGTGGGCCAAAAAACATGTATTTTAGTGCTTTAGATATGATTTGTCTATTGTAATATTTAAAAACTACTTAAAAAAATAACAACAGCCAAGCAATTGTTCCCCCCTTACCTGTATTTTTACAATATAAGGAAAGATCGGCGTCTGGGAGCACCTTAAAAGTTAGACTGTTAGCTATTTTTTTTTTAATGAATTAAAAAGATACCGTGTTTGCATGCCAACGCCGAGACATTCGAAAAAAAATAACCAAGCAACGAATTCTAGGAACCAAAACCTTAAATCAATTCTCAGAAGACCAAAAACAAAGCTGTTAAAGTCGTTAGTTAAAAATTGCACAGAGTATGCTGCATGTAGGGGGTTCTTCATGTTGATGTGAATGATAGAGGTTGGGTGCTAATTATATATTTTATTAACTGGTACCAGAAATACATACTTGTTATTAGTTAAACCTAATGACCTAACGGCGTGAATGTGGAGAGACGACTGCCGAGCCAAGCAACTGCGCATTTGCGCCTAAGTACAATTTGTCGTGTCAGCAGTCGTATGCTACACTGCAAATAGAATTCGAAGTAACTAATAATGACATAATGACTAGAGTTAGGTCGACTATAGGTTCGGCCGACTAGTCAGCTAGCTGTTTAGTCGACGGTCCAATGGCTAAGTCGATTAGATTCGGATTAATTTAGACTTCTAAATGCTTTTAAACTATATTCCGTATTGATCGTAGCACCTCCACCATGCAGTATATCACAAAGCGGCACATGTCATATAGCACTTCTTATGCTTTGCAATTGGCTTGATTTATAGTGACGCCGACTATTCGGTTTACCGACTACACACATCTCTAATAATGACGGAAAATGAGAAAAGCTTTAATAGAAGAAAACGGTTTCTCGTAAGTACACACAGCTACGTATCAAACGATACATTGCCAGCATAAGCTGGTCTCGAACTGCCCAAGAAGTCTATATAATGCAAGGTCATCTTATAATGGATGTTCAGTTTCATTTGTAGCCTTGTGTACCTACCTACTTGTTCTACAAGCAAGGATAAATACTGTCATTAGTTGTCTACTCTCGTAAGAAAGTTGTGCATACGGTATCATAGACTAGCTGTCATTTTGTCTAATTAAAAAGCAAAGGCTTGTTGGTCATCTAACTACTACTATACTTTGTCCATTCCTTTATTTTCTTTTTGACAGATCACGCCTATGAATTACCGTTTTTTTTTGTCAGATTAATGTACTACAATAATAATGTACTTTATTGACAAGCGGCACTTTTTAGGGAAGTTCACTGTTTGTAACAAACAACCACAGACTATAAATCAAATCGTGAAATGAAAGAAATCGATCATTATGAAAAAGAATAATTTGACTTTTTTTGTGTATTGTCTGTATTTTTATAAAAAAATAATATAATAATAGTATCATGATTCCATGAATAATTATTTGCAAGAAATTGAGTCGAAATCTTGGAATTAAAAATGAAAATGTAAACAAAGGTAACTAGGAAACCGTCATAGACTAAGTATGTGACATTATTATTATATTATTATTTTGTATATTTATTTCATCTAATAAAAACTACAAATAAACGAATAATTAATAATGAACTAAAACCATTTCGATGTAATTAATCGATTGAAAGTTCTTCTTAGACAACATCGATTATTATTTCAAATCGAATCAGTAACGTGTGAAGGCATCCCTAAATGTAATCTGTCAAAAAGAAAATAAAGAAATGGACAGAGTATAATGAGCATTACCACCGTGCTGTCAGACGGACAGCGAAATCTTTGTTATTAGGTTTTTGCTACGAAACTTAAAAAGAAAAAAGAAAAGAAAAGTTTTTTTTTTATAAAATTTGTATTCACAGTGGTTAAAAGTTCTTGATTTATGTTTTCTTTATAATAAAAATAAGAAATATTTTGGTACTAGAAATAAATTGTGAATGAGAAAAAAGGGTGAGCATATCGCCGTCCATCGTGCACTACGCTAATCAAACTAATAGACCAACAAGACAGTACTAACGGGTCAATCTTGAGATAATATATAAACTAAAAGAAATATAAGTGCATAATAATAACAAATACATAAACGATAAGAATAGGTTTTATATTTGAAAAAAAAATTGGAAGAATTTAAAGTTTTCAATAAGAAACATACCTAATCTTAATTTAAAAGATAATAAAGAAAACAATTAATGATACTTTCATTAATTTTATTAGTGAAACTAACTAACTAACACTAGTTTATTTTGGAGTGCATGAAAGGAGCCTTCCCGAGTGACGTACACAACGATTCCCTACGTCCGGCGCACCCTGGGCAATTCGCGAGTTTTCCAAAGCGAATTGGCTAATCCTTTCACCACGATGGCAAGTCAAAATAAAATTTGACTCAGCCATCGACACGACAAAGAAGAAGAACTAATTTTATACATATTTCAAACTACTTAAATATACTCTTTATAAAAGTAACTACATGTTAATTTATAGATAAATCGGTAATATCAGAAAAACCGTCCATTACAATTTCCTGCACCATATATAACTTACTATATTTTACAACCAAAAAAACTAAAAGTAGTTGAAATACCTTTTCCCTGAGAGAAGCGAGACCTTTACGATCATGTTAATAGGCCAACGACTGAGGTATTTATATCCCCAGCCGGTTCTGCTGCTGTGGCCCAACTTGCCTCTTGGAAACTAAATTTATTGGGAAACTATGTGACGGAGACATAAAAGAGACATGCCTTGGCGTTGCTATGCAAACGTATAAGATATTGCAACCTTATATATAAATAAATAAATATTCCACAATTCACACACAACGTTATCTAGTCCCAAACTAAGTAGAGCTTGTACTATGGGTACTAGAATAACTGATACTAATACATATATACTTTTCTTTTGTAAATACATACTTATTATACCTAGAAAAACCCAGAGTAAGACAAACCTCCATGGTCATGCACACATTAAACTCTAAACTGTAGAAATGTTGCACAGTTTACTTCTATTATATCTGTTTTATTATTATGTGTAGTTTTAGAGAATTTCATTATTGTTTCTTAGTGTTTAGATTCTCATTTATTGCATACCACAAGGTTAAATACAGTGTTCATAATTATGAAATTAACATCCCATGTATTTGCAACTGAATAAATGAATTATGATTTATTTTATATTATGGACTAATTTATAGGTAATTTTTAGGTATTTGAAGTACCAACTGATAACAATTATTTCGGTCAACGTAAAATAAAATATTTGGTGCCTATTATTTTCAATGATTTGCCATTAATATTAAAAAAATGTAAGTTAACAAAACGATCTTTTAAACATCAACTTCAAAAGAGGCTTTTAAGTGTTCTTTAAGGAAAGAATTCACGATATATATAACACCTAACTATAATATCAACACCGCTCAACCAGCTCTATCCCCTGGCAGGTATTGCACCACCAAGTGTACGAAGAGACGTTTGTTGTGGTGTTGAGAAATCTATTCAGGAGTTGGACAGCCGGCATCCTCTTTACGGGCATACAACACCCCCAGTGCGACTGAAAAGCAGACGAAGTTTTCTTAATTCCACTAACGCTGTCGAGGAACCACCAACAAATGCCAGCCAAAGATTTGGCAAAAAAAGTTTCCACCACCACCCGATTTTGTGAAGATTAAGGAGCATTGTTTGCTGCCTTCCATCACATATGCAAGCCAGACTTGGAAATTCACGACCCAAATAAACATAAAATAAGAACATGTCAGAGAGCTATGGAGAGGAGCATTACAAACATTAAAAAAATAAAAAAAATACCGCATGCTACGATTAGAAGTAAAACAAAACTAATTGATGCTGTAAGCTTCTCACAAATATCAAAGTGGCGCTGGGCAGGTCACATCGCTCGATTGAGTGACGACCGATGGACAAGAAGACTAACCACTTGGACTGGACCTGCAGGCGTGAGAAAGAGAGGTAGACCCACTTACCGCTGGGAAGACGATATTACAAAACTTGCCGGTAAAAATTGGATATTAAAAGCCAAAGACAGAGATGGCTGGAAAAGTCAGGAGGAGGCCTTCACCCTCACAAGAGGGGTTCTTGCATGATAATTTTAAATTAAAGTAATACAATCAATATTAATAGGATCTCTTAATTTAATTTCAACATAAATATTTAAAAAAAAAAAAGAAAAAAAAAATAATGCATGTAATAAATTAAATATATATTTACATAATAATTAAACTATCATATCTATTAATTTAATTAATACTAATACTTGTCATTAGAAAAGAAACAATGAATTTATATTAATTAATACAAAAGAAACAATGAAATGTTAACAGATATAAGTCAATTTATTAAGTTATTTAATTAAAAATAAATTAAATTATTGATTAAATGAAATATTGTTATAAATTTATAGATTTTAATGTATTTGATGTTTTGTTTGTTTATATTTTTGCGCAAGAAATAAAAGGCTATTTTATTTTATTTTATTTAAGGAGCATCTGCCCTCTGGGTCAAATCTGCAGTGGCCTATATGGAAATCGCTAAATCGCTTGAGAACTCAAGTAGGCCGCTGCAGACACAATCTAGCAAAATGGGGGATATTAACAGACCAGACCCAATGTGACTGCGGTGCTCCTCAACAAACGATGTCACATCTGCTGAATTGCCCCAATTGCCCTTACAGCTGCTCTTTGCAAGATCTGTACGACGCTACAGAATGTGCAATTGGTGTGGCCACGCACTGGGCAGGAGTAGATAATATAAGTTTTTAGTACCATTGACACGAAAGAAGAAGACACCTAACTTTAAATATTAGATTCAACCATTTATAATACTGTTGTCTAATATAGACTAACATTAATACCTTAGTAAAAAAAGTAATACCTCATAAGTAAATAAGGAGCTACAAATGCCAACAAACTGTCGTACAGTTTGGCAGAAGTATTCAAAAAAAATAACTTGTAATATTTATTCTGAAATAAACGTTTTTATTATTATTTATTATTATTTTAAATAAGTATCAATTATAAGTTTATTTTTCTATCCATAACCATCTTTAGCCATTGAGTTTTAGTTGTTATAATAATCACAATGAATTATTGTCATAAAACAAACAAATATTGTATGAATTGAAAAAGATGGTGCACATGAGTTTTCCACCAACCAACCAACCCATCTTTCACATAATAATTATGTCCACGGGGTGAAACAACCATTTTACGGTCTCATTTTGCAATTTACAGTGTGGTATTTAAAATTGTGTGAATTTCGGACTATTTTAATAGTAACATGCAAAGCATAAACAGAACTAGTATTCAACAAAATCAGAACCAAGCTGATAAAACTATAAACAACTGGTGCACTACACATTACTACAAGCAATTTCACAAACCAAACAATGACTCATACAAAATAATAGCATGCACTTCAACAACTCTTTAACAAATAGTTTAAAAATACGGAAAATACCTTGGATTCTTTAATAAAAAGCAATATGTATAGTTATTGCTTATTATGTTTAATTTATTTAATAACTATGAGTTAATTGACACCATAACAGACAAGAGGCGCCCGGAAAAACAACGACTATACATATGCACGATATAGAGTCCAATTAAAAATATCCGTCTATATTAGCAGGGAAAAATGAACCTGCTATATAGCACGGGCACTTGCTCTTAATAAGTGGAAGCCCATCGGCAACCTCACTATCTACGTATACGTATAGTATGCCTTAACACATCACCATATCTTCAACATGACAAAGCTTAAAGAAACTGACAAAGACAAACTTTTTGAAAGCTAAAAGATCTCGTTCAAATTTAAGAGTCTACAGACCCTTTTGTCCCGATTTCAGCAGGTCTACTCCTAGACATGGATTGCCTATAACATTAAAAAGACTTAAGACTCAAGTCAGTTGAGTCAAATGAAACCTGGCTTGGTGCGGATACATTGACGAAACACATATTGCGTGTGAGTTTGTTGCCTGTCAAACGATGGGTCATGTTACAAATTGCATTACGTTTCATTCCACTTGCACAAATGAAGAGGTTAAAATCTACTATGGAAATCGTATTAATATATTATCATAAAAATTATATTCTTTTTTTTGTCGTGTCAATGACTAAAAAAATAATGTTCTAATAATTTCTTTCTATATGGTTTAAGACCAATAGGATGCAACTTGGACGCCTTTTTAGTTGGCCAGCATGAGGTCGTCTAGGGTACAGAAGGTGTGCAATATTGGGCAGGACAACAGACGGGACCTATTTTGGGTGGGATCCAGATTTGCAACTAATGTAGGTTGCGTTTATGAGTCCCCTCTAGGCTAAGTTGTCTTTGCAGCGACCAACATGGGTTTAAAGGTGGTTAAGGGACTTCCAGATCGGTCACTGCAATTCCTATTCAGGTGGCAGATATTCGGCCGGGTCCAGAAAATCGAGTGGTGCGGGTAGCCTTTCCTTTTATATTTCACTAAAGCTATATTACAAAGCTGAATGAAATAATATACAACTGTTACATCATCATTTCGTGTCAGTATTTTTATTACCTTAGCAAGTAGCAACTAACCGGTATACTTTCAATTAAGAAGATACTTAATAAATTCCACAAAAAGTTTTACATTTTTACTGTTGAGTAATAAAAGGTTCAACTTCCTTGAACCCAGTGGCCGAAGTTCGGAGAGAAAAAAATTAACAGCACAATGATAAGGCTATAATGTCTGATATAATAATTTAGGTATGAACTCATAGAAATCTTAATAATAAGGCAATAGAAATGTCAAAGACGCGTGACCTTGTCGCCGCGCATCTGTCAAGTCAAACACAAGTGCGAGTTGAGGAATTGTCGTCTTAATGTCATCGCAAAAAGAATAATTTTGTTTGCAGGAATACAAGCGCATTTGTCTAATCGAACACAAGTGCGAGTTGAGGAATTGTCGTCTTAATGTCATCGCCAAAAAGAATAATTTTGTTTGCAGGAATACAAAAAGTGGTATTTGAAAACCGGCGACATGCGTCCCAGTGTTAAAAGATAGTCGATAGCATTTCTATTGACTAGTTATTAAGATTTCTATGTATGAACTGCTGATATAATATTAATGAGGTGCCTAAATATTTTCATTGTTTACGAAAGAAAGCCACTCCTCCAAAGTCTAAACTTCAGATAGTGTAAAGTCATTGATCCCTGTCACTGAGTCAAACTAAATTTACAAAAAAGAACTGAGTTCAACTACATAAAATTCAATGTCTCGCCTCATCTATATACCTATATAATTTGATAGAATACAGTAAGGTGCCTATATTTAAAGAATTAGCCCCGTAACTGTTGAGAAGTGGTACCTTCCAGCATCACCGCAGCAACATGAAATGCTGACTGCTATATGTATAAAGCTGTTGAGTATGTGTATGGAGTTTGATAGCGTTAGGTATATGTCTATGGACCACGAAGTGTCAGGCAATAAATGTCAGTACGAAATAGCAAGCCGTTGTTTCTTTACATAGTTTCCCTTAGTATTTATTTATCAAAAGCCGAGTAACTTTAGGTCATATTTGAGAAACAATACAGAAGCCTTTAAAATTTAAGGCTTGCCCTCGATTTCTCCAAGACCCCAGATCGTGACCTGATGAAAAAGAAACCACTTGACCAGCTTACTCTTTCATCCAAAAAAACAAATTCTCAAATCGGTCCAGGCGCCTTCGAGAAATCGGAGAAAACATAAAACTTATAAAAGTGAAAAATTGGACCTAACTTTTTCACGCATTTACTACTGGGTAAATTGGAATAAAATTTAGCACACATCGACTTATATTTTTTAAAAATTAGACAACCTTTTTAAATCACGTAATATATTTTAAAGGTAAATAATTACCTCGTTGCTCGATGTTTTGTTTTATTTACCTTTAAAATATAGACCGCGATTTAAACCTGTTGTCTATTTTTTTAATTAAATCAAATCGTGAAATGGAGACCTCAACTCGGTAACCGTAAGGTAGGACGCCCCCCTGCCAAGTGGACTGACGACCTGAAGAAGGTCGCTGAAGGGGACTGGATGCGGAAGGCGCAGGACCGGGTGTTGTGGCGCACATTGAGAGAGGCCTATGTCCAGCAGTGGACTACGAGAGGCTAAATGATGAAATCGTGAAAGTTTTAATAGCCGTGATTAACATAACTCAATGTTATTTTTTAATCAAGGTCCCATCGAACATTTATCAAAGCAAACACATCAACACAGGACTTTAATAAACAAGCCATATACAATTCAAACAAATTAATAGTAAACATTTCTGACGCAAGTTTCCGAGATATATCGCCACAAACAGACATACGCGTCACGTTTTATTAGTTAAACAAAACATCTCGATGCGCACACGCCGTAATTGATCTATTATCGGGCAGTTGAGTTATGCTTTTATCATTATTGATCGTTACTTTTTATTAAAAGGCGTTTTGCGCGTTTTATTGATTAATAATTAATTTATTGACATGAATAAAACCTATTATCCGGCCTTTTCCATGTTAAGATCATCAAAAATTAGATGTCATCAAACTACCGACCGCGGTTCAGCCATGCTTGCTGAACCTGCAAGAACGACTGGTCCGCCTTTCGACTTAGCCAAGAGCTCCTCTATGTTAGTAGTTTTATACATAATTTATATAATTTTATACCTATACGTACGTATATTTAATTTAAGGTAATATCTATATATTTGTATTTGATAAAAATAAAATAAATTTAATTAAAAAAAAAAAAATGACAATAAATTATTAATATATATTTATTTATTATTTAATTTTATATTTTATAATAAATTTAATTAATTTATTTTTTTATATTTAAAAATATAGAATTTTATAGTTTTATATTTTTAAATATACTTTTATAATTTATATTTAAACATGTAAAAAATGAGAAATAAGAATAAATGAGTAAATAAATTTAAAAATAATAATAATTATTATTACCTATTTATCTTTATAAATTTCTTTTCTAAATTCTAGCTAGTACACTTTGAACTTCCCTTTCGTGTCTCTTTCTTACTCTCCTACCATGGTTGTCTTTAAGAGATTGCCTTAGTTGCGATAAGACCGCCATTTTTATATTTTCCGTAATTTTATTTTTTTGCCTTGGTGTGCAATAAAGCATTTAATTTTATTATAATTATTATAATGTATACCTAAAGCTTTTATGAAAAGGCTTTTATGAATATGACGTGTACGAACGTCATTTAACAGTGAGGAGGTGCGAACTCCGTAGATACGTAATTTTACGAAAGATCTGACGCATGATACGACACGAGATCGAATAAATTGTTACTATTATTATAACAATCTCCCTCGTGTCAATCAATATGGCTATTTAATTAATACTATCAATGTGACTTACTAACTCTTTTATAATAAGTGCCTACTGATTACTAAGTACTAGTGTATGACCCAAGATATTGAATGAATTAAACTTACTCAGTAATAGATAACTCTTATCAAATTAAATATTAATAACCAAAACCTGAGCCTCCCCGAGTGACGTACACAACTATTCCCTACGTCCGGCGCACCCTAAGCAATTCGCGAGTGCTCCAAAGCGAATTGGCTAATCCTTTCACCACGATGGCAAGTCTAAATAAAATATGACTCAGCCATCGACACGACGAAAAAGAAGATAACCAAAACGGCGTACAAAAAGGTGGTGGCACAAAATGAAGGGTTTTTTTAGATAACATAACATAACGTCTATATTACCCAGAAGGGTGTGGCAGAGGTGTACAACACCCACACTTCACCTGTTATGATTCGTTCCAATGGGATAGGGGGTGAGTCTATCTCCGTCCACCGGGTACAATTCCAACTACGTGCTACTATTGAGAATTTTCCGACGGCAAGTTTACAAATAACACTTTGCCCGAACCGGGAATCGAACCCGAGACATCGCGGTGAGAGGCACATACGCTAACCACTAGATAATCGAGGCAATTTTATCTGCATTTCACGGTGCTTTTAACAACGATTACACCCAATGGTAAGTGATGATACAGTCTACAGTGAAGCACGCATAAAATTCGAATATTTTGATAAGTATAATTGTACGAGCCTCGTATAGTGGGCCAATGAGTCAGGTATGCAGGGCAAAAACTTCTACGCCATAGTGAAAACTGACTATTATAGGTATGCATGTATATTATATTTAATAAGTGTAATATGGGTATATTAAGATATATAAATCACTTATCCATAACTGGTGTAGTAAGTCTTTACTATGACTTAGAAGTTTTTGCAGTGTCAGGCAATTACTTATTAAATAAATTAGTCATATTTGAAATCAGTTCGCGTTTACGCTCGGTTATCCATCAACGTATCGCGTCTCACTTCATATCATTTATCTTATATCATTTTATCGATCAATATAGTCAGTCAATATGTATAACTGAGTTGGGCATTAACCGAAAAACAACAAAATAAAAAAAATGTATGTCAGAATGGGATAGAGAGAAGCGTATTGGGGTTAAGAAGAAGAGATCAAATACAATTAATAACAATCAGAAGAAAAACAAAGTTTGAAAAAGTTCAATTAGCATGCAGGAAACTGAAATGGCGAAATAGTTTTGGACTAGGTAACGTTGTGTGTACGTAGTGTGATATTTATTTATTTATTATTTATTATTATATTCCTATTCATCGGTGACCAAACTGACGAATTTCGATTTCAAATGGCTACATGTGACATAAAACGTGCGACATCTAACTATACAAGGTACCTACAATATCTTTGACTACTACTGATTGCAGAAACGTGGCCCACAACGTGGTGAATACAACCATCTATTAGTAATTGTACATTATCATATCCAGTTTTATAAATATGGTAAATAGGCATTCAATCATTTGATTGAAAGATAATAAGGTTGGTGTAAATGTTGACACGCGACGATTGTGTTTTTGTAAGAAAATACATACTCTTTTTTATAGTGCCCGCGACATTGTGCGCGTGGAATTCTTAGGCCTGATTGAAAATCAGCGTCAGACCTAAGTCTGACAATATGCTGAATCAGGACCTATTTGGTGCAACCATGGGGCATAGCTCAAAATGTCGTGTATTTATAATAATCTGTATATTGTTTACTTTCTGTGTTCCATTTGTTGGAACTAAATAAATTTATTTTCTTTCTTCTTTCTTTCTTCCTCTTCTAATAAGTAGTAGCTGCTCCCGCGCTTTGGCCTGGATTCAAACTTACTGCGCCACTCCTGTGGAGTTTAGCGTAATTTTAAATATCTAAAGACCTTTGTTGAGAGTTAGACTATCAAATACAAAAAGAATTGTCGAAATTCGACCAGTAGTTCTCGAGATTAGCACTAACAAACAAACAAACTAACTTTCTGCTACGGTTTCGTCTGCGTGGGAGGTTCAATAAAAAAGAGGCTATATTACACGCCTTTTAGTCAGTTACCTGTATCTAAAGTTTATTAATATTGGTCCAGCCGTTTAAAATATTAGCCAATACAAAAATATACATACTACATTTAGTAGTAAGATTACAGTCTGTAATATCGAGACCCTCAGGTTTATCGATGCCCTCGATTTGCTCTCTGCACACAATTCGCATTGGTAAATAAAAAGTGTAAAAAACACTTTGTACAACCTAGTAACCAAACCCGGAACTTCTCAATCTATAACCGTATAAGGAATGTCATTTGGAAGTAGGTTATCACTAAGAACAACAAAATAATGAGATGCCTTTACAAATTCGCATCGAAACACCTGAAGGCCACTTGCATAAATAAATAAATTTTAAAAAGAAACATATAAATTCAGACTATTTTTTGGGAATTTGACCGACAATAATAAATCTCTTTCGGTTGCTAGCCAATTGCAAGAATAATTACGGATTCTTTTCATTACCATCTAAATACATCAATCTCGCTATTTTTTTTACATCCGACTTCAAAATAAATAATAGTTTAAAAAAACTAAAAAACACGCTTTTAAAGTACTTCTAACTAAAAAGTGAAAAATAATTCCTAATATAAGCTGAAAAAAGCGTGGGTTGCTCGATAGACGAAAAATATGGCACAGAGCGCCCCACGCTTTTTTCAGCTTATATTAGGAATTATTTTTCACTTTTTAGTTAGAAGTACTTTAAAAGCGTGTTTTTTAGTTTTTTTAAACTATTATTTATTTTCTACTTTTTAGTTTGGTTTATTTATAAGAGCGTTTTTTTTTTTTTTTTTTTTTTTTTTTTATATATTTTTAATTTTTTTTATCGAATTATTGCATTGTCATCGATCTTTGACAGGTGTGCAAAATTTGAATGAAATCTGTCCGTTTAAAGTGGGTCAAAATCGAGTCCAAAGGAGTCGGTTACATACAAACAAACAAACAAACAAACATACAGGTGAAGCTAATATAAGCGTGTTAAAAAAGGTGAACGTTCTCAGTTCAATTGTATTTTTTTTTTTATGCATTTTTGACGAATAATCTGACTAAGGTAGATTGGAAAACCGTAACGTGGTGAAGTGTAATCTGTTACATAACTTAAAAAGCCCTTAATAGCTTATAAACTACCGCAAAGCACGGCAGTGCTGGACGACGTTTTGATAGTCTGTGTGTGTGTATAACTACTATAATTATAACCAAGCCATGGGGGATGGATGCATAGCATAATTAAAAAAACATTAAACCAACCTCCAAAACTTAAAATTATTTAAAGTTTTTGATGTCGGTGCCAATCCATTTTCGCCAATTGCCATCTGGGAGCACTGACATCAAACACTACACACAATATTCAACGTCTCGCCTCATCAGTAAATAACATCAAACACTACACACAATAATTATTCAAAGTCTCGCCTCATCAGTGAATAACTTGAAAAAATACACTAAACGGCCGTAAGTGCCTATATTTAAAGAATTACCCCCGTACTCCTAACCGCAACATAAAATGCTGACTGCTAGATGCAAATATCTGAGTAGCTTTAGATAATATAAGAATAACAATAAAACCTTTAAAATTGAGGATTGCCTTTGATTTCTCTGGGATCCCATCATTAGATGGTGACCAGAAGAAATGGGACCACATGACAAGTATACACTTTCAAACAAAAAAAAATCTCAAATCGATCCATAAATTAATTTAGTAGCTTATTCTAATAATAGCTAATTAAGTCAAAATTAAATTACTCATTAGTCTCTAATATTATATCTAGACTAGATTGTAATATTTATTTATTTATTTATAAAACTTCATATACAGCAGTGTATATAAGCGGACTTAATGCCTAAGGCATTCTCTACCAGTCTACCTTCAGGTGGTGCAGAGATAACAAAGTAGGCGAAGTCAAGTACTCGATAGTTCAATGAGAGTAAATCAATAAATATTATAATTAGAAACATAAAATATAAATACTAACCATAAATAGATATAATGTGATAAATATACACATAAACATACATAAATACTTAAAACGATACATAAATACAAATTATACCACAGTCTGTTGTGACAATTCTGCCATATTCTTAAGGAATAGTTGGCGAACTTTCATTTTGAATGCATAACGCCTCGTAGCCGTCCTGATCTCAAGAGGGAGTGCATTCCAGAGAAGGACTGATTGGACAGGAAAAGATGAATTAACAAATCCAGAAGTATGAGAGGGAACTAGGAGGAGAAGATTATTAGAAGAGCGAAGATCTCTATTGTGATTAGAGCTAAGATATTGAAAGTAAGGAATTAAATAAGATGGTGAAGTAGGGGAAGTCAGGATAGAATATAAAGTGGTAAGGGCACGCAAGTTTCGACGCTGGCGGATCGGCAGCCAGTTCAATTGTGCACGACATGAAGACACATGGTCATATTTCCGAAGGTTGTAAATGAATCGAATGCAGTTATTAAGAAGACGGTCAATTTTGTTTAGGAGATCTGCATTCAGGTCAAAATAGCACACATCTCCATAGTCGACAATAGGAAAAATTAAAGTTTGCACGATCGTTGTCTTGGTGTTGGACGGAAGAAAGTTCTTAATCGATAGAGGGCGCGAAGGGTACCTGTAATCTTTTGGCTCATGTTTGTAACTTGGGCACGCCAGTTTAGAGTGGGGTCTATGAAGAGGCCGAGGTCCTTCACCTTAGAAGCTAAGGGTATGACCGAGTTATTAAATACCACCGGAGGTACCATTATTGTTTCCAGTCGACTCATCATTCTCTGGCTGCCCACGATGATGGCTTGGCATTTGTTTGGGTTAACAACCAAGCCAAATCTGTCAGACCAAAGATTAATACGCTCCAAGTCACCATTAACCTTATCTACAGCCAAAGAAATATTGTCAACATGAGCCTGATAGTACAGCTGCAAGTCATCAGCGTAAAGATGATACGAACACTGAAGTTCATGAGTAATGAGGTTAATAAATATTGAAAATAATAACGGAGAGAGTATACCGCCTTGGGGCACGCCAGCATCCAGACTACTCCAACTTGACGAACTTATGACGTATCTAATTGCTTAGAAACATCATTAATAAAAAAAAATAAAAAATAAAACTGTCCAGGCGTCTTCGAGTAATCAAGGAATAAAAAAAAATGGATGGTTGAATCTTAAGATTAATCTTGGACTTCCGTAGTATCTTAAAAAAAAAAACTTTGAACAAATATAGTATATTGAAAGTTTTTAGATAAAAAAGGCATTATCATATCTCAAACAGAAATGAAATAAAATTTATCTATTTATTTATTTAAAAGAAATCGGCGAAGTCATCAACATAATGATTATTCTTATTAATAATATAAAACCGTGAGAATTGGTCCGTTTTTTAATGTCATACCAGGTCATTAAGATTTGTGTATATTTTTTTAAACAAACACCAGGTAATACCGTTATCGCTAGGTAATTAACTATAGGAATTAATTTGCATTTATTTGACACCTGACTTAGAGCTAATTTGTCAAATAGAAACAAGTATTTCTTTTCTATTTGCTACACATTTCGCATAGTGATTATTATTTTTATAGCATTTGGCAATGCTTAGCAAATTATACAAAGAAACAGTTGAAAAAGGTATGGGACCGGCAGGATTTGAACCTGCGACCTTACTGCACACCGAGCAGCCGCTTTAGCCATCCAGCTACGGTCGCCTCTTACCAGAACCCTAAATGTATCCTACTTAAGATAGGCACAAATGGATGAACGTGACGTCACGAAATGACGTATCATACAGTTGAGAAATGTAGGGTTCTGGTAAGAGGTGGCTAAAGCGGCTGCCCGGTGTGCAGTAAGGTCGCAGGTTCAAATCCTGCCGGTCCCATATCTTTTTCAACAGTTTCTTAGTATAGTTATATTATCTGTGGTATAGTGGACAAATTATATCAATGATAAATCCACTCTCCTCGACACTGCCTCGACCAGTGGTAAGCAAATGCGCCTCTCACCGTAAGGTGTCGGGTTCGATTCCCGGTACGGGCAAAGTGTTACTTGTGAACTTTCCATCAGAAAATTCACAATAGCAGCACGGAGTTGGAATTGTGCCCAGTGGATGGCGATAGGCTCACCCCTATACCATGGGACCTAAACATAACAGGTGAAGTGTGGGTGTTGTATACCTGCCACACCCTTCTGGGCAATATAGGTGTGATGTTATGTATCTAAAAATGAATATTAAAATACTTTGTTTAATTGAAGGACCTTTCGTGTAAGTAATTTCAAGACATACATACAGCAATTTATACATGTCTTTTTGATTTGACGACCGGATGGTGGAGTGGGTAGTGTACCTGCCTGCGACGCCGAGTTCTCGTGTTCGATTCCCGCTTAAGACAAATCTTTGTGTGCATTAACATGGGAATTTGTCTTAGTCTGGCCTGTCGCCGCCTGGTGAGACAAAAAACGATGGACCTCATTAATACATAAAAAGACTTGGTACCGAACATTATTGAAACTATGCAAGTGTTCTTTGTTGGTGTTTATGCGCCCATAGTAACCATTTACCAATAGCCAACCGATGGCTCTACGACCATAGAATTATTACACCTAGAAACCGAGAACACGCAATAAAAGTGAAGCGACTTTATTAAACACTTAATATAACACATCAGATTTATGTCTGTGTGTGTGTCGGCCAAGCAGTGCGGAGTAATTTGCCCTGTGTGCGTTACAACACTTTAAATGAAGCGCTTGTAAGATGATCTATCTAGTTGTCTTAAATCTATGTCTATAACTGTCGAGTCATGTAAAAAATAATTAAATCACACCCAATTTAATTAAATAATAATACCATTACGTAACATGACAGGTAAAATTAAAACCCAATAACTGTCAAAATTAAGTTACCACATATCTAATAAAAAGTAAGTAGTTACTTATTCATTCCATCAATTTATAAAAAAAACATTGATAAAAAGGTTTGAATGATCAATTTGCGGTCACTTTGCAAGTATATCGTACTAAATTATTTTTATGAACTCACTTTACGAAATATTCCACTGTTTAGCTCTAGGAAATTCCAGTTTTTAGATAATTTAGGTGCTAGACCACGAGCATTTGCTTATAGATACGTATAAGACAGTGGCGTAACTATAGGGTGGCAGGAGTGGCAAAATGCCACGGGCCCCCAGCCTGAGGAGGCCTCCGGGCCCAAGATGCCACAACCACAGTAACTAAACCTAATTTTTCAAAAAACATAGATTATGCATTCATCTAATAATTGAAAATTGTTGACCGTGAAATTGCAAAAGTATTGGAATAGATAAGGGCAAGATAACGCAGCAGGGTAACATAGTAAATCGCGAAAGACTAATTTTTCTTCCTAAAAATTTGCCATTCTAAGGTTAAAAAAAATTGCATTCCAGTACTAAAATCACTAGTAACGATTTTTTCTAGGGTAGATATACAATATTTTTGCCACGGGCCCCCGGTGGTATAATTACGCCACTGGTATAAGATATAATATATTACACCGGTGTAAGCGGCGAACTAAGTACTAAGTGCGTAACTTGTAATAACAAAAAACATATAATAACACAATAAACTTCGTAGTAGAAGTCATCGACTGTTTGCCGTGCCACCATGTCGTACTGCTCGCGTTACTTCTCCTATACCACGCGCACTTATCACTCTCAACAATCTCATGGACTCCAATACATTGATATATTTTCAAATGAATTCGGTGTATTATTGGAGATTTTGCAACAATTTTGTGAATGTCAGTAATATATTTTTATAACTTGTGATTAATGTAATTGGTTTTTGTGGCCGTTTTAATCAAATAAATAAATAAATAATTTAACAAAAAAAAACCTGAATTCAACTACACTATGCACTAAAAAGTAAGAAATACTTAAGTAATACTCAACGTCTCGCCTCATCTGTGTATAACTTGAGAGAATACAGTAAATGGCGTTAAGGTATATTCAAAGAATTATCCTCGTACTCCCAACCGTTGAGGAGTCGTGCCTTCCAGCATCAGCTAGTAACAGAACATGCTGACTGCTAGATGAAAATATCCGGGTAGCTTTAGGTAATAAACGTAAAACAATATAGAAGCCTCAAAAATTTGAGGGCCCCCTCGATTTCTCTAGGGTGTGTTTCCGCATGAGTACAATCTGGATCTCTTCAAAGCAAGAGTTAATAGGTATCTCATAGGTAAGCGTGCTCCACCGTAGACCGCATCATCACTTATCATCAGGTGAGATCGTGGTCAAACGCGTGCCTATCCACCATAAAAACAAAAAAAAAATCCCATCATCAGATCGTGGCCTAATTCAACTGGGACCACATGACAAGTTTGCTCTTTCGGACTAAATACGGAAGCCGTTTAGAAGATTAGTTGAAACAAACAGACAGGCAGACAACAATATTTAAAACTGTATTTTACGCTAAGGTATCGTACAAACAACTATAGCAGCTTAAACATTGTTATTTTGACATTAAAAACAGATTTTTTTTATTTGTATTGATAGGCTAGCGTTTGACTACGAACTGACCTGGTAGGTAAGAGATGATGCGGACTACGATGGAGCATGCTTACCTGTGAGGCAAGTTACCTTATTGTACTCTTACGGAAATATAGACTCGGGCAGGGCTTGCCACTTCTTGGCAGTCCCTTTGAGAAACGCTTCGTGCTTCATATAAGGTAGGTATTCGAATTCTCGTTTGTACGTTCAAGTTAAATTTTCGCTTTATTGACATGACATATTTGTGTTATTTTGACATTAAAAACAGACACTTCAATTTATAACTTTATTTAATTTTTCAGAAAAAAAAACCAAAATGCCTACTAACCTAAAAAAAATGACTATATGTAAATCTATGTACAAACCTAGTCTAAAAGAACGCTACCAGTGGGCAACGTTCCCAAAATGCTGGCAGCATTCAATTTTATTCATTTGTATTGATATACTGTTTAAGATTTAGTACCTACTATTTATTCGTACCTAAAATAGTTGCTGTAAATTTCCACTGAACAACAGCAACTTACATTAGTATTCGCCTATGGCTATCAGATGTATTCACAATAGCCCGTAAACCGATACCTAAAAATAGACAGTGTTTATTATTATGACACAAGCTGACCCGACAGACGTTGTCCCGTCTTAACTATGCATACATTCTCTGTGACGATATTTGCAGCACGCATTATGTCAATGTTATGTCAAACCCCATGATGGTACAATTAAAAAAGTTCATATTGGCAAAAGCGCTTAAGTTACTAAAATGGCTATTAAAAAATAAGAGTTGGTGTTAAAAGGGTAAAAATTTAGGGTTGTATGTATTTTTTAATGCCACATTATAGAAAATAAAATTAAAAACAAAATATTAAGGGTGAACAACCCGTATCACTTAGGGGAATGAAAAATAGATAGTAGCCGATTCTCAGAATTACTGAATATGCATATAAAATTTGTTATAAATCAGTAAAGCCGTTTCGGAGAAGTAAAGTAACTAACATTGTGACACGAGAATTTTAATAAGATGTGTTGTCACGTCATACTTTTATGACGATACTTTAATGGCAATACATAATATTTAGCAGATTTAGATAGATAGAAAATACTTTATTTGTACATAATTTCTTTAACATGAAAAGAATACCAATAAAAGCAAAAATTTAAGTTTTTTTATTAAATATTGCTCCTAAAATTGGAAAAGACGTTAAATAAGCCAATAAAATTGACATCATCAATACAAATGAGTAAAAATTAAGTGTATGTTCTACTGTAAACATAACAATGTTTTTTAACGACGACCGGGTGGCGGAGTGGTTAGTGTACCTAGCTGCCTGCGACGCCGAGGTCATGGGCTCGATTCCCACTTAAGACAAATCTTTGTTTGCATGAACATGGGGATTTGTTCTAGTCTGGGTCTTTCTATGTATAATAAGTATGTATTTACAAAATAAAAGTATATTATGTATTAGTATCAGTTATCCTTGTACCCATAGTACAAGCTCTGCTTAGTTTGGGACTAGATGGCGAGTATGGCGTTGTGTGTGAGTTGTGAGATATTTTTTTTAAATTTAATATACAGGGTGGATGCGACATAGCGACATTTATTGAAACCACAGCTTCTATACATGGCCAGTATGCATTTCCACCGGATAAAAAATTCTCTGGCGAAAAAAAAAATCCACGTCTTCCGAACAAATTGCACGATCGCAATGTTCAAATTGTTCGGAGAACGTGATTTTTTTTTTTCGGGAGAGAATTTTTATCCGGTGGAAATTGATACTTACCATGTATAGAAGCTGTGGTTTCAATAAATGTCGCTATGTCGCATCCACCCCGTATTTAATGTAAAAACCTCAAATCGATTTAACAGATATAAATGATATTAAATAAAAAATAAAATAAAATTAATGACCTTCGGTATTTTTTTAATTAATCCGGCATTCTAAGAAAACCTTGAACTTTCCGTCAGGAAATTCAAACTAGCAGCACGAAGTTAGAATTGTGCCCGGTGGATGGCGATTGGCTCACTCCCTAATGGAACCTGAACATAACAGGTGAAATGTGGGTATTGTACACCTCTGCCATACCCTTCTGGGTAATATAGGCGTGATGTTATGTTACATGTAAGAAAATCTTTATTGTACAATACATATTATATAACATCTACCTGATAAAAAAAATATTTGTACGTGAATCTATTGACAATATGCCTAAACATTTTAACTATTGAGTCACGTAATATATACTATAACCGTTCGAAGTAAATCACCGATTTCCTTATAATTTAATATTTTCCTTAAAAAAAAATCTACCGGTTGTTTACAGAATGACTTTTACAGGAAATACAAAATTGGGGTTAGTAAAAAACTCTTTATTCTTTATTGTACAGTACATCGTCATCAGTATATTTGAGAAGCTTGTGGCTTAGTCAAAACCGCGCGAACCGATCGATCTTGCAGCTTAAGCAATGCTTGCCGTGGATGGGTCACCATCTTTAACATTTTTTTTTTCCTTTGCGTTAATCTGCGATCAGTCACAGACTATGCTCTTAAAGGGCGCGTTCGATCCCCACATGGGACAAATCTTTGCGTAATTCACAAAAAATTGTTTTGAGACTGGGTAAATAGAATAGAATAAGAATAAGATTTAGTTTTCAGAATATGGTGGTTTACAGGTTTTAAAGGTATTTTTACAGCATATTCGGCCATATTAGGCGTGTAAATATTAATGTTACATAAAAATACATTGTCATTAAATCATATTATATACACACTAACAAATTCAAAGTTAAATTAAATTTTACACAACTAAATTACAAATAAAAATACAAACAAATCAAAGTTGAACACAGTCATATTTCCACGTAATATTTTTTTTTACTTAAAGTCTAGTTCGAATATATTATTTACAATATTTCACACTTCTTATCCTGTACACTGTAATATGTGTGTGGGCTTGTATGAGTGAATGTGTGTATTTGGCCTTGTCATTGGGACGACCATTGGATAGTGTAATTGCGTCTGGCGTTATGTCATATGTCTAATGTACGATTTATTATTATTAAAGAGACACTGATTTTTATATACAAATTGTAAAAAAGCTACTTTAATAACAGTTCCATATCCAACATCATGTTCTCAATAAACAGACATATAAAGTACTTGGTGTGAACAAAGAAAATTACCAAATTAACTCAATACATACATGCAGTGGGTACAGTTTAATGGCCTTTATACGGTACATACTACTGGGAACCATAATAAAAAATATGTTACAGAAGTTTCACACAGTTAAAGTTACCGATTACTTATAATAATGTCGCGGGTTCGATGCCCGCTCAAGACAAATCTTTGTGTGCATGAACATAAAGGTTTTTCTGAGTCTGGGTGTTTCTACGTATAACAAGTAATTTATTTACAAAAAAAGTATATAATAATGTATTAGTATTGAGTTATTCTAGTTCCCATAGTACAAGCTCCGCTTAGTTTGAGACTAGATGGCGTTGTGTATATGTAATGTGAAATTCATTTATTTATTATTAATAATTGTACGAATCTAATGGGCAACACCAAATGATTTTACCAACTCTACATACATTCAGTAAGTATTTTTGTATCAAATTCTAAATATTGATATTTTTTGTAGCCACTTAGAAACAAAAGATGTAATTGTTATATTGAAGCACATTTTAGCTTTGCTTTTTAACCGTTGTATTATAAAAAAAGTAGGTGAACTAAAAAGCAAAAGATAAATTTACTTCGCACAAAATAATACGTTTTTTCATTTAGTTAAATAGAAATTATTAAAATTATTTTGTAAATCTGAAGTCGGTGCCAAGTAAAAACAACCTTTCTACAATATCAAATAATTTTTAACAAAAAAAAAAACCGACTTCAAAAAGTAGGTAAACTAAAAAGCAAAAAATAAATTTACTTCGCACAAAATAATACGTTTTTTCATTTAGTAAAATAGAAATTATTAAATAATTATTTTATAATTCTGAAGTCGGTGCCAAGTAAATCGGATAATTAAGAACACTAATATTCAGTCAGAAAATAGTTGTTAGAAAGATTAGTCGATACAGAGTTATTGTTTACTTGGCACCGACTTCAGAATTATAAAATAATTATTTAATAATTTTTATTTTACTAAATGAAAAAACGTATTATTTTGTGCGAAGTAAATTTATTTTTTGCTTTTTAGTTTACCTACTTTTTGAAGTCGGTTTTTTTTTTTTGTTAAAAATTATTTTATTTTACGATTTTAAGTGATGGGTAGACCGAGCAAGAATGTTTCTCGAATGAGGAGACGACGGTTACTTGAGACGGAAAACTTATTAATAATAATCCCCGTACTCTTAACCGTTGAGGAGTTGTACCTTCCAGCATCAGCTCAGCAACTTAAAATGCAAATATCCAAGTAGTTTTAGGTAATATACAAAAAACAATATAGAAGCCTTTGAAATTTGAGGGTTACCCATAATTTCTCTAGGATCTCATCATCAAATCATGACCTCATATTATGAATATACATAAGTAATATTCAACGTCTTGCCTCATCTGTGTATAACTTGAAAGAATACAGTAAACGGCCTCAGGGAGCCTATATTTAAAGAATTATCCCCGTACTCCTAACCGTTGAGGAGTTGTACCTTCCAGCATCAGCTCAGCAACATAAAATGCTGACTACTAGATGCAAATATCCGAGTAGCTTTAGATAATATATAAAAAACAATATAGAAGCCTTTTAAATTTGAGGGTTGCCCTCAATTTCTCTAAGATCCCATCATCAGATCACGACATGCTGACAATGGGACCCCTTTGAAATCATCTCCTGTCCAACAAAAAAAGAATCATCAAAATCAGTTCATAAACGACGGAGATATCCGTGAACAAACATAAAAAAAAAAAGAAAAAGCAACATATATACGAATCGAATTGAGAACCTCCTCCTTTTTTAGAAGTTGGTTAAAAAGAAGTAAGTTCCTTTCGCAGAACTAATAATGTTAATTAACGTCATCACTCGCAGTTTCGCCGCTCTCAGAAAGAAGTTTTTGCGTGCACACGCGTGTGTGTCTTTCATGCCCATCAGTTCAGTAGCTTCTGCAAGAGTTTTAAGTTATGTTATTATACACTTTTGCGAATTTATATAGTCGACGTGTTCGTATGTAGGCATATACCAAAGAATAATAGAAATTCCGATTGCATCCGAGCACATACGCGAGTAGACCTTCTGTATCAAACTTTAATATTCCCCTTTTAGCTGCCAAGTGATCTTTGGCAAGCATTGCTGTTTTCGAATAAATATGCGGATTTAACATGTGTACTGTTTGTTAGCTGCTTCAACAGTTTATGATTCATTCCAAGATTATTGGAGAGTAATAAATTCAGGAACATTTCAGTATTCAACATCCGCATACAGAACGAACGAAGCAGCGATAGCCGAGTGGGAGAACGTAGGACTGCTAAGTCGAAGGTCTCTGGTTCCAACCCACGGCACACACTGTCAATAAATCGTTAAGATTCGCCTTTTCGAAGATAAGTGTGTATTTATCATATAAATTATCGCTCGCTAACGATGAAGGAAACATCGTAAGGAAACCTGCATGCCTGAGAGTGCCTAACAGTGCTCGAGGGTGTGTGAAGTCTACCAATCCTTATTAACATAGGCAAATACCGCTTTGTTTGTTGTGTGGTATATCTGCCACCTAAAATACCGGACACCCGTTATTATTCTATATTTAACTTAATTGAGAAACTTTGGTTGAATCAGAAGTTCACCACCTACCCCTTGAAATCAGCGTTCAAATTAATAGATTCTCGTTATGTCACAGTTCTAATAACAATAATAGTACGCATAAAAATGATACACCAACTCGCAACTTTAGAAAAGCTAACTTTTTAGATATGTACTCACGCTTATCAGAGACTGATTGGTCGTCAGTGTACGACTTATCAGTCACTAACGATGCTGTAGCCGAATTCTATAGAATCTTGAATAACTTGTTCGACGAAACTGTCCCATATACCCAACCACGTACACAAATACACAATTATCCCGAATGGTTTAACAAAGAAGTCTTTTATCATCTTAAGTATAAAAATTATTACCACAAACTTTATAAATCTACGGATAACCAACTATATTATGCTTTATTTACTTATTTCCGTAAGCAATACAAAATTACACTATTTTCTAGCAGAATTAAACACTTTTACAAACTTGAAAATGATATTATACGTAATCCGAGCAATTTTTGGTTTCATATAAAACATAATAAGAAAAATCATGAACCGTCTTTTGGTGGCACACTCGATCCACAAAAAATAGTTGATTCATTTGCCGAATACTTTAAAACGGTTTATCTATCACGCCCGCCTGCATTAAATGCAGATGCGATACTAATGAGAGCGATGAACGACACCTCATTACTTTCGTTACCTGCTCCCGATATATCTGTGTGCGTGCAACAAGTTAATGAATCAGATATATGTTATGCTCTAAATAAATTAAAGCCTAAGTGGACTCAGGGACCTGATGGCATTCCGCAAGTGATAGTGCGTGATTGTCGTGACGTGTTTGCCGGCCCCTTGATGCACATATATAATCTTTCACTACAACAACAAGTGTACCCGACTGAGTGGAAGACGAGTAAGGTTCTGCCAATTCATAAATGTGGACCAAAGTCCGACACTCATAATTATCGCGCTGTGGCTGTTTTATCAGTTTTTGGCAAAATTATGGAAAGTATTTTATTTAAATTAATCTACAAACAGCTGCATACATGGTTTTGCGACGAACAACACGGGTTCTTACCCGGCCGTTCAACAACATCAAATTTATTAAACCTTTCAGCGATAATCTCAAATGAACTTGATGCGAGGAGGCAAGTAGATGTCGCGTATTTTGATTTTCAAAAAGCGTTCGACCAGGTGGATTGTGATGTGCTACTTTTGAAAATGGCAAAGCTCGGTTTTTCAGCACATCTTGTAAAATTTTTTTGTAATTATTTTTCTAACCGCAAACAGTATGTTTACTATGAAAAACACATATCTTCGGCATATGCAGTCAATTCTGGTATTGGACAAGGCAGCAACCTAGGGCCCCTAATTTTTCTAGTCCTGATTAATGACCTGCCCGCAAGTGTTAAAAACAGCACGTGCCTCATGTTTGCAGACGATGTCAAGTTGGCCCAAACCATAAGATCACCTTCAGACTGCGTTTCACTTCATGAAGATATAGATAACGTATGCATTTGGGCAAAGCAAAACTGTTTGTGTCTTAACATTAATAAATGTGTATCAATGACGTACAGCCGAGCACGGTCACCCATATGCGAGACATACACTCTGTCCAATATTCCATTGCGGCGAGTTGATTCAATCAAAGACCTCGGCACGTGGTTTGATAGTCACTTATCATTTCACGATCACATCGAAAAGGTTTGTGACAGGACGAGAAGGAGCCTAGGTTTCGTTATTCGACAGGGTAAACACTTCAACTTCGAGCTTGCACTTAACGTCCTGTATAACGCGTACGTTCGTAGTTCATTGGAGACTAATGCTATAGTGTGGAATCCGTACCAAAAAGAACTAACGCAAAGGGTAGAAATGATACAAAAATCGTTTGTACGATTTTTGTACAAGAAAAGGTATAACTTCTATCCGTACCTTTATCCTACTTTGTTTATAGTAGGTATGACTGATTACCAAATGTTAGCTGTGCGTCGTAACCTAGCCTTGGTTAAGTACTTTTTTCGCCTATGGCGTAATATGCCACATAACCCATTCCTATTAGCGCAAATAGGTATGAATGTTCCGCGACAGTACATGAGCGCACTGCGCGCACGGCGACATCGTTTGTTCGCAGTCCCGGCCGCGCGCACCCATATTGCTAGTTCCGCCCCCCTGCCCCGAGCACTCGGGTACATTAACGATATTTTGTCCTACGACGAGAGCCTGGACATTTTTACTTGTTCAGAAACCAGGTTTCTTGATATTGCAGCACGGTATATTGAGAAAATATCCATTGGCAGCAGTATACCTTATTAGCTATAAAAATAATAATAATTATAATATAAATAATACTTAATTAGAAGACTTGATATATTATTTGATCTATGTGTTATTTGTATCAATATTTGTTACTTATATATAATTGTTTTTTTTTTTTTTAAATTATATAATTTTATTTTATTTTTTTATAATTTTATTTTAGAAAATTTTATTTGTAATTCAAACTGTATATAATTTATAATGCTTTTTTCATGTTTTTCCATTTTGTTGTGTTTGGTTTAAGACTGTAAACAATAAAATGATAATTGAATAATAATAAATAAATAAAATAAATAAATAAATAAAATCCGCACTTGGCCAGCGAAGTGGACTAAGGCCTAACCATTCTCATCATGAGAAGAGGCCCGACCCCAGCAGTGGGACATGTGTTAGATACAGGCTTGCTATTAGAATAGAATAGAAATAGAATATCATTTATTTTTGAGTATATTATTTTGGTATTACATGTTTTACAATTAATACAAATGGTTCACATATACTATTTTTACCTTATAATCTATTTACATACTTACTATTTTACATTTTATTTAGAAAAAAAAAATAAAAAATTATAAACAGATCGAACTAAATTCGCATACAAAACGTCAAGCCTGATTTACCCAGAAGGGTGTGGCAGAGGTGTTTGATACACGCATTTCACCTGTTATGATTAGGGCCTTTGTGATAGGGGTGCACCTGTCGCCATCCACTGGGTACAACAATGTAATTTTAGTTCTAAAATCTAAATGTTATATTATAATTGTGTGCATGAAAGGAGCCTCCCCGAGTGACGTACACAACGATCTCCTACGTCCGGCGCACCCTGGGCAATTCGCGAGTTCTCCAAAACGAATTGGCTAATCCTTTCACCACGATGGCAAGTCAAAATAAAATTTGACTCAGCCATCGACACGACGAAGAAGAAGATTATAATTGTATTCTATTACATCAAAGATTATTTTGGATTGGGATGGGTTTCTGGAATTCCATCCTGTAGGTGGCGATGAGCTCACGTGAGACCTAAACATAACAGGTGAAGTGTGGGTGTTATATAGTGTTGTTAATTTAAGCCTTGAGCCTCGAGCCTCGAGCCTTGAGCCTTGAACCTTTAGCTTTAAGGGCTCAAGCCTTAAAGGTTTTAAACCTTTAAGGCTTGCAGGTTTAAAGCTTTAAAACCTTTAAAGCTTGCAGCTTTAAAGCTTTAAAAGCTTAAAGGCTTTTAGTTTTAAAGGCGCCCAGCGTTTAAAGGTCAAATAAACAAGATATTCCTTGAAAACTAGCTCATACATAATTTGTATATCAATATGCCTACTGAAAGTAAAGACATAGATGTGTTATTATGGTGGCGCCAAAAGAAAATAACTTTTCCACGTCTATGTAATATGGCTCTTGATATATTTTCTACACCTGCAACCAGTGTGCCAAGTGAACAAGCATCCTCTCGATCAGGAAACACCATCACAAAAAAAGAAATCGGCTTGGAAATAAAACAATACAAGCATCCATCTGCTTATCTTCATGGCTTAATCTTAATAATTAGTCTAAACTAATAATGTCTTTATTGGTCTTTATTCAAAAGAGTGGTGATAATATAAATGTTCTTATAATTTGATTTCTTATAAAACTTTGTTTTATTTCCTTCTTTTAGTGGATGTTAAGAGCGTGTATTCCTTCTCAATATGAAACTGTCAATTTTTGTAGTGTTTTGGGAATATTTCGTAAAAACTGAATTAAATTCTTTAAAGCCTTTAAAGCTTTAAGGCTATAGCCTTGAAGCTTTTAAAGCTAAACCCTCAAAGCCTTTATAGCTTTCAAGGCTATAGCCTTAAAGCTTTAAAGCTTTTAAAGCTAAAACCTTAAAGCCTTAAAAGCCTTTAAGGCTTAGCCTTATACAACACTAGTGTTATACGCCTCTGCTACACTCTTCTGAGTAATACTCTCAATATAGCGCACGTGCCAGTAAATAAAACGAATGCATTTATTTATTTGATTATTATGAAGTAGAAATTTTGGGTTCCGGTAAGAGGCGACCGTAGCTGGATGGCTAAAGCGGCTGCCCGGTGTGCAGTAAGGTCGCAGGTTCAAATCCTGCCGGTCCCATATCTTTTTCAACTGTTTCTTAGTATAATTTGCTAAGCATAGCTAAATGCTATAAAAATAATCAATTAGATGTAAGATATTTATTGGATATGTGTAGCTTGAATTGAAGCCTTGAAGTGTGTACACCTTTATTGTTGAGAGAGTAATTGACCGATAAGAGAAATGCTTATAATATCGTGACTGAGCAAGCATTATTTTTTTTCTAAGTAGTGATGTGCCAAAGAAGAAAATTCGTATTCGTTGAATGTCAATACGTTTGATATCAAAATGTATTCGGTTAATATAGTATTTGTACGCCAGCAATGGTAAAATGTATGCAACATATATTGTTGACACCTTATTGTACTACATTTTGACAAATAAATCTATCTATCTATCTACCTTAAAATCATTTTTGGTGTTTCGTATCTTAAAAGTAAAACAAACAGAACCCTTATCGTTTGTCCGTCAGCCTATCCAGATTCTTTTACTCCAAAACGCGTATAGCTATATATTTAGTTAGTTCATTAATTGAAGTTCAATATGATTTGTTTATCCATTCAAATGATAATGGTAATAAATAGTCTCTTGTGTATAGAATCGCAAACAAACCCAAAATGTACAGGGCGAAGAAAAGCAAGAAAATTTAAATGCCGCAACAAGCTAGATCTTAAATCATAAATATAGAAAAATAAAATAAATAAAATAAAATAAAATATCTTTTATTTCGAAACACATTGGATTTATATAGTGTTAGTAACAAAAAATGACTTAGAACTATGTTAGTACACAAAAAAAGAAAAAAAAACGGAATACAAATTTAGCTAAAAATTTTCACCATATTACACTGAGATTATATTTATGAAAATTAAACACATTTTAAAACAAACTAACTATATTCTTACTTTATTTTATCAATATCTTTTATTACAAATAGTGATGTGACTAATACTAATTTTACGATACAAGAATCCGGTATTCGTTGAATGTTAATCCTAATGAGAATAGTATAAATATTATATTAAATTTAAAATGTGTTTAATTTACATGAAAATAAAGCGCGGTGATAATGGTTCAGTGTGTGAGAATAGGAAGTCGAAAAAAAGAGATAAATTAATATAAAAGACAGATGTGTAATCAACCTACTGATTTACTTGCTATGTCATTAATGTGTTGTTTTTTTAGTCCATATTCTCTTGTCCTAAATGCATTGTTTAAGAGACCGGCTACACGCTCCATCTTGCTTGCGCAAACAGTTTGTGCAAAAAATTGTGAAAACTTCAAACGCATGTAAATTATAATTTGCATATGTAAAGCCATGTTGTAAAACGATCGATATCATTCAATTTTAACGTAAGTGACCCAAAGTCAAGCATTTTAAATGCGCTGTTCAGATGTTAAGGCCATTGGACACACGGCTTAATATTAAGCGTGTAGAGAATAAATACCTGGTTGTACAAACATACAGTTTACGCGAATAAGATAGAGCGTGTAGCCGGACTCTTACAATTTTTTAAATCATAATTCTAGACTTTAATTGGTTAACATTAAGATATCGTTTTTTAGTTATTATTTTGTAAATGTCAAAAATAATATGTTCCGTTGGAAAGATTGAGCTGAGCTATTATGAAATGAATCGTGAAGTTTCGTCATGATTCCAGCCTTCTTATTAAAATGTTATTTAAGTCAAAGTCTGATCCATTGTACCTGAATAATATTTTTATTTTATATTATTTATTTTTTTAACTTTTTGCACAAAGGCGGACTTAATGCCTAGTGGCATTCCCTAACAGTCAACCTAGGGTGGTGCAGAGAAACAAAGGTAGCCCCGGCAAAGTCTTGTTGTCGGAACACACTGCGTTTTAGTCCGTGCAACTCGGACATAACCACTGACTCTGCCCGGATCAGTGGTATGCGTCAGGCATTTCCCAGTATAAAAAAAAATATAGTTTAAATTTTTTTTTAATTTTTTTTATCGAATTATTGTATTGTCATCGATCTTTGACAGGTGTGCAAAATTTTAATTAAATCTGTCCGTTTAAAGTGGGTCAAAATCGAGTCCAAAGGAGTCGGTTACATACATACATACATACATACAGGTGAAGCTAATATAAGGTGCGTTTCGTAAGATAGTACTAATAGTAGGTACATATACAGTGATTTTAAAATTTATAAAATACATATTAACACATAATAAGCCTACATATATGGCGGCCTTATCGCTATAAAGCAATATCTTACAGGCAACCTTTAACAACACTTATCAGATCACCCCATTTGGTCCACACGTCGTTTTAAAATATATCACACAAACGCGAACCAATAAAATTAAAAAAAAAGTTACACCACGAGGCCAGAAGTTCAACTCTGCAGGGGACATAACACATAATATATGTAGCTATTTGTACAATTATCGGCTACACATACGGAATCACTTATCGTATATTAACTCTGTTGACCCCTTTGCGGACCGTGCGATAGTAGACATAGTAACAAGAACAATACGTTGTTTATAATAGCAGCCCTGTATTTGATACATGTCACACTGCTGGGCTCGAGCCTCTTCTCATGATGAGAAGTGTTAGGCCATAGTCCACCACGCTGGCCAAGTGCGGATTGGTAGACTTCACACACCCTCGAGCACTTATTTGGCACTCTCAGGCATGTAGGTTTTCTGTTTTCCTTCACCGTTAGCGAGCGATAAATTATATGATAAATACACACATATCTTCGAAAAGACGAGAGGTCAGTGCCGTGGGTTCGAACCCAAGACCTTTACCTTCGCAGTCCTACGGTCTCCCACTCGGCTATCGCTGCTAATTTCAGAGGTTCCGGATGACTTTTATCTGCCCTATAAAATATAACCTGAATATAAAAGTGACACAAGTAGCGCTTGAATTAATAAATAAATAACTCACAACTTCACAACAACGCCGTCTAATCCCAAATTAATCAGAGCTTAGTAGTAATAGTTTTAGAATAACTGATACTAATACATAAATACTTTTCTTTTGTAAATAGATACTTATTTATTATACATAGAAACACCCAGACTAAGACAAACCCTCATGTTCATGCACACAAAGATTTGTCTTCAGCGGGAATTGAACCCGCGACCTTGGCGTCGCAGGCAGTATTTCTTATTGTAAATTTTTATTGTGAATATTAGTTTCATATTTTAATTTTAACTTTAGTGAGTCGGCATTTATATTATGTCAAAACATATATAAATTAAGATTGTGGAGTTATTTTGAATCTTTTATGGGTTCATATGCCTGAAATAAATGATTTTTATTTATTTATTTATTAAGTTCCAGTTTTTGAGTTTCCAGATTGTTGTTATTCAACCCATAAAATATATTCAAATTATGAAATACGGGTGTTACTCACGTAATGTTGATCTATTTAGTCGACCGCGGTTTCGCCTATAGGTACGTCTAGGCATTATCAAGAGAGTGCGCCTGAGTCGCAGCCAGTCTTGCACCCGTGAGTAACACCCGTATTTCATAATTTGAATAATGTTGCAAACTCACGTCAGTTTTAATAAAAATACCATAAAATATAACCTGACTGAATATAAAAGTGACACAAGTAGAACTTGAATAAAGAACACATCTGTCATTTTAATTTATGTGCGTTATTGTCTTATTCTGTTAATAAGGTCTATCCAATACCTGTGAAATTGGGACTAATTTATAGATAACTTAACTAAAGCTGAGTCCACACGCTGCAGATTTTAAGTAGTCTTGAACAGAAATTTGTTTATGAATTTTCTTATTTTTTTTTAATACTTACTACGATTTATTTTCTGCGATTTTGGGTTGCCCAGGAGAAACATAGAAACATGTAGGTATAGTGTAACATGTTAGTAGATGATACACGGACATATTGAAATAACATCATAATATCACGCTTATATTGGCCTACTGGCCGACTGGTGGTAGAGCTCTTGTGAATGAGCTCGAGGGCGGCAGCACCACCGTCTCACCTTTAACCTGCCGCCAAATAGTAGTGCTTCCATTACTATGTTCCGGTTTGGTGGTGGGATCAGGCCCTGAAATTACTGGCACATGATGCATAGCACCGTAGTCCTCAGCTGCAGCGACGCATCTATAATCAGCTTTTGTGGATTGTTGATGTCCATGGTCTGTATTCCACTTACCATCAGGTGGACTACACGTTCGTTCGCTACGAACGTAGTATAAAAAAAAAATATTTTCCAGAAGGGTATCGAACCTGTCGAGTCGAAAGTACCCCTTTTAGATTATATAAGACCTTTTAATTACTGTGGTTTGCATTTCTATACTATAAACAAAATGCTAATTTTATACTTCATTGATCCGTGCGTCACCCAGGATGAACAACGCAGTTTATTATCTGTATCTCGTTTTCCTTGTAATATTACGAAACGACACGCAACCTGCTGACACCAGCTCCATATTAATAAATATGTTTTTGGAGAGGTTAAAGATTACTTCTCAGTATTACTTCACAAAAGCAAATTGACGTCGATTCTTCTGCCTTTCTGCCATCGATCATCTGTCGCGTATTCTTTCTTAATTCTAGGCATTCAAATTCAAATCATTTATTTTCATAGGCCCCAGGAGCCGCTCGAACACGTCAAAATATTACAAACAATTATAAAAATTAATTATAAGTAAAACTAACGATTACTAAGGATTAGACAGGCAGAGCCCAAAAGAGATAATTGTGGTCGTGTATGGGGTAGACCTTTGCTCAGCTGTGGGACATCATGGGTAAAAAGAAATTGAATAACCGGGGGATTAATTTTAATCAAACTGTTTTGAATCAGATGAAAATGAATCTAAGTACCAGCTCTGATGGGTATTGCATTATGAGAAAAGCTGGAGGAGCATTACCTTCATAATTAATCAATACGGATGTATTCAATACCTACCTTCTTACTCTTTACATAAGACCTGTGAAAACCTCTATTACATCTGAATTTCAAGTCATGCCTATTTCTAGAAGTATTATTTTCATACTACAATGATAATACTGTCATCAAATACTTGCCTTTTTAGGAGATTGCGGTATCATCACTGTTTGTACAACGCCACCGAACTGACGAAACAATGATTAAACATCGTGATCAAACTTCATAATAACATCATTAGAGTTGAAAAACAATAGGCATTTATTATTTCATGATAGCCTGCTGCTCTCCGCAGCTTTACCCACGATAAATGCTATTGCTCAGCTCCCGTGTATTGTAGCGTGAAGTTAATTAATCTTTAACCTTTCTCTTAGACAATATGGAGCCACTGAGAGTTGTTTACCTACAAAGAAGTAACTACTTGAAACATTGCAAGCATCTAGTTATCAACATACTCATCCAATGAAACAATATCTCACTCGCACGATAAGTACGTACTAAGATAATATTATTTACTATTGGTTATCTCCTTATATGACAAGTGCCGCAAATGACGTCATTTTAATTAAAAAGGCGCGTGATTGGAAGTAGCCGGCAGGTTAAGCGCCGGTTCGTAAAATAATGTTACTCCAATCTCATTAATATAATTTATATAATCCATTCAGATGTTATTATTTTATTGCTAAATATTTCTTAAAATTAAACCTAAATAAAATACCGCCATTTCAAACATGGTATATTCATCACAAAAACCTCCTGAAGGATAGGTTAAGCCTAGCGCAGGAGTTTTAACCGAAGACCTGTCATTTATAGTTGACGACCGGATGGCGGAGTGGGTACCTGCCTGCGACGCCGAGGTCGTGGGTTTGATTCCCACATAAGACAAATCGTTGTGCGCATGAACATGGGAGTTTGTCTTAGTCTGGGTGTTTATATGTATAATAAGTATGTATTTACAAAAGAAAAGTATATATGTATTTGTATCAGTTATTCTAGTAGGTACCTATAGTACAAGCTCTGCTTAGTTTGGGACTAGATGGCGTTGTGTGTGAGTTGTGAAATATTTATTTATTTACCTATTTATAGTGGTGTATTTATGTACTTACTTTAGTATTAAAATCATGAATGTAATGAAAATGTAAACATCTTGGCACCTTATAAATTTTATTATTTAAAAGGTTGCGGCGTGGATGGATAATCGCGGGAATGGCAGACTACTGATAAAAAATCTGATATCAAATCATATTCTTGTCTCACTCATGTATTAAGGGTTACATATAGAATTGCCTGATGGTCGGTATTTCCTGGAATTTGGCGTCCGGACCATCATTTCATCTTTATATATTAAGTAATTAGATTTTATTGTCCCGGAAACTGAAAGCCTTGTTAAAAAAATACTTGAAAGGACATTAATAAACTGTGTATTGAGATGCTTAATTTGCTCAGGTATTTTATTGTATATCTTTGGACCCATACACACTTTACTTTGATGTACCAATGTAGTCTTGGCTGGATGTAAGCTAAGTTTATCATTGTTATGACGTTGGTTGCGAGACCTGTGATCAGACAGCAGAGGGAACAGTAATGGACGACCCAGATTGACTAGCGGGCCCACCCGAACCCTCCGAGCGACCTGGCGTTGACACCACCAAGACAGGCCCATGACTAGATTGGTTACCCCGGGACCCTCTAAAGGGTCTACGAGAAGAACCTCGACGAACAGTTGGAGATTGGTTTTAACAAATAACGCTACTTAGAAGATGTATATACTTAGGTAATGACGGAAGTGTGAGAATGTTGTGTTTAATGAACATTGGTCGACAACTTACTGTACTGTGATGTATCACAGGTTATTTGCAATCTTAAATCTATGTCAAGGTCACCGTTGAGTGGAACGGATGACTGCATTGCTCCATATGACAAGTGGTAGATTTGGAGACTGCCTTGATGATCTAATCACCAGACCAGTGGTTTGCAATCGCTTAACAGTCTCAGGTTCGATCCCCTGATCGGATAAGTGTGCTTTTTTCGTCAGTAAATTCTCGTGCGTAGTATAATATAGGTATACAGCTCAACCTATTGGGACCCAAACCACCTTTACCAAATTCACCTTTGCCAAACCTTCCTGTCTAAAACAGACGAGATGCTATGCTTAAAAGCATGTCAAGGTCACTGTTGAGTGGAACGGACGGCAAACCGCTGGTATGTGGCAAGCGGTAGGTTTTGCAACGCAGGTGGGGATTCCACGAGATATATCATATGATGGTAGTTATGACTCTTTTGGTATTTGGGGCACATGCATTAGCGATATTTAACTACTTGTTGTACTGAATTGATTGTAGTGTCGCCAAGCTAGAATCTATAGCTCAGTTTGGTGATAAACTATTTGTAAAGAGCAATATTCGATAGTATTGCTGGTTTTAACCAAATTATTCGATTAAATAAAATCGATTGTTTTTCCTGTTTGTTTCCTGATTACTCGAAGACGCCTGAACCAATTTAAGAAATTCTTTTTTTTTGTCTAAAGGAGTACCTATACTCGTCATGAAGTCCCATTTTCATCAGGTCACGATCTGATGATGGGATCCTAGATAAAATAATTGATTAAAAAACTAAAAAACACTCTTTTAAAGTACTTCTAACTAAAAAGTGAAAAATAATTCCTAATATAAGCTGAAAAAAGCGTGGGGCGCTCTGTGCCATATTTTTCGTCTATCGAGCAACCTACGCTTTTTTCAGCTTATATTAGGAATTATTTTTCACTTTTTAGTTAGAAGTACTTTAAAAGAGTGTTTTTTAGTTTTTTAAACAATTATTTTATCTAGGATCCCATCATCAGATCGTGACCTGATGAAAATGGGGCTAACTATTATTTATTTTCTACTTTTTAGTTTGGTTTATTTATAAGAGCGTTTTTTTATTATTATTTTATTATTATTTTTTTCGAATTATTGCATTGTCATCGATTTTTGACAGGTGTGCAAAATTTGAATGAAATCTGTCCGTTTAAAGTGGGTCAAAATCGAGTCCAAAGGAGTCGGTTACATACATACATACATACATACATACATACAGGTGAAGCTAATAAAAGCGTGTTAAAAAGAGAGCAACACTGAAATTTATATCAGATATCAGATATTTGCATCTAGAAGCCAGTATTTCATGTTGCTGAGCTAATGCTTGAAGTTACAACTCCTCAACGGTTAGGAGAACGAAGATAATTATTTAAATATAGGCACTTTAAGGCCATTTACTGTATTGTTTCAAGTTATACACTGATGAGGCGAGACGTTGCATATTACTTAAGTATTTTTTTACTTTTTGGTGCATTTTTGTAATTAAAGTCGGGTTTTAACCGACTTCAAAAAAAGGAGGAGGTTCTCAATTCGGTTGTATGTTTTTTTTTTAATAGTATCAAAACTACCACGATTTTTGCAATCCATTAGTAAAAATGTACTCCACTTACCATCAGGTGGACTACACGTTCGTTCGCTGTGGGCGTAGAATAAAAAAAAAAAAAAAAAAAAAGATATTCATTATAGCTTGTGGTCATTGATGACCACTTTCTATTAATAAAATAATTATGTTAAATAAAGTATTATTAAGAGAACAGATTGTTTGTTTCTTTGTTTGTTCTTGACGACTGTTGAAGAGATAGTTCAAAAACGCAAGAAACCCATTGGTTACTTCTTATCCATGGATTAAACGCTATGGACAAAAGCTATATAGCAGCCATCTAATACATGTCCCACTGCTGGGCTCGGGCCTCTTCTAACGATGAGAAGTGTTAGGCCATAGTCCACCACGCTGGCCAAGTGCGGATTGGTAGACTTCACACACCCTCGAGCACTTTTTTAGGTACTCTCAGGCATGCAGGTTGCCTCACGATGTTTTCCTTCACCGTTAGCGAGCGATAATTTATATGATAAATACACACATATCTTCGAAAAGACGAATCTAAACGATTTATTGACAGAGGTGTGTGCCGTGGGTTCGAACCCGAGACCTTTGACTTTGCAGTCCTACGGTCTCCCACTCGGCTATCGCTGCTTCTGACAAAAGCTAATGTCGCATAAAATAGTAATCATTTTTTTTTGTTTTATTATATAAACGAGTCTGCTCTAGGAATAATTCCTGTACAGTGGGGATGCGCTTTCCGTCAAGGAAATTCACAGCAATAGCAGTACGGTGGGGTTATTCGCTATTTGAGATTTTGGTTTCTTAACAAATAGTTTCTGTCAATTAGTAATTCTTTCACTCAAAACATGCATTTTTGACATAACGAAACCACGGATTACTCTCCTGGTTACTTGCCTGATATTAATACTTACGCTTAAAAACTCATTTCAAAATAGCAAAAAATCAGAGTGCGTGTTATTATTAATGGCTTACGACAATAGGCAAAACTAAATGGAAATGACCAATTTGTAAATTATTAACTGATATTAAATTATTTCTTATTTAATAGGACGAGGAATATACAAATTTATCCACTTTTATTGTTTTGTTATAGTTTTAATAGAAGTAAAAATTATATTGTTTTACAGTTTTTTACTGAGTTGTGGCGCGCACTCTATTAGTTAATGATGTTTTATCTGTGGTTGAAATAACTTGAGTTGTAATAAAAGATTTAATGGTTTTATGATTATTAGCTAATCCATACATATAATATAATTTAAAATTATAAATGCCTGTTCATTAAAGACATTTAAGAAAAATTAATAAGAGGAGACTAGAACAGCAGTAGGTATATAATATAACATATTTTTTGGATTTTTGTCTGTCTGTAAATATGTTCATAATTATGCTCCTTACAAGTAAATAAAATAAATTATGAAGATGAATTTGGGATAATTTTTTTGGAAATTTAACTCCCAAAGGGGGTAAATTAGGGGTTGCAAGTGTATGAGGAAGGTTTCTCAATTTTGAAAGATATAATAACTCAGAAATATCGAACTTAACGGGGACGAAGCCACATGCAGAAGATATTAACAATGAAATAATACTTTTTAATCTACATTTGAAATTGATGTAAAGAGTGAAATATAACTTCTACACTTTTAAAAATATATTTGCAGTGAAAAGACGCCATAAAATTGCTGACTGCTACTTAGAAAAAAAAAGAAAATATTTTTAGTATTACCTCAGAGGTAAAATTTACGGCCGCTTACCGTGAGGTTTCGCCATGTAGCTATAAAGAGTATATAAACACAAAATCATAAATAAAGTTTTTGGGCTTTCAATATTTAACTTGAACATCCTCCATATATTTAATTATATAACTGCTTTGCCCGCCACCTCGTTTGCGTGGAATTCATTATTTTAGTAATAGCTACGCCCACGTTTTGACCAGCATTAAACCTTACAGCTCCACTCCCGTGACGTTTAGCGTAATCTCAAATATCAGTTCAATATTCAGTAGTTCGCGAGAATAAAACAATAAAATTAAAGAACTGACTTTCGCTCGCGGATTTATCTGCGGGGTAGCTAATTGAATTAAAACTGGATTTTATAAATAAGTATCGTGCAAATAATAAATATTTTGGCATTAAAATAGAAACAGACAATTCAATTTTATTTATTTGTATTGATAAAACAAAACCTTCTTGTTGACACCTACTAAAATGCATTTTTACTCTGTGGCAACTAATGTCTTTGACTGAAGAAAATTGGAACGTTTCATTACAACAAAAAGCATATAAATAGCTTTAAACTGAATTAAGAAAGCAACAAATTTAAACAATAAAATTTACATTTAAATTAACAAATTATTTAACTGATTATATCAAAACGAAAATTGTACACATTATAACAACAAACACAATATAAGTCATTATGGTAAGAGATATTTTCGGAGAGATTTTCTCTTTAGTGTAAAACGAGTGCATAAAATGAAATAAAATAAGAATGGAACGCGATGTGATGAAAAAAAAGTTATCCTCAATCATAGAAATATACGTCAATGTCCTCAATACAAATTAAATATCAAAGATAACAATCTTTTATGACAACTATAAAACGATATATAAATGTGATTTTAACTCTTTGCTACTGCTATGTACTAGAAACAGTGAGTATGCGTTATAATTTCTACTTAGTCCTCCGTGAACGTGTCCACGATGAAATCACAATAAATATCTCTCATTTTTGTTGTAATGTTTTTTGTCTTTCAGGTGCAATACACGAATATAGCACACCTATATTATAATAGTATTATGATAAAGATGATAGCGGCGGGTGATTTCAGAGCTAAACATTTCTTAAGACTTAAGATTCATCAGTGCAAGCCTAGCGAACATTAGAAGAAATGTTCCTGAAATTCTGTGAAATAATATTTTTTTTCAAAACTTCTGATTTTCCTTTAATATATTCTTATTTCTCTCACATAATTATCATATACATAGACACTACGTTACGTACATAAGAAATTATAAATATGTAAACTTCAAATAAATTAATAATCGTGAATACAGAATGTAAGTAGTTACATTATCTGGTGCATAACCTGTATTGTCCCATTGTTGGGCAAAGGTCTCTACCATCCATGAAATGGAATGAATCAGGTTTTTCATTTTTTATTAAAGTATGTAACTAGATTTGAACTTCGTCGATAAAAAGGACTTACCTGTGTGCCAGAATTCATTAAAATTTGTTTAGTTTGGCGAGAAAGAGGAAGCCTACAACCTAGCTACATAATATTAATGTTTCAATATTTTGAAGATACATTATTTTCATTTAGTGCTTTTTAAATCCCAGACTGGCGTAATTCGTGCTACAACTAGTCATATTTATAAGTTTTCGTATGAAAGTTCTCGAGATCTATGACAGAAAATAATATGACCTAAATTCTATTGCATTACGTATTTAATTAGTATTTTATGACATACATAGTATTAAACAGTTATTGATTTGTTGTATAACGTTAATCTGAAGTAAAAAAACCTTTTAAATACCATTATTTTATCTCGCCAAAGTACAAGAAATTACTAAGAAACTGCTCCATGACCAGTTTCCGATTTTGACATAAGAAATTGCGTTACTTGCCTGTAAAGCTGTCAAATCTGCTAGAGGATAGTAACTGGCAAGCTGTCAATTTTTTTGCCAAGCAGTTATCAACCGTATCTGTATAGAAATAAGGATGCACTAAAACCGAGATGAACCGGTTACAAAAGAAATAATTAATTGCTTTCGAAATCGACTGGAAATTAGTCATCTTTACGGAATAGCCAGGCGGAATTGGCTCGTCCCAGAATCGGTATTCAAATACAAATTCAAATAATCTTTATTCATATAGACACAATTCAAAATTCTAAATTTATGTTCTTATGATGCGTCCATATTTTTCCTTGTTGTTGTGATTGTGTGTTCCAAAGCAACTCACTATACTTGTTCACTTACTTGTATGCTTGCCAAAGACTTAAATGATTGCGCTTGATGTCGCCCTCTGACATCGATGCGGAGGAATTTATTGATGCTGTATAAAGATTCGTAAATATATTTTTATATTATCACTACATAGTATAAAACAAAGTCGCCTTTCCTGTCCCTATGTGCGCTTAAATCTTTAAAACTACGCAACGGATTTTGATGCGGTTTTTTTTAATGAATAGAGTGATTCAAGAGGAAGGTTTTTATGTATCACTACATAGTATAAAACAAAGTCGCCTTTTCTGTCCCTATATCCCTATGTGCGCTTAAATCTTTAAAACTACGCAACGGATTTTGATGCGGTTTTTTTTAATGAATAGAGTGATTCAAGAGGAAGGTTTTTATGTATCACTACATAGTATAAAACAAAGTCGCCTTTTCTGTCCCTATATCCCTATGTGCGCTTAAATCTTTAAAACTACGCAACGGATTTTGATGCGGTTTTTTTTAATGAATAGAGTGATTCAAGAGGAAGGTTTTTATGTATAATACATGCATATTATAGTAGAGAAAAGCCGAGAAATTTAAAGATTTGTAATGTGATGTCGTAACAAACATATTTTTCTGCGCTTACATTGCAAACGCTGGCTAAACCTTACGAGATAGATCAAATTTATGTACTACGTAATTGTATATCTTGAAAAGATGAATAAAAAAGTCCGCGACAGCATATGTTTATCTCCTAAAGATAACCCACAGTAACCATTTTTATCTTTTACATATTACAAAAAAAAATATGTGTTATTTACCAAGCTATTTTAAATGATACAGTATCATTACTAATCCAATTAAATACATTAGATACGTTGTGCATTTCATGTAGATCAAAATTGCCCTTTACAGTATGTGATTTAAATGAATATTTTCGAAGATATTACAGATTTAAAAATTGCGGGACGTAGAGTTTGCGGCGGTATCGGCCGGTCGGGACGGCGCGGGAGCGAGCCTGTTCAGAGGGACAGAAAATCGTCAATAGAGCGTGAGGCTCGACTCAGTCAGCTTCGGGATAAAAATAGAGCTGAGAAATGTAAAAAGTAAATAAGTAAAAATGTTGTATATGAATATTCCAAAGATAGCAGGAAATCTTCATGGTATAGGGAAAGGGGAATTGTTTTACTCCTAATTTAACGCGTGCGGGCCACGGGTAGTAATGAATAAATCAAAACTACTGGATCGATTTTAATCATTTTTTCAGTGAGTGACATAGGCTATAATATATTATTATTATATACCCGTGCGAATCCGGAGCAGGCCGCTGTGTTTATATACAACGTTCACAGTTTTTCTGTAGTGTATTTAGTATCAGCATTGTACCCGTGCGAAGCCGGGGCGGGTCGCTAGTAGTATATAAATAACATATTATGTTTCTTAATTCAAAATGTATAGTTGAAATTTTGTAAATGCTAAATAATAAATAACTAACTAATTAATATTTTTCAATTTATCATAAATATTCACTATCAGATGGACCACAAGACACGTCATTGTCACAACAAAAGAATATTGGAAAAGTTTGAGAGGATGTTTGTATGTGTGGATGTTTGTTCCTCTTTCAGACAAACATTGAACATACACACACAAATTGAATATACATTTCGCTGACGAACTAGATCAACATTATATAAAGACGACCGGATGGCGGAATGGGTAGTGTACCTGCCTGCGACGCCGAGGTCACGGGTTCTATTCCCATCGCCCATTCCATGAACATGGGCATTCTTAGTCTGGGTGTTTCTTTGTATAATAACTATGTATTTACAAAAGAAAAATATTTATGTATCTATGTATTAGTATCAGTTACTCTAATACCTATAGTACAAGCTCTGCTTTGTTTGGGACTAGATGGTGTTGTGTGTAAGTTGTGAAATATTGATTATATCGGGTATACGCCCCAAGTGCTTTGCCATCGCATAAGTGGCGCTTAAACCAAGTAAGGTTCGTCTAGCTAAGGTATATATATATATACCTATGACGCTGGCACAAAAGAGTTGAGAAATTTCGAGTCTAGCGGCATACCAATCCAAAGCTGAATTGGCAAAGCACTTGTGGCGTATACCCAGAGGGTGCAGGTTTGAGTCCTGCTGGATTCTTAATATTTCAACTTTTATATTATATAAAATACAAAAAGGCATAGCAAAGCTAAAATTTGCTTTAAAATATTAGAAGTATTTATTTATTATATACTTTTTATCTATGTTCGTAAATACGTACTACAGGTGGAAACTATAAATTATATAAAGGTGCTATTTAAGTATCTAAGTTACGAAACTTTGCAGTCCATTCACGTCGGTTCTGCAAGGCAACCAAGATATTTATCTAGGCTAGAACCTGTCTGCGTCTAGTGCGTCTAAAATTAACTATCGATAGTATACGCTATGCCTTAAATGGTAGGTTGGGCTTTTTATATAGCAAATGGGTTTTTAACTGTCTTAATGATCAGTAGCATCTGATATGTAGGTATACCGTTAAGTAAGGTTGTTTTTTTTACTAGCCTACGAGTGTGTCCCACTACTGGGCAAAGGCTTCTCCCCATGACTTCCAAGTCTTTCTGTTATTTGCTATCTCTGGCCAATCGTTCTGGAATGCATCCAAGTCGTCCCGCCATCTCCGTTTGGGCCTTCCTCGTGGCTGTTGACCGTCACGTGGTACCCAGTTGGTCGCTTTTTGGGCCCAAGATTAGATGATAATAAATCAATGGCAGAAACCTAGTTTCTGCCATTTATTTATTATCATACATACAGCATTTGATGATTGCACGTGGACGCTACATAAGAGGACTACAATATTAATGCTTCCTGTACCAGGAATTCCAGGGACTACTCTTATCACAAAACCGATACTCAGTGGAAAGTTGCTTATGAAAAATGGCGCTATCTTCCTTAAGTTCGGTTACAAGAAAAGAAAAGGGTTGCCAAGTCGCCAAACCTTAAAGCCGGATAGACTAGCCAGTTTGGCCGGATATTTGGGTACAAAAGCCGGACACCTTACACTATTGAAAATTTTGAGTATTCCTTACATGTCAAATGTTTAAAATTAAATTTAACGTCTGTCAAAAAAACGCATGTAACGTTTCTGTTATGTCCTGGGACCGCAAAGTAATACTGACCAACAATGAGGAAATCTGAAAAGCAACATCACCAAACGCCTAAAAAAGGACGGCATACGTTTATTTTGGCCGGACACGCAGTCAAAAAGCCTATGTCCGGACATAGTTTGGCTTTTAGACTGTGTGTTCCGCCATGGCCAGGCAATATCCGTATAAAGCCAGCTTTATCCGGACAACTATAGTCACAAGAGCTCTTTCACCAGAATTCACAGCATCACACAAGGTTAAATAAACAAAAGCGGTTTGTTTACATAACAACAAAAAATTACTTAACAAAAACCATTTAATTTTATTTCCGTGACTATTTTCAGAGTAACTAAGTTTAGAGAAAGTATGTAACTAAGTTAAGTATAACTCCAAACTTATTGATTATTTTTATAGCATTTAGCTATGCTTAAGGTACTCAAGACTCAGTAGGTACAAGACTAGCTACGATTCAGGCGCGACGTTTCGCACTCTCTTGATAATGCCTAGACATATAGGCGAAACCGCGGTCGACTAAATAGACCAACATTAATAATTTTATGTTATTCTTTTATTTTATATATATATATATATATATATATATATATATATATATATATATATATATATATATATATATATATATATAGTTAGGTATTTCCATAGAAATCTTAATAACTAGTCAATAGAAATGCTATCGACTATCTTTTAACACTGGGACGCATGTCGCCGTTTTTCAAATACCACTTTTTGTATTCCTGCAAACAAAATTATTCTTTTTGGCGATGACATTAAGACGACAATTCCTCAACTCGCACTTGTGTTCGACTAGACTCATGCGCTTGTATTCCTGCAAACAAAATTATTCTTTTTGCGATGACATTAAGACGACAATTCCTCAACTCGCACTTGTGTTTGACTAGACAGATGCGCGGCGACAAGGTCACGCGTCTTTGACATTTCTATTGCCTTATTATTAAGATTTCTATGGGTATTTCTTTAATTAGTTTTAACAATTAAATTATAGTTAGGTTAGTAATGTCAATGTAATAATGTTTTTAGGTGAATATCAGTGGTAATTATATAAACATTTATTTTTCAGAAGACCTAGCTCGATTGATTTTTTCGCCGTATCGTGTTTATAAAGTAGGTCATGTTTTTCTAGCATTCACAACGATATAGAGCCCTTCTTAAAATTGACGATTATTTTTAACTCAGACTATAAAATCGGTATGGTCACTGTAATTTGCAGAATTATATGATTTCATTGATAAAATCGAAGTGTTTGTCTGCATTTAAATATTGCAATCCTCTTTAATGTTATTTTGCCTTTTGAATTAAATAAAAACCTGTGCTAATATTTTTTTTAAGTTCATGAACAGATTTGACAGATGCCGCCAAAACAAAATGGCCGCCAAAGATTATTAAAAACGACCCGCTTTATTTGAAAGACCCTTTATTTACTCACTGCTACCTTGCTCTTTTCACGAACTCGTAGGTAGGTTAGTTACTCTAGTATTACTTTGAAAGAAAGAAAGAAAACATATTTATTCTGACAAAAAAATAATCACAAAATAAAACAATAAAACTTACAATACTAAACAAATTATTGCCAGAAGTGGACCATCTCAGCCATATGCTGCAGAGCAACAAAGACCTGCAGCACTGATTTTCAGATGGCGCCAGAGAGAGGACTGACGATATCACATAAAAAATAATAATTAATTGAAAACTTGAGTTCATATAAACATCAATAAACAAAAGAAAACTTTGACAGCATATAAATTGTACCTTCTTTACTGCATAATATATCGCAGATTTTTTGTAAGTACAATAGGGTTTTGATCAAAAACCTAGGTTTTTGATAAAAAATATTCGACATGCCTTAGACTTTTTTGCTTTCCAACGGCACTTGATTTGATCAAGTTATCAACCTAGTCTTTTAAAAAGCACTATTGCACTTAAAACCTTCGAGACATATGTATAATACGATCAATTATGATGTTATACATATTGCAAAAAAATCCTTTTCTCATTTAATCTGCTATAGTACTTAGTGTTCAATATGCGCATTAATTAATAGTACAATGGCCGACATTAACACTGCGAATGTCATTTAAATCAACGCGCGTATAGTCGTACCTATACAGTGTATACGACTATACGCGCGTTGATTGTTTTAATCAATCTGGAATATTCAACTAAATGTCAGCAGTTGCTGTGTCTGAGTGATTCTCGAACCGACTGCAAAATAGGTCATGGGCTCATGGCACTTAATATTTTATGTTGGAAGTGGTGGTTTTAGCTAAACGACACTAAGTTCGGTTTATAAATATATTATTTATTTCAAATATAGCGTGATAAATACACACATCTTTGAAAATACGAATTTTGACGAGACTGTAGTCATTTGTGCCCTCTTGGTTAGCACGGCTTGCCTCTAATGACGATTTAAATACGACGTAGTTATCAACATGGAATTGTTAATTTATTCTGTCTTCGTTCGATTCTGCCAACATATTAATGATCACGACTGTACCCAAGGAAATATTCAAGACGGACATCTTTTTTTTTACGTTTTATTGACGTACCGCGTGGACTTGGTTCCAACGTTACTTTTACTGCAATTAATTATACACATAGAAATCTTAATAATAAGGCAATAGAAATGTCAAAGACGCGTGACCTTGTCGCCGCGCATCTAGACAGATGCGCGGCGACAAGGTCACGCGTCTTTGACATTTGACTAGACAGTCAAACACAAGTGCGAGTTGAGGAATTGTCGTCTTAATGTCATCGCAAAAAGAATAAATTTGTTTGCAGGAATACAAGCGCATGAGTCTAGAAATCTTAATAACTAGTCAATAGAAATGCTATCGACTATCTTTTAACACTGGGACGCATGTCGCCGGTTTTCAAATACCACTTTTTGTATTCCTGCAAACAAAATTATTCTTTTTGGCGATGACATTAAGACGACAATTCCTCAACTCGCACTTATGTTCGATTAGACAAATGCGCTTGTATTCCTGCAAACAAAATTATTCTTTTTGCGATGACATTAAGACGACAATTCCTCAACTCGCACTTGTGTTTGACTTGACAGATGCGCGGCGACAAGGTCACGCGTCTTTGACATTTCTATTGCCTTATTATTAAGATTTCTATGGTCTAAACGAACACAAGTGCGAGTTGAGGAATTGTCGTCTTAATGTCATCGCCAAAAAGAATAATTTTGTTTGCAGGAATACAAAAAGTGGTATTTGAAAAACGGCGACATGCGTCCCAGTGTTAAAAGATAGTCGATAGCATTTCTATTGACTAGTTATTAAGATTTCTATGATTATACAGCACTCTTGTTGTAAGATAAATTGAACCCCCTTTTTTAACGTGCGAGATTATGTCAGACTCTCCGGCAAAGCCGGCCTACCGACATTGCCGGCGCGCCGTTCTCCCTCCCTGCCGCGCCGCCGAGACCGCGGCCGGCGAACAGTGATACCGACACTCCGCTCCCACCGCGGCCCCGCAACTCCCCGGCCGCAATGTCGCCCAGCAGCAACATTACAGCCCGGCTTAGTTACGGTCACTCCCTACGGAAGACACCGCAACCTGTGGGCCACATGGGCTTCCCGTCAAAAGCCCGAAGAACAGCCCCTACTTGGGGTCCACTTAGTTACACCGTGGCTGTCCAAGCCACGCCACGGCGTGTTGAGCTGCCGTGGGATATGTGTAAAGCCAGCGCGCCCACATGCCCGACGATCGCGCACGCCTTTTAATGTGGGGGATGCCTTAGTTATAAAAGTCAAAATACAATAACAAGAAACATTCCGCTTATTATAATTCAATTATTCATACACAATCGGCTAAAGTCCAGTAATACTAATTGTTCTCATTACATAGAAATGACGTGGTATACTTTGTTTTGTTTTCACACACTTTCTCAGTATTCATTGTTGTTTTAGTGTTTTGTAACAAACTGTTGACTGTATTACAAATATCTCTTTGTTAACGAACGGAAATGCAATTTAAACTCAAATGACATAACAAAGCATCACGTCTATATTACCTAGAAGGGTATGACAGTGGTGTACAACACCCACACTTCACCTGCTATGTTTAGGGCCTATGGGATAGAGGGTAAGTTTATCGCTATGAGCACAAATCCAACTCTGTGATGCTATTGTGAATTTTCCGACGGAAAAAAACCCAAATGTTAGGTTAGCGTATTACATGCGCCTCTCAGAGCAAGATCTCGGGTTCGATTCCCGGGTCAGGCAAAATAATTATTTAGGTGGCGATAGACTGACCTCCTATCAAAGGGACCCAAACCTAACAAGTGAAGTGTGGGTGTGTAACTAGAAAATTATTTTCCAAAGCAAAGTAATCTGTATAAATACCGTAGTAATACTATTTACGGTCCAGGCAAGAGGCACCCGTAGGCCCCGTAGCTACGTGGCTGCCCGGTATGCAGAAGTCGCAGGTTCGAATCCTGCCGGTCCTATATTTTTTTAACTGTTTCTTAGTATAATAATATAATATAAAAATAATAAAACCTTATTTCGGACAACAAAAATCCATTGGGTTAGTATACAAATCTTACATGCTATTATTAGTAACATTTTTCTATGTGGTATTTTCTTTTTAGAAGGACACTCAATGAAGAAGTCGCAGTTGATAGTCCTTCTAACAAGATGTATTAAAAATCGGAGAATCCATGGTCTCCGCCACAGTTTAAAGAATGCTGTTGTTAATGGCTCGTAATTGCATTAAAAGCGAGGCAGTCTTTTTGCGAATGACGGCGTGAAAACCGTTGTGTGATTTTGCGCAAACATGTTACTATTGTTATGTAAACAGCTGATTATTATTAACTCATCATAAACTGTTTTCTATGTGCGAAATTCTTTCATTATTGACTCGGCGTTATCATGATAAGTCTTGTATCTATTTAGCAAGATGATGCTAAATTATTACATAATTTCTTGTCATCTAACTATCTAATGGTTTAGTGGTTAGCGTATGCGCCTCTCACCGCGAGGTCTCGGGTTCGATTCTCGGGTTGGGAAAAGTGTTATTAGTGAACTGCTCTTCAGGAAATTTACATTGAATGGCGATTGGTGGATGGTAATAGGCTCACCTCCTAACCCTTGGGACCTAAACATACCAGGTGAAATGTGGGTTTTGTACACCCAAATTTCCTGACGGAAAGTTCACAAATAACACTTTGTCCGACCCGGGCTTCGAACCCGAAACCTCGCGGTGTGACGCGCAGCACTTACTAGACGATTGAAACATTTCAACCTACTCCACTTCTTGAATAAATACAAATATTTGAGATTTCTGTTTTGTTTTAAAATTGTTTAAAAATATGTTGTGTATTTTATTTAAGATCTTAGTATTATGCGGTCTCTCACCCAATTTCCAGACAAAAGTGTTGTTTAGGAAATTTCCGTCAAATAATTGACAATAACAGCCCAGTGTTGGAATCGTGCCCGGTGAATGGCGATAGGTACACACATATGTGTACACCACGGCTTCACCTTGACCATTTTTATTCAAAAGCATTTCTGGATTTCTATCTGAAGTTTTTCTTGTTTTTTTTTCCTTTAGCGTAGTTGGGTTATAATTTTTAGACTGATTTTTTATTGGCTTAGAAGACAATACATACTTAATAAATAAATTTTAATAGCAATTACACTATCCAATGGACTCAATGACAAGGCCAAATACACACATTCACTCACACAAGCACACCCAGTCTAAGAACAAATCTTTGCGAATCACACAAAGAATTGTCCTATGTGGGGATTGAAACCACAACACCAGTGCTGTAAAGAGCGGCGAGACGACCGCTTAAACCACTACACACGTAGACGAATATAAAATAAATGCGCCTAAAATATCCATTTTCTGGACATTCATGAGGCAAGTTTAGTAGCTAGTTGTTAATACAACTTACATTCTGGGACGCCATATCTTGGATCCGGATGATGTCAAGTCACTCCCGATCGGACGACTGCTGAATTTATGGAGGCTAATGCCGAACTACAGCAAAAAGTCAAACACCCTGTATGCACGCGCTCTGTTGCTCGGCAGCGCCTATGTACCGTGCCGGCTGGGAATGTTTACGGCGAGAGAACCGCTCACTACTTAGTGCCGCGGTTTATAAATGAACTACCCTCCAACATAAAATATAAAATTAATACAACAAATATAAAATCCAAGCTCAAGTCTTATTCAATAAATAAACTAATAGAGTAAATGCATTCACCTAGCTCTTGTAACTTAAATATTTAAGAAGATAAAATATTGTTGTACATAAGTTAATAATGTATTTTTTTTTACTTGAAATGTAATAATTTGTTAATAGCGTCTATGACTGCTGTACTAGACTGCAGATAAAATTGCGCTGCAGGCAAACCTCTGTGGTTTTTAGCAATGCATTAAGATGTTATTTTTTTTAAGATGGCTTTTGTAAATGTTAATAAATAAAAAAAAAAAAAAAAGAGAGTCTATAATGAGGCTACAATCACAATAGACCCACGGAGGTCGACGTGAACACCCAAAGCCACGTCCCAACAATAATAATAATACATAAAAGAATATACATGTACCCATTTTCTGGAAGTTTACGAGGAAAAATCTGTGCAACCTTCATAAACTTACGTCGAAAAAAAAACATAACTCGTGCTATTTGGACTTGACATTGGCCTTTACAAGTAACCTTGGTAATGAACCAAAGCCCTTCACAAACTAGTATAAGCTTTCGTAAGAATCTCGACCTATAAAGGAAGGATAATTAAATTAATAAAGTAAGGTCTACTTCTTTTTCACTTTTTACTTTTTATTATTACTAGCTATTACCCGCGGCTTTATTTTCGTAGTTAACTGAAACAAACTTTTTTTTAATAGCAGCCCTGTATCTAATACATGTCCCACTGCTGGGCTCGGGCCTCTACTCATGATAAAGGGTTAGGCCATAGTCCACCACGCTGGTCAAGTGCGGATTGGTAGACTTCACACGACCTCGAGCACTTTTTAGGCACTCTTAGGTAGGTTTTCTCACGATCTTTTCCTTCACCGTTTGCGAGCGATAATTTATATGTTAAGACAAATCTTCGAAAAGACGAATCTTAACGATTTATTGCCAGAGGTGTGTGCCGTGGGTTCGAACCCGAGACCTTTGACTTCGCAGTCGTACGGTCTCCCACTCGGCTATCGCTGCTTTTTATCACCTTCATAATTTCAAAATATCCTTTCTTGTTTCTTATAATCAACAGAGAAGGACCATTCGATCTTACAGGTTAAGCTTTCCGCGGTCCGCCGTGGATGGGTGACTGAACGAGTTTTTATCAGTGCTTCGTAAAGCACGTTAAGCCTTCGGTCCCGGTTGCCATTTGAACATCTATGGCAGTCGTTACGGGTAGTCACAGGACAGAAAGTCAGACAAATAGTCTAACAAAGAGTATAGTATTACCTAGTACTTCTTCTTCTTCGTCGTGTCGATGGCTGAGTCAAATTTCATTGGCCCAATAAGTGGCCACTGTTATGGCACTCTCGTCCGCGTTCATGAGCGCCTCTCTTGTGCAGGCGGTAGGGCATTTTGGACAGTCAGTGAGGTAGTCAAGGTTGACTTGCCATCGTGGTGAAAGGATTAGCCAATTCGCTTTTAAGAACTCGGGAATTGCCCAGGGTGCGCCGGACGTAGGGAGTTGTTGTGTACGTCACTCGGGGAGGCTCCTTTCATGCACCCCGGTTTCTATGTATAATATGTATGTATTTACAAAAGAAAAAGTATATAATATATTATGTATTAGTATCAGTTATACTAGTTCCCATAGTACAAGCTCTGCTTAGTTTAAGACTAGATTAGCGTTGTATGTGAGTTGTGAGATATTTAAAGAGTATCGTATTACCTTGTACTGGGTTGTGGAGGTAAAATGCTAATATTCAGCTTAATCCGCTGGACTAAAAGCCGACGCAAATGTAATTGGGTAAAATGAAAAATAAAAAATAATAGTTTAAAAAAACTAAAAAACACGCTTTTAAAGTACTTCTAACTAAAAAGTGAAAAATAATTCCTAATATAAGCTGAAAAAAGCGTGGGTTGCTCGATAGACGAAAAATATGGCACAGAGCGCCCCACGCTTTTTTCAGCTTATATTAGGAATTATTTTTCACTTTTTAGTTAGAAGTACTTTAAAAGCGTGTTTTTTAGTTTTTTTAAACTATTATTTATTTTCTACTTTTTAGTTTGGTTTATTTATAAGAGCGTTTTTTTTTTTTTTTATATATTTTTAATTTTTTTTATCGAATTATTGCATTGTCATCGATCTTTGACAGGTGTGCAAAATTTGAATGAAATCTGTCCGTTTAAAGTGGGTCAAAATCGAGTCCAAAGGAGTCGGTTACATACAAACAAACAAACAAACAAACAAACAAACAAACATACAGGTGAAGCTAATATAAGCGTGTTAAAAAGTGACCTTAGTTGACTCTTCACGTGACCAGAAGGCTGGCTTCTACCTTGGTCAAAGGATCAGCATTGCCATCCAACGAGGCAATGCCGCCAGCCTTCTGGGCACGTTACCCGCGTCTGACATAGATGCGGAGGTATTTTTTGACGAAGAAATGTTATTTTAATTTATTTAATTATTTGTAAAAAGATCAAGGCTCGAAAGATTAGTTCTTATAAACAGCATAAAATAAAGTTCTATAACACATTTATCTGGGTATAAAGTCATTCAAATTAGTCAGTTAAACTGGCAATGAGGACTTCGTGGTATCAACATATTATTGCTCTCATGATTCAAGGCTGTTTGATAAGAATATATTGGCATTGTGACATACTTTTGGGTATTCCCCAACGCATAATTTGTTTAACATAACATATTGGTTAAAGAAATTTTATGACTATAATGAATTTTTCAATTTTAAAGTACGTAACTAATATTTGACATAACTATTGAATTTGCACATTTAATTAATATTGACATTATTATTAGTAAGTGTACAATTATTTATTATTATTTTTTTTACTAGAACTTTATTGTATTTATTTTTGACTATATTTATTGACATTGTGTTATACTTGACAATACTCTCGGACTTGTTATTTTAAATTAATGGACGTATATAATTACAATTGACATAAACTATGCAATAAAATAATTGACATCTATAGGCTGACCGCTTAACTGAGACTTCGCCTACGGGGTACAGGGGCGCGGGGGTATGGCGACAACGGGGACTGAAACAGCTGCGGGCGGTGGGGGCACTTAATGAAACATACAGGAGATGAAATGTACCAAGATATTTCCTAAGATATGTGACATCATAGGAAAAAAGAAATAGTGATTTATCAAATGAAAAATAGTTAAGAAGATACAAAATTTTAATAAACTTATGTACGTAAATAAAATAATTGAGAATAAACTATTATACTATTTTTTATCTAAACATATAATTAAATCGTAAGAAAGTCAAAACTTTTTTTGGGTCCAGTTTCTTTTTTCTAAAATTTATGTATACGTTAAAAGCCATTTGCTTGCACTGACTGTTTACTATATGTCTGAAGATTTTTCGATTCATCTTGAGATTATCATTACATGTGTACCTCTCACAAGGTGTCTGCAACAGTTAACACATGCGATCGCTACCCATGTAGCGAACGTAATGAACAATCACAAAAATTTGCCCACCGCCCGCAGCTGTTTCATTCCCCTTTGTCGCCATACCCCCGCGCCCCTGTACCCCGCAGGCGAAGTCTCAGTTAAGCGGTCAACCTATAGATATTGAAAACATGACATGTAAATTGATTTTCTGAAATTAAATGAATATGAATATGAAATGCTAATAATTTTTAACAAAAAAAAAACCGACTTCAAAAAGTAGGTAAACTAAAAAGCAAAAAATAAATTTACTTCGCACAAAATAATACGTTTTTTCATTTAGTTAAATAGAAATTATTAAATAATTATTTTATAATTCTGAAGTCGGTGCCAAGTAAAAACAACCTTTCTACAATATCAAATTACAGTTCACACAAAAAGGGAGGCGTAGTTGTGCTAGTGCGCGGTCGCCCAGTATTGGTACTTACCACAGAAATATAACTAATATTCAGTCAGAAAAAAGTTGTTAGAACGATTGATATTATCTATACAGAGTTATTAATTGTTTACTTGGCACCGACTTCAGAATTATAAAATAATTATTTAATAATTTCTATTTAACTAAATGAAAAAACGTATTATTTTGTGCGAAGTAAATTTATTTTTTGCTTTTTAGTTTACCTACTTTTTAAAGTCGGTTTTTTTTTTGTTAAAAATTATTTTATTTTACGATTTTAAGTGATGGGTAGACCCAGCAAGAATGTTTCTCGAATGAGGAGACGACGGTTACTTGAGACGGAAAACTTATTAATAATAAACAAGAATTAAATCCTTTGTCCTGACTATTGAGGGTCACGACCTTCCATCATCAGCTCATTTGACACAATAACTAGCAGTAGGAATATGCGTACAGTAGTGAAAGAATTATCCTTTAACTCCTAACTATTGAGGAGTTGACCTTCCATCATCAGCTCAACCACATAAAATTATTGCGACCAAGCGTAAATCTTGGCCTCGATTAATAAAATATGAGGGTTGCCCCCGATTTCTCTGGGATCCCATCATAAGATCATGACATGCTGACAATGGGACCACCTTTGAAATATCTCCGTTCCAACAGCTCACTTGACATCATAACTAGCAGTCTGAATATGTGTACAGTAGTGAAAGAATTATCCTTTAACTCCTAACCATTGAGGAGTTGACCTTCCATCATCAGCTCATCCACATAGAAATACGTAAATACTAGTGTAGCTTTGAAAAACACACTAAAAACATTACATGTGCCTATAAAATTCGAGGGTTGCCCTCGATTTCTCTGAGATTCCATCATCAGATCACAACATGCTGACAATGGGACCCCTTTGGAATCATCTCCTGTCCAACAAAAAAAGAATCATCAAAATCAGTTCATAAACGACGGAGATATCCGTGAACAAACATAAAAAAAAAAAAAGCAACATATATATGAATCGAATTGAGAACCTCCTCCTTTTTTAGAAGTCGGTTAAAAAGAGAGTTGCTGTTATTCAGATTGATGATAGCTTGTACGTGAACTCCCACCTTCTTCTGGTGGTCTTAGGTCCGATTCCCTGGTTGGCCAAATGTGTTATTTTTTTGGGCAATTCTCAATGAAGCATGGAGTTGGAAATGTGCCTGGTGGATTGCTATTGGCACAGCCTATATATATCACATGGGACCTAAACATAACAGGTAAAATAAAGGTGTCACATTCTTCTGAGTAATATATTTATGATAGTATATTAAAAATATTTTCTCATAAATCGTCCAATCAAGATTCTAGTAAGATTACTCTACAGCAGCGCGAGCGGTTGGCATCCTGCGGCAGGTGTGTATCATCCCTGTGCCTGAGATTTTTTTGAAAATATTGATTTTACCTATAGTCTGTACAAAGAGTTGTCAGCACGTCTAACTGAGGCAACACGTTCTCGAGATGATTATATTTCGGGCAGCGACTAAGTATCGAAATACAACACGGTAATGCTGCCAGCATTTTGGGAACGAGGCCTTCTAACAGTGACTTATTAAGTTTAGATTAAGTTATTAGGCTAATTTAATTTAAGATATTATATGTATATTTCTCTGTAAATAAAGATATTTATTTTATTATATGTATAATTATTAATCTAAATAAATAAATTATCTGACAGCAAGCGCGCTCCTTTGGTTCTTAGGCGTTATTTTGTGTTTAAATAAAATACGTTAAAGTAAATTCGCTATCTCACTATGGGTGGCATAGATATTTCAGTGCCACTTTTTTCTAGTTTATAGAAAATGCGTGATAAAGTCTGCATCTTCAGCGCTTCCTTAGTCGTGGCGGCAATGATACTTCGGTGCCATTACTATTGTTTCCTTTAAGTGAATGCGTAAAAACGTCGGCGCCTTCAGCTCTTTGCTTTCTTACTGCAGGTGGCATAGATACTTAAAGACAGAGATTACTAAAGGAGGCACCTTCGGCGCTTTATTCCCATTTTCGAAAATGTTGAAAAAATTGAACAAAAAATACTTGAGAAAGTCTACGTGGTAAGTTGAGCTTCTATTGCCCGCCTTCAATTTATTTGTCACTATGTGACCCTTACTCATTATAAAATTGCCGACCGCTGCTCTACAGCTATTAATAATGTGTTCACATTCCGAAACAAAATGACGGCATTTCGTCACACACATAACGAGAGTATAACTAATTATACCAAGATTGCTGCCAACAAATGTGCAAAAAATACAAAGGGTGAGCTTTGGTAAGCAATCGCCTTACATGTATGCCATCTAAAAAGTAGTTATTACTATTATTATTCGGCGAACTTTTTTGTCAATTGAGGCCGGTTCTACAGATTCTCTTGAATATCAGAATTTTACACAAGCAACTGTCTTCATACTTCCGTAATCCAGTACGGGGCGAAACGATACTTTTGGTAGACTACGAAATTGTCAGACTTTCTGACGTCTAATTCTGCTATTGCCATAATATCAGCATAGGTGATCAGATCATTGACAATGATTTTTAATCAACGGCGAAAACATAACCGTCAAAATTAACCATTAACCTTGATCGACCATTCTGACATTATGGAACTGGCGCACTTGAGGTCCTGCTCTCTTACCCGACATCATATCTTCAAAATTAAATATTAACCGGGACCGAAGGCTTAACGTGCTGTCCGCTTAACCTCAAACTATGCCCGTTTCGAATATACAATCTATAGTCTACCTTACTGACTGCCCAAAATGCCCTACCACCTTCACAAGAGAGGCGCTGCTGAACGCCGTTGAGAGCGCCATAACAGTGCCACTTATTGGGGCAACAAAATATGACAGAAAAGGGAGAAGAAGTTTTGAACTACCATGATGGGTCTTCGGGCAAGCATACGGGCGCGAGATAGATTTAGTCACGATTATGTCATGTTTTTGTATAAGGAAACATGACAAAAACGCGACATAATCTTTCTTGTTTATTTATTTTTTTATTTAATAATACAATAATATACAAAGAATGACATGCTTAACAGTGTAATATAAACCTAACTAGGTTTTTCTATACACCTTTGGATTCGTCGACGGTAGTATAAAAAAGAATCTTGTTGATTTGTGCTTGTATGATTGCCTGGCTGGAATTACAGACTAAGAATTAGTGACTCTTTATTGCTGCAAGTCTTGCAACAAGGTACGTTTTAGCGTTAATATATTTCATTAACATATAAGCAGTCGTGTACACATTTAAGATAACAAAATTGTTAGTGTCAATAAAAGTTTTATGATTGACAATCACGTTTAATATTTAATTTTCTACAAGATAATATTATTATAATCTTTAGCTCCAATTTTACAGGTGTTAGAATAAACCTTTTTGGCAGGATACGCATTAACACACATACATTAAAGTGACAAATGTCATTTCATTTTCAAGTGCAACTTATGTCACTTTTAAATTCAGTCGGGTTATATTTTTTGGATCGGATAAGATCTATACGAAATCTCTGAAACTGGCCCTTAGTGTACTATAATCTTACGTGTACGAGCAAAATATAATGACTAGATTAAGATTTTTATTTTGTTTCTTTGTAACGGTTTAACTCAAAAACAACGGGATATTTTATATTGCATATCAAATAAATAATCGCCTATCAATACATACTCATCATTTATATTCTTTTTTACATCAAATAACTTACTTCACTACAGATAAACTAAATGTTTAACAAAACTCAAACTGCAGATAATTCGAAATTACACATCAATATGACATTCCTTTTTTCCTCATAATGCAATACAGTTAAATTTATTTTTGTACAAAAATACTACATGCATAGCATAAATACTGACTGCACATCAAATTTACCATATTTCATAGCAAAATAACTATCCTAGTCGCATATTAACCAGTAAGTACAACAAAATCTCTTCATCATATTTGTCTTAATTTTCAAGAAGCAATGCTCGGCAAATTTAATGATTATTATAACAAAAAAATCCTTTTACATTGCATTATTTCTAAAAGCAGAACAACTTAACTGAAAAACTTCGCGCGTTTTTTCGCCACTGGAGTAAATAATATAAAAATAAAAGCTATAGTTATGGCATAGGTCAATTATGGGTAAAGTAGTAGGTTAGGTTAGGTTAGAACTGCGACCATAACATAGCGCGAGCCGAGCGAGCGAAGCGAGTGTGCCGCTGCAGCGGTCGGCGAGTGCTAGAATCAATCTGTGTGATACTCCAACCCCTTTTTGAATCCAGCCACTAAATAAAATAATATTATACTACCTACCAATTTCTTATTATCATAGATCGTAACAGACGACAGTACGTGGCGCCACCTGCAGAAGCTAAAAATGTGCCTATTGGGCAAAAAAGGAAGCGTGGACGCCCCACGAAAGCAAGAACCGCTTTAATAATTCAATAAATTACAATTTTGTATCTAATTTTATATTTTTTTTGCTGATCTCATTATGTGATAATTAATAAATAATAAGATGACTGTGACTAATAAAATGTTGTTTGATTTAGAAAAACTGCTGTAAATATTATAAAAATAGAAGCTATATTTAAAAGAAAAAGAGTTAACATGTATAATGTGCATTAAGATTATTAGTTGTGCATTGATAAAAAAGCTTTTGCTTTAGGAAAAATTGCTGTGCGCTGTGAAAATAAATTGTAGTGTGTTTAGTAATATTTTGAGTTGAATATTTTGTTGTGCAATCAGTAATTTTGATGGGAATTCGGTATTTAATTGCATAGAAAAAGGATATTTTATGATTTGCGTTTAAATACTACCCAAAAACAACTGGACCGAATTCAAAATGTGTTCACCATTAAAATTCAAGATTATTACTAAGTGTCATATTAAGACAAATCTTTGTGTGCATGAACATGGGGGTTTGTCTTAGTCTGGGTGTTTCTATGTATAATAAGTATGTATTTACAAAAGAAAAGTATATTATTATGTATTAGTATCAGTTATTCTAGTACCCATAGTACAAGTTCTGCTTAGTTTGGGACTAGATGGCAATGTGTCTAAGTTGTGAAATATTTATTGGGAAATATTTTATTTTTAAATAGGCTATTTTTATGGAGGACATTTTATTGTGTGTTTGTTTGCCTTGTCCAAGCGTTATCTGGGGCCCATAACAATAAAAGTTAGTCTTTAAATGTTAGAATTAGCTACCAAGGTCTGTCCTAATATTTGGTATTTATCCAATATAAATAAAGTGAAGCTGAATTTGTTGTCCATCAAAAGACCATAGCGGCTAATTAATTGTTTGCGAAACTACCAATGGGGTAAGTGGTATACGGACTACAGCACAATTATAGACATGATGACTAATTTTATTTTTGTATAATTAAAACACCTCTTGATGTTGTACACCTCTGGCTCACCCCTTAATGGATAAACAGATTGTAGTTTTAATTTAAAAATAATAATCCTTAGGATTATTGTAATAAAAAAGCAATTATTGTAAAGTTCAACTACATCTTCCTTACTACTTACCAAAGACTTAAAGAAATAAAGATACTACTAGGTATAAACAACGTATTAAAGTATATTATACATAGTAGAATTCATACCTAAGAGATTTTGAATTAGCTTTAGTTAAAGAAAAAAAAAATATGCACCAAATACACAACCTCCTCCTAATTCGAAGTATATTAAAAAGCAGTTTCTCCAATAACCTGTATTTTTTTACATTACTTTTTCCTACAGTTAATTTTTTAACCCCGAATCAAGAATAACAGATTAATGACAGTTGGGTATTTTTCTTGCTGTCAAATTAGTCTCTAGGATTAAAACATGAACTATAGACTCTAACACTACAAAAACGGAAAATTACCACCACAGTGTAAAATTTGTATCTACTGTAAAAATGCCCATATACAGACACCGACATTAAGTCAACTGTGAAACCCAGCCACAAAAAAAGAAAAAAAAAAACAGCCGTACTTTGAACTCAACAGCTTTGGCTTACGGCGTCGATCGATCGATAGATACCACGTCCTCTCACTGCGTCCCTACGCATTCTGCGCGCGCGCCGATTCCACGCACCGACTCCCGCTGATCGATCATTCGATTATACGCGTCAGTCACTCCCGCGACCGTGCCCGAACTACACGCGCTCACTTGAATAAAAAAATATAATAAAAAAAGTTTCTTTTTGAAAAAAGCAGTGATTGTTTTGTGTTAACAGAACTGTTTGATCGTGTTTGTGTACAGGTGATTATTTTGCTGATTTTAATTTATGTTTTGATGATTTTCAGTGATGTTTTTTTTAGTTTTAAGTGTTTTGTGATATATGGTATGGTTTTTTATTTTATTCCAGTTAGATTCTAAATGCGCTGATGAAAGTAATTAGAAGAAGTCTATAATTGCTGATCTAATGTAAAAAAAATGGATATTTAAACAAAAATAGGACAAATCTTAAATATTTTCAATTATTATTATATATTTTTTTTAAATTATTTTTTTATTTACAAAATTTTAAGCAGACTGTACAGACAGGTAGCATGATTGGCTTTACACCATACTTAGTAAATAAGGTATTATCTCAGCATAATTTGAGAAATAATTTTGAGTACAGCGTTAAAAAAAATATTATTTTGTGGATTTCATAAATACATCGCTTACATCTTCTTTTTTTTGATACCCTGCATTGTCCCACTGCTGGGCAAAGGCCTCACTTACTTCTAAATAATTATTTATGTACAATGAACAAAATGTATTTATCAGCATATTAGATAACCCCTCAACTCGTACGCCTCCAAATTTACGCACTAGTTACTTCTTTCCTGATAATAATGAATTATGGGTACGTTTACACTTTCATTTAATTTAGTAAAAACTATTATGAGAAACAAAGGCTAAGTTATATTTGTATTGTGAATTACAAGTTTTTTTTGGCATAACGTCATTACGGATTAAAAAAAAATTACCAATAATCATTAAAACAGGCGTTTTTTTTTTACTTTAATACCATAATTAATATTAAAAACTGTGCTTCATAGTTGGCACATGTGTAGATTAGTATAGAAAATACTTTCACAGTTCGATGCTAGCGAAAATATAAGCACAGCATTATCATGTGTATTTGCGAAAAAAAAACGTTCGACAATTTAAAACTCGAAAAAATAAAAAATAACCTTTCACATGGACTTTTTCATAATAAATTACCTAAATACCTACGAGTTATAATCTAAAATTTTAGTTACGATATTATCCATGTCCATAAATTGTCTTATTGATTGCCCAATGAAAGTGGTGAGACATTTTATCAATGTATTTGTACATACCCTATATGACACAACTATCTTAACTCAAGCTTAACTCAACTCGAAAAAGAAACAAATCTTTCTACTAAAAGTAAAACTACATCTCCATAAGTTTTTTCTTCTCTGAGATATTTTTGTAACCAGTTCAACATAGCTTACACAACTAAGTATAATTAGCTCGTACTTAGCTCAGTTTCACTTGAGTATTTTGCATGTTTCTTGGAGTTGTGTACGTAATTATATTCCAACCGTTGGTAAGTGGAAACTACAGCCCATGATATTGAGATAAATAAATTTGGATTTTTTACATTCGATAGAACGCCAGAAGCAATTACACTATCCAATGGTCCCAATGACAAGGCCAAATACACACATTCACTCTCTCAAGCACACCCAGTCTCAGAACAAATCTTTGCGAATTACACAAAGATTTGTCCCATGTGGGGATCGAACCCACAACACCAGTGCAATGGAGAGCGGCGAGGCGACCGCTTAAACCACTACACCACACGTGCAGAAGATGAATGTGATAAATTGAAAATTACTAATCATTACCGGTGATTAATAATCATTACCAAAAGGCGAGGTAAACGTAATAAATTAATCAAATCTATCGTGCATTTTCGGTGATTATAAAAAAATATCCACATTACCGATAAATGTAATATATTTTTAACCGACTTCAAAAAAAAAAAAGAGGTTCTGTATTCGATCCGTATGTATGTATGTATGTATGTATGTATGTATGTATGTATGTCACCTTTTTATGTTCGCGATTTTCTCGGAAACTACTGATCCGATTTGAATGCAGTTTTCGGTATTTTAATCCTTGTGTTTCAAGGCAGGTTTTAGTATATAATTTATCAGAATCTGATGAAGATCTTTGGAGACAGGCAACGGAACTCTTCAAAAACGAATAGCTAATGAACCACGTTTTGTGCAATCGTGTTTCTATGTATTGTTTTCACCACTACATAACATAACATCATACCTGTGTATGCTTTGAAGGGTAAGCAGAGACAGCCTACTTACCTACCCTTAAAGTACCGAAAGCTCTGCTTAGGTTTGGACGGGGCTTACGTTTCAGCACATTTGTTATTATCGTAGTGATAACTTATGATCATGAAGATCTCAGAAAGAATTTTTTGATTATTTTGATTGTTTCTATTGTGTTTCATGCGTAATGATGCCTTAGTATTTCTTCCTAACCCCATCGTTAAATCTAAAAAACTAAGACACTAAAAAGCTTGAAATAAAAAAATAAAATAAAAAAAACAAATAAAATAAAATAAAATAAAAAAAACTAATTAAAAAAAAGAATATTCTTAACTCGAGCGTATTCTAAATATTATAATTATGTACTAATTTTTTTCAAAGAAAAGGGAACCGCCTTCAAAAACTCAAAAGTAAAAACAAAACTAATTAAAAAAAAGAATATTCTTAACTCGAGCGTATTCTAAATATTATAATTATGTACTAATTTTTTTCAAAGAAAAAGGAACCGCCTTCAAAAACTCAAAAGTAAAAAATAAAATATTCGCTAAACTTTGCTTACCTTTATATTAATTTGTTTAAAACAATAAACCCAAATAATTATGTAATACCAATTAATTATATTTTTTTGAAGTCGGCGCCAAATTACAAAATCAAATACCAATTAAAACCGTATTTACCGAATTAATTGTTGAAAAAATCATAAAATCAAATACCAATTAAAACCGTATTTACCGAAATAATTGTTAAAAAATCACAAAATCAAATACCAATTGAATTGGTATTTGATTTTGTAATTTGGCGCCGACTTCAAAAAAATATAATTAATTGGTATTACATAATTATTTGGGTTTATTGTTTTAAACAAATTAATATAAAGGTAAGCAAAGTTTAGCGAATATTTTATATTTTACTTTTGAGTTTTTGAAGGCGGTTCCTTTTTCTTTGAAAAAAATTAGTACATAATTATAATATTTAGAATACGCTCGAGTTAAGAATATTCTTTTTTTTAATTAGTTTTGTTTTTACTTTTGAGTTTTTCAAAAATAACGTAAGCTAGCGTTTTTCTGATCAAACGAGCAATAGAGGAGAGGTAGAGTATTTAAATTTTGTTCCTTTAAGTAGGTTTGATTGTGACCAGCAATGCCGGTCTCAAAATACTTGCCAAAGACTTGATTGATAAAATAAACTACTGGTAAAAGTGAATATTTCAATATTATTATCACATTTAGCATTTAGCATTAATAAAAATAACCGGCTACTTTAATATTTTTTAAATTTACCACATTTAGACAGAAGAAAAAAAATTATTATTTATTTTCTTACCTAACAAACACATGAAAAAGAAAAAAAAAAACTAATTATGTAAGAAAACAGTGGCGGTTGCAAAACTTCCACAGCGCTGATTTTCAGCAACCACCACAGTTGACGGCACTACCAGAAAACAGAAATTAACCGTTACAAAAATATCAACCAAAGTTGCAGATTCCTACTCAGTAGGAACGCAATATTATGAGTATTATGATTCTTGTAACAGTTATTTTAGACCACATTTCGACACCATCAAACCAAAAAGAAAGAGCAAAAAGAAAGAGCACTTAATCAATATGGAGAGGAAATGAAAGCAAATATCTATGAAGAGAAGTCGCTAGGGAACGGTGGTAGATTGATCCTGCATTTATGATTTTGACAACTCGAGTCACTAACTTGAGTTAACTCGAGTTGAACACAGGGTCGAGTTGGCTCGAGTTAAATTCTCTAACTAGAGTTGATCCTCCCTCCTCCGAACCTCCTTTTTCTGAAGGCGTTTTAAACAAATTCGACCCAGATAACCCCATTTGAAATCGAGTAACATCTATTTTATTTAAATCGTGTTAACTCAATTCGAGCTACATCAAGTTACATCTATATATATAAAAATGAAACCCGTTTTCCGTTGTCACGACATAGCATGAAAACGGCTTGACCGATTTGGCTGATTTTTTTTTTTTGTAGTTTTCTAATACTCTATACAAGGTTCTTACGGAAAAAATATTAAGAAAATCTCTCAGAAAGATTGAAAAATATACATTTAATTTTGCATATTTTAAAAAAAGCGCGTTACGAATGTCAACGTCATTCAATTTATTGGAATATGTACGCATACATAAGATAGGTCACCTATACAAAATAAAGTAGTGCATCAAATTTACGCTAAGGTGGTACGAAGTTCGCCGGGTCAGCTAGTGTTTTATAAATTGGATACGTTTACCTCGAGTTACATGTATTTTGAATCGGGTAAACCTGAGTCGCGGTTTCGCCCGAATTGGCCCATCACTATCTTCAACCACCTTTATGGGTCATGATGACTCTTATTACCCATTAATAAACAATTCATTAATTAAAAACAAGTATTAACCTTACTATGTTTCATACACGGCATTTCAGCATGCACCTACATTTGTCTGCATCATCCAAGAAATAAACCCAAGGTTGATGGTATCGTGCTGCGTTTTGCACATTCCTTTTATGTACACATAGTGTATAAAGATAAATAAACACTGACAATGTCGAAGTAATTATACGTACGTACGCCTGCAGCAAACGAACGTGTAGTCCACCTGATGGTAAGTGGAGTACATGGGCATCAACTATCCACAAAGGCGGATTGTAGATGCGTCGCTGCAGCTGAGAACGACGGTGTTATGACTCATATGCCAGTCGTTTCAGGACCTGATCTCACCACCAAACCGGAACATAGTAATGCAAGCACTACTATTTAACGGCAGGTTAAAAGTGAGACGGTGGTGCTGCCGCCCTCGAGCTCGTTAAAAAGAACGCTACCACCGGTGAAGAGCTCCACTGTTTAGGATAGGAAGTCGGTAAAAAGCTTGGTAATCGTGTAAGATTTATTTTTGCGTTAGATTTAAACCTCGCAAACATACCGAGGTTCTTACTATCAGACTAAGAATCTGTTGGTCAGATCTTAGATCCTTAAGTTACAATCATAGGACGCATAGTCTCAATCTAATTGAATTTTGACCTATTCCACAAAGAGTTCTTATATTTATTTTATAAAACTGCTAGTACACTCCGTTCAATTTATCTCAAGCATCTATGATTTATGATTGCCCATATGCTAATCAAAGCAACTATTAATAATTTTAGTGACCGTTAGTTTAAAAAAAGATTAACTATAGTACCGTACAATATAATTCATAACTCTTTGTTTGTGAAACATAGGAAATTTACAAAGGTCTTATAATATATTATATGTGCGCTATGTTCTAATCGTGGTGTACAAATTAATTAAATGAAAATAAATTTCAAATTCAAATTCAAATCATTTATTTTCATAGGCCCCAGGAGGCGCTTGAACACGTCAAAACATTACAAAAAATGATATAAAAGTAAATAATAAATAATACTAAATTATACTAAATAACTTACACATGCATGCTTACTTAACAGAAAAAACATAATAATACTCAGAATAATCGAAAATAGCATTGAGGTATCATAATAATCAAATAACAATCAAGATCTATAACATAATATAGTTACGTAGTTACTTATATAGCAGTCAATAAATTTATGATGCAATTGTATATCTCGGGTTCAATTCCCGAGTCGGGAAAAGTGTTATTTGTGATTTTTCCGTCAGGAAATTCACCGTTCGCATTCCAGAATTGTGCCCGTTGGATGGCGATGGCTCACCTTCTCTCACATAATGGGTGAAATGTGAGTGTCTGCCATATCCTTCTCGGTAAAATAGGCATGATATTATGTAATAATACAATACGCATACGTCCTTGTTTGAACATATTAATAAACCGCAAATATTCACACCAATCTAAAAACAAAATGTTAATCAAACTGATTGTCAAATAAAGTAGCAAAATCATGATTATTGATTGAAATCTAAATGAAATGCCAATGATTGCAAAATGCAGTAACGAAACAAGTACATTATTTGTGTTGCAAAAGAAGATATACATCTATAATTAAACTATGAAGTTTCATACCAGTTATTACTAGTAAAATATATGTAAGTTTAATATGTTCTTTCGTTCTAATAACCAATATTTCGACACGCTCTATCAAGATAGCAGGATGAAATTTCTTAAACAAATATATCTAAATCAATTTGCCAAACAAATAATTTACCAAAAAATATAATATTAAAATAATAATATTTGTTTAAGTTGAGGAATGTTTTTGTAATAAAATTACTTAAGTTTAGTTGAAACTAAAAATTAAAAAAAGTACATGTATCCTACTTTAATAAAGTTTAATAATAGGGCAATTTCACTTAAAAGTATTTATATTCTTTCCCTCATAATGGTATCTTTATATATTTATCTAGCGTCCGTGGTACGTCAAAAAAAAGTAGCAAATATTATTCCTGGAGTTTTGACTGGTGTAAAGATACTTATTTTCACACCAGTTTTAATTAAGATCAAGATCAAGAAAAATCAGTAACAGAATACATTCTACAAGTTTTGAAGAGAAAATACGAAAAAAAAACACATTATCTATACCTACAAATTGAATTTTCCAGTAACATGTGCTTTTTTATATTTTCTCGCTAAAACTAATGGAATGGATTCTGCACAAATGGTTTAAAGGTTTTTGGTAAAATATAAATAAGATTGAAGATCATTATAATCTTGCACCCGGACGTCGCGTCGCGTCGCCTCTATGTTTAAAAAACCAGGCGATGGATCTAATCATAGTTACCGTTACTGAGTTGATGGGGTCAGACGGATGCACCGGCTCCGTCGAGACGGTCAGCAATTAACCAGAATTGTATGTTGCTATGCATTTGCATGGGCAATCAGTTGGCGCAGAGCTTGAGACAAACTTGAATACGCCACTTAATTTTCCAAAAAGTCTGCTCTACTGTGTGCTCCACGTAGCCCTGGGGTTCCGCAAAGCTTATTTAGGGTTGAAGGGGACTCCTTTCCCCCTGGCAACGTCTACACCTTTTGTCGGAAACCAAACCCCACCCGTACTGCCTACTTAGGACATTTAGAACTCCGTCAAATATTTTGCTTATCAAAAGGGTTCTACCATCAAAAAAGTTTGGAAACCGTTTGCTTTAATGGGTTCCAAGTAGAGGAAACTTGGTGGTGATATTGTGCGCTGAAGTTACTAGCAAATGAGGCGTCACTGTGTCTTTTTAACCGACTTTAAAAAAGGAGAAGGTTCTCTATTCATATGTATTTTTTTTATGTTTGTTACCTCATAACTTTCGACTGGGCGAAGTGATTTTAATGATTTTTTTTTTATTTAAAAACTGGTGCTTCCCGTGTGGTCCCATTTCATTTTGGTCCAGTTATGACAATGGCACCCATGAGAAAACCATATAAGTCTAAAATTATTGTAATTAAGTCGTTTTTTTTTATGAAAATTATTTGTTAATGCTATCATACAAGTCAACCGGGTGGCAATTGCCAACTACAAAATAGTCTGTATTTTAAAGTTATGGACGCTTCATAGCTTGGCAATCGCCACCCGGCTGACTGCAGGCAATTTTGTAACACAGTCATGTTGTGTTTCAAGGTCGTTCACAAAAAGTTCGACAGTATTATCTACATTTGTCGTAATAAAATAAATTGCGTCAAAATGCGTTGGAACTGCGTAATATGAAAATTATGTCAATATATACGTACAGAGAAATTACATTTATCTCACTACTAGCTGATGCCCGCGACTTCTTTAGCGAGGAATTCCTTATTATATTTACCATTACCGATATTCGAAATTTTTTTCACCGCTGCACCTCTCCTATTAGTCGAAGCGTGATATTATAATAGCCTACAGCCATCCAGCCAGATGGACGGATGATCTGGTAAAGATCGCGGGGAGCCGTTGGCTTCAGTCAAATCAAATCAAATCATGTATTTCCATGGGCCCCAAGAGGCGCTTGAACACGTCAAAACAAACATCAAAATACAAAAAATATAAAATTAAAATAAAACTTAGCTAACTAAATTAAAATAATTATTGTTATAAAATGATTTGACACCGGAGCTTAGATTGACTTTAATTCAACTTAGAGATTTGAATTAAAATCAAATATTGCATCATTTCAGTCGGCCCGAAAGCGCGTGTTGTGACGGATATTAGGCGAGGCCATGCCTAGTGGATGTCGTTGGGCTGAAATGATGATGATGAGGATGACAGTCTTCAGCAATGAATGGGCTTTCTATCACAAAAAAAAACAATTTGGACCAGTCGTGAGATTAGAGCGGTCGACCAAACAAACAAACTTTTCAGCACTAATATCATTGATTATTACGTCAATACAACAACGAAACGGAGAAATTACATTTTATCTCAATTAATAGTAATTGGGTCATATACAGCTTATACTGGAGATGTATAGGTTGGGCGGTAGCCGTATATTTAACTATATAATGTATGCTAGCAACGTGACCTAATTACGTGCTATACAGATAAACATGCTTGAGAGCTACAGCTGGCTAAATTCTGATAAATGTTGAATCATGCGTTTAGATAATAAATTATAACATTTAACCCCAATTTCATAGGTTTTAAGTAAACCTTATTGATAGGATAAGCATATAACACACATAAATGAAAGTGACAGCTGTGTGCTGTTTTCAAGTGCAATTTGAGTCACTTTTACATTCTGTCAGGTTATATTTTATGGGTTCGGATAAGTTATATCCGGAACCTTAGAAACTGGGCCTTAAAGTAATAATAAGGCAGGCTACATGATCACTTTAAAACTGAATAGTACTTATTGCTGGAAATTCTTAAATTACTGACACATATATAGCAAACATCGTTAAATTTACGGACAGCAAAATTTCAAAAAACACTTTTTGCCGACCAGGGTATCGAACCCAAGACATTACAGCAAGAAGCCGCACACACTAACCACTACACCACCAAGGTAGTCAACTTAAATTTTGACATATCAGCGATTTGTAAATGCAAGTAAGAATTACCGATCTCCTTACAATTTTCACAGCAATTTATAAGTAACAATCATTCAGATGTTTGTAATACTGACTTATACAACCAACTCGTTTGGTAATCAATTTAGCAATCAATACATTTGCCACTATCCACTTTTAGTTTGAACTGGTTGCTAAAGAAGATGTTGAAATGACCATGTGAAAGGTTATATGAAAAGAAATTAACTACACTACCTTATTTATACGTCCCCATTTCACCATCGGACTACCAGACAAACGGCACTCCAGCATCACTTAATGGTAGATATTCCAGATTATCCTTGTTTTTCCATTGAAATTATTACTTTCTGTAGGGCCACAATGTGCACTTGAAACACGACTCGCTAGTTTCGGCAGTCGACATCTCGCGCCCACTCAATTAGGTCGTTTCCTATTTTTATAATAAATTCTCGGCACTGTATTACTTTTAAGTTGCGCATACAATATAGTGCTTCAATTAACCATCAAATCAAATCAAATCAAATCAAATCATTTATTTCCATGGGCCCCAAGGGGCGCTTGAACACGTCAAAACAAACATCAAAACACAAAAAATATAAAATTAAAATAAAACTTAGCTAACTAAATTATAATACTTATTGTAATAAAATGATTTGACACGGGAGCTTAGATTGACTTTAATTCAACATAGATAATTGAATTAAAATCAATCCAAGTACCAGCTCCGATGGGTATTGCATCGACTCATAATTAACAACAATAAAATAAACCCTAAACTTCCCAAAACATGTTAGACATAATCACATATGCCAAATTATTAATCAGTTGTCAAATAATGTTTGGTAAAACTAATTTCTCAAATTTCTTTAAATTTGTATACAAAAAAAATATATCTCTACGGTCGCAGTTCGAACCTTTTTTTTTTTTTTTTTTTTACGTGGGGAAATGCATTTACGCATACCACCCCACCCCGGGGAAGGGCAGAGTGGTTATGTGGGACTCGCCCGTGCCAAAGATGGTAAACGGCACGGGAATACCCACTAAAACCCCACGGTGCTCCCGCACTCGCCTTGATGGGAGGGTCATGGGAATCTGGCGCAGCCTTTACGTCCACGACCCTCCCGGCGATGCCCGCCGAAGCGGGCCCCTCATGGCCCCCAAAGAGGGGGCTGGCGCAAGCCACCGACCAGCGCGAGGACCGCGTGCAAAGCCATCGGACATTCCCCATGTCCGACGGCCTGGTCCTCTCGCGGCGAGACAGGTGGTCGGTCCCGCCGCCCACCACGCCGCAGTTCAACGGCTGCGGCCCCGCCGGGACCGCGGAAGGTAGGGAAAGTGGCAACGAAACACCAACAGTCCTCTCCCGCCGCGGCCCCGTAAACCACCGGGCCACAGTGCCAGCTTGCGCCGACACCGCAGCCCGGCTCTCGCCCGCCTAGGCAGGCCCCTCATGGCCCCCAAAATGTGGGGGGACCGGCACCGAGGACCGCGTGCAAAGCCGTCAGACACTTTCGTATCTGACGGCCTGGCCCTCCGCGGTGAGACAGATGTTCGTCCCACCGCCCACCACGCCGCAGTACTAACGGCTGCGGCCCCGCCGGGACCGCGGAAGGTAGGGAAAGCGGCAACGAAACACCGACAGTCCTCTCCCGCCGCGGCCCCGCAACTCCTCGGCCGCAGTGCCGACTACCTCACGCCAGCACTGCAGGCCCACCTGTTGCAGAGCCCCCCCATAAGGGCCCTGCAACATGGGCTGCTCCCACATGGGCTTCGCGTCCAAAGCCCGAAGAGCAGCCCCCCTCTGGGGTCCACTTGGCTTCGCCGTGGCGTGGAGGGCGCCACGGGTACTAAGCCCCACCGCGACGACAACGCGGGACACCCGTTGGTGGGGTCGCAGTTCGAACCTAACATAACCCAGTTTACTAGTGGCGGCTATCCCAGATATTCCACAAATACGCGCGAAGCGTTTTGCTTTAACATTCCTAAAGGCTAAAATATAGTACGTATATTATTATACTAGTTGCATAAAATTGATGCATGCAAGTTGATGTTTACATGTAAAATTTTTGTTAAAATAAATGTCGCGACAAAAATATTTTTTCAAATTATGAAATACGGGTGTTACTCACATAATGTTGGTTCTCTTGAAAATGCCTAAAAGTATAGTATCGGCGAAACCGCCGTCGACTAAATTTGCCTACATTACGTGAGTAACACCCGTATTTCATAATTTGAATAATCTTACAAACTCACGTCAGTTTTAATAAAAATAATAATAAATTAATTGTGAAAACATTTTAAATATATGTCTCGTATTTGTATCTGAAGAAACCCGGTATTTTGTTGATTTAATTTGCCTGTTGATAATAATGTGGTATTTATCATGCTACTGCTACACCTGCGTCTTAACGCGCAAATAATCACGTTTACGCAGATGTGGCCAAAGGTTTAACGTGATTAATGACTAACGGCATTGCTATTTTCATTAGACATTAGGCGATAGGTCGGGTGTCGGTTTTTTGGACACATCAAAGGGTTTTAGCGTTCACTTTAGCGCGCTGACGGACGTTGGCTACATTAATGACATAATATTTCGCTTGACGTCAACTTGACGTATGATGACAGTGTTGCCAATTTGACGACTTTGTCGCCAGATCTGGCGACTTTTGAGGTGTATGATATAAGCTAATATGTACTGAAAAAGAAAAAAAAACCTGACAGACTGCTGTTTGTTTCTATTTTATTGGTAAAATAAAAATAAATGATTAAATTGACTAAAACAAGGTCATCGTGTGCAGCATGGTGGGATCTGGTGACTTTTGGTACTGAATCTAGGAACTTAAAAAATTGGAGTTGGCAACAGTGAAAAATCGGTGTTTAGAAATTTGTTTTGGCACTTTTGGCGGCAACAATGGAGTGGTCGAACGAAAAAGTTCTCGAGTTTTTATTTTGCATATAAATGCATTTGAATCATCCACCATCTTCTTTTTTTAGTTACTTTCTTTTTTTTCATACTGCATAACTGTATATAATAATTTATTACACTCATTTTTGCAACAAGTGTAGCTGCTTCAATTTCTACTTCCATTCTGGGTGTTTTTAAACACAATCTAATATCCAATTTACTCCTAGTAGGTACAAACCTCGGTAAAAATGAGCGAAATCACGTTGCTAGTGGAACTGACTTTTTGTGTGATACCCAGGGTTAACATCTTAAAAATAGTGAAACTGCTACTACAAGGCATAAACTAGGGCAAAAAACTGCCCCAGTTGATGCCAAAACTATTGAAAATTGCCACTTCAGACAGATTAATTTTAACACCTAAATTTATTTATTTTTTATCATAAAAGTACAAACGTAATTTTGCAGATCTTAAACCTACCGTAGACAAAATTAAGGGCCAAAAACTACCAAAATAGCATCCAGATTAAACAAATGGTCACACTGGATAACACGTTATTTCTTGAAGAATTAGCTTTATTGGCATTGCAACGTAAATGTAGCCAAGGCACCAATTTGAATATTTGGAATGCCTTTATTAACGCATAGTTGGTGATTACCATTCACGTTAACGTTAACGCAGGTGTAGCAGTAGCATTATGCTACTGCTACACCTGCGTCTTAACGCGCAAATAATCACGTTTACGCAGATGTGGCCAAAGGTTTAACGTGATTAATGACTAACGGCATTGCTATTTTCATTAGACATTAGGCGATAGGTCGGGTGTCGGTTTTTTGGACACATCAAAGGGTTTTAGCGTTCACTTTAGCGCGCTGACGGACGTTGGCTACATTAATGACATAATATTTCGCTTGACGTCAACTTGACGTATGATGACAGTGTTGCCAATTTGACGACTTTGTCGCCAGATCTGACGACTTTTGAGGTGCATGATATAAGCTAATATGTACTGAAAAAGAAAAAAAAACCTGACAGACTGCTGTTTGTTTCTATTTTATTGGTAAAATAAAAATAAATGATTAAATTGAATAAAACAAGGTCATCGTGTGCAGCATGGTGGGATCTGGTGACTTTTGGTACTGAATCTAGGAACTTAAAAAATTGGAGTTGGCAACAGTGAAAAATCGGTGTTTAGAAATTTGTTTTGGCACTTTTGGCGGCAACAATGGAGTGGTCGAACGAAAAAGTTCTCGAGTTTTTAGAGCAGCTACAGTCTGAAGCCTGTTTATGGGACCCTAAACATCAGACGCACAAGAATCGCTCGGCCGTAAGCGACGCTTGGCGACGTATCAGCCAAAGTTTGTCGTTTCCTGTGACAATAGATGAGTTAAAAAAGAAAAAGGAATCTTTGATGGGATACTACCGTATCCATTTGAATAAATACAAAAAGTCTCTAAAATCAGGTGCCGGGCTAAATGATGTGTACAAAACTAATTTAATTTAAACAAATGGTCACACTGGATAACACGTTATTTCTTGAAGAATTAGCTTTATTGGCATTGCAACGTAAATGTAGCCAAGGCACCAATTTGAATATTTGGAATGCCTTTATTAACGCATTGTTGGTGATTACCATTCACGTTAACGTTAACGCAGGTGTAGCAGTAGCTTTATACTAACTAAATATAGTATCACAGAATTTGACCGTGAAATCCATGAACTACGGATATTAGTTTCCGCATCAAACTGTATTCAAAGAGGTAATATTTCAATTTGTATCTATTTTTATAGAAACATGTTTTTTAATATTATTATGTCAATCTACTAGTTAAGAAATAAACATCCTACAAAGTCCTATTTCCGCTTAGTAAGTATATTGAACAGACAAACATGATTATATACACATATTATTATTCTACACTTTCTAATATTACCCTTTTTACCACAATCTAAAAATAATTGTATTTAAATAATAATGTTTAAGCATATCATTATATTATACATTATTATTATTATTTTATTATACATTCGATTACTTATATATTACGTATATTTTATGTATTTTACACGCTTTATATTAGCTTCACTTGTATGTTTGTTTGTTTGTATGTAACTGACTCCTTTGGACGCTATTTTGACTCACTTTAAACGTCCAGATTTCATTCAAATTTTGCACACCTGTAAAAGACCGATTTAAAGAAAAAATTGAAATAAAAAAAAATATTTTCTATTTTTTAGTTTGGTTTTCTATAAAAAGCGTGTTTTTTTTTACTTTTATTTTTACTTACGCCAACCAGACGAACATACGGACAATAATATTAGCCATTCTCTTAATTTGTTCTACGACTAAGACCAAGTCAAAGGGAAGTCATAAAAAAAGCTTTCCAATATGACATTACGCATAACAGTTTAACTCATGTTAAACGTTACTGCTCCGCTGCAGTAAATTGTAGCGAGATGTTATATAATTTATAGCCTTGTTAGATAAATTGACCATCTAACGCAAACATAGTTTTTTAATTAAAAACTGATAATTCTAGAGATTAGCGAGAACATACATAGTTACAAAAAAATCAGTTTTTAATCATCAGCCTTATACCTATAGTAAGTATGTGAGAATGTAAATTATCTGTATTCAATGACTATCAAGTGCTAATTGATTATTATTTTTATAGCATTTAGCTATGCTTAGCAAATTATACTAAGAAACAGTTGAAAAAGATATGTGAAGGTCGCAGGTTCAAATTCTGCCGGTCCCATATCTTTTTCAACTGTTGCTTAGTCATCAAGTGGTTTCACCACTGCACATCAACCGCTGTCTAAAGATAGACAACCGGTTATAGAGAAGTGACATGGGTCAGTAGCTGCATTTCGTTTTAAACTATCAGGTTTGGTTACTTATCAAACATAAGCTAACGTACTGTAATTTATGAATAGTGGACTAAATTCCTTATGAATAGAGTTACAAAAGTAACGTAACATACAGAAGGGTATAGCCGAGGTGTAAAACACCCACACTTCACCTGTTATGTTTAGGTCCCATGGGATAGAGGGTTAGGCTATCGCCATCCAATTCCAACTTCGTATTAACGGACTCCTGACGGAATATTTACAAATAACACTTTGCTGGAACCTTGGATCGATGTGTTTGTGTGGCTGACTTGTTGACCTCTGATGGCCTTGACAACTGTACCCGGACTAGTGGTAAGCGCGTAATATTAAAAAGTAGTATTTTTAACGGGATATAATCCCACCCACACGCCCACCACTGTGACTCCTGTGACGCCAGGATCTACAGCGGTAACCAACTGAAAGGCGACGTGCATGACACACGGGCAATCCCAGGGAGAGTTAAAATTGTCTTGGAACCCGCAACGAATTTAATCAGAAGTATATAGTTGGAGTTGGAAAGTATGTATCTTTACTTAAAAAGTAGTATTGTACTATTATTAACAAATTCACAATAGCTATTTCGCGTTTCTAAGAAAATGGCGAAGAGTTTAATAAAATTGCCATCGCGAGCTGTCGCTTACTGACGGCTACACTTCAACCTACTGATTTTTAGTATAAGATCTCGAATTGTATAGGTTTCCCGTGCAAAACGAGACCTATACTGGCAATGACAGACTGAATGATGATGACTACTGCAGATTCTGTAAAAAGGAACCGGAAACACCGCTGCACCTCTTTTGCGACTGCGAGCCACTGATCCATAGACGAAGCATCATTCTGGGACGTCATATTTTGGATCCGGATGATGTCAAGTCACTCCCGATCGCCCAACTACTCCAATTTATGTAGGCTATTGGCCTAAAGGAGAGTCTATAATGGACTACAATCACAAAAGACCCACGGAGGTCGACGTGAACACCCAAAGCATCGTCCTAACAATAATAATACTGGCAATGTATAGGTTGATCGTTAGCCGCATATACAGTGGGCCAACAAGTTAGGTATGCAGGGCGAAAACTTCTAAGTCGTAGTAAAGACTTACTACACCAGTTATCGATAAGTAAGTGCATATCTAAATAGTAGGTGTATTGGCCTAATTAGATATGTATTTCACACAAGCATATCTATTGCAGTAAGTTTTCACTATGGCGTATAACTTTTTGCCCTGCATACCTAACTGCTTGGCCCACTGTACTATAAGTGTAGTAAACACTATAAACCACGTTGTAAACTTAGCTGACCGGTTACCTTGGGTCTTGGGTCAGTAACTGCATTTCATTTTAAACTGGACAGCATCAGGTTTAACTTGTTGTCGGGCGCAGCTATTGGTAAAATGGTTTATAGACTGTCGTTCTGTATGTAATTATTTTGGACTATATTGCATGTGTTTTTAACGATACTCACATCCGAGAGCAGGGCGCCTTTTTAGCGAACTCTTTCGCCACTGTAATATAACATAACATAATTAAATAAATTGTAATGTTGGGGGTCCTAAAGGTTGGTTTAATGAGACAACCATCTCGAACTAATGTATTTTATTCAATAATACTTAAAACTACTTAATACAATGCGCATTGGTGTAAACTACTAACTAAGCATAATACGATACTTACATTATAAAGGAGTATACCTAATACTCAGTATGTTCTTAGGGAACATATACACTACACTTCACCTCGGGGGGCAAAGGAAAAAAAAATCGAATTTAAGATTTTTTTTTTTTTAACTAAGAATCTTATTCTATACTTTCAAGTGTACATAATAATAAAAAGATAATATCATAAAAATAAACTTAATTAATCTATAATCAACACATAATTATTCTTATTTATAAGTAGTATGGCCTAGTTCTATTTTTATGTACTAATTCTATTTTATTACTCTTATTTATTTTAACGTTACAACCTAAATCTTCAACTACTTTATAAGGACCTTCAAAAATTGGATCCAGTTTATGACCTGTTTCATTTTTTAACAATATCAAATCATTTTCCTTATATTTAATAGAATTTAAAGACTTATCATACAATTCTTTGCGTTTATATTTTTTACAAAGCAAATTATTCTTCGCATCGGCTTGTGCTAATTGTAAACGATATTTCAACTGTAATGGATAATCATCATGATTGTATAATGGTTGTACAGGCTCAGAAATTGTACTAGGTATTTGACATAGTTTTCCGAATACAAGTTCATATGGCGTATAATTTGTTTCAGAATGGACCGTATTGTTGAAACTAAAACACCAATACGGTAACCAATAGCTCCATGTATCGGTATGGTTATCACATTGTATCCTCAAAAATGCACCTAAAGATTTATGCGCATTTTCAAGAGCTCCTATTGATTGGTGATGGTAGGCTGTAGAAGATAATTTTTGTATATTAAGGAGTTTACAAACCTGCTGCATTGTTGTGGAGATGAATTCCGTTCCTCGATCTGTTGCAATTGTCTCAGGAATGCCAAAAATTAAAATAAAATTTCGTACAAATGCATCAGCTATAGACACGGTTTCCTTATTTTTAAGAGGAATGGCTTGAATAAATTTAGATAATTCACACTGAATGGTCAATATATAACAGTTACCCTCGTTATCTCTACTTAAAGGTCCTACTACATCTAGAAAAATTTTTTGAAATGCCGAAGACGCCGTCGTCGTTATTTCCATTGGTTCTTTTATGTACTGGAAATATTTAGATTTTTGGCATTTGGAACATTTCTTAACAAATGCTTGGACGTCTTTTTCTATTCCCGGCCAATAATATCTCTTTTTAATAGTATTAATCATTCTGCGCACTCCAGCGTGACCACTGGATGGCAGTAAATGAAAATCATTCATAATGATACATTTCTCTTTAACATCACTTACTCTTTTTATTCCTCTTAATATACATATACGTGGTCCGGACCAATTTTCTAGTTTCGATATCTCATCACAAATGTTCTTAATAAAGTCTATATTACTTTCATTTTTAATCATACACACTTCACTTATTTGCCACTTATTACAAAACCAACCTAATTTCTGCACAAATTCGGCTCGCGTAAGTTGTGCCTTGAAATCAAGATTTATGTAAATTATATTCCTTTCTAATAAAATAACAAAACATTCAAATACTTCCGTTATTACTTCGTTTTTTAATCTTTTTAATTCGCTACCTTCAATAAAACTTATTTCTACTGAGTTGCATGGTTTTCTTAATATATCCACAACCCTCGGTTGGCCAGACCAATTGTCAAGGGATTTATTAAGATCCATTTTCTCAGTGCCGTCCTTTTTTCTACTTAACTCCTCTATTTTTCGGCTTTGAGCTCTAGTCATAACTGCTATGACTTGTGTTTGCATACTTGTAAGTTCATCAGATGTCATACTTATTCTAGACAAAGCGTCTGCCACTACATTTTCTTTTCCCCGTATATAAACTATTTTAAATTTATATTCTTCTAACGTCAATCGAAATTTCAAGAGTCTACTAGATGGATCTCTCATACCAAAAAGATAAATTAAAGGTTTGTGGTCTGTCATTATTGTAAATTCTCTGCCATATAAATACGGTCTAAAATATTTTACTGACCAAACTATTGCCAAAAGCTCTTTCTGTATTGTTGGATAATTTTTCTCAGCTTTGTTTAAGGGCCTACTAGCATACGCTACAGGTCTTAAATCTTTATTGCACAATACAGCGCCAACTGCTGTGTCTGAAGCATCTGTTTGTAATATAAATTGATTATTTTCGGTAAAATCGGGATATTGAAGTATTGGTGAAGAAACTAAACGATTTTTTAGAGTTTCAAAGGCATTTTGGCATTCATTAGTCCAAATAAATGGCTCGTTCTTTCTACATAACCTATTTAAAGGTATAGCTATGTCTGAAAAAGATTTTATAAATTTGCGATAATAATTACAGAAAGCTACAAAACGCTTAACTTCATCTACTGATTTTGGGATAGGATAATTTTTTAAAATATTTTTTTTTTCTGGGTCTGGTAAAACACCTTTTTCTGTAACAACATGACCTAGATACAGAATTTCTCTCTTTAAAAATTCACACTTTTGGGGGTTTAACTTTAAGTTGACTTTTCTTAATCTTTCCAAAATAGATGTTAAATTTTGATTATGAAGGAAAAGATTGCGCCCAAAAACGATTAAATCGTCTTGGTAAACCAAGCATTTATCATAGGTCAAACCAGACATTGCAACTGACATCATTCGGCTGAAAGCACTTGGACTGATCTTAAGACCCATTGGTAAGCGTTTCATCTGATATTGTCCAGTATTTGTGCTAAAAGCTGTTAATTTACGACTATTAGGGTCTAATTCCACCTGGTAGTAACCTTGATGAAGGTCAAGGTGAGTGAAATACACTGCTCCAGAAAGAGAGTCCAAAATTTCATTGATATTAGGTAATGGAAATTTATCATCACAAATCGTTTCATTTAATTTTCTATAATCTACAACTAGACGCCATTTATTTTTAACACCATCTTTATTCTTTTTGGGTACTAATAAAATTGGACTTGACCATTCACTCTTGGATTCTTCTATGATGTCATTTTCTTTCATTTTAGCAATTTGTTTAGCTATCTCGGGTTTTAACGCCTGGGGTAATCTATATTGCTTAACATACAAGGGAGTAGTATTTGGTTTTATGGTAATTGACTGCTTATAAATATTCGTAGTTGTCAATTTATCGCCATCAATATAAAAAACATCCGCATACTTTGCACAAATCGCCTCAATAGAATTCCTTTCTTCCTGATTCAAATAATGTAAACTTAATTCAGATAATAGTGTTTGAACTCTATTGACATTGATCACATCATTATTAAATTGACATATATTAAAGTCATCTAAAGATTGTAAATCAGGTATAAAGCTTGGTAAAGTTACATCCTTCTCAGTAACGTTAAGAATTTTAATTGGTATTCTATTATTTTTTACTTTCGCTATCGTATTTGCAAGAAAAACATCCTTTACTAACTCTCTACCACAAACAATAACATCATTGTATATATTGTTATTTATGCATATATAATGAATAGATTCAGAACGTGCAGGAATAATCAATTCGTTATTTAATCTATCATGATCATCGATAAAATCAAAATCATATTTTTTCTCATGCTTATATAAAGTCAAAGTATTTGTAAGTAAGTTAATATTGGCTTGAAATTTATTTAAAAAATCTAGTCCTAAAATTCCATCTGCTTTCAATAGTAATGAATCAAAAATAATAAATTTGTGTTGAAAGGTTTCACTACAACGTTTTAAATCTAAATTAACTAAGCCTTGTGAACGCCTTTGTCCACCTATTCCATTAACTAATGTTTCATCTCTTTGCACTATACTGTTTCTTGGTAACGCTTCACTTTTAATAATTGATAACGTAGCACCAGTATCTACCAGCCAGTAATATTTTATATTATTAACGTAAAAAGATATATATTTAGCATTGCCCAAGTTTGTTAATATGCAATGCTTAAGATCGAAAAAACTGACTGGATGAAGATTCAAAATCTTTATTCTGTTTAGTATCAGTACACTGGTTGTGGCACTGATTATCTTTTTTCTGTTCTACTGTAAGTACATTCCGATTATTGTTTCTGAAATATCTATTACCTCTATTACCTCTATAGTTTGTTGACATACGATTGTTGTACCTATTACCATTATTTCCCCGATAATTACCACGCCATATATAAGTATCTATAAATCCTTGCTTACTATGATTATTATACTGACCACGATTATAATTGTTAGCATATTGACCACGGTTGTAATTGTTAATATATTGACCACGATTGTTATTAAAGTTATGATAACGTTTGGGATAGTTAAATCTTTGGCCTTGTCTAGCTACATGCATTAAGGTACCTGAAGATGGATGGGGTGTGTTGTCTTCCTCCATCGCAGCTTGGATGGCATCTTTCAGGCTGCTGTAGTTACGAGCGCAAATAATGGTTCCCAGTCTCGAACTCCGCAGACCTTCTGAAAACTGTTTAATTGCCAACTTTTCATTCAGGCGCTTTAAAATACCAGCTGCGTTAGAATCACCTTCTGATTGCGATATAGTAAGTTCTGTAAATAACTTTTCCACTTCGGTGCCGTACTCGTCGATAGAAGAGGAACCCTGTTTTATATTTTGCAATCGGGTCTGTATAGCTGTAAAAGACTTCTGGGTCAACAAATGACACTTCATATCTCTAATTAAATTCTCGATACTATTATAAGTACCACTAAGACGTAACTTCGCATTTTCGGATAACCTACTTTTAAGAACAAAAGTAATAAGTAGGGTCTTACCTTTCTCATCCAGCATATCTGCGTACATCTCCAACGAATCTATTAATTTTTTGGTGGTCCCCTCAACATTGTCCATTGCTGGAAGCAAACTACACGCCACCTTCAAATCAAATTCCATTTTGTCAAATTTAATTTCTGGAAAAATACACAAAGCCTTTATTTGGTCAAATATTTTTGTAATATTTTGAAAAATATCCAATGCCGATGACAATAACTTTGAATCATTGCCTTTTTCTAAAAGTAATAACAATTTTCTGCATTCCTCAAAAATATTTTTAGCTTCACATAATTTTATGTCAATGACTGTACCTTTATATCTGGCCTGTCCTTTCTTAATTAAATATTTTCTTATATCTACCAAAAAGTTATATCTTTCTAATAGAACATCAGTCATAATCTAAATTAACCTGCACTTAAAATTAACAAAGTAATGTAATGTTGACTACATTAATAAAACAAAGGGAATCACATTTATGTAAGTATTGCGAAGCGGCACACAGGAATGTCACACGTTGCAGTTTTGCCGCACGATCTCATATTCACTGAGTCTTAGTGCACCTTTTTATGTCATTTTAATTACTGCGTTATAAAACTGTTGTATGAACATTAATACGGGTAATTCACTGATAACACACACTTGATCAATTGGATGATGGCTCCTCAGTCCTCGCTTGTCCTCGCACGGATGCCCTGATACGTTGTATGGCGTTGAGACCAATTTCCTCTTGTATCCATTGGCGGTGACAATTTCGGTAATATTTTAAAAGAAAGTACATTACCAAAATAAATACTACGGCGAGTATGATAATCGTAATTGTGCTTAACTGCTCCACACGTCCTCCAATGTCCTTCAGCAGACCATCATTTTTGCCAGCTGCTGCATTTTGATTCAGAAATACCTCTTCTTTTTCAATATTTGATCGACACATATTTCTTCGTGGTAGTGAAAAATAAAGAACTTTATTTTGCCCCTTAGCAGACTCCTAAGGCAGGGTCGCCATGTAATGTTGGGGGTCCTAAAGGTTGGTTTAATGAGACAACCATCTCGAACTAATGTATTTTATTCAATAATACTTAAAACTACTTAATACAATGCGCATTGGTGTAAACTACTAACTAAGCATAATACGATACTTACATTATAAAGGAGTATACCTAATACTCAGTATGTTCTTAGGGAACATATACACTACACTTCAAAATAAATATCTCACAACCTACACACAACGCTATCTAGTCCCAAATTAAGCACAGCTTGTACTTTGGGTACTAGAATAACTGATACTAATACATAATATACTTTTCTTTTGTAAATACATACTTATTATACATTAAAACACCCAGACTAAAACAAATCCCTATGTCCATGCACACAAAGATTTGTCTTAAGCGGGAATCGAACCCGCGACCTCGTTGTCAGGCAGGTACACTACCCACTCCGCCATCCGGTCGTCAAATGTATAATACAATAATGCCTATATTACCCAGAAGGTTGTGGCAGAGGTGTACAACACCCACACTTCACCTGCTATGTTTAGGTCCCATGGGATAGGGGGTGAGTCTATCCCACGCCAGGCAAAAAAAAAAACTCCGTGCTGCTATTATCAATTTCCTGACGAAAATAACACTTTGCCCGACCCGGGAATCCAACCCGAGACCTCGTGGTGAGAGGCGCATACGCTAACCACTAGACCATCGAAGCAGTTCAAATCAAATTAAATCATTTATTTCCATGGGCCCCAAGGGGCGCTTGAACACGTCGAAACAAACATCAAAATACAAAAAAAAAAACTTAGCTAATTAAATTATAATACTTTTTTTTTAACTTATATTGTCCCATTGTTGGGCAAAGGTCTCCCCCAAAGACTTCCATTCTTCCCTCTCCAGAGCTTTATCCTGCCAATCTTCCAGAATGGTGTCCAAGTCATCGCACCAGCGTTTTCTCGGCCGGCCTCGGCGACGACACCGGTTCTGCGTCATCCATTGTGTCGCGATTCTTGACTTATTGCAATAAAATGATTTGACACCGGAGCTTAGATTCAGGTTCAGAATACCATAATATCTCCCTTCTAAAAGTGCCGCTGATACACGAAGAGGCAGTTCAGCGTTCTTCGCACCATCAAAGCTCTAAAACTACTTATAAAGCCACGGACACGTACACACAGCTACCGATTAACCTGTACATATCCAATATAAGCTGGACTCGCAACGAGAAATCCATACAACGCAAGACCATCTTTATACTGGAATTGTATAGGTTGATTATTTTTATAGCATTTAGCTATGCTTAGCAAATTATACTAAGAAACAGTTGAAAAAGATATGGGACCGGCAGGATTTGAACCTGCGACCTTACTGCACACCGGGCAGCCGCTTTAACCATCCAGCTACGGTCGTCTCTTACCGGCACCGTAAATTTCTCAACTGTATGGCACGTCATTTCGTGACGTCACGTTCATCCATTTGTTCCTATCCTAAGTAGGATAGAATAGGATAAAGGATAGAAATTTAGGGTGCCGGTAAAGGCGACGGTAGCTAATAATAATAATAATAAATTGTTTATTTTATAATATTAAAGTTGAAAAATTAAGAATCCAGCAGGACTCGAACCTGCACCCCCTGGGTATACGCCCCAAGTGCTTTGCCAATTCAGCTATGGATATGTATGCTGCTGGACTCGATATTTCTCAACTCTTTATGCCAGCGTCGTAGGTATATTATATACCTTAGCTAGACGAACCATTACTTGGTAAACCAAGTTTATTTCTTGTGTTATGATTCTTAATTTTTCAACTTTAATATTATAAAATAAATGCATAGCAAAGCTAAAATTTGCTTTAAATATTACAAGAAATTGTTTATTTTCTCTACACAAAAGGTTTTATAATTAGATTATTTTCTAGACATCCGTTTATTATACCTTATGAGAGAGACTGGTGCCTGATGTAGGTTTTGAGTAAAAACCTGTGTACAGGTCACCAGTGCCCACCCTCGGTTATAAATAACAGTTTTCTGTTGAGAGAAATAACTATAACTAAAAAACTGGTATTAGATACCTGCTGGATGGCTAAAGCGGCTGCCCGGTGTGCAGTAAGATGTATAGGTAGTTCGGTAGCCATGAGTACTATATTTCCATTATAAGCTGGTATTGCCATGCACGGAAAGCCTGTACAACGCGAGATCATCTATACTGGATATTTTTTTTTATATACTACGCCCTCAGCGAACGAACGTGTAGTCCACCTGCTGGTAAGTGGAGTACAGCCCATGGACATCAACAATCCACAAAAGCAGATTATAGATGCGTCGCTGCAGCCGAGGACTACGGTGTTATGCCTCACGTGCCAGTAATTTCATGGCCTGATCTCACCACCAAACCGGAACACAGTAATGGAAGCACTACTATTTGGCGGAAGGTTAAAGGTGAGACGGTGGTGCTGCCGCCCTCGAGCTCATTCACAAGAGCTCTACCACCAGTAAAATAGGTTCATAGGTAGTCGTGTGCAATGTCACGGGTAACGTCAAATATCATCTATTTATACATCAACGCCGGGTTTCCTCTCGTTGTGATACACGCTGTGCGTATGTCTTGTATGTATTTGTGTATGACTAACCGTGCCAACGAAAGTGTAGGAATTCGAGAATTATGAATGGAAAATCACGAAGATTTTCTAGAAATATATTCGAGCTGAGCTGATCACTGAAAATTGTTTCGCTATGCCAAATGCTTTTGCGTCTTTGCTTTGTTATAAATAAATAAATAAAATAAAATATTCCACAACTCATACACAACGCCATCTAGTCCCAAACTAAGCAGAGCTTGTACTATGGATACTTTTCTTTTGTAAATACATACTTATTATACATAGAATAATAGAATAGAAGGGTGCATGAAAGGAGTCTCCCCGAGTGACGTACACAACGATCTACGTCCGGCGCACCCTGGGCAATTCACGAGTTCTCTAAAACGAATTGGCTAATCCTTTCACCACGATGGCAAGTCAAAATAAAATTTGACTTTGCCATCGACACGACGAAGAAGATAGAAACACCCAGACTAAGACAAACCCCCATGTTCATGCACACAAAGATTTGTCTTAAGTGGGAATCGAACCCACGACCTCGGCGTCGCAGGCAGGTACACTACCCACTCCGCCATCCGGTCGTCCGAATGTTCACGAACGTGTTATGTTGTATTGTTTTATTTTCGTGTTATTAGTTTAATTAATGAAGTTTGTATAGGATTAAGGGTAAGTGTCGATGTGTGTAAGTAAGGTAACAGTTACAGCATGTCAATAAAAATGATTAACCACATTCCACAAACTTTAAGAGAATTACCTTTACATCTTTTTAAAAGAAAACTTAAGTCTTGGTTACTTGAAAAGTGCTTTTATACGCTAAATGAATTCTATTCCTGTAAAAAATAAGTTATCCTGTTTGTTAGTGCTACTTTATTGTCCATGTTTACTACTATAAACAAAGATTCGCATGCCTATTAAAGGTGAATATGTCGGGCTGCTAAAACATGTATACCATCTACTGTACCATATTCCTGCGAATAAATGAATCATGAATCTTGAATTTTGAAGGTCGCAGGTTCAAATCATGCCGGTCCCATATCTCTTCAACTGTTTCTTAGTATAATATATGGACTAATACCAATTACTATTTTAATAACAACCAAACATAATATATAAAGCGCGTTTAAGAAAACTATCGTCTTCACTTGAGACTACAAAGACAACTTAATTCATAAACTATCAAGCAGACTTGTTAATGAATGAGTTTATTAATCTGTTATTTATTCACTGTTTGTATGACAAATAATGCTATTGTTATTGTTATTATTGACCACAATATTACTACTCCACGGACTTAGTCATATATATATTTTAAATAAACCAGTGCAATGACTCACCTTACACCTCGGGATCAGTATGGGAAACCTCGTAAATTCACAAATGAACATTGTTTACATTTGAAATTCTCGAAATTCGGACAAAAACACATATTATTTGGATGAAATATTTTGTAAACACATCAAGATTTTCCGGCAGGAAATTTTGAAGTCTTGAATGCGGAATTGTGCCTGGTAGATGACGATAATATTTACTTTCAGGCTGGCTACAGCATAACGGATAAAATGTGGGTGTTTTTGTGTAGTACACTTCTGTTTAACCCTAAGGCTCGATAAAGCACAGTCCACTCTTGACATTTCGATTCGACTATGACATAGTTTTATCGTGAACAAAGAGATTGCAACAACTCTGAAATATCGAAATAACTCGCTACAACTAATATACATGGTAAATAACTCGTTATATTTACAAACTAAAGAAACGTCACTGTGTCGATTGTTTTCGTTGGTTACAAAATGTTATTGACACCTTAATTAATACTAAATATGTACCGTTATTGTGGACTTTTATTTTAACTGTCATCTACCTTGAAAATTCTGTTATCAACATAGAAACGTCAAAAGTCAAAAGAAAGTGACGTTTCTATGTATAGTCGAATCGAAATGTCAAAGCGGTAAGCCGTGCTGAGAGAGCTGGGCATTTGAACACTGCAATTATTTTGCCAATATTAAGCAACGGGTCTAAATCGCGTAATTATTTACCGATACCTTTAATATTGTGTGTCGAACTACCGACAGTGCCAAACTGAATAAAAAATAAAATTGTGACGACCAAGTGAGGGTAGTGGACAATATCCGCTCTTCACGGAGACGCGCGACGCTGAGCTTCACCAGTCGGCTCGTGACCACGAATGATGCAAATCATTTTAAAACGTCGAGCATAGGTATACAACAAAAATATTTACATAACAAACCAAAATAAACATACTCTTTTACCACATACATTCTGAGGAAATTCCATTTCATTCATAAATTCCATACTAATTGACTTAGTATTTTTTTATTTAAGTTTCATGGCGACGGGTGCCACGTCACGATTTGGCACGGGTCACTCAAATGTCTTCCTACAGCTGGTTAACAACGGCTAAATATATATCAAAACAAACACTGTTACGAGAAGAATGTAATAAATTATACGACGTGTGTGGCGAACTGGCTTGTAGACTTCATAATGATACAGTTAACTGAACTATAGCCATAATAATTAAACATGTTTACTACGAAGGACTGAACCCTAATTAAATTTCTTTATTAAAGTTCCTTTATTGGGGTGCATGAAAGGAGCCTCCCTGAGTGACGTACACAACAATTCCCTACGTCCGGCGCAACATGGGCAATTCGCGAGTTCTTAAAAGTGAATTGGCTAATCCTCTCACCACGATGGCAATTCAAAACCTTGACCACCAGTCAGTAAGACTGTCCAAAATGCCCTACTACATGCACAAGAGAGGCGCTCATGAACGCCGACGAGAGCGCCATCAGTGGCCACTTATTGGACCAATAAAATTTGACTCAGCCATCGCCACAATGAAGAAGAAGAAGAAGAAGAAGATTAAAGTTCCGTAGTCACTACAAGGAACCCTGATAGTTACGCCATGTCCGTCCGTCCAAGGTTTTGTGCGTGTATACGCCTCTCACCGCAAGGTCTCGGATTCAATTCCCGGGTTAGGCAAAGTCAGGAAATTCACAATAGCAGCACGGAGTTGGAATTGTGCCCGGTGGATTGCGATAGGCTTACCCCCTATCCCATGGAACTTGAACATAATAGGTGAAATGTGGGTGTTGTACAGCCCTGCCACACCCTTCTGGGTAATATAGGCGTGATGTTATGATACGTTATGTTCTATTGATAAGGTTAGACCTGAATTTATAAACAAAGTAGACGTATATTATTATAACAATACAATTTTTCGTCGCAATAAGATCTTATCTGAATAGTGATAGTGATGGCCATAGTGATGCGCCGACATATCAATTGTTGACAACAAATTTTTCAAGGCCAAACATTATTTCGTGTGATAAATCACTTGATAAGTAAAAAAACTGATTACCTTACATAAGTAAAAGTGCATTGCGAAGCATTTTTCTTTGACACGTTTAAGATTAATTTTATTTATCGTATTTATCTACATCAACAATCAGGATTGTGTATTGTTTTGATTTTAAATGAAAATATGAAGTACCTACGAACCTCATGCTAAATACATAATTATTAAATATAAATTTAAAAAAAACTGACACGTTAACTCACAGAAGCCGTAATAGCCGATTTACCTCATGATTGTGTTTCGCTACAAATGGGTTATCTGAAATGACGACCCCTACACGGCATCTTTGAGGCGTCACGTCTAGAAACCTGTCAAAAGTGACACTTTTGAAATTAAACTTATTAATACATAAACGGGCGTATGCGTGTGTTTGACATAAGCGTGAAGCATGATGCAGCGTGCATTATTGATCAATAATGTAGCGACATTTTGCTGCATCAATTTTCGAAAATCCCTCATTTTGTAGTGATGAAAAAGAGGCAACAATTGGGAGCTTCAGCCATTTCGCTACGTACGACATACGTTGTATATAAAATGTTAGAATAATATTCGATAATTTACTATTATGACTTTATTTACAGACAAATATACCTATTGAATCTTAAATGAAACTAGTATAATAACTTAATCTAAACTTAATAAGTGTAACGTAGTCTACTAATGACTAGTTAGGTAGGCAGAATAAATAGAAACAATCGATAGATTAACAAAGGTATTATTATTCTATATATTTATATCTATTAAATACAAGGTAGTCTCAAGGCGTAGGTTGGTAGGTAGGTAAGTGGTTTGGTAAGTCCTGGTGCAGCGGAGTGAGGAACACTTAACTCGGCGCTGGTGACCGCAGGCAAGAAGGGCGCGACGCGCACGCAGGTCCTTTATATACCCCACAGGGGTCTGCAGTGGGGGGCGCATCTTGAGGTTGCGGTGGCCGTGCGGTTCCGACGTCACACACCCCCTCCGTTAGGGCAGAATTTTTCTTAAAAAATTCGGCTCCTGGCTGACATGGAAGACCTCAGGAAGCAGTTCTTAAGCAGCACCGGCAGCTCGATCCGGCTTTACTGAAATCAGAACAATAAGTGTATATAAAAAAAATAACTAGAAAAAATATGAAGTTACGATACCTAAATAAAATTGAAAAGAACCGGAGTGATCGAGCCAAACGCATTCAATACAATAACAATGTCATGATGTCATTCAAAAATAACACTACGTGCAACCTATTAAGATTGAATTTTTACTAATTAAAGAAGATTATTGAAACTCATTCTTATCTAACGGAACTAAATATAACTAAAAATGTAAGTATAACAACTTGTTTACCAAGTAGCGCGTTAGCGAAGTAGTATTGGGTGTGCGCGTCTACACAGAAGGCATGACACATTTCAAGATGAATGAATGAACAACATCGTATAGTTGAAAATAATAGAATTCGACATCATTAGTAGATGTGATTCTAAAGGAATTATGAGCGTGAAGAATATTAGCGAACAAAATGGTATACCCGATTCGACAATGAGAATTTTAACCACTGAACCATAGGGTAAAAATTTTTTTTTTTTTTTTTTTATACCATTATTGTTTATAGTTTATTTGTTTAATATCCTTTATATGCCATTCGCCAAGTGGCTTATCAGACATATCTGCTAGTTTGTACACTAATGGAGACTTTTTTGCTACGATTTTACATTTAATAAATTTAGGAGCGAGTTTTTTACAAAAATATTTATCCTTATCGCTCAAGTAAAAGGTACGTTTCCAAACAATATCACCAACATGAATTCTGCCGTTTTACGGCGAAGATTATAAGAATGACAATTACGCTTGTGTGCACCTATTAGCGCTGCCTGTACTCTCTCGAAAATAGAGGATAAGTAGCCTAGTGACTCAGCATAACTATCACGTGGCTCATGAATTATATTAGTATCAGATTTACTAGAAACATAATGAGAACCACAGGTTACCATTTCACGCCCGAATACGATCATAGATGGTGTAAAACCGGTTACTTCGTTTACTGCACAATTCATTGCGAACTGAATTTTAGGTATAAGTGTATCCCATATGCGTTGATCGTTTGAAATGAACGTAGAAACAGCTGTTATTATAGTTTTATTATATCTTTCTACCGTATTTACATGAGGTGCATAAAACGGTGTGTAATGTAAATTTGGAATTTTATATTTACTTAACAAGTTTTTAAAAGTTGCGCTTATAAATTGTTTGCCATTGTCTAGTACTACGGTAGATGGAATACCATGTACCAGAAAAACTTTTTCCTCTAAGATTCTAGTTATTACGTCAGCAGTCGCACGTTTAATAGGGAAAAGTAAACAATATTTTGAGAAACAACAACAAACGACAAAAATAAAATTGTTCTGTTGCCTTGTAGGAGGCAAGGGACCAATCAAATCAATACTTATCATTTGAAAAGGTTTAGAACAAGACTTAGGTTCACCCATAAGACCCAAAGTTGCATGATTCTGATGCTTATGTGCGATGCAACTATCACAAGAATTTACCGCTTTTACAACATCGGAATACATTCCAGGCCAATAATAATTGAGGGCTAAACGTTTGAAAGTTTTGAAAATACCCATATGACCCGCCGTAGGGGAGGAATGGCTCTGAAGTATTACTTCGTTTCTCCGTTCAGATGGAACTACTTCCTTCCACTGAAATTCTCTGGTAAGAGGATTAAGACTCTTTTTGAAACGATATAATTTATTACTGATCACTTGATAGTCAACAAAGGATGTAGGAGACTGCGAACAACCATTAAAAATATTCAAATACCAAGTGTCATTAGTAGATAAGGAACTACCATCTGGGAGGAGATTACTATCGATATCCATAATATTAGGTGATCGAGAAAGAAAATCTGGTACAACATTATCTGAACCACGACGGTGTCTTATTTCAAAGTTATAAGAGGAAAGACGAACTCCCCACCTGGCTAATCGCCCTGTAGGGTTGTTCAGTTTTAAAAACCATTTCAAAGCAGCATGATCGGTGTACACAATAAATTGTTTTCCGTTTTCAATATAACACCGCCAATGTTCGATAGCAGATAAGACAGCAAGCGCTTCGCGCTCAGTAGCACTGTAATTTTTTTCCTGGTCCGATAAGGATTTACTATAAAAGGCTATGACTCTTTCCTGTCCCTCCTTGACCTGGCAAAGTACAGCTCCAATACCGTAATCACTAGCATCGGCGTGTATTTCAAAAGGCTGATCAAAATCGGGACAACATAAGACCGAGGAAGAAGATAAACATTTTTTTAATTTATTAAAAGCTACATCCGCCTCTTGCGACCATGCGAACAGTGGAGCCTTTTTGCCGTTAGAAGTTAATTTATTTAAGGGAGCCGCTAAAGTACTAAAATCGGGTATGAACCTTCTATACCACGATGCAGCACCCAGAAAACGACGTACCTCTTTTTTATTTGTCGGAGTGGAATAACTTGTAATTGATTTTACCTTCTCAGGATCTGCATGAAGACCTTCTGAATCCACTATATAGCCCAAATATTTAAGTTTGTCTTTGAAAAAATTACATTTTTCTAAATTTATAGTTAAGTTTGCATATTTTAATTTGTTAAGTATTTTAATTAGAAGTGAAATGTGATTTTCAAAGGAATTTGTCACACATACGATGTCATCAACGAAACAAAAGACCTTGTTTTCAAATTCGGGCCCGTAAAATAAAATATCTGCTAAACGCTGTTGTGTCGCAGGAGCATTTGTTAAACCAAAAGGCATGGATTTAAATTGAAAAGTTCCACGTGACGGAATGTAAAAAGCAGTTTTACAACGGTCCTCTGCCCTTATTGACGTCTGCCAGAAACATTTAGATATATCTAAACTAGTTAGGTACTTAGCGTCTCTCAAGTTATCCAGAATCTCAGAGATATAAGGCAAATTGTACGCGTCTTTTTTTGTTACCGAATTTAGTTTACGGCTGTCGAGACAAAAACGCAATTCACCATTTTTTTTAGGCGTTAAAATGACGGGATTAGACCAAGGGCTTTCAGATGGTTCAATGACATCTTCTGCCAACATTGCATCGACATGTTTTAACAAAATACGCTGTTTATCGGGAGACATACGATAGTATCGCTGACGAATAGGTGGACTATCACCTGTATCAATCGAATGAGTAATGAGTGAAGTTCGGCCGAGCCCTCGCCGTTCATAAGATATATCGGTGAATTGGGCGATGATGTCGTTAGCAGTAGCTCTCTGCTCATCAGACAAATGATCAAAAGATACCAAGTGACTGGTAGAACTAGGCTGTAGTTCCGAAACAACAACGTCGTTATTATTTTTCGTGAGTAAAATAGATTCCAATTGATCAGGGAACAACCCAAAACCCCTCCAGAAATCCATACCAAGGATTAAAGTTTTCTTAATACCCGGTACAATATGAGTAACAAGAGAAATAATTTTATTTTGAAATTCAAAAGGAAGTACCACTGAGCCAAGTGAAGAATATTTGTCGCCACCAGCGGTGATAAAATCCAGAGGTTTAGAATGTAATAATTTAGATTTATCCAAAAAAAGTTTGTGGGAATTATTACCCAAAATAGTTACACATGAACCAGTGTCTAGTAAACCAACAGTGTTCTTCCCGTTAACCGTAACGGGGATAAATGGAGTATAATTAATGTTAGAATTAACGATTGAGGAAAGTTGATATGAATTGAAAAATTTAGATACATAATTTAGCCAATTATGCCATTCATTTTTACATGTTTTCACAATTACTTTTGATTTTCCCCAACCGTATTTTTTACGTTTTTTGAATTTTTATTAGTTTTATTGTTACAACTAGGACAGTCTAAAACTCAATAGCCAGGTAATCCGCATTTAAAACAAACCAAAAAACGAGGTTGACGACAATATTTTAAAGAATGTGAATCTGTTCTGCATCTCGGACAGTATAATTTAGGTATAGCAGTACTAGTGACAGAAACAGCATTGACGCTCGGTTCAGCAGAATTACTATTTTCTGTCGAACATTGATCTGTATTTAAAACATTGTAAGTAGGTTTAAAGTACTTATGTTTTTTGTAAGAATTATTGCTATAAGAAGTTTTTTTCGAATTCGTATCATTGGGATATCTATAAGCAAAATCTGGCGCTAGAGTATTGGCAGTAATTTTAGGTGGTTCCGAAAATTCCTTGCTACGACTGTCATACTTCTCAAAATTTCTACAAACACTAATTAAAGAAGGAATATCCACAATATTGCCAGTTAAGAGTGAATTTGTATAACACGGCCTGATATTATTTAATAGTATTTCTAATTTAATAGACTCGCTGATGGGTACGTCCAGACAGGAAAATAACCCTTGCATTTTAGATACATAGATGGTTATGTTCTCTTTTTCACCTTGAGTACGAGCCCTAATTTCCGACATTAATTTAAAGTCATAGTTATGAGGACTGAAATCGCGTTTTAACAAAATACACAAATCCTTCCAGGAACGAACACTATCTTTAATTGAACGAAACCAATGCAAAGCATCATCACAAAATACCTCAAAAGCAAAAGAAAATATTCTATCTTCGGGTATACCTCGACACGACATGAACTCGTCAACCTTCTGAATAAACGCCCTCACACAGGTTCGACCGCTATATTTAAACTTGCAGATTTCAGAAAACATTTTGCGTTCATTTATAAAATCCACGTGTTGAACTTCACGTGGTAATGAACACGTTGGCTCGACCACATGACACGGTACATTGGTAGGAACCGACCACGTGGTAAAAGATGCTAAGATTTTATAATTAGCGTGAAACATATCCCATACAACTTGAATTGATGATTTATCAGTAAGCAACGAAGTATCTATTCTTGATAATCTATGAAAAACATGATGCATAATAGATTCCGATCTAACAAACAGGTTTTTATCATAATGAGTTTGCAAAGTCAAAAGGTTATTTGAAACGCGCAACAATGAGCCATTACATGCGGTAATATCAACATCTGGCGAAAAGCACGACGATATTATTTCATCAAATGCCAGGTCTGACAATTTAGCAATTTGTTTACGCAATTCCTCAACCGTAATTGATTTTTCAGGCACAACACCACCTCTTACAAGCACTTCATATTCGAGCTCAGCCTTACTTAAATGATTAAATTTGATAGCATAAGCCATATTTAAAAAAAATTGATTGGGAATTACGCATACAAAGATACACAATTATTTGAAAAAAAATGAATCCGTCCAAAAGGCGATAAGAATGTGTTTCTTTTTTTTTTTTTTTTTTTTTTTAAATCAAAAACATAAGCACATAAAAGTAGAAGTTTTTGTAGGTTATTCAAAACACGAGGTGAACTAAGTGAGATAATAGAATAAAAAAAAAAACACCGTACGCACCCTTCGGACGAAGAAAAGAAATATACACAGAAATAACACACAATTAAATAACTGCCAAGACTTAACCAAACCATGTACCATATAACCTCTATTGTTGGGCGCCGCTGTAACGTAGTCTACTAATGACTAGTTAGGTAGGCAGAATAAATAGAAACAATCGATAGATTAACAAAGGTATTATTATTCTATATATTTATATCTATTAAATACAAGGTAGTCTCAAGGCGTAGGTTGGTAGGTAGGTAAGTGGTTTGGTAAGTCCTGGTGCAGCGGAGTGAGGAACACTTAACTCGGCGCTGGTGACCGCAGGCAAGAAGGGCGCGACGCGCACGCAGGTCCTTTATATACCCCACAGGGGTCTGCAGTGGGGGGCGCATCTTGAGGTTGCGGTGGCCGTGCGGTTCCGACGTCACATAAGTCACTGTCAGAAGGCCACGTACCCAAAATGCTGGCAGCATTGCCGCGTTGTATTGCGATACTAAGTCGCTGAGCGAAATATAAGCCAGCATTTCGAGAACGAGTTGCCTCAGAGGCGCTGACAATTCTTCGATAATTTAATGAATCGTGATGTTTACTATACACACAGATGGTAATTTATACATCACTAATCATGAAAAAAAAACGATACTACTTGACCTTTTCCCCACTTTACACCGGACAATCGATAAAGGAGACACGTGGACATTTATTACTTATAATTACACAATCGATATACATTACATCACTTAATTAGGTTGCGGGATGTAAACACATCGATAATAATACTATCTGTTACATTGTCGATTGGACAAATACTACTCAAATCGGTTCAGTTGTTCTCAGTGATACAACGTTATTGTTTAGGGGTATTACAGTCACCGCTCTTCTTAAAATAGAATAGAAAAATCTTTATTTGCATACCATTTTTTTTACTTGCCTACGGGTGTGTCCCACTGCTGGACAAAGGCCTCTTCTTATGACTTCCAAGTCTTTCTGTTATTACCTATCTCTGGCCAATCGTTTTGAAAGGCGTCCAAGTCGTCCCGCCATCTCTGTCTGGGCCTTCCTCGCCGCCGTTGACCGTCACGTGGTCCCCAGTTGGTCGCTTTTTGGGCCCACCTCTCTGGACTCATACGGCAAACGTGGAAAAACTACACTACCCACTCCGCCAGCCTGTCGTCATTATTTCAATTAAGCAAGACATGTCTTACAAACAAAAAACAATCAATAAAAAAATATGATGTACTCATATCACGGCTACATATTAAGCTTAAACTAATATAAGCCGGTCTCTCATTGCACGAGAAGCCTATACAATGCGAGACTAGTAATGTATAGATTGATGTGTTTACCTATATTATATAGATTGACTATGTCAGGTAACTACTAATGAGTAGCCAAAAAACTCTGGCAACTGGATCAGATTGACGTAGACGACAGTCGCGGAAGTGTAAGTTTCTTGTTGCCAATATTATTAGTTACTGGGTTTTACCAATTACTATATAAGTTTTGAGACTATACATAGTTATTTTCATACTAATTATTAGATATAACGGGATATTTAACATGTATATTTGTTGTAGCGACTTATTTCAATAATAATAACAGCCTATATAATACATGTCCCACTTCTGGGCTCGGGCCTCATCTCATCATGAGAAGGGTAAGGCTATAGTCTACCACGCTGGCAAGTGTTTCTATGTAGAATAAGTACGGTATGTATTTACAAAAGAAAAGTATATAATGTATTAGTATTAGTTATTCTAGTACTCATAGTATGTACAAGCTCTGCTGGGTTTGGGATTAGATGAACTTTGTGTATGTTGTGTAATATATTTATATATTTATTAACATTGAATCGCCAATTATTTTGTCTTTTAAGTTTCTATTTCATGGCTCGCCTTTTATTTCCTTTGCGTACAAATGCAGCTATATGCAAAGTACAGTACATTTTCTCACATCTCAATGTACTACGTCAGTGTGTCCGCCTAATCGACCTATGTTACTACGTCATAGATATATCTAACATATTGTCTGATCAGTGCAAACCAGCTTCAAGTGGTTCTTTATCAACAATCACGAGTGTCTACTGTTTCTCATAGATAAATGAAACTTTGATAACGTATCGAAGGATACGTAGATATAATGCCATCAATCACTTAATAACGTATTTCTTGATAAATTCAGCCTCACAGGGCGATGAGGAAAATATATATTACGCCAGATTACCGGGATATATGCGACAACGGGATATAGGAGCCTTTTACCCGACTGCGTCAGAAGGAGGGTTATGTTTTTCGAGCGTATGTATGTATGTATGTATGTATGTATGTATGTATGTATGTCTATTTCTTTGGCACGCCCTACAGCCCAAACGGCAAGACGGGTTTTGACAAATGAGGTGTCGTTGAATTCGTCGAAACAGTGATAGTGACATAGGCTATATAAATTTTCAAAATGGCGCCGGCAAATGAAAAAAAAAAGGGGGGGAGGTATGGATTTTCTTTTCATCATAGTAATATGGGTATCAAATAAAAGGCCATGAAAAGACCATTTCAAAAATATATACTTCTTATCACATTTATATTACTGATTAAACACAATTTACCAATTTATATATCGGCACGCTCGCGCGTCCGAAGTGGGTGGAAGTTAGTTTGTATGTTCGCTCACGCTAATCTTGGAAACTGCCGGTCGAATTTGAATAATTGTTTTTGAATTTGATAGTTTAACTCACGATTAAGGCTCATTGATCTCAAAGAGAATTGATTTCTACAAATTAATAGATATAAAAAAACATGTCGGTTAAAAGAACTAAAAAGAGTGAAATAAAAAATAATTATTAAAAAAACAAAAAACCCGACTGCTTAAAAAAAAGAACTAAAAAGATAAAAACAAGTATAGCATTATCTACATTAAATTCATTAACAACAAATGAAATATGTCAAACTAAATTCTTTATGATGTTGCAGGCGGGGACAAACAATACTTTGTTACTACTATATAACTTCGTTTGTCACCGCCTGCAACATCATAAAGAATTTAGTTTGACATATTTCATTTGTTGTTAATGAATTTAATGTAGATAATGCTATACTTGTTTTTATCTTTTTAGTTCTTTTTTTTAAGCAGTCGGGTTTTTTGTTTTTTTAATAATTATTTTTTTTTATATACAACGAGGCCCGCACTAGGAATAACTCCTGTGTCGCGGGGTTGTTCACAAACATACATTTCACACACACAGCACGCCCAGAGTCAGAACAAATCTTTGCGGATCACACAACACCAGCGTGCCACACAACACTACTACGCCAACCGTGCACTAAAAAAAATATTTGATCACTTCAATAAAAAAACCAATAGTATAAAATTGTCATGTAAATATCGATGAAATTCAGCCAAATTCATAAAATTTTCAAGATACAAAAAGGCCCTGGAGGTCATTGTCCGATGTGCCTATCTACATAAAATATTCTCTTATCTACTTAACGATTCATTTATCAAAATAACAATTTTAAGTTATAAATTTAAAGATTTGTTCTGACTCTGGGTGTGCTCTGTGTGTGTGAAATGTACGTTTGTGAACACCCCCGCGACACAGGAGTTATTCCTAGTGCGAGTGTTGTATTAAAAAAAACCGGTCAAGTGCGAGTCGGACTAGCGCACGTAGGGTTCCGTACCACTATACATCTAAATAAATGTTTTTCTTTATTCTTTATTATATTGGAGTTGATTGAATTAAAGGTAAAATGCGGTTTACGATTTATATTAAAAAAGAAGTATTAAAAAGAACTAATTATTAGATCTCGTTCAAACCAAGTTACGGGGGGGGGAACAATTTTTTCCACTTTGGAAGCGTCTCTCGCGCAATCAATTCAGTTTAGAAAAAAAATATATTACAAATCTCAGTATCATTTTTGAAGACCTATCCATACATACCCCACACGTATGAGATTGATGAAAAAAAAATTGAATTTCAGTTCTAAGTATGGGGAACCCCAAAAATTTATTGTTTTTTTTTTCTATTTTAATATGAAAATCTTAATGTGGTTCACCGAATACATCTACTTACAAAGTTTCCACAGTATAGCTCTTATAGTTACGAAAAAAAGTGGCTGTGACATACGGACGGACAGACGGACAAACATGACGAATCCATAAGGATTCCGTTTTTTGCGATTCGGCTATGGAACCCTAAAAACAGAAAAAATAAACCAAACGACAATTTTAATTTAAAAAAGAACCCGTTTTTGTTCCTTAAATCATATTTGGCGTTATTCTCAGACATTGATCGTGTAGTATTTTAGCTTCAGGCTAAAATCTTTGAGGCAAGGTCTACGAAATATTAATAAGGACAAAAGTCATGTTTTTACTCCTTAGGCTAAGTTATTTAAAATTATAATTTGCCATTTGAAAGTGTACAGATACCTGCTTCTATTATGCAAGGTTGACTAGTATGTATGTAAGTAATAGGTATTTGCAAATGTTATTAATGTATGAGTCCTCGATTAATAGGCGAAGTGTGGCTTTTATAATGTGAACAGTTGAATAAATTGTATTGAATTCTTGAATAATGTTTTTTAACCGACTGCCCAAAAAGGAGGAGGTTCTCAATTGAGCCGGTATGTTTTTTTTCTATGTATGTACATACATAGAAAAAATTATGATTAAGTCGCAGTTAATGGACCGATTCGCGTGATTCTTGTTTTGTTCTACGCGAAATAGCTGCTAGGTATGTCCCATAAAAACAATCTTTCATTTTGGTCTAATAGATTTATATATTAAGCATTATTGTTATTTGGACGATGTCATTTTGACGATACTTTGTATATTAATATGTCGATAACTTTAACATTTCTAATCCGATTTGCGTAATTCTTTTTTTATGTCGATAACTTTAACATTTCTAATCCGATTTGCGTAATTCTTTTTTTGTTCGTTAGGGTACATATTCAAGGGGGTACCCTGGTCATCTAGTCAGCATAATAATATGATGATGGGATATAAGCATATTCAGACAATATCATACAGTTTGTTAAATTATTAGAGCATTTTTTTTGTTATTCAAGTTGGTTTTTTATGTTTACTTATTTAATTAATGTTATAAAGACGCGAAACGGTTTGCTAGCGTTATATGACAAAAACAATGGCATAAAGATCCCATCATGATGGCCTAATGAAAATGGGACCACATGACAAGTATACTCTTTCAGACGGAAAAAGAATTTCTCAAATCGGTAATGGGTGCATGAGTGGAGCCTCCCCGAGTGACGTACACAACGATTCCCTACGTCCGGCGCACCCTGGGCAATTCGCGAGTTCTCCAAAGCGAATTGGCTAATCCTTTCACCACGATGGCAAGTCAAAATAAAATTTGACTCAGCCATCGACACGACGGAGAAGAAATCGGTTCGAGCGTCTTTGAGTAATAGGCGAACAAAAAAAAATACAATCAAATTGAGAACCTCCTCCTTTATATTGAACTCGGTTAAAAAACAATAAAATAATATTTTTTTAAACATTCGATCGAAATTAAACCAAAATAAATAATACGTCAAACATAACATCACGCCTGTATTACCCAGAAGGGAGTGGCAGAGGTGTACACCACCCACACTTCACCTGTTATATTTAGGTCCCATGAGATAGAGGGTGAGCCTTTCGCCATCCACCGGGCACAATTCCAACTCCATGCTGCTATTGTGAATTTTCTGACGAAAAGTTCACAAATAACACTTTGTCCGATCCGGGAATCGAACCAGCATACGCTAACCGCTAGAACATCGAGGCAGGCAAATAATACAATTGAATTGAAAAATACTGAAAAGATAACAAGTTTTGAGTGTCATTGTGACTCATGAATAAAACTTATCATTGAATAATTTTACGAAATCGTTGTCCACTTTATATTCTGATAAGTTAGTAAAATCCTTTTCAATGATCATAAGATGTTATCATGAAATCAATAGATTAGATAACAATTTCTACGCCGCCGTTAGACAATGGCCCTGATTCTGTTATAATAAATAATAATAAATGAATTTATTTCTCACCATCAACCATAATATACATATAAAATTGTAATCTATATAGCTATGTTACAGCGTAGGTTGAGGATCGCTGGTGCCTGAAATAGGTATAAAATAACCTGTGATACAGGTCACCAGTTTTCCGCTCGGAACCAATTTACAAACAAGTAGCAAAATGTACACAATAATAACTATCTAGTGGTAGTTTTGAGCTCTTTAGGTGATTAATAAACTAGAAAAATAACGGTAAATGTGGGTATGTGTGTGTTTGAGTGTAAAGTGTGTGTGTATGTGTGCGGTCTAAGTGAGGTGTATTTGTGTTGTGGTGATATTGTGTGAGCGATATGTGCGTATTGTGTTTGATCCGTGGTATGTATCATGACTGTGTTAGTCTTGTAATATGGGTTGTATGGATGTCCGCAATATGCTAATGACGAAAACTAACTATTTGATTTCATCATTTAGCCTCTTGTAGTCCACTGCTGGACGTAGGCCTCTCTCAATTTGCGCCACAACACCCGGTCCTGCGCGTTCCGCATCCAGTCCCCTCCAGCGACCTTCTTCAGGTCGTCAGTCCACCTGGCAGGGGGGCGTCCTACCTTACAGTTGCCGAGTCGCGGTCTCCATTCAATGACTCGTTTGCTCCAACGGCTATCGGTCCTTCGGCAAACGTGACCAGCCCACTGCCAGTTCAGCGAGCTTATTTTGCGATTTATGTCGGTTACTTTAGTTCTTTGTCTGATGACCTCATTACGATTTTTATCCTTCAAAGAAACTCCGAGCAAAGCTCGCTCCATAGCCCGCTGCGCGACTTTAAATTTGTGGACTAGTGCAATTTGATTTAATTTAACACAATTTAAACTTCAGTCTTTCTCTCTCTTACCCGTATATTCTCCTTTTTTTATTAAAACTGACGTAAGTTTGTAACATTATTTAAATAATGAAATACGCAATGATGCGAAATGCATAAGAAAAATGCACTACTTGCAAGACTAGCTGTGACTCAGGTGCGACGTGTCGCACTCTCTTGAAAATGCCTAAATAAATAGGTGAAATCACGGTCGACTAAATAGACCAATATTACGTGATTGTGTTACTCACGTAATGTTAGTCTATTCAGTCGACTCATTCAAAACTAATCTAAAACTGGCAATTAAAACTGAATATAAACAACACGTTTGTGTACAAAAATCATCATTAATTGTCTTTTTCTAATGAGGGTGCAAAGAAAGAGATACATTAAACTTAAATTCCGTTAAGTTGCAATAGAATCAAGATCAATCACTCTTAACCTCGATAACCATTGCAAGTTGTTCAAAATCTAAGGCTATTAAATGATCATTTATCATAATACACTTGTTATAGATATAATTAACCTTCTGCATCAAGATCAGCAATGATACTTCAATTAAACATGTCAAGATAAACAATTGATTAATAGAAAGTCAATGTCAAAACAATTTACTGGTGGTAGAGCTCTTGTGAATGAGCTCGAGGGCGGCAGCACCACCATCTCACCTTTAACCTGCCGCCAAATAGTAGTGCTTCCATTACTGTGTTCCGGTTTGGTGGTGAGATCAGGCCATGAAATTACTGGCACGTGAGGCAGAACACCGTAGTCCTCGGCTGCAGCGACGTATCTATAATCTGCTTTTGTGGATTGTTGATGTCCATGGGCTGTACTCCACTTACCATCACCTGATGGTAAGTGGAGTACAGCCACAGCGAACAAACGTGTAGTCCACCTGGACTACAAGTTCGTTCGCTGTGGGCGTAGAATAAAAAAAAAAAAAAACAATTTAATATTTTCTATTCGTCACTTCATATCATAATATTACGCCTATATCACCCAGAAGGGTGTGGCAGAGGTGTGCAATAACCACACTTCACCTGTTATAAATAAATAATAAATAAATAAATAGCGGTCTCGGGCTCGGGATGGTTTACTGCTTTAGTGAATACGCACTACAGTCTCATAGAGATGCAAATATATTCAGGATATGTTATTTTCTAGAACAAAGCAGATGTAACAAAATTGATATTCCCTGCATCTTACACGGAAAGATCTTTATATATTTGTCATCAATGATTTATATTGACAGTCATCTACCAGGTCCTTAGACAATTGTCAATAGATGTATCACGAGCGATCAAACGACTTGTTAGCATGGGGGCGTGACAAGAATCAATTCGAACATTCTCTTATTAACTCGTTCTCAACATTTTCCTTACATGACATGGTTTATCGAGTACCCTTGCCAGGATGAACTTTTTCATTAAACAGGCAGACATAGTTAGTTATTTATAATTATACAAGCAATCCGCCCTGGCCTCGCTCCGGGTACTATACTATACTAGATAAGTTACAAATTATATTTATTTAGGTATTAGGTATTTTCTTTACCTATCTTTACTTTAAGCAAATGGAAAAATTCAAAATGTTTCTAAGCTCCATACACCCTGAAACTACAACGCTTTTTCTTTTAAATCTGTCCACCCAAAGGTTGCCTGGCAGAAATTGCGTCAAAGCATAAGGCCGCCCTTTGCATATTGTTATTATCTTTAGTTTGTAATGGAATGGTATGCAAAAAAGTTTAAAAGTTTTTATCTATCTATCTATCTATCTATACTAATACGCATGTTTTATACATAAAAAGCTAAAATCTACATTATAATGCCTTCTATCTATTCTAAAACTGCATCGAGATCCTTTGCGTAGTTTTACAGATCTAAGCATACATAGGGACAGACGGACAGTGAGCAGCTAACTTTGTAGTGATAGTAAGGATGAACATTAACATAACATCACGCCTATATTACAGAAGGGTGTGGCAGAGGTGTACAACACCCACACTTTTCCTGTTATGTTTAGATCCCATCGGAATGAAGGGTGAGCCTATAGCAATCCACCAGGCACAATTACAACTCCGTGCTGCTATTGTGAACTGCCTGACGGAAAGTTTACTAATAACACTTTGCCTGACCCGGGAATTAGACCCTGGGAACCAAAGACTAATAAGGAATTCAAGGTTAACTCTTCGTTCTTGTACTCCGCGACAAAGTGAAGTCTTATTACGTGTCCATGCTGGCCCTACTCATCATTCTGCAGCAATTAATGAAAGTACGGAAGCGTACACAAAGGAATGATAATAAAGGACACACCTTTTTAAACAAATATATACAGTTTATCGTATGCGATTGTAAATAATGAGGTTTTGGGTTCATTTTCCTAGTTAGGCTCGTCTTCGAGATTATTTCGCCAGGAAATAAATTCTCAGTCTCCCGTAAATTGCGATCTGATGGATGACTGACTTTCTCACCACCTGGGATATCAACATTAGGTACTGGCTAATTAACCTGAAGCAGCGATAGCCGAGTGGGAGACCGTAGGATTTCGAAGTTAAAGGTCTCGGGTTCAAACCCACGGCACACACCTGTCGTCTTTTCGAAGATATGTGTGTATTTATCGCTCGCTAACGGTGAAGGAAAACATCGTGAGGAAACCTGCATGCCTGAGAGTGCCTAATAAGTGCACGAGGGTGTGTGAAGTCTACCAATCTGCACTTGGCCAGCGCGGTGGACTATGGCCTTACCCATAATGAGAAAAGGCCCGAGCCCAGCAGTTGGACATGTATTAAATACAGGGCTGCTATTATAATCAACCTCTGCCAAGCCTTTCTGGGTAACGCAAGCGTTATGTCATGTTCTCTTGTTACTAGTACGGAAGAGACAAAGGAACGATAAAGGGCTATGTCATTGAACCAACGTGTTATCTAGGGTCAGGGTGCTAAATAATGTGGTCTGATACAAAACGTTGTAAATAGGAAACATTTTAGACCTATTTGATATGTTAATTTATTGTCAAATAGTGGAGCTTGCCATTGTCTGCACGTGTCGCCGCTCTCCACTGCACTGGTGTTGTGAGTTCGATCCCCACATAGTACAAATCTTTGTATTTCGCAAAGATTTGTTCTGAGACTGGGTTTGCTTGAGTGAGTGAATATGTGTATTTGGCCTTGTCATTGGGACCATTGGATAGTGTAATTGCTTCTGGCGTTCTATCTAATGTAAAAAATCCAAATTATTAACAGTATAAGAAAGGATTCGTATGCTGCTGGACTCGAAATTTCTCAACTCTTTGTGCCAGCGTCGTAGGTATATATATATACCTTAGCTAGACGAACCATTACTTGGATTAAGCGCCACCTATGCGATGAGTGATAAGTCACTTAGTCACATACAGTACGTTTGAATTAAGATCAACACAATACTGTTTTCAACTTTAATATTATAAAATAAATGCATAGCAAAGCTAAAATTTGCTTTAAAAAATATTACAAGTATTTGATAGAAATGCGTCATCTCTCGACAGTATTGTGTTGATCTTAATTCAAACGTACTGTATGTGACTAAGTGACTTATCACTCATCGCATAGGTGGCGCTTAAACCAAGTAATGGTTCGTCTAGCTAAGGTATATATATATACCTACGACGCTGGCACAAAGAGTTGAGAAATTTCGAGTCCAGCAGCATACGAATCCATAGCTGAATTGGCAAAGCACTTGTGGCGTATACCCAGGGGGTGCAGGTTCGAGTCCTGCTGGATTCTTAATTTTTCAACTTTAATAAATGCATAGCAAAGCTAAAATTTGCTTTAAAATATTACAAGTATAAGAAAGCATTGTATTTGTTCGTGTTAAGATAGGACTAAAATTTTGCTAATATTCGAGAATCATTACTATATCCAGTCTTCAATATGACGATATTGAAATAGGGAAGTAATTTTATTCTCCTTTCTTTGCATATCACAACACCAGCGCAGTTGGAAGCGTCACCGCTCTAACCACCACGCCAACCGTGCTCTCAAGTTAAAAACAAAGAGAGATTTTATTGACCTACCATATATGCAAAGTCGTAGATTAAAGCTATACAAATTAAAAGTATCACACTTATATAATAATAAAGTTGAAAAAGTAGGACTCGAACCTGCACCCCCTGGGTATACGCCTCAAGTGCTTTGTCAATTCAGCTATAGATTATGCTAGACTTGAAATTTCTCAACTCTTTTGTGCTAGAGTTGAGAAATTTCGAGTTTTTTAACTTTAATATTATATAAAAAATACAAAAAGGCATAGCAAAGCTAAAATTTGCTTTAAAATATTACAAGTATCACACTTGTTTTATGCTTAAAGAGACATTTGTTTTTTTAAACTAAACTATCAAGTAGCTAAAGATAAACAAGTGATGTTGAACTAGCCCAGGAGTGATGAAAGATTTCTCGTAACGTTCTCAGCATGATAGGAATTGTTATCGGGCTGAAGTCAGAGGTGCCTTAGCTACCAACACGAATGTCTGCCGTGAAGGCTAGAGATTATATTTTATTACTGATCTAATTAATCTTAAGTAGAAACTAATTAACTAACTAATCGTTGCCCCAAGAATGACCTAGATGCCTACAACAACAACTGGTGGGAAACTGCAGGAGATAGAGAGGAGTGGAAACGTTTGGGGGAGGCCTTTGCCCAGCAGTGGGAGAGTACAGGCTAATAAAAAAAATAAAAAAATAAACTTATTAGTATTTAAATGAAATTGATCTTTATTCCATAGTCTTCACAAAGCACTTAGGAAAAAAAAAGGAACTGGCAAGAAACTCAAGGCCGACTCTTTTCAAAAGAATTGTATTGAGAGGGCAGAATAGGACTGAGGGCCTAAATGGCCCTGATAGCATCACACAAAGGATCCAGGACTCGGTTGGTGGGGAGGGAGGATCGTGCTCTAAACCATCCCCAAAATTAAAAAACCGGCCAAGTGCGTGTCGGGCCACGCGCAGTAGGCTTCCGTAGCTAGTCGTAACAACATATTTCGACTTAAAAGGGATTTACTATCTGTATTAAACAAGTAACATCTTCATACAAGTTATTACTTTCAAAGGTTTTTGTAATTTGCACGAATTATTCTAAGTAACTGCATTTTACACTTTGGACCCCAATTACTCTAGAACTAATTAAGTTAAAGTAACCAGATAAATAGCGTCCTTCAGATAGGAAATGTTTGTAGTACACGAAACCAGCTAGCACACGTATGACGAGATGTATGAATGTTAAGGAAGCGAAAGATGTATGTAAGGAGCGAAGCACATGGCGTTCCATCGTCTCTGCCTACCCCCGTGGGATAAAGGCGTGATTTTATATATGTATTATGTATGTTTATTTATGTTTCAAGAATTTTGAACGAAATATTCTGAGTAACTGCATCTGATATTTCGGACCCCTATTCCTCTTGAAATAATGAAGTGAACTTATCCGCTATAGTTTTCCTTTAAAGTTCATTACATGTACTACCAACACAATTTTTTTCAGATTTTAGGATCCAGTAGTTTAGCTTTTAGAGGGGGGGGGACGGCCTACTCGAACAAAAATTTGCTCTTTAAAGTTAATTATCTCGCAAACGGATCCCTAAATCAAAAAACTGTCTTAGCAACCCCTAAACGTTTTTAAAAGTCCTATCTAACAATACCCCACACTATGGGGTAGGCGACAAAAAAAAAAACATCCCTACTTTACATGTAGGGGAGCTACCTGAAAAAAAAATATTTTTCCAAATTTTATTCTACGACTTTCTTTGTTTAGTTAACATACATGTTTATGCAAAATTTCAGTTTTCTAGCACTAACGGTTTCGTCGCTATGCCGTGGACAGACGGACAGACGGACATGGCGAAACTATAAGGGTTCCTTGTAGGTACTACGGAACCCTAAACAAAAAACCCGACTGCTTAAAAAAAAGAACTAAAAAGATAAAAACAAGTATAGCATTATCTACATTAAATTCATTAACAACTGTACTTGTTTTTATCTTTTTAGTTCTTTTTTTAAGCAGTCGGGTTTTTTGTTTTTTTTAATAATTATTTTTTATTTCACTCTTTTTAGTTCTTTTAACCGACATGTTTTTTTTTATATCTATTAATTTGTAGAAATCAAATCTCTTTGAGATCAATGAGCCTTAATCGTGAGTTAAACTATCAAATTCAAAAACAATTATTCAAATTCGACCGGCAGTTTCCAAGATTAGCATGAGCGAACATACAAACTAACTTCCACCCACTTCGGACGCGCGAGCGTGCCGATATATAAATTGGTAAATTGTGTTTAATCAGTAATATAAATGTGATAAGAAGTATATATTTTTGAAATGGTCTTTTCATGGCCTTTTATTTGATACCCATATTACTATGATGAAAAGAAAATCCATACCTCCCCCTCTTTTTTTTCATTTGCCGGCGCCATTTTGAAAATTTATATAGCCTATGTCACTATCACTGTTTCGACGAATTCAACGACACCTCATTTGTCAAAATCCGTCTAGCCGTTTGGGCTGTAGGGCGTGCCAAAGAAATAGACATACATACATACATACATACATACGCTCGAAAAACATAACCCTCCTTCTGACGCAGTCGGGTAATAAAGAGTAACCTCAGCTTTGCATTGGAACAGATTCTTATGAGCGTTTAATCTAGTAAATACAATACAGAAATAGCTGTAATAGGTATCAGCTATTATAAGATGTTGCTATACGAAATGACTGAGGAATTTAAAGCATTAGACATTGAAAGGTTATTCACTTTAAAATACACAGGCTAGTCACGTCAGAAGTACTGTCATACTAATAAATAGCAGGCGCATAACGTTTGCAATGCAATGGGTTGGAGTGTTTGCGTTTGCAATGCAGTGTGTTTTCGTCAGTAAATACACTGTAAAATAATGGAACCTCATTATCTCAATGATGATTAAGAAAGAATTTTTTTTTGCCTATGCCGTCAATGCAACGAAATACTCGAGATACTCGTAAAACTGTAAATCTGTGTCCATTAGCCATAACTTTGTGAAATTTAGCCCTAAAAAATCAATTTGGGCATGTAGTGGATACTAAAACACCTAAAAACTTTCGCGAATCAATATTCTGATATATTTTACACAGTGCATTGCCATGGAATTTCTTGTATTCTTCATTTACGCTCGCTTTTATACTAGTAGTGAACCCTAGTGTAATTCAAAGAAGGTATAGGCAATGATAAATTGAATAGAATAGAAAAATCTTTATTCAGACAAATAATGATGTCAAGTAAGTTTTTGGATTAAAACTTGCGTATTTCCAATAGGTCTTAAAATGATTTTAACAATTTTTTTTTACTTTACTACATTTCCTTACTTTTTTTGTTACTTTGAAAAGAGTAGTACATTTCATAGAACAAATTATTATCGTCGAAGATTTTTAAAGATCTCCATTGCAAAAATGTTTCAGGTCTGCACTAAGTCATCTTCCGAATGACAAATTTTTCCCTCCTTAAACATGTCACAAACTTCCTTCCCCATTTACTAATCACTTATCATTGTCAATAAGTATCTCGTCATTGTCTGCCCTATTAGCCCTGTTCATATGCAAATCAGTGGCACCATTCAATTGTATAGCCTAGATACTGGACCTTAACCTCCGAGCCTTAATAGCTGATCCAAGGTATGTAGGCATTCCTTGGAAATGCTCAAGATTGCATAACTGGTTTAAATACACGTATCTATTTTTATATGGATGATTGTCTTGTCGGTCTTGGTTTAACTGTCCAATGCTAGTAGAGGTTTTGTGATTGGTTCTTGGTAATATTCAACATACAAGTACATACTACGCTTTCACTTCGACTTGGCCAAATTTTTCCACCCCTTTTTATGATCAAATTTTTGTAATTATAAGGGTTTACAAGAGGTCATTTTGGCCATCTTTAAGCAAACGGGTACCTTACACTCTATTGCCTTACCCTAATAGGCCGATGGGATGATTGAATCGACTCGACCGGAAGAAGATACAAAAGTTACATCATCAATTTCCTGACGACTAGGTATATCTTGATAGTGATGGTAAGCCCAGCAATTCTTGGACTACAGCCAAGCTAGATAATCAGAATACTATTATCCAAGATACCAACCTATCAAGATGTTAACTAGAACCAAGTGTATATCATTATAGTTTAACAAAGCCCTATTTAAACGTTGTTAATTAGTATTTGAACTCAATGAAAAAGCAAAAACAACTTAAAACAATTATCATAATCACACACTTAACCTAAATTAATTACGAAGATATTCACTAATGAGTGAAAATATTTAGCTTAGCATCACGCTTATAATACCCAGAAGGGTGTAGCAGAGGTGTACAACACCCACATTTCACCTGGTATGTTTAGGTACCATGGAAGAAAATTGATGTATATCCTATCTTTGCCTGTGTTTTACGCCTAACTTTGCATAAATGAACTTTCCATGGCCGTCTTGTTATTTGGTCAAGACAAAAATAGAAATTATCGACCAAGCAAACGTAGTTGACAACGCTATCACTACAGCAGTCTACCCGTGACCACGATCGATGCAAGACGATTGAAACGTGTCGGGCCTTAAATTCCTGAAAAAAAAAAGTTTTGTCATTATTAGCTTCCGTCCGGCTCTACCCGCGTGGTATGTCGATAAAAAGTAACCTATATAATAATCTAGGCTATAAGCTACATGTGTACAAAATTTTATTAAAATTGACTTAGTAGTTTTTGCGTGAAAGACAATCAAACATCCTCACACCTTCACAAAATTTCGCATTTAAAATATTAGTTGTATTTAGATTCATTATTAGCCTTCGCTTTTAATCACTATACATATTATATTTAAATAGCTAAAGTAAGTACATATGGCTCCACACCAAGCTATACATTTCCAGAATAAGCTGGTCTCGTAACGCACGGAAAGGCTACACAATGCAAGACCATGTTTTACTGACAATTTATAGCTTGATTTATAGCTGTGTATACATAGTAATGTATACGCGAATGAACAGCTAACTTTGCAATATGATAGAGCTCAACACAGTTCTACACAGGTCAACAACAGTACATATTTATCTGACATGAATAAATCAATAACATTTGCTCATTCGAATAATATTGTATACTATCTTTGCTCGTAACTCTGTCCGCGTGGACTCCAAAATGCGACTTTATATTCTAACAAAGTTAAAACATTTTATTTTAAGATAACTCAGCTTTCGAGTAAGTTATAAAGATAAAATATATACCAGTTTTTAAGTCAACATTTCAGCAATACAACTGTGAAAACTGCATTTAATATGCTGTGGTTTCGTGATACCTGGCACTTAGTAGGAACAAGGTGTCTCGTGCCGTTAGATCCCTCACAGGACACTGCAAGCTAAATAGGCACTCATCCCGTATGGGCTATGCGGACGATGACTGCTGCAGATTCTGTAAAGAGGAACCGGAAACACCGCTGCACCTCTTTTGCGACTGCGAGCCACTGATACATAGACGAAGCATAATTCTGGGACGCCATATCTTGGATCCGGATGATGTCAAGTCACTCCCGATCGGTCGACTGCTCCAATTGGAGGCTATTGGCCTAAAGGAGAGTCTATAATGAGGCTAAAATTACAATAGACCCATGGAGGTAGACGTTATCACCCTAAGGCGTCCCAACAATAATAATACGTGATACCTGGACAAACTTACAGACAGACAGAAAAATATTTTTGTTGCTACTATTTTGTATGTCTCTTCTATATACGTACAGACATAGCTACAATTGTATCATGTATAAACGAACCGTTAAACTACAGTAATCTTGTTAAAAGTTTAGTATGAGAATATGCGGTCGTAAGGACGGTGCCAGACTTCCCACGAACTCAGCGGCAACTTCGTGTGAGGAATGCTAATTGCGTTCGCAATATTTGCATCCGAGAAGTACCTACATAAACGTTAGACATGCTTTTTATAATAATTGTGACTTTAAAAGTGACAGATTATCATATTCTTTAACAAATAAATACTCCCATAGGCCTAATTTCATGTGTTTTGCCGTGAAATGTACTTTAATTTGAATGCAATGACTTATTATGTAGTTTTAATTACCAAAGCATTTAAAGAAGGTCTAAGTGTGAAACTTACTAATCAAGAAATAGACTCATTGCAACTTTCTCTTCCTCCCAGATAAATCCTATTATGCAAGTTAGTGGAATGTCCTCAACTTGTAATAAGATTATAGACCGCGGTTTCGCCTATACGTCTAGGCATTATCAACATCACAAAAACGCTACCAACAGATACCAGTGTAGCACCGCCCCTTTCTATGACGTCACAGCGCGCGGCGCGCGTCGCTGCCCGGAGTGCAAAACTGGCTGCGACTCAGGCGCGACGTATCGCACTCTCTTGATAATGCCTAGACCTATAGGCGAAACCGCGGTCGACTAAATAGACCAACATTACGTGAGTAACACCCGTATTTCATCATTTGAATAATGTTACAAACTCACGTCAGTTTTAATAAAAATATTGTAAAAAGATATCAACGCGTTTACTTTCAGCACGTTCATTGCCATTTTTTTTATTAGTTTTCTTTTAAGTTTTAGTTTTAAGATGTTGTTAGTAAATTTGGTTAGTCATATCATGTAGGGTGGATGTGATTATAATGGCACCATCGTCCTTTCCCTTTTTTAAGTGTTCATTTGCAGGACCAACGTCAGGTTTATTTTTTTGGGGCAGTGGGTTTCAATTGGAAGCTGATTTTTATTTAAAGATTTGAAAATATCTGGTGTCTTTTGAACCCCCAACACGACCTCCTTGCTATGACCTTGTAAGTAAAGTAATAAATGTATAGTACAAGTGAGAAACCAGCCGAACTCACCTCACAAATCATAGTCGTTGTGCATTTTATTTCACGAGAGCACGCAACCATTGTTCATGTGTGACCAATAAATAAATACACGATTAGATAATAAAATAATGCTACTTTGTGCTATTGTCTATTACAACTATTCTAGTGTTTTTCCGAAAGTATCATAATATTCCTACCGTTACGTCATGGTGGCCTTGGTACTATTTCTCTTTGTTATATCATTACTACATCTACTAGACTTTGGTTTTTTGAATAGTAGTTCCCGTCCACGGTTCCGCCCGCATGGCATTTACGTCGATAATAACATATGTTTTTACTGAAGGCTTGAACTATCTGTTTATATATTGTATATCTACACCAATTTACATCAATATCGGTCCAACAGCTTCGTCTACGTGGTGAGTACAACAATAAAAAGTAAAGACAAATTCAAAGTCAAAGTTGCTTTATTTGTTGAAAATAGTAAAAAAAAGATGTAGATATATGAGATAAGTACCTACAGCATATTATTATTCTGTCAGTTCTGACGTTCAAATTAACATACCTATTAAAATGTTGCCTCTAGCACGCTCATTGTAGGTACCTGCATCTAAGCTTTTGTTAAAATCGGTTCAGCTATTTAAATAAAAGATTAACCGATACAAACAAACAGACAAAAATTTTAAAAACTTTTGATGCAAAGGTTCGGTGCAAACAACTATAACAGCTTGAAACGACATTGTTTTTTTGGCATGACATTGTATGCCGGTTAAGAGGCCCTCAAATTACTGGCACATGAGGCATATCACTGTAGTCCTCCAATATAGCGACCCATCTACAATCGCTTTTGTGGATTGTTGCTAAATATGGCCTGTAGTGACTACTAACCATCAGAGACTACACGTCCGTTCGCAACATACGTCGTATAAAGAAAAAATAAATCAATATACCAGTCATCGGCCTACTATGTTCTTTGTACTAAGATTCCTGCATAAACACCCGGTCGGAAATGTCACACTATACCTTTTATATTGTCATTTACTATGAATAACAATTATTTACATGTCTCTTGTTGACAACAAAGAAGTGGCAATGCTGCCAATCAGACTAATATATACATAATGATTATGTACTTACATATTATTATAATCGCATCTATCTTTTTTTTTTATTTATTAGGGATGAACAAACAGTTACAACATTAAGAATAAATTCAAAAATTTGACAAATTACACAGTGATTAAATGTGCACTCGCAATGTTATCCACAAAATATAAGTGAAAAATTGGTGACATTTTTGCAACTTAAAATTAAATAATAAGAAGAAAAGAAATGCAAACAATAGGCAAAGAATGCGAACACCTCCAGTTATTTCTTAATTTGCTTGATATTTTGTATTAATGTAGTTCTAAATACGTTAGCGCGCATGGTAAATATATCTAAATCTGTAAAATTATCGTTATAATTTTGACACAAGCGTCGCAAGGGTGCTCGAACTCCGGCATTAGTTCTGCAGGGTGGTACAGCAAACAATGGACGTGTGCGCACTTGTCGCCTTATAACAGTTCAAAGAACAATGTAGCTTAAACTACTAGTTGACTCAGTGCAGTATTAACCAGGCATAGCCCAGGGGAGTTGGCAGAGACAATGAACACCTCATGCTTCAATGATCGGTGTAATATCATATATTAACGTATCATCATGCCTATATTACCCAGAAGGATATGGCAGAGCTGTACAACACCCACACTTCACCTGTTATGTTTAGGTCGGGGGTGAGCCTATCGCCATCCACTGGGCACAATTCCAACTCCGTGCTGCTATTGTGAATTTCACAAATACGAAACGGACGGAAGGTTTGCAAATAACACTTTGCTCGACCCGTGAATCGAAACCGAGACCATCAAGGTAGTTATATTATTAAACATATAATTGCCTTGATTGGTCATATTTTCTTATAATTTATAATCAACATTTATGTTGTATAATAAATTATGTACTTACATCATAACTTACATACACGATTGCAAATTTGTTACCTTTGACCTCGAATAAAAAACAACGCACAAGCGGGATCGATGGGACTTTTGACATAATAATATCATTTGTAATGACGTATTCAAGGCCTGCACAAAAATCCAGCTTGTTGGGAATTAATGCGAGCTGGAATGTCTATTTTGACTGGAGTACGATGTTTGTCAATATACAGTTGATTCATAAATGCCAATTATTATAATGTGGAAAGTTATTTTTTTAAAGTCAAAAAGTTCTTTACCTGAGATATATTACATTTCGTATCGAATTACATTTTCAAGAGAGTGGATCCTTTTCTCAGTTAACTTGAGAGTGTTGTGACTAAATCGTGTTATTCAACATACATAAACGTGTACGTTTTTTAACGTACAACTTTCTAAATCGCCGTGCACCTAAAAAGAAATTAAAATCGATCTGCTCTGTACTGATATACATTATAAAGCCTTATCATAAATGTTGCCCGTATAAATCATACCTTACTTAGTAGAAGTAATCTTATCGTTTGACTAACTTATACTAACTGTAAGATACGTATTTTATTACTTGTTTTATAGCATTGTGTATATAGTGAATCGACGAAAAAAGGAGATAAGATAGTATTTTTAGCAATTAAAAACTGCCTACTTTCAGTTTTTTTAAAACTGTCAGCTTTAATTCGGCGAACGGATACGAAATATTTTCAAAATTTAAATATCATTATTATTTGAACAATTCTGAACCTCAAATTATAACAAAAAATGCTGCTCTTGTAAATGAGCTGGACGTATGAACCACCATTTTTGTTCCAATTTCAAGTAAGGATTAATACGTCAGTCTTTCTTGCTCTCATATACGAGTATGTAAAAAGTTTTTCTTTAGAAAATCCTAAAGAATTGTACCTCTATACTAATTGTACTTATAAACTCAATTACTGCAAAGCTTACCCGCAAATAGTGACATAAACATTTCGGAGACACAAGCACCACTAGCGGCGAATACATACGCGCTCTGGACCTTATTGTAAAATGGTACCAAAATCCTAAATAACTCTGCCGCCAAACCAGGGCTTCGAACTTGAACCTTATGAAGAAATAAAAAAACACTTTTAACAATTTTCCCTTTTTGCATTCCAGATCGAGCAATGGGGGAAGACTTTTCGGAGAAGAAAGGAGCACTCGCAAAAGTAAACGAAGCCTTCAACGAAGCCGAAGATCACAGAGACCATGAACATGACGACGGCAAACTCGACAAAGAACCTCAACAAGATGCCGTCTCCGAAGCAATTCACTCCGCTAGAGAACAAGATATCGATAGAAGGTCGATTATCAAATCGATTAGCTTCCACAAAAGCAGCTCTAGACAAGAGATGAAGAATTACGAAGACAAACAAAATATTCACGAACTTGTTAGCGAAACTCTTAAAAATTCTAGTAGTCAAATAGAAATGAAAAATGCTGATCCGAATAGAAAAGATGATAAAAGGAATTCTAGAAGAATGTCCAATTATTTACATAATATACAGATGACTAATTCTTCGCTGGGACTCACTTTGAAGGCGGATAATAAAGATGGCAACTTACTCGGTGATTCTACAACTGTTCAAAGATTTTCACCGTTATGGAAACAGGTAAGGCTAATGACTGGTTTAACTTCGATAAAAAATTAAACCTCCTAAATTTTAATCGTGGCTCGATTCAAGAAATACATATCTATTTTTATTAAAACTGACGTGAGTTTGTAACATTATTAAAATTATGAAATACGGGTGTTACTCACGTAATGTTGGTCTATTTAGTCGACCGCGGTTTCGCCTATATGTCTAGGCATTATGAAGAGAGTGCGATACGTCGCGCCTGAGTCGCAGCCAGCCTTGCACTGCCTCGACATATAGGCGAAACCGCGGTCGACTAAATAGACCAACATTACGTGAGTAACACCCGTATTTCATAATTTTAATAAATACATAACTGTTACATTGAACTCACCTTTAAATAAGCTTAGCTGTTACTAAGCAGCAATCTTAAACGTACACGTGTTTGTAAGGGCCAATTTACAGAAAGTAAGTTTTGCAAGACATTTCTCTTGCCATCTCTGTCTTATTAAACGCAAAACAAAGCAAACAATAGAATTGCCGCAATTTTAATGCATATTTTGCATTGCGGCAATAAAATAAATAAATATAAATAACATCTAGTCCCAAACTAATCTATAGATACTAGAATAACTGATACAAATACATACTTTACTTGTGTAAATACATACTTATTATTCATAGAAACATAATTCTATTGCTTGCTTGGTTTATCTCAATTAAAAAGATAAAGATTGCAAGCAAGAGAATACAAGTCTTGCAAAATTTGCCACCGTGTAATTGCACTATAAGGTAGGCAAACATGAGTTATTTACTTTCTTTAGAAGATATTTTTTGCCTTTATGTTCCTTTTTTAAATGTGAAATTAACTTATAAAATACAAAAGGTTGTGTTTTTTATTGTCCTCACTTTTAACGTTATGTATTTCTGTTTCTCGATGTTAAAAAAATACAGTAGGTTTAGGCTTTTCAACTTCTGTATAATAAAAACGGTATCTACATTTGCATTAAGACAAAAATATTATGATTAAATCTCTAGATTATTTCAAGGTTAAATGAAAGATATCAATAATATTTATGTTTAGTAGCTTGTGCGTGTGATAGGCATCAGAAAGCATTTCCTGATTGTAAATGATTTTATCACGAATTCGATCTATGCAAAAGGCCGAATTTTAGCATTGGCAATTGTAAGGGCAGATATTTTTGGGGACATATATATATTATGCAAATGATTATATATATTATGCAAATGATTAATAAATCAAATAAATATAGGTACGAACTAAAAATTCTTTAGTAAAGTTGAACTTACATAACACAATAATAAAAAAATACAGTGAAGTTGCTGCAGTTATTGAAAATTAGATTAAAATTCTGAGTCAACTAGAACGTAATTTTTTTAATCAGTGGTTCCATGCTGACGGTAAAACCTACAGATTTTTTGAAACGACCAATTACCAAAATTACATTTTGCCTAGCTCAGAAATACAACCTGTGCCCTGTCGGTCAACGGTCGAATTCGCTAATCACTAAAGGTTAAACTTTTCTGCATTTCAGACCTTGGCATCATCAGCACCAATCTTGTTGACCTTCGTCACTGGACTCACATCTGGCTACTCCGCCATCTTGCTGCCTCAACTCAAGAATGGAACCGGACCTATACCTTCCGACGAAGACACTGCTTCATGGATAGGTTAGTTAATATTGCCATGTTAATTACATAATGTCTGCACGTGTGGTGTAGTGGTTTAAGCGGTCGCCTCACCGTTCTCCACTGCACTGGTGTTGTGGGTTCGATCCCCACATGGGACAAATCTTTGTGTGATTCGCAAAGATTTGTTCTGAGACTGGGTGTGCTTGTGTGAGTGAATGTGTGTATTTGGCCTTGTCATTGGGACCATTGGATAGTGTAATTGCTTCTGGCGTTCTATCTAATGTAAAAAATCAAAATTTATCTTTAACTTTATAATATAACATAAGATCACGACAAATGTGATAAGGGCTCTAAGCCTATCGCCATACACCAGGCACAATTCCAACTCCGTGCTGCTATTGTGAAATTCGGACCTGGGAATTGAACCCGTGAACTAGCGGTGAGAGGCACATACGCAACATACTATGTACGCAATCCACTAGACCATCGAGGCAGAGACCATGTAAATTACATCTTAAGAATATCCATGAACTTTTTTTGCTGAGCCTAAAGTTGTAAGTCTGCTCCCAAGTCGGCCTGACCAGCTTGAAGAGTCGTTAAAAATAATTTTATCTTTTTTAACACATCGCCATTACTTATTTAGAAAAAATGTTGTAGTCTTAGACTTATGATGGTGTAGCTAAACGTGATAGTACATTTTTTTGTATATGTTTTTTCTAACATGAGCTAATGAATATTATAAAAGAGAAATCTGTGCTCTGTACAAGTGTACATCCAACAAGTTATAACAACTGTTAGATAACTCCTATCTTCATTATGTAAAATATTTTATTGATCGTTATCATTTGATCAAAGGATATTGCTTCAATCTCTCGTAATCGTTCTTTTACTGCAAGTTGTAGTAATAATGTTAACTTTCAATATTCTCATAAAAAAATACTATATACTCTTGTCAGATTTATCACTTGCTGTTGAACATAAAATCAAATTTACTTTTTTATCTTTCAGCGGCCATGGCGGCTCTTCCAATGGCGCCAGGCTGTTTAGTCTCCGGTTGGATGATGGAGAAATTCGGAAGACGTACCTCGCAATACATCACCTGTGTTCCTCTTCTTCTCGGCTGGATCTTCATCGCCTGCTCCAACAACCTCGGCCTCATGCTCATTGGCAGATTCTTCACAGGTCTCTGCGCAGGACTTCTCGGCCCACTCATCCCAGTGTATATCGGAGAAACCACTGAACCCAAATACAGAGGTTTCTTTCTTGCAGGTGTCTCCTTAGCCATAGCTCTAGGCATCTTAGTAGCTCATGCCTTAGGAACATTCCTGACGTGGCAAATGACTGCTATAATTTGTGGCAGTTTTCCATTACTAGCAGTCCTACTCCTCACATTCATCCCAGAAAGCCCAGTTTGGCTCATAGCTCAAGGCAGATTCGAAGATGGAGTCAAAGCTTTCTACTGGCTAAGAGGATACGGTGATGAAGCTAAAACTGAACTAAGAGGCCTACTCGACAGCCAAAAATCAACCGATAACGAACCCCAAATGAATTTACGAGAAAAAATTAATAATTTGAAGAGCCCTGAACTAATCAAGCCACTTTTTATCATGATTTTATTCTTCATAACGTGCCAATTCTCCGGCGTCAATGCCATTGCATTTTATTCAATTGAAATAGTTGAGAAGGCGGTCGGCAAAGGAATTGATCACTACCTTGCAATGCTTATTATTGATTCATTAAGAGTCGTCATGTCGATCGTTGCTTGCGTAATATGCAAACAATATGGAAGAAGACCTTTATGTTTCATTAGTGGAATTTGGACCGCGGTGTCCATGGTGGGACTGGCACTCTTCCTGTATTATAAACCTCCGGCAAATATGTCATGGCTACCTTTGTTATGTTTGATGTTCTATATCTGCGCTATCTCGATTGGTTTGGTGCCATTGCCTTGGATCATGTGCGGCGAAGTTTTTCCTTCAAGACTTCGAGGTCTTGGATCAGGCATTAGTTCGGCAACGACTTTTGTATCCTTCTTTGTTGTGGTCAAGACTGCCCCTGGTATGATTAGTCAGTTCGGTGAAGTGGCCACTTTCCTAACTTACGGAGTGATTGCTCTTATTGGAACCGGTATTATGTACTTCATCTTACCAGAAACTAAAGGAAAGAGTTTGCAAGAAATCGAAGAGCGTTTCCGAAATGGGAAGAGTGGAAGTAACCCTGGACCACAAGTTTAATGCGGTACAAATATTTGTTTAGGAGTTGATGCCCGCTGAAAGCGATATAATTTGAAGCTGTGATATTAAGGTAGTCATTCAAGATAAGATGTTGATGATGAGCTGTCTCCAAAATGTTGTGCTTTTATGAAAGGACCTGCACGGAGTGAACAAAATGTGCGCATATTAATTTAAGTGTTATTTCTCGATTCTGTTTGGAAAAGAGGGAGTGATAATAAATTATGAATAAGTAGTAAAAATTGTGTATTCCATATATTTTATGTTATTCGGATGATTGTAATGGGACATTCCTTAAGAAAGACGAATTTATTAACAAAATGTAACTCATAAGTATTTTACTAATAGCTATTTTAAGTTTAGGGGTAGTAAATATGTCTATATATTCTTAGGGTCTAAATAAAGATAAAAATTGTATTTTTATTAACTAGGCTTTAATTTTAAATTACAATCAAGACATAATCCTTACGGAAGTGCCTATTTATTACAAAAATATCAAGCAAATTCGTATTTCCTTCCTAATTTATTGATCATTGATACTTACAAATACTTTTCTTGTATTTTTAAATTTACCAAGTAAAAATTCTTCGACTTAATGGGAGAGTCTTTAAAGACTAAAAACTATGTGAAGTTGGTAAATAAAAAGCTATTATGTGTATAGAAAATATCTTTAATTATTACATATTGGTAACCTGAGATTATATGAATAGTGTCTGTAATGGCACATATTTTAGTTAAGTTAAATATTATATTAAATGCATTTTGGTACTCATACAACTGTCATACAATATTAAGTACATAGATGAACAAATTAACCTCATATACTTTTGTATTTTCAACGTTTATTTTTATATGTACATTATTAGTTTTTATTAATACAATCATCCTAAATAATGGAATTTATTGGTGTTATTTATTTCGTTTCGATTTCCGTTTCCAAAGCTTTCCTTATTAATACTTATCATTGCATGAAATTCAGTTCAGACACATATTTTGACACAACATTTTCAAGCATTAATTGGCAAACTAACCAGGGCACGCTTAATGCCAGCTTTAGTTCATGTTGGTGAACCAAGATCTGCTAATTTCCTTTAAGCAAGTGCTGGTAAATCAAGGACTTCTAGCCAAATTACTTGTAGTATATGCAATGATAAGTCTTCACGAGCTTCGTTCTCCATTTACTTGGATCTTGGCTTGACAAGTCGGGATGCTGGTGGGGCAAACTTGGTGAAGCCTTGCTGGTCGAAGACTGGGAGTAAGTCCCTGACCCTGGCGGAGACGGTGCCGCCCGTTACCCTGGGAACAACCAAACTTTAAAGACATGTTAAAAAAGTGCTTGTGCTCTAAATAGATATGTGACAAAGAAAGTAATAAAGTAACTGGCTGTTTAAATATAGTTGGGTTGTAATAAAACCAATCTTGCGTAAGTATGATTTTGGAGGTACAATGATTGTGTAGGTGATTGTATGTTCATATACAACCAAAAATATGCTAGAATGTCACTACATCGCTAGAGTACGATATTGTGCCCTTTGTGCCAGGCTGCAGGTTAAAAAATATATAGGTGTAGCGTAGCAGACTAATGGTCATTTTTACCTTGCATCTCGAAGCCCTAAATTAGTATTCTGACCCGTTATTAATTACATACAAGGAATTTAATTCAATACCAAAACTTATTATCTAAAATAATAAGTACCTGCTGGGTTTAATAAGCTTAGCAGCCTGAGCCGGCGTCGCAAGCTCTGTAGGAAAGAAAGTGGCTCCGTAGAAGTCCAGGCCGTTCTGCAGCAAGATATTGGCCTCTTCGATATTGGCCAACGTCACCCGAATCACACTTGTAGCCTCCTTGGGGATCATGCTGCTGACCAGCTCCCCATCGATGGTGGTGAGCGCTCTGGAAGATGTCTTTTCCAAAGGCTTGGGTGTTGAGGTTCCTAGAAAAAAGTCTGTGTTAAAAGCTGTACTAAGTCGAAGAAATAAATACTCTGGCAAAAATGCAGGTACAATCTGGCACAGCTTTATGGTTTTATGGTATGGCAGTATGATATAATTGAGATGACATTTGAATGATATTATGAGTGAGATAGTAACTAAATCTGAATACAATGTAAATGTTCTGAAATGAGACATGATCCACCACAGTTTAAATGTGTTCAACCATGATAAAGCGCCTGTAAGAAATGTAGTATTAATCCTTCCCCACGATGCTTGCAAAGCAAATCATAAAGAAGTTTTTTATACCTATGCTGTACCAACCAGTGTTTCCATCCTTTGGGGATCCAGAAAAATGGAGACGGACTATCTCCACGACCGAAGAAAACTTGTAAAGGGCATGACGCACGTCATCTTCTGGGACCTCATCAGGAATGTCATAAACGTAGACCGTGAAAGTTTTCTGAGGTCTACACGGAATGGCGATCTAAAATACCAAAAGTTATATAAGACCTAATAAAAACACATCACAAGACACAATTACGTAATATTTGTTGAGGAACAGTAGGTAAGTAACCGAAAGAAAAGTTATATTAAATAATAAGTAGTAAAAATAATTAACGAGTACTCTATAAATCTGATTTGGTCTATATTAACATAATTATAAAAGCATTTAAGATAAAAGGGCGAAGAGCAAAATTGAAAGATCAGCGCAAATAGAAGAGTTTAGAAAATAGGACCAATACAAGAAGGAAGTAAACGATAGGTCTAGAACAAGAAAGCATTTTAGATGAAAACGAAATCCAAACCAATTACCTTCCTATAAAATCTGGAGCCAGTAACTTTATGGAAACCTTTCTTGAAGACCATCTGGTAGTCATCAACGCTGGAGAACTTAAACAAGATGCCGGTGGCTGTCTTCGTGAGGGAGAAGCAGCCCTTGAATTCCATCTTCTCGCAGATGGCTGAGGCCTTCTCCATGCTGAGGCCGTGCGAGGGGGTGAGGAGGAAAGCGCCTTTGGTGAGGAAGTGCTCGGAGTCCGAAATATCGGACTCGCTCTCTCCGCCCTTCATCAAAGTATGGATTTGTTCCTTCCACATGTAAGAGTCTGACATCTGGCAAGAATTTGGAACCCTGGTTTAGTTTCTAACTAAATAGATTATTTATTATTTATTTATCCTACTTCTATGTATAGTTTTTATTCGCACATCACTTTTTTATAAAGATTTGAGACTTTCTGTCAGGATATTCTCAGTAGTAACAAAGAGAGGTAGGTGGCGATAAGGTTTCCCTTATGGGTCATGGGTCCTAAACATAAAAGATGAAATGAGGATGTTATCGTTTGAGATACAATATTATTAGCTCAAATACTGTTACATAATGTCAAGCATAAACAAAAGACCCAATATATAATTATTAAAATTACATGCAATCCCAATCGAATTATGAATGATCCAGAAAAATCGAAATAAGAATACAATAGATCCAATGAATATTGTTGTGACAGTAATGATCTATAATTGCGTCATGGATCATCGAGCTAAGGGTGCGCGTGCGCAAGAAATGTTCCAAGCTTAATTGTAGCATTGTTCTTTTAATATCCGGTAGTCAAAGCTTTAGTTTATGGCGGATGTCGCAAATAATTTTGTTCCATCTTGTTGATATTACAATGTTGATAGGCAATTGGGTGAATCGACACAATTGGGCACTAATTTTGTTTTAGTCATTGATACACTAGAGTCTAGAATAATAAGGTTACGATCTATATACTAGACACTGTTATTATATAACCTTTGAGACTAAACATGGTTAATTTCTTACTAAATATTAGATATAACGGCATATTTACCATGTATATTTGCTGTAGCGAGTTATTTAGATATTTCAGAGATGTTGCAATCTCTTTGTTCACGATAAAACTAAAACCTTAACTCTATCATTGCGGGTAACGTGCAAACAGTTTTATTGGCAGACGAACCCTTATAACGAAATCTTATAACTGTTATAATAGTATAAAATGGTATATAAAAATAATTGAAATGATATGAAAACGTAACGGCCAAATTTGCGATTACTTTAACCGTATAATAAGCTATTATACAACAAATCTAAGTAGTTTTGCTTTTTAATAAAGCATACGAAATTGCTTCCATCGGTTAAAAGGACAAAATAACATTCGAATCAGCAGGGGCGTAGCTACCGCCGTATCTGCCGTATCAATTATACGAGGGCCCCCAAAGTGTGTAAGTAAGAAAGTAAAAATTACCTAAGATATTAGATGGGTCATGAACGCCTGTCAGGCCTCTCAGTATTGTCCATAGAAACAAAAACTTTAGAAAAACTAAAGTCATCATCAACTATAAATTATTTAATTAAACAGTTTGCAAAAAAAGGCAAGAAGAGTGTTTATTTAATTTGAATTTAACGTAGATACAGACAGAGTAGAATATATATAGAATAGTCATGATGAATAAATATGATTTAATGCAATTGTTTTATTCTTTAGTAAGGAATCATAGGGGCCCCAATATTTTTTCTATACGTGGCCCCGCCAAGACACGCTACGCCTCTACGAATTAGTGAAACCACATACAAAATTACTTAAATCAGTGAATCCCAAACGTAGAAAACAGATAGTAATGGAACCAACGGAATTAAATATATCTCACAAGAACCGCGTAGGAAGTAAACGCAATTACTGGTACAATAACGTAAACATCATATAATTAACAATCGTTCAAATGTGGGCGTAAGAAGTGTATGGACAAAATTGCCATTAATTGTCTGTATGTTTGTCCCACGAAACTATAAAACCGTATATGGTACAAATTGGTAATTCTCATTAATTGGATAATTCTTATGGATCTAAGGTTAGTTGGACCAATTGCTGGACGATTTCAGTGAAATTTATTAGTTCTAGTTTTATTAAGACCTTCGGAGTTAGTTTTTATTGGTTTGACGGTAGATTTGATAATATGGTGCTATAGTTTTGAGATTGTTATGGTTAACGTATATGGTGTGCGCCTTTTTTGGGTGTAATATAATTATTTTCTGTATATGTTATTAAGCTTTCGCGATTTAACATTTAAGAAAATTTAAAACGAGTCTAAATTGCGTATTTTTTTTTTTTTTGTTTTCAAGGTTATTAGTAATTTGCAAATACAAATAATTAGTATTCTTGCTAACCCCTTCAAATAAGCTAAATTCGCTTGTGTTAGGAGGAAGTTGAAGCTCGTGGTGTAGTGACCAGAATTCGAACCCACGACCTGTCGATCGTAAGACCGATGCCTTATCTATTGCGCCACGGCCGCTTGTTACGATATTTTTGCTGAAATAATCTTTATCATCATACTCATTTTATAAAGATTTGGTTTAAGTAATTAATATTATTTTTATTTTCAACACCAAATCCTGAAAATATTTATTGATAAAGAAAAGAAAAAATATAATTGCCTGTTGCATCGCCTTTTTCTTAAAAGGTTATAAGGTTATATATTAACAGGTCATTATGTTTTTTTTAAATAACCGATAAGGGAATACCATGCTTTCGATTAAAATTATAGTTTTATTGATAACTGATAAAACTATTTATCATTAATTTTATGCCTGCCAACCTGGATTTTAATAGATTTTACATTAACATTTTTATTTATATTGGGTGATGCTAGTGTTATTGTAGTTTGCCAAAATATGTTTTTTATGATGAATATTATACTTGGAAAGTTGTTTTAAGTATGATAGTGATGAGATAATAAAAATATGTATCAAAGGAAAATACTGCATTTTTTTTATTGATCAACGTACATTTGCCAGAATAGATGATAATGGAAGTAAATTAAATTATTTTTTAAATGTTTAGTTTATTCGTTTAATATGGATTCTACCCTACATTAAGAGAAAAGAAAATAGTAAAAAAATTGTGAACAAAATTAATACAAATATTAATTACCTCTACAAAAACAAACACAACCATTTCAACACTAGATCAATTATATGGGATTTTGTTATCAATTTAAAGGAGCGAGAAATTGCAAAATTTATTTAAATTTTAATAATTTACTTTCGTAAAAGTAAACCAGACAAATTTTGGAAAAAAAATATAGAAAAAGAATTGGTTAAAAATGCGACTTAGAATGCACAGTGACAAAAAAACTTTAGGGTTCTGCGAAAATACTAGAAGATAATTAAAAAATATATAATAATATTAATTTATAAACGCTAAGGATTTTGATTTTTTAGTTCAGGCTTTTAATTTTTTTTTAGCGCTCTAAGGGTTTTGACAAAAAAAAATACCGTTTTTTTTCAGTTTTTGAAATATCACTAACCTGTCTTCCTTTATCGTTCTTTTTCTTAGCTGGCGTACTGTTGGAGTTCTGAGCAGCAGCTGGTTCGTCCTCCTGTTTGATGTGTTCCGTGTCTGAAGTGGCTTCGGCTAAGGACATATTGTGTCTGTCGAAGACGCTGGGTCGCTACTCGTTTTCGTTGCAGAATGATGGGAAATCACGCGTGGAGGACCGCTCCTAGCGTACCGGGCTTTGGAAACGTGTGGAGTGGCGTTGTTTGTTTTCTTTTTAGGGCGTTGCGGTAAGGTTAAATTTTTGGCAATGTCAAGAGTTATGATTTTTCAGTTGTTATAAATATATCACGTCTATACATCGTATTTACTTTAAATTTATTTTGTATATCACTTGTCACCTGCGGCTCCAGCTTAAAATCAACGTTGCCTAATTTTCTGGCAACAATATATTGAGCTGTGGCCTTTTAGGCACCATCATAGCATAACAAGTCTAGGACATGAACTCAGTTGCAACTTGTCTATAAACGCACTGTATTATTACAATTATGCTGTATTTATCTTATTTTTTTAGTTCCTAAATGGGGTGCATGAAAGGAGCCTCCCCGAGTGACGTACACAACGATTCCCTACGTCCGGCGCACCCTGGGCAATTCGCGAATCCTCCAAAGCGAATTGGCTAATCCTTTCACCACGATGTCAAGTCAAAATAAAATTTGACTCAGCCATCGACACGACGAAGAAGAAGAAGAAGTTCCTAAATTCGTTTTTTATTTTCATTTTAATTTTTATTAATAGATAATCTTATGGTGTTCTAATAAATAATTTTTACTTTACTTTACTTTAAGAGTGTGGTATTCAATTAGCTCATTGAATACCACACTCTTAAAGTAAAGTCTGGAGGTCTGAAGGTACTCACTTTACGTGTGTCTATGTGTTTTTAATTTTTGTAATGGTTTGGAGTATCGTACTGGCACTTACTGGGTTAATAAGGAGATTTCATTGCCATTGCTCAACGTTTAATACTGAAATTAGGAATTATTATTTTTATAGCATTTAGATATGCTTAGCGATTTATACTATGGAACAGTTGAAAAAGATATATAGGTCCTGGCAAGAGGCGACCGTAGCTGGTTGGCAAAGCGACTGCTCGGTATGCAGAAGGTCGCAGGTTCAAATCCTGCCAGTCCCATACCTTTTTGAACTATTTCTTAGTATTATTAGAAATAGTCTCGGCGAATGATGAGTTTTTAATAAGAGTTTTGTATTTTAGCCTCTGTTATGAAAGTTTGATGTAGTAGCAATGTGTAATTACGTATCGTATTTAAGCAGGCGTTATTGGTAGTCTTAATTTTTGAATCGAAATGATGTAGGTATGAACCAAACATGCGTGTTATCCACAGGTGGATATAGCTACTATAGCTCATGAAAATCCACAGTACGACCCACAAAAACGGGTTGTAGATGCGCCGCGACATCGGATGACTACGATGTTATACCTCATATGTCAGTAATTTCAGGTTCTTATCTCACCTCCAAGGAGACAAAGCTTGATCACAATTATTCCTATTTTTTTTTCATTTTCATCAATATATGGCGTTGTCAGCATTAACAACCACTTAATTTTTTTTTGTATTGTAAGATATCACAAATATCTTATTTTATTACAATCTGGCCCATAAAAGCTAATGAGTAATTCTATTTGAACCTAAATTAATATGTAAACATAAATCTAAGAGGCGTCCAATAACACTTAACTTTGTTCATGTTGTCTTTTGAACTATCACTGTTTTTGTTTGTAATTTTTCACTTAATCACTAACACTAATGGTTTTGTACGTTTAAGTCTTTTCACTATGTCCGTATTGACTTCACTATAACCACTAGATGGCACTACTAGTATCTAGTCTAGACAAAAACTAGACCAGTTATAATTTAATGTAAATTGCAACATCTTATAACGCGGTGTAATAACTTCTATCTACCAAATTCACAAGTGGGTAAGGTAGATGACCTGATATGATCAGAAATGAAAAATGAAGATGTACTTACTACATAACAACGTTATTTAATAGACAACCGTTATTGCTATACCTAACTGTACAGCGACTGCATAATTTGATTATTTTGATTATTCGTCGGTTAAAAAAGTTAAAATAAAATGGCGGTGGGTCATTTGGAACGGACAATTTTCTTTTTTTTTGCATTTAGATATTAATTTTTTTGTTATTTTTATAAAACCTTTAATAAAACTATAATCTTAAATACTACTTTGGGCAATTTAACGTACAATTTAAAATTTATTCAGATAAAATTACTCAGATGATTGAGCATACCAAATGCGAATATATAAGATTATTTATTGACACTAATATAATAGGTCTACCTCGATGGCTTCGTGGTTAGCGTATGCGCCTCTCACCGCGAGGTTTCGGGTTCGATTTCCGGGTCGGGCAAAGAGTTATTTGTGAATTATTCGTCAAGAAATTCTATTTATTTGTATTGATTATGATAATCTAGATTACAATGTACCTGATAATTAACTTAGTGCTGATTTTACCAACGCCAAGCTCAAGTATAACACCATCTCAGCTGAGCGTAATATGTTATACAACTGGATATCGTTATTATGTAACCCCCCCCCCCCCCCCTCTCACCTAATAACAGGTTTCTATAGTGTGGGGCCAATGAACATTTGTGAATATGTTGCATGCTTATTGGTAATAAATCATTTTTATTTATTATTTATTTACTAAGCTACAGTTTTCAGTCTCTCTGCACCGTACAAACACTAAGCCTAGATTTCACCAACCTTTTTTTCTTCGACTTCATTAAACCCGTATTAACATATCCATCCGTATTTGCGTCGATAAACAGCAAAGTGCTTTATCATAAAAAAATTGATGAAAAAAGTATATATTTCTGTTCGACTCCACAGTTTTGTTATAATTTTTATTACAGGAACTACTGTAAGTAACCGATGTGATGTATCGATACTGCTGTGTCGTAACGAGACAGATTTTATTTAAAGGACCTTGTAGGTACACCTCACTATTAAATATAAAAAGTAGATTATATCGAAAAAAACTATTAATATATAATTAATATATACAATTTTGAGCTATTAACAAACAAATAAGTTAATAAAATTAATATTTTATCAATGTAACATGTACTCTTACGTTTTTTGAGTAATTAAAGTGTAAATTTTAATAAATAACTTATAATTGTATATATTTATAGTTTTTTTCGATTTTTGTTTTGCATTTTCTGTGAAGATTTACTATAGGTAGTAACATATATTTTTTTCACCATCGGAAAGTAGTGATTTCAACGAACAGAAAACATACCAATTTTTTGAAAAAAGCTGATATTTTGACGGGTGAATTTTCGATAGAAAATTAGGGTGCTTTTTCGATATTACTTTAAAATAAGGTAAAAAAAAATATTTCTAATCAAATAAATTACACCGTATTTGGGACATAAAAAGGTAAGTTTTCACCAAATTTCGTGAACAAAAAAAATTGTTTGTAAAAGATAAAAATAAAAAACCAAAACCTTGGTTTTTTGAATTTTCACATAAATTTTGAGGTTAAAATTATGAAAAAAATGTAAATACAAAAGTTTTTGATCTTTTTATTACCAACAACTTTGCCATTCGTCTTTTTTCTATAGGACTTTTAGTTTTGCCGGAAATCGAGATAAACCGTTTTTTACCCGACCTCAGATCGCCCGTAAATTATTTTTCCTTTAATTTTTATAATATTCTCCTCCTTTTCTAGTGGGTTTCATCGTACTATTATTTTTTTTTCACTTTTTATTATTTTTAAAGGCTTTCTACCCTGGTCTAATACGGCCTCGTCGGTATTCGTAATTTAATTTCATAACTGCAAAATAAATGCGTATTCCTTTTTCAAAAAGATGTATAATGCTTTATATACAAACTCAATCAAATGGTGTAAACACAGATGTAGTTCAGTATAAATTTCGCTAAATATTCCAAATTTAAATCACATTCTCCCCCTAGAGGATGAATGCAATTCAGTACAATTTTCTTTCCTGCTTTTAACAGATTCAAAATGACCATAGAACGTCACTTTTTTGAGCAAGTGGTACGAAAAAGATTTTTTTTACAATAATAAACAAACCTAGCTCATTGTTTCAATTCCAACTCCGTGCTGCTGTTGTCAATTTCCTCACGGAAAGTACTCAAGAAACTCTTTTCCGACCCTAGACCCGGTGAGAGGCGCATAGGCTAACCACTAGATCATCAAGGCAGTATTAATAATTAATTTCATTACATTATATCCAAAGACCTATTTTATTAGACATGGGCCTAGGCACGTGAGCCTCGGTAACCTAGATTAGAAATATCTTAATGTTGATTATACTTATGGTGGTAGAGCTCTTGTGACTGAGGTCGAGGGCGGCAGCACCACCGTCTCACCTTTAACCTGCCGCCAAATAGTAGTGCTTCCATTACTGTGTTCCGGTTTGGTGGTTAGATCAGGCCCTGAAATTACTGGCACATGAGGCATAACACCGTAGTCCTCAGCTGCAGCGGCGCATCTATAATTTGCTTTTGTGGGACTTCTGAACTAAACAAAATAAACCAATCTATTATTTAATTGATAATTAGATATAATTGTATTTTATTTTTTTATGTTTGGTTGCCGATTACTTGCAGATACGTTTGGGCCGATTGGAGAATTTATTTTTTGTTTGAAAGTTTATCTTGTCACGTGGTCTCATTTTCATCAGGTCACGATCTAATGATGGGATCCTAGAGTAATAGAGGGCAATCCTTAAATTTTAAAGGCTTTTATATATTTTTTTGTTAATTACCTAAAGCTACTCGGATATTTGCATCTAGCAGTCAGCATTTCATGCGGCTGAGCTGATGCTGGAAGGTACAACTTCTTAACGGTTAGGAGTACGAGGATAATACTGTTATCATTTAAGTATTTCACACTTTTTAGTGCATTTACTGTAATTCAAAGCGATTTTTGTCTTATAAATCATCGCTCGCTAACGATGAAAGAAACATCGTAAGGAAACCTGCATGCCTGAGAGTGCCTAAAAAGTACTAAAGGTCGTGTAAAGTCTACCAATCCGCACTTGGCCAGCGTGGTTAACTTTGGCCTAGCCCTTCTCATCATGAGAAGAGGCCCGAGCCCAGCAGTGGGGCATGTATTAGATACAGGGGTACTATTAAAGGCTGGTTTATAGTTTAAAAAATCTGCCTGTCTATTAAGTGTACAGTACCTTTAATCCGTTCTTAAAATGACGTTTGTTTGATGAAATGCCCATAGCTCTGCAATGGGGTGTGACGATGACATAAGATGCTGTTTTTTCAGTACAAGTTGAAGGCTAACACTAATTGATATAATATATCATGTCATACCTAAATATATATAGTATAGAGGAATTACTGGCTTAGAGTGCAGTGTATTGAAGGCTTCTGGTATAACGCACACATCGATTTCGTTGGTACCTAAATTAAAGGCTTGTGAATAAAATAAAACAAGTAAGAAGTTGTATACAATTACTGAATATCAAAGTTTTGATTTTAAAGTTCTTTTTTAGCCAACTTCAAAAAAAGGAGACCCTGTATTCGATCCGAATGTATGTATGTATTTAACTCTTTTATGTTCTCAGAAGATCCTGATCTGATATGAATGCGGTTTTTGATATTTTAATCCTTGTGTTCAAAGGATGGTTTTAGTTTATGATCTTTTAGGATCTGATAAAGATCTTTGGAGACAGGCAATGGAACTCTTTACCATCGAACAGCTAATGTACCGCGTTTAGTGCGATCGTTTGTCTGTTTTTGTATACTGTGGTCTGTAGTAGTAGTATTCGGTATTACAAACAACCAAAAAGAAAAAAAATATTTAAAAAAAATTAACCGACTTATAAAACTCAAAAGCATTAGAATAACGTCAAAAATAGTTTTGATGTCGGTGCTATGATCCATTTTTTTCTTATTGACAATCTAGAAGTACCGACATTAAAAAGTATTTTTGTGTTATTTTTATAAAACCGTATGGAGCAATTGCGCTCGTAGTTCGTCTGTTAATAAGGGGCAGTATCGGGCTGGCCATATTCAGAATTGCGATGGATAGCTCTTGAGGCAGTCTGCAAATGCTTGCAGTTCCTAGCCTGTAAATAAATATTATGTAATATTATTAAAACCGACGTTGGGTGAAGACATTATTTTTGAGAATACGGGTTACTCACGTTATTTTAACCGGGATATGCCGATTCGTTTCGAATCTAGTACGTAGATTCATCAACAGTCATCAACAATAAACCGTCGCCGTCTAGTTATAAATTTTCAGTAATAAAATAAATAAAATTAAACTAACACATCTCCGACTAAAATAACGTAAAATAAACCAGTACCAGCTCCGATGAGTATTGCAGTATGGAGAAGAGATGGTGAGAAACTCATGTGCTGCATCTTTTCAAATGAAATGAATAAATATAATCATTATTATACATATTGAAAGTCACATAAAAAGAGCAATTCATTTCCAAATACTAAAATCATTTATGTAGTCTAAAATACTGTAATAAGCTTTTTAAGATAATCCTGATTTTTTTAGTTTATTGTAAAAGCATAATACATTGACCTAGAAATGAGTAAGAGATTCTATGGAGCCTAGTAGTGGACACAGCCAGTTTGTTTTTGTTCCTTAGATTTAATTTATGGAGAACACTATTTTTCTTAAATTTTGTTTGATTCTTGTGGACGTACAATAAATTTTCATAAATGTATTGAGAATGTAACCTCATAATATTTATCTCTTTAAATTTATTTCTTAGTGTCTACTTGGAACTCTTCATATAGATAGCTCGAATAGCTCGTTTCTTGAGCACAAAGTTTGAATCTACATCCGCGGCACTACCCCAAAGCAATAAACCATTATGACATTATACTGTGAAAATAGCTAAAATAAATTAAACGCGCAGTGTCAACATCAGTCAGTTGATGAATAGTTTTACGGCGTAAGCTGCTGAGCTGAGTCCACCAGATAACGTTTCTATATGTGGTACCCATTGTAATTTAGAATCTAATCTTATACCAAGAAAGACAACCTTATTGACCATTTCCTCATTGTCCATCACCACACTAGCACTGTATAAATATGTACGAACAGTACGGAAACTGCCTACAAACGTGCGAAACGGCACGCACACATAAACATGCACACCGACGAGACCCCTAAGCGGCACTCGCTACTGAGAGCACCGCGACAATCGCTTAGGGGTCTCGTCGGTGTGCATGTTTATGTGTGCGTGCCGTTTCGCACGTTTGTAGGCAGTTTCCGTACTGTTTGTACATATTTATACTGTGACACTAGTTTTGACTTGTTTAACATTTTTTGTAATAAATCTAACATATTTTGTTTTATTACCATTTAAAAGCAAGTTATTAGCACTAAACCAGTTTACTATCTTTGATAGAGCATTGTTTACATCTTCAATTACTGTTTGTATATTTACCTTAAAAACTAAAGAAGTCAGTCATGTATCAGTTTATCTGATGGTACCTATGTGGTGATTGGTTTGGTCAGCTATTTATTTTTAGACGTTAGGAGGCCTAATTGCTTTAACTTAGCTATCTATAATTATAGGGTTCCGTTTAGCCTTCACAGGTTAACTACAAGGAAAATTTTGTGGCAAAAGTTGTGTGTAGGTGACCTCTGGTCCGTACCAGTTGAATTTCTCGGCGTGAATAAAATTATATAACATTTCGACCTTGTATGTCCTTAGCCTACTTATCAGAGAGAGAGAAATAACATTTGCATAATTTATTCTATCAAAATAACTGTTTTATTTGACATTTATATAGCAATAATAATATTTTCTGCTTGATTATTGTATCATAACATAACATAACATTACGCCTTTATTAGCCAAAAGCATGTGGCAGAGGTATACAACACCCACGTTATAATATTGACGACCGAATGGCGGAGTGGTAGAGTACCTGCCTGCGACGCCGAGGTCGCGGGTTCGATTCCCGCTTAAGACAAATCTTTGTGTGCATGAACATGGAGGTTTGTCTTATAAATAAATAAATAAATAAATAAAATATATTTAATCAAGTGACTAATGACTCATAATGTTAGTAGAGCTTATATACTATGTTAGTAAACGATTCAATTGGAAACTTATTATAAAAAAGCGAGATGAGCACACAGTTCATCGCCTCGGCGCCATCCCATGAGAAATGGCGTCGCAGCGACCCACGTACGGACAGTCTTCTCTGCTTGATATCATTTTCAGGATGCTGTTAGAGCTACCCCGCACCCTACGCACCAGGGATGCGCATCTTTTACGCATTGTACTATAAAAACAATCGACATGAGCGTCTGCAAACATCCCTGATGCGCTACAGAAGCGAGGCAGCCCCACCAGCACCCTGAAAGCATTATTAAATTGAACTCTGAGAGCGTTATAGGCCCGTTGAGTATATCTAGCCCACAGGCTGCATGTATAAAATGTGGTACAGAAGGCACGGAAGAGTGTTATTTTCACACGTAGTGAGCTGCGTGCAAACCTGCGAGCTATCATGTTCGCTCTTACCGATAACGCTCTCCGTTCACGTTCGAGATCAAAATCGTGTGCGTACGCCCAGCGAAATGTTGTTGAATTTAAAGATTTTAAGTATGCAGATATTTAGTGTATGACGTCGTGTAATTGTGTATGGTAAAAAAAAATTTGTGCATGCAGCCATTGTGGAGAAATTCACCAAAAACTGATTCCGCTGGGCGAACGTTGTCCTGGCGGAACTTTTTTTAATCCATCGACTTTAGAAGAAAAGAGATGTGTCCAAAAATTAGTGTGTATTTGTGTGTAATTGTGTATGTATAAATAAAATTAGTGCATGCATAAACTTCGGAGAAATTCAAGTTTCCGCTGCGCGAACGTTTGGCCATTAGCTAGTTTTCATATAAAGCGCTTACATAGAGAGCTGTAGATTTTTACATATGTTGTTTTGAATTTGTTTAAATTTGTTTAAAAAACAGATTTAGAAAAAAAATAATGGTTTTAAAGATAAAAATATAAACGTAAAATACTCTTATTAGGTCTTAGTTCTTAAAGTATGCACTTTGGGGTCTAGATTTTCACGTTTATACAAACTTTGTAAGTGTCTGCAACATGTTGCCAAGTATCAATGATGTTCCGTTAGTAATTAAAGAGTTGTAGGGCAATTTACCATGAATAGTTGTGGTTTTTGTTGTGTTTACAAAGCAGTCAAATATCACGACGTTCTAAAGGAATTGCATGGTAAAATGTATACCAATAATTAGTGTATTTATTCAACTATGCACAAGCAAAATTTCATGTCATAAAATTCAGTAATTAAAGAAAAACAATTAAAATACTGACGAAGCATCGAAAACCTACATAACCCGACCAAGTACGGATGGCTACAAAAAAGCGGCCGTACCATATATATAAGAAACGTTCTTAATCTTCCAATATAGTATTTATTAATATGGTACAGTTGCGTACACAAGCGTTAGGAATCGTATCTATTTTATGTCCATTTTTTCACACTAGAATATTTTTGATCATTTTATAACTACAATACTTAGACTATTTAACCAGAGGACTAACCTTAAGCGTTCAAACAAAATAATTCTGTATATTTTGGTGGGGTGCGGTGGAACACGCTCACATACATAAGTTACTACCAGTACAAGGGTAAACATCAATTAAAAATCGAATCTAGAAGTATTTTTTTTTATGTTATTAGATTGTTTGATCCACTAAAGTTGCAAAGGGGAACGCTCGTGCATGCTTAGTCCATTGGTTAAATAGTGTAATAAGCTACAATATGATAAATGTTTACCTAAACAGTAGTACTTACATGTGGTAATTATTTAATTTTCCTATGGGGTCTATAGTTAGAATCCTGATCCGTGAAATCTTCAATAGAAATTAACTGTATGAATTTTATTTGTCTTAAATAATATAATAATATTTAGATTATATCTCAAGTGTCAAGCGCATACTTAAATAAAGTACCTACGTAAATAGTACCTACTTTCTGTCATAGTCAAATAGATTTAGGTGTACACAAATAAATGACCTATAAATTATATCGAAACAATTGTGTTATCACCTATACCGGGTTCAATACCAGTATTATACTATAAATTTTGGGATGTTACCTAAATATACTGCACGGCCGCTTTTTTGTAGCCATTCGAACTTGGTCGGGTTATGTAGGTTTTCGATGCTTCGTCAGTATTTTAATTGTTTTTCTTTAATTACTGAATTTTATGACATGAAATTTTGCTGGTGCATAGTTGAATAAATACACTAATTATTGGTATACATTTTACCATGCAATTCCTTTAGAACGTCGTGATATTTGACTGCTTTGTAAACACAACAAAAACCACAACTATTCATGGTAAATTGCCCTACAACTCTTTAATTACTAACGGAACATCATTGATACTTGGCAACATGTTGCAGACACTTACAAAGTTTGTATAAACGTGAAAATCTAGACCCCAAAGTGCATACTTTAAGAACTAAGACCTAATAAGAGTATTTTACGTTTATATTTTTATCTTTAAAACCATTATTTTTTTTCTAAATCTGTTTTTTAAACAAATATAAACAAATTCAAAACAACGTATGTAAAAATCTATAGCTCTCTATGTAAGCGCTTTATATGAAAACTAGCTAATGGCCAAACGTTCGCGCAGCGGAAACTTGAATTTCTCCGAAGTTTATGCATGCACTAATTTTATTTATACATACACAATTACACACAAATACACACTAATTTTTGGACACATCTCTTTTCTTCTAAAGTCGATGGATTAAAAAAAGTTCCGCCAGGACAACGTTCGCCCAGCGGAATCAGTTTTTGGTGAATTTCTCCACAATGGCTGCATGCACAAATTTTTTTTTACCATACACAATTACACGACGTCATACACTAAATATCTGCATACTTAAAATCTTTAAATTCAACAACATTTCGCTGGGCGTACGCACACATCAAAATCATCTTTGAGATTTGGAGTCAGGCCTAAATATTTGAATTTATGAGCTCTTTTCATTTTCTTAGTCTGGGTGTTTTTATGTTTAATAAGTATGTATTTACCAAAGAAAAGTATATATGTATCTATTAATAATATCAGTTATTTTAGTACCCAAAATACAAGCTCTGCTTAGTTTGGGACTAGATGGCGTTGTGTGTAAGTTGTGAGATATTTATTATTATTATTAGTAATATTAACCAATAATCCACAAAATAAATATAAAAAGAACATTATTAAGCATAAAGACATGTTCAATGGGCGGCCTTATCGCTGAAATGCAATGTCTTTTGCAACCTTTGGATTGACATGACATTGATTTGACATTTTACCTGCTATGTTTTAGGTCCCATGTGATAGGGTTTGAGCCTATCACCACCTAAAGTAAAGTATTGAAGGGCATGCAAGCATTGCCATTCATCTTGCCGGTATCTCAGGGTGTTATCACACCAAAATCGATCAACGTCGATCGATTTAGGTGTAATAAGTAATAACAGCATATGGACTAATATGGAGGCTATCGGCATAAAGGAGAACATAATAATATAATAATATGTCGCCCGGCTTTGCCTTAGATGACCGTTTAGGGGGCCCGTATAGTGAGTTAGCGAGGCACCGTCTGCCCCTTTTTCCGTGTACAACGTGTGTTTTAGAACAGGCGTCAGTTTTACCTACCATAATCCAAAATACCCCGTCCATTAGCACCTCAACACAATAGCTCTTATTAATTAGTCTCCATTTTCTGCAATAGGTCTGCTCAAACCGGGGATTGTCCTTGGGAGCATTTCTATAGGGTGAACAGGAATAATCGCCGGTTTTTGCCTCATTACATTTAGAGTGTAGTGTTTATCGGGCCTCTGTGCTGTTGGCTTTGACCCTATACATGCCTACCAAAGTTACGAAACTCTGTAGTCCCGAGATATGGTAACATAAATCACATTTAAACCCACGGAGGTCGACGTGAACACCAAAAGCCTCGCCCAACAATAAAAAAATAATAACAGTATAATATTAAGGCATTTACTAATCGTACCTCGTTCAAATGATACTAGCGTGTCTAAATACTGTGGACAATTTCCTCACACCTCGAACATACAGAAATCTAAATATTTTAGCATTTAATTTATATTCAGTAAGCATTTCTACCAAATCACTAACAAGCATCAGAAAACCGGTTCAACTAAATATCCATCCGTAAGATACAGTTACTCAACAAACTAAAATGAACTTTATCACAGAGCATCTAAGTTTAATATTAAAAGTATTTTTTTACGGTATACGTAAGTCGGTGGAACAGCAACTTAGTCCGCTCAGTTGCAATAATATCATGAGAGCGAGATGTAGTATACTTATATATTATTGAATTAATAATATTTTTATGAATATATTGGTAAATTAAATACGTATATTTTTGTGAAGTGCAGTGTGATGTCAAAATCACGGATTTCACCATTTTTAAAACAAGTAAGTTTGATGCGTGTTTTTTTTTATTACTAATTTACAAACGCAGGTTTGCCCGCATTGCACCTCATAAAAAAGTACCTCACGGTAATCTAGGCTATTCAATTCAATTCAATTCAATTTATTTATTCATTAAACAAGTTTTAAGTTGTGTTTGAATATTACATAAAAGGTAAAATAGAAAAATATAAATAGAATAAATTAGAACATATTAAAGAAACAATTTCACTCAAACATACAATACGAGTATACATGCAATTACACAACATATACAACATTTAATTGAACTTACTGACTAAATTTAAACCTAGATTAGAATATCCACACTATGCCCTACAATATTGTCCATAGAATAAATTTAATGTTAAATGTCAAGTTGCAATACCATACATCATTATTATTAATATAGCTATAACCTGCATGTAGGCTAAATTGATCAAAATCCATCAAGTTGTTTGCGTGTAAGATTAAAAACAACCACACATCTTAACAAAATTTATCATTAATAACAATCTGTAGATTTTTCTCATAACTAAAGTTTACAATATTTAAAATCCTAAACATGTGTATGCGATTCCTGATTACTTATTTTATTTTAAAAAGCAGCACGGAGTTAAAATCGTGCCCGATGGATGGCGTTAGGCTCACCTTCCATGGGACCTAAACATAACAGGTGAAGTGTGAGTGTTGTACACCTCTGTTACACCCTTCTGGGTAATATAGTCGTGATGTTTGTTGTTATTTTATTTTTTTACACATCATAAATAACATTTTAATCCGGGCAATGAAGACGTACAAAGCCAAAGAAATTCCTATATACTTAAATTTGGATTTCTTACATTAGATAGAACGCCAGAAGCAATTACACTATCCAATGGTCCCAATGACAAGGTCAAATACACACATTCACTCACTCAAGCACACCCAGTCTCAGAACAAATATTTGCGAATTACACAAAGATTTGTCCCATGTGGGGATCGAACCCGAAACACCAGTGCAGTGGAGAGCGGCTAGGCGGTCCTTAAACCACTACACCACACGTGCAGACGTTAAAAATTGGTATGAATGATCGTAACAAGTCGGATTTAATTTTTTTTTAATTGGTAGTCAAATTAGTAAGATAGGTTGTATGATATCTAACATCACGCTTAGCTTCATGAGAGTGAAGCAGTAAGGTTTAACGCTGGTAAGACAGCGGGATAGCAATTAGCTAATTAAACGAATTACACGCGGGAAACACACATCGCCCATCCAATGACTGACCGCGGTTAGCGTTGCTTAACCTGTGGATCAATCAGTCTACGCGGCGTCGATTAAGCCACGAGCTCCACTCATGGAGACAATAAAACACATCATAACGTTTGGACCAGGGTAAATATATCGACAGAGTATTCTGTCTTGGCCACTTTTCATTAAATAATATAAGACTGTTGCGTGGTACACGATAGGGCTCACTTACTGAATTTGAATTTAATGTACCCGACATGAGTTTCGAACATTCTATTTTCAAATTAGTTTGTCATATGCCGGGTACACATCTAACGAACGAAGGCCAACGAACGGCTTCGTTGGTTCAATTTGGATGGCTCAGGAAACGCTAACGAATCCTTTGATGTTACCGCCACGCTTTAGATTGTCAGTGAACGGCAACGAACGATTGATGGCGTCTTCTTAGCCGTACAAAGTACTCCAATCTGGAGTTTTGTACCCGGCAATAGCGGCGCAATCCCGTCTGTTATTGGCATTCTTATTGTACTCCTTGCCGAGGCGTAGGTCTGTCACTCTGTCCGACCGTTTCTATAAAGATAGAATAATAATAATAATAGCAGCCCTGTATCTAATCCATGTCCTACTTCTGGGCTAGGGCCTCTTCTCATGATGAGAAGGGTTAGGACATAGTCTACCACGCTGGCTAAGTGCGGATTGGTTAACTTCACACACCCTCATAAAGATAGAATACTCAGTATATCCTTACTCTGTCTATGCACTTCTTTAATTTCTTGTGACATGAAAGATTGGCATTTTTATTAGTCTTGATTAGGTAGTGTATGAAGCATATAAATGTTGATTGTTTCGCTTCTAAATTACATTGAACCATAACATAACACATAGTGGAATGTAGTAATTAATATACCTAACCATTAGGTAAGAGAAATAACGGAATTTTATATATATCCTTAATTTATACGACGGCATTGTTAAAAACTGGCCAAGTGTGTGTCAAACTCTGGCACAAAGGGTTCCTTACCACATACATTTATCTATAAAAAACTTGGGAGGTGTCAAGGGACACCCGAATGGAACGAAAAAAATAAATAATAAATTTGGATTTTAACATTAGATAGAACGCCAGAAGCAATTACACTATCCAATGGTCCCAATGACAAGGCCAAATACACACATTTACTCACACAAGCACACCCAGTCTCAGAACAAATCTTTGTGAATCTCACAAAGATTTGTCCCCTGTGGGGATCGAACCCACAACACCAGTGCAGTGGAGAGCGGCGAGGCGACCGCTTAAACCACTACACCACACGTGCAGACAAGTTTCGATCCATCAGCAATATCCGGAACTTGTGCAGAAAGACTGTTATTATTTTTATTATTTATTATGTACAAAAAACCTGACACTTAACTAAAATAATCGTCGCGACACCACCCTGTTCAATGCGAAATAGAAAGACGAAAATAAATGGCTTGCTTTCTATGAGAGAGAGAAAGACAGAGAAACACGCGCACGGCTTACAACTATAGCAAAAATGGTCCTTTAAGGTTTATTTTATTTTAATTTGATTATTTTATTTTAAAGTTAATATTATACAATTCAATATTCTGTGAATATTTCAAGTGTCTAGCTGTTGCCGTTATCAATATCGAGTAAAAACAAGCAAAAAAAGAAACCATTTGTTGTATGGGAGCCCCGCTTTAATATTTATTGTAGTAGTATTTGGGTTTTTAGTATTTGTTGTTATAGCGCCAAAAATTACACATCATTTTAAAAAACATTAAAACAAAAAAATCAATGCAAAAAACTACCGCAGATATCTGTTTTATTATATCCATCGTAAGGTTGCTTGGAAGAGATCGCATCAAGCGATAAGGCCGCCCTTTGTACGTAGTTTTAAGTAACTATTTCTTTGTATGTTTGTTACAAATTTGATGTGCAAATAAAGTTTTCTCTATCTCCATATATGTATCTATCATTTGTTAAAATTTCAACTGTCTTCTATTGCGGTTCATGAGATACAGTCTGGCGACAGACGGAGGGACAGCGTAGTCTAAGTAGGGTTCCGTTTTCAGCCTTGGGGTACAGAACCCTAAAATCACTTTATTTTAGAAAATATACATACATTATATAGATTTGAAGGTTTTCTCACAATTGCCCAGATAGGAATGTATTTGCCGAAGCTTATCAAAACTTGATATCATATTTTATCAAACAGTTTATCGATTTAGTACCGATTTCAACTCTGTGGTAATCTCAAGTTTAACATTAAGCTACAGATTTTGATACTTCTGACTCGTACTTACGTTGAATGAGAGAAATACCATACGCGGGTTTAATTAAACTGTAGTTTAGGAAGTGCGGTGAAATCGGTCCTTAGCCGTAAAAACTTAACAGACAAATAAACAACCGCTTGAATTTTATTATATTACTAGCTGTTACCCGCGACTTCGTCCGCGTGGATGTCGTTTTATGAACAAAGAATGCTAAAGGTAACAATGTCAATATAACAATAGTAGGTACAACTCATGTACTTACTTACCTATCTATTACCAAACCGACCAAAAGAAATATACGACAAAAACTCAAGGAAAATAATATTCAAACAAATCAAAACAGATAAATAGCTACCTACAACTCATGTACCTAATTCGAAACTTATTCAAATTTTGAAATAAGAAATTGCGACACGTGCGTCCATGACAGCCCGTAGAGTTTAGCGTAATGTCAAATATCAAAATTCACCCAGTTGTTTTTAAACTTAGCGCTTTCAAACAAACAAACTATCTCCTGCGATTTCATCTGTCTGGTAGGTAAATCAATAAAAAAACTCAATAACAGAAAATAAAATACCTATCTACCTAAATAAACCTATTTCTGATAATAACTAATCTAAACTCAATAAATGAAATCAAATCAAATCATGTATTTCCATGGGCACCAAGGGGCGCATGAACACGTCAAAACAAACATCAAAACACAAAAAATATAAAATTAAAATAAAACTTAGCTAACTAAATTATAATACTTATTGTAATAAAATGATTTGACACCGGAGCTTAGATTGACTATAATTCAACTTAGAGATTTGAATTAAAATCAATCCAAGTACCAGCTCCAATGGGTATTGCATCATGAGAAGAGCTGGTGAGAAACTCATGTGCACCATCTTTTCAAATAATTCATACAATTTTTGTTTGTTCTTTGACAATAATTCTATGTGTAAGTTATAGCAACCAAAACAACATTATAGCTAAAGAGAAAATAAACTTAAATATAGAAATGGAATTAAATTATTACTTGTAAATAAATCCATAGTATATAAGGTTGCAATATCTTACACTTCAAGCAGAAAATAAAGGAGTAAAAACAATGTGTGTATACTACTGTATATAAATATAAGGGTTTCAGAACAGACAAAAAAAAATATATAGATTCTAATAACAAAAACTATTTAAACTCCAAAAATATAAAAAATAATAAATGTACACACAGATTGCCTTTACTTAACAATATTTAAAATAACATGAAATGAGGTTATACAAATCAAATTTAATGAGTTAATAAAGAAACTATATAATTATGAATAAATTTTCATTAATTATCATATTAAATAATAAAAATAATGTATCAATTGATATTCATTATAATGTCAGAAGGCGAAACTTAAGTCAATTATATGATGTCAAAAATAAATGATGTCAATCTCAATATAGAATATAATATGTCAAAATAACCATAATCAATCATAATTATAAATAAGATAAAACAATGTCTAACTTGGCAATTCATTTGAAATATAATAACCATAATAATTGTAAATAATACATACATTACTGTAATAAATACATTAGAATAAATATATAAGCAATAAATAAGCAAAATCCCTATAAACTAATATCTATACGGATTCGTACTTATCCTACCTACAGTATTATAAAATAACCTACGGGCACTACGTACAATATCAAATTTACTACCTAAACTTTAAAATTAAAATCTATACAGTACGACTTATAAAAAATAAACCTTTCGGTTTATCTTCATAAGTCGAACCGCAAAGTTAAGTTTGTCATAGGTCATTTATAACCTACGACAAACTTTACTTTGCGGTTCGGGAGCAAACCGCAAAGTTAAGTTTGTATTTTATTGTATATAATATACTGGGTACTTTTCCGGGATAAAAAGTACCCAGTGTGGTGCCCAGGATACTAAAGAATAATTATACCAAGTTTCATCGTAATTGAACCGGTAGTTTTTGCGTGATGCCTGAACAAACAGACAGACAGACAGACAGACAAAAAAAAAGTTAATTACATTTTTGTGTTCGGTGTCGGTGTAGTAACACGCCCTGCTATTTATTTTTTTGATATTTTCAATGTACAGAAATTTTACTTCTACAGATTTATTATAAGTATAGATGACGCTGCCGGCGCAGTACAGTCAGCAAGAGAAGTAGCTCAATTCAATTCAATTCAATTCATTAATTTCGTAAAACATAGGTTACAAGGATGTGAAGAGTTACAAAAAGTTCTTCTATGATTCGCCGAATGGCATACGAAAATTTAAACAATAATGTTAGTTCGACACGCATTCAAATCAATTTAAGATTACAATGTTATATTTTAAAAAGAGCTTAACAAATAAATTAATTGTATTAGATGCATGTCAAATAAGTAATCAATAGATTTGGATGTCACAACAATGTTAATTACCAATGTCGTCTAAAAATTCATTCATGGAGTAAATATAATTTTAATATACCTTATCCGCCAAAAAATTAAAAGTTTGTGTTTGTATTCACTGGTATTTTTACACTTCCTAATTTCTTTAGGTAACTTATTATAAACTTTTGGAGCCATTGCATATATATGCTTAGCTATACATAAACAATTTTTTAAAGTCACTTATTTCTCAAACATCGCGTTTTTCCTTTTATTTTTTAATCTTTTTTCTTAATTTTTGTTAACCTTCTCCAGCTAAGCTTAATTCGCTTGTGATAGGAGGAAGTTCACGTCCGTGGTGTAATGGTGTGGATGCCTTATCCATTGCGCCACGGCCGCTTTCTTTATTTCGTAGTTGTAAGAAAGATTTTAAAAAACTAAGTGTTCAGCTACTTTTGTTGCTGACCGTACGTCGATAAAAAACAACTTACGACCTATCCTTAGACCTTCCAAATAAACATAAAAACGTAAAATTGGCCGAGACGTTTAGAAATTCGATAACTTCACCAAACAGGAATCGATCTCTTTTTCACAATCCATGTTTGAATAGGACAGAGAAATCAAAAACGTTGATTCAGCCTTACACGTAGGATTAATGCGTAACACGTTATAACTTAACAAACAAACAAACAAATTCATTGCATTTTATGATTTGACTAGCTTCCGCCGGCAGCTCGCCCACATTATATATAGATAATAAAGTAGCCTATATCCTTCTCCAGGCATTCAACTATCTCCACACCAAATTTCATCATAATTGGTCTAGCCGTTTAGGCGTGAAGCGTAACAGACTGCTTGTAAGGATTAGAAAAATATAAGATTAGCTATACAAAATTATCGTAACGAGATTATTTAAAAAGGGTTCTCTATTGTTTCGTGTAATTTTATTTGGCACAATTTAACTCCACATAAATTTACATTTTAATTAAACATAAATACTTTACACATATATCTAATCATTGTTTGGCATAATGTTTTTTTAGCGACTTAGTATCGCAATACAACGGGGCAATGCTGCCAGCATTTTGGGAACGAGGCCTTCTGACAGTGACTTTTTAAGTTTAATATAATATAATAATAATATAATAGTTTATTTCTCTCAAAAAGGTATAAGTAAATACATTGGTAACATACATCAATAAACAGGTACAGTATTAGTTACACCTTAGTGAGAGCTGGAGTTTGTAGTAGGTTCGAAACCTGTGTGACAAATCTCCAGGCTCCCTCCTTAGTGCTACAAAAGATTTACAATTAGGAATCGAGACGTGTTATTACAGTAATGTACTACAATACAGCCATTAAGTGGTAAGAGAAACATCAGTTTAGATTAAGTTATTAGGCTAATTTAATTTAAGATCCTATATGTATATTTCTTTATAAATAAAGATTCTTTTTGTTTCTAGACTATTTGGTCAAGCTGTCCAAAAAACGATAGCTTGTACGAATGGGATGTTTCAAGAACATTTTTTTTGGCATTATATTTTAAAAATATCCTCATGTAACAAAATACTTTATCGTTTGTAAAATAAACAAGTGGCGGGCGCCGCACTCTAACATATGTTTACACTATGTCACCCATTTCAAATTTCTTATGATCTGTATTATGTCAAATAAATATAGTTTAAAAAAACTAAAAAAACACGCTTTTAAAGCACATCAAACTAAAAAGTGAAAAATAATTCTTATTATAACCTGAAAATAATAATAAACGAAAAATACTAGTACTATTGTGAAAAAAAGCGTGGGGCGCTCTGTGCCATATTTTTCGTCTATCGAGCGACCCACGCTTTTTTTCACAATAGTACTAGTATTTTTCGTTTATTATTATTTTCAGGTTATAATAAGAATTATTTTTCACTTTTTAGTTTGATGTGCTTTAAAAGCGTGTTTTTTTAGTTTTTTTAAACTATATTTATTTTTCACTTTTTAGTTTGATGTTATTTAAAAGCTTGTTTTTTAGTTTTTTTTTAATCCTGGCGATCCTAATCAGGATAATGAGATAAATTTATGAAATTATTATATTGTCGCTGATTCTTTACAAGTGTAGAAAGTTTGAATTAAATCTGTCCGTTTAAAGTGGGTCAAAATCGAGTCCAAAGGAGTCGGTTACATACAAACAAACAAACAAACAAACAAACATACAGGTGAAGCTAATATAAGCGTGTTAAAAACATTATGCAAAATAAAAAAATGTTTATTTGACACAAATAAAGTAAATACATATTATTTTCACTTATATATTGTTGTTTGACGCTAATGATAGTTATGCATAGTGAATAAGTATGCCAAATGACTATAATGCAACTATAAACAAAATTAAGCGAAATAATGTTAAGCTAAATAATATAAGCTGAAAATGGTAATGAACAAAAAATACTAGTATTATTGTGAAAAAGCGTGGGGCGCTCTGTGCCATTTTTGTCGTATATCGAGCAACCTACGCTTTTTCACAATAATACAAGTTTTTTTTTTTCATTACCATTTTCAGCTTATATTAGGAATTATTTTTCACTTTTTAGTGAGAAGTACTTTAAAGCGTGTTTTTTAGTTTTTTTAAACTATTATTTATTTTAATTTTTTTAGTTTAAAAAAACGCTCTTATAAATAATTATATGAGCGTTTTTTTATCGAATTATTGCATTGTCATCGATCTTTGACAGGTGTGCAAAATTTTAATGAAATCTGTCCGTTTAAAGTGGGTCAAAATCGAGTCCAAAGGAGTCGGTTACATACATACATACAGGTGAAGCTAATATAAGCGTGTTAAAAAAAGAGGAATTCCTTTTTAAGCTATTATCAAGCCTTATTTCTACAGTTTTTTTGCGTGTGTGTAATCATTAACTCAATAAACCTAAATACATGTTTAAGTATTATAGACTGCTGTTATGTATTCGCATTTAAATTTTGCGGTCATCTACTTACGTTAATGTTATGTATGTTATAACCACTAGTTTTTGCCCGTGACATTATCCGCGTGGAATTCGTTGCGTGCGTTTTACCTTACTACTCCGCTCTCGTGAAGTGACGCGTAAAGTTAAATATCTTAAGACTTTTATTGAGAGTTAGACTATCAAACATTTTTTTTTCAAATTTGTGCAGCCGTTTAGAAGATTAGCCGATATAAACAGACTGACAGACAGCCAGACAAAAATTTACAAAAGTGTATTTTAGGTACAGATATCTTAAAAACAACTATACCAGCTTGAAAAAACATTGTTATTTTGACATTAAAAACAGACTTTTCAATGTTATTTATTTGTATTAAAATTTTATTGAGGTCGATGCAACCGGTTAGAAAATTAGCCGATACAACAAAACAGACAGACAGACAGACAAACAAATTAAAAAGTGTATTTATGCCAAAGATATCATGCAAACAACTATACGTATAGCTTGAAAAACAAGGTTATTTTGACATTAACAACAGACACTTCAATTTTATTTATTCGTATGGATTAACTTTAAGATACATGTTAAATATTGTATGTAAAATAGTGTAAGGTGAACTACTTTACTATCTGACATAGATTAATAACGCCTAGATCGATGATATAAATGTATGATGAAATGAAGCCGCTTAACACTGATTCAAAAAAAAATATTGGAGATTTCCGCACATCGGAAATCGTGCTTGGAAATATTGACACTTCATAAGCAATAGGCTTGCGAAACCAATGTTCAGTGATTAAAAACGTGATCTTGAAGCTAGGTGCGTATTTTTTATCGGAAAATTCTGCAGATGGGAAAAAATCCTCAGGAAAAACATAAAGTTGACATGAAAATTTCAAATGTATTAGGATAGTTTTTAGTAACGTTACTTTCATTTTCAGTTAGAAAATCTAATATCCTCTTAGAATGATCAATTTTCCGGTGAACATTTTTTTGTTTAATTCAAATTCAAATTCAAATTCAAATCATTTATTTTCATAGGCCCCAGGAGGCGCTTGAACACGTCAAAATATTACAAACAAATGATATAAAAATAAATTATAAGTAAAACTAAATTATACTAATTACAATGATTTGAATAACCGGGGCTTAGATTAATTTTAATCCAACTGTTTAAAATCAGATTAAAATCAAACTAAGTACCAGCTCCGATGGGTATTGCATTATGAGAAGAGCTGGTGAGAAACTCATGTGCACCATCTTTTCAAATGAAATGAATAATATACAATTATATTAATATATAATAATATATAACAATTACAACACATAAAAAGAGCAGTTCATTTCCAAATACTATTATCATTTATGTAGTCTAAAATACAGTAATAAGCTTTTTGAGATAATCTGATTTTAATATATTTCTTAAATTTACCTATCGATAATTCTACTGCGTCTAATGGAAGTTTATTGGAGAAGCGTATACATTGACCTGGAAACGAGTAAGAGATTTTATGGAGCCTAGTAGTGGGCACAGCCAGTTTGTTTTTGTTCCTTAGATTTACTTTATGGAGATCACTATTTTTCTTAAATTTTGTTTGATTCTTGTGGACGTACAATAAATTTTCATAAATGTATTGAGAATGTAACGTCATAATATTTATCTCTTTAAATTTATTTCTTAGTGTCTCCTTGGGACTCATCATATAGATAGCTCGAACAGCTCGTTTCTGGAGCACAAAGATTGAATCTACATCCGTGGCACTACCCCAAAGCAATAAACCATATGACATTATACTATGAAAATAGCTAAAATAAACTAAACGCGCAGTGTCAACATCGGTCAGTTGACGGATTGTTTTTACCGCGTAAGCTGCTGAGCTGAGTCTACCAGATAACGTTTCTATATGTGGGCCCCATTGTAATTTAGAATCTAATGTTATACCAAGAAAGACAACTTTATTGACCATTTCCAATTCCTCATTGTCCATCAACACACTAGTTTTGACTTGTTTAACATTTTTTGTAAAAAATCTAACATATTTTGTTTTATTACCATTTAAAAGCAAGTTGTTAACACTAAACCAGTTTACTATCTTTGACAGAGCATTGTTTACATCGTCAATTACTGTTTGTTGTCTATTTACCTTAAAAACTAAAGAAGTGTCATCCGCAAACAATACTATCTCATGATTGTCCTTAACGAGATGAGGTAAATCATTAATGTACAAGAGGAACAGGAAAGGGCCCAAAATAGAGCCTTGCGGCACCCCCATTGCTACAGCTGATCCATGCGATCGCTTTAGATAAGAAGTAAGAAGTTCCAGAGCGATGCCTCTTATACCGTAGTGGTGTAATTTTCTGACTAGAGTTTCATGCTGCACACAATCAAAAGCCTTAGATAAGTCACAGAACACCCCATAGGCGTCCCGCGACTCCTCCCAAGCCTCGAATATACATTCAAGTAATCTAACCCCAGCATCACATGTTGACCGTCCGCGAGTGAAACCGAATTGTTTAGTGTGCAACAGGTTGTTTTCATTAAAATATTTAAGTAACTGCGCGAGAATTATTTTTTCAAAAATTTTACTAAACGTAGGTAGCACCGATATTGGTCTGAAGTTTGTGGGGTCTAATGTACTACCTGATTTAAACAATGGAATTACTTTACTTAATTTCATTAAGTCAGGAAACACACCACAATCAATACATCTATTAAATATCATTATTAAATCAGGTGCAATAATATCAATCAACGATTTTATAATATGTACAGAAATGCCCCATAGATCAGCCGTTTTCTTAATATTAATTGATTTAAACGCGGCTTTAAAATCAGATCCATTAACATGACGAAATGCGAAATTATTAAAAAACTCAGGCACATTATCTTTAAGTAACGACTCGGCAACGGAGGAGGAAGAGCCTATAGCACTAGTTAGAGAGACAGGAAAAGCAGTAAAAAATCCTTCAAAAGCATTGGCAACTTCTAAATCTGACTTGGTTACTTGACCATCGATACTTAACTTAAAGTCTGAATCTTTTGTTCTACCCTTCCCAGTCTCTTCATTAATAACTTTCCATGTGGCTTTAATTTTATTACTACTGTTTTTGATTTTAGAAGAATTATGTACTGAATCACTGATAAGCAGCTTTGTCACGATATTATTTACACCCTGTATACAATATTTGGTTATAAACTGGTCTCAGATGAAGGACGTAATCTGAGAAACTGGTAATATAACTGTCAAATAATTATTTATTTTTCTCGCTTGACAAGTGCGTTCCGTTTCACGCAAACTCAATGTTTGGATACACTGCTTTTGAGCAATTTTGTCATTGAATTAGTGTGTATAAATGTATATATAGGTATATATGTACATGTATATATGTTTTCTTTCTATTTAAAATTTATGGTATGTTTGCCCGGTTAGTAGAATTTTTCAAATGTTGTAAATTCGTAATTTATTCATTGTACTGTGTTACTTTTTGTTTAATTTTTTATTGTTGTTATTTAAATTATTTTAAATTTATTAAATATTAATTAAATTATCGATATTTACAACTACCCACGCTCTGTTAATTTAATATTGATTATCTAAAAATTATTATCTCTAAGCAGCATTAAGCACATAACGTAACAAAACTTGTTTAGCACTGAGAAGTATACTAGAAGAATTTCTCAAATCAATCCAGGTGTTTTCGAGTAATCGGGGAACAAACAAAAAAAATACAATCGTATTGAGAACCACCTTCTTTTTTTAGGTTCACAAGCCCTCCTTCCTTAAAAAATGTATAAGAACAACATCAACAAAAAACACACAGTACCTATTATTAATAAGAACAATTATTATTCATAAGTTTCTGTTTTTTATCAAACCAGGTGGTCGGAAATACAAGTTTTTTCTTCAAAATTAATTAATACAGCATGACTATGTACTAATCAACCTGTTTAGATTAAGATGACATTTTAATTAATATACATATTCCGGACACGTGACTTTGGTGATACTAATGTTTAGGTTATGTTGTGAAACTAAATTTCAAATCAAATCAAATCATTTATTTCCATGGGTCCCAAGGGGCGCTTGAACACGTCAAAACAAACATCAAAATACAAAAAATATAAAATTAAAATAAAACTTAGCTAACTAAATTATAATACTTATTGTAATTAAATGATTTGACACCGGAGCTTAGATTGACTTTAATTCAACTTAGAGATATGAATTAAAATCAATCCAAGTACCAGCTCCGATGGGTATTGCATCATGAGAAGAGCTGGTGAGAAACTCATGTGCACCATCTTTTCAAATAATAAATTCATACAATATTTGTTTGTTTTTTGACAATAATTCTATGTGTAAGTTATAGCAACCAAAACAACATTATGGCTAAAGATGGTTATGGAGAGAAAATAAATTTAAATATATATACAGGGTGTCCCATATTTAATGGATAATCCTTTACCTGCAGATTGGGGGCATCACGCCTGATAGGAAAATGCAAAATTTGTAGAAAAAAAGTATCATGGATTTTTAAATATCGAACATTTTAGATTTTTTCACAAATTAGCCACTTTCGTCCACTCTTCTTGATGCCATGTTCGTAAATCTCAGATTTTTTCAAGTCTGTTTTTGGAATTCAATTCTTGAATAGATGTACTATCAAATTTACTATCTCATTATTGTACAATTATTTCATTTAAAAAACTACAAAGATAAATAAAAAAAAAAATTACATGACATTTTTTTTTACAAAAAGTTTGAACCCTCATGGTGTAAAAAAAATGTATGGAGACCTGTGTGCCCATCACGGAAAAAATATGCCAGTTTCATTGTGATTCTAAAATGGTATAAAATATTTTATATTTTTTTTATTTAAAAAAATAATGTGAGAAATTATGACCAGGGTCCGATTTTTTTTAAATCACTTTCTACCAAAATGATATCCTAGTTGATAATACTAACTACTTAAGCGTATTAAACTAAACTAAATAATTACGAATCGTTCCAAATACTGTTTTTTGTAAAAGTTATGCTTGATAACTTTTACAAAAAACAGTATTTGGAACGATTGACAGCGATTATAAATCTTATAATACCTATCTATGAAAGTATCGATTAAGATCAAAATACTGAAAGTAATTAAACAATATTTTTTTTAATTTTGCTCATCACTTATCTGGGTAACGAAAAAAAAAACGCTGACACTCAAATGTGTTCTGTAAAAAAGGCGCGCAAAATTTTTAAATTTGCGGATGCGAAATTTTCAGTTTTCTCTAAAAGATTTTATGATATTCTGCTGTGACTTCAGACTTGTTTTTTGCTACTTGAATTTGGACTTATCAACATCGGCAAATTAACAAAAAACGTTCGGAAACCTTTCTCGGTAGAGCAAAGCATTTGTGTATACTCTCCTGGTGTATACAAATATCGCGGCATTTTACGAAAGAAGATAACAAGTCTCAATTCTCGTAGCAAAAACAAATCCAAAGTCACAGCACAATATCGTTTGTTAATTTGCCGATGTTGATAAGTCCAAATTCAAGTAGCAAAAAACAAGTCTGAAGTCACAGCACAATATTATAAAATCTTTTAGAGAGAACTGAAAATTCACATCCGCAAATTTAAAAATTTTGCGCGCCTTTTTTACAGAACACATTTGAGTGTCAGCGTTTTTTTTTTCGTTACCCAGATAAGTGATGAGCAAAATTAAAAAAAATATTGTTTAATTACTTTCAGTATTTTGATCTTAATCGATACTTTCATAGATAGGTATTATAAGATTTATAATCGCTGTCAATCGTTCCAAAAACTGTTTTTTGTAAAAGTTATCAAGCATAACTTTTACAAAAAACAGTATTTGAAACGATTCGTAATTATTTAGTTTAGTTTAATACGCTTAAGTAGTTAGTATTATCAACTAGGATATCATTTTGGTAGAAAGTGATTTAAAAAAAATCGGACCCTGGTCATAATTTCTCACATTATTTTTTTAAATAAAAAAAAATATAAAATATTTTATACCATTTTAGAATCACAATGAAACTGGCATATTTATTCCGTGATGGGCACACAGGTCTCCATACATTTTTTTTACACCATGAGGGTTCAAACTTTTTGTAAAAAAAAATGTCATGTAATTTTTTTTTTTATTAATCTTTGTAGTTTTTTAAATGAAATAATTGTACAATAATGAGATAGTAAATTTGATAGTACATCTATTCAAGAAATGAATTCCAAAAACAGACTTGAAAAAATCTGAGATTTACGAACATGGCATCAAGAAGAGTGGACGAAAGTGGCTAATTTGTGAAAAAATCTAAAATGTTCGATATTTAAAAATACATGATACTTTTTTTCTACAAATTTTGCATTTTCCTATCAGGCGTGATGCCCCCAATCTGCAGGTAAAGGATTATCCATTAAATATGGGACACCCTGTATAGGTATATAAGGTTGCAATATCTTACACTTCAAGCAGAAAATAAAGGAGTAAAGCAATGTGTGTATACTACTGTATACATAAGGGTTCCAGAACAGACAAAAAAAATTGTAATTGAATAATATTCTTCAAACTATTTCGTCTAGTGCGGAAGATGTTACCCGCAAAAATAGGTTTGTTTCTAGGCTGATCCATATTCAACTTAGATTGGGTGTAGACTGGTGACAGAGTTCATCCCTGATGTCTCAGAGTTTAGCCGTAATAAAAAGCTCTCTTCTCACTATCCCCGTAACAAATTTGGTTATGTTTAGGTACTATCAGACAAATTGATTCATGTTGTCCATGAGTGTAACTAAAGTAGCTATTAGTTTATCCAAATTTGACAGTTCCGTAGTTGTCAAGAAATGTGTTTATGTGTCAAGCTAATTTCAATTTTAAGGTGGCCCATGTAGCTATTGGTCTGATAGTACTTACAGAAATTACTAGATAGATAGCTTCTTTAAACAATGTTAGCCAATCACATTATATTGAATAAAAAAAAACATATATTGAAGTGGATTTAATTTAAAGCAAATTGATTCTAGAGTCCTAATTCAAATATCAAGACAAAAATTAGTTATGTTTTTATTCAATTTATATAACATATCATGCCTTTGATATCCAGAAGGGTGTGGGAAATATGTACAGGAGTTGAGCCTATCGCAATCCAACGGGCACAATTCCAACTCCGTGTTGTTATTGTGAATTTCCTGACGGAAAGTTCACAAATAACACTTACAAACTCGACCCGGGCATCGAACCCCACCAGACCATCGGGGCATATTCAAAATGTTCAAGTTTATTTTTTACCTTTTTCGTGTACAACCTATATATTTCCACTTCTGATTGACGTCACGTTCATCCATTTGTTCCTATCTTAAGTAGATCTTAAGAGGCGACCGTAGCTGGATGGCTAAAGCGACTGCCCGGTGTGCAGTTAGGTCGCAGGTGGAAAAAATATTTTCATAATATTCTCACTGTGATTCAATGATTTCTGGTCCAATTATTATATTAGACTTGGACTGAAGATTATGGGGTCCTTTATTATTATGGGTATCTTATTTTATACAATATAGGTCTTATAAAGGTCACGTGGCACACGTAGATATTAATCGCTGGCCAATTTTCTTTATGTCTGTATTTCCCCACGAGATTGGTTTAATATGCGTGTAATAGATACACGCCGCGGCCACGCGTCAAGCTGTACATCAATACATCATCAATACTAATAAATAAAATTGCAGTGTCTGTTTTTAATGTCAAAAGAACAATTTCTTTTTCAGTTTATATGATTAATTACACGTACGTAATCAATTATGATAATAAAATTACAATAACATTTTTTTTTTTTCAAACTAACAATGATTTTTTAAGCTGGTACAGTTGTTTGCACGATACCTTTGACTTAAATACACTTTTTAACAATTTTCTCTGTCTGTCTGTATCGGCTAATCTTCTAAACGGCCGAACCGATCTTAATAAAATTGTAGATGCAGGTAACTGAATACAGGGCGCGAAGCATAGACTACTTTTTATTAACGTACCTACCCCGCAGACGAAATCGCAGGCGAAAATTAGTTTGTTTGTTTAATAGCGCTAATCTCGCGAAATACGCATCGGATTTTAATAATTCTTTTTGTGTTTGATAGTCTAACTGTCAATATAAGATTTTTGGTATTAAACATTACGCTAAACTTGGCGAAAGCGGAGCGAGAAGGTTTGTCGAGGTTCGAGGCGCGGCAGCAGCTACTAGAGAAAGAAAAAAATCATAAAAAATAAAAATATCAATATTTTGTACCTTGGTGATTTTTTGGTCCTTCGAGCCGGATCAGGACTAATTATTGAAAAAACAAAAGCACGGGGTGGGGGAAGGGGCGTTTGCATTTTTTTTTTAAATTAATCTACTATTTAAAACAAATTGCACGCGGACGAAGTCTCGGGCAATAGCTAGTTACCAATATAAGATGGTTTCGCGTTGTACAGGCTTCCCGTGCTAAGAGAGACCAGCTTATACTGGAAATGTATAGGTTGATGTGTGAACAATTATCTCCAATAGAGATAATTGTTCTAAGAAAATAATGGTTAACAATAATATATTATGATCTCTCATTCAAAATAGGATAGAGGTTATTTTTTGCTACTCGAGTTTAAAAAAGTGTTAGGTATGATGCTATGATTCATGTAGGTGGATACCTACTTAATTACTTATAATAAAATTATGGCTTTGTTGAAGATAAACAGAAAACTAACAGTATATTTTCAAGTTAGCTTTAATTTTACAAAATAATGGTGGCTGTATCTTCTTCTATGCGTGTCAATGGCAAACACATGGAAGGAAATGCATAATATTTAAATTATATTTGATCAAAAATTTGCCACAAGAATGGCATTATCGGTGGCGCTTCACAGGTTGTCTACAGATACAGTTGGTGGGACATAAAGGGCATGTAAGAAGGTGAGCCATCGTTTGGGGACTAGCACCGCATTCACAATCGGCGTATTCTGCATAACCCCACTTCGCTAAGTTTTCCTAGCAGCGGCCAACTTGGGTACGGAGCCTGTTTAAGGCGTTCCATTGGGGCCAGGGTAAATCGCTGCCAGAAGGTAGTTTTACTTTCTGAGGTATCAGTGGCTCGACGGGATGCACTTCTTTCCGTAACAGTAATCTGCTGTATCTAAAATTCCGCATAATAATGTGGCATCTCCTAAACTTTCACAAAATAACAGCTTTTTCAAAAAGGTCTTTCACAACTTTTAGAAAGCTTATCAACAAATCAGCATGAACTTATGGCCATCTCACCAAATAACGTGTGACCATACTAACTAAGTCATCTATATAATGTGGTGGGCGCGAGAAATAGAATAAAAGTTATTCTTTTATACATATATTTCGGCAAATCTTAAGAGCATATGATTGGTTTAAAATACCGATTGCCAGAAAAGGTACGCATCTCAGCATAATACTGAAGCACATTAGCGCCACAGCGCTGGTATTCTGATGTGCCCTGAATGCCCTGATCGTGAGCACGATTGTGTGACATTAACCCTTATTCAAATATTGGGCAATTATTGTCCACTTGACACTACTGTAATATTTTTTTATTATTTCTTTATTGGTAACTCTAATATAATCAGTACCAATCTCTATAAAAAAAACCTATAAAACCCTCTAAAATTTAAATTTTATTCATATTCATATTCATATTCATATTCATTTATTCCACAGAAATAGGGTACCTACATACTATCTAGTAAGTACATAATGGTCTTCAAAAATAATTTTGGCCAACCTATTTTGCCATAAGTAGACGTGTGAATTTTGATTACATAGCACACACCTCTGTCAATAAATCGTTAAGATTTGTCTTTTTGACGATAATATGTATCTTCGAAAAGACGAATCTTAATCGGTATTGATAGTGTCAATAAATCGGTGTGTGCCGAACTCCTCCAAAACGGGTGCGGTCTATTTGGTAGAAACTTGATACTCCGAAACCTATTTGGGATAACTGACTTCGCAGAAACTTCTTTAGTCGATCATTTATTAGGCATAAAAAATATTTGACATAAATATTTTTAGGCATAATGTGCTTATGACCGAATTTAGAATGGCATACATTTAAGATAGTAGAATTTTTATTGGCATAATTACCTTTGGCATAGGTAAAATTTTGTATAATTTCATTTAGCATAACGTTCATTTAGAGTACAGATTATTTGGCATAATTTGACTAGGCATACTATGAAGATCATAGAATTTCAATTAGAATAATATAGATTGGGTTACTTTCTTCTTCAAAAATGCGTAGGTTAGGTTAGGTTAGAACTGTGACCCCACCAACGGGTCCCGCGTTGTCGTCGCGGTGGGGCTTAGTACCCGTGGCGCCCTCCACGCCACGGCGAAGCCAAGTGGACCCCAGAGGGGGGCTGCTCCTCGGGTTTTGGGAGTGAAGCCCTTGTGGAGCGGCCCATGTTGCAGGGCCTTTATGGGGGGGCTCTGCAACAGGAGGGCCTGCGGTGTTGGCGTGAGTCGGCACCGCGGCCGAGGAGTTGCGGGGCCGCGGCGGGAGAGGACTGTCGGTGTTACGTTGCCGCTTTCCCTACCTTCCGCGGTCCCGGCGGGGCCGCAGCCGTCAGTACTGCGGCGTGGTGGGCGGTGGGACGAACATCTGTCTCACCGCGGAGGGCCAGGCCGTCAGATACGAAAGTGTCTGACGGCTTTGCACGCGGCCCTCGGTGCCGGTCCCCCCACATTTTTGGGGGCCATGAGGGGCCTGCCTTGGCGGGCAAGGCCGGGCTGCGGTGTTGGCGCAAGCTGGCACTGTGGCCCGGTGGTTTACGGGGCCGCGGCGGGAGAGGACTGTTGGTGTGTCGTTGCCACTTTCCCTGCCTTCCGCGGTCCCGGCGGGGCCGCAGCCGTTGAACTGCGGCGTGGTGGGCGGCGGGACCGACCACCTGTCTCGCCGCGAGAGGACCAAGCCGTCGGACATGGGGAATGTCCGATGGCTTTGCACGCGGTCCTCGGCGCCGGTCCCCCCACATTTTGGGGGCCATGAGGGGCCTGCTTCGGCGGGCATCGCCGGGGGGGTTGTGGATGTAAAGGCTGTGCCAGATTCCCATGACCCCCCCATCAAGGCGAGTGCGGGAGCACCGTGGGGTTTTAGTGGGTATTCCCGTGCCGTTTACCATCTTCAGGCACGGGCGAGTCCCACATAACCACTCTGCCCTTCCCCGGGGTGGGGTGGTATGCGTAAATGCATTTCCCCACGTAAAAAAAAAAAAAAAAAAAAAAAGGTTAGAACTGTGACCTCTGGCCTCTGGCCAGAAATGAACATGCTCTCATGGGCAAGGATATAAAAACCAAATAATTATCATTAAATCAACTTTTATTTATTACAATTACTAAAAAAAAACAATTAAATTAATCAGAAAACAAAATTAAACTAATCTTATATTAGCTCCTATTGCTTTAAGGTACCCAACTTCTGTGTAGTCCGACTGAATGATTCATGTGATTACTACCTCCAACAAATAGCAATAGTAAAAATGATAACGCCTGATTAGAAAAGTGTTGCAATAATCATAAAAGATGATTCTTGCTGTAAGCATTATGCGAAATGATGGTTCTACTTTTAAATAGTTATGGATAAGAAATATATGCCAAAAGATGAATCTGGTTTTGAACTTTCTGCGATGTGATGATTATACATTGTGATTATTATGGATATCATGCGTACAGATGATTCTGACTTACAGAATTATGGGTTCCAATGTATGCTAAATGAGTTTATGACAAACGATATTCTGCGAAAAGAGGTTTATGCTATTAGTTGTTATGCAATATAAAATTATTACTTAAAAAATTCTACTATAATAGGTGTACCCCTCCAAAACAGCTTGGCCGATTATCATGTTTTTTTTTTGTGTATACTTGGAAGGTTTTAGAATATTGGCAAATTTTAATGCCGCTAGATGAAACTTAAAATACGACATAGGCGCAGTCGCGGGTGACAGCTAGCATACGTATAAAATACAAACACCTAAAACGTCAAGTGAAAGCAGATTCAGTTCATTTGAGACAATGCCATCATTTTCTTACCGTACTTAAATAACTACAGCATTTCAAAAGCCGCGTTTGCATAATGTTATATAACGGTTTATTATACTTTCGCGGATTCGGTTTATTATGTGTAAGGCTCAGTGCACACTTAGCGCGGGGTTTAGTAACATAAAATTAAAATAAAACTGAACTAATTAAATTATAATACTTATTCCAATAAAACCGATTTGACACCGGAGCTTAGATTGACTTTAATGCAAATTAGAAATTTGAATTACAATCAATCCAAGTACCAGCTCCGATGGGTATTGCATCATGAGAAGAGCTGGTGAGAAACTCATGTGCACCATCTTTTCAAATAATTTATACAATATATCTTTGTTTTTTTGACAATAATTCCTTGTGTAAGTTAGAGCAACCAAAACAACATCGTGCATGTTTACAACTACAATTTGATTCCCTGGGCAAAATACTTGTTTTAACTGGTTGTTATACCACTGTTTTTATAAGACCATATATCAGGCTCATTGCTATCTTGCACTGCTATACACTCGTCTCATTTAACCTACAACACTAATGCGAGTGAATACCTCGCTCGCGCAGGTCCTTGCATTTGGTGTGAGTTGAGCCTTATCGTTATACCTCGATAAAGGCAAGGTAGATGTACCAACGGAACCGGTTATTGCGTTTCAGGTCAGAAGTAATACCTGTTCATGGCATAATATATTTTATTTGCACGGAAGACACGCTTTGTTTTACCTGGGAAGAACCTCGTAAAAGAATGAACCATTATTATTTCGCATACACTTTTAAATAAAAATAGAAAGTAAACATAAACAAACCGCAATTACAGTCATAATAAAATAAATAAATTATAAATCTTTATTTCTTTATTTCTTTCAAACATAAGTTCATAAGAATATTATAAACTAAAAATAAAAGTCTATTTTCAAGAGATTTTTAGAACTAGGTTTCTTGGTTAGCCAGAGTTGCAATTTTACATAACTTTGTATCTTTTCGCAGTGTACAATTAAACACTAAGGTGATGAGAAAATCTTAAAAATAGATACACATTATTTCAATTATTACATTATATAGGTACTAAAAGACAAACAGTTTATCTCTGGTCCCTACAGTACAAATCCCTTGTCGTTGGGTGCAGTCCCTTCCGTACATTCGAAATTAGTACAATAATAATAATTAGAAAAATAATAACATATATTATATTAAAAATAATTCATCTAATAGGGTGTGCGCTACCTTATTTTGACTACTGATAACACAAATAATAACTTAGTTTTCAGATTAGCAACGCGTTATGGTTGATTAAGAATGCATATATGCTGGTATTGCTTCTTACTCACAGTTAAATAGAAAATAAAAAATATATTCATTTATTGCCAATAAAGATTATATTCCAGAACAAAGTACTAAGGAAAATCGTGAACGCGCCCTGGTATAAAAGAAATTGCGACCTCCATAGGGACCTCAACATTGACGTCGTAGATAAAGTGATGAAAAAAATGGCAGAAGCTCACGAATATATGCTTCATCATCACGTTAGCGTCGAGGCTATCCAGCTTTTCGACAATACGGACATAGTGAAAATTCTTAAACGAATAAAACCAGATGAGTTAGTTAGTGTTAGTGATTAAGTGAAAAGTTACGAACAAAAACAGTTCAAAAGATAACATGAACAAAGTGTCTTCGCCTTAACAAAAACTAAGCAAAGCGTAATTGGACGCCTCTTAGATCTATGTTAACATATTAATTTAAGTTAAAATAGAATTACTCAATAGCTGTTTTGGGCTACATTGTATAAAATAAGATATTTAATTAAATTATCTTCAATAAAAAAAAATAAAAAAATCCAAAAGAAATGAACATTTACAAATGGCCATTGGCCCGACAGTAGGCAAGCCTGTTTTGTGGGTACCTTGTATGATTTGTCTTAAGCGATTACAATGTTTGCTCGGTTGACATTTATTAGAATGTTTAAACAAAAAGTTGTACTACAAGTTTGATCTTAGCCAAAACTTTACATACGATTTGCCTCGGTTAATTATGTGCATATAATAATCGCAGCGCTGTATCTTGTACACGTCCCAGTGCTAGGCCCGGGCCTCTTCTCGCGATGAGAAGGGTTAGGCCATAGTTCACCCCGCTGCACGCTGGCCAAGTGCGGATTGGTAAACTTCACACTCCCTCGAGCACTTTCAAGGCACTCTCAGGCATGCAGGTTTCCTCACGATGTTTTTCTTCACCGTTAGCGAGCGATAATGAATATGATAAATCCTAACTAATATTATAAATGCGAAAGTAACTCTGTCTGTCTGTCTGTCTGTCTGTCTGTTACGCTTTCCCGCTTAAACCGCGCGACCGATTTTGATGAAATTTGGTACAGACAATCTTTAGACCCTGAGACAGAACATAGGCTACTTTAAAAAAAAAAAAAAAGGGATGAAGGGGTTGAAATAGAGGTTGAAAGTTTGTATGGGATTTCTTAATTTTAAAAGATAAAACCATGAAACTTTATATTTAAGTACTTGATAAGAAATCATTCGCTTTTGAAGTTTAAATTCCTTTTGACGAATGCTCTGCATCGCCACCGCTGCCGTCGGTCGTAGTCGCGTACATTCGCCGAAGTGTGGCGGCATCTGCGGCAGGCATCGTTGTCGGACGCATGCGATTAGACAAATTTGCGCTATAGAGAATTACACATTTTTCGATCCAGTAAAATTATTTTATTGTTTCGTATAACTTTTTAAGTGTTTTTTATTAATTAGGTCCTGTAAATTTATTTTATTCATTTTGTTCATACTTGATATTTCTTTTAGTTTATAGTTATAAGTAGGTTAGATAGTTTCCTTTACTTTAAAAAAATCCGATTTGCTTTTATTTCCTTTTTTCCCTAATAGGGTATTTTTAATCTAATAGGTCGTAGTAGGTAATAATATACAATAAAATACAAACTTAACTTTGCGGTTTGCTCCCGAACCGCAAAGTTAAGTTTGTCGTAGGTTATAAATGACATAAGACAAACTTATATTTGTGGTTCGACTTATAAAGATAAACCGAAAGGTTTCTTTTTATATAAGTCGTACTGTATAGATTTTAATTTTAAAGTATTGGTATAGGTAGTATATTTGATATTGTACGTAGTGACCGTAGGTTATTTTATAATACTGTTAGGTAGGCTATGACATTCGTATAGATATTAGTTTATAGGGATTTTGCTTATTTATTGAGTTTAGATTAATTATTATCAGAAATAGGTTTATTTAGGTAGGTAGGAATTTTATTTTCTGTTATTGAGTTTTTTTATTGATGTACCTACCACACAGATGAAATCGTGGGAGATAGTTTGTTTGTTTGAAAGCGCTAAGTTTAAAAACAACTGGGTGAATTTTGATATTTAACATTACGCTAAACTGTGTCGCAATTTCTATTATTTCGAAATTTGAAGTAGTTTCGAAGTAGGTACCTACATGAGTTGTTCCTATTTGTCTGTTTTGATTTGTTTGAATATTATTTTCCTTGAGTTTTTTTCGTATATTTGTTTTGGTCGGTTTGGTAATAGATAGGTTCTTCTTCTTCTTTGCGTGTCAATGGAAAACACATGGAAATGCTCAATATATAAATTTTGTTTGACCAAAACTTTGCTACAAGAACGGCATTATCGATGGCGCTCCACAGGTCGTCTATGGTACAGGTGGTGGGACTTAAGGGGCATGTAAGAAGGTGACCCATCGTTTGGGGACTGACACCGCATTCACAATCGGCGGAGTCTGCATAACCCCACCTTAAGTGCATGAGTTGTACCTACTATTGTTATATTGACATTGTTACCTTTAGCATTTTTTGTTCATAAAACGACATCCACGCGAACGAAGTCGCGGGTAACAGCTAGTATACACATATATTCGAAAAGACGAATCTCAACGATTTATTGATAGAGGTGTGTGCCGTTGGTTCGAACCCGAGACCTTTGACTTCGCAGTCCTATGGTTTTCCAGTCTGCTATCGCTGACAATTATGTGCATATTAACTTTAAATTAGCCTTTTCACTATTATTAAATCAGTTTCTTTTTCCCTTTTCAGTGCTTCGTGACAGCTACAGTATGCTTCACGACGGTGGGCCACGGCGCCATCGTGGGATTCCCTGCCATCCTGCTACCGCAGCTCAAGGAACCGGGGTCAGAACTTACAGTCACTGAAGAAGAGGGATCATGGATAGGTAAGATATCAACCAACAGGCAACCAACAGTAACAGTGTGCCCAGCGGTGGTGGGCCAAAACGCCGTCATTGGGTTCCACGCCATCCCAATACTTTACAATAGATGATAGGTATTTAAAATGTTTTTTTTCAGTGTCACCGGTCTTTTAGATTAGGTTTGTATATGAACATAGTTATTTACTTTAGCTTTTAAGTCATTTATTTTTTATATTAAGTAAAAAATTAGATTTTTTATTTCAAAAATGAAAAGAATTTTTATTTTATATCTGTATGTATAACATTATTGTGTTTTTCATTTAGCTACATACCATCAAGGGGCATGAGGCTTAATTTCTTTAAAGTTTACAATTCGCTTACAGTTGTGAAAATTTACGTACCCATGTTTGTCAACTCTAAGGAAAATGGTTAAGTAGCTATACTCTTAGCATGTATTAACATTTCGATATATGATTATTTACAAAAAATAGACCTATTCTTTGCGCCAGGGTAAAAGAAAATTTTCCCATTTGTCCAAGAGTGTCTGCCAAACTGTATCCCATGTGGTATTAATAAACTGGGTAAATTAATTACATTGTCATGGCGTTCCATCGCCTCTGTCTACACCATAGGATAGATAGAAGCTTCATGTTTATTCCTATTTGTATTTAACTTAATTGTGAAACTGGAAGGTGCTGGTACTTATAGCACAGGATTTCCTATTTTAAGTACCAGCAGAACATTATATTTTGATTTCTTTTGTACCTAAGTTAAGTGTCCTACTATGTACAGTCGCAACCAAAAGTCCATAAGCAATCTCAAAAGGCAATAGTTTGAAGTGTAGTTTGACTTACGACCTTCTATTTCCAAGCAATAGACACATGTTGTTAACAAATACTTGTAGTTCATTATTTCAACCATAACGTAAGTGACAAGATGGCCGAGCGGTTAAGGCATGCAGTTAGATGCGTTTATCAATTGTCCGCAGGTTCAAATCTCACTTGGTTTCTTTTATACTTTTTGAAGTTTTTACTCAATTAGAAGGAATGGGACAGAAATATAGTATTCTTTATCTTGTTCACTTTGTTCACACATTTGTAAATATATAGAAAATGTATGGGGTTTGATGGTGCAAAGGTGGGAGTCACGGGATGAAAGGCAATTGCATGGAAGTGTGGGAAAACTTAAGAGGAACCAGTATATGTGCTAATATTGTAGGGTCCATGCGCAAACGTCTACTTGACTGCATTGAAAATAATGGGGGTTATACGAAATATTAATAATGTTATAATTATTTAAGATTAATTTAAGATGTTTTGGTTTTACTAATAAGACGCTGTAACTGAATATTAGCACTTCTGTAAATATTTAATGATCTTCAATGGAGGTTTAGTTTCCTTCTTCTTTTCGTCAAGACAAGCTGTAACTTCAATACAATCATAATATTAGTCTTCAATAAACGCTGCTGTATACCAATACCTATTATAAGTGGGTATCAACAATTATAATTTTGTTATTAGAACATCCTGTCCTTGTTGTCATTGTGAATCAATTTAGTAATATTTGTAGGTATTATCAATGTTATGAATTGACTATGTGGGTTACAATAAAAAATCTTATAAACGGTTACAAGGGAACTTTTTTATTTAGGTAGGAATGTGACGTCACAATTCTCTTTAAAATGTATTAATTGTATAAATAAATAAAACGAATAAACATTTTTACCATCATTCAACATAACTTTTTTATTTCTACCTTACAACAATGACAATAAAAAAAAACGTAAGTAGTTTACTAATAATAACATATTTAATTTATTAGTTATTATATTAATCAAAAATCTTATAAACGGTTACAAGGGCACTTTTTTTTAATTTAGGTAGGAATGTGACGTCACAATGCTCTTAAAAGTTTATTAATTGTATAAATAAATAAAACGAATAAGCATTGTTATCATCATTCAGCGTGACTTTTTTTATTTCTACCTTACAAAAATGAAAATAAAAATAAAAAATTACGTAAATAGTTAAATAATAATAACATATTTAACTTATTAGTTATTATATCAATATGTAATTATTAATGTATTGTATACATGTATTGTATCGCAATTTAAGCATGAATACCTAACAAGTTAGTGCTTAAAATGTTACAAATATTATTATGATTTCGTAAAAACAAAATACAACCACAAATCAACTAAGCTTCAAACTCAGATTTAGTTGATAGTGATCCCAATGTTTACCCGATATAGCAACCTGCTCATGATAGATAGATGCGAATTCAAAGAACCGGTCGCCACTGTGACGCGTTTAGTACGAATGCGACAACATTTCATTAGTGTGTGTTATCTTATAAACTGCTAAACACGGAAGCGACTTCGTTAGTGTGTGTACTGGCTGTATCGGGCTCGTACCGTTCATAGCAATGTAATCCTTAGCGTGCATATGGACTTCTGAGCGTTTACTGTACCTACTGTATTTTTTTGTGTGCCAAATAAATTATTATTATGTTATGTTTGTATGTAGATGTAAGAATGTTAATTACCAAATAAACATAGGGTGCTATTTAAACAGGCTTCTTTTTAATACCATTATTCGCCCCCAAAAATGTATGTTGCCTTCTAAATTACTAAGTCAACAACCTTTTTTTTTTTTTTTTTTTTTTTTTTTCGCGGGGAAATGCTTTTACGCATACCACCCCACCCGTGGGGGGACGGGCAGAGTGGCTATGTGGGACTCCCGTGCCTACGATGTTAAACGGCACAGAATACCCACTAAAACCCCGCGGTGTGCCCTCGTCGCCGAAAGATGGTGGTCGGCGAGCCCCGGATCGATATTATATCCACAGGGCTCGCCGCGGCGACCGTGCCCAGTTCGACCTCTGACCGGGCACCCGACTCTACTCAGTCCTACTCTCGTAGCGACGCCCCGGGCACACCCAGGGCGTCACTCCGTCGCGGAAAGCATCAGCGGGCGGCGGAAAACCCCCTCCACCGCCCGCGGCCTCGCTTAGGGCGGCATTAGGCTCGCGGCGTACGCGCGCCTTCGCCGCCCAGCTCGCCGGCGGCGGAGCGGATCAGCCAGGAGTGAGTCCTCCCTGATCCGCTCCGCCGCCTCCTTCTGCGAGATGACGTCCTCACAGAAGGATGCGACCGCATCCCACGACCTCGCGCTGCTCATTGCCGCGATCACAGCCGGCAGCGAGAGGTCGTTCCCAATGACCGCGGTGAGATCCCGGCGCTGCACCTCCCAAGCAGGACACTGCTCGAGAGTGTGCTGCGCCGAGTCCTCACCGCAGTCGCAGTGGTGGCACATGGGGCTCGCCTCCCTCTTCAGCCTGTGCAGGTACTTCCCGAAGCAACCATGCCCGGTCAGCACCTGCACCAGCCTGAAGGAGAGAGTCCCATGCTGCCGCCCTGCCCACTCCTCAAGAATCGGCCGGAGCGCCTCCACGGTGCGAAAACCAGCCCGTGGAGCCCCCAGCCGATTCCCCCACCGGACCATCAGCGTCCGGTGGGCCTCCTCCCGCCAAGCTCGCAGCTGCTCGGGCATGGGGACAGAACCCTCGGCTCGAGCAGCCGCGCCTCGCTTGTACACTTCGGCGAGCACTTCCGCATCCAAATCCCACGGGGGTGTTCCGGCCAACGCACACGCTGCGTCGGTCGACACCGTGCGGTATCCACGAATGGCCCTGACCGCCAGGACGCGCTGCGGTCTCCATAGCCGCGCCCTGTTCCCGGCGGACAAGGCCTCCGCCCACACGGGTGCGCCGTACAGTGCCATTGACCGTACCACCCCCGCGTAAAGCCGTCGGCTGGCGACGCTGGCGCCGCCCACGACTAAGTCAGCAACCTAACCTAACCTAACCCGTGGCTGAGTTAGTAATTTTGACGATAAAGTATAAATTTTGAAGCTTCACTTATTATTTCTCATAAACATATCCATGCGAAAAATCTTAAAATGTGTTCTTCTCATTTCAGCTTCAGTGATGGCGATCACCCTGCTTACTGGAACCTTCATGGCGCCCCCTATCATGGGACGCCTTGGTAGAAAGGTGGCGCACTTCTTCGTGATCGCCAATATACTCGTAGGGTGGATTGTCATCCTACTGGCTCCTAATGTAGAGGTAATTTATTTTTTTTAATATACATATTTTTATTTTGATTATTCGGAGTATGATTGCTCGCATTTGGTCGTCCATTGCAGATCGATAAATTACAAAATAAGAGAAATCAAACAAGATTGGTCACATATCGTAAGATTATTGTTATAAGAATAAACACTATCAATATATTATAGGAAAATATAAAATCTATTACTAGTATTGATAAGTGACAACCTCCCATATTTTAACAGGATTACCATGGATACACAAAACCTGATTATACAATTTTAAAAACGCTTGAATATTTTCACGTTGAACTAACATTAATTTTATTACGTTGCAGACAATGATCGTAGGCCGAATAATCCACGGGATGTCCTGGGGTGTGATGCTGCCTCTCCGATCAGTCCTCATTGGAGAATACACCAGCCCTAAGAACAGAGGCGCCTTTCTCACCACCATATCAGTAACGCAAGCCTTTGGAATCCTTCTAGTACACCTCATTGGATCAGTCATCGCTTGGAAGAAAGCCATACTGATTCTACTCACTTTTCCAATTGCCAGTTTATGTATGACCTTCTTTACACCAGAGACTCCAAGCTGGTTGGCTGATAAAGGCAAATATGAGCAATGCAGAAAGAATTTTAGATGGCTTCGAGGTGATGGAGAAGATGAAGAATTGGAGGCAATGATTAATGCAAGAGCCTTCAAGTCAGATAGAGACACAGTAGCTAACTGTAGAGATATCTGCATTCTGATGAAGAAGAAAGAATTTTATAAGCCAATCGTAATAATGATTCATAGCTACATGATGGGAGAGTTCTCAGGAGGTGGTCTTATGTCTTGCTATGCTACTACTGTCATCACTCTCATAGCCGGACCAGATGTAGACGCTCATTTCTGGATGGTAGCTTTAGACGCACAAAGAAACGTGTCAAACTTCATAGCCATTTTCGTTGTGCATAAAGTCAAAAGACGGACTATGTTGCTGTCTATAGCTAGTCTTTGTATTCTTACCAGTGCCGCTATTGCTGGCTATGTGTATGCTAAGCATATTGGTGTTTTGACCTATACTGCACCCTGGATACCACTCCTCTTGATTAATATTCAGATGTTTACCATAGCAGTTGGCATGGTATGTCTTCCGTACGTCATAGCTGGCGAAATCTTCCCTCTTCAATATAGGAGTGTAGGAGGCAGTTTAAGTATAGTTTCAATAGCGTCAGGATACTTTCTAGTCACGAAAACCTTTCCAGCCTTAGAGTCAGCCATTGGTTTACACGGTTGCTACGCTGTGTACGCTGTCTGTATGTCGTATAATTTGTTTGTAGTCTGGGCATTGCTGCCTGAGACCAAAGGCAAGACATTACAGGAGATAGAAGATTACTTCCGAGGCAATTCTCTGGAATCTGAAGACATAGAAATAAGACAGTCTTTGAAGAATAATAAGGAGAATGATGACAGGGACGTCCTTTGAAAATACGTAAGTAAGAGAAAATAACGCGTCACAACTCGTAAAACGAGTTTAGTTGGTAGGCTGTTTAGTGCACGTTTCACTAACATGAAAAACTCAAGTTGCAACTTCGATATCTCTGTCCCGTACACATATTAAATGAGAAGGATATGCAAATAATAGTAAAATAAAACCGTAGATTAAGAAATGGTGAAATCGCAGCTCAATGTCGAGTGCCTGTTAAATTTAATTTAGCAAAGAATTTTGTGAACGACTCGTGCCGCTTGCCATAATGTTGTAATAAGGAGGATCGTTTTCTAATAAAAAATCGAGTATAAATATAAGTGAGATGGTTGTCGACCGTATAGTCGACTTCTAATACGAGAATAATACTTTAATCTGGTATTAGAAGTGTTACATAACTTGTACCACTTTGAAAATACTACATGTGTGGTGCGACGATCAATACAAAATATGACTAAGTTTTAAATTGATTTTAAATTTTAAATGTAACCTTTATTCTTCTAAACCTTTTTCGTATTTTTTGTAGTCGCCGATTAGTCGGTATATCTTTTAAAAAAAGTTAAGATTGCAACTGTTATAATAATATCTCACTTTAAGTTTATTGTAAATGTGATATAGTTAAATAGTTGTTATTACAATATTGTATGTTAAATTTTTAATTAATTAATGTATCTATAGATAAATACATCGATGATTATATTATCAATTAAATCAGTATTTCGTTCCTTATGTGTTTTTTGTATCTACAAGTGAAATGAAGACTTTATTTGTCTGTTTTTTCGTTCATCAGTTAACCCTATTGATAACAAAACATAACATCACGCCTATATACAACACCCACACTTCACCTCTTATGTTTAGGTCCCATGGGATAGGGGGTGAGTCTATCGCCATCCACCGGGCAAAATTCCAACTCCGTGCTGCTATTGTGAATTTCCGAAAAAATCACAAATAACACTTTGTCGGACCCGGGAATCGTACCTGAGACCTCGTGGTGAAAGGCACATACGCTAACCAGAGCATTTAAGTAGACCCTATATACTCGTACACAGCTGAATTGTCCAAACTGCTATCCTCATTTTAGTTTCAGTTTAACGATGCTGTCGAGAACTCGACAGCGTAGCTTCGCAACTCAAGCTTGTAATATTGTCAGATACAATACATCTTTAAATACAGTCCACTCCTATACTAAGAAACAGTTGAAAAAGATATGGGACCGGCAGGATTAGAACCTGCGACCTTACTGCACACCGGGCAACCGCTATTATAGCCATCCAGCTACGGTCGCCTCTTGCCGGCGGCACCCTAAATTTCTCAACTGTATGATACGTCATTTCGTGACGTCACGTTCATCCATTTAATCCTATCTTAAGTAGGATACAAACCAACATGAACCAACAACAAATGGATAAACGTGACGTCACGAAATGACGTATCATACAGTTGAGAAATTTAGAGTGGTTTACCGTAGCTGGAGGGCTAAGAGCGGCTGCCCTGTGTCCAGTAAGGTCGCAGGTTCAAATCCTGCCGGTCCCATATCTTTTTCAACTGCTTCTTAGTATAAACAGTCCACTCCTTTTCATTTATGAGGCCTTTTACATTTCGACTGTGATTTTTGTGTTTAATGGTCAACTATGACGTTCTTATTCTAAGAAACTGTAAGACCTCAATAGCTTTGACTTATGTAGTGGTAAAGAAAAGTTATTAAAATAGTTTATAGCGGCCTCGGTTTTTGCAATTTTTCTTATCTATTGAATTGAATTCTTATATTATTAATTCACAACTCCTACTGAGCTTCGACGGTAACAATGCATAATCGCATTTACTACGTACTTTCATGAAAATTGTAAAACATTTTCTGATAATGAACAATATACCTACTTGGGAATTAATACTATAGCCGTACGATTTAAGAAGAAGATGAATTGCAAAGTAACACAAGATTATAACAATAACATCTGCTTGAGCTTCTGTTAAAAGGAGACCGTATCAAATCAGTTCATTCATACATATATATAATAATCCATAAAATATTAACGCCTATATTGCCCAGAAGGGTGTGGCAGAGGTGTACAACACCCAATCGCTATCCACCGGGCACAATTTCAATTCCGTGCCTTTAGTTAATTGTGAATTTCCTGACAGAAAATTCACAATCAACTAAAGGCAAAATAAAGGCTCTAAAATATTCTCATGGAGAAATAGGCACTCGGTTTTTATTTTGGTACTGAGCGTCTGATATTTTATCCCGCACCGACTAATCCGGAAACAGCTTTAAAATACATTCCTACTTGTTTGTCGGCATTTAAAATAATATTTACTAATTAATTTAACGACCGGATGGCGGAGTGGGTAATGTACCTGCCTGCTACGATGAGATCGCGGTTCGATTCCCGCTCAAGACAAATCTTTGTGTGCATGAACATGGAGGTTTGTCTCGGTCTGGGTGTTTATATGTATAATCAGTATGTATTTACAAAAGAAAAGTATAAATGAATTAGTATTAGTTATCATAGTACTCATAGTACAAGCTCTGCTTAGATTTTTTTTTATGGTGGATAGAGTTTGACCACGATCTCACCTGATGGTAAGTGATGATGCGGTCTACGGTGGAGCACGCTTACCTATGAGATACCTATTGACTCTTGTTTTGAATAGATCCAGGTTGTACTCATGCGGAAACACAGACTCAGGCATGGCGTTTCATTCTTTGGCAGTTCGCATAAGAAATGTAGAGGCGAAACGTTTAGTGCGTATTAGTGGAATATCTACCGTGAAGCGGTGCCTGAGTGCCGTTTGTCTGGTAGTCCGATGGTGAAACGGGCTTGGAACTAGATGGCGTTGTCACAACGCCGTTGTGTGTATATTTATAATTATATAATTAGTATAGAATAGAATAGAATAGAATAGAATAGAATAGAATAGAAAGCATTTATTCCGATCACAAGCACAGGACAACAAAAAATAAAAACAGAGAAGTACACTTACACAATACTAGAATACCTATTAGTGTTTGTCAGGAGCATACGACATTGTGAAATGTAAGTAGATAGGCAGTGACAATATAAGTAAAACAGTCAAAGGCCTTACGTAAGGGTAAAACCAAACGTGCGTAATTTTTTGAGTCGTGAGTCACAGAATTTCGGTAGCATAGCCACACGACGACGCAAAATGAGTTGTCTGCCGACTCAATGCGCGTAAACTTTTACTGGTGGTAGAGCTGTTGTGATTGAGCTCGAGGGCGGCAGCACAACCGTCTCACCTTTAACCTGCTGCCAAATAGTAGTGCTTCCATTACTGTGTTCCGGTTTGGTGGTGAGATCAGATCAATGAAACATGCCGCCTCATAACTGGTTGCCTGAAACCAACACCGCTTAAGAAGCTCTATCCCTTGGCAGGTATTGCACCACCAAGTGTACGAAGAGACGTTTGCTGTAGCGTTGAGAAATCGGTTCAAGAGTTGGACAGCCGGCATCCTCTTTACGGGCATATAACACCCCCAGTGCGACTGAAAAGCAGACGAAGTTTCCTGAACTCTACTTGCGCTATTGAGGGACCACCAACAAGTGCTAGACAAAAGATGTGGCAAGAAAAGTTTCCGCCACCGCCCGATTTTGTGCAGATTAAGGAGCATCTGCCCTCTGGGTCAAATCTGCAGTGGTCTATATGGAAATCGCTAAATCGCTTGAGAACTCAAGTAGGCCGCTGCAGACACAATCTAGAGAAATGGGGTATAATAACGGACCAGATCCAATGTGACTGCGGTGCTCCTCAACAAACGATGTCACATCTGCTGAATTGCCCTAATTGCCCTTACAGCTGCTCTTTGCACGATCTGTACGACGCTACAGAATGCGCAATTGGTGTGGCCACGCACTGGGCGGGAGTAATATAAGTTTGTAGTACCATTGATACGAAAGAAGAAGGTGAGATCAGGCCCTGAAATTACTGGCACATGAGGCAGAACACCGTAGTCCTCAGCTGCAGTGACGCATCTGTACCATCAGGTGGACTTCACGTTTGTTCGCTGTGGGCGTAGTATATAAAATAAAAAATAAAAAATTAACTTGACCGAATTTCGGTCAACAGCCGAATTTTCAAATAAACTATGGGACTGTCCACATATCAACCTCTGACTATTGTGTGTTTACCCAGCTTCTTTTTCTGGTCTCGTCTTTGGAATATGCTTCGTAAATACACAATATTTTTAATGGATCCATCGTGCTCGACGACACGAACAGCCCGTACCAACGCTCAATACGATGAAAAAAAAAATTAATTTGAATTTGACTAAGCAGAAATTAAGCTGAACGTAAAATGAGTGACCAAAAAAACGCGACTAACGGCTCACAAAATTACGCTCGTTTGGTTTTACCCTAAGGCATATTGACTCAACTCAAATAAACTCAAGATAAATTCTAAACCCGTTTTTATCAGAAGTGATAAAGTTTAAATAACAAGAGATTGTTATTTTTTAGGGTTCCACTGGGAGCAAAATAAAACAAATGTAAAGTTATTCTTTTCTAGGTCCTGTTCTGTATTTGTCTGCCTTGAGTGACACAGTTCCATGATGTACTTAGTGAAATTTTGTCTTTTTGTGAAGCCTCGGATAAAGTTTAGCCATTGTTGTTATTAATTGTATTGTTTGTGTCGTGTGTAGTATTGTTTTTGTTTGTACTTTCTTCTATCTGATTATTATCAAATGTTATTTTTCTATGTCTTGGTCTGAAACTGTAATGTTGTACATATACAGTATAAGTAAATAAAATAATAATCCCGAATTCCATAAACTACTTTAACATTTTGTCATACTTTTAAAGATTGAATACATTTTTTTACATGCATTTTAGTGTTTTAGATATGACTAGCTTTTGCCTGCGACTTCGCCCGCGCTCCCGTGCTTTGTCCCGCGTTCAACCTTACTACTCCACTTCCGTAGAGTTAAGCGTGATGATAAATATATAAAGACCTTTATTGAGAGTTAGACTGTTAAACACAGAAAGAATTATCAAAATTTGACCAGTAGTTCTCGAGATTAGCGCTATCAAACCAATAAACTAACTCTCTCGTGGTTTCGTCTGCGTGTACATCGATAAAAGTTGGCTATGTTACGCGCCTTGTAGCCAGTTACCTGCATATTTTTTTTTTTAATCCGTCCAGCCGTTAAAAGATTAGCCGATGCAAACAGACAGACGAAAAAAAAACTGTATTATAGGCAAAGGTATCGTGCAAACAACCATACCAGCTTGAAAAACATTTTTATTTAGACATTAAAAATAGACACTTATATTGTATTTATTTGCATTGATTTGTCTATAAAAATAGATAAAATCTTAATAATATTAAAGTTAAACTCATATTATTTACGTTAAAGTGAAAACACGGCGCTCGGGAGTCTACTCTTAAAAGTTATTCGAGGTCAGATTCCCTTACATTTGTCTCAAATATTCAGTTCAGTTTTCGCCACCGTTGACATATGACGTATAGTGATTGATTAGACGCTAAAACAATAAAAATATATAATAATAGTCTTTAAGAATATATATAAAACATAATTTAGACTATAGAGTGTTGAGAACAAACCAAATTATTCATAGACTGTGATATAAATAATGCCAACAAATATTACTACGAAACGTTTTTGAGGTTATGTTTTGAAATTCTGCGTGTATAATGTGTTATTAACATTTATGTAGTGGTTTCTTATTTGAATAATGGGTGAAGTGCTGTATTTTCAGACTGTTAAGTTAATAATGTGGTCGTGAAGAATTGAATTATAAATATTTAAATAACTTTATTTGTGTGGAAAATTTATAACGATGACGGAAAACAAATGTAGATTTACTCCTTTTCTGAAACAAGTAAGTATTGTTTTTCTTTTGATGTTAATTATAAATACCTTGGTCCTTGAATCCGATGTTGGTAGGATAATTTTTTATATATTTAAAAAGTATCTTTCGTACCGCCTCGATGTTCTAGCAATGGTTGGGCAAAGTGTTATTTGCGAACTTTCCATCAGGAAATGCACAATAGCAACACGGAGTTGGAATCGTGGACGGTGGATGGCGATAAGCTCACCCCATCACATGGGACCTAAATATAACAGGTGAAATGTGGGTGTTGTACACCTCTGCCACACCCTTCTGGGTTGTATGTGTTATTCTACTTTTTTACCGATGGAAAAAAATACTTACCACGGCTATAATCCGTTTATAAAACAGATTATTGTCAAGTTGAGTATAATTTAAAAAAATTTTTTTTCGTAAAATTACGTTTAACTTGTTTCAAGCTATCTACAATCCAATTATCAACTTTAATAAGATCGGGTTTGTGAAAGAGACCGTTGTTGTTTCGAATAAGCCGCCTTTAAGCTTGAAAGAAATAATACCTAACTTACATGGATGACATTATCAAAGGCCTTTGAGAAATCTGTATACCTAATATGCACGATTTTGTTTTCATTGCCTTATCTATTGGTGATGTCAATCTTATAACAGGTTATTGTGTATTTTGAATACGTTAAGCATTTTATTGATAACCTTTGTGATAGATAAGTATGATAGCTGATGATGAAGGATGTCAAGTTCGACTTTACAGTCTCTAAAATCTTCTGCTTACATACTCTATTCATACATCCTTCAATCTTCAATCTGCCGAGTATTTTCCAATTACATGATCTTCAAATGGTAACCGGGACTGGCGGCTTAACGTGCTATTTAAGGCACGAAGCAAAAGAGGTATGTAAGGAACGTAGCACATGCTGCCTCGGTGGTTTAGTGGTTAGCGCTATGCTAGATGCCCATTATTTGTGAACTTTCCGTCATTAAATTTACAATAGCAGCACTGAGTTGAAATTGTTCCCGGTGGACATCCGATAGGAACTTAACATAGCAGGTGAAATGCGGGTTTTGTACACCTCCGCCACACCCTTCTGGGTAATATAGGCGTGATGTTATGTTATGATGTATGGTAGGTAGCACATGGCGTTCCATCTTACCCCTGTGATGCGTAAAAATATGATGCAAGTTCTTGTTGGTCGATTTTCTGCAAGTTCTGCAGATTGCACTGCTCGACAGTCCTATATTTAATTTCCAATAACATATTTCCAGTGTTTCGTGACAACGACAGTGGGCATCAACCTGGTCGGCCAGGGGGCGCTGTTGGGCTTTCCAGCGGTGCTACTGCCACAGTTTTACCAGCCAGACTCAGATATTGTCTCCAGCAAGACTATTGATTCATGGATAGGTAAGGCTACTTACATTTTTATGCCATATTATACTATATATATATATATACATATACTATCTACCGTCCGCGTCGTAACTTGACACATTATATATATATCTTCCTCATATATCTTTATCCGACTCACTGAATGAATGACTGGCAGACTGATTAGGGTGCCGCGGTGCCGCGACGACGAGCCACCCACCATCGCGTGTGCGTACGCCCAGCGAAATGTTGTTGAATTTAAAGATTTTAAGTATGCAGATATTTAGTGTATGACGTCGTGTAATTGTGTATGGTAAAAAAAAATTTGTGCATGCAGCCATTGTGGAGAAATTCACCAAAAACTGATTCCGCTGGGCGAACGTTGTCCTGGCGGAACTTTTTTTAATCCATCGACTTTAGAAGAAAAGAAATGTGTCCAAAAATTTGTGTGTATTTGTGTGTAATTGTGTATGTATAAATAAAATTAGTGCATGCATAAACTTCGGAGAAATTCAAGTTTCCGCTGCGCGAACGTTTGGCCATTAGCTAGTTTTCATATAAAGCGCTTACATAGAGAGCTGTAGATTTTTACATACGTTGTTTTGAATTTGTTTATATTTGTTTAAAAAACAGATTTAGAAAAAAAATAATGGTTTTAAAGATAAAAATATAAACGTAAAATACTCTTATTAGGTCTTAGTTCTTAAAGTATGCACTTTGGGGTCTAGATTTTCACGTTTATACAAACTTTGTAAGTGTCTGCAACATGTTGCCAAGTATCAATGATGTTCCGTTAGTAATTAAAGAGTTGTAGGGCAATTTAACATGAATAGTTGTGGTTTTTGTTGTGTTTACAAAGCAGTCAAATATCACGACGTTCTAAAGGAATTGCATGGTAAAATGTATACCATTATTTAGTGTATTTATTCAACTATGCACAAGCAAAATTTCATGTCATAAAATTCAGTAATTAAAGAAAAACCATTAAAATACTGACGAAGCATCGAAAACCTACATAACCCGACCAAGTTCGAATGGCTACAAAAAAGCGGCCGTGCAGTATATTTAGGTAACATCCCAAAATTTACAGTATAATACTGGTATTGAACCCGGTATAGGTGATAACACAATTGTTTCGATATAATTTATAGGTCATTTATTTGTGTACACCTAAATCTATTTGACTATGACAGAAAGTAGGTACTATTTACGTAGGTACTTTATTTAAGTATGCGCTTGACACTTGAGATATAATCTAAATATTATTATATTATTTAAGACAAATAAAATTCATACATTTAATTTCTATTGAAGATTTCACGGATCAGGATTCTAACTATAGACCCCATAGGAAAATTAAATAATTACCACATGTAAGTACTACTGTTTAGGTAAATATTTATCATATTGTAGCTTATTACACTATTTAACCAATGGACTAAGCATGCACGAGCGTTCCCCTTTGCAACTTTAGTGGATCAAACAATCTAATAACATAAAAAAAAATACTTCTAGATTTGATTTTTAATTGATGTTTACCGTTGTACTGGTAGTAACTTATGTATGTGAGCGTGTTCCACCGCACCCCACCAAAATATGCAGAATTGTGTTGTTTGAACGCTTAAGGTTAGTCCTCTGGTTAAATAGTCTAAGTATTGTAGTTATAAAATGATCAAAAATATTCTAGTGTGAAAAAAAATGGACATAAAATAGATACGATTCCTAACGCTTGTGTACGCAACTGTACCATATTAATAAATACTATATTGGAAGATTAAGAACGTTTCTTATATATATGGTACGGCCGCTTTTTTGTAGCCATCCGTACTTGGTCGGGTTATGTAGGTTTTCGATGCTTCGTCAGTATTTTAATTGTTTTTCTTTAATTACTGAATTTAATGACATGAAATTTTGCATGTGCATAGTTGAATGAATACACTAATTATTGGCATACATTTTACCATGCAATTCCTTTAGAACGTCGTGATATTTGACTGCTTTGTAAACACAACAAAAACCACAACTATTCATGGTAAATTGCCCTACAACTCTTTAATTACTAACGGAACATCATTGATACTTGGCAACATGTTGCAGACACTTACAAAGTTTGTATAAACGTGAAAATCTAGACCCCAAAGTGCATACTTTAAGAACTAAGACCTAATAAGAGTATTTTACGTTTATATTTTTATCTTTAAAACCATTATTTTTTTTCTAAATCTGTTTTTTAAACAAATATAAACAAATTCAAAACAACGTATGTAAAAATCTACAGCTCTCTATGTAAGCGCTTTATATGAAAACTAGCTAATGGCCAAACGTTCGCGCAGCGGAAACTTGAATTTCTCCGAAGTTTATGCATGCACTAATTTTATTTATACATACACAATTACACACAAATACACACTAATTTTTGGACACATCTCTTTTCTTCTAAAGTCGATGGATTAAAAAAAGTTCCGCCAGGACAACGTTCGCCCAGCGGAATCAGTTTTTGGTGAATTTCTCCACAATGGCTGCATGCACAAATTTTTTTTTACCATACACAATTACACGACGTCATACACTAAATATCTGCATACTTAAAATCTTTAAATTCAACAACATTTCGCTGGGCGTACGCACACCACCATCGCGACCAACGCGACGCCTGTCGGCCGAGCGCCGCACGTCGCGTATGTACTATTTTTTTTCAAAGAAAAAGGAACCGCCTTCAATAACTCAAAAGTAAAAAAACTAAGACACTAAAAAGCTTGAAATAAAAAAATAAAATAAAAAAAACCTAATTAAAAAAACTAATAAAAAAAAAGAATATTCTTAACTCGAGCGTATTCTAAATATTATAATATTTTATGTACTAATTTTTTTCAAAGAAAAAGGAACCGCCTTCAAAAACTCAAAAGTAAAAAATAAAATATTCGCTAAACTTTGCTTACCTTTATATTAATTTGTTGAAAACAATAAACCCAAATAATTATGTTATACCAATTATTTATATTTTTTTGAAGTCGGCGCCAAATTACAAAATCAAATACCAATTAAAACCGTATTTACCGAAATAATTGTTGAAAAAATCACAAAATCAAATACCAATTAAAACCGTATCAGCAATTATGTGATTTGGCGCCGACTTCAAAAAAATATAAATAATTGGTATAACATAATTATTTGGGTTTATTGTTTTCAACAAATTAATATAAAGGTAAGCAAAGTTTAGCGAATATTTTATTTTTTACTTTTGAGTTTTTGAAGGCGGTTCCTTTTTCTTTGAAAAAAATTAGTACATAAAATATTATAATATTTAGAATACGCTCGAGTTATGAATATTCTTTTTTTTTATTAGTTTTTTTTGCAGTATCTAATACGGAGAATATCTATCAAAGAAAGTTAGTCTTTTCAGACGAGTTCTGAAAAGCAACATGTTATGTATGTTAGAGGTCTGAAATATTACTCCCATGGGAGTAATGAACTTTTTTTTAAATTTCTTTTTTTTTTATTTTGTTTTCTGTACTTTTTGGTAAACCATAAATAAAAAAGAATATTAAAAGAATAAAATAACTACTTTTATAAAAATAAATAAATAAATGTAACTTAATTATATAATAACTCCATAAATAAACCACTAAAATCACTATTATTACCTGTTACAAAATAATTACAAACGTTTTTTCACAAATCAACTTCATAAAGTGTAGCTGGCTGCATGCGATTGTTACCCGTGTCTCTATGCGCGTATGAAAGAAGAAATTGTGAAAATTTTTGCATTTCGCTCCAAATTCCTCATCATTTTAAAACTTTTGAATAAACAATTTGTTGCAAGAACTTAATATGTCGAGTGATAGTGATACTGACGATTTATTGACTCCGGATTTTCTGCAATGGAGAAGTGAGAAAAATGCACAATCTTTTTATTTTCCTTGTAGGTGTAGTATAAAGCACTATGTATAACTCGGGCGAAAGTTTGATTTCTTTCGGGTGTCTCAAACTACACCCTCAATGAAATCAACTACTTTCATCCCTTGGTGTACAATGTACTATTTCGGTATATACTTCTTGTCAGCAGAATAAGAGATTTGTCTGCAAAATAATAGATTTTTCAGCACAGCCAATTAATAGATTTTTTGCCACGATATATTTTCATACTCAGATAATAATATATAATACAATGACAATGTCAATGACAATAATGATAATAATGAAGGCACAAACGAATAGCTGTTAAACCTAGTTTTCTTTTACTTTTTCAGCATCAATGCTAGCCGTGACCCTGTTCTTTGGTAGCTTCATGGTAACTCCAATCCTGAATCGCTATGGCAGGAAGATGGGCAACTACGTCATCAGCGCTGGCTCAGTCCTGGGCTGGGGCATCACAGTACTCGCTGGGAGTGTTGAGGTATTATTATGTGCTGCACACTGCTTTGTACCGTCTGAAAAACTTCCTCTCATCCAGGACCAAGGTGATGCTTGTGCAGACTTTGATATTCCCCATAATCGACTATGGTGATGTATGTTATTTCGACCTGAATGCAGACCTTCTCGATAAACATGACCGCCTTCTTAATAACTGCATGTCGATTTGTTTTCAATCTTCGCAAGTATGATCATGTATCTGCTTATCGATCTGAGCTCAAATGGTTACCTATTCGCCCACGCCGTAGCTTGCGTGCCCTCACCACTCTTTTCTCCTTCCTTAACTCTCCAACTCCACCCTTCTATTTAACACCTTACCTCCAGTATTTGAGCTCTAATCACGCTAGGGATCTACGGTCATCTAATAACAGACTGTTTTTATGTCCTTCACACACTACTGGCTTTGTTCATTCTTCTTTCTTCGTTCAATCCGTTCTTCTGTGGAATGCGCTACCTCTGGAAATCAGGATGGCAACAACACGTCACAGTTTCAAGATTAATGTGCGCAAACTGTTAACTAAGCAATTGGCAGAATCATCATAATATTATCTTATTCAACTTATATAATTATCAACTCCTCTTGTAAGGCTCACCTGTATATATTTATATTATTATTATTGTATTATAAATGTTTATATTTATTTATGTTATAAACTATTATATTATTTATTATTTTATATTTTTAATTTTATTTATCTCTATTACGTATTTTATATAATATGTACTTCTTCTATTTACATATCTATTATTATTCGTCTTTCTGAACTGCAACTACCTATGCTCATCTCTGCACCACCCTAGGTTGACTGTAAGAGAATCCATCAGGCATTAAGTCCGCCTTTGTACTATTTTTTTTGTGCAAAAAGTTTAATAAATAAATAAAATAAAAAACATTCCCAAACTTACTAAATATCACAAAATACAATCAAATATAACAATAAATATCCATGTTAGAACTAATATCATATTGTATCATTGTATTGGATGTATACTAAAAATAAACTTTCTAACCGATTCCTTTATAATTTTTCAGGTAGTACTCTTTGCGAGAGTCATCAGTGGCATTTCTTTCGGAATGATGATGCCTCTTCGGTCCATCCTCATCGGCGAGTACACCAGTCCCAAAAACCGAGGCGGCTTCCTGACAACCATATCCCTTACTCAAGGAGTTGGGATATTCTTCGTACATCTTATCGGATCCTTTATGAGTTGGCGCAAAACTGCCCTAGTTTGTCTCTTTCTCCCAATGACAAGCTTCATTATGACGATATTCATACCTGAGTCTCCAAGCTGGTTTGTCTTTAAAGGAAGATATGACGAGTGCAGGCAAGCCTTCCATTGGATACGAGGAAATGAAGAAGACGAAGAACTCGAAGCCATGATTCAAGCCAGAATTAATTTCACTGCGTCCAATCAAAAGAAATTGGATATAATTGGGAGTATTAAGAAAAAGGAATTCTACAAACCAATCATTCTGATGCTGCACGTTTATGCTCTAACTCAACTATCAGGAGCAGCAGTCACAGCCACTTATTCAACAACGATTATAAAGTTAATCATGAATCCTACTGTTAACGCACATGCTTGGATGATAGTACTCGATACTGAACGGATTATAATGAATACTTTGGCCATCTTCATCATAAATAAGGTTAAACGACGTGCCATGGTGTTATCAACATTAGGTATTTGTATATTTAGTCTTCTGGCAATATCAGGATACGTTTCCTTAAGAAATAATGATATTTTGACTTACGACATTCTTTGGATCCCTGGGAGTCTGATGGTGTTGCAATTCTTCACTATATCAGTAGGAATGGTACCACTACCAAGTGTGATCGCTGGAGAAGTATTTCCTTTGGAATACAAGAGTATAGCTGGTTCTCTCAGCATAGTGTCCATATCTGTTAATATGTTTTTGGTACAGAAGACTTTTCCTGCTCTGGTTGATAGTATAGGACTGGAAGGGACCTACACGGTTTATGCAGGTATCTTGATTTACTGCATGTTCGTTATCTGGTTCCTGTTACCAGAAACTAAAGGCAGAACTTTACAGGATATTGAAGATGAGTACAGGGGGAAAGCTAAAGTTAAAAATGTTGAAGAAGTGCAGTCATTGGATGATGAGAAGAACAGTACTCAAGAGAGTAAAAATGAAAACTCATTGTGACAATATTTATAGATTACCAAGTGTATTTTTTGAAACAAGGCAAGAATGTGTATTGTAAAGTAAATAGCGTGCCAACTTTAACAACATGTTATTATGGCATTAAAATACCAGCTGGACCTGGTAGATATACAGGATGTCCCACGGACATGCCACATGGAGGAGAAGTATCTGCAATATAGTAGGGAGAATATTTTACTGACAGAAGACTTATTTTATTTGAAAAGCAATTTAAACTGCATTTAAATGTTTTTGATTTGCTTGTACTGCCGTACAATCAAATAAGTTCAAATCTGAAAAATAATACACTTTTATAGTATCAATCGATAGGGTTTAGTTAGGAAACATTTGTAACAATTATATCTGGTTTTTACTTCGCTCAAAAGTTCAGCGTTGCAATCCAACGCGGCAATGCCGTCAGCCTTCTGGGCACGTCACCTGCACTGAGGAAATATTTATGACGCATAACTATATACATAACATCAATAGTCGCCTAACTGATTGTTGTAAATAATATAATATAAATTAGTCTTAAAAACCCATGTGTAGCCATTACACGACACTGGCAAAATTTTTAATAAAAGTATCGGCTGATTGCCATAAAAAAAAAACTTTATACATTTTTATTTCTATTGCTCTTTCAGCTGTACATATTTAGCTATGATTTTGGTTTATTATTATTTAATATTTAAGGTTGTAAATTTTAATTTAAGATTTTTTTTAACAAAATAAATAAATACTTTTTCTATCTTCAATATTATCGATTATAACAACTAAATCTCTTTAACAAACATGGAATTTTGATAAAATGGTAACCTTTTTTTAAAATATTTTTGTAATGAATGACTACCCGGATGTTTCTAACTCAACTTTTGGATTGGATTACCCATATTTATTATTTTAATTATTACAAATATTTCAAGTAATTTTAAATATTAAGCTAAGAAAATATATAAAAAACGGAGTTGTAGCAAACCGCACTTGGCCAGCGTAATAATGAGAAGAGATCCAAGCCCAGCAGTGGGACATGTATGGGATACAGAGCAGCTAAGGATTTTGTATGGTATATTTTTTTTACAAATTCTTTGATTTGATGGTTTTTCTTGCGTTTAACCTACTTTGTTTGTTAGAAAGATTGTATATTAATAATTGACGCTACCGATTGCTGCTATTAAAATACATAGTTTTATTTATTTGGATTTAAACTAGTCTAAACTATTCCCGGTTGAGTAAGCATGTATTCAAATATCTTTGAATGTAATTTAAATGGTTTTTAAAAATAAAATAGTCTTATTTCCATAAAATCTACAATATATAAGACACTTTCTCTCTCCATGTGGCATGTTCGTGGGAACCTGTAAATATTATAAAGACATTAATTCATTATACATACAATACGGGTAAACAATCGTAATTAGAAAGTAAATTTGTATATGGTTGCCTGGAAGAAATTGCCACAAGGCGATAAGGCCGCCACTTGTAACGGGTGGCGCAAAAGTAAATACCCTATTTGGTTCAGCTATAACATTTTTTCTAAATTAGAAAACTAGATTTAGATTTTTTTAAATGTATATTTGTGCCATTAAATTTCGTACCATTAGGATTTAAAGATGATGTCTTTTAAATGGTGACCTCCAGAGTTGATACACATTTGAGCCCTATTTATGACATTTTGCATAACTTGCCGTAACACTTCCTGCGATATGTTCGTTATTTCTTGACGAATGTTTTCTTTTAGAGCTGCGAGAGTCTGTGGCTTGTTCACATACACCCGAGATTTCAAAAAACCCCAAAGAAAGAAGTCTGGACTGGTCAGATCGGGTGATCTTGCAGGCCAAGGCAAATCGCCAAAACGAGAGATAACTCGGTCTGGAAAAGCGTCCCTCACTAAGTCCATAGTGTCGCGCGCTGTGTGTGCCGTAGCGCCGTCTTGTTGAAACCAGATGTGCTCCAGCCCCAATTCGTCCAAACTGGGTATCAAAAACTCACGTAACATGGTTCTGTAGCGTTCTCCAGTGACAGTTATCGCATTGCCTCCAGCGTCTTCGAAAAAATAGGGTCCGATCACTCTGTCAACACAGATGCCACACCATACAGTAACTTTTAGTGGGTGTAGAGGTGTTTCTTGAATAATGCGCGGATTATCAGTGCCCCAGAACCGAGTATTCTGCTTATTGACATGCCCTGAGAGATGGAAATGCGCTTCGTCACTCATAACCAATTTTGAAGGAAAATCATCCTCTTCAAGGTTGAGGTTTATGACGCGCTGGCAGTAATCTAGACGAGCTCGGTGGTCAGCAGGCAGCAGCTGATGAGTCATTTGAGTTTTATACGGGAACATCTTTAAGTCTTTCACCAAAATACGCTGTAGGGTCCGTCTGGAAATGCCCAATTGCGTGGCACGTCGCCTCGTTGATGTTTCTGGACACTCTTCCACATCTTCGCGCACAGCATCGATATTTTCAGCTGAACGGCCTGTTCTTGGTCTCCCAGACTTAGGTCTATCCAATGTTGAGCCAGTTGCTTCAAGGCGTATGGCAAAGCGTCGAATTGTGCGACCAATCGGTGCCGGACGGTGGGGAAATCGTCGACGAAATTCACGTTGTGTTCTTATCACTGATGAATTATTCCGTAAGAACATTGACACAATTATTCCACGTTCTTGGGGAGTAAAACGGTCCATGTTTATTTTCAGTGTATTTTACATTTGTTCACTACACAATTTTCAACAACAGAATGACAGAAAATGTCATATAAAAAAAAAAAAAGTATTTTCTTTAGTGCCAGTACTTTTGCGCCACCCAGTATTACCATACCTTTTGTGTAAATACCTTATGTTGTTATTTTTTATTTTTGTTTGGTGTACAATAAAGAGTTTTTTATTTATTATTTATTTATTTATTATATTTGAAATATTTGATTTAAGGTTTGGTCAGTGTACATATTATATAGAGTACTTATTTAGTATGATGACTGTATTAGTATTTAGGTTAATTAGATTTAGGTATAAGTAATCAATTTTTCGTCATGTCACTTGCCGTGTTTGTACACTTTGTCTTACTAAGGATATTCTTTCTCTCAAATCAAATCAAATGCTTTATTTGCCAAAAATGGGTTACATAGGTGATATACATAGATTATTAGGTACCTCCATTTTTTACCCATCAGGGTGTACAAATATTTGTATTATTTTAAAATTAATTTTATAATTCTCTCTGTTTCAAAGGTTGATAACTTGTTAATCGACACAGATAGAGTCACGAGACCTCGTCAACGTCAGCTGCAATTCGAAGAAAGCATTTTCTCAATTCCTCCTTACAAGCCAAAAAACATCTGTTAGAAATAGTGACAACGCCTGAGAAAAAAGCGTTAGCCACATTTATTGAAACGTAAGTTTGTATTGTGAATTATTGAGTTAGGCGTACTTTACATAACGTAGTTTTGTTTTTAATTGAATATTTTATAGCATTTAGCTATGCTTAGCAAATTATACTAAGAAACAGTTGAGAAAGATATGGGACCGGCAGGATTTGAACCTGCGACCTTACTGCACATTGGGCAGCCGCTTTAGCCATCCAGCTACGGTCGCCTCTTACCAGAACCCTAAATTACTTAACTGTATGATACGTCATTTCGTGACGTCACGTTCATCCATTTGTTCCTATCTTAAGTAGGATACAAAAAAAGTGGTAAGAGGCGACCTTAGCTGGATGGCAAAAGCGGCTGCCCGGTGTGCAGTAAGGTCGTAGTTTTGTTATATAAAGTACGCCTAACTAACTCGCCGCGAGTGACTAGCGTGTACTTAAATCGACTCAACTTCTAACAGGCATGGTGACTAATACATAGATAGTAAAATATAGGATACCTTATCAAAATTTAGCTAAACATAAACCAAATGTACGAATTTTTTGTAGCATCATATAAATCTAACTCATTTTATTACCATTTAAAGTTTCATGGGCAAGTCTATTTTAAAAATACGGTAAAACATTTTTATCATAAAATTGCACACACAATTTATAGCAACACACAATTGTAACAAAATCATTTACATAAACGCAATATTTCGTCTATGTAGCTGTCTAAAAAATTCACAACTTTACATACAAAATACATAAGCGTGACGTTAGTACAAAAATAAATATTATTCATCATAATGTCAACGCTGCTGCCGCACTTTCATAAAGATAAAGATAAAGATCATTTTATTCACACAAAATAGAGTTACAATAGTTCATAGTTCTTAAAATATATAATATACAGTCCATCTATTTTGCCAGTCTGTGGGCATGCGAACATTTAAACATGCATTATAGTAAACAAATTAGGATTTTATTATATTAAATTTTAAATAAGAATATTATCGACATTTCAAAATAATTATAAAATTTATAACTCATTTTAATAAAAAATAAGAAATAAAAATAATGTAATCTATCATCATCATATTTAATAATAATTAATTAATATATTATTTTTTGTAGTAACCACTTCGAGTTTTTTTAAATTGTGTTAGAGGCAATTCTTTTATGGATGTAGGTAATTTATTAAAGATTTTAATACACATTGCGTAACAGTTTTTATTAAACAATGTAGTGCGTGGTGTAAAATCCAAAACCAGTCGTTCACCACCCCTAGTGTTCCTTGAACTTCCTTGGGTATATATCTTTTGCTTTTTTAAAAACATATGGATTCATCCTTACAAAAACACACACCTCAAAAATGTACATACATGGCAAAGGTAAGTTTGGCCCGCGTTAAACCTATAGCTCCGCTCCTGAAAAGTGTATACAAAATAAAACGGTATTTAAATGCATTTAATATTAACCGAAACTAATGACCGGCCGCACCGACTAGTCGGTCATACCCATAAATCTACATTATACCTAAGCGAATGCTCGCGGTCTGGGAAAAACTTTAAAAACTTTTACGAAAGCCTTGGTAGATAGCTCATACCAAAACTTAATGAATAAAAAGCACGTCTGAAGCAGGTGCTTCCTACGTGCCTCGATAAAGTTATTATTTTAAGACAACGTAAATAGGTTAATTAAAATTTTAAGACAACGTAAATAGATTAATTAAAATTTTAAGACAACGTTAATAGCTTCAGGTGACATTAAGTCCATTTTGAGTATCTCTGACACTTGAGTGGACATTTGATCGATAAAAGTTGATCATAATAATATCTTGAATATCCATCTCTTGTTTCTTTCAGTGACGTAAATACACTGTGTACATCTTAGGCCACTTGTACAAGTGGCCTAAGATGTACACAGTGTATTTACGTCCTCCCCGAACGGTGCGGTATGCGATCAGGAACATTACACCTATATATCTATAAAAAACACGTTCCAGACATTCCAGACCGCGAGCATTCGCTTGTATTGTAACGTTACCGATTTAAATATTTAGCTTGCAGTTGCAACATGCGGCTGTTGACGCTGACGCTTGCTTCCAACTGCAAGCTTTACACTGGTTTGGGCCTAGCATTACGTTAAACAGTGCGCAACCTACTATTCGAAATTTGAAATTTTATTTGTAATAATAGATAGAGATAAAGATAAAAAAAAAACTTTATTTGCACATCATAATTTATAACAAACATAAAAGCAAAATAGGTACTTAAATCTATAACGTGCAAAGGGCGGCCTCATCGCTAGACGCGATCTCTTCCAGGCAACCTCAGTATGGACATAATATAAGGGATATTTGCGGTAGTTGTATTGCGGTAGTTTGGATTTATTAGTATATGTTTATTTTTTTAATTTTGCTCAAGGCATGTCAAGATTAAAATAAAAATTGCGCTACTAAATATAAAAATTGAGTACATAGGCACTTTAATAATAATAAATTGTTTGGAGTAATTATTATATTTCTTTTTCTCTTATAAAATATCATCTTTATAGCTTTTGTCAATGTACGATTTACAACGTTTTGGTAAACTAAAGATGACAAGTTAATGCAAAATTTACACCAAGTGTACTAAAACTTAGGTACAAATGGAAGCACACACGGTCAATTATTAAATAATCATAGTAGAATCCTATAGTAATTATCCAATTTTGAGTATATTTTCCAACATACAGTAAACGATTAAATAAGGCTATATTACAAAAGTAAAACAATGCAATAAATGACACTATTGCGTGGTGCCGAATATCCGTGACCTAAAATAATTAATGTTTAATATAATAATAGATGTATATATTTAAAAGGCGCACTAAACGTGTCCTTAGCTAAATGTCACATGAACCCGTTCACTTCCTTGAAGAAAGTTATGTCTCAACTTTTTTACAATTACATTATGTTCGCCAAGTCGAGCAAAGAGGTACGGCCTTATTATCCTTTTTTCTAAAGAAGAAAGAAAATACAAGTTTGAGCGTTCCTTCATTTAGTCACTGACTGACTGATATATAAATCTTCAAATTTCTATGGTACTTCTAGCAGACATTCAATTGATACCTTCAATTTTTGCACAAAACAATTGTTTAACCTACAAAGCAAGAAAAAAATCCGACATGCCAAATTTTTGCCCTGTTTTCTTGATATGCAGGTGATTATTTGGATACCACTTGGAAGGAAAGTACTTTAAATACTGGAGATAACAAAACTCAAAGAAAACATCCCTTTTTGTTTAAAGTGAATTTTTTTAAAGCATTTAAAGAATTCAAATCCGGAGAATCGAACCAGTAAAAATAAAAATACGCTATATTATATGCCATAAATCTAAAGAGTCAATTGTCAGGATTAAATCTTTAGAACAAACATATAAATAAAAGGAAATTAAAAATATATCTTATACATCTTATACTGGAAATGTATGTAGGTGGGGTGCATGAAAGGAGCCTCCCCGAGTGACGTACACAACAATTCCGTACGTCCGGCGCACCCTAATCGAATTGGCTAATCCTTTGAACACGATGGCAAGTTAAAACCTTGACCACCTTACTGACTGTCCAAAATGCTCTACGACCTGCACAAGAGAGGTGCTCATGAACGCGACGAGAGCGCCATAACCGTGGCTATTATTGGACCAATAAATTTTGACTCAGCCATCGACACGACGAAGAAGAAAAAGAATGTATAGGTTGATCTATAGCCGTACCTGACTTGAGCAGTTCTATCACAGAGTAACGAACAGAGGCTAACCTTTTAAAGAACGTCTAAGATATTTACCTATTTTGCTAGGGTTGGCACTTGGCAGTGTTGGCACAACAGGACAAACCATGTGACTAGTACAATTACTACACTGGCGGCATAGTGGTGTTTTAACGACGCGGCGGTTTTTTTAATTGTATTACCACCAGTACCTAATCATGATAAATAAATCGCTAATAATAAGGGTAGATAGGTATTTTTTCATATTTCAACCAGTCAAAAAAGTAATAAAAGTCTTTAAGTATAATCCTCTCAAGTTGGTACCTAATGTGATAAGTAGAACCTTTTACAATTTAATTTTAACGTACCTACCTACCTATTAACGTATTAGGTAGAAGAGCGCATGACATTAGAACTGTCATTCTCATACATCTATACAATTATAGGTATAAAAAGATAAGACCCCAGAAATAATATAGGCTACATCGACGTACCACGCGGTTGGAGCCACGCGTAGAAGCTAGTGACTCATACATAAGTAGGAATATATTATTAGCTTTGAATTGTGTCAAGGTTCCATCGCATTACAAACACGGCACAGATTTAAATTTGCTTTGATATTGATGTAGGTACACTAGGTACCTACCTATGTAATTATGTATGAAGTATCTATCTACCCCACTAATATAAATTGAATAGGTACCTATATAATAAAAATAGCTACTCTTTTACTATCAATTTACTACTCACCTAGTAGATTTCTTGGGATAGAAAAAAAAATATGTTCTTATTTCGACGATTATTGTTCTTACAAACAGTACAGTACATTTTGTATTAATAAATTATAACGCGTGTCGTGCCCTTTAGGACGAGATTTGCGAGTGAGCATACGGGCGTGCGCGCACCGCGGCTGCGCTGGACTACTGTAGACTGCACACTGCACACTCACAGGGTACATTTATGTGAGCTGCGGTAGTGTCCGCGAGCCGCGCCGAGAGCGCGCGAGAGCCCTTCGCTAAGGCACTTACGAGCCGGTAGAAACCGGTTTCGCCTCGTACGTGATAGGGCCGCAAGTGGACACGCACACAGACGTCTTATGCTTGTGTGAGTGGACTTATCTGAGCGCGGTTGTATGAAGCTTAGTCTCTGTTTACTCTGTGGTTCTATCATTCTTTTTCTGAATTTGTCCGTCACAGCGGCGCATTCCAGTCTATTGTTGGTCCCCTTACTGCGTCCTTATTCCGAAGCGTAGGCACGTGACGCGTTCCGACCGTTTCTACTATGAAGATAAACTACTCGGTCATTACTCTGACTAGGTACTTAGTATGATCTCACGAATTTGCATCTAATGTAATAATAATAATAAGGCCTTTTTATGTTACTCGAAAAATATACAATAAAGGCATACGTAATATGAATACGCATATTATAGCAATAAAACTTTTTCAGATTAGTGACTTACAATGGATTAAGTGCAAAATGTTATTTTGATAGTGTAGAAACAGGCTAAATGCTTTTTGAATTCATTTAAATCTTTATTTAAGTTTCATTAATCTCCTTTTTGAAATTTTAAATAACTAAATAATATAGTCTCTTGACAGAAAAGTTCATTTTTTTAAAGTAATTAATTTTTAAGTCGGTGCCTGCGGCGCTCTCTCACTTTTGTTGACGCCTTTGACGCTGCCTTAAAATTTCCTTCCCCCATTAATGTTTAAACCCCTCCCTCCTGCTACTGCTAGAAGCTGCGTACGCCCATGATGGTGTTGAAAATTATCGATATATATATACGGGGTGGATGCGACATAGCGACATTTATTGAAACCACAGCTTCTATACATGGTAAGTATCAATTTCCACCGGATAAAAATTCTCTAGCGAAAAAAAAAAATCACGTTCTCCGAACAATTTGAACCTTGCGATCGTGCAATTTGTTCGGAAGATGTGGATTTTTTTTTTCGCCAGAGATTTTTTTATCCGGTGGAAATGCATACTGGCCATGTAAAGAAGCTGTGGTTTCAATAAATGTCGCTATGTCGCATCCACCCTGTATAAAGTTTGCGGAACACTGGAGTTCACCGAACTACACTCCATCGTCACATTACACGTCTTATATTATAATATGTAAGTATGAATATCTTCAAAATTAGTTTTTCGCACAATTTTCACACAATCTCACGTCCTTTACAATACTTTCTGTGTTTTAGAATTTGTGCCAAGTCAGGTATCGCACAAATGAACTATTCCACAGTTGGCACAATGTCACTTTAGCTATTTTACATTTCAACCGCCTCGTGCGTTTAAGAAATACGAAATGCTGAATAAAAAACGTATTTTTTGCTCTCAGCAACTAGATGTTTTTATACGTTATTTCACATTGACTCGGCAGAGATCGATCAACGTACACATAATCATAATATCAAACGAAAAGATAATAATATAATATATATTATTGATTCACTTGTGGATAAAAGAGTGTAGAAATGGACAGGCGGTAGTGCAGATCGGTCTTTAGATATAGAATTATTATAATCAGAGTGCACTTATAATGATAAATAACAGTTTATTTTTTTATTGCAATGATTGTGTGAACACTATAAGGAACTTTGAACAGTATTAATATTTTTTAATAAAATGTGTATTTTGTGATATTAAAATAAAGTGATATTTATATTTCTAAGTGGAAGTTATTTTAGTATGAACTTGTGAACTTTGTGTAGTTAGTTTTGAAAATGTCGAAAAGCCGATTTTCTCCGTTTTTGAAACAGGTAAGACTTAAATAAATGTTTTATTTAATTCTGCTTCGCAAATTTAATTTATTGATAAAGTTTTCAAATGTTTTGAATAGCCACAATTGCCACAAATGGCCGATGTTCATATTTTTTCCGTCGTATCTATTACTGTCGGTATTGTGTTTTCCTATGTATTTATAAACATAATATAATATAGCCCAATGCTGGGCTCGGGCCTCTTCTCATGATGAAAAGGGTTAGGCCATAGTCACCACGCTGGCCTAGTGCGGATTGGTAGACTTCATATATCCTCGAGAACTTGTTAAGCACTTTCAGGCATGCAGGTTTCCTCACGATGCATATAAATACACACATATCTTAGAAAAGACGATTCTCAGCGATTTAGTGATTACCAATTTCTTAATAATTATGTCTATATTTGACTATGCAGATAACTTAGGTATTGTTACAAAGTCCCAATTTGGCTCTTTCTTAGCTATCGCTTCAGTAATATCCAAGCCAAACCCCTATTTATGATGCTCATGTGTGAAAATTCGTTGACGTTGTAGTAAAAGATACCACACCGCACTTTTATAGCACCTAATAAAGATATCAATACCAATCGATATAATATAAAGGCAATAAACATTTAATGACTATTATGATGATATATCTACATTAAATAAACTAGTTAAGTCCTTTCAATGAACACACACTATAGAATCCATTTTTAATAATTTTTGTTTCATTCTGGTGGTAGAGCTCTTGCAAACGATCTCGAGGGCGGCAGCACCACCGTCTCACCTTTAACATGCCGCCAAATAGTAGTGTCTGCTCGTGTGGTGTAGTGGTTAAAGCGGTCGCCTCGCCGCTCTCCACTGCACTGGTGTTGTGGGTTCGATCCCCACATGGGACAAATCTTTGTGTGATTAGCAAAGATTTGTTCTGAGACTGGGTGTGCTTGTGTGAGTGAATGTGTGTATTTGGCCTTGTCATTGGGACTATTGGATAGAGTAATTACTTCTGGCGTTCTATTTAATGTAAAAAAATTCAAAGGAATCCAAATTACTGAGTTACGGTTTGGTGATGAGATCAGGTCCTGAAATGGGATATGAGGCATAACAATGTAGTCCTGTAGCGAAGCATCTACAATCTGCTTTTGTGGATTGTTGATTTCTCTGGGCTGTACTCTACTTACCATCAGGTGGACTACACGTTCGATACAGGCATAGTAAAATTTTTTTTTTTTACTTCTCAAAATGTAAAAGTGGGGAAGAAATTTATTAGTATTATTAAAACATAATATTTATAATATCAATGGAGAGCGACAAAGTTCTGTAATTATAGTTCACGTAAACCCATTGAAAAAGCAGCGATAGCCGAGTGGGAGACCGTAGGACTGCGAAGTCAAAGGTCTCGGGTTCGAACCCACGGCACACACCTCTGTCGATAAATCGTTAAGATTTGTCTTTTCGAAGATATGTGTGTATTTATAATATAAATTGTCGCTTGCTAACGGTTAAGGAAAACATCGTGAGGAAACCTGCATGCTTGAGAGTACCTAAAAAGTCCTCGAGGGAGTATGAAGTCTAACAATCCGTACTAAGCCAGCGTGGTGGACTATGGCCTAACCCTTCTTATCATGAGAAGAGGCCCGAGCCCAGGAGTGGGACATGTACAAGATACAGGGCTACGATTATTAAATGCACATAATTAACCGAGGCAAATCGTATGCAAAGTTTTGCATACGATTTGCCTCGGCCTTGCCAAAACTTTGCATACGACGTAAATGTTTATTTCTTTTAACAATTTTTTTATATTTTATACAGGGCTGCTATTATTAAACCCATTGAATAGTCGTGTAAAAAGAAGTCAAACGCCGACATATTGAGGAAGGTCGGATATTTCAGCGACAACTAAGTTTGTAAATGAATAAAATTTCCATTGCCTGGACTTAGAAAGGAAATCAGAAAATTCTTAATAGCAACATGGAGTTTTGGACTGTGCCTGGAGGATAGCTATAGGCTTCTGCTAATCTAATTTAAAAGAAATTTCATGTAACCTACCTTTACATGTAATTTCCTTATTATTTTTAGTAGTTAGAGCTTTTTGAGTTTTCAACACTGATTTTGCTGTGTGCACATATGTATTATGTTACGATCCAGATCTGAACTGTACATTATCTATTTTTAAAGTTTTTCATGATTGTAATGTGTTTTGTGCGCCTAATAAATAAATAAATAAGTGACAGTGTTTGTCATCAAACTCCTCCATTGGTTAGGCCGATTTGTACCGATTTGTTGTGTAGGTAGGTATATTTGCTGCCTTCATGGTTAGCCATTAACGGTTGCACTAGTCCACGAATTTAAAGTCGCGCAGCGGGCTATGGAGCGAGCTATGCTCGGCGTTTCTTTGAAGGATAAAATTCGCAATGAGGTCATCCGACAAAGAACTAAAGTAACTGACATAATCGCAAAATAAGCTCGCTGAAGTGGCAATGGGCTGGTCACGTTTGCCGAAGGACCGACAGACGTTAGAGCAAACGAGTCCTTGAATGGAGACCGCGACTCGGCAACCGTAAGGTAGGACGCCCTCCTGCCAGGTGGACTGACGACCTGAAGAAGGTCGCTGAAGGGGACTGGATGCGGAAGGCGCAGGACCGGGTGTTGTGGCGCAAATTGAGAGATATAGCCTATGTCCAGCAGTGGACTATGAGAGGCTAAATGATGATGGTTAGCGTATCACCACGAGGTCTCCGATTTTTTTGTCAGGAAATCCTCAATAGCAGCACGGGCATTTGCCCGTTGAATGGCGATAGGCTCACACCCATCACATGGGACCTAAACATACCAGTTGGAAGACTGGGTGCTATACCTCCTGCCACACCCTTCTGGGTAATACAGGCGTGATGTTATGTCACGAATGTAATATTTGGTAGGTCGTAACTACGTACCACGCAAAAAGAACCACGGGTAGTACATAAATATACATCTCAATGATAAAGCGGCGTGGTGCAATGGATAAAGGCATCGGTCTTACGATCGAGAGGTCGTGGGTTCGAATCCTGGCCATTACGCCACGGACTTGAACTTCCTCCTAACACAAGCGAATTAAGCTTAGCTGGAGGGGGTTAACAAGAATACTAGTCATTTGTATTTGCAAATTACTAGTAAGATTTAAAAAAAAGAAAAAAAAAATTACACCTTCGACGACCGGATGGCGGAATGGGTAGAGTACCTGCCTGCGACGCCGAGGTCGCGGGTTCGATTCCCGCTTAAGACAAATCTTTGTGTGCATGAACATGGAGGTTTGTCTTAGTCTGGGTGTTTCTATGTATAACAAGTATAATGTTTACCAAAGAAAAGTATATATGTATTAATATCAGTTATTCTAGTACCCAAAATACAAGCTCTGCTTAGTTTGGGACTAGATGGCGTTGTGTGTAAGTTGTGAGATATAAAAAAAATGGACATAAATACGTAGTCCTTTGTATACATGGACTGTAGTAAACCTATTACCATCGGGCAGGTCTACTCTGCCATTCGCTAAATACATACTATAAAAATAAGAAACAAAAATAACATAGCAAATAACTTGATATATACCAAATAATAAAACAAACAAACAAAGTTGAATAATAATAAAATAGTATACTGACCTATCTAATCTTTACGTAATTAAAATCGTTGATTTATCAAGTTTATTAAATTAATCCCATTTTAATTATTAACCTACGCAAAAGTACGAAACTACCTAGTGACACATTGATAGGATAGGTATACATTTATCTCAAATCAAATCGAAACGTGATTTGTAAATCTATTATTATGTTATTATGTTATCGTAAAGGACCTTCCACACTGCGAGCATTCATCTGTACTGTTACATTATTCAAGATTAATTATTGAACTTATTGCGGTCGAAACATTAGGGCCTTGGGGCCGTACCACTTATAGTCTGTACAAAGAGTTGTCAGCGCGTCTAACTGAGGCAACACGTTCTCGAAATGCTGGATTATTTTTCGGCCAGCGACTAAGTATTGCAATACAACGCGGTAATGCTGCCAGCATTTTGGGTACGAGGCCTTCTAACAGTGACTTATTAAGTTTAGTTTAAGTTATTAGGCTAATTTAATTTAAGATACTATAATAAGTATATTATCTTATAAATATTATGAAATATTTATTTATTTATTTATTTATTTATTGCACAAAACACATTACAATCAATACAAAACAAGACATAACAAAATACAATATTTTGATCTGGATCATAACGTAAATACATGTACATGCAACTAATCTATAATAACAAAAAAAAAAACGAAAAAATTAAAAAATCACAGAGAACTCTGAAAAACATACAAAAAACTTAAAACATGTTATTTATCACATCAGGATGTCTCAAGCGCCTGTTATGGTTCCTGAGGCATCCAGACCCGAGCTGATGTGGAGGATGTCTTTTAAGTTGGCAGTAAATCTGTTCATGTTGCCGTTAAATATGTCGAGAAATTTATAATTACTAGATTTCAAAATGTCATTGTATTGACGGGCCATTCTTGTTAGTGGATTGTAATAAGAAAAGTTATTTTTAAAAATTTGAAGTGCAAATAGATTGGTGTCGTTACATTTTCGGGCACGGAATTTTATGTTAAAACTAAACTGAGAAAGCAATTCAGGTGAGTCGATGATGGAATTAATAATTTTATAAAGATACACAAGATCAAAATATGTGCGGCGCATCTGCAATGGTTCGACGTTAAATTTTCGAAGGCGACCAAGATATTTTATGTCAGATCTACCCGGGTTTTGGCGATAATTCAGTATCTTGAGAAACTTTTGCTGGATTCGCTCGATATCGTCGATGTGTGTTTTATAATTTGGTGACCATATGAGACTTCCATACTCAAGGACACTCCTTACAAGAGAAAAGTATAGGCAAAATGTACTGCGCGGTTTCTTAAAACCTTTGGTGGATCTTAAAACGAACCCCAATAGTTGATTAGCTTTACTAATTATATGTGCATAGTGAGCTCGAAACGATAGCTTCTCATCAATGCTTCTCATCAATTAGTATACCCAGATCCTTAGCGACTTGTGAACGATTTAGTGCTTGACCATCTACGTCATAATTCCATGTGAGTTTGTTGCGTTTATTGGTGAAAGATATTATAAAGCACTTATTGACATTTAAATACATATTATTATTTTTACACCATTCTGAAATATATGAAATATACATATTATGTATATTTCTCTGTTAATAAAGATTATATATTTTTGAATAAAATTCAAATTTAAATTTTGAATTCTACATCAATACAGGTTGTACTAAGAAACAGTTGAAAAATTATGAGACCGGCAGGATTTGAACCTGCGACCTTCTGCACACCGGTCAGTCGCTTTAACTAACCAGCTACGGTGGCCTCTTGCCAGAACCATATTTTGATCCCATAACTTTTCAACTGTTTCTTAGTATAATTTGCTAAGCATAGCTAAATGCTATAAAATAATCAATAAGTTGGAATTCATGTAGTGAAATGCTTGGTTCGCCTCCTTCACTGATGTTATTTTAAATTTGTAACGTATTTGTAACAATGTAAACGAATGCTCACGGTGTGGGAGTACCTTTTTATGTAATACTAGCGACCCGCCCCGGCTTCGCACGGGTACAATGCTGACACTAAATACACTACAGAAAAACTGTGAACGTTGTATATAAAAACACAGCGGCCCGCTCCGGATTCGCACGGGTAAAAAGTTTTACTGACAGTAGAAAAAACGATTCGTTAAAAATACACATCTGACATGCTCTTCAAATTGAAACAGGTGCTATGTTACATGTGGAAATTTTATACCAATACTATTTTTAAGTATACAGTAAGTAACACGTCTACATATCAACCTACACATTGCCAGTATAAGAGATGATCTCGTGTTGTACAGGCATCCCTTGCAATGCGATACCAGTTTATACTGGAAATGTATAGATGATGGATGTGAAGCCCTGTGTACAAAGGTCAATCTCCTTTTAGATGAATATAAAAAGTACGAAGTCATTATAAGACTTATACATCATTTGCTTTGATTTGATAGCGATCAATAAACATTTTTTATACGTACATAAGATTTTTTATTAAGTGCACAGGTGGTCATTGGTCACAGTAACTGTAGGTATCAGTTTTAACTTTAATGTTTTATACACAAAAAATACTCACCTACACGCTGCTTGACAAACTTAGTTTTGGATTTTACACACTACATTGTTTAATAAAAACTGTTATGCAATGTGTATTAAAATCTTTAATAAATTACCTACAACCATAAAAGAATTGCCTCTATCACAATTTAAGAAAACTTTAAAGAAGTGGCTACGACAAAAATTGATAGATATATTCAATTAATGATTTTATCATTGGCAATTATTAAATATAATGATTATTGATTACATTATTATTATTTTTTATTAAAATGAGTTATTAATTTTATAATTATTTTGAAATGTCACTGATAATGTTATTTAAAATTGAATATAATAATAATTATCCTAATTTGTTAACTATAATGCATGTTCGCATGCCCACAGACTGGCAAAATAGATGGATATTTCAGACCATGTCCATAAGAAGTAGTAGTTAAAAATATTACAGTCAGCGTAGAGTGATCCAACAAATAAAAATTAAACATTAAAATAGCAAGAAAACATTAAACATTAAAATAACAAGAAAACATAAGTAGAAATACACTCGGAAAATATACAAATAATAATAATATATATGTATTATATATTTTAAGAACCATTGTAACTCTATTTTGTGTGATTGAAATGATCTTTATCTTTATCTTTATCAAAAAAGAGTAGAAAATAGTGCCACCGCTACTATAAATTTTTCAAAGACCGATTTTACGATGTGTGTGAATTTCCGATGGAAAATACTTGCCTAAAGAGTCTCAGAATCAGTCAACGGCTTCGTCACCAGTGCCGGATTAGCCATATAGCAAGAGTAGCAAATGCTACGGGCCTGCGAATTGGAGAGCCCCGCGCTCCAACGCCTGTCTGACCGTAAAAATAATTAAATTTAAATAGTAGCGTAAAATATCTTGCTTGTAAGAACAAATTTGTGTATGTTTTGTAAATACAGACTTGCCCATACTGACCGATATGAGCCAGCTTATAGAGCATGATTTGCTTAAAGAACTAGATATGGAAAACGTTATATCTAAATTTGCCCACATTAAATTTGTTTTATAATTAATTGTTAATAGTTATTTTTTATTTCATTCCATAAACTTTAAAACCTAAAGCAGGCCAAAGGCCCCCTAATATATAAAAATTATTAAAGGGCCCCCTGACAGATTTTGCTACAGGCCCCGCGCTGGCTGTTCGTCACCATGTTATTTACACACTGTATAGTTTAAAGCGTTTGATGGATTTCAGTGTTTCGTGACGGCATCAGTGGGCAGTAATATCATCGGCCACGGCTGCGTGATCGGTTATCCCGCCATCTTGCTGCCTCAGCTCATCGGCCCCAATGCAGAGATTGGATTGACAAAAGCTGAAGCCTCATGGATAGGTAGTGTTTTAAAAGCTTTTATTTAACTTTAAAAATTACCCCGATCTCGTTTATATAATTTATATAATCCATTCAGATGTTATTATTTTATTGCTAGTAAAAACTAAAATTAAACATAGCATATTCATCACAAAAACCTCCTGCAGGACGGGCTAAGCCTAGTGCAGGAGTTTTTTAGTCGAATGCAAACTTCTTTACATTACAAAGACCTGTCATTTATACAGATATATTTATGTACTTACTTTAGTATTAAGAACGTGAATGTATGGAAAATTTAAACATCTTGGCACTTAATAAATTTTATTTTTATTTTTTATTATTTTTTTACTTCGTACGCCATAATTGGTCAATTTATCCCATACTGTAACATATACAATGGGAAGAGTCCAGGTAAAGAGGAAGGTATAGAACACTAACTTTACTTTCATGATAATCGCATACCTACATACATTTCATGAGACTTTTAATCTTACGAATAAAGCTGTTTTTGTTTTTATTAATGGCAGAGTGTAAAAATAACGTGAAATAAAATGTTTTGTTGACTCATAATCAGATCATTCACACATAATATAATTATATCTACGACAAATGAATTTGCTGCCAAAATTACAATCCACAAAATTAATGATTCGCGCATCTCAGTGCATCAGAAAACAAAGATATTTCTATCAAGGTCAACTATTTTATTTTGACTCAATCTTTTTTACTTTTATAAAGAGATTCTTGGTAATGTGTTTCTAATTCTTTTCTTTGATTGTTTTTTAACCAAAGAGCACTTAATCAATATAATAATAATAATAATAATAATATAATAGTTTATTTCTCTCAAAAAGGTATAAGTACATACATTGGTAACATACATCAATAAACAGGTACAGTATTAGTTACACCTTAGTGAGAGCTGGAGTGAGAATATGAAGATTATTGGAGACGAAATGAAAGCAAATATCCATGCAAATAAGTCTGCCAAGACTGGCGGGTAGTGTTCCGCGCATCTATGATTTACCATTTAGTTTTATATATGGCGCGTATGATCCGCGGTCTTTGACATTTGGCAGTGAAGGGACGCCTGACAATGACTAGTCCTTTTGGTTTAATTGTCTAAGTTTTTAACCGACATACAATGGCCGTGGGCCGGTGGCCAGTATAATAATGTTTCATTTTTGTTCACAGCGTCAGTATTAGGTATAACGCAGTTCTTGGGGAGTTTCATCACTCCTCCCATGATGGAGAAATGGGGAAGAAGGATAGCGCATCTTGCTGTCACATTGCCGGTCCTCGCTGGTTGGTTTACCACTATGATGGCTACCGGGTTTGAGGTACGTACAAGAAATAACTTATTATACGCTACTAGCCTCTAGGTTTGTCATTTCTTCAAAGTGGCGAACTTCTCACTGTCTTTACTCTAAAATACATTATCAATATTAGTTGTTTTTGGTTACAGGCCTTACTCATTGGCAGAATACTTCAAGGTCTGTCAATCGGTATGCTCTCACCGCTTCGGTCAGTCCTCATCGGAGAGTACGCCAGTCCAAAGAACAGAGGTGCCTTCCTCACAACGGTGTCTCTCGCTCAAGCCTTCGGTATACTCTTCGTCCATGTCATCGGGTCCATAGTAAGCTGGCAGCAGACCGCTCTGATCTGCGTATTCTTCTCTTTCATCAGCGTGGTCATGACCATATACTCCCCTGAGTCACCGAGCTGGTTAGCGGCAAAAGGTCGATACGACGACTGCCGCGATGTTTTCCACTGGCTGAGAGGAGAAGAAGAAGAAGATGAAGAACTAGAAGAAATGCTGCATGCCAGAATGATGATCGAAAAAACCAGACTATCTCAAAAGGCCGATCGAAAACCCAACCGCGTTAAAAAAGCAATGGCCACAATACAGAAAAGGGAATTTTACAAACCGATTATCTTAATGATTCACGCTTTCATCATGGTGCAATTCTCTGGTGGTACCACCATGGCAGCGTACTCCACTACAATCATCACGTTAGTCATGGGTCCGAGTGTTGAGCCTCATTTCTGGATGATATTCATTGACACGCAAAGATTTATCTCTAATACTGCAGCAGTATTCATCATCAACAGAGTTAAGAGACGAACTATGTTGTTCCTGACAGGCGGACTCTGCGTTCTTACTCAGCTCATGTTAGCTGGTTACATTTACCTGAGAGAACAGAACATGCTACCTTATGATCACGTATGGATACCAGCTGTCCTGGTCAATCTTCAGTTCTTCACTGTAGCAACAGGAATGCTGCCGTTGCCAAACGTGATAGCAGGAGAAGTATTCCCCCTCGAATACAGAAGCATCGGAGGAAGCATCAGTCTGGCAACGATGTCGTGTTCCTTCTTCATAGTTTTGAAGACATTCCCTGGGTTGGTTGAAAGTGTAAGCATTTATGGAACCTATATTATTTACTCTTGTTGCTTAGCGTACTGTTTGATTGTGATCTCACTGCTACTGCCAGAAACTAAAGGTAAGACGTTACAGCAGATTGAGGATGAGTTTAGAGGCAGGCCTTTAGCTCCTCAGGAGATGGAAGAGATGATGGTCTTCCAGTCCTGTCCAGTGATTACTTATAAGAGGAAAATGTCCGCCAGAAGATTCAGTACTCCGCTCCTACATTAGTTAATTAGTGTTCGTACGACTATGATTACGTCAGTGATAAAGTGAATTTGGTGCTTTGAGTGATATTATCGATAATATATCTCGTAATTTATAAAATGACAGTTTTATGAATAGCATGTTTAATAGTATGTTTGTGTTTATTGAATGGAATACGTAATAATTATAATATTGCTTAAATTTCACGTTTTTCTTTCATTCTAATCTTGGTTGTAAACTATATGACCGATTAAATTATTAAAGTCATGGTTATTTATGAAATAATCTATAATCATTTTAATGTTTTATTGGAATACATAATCTAATGCCCAATTTTATCTATTTAGGCGCTCTCAAACTACGAGCATTCACTTGTACTGTAACATTACAGATTCAATTATAACACCGGTGTGTGACGTTAACCAGGCATATACAGTGCGCACCTGTAATGATACAATTCAAAATTTAATTCGATGAAATATATTTTATACTACACCTACGTAGATAGATAGCTCATTGCAGTATGTCATACGGAGAATATCTATCAAATTAAGTTAGTGTTTTCGGGCGAGTTCTGAACAACGGGACTTTACCTTCTTTTCCGCACGCTGCAGAGCGCAGTGGGCGGAAAAGTAGAAAAAAAACTATTGAGGTGTCAAGGGACACCCGGATGGAACGAAGTTCGGTAATTCCAAATAACAACAAATCAGGATTCGCATCCGAGATTGCAGTAAAAGGTATGCGACCTTAACCACTAAACAAATAAAACAGTCTATTTATAAACTAAATACGGTAACAAAAATTTAAACCAAATTAAAATAAAAACAAACATTAAGACAATTAAATTATCAAGCGTAGCAACCGTACACAAGATCATTCAGAATCACTTTAATCATTCTCTTAAAATAATCGAATGATACTTTTAAAATCATTGTGGAGATATTATCACAATACTCCTATAGGCTGAATGGCTACATAACAATATTTCCTGTGCCTTACACACTTAATTTTAAAATAATTCTTATCTTCAAACCTTCGCGCTATTCGAATTTCAAAATATCAAAAGCGAGGTTCATTCAAACACACGCATAGACTTAAAATACCTAGATAAATAAACTGCTTGTATGAATTTAAGTATAAAGTAAGGCTAAAAACAGATTGATTGTAAATTATAATGCACCGCTTGGCGGACAGACAAACTAAACGAAAATCCGATAAATACCAGAGAGTTACACTGAACTGAAACGACACAATTAAAGTGGCTTTACATTTCATGCGTGTACTCGGTTTCTAGGAGTAATAGTTCTATGACCACACATAACAAACCTTATCTTTAACATTATTTTTCTGCGATTATCTTGCTTTCTTTTATATTGTATTCGCAAGTTTACTCGCGATATAATAATATCAGATCTCATTATCAATAATCTCATCACCAATCCCAATGAAATAATTAGATGTGTTCTAATCGTATATTCCATGAAATGTACATAACAAAATTAGTAAACATTCTGTGGTAATATTAAAAAATAATTTGCTTTTGAATTTAATATAGTTATGACGCGTACACTTGCTAAACACACAATAATGAAGAGATTATAACGCGTATGACTTGGTTAGCACAATAGTAAAGAAAGGTTATAATGTGTACTTGCTAAAATACAAAAGCATTTATTATCGTGTGTATAAAATCTCTACTTACCTAAATCCATCAGCAATATCCAGAACTTGTGCAGAAACACTGTCAGGATTCATTATTGTAACTATTTTTAATAATTTATTATGTACAAAACACCTGTATACACTCAACAAAAGGCGGGAATTGTATTTTTTTTTAAGTTATGATAATATTTTTTTTTAGTTACTTTATTATTCATAGAGAGACAAATTGAAAATATTTCGCTTGCTTTCTCTATGCGCAGCATATTTCTGTAGCACCAATTAGTTCCGAAGTCGCGCGATAGATGGCGTTGGGATCAAATTAGATCGCGCTATGGTTTCGTTACAAGGTCCTGTATATAAGGTCCACCGATTTAGAGTTTAAGTATGTTCTGCAGATCCAAGTGAGGAGTAATGTTCACGATATCGAGCTATTTATTCCCTGGTATCTGACTAGAACAGCGATCGTGTACACCTTCGCATACCTTTCTGAGCGCGCCAGCGCCCCTATTTTTGCAGAAACTCACCTCTAGTTATTTTTTTTTTAATTTTATTTTTTTTTCTTTAAGCGAGATGGAGCGACGGACACAGATAAACGCGCAAATTTTTTTTTTTTTGTAACTTAATTCTAGTAATTTTTTTTTATAGTCTTTTTTTTTAATTTAATTTATCTCTTTTTTTCTATAAGCGAGAAAGAGAGACGGACACGTTTTGTCTGATGATGTAGCACCGTAGCTGTAACGTAGCATGTAATTACTACGCTGCTACGAGAATTGCTACGAAAAGTGTCGTTACAACTTTTCGTTCCTTTTTTTCCGCCTAGCTCCTTTTTTACCCTTTCGCAACGCGCAATAAGGAACTTCGTTCCAAAAATTCCCTCTGCAACAAAGGCGAAGTCTTTTTACTCTTATTTTATTTGCTGTTTCTGGTAGTTTTTGGTAAATTATGGTTGTTTTTGGTAATTTTTGTAATATTTGATAGATTTCATTGTTTGTTGTAGTTTTTGTTTCTTTATAGGTGTAGCATAAAGCACTATGTATTACTCGGGAGAACTCGCTTCGATTTCTGTCGGGTGTATTAAGGCCCTCGTCTTCGCTTACGTAACATGCTCGCTTGTCTGGGTGCTCCTTTACATACCTACATCATTATAAATTGCAATCACAAATCCATTAAACAGATGGTTGTAAGATAGTACTATTATACTCACTATACAAAAATTGATAATTTCATAAACGTAAGTTATAACTAGTTGCCTAATCTCCATGTAATATAATTGTTTTAAGTATAAACAAATAATAAGTTGCAATCGATGTGATAGGTAAGTATAAGTACATTCCAATCAACACGTGATGACAAGTGGCTCTTTAGCCAAGTACTTCCTTGAACTGAGCTGAGGTATGCTCAAGTCTAACTAATGACGCCATATTTGTGCCAGGTTCTATAGAAATCTTACGTCACTTTTGTACATTCCTGGCACAAAATACTCAACTGTATTTGTGATTAGTAGTGCCATATTATTATGCCTAGCAGGCAGGTCTGGACTGGCTATATTATATGGAGGCTGGCGATACTAGCGATAGCCAACCGGGCCCTTTTCTCTTTCCGCCTTACCCTCGGGGCTAGCTTGTATGGTTTGCCTTTGGAAAGAAACCCCTACTGACAGCAGGACACCAGAGAATGCAACGTTTACGAATAGAAAACGCCACCATACGAGCGTGGTGATAGGTCAGCGCACGGCGTGTGTGAGAGAGGGCCTCTCACTTGCATCCAGCGTTGCGTTATCTATTCTAACTAAGCCCCTGCCGTTTATCTAGAAGGGAAGGGCTCTTTGTGACCACCTGGGGCGCTTCAAGCCCAGTCCCACCTCGATGTCAAGTATAAACTGTATCACGGTTTTCATTTTTACCGCCATTCTACCAGTTGCATTCTTGAAGCAGCGATACCACTACATCTACATTATTTTTAACTGATATAGAAAAAGGGCATTCAATTAAAGCCAACTTTATCGATGATAAATTGAAGATTTGACCAGGATATACTGCTTGCGTTTTGAATAACTTTAATATCTAGAAAGAAATAATAATTGCTTGGAAATATTTATCTTTGCCACCTTGTATAGTATCCTTATCAAATAAAGATTTTCAATCACACTAAGTTAAGAACCTTTGGAACAGAGAGATACGATCATCGATTACTTAGTATGTTAATAGTTCTTACCTACTTACTATCCGTTCATTTTAAATTGTCCAAATCTTCCCGTCTCGCTTCCTTATACTTCACTTCTAATAAAACCCCTTTTGCCTATTCCGATCGTGTCACTTTAGACATAATTTGGGCTTACAAGAGATAATAACATAATAAATAAATAATAAATAAATATTTCACAACTCACACACAACGCCATCTAGTCCCAAACTAAGCAGAGCTTGTACTATGGGTTACTAGAATAACTGATACTAATACATATATACTTTTCTTTTGTAAATATATACATACTTATTATACATAGAAACACCAATACTAAGACAAACCCCCATGTTCATGCACACAAAGATTTGTCTTAAGTGGGAATCGAACCCACGACCTCGGCGTCGCAGGCAGGTAGGTACACTACCCACTCCGCCATCCGGTCGTACATACTTATGTATGTACAATATGTTCTTTATGAGAGGGGTATGGGGATGTGGATAGGAAAAAATTGGCCTATTCGTAGTTAACGGGTAGTATTTATATTTTATACTAGCTTTCCCTGCGACTTCGTCCGCGAGGAATTCGTCATATTAAGTAGTAGCTGCTCCCGCGCTTTGACCAGCGATAGTCCTTACTGTTCTGGTCCCGGAGTTTAGCGTAATGTAAAACATTTATTGATAGTTAGACTATCAAACACAAAAAGAATGATTAAATCTGATCAGTAGTTCCCGAGATTAGCGCTAACAAACAGACTAACTTACACCCGCGGTTTCGTCTGCGTGGTAGGAACATCAATTTCAAAATTCAAATTCAAATAATCTTTATTCATATAGACTCAATTTAAAATTCTTAAATTATGTTCTTATGATGCGTCCATATTTTTTCTTGTTGTTGTAATTGTGTGATCCAAAGCAACTCACTCCCACGCTGTCTTGTCATTTAAGTAGTCCGAGATTGTATAGTATGCTTTCTTACATAATTTAACTTTAACAACTGTCTTAAACTTATTTATAGACAATACTCTTATACTATGAGGAAATTTGTTGTAGAAGCGTATACATTGGCCCATAAAAGAATTGTTAATTTTGTGGAGACGAGTCGTATAAAGTACAAGATTATCCTTATGTCTAGTACCTATTAACATTATGAGTGTCACTTTTCTTTTTAAAATTGTCAATATTTTTTTGTACATATAAAAGATTTTCATATACATACTCTGATGTCACAGTCAAGATATTTATTTCCCTGAATTTTTCTCTCTCAATATAAAGAAGCCTATGATACGCGCCTTATAGTTAGTTGCTTGCATCTAAAATTTAACAAAATCAATCCAGCTTACATTTGAGAATTAAGCTTAATTTAAAAGGTTAGAAGATTAGCCAATACAAACATAGAGACAGATAGTTAGATAGACAAAAATGTTAAAAACTGTATTTTAAGTATTGGTTTCGTGCAATAAACTATATCAACTAAAAAACATAGTTATATTGACATAATTAATGGACACCTCAATTCTATTTATTTGTAAGTATTGACCAATCCAATATTTTTTATATCATTAAGAATTGTCTTCGATTGTTATGTAGGTACACCTACATAAAAAACCCCATGTCGATTTTTTGTCAAACTCGTCATCGTTGTGAGTCATTGACCTATAACTTCTTATTAACAACTATCACATCATGTTAGTGAAGACGAATTGAATCGTAATATAATAAAGAAAAAACCGGCCAAGTGCGTGTCGGGCCACGCGCAGTAGGGTTTCGTAACTAGTCGTAACAACATATTTCGACTTAAAAGGGATTTACTATCTGTATTAAACAAGTAACATCTTCATACAAGTCATTACTTTCAAAGGTTTTTGTAATTTGCACGAATTATTCTAAGTTACTGCATTTTACACTTTGGACCCCAATTACTCTAGAACTAATTAAGTTAAAGTAACCGCTATAGTTTTCATGAAGAGTTTATTACATATACTACCACCGTGATTTTTTTCAATAATTTATATTTTCACTCAACCTGTTCTAGTAGTTCGTGTTGAGATAAAAACCGGCCAAGTGCGTGTCGGGCCACGCGCAATAGGGTTCCGTAGCTAGTCGTAACAACATTAAACGTACCGATTACCGACAAATTGCCAAAATACCAACATTTTTTTCGCCAGCAAAAATAACTTTGTTTTTCATAGTGTTTTATGTAATTTGTATCAATAACAAAGTTATAATTTGCGGTTGCTGAAAAAATGCTATATCTCAAAAACTGCCGACTGTATCTCATTCAAAACAATTTTGGTTGAAAGTTTTTATTAAGATCTATAATATATATTTTTTTTAGATTTTTCACTCCTGTGGTTTAAAAGTTAGAGGGGGGGGGACACTCATTTTAGCACTTTGAAAGTGTCTATCTTTGGAACGATTGACATTGAAAAAAAATGGTTCTAGAAACCTCAATGTAATTTTTAAAGACCTATCTATAGACACCCCACACGTATAGGTAGAATGAAAAAAAAATTAAATTGTTTCAGTTCAATGTATGGGGAGCCCCCCTCTAATATTAATATTTTTTTTTTTTGTAAAAATCGTAAAGCGGTTAACAGAATACATCTACTGATAGCGCGCGAGTTGAATGCAGAGCTTAGGAATGCGGTAGTCCTGTGACCTAATTATAATTATTGATGACCACAATGAGTAATTAATGTCGATAAATTTAAACAATGTTATAAGTTTAATTTTATTTTTTACACTAGGTTAACATGATGAAAAAAAAAACAATATCATAATTATCACACGTTTTTAATTATCATTTCACAAAACGAAATAAAAAAAAAAATCAGATTCAGAAATGGTAGATATGGTTGAATCGGTGTCACTATCCTCGCCGTCGTTGACCTCAATGACGAATCGATCTATGGTATCTTCAATTAATCCATCTCTTTGCCAATAATTTTCTTCTAAAATTATGACGTGATCATCGAAGCCACGCCAATCTTCCTCTGTAGCCTAAGAAACCGCCAGCTCCGTAACTTCTTTTAACCTTTTTACGTTTTTTTGTAACGAACTTGATAGACTCGGATCAGTCATTATTAAAATAAAAAAATAACACGGGAACTTCAGTATTAACACAATAACACGGCAAACGTACGATAGTTGACAAGCATGGCACATCACTACACTGCAGGCGCGTGAGGTGGGGCGTGCGGATAGCTGGGGGAGATGCTCCCGCTCTTTACCTCAGACCCCGACTGCATTCAACTCGCGCGTTATCTGTACCTACTTAGTTTCAATTGTGTAGTCTTAATAGTTTCAGAATAAAGTGGCTGTGACATACGGACGGACGGACAGACAGACAGACAGACATGACGAATTTATAAGGGTTCCGTTTTTTGCCATTGGGCTACGGAACCCTAAAAATCGTGATCTTATGTATGACCTAGATATGTAATGATTATTTTTAATTTATTTTATTTATGTTATCCTCGAAATTATTTATTTTATTATTTTTTTTATCCTCGAAAGACATATAGGGATGTTTATGGGTAACACTAGAATTAATAATTTAGGTAGGGCAACACTAATTCCAATTTCCAAGATGTCGGGGTAGAGATTAAGATGTTTGAAATAAATACCAAGAAAATAACCACGGTGTATTATTATTATCAGTATCAGTTAATATGACGACAGAGATAAACATGGTGTCAGGTGCGCCGCGAGAAATGGTTTTCAACAGTGGAAACATAGCCGAAAACTTCAAAATCTACAAACAAAGACTGGAAATTTACTTGGCGGCGACGGGCCTTGGAGACGCTAAAGAGGATCGAAAAATTTACATACTGCTGAACTTTATAGGCGAGCCCGGCATTCGAATTTACAATTCATTCAATTGTAATGGCAATGAAACGTTTCAAGAAGTGCTAAAATTGTTCGAGAATTATTTCACACCCAGAAAAAGTTTAATAATCATACGCAATGAATTTTTCTCGGTAATGCAGGCGGGAGAGCGCCTTGAAAATTATTTCCAAAAAGTAATCAATTTGGGTCTACAGTGCGAATTAAGTGACAAGCGGGAAAGCTTAACAGTGGCAAAAATAATTTCGGGTTTGGACTCCAAATATAATAACCTAAAAGGAAGGCTCATGGCGGAGGACGACAGCAAGTTGACATTGGACCATGTAATGAAATATCTACTAAGTGCTGAAGCGTCGAGTAATTATATAAAGGAAAAATGTGAACAAATAGAAAAAACAGAGAAAGAAGAAGTTATGGTGATAAATACTAAAAACATAAAACATTGCCGTAATTGTGGAACCAATCATTTTATAAATAAGTGCCCTGCGTTCGGTAAAACATGTTTCAAATGTAGAAAATTGAACCATTTTTCAAACATGTGTCGTAAAGGTAAATACCCACAGAAGCAAGTAAACATCGTGGAAGAAAACAAATTAACAGAAGAGAACAGTTGTGATGAAAATACAGGTGATTTCTTTATTGGACATGTTGGTACTGAAATATTACAGGAATTTAAGGTGAGAAATACAAAATTAATAATAAAAATCGATACCGGTGCAGCCTGTAATGTCATTGGTAGTGAATTATGTAAAAGATTGAATTTAAAAGCTTCTGAAATCTTACAGTGTGATAAAAGAATAATTCAACTAAATGGTGAATGTGTACCAGTAAAAGGGGCATGTTGGCTAGAGCTTGAACATCCTAACAGTAAGAAATATACTGTTAAATTTATAATAATTGAAGGAAATGTTCCCACTTTACTTGGCTGTAGAACATGTTTAACCTATAATTTTGTTTCAGCAAACTCTAATCTAGTAAATGTCTATAATGTGACCTGTGACAATAACAAAATATCAACTCTAATTAAAACTTTAAAAACTGATTTCAGTGAGTTGTTTGATGGAGGTCTTGGTTGCATTCCCGGTTCAGTAAACATACAGCTAAGCAGTGATGCAGTCCCTACAGTCCAGGCTGCCAGACGTGTTCCATTTTCATTACTGCCTGAAATGCGTCAGAACCTAGAAAATATGGAAAAATTGGGAGTCATCGAAAAGGTATCTAAGCCTACAAAATGGGTAAATAACTTAGTTCCTATTCGTAAACCCAATGGAAAGCTGAGAATGTGCATCGATCCAAGAGCTTTAAATAAGTATATTATTCAACCTAAATATCAGTTGCCGACTTTGGATGAAATTAAAAGCAAGATGCAAGATGCAAAATTTTTTGCACTTCTAGATGCATCAAACGGATTTTGGATGCTCAATCTTACTGAGTCAAGCTCAGATCTTTGTACATTCATAACACCATTTGGTAGGTATAGATATAAGAGATTACCATTTGGCATAAGTTCTGCTCCAGAGGAATTCAGTAGAATTATTACTCAAATGTTTGAAAATGTAAAAGGAGTAATCCCATACATAGACGATTTATGTGTTTTTGCAAACACAGTAGAAGAGTTGTATATTAGATTAAAAAGAGTAATGAATATTGCGTTAAAAAATGGTATTAAATTCAATGAATCAAAATGTAAATTCTTTCAGACTGAACTTTTATTTTTGGGGCATAAATTCTCTGCTAGTGGTGTCTCCCCAGATCCAGATAAAATAAGGGCAGTGATGACCATGGAACACCCTAAAAACAAAAAGGATTTAGAAAGATTTTTGGGAATGTGTAACTATCTTTCTCGTTTTATTCCAAATTATTCAAAAATTACTGAGTCTCTGCGTATTTTGATGAAAAAAGATGCTGTGTTTACCTGGGATAGCAACCAAGAGAAATCTATTGATATGCTAAAAAATGCTCTTTGTAGTAGTCCATGCCTAGCTTACTTTAATACTAATCAAGAAATTGTCCTGTCAGTAGATAGTTCATCAACAGCATTGGGGGCAGTGGTGTTACAAAATGATAGGCCAATTGCGTTTGGGTCTCGATCTCTAAACTCAACAGAACAAAATTACTGTCAGCTAGAAAAAGAAATGTTAGCAATTGTCTTTGGCTGTTACAAAATGCATCAATACACTTATGGTCGTAAAGTATATGTAGAAACAGATCACAAACCATTGGAAACATTGTTCAAAAAGCCTATATATAAAGTACCTGCTAGACTACAACGAATGATGCTTGCTGTGCAAGGTTACAATTTAGAAGTAAAATATAAACCAGGTAGATTACTTTATATAGCCACACTGTCACGAAGTTGTACCGATATTATTATTGAGCCTAAAATGAAAAAGCTTCATGAGAATATAATTTGTCATGTTAGATTGCAGAGAGACTGTTTACCTATGTCTAATGTTCAATTAAAGAAAATTCAAACAGCTACTGATCAAGATTGGGTTCTTAAAAAAGTTATGTCTCTCATTAGGACTGGGTGGCCAAGAAGTATTACAGACTTAGATCAAAATGTAAGAACATTTTGGACTTTTAGAGATGAGTTAAATGTGCTTGATGGCATTGTACTTAAGAGTAATTTAATTGTGATACCTGAATCATTAAAAATTGAAATGTTAAAAAATGTTCATCAAGGTCATGCAGGTTTAAATACTTGTAAGATCAGAGCTAGATCTTGTATATTCTGGCCTGATTTAAATAGAGATCTTGAATTATTTGTAAGACAATGTGAACCTTGTGCCAAATATAGTCCAAATGTACAAAAGGAACCATTAATCAGTCATGAGGTAGAAAAAATACCATGGCACAAGGTTGGTATTGATATTTGTACTCTTGAAAGTAAAGATTATCTTGTATTTATAGATTATTATTCAAAATACATTGAAGTATGTAAATTAGATGTTTTGTCAAGTGATTGTGTAATATTACATTGTAAATCCATATTTGCAAGACATGGCATACCTGCAATTGTTGCAACAGACTGTGGAACACAATTTACATCAGAAAAATTTAAAGTTTTTGCTGCAAATTATAAATTTGAACATATTATGTCAAGTCCCAAACATTCTCAATCAAATGGACAAAGTGAAAGTGCTGTGAAAATATTTAAAAACATACTTAAAAAATGTAAGGATGATGGATCTGATCCATATCTCGGTTTGTTAAACTATCGAAATACACCTAAATCATATATGCCATCTCCTGCTCAGCTACTTTTTTCTAGAAAGTTAAATTCACTGTTGCCTACACCAAGAAAAGACCTTAAACCCAAACTTTCAAGTTATGACAATAAATATTACAATCATTTGAGATCAGTAAAACAATATTATGATAAAAATTCGAAACCCTTATCGGACTTAGATATTAATCAAGTTAAGAATCCAGCAGGACTCGAACCTGCACCTCTTGGGTATACGCCCCAAGTGCTTTGCCAATTCAGCTATGGATTCGCATGCTGCCGGACTCGAAATTTCTCAACTCTTTTGTGCCAGCCGAAGCTAGACGAACCATTACTTGGTTTTTTTCGATCGAAATTTCGAGTCCGGCAGCATGCGAATCCATAGCTGAATTGGCAAAGCACTTGGGGCGTATACCCAAGAGGTGCAGGTTCGAGTCCTGCTGGATTCTTAATTTTTCAACTTTAATATTACATAAAAATAAATGCATAGCAAAGCTAAAATTTGCTTTAAATATTACAAGTATTAATCAAGTTGTTTATTTTAAGAAATCTTTAGATGCTGACTGGGTAAAAGGTATAGTTATTGAGAAATGTGAAGAGCCTAGATCCTACATAGTGGGGGATGAGGCTGGCCACAGATATAGGAGAAACAGAAAATATATAAAATTAAACTATGATTGTTCAAAAGAATTTATTTTAGAAGATAAGCAAAATGTTGGCACTAAATGTAATAAATTATCAGATGATATTTTACCAGATATGTCTCCCGTAGAAAATAATAATGAAAATATCGCTAATTCAAATGATAATAAATCGAGTGCTTCATCATGTTCTAATGAAGATAATGTCCAGCGTCATGGCGAATCAATTATTAATCTGTCTGATCCTATACCCAACCAGAATGTTACACGTGCTGGACGTAGCATTAGAAAACCTACTAGATTTAAGGATTATATAAATTTAGATAACTGAAACTTAATGTACATTGCTTTTAACTAAAGGGGGAGATGTTTATGGGTAACACTAGAATTAATAATTTAGGTAGGGCAACACTAATTCCAATTTCCAAGATGTCGGGGTAGAGATTAAGATGTTTAAAATAAATACCAAGAAAATAACCACGGTGTATTATTATTATCAGTATCAGTTAATATGACGACAGAGATAAACAAGGGACTAGATAAATGGCGTCCTTCAGAAAGGAAATGTTTGTAGTACACGAAACCAGCTAGCACGTATGACGAGATGTATGAATGTTGAGGAAGCGAAAGAAGTATGTAAGGAGCGAAGCACATAGCGTTCCATCGTCTCTGCCTACCCCCGTGGGATAAAGGCGTGATTTTATATATGTATTATGTATGTTTATTTATGTTTCAAGAATTTTGTACGAAATATTCTGAGTAACTGCATCTGACATTTCGGATCCCTATTCTTCTTGAACTAATGAAGTGAACTTATCCGCTATAGTTTTCCTTTAAAGTTCATTACATGTACTACCGACACATTTTTTTTCAGATTTTGGGATCCAGTAGTTTACCTTTTAGAGGGGGGGGGACGCTCTACTCGAACAAAAATTTGCTCTTTAAAGTTAATTATCTCGCTAACGGATCTCTAAATCAAAAAACTGTCTTAGCAACTCCTAAACGTTTTTAAAAGTCCTATCTAACAATACCCCACACTATGGGGTAGGCGACAAAAAAAAAAAACATCCCTACTTTACACGTAGGGGAGCTACCAAAAAAAAAATATTTTTCCAAATTTTATTCTACGACTTTCTTTGTATAGTTAACATACATGTTTATGCAAAATTTCAGTTTTCTAGCACCAACGGTTTCGTCGCTATGCCTCGGACAGACGGACGGACAGACGGACATGGCGAAACTATAAGGGTTCCTTGTAGGTACTACGGAACCCTAAAAAGCGGCAGTGAAAAGAAAAAAAATAAAGCAGGTTACACTGCTTTAAATTCTTTTTGTTGATTGATGAATCGCGGTGTATTTTTTGCTGTTTTATTTGTAGTAACAAATCTAATAATTATGTTGTTTTTCCTTTGATATATTGTACAGGTATATTATTAAGAGTAATATCTCCTACCATTTTCTCAATGTGTCATTACTCATTAATCATTACAACTCGGCAAAAAAAAGTAGACACGAAAGCTTTTTTATTTGCTGACAACATTTGTCCAAGTAATTTCATCTAAACAAAGCTTCTCGATTGGTTCACGATTTTAAATAAATCAAATTAGGTAGGTCTGATACGTTAATTTGTAATTTTGTTGCCATACTAACAGCAGTGACGCCCCTTTTATTTTCTCACTGTAATGCTTGATTCTCCTCCACACTGCACTGGTGAAACTTTCGAATCTGTAATGTTACATCACTAATGCTCATGGTCTGGGATCTCTGCAAGTTACATTCGGATTCGGATGCCGATTATTACTCGAAGATGGTTAACATTACGCTACAACCTACAAGGGTGGAACAGCGCCATTTTTAACTCAGGTAAAAGCGCGGGAAGCCGATACTCAGTGTTATGACTGAAAATAATTTTCAAAAAAAAAACTTTAATTACAATAATTTAAACTTATATGGTTTTCTGGGTGGGGATGCCATTGACAGAACTGGACCAAATTAGGAGCACACGGGAAGCACCAGCTTTCAAATAAAAAAAAACTACTGAGGTGTCAAGGGACACCCGGATGGAACGAAGTTCCTTTCGATTAATAAGTAAAAAATTTTTTGTTTTTCTAAGTTATAAAAATAATCTTAATGTGGTTCACTGAATACTCACTCTGTGTGTCTGATGATGTAGCACCGTAGCTGTAACGTAGCATGTAATTACTACGCCGCTACGAGAATTGAGGGGCTAGACGAAAAAAATTGCTACGAAAAGTGTAACGACACATTTCGTAGCAATTTTTTTCGTCTAGCCCCTTTACGCAACGCGCGATAAGGAACTTCATTCCAAAAAGAATCATTAAAATCGCTTCACCCAGTGGAAAGTTATGAGGTAACAAACATAAAAAAAAACAGACGAATTGAGAACCTTTATTGAAGTTGGTTAAAAATATCAAAACGTGTCTTGATCATCTTATCAATTTATCTAGCACTGGCTTCCCGAATGTCTCGTGTTTGTGTCATTTTTAAAGACACGATAATAATAATAATAATATGGCAATGATAATATCCAATGTAATGATTGGTAGCATATCATTTGACACATAAAAGTGTGTTCAAGATGAAGAGAGCTATCGCATCGAATAGATTGTTATCCATTTCGATAGCTTTGTTTTTCTTTGCGGTCATTGAGATAGCGTTATCTAGTTGCGATAAAGAAATGGCTACTTTAAACAGATGATTGTATTACCGACAAATACATGAGAGTCTAAGGCAAGGAACTCACAACGCGGTTTTTGCCCGCGCCCGCAACGGCTGCGGACAGATTTGTATAAAAACCCGGGCGTAAACTGCGTCGTGAAATTTTTTTTTGGTTTTGACAGTACTGCTTCGATGCTCTTGTGGTTTGCGAATGCGTTTCCGCCACCGCGCGGTCTCGGGTTCGATGCCCGGGTTGGGCAGTGTTTTTTGTGAACTTTCCGTCCGAAAATTCACAATAGCAGCACGGAGTTTGAATTGTTCCCGGTGGATCGCGATTGGTTCACCCCCTATCCCATGGGACCTAAATATAACAGGTGAAATGTAGGTGTGTTGTACAACTCTGCCACACCCTGCTGGGTAGTATATACGTTGTTTTTGACACTAATATGTGTATTCTACGAAGACTGCGGGCGCGGGCGAAAACCGCGTCGTGAGTTCTTAGCCTTAGATATACGGGTAGAGTAGCTACGTGTTATAAAGTAAGATCTAATAATTTGCACAAACAACGAAACTAGCAGTTTTCTCATCCATTTTTACAGATTGCCAATTGCGGTACGGTAACTCCTGCAAACTAAAATATTGTATAGAATTAAAAGACAATGAAAGAATGAATGCTCAAAGAATCAGCATTGCCATTCAACGTGGCAATGCCTTCAGGCTTCTGTACACGTTCCATGCAGTCTAGGTCGATGCGGAGGAATTCTATGACACCTTGCCTATAAATTTGTAAATTTAAAAATAAATAATATTTTTAATTCGAAGATGTCAAAGAAAATCAAACCATAAAACCATTTAGTAGTAGTTTTTCAGTAGAAACCACATTATTATTGCCGCGCTTATTTTCAGATCTAACCAATAATTAATGGTATATCCCTGTGGAGGTGCATTTAAATTATACACCTAGTTTCCGCCAGGAACGATCTTCAGGTGTGAAATGTATGAAAAAACTTTACTGCTAGTTTCGTCGTTTATGCAAAATATTAAAACTTATTCGTATTCATAATTTTGTATCGTATTGCTTTATTAAGGATATTAAGGAAAATGTAGTTTAACAGAAAAAACCAAATGGTAAGTTATTAGCTTTATTTCAATTGTCTTATTATAAACTATCATATAAACATTGATTCACAAAAAGAAGGACCTGCGCATAAATATAATTCATACATAATATATAAACATATTTGAACAGATACTAAGGCAGTCGAAAATACTTAAAATATTTCAAAATCGAATAAACATTTTTAATATCTGTAAAAATATGTTATTAAGACCCCCTCACAAGACAGTTTATGGACTTAGACTATTAAAACTGCGTACAGATGCGTACGTAGGCACCAAACTGTTGGATGTGAGCAGGCCTTAACATCTACCTTACAAATGGTTAGGCGACGTCGTCGCAAGCTCTTACATGTTTAAACTAACGAAGATGTGACGTCATAGTCACCAATATACATACATCGATACTACATTTAGACATTATTTACAAGTAGAACGCTTCCCAGCTAACTAAAGCGAATACAATTTGTATATTGGTCGTAACTCAAGCTTATGAAGTGGTAATAATGTAATTCCGTAACTTGCACCGTCGATTCAATAGATTTGTGTACGTTTCTAGGTTAATAAGTACTTTTTCTAAAATGGTTTGTTCACTATCATGTTGCAGGTAACTATAAATTACTTATTTGCTTCGAGCTCCTCAAAATTCCCCGCCTCGCTTTTCTATACCTCACCTCTTGTTAACCCCTTTATAGGGTTTTGACTGTAATTTTCTTACTTCGAGTATGACTCGGTTTGAGGAAGCGGGACGGCAAAATTTGATAACCTTGAAGCAAATGTCTTCCGTGCGAATTTAAGTGAAACCGTGTCGAGCATCTATTTCGGTTGGTGAGTGAAAAGACGGATAACAAGAAGACTAATAAATATTACAGAATATTACTTAAACAACGCAACAACAACGCGTAACAGTGTAAAATGTTCATAGAAAAGTGAATGCAAATTGGTTTTTCAACTCGGCATAGGCATAATACTTGGGTCCTCTGTCTAGTAATCTTTGCCTTTTGACAGGATGTTGATGTTTTTTTAAATATTTTTTTAAGTGAGCTCTTTGTAGCCTTCCACGTTAGATATAAACGTCAGTCGAAAAGACGTACTATGTGAAGGCCCAGTAGTTTACATGCCGAGTCGTTACAAACATATAGACACACGCACTCGTCCCACACATAATCTACTTACACTATCAGTTTCTTGCAAAAATCTTTTCATTACATTAAAAAATTTTAAATTTTTCTCTAATGTTTTTTTAAAAAATATTTACAAAAATTTCTTGTCTATTCATAGACCATTTATTCGTGTTACTTTCTAAATAATATTAAAAATGAATGTGGCCATAGATCAACTTCCAATCCCCAATACCCACATTTGGATACCTACACAAACAAATCTACAAAACCGAAATTACAGTAAAAGTACGAAGTAATTATTAAAACGAAAATATCAAATCTAATTAACTATTTTTCGACCTTACAATTAATATAAATAAAGTACAAAATTGGTGAAAAAAAATCTCAAAAATTGGCCACATTCTCTTTTAATATTGCCAGGACTAGGCGAATCATTTTTTTTACAATTCAATAAGTATAACAACCTTATAAAAGAACCACATACAATAGTATGTTATTTGACAAATATAATTCCATTTATGCTCGTGCATTTGATACGTCTTTTATAAGATTTTATACTACATGAACATCTACAATTTACAATAACTAAATTATAAGTATACGAATTTTTATGCGTTTTGTAAGGGTTTATAGTGTGAGAGCTGCTGTTTCAATTGAGAAAATATACATTATTTTATGACAAAAAATAACTTTATCATTATCAAAAAGACAGTTTATAGTTTCTTTTTCAGCTGTCAATTATGAAATAAATTTGCCTAAATATCTTTATTAGATATATTGGCACTTTCTATAGCACTTTGTCTTAACTTAACTTTAACGTGTCATCAGCAAATACAAATTGCTAGCACTGTTGTTAACCTCCTCCAGCTAAGCTTAATTCACTTAACATAGGAAGAAATCCGTGGTGTCAATAGCCAGGATTCGGCAACTCCGCTAATTTGAAATTTAATGTGAAAAAGCAGCTCTTTCACCATAAGATCCTTACACGCGTTACATTACAATGATCGCCATATCGTTAAACCACAATTTTCACTAATCGCGATTCCCTGTCCCGACGTCCTTTTTGTCTATACATTTAAAACAATAGATTTCTCTACCTATACCATTATTCGCGGACTGAAGAGGCCAATACTTGAGTGTTGTGCCTTGTTCGCATGTTGGATCAATACTTGGAAGGATATACCACAATTACATTGCCGACTTCAACTAATAAAATTCAGTACCTTTTTTACCACAAATATACTTGGTTATTACTTAGTTTCATCATTGAGACGACCTTGAATCAACATTTTATCAAAAGTTCTAATTATAAATAGCCATCGATATTTAAATGGCTCAAATCACTCAAGTAACTAATTTCAAGGTACCATTTTCTTTCTGCATCTTCTGTCAAATGTGAACCAACCCAGATGCCACTTCTTTTTCGTCACGACAAGGTCATAGAGTAAGATTTTAGAGGCCTAATTCGCATCGCCGCTCTCTACTGCACTGGTGTTGTGTGTTCGATCCCCTTGTGGGACAAATCTTTGTATGATTCGCAAATATTTGTTCTGAGACTGGGTGTGTTTGAGTGAGTGAATGTGTGTATTTGGCCTCGTCATTGGGACCATTGGATAGTGTAATTGCTTTTGGCGTTCTATCTAATGTAAAAAAATCCAAATTTATCTTTATCTTTATCCTTACAAATTGATTATGCCAAATTAGCTTCACTTGTAATTGTGGTCTATACTTGTTCATATTGGTCCAAAATGTAAACGCAGCACGATAGAGAGACTTGCAATTTGTATATTTTGCTAATTTAACAACATTTGTTTTACATCAAGATAATTGCTATAACAGGGCATTCGCAGAGCGCACACACAAAAATGGACTAGATTGTTTGTTGACTACTTTAAGGTAAGGATTTCCGTGAGAAAACATTTAATTTACAAATGGCACACTAAAATCGGAACATATTATAAATTATTCTACACTATCAAAGCAAGAGGCTAATTACTTTATAAACATAACATAACATAACATCACGCCTATATTACCCAGATGGGTGAGGCAGAAGCTTAAACAACAACCAAATTTCACCTGTTATGTTTAGGTCCCATGGGATAGGGGGTTGACCCTATCGCTATCCACCGGGCACAATTCCAACTCCGTGCTGCTATTGTGAATTTCCTGTGACGGAAAGATCACAAATAACACTTTGTCCCACCCGGGAATCTTAACCGAGACCTTTATAAAATATAAAATAAAATTAAAAACGACTTGAAAGAAATTTTTAAATAGATATGCAACCAATGTTATAGGTAAGTACTATCAAATAACGTAAGGTTAGGAAAGACATGATCTAATTAGTTAAAATTCATAACCTGTTAAAATTGATCAGACGTTACCAGGATATTGCTACGATTCGGAATCCCTCCTTAAAGTTTTTAACCTTATATCAAAGATTCATTGTTTAATACTTTTCATTACTTTTAATTTGCTTTTACAATATCATTGTGTGTACGCCTCGCAGTAAATAAGTGATGTGGTGACGAAAATCTTATTATCATCATTCATTGACTCCTAAAGAGATCCTGTTCAAAAATACTTTCTAAATCATCCAACACAGGCTTTCGTTTTTTACTGGATATACTTATTTTCCAAAAATAGTAGAGCTTTTATAACAACCTCCATAGAAGTAGCGACACGGTAGAAAATGCCGTTGTCTTTTGTAACAAATTTTATGCAAAAAGGTTTTGAATAAATAGATATTTGACACTTATTTTTATTAAAACTGACGTGAGTTTGTAACATTATTCAAATCATGAAATACGGGTGTTTCTCACGTTATGTTGGTCTAGCTATTTACTCGACCGCGGTTTCGCCTATAATTTCAGGCATTTTCATCTTCAGGCAGAGAGTGCGACACGTCGCCCCTAAGTCGCAGCTAGTCTTGCACTTTAGGTAACGGACTAAATAGACCAACATAACGCAAGTACTATTTTGAGGGGCTACTTAGATAAACGGGTTGAGTAGTGCCAGTAAATTTTTCAGAGCCAGTAAATTTTCAATACATCCTTTTCTACCATTCAATTTCTTTAATATGATCTTTTACACATTGCCATCACCACACCACTTATCCAAAGGGTTCAAAGGATATCTAACAGCAAATACCTAACATTTGCATTGTATCGAGACGAACTAATTCCATAAATATAGCGAATTGAATTCATATACACTGAACAACACCTATTATTTGAATTTAAAACATTTAATGACATTTAATTGTAACTACTGATTTGTTCCTTATTGAGATGTTATAAACTAACATACAGTTGATACATTAAAACTAGTCTGGCCGGAGTCGGTGGCACAAGTGGTACCTTGTTAGAACAGTATGGAGTTCAGATTCCTGACTCCTCATGCTTTCTACTGTTTCAAAGTATGCTTATTTTATTCCGCCTGGGCTGACTGGGAGACCACAAGGAAGTCGTGGCATTGCATGGCATCGACTTTCCATGTAGCCTGAGTCTGCCAATAGGTGTCACTGCATTAAGACAAGTGACAAGTTACTCATGCCCCTTAAACTGATAACTCTTCAAGATTTTGTACTAATCAATTCTCCAACATGTCGCAACTATTCTATAAACGTAGAATTCAAGATGGGGGTCTCGCAGTGAGGCTCCCTTTTTTGTGCATAGTTCTTACTTCCTTTGATCAATCTTGTACCATAGTCCATAGTTCGTCTCATACATAACAAAGCTATATTAGCGCCTTAATCAAACAACTAGTACAGTTTAACCATATATGTTAGTAAATAACACCTCAATGTAAATTTAACAAGTATTTTCACTTCATTTCATCTGTCGCATGTCGATGCAGTATTTAAATGAACCGTATGCCGTAGCAATAAGCTTCAAATTTGTTTATTTCTGTTAAGAAATCTCTAAGCCTTCGTTTTGTCTCTCTACCCTTATGATTACAAAATGAGGGATAAGAGATGTTGATTTATCTCTCAAATTTTATACAAGGATGTGTCAGAGATGTATAACACCCACATTACACATATTATGAGACTTAAGGTCCAATATGACAGAGATCAGGCCCATTGCTGTCTACCGAGCACTTCAATAATGCTACTAAGAAAAAGGGGTGCATGAAAGGAGCCTTCCTGAGTGATGTACACAACGATTCCCTACGTCCGGCGCACCCTATGCAATTCGCGAATCCTCCAAAGCGAATTGGCTAATCCTTTCACCACGATGGCAAGTCAAAATAAAATTGACTCGGCCATCGACACGACGAAGAAGACTATAGAGAATTTGCTTCATTGTGGAATCAAACCGACCCCTCAACTGGTGTAGCAATGAAGCATCTATTTTTAATATCAACATCTCTTACCCCACCATTTGTCCTACAACGTATACCCTGAACTACTCTCAACATTTCTATTAACTCAGTATCGTCTTGTCAGAAAAACTGACCGTCTTATAGTAGCATTTAACTGTGTTACAGCTTAAATACATATCGCTCACATAATTTAAAACAATACTTTTCTTTTAGGCATTAATAACGATATACTTGATCCAGTCGCTGGATCCAGCAAAACTAAAATACTCTAGTATCACGGAACTTCTGCTCTGGATCAGAATGGACAACGTTCTTATGTAGTGGTTTTAACTGCGCTGGTGTTTCACTGCGCTGGTGTTGTGGGCTCGATCCCGACACGGAACAAATCTTTGTGTGATCCACAACGATTTGTGTGTGAAATGTATGTTTGTGAACACCCCCGCGACACAGGAGATACTTAAAGTGCGGACGTCTTTTTATAATAATATTAACTAAAATGAAAATAAATAAAGTGTTATAAATACTGATCCAGCGCCAGAATTTCATGATACTAAATCCAGCTATTGAATAAGTATAAGGCAGTTTTTATGGCTCTTCATAGCCATTACATTTTTTCATATGGGCCTGATGGTTACAAGTTACCATAGCCTATGGACACTTACAATTGCAGTGCACTGTTTCAATTTTCTCTAGTATTTTTGGCAACAATCTTATGTACATAAATACTTTTTCTCCAATTTATATAGCCTCCTTGCGGTGGCTAATACTAGTGTCAAATGAGGAGTACAATATTCAAGTTACTGATCTATATTTTTGTACACTATAGTTAAATGTTTTTGATCTTTCGTTATTTCTCTAGCCGTTAGCTTAGAACTTACATGACCAATCTGCTCATTATTATACCAAAAAAAATTTATAAAAACATGAGCAGAATCGTTTGTTTAGCATTACGTGAGCGATGTATCATAAAAAATATACTTTTAGGTGTTCCCAGACTGCGGGCATTCGCCAGTAATGTTAAATTTTTACGAATAAAATTGCAAATTTCACGAGGAGGTGAGACTATCGCCATCCTGACGTTAGAATCCCTCATAACACTCTGTCCCTGTCAAATACAAGCAAATTGTATCCTGCATTACAAATGAATGCTTGCAGTCTGACAGTACCTTTATACTTAAGCTGGTCATTAGACAATATAAACACTACCTTGTGATATGACCTGTGGGCAGGTACTCGTCTCTACACTGTCACTGGCACTACACTTCACTTGTGATGTCTATGACCTTGAGTCGGGACTTGTGGCCTACTATAGTGCCGTGGAACTTCGTACAACTAAATGATACTTTTTCATAACGCGGTAATATTTGGATAGATTTCTTGTGTCACAGTGTTACACAGCTATCGAAAACAGCTTCACTGATTCTTAAGTTTTTTTTGTGTTTATTTAGTAGGTCTAAGGATAGCAGGTAAGTTTATTTTGGCCTATTTGATTTTGATTTTGACTTCTTTATTCTAAATATAGATCGAAAAGTATAATTTAGTAGAACAATTCCACAGCATGATCAGTGATAACCCTTTTGTGTCCGGAGCGACTGGGTCTTGAGCGACTGGGTCGGGCGAGACCCGGTCGGGAGGGACCCGGTCGGGTGCAGCACTAGATGCGAGCCTTGGCGCAGGCGCCGCACACGTAGTCGTCGTCCGGCCGCAGCGCGCCGCGCGCCAGCCCCACGCAGTGCATGTGGAACCATTGGTTGCAGCCGCCGTCGCACTGCACCCAGTCTACTTCCTTGCCTGCGTCAACAAATCAAATGTCACTATATGATACGAGAGTAAGAAAGAAATAGTTATTTGTACAACGAGAGCAAAGTTCGTATTTTCTTCTAGTGATAATTTTAAATCTCGATTAAGCTAAAAATTCTAGGTTAGAATTTTGAGCGTAGCGAGGGACTCAAAAGCAAGAAATGTAAATAACTTAGATCTCGTGTCACACACACAACTTTTTAACTTAGCAGCTTGGAATAGTACCCACATTACAAATTCTACTTAGTCAAGGACTAGATGACGTGGTGTGAAAGTTAAGTAACAAAAAAAAGGCGAGCAGTAAGCAAAGCTCAATTTTGCTTCGAGTTTTGCTCACTGTTTTCATACAACACGTCATTTCGAGCTGCTGGTGTGAAAAAAACATAATTAAACTGGTCATCGTTAACTGTAGGAGACAACGGGTAACTGATAGAAGCCTGATACATCCTCGTACGATATCATGAAGAATTTCATGCATGATATAGCTGGTGATACTTACCCGTGGGCCTCAAGCAATCCTCGGCCGCGCAGTCGTCTTCATCTTCCACGGACGTGGCCGACGACGACGTCCGGCTGCGCGACGGCCCGGCCGCTGCCGTGCTCGCGGCCTGGCGCTGCGTTGCTGGAGGATTATAAGTACTTATTAGTACAAACAGTTTATTGCTACTAAAATATTATGTCTCATTCATTAAGCAATTAGAAATGGTAACTAATATAATAAAAATAAAGATAAGATTTTTTTTTATAAAGATTTAACTCAAGAACTTTTGGTCCAATTTTAAAAATTACATCTAGAATACTAGATTATTTCTAAATAACATAGCCCTTCTAACAAAAAAATCATCAATCTTCTCTATTCTTAATAATTATCTCTATTTTTATCAATTCTTAATAATTTTAGTTTAAAAATGTTTGTCTTCAAAACGCCCTATGAAACTGTACCTCTAAAAAAATATATGAACTCATTGGTTGGCGGGATAAATCAATGTCTGTTAACAAATTTTGATCCTTTACAATGAAAATTGTTTGATTTTTAATTTTCATATGACAGAAAACGAGGCATAGTATATAAATAATATACTTCACTAAACGTGATAATTATAAGAATAATATCCTCATCCTATTAGCTTTCTAAAAAAATCTTGATACTTTTGCATAGGAAAATGAAAACCGGAGTGTTTTTACAAACATTGATGGAGGTTTTAGACTACATAAATGATTATAGTACATATTTGGAAATGAACTGCTATTTTTATGTGACTTTCAATATGTATAATAATTGTTATATTTAATTCATTTCATTTAAAAAGATGGTGCACATGAGTTTCGAATTACCAACAATCCTGTATATATAATACTTTTTTTGCTGTATATGGCTGTTAAAAGACACATCTGTAGCTAGATATGAGGTACATATTCCATACCTTTGGTTGCTTGTCGCGGGTGCTTGCCACGCGTGGTGGCGAGTCCTCGCTTGCGGCGCTCCTGCCGCGCCATGTAGTGCTTGCGCATCATGAGCCCGGGCGCTGAGGACGGTCCTGCTGCACCCTGCACAAGAAAGTTAAAAATATTTATAAATAACTGTTGAGTTGATTTTGTAAAGGATATTATTCACTTGGCCAGCTGGCAGATAAGTCGATTGATTTCCAATTGAGTGTATGCATATTGTTATGTAAATTATTACTAAAGTATATAAAATCATTGCAATCTCCTTTATTATAAAAAAAAAACTGTTATATTGGTAGGTGAACATATTTATTAATAACTACAGTAATTTATTTTAATAATTCTAAGAATATAAAATATGTAATTATTATTAAATGTAATTTAATGTGTTAAATTTTTGCACACTCTCAATTGACAACATTTCATTTTTTTAACATATACAGGGTTATTGGGTAAGTCGACCTAGATCCGTTAAGAGGTGGTAGTTCCCATCATTTCTGACTGATCTGACTATGAAACACCCCACCCTAAACCTAACCGTTTTCGAGATATTGGACTTAGAAGGTTTTTTTAAAAAATATCCCGATTTCTTAACTATAGCCTATTTTTTTTGTATCCTATGCCTTTTATTTTTTTTTAATTCTGATTTTTGTGTGCCAGATAAGTTTGTTTATAATTCTCAACCCAAAAAGTGCAAGTATCTGAACCAATGGGATCGTAGTAGACGATTGATACCGTAAAAAAGTAATTAATTTGAAAAAAAAAATTGTTTCTTTTAGTAATATTTAAAAAAAAATCTATGGCGTTAGTTCTGCAGATGTTTTAAATAATATCTACGTTCCATTAGCTATCCAACAAGGTATCACAAGCTAGGGTCTTATCACAATTCATAGAAAAAAAATCGATAAAAGGCTCTCAGGTAGCAGTACAAATTTGGGTTCTTTGGTCCTATTGTTCTTCCACGGAGCTGTGGTGCGTGCGAGCGGGACAAACTGACCAGGTGCAAGCGAGATAAAATAATCCCGGCCAATTTGTTTTTATTGTTTCGTTTTAGTCTGCTTCCGTGATTCGTCCGTAGTAGATGCGATATTTAGTGCTCTTCATTTCTTACCCGACTTGGCTTGTATTTCTGGACTGTTTCCTACAAATTGTGACTGTGCTTGTTAACTGGACTTTGAATTGTGCTTCTGAATTGGAACTGTTGAAGATGGCAACCTTCACGAACGAGGAATACGCGGATATTCTACTTTGTTATGGGTACTGCAATGGTGTTTCTGCACGAGCTCGTGACGAATACATTGCACGTTATCCCGGCCGCCGAATACCGGATGTCACTGTCTTTGACGGCGCTTACCGGCGACTCAGAGAGACTGGCTCTGTTTTAAGGCGTCGAGCAGACCTAGGCCGACCACGGATCATTGTTGATGATGAAGATGAAGATAATCAAATAGTTCAACGGTTTAGAGCGGATCCAACTACTTCAACTAATGCTGTTGCCCGAGAACTTGGACTCTCGCAGTGGAAAGTGTGGTTTACGGTGAATACTGCAGGCCTCTATCCCTATCACTACACGCCAGTACATGTTATCGAAGAGGGAGATCCAGTGAGGAGGTTAGACTTTTGTAGATTTATGCTTCATGGAGATTTAGAAGACCCAGCATTTTTAAAACAAATCTTGTGGACAGATGAATCAAAATTTGATAAAGATGGAATTACAAATTACCACAACGCTCATTATTGGGCCCAAAAAGCGCAAAAAAATCCTAACCAGAAGAGGACAAAAGCCGCACAAAGAAGATTTAGTTTAAATGTCTGGATGGGAATCATAGCAAACAAATTAATTGGGCCCTTCTTTCTACCTGATAATTTAAACGGAGAATTTTACGAACATTTTCTAAGAGAAGAGTTACCAAATTTATTAGAGGATTTACCCCTAAATCTGATTAGAAACATGAAGTTCCAACACGACGGTTGCCCTGCACATTACAGAAGAGGGGTCGGGGAATGGCTAGACAACGAGTATCCTAATAGGTGGATCGGAAGAGGTGGACCCATACCGTGGCCAGCAAGAAGTCCTGACCTGACTCCCATGGATTTTTATGTGTGGGGACACATGAAGACATTAGTCTACAATGAGAATAATCCAAACTATTGACATATTAAGACAGAAGATTATTGAGGCTGCTGACGAAATTCGAAGAGACTTAACGACTGTAGTAGTTAAAAGCGGACTAAGACACCGAATGAGAGTGTGTGTGCGAAACAGAGGCGGCCATGTAGAACAAGATTTATAAATTTAAATAAATGTTGTTTAATAATTATTTGTATTGTTTTATTTCGTTTCCTGGCCCAAAAGAGAAGTTTAATCTTAAGTACCATTGTTTTTTTTTACTACCTGGGAGCCTTTTATCGATTTTTTTTCTATGAATTGTGATAAGACCCTAGCTTGTGATACCTTGTTGGATAGCTAATGGAACGTAGATATTATTTAAAACATCTGCAGAACTAACGCCATAGATTTTTTTTTAAATATTACTAAAAGAAACAATTTTTTTTTTCAAATTAATTACTTTTTTACGGTATCAATCGTCTACTACGATCCCATTGGTTCAGATACTTGCACTTTTTGGGTTGAGAATTATAAACAAACTTATCTGGCACACAAAAATCAGAATTAAAAAAAAATAAAAGGCATAGGATACAAAAAAAATAGGCTATAGTTAAGAAATCGGGATATTTTTTAAAAAAACCTTCTAAGTCCAATATCTCGAAAACGGTTAGGTTTAGGGTGGGGTGTTTCATAGTCAGATCAGTCAGAAATGATGGGAACTACCACCTCTTAACGGATCTAGGTCGACTTACCCAATAACCCTGTATAAATTATTATTTTAATTGAAACTAGATGTAAAATAAACGGACCCATATTTTTTCTTTTTGCGAAATTTTATTATTTTCATTCATTATTTCCTTTTGAAAGTTAGTGCATTCTAAATAGACGTAAGCGCCAAATGACGTCACATATACGGTGGAATAATGATATGCCTTTGCTTTTTTTTTTTTTTTTTTTGAAGTGACATATGTCATAATTGTCATGTCATACTTGTTTACAACTTTGTTTGTTTACCTTTATTTTCTTGCATACAAATCGTATTATTCTCTCTATTCCTGTAGGTTAAGTGTGGAAGTAAAGCGTGATACCAACTCGTGCACCATTAAATGTAGGGTGACACCTGAACTTAAAGTAAGAGCCAAGTTGTACATGGTAACTGCTGAAATCGACGAGTCTAAGGAAAATATCATTTCTGTTCAGTGTCATGATTATACTGCGTGTTCAGAAGGGTGCTAACACGCTATCTGCTTTGCCATGTGGCTGATAAAACTGTCAGATGAACCTTCTGTCACATCTACTGCGTGTTATTGGGGTAAACCAAGACAAGCTAGTGCTGGTGATCAGAAGTTTATTTTAGCAAAAATATAGGCAAAAGGAAAATTACCCCTGACAATGTAAATGTTAATATAAGTTTATCCATGTTTACTGAAGAGTGCAACAGGCAGAAGATGAGGACAGGAAATGAAGTACTGTGGTAACCGTCAACCGACTTTGAACTTAATGCTGCAGTTTGTACACATCCAACAAGACAATACTTACATAATTTTATATGATTCTGCCAGGAAAAGCTCAGTGAAGAAGTATTTAACAGTATTGCTAAAGCTACAACAAATCAAGTGGATTCCAAACTATGGCATCCAATGCGTCAAGGTTGAGTGACAGGGTCTAGAATTCATGAAGCTGTCCCTTGCGAAACAGAACAAGGTGTATTAGTGCAATGCATTTTAGGTAGTTACAAAGTGCCTTAAACAAAAGCCATAAGACAGAGTAAAACTTTAAAAAAACTCATCATTAATATTTTAGAAAAAGATTTTGGAGTTATTGAAAGCACAGGTCTAATTCTTATACCCCCTATTATTGGTGTTTCACCAGATGGGCTTTGTGCAGACTTTGTTATAGAAATGTAAGAGAAATGTAAAGCTCATATAATGTTACAAATGCATGCTGCAAACAAACCTATGATCTTATTTTGTATTGCTGATCCAGATTATGAGAAGAACAAGCTAATCCACAAATACTAGGTTGAGTATGATAAAGATTAAACAGCAAAGATTGTGCAAGAAGCTGAACATTTTTGGAAGCATATTATATTTGAAAATATTTTAGAAAGTGCTAAATAAATTTTGATTATTTATTTATGTTTATTTTTGTGTTCTTCAATGTATACAATTGTATTTTAGTTATACAGTGTATGTGTAGCTATGTAACTGCTTCGCTCACACATGTCATAACTTTTTCTCTCATGTTAAAAACAAATAAATACTTTTATTAATACTTATTTTTGAGTGATATGGGGTTGATGTTATGTTATATTAAATGTGTGTTAGTTTTTATAAACAAAATATGAAACAGCAATCATAAATAAAAAGATACTTATACAATATTTTAAATAATTTATTTTCACATGGCCCAGGTCTTGTCCAAATCTAAACATTACTGATGAGAACATAAAAGTAAATTAAATTATTTTAATAACATTATAACATTAATATGATCCCCAAGGTTTTACTTTTCCAGTCCCGTTTCTGAAATGTTCCCAGTTTTTGCTACTTATTTCATTACTGCTGCGTTCCTTTAAGTTGTAGTGTAATGTTATGTAGTCTATAGCTTCTTCACACACATATAGAACTCGTTTCGAACAAACTACATCCAGTGCATTTAGTGCATTACACTATTCTTTCGTGTTTGAGTTGGCGTCTTTAGATTTGTTTTTACATGTTCGTACAAAACAATATTTTAAATCCATCGTAGGTGTGTATTCCTCACTTGGATTCAGTTCGATTTAGGAAGAATAATAGTTACAATCAATAAATATTGCTTATATTTTCATTATTGCGAAATATGTGTTTATCGTTAGTTGACAGGCAACTGACAATACTGACATTACAACTGTCATTTTCGATTACTCTTCATTCTGTCGTAGCATGGGCAAAGGTAATACTTTATTAAGCCGTATATGTGACGTCACGACGCATTTTTTCGTTTTTATTTTTTTTTTCCAAAACTACTGATCCAAAAAAATTAAAAAAAATGTTTTTGTACTCCGGATAGGATAATAAAGAAACGGTATTTTTATTTCAGACACTTTCAAATTTTGAAATGTTGTCAATTAAAAGGAAAAACATGCTGTACCTACCTGATATAATTATAACAACATCTTGTATTTTATCTGTGTTTTATGCAAATAAAATGATTGATTCTACATTGATAAAGAAATTATAGAGCAAAGAATATAACAAAAAAGTAATAAAAATACAAACCAATCATTTCAGAAGTATGTTCTATATATTCTATGTACTTACAATGAATTATGAAATGGAACATAATTTCATTATATAATTATAAGTGATACATACCTGTTTCCTATTAAGATAATTTGTGGTAGTAGATGCAGATGCGTTTCGTTTTAGTGTTGGTTTCACCGTAGGAACTGTGCTAGCCGCTATAACAAAATGAGAATTATGTGTATTGTATTCAAAAATGTACAAAATTAAGTCATTGTCATAAACACAATGTCATGTGAATTAGAGGTAATAATAAATAAATAAATAAATATTTCTCAACTCACACACATCTATATATATTAATCTAGTCCTAAACTAAGCAGAGCTTGTACTATGGGTACTAGAATAACTGATACTAATACATATATACTTTTCTTTTGTAAATACATACTTAGTATACATAGAAACACCCAGACTAAGACAAACCCCCATGTTCATGTACACAAAGATTTGTCTTAAGTGGGAATCGAACCCACGACCTCGGCGTCGCAGGCAGGTACACTACCCACTCAGCCATCCGGTCGTCAATAATGGAAACTTCCTCAATGGGTTCGAAATTTGGGTCGGACAACGTGTTATTTGTGAACTTTTCGCAAGGAAATTCACAATAGCAGTACGGAGTTGGAATTGTGTCCGGTGAATGACGTTGGTGTAGACCAACGTCAACACATTCTACCCCTATCCCATTGGACCTAGGTGAAGTGTGGCTGTTGTAAAACTTTTGCCATATCCTTTTTGGTAATATAGGCGTGATGTTATGTTATGTTGATATAATGCAAAAAAACTGTTGAGTTTACGAACCACTGTCTCTATTATATGGATGGACTAATTGAAAAGTTTTTAGGAAGTTTTCATTTAATTTATATTTAGGTTTACGTTATAGTGAACTTCTTAGGTAAGATCAATATCTATATAATTATGATTAAGCAAAAAAAATATTTATCTTATTTTATCGATTAGTAAACATCTTAAGCCTTATTTAAAGTCTAAACGTACTGTCTAGTCTTTATAAGAATCACTCGCTACTACTTCGCAAGCTCAAGATTTAAAATTGGCACTCACAACAGAAATATAAACTTTTTCTCATTTGTACCACAAATAACTATTCTGTACCGGGGATTTTCTAAATTGTATTCCCAAGAGGGTTTTTCAGTAAGAAGCGAGTTGACGCAAAAATTCAATAGATGGCGTTGTTAATATTTTCTAAATTGCGGGCACCGGCCAGAATAACGTTTGACGCGGGTGAAACCGCGCAGGGCATCTAGTAGGACATAACATCGTGTGAGACTCACGCATGTGGTGGCGGCCGCGCGTGCGCTTGACCTGGTGCAGCAGGCGCGGCGCGCGCGCGTGGCGCTTGCGGCGGCCCGCGTCGTGCGTGCGCGCCGGCCGCCGGCCCTCCGCCGCGCGCGCCGCCGCCACGGCGCTCCACACCTGCTGCTGCTCCTCCAGGCGCACCTGATTCAAAACAATTCAAAATACATCAAACATAGGCGTAGAGGTCGCTATCTATTTAAAAAAGAAGAGGGAATAGAAAGCAAGGTTAGCAATCCGACTACTCCTTTTGTCTAATCCCGGATAATCCGATCTCCACAATGCAGCTGACATTTTCAGCTCACTATGATCACAATTTTTATTTTTATTTTAGCAGTTTCAGCCAATTTTTACCAATTTCACAACCACCTTCTCTTATACCCACCTATATTTAATCAGCTGATGATCAGTTTACTTATTAACCATGTAAGATCAACTATCAATTAGAGTATAACCAGCTTACTAGAACTTTTCTATTCGCAACACTACCTCCCGAAATAATTATCAAACAGATCTTGAACCAAGCAGTCAGTTATTAATAATAAACACATTAGAAATTCTTAAAGCATTAATTTCCCGCATTTTTATTAAATAATTTTACAGAAAAACCGACTTCAATTACAATAAATGCACTAAAATGTAAGAAACACTTAAATAATATTCAATGTGTCGCCTCATCTGAATATAACTTGAAAGAATACGAGAAACGACCCTAAAATGCCTTTATTTCAAGAATTATCCTCGTACTCTTGTTACGGAGTTGTACCTTACAGCATCAGCTCAGCAACATAAAATACTGACTGCTTGAAATCGGTTAAAAACAGTAAAATGTTCTCGCCATGTTACCAACAAACAAATATCTCACCTCTAATAAATCTCCTTCTAACATGAGCTCTTCCAATTTCTGTAATAGTCCGGGAGCTAACCGCGTGCTCGGTGAACGAGGCGTTGCGCTGTATGCATGTTCTACGCTCGCTGATGACCTATAACAACAGTCATTTAAAGGTATAATTTTGACGACATTTTTTAAGATGTAGAAACTACCCAGAAAGCAGAAATCAAGTCATTTATTTCCATTTCTGCTTGAACACGTCAAAACAAAAATCAAAATAAAAAAAAATATAAAATTAAAATTAAACTTAACTAATCAAATTATAATAATTATTGCAGTAAAATTTGACACCGGAGTTGAGATTGACTTTAATTCAACTTAGATATTTGAATTCAAATCAATCCAAGTACCAAGTGCAGTAGCAGAGCTGGTGAGAAACTCAATTCATGTGCACCATCTTTATCAATAATTCATACAATATTTTGGTTGTTTTTGGACAATAATTATGTGTCAAAGTTATAGCAACTAAAACAGAATGGCTAGAGACGGATTAAAACCCGATTTATAAAAAGTTATTTGATTGAAAGGTTAAAATTTCAAGACAAAAATAAAAATGGAAATAAAAAGTAAAATAATATTATTATATTTACCTGGCATTTTGTGACATACTGTGATCGTGTGCTCTGCCTGTAGCTTTTTTCAATTCTGCATTTAGTTTATCTGCCTTTTCTCTATTCGCCTGTAATAAAAACAATAATTTCAGATTTTTCTGCCAAAATAACAGAAACTTCTTACTCAATTTTAATATCTTTTAATTTATTCAAATAAAAATAAAATTCAATATAGTAAGATTTTGGACATAAATTAATGAATATTAATTTTATAATTCGGTATAAGCTGGTTTTGAATTGCACAGTACATCAATACTAATAGCTGTGTGTACACATAAAATGTTTGAAACATCCATTACATTGTTTTTGAAGTATAATTAATACCTGTACGCTATCATGTTCGTGTAAGGGTAGTGATGCAAGCGCGGGCGAAGCCAGCAAAGCCCTGGCGGTGTCTTGCCACGCCATGGCCCTTTCCGTCACGCACTGTAGTGCTTCGCCCTCTGCTAGACGTACTGGTAACTTCTGGAGCCACACCTAAAGGAAAATACAGCGTTAAAATCAGATAAGAAATAAACAAGATGAAGATGGTATATGTTTATTTGTTAATATTGGTGGATGGAGAAAGGATTATCACCTAATGATATTATTTTCGGAACTGTGCCTCTATAGAGACTTAAACTCAATGAAGTCACATTGAGTTTAAGTCTCTATAGAGGCACAGTTCTTAAGGGTGTTCTGAAGACAAACTTTATACGAGCGAGAGAACGCATTTGTGCAAAATGCACGTATCCCCACTTGAAATTGGAACAAAAATCCGTACTTCTTTATAATTTTAGTGCAAAATGCTCTAAAGAACTGTGCCTCAATAAAATAAAAACCAATAAACTCAATGGTTGGGATAAATCTATATCTGTCAACAAACTTTGACAGGCCTTATCCTACAGTGGCGCCACGTGGTGAGAAAAAAAAATTAAACTTAAATAATAAATAAGATAACATCTCACCAATAATGCCAAGATTCGGTCTAGTCTTGGTCGTTTGCTCCTCATGCAGTCAGGGCACAAGAACTTGGGTTCAGTGTTGGGAAACGGCACAAACACTCGTTCTGGGGACTCTTCTCGTTCTTCCTTTGACGAGGCTATGCACGACGCTATCAAAGAAAACAAAAGTTGTAGTAAATGGAAAATATTTTGATTGCATTAAAAACAAATTTTAATTTAAAATTGTTCTAATCACACACCCATGTGATATGTTAATCGATAATTTTACAATAAAAAACTGACTTCAAAAACAAAAAATGCACTGTAAAGTAAGAAATACTTAAATAATATTCTATGTCTCGCCTCATCTGTGTATAACTTGAAAGAATACAGTACGGCTGTAAGGTGTCTATATTTAAAGAATTATCCTTGTATCCTAACCATTGAGAAGTTGTACCTGCCAGCATCAACTCAGCAACATGAAATGGTGACTGCTAGATGCAAATATTCGAGTAGATTTAGGTTATATACGAAAAACGATATATAAGCCTTTAAAATGCGAGGGTTGCCCTCGATTTCTCTAGGATCCCATGATAATATCTTGACCTGATAAAAACGTGACCACATGACGAGTATACTTTTTCAGACTTTTACTCGACTGAGGTAGGCCTGGTAGTGGTCAGGATTAAAAAGACCGACCTCTCGATGCATTACCCGTTACTTTAATCGAGTTTATTTTCTTGGAAGTACTCACCATGGAACCAGTCCTTGCAGAGTTCGCACTGCGTCATAACGCCGTACTGCCTCTTCTGGCACACGCAGAACGTCACACCGGTCACCGGCGCTCGCACTTCTTTGCGGAGGTTACGGGCTCTGAAACATACAACAACATTAGTATGCAACACAAACACTATATGACAATATATTGGGATTATGGAGAGTTAAAGAAAAATATAAGCGTTTTTTCACAGTCGATGTCAATGCGGGCCGAATTTAATGTATCTATAGCATCGCATCTTCTACTTCAAGTGCCTCTCCATCATTGAAAACCGTCGGCGCCTTAAATCTAGTCTGAACAGTTGTTTCTACAGTCTTTATGCCTGTCCATTCAATGATAGTTCTGAGCAATGACATATCTCGACTTTCAACTATCCGTTTTCAAGCGATTTTGTTTACCATTATTATGGTCTTCAGAAGGGTTATATACAGGTCCTATACAGGGTTATTGGGTAAGTCGACCTAGATCCGTTAAGAGGTGGTAGTTCCCATCATTTCTGACTGATCTGACTATGAAACACCCCACCCTAAACCTAACCGTTTTCGAGATATTGGACTTAGAAGGTTTTTTTAAAAAATATCCCGATTTCTTAACTATAGCCTATTTTTTTTGTATCCTATGCCTTTTATTTTTTTTTAATTCTGATTTTTGTGTGCCAGATAAGTTTGTTTATAATTCTCAACCCAAAAAGTGCAAGTATCTGAACCAATGGGATCGTAGTAGACGATTGATACCGTAAAAAAGTAATTAATTTGAAAAAAAAAATTGTTTCTTTTAGTAATATTTAAAAAAAAATCTATGGCGTTAGTTCTGCAGATGTTTTAAATAATATCTACGTTCCATTAGCTATCCAACAAGGTATCACAAGCTAGGGTTTTATCACAATTCATAGAAAAAAATCGATAAAAGGCTCTCAGGCAGCAGTACAAATTTGGGTTCTTTGGTCCTATTGTTCTTCCACGGAGCTGTGGTGCGTGCGAGCGGGACAAACTGACCAGGTGCAAGCGAGATAAAATAATCCCGGCCAATTTGTTGTTATTGTTTCGTTTTAGTCTGCTTCCGTGATTCGTCCGTAGTAGATGCGATATTTAGTGCTCTTCATTTCTTACCCGACTTGGCTTGTATTTCTGGACTGTTTCCTACAAATTGTGACTGTGCTTGTTAACTGGACTTTGAATTGTGCTTCTGAATTGGAACTGTTGAAGATGGCAACCTTCACGAACGAGGAATACGCGGATATTCTACTTTGTTATGGGTACTGCAATGGTGTTTCTGCACGAGCTCGTGACGAATACATTGCACGTTATCCCGGCCGCCGAATACCGGATGTCACTGTCTTTGACGGCGCTTACCGGCGACTCAGAGAGACTGGCTCTGTTTTAAGGCGTCGAGCAGACCTAGGCCGACCACGGATCATTGTTGATGATGAAGATGAAGATAATCAAATAGTTCAACGGTTTAGAGCGGATCCAACTACTTCAACTAATGCTGTTGCCCGAGAACTTGGACTCTCGCAGTGGAAAGTGTGGTTTACGGTGAATACTGCAGGCCTCTACCCCTATCACTACACGCCAGTACATGTTATCGAAGAGGGAGATCCAGTGAGGAGGTTAGACTTTTGTAGATTTATGCTTTATGGAGATTTAGAAGACCCAGCATTTTTAAAACAAATCTTGTGGACAGATGAATCAAAATTTGATAAAGATGGAATTACAAATTACCACAACGCTCATTATTGGGCCCCAAAAGCGCAAAAAAATCCTAACCAGAAGAGGACAAAAGCCGCACAAAGAAGATTTAGTTTAAATGTCTGGATGGGAATCATAGCAAACAAATTAATTGGGCCCTTCTTTCTACCTGATAATTTAAACGGAGAATTTTACGAACATTTTCTAAGAGAAGAGTTACCAAATTTATTAGAGGATTTACCCCTAAATCTGATTAGAAACATGAAGTTCCAACACGACGGTTGCCCTGCACATTACAGAAGAGGGGTCAGGGAATGGCTAGACAACGAGTATCCTAATAGGTGGATCGGAAGAGGTGGACCCATACCGTGGCCAGCAAGAAGTCCTGACCTGACTCCCATGGATTTTTATGTGTGGGGACACATGAAGACATTATAATAATTACATTATTACAATGAGTATAATCCAATTGAAACTATTGACATATTAAGACAGAAGATTATTGAGGCTGCTGACGAAATTCGAAGAGACTTAACGACTGTAGTAGTTAAAAGCGGACTAAGACACCGAATGAGAGTGTGTGTGCGAAACAGAGGCGGCCATGTAGAACAAGATTTATAAATTTAAATAAATGTTGTTTAATAATTATTTGTATTGTTTTATTTCGTTTCCTGGCCCAAAAGAGAAGTTTAATCTTAAGTACCATTGTTTTTTTTTACTACCTGGGAGCCTTTTATCGATTTTTTTTCTATGAATTGTGATAAGACCCTAGCTTGTGATACCTTGTTGGATAGCTAATGGAACGTAGATATTATTTAAAACATCTGCAGAACTAACGCCATAGATTTTTTTTTAAATATTACTAAAAGAAACAATTTTTTTTTTCAAATTAATTACTTTTTTACGGTATCAATCGTCTACTACGATCCCATTGGTTCAGATACTTGCACTTTTTGGGTTGAGAATTATAAACAAACTTATCTGGCACACAAAAATCAGAATTAAAAAAAAATAAAAGGCATAGGATACAAAAAAAATAGGCTATAGTTAAGAAATCGGGATATTTTTTAAAAAAACCTTCTAAGTCCAATATCTCGAAAACGGTTAGGTTTAGGGTGGGGTGTTTCATAGTCAGATCAGTCAGAAATGATGGGAACTACCACCTCTTAACGGATCTAGGTCGACTTACCCAATAACCCTGTATAGCACGGTAAATATATGTACCAATTATAGCGTTGTATAAGCTGCCTGTGTAATACGAGACCAGCTTATACTGGGGTGCATGAAAGGAGCCTCCCCAAATGACGTACACAACGATTCCCTACGTCCGGCGCATCCTGGGCAAATAGCGAGTTCTCCAAAGCGAATTGGCTAATTCTTTCACCACGATGGCAAGTCAAAATAAAATTTGACTCAGCCATCGACACGACGAAGAAGAAGAAGACTGGAAATGTATAGGAAGATGTGTAGTCGTCTTAACCTGATTAGAGCTTTTATCATTCTTTCTTTGAATTTGTTCGTCACAGTGGCGCATCCCCGTCTTTTGTTGGGCCCCCTTATTCCGATCTTCTATGCGAGACGTAGGCACGTCGCAATTTTATCAAGACAAACTACTCGGTACATATCTTAACCCTGCATATAGTATCGTAACTCCTAAATGAAAGGACCAATTTGGATGCGGTTATTTATGGTAAGGGATTTTCGTATTACCTGAGTTGTTTAATAGCCTGCAGCTCGGACTGCTCGGCGTGTTTGAAAGCGGCGACGATGTCCGTGGGCGTGGAGTCCTCGCTGAAGTTCTTGAGGAATAGCCCCGCCTCGTGCGACGACGCCTCGCCCGGCGCCCGCGAGCGACGCCTGGCGCCCGCCACCGTGCCCACTTCTATGCGGGGGGATAGCGCTTCGAGCAGAGAGTACGGCCAATTCTGGAATGTTATAGTGGAGTTAGTTACATGTCTATTTACTTATTTTGCTTATACATATGTATAACATAACAGTTTTAAACCAAGACGTCATACATAGAAAAAAATAACATTAGACGATAATCTGATACATAAAAATACATACAAAACAATACTACACACGACAAAAAAAATTACAACAATAGCTAAACTCTATCGAAGGTCTCACAAAATGACAAAATAAAAAAAATAAAAATTAGTCGAAGCTACGCGGAACGATCGATCTTGTAGGTTAAGTTGCAATGCTAACCGCCGCCGGCCGTCGATGGTGGACCATTTTTAACATAACTATATCTTTACCATAATATTATTGCGAATAGTATAACTTAAAATTATTAACTTATAATTGTTTTATATTATTTGTATTGAATCTGAATAACGAGTTTTTCTCCATGCCTCGTAGAGCACGTTAAGCCGTCGGTCCCGGTTGCCATTTGAACGTCTACGGCAGTCGTTACGGTGAGTCAGAGACCAGAAGGTCTGACAACTAGTCTTACAAAGAAGTACTGGCAGTCGCTCCACGTAAAATACAAATATTCATCTAAATCCGTTAGATTAGAAGCCGACCCCAATATAATTGTTTTATGTTTATGTCTAAAAGTTCGGAAAAAAGCGCACTAGCTTTGTGTAATGTAATCTACTTTATAATTTGTTAACTTCTAGGATTAATTTACACTAGATTTGTTACGTTTGATGTTTATTTTTATGCAATACAGATCTTTAAAAACTCAAAACTCAAACTCAATGTAATTGGAACAAAGGCTCGGAATTGAAGAGATGTCGGCGGGTGATTAATTACCGATTTTTGATTGAATTTTTCTTTCCTACTACAAATCGTTTGTCTTCAAATGACTTACCTTTTTAAGGAACATATCCGCGGCGCCCCGCTTCCAGTCCCGTGCGGACTGCAAGGCCTGCGCGAGCTGGTCCTTCTCGTACAGCGCCAGGGGAATGTGCGCGCCTTTCCGCACTATGTTCTCCACGCTGTGCATGTATGGGTACAGCTCTTTGGATTGCATTTCTTCCACCTGAGAAACATACAACAAATTATAACCTCTACTATATTCAACAAGTCAGCGAGTTGTCACAGTTTTAGACTGCGTTCCCATTAAAGCAGAGCGGACCGTATTAGGCTATTAGTCTATTAATCGCAGTCACAGTATAAATATAAGGGTCAATCAACTATTTTACCCACCATAAGGATATGCTAAAAATATTTTTTTTTGAAAAAAATTACATTAATATTCATTTATTCTTTATTGGTTGGGGCATTAGAAATATCATCTTCTTCAATATCCTAGGAGGGCAATCCGTATTTAAGGCAGTATTTATAAAAAAACTGCAGAGCATACCCCAAAAACTGTCACCTGTGTTACCTGCATTCAACGTCATTTAAATGTGAATAAAATACGAAAAGGTTATTTATTATTATTATATTTACTCTTGCATGCATAATCAAATATTTTGGCAAAGTCAGTCTTCATAGTATTCTTAAATTTAAGTACAAAAATAAGTGATATTGGTCTTTTGCGTTACCATTAAACAACAAATTATATCAATTTTTACGATAACAAGAAATATAAAAGAATGAGATAATATAAATCAATTATTATAGAAGCTCGCCAGTTGATAGTTTATGGTTCTGGTAATATAAAGATATAATGCAAAGAAATAAGCATATTATTATAGGAAATATAATGTATAGATTGGGGACAATAAGTAACTCCAGAGACGAAATTTGGGTAACGCCTAAGACATACCATAATAACATTAATATGAAAATGGACGGCATATAATGAAAAACACTTATCAATAGTATGTGATAAAAATAAAGAGATCAAAATCAACTATTACAATCATTTTGGATTTTCCAATCTCACTGTTCGAAAACTTCAACCGAGGTTTCAAATTGGTATTGCCCGTTTCCCAACAAGGCCGGTGTTGGCAAGATTTTTATAATGTCTTCATAACTGACATGGCTCATATCATTTGAATCAATTCTGAATATCTTTGCATCGTCACTGACAACTCGTAGAAACATGACTTTCATTTCGCCATCCTCTTCAATAGAAGTCAAGGCTTTGCACACGTAAGAGTACATTTTCTTTTTCTTTTTCATGCCATATACATAGACGTGCAGAAAATCACCAGCTGATATCAGAGGTGGAGCTCCATGTTTACTCGTCGTAGCCAGTGGTTCTGCAGAACGGACTCCTTTAAACGTACTCGTAACATCACCCATCGATTTATGTTTGTAGTTTTCTTTATCATGCTCTTTTTCTGGCTCTTCACCATCGCTACCAGATGAAGATCCATAAACTGCTCGATAAATACTCCGACGAGATGGTATATTATTAATATCTTTCAGTTCAGCAAGCGGCACGTCATCATCAGATGTTTCTGGAGAATAATGTCCAGACGGTTCTAATCTCACTTCTTTTGAATCCACGTTTTCTGGTCTTGCAGGTTCGACGGCTAGTTCTGTCGCGGAACCAACGGACTCTATATTCACTCTATAGGTTTTGGGGTTGAGACATTTGCAAAATCCTCTGTTCAACGATTTACAAAAGCAGGTAAGCCACCTGTACTTTAAAGAATTCCGTACTTCTGTAAATACTTGATGGACTTGTAAAGTTCCAATAAGTCGTGGGATCGATTTTGGCAGCTCATCTTGAATTTGTTTAATAGCTTCTTCTTCTATCAGGAATAGCTTGATTTTACTGACGCCATTCAATTTATTTATAAATTCTTGTGCATTAGGAATGTCCTTACCTGTAGCAATAATATTATCAGCAGTGCGCTTCAGAAAACCTCCGATGCCATCTGCAGGGCCTTTACCATGGCCTGCTTCGAAGAATGACCAGGTGGTAGCAGCAAAACCATAGTCAAAGTATTTAGTGCAAAGCAAGTAAAAGTTTTGCTTCTGCCGGTATTGTGTGGATGGGCCATCAGAAAAGAAATGAACTGTATCCACAGCTTCATGTTCATTTCTTATCCATTCCATGATTGGGTGTAAGTGTGTCCAGATGGCGGCAGGTTGGTGACAATTTGACGACGAAATTGTACAAAAAGAGTTTGCTAAATATTTCTTATTGGCGTCGTGCGTATAAACCATTACTGTATGCAAGGACACTTGGTTTCGTGAGCCACCAAAGTGGTGGGACTGGACCTCTTCGTGGTATTTGCAATTATAGTTCTCACTAAAATCGACTATAATTGCACATTCATTAGGCTTTAGATCGTTTAGGCACTCCCGAAAATTGTGAAACTGGATTTTGATATTATAGACATGTTTCTTAAAGCGGATAATATCTTCCTCAAATGTTTGCAATAAGCGAGCAACATCAACACATTGTTCTTCTTTCACATTCTTCATTGACTTGAAAGTTTTTCCATCTTTTTCGTACTTTTCTTCCTTTCTTATCCATTCATAGTACTTTATGACACCAGCTACTTTTTCTTCAGCATATTCCATCTTTTTGTCTTTGCATGCTTCACAATCATTATACATACAATCCTTAGAACGATCGCTGCAAACTGTACCTCTGATTATTTCATTCAAGTCATTAGTTTTGAGCACACGTTGTTTTTTCAGTGCTTGAGCCTTGTACGTGATGTTAGCGTGAGTTTTACACAAACACGTTTCTCTAGCATCGACTGATGCACTTTTGACGTAAAACGGGCGGTTTTTTGTAAAATAGTAATATGAGCAAATCGTGCCAGGGTTTTCTTCTTTAAAATCTCTGTATAATTTTCGCATTGTGTCCAACAAATACCTCTTCTGTACTTTCTCACGGTTACGTGTCACTGTCTCTTTTTTTCCAGCAGTAGCCCGGGATACATCATCACGTAGGAAAAAATTATGAATTTTTTCCTTTAAAAGTACAGGGCGTAAGGTCATTTTTTTCTTAGCGTACTGTCGATTTATTCCCAATGTTTCTCGTAGTAATTGTGTTTTCTTTCTAGCTTTTTCTATTTTATCACCTTTGAAAATGGTTTTGAACAATTCTTTCTCCTTGTTGCTCTTAATCCTTTCATATCGCTCTTTAATCGAATTTGTCAATAGTTTATAATTTTGGTCCTTATTCGGATCTTCATATTCTTTTTTTTTGTATCTATTCAGTCTTTTCTTGTACTTCTCACAGTGTTTCTTCAACTTCTTATTTTCTTCTTGTAATTTTTTGTTCACTCTGTACACGTTGCTCCTATCTCTTCTTATTTTCTTTCGTCCACGTTCTCGTGATGTTACCGGGGATGCTGGTGGTGACTCGTTCTGGAAATTGAGTACGCTAACTGGGGAACTTGGTGGTGTTGCATCCAAAATTGATTGCAAATTCTTCCTTTTCCTTCTGTATTCTCTTTGTCTTATTTTCCAGATCACGTTTGCATGTTTTTTTTCTTTTGGAGTCAAGTCTTTTGCTAGCCGTTTAACTTTGTGGTAGTGTTCACGGTGTTTTCTTTTAGCCTCTTCGTATTTTTCGGTGTTCTGTTTTAATCTTTCCCTGTACCTCCTTTGTTTTTCAGCCGCTGATAGTCGCGCCATTTCAGTTCAAATGTCTGAAAATATAATCAATTTATAATAGTTTGTAAAGGCACAGTATACCTATTCATTAAAACTTAAGTCATAATAAACAAAGCCAATCTAAAATAAAAATAAACAAAAGCAAAAATTTAATTATCTAATCTTTTAAATGTATTATTTTAGGTTCCTAAAATAATGTAAGTAATTTGAGTATGTGGGTGCCGAACAAAATATGAACGATATCATTATTCATTGATCAATTTAGTTGTCGACCCCTGCATCATCAAATCGAATTGATATGATCTCCATTAGGTAGGTAGGTGGTTTAGGTACCAAGTACAGTGGAGGACACCCTAAGCGTTACACTTGCAGTTCAATTTTGACTCTTACGACACACGAGTTACATTACAAACGATGCAAAATAAAAAGCGTTACGCTTGCCGTGTCCCCCACTGTACCTATTTCAGTATTCCGTAGGTAGGTGTGTAACAACACGAAAGTGTTGAATGAAATATAATCATTTTTAAAGGGCTTCATACAATCTAAACCTACTTAGTACGTAAATGTCTTAGGAGTTACCATAAATGTCTATGGAGTTACCGCCAATGTAACTCAGTATACATGTAACTCAGCAGACAATCAGAATATTTTCATGAAAAGAGCACTTTATAAATTGATTATGGCAACCGGCGTCAACTTTAATCGAAAGCATATGTTAGGTACTACAAATAAATCTAAATAGATTAAAGAAATAATAAACTTACATCGAGAAATCGCGGTCACTCAGTAGACGACACAAAAAGGCACGCACTCTCTTCGACGGTTCTTCGAGGACTGACGGCTCGACAGGCGCTATCAAAGGACACCGCCGCGCCATGCGAGTGAAAGCAAACACAAACGAAGCAACCTATGGCAGACAGTGCCATCTATGTGTCTCCGGGCGAAATTTACGAGTGTAACTCAGCATACGAACGCAAAATCGTTATTGTAAGGGACACAGTTTAGATATTTTTTTTTTGGAAAATTACAAGGGCTATTTGTATTTTGTAATGCACGTGATAAGCTCTAATATACTAACTTGTTGTGTAATAAGAATTAACCGAAAGCATAAAGTATAGATTCATTAAATTTAAAGTTCACACGGTGAACGTGATCTTGGGACAAGAATTTTTTGTATGGAGCGCATTTTTCGTATACTGAGTTACCATAAAATTTCATGGAAATTAAAGATCTTCGAGAACGTAATCAAGTTCCCCGTAGTGTCTGATAATCTTAGATAATATTGTTATAATAATTAAATGTGTAAATTAAACCAATTCGCGTATTTCTGTAAAAAATGGTCGGGGACAGCAAACTGTGGGTAAAATAGTTGATTGACCCATAACCCAGTACACTGACTCGACTATGTTCCATAAAATAACAAAAGACAATCACGCGATACACGATGGGGGTGCCCACTTCCTATAAGATATTGCAACCTTATATACTAATTAAATAAGTTCAATAAGTTTTAATAAGTTTTTTTAATAATTAAATAAGTTTCAATGTAACTTCAGAGCAATATTTAAGTTTATTGTTCTCTCCATAACCATAACCAAAACACAATGGCTATAGATTCAGCCATATTAAAATAAACAAATAAATATTTCACAACTTACACACAACGCCATCTAGTCCCAAACTAAGCAGAGCTTGAACTATAGGTACTAGAATAGCTGATACTAATACATATATACTTTTCTTTTGTAAATACATACTTATAATACACAGAAAGTTTGTATTGTTTTGGTTGCTATAACTTAGACATAGAATTATTGTCAAAAAACACAATGAATTATGAATTATTGGCAAAGATGATGCACATGAGTTTGAGGACAGGGGTCAAGTCAAAATACTGGTTATATCATTATACTATGGCTTGATTCTAGGATTACGGCCTTAGTGGGAGTCTCATAGACTAATAATTGGTATGAGGATATCATTTACCTTAGCTAGCCAGTCCTTAGCATGTGTAACAGCAGACTGCAGCGCGTGGTACGACGGTAAGGCGGCTTCAATGTCATCACCATCGGTAAGTAATACATCTAACTCTGCCAGAGTTGTGTACTGCGGGGGGTACTCCTCGCGGGTAGTGTTTGGGTCCAGGATGACGCCCTTGGCGCGGGCCTCCCATTCTGATACTTCAGCTGAGGAAAAATAAGTGTTTTAGAATAATGATATTATTTAATATAAGTATACATGACACTAATAATGTTGACGAAATCTAAGTCAATTCACGGGTAAAAAATACAAAGTATTACAAGACTGAGGGTCAGTTTTAGAAGTTCTAAATAGGTCTAGGATAGGATAGGATAGGTCCCAAAAAATATAAACTGACCGAATTTAAAAGTGACACAAGTCACACTAAAAAAAATGAGACCTAAAAGTTTGTCAAAAAGACAACCCACTATAAAAAGCCACAAAATGGTGATACTCGTAAATTTGCCATAATAAAACGTCATTACTTTGACAAAGTTGTCATTTTGTTGCCAGTGAACATAAGTTAGTTTCTGTTTCTAGACTATTATGCTTTACGTTTTAGTTTTTTTTTTTTTAATAATTTGGCTTTTTTTACATTACATAGAACACCAAAAGCAATTTTTACATTATTCAATGGTCCCAATGACAAGGCCAAACATTCACTCACACAAGCACACTCAGTCTCAGAACAAATCTTTGCGAATCACACAAAGATTCGTCCCATGTGGGGATCGAACCCACAACACAAGTGTAGTGGAAAGCGACGAGGCGACCGCTTAAACCACTACTCCTCACGTTTTTTGCAGCATGATTGGTAATACTAGTGATATCATAGTAATTGTTACAAGCCGGGAAAGCATCATACCTTTTAATTTAAACAGGTTAGACCTCTCCAACTCCACTCTATGATGTGGAACAACATTAGCAGCATCTTGCAGCAACCTCTCGATTACTTCAGGGGTCAGGGATGTACACTCCTCGCGGTGGCAGCGGACCTCCTCCAGGAACTTGACTTGTTGGAGACGAGCTTGGAGTGGGGGGAGTTGTGGGAGAACTATGCATAGGCGAGATCCTAGTTCTGCCGTCTGGAACAAAGTGGGTTTAGTAAATCATTTGGTTAACTTTTATGAACCAGTAATGTTACAGAAGATCATTCCCCTAATATCGTCAGCTCTATGGCAAACAAACGAATCTGCAGTTTTTGAGATGAAAAACTATACTTTGTGGCAAATTTATCATTTTTCTATTTCTGAAGTTTATAGTATTGAGATTATCAGAATCTGCATTTTATAATCTTACACGCATACGAAAGTTTCCTATCAAATTTATATCGGAACTGGCAGAAAACTTTTTTTTTTTGTAGTTTCGTAAGTTTGCCGTGGAGGTGAGGATATTAAAACATTACAATTAATCGATTTTTTTTACTCTTACAGATCGAAACACTGCGCCAAGGTTATGTGATTTGAACCTAAAGGTTCTTATGTCTTTTTTTTTTTCAAAAACTTGCTAGTAATTTGCAAATACAAATTACAAGTATTCTTGTTAATCCTCTCCAGCTGAGCTTAATTCGCTTGTGTTAAGAGGAAGTTCACGTCTGTGGTGTAATGGCCAGGACTGGAACCCAATACCTCTCGATCGTAAGACAGACTGATGTCTTATCCAGTGCACCACGGTCGATACAGCTATTCAACACTATACTGTCACTGTCACTAAAACTTGATTTGATATAATATATAAACCTTCAAACTTCAAACTTCATTTATTGATTGCAAATATGGGTAAGGTACATTGGTGGTATAATAACATTAATAAACCTTAATTTGATTCCACCCTTACTTTAACCAACCTTAATTTAATTAATACCTTGATTTGATTCCAAATTTTTAACATAGGTAGATAGAAGTACAAAGAATAATAACGTGTTTAACATTACCTCTTCAAGTTCCCTGACGTAGGCAGGGTCTGTTTTTTCCAGATCTTTGTTGAGTAAGTCCGTGGCACGAGTTTCGAACTCCGATGTCTGCCGTAACACCTCTTTTACTGCTGAACCTGTAATCAAAATATTCTTTAACAAATGTGATACGTAAATATTCTTAGATGCACGAAAAATTGGACCGTTTTGAAGAAGTTTGATACCACTAAAAGATTACTTTGGAACTAATTTTGCGAACTTGAAAGGCTATCTTATTTTATAGCAACTTCCAAGTAATATGTTTCTCAGAAAACTAAAGTGTAAACGTAGACCCACGATGTCAAACAAATCAATACACGCAGCTTAAATGCGTCGCGTGTCCGTGACCCGCCGTACATGATGTGAGCGGCCGTGCTATGAAAGTTATGTTTTTTTTTTGTACGAATTCAATTATTAAAATTATGATATCTTTACATTACAATCTAGCCTATCAAGACTAATAAGTAATATTATAGTAACCTAAATTGCTACGTTATAATATAATCTAAGAATGTGTCCATTAACACTTTACTTAGTTTTTGTTAAGGGGAAGTCACTTTGTTCATGTGTTCTTTATAACGACACTTATCGCACTAATTTATTTGTTGTTGTTGTTATGAAATAACAAGCTTTACCTTCAGGCAGCACGCAGGCGAGGCCATCAATCTCCTGCGCGAACAGCGTGAGTTCGTGTATCGTGAGTCTGTACTTGGGGTCGTGGTGGCGAGTGCGGGTTCGCATCTTGTTCAAGTCCAGTTGTTGGATCACGGACGCGCATTTCTCTGCGTCCTCTATAGCTGTCTCTAGAGCCCGGACTAGCTCGGTTTTGTGCATCTGTAGAGAAAAGCGTATTTTATTATAATAACAATTAATCGCGATCAATCAACTCAGCTAGTCTCAATCGTTATTTATGATTATTTCTTTTTTTTTTTCATGTTGATTTTATTTTCTTTAAGGCCACCCTTTGAATATTGTTATTGTCTTTATTGTTTTACATTAGGTAGAACGCCACAAGCAATTACACTATCCAATGGTCCCAATGACAAGTCCAAATACACACACATTCACTCATACAAGCACACCCAGTCTCAGAACAATTCATCAGTCATCATTGCGAATCACACAAATATTTGTCCCATGGTGATCGAACCCACAACACCAGTGCAGTCGAGAGTGGCAAGGCGTCAGGAACAAATCTTTGTCACAGTATAAATATGTAACAGTATGGAAACTAAGCCTATTTCATAAAATAATTATCTACGCTCTATTGAAGCTATAGGCTTTCAAACTTTTTGATATTGACTTTTTATGGAAAAAAAAGTGTGTTTAAGTGATCATTCAATCGTATTGGAATAACTAGTTAACAGATAAAATTTAAATAGGTAATCTCAGAGCATCGGTTAATCTCAACAAAATACGATACACAGGTTAATATTGACACATAACAACTTGTAGGTAGATCTTTGTTTTTGTTTTGTAGATATTTATCTAAATATTACAGCACGCGGCGTACAAAATGTAATTTAACATAACATTACAAATTAAAATAAAAGAGAGGGCTAAATGGGTAAAAGTTACAAATTATTTACTTAATTAAGTTAGGTACGAAATTATTTATTATTAAATTTAATTGTGTAAAAAATTCTCATTCTTATAAACAGCTTATTTAAATAAACAAGGACAAGGTACTATAAAAGTGATTTTGTCTAATTCTTTGTAAATGAATTCAGCTACTTTGCAGTTTATGTGTTGTTTTTTAAAGCAAAAACGAAAAATTTCATCCATTTTCTCGATATATTGAACAAAATCATCTGGTGGTCGGCGAAATTTTAAACGTGACCACTCGCTTCCACGCGACAATCGCTTAGGGATCTCGTCGGTGTGCATGTTTATGTGTGCGTGCCGTTTCGAACGTTTGTAGGCAGTTTCCGTACTGTTTGTACATATTTATACTGTGTCTTTGTGGATCACAAAAATCTTTGTGTGATCCACAAAGATTTGTTCCGTAACTGGGTGTGCTTTGTGTGTGTAAAATGTATATTTGTGAACACCCATGCGACACAGGCGTTATTCCTAGTGCGGGCATCATTTTTTTTATTAAAAAAAACTTACTTTAAGATCATGAGCGCGTTTGAGATGCGCCCTGAGTCCGTCGAGGTCGCACGTCTTGGGTGTGTCGGGGTCCAGCGCGTTCTGCACGGCCTCGGCCCATTCACGGAACTGCTCCGATTTCTTCTTCAGCTTGTCCAGCATGGCTGGTAGCTCGTCTAGTGTGTAGCGATACCTGTCACAGAGAATATTTTAAGTAATTATTGGCAAGAGTACTCTTTGAATAGTTAAAGTGAGACTGTAAGTTAATAGAATAGACTAGATTTTATGTATTAAAATTAAAATGTACATTCTGCCTGTAAGGCATACAAAAGTAACATTTAATTATGAGTAAAATAACAGTGTTAAACGAATCACAATTAGCACTTAATAGTAGGTACCTATATAACAGTTATGATTATGTTTTTTTACAAGGACTGTTCTGGCACTGGTACTAATAAGATGAACTGGTAAGATATCTAATTAAAATACATTTATTATTATAAGACAACTTAAACAGAACGCACATTCCGTAACACACGATAAACAAAGACAAGCTATTCATAAAACAGACCAAGGTATCCTACAAATAAATTGCACCTTTAACATTTTCTTTTCCAATAGGTCGTCTAGAGAATCTGTTATTGAATAATAACATTTCTCAATCTATAATTTAGTAATTTCTTTTTTTAATCTGTTCAGGGGTGGTTTTCTAATGCTAATTGGTCTTAACCTAATAATAAGTTAGCACTAAAAAGGGAGAAATTTCGAATCTACTAGAATACAAATCTATGACTTAATTGGCAGAGCATCTGGGGTGTTTACCCGGCGGGTGCAGGATCGAACCCTTCTGGATTCTTAATTTTTTAACCTTAATATTGTATAAAATGACGTCACTGTTTGCGATTTAATACAAAGCTCATAATAGTTATTTATGCAACTGTTCTATAATGAGGGGTATTAAAACACGAGTGTGGGTTTATCACACGAGGCGAAGCCGAGTGTGATAATAGTATCACATGAGTGTTTTAATACCTAATTATAACAGTTGCATACAAGACTTTATCTACACCCATGATATGAATCCTCTATAAATGTTCTGAAACCATAGGGTATTAGGGTACAGTGTTGTAAGAACTCTATGTAAATTCATGGAAAGTTTAATTAGTGAGTATCTAATACAAAAAAACTATGTATAGGTAATAATATAATTATTTATTGTAATAATTATTTACATTTTGGATCGTACAATTATTAAAAAGTATTTTTTCAATACTATTATTGAACAAAAATGGCGGGATACGACGTCAATTCAAAAATTCGAATAAGTTTTTATTTAAATTACGGCGCTGTGGTAGTGAAACGCGCGTGCATGACATGTTATTTTTTTGAAATTCATAAAGATGCCATGAGAATGTGGCTGTTCGATGAGTAAAAAAGGAGTTGCATAATGAATTTCAGTACAACATTATAACACCCGTTTGGGTGTTATAATGGTTATTATGACACTGGCTGTTTTAATGTTGGCAATTAGCTAACTGTTTCAAGAACGTTTATAGAGGATTTATAGCATGGGTGTAGATAAAAGTGTTTTCACCACACCAGCACGAAAAAGATCGTTTGCTTGCGAGAATTCAGTGAGTAATAACGCTTATTACTCACTAGTGAGGCAAAGTGATTTAAATTTCGAATCACTAAATCCTTCCAATGAATAGGCGCTAAAAAAAACCAAACAGCCACCATGTAGGTTAGTAATAAACATTGACATCAATTTTATTTTAAAACTACTAACGATACGTTTTAATTATTTTAAATTACATAAATACACGCTTATTTAGTATTTTCATGGTTTTATATGTATGACTAGTTGTGTATGTAAGACTAGTTAGTTTTAATTGCAAATCTATCACGAGATCGGTGGAGGGGGTGCGAGAACTATGCAATTCAGCCGATATAGTTGCTTTACAGGAAACGTGGCTGCTACCAAATGACACTGAATATGTTGGAACAATTCATAGTAGTTTTGAGTACACCAGTAAGACAGCTGTAGATACTTCGGTTGGATTACTTCGGGGGAGACCCTATGGTGGGGTTGCGATAATGTGGCGTAAATGCGTATTTTCATCAGTTCGTGTCGTGCCGTGTAAAAGTGTACGGTTAACGGCAATTATAGTGAGCGTAGCTAGTGAAAGATCGTTAGTATTCTCAGTGTACATGCCAACAGACTGTGTAGATAATTTAGCGGAATTTACGGAAGTGCTAAGTGAAATTAACGCGGTGATAGAAAATAGTGAGGTTGAGTCGGTAATAATCCTTGGGGATTTCAATGCCCATCCAGGTCAACCTTTCTTTGCTGAGCTAGTGAGCTTTTGTGACGAAAATAATTGGATATGTGCGGACGTAGAACAGTTCACTTTATCCTCAGATACATTTACGTTTGTGAGTGAAAGTCACAATAGCTGCAGGCGCTGGTTGGACCATTGTGTAACAACATCGGCAGCAATGCAATGTATAACGGACGTTAAGGTACGATTAGATGTATTTTGGTCGGATCACTTTCCTCTAGAAATATGCTACAGGGTAGATATTTTACCATCTAAACTGCAGGTTACACATGCTGCCTATAACGGGGTGAGTTGGGGAGATAGAAATTCACAAAATATAAGTGATTACAGTGATCAATGTAAAGTAAAGCTACGGGACATTGACTTTCCAATACAATTCAGGGAATGTGCTGACAATGTATGTACTAATTTAGATCATAGAATAATTATTGATGATTTGTACAACCGTATTATTACTATTATGAGAGAAGCGGCAGTTAAGACATGTACTCCCAAGAAGCGTAAACGTGCTAAATATATAACTGGCTGGAACAAACATGTCAGAGCTGAGCATAGGGAAGCACGTCTTAGTTTTCAATTATGGCTACTTCAGGGCAAACCTACGGTGGGTGAAGTCTACAATAGGATGCGAGAATCTAGAAAGCTTTTTAAGTCTAAGCTTAAATGGTGTCAGGACAATGAAAATATAATAAAAATGGACATACTGGCTACGCACCATAAAGCTAAAGATTTTGGAGCTTTCTGGAAGCATACTAAGCGTTTGGACGCTAAGCCGTGTGTACCCACCAGTATTGATGGCCAGTGTCAGCCTTCAGAAATTGCTGAGATGTTTAGGGAGCATTTTAGAGTGGAGAGTCCATTGGGACCGCAGCCTCAGGTGTTCTCTACTGACAGACCATGTGGCCCTCTGCTTAGATTTTCGGCAAAAAACGTTGCAAATGTAATACGTAATATGAAACGGGGGAAATCACCAGGCCATGATGACCTCAGTATTGAGCACCTGAGGTACGCGGGCGTGCACCTCCCTAGAGTTTTAGCCATGTTTTTTAATCTGTGCATTGTACATTCGTACTTACCTCGGGAATTAATGAAAACGGTCGTAGTTCCAATTGTTAAAAACAAAACTGGAGATATTTCAAATAAAACCAACTATAGACCGATTTCGTTGGCCACGGTAGTAGCAAAGGTGCTGGATGGATTGCTTGATCTTGAGTTGAGTAAGCATATAGCTTTAAATGAGGCACAACATGGTTTCAGACCAGGGCTCTCAACAGAAACCGCTATTCTAAGGCTTAAGCATACTGTCCAGTACTACATTACAAGAAAAACTCCCGTCTATGCTTGTTTTTTAGACTTATCCAAAGCTTTCGACTTAGTGTCGTATGATGTACTGTGGAGTAAGCTCTTTAAGGATACCAGCGCGCCTAAAGAGGTTGTTGAAATATTAAAATACTGGTATAATCACCAAATTAATTATGTCAAATGGGCGGGTACTTTTTCTGCGAAATACAGGCTACAGTGTGGTGTGAGACAGGGGGGCTTGAGCTCACCCCGTCTCTTTAACTTGTATATAAATAAATTGATCGATGAGCTCAGCAGCACCAATATCGGATGCTCAGTTGACGGAAAGATGGCAAACAACATAAGCTATTGTGATGATATGGTGGTGCTGACCCCATCGGTCAAGGCTCTGGAAAAATTGTTAGGGATATGTGAGAGGTACGCGGTGGCGCATGGACTCAGGTATAACGTGCAAAAGACTGAACTACTTGTGTTTAAGGCAAAAAGTAAAAGTACATCCTATTCCGGCCCAGCCGTAAAGTTCCAAGGTGTTCCTTTAAATAAAGTCACCAAATTTAAATACCTGGGTCATTGGGTCACCGAGAATCTCTCGGATGACCTAGACATAGAGCGAGAGCGCAGGGCGTTAGCAGTGAGATGCAACATGTTGGCTCGTAGGTTTGCGTGTTGTACGCCGGCGGTAAAGATTACGTTGTTTAGAGCTTACTGCCAAAGTTTCTATACGTGCAACCTATGGGTTAACTATACTCGTAGATCGCTTAACGCCCTGCGCGTCCAATATAACAATTGTTTCCGGATGATGTTGGGACTGCCCCGTTATTGTAGCGCATCAGGTATGTTCGCTAAGGCCAATGTTGATTGCTTCCAAGCGATATTAAGAAAGCGAGTTGCCTCCCTGATGCGTCGCGTGCGGGATAGTCCCAACAGCCTCCTAAACTCCATACTGGAGAGGGTAGACTGTCCAGTTGTGCGTCACTGGAACAGCGTTCATGTTAACGATAAAATAATATTATTCAATGTTAAATAAAAATGGAAATAATTACATAATATATTAAAATGAAAATAATTACTAACATAGATCATAATATAATTTTTACTAACAAGCTCTGGATGTAAATCTGAAATAAAACTATAAATAAATAAATAAATATTCGTGATTAACCATTAAATTAATTAAAATCGGGTACTTAATATTACTCTATAAATAAATGTTACGGAACGAATTTCCGAACGCAAGATTTAAAAAAAAAAAGTCTGTGTCTGTGTCAGTTATCGCGGGCAAATAAAATTTCTTTTCAGTTTATGTTTAATTGTTTACTGGAACTTTTTAACCAAAAAAATAGTGAATCCAGTGATGAAGAACTTTGTGGAACTCCAAAAAAGAGTTGCGACAACTTGCTTCTAACACAGTTTTCTTTTTTACCAGAAAATTCACGTGAAAAGTATTTGAAAACGTACGACATATTTAATTAGTGGTGACTTTCAAAAGGCCCTAAAACGCATTATGAATCGGTATTTCATGGAATTATTTAAGGTTAAGCAATCGAGTACGAGTTTATTTAAATCTTAATATTTTCTCACTGGAAGAGGTGAAAAGTTTTGTATTGCAATGCGTGAGAAAATTTAATTTCCAGTTCGTGACCTCTTAAAATCTTTCGCTTGCGAAGTAGTCTTTATTAGAATCACTCGCTATGCTCGTGATTCAATTTAAGACTACTTCGCGAGCTCAAGATTTAAAATTGGCACTCACAACAGAAATATAAACTTTTTCTCACTTGTACCATAAATAACTATTGTTTTTGACGATGCATGCGATAATGAACGTGGAGAACTCACCGGAGCTTGTGCTTGTGCGCGGGGCAGGCGCACAGGCGCGGGTAGTGCCGCAGACACGCCACGTTGCCGGAGCAGGCGCACGACACGCACGACAGGAAGCACGTGGTCTTGCACAGGTAGCACTGGCGCTCGTCGTCCGGCAGCAGCTCGAAGGCTTCGCGCTCGGCTTCCGTCACGCCCTGAGCCAAATCTCAACTTACAAATATTTCTTAAAGAATAGTACTTCAATATTAATTGATCACATTCCTTAAACCTACCACAACTGTGATATGACACAACATAAACGCGATTACACAGCTGAAATTCAGTTGCGCAACGTCGTCCTCCGTACAACCTTAACAGTTTCCATGATTCTTTCCTAATACGAGCATTGAAGGCTTGGGCGTTTTTTTTACTACCGAAATTTAACAACCGAACCCCAACAAATGAACGAAACATTTTGAAGGATCTCAGGGATTCCCGTATGAGATAATTCGTAAATACGCTTATAACCATTGATATAATTATATACATGGATCTCGGGTCTGCGCTCAAAAGTGTCCGAACTAAAAGCCCGCTAAAACGCTAAAAGACCGCTAACTCTGCGCCAGTCTTCGTTCGACAACTGACGTGACGTTACAATTTCATATTGTGCCGTGAAAACATGCAGAAATTACAGGTCTAAATTGAAAAAAGAAGATGGTGTATCGTATTTCTGGTAAGCACACCTTTGTTTTATCATTTGCAAGTAATATTTTATTTAAAAACAAGGTATTTTATGAATATTTAATCAATAAAAAGAAATCCTCTTGATTTGGAACAAAAATTATAATAGAGACGACTTGGTTGTTTTTTTTTTTTTACGTACTGCGTGTTGTTAGTTAGTTATTGCAGTTAGTGTTCGGTTTTATTAGTTTGCGGTTAGCGTTTTATTCGTTATTTAAACCCATTTTAGTTTTCCTCGAGATTCTCTGCGTTGCTCACAGTGGAGAAATATTATAGCGCAATCACGAGAAGACGAGTACTTCAATCCGGCAAAATCCGCCGTCGTTTGTTCGGCTCATTTTACGGATGCAGATATGTACGGTACCATAAAAAAAGGGCTTACATAAGGTATTTTATGAAACTTTTTTATTGCAGTGGTTAAATGCCGAATTGTTTAGTCTACGTACTTTATCGATTGACAACATAATAATAAAGATTTTTCATCATTTGGTTGGTTTGATTTGATTCCCAGATGCGGCACGGCGGTATTTCATTAAACTCTTTATAAAATAAAAGAAAGTTTCCATTCATGCAACATCCCATTTATAATTATCTTCTTTGTCTATACTTAAAATTAATGTAAAAAATTTTATCAAGTAAAAAAATTATATTGAAAAAAATAAGGCCTACTCCATTACTCCCATGTTCACGAGTTTTATTTTTGACCGTTATGTCATTGGTTGACAGCAATGACATTTATATTACAGGTTGACGTAAGACCATAGACTTTTTATTTCGGACATTATTTTTGTGCATTTTGTTCTAGTCCCTCTGTCTATGTAATATAAATGTCATTGCTTATAACACTACTTTATGACAATAGACGACCCACCCACAAAGGTCAACGTGACCACCCACAGCCTCGTCCCAACAATAATAATAATATGTACAACAGTGTAGCATTATGTCTTTATGCTGATATAATCATGATAACGACCAGATGACTTACCCAATCTAACAATCCTTTTCTGAGTTTCCGCTCATCATGAAGCATAGTCCTCATGTCTCTGTAAGCTGCCAGCGCGACGGTCAGACTCAGTGAGTCGGCCTCCAGCGCCATCTTGCAGACTAGCTCGTCGTGAGAGAACACGCAGTTGCGACGGAGAGTTGAATAGTGGAGGATGCATTCGCGACCCATTTTTAGCTGGAAAAGAATTTAACGTTAGCATATACAGGGTGTATTTTTGAAACGGGGCAGTAAGGGCAAGTACCTTAACCGTTGCAGTTACAGCAAAACGTTCTTAAAAGACCTTTCCTAACTTTTTGGGACATTTTTAACTGCATTCACAGATTTTGTAAAAAACTTACAGTTAGCAAAAAAAATACAAAAAGTTCAAAATTTTTTTTTTTATGCCAATCGATTCTATTTCATGTGGGGATCAAAAAACTCTATGGGACCATTTTAGCTTTCAGTACTAGAAAAGACAGAAATCGCCAAAAACGTTTCCCATACATTTCGGCAACAGAAACGAATTTCTACGATGGTCTAACTTTTTGTTATGGCCTGGAAGTGGGTAGAATTGACTGTAAAGTAAATAAAAAGAATTTTTACCCTCAAATTTCGAATTTGATTCGAAAATCTGTGTGTTATACTTAGTTTCAGCTGAGAAACTTCGTATGAGTTATTAATTAAGGATTTTCGCTAAAATGTCTTCTAATCGTGAAAAAATTGACTTATTAGAAGCGTATTTTGTCAATAATCGAAATGCGGGAGCTGCATTAGTGTGGTACCGCAATAAGTATCCGTTGCGGCATGTGCCAACAAGAAAGGTTATTACAAATCTTTTGAAAAACCTGGAATTGCAGGGTTCTTTCAAAAGAAAGCGGCAGCCTCGTGTGGACATGGACACGATTAGAAGACATTTTAGCGAAAATCCTTAATTAATAACTCATACGAAGTTTCTCAGCTGAAACTAAGTATAACACACAGATTTTCGAATCAAATTCGAAATTTGAGGGTAAAAATTCTTTTTATTTACTTTACAGTCAATTCTACCCACTTCCAGGCCATAACAAAAAGTTGGACCATCGTAGAAATTCGTTTCTGTTGCCGAAATGCATGGGAAACGTTTTTGGCGATTTCTGTCTTTTCTAGTCCTGAAAGCTAAAATGGTCCCATAGAGTTTTTTGATCCCCACATGAAATAGAATCGATTGGCATATAAAAAAAAAATTTGAACTTTTTGCATTTTTTTTGCTAACTGTAAGTTTTTTACAAAATCTGTGAATGCAGTTCAAAATGTCCCAAAAAGTTAGGGAAGGTCTTTTAAGAACGATTTGCTGTAACTGCAACGGTTAAGGTACTTGCCCTTACTGCCCCGTTTCAAAAATACACCCTGTATAACATATCTATCAATTACTTTAGATTTTTTTGTACAGTAAAAGCTCCTTATTCGCGCTTCCTTCATTCGCGTTTTCACTATTCGCGGATTAAAAAATGCAACCCAATTCCTATATTCGCGGCTAAAACTTTCTTTACTCGCGGATCTAATTGAAAAATCTCAAACTGTGACGGCAAACATAGCCGAAATCGCTTATGGAACAGGACGAGATGGGTTCGAACAGATAGAATCAAGTGACATTCAGGAATTGCTTGAATCGCAAGATGAAGATTTGACTGAAACCGGCTTGGAAGAAATGTTAAAATCACAGCCCATTGAAGAAGAGGCTTCAAGAAGCACTGGAAACGTGACATTTAATTTGAAAAATCTTAGTGAAGGTTTAAGAATGGCAAATGAGCTCTGCGATTTCTTTATTTTAAGAGGCTAATTGCTAATGCGACTGCTGCGTATTAGTCTGAATTAAAGGAGCTTTTAAAAACTGCCAAGCAAGAGAAAATTACAAAATTCTTCAAACCACCAGCTCTTCTCAATGATGCAATACCCATCGGAGCTGGTACTTAGATTTATTTTAGTTTGAACCTAAACAGTTTGATTAATGTTAAAATTGATTTAAGCTTCGGTAATTCAAATCATATTACATGATTAGTAAAATTGTATTTATTTAATTTTTATTTGCTTGGTTACTATAAAGTAATTCAAATTCAAATCATTTATTTTCTTAGGCCCCAGGAGGCGCTTGAACGAATGTTTGTTGACGTTCAAGACCCCTTGGGATTTATGAAAATAAATTATATGACTTTGACTTTAAACAGTTTACTTTCGAAACTTACCCAATCAGCTGGCGTGAAATTAACCGCCTCAGCAAAGTTATATCCCTGGTTGAACCCTGCGTGGTACGCGCGAGGGAACGTGATCACGAATTCACCCGCGTGTTGATCCAACCTGTACAAATAACACATTATCAATACCAAAATAAGTCATTTACTTAACATAACATCACGCCTATATTACCCAGAAGGGTGTGGCAGAGGTGTACAACACCCACATTTCACCTGTTATGTTTAGGTTTCATGGGATAGAGGGTGAAAATATTGAAACCCACTGGGCATGATTCCTTCTCCGTGCTGCTATTGAGAAATTCCTAAGGGAAAGTTCACCAATAACACTGTGCCCAATAAATGCACGATAAATGTGACTTATTTATTACTTTCACCACGCCTTTTGGCTAAACCACTACACTACCATTTTCAACTCGCTTGAGCACTCTAAATATCGTCGCGCACAGTGCGGTTCGCGAGGAATTTTCTCCCACGCACGATAAAGTTGTGTAATGCGCTCCCTGCCAAGGTTTTTCCAATAGAATACAGCATGGGGTTCTTTAAAAAGAGTGCAAATAGGTTTTTAAAGGGTCGGCAACGCACGAGTGATGCCCCTGGCGTTGCAAGTGTCCATAGGCTACGGTAACTGCTTACCATCAGGCGGGCCGTATGCTTGTTTGCCACCTCAGTGGAATAAAAAAAAAAAATACTGCTCTTAAAATTATGTGCGTTAGCTCATTGGATCCGCAATGTAATCGGTGTCATTCCGGATCCAATGAGCTATCACACATAATTTTAAGAGCAGTATCTCTATTTTGTACCATTTTCAACTTGTCAACTAGACTATATTTTTAACAATCACCAGATTAATAATAATTTTCAATTTATCATGTTCATTGTAACATATATGTATAAAGATTACTATTATCTAAGGTCTCACCTATACACAGGCACTCCAGCCTTCATGAGTACATTTGGGTTCATGATGGTGACCAACTGATGCAGCAAATCTGGTTGCAATTGGAATAATTCAGGAGCTTCGGCCTTCATGGCCGCTTCGAACTGCTCCGCTTTGGAACTTGGTACTCCATACCTATGGGCAGAGCATTTAGAATTATTTGAGGTGATAACATAACATAACATTACAGATCAATATTACCCAGAAGGCTTTGGCAGAGGTATACAAAGCACACACTTCACCTGTTACGTTTAGGTCCCATGGGATAGGGGGTGATTTCCTGACAGAAAGTTCACAAATAACACTTTGGACAAATTAGGATAAAAAGGAATTCTTGATAAAGAAATATATTTCAAAACTTCGTTCAAAATTAGACGGCAATTCAAAGTTACCAGAGTGGACAGTTGTAGTTATATTGGACAGTATGGTGTGCAAAAAATCCATGGTAACTTTATGATGAAAAGAGTAACTAGAACTTTAGAATCTGTTATTTATATACTAATGGCACAAACTTAAGCTATTGGGAAGAGGGTATACAAACATAAAACAAATATAATGAAATATGAAATCAGTCTTACCAGGTCTTGGGCTCTCCCCAGTGCAGGTAGTTGATGGAGTAACTCCAGTGATCCTCGTTGTGCCAGCAGAATGTGGCAAAACACATACCAACATACAGCCAGGGAATCTAAACAAATATCATGAACACATAATGTAAGTCCAATCTTTTAACAATAAAACAATACCTATACTCTGTCCATTCCTTTATTTTCTTTTTGACAGATTACATTTAGGGATGCCTTCACACGTTACTGATTCGATTTGAAATCATAATCGATGTTGTCTAAGAAGAACTTTCAATCGATTAATTACATCGAAATGGTTTTAGTTCATTATTAATTATTCGTTTATTAGTCGTTTTTATTAGATGAAATAAATATACAAAATAATAATATAATAATAATGTCACATACTTAGTCTATGACGGTTTCCTAGTTACCTTTGTTTACATTTTGATATGTCATTCCAAGATTTTGACTTAATTTCTTGCAAATAATTATTGATGGAATCATGATACTATTATTGTATTCTTTTTTTATAAAAAATACAGACAATACACAAAAAAAACAAATTATTCTTTCAAATTCAAATTCAAAAAATTCAAAATTTAAATTCAAATCATTTATTTTCATAGGCCCCAGGAGGCGCTTGAACACGTCAAAACATTACAAAAAATGATATAAAAGTAAATAATAAATAATACTAAATTATACTAATTACAATGATTTGAATAACCGGGGCTCAGATTAATTTTAATCAAACTGTTTAGAATCGAATTAAAATCAATCTAATCTTTTTCATAATGATCGATTTATTTCATTTCACGATTTGATTTATAGTCTGTGGTTGTTTGTTACAAACAGTGAACTTCCCTAAAAAGTGTCGCTTGTCAATAAAGTACATTATTATTGTAGTACATTAATCTGACAAAAAAAAACGGTAATTTATAAGCGTGATCTGTCAAAAAGAAAATAAAGGAATGGACAAAGTATAGCCTTGCTTTACCTTCATAATAACAAATAACTTAAATAATAATAATAGTTGCTAATATTACATATACAGTCAGTTTCACCAGTTCCAGATAAGTCACTCGTAAGCCTTTTCGGATCTGTCTTGGTAGATTAAAGACTAGATTCACAGGTTCCTAATAAGTCCTAGATAAACAAACTCAAAAAAAACTGACAAAATGTCAAATTTTTTGGAGCTATCAGGCGGAGAACAATTCAAAACTTTATCACAAACTAGTGTATTGAGTCCTAAATGTCAAATTTGTATAGAGATCACCATCATACCATCTGAAATTTTTATATGGCCCTGGTGAAACCGAAACTAAATGTTGCAAAAGAAAACAAGAAATATATTACTGAAATAAATTTAGAAAACATTGCATAAAATGAAAAGGATTAATTTGAACCAACAAACAATTTCAACAAGTGCGGTACATACCTTCATCCCAGAGATATCAGCATTGATGTGTCCGAGCACGGATCCCTCCAGCACGGGCAGGTTATTGAGATTCCAGCTCGATTCGGCGTACTGCTGCTCGCCAGGGTATAGGTGAGCGCTTGTCTTGGTCGGGAAACCTACGGGAGAATTCATTTGTGTAAACATTATGGTAATAAAATCAATTAGGGACTACATTTGTAGGGTCACAGTATAAATATAACACAGTACTGGAACTCGATCCTATTCCTTGAAATAACAAAAGACAATCACGCTATTGACGATAGGGCTGACCACTTACTATATTTTAATATAATGTACACAGTATAAGCTGGTCTCGCTTTGCCAGGAAAGCCTATACAACGCGAGAACATCTTATACTCTAAATGTATAGGTTGATGTGTAGTCGTCTGCCTTTTTTTTATTATTTTTTTTTTTTATTTTTTTTTTTATTCTGGGAAAATCCAGCCTTATGGATACCACCGGTCCGGGGGGAGCGGTGGTTATGTGGGGCTCTCCGCTGAGGGGCGGCCTACCCACTAAAAACCCAGAGTGTTCCCCACCACCAACTAGAGACGGGGGGACGGACCACTTGCGCATACTCCGCAGCCCCCATCGGTGTCGCTGCCCGCCTTGTGGTTGGCTCACCTCATGGGAGGCCTTTACATGACCTCCCTACCACGTGTGATGCCCCGGAACACAGAAGGGGCATCTTCACCTCTCGAGGACCATTTTTAGGAGCTGCCGGGTGCCCCCGCACCCAACACCCTAGGTCCACGAAGCGGAGACGGGGTGCGGGCTCGATTTGCCCGCCCCCGCGTCCGCGCCCTCCGGAGCGGTAAAGCGAGGGGATCTCTCTCCCTCTCCCGCTCTTGTAGTCGTCTGTGCCTAGCTTAAGTTTATATTATTATCATACTTTTTCTGACTTTCCATCAGCATGCACTCCTCTAAATCCTTATAGGCTACCTTCCTACACCCATACTTGGGTCTGCTTCTGGATCTTTGACCGGAGATGGAGAGTTTTAGGGCCAAGTTTCCAACATAGATATGCATCCTTACTAATATTATAAATGCGAAAGTTTGTAAGTATGGATGTATGGATGTTTGTTACTCTTTCACGCCAAAACTACCGGGTCGATTTCGATGAAATTTTGCACACATGTAGCTTATAGTCTGGACTAACATATAATAATAATTATAATGTTGTTACCTGAGCCATGGTCCATGGAATGGAGGTCAGCGCCGTACTCAACGGTGACATCCTCATCGATGGAGGATACAATGCGCCAGAATTCCTTCTCCACTGTCGATGTTGGTACCATCTGTTCAACATACACATTATGTTTATGGGTAAGCAAAAAAGGCTAAAATTTGTGTCGCCATAAACCTTGCATCATTTTAAAGCTTCGATTTCCTAGGAAAGCGGCGTGAAATAATGCGGCCGTAATATTATGGCCGTAACAAGATTAGTATGTGTTACGTTATGTCGATCACCGCTCTCTAGGAAACCACTTCATTTACTTTACATAGGCAACGTTGTAGTGACGACATTCTACCGTTATCTTTACGTATTAATCCACACCGCTTGTCTAGGAAACCAAAGCTTAAGTAAGTTAAGTTTCTATTAGCTTTCCTCCCAAGTACCTCTAACGACTGAAACTGGAGACACAATAATGTATTCTAGTTTATATAATATTGTCAAACTTACATGTACAGGCATATTGAAGTAATCCGATTTGAACTGGTCGGCCATCTCGCCGAATTGCTGCAGCGTGTACTCCCGCGTCGCCTGCTCGAAGCCGAACGCTTCTGTTGGTTTTGATACCTGTATAATCACATCAAATTCAATTTTAAGTCCGGGTCGTAATTACAAAGGCGTTGAAAGATCACCCCGCAATATTAACAAGATGGTCAGCTGGGCACTATAAAATACCATCATTCCTGTAGGTCACTTGGTAGTTTTGTTAGACAATGTTTTGACAAATCTCTAACTCCTTTCCAGGTCAATGTATACGCTTCTACAATAAACTTCCATTAGACGCAATAGAATTATCGATAGGTAAATTTAAGAAATATATTAATAGACCACATAAATGATTATAGTATTTGGAAATGAATTGCTCTTCCTATGTGACTTTTAATATGCATAATAATTGTTGTTATATTTTTCATTGTAAAAGATGGTGCACATTAGATTCTCACCAGCTCTTCTCAATGATGCAATACCCATTGGAGCTGGTACTTAGATTGATTTTAATCTGTTTATAAACAGTTTGATTAAAAGGAATTTATGTATCATAAGTATAATTTAGTTTTACTTTTATTGTTATATTATTGTTTGTAATGTTTTGACGTGTTCAAGCGCCTCCTGGGGCCTATGAAAATAAATGATTTCAATTTCAATTAGAAACGCGCAACACTTTGCCAAGCAAATCGACTAAGACCACGTTCAGAAAGGGCAAGATGACCAAACGAAAAAGGGCGTTTCTTACCGATATATTGGTGTCTGCTGGAATCGAGAGATGCATATGTAGAAAGGATTACGACCTGTTCAAGCTTGGCCTATTCGATTAGTTATAATTGAGTGTTGGGTGAAATATCTTTGACAAAGCTACGTACCTCTTCAGCTAAACACACGGGGCACCGCCAGTCGCCTTTAGGCACGTCCGCCAATGGAGGGACCAGACAGAAAGTGTGGTAGGAATCGTCGCAGCCGTCGCACAGCAGCATTTGTTCTTCTACGTCACCGCGACCACAAACGTGGCACATGTACTTTGCCAACTGGATACAAAATGAAGCGGTTAGTTTGTATATCGAATACATACTAAGATTCACTTCGTTTTGGTCAAATAATCCCGATCCACTTCTCCATACCCCACCTTTTGAAAGCCTTTTTGGATGTTTTCAACATGTAATTTTTAACATATTAGAAGCGTAGAAGAGGAGAGGTATGGAGAAACGAGACGGAAGAATTATGACAGTAGGTACGACTAGACTGACTGTGTTATATGGAGCGCGTCAGTCTTAAAAAAAAATTGTAGCTTTTCAGCGTCAATTAATAGCGCCGCATTTTGCAAAGCACATAAAGCAGATGTTTAAAGGTTTCTGTCTGTTGTGTTGGTGTACAACGTGGGCTAAACTTGTGCTCTTTAAAATCTCGTTGTCGATGGCTAGCCGAAATTCATTCAAAAAGAATCGAATGATATATCATTTTCTTGATACATAAAATGGTAAAAGAGTGCATGCAATAAATTGTGTTATTAAAATTATGAAATACGGGTGTTACTCACGTAATGTTGGTCTATTTAGTCGACCGCGGTTTCGCCTATACGTCTAGGCATTATCAAGAGAGTGCGATACGTAGTAGTGCGGTACGTGCTAGACGTATAGGCGAAACCGCGGTCGACTAAATAGACCAACATTACGTGAGTAACATCCGTATTTCATAATTTTAATAATGTTACAAACTCACGTCAGTTTTAATAAAAATAATAAATTGTGTAATATTAAAACTAATAATTGTTTTATGTTTACCTTTTCTTCAATCCAAGCAACCTGATTTTTCAATTTTCACAGGATTTTTGTAACAAAGAAAAAAACACATTTTTGGATTTCTAATGATAGCACACAAAATGTTTAACACAAAAAGAATTATAACTTAAGAATGGATTTTGAAAGGAGAAGCCCCAATTTGATCAAACCTCCAATAAGTACATGTGATACGTCATTGGATATTTTTTTTATGCTGAACAAAAGTTTATATGACACCAAGTTCCAAATGTTCGTCCGTTTTGAGCTATGCGTTCTTAAAAACTAGGAACTGCTGCTTACACAAGCAATAATTTATGAGATCAGCAAGTTCAAACAAACAAATACCAAGAGTTAATTCCAATAGTGCTGATCTTAGTTTAACATTATAATCATTCATTGTACAAATTCTCTAATAGCTACATGTGAAAAAAGTATACTAATGCAGCAAGTTCTAGAAGTTAGTCCATTCAAATAATTATATTGCTTAAACTGATATGCATAAACTGCCATGTTTGATAAAGAATATTTATGAACGGACTAAGATTTCAAATTTAGTGTCATAGTATATAATGTTCAGTTCAAAAATACCTATCCAACGATATATTTTATACCAAGAAACAGTTGAAAAAGATATGGGACCGGCAGGATTTGAACCTGCGACCTTACTGCACACCGGGCAGCCGCTTTAGCCATCCAGCTACGGTCGCCTCTTACAGGACAGAAGCAAAGTAGTAATGGTTAACATAGGTATCAGTTGTTAGTTTTTGAGAATGCATAGCTCAAAACGGACTTACATATAAATTAAGCGCCATAGTTGTTTTTATTTAGCTCGAAAATAGCTATCCAACAATGTATGACATGTACAGTGGGCCAAGCAATTAGGTATGCAGAGCAAAAACTTCTACGCCGTAGTGAAAACTGATCGCAATAGATATGCAGGAGTAAATTACATATTTAATAAGTGTAATATAAACACTATTTTGATATTAACTCTCTTATCCATAACTGGTATAGTGAGTCTTTAATATGACTTAGAAGTTTTTGCCTTGCATACCTAACTCGTTTGCCCACTGTACTTATTGCATAGTGAGACCAGACCAAAATGGGGCATCTCCTTTATATAGAAATCAGATGCATGCATGGATGGATATTTTCAGTATTTGGTATTTCAATCATTAAAACTCTCTTTAAGTTAAATTGATACTCGGAAAAGACGGTATCCCTTTTATTCGCATAATTTATTTTAGCATAACACGCTACTATTTTTACGAATAATATAATTTTCGATAATATCTTTTGGCATCCTACTTTACTTGGCATAACTATCATTTCGCATTATGTTTTTTGACATAATGGAAAAATATTTTTTCGCGTAATTAAGATCAAAAGAAATTTGAAATGGGTATCATAGTGTAAAAATAGGTAGTGTAAATAAGACAGCCATCGATACGACGAAGAAGAAGAAGGTAAGGGTAAGTATTTTGTTGAATTAGGATAGTATGCATTACCTATTTAAATAGTATGCCAAAAGACAATTATGCCAAAAAAAGATTATGCCTAACAATCATTATGCGTGAAGTATTTATTGTAAAAAAGTTAATATTATGCGTAACTATCATTATGCCAAATGAAGGTATGCTATGTTAAATTATGCCAAAAATACAAAATGCGAAACAATAGTTAAAAGAAGTTAAGTAAAATTAAAAGTTAGTGACATTTTAGTGAACGGGCGTTTTAGTTAGGAATAGCTTTTGTGTTATTTAGTGGCTACACTACAGAGTATTATGATAATAAGTACATCAAAATAATAATTATTGAGTGACTGTTATTTTATTTTATGAAATGCCTGAGAGTGCCTAAAAATTTACTTGAAGTCATGTGAAGTCTACCAATCCGCACTTGGCCAGCGCACTGAAATAGGGCATAGTCCATGACAATGACAAACAATCCGGACTATGGCCTAACCCTTAAACCATGAGAAGAGGCCCAAGCCCAGCAGTGGGACACATGTATTAGATACAGGGCTGCTATTATTATTATAGGTGCTAAACTACAACTTTAAATAGAAATGTCTAAGCATAAGCGGGTTGTTCTTTGCTTTACTCACCGGATCATCAGGATGCGGTGCCAACATATTAGTTGGGGCGGGGGTGACGGACACCGTCATGTTAGACATGCGGTGTTCCCTCAGCCTGGTGGCGCGGGTCACCCGAGAACGAGCGCCGCAGCTGCCGCCCGCAGACATCCATTTGTTTTCGCGAGGACCTGTGAGAACAAGAAGAATATAAAGATTGCAGTACGACCGGATGGCGCAGTGGTTAGTGTTCCTGTCGCGGCTTCAAGACAAATCTTTGTGTGCATGAACATGGAAGTTTTTTCTTGGTGTGGGTGTTTCTATGTATAACAAGTATGTATTTACAAAACGAAAGTATAAATGTATTAGTATCTGTTATTCTAGAACCCTGTGTGATATCTATTTATTTAATGTTTTAACTTACAAATTGATAGTTAACTCGTACCTAACCAACAAATCCCCAAGTGATGCGACAGTTCGTGTTAACTTATTGACGGGTCCTACGAATACTAGTGCAAGTGTCACTGACCGTCAGGTGCATCAAGTTCTAGTTTGCAGAGATGGCTCAGAAAATGAGCTATATATATATAATATATATATGAGGCCGTAATTCTTCAATATATCATCCATCAGGTGCAGGACCTAATAAAATGGCAATTACGTAAAGAGGTTCCAAAATAAGACTAAATACTTACTTCGCCTTGTCTCACTAGGACTTTCTTTCTTAATAGGTGTAGCAGCAGCCTTTTTTTTTTTTTTTTTTTTCTAATATTTTTTTTTTAACGAATTATTGCATTGTCATCGATCTTTGACAGGTGTGCAAAATTTTAATGAAATCTGTCCGTTTAAAGTGGGTCAAAATCGAGTCCAAAGGAGTCGGTTACATACATACATACAGGTGGAGCTAATATAAGCGTGTTAAAAAATAGTATATAGGATAGTACTTACTTCGCCTCGTCTCACTAGGACTCTCTTCCTTAATAGGTGTAGTAGCTGCCTCTTGAGGAGTGAGGCTCGCCTTCTCAGGGGTAGCGTCAGGTGCATCAGGTTCCAGTTTGAACCTCCGCGCGGGGGGCGGAGTGGCGGCGGCCGCACATTTGCTGCTCGAGCGGGAGCGGGTGCTGCACGCCTTCTCTGGCGTCTGTTCGCCTTTGACTTCGATTTTCTGCACGAAAATTTGATAATAATGTTAGATGTGATCCGCTTCGTCCGCTTTCCTTGAAGGTAGCCCATGCAACAGGCAACTATACTATTTCCTACTCTATGAACTAGCTGACGCGGCAAACTTCGTTCTTCTTTAGAACCAATTGATACTGTGCCACTGTAGTCTCTATCATGCCATCAGAGATGGCGTTGCATACGAATAATTAACAAAATAAGAAGACAAGACCTATGAAACGGACGGGACAAGCTGCGGACGGAAGCTAATCGGATGAAATTGAGTGTGTTTAGTATGTTTTTTTACTTCTTCACGCAAGAACGGATGTACTAATGTTAATAGCATATGGCACTCATGAAACTTATAGAATGGATAAAGGCTTTCGTATCGATGTACTACGTGGACGGAGTTGCAGACGGTTTAAAAGATAGGCTTAGTGCTAGCTTTTATACATAAGAAGTACATCAATTTAAGTTTAAACAACCGCTCACCGTCTCCTTATTGTCTCCAACAGCACCATTGCTCTTGAAAACGTCATATCTATACAGGATCTTCTCGTAGTGGTTCTTCAGTATGGAGCCGATGCCCTTTCCTTGAGGGTAGCCCATGCGACGGGCGACCTTCGACCATTTTCGCTCTGATGAACATATTTCAAAGCCCCCTGTTGAATAATTCAGATATTAGAATACTCTGCTTCGGAGAACAGGTTAAGCTGCTGGTTCCGTTGGTCATTGAAGATCTTGAAAGTGATAGAATTGTAAGAACATTATCGGGCGAAGCCATGGGGTTCTGCGAGAAGTAGCGACTCCTCTTCCCCCTGCCACCGTCCCAGGTCTTTTGGGATACCAACCTCCTGCCGTCACTGAGTCGTCGCATATTTAGCTTATCCAAAGAGTTCTGTCATCAAACAAGATGAGTGCACGGTAAGCGTAGTGGTTAAAGCGGTCACCTCGCCGCTTTCAACTGCGCTGGTGTTGTGGGTTCGATCCCCACATAGGACAAACCAGTGTGATTAGCAAAGATTTGTTTTGACTCTGGCTGTTCTGTGTGTGTGAAATGTAAGTTTGTGAACACGCCCGCGGCACAGGAGTTATTCCTAGTGCGGGCGTCGTTTTTCTTAAGAAGATAAGAAAACTGCTGCTATAAGTAAAACAATATCTGTATTCTGTATTCAGTCGAATAAAACATGCTAGGACAGGGACTTACCAGCTTCTTTAACAATCTTGTGCAGGGCGTACAGGTCAAGTGGTTTTCGTTCCACGGTAGGTATCTTCAGTACGGAGCCTTGGAGCTCCCAGAATTTCATAATCTGATCGAGGAAGTTGAGCTTCACTCGGGTTATGGCCTGGAACACACACATTTTTTTTACATTTTGTACTGTTTATAGTAACAATACGATACTCGCACTTGGAATGATTCGGAGTGCGAAATCGGCACAAACACGACACTATATATGAAGACCGGATGGCGGAGTGGGTAGAGTACCTGCCTGCGACGCCGAGGTCGTGGGTTCGATTCCCACTTAAGACAAATCTTTGTGTGCATGAACATGGGGGGGTTTATCTTAGTCTGGGTGTTTCTATGTGTAATACGTATGTATTTACAAAAGAAAAGTATAAATATAAAACTGATATTAATACATATAGTATTAGTATCAGTTATTCTAGTACCCATAGTACAAGCTCTGCTTAGTTTAGGACTAGATGGCGTTGTGTGTGTTGTGAAATATATATTTATTTATTTATTTACTATGATTTTCCTCTGCGATGATAGAATCCTGATATATAATTGTTATAATAATAATAATGTAGAATTTTATACTTTTATATTTTTAAATGTACTTTAGTTTTATAATTTATATTTAAACATATAAAAAATGAGAAAAAAGATTAAATGAGTGAATAATAACAATAAATTTCTTTATTTCGGAAAATCGTCCATATTAAAATAGCTTATTGCGTATCCTTAATTATCTTATAAACTAACTATGTTTAATTTATTTTAATATTGTGCACCAGTGGTTAAACTCTACTTTATATGCTACTAACTCCGTGCTGCTGTGCATCTCATCGTCATTGTGCAGCACTCCCCGACCCGGGCATCGAAACGCGGAGAGATTGGCTAAGCTAACCAGTAGGCCATCGACGCAGTTATTGAATAGGTTAGATTTTTTATATACCTATATTTTAATATGCAGCCTCAATATATGGCAAGGTGGGGAAGGTTATCCTTCAATTTTATTCAATTTCAGGTTTTATTCATAACTTACTAAATTAGCATTTAGCAGTTGAACATGGCAATACCAACCACATCTCATAAATGAGGATGTAAACGCAAAGCTTATCGCAGATGTCGCTAGCGGCGGGATGGCCACTGTCAAATCGTATACGCTTTGTTTACACTTTGTTTTGTGCTATTTTTTGTGTTTAAACCGTTTGAAACCGGTCCGCTATCGTTATTGACAACATGTACGGTACCTGGAAGCTCAAAGAATTAAAAGATGAGCTAAAAAAACGAGAAGGAAGGATAACTGGAAGAAAAGTAAATCACATTGAGTGGTAGGCCTAAAATATTTTTTATCAGTAGTATGCTCCAGATTTTGTTATTTTTTTAGTTGTAACCTTTTAATTGTTGCTTGACTCTTGGTAGGAAAATTTACGAGAAATGGGAGAACATTACTTTAATGGTAAATGGTATTGTTACTTTTAGGTTAGAAACATATGATCCAAATCTAAAATTAACCTTCACAGTGATCTGATTTATGCCCATAATCAACAAATTGTTAATAATAACACACCAGTATAAGCTGACTCTCCAAAATAATCAGATTCTTGGAAATTATGCCGGCATAACCTGCTATACTTTGTCGCTACGCAATTTTGGCGACGTATAGCCTTTCCAACTCCTTTTTTATCTTTGGGAAATAAATGCACGCCGGTATTATTACATCCAAGAACAGCACACAGAGGCATTTTAAGAGAACATTTAAATTTATAAACAATAGGTTACAAAATGTACTGAATTGACAGCTATCATTGGCCATCCCGACTATGCGCCACCTACCGTGATAAAAAGGCAGTTTAGAACCTCATTGTTAATGTTCCAACATATTTACTTGAAAAATATAACAGCGTCAAAGGTCTCGAGTTCTCTAGAATTTAGCGACTACCGTTGTCCACAGCAACGACAAACAAAGCTAACGTTAACGACCAAACATGTTTCGTGGTACAGGAATATCAGACATGGCGAAACTAAATGCAAACAGTTTCATGAATGAAGAGAAATACAGGCTTGCAAAGGTTGTTTTGTTTTGCTGGTTAGGTTTGTATCTTTACTTGAATCTTACGACAATAATTTGACAAATAAAAAAACCGACTGCAATAACAACAAAATGCACTAAAGTAAGAAATATTACGTCTCGCCTCATCTGTGTATAACTTGAAAGAATACAGTTAACGACCTTAAAGTGCCTATATTTAAAGAATTATCCCCGTACTCCTAAACGTTAAGGAGTTGTATCTTCCAGCATCAGCTCAGCAACATGAAATGCTGTCTGCTAGATGCAAATATCTGAGAAGATTTAGGTAATATACGAAAAACAATACAGAAGCCTTTGAGGGTCGCCATTTTAACACAGGTAATTAAATATTTGTGGCATTTTCGAAATTCAATTTGTAATTGACCTTGAACCATATCAGAAATATTCATAAAACGCAATATGCATCAAATCGTTTCACACTAGAAATCATCGAATTTCATGGCACAGGAAAACTAGACAGGGCGAAATTTAAGTCATACAGTATTTTAGGAAATAGCCAAAAATACTGGCTTGGAAAGGTCCAAGGTTGTTTCTATTTAGATCCCTGGCTTTGTATTTCTTTATTAGAATTTAATTCCAAAAATGTTACGACGGCTGTTAAAATAGTAAAAATATAAGATACATTTTGGACTCCAAATGGAATCGACCTTAAACTAATCACCTCAAAAAAAAAGAACCTCCAATTTTTTTTAAGTCTTCAATAAATATTTACACGAAACCCACTAACATCTTTTAACATTTCAATCGAATAACACATCTAGAATCAAGATTTTCGTGGCACCAGAAATCCAGACAGGTCGAAACTGAATTCAAACAGTATTTCATGAAAATAGACTGACAGAAATACAGGCTTGTAAGGGTCAGAGGTTGTTTTTGTTACCTAGCGTCATGCCTCTACGTTTGAATACTATTCTAAAACTGTAACAAAGTCTCTAAATATTGGAGACATTATTGAATTTGAGGCAACCACCAGGAATTAGACAACGGGTCTAAATCGCGTATTTATTATAAAGGTAAATATTTACACCTATGCTCGACGTTACCTTTATAATAATTACGCGATTTAGACCCATTATCAAATTTTTTATATTAATTTTACATTGATAGTAATTTCATATCCTTACTAATATTATAAATGCGAAAGTTTGTGAGTATGGATGTATGGATGTTTGTTACTCTTTCACGCCAAAACTACCGGGTCGATTTCGATGAAATTTTGCACACATGTAGCTTATAGTCTGGATTAACATATAGGCTACTTTTAATTGACATACCACGCGGGCGGAGCCGCGGGCGGAAGCTAGTTGAATAATAAAAGTGCTCGTGGGTAGTGTGAATTCTACCAATCCGCACTTGGCCAGCGTGGTAGACTAAGGTTAAAACCTAACCCATATCATAAGAAGAGGCCCGAGCCCAGCAGTGAGACATGTATTAGATACAGGGCTGCTATTATTATTATCATTTTTTTAAATGTTCTTAATCGCGAAAGTTTAGAAACATATACAGGAACAGGAAATTCTCAATATCAGCCAAAAGTTGGTATTGTGACCAGTGAATGAAGATATATCTATATCCCTACCTCATGGGACCTAAACATTACAGGCAAAATTAACTTTTAAACTACCGCGTTGCATGATTAACCCAAATCTAACGGGAATTTACGAGAGCATACATTATTTCTCTTGCCGTTTGATCCCTCACAGGACACTGCCAGCTAAATAGGCATTTATCCCGTATGGGCTATGCGGACGATGACTACCGCAGATTCTGTAAAGAGGAACCGGAAACACCGCTGCACCTCTTTAGCGACTGCGAGCCACTGATTTATAGACGAAGCATCATTCTGGGACGCCATATCTTGGATCCGGATGATGTCAAGTCACTCCCGATCAGCCGACTGCTCCAGTTTATGGAGGCTATTGGCCTAAAGGAGAGTCTATAATGAGGCTACAATCACAATAGTCCCACGGAGGTCGACGTGAACACGCAAAGCCTCGTCCCAAAAATAATAATATTTACCTTTTAGGCTTGACGTTTCGGCAGACAGATTACACTGGATTACCATGGTTGCAAACAAAAAAACAAAACTGCCTAAAAGGTAAAAAAAAAGCATGATCGCGTTAAATCCCGTTAGATTTTAGTTATAACAGGTAAAATCTATTAATGCGGGATGTTATGTTTTCAAATTGAAATCAACCTTGAACTACGTTAGAAGTAATTATACAATCCCAGTATACAAAGATGACTGTGTCTTTTCATTACTTTCTTGCAGTTGGTTAAGTCGTGAAGTGCTTTAAATAGATAGGAAAATTATCTGTTACTGCATAATTATGTGTTATCTCTCGAAAAGTGGTATCAAAGGACATTACTTGAGGTTAACTGTGTTGGCAATTTGCCAGAATTGCAAAACACATGAATACAAATAAATAAAATTTAAGTGGCTGATTTTAATGTCAAAACCACAAGATTTTTTTGAGCTGGTATAGTTATTTACACGATATCTATGCCTTAAATTCAGTTGTGAATCAAATGTCAGTTTGTATTGGCAAATCTTCCAATTTTGATAAATGTCAATAAATATGATAATTTGGGTAACTGTCTATAAGGTGCGTAATGTAAATACATTATTTTTATTGATGTACCTACCACGCAGAAGAGATAGCGGGCGAAAATTTATTTGTTTGTTTGACAACGCTTCTCTCGAAAACTACTGGTCGGATTTTATTAAATATTTTTGTGTTTGATAGTTTGACTTCCAAGGAGGGTTTTAAGATATTTAACATTACACTAAACTCTACGGGAGCCAAGCTGTTAAATTAAACGCGGGTCAAACCGCGAGAGCTTACTTAGTACAACAAAATGCACTCGGACGAAGTCGCGGGCAAAAGCTAGCGTGACATAAAATAGAATAAAAAAAAGGAAAGGATATAAAAGTCTTACCTCCAATTCATTAAGGCGTTGAATTCTTGGAGTGAACCGCAGCCGGTCCACATCTACAGCAAATGGGGGTTGCCAATGCTAAAAAGAAAAACAATATTAATTCACACAATAAACAAAATAAAAAGTTTGAATATCAGCTCTAGATAGTAGCATTGCTACTTTACATAATATGCAAGACTCTAGACTCTAGACAGACTTAGTTACTTCAATTTCACCTCCTTTTCACCACCTTTTTGGCAACATAAGCAAGCATATAACACACATCAACGAAAGTGACAACATAGTTATTTTTTTCAAGTGTAACTTGTGTCACTTTTAAATTCCGTCAGGTTATATTTAATGGGCTGGATAAATAACTATCCGGACCTCAGAAACCGGCCCTGAGAGTTGTAATACAGTTTCATTGCATGTAGCGCAACTGCAATGAAACTGTTAACTGACTGGCTCAATTGCAGTTGGCGTGCAGTTCTCTCACTCTGCAGTGCACTTGAGCTAAGCATTTGGCAAACTGCATGCACTAACTGAATTGAAACGAAACTACATTATAACTGCCAAATGCGGTTTGCCAAAATGGTGCCCATTTACTTTCAGAACACAGAAATATTACCATATCAATTTGCATCAAGATTGGTTCAGTAATTTAAGTGAAAACGTAACTAATAAACAATCTTCTAAGTATATGTAAACATCATTGTTTGTTTGATAACTAGACTGATATTTGCACAATACAGATAAAGAATTTATTACAGTATTAAAAAAAATAAACAAAGCTCAAGAAAAAGTTCTTTGTTACTAATGCAACTTGTGATAACATCCTGGCAGATAAGTTAATTCTTATATCTTAGCAACTATGGTCTCGTGGTTAACATAACCAGGTCTTGGGTTAGGTTCCTATGTCAGACAAAAGTTATTTGGGATTTTTCGGTCATAAAATTCTCAATAGCCGCACAGAGTTGAAGATGATAGTCTCAGGGATCATCACATGGCACCTAAACATAACAGGTGAATTGTGGGTGTTTTACAGCTCTGCCACACTCTTCTTGGAAATACTGCGGTTAACATTTTCTTTGCATTTTGTGAAAATAAGAGGTTCACCAATACCAAGACCTGTTTGCCTGACAATTAACCTGTTGCAAGTTACATTATTAGTACTGTAATAAAACCTAGATAGCACAGACACAGAACACAGAACAATTTTCATTATATATTCACTATTTGTCCAATAAGCCAGTATTAAGAGCTTTATGCCCAGTTTTAACTAATAATAAATAGATAAATCTTATGATAAACATAATATAATATTTTAGTACACACAAATAAAAGTGACAGCTGTCACAGAAAAAGTAATAGTCCAAGCTATGTTCTATTTTCAAATGTAAATTGTGTCACTTTTATATTCAATCAGGTTATATTTTAGATGGTAGATACAATTTATCCAGAACTGGTGAAACTGGCCATGAACATTACATAATCATAATAATGAGAAGCATTAAGGTACAAATGGTACAATAAAATTATAATAATAACAACATCAGAACAATACTTATACCAGTTACGGAAATCATTCATTTCAATTGTATACATTACAAAAATAATTACAAAATTTTCGAAGCACCTTTTTAGGCAGTTGACAATGATTCATTGAATATGTCATAACTTCTCTGTATTTTAGTGCACTTGCCTGAAGTCATGTGTCAAATGCGTTTTGATTATATTTTTTATTATGTTGATCTTTTCTGTTGAGCTAGCATATTAACGTGAGATAAATTTGGTTGTTTTTGTTATGTTGCCCCATACAAAATTATGACAAAAACGCGACAAATCTATCTTCCCAATGGTTATGCATCCTCTGGAATACTGAAAGCTCACAAGGGGTGCAATAAAATAAATCATTTGCCCAGCATTGAGTGTATTTGATCTGAACAAGTCAAAATCAAATAGGTATCAGGCATTTATCTTTAACTGTTGTTTAATAGTACACTAGCAGTATAAAAATAAAAAGAATTCTAATTATTCCAAAACATAAACTGAGATTTATTGACATATATATTTATTTCCATTTCTTATGCACAACATTACAGTATGACCAAGACATTATAAAATTCACAACATATTTATTTGACTAAATACAGGGTTATATAATTTAATATAGAAACAACAGCAATCTTACTAGGTAAAACTCCTGTGTGGCAGGGGTGTTCAAAAATATGTGTGCGAAATGTATATTTCACACACACATAACACACATATATTCATTGCAAAGATCAGCGCAGTTAAAAGCGGCGAGCCATTCACTTTAACAACTACGCCAACCGTACACTCAAATACTCAATAGTTGAATGGATAAAATAAGTAGGTACCTAGATTTGAAAGAAATAGCTACACACACCTTTGATATTGTTATGTCCATTAAAACACCATAATTTAGTTATTACTTTTATTGTGCTATGTAGCATGTACAGTATAAAAATCAACTCGAAGAAAACACACCTACCCACTACTTGGTCAATCTTTTTTTTTTTTTTTTTTTTTTTTTTTCTATGGCAATCAGCCGATACTTTCAGCAAATTTTGCCAGTGTCATGTAATGGCTACACATGGGTTTTAAGACTAATTTATAATATATTATTTACAATATATCCGTTAGGAGACCATTGATGTTTGGATCTAGAACAACAAAAATATTAGTTGATAAACCATAATACAACAGACACAGTAAAGACAGACAATTATACAATACTTATTATAATTTTATATTGTTAGCTAAAATAAATTTAATAAAAGCATTAATCATAAGGGGATTTGGGAAAAAGGAAAGGAGATGACGGACATTAACAGGTTTTTGGATTTTCAATTTCGAAATTACTTGATCAAAAGAGAAAGACTGGTTCAACCGACAATCGAGGAAGATATGATCGATGGACCCATCTGGTCAATCTTATTGTGTCAAGAAGATATGACAAGTACCCACCTAATACATAACAGATATAGTGATTATACATTTAACACTAAATCAAAAGCTTTATTAACAAGAAAATCATAAATGATTTGCAAATATTTATGATATAACTTGTTCATTCACTAAATGACACAAGTGACGTAGCAACGTAGCCCTGAGTTGCTCATTAATATTTATTATCCAAGTTAAATCTCACATGCCTAACAGTGTATGACAGCTCAAAGATATTTTACATAATCTGATTATTGTGTTGCGAAGAAATAAGGGTAAAAGGTCAGTAAGTACCATGGAGCAGAACAGAAGGGCGGTGGCTCAAGAAACTAGTCACATCACTACTAAGTATTGTTAACAATACAAATAAATAAAATTGAAATGTCTCTTCGTCTGCCTGTCTGTGCGTCTGTCCGTCATTTATTTACTTAATTACATTTCTTATGCGCAACATCATACAATTTATGACATATTTATTTGATTAAATACAGAATAATATAATTCAATAGTTGTATGGATGCAATAAGTAGATACCTAGATTTATAAGAAATCACACACACCTTTGATATAGTGATTATACATTTAACTAAATCAAAAGCTTTATTGACAAGAAAATCATAAATAATTTGCAAATATTTATGATATAACTTGTCCATTCACTAAAAGCCACAAGTGACTTAGCAACGCATCCCTGAATTGCTCATTAATATTGATTACCCAAGCTTAAACAAACATGTCTAACAGTGTATGACAGCTTAAAGATATTTTACATAATCTGATTATTGTGGTGAGAAGAAATAAGGGTAAAAGGTCACACTACCATCAAGCAGATCAGAGGGGAGTGGCTCAAGCAACTGTGTAATTTAAAACAAAGTCACATAACTACTAAGTATCGTTATCAATACAAATAAATAAAATTGAAGTGTCTTTCTTTAATGTCAAAATAATAATGTTTTTTTAATTGATATAGTTATTTTAGCTATTAAAATACAGTTTTAGAAAAAAATGTCTCTTTCCATCTATAAGTCTGTCCGACTGTCTGTCTGTCTGTTTGTTTTGGCTAATCTTTTAATTTTAGCATGCTCTTACCCCCACAGAATGACCACGTTGTTTTCTAGGTAAATCTAGTTGCCACACCTCTACTCTGTTTTTGTTTAATGGTAGTACTAAAATGTATTTATTTTTATTAATCTATCGTCTACATATGAACCTACTGTCCGTCTGTAATCCTCCATCCGTTCGTCTGACTGTCTGTTGATCTGTTTGTTTTGGCTAATCTTTTAATTTTAGCACCCTTAACCTACACAGAATGTCATTTGTTGTTTTATAGGTAAATCTAGTTACCGCACCCCTACTCTGTTTTTGCTTTATTGTAAGTACAAAATTGTAATTATTTTTTGTATCATACATACATACAAACCTGTATAATTAGAAAATGAAATCTAAAGCATGAATTTTAAAGGTAAATTGACATGACATGGCTGAAAAGGGTGGAGTGATGAGATGATCCTATATAGGAGAAAGTATGGATGGATACAACATATTTCGCTGACACCAAGTAATTGGGATAAGGGTAAGTGGATATCATATTATTCTAAAGCACCCAGTATATTTATTCATAAAATTACTTTGTTAAATTAAATCTTCCTGTTGCGAAGGTCTTTGGTATTAGTGGGCTTTCCTATTTGATTATTATTATGTCATATCAAATAATAATGTCATATTATTATTATATATTCAAAGTTTTGGAATATGTAAATGGATAGGTTTCCTAATAAATCTTTTATAAGCCTATTCAACACATTTTTGACACATAAAATGTCAACTTAGTTTAGGTTTATCAGACATTTAACTGACTAAAACATTAACAGGAACTGGTGAAAATAGTGGGTTGCCTATAAAATCATTTATTTTATCTTTTTTAATGGTGCCAGCATGAAGGTTAATGACGATGAGCCTCCAGTATTGCAGGAGTTTGTAAAACATGCAAATAACACTTACAATGCTTACCCAAACTTAGAACAAACCACACAAAGACATTAATTGATGGAATCCAACTTCCTCATAATTTGTATGTGGAATGTGGAACCGTCACTTTTATCAAAAACTTTTATTTATCAATGCCTACTTATTTATAACATTGATCTGTTAACGCCCAGCCAAAACTACTTTATATTCAAACTTATATAAATATACAATTGTTTCTATTTAAATAACATACTGCACAGAAAAAAGTACATGATTCTATTTTCTGGTATAATCTAACCTGTCAGAAAACAAGTGGTTTCATTGTGTGATAGATGACATTATTGGAAAAGGTGTTAGTGCTGAGATAATAGCATATAAAGTATGGAAGGATAAATCAAATTGTTAAACTTAGTAATTGGGATGAGGACAGGTGGATGATGTGCATGAAGATAGTTGAAGGCCTGGAGAAGGACATAGACTGCTTTTTATTTTATTTTTTTACTTTTTATTTTTATGGTGGATAGGTTCGCGTTTGACCACAATCTCATCTGATGGTAAGTGATGATGCGGTCTATGGTGGAGCACGCATTTATTGACCTACCATATGGGTAGAAGCAAATAACTGTATTAATTACTTAAATAAAACACTCTTACTGTCTTTGTTTCACAAAGGCTAAGCCTAAGGTAAGGTACACTATAGATCTCAGCCTTACTTTTTCACCAGGGTTCAAAATTATCAAGATAATTATTTTCTCAGTCAGGTACTATGACCAAACACTAGGCAATACTACTACTGCCTGGTCTACATTATCACTGCCCCTGACATACTTTTTAACCTTGTCACACTAACTTATTCACCAATTTTGTTACGAGCCAGATGGATTTTCATGCTTTTTGTATAATATAATTTTATTAACTTCAATTAAATGTACACATGTTACAGTATTACATTAAGATTGTAACACAATATAACTTTAAAGGTATGTATGGATGTCTGTAAGGCTGAGATTTGGAGTATACTAACACTTAGCTCAGGCTCACCTTGAATAAAACACTGCTTTACAGATAGATCTCAGCCTGACTCTGAACATTTCACACAAAAACTATTGAACAGAATTGAATGAAATTTCGTACACAGCACAGCAGCTAGGTTTTATGGATGTTGGTAAGTACTACACAGGTGAAGTCATAGACAAAAACAAGTTATATTTCAGTTTATCATTGAATATGATGTCAGATGAGCAATAATAATGTCAATTGCAAATAAAAGATGTTGACAAGACAAAGGTTTTATGAAAACATTTTGCTTGTTTCAAGATTCAGTTATAACTGTAAATATAAGGTCATTCACTTCCGGAGAATTGTTTCTACTTGGTGAAATAAAATATGCTGCCTTGAGCAATAGTAATATGAGGGAAATAAAGGCTACTATAAAGTATGACTATTATGTGCTACACAACATTTTGCATAATAATTTAGGTATAACATATGATATAATATAACTGCTTTTTTGCACTAGTCATTTTCTTGTAAACAAAATATTACAAATCAAATGTAATTCACTATCAGATTATGCAATATCTAAACAATAAGATTAACTTAACTAATCTAAATAGTAGAAATAATACCAAATTTTTGCACAAGTAGAGATTGCCATATTTCTTTTATTTCTAACTCTTGAATGACAAAGCAATCTTATTACAAGTAAGTCTGAAACCATTCTACTGACTTGAGTGCAGAAAGTAGGTCTTGCATACCAATAATTTAGTTGGTTATCTATACCCAACTGCATATTCACTGTCATAGCCATTGCAATAATTTAAAATGCAAATATTTTTAAAGTAATGAGGTTTATTCTATTTTTTTTGGGCTTATTCATCAGCAACAGTGGATATAACAGTTATCCACGACAAAAACCTCACGATGGATCTTTTTTATCTAAACTATCGTAGGCAGGAGGGCATGACACAAAATGGCAACCAGCCTCCACCACTCAATATGCAACTGCATTTACTACATAATAAACAAAATATATTCGGTTTATTCACGATCACGCGACACTTTGACACGTATAGCTCGGGATTAAAAGGGAAAAATTAAATTTAGATAACGAGCAGCAATATAACTCGAGGTAATATGGTTGCATCACACACAATTCGCGACAACTTTTATGGTTAGACTACTGAATAATCGTGTGTTTTCGGTTGTATTATACAATAAACCACTTATTTAACGGCACACTAAATATTGAAACAAAGAAACACACTCACCGGAGGAGGTTTTATCTTGCAAATGCCCGATTTCTCGGCGATTGGTCGGATTTTGCTGATGTATGCCAGGGGGTCCAGGAACTCTTCTGGCGTTGGCTCGAACACTGGAGCCTCAGGAGGAGGAGTAAAGGTGAAATTATCAGGTTTCATGGGGGACGCCGAGTCCCCCATGCTCACTTCGACATTAGCTTCGTCACATTTTCCCATTTTCGAGAAACACTATGCAGTTCACACAAATGCAACTATAAACAATATAACATCATCTATTTTACGTTAAGGAATGAATAAAGCACGTCCACAAAGAAAAAGTAGCATTGGAATTAGTATTTCCATAAGGAATCACAACGAGATAATAAATGAAATGAGCAGCAACAAATAACAGTGCTCGTTCCGTGTCCGCCATGCGAAATTGAACTTTCGAAACTAAAGTGTTGCCAAATGAAAAATAAAATCATTGCGCACTACGTTTCTTTCCGTGATCGGTGCATTTATGAAGTAAAATATGAAATAAGCGCGGGACACTCGAGGCTACCAAATACAGATAAAGAATCAAGAAGGACCTAAGTTTTAAACATTAATGCACCTGTAGTCAGTCTTTGGATAAAGGCCTTCCAATTGGCGCTGCAAAAGCTGTTCCTCCGCATCCAAAATAGAGAAATCAAATTATTAATTGATCCAATCCCTCCCTCCAGCCTGATCGAATCTTTAGGCACTGTCATCAGTCCACCTTATTGGAATTTGGCGTAGCTTACGGTTGCAAGTAAAGGTAATTCAGTCGAAAGTTAAGTTCTAATATGGATTTATTATTCTAGTTATTTACGTAATTAATAACTTAAAAAACATAATTATATATATTTTTGAAAATCGATTCGATTTACAGGGTTATTCGAAAATTGGCACGTTCGGCACTTCCCTGACTCTTGTCATCAAAGGCGCTTCGTTGACCATTGACTACATAAAAAAAGGCAGGACTGAGTCTCTTGAAACACTTACTGAAGCACCCATAGTAAGTCACACGTACACACAGAACACACACATTGACACAATAGTAAGTCAATCGCCCGCCATTACGCTTTGGACTGTGCTGTTGCTCGGATGTTCAAGTAAAATAATTAAAAATGCCGTCTTGTGTTGTGAAAAGCTGCCGAAACCATAGCGCCTCGACAAAAAAAAACCAGGAGATCACTTTTCATAGGTAAGCAAGTAATATATTCAGCTTATTGCCGAAATTATATCGTTTTTGTAAAAAAATATACCAAAACTATCAGTGTTGACAGTCATTAAATATTTTCATTTACCCTGAATTTGGGTAAATATTTTTTAGTAGTATAGTTTTTTAGTAAAGTATTAAATACATTTAGTATAAATTATTATTCTATGTTTTATAGATTTCCTGCTGCAAACGACGCATGAAAAAATTTTTGGATAAAAATAATTAGAAACTGCAGAAATGATAACAGTTGGTATCCATCAAAATATAATGTAGGCTGCAGTATACACTTCGAGGAAATTGATTCATATAAAACAAAAGGTGGACTTATTCGCATTGTCAGCTTTGCCGTACCAAAAAAGGTAAAACAAAATAGTATATTGTTTTAAATAAAGTATTAAATTAATAAATAACAGTACTTTAATCTAAAACTTTTTATTTCTTAGTTAAGTTTATTATTATTATTTTTTATTTGCCAATATTTATTTGAAATATTGAAAAATCGCATGTAAGTGAATCTAAGCTTCGTGATTGTTGGTTTAGTTTAACTTAGATATTATATTTGGTTTGTACATTTTGTTGACGTTTTCAAGCACTTTCTGATAGGTTATGTAATGAAGAATTTTTGTTTTTTATTTTTTTGATAACTGCCATAACTTATCCTACTATCCGATTTCGGCTCCAGGTCCTAAACTGGGACACCCTGTATATCACTAAAGCATCTTCACCATCTAAGAATCAGGAAGCGCCGTAGGAGTCGTAATTTTAAAATATTTTCCAAAAACTGGGTAGCTGCACTAAATCATCTTCGCTGCCTTGCGTCAGGAGTGCCCAGAGCAACGAATTTTGTACATATTCCCTTAATAAAAACAAACAACTTCCAGCTGCAGGACCGCATCGACTGCTAGAAATATAAAATCAACTTTGTTTCGAAATTCAAACAAAGTTGTTTTATATTGTTTGGTTTTTGGCCACGGTAGTATAAAATTACCTATATCATGTTTGATGGTAAAAAGCAGCAAATAAAAAAATATAAGAACTAAACCTCTAAAATATTTATTTAAATTATTGTAAAAATGTGGGTAATATTTCTCATGGCTGGTAACCCCTAACACACGCACACATAAATAGACCGCCGCCATTTTGGTGCTTCCATCATTTTATAAGTGACATTCTCTCCTGCTTTTTTTATGTACTCTATGTCGTTGACTTATCATAATTTTAAGCAAAATATTTTTAAAAAGTCGTCGCTTTGGTGATAAAGGTGATCCAGTGTTTTAAAAAAAATAAAAAACTAATATTTTTAATGTCACCGCAAGTCCTCAATGGTCTACTGATAAACTTACCTCTAAATAGAAAAACTATAGATATTATTATAATAAAAAATAATGATTAAAACGTCAACGCATTTGGTGCTCCCCCTGCTTTTTGACCAAACGTAATCTTTTGACAGAGGCGCCCTTGTACCACTTTGTGAGTTTAAAGAAAATATTTAAAAAACAGTTTTCAAAACATTTTCTAAACTTTAAGGTTAAATAAACTTTTCAATATTTTCTTTAGAAACTAGCAAATATCTCAACGCCAAGAGTCAGGTACCGCCGAAGGTACCAAATTAATAGATTTTTATAGTTAAACATGAAAAAAAATCGCCCGAGCAACGCCCATCGCTAGCTTATAATAAGTTAACATCATAACATCATTCGATTCTTGGTATCACTGGTGGGAACGTCATAGTTTGTTTTCACCTGTGTCAACCACAGGGTGTCAACTGTTCCCACTTCACTGCGCGCGCTCAATACTACTATAGTTACTCAATGCTTATTATGGGAAATGGTCCCAAACTTGATGGCAGGTACATTTACATGCTCAACCTAGAGTGCGCTTTCACTAAAACATGTATTGAAAATTTATTAGCGTGGTCATTTTGGTCTTTTTAATCATTTTAATTTGAGTGCTTTTGTAAATTTTGGTCATTGTTTCCTGAACTATTCAATTGAAAATTGTAAAGCTTTGACGAAAATTTTGGTGTTGCCACTTGCTTATACTAATTTGGCACTCTATAAAGGAAATTACTTTGTAGAATGCTAATATTGGTTGAAATAACTGCTTATTGAACATTTTTATAAACTGAGTTAATATCTTCATATTAATCCAGTGGTTTATTTTGATCAAATGTATATTGATACGTGATAAAACTGATAAAACGAAATTCTGAAAAAGGGAAAAATGAAATTTTCAGTCTTGCAACTTTACACCAAAAGAGTCTTCGTAAACGCACACGGAGCGAGTGCAATCGATGAAGACATCCGTCATCCGCCCGCCGCCATTTGCGAAAGGCTGATCGCTGCTTAGCAGCGCGAGTGTCATTAGTTTGATTATGTCGAGTGTATAATTTGTTATTTTCGGTAAAACTGTGAACTCAGTGCGATAATAAAATCAGTTAAAATGATTGTGAGGTTTTTGACCGTTTTGTGCGTCGGAGTTTTGGCGACTTCGGTGTACGGAGCTGAAGGAAACAGCGACAATGAAGGTACGTAATTTTTACGTGTGCATTATTTATTTTGTTATCATTTACCCAATTTTACCGGTGTGCGTAATGTGGTAATTTAGGCCGAATTTATTTTGGTAAGCGATCTGAGTCATTTTTCATTCAGGAATAACATAACGGAGTGTTCTAAATATGAGTGATAGTTTTGTTTCTTTTTCGTGTTATAAATTTAAATGATACGAATGTGGGGTTTCGTAAATTTTGTATGGGAAACTCGTGGTGTGACGCGTTGATGGGATTGGTCAGATTGGTGGAAGGTATATGCGTTGCGGCGCGTGTAGGTGTTAGGCTCAGGACCGGCTTGACGACTTCTTGCCATTGCATGCACGATGCACACACGCGCAGGCTAAGGCGCTTCGCTCTCGAGCCGTGGGCGTGCGCCTCTCCAAGACGTTTTTGCAGTTGATTCATTCACTTCATTGTACTTACTCATTGTTTTTATCATCCACTTTATATAGAACATCTATTATGGGCTCCTGGGTTGTATGAGATCAGCATATAGCTAATTAAATCGCATGTAGAACAATAGCCCGCTAAAATCACCCAGATGGTGTTATTCATGCCAAGTCTGCTCAGTGATTTCTCCTTTTTCCTAAAGTTGCTCAATAGAATGGTTTAAACCAGGTATAAGCCTGGTTTAAACCATCCTATCATGTTTATCAGGTTTATTATAATATAAATCTATAGTTACTATGTAATATTTTTAATAAGGCATAGTAACTATATGAATGATAAGTTAACTTGTTTTTGTTATAACAGAGTACTGTATTCTTATTATTTTTTTTGATACTTAAAACTCTATTGTCCATGGAACATTGCATAATATCTACAAGAAAGATTATGAATCATGTATGGTATGGAGTAAGGAGTGCAGTGTTTGCTTAAGTAATGAACAAATTCATGCCATACATTAATGTGAGGTGTGTAAACAATCTACTATTAGACTTGCTTTCTTTGATATGAGCAAGCAAAAAAACTACCTCCTATATTTATGTTTACCATCTCTGTAGATGCAATATTTGTAGGTTTTAATATTAAGCAATTATTTATGATTTAATTGTTATTTTGAGGAGTCTCATATCATTTAAATATGCTGACATATATTTTCATTTCAATTTAAGAGTACCTCTATTAATACACTGAAGTTGCTTTTAAATCCATAAAATCTAATTTAAAAAAAAGGAATGCTGGTTACTGGACCACCATTACAATGTGACACAGTGAAAAACACCTTTTTATGTTTCGAAATTTAAAATGTCATCAATAAATCACCATGATTTTGAATTATTAAAACAACAACCTTGTGGTAATCAGTTATACACACAATAAATTATGTGATTTCAGTATACCTAACATGTTATCAAATGAAATTTGCCCTTTATACCTGTATTAATGTATTATTTTAAAAATATGGTGATTTATCTTCATAAAGAAGTTAATCAAGCAATTAAATTCCAAAGAACATTATTAAGCAATATAACTACCTTTACTAAATATTAGATATCATTGGATATTTACCATGTATATTTGTTGTAACAAGTTATTTCAATTTCGCTACTACAAAAATATCTAATATTCAGTAAGTCTCAAAACTTGTATAATAAAACTCCCTCTTCTTCATGCCTTTATCCAATTTTATTTAGGTTCAGTTCTGAGCTAAACATATTTCCGTCCATTCTCCTCTGTTAGACATCTTGCTATCAATAAAATTTAACTTACTGATATGATTCTTGTGATGTGACAACAATAATTTTATACAAACCACCATTGTCATTATAATTTTGGTTTTCAAATAGAGTACCAAAACCAATCACTTTTTAATGACAAAGGAATATGACCCACTTTAATTAATTACACCCTAATATTGTACACTTGGCGAGGGGAGCAATTCTATTCACCTAACAAAATACATTCATTCAAGGCTGTTTGCATTAAGAGGTTAATGTATGTTGCTATAGTGACCACATACAAAACATACTTATATAATTTACCTAGCTTTTATTAATATATTATTTTCTTGCACCATTTGCCATCTGTTAAAGATATATATAATATTATAAAGGGCTTTGCAGGTATTGAATTGTAATTTTTTTCTTCTTCCTTGTGTCGATGGTTGGGTCAAATTTTATTTTGACTTGCCATTGTGGTGAAAGGATTTGCCAATTCGCTTTGGAGAACTCGCGAATTGTCCAGGGTGCGCCGGACGTAGGGAATCGTTGTGTACGATTTTATTGTAATAAAGGTTTGAAGTAGAGTAAGACTTGCATTTGGATGAGAAAAGGGGTCTTCATGCTGCTATTCAATATCAGACAGAATCCGTTCAGAAGAGGTTATTTTAACCTTTTTGGTGACCTTAAGGACTTTATGGGAACCTGTCTAATTTAGCTACAAATATTTGGCAAATCAACACTTTACCTTCCTAGATTTGCTCTACTAAAAAGGCGTAAAGATAATTATTGACATATTGATAAAATGATAAAGGACTTGTTAGCTGATAAGCGAAAATAAGCCTGTATATAATGGAATTGGGGTCAGGCTTTTAGATAAATTTACATGTGGATAACGTGGAAATAAATAAACATCTCGCTAGGAACTCTGGGCGTGGTATAGCTGCAGCTTCTAAAGAATGCTACATTGTGTAAATTTTCACATAAATATTTTTAATCTTCGGGCTCGCAGGCGTGGCTGGCGCGGGTGACCACCGCCTCATGATTTCTTAGCCTTACATCTATATTACATGGCGGAGAAGCGCAAGAAGCCACACTTAAAATATACTCAACTACCCAAGTTATACATTAACCTATGGGTTAATGTATATATATACATGTAGAACCCCGTCTGTGGCTAAACCCATAGGTTATATGGGTTCAGTCAAACTTTCTTTACTTCGCGCGTAGAACATGCTTTGTGCTGAAAGATGTCTGACTAAAGAGAGCAAGATAGCGATATAATAGATTCTCTCGTACGCGGATGCTGACGGAAGACGTTGCTTTTTATACAAGTTGACGCCCTTGTCAGTACAAGATAGTGTCACAGTCAGCAGTATCGATTATAGCTTTACCTTGCCTTCATCTATTAGGTATATAACTTACATATTATAGTGTGTAGACAGACAGCTACACGTCACACTACATCAACCTACACATTGCCGTCAGTCTCGCGTTGTATAGGTTTCCAGTGTATTGCGAGACCAGCTTATACTGGCAACGTATATGTTGATTGTTATCGAGCGTCTTCATGTATTGTAAAGAACGTGAAATGTCCGTTTCCGTTGGCGTTCATTCTTAGTCCGACGTCATTATTGAGTCAAATATACAATTATTCTATTTACTAACACTAGATTGTCCACGAACTAATAGCAATAGAAAGTTAACAAGACGATTACATGCACAAGAGTCATCATAGGTACATTAGTCACTCAATGTAGTGTATCAGCCGTATGTTTTATTACCATCAAGTGGGTATAAGCCAACTACAAAAGTCTGATAAAAAGGCACCGCTTAACCTATACATTCCTAGTACAGGCTGGTCTCGCATTGCACGAAAGCCATACAACGCGAGATAATCTTAGGTATACTGTACTGGATAAGTCGATGTGTAGTTTATACATATTCCCAAAATAGATTTAGTCAATAGTCCTTGCAAATTGCCACATTATGAAGTTTGTTTAGTATTCAATCCGATGTTGGTTTAAAGATGCTCCCAGACTGGTAAGCATTCACCTGTAATGTAATATTTGGTATTTGATTTTGTGCATTACGTGACAATACTGCCTATCGGACTGACGAGCGTTCACCTGCAGCGCTCGGCATCCGCTTATTAATGGCACAAGTGATCTGCTTCTTTTTTGCGTGTCAATGGAAAAACAAATAGTTTTTAAATTTTGTCTGCTCAGAATTTAGCCACTAGAACAGCGTTCTCAGTGGCGTTCCTCAGATCGTCTGTGGTGCAGGTGGTGGGACATAGAGGGCATGAAAGAAGCTGAGCCGTTGTTTGGGGCTGGCACCGGATTCGCAGACGGCATGTTCGGCGTAGCCTCATCTCTCTAGGTTATCCTGGCAACGGCCAACTGTGACCAGGGTAAATCATTTCCAGGAGGTAATTCTTCTTTTTGAGTTACTTGTGGCTCAACGGCATAGGCTTCTTTTCATAGTCGTGACCTAGCTAGTTTGAGGGTTTCTTTCTTTCTTCTTATTACAACTCTTGAGCCGATATGGGACTGATCAAAATATTACATTGTATCATTATTTACAGGCACTGCAATACTCGGCTCTCCTTCCAAACCGATAAAATATTCGAATCTGTAATATACATTACAAGCGAATGCTCGTGGTCTGAAAGCACCTTTAAGCGAGTATAGTAAATTGTCATGAGGTTATAATGATCAATCATTAAATATCCACGATTTATTGATTGTGTCAATATTAGGTGTAAATCAGCTATGATTTCATACGCCCGTTTTATCTCTGTGACTTATTTTAGACCTAATTTTGGCAATTATATCGCGAAAACTGATAATGATATTTAGACGGCAGTGTTTTAGGTATTAAACTAATAAGACTAATATTATAAAGGCAGGTGTTTGTATAATATATGTTTGTTAATCTTGTAACTTCTTAACGCTCGAACGGTTGTACCGATTTTGGTGAAATTTGGTACACATGAAACCTGTATTAGGTTAGTTATACTCCGCGCATTACAAACGTGTGAACAATTGATCGGACCTCTCGCTCGTCCTGCGTCGTGTACAGCATGTAACCTACCTTTCTGTTCGTCGCATGAGAGTATTAGGTTTTATCGAAGTACAAAGCAGGCGGAGCCGCGGGTAAAATTTAGTTAGGTGTACAAATTTTGTTGAGTGCGCCACGTCTTCGATTTGATTGATGCTGATAGTGTGATTAAATTGAATTATGATTAATTTGAATGTCATTGTTGCGAAGGAATTCGATTAACTGCTTGTAATTGGCACTACACTAGCTTAATTGTACTTACATAAGTACAGATGTGTTTACGGAAACTTGGTTACGGCCGCAACAAAAAGTATTCAATTTTACTAGAAAATAGCTAAATGGGATAATATTACACTATGTACCTACCACGCAGACGAACCCGCTGGCGAAAGTTACGTAGTTTGTTTGTTAGCGCTAATCTCGGGAATTACTGATTGGAGTTTAATAATTCTTTTTGTGTTTGATAGTCTAACTATCCATTAAGGTTTCTTGATATTTAATATTACGGTAAACTCCATGGAAGCGGGGTAGTGACGTTTAACGCAGGTCAAAGCACGGGAGAAACTATAACTTAATATAATAAATTTCGCGTATACGAAGTTGCGGGCAAAAGCTAGCTTTTTAATATCAGTAGTATATAAAGACTTTAAATGAATCCGGGCGAACTATAATCACGAGCACGAGATAGATTCCGTCGCGTATTTTCCTCTTACAAAAATATGCTAAAAATACGTCAACATCTCTTTATTTTTTTTAAACGACGCCCACACTACGAATAAGTCCTATGTCGCGGGGGTGTTCATAAACATACATTTCACACACACAAAGCACACCAAACAGAACAAATCTTTGCGGATCACACAAAGATTTGTCCCGTGTGGAGATCGAACCCACAACACCAGCACAGTTGAAAGCGGCGAGGCGGCTACTTTAACCAATACGAACCGTGCACTCATTATGCCAACCCTTCAAGGATATTATTAAAACATAATCCTTATTAAAATTATGAAATACGGGTGTTACTCACGTAATGTTGGTCTATTTAGTCGACCGCGGTTTCGCCTATACGTCAAGGCATTATATAGGCGAAACCGCGGTCGACTAAATAGACCAACATTACGTGAGTAACACCCGTATTTCATAATTTTAATAATGTTACAAACTCACGTCAGTCTTAATAAAAATAACATAATCCTTCCTTAGCTGTCGGGTAAAAACACTCTTGCATGAAACACCTAGCATGTAAAATTGTAAACGAACACCCTTCACATAGAGTTTCCTTTGATGTCTTCGCGAATCGCATTCATGTTTAATCGTGTAAGGTTTATATTTCATACATAGAAAGAAAGAAAGAAAATTTTTTTATTGGCACAAAACATAAAATAAACAATACAGGAAATACGATCAAATACAGTTATACAGTCTGTACCAAAAGGCCAACAGCTCAGCATAATGCTAAGTGACATACCTACACCTTTTGCAGTTGGGAGCGCATTTGAATATCTGCATATAAAACGTACACACGGTACCGCATCAAGCTATCTACCGGCTACATATCCAGTATAAAATCGTCTCGCATATATACTTCAGCTTATACTGGAAATGTACAGCTTACACTGTACATAATTTACATGTGAATAAAACAAAGAAACCGGAGTCGATGTTCATAGATTATAATTTTTTACTTTGTATGCTAGTCACAGATATTTATGTCATACGATCGACCATAATTTAGGCAACTGGCAACATTTTAGAATCTAGACTTCCTGTGTAACTAAATAGGTAATCGAAAATTAGTTATGGTTTGCATTAATAAAAATTAATTTGTAATTTGCATATTTTTTAATGTGCAGGTGTGCTCAGATGGCGTGTATTGTCACGTGAATGGTACTTTGATTACGACTTACATTAACTTAAAATATTACTCCTATATTACCCAGAAGGGTGTGGCAGAGGTGTGTAACACCCACACTTCACCTGTTATATGTTTAGATCCCATGTGATAAAGAGTAAGCCATCACCATCCGCCATGCACATTTTTAACTCCGTGCGTGCTATTTTGCCTGTTGGAAAAATCCCAAAAAACATTTTTGCCCAACCCGGGCATCGAACCCAAGACCAACGAGGCAGTTTATTAACTTTACATGTTACATATTTTAATTTGTTGAAAAGTAGAAGCGAACGTTGTTGAAGAAATACTATACGACACTTTGACATTATTTTGATTTGAGGATAATCCCACAAAATGAAATGTCTGCAATGTTACTCGATTGCTAGGACTTTCAGAGCACATTGTTGCATTTTAGATTTGGGAGCATTATCTATATGGAAAGACTGGATGGCTTGGTTAAGAAAAAAAAATCTCGTAAAATTTCTACGATATTGATTTCAATCGATACCTAAATAGTTGAAGAGGCAATTCAATGTATTACCGAGTTGCCATTTCTACTGAATCACCTCTAGTGATCACATAGTTATAATTATTAATTTATATAAATTAGAATCTTGGTCAAGATAATATTTCCGTTAGGTAACAATAAAAGAAGGGCACGTTATAATAAGTTGTAATCTGATTGATCAGACTTCCAAGAAGTAAGCTTTTTATATAACAGCCCTACAGATTCCGAGAATATTTCATTTTGGTACGACTACGTTGATAAAAGAGTTTCTAAATACAAAAGTAATCAAGTGGACGAGTCTATTAAGGGCTGAGACAAAGAAATCAAACGAAACAGATCCAAAGCCAATTCGATTACAGAGACTACAAAAAAAAAAATCAAAAGCCAAGGATTGAGTCGCGAAGGCAAATTAATCTTGAAGAGTAACCCATTCAATACTCGGTTTCTAAGAACAAACTTTGTGACAGATTTCAACCTCCTTTCTTTATAAAAAGAAATCAATACTGGCTGGAAATTTTGACGTCGTAACTCTTTGGTGGACAAAGCAGGTTAGGCCGTCAGATAAGGTTTTATGACGAAAAAAGATCTTATCTATGGGCATAAACGAACTCGAGCATAATAGAGGCGACCTATATGGAGCTGAACTTATTTTATGAAACTTTTTATTTGGAAGATGATACTTGGAACAAAAGTGCTAAGTTTTGGCGCTCGTTAAAACGCCTCCGGCTGTATTGGCGTTTTGGTACAGAAATATGTTACGCTTGTAGATTCTTATGTTCTTCGTGATCTTTGTGAATGTTTTTATGAACGACAGAGCAATATTTTTTTGTCTTTTAAATTATGAAGAGGAAGAAATATTTCATATCTATAAGTAAAGGTACTTATAGATATGAAATATGACTTCTAAGTACTAGTTCTTTGAATAGATAACACATTTACATAAGCTCTTCAGATTATTCATTGCAGTTGTCATAAACCGTTTGCTGCATACTAAAACGCCATAGTACATTATAACACGCGTTGTATGTCGACATATCCTTGACATAACACATATGGATGAAAAACCGGGCGTTAGTTTAGTCAATATCGTTTTTCAGCGCCCGATACCCAGAATACTAAACTGTGCCAAAAATCACGTCTGATTGGAGACTATCTAAACATAGTAAAGTTTTGAAAGTGAAAAATACCAATTTTTTATTAAAAAAATTGTGCCGTGTGTGTATTGAATCCACGACACCAGCGCAATTGAGAGCGACGAGGCGACCGCTTAAACCACTATGGCAACGGTGCACTAATTCATTTGAATAATATCAGTCCAGAATCTTATTCAAAGTCCAATTCAGCACACATCTTTTCAGCTACTTAACATTCAAATTACTTAACAAGAGAACAATAGGACACAATACATAACATCACATTGTCCGCCATTGTTGTCAGTGTTGCCACTGTAAAATTATATACCGAATTAAGTCGGGGATGAAAGGCTGGAGCTGAATTTATGCTAATTGTAACACCGATTGCGCTAAGTCAAGGGATTTTAAGATTGTGTGTGAATGTCCTTGTTCTGAATTTTGGAGATTTTAAGGTATCCTATAACTATGGACTTGAGAGGGTATGATTGTATGCTGTTAAACTAGCCGCGAGTCTCGTAAGTAGATAAGTTAATGTGACATCTTACCTATTAATACTACATAACATAACATACATGTGTCATGGATAACAAACCGAGAGTTAGTTTTGTCAATATCGCTTTTCAGCGCATACAATTTTGAAAAGAAGTGTGCTGCTAAAAACCATATCATAGATTCTTCTCATTTGATTGGAGACTATCCAACCATACTTAAGTTTTAATTGCGAAAATATCTACTGTAGGAAAAAAACAACCAGAAAAACATATTCAAAGTTCAATTCAGCATATAAGCTTTACATTTGTTAGTCATAGTTTTTTATTTTAGAGATTTTCGGGTATCCTAAAACTTCCTTCCTTCCGAACCTTTTTAAGCGAGCTTCTAGTCTAACGGATTAAGCTGAATATCAGTATTCTACGTGGAGCGACAACCATGAGACCTCCACAACCCAGTACGAGGTAAAACGATACTTTTGAAGACGAATGGAATTTAGAAGGCTCGGAACTACTCGGAAGAATGGTTAAAGTTGTCAAAGAACGAAAGTACAAACGTAAGTCTGAGGTCTTATAGCAGACGACCCCAATAAAAAGGCTCGGCGACTTATGACATGTAAGCTTCATTAATAAACTGTTGTGCTAAATTGGAGTAGGCAATGGAGAAATATGTTTTATCAGAACAATGAAGTTCAAACCAATTAATGGTTACATTATCGAATGTGTCTTCAATATGTGTGTATTGTCTGTCATTTAATATCCGCTAAGTGCTACCCGAAATAAGCTAAGATGTAACTCGATTCCCGTTGACTTCATGTCTCCTAGACTGTATCGATCATGACTGCTAAACTGGTTGGTTTCGAAGGTAGGTATAATAATAAACTAAATAGTTGTAAAATCAATGAGTTTTATTAAAGTAAAGTACGGACTCATTAAATAATTTCGTACTTCAAAAATGGACCTGCCCATGGATCTTTGAATGATCATAAAATTAGTTAGACTTAAAGTATACAGTAACAAAAATTCTTGCATTTAGTTGTTGATTACCTAAATGTTAATGAGATATCAATACTTTTTACATTTTCACGATTAGAAGAAATATTTGTCTGTAATATTTTGAATTGTGTATAAAAGAAAATTAGACATTAGTTGCGTAACAGCCACAATAGCGAGGGCAACTTCCTGTCTTTGTAAAATATAGCGATAAAGTCACCAAACAAAAGTACCCAAATATAACATTTTCTCAAGTCTTTTACGGCAACAAATAACAAAATAAAGCCTCTCAGAGTCCCGTTAACCTTGGCATTTAAAGAAAAAGATAACATTCAATACCGCGGCACACTTTTTCAAAGGCCCTGTGATAACAACCCCGAATGAATACGAAGATGTATCTGGAATTGAATTTGCGAAAACTGTATGTTTAAACGCTTTGTATGTATTAAATTAAAGTTGAAGAATCCAGCAGAACTCGAACCTGCATCCCCTGGGTAAACGCCCTGGGTGCTTTTGCCAATTCAGCTATAATTTGCTTTAAAATATAACAAGCTTTGTATGTATTTGAGGACGTGTTGATAGAACCAGAATTTGCGTAAACTGTTTCTAATACATTAGCTTAACAAGCGAATCCTGTTCCCGATAGCGGGTTGATAAGCAAATCCAAACTACTTGATACCTGAAAACTGTTGTATTTGTAGATAACACAGTTGAAATCAGATAGCCGATATCCCCCCTTTCAGATACAGATCAAATGCGTATTTTGTCAAATTGAAGTGCTGGTTGCACACACACCTCGCACAAAAACAAATTGAAATGAAATAGCGTATTTCGATTTTTCAACTGTGTTTCAACGAAAAAAACGAAACGGATTTTTTTGAATGCATACTGCACAGCAAACGCTTTAATATTTGGCACGAAGAGGAATGTCCGCGGAATTGGTAGGCCCATAAACAGTCGTCCAACGCAATATATTTTCCTATTTGAACTAGTGTTTTTGAACCGACAGCGTAGTTTCGGACGTCTATCTAGAATTGGTTTTGTGACGTGAATACCCAATCTATGTTCGAAGAATACGTGAAATCATTTCTAAGAACTGTGATCATATTATGCTGTGTAAATACACGGCAATTTACGAGTACATTCAAGGTTTATTCGCAGTAAAAAGACAAGTATAAACGTGCTATTAAGGCTTGACGAACCCTCTTGTCAATCTCGTCGGCTATTCGAAATCGATCAGTTTGCTTCACAAATTTATGTACGGCGTCGTTTTATCGAAAAGCTATACTACCGTTTCGACGCAACCCGAGCGTTCTTCCAGCACCTTTGCGTGCCCCAGATTTTTACGTCCTGTCGAGTGCCAAACAAGCAGGTGGCGTATTTTTTTATGGATCCGCATCTGCGCGATACATATAGAATTACATTACCCTTGTACCGTGTTTTTTTGCGACAGGACGGCAGGTGGTCACAGATTTGTATGCAAAATCTGCAAAGGTGTATATTCTTTCTCTAATTGGATCGTTCTCGATTCCTTTTTAACGATATCTGTGTAAGCGACGTCTTTCAAGAAAGTTAGCCTCCTCATTTGATTTATGACGACGACGAAGACATTTATCATAATTAGTTTGATTACTAGAAACGACGAGTTTTCTCTCATCAAAACGGAAAATGACGCTTTTGAAGTAAAGAGATTCGTGTAAATATTTAGGGGAATTATAATGATTATTTCAGTTGTTTTACAGGTGAATAATGGGAGGGAAACTTAACAATGTTTAGTCGTTTTCTCGCTGGAAATGGGCGCTCCCGTAAAACCTTATCGCTACTTAAAGTAGGACAAACCTTTCATTATGGCTACGGGAGCAGTAATTACCAGTAGCGAATAAGGTTAAGAAAATAAGACGTATTTTGTTGTCGCTATAAACAGAGATGTTTTTAAGATAAATGAACGCTATTCTACCCGATACTTTGATTAAGTTGGAAGGGGGAAATTAACTTTGGATTGAAACCTGTTTTCTGCTGCTGTAGGATATTTAATCCATTTACCTAATGTTTCCTTTGGTTTATATCTAAATACCTCACTTATCTTGGTAGATTTAATTTATATTTTGACACAGTAAACATTTAACATCAAAACTTTGACGATATAATTCAAGTTTTTACTTTGCGAGATTCGAGATTGACATTTGTTAGGCCGTATTGTGTTAGTTTCATATACCTACCTATAATGACCACGTGTTGCTTAAATAAGCATTTTCTGTTTTTTTTATTATATTAGAGCTTAACCAAAGTATTTTTTGCTATAAACTATCTTATTGCAAAGCTTAACATATTTTGAATGATATTTTCAGACACTAAGCCTTTATTTAAGAAGCTTATTTGTTTTTATTACAATACCCTTCAATATCAATAATAGGGTATTATTCTCCTAGGCTCAAAGAACAATACGAAAATAAAATATCAAAGTTGATGCTTAAACATAAATACTTTTTAGAGGCAAAAAGTCTAGGTTTTATATGCCTAGAATTCAGAAACGTTTTTAAATCTTACATTAAAATTTACGAGAAATCGTTTTGTATAAAAAGCTTGTAATAATAGCTGTTTTTACGGGTGAACTTTATTTGGTTCTTTAAAAAATATCTTTATTTTATTTTGATCGTTATAATGTCAATTATACTGTACAAATTACTTGAAAAAAACCATTTTACCCGGCTAAGTGTCAGTCGCACGGATCCATCTATCGTCTAAGTAAGCAAAAAAATAGAAAGAAAATTAGAAATTAAATAGTAAATCGAAATCAAAAATACTTTACTAAATGATAGTCATCATAAATAAAGCACCAATAGCGAGTGGGATACCGTATTGGACTGATAAGTCAAAGGTCTCGGGTTCGAACTCACGGCGCACACCTCTGTCGATAAATCGTTAAGATTCGTCTTTTCGAAGATATGTGTGTATTTGTCAAATAAATTATCGCTCGCTAACGGTGAAGGAAACATCGTTAGGAAACCTGCATGCCTGAGAGTGCTTAAAAAGTGCTCGAGGGTGTGTAAAGTTAACCAATCCGCACTTGGCCAGCGTCGTGGACTATACTAATCCTTCTCATCATGAAAAGAGGCCCGAGCCTAACAGTGAGACGTGTATTAGATACAGGGCTGCTATTATTATAAATACATAAATCTAAACGGCAGAGTAAAACTCTTTTATCTCCCGCTTTTAGATAGTAAAACGTACGGACTACATCTTTTCCAAAAAAGAGAGCTAAATTTCTTTCCTCGAGCAAAAACAGAGACAAAAATAAATTCTTGAGTATCGTAGTAGCATAATTTAAAGCAAGCAGAATGTTTGTGATTATGCAACTGGGTCGTACTATCTTATCTGTCAAGATTGCTTGATAAGTAGCGACGTTGTGTACTTTGTTGTGTCTATCGTAAGATTTTTGTTATGCTTATATTTGCATGTATTTTGTTTGGAAGAGGTTTTCGTGAAAGAGATCGAATGGGACAGGAAGAGAGGTTGTGCACCACCACTACCACTTCTAGTTAATTCTAATCTGCTGCTAAATTATAGCGTTTTAATCTGTGTGTAACTGTTTTAAAGCTTGCAGTTGGAATCAAGCGTCAGCGTCATCGCCTGGCATAAATTAACATATTATATAACATATTTCATAATTGAAAGATGAGCGCGCAATCGTCACGTTCGGCGCGGTCGACGCGAACATTTTTTTGTATGAAATTATGAAAACATACGCCAGGCATAGACACTGACGCTTGCTTCCAATTGCAAGCTTTAGTTAAAAAATATTGGTTCAGAAACCAGTTAGGACTTACCGTAATATCGTGTAGCAAAGCATCTAAAATTATGTGTAGGAATGCCTGCTGCTGTTATTTCAAATAACCATCAAATAAGTTACATATTCGCTTGCGTATCTTGCAAATTTTTCTTACCGCTTGCAAGAAAATCTTATAAGAAACTTGTTATACGGCCGTAACTGATCCGACCACGTGTTCACGGCTTTTTACGTAATCTGCTTGACGTACACTAGCTTTATGCGAATTACGTAACCAACCAAAGCTAATGAAAAACACTTATTATAAGAAATACGTGTAGTTCTGTCAAAATTAAGCTCGTCTCTCGATCTCTTTGAAATGTCATGCAGTAGCTTTTAGTTTTACGTATATTTTATCCTTCCTGCCTTTCCTGCTTTTATTCTAGCTTCAATGTCCGTTAATAGAGCTACACGGACCACATCTAATTAATATTTGCGAGACCACGTACGGCAATTACATTGAAAGCAGTTTCTAATATAACTTCAGTGCCAAAATTGTGCAGTTCCCGTATAATTATACGGAATACGGGCTTCAATAAAGTTGGCTGAAAGTGCCTTCAACATGTTCCAAGCAACGGGACATCGGGTTTCTCGTGAACTTCGACATTAATAGTTGTCCAGAGACCGCGCTTATGTATGACACCGCATAACTGTAGAACAGTGCCGACATTGTACTCCAACATCGCTTCTACAGGGCCCGCATACTAATATTACCTTTTACAATACATATTCCAAAGCGTCCACAGAAGCTTCTATCTATGCAAGGATCTTTCTCTCGTTTTGTGCCGAATAACCGTTTGCTTTTTGTTCTGATTAAAAAAAAAATTAACACGTTACGTTTTTCCAAGCAAATTAACAAAAATATGCGCCAAAAAATAACGAGCTTCATTGTCAAACAAAAATGCTAAACGGTTAAACTTCTAATTGACTGCAGTCAGATCTATTCAAATTACAATTCGCTGAAAGAGATTTGGCTTAACTGACAATCTTGGAGATCGGCTATTGATTAGTGAGGAGATTGAGGAACGTGGGTCGCCGCGTGACCTAGTTACGACGGCTTTACCGCGTTTACCGGCGATTCAGACGTATTGTCCGCCCGACCCACTCGACTATTACGACCAAGACTTATTGAGGGAAAAAGAACTTAGTACCACATTCTCTTCGCGTGATTTGTGACGATGTTCGGGTCGGGGACTGTCTCTCGATAGCTGACTTCACTTAGACGTGATAGTGGCATAAACAAGCGTTTTCATTGTCCTTTTAGTTCACAAGATGGTTGGATCGATAGAGAATTTTGTTGCTCTAAATGAAACATTTGACCGTTTTTTTTTATATTTTGTTCGTAAGTGATCGGCATGCGTTTTCCCTAAATAGAATCACAATAAATTTAAATTTCTGTCAATCAATCAAATATCGACTGTATTTATATGGGTCATAGAATGCACAAAATTTTCGAGACCAACAGTTTCCCTCATATAATTACGCAACGGTGTCTGTTTTCATTGAATTGATTTTTTCGTATTTCCGGTAGCTTTGTTACGTTTTTATTAAGTGTCGAAAGGTTTCCCATTGCCATAGATATCGGATATTTCCTGTTATGGAATGATTCGTGGGCGGCCAATTATGGCTCCGCCTACATGTTCAAATATTTATTTTTATAAGCTTTCTCTAAATCTATCTAAACATATAATAAACTTGATTTGCCATGTCTGTACATTGAAAATATTTAAGAAAAATACATGGGATCTTTACAACAGCACTATATTTTTATTGAATTTTTGTCTGTTTGTCTGCATGTTCGTACAGGCATAATGCAAAAACTTCCGCATGAAAATGGATGCGGTTTTCATAGTTTTGTTGCTGAAGGCTGAAGGTCTAACATAAAAACTGGTTTATGTTTTATCTTTGTATTTTATCCCAAGAGGGTTAAATTAGAAGGTGCAAGTTTATATAGGAGGTTAGTCAATTTTAAAGGAGGTTCCTTAGATAACGTAAATTAACTATTAGATAGATTTTTTGGAAATATACCACCCACTACCCAAGGGTGTAAGATTGAAAGTGTAAGAGGGAAGTTCCTCAATTTTCTATGAAATAGCATGGAAATATCGAATTCCATGCGGACGAAGTCGCGGGCAACAGCTAGTTTAGAATAAAACGTGTTGGAGTTGGTTTAACGGTTTACAATAAATAACATGTTAAAGAAAATAAATAGCTAAGGGAAATTTAGTAGAAAAGTTTAAAGAAGAAGAAGATAATTAGAAATTAAATACTTTGTAGACAAAAGGCTCCGTGTTTCGAGATCGTTTTCAATCTTAATAAGGAAGCTTAGGCGCTGTTATAAATGAGGGACAAGTATTGCGCCGCTAGAACCGTTACATTTTTTTGTTGAACCTTATTTTTTGCTCAAATCCTTCGGAAATAAGAGGACTCAATACATACATTTCTCATTCTACACACCCACCATTTGTCTTCAATACAGAAAGGCAGTGTAATGATTTTTTGATAAATGCCTACAGAAAGCCACTTGGATATGCAGCAAGAGTCAATGTAATAAATCTTGTTTGTCACAAAGAACAGTTCGGTTCCGAATACATTGGGCTGCCGTCACACATTCGGTGATAAATTCACCCTCCGCCGAAGAGTGCGAGTTGCGACAGTCGAGACCCGTGGAAATGGAAGAAAAACCCGTAAAAAATAATAAAGAGGAAACGTAAACGAGACAGAATAAGAAAGCAAACAAACCGTGCAAAGGGATCGGCTGCGCAACTTTTTCATTTGGCAACTTTGATTGCCTCCGTCCTGTGGCAGATAGGCCGGGCCGTGGAATTTAAATGATCTCGTCGCCTGCATCGCTATTTGTTTATAACTTCAAAAATGCATTATTCTCGCAGCAATTCAGTTTGTGCTTAATCTGCTGTTGTTGTCCCTAAAAGTTGTTTTTGCGGTTGTAAGCGAATTTCACCGCCGACATTGTCGACCTTGTTGGGCTTGCTGTACTTTTGTGTGCAATCTGCGGATTAAAATACTTGGCATGTTTTACATTTACGCCAACAAAGCATTGTTAGCTTATTTTAACTGGTTAATTGTGCTAAGCCGAGGGATCAGCAACATTTAATGAAAATTTAACTTCATTGTTGGAGCTCAGTGTCGACCTTCTGTTTACTTTGAGTTTAGAACTAACAACAATTTAGTGATACCCAGCGAGTATTTTTCTCTTTTAAAATTCATTTTCTCGGAGTTGATCTTGCCTTTGAATCGAAATTCTTTTGTCAGGTAGAACTTTAAACGTTATAGCTATTGTCGCATGACTTAAATTCACATAAATCATCGGTGCGTCAAACGAGACCTAGAATTAATGAGTTCCCGAAACCTGTTTGTAAGTTATTTTTCCTCATCTTTTGTGTTTGAGATATTTTATCAGACATTTTTGAATCTCGTTTGTTATGAACGCGTTTAGTCCTAATAGATTCGTTTTTATGGCTATAAAATTTTTGGTCAATGAGTTCTTTTTTCTGATGATACAATGGTGAGTAAACAGTTAAAACGATGTTGTTGAGCAAACAAACGGGCGTATACCTGTGACTTGGGGCTGCATAGTTTCTAGAATTAACACTCGGTCGCTGTGTTGTGGGTCATTCAATTCTCTTTGTGAACGCGGGTTGAATTTTGTTACCACTAACGAGCTCTTGTATTTTACCGATGCACAGATTGAATCGGAAATGTTTGGTATTGTTGCTTTCAAAGCATCAGCTTCAGAAATTGTATTATACATTTCTAGTTTCATGTCCTTATGATCTCTTTGAAGATTCTTCGTTAGCTCTTGCTATTTTATTATAAAATGTTTATTGTGAAGGAGTCATGAAAGAATCTATGGTGGAATATAGTTTTTACTATTGTAGTAGAGGTGATGATAGATATATCGTTTTGATTATGATAATGCTATCGAAAGTAAAATCATGATTGGCACGAGGATCAAAACGTTAAAGATAAATCTGTACTTAGTAATTGGATGAAGGTTTATGATGTTGAATCAACAATTTATTACCTAATATTGAAGTTTATTCCTTCATGAATATTTATAGTAACTCCATCAGAAACATTCACGTTATCCAAACTCGCGCGTCCATTATCCTATGTTGACTTTATTATCAGTAGAAAGAATGCGGCTTGAGATGCCAGTCAGTTCACGCTCCCCGCCATTGTGCCTTAATATTAGTACAAATGGTCTGTTTAGTGAGAATTCCTGCTTCATCACGAACGATATTACCGTTTCGTGACGATATGCTCGTCATTATTTGACTTTGTGTGTGTATTTTTGGAGTATTAATTTGTGTTAAACATGGGCGTGTGTTGCATGGTTTGATGACTGGTTTTGCAACGATTCTATTTGAGGTATTAATTTTGATTGTTATATTTAATTCCAGGTAGCGCTATTTGATGTCAAGGGTTTAGTACTTCAAGATTCTTGTACCTGTCTGTGTTGTATGATATTGATACCTTGATAGTTTATTTTGTAATATTCAACCTCTTATTAAAAAACACCATCAATGTGCCTTATAGTACAAATGGTCAGTTGAGTGAGAATTCCTGCTTCATCACGAACGTTATTACCGTTTCGTGACGATATGCTTGTCGTTATTTGACTTCGTGTGTTGTTTTGGGATATTAATTCGATATTTGGCTGAGAGATGATGGGCGTGTGTTGCATGGTTTGAAAAATTTAGTTATAAGTGATTTTGAAACAATTATATTAAGTATTAATTTTGATTATTTTTGATTATAGGTAGCGCTATTTTCAAGGGGTTACTTCTTCAGAAATCAGTCACCTGTCTCGAACATCTGATATCACTACATATATCTTCGTGGGGCGTTTTTGCAATACATCCGATTCTTATTCGTCAACACAATCGTCATGCGATTTAAATAGAATTCAATCAGAGTTCGGTCCGAATCTATCTTATTCATGGTATTGTAATGTGTATCATATATTTAGGATGTTTTATTTTGTCATATTCAGCCTCTTATTAGAAAATATCGTAGTACCGCGCACGCTGATTAAAATAATGTTATTTCCCGCTATTTTCTTCACATTTGTTTTTATACAACGGAAAGCAAAGACGAAAGCCCTCTTCATAAACGGACCATTTCAATAAGCCATTGTTCAGAATCCAATCTGAGAAAGGCAGATAATAATAATGTTATTAAACATAGACATAAAGCTTACCAAAATACGTCTAGACCAACAGTTATCTGCTAATAAGAAGAAATAAAGCAATAAGAAATGATTTGTAGGTTTACCAATATTAATAAGTAGATCTTTACTAATTACATTTTCTTTCTGGTGTTTTTTTCTGTATCAGTATTTATCTGATCTAACTGTCCTCATTGAATCTGCGATTTTTGTACAGTCGCTTTCATTAATATGTTGGCTGTTTAGAAACCTATGACAAGGATTTAACATATCAATGGACTCGACTGTACATGTATGATGAATGTGTTAAAAAAGTTCGTTCGTTCGTTAGGCTATGAAATGGATAATTGGTGGACTTTTACATTAGGTGAATTGTAGGTATTATTTACTCACTTCTGCCTGGGTAATATGTTGTGTATGTATGTATGTATGGAATTAATGTTAATAGTAGGATAAATGTCTATACCAGTTTATAAAGACGCACATGTTCAATAATGGAAGATACATAATACAACGTCTTGTTTATGTGATGTTAAATAATTACCCATAATTGGTTTATTAAATACATACGTTGGTTGATTCGATCAATTTAAAACATCCTTTAGTATTTTATTTCCTATGCAATGTATTGACAATTACTTGCAGCTTCGCCTACGTGGTACACCGATAAAAAGTAGCCTATATGTTAATCCAAGCTATCAGCTACTTGTGTGCAAATTTTTATCTAAATCGTTTTGGTAGCTTTTGCCTGAAAGAGTAACAAACACACGTACACGTTCACACAGGTGCTACTTCTACGGGACTTCTTTTTAATAAAGCATTACTCGCCTTTAGGTAAATCAGGAACTTACCCTAAGTGGCCGATTGCTGTCAATACAAATAAATAAAATTGGCAATTGAAATCTCTGATTTTAATGTCAAAATAACAATGTTTTCTTTAGATGATTTAGGTATTTGCACGATACCAATGCCTTAAATACAATTTACAATAATTTTATTTGCAAGTAACTGAATATAAGGCACGTAACATAGGCTACTTTATATTGATGTCCCTACCACGCAGACGAAACCGCGGCAGAAAGTTAGTTTGTTCGTTTGTTAGCGCTAATCTCGGGAACTACTGACCGGATTCTAATAATAATTTTTGTGTTTGATAGTCTAACTATCAATAAATGTTTTTAAATTTTTATTATTACGCTAAACCCCACGGGAGCAGAGCAGTTAGGTTTAATGAGCAGGAAGAAATTCCACGCGGATGATCCCATGGGCGAAAGCTCGTTATAAAACATAAGTAGGTAGTACCTACACAACAATGTATTTCGAAATAAATGTGTAAACATAATTACAGATTTCATGAATGATTTATTCTAATCTTTGATCTCGAACGAACTCGTTAGACGAGAGACTTTTTGAATTGGTAATTCAGAAACGTCTTACCTTTTAGTTGAGAAGAAGTTTGAACGAATTCATTACATATTTAGAGCCTTTAAACTGTTTGATGTTTATAATTGATGCTTGAGAATGCCTCGATGCTCAAGCGGGTCACGGGAACGCTCACCGTGAGGTCTTGGGTTCGATGATCGATTCCTGTGTAGGGCAAAAGTTTTTTGTAGGTTTTTTTTTGGCAGGAAATTCTTAATTGCAGCATAGTTTGAATAGGCATGATGAGTAATTTTTTTTTCGTATAATATTGAAACACCTCTCGATATTAGAAACACCATTTAAAGAATTACTTTGATATCACATAAGCTGCCTGAGATAATAATATTTTCAATTCATATTAATATTAGACACATCCAAACGCCGCTCCTTACTTGCTTAAGTATTTTGTATGTGAAATTATGACTTTTGTTTGATAACTATACGAAATATTGTGTATAGGAAAATGGATTATTACAAAAGTTGCTATAAATTGCGTCGGTAATTTAATGATAAAATTATTTTTTAATAATTAAGTATTTTAAAAATGAACTCGTCCGTGAAACTTACAATAATCATAAAAGAGTTGGGTTTATAGTATGTGACTTAAAATTTTTGAATTTAGTTTATGTTTACCTATAGTTTGATAAGGTATCCTATATTTTACTATCTATGGATCATTCACCATGACTATTATGTCTGATGGATAGGCTCACTCTATTACATAGGAACTAAACACAACAGGTATAATGTTAAAGTCATACACCCCTGATATGTTTCTGGTTACTATAAGCGTGATGTTATGTTCCTTATTAATCCTTTTAATGACTAAAGTTAACTACATAAGTTACCATAACAGAATTTGGGAATGTGGGCGCGGTTTGCTCAAAACATCGTTTAGTAGGCGGATAAGTTTAGACAGACGTTTTGCCTTAATTTTATTGTTACCATTAATAAAGATAAATGATGACACTTTACATGTTTGTTTGATATTTACGACACTTTTACAGTTCATCGTATTTGTGAAACCAAATATAGCGGCCACAGCTTCGCGAATGTACCTTTTAATAAATAAATAAAACTGCTCCTGATATTAAGTTCTATTTCTTGTTTTTCAGTTATCTCCCTTCCTTTCCTGGAATCCTGTTCCCTTTTGAAGATCTCAATATTAAGACCGAAGAGGTAGAAGTCGCGAAAAGTTTCCAACTTCCAAGTTTCTTTAAGACACATTGAAAACGTAATCCATCTTTGTTTAATAAACAAAACACATTTACTTCCAATCATAAGTCTCGCTCTTACCGTGTAATTACGAGAACATTAATCAAAAATGAAAAGGACCGTTTTTTCTTTCGCAATGAATAAAGCGAAGACAAATCATTTCTCTTTAATGGACGACGGAATTCATAATTCCTGGTGTAAAGAATCTACTAGAGCTTTTTAAATTGGAAGCCCTCATTGTTTCACTTCGACTTTAGCGAATAAAGACTTGGACAAAAAGCGTTTTATTTCCTCACGGGGTGTTTTTAAAGCCACTTACCCGTAAGGATGACTTGCGAACCTGACTGAGGTACTTAATGACTTTTTTTCCAGATACTCGAACTGACAAATCACCGAAATATATAATTTAACCGTGACGAGACACTTTCCGGCAGCGCCGATCGAAGCTGATTTAAATTTGGCGCATAGATCACATCATTTATACATACATTCTATACCGAAACAGGTCATTACGGGCAGACGCCAACATCAATGGAGTATCCAACCGATACCACCTTTGATCTGAGCCCTTATAAATTTAGCTTAATTAGCTCTTCAGGTATAGGACGTATAATTTATCGTGAGATGAGTGCAGACGTAAAAAATAGCCGAAACGTGGGCGGACTACATAATCGGTTCCCTGACCCACGGCTCTGGCGTGAAATTAGCACGAAATATGTTAATTTTATCTGTCTGCTTCGAATAAATAGGTCTAATTATCTTAGCCTAATCTAAATACCTTATAAAACCCTTAGGATTCAAACTTAACTCCGTACTTAACATACTATCTACAATTCTACTATGTAAAGACTTTTGACATAATACAGGATTTGTTTTACAATATTTCATAGTTTCATGTTTCCTTTGTCTCTGGCGATTCGAAAAATACTTTTTTAGTTTAATCATAAAACTTCCTCTTTAGGGTTGTTTTACTACTGGAGTAAATTAGTATTTACTTTTCAATTATTAAAGTTAAAATAATGGATAGTTTACGAGTTTTCATAAATGTACCATATTTTTATTATTAAAAACAGACGAAGAAAATACGAAGTAAATAATGTCTTCTATTTTGAAACAATCAAGTTAATAAAATTAGTCAAAAAAGTTTAAATTCTCGTCGCAAAAATAGAATAGGATGAATTTTAGTTCAAAGCCGAGCCCTTTGAGGCCGCTGAAATGAAATTATACGTTTATTTTCAATTCAACGCAGACGAACGAATGAATGAGTGAACGAGTAAACGAACGAATCGAATCATATTTAGAAAATTGCGCCGTTTTGTTCCCTTTGTATTGCCGATTTTCTTTAGTCTATTATGAAGTTGCTGATTGCAAATTAGCATGTTTATTTAACTAATCTGTATGCATGTCACGGTAAAGAATGGATTAAAAATCAGAATAAGTTTGTCGTATTTTAAAAGGTTTTATGTTGTCATTCTAAAAATAGCGGTCGCAAATATTGTATCGGCTCTATGGTTTAAACAAAAGATAACTTCAATATCAAACCGAATAGATACATGACAAAATAACGTTAAAGATTCAAATCACATTACAGCATGCTAACAGAAATGCTAAACCTAAACCATGCCCAAGTTCCTTGTTTATTCCATGACGTCGAAGTTTAGTTTGCTTATCTCCCAAGCCATAAATGCACATGTCGCCACAATCTATGCATCTTGCGTAATTCCACCTATAAACACAACACAGCAGTACTGTGGAACATAGTTAGGCTAAGCAAATATCATATAATCTGTTTTAGATAACCCTGAAGTAAGACAGTGCAACTAGTGGTTTGGTCTGGTCCAGGGTTGTCAATCCTTTGTCCCAAAAACTAAGATATGAAGTTGAAAAAGGAGAATTGGAGGTTGGATGCTCGGGAGTCACATCAGCTTAGCTAGCAGCTAGCTCAGTTACCCGTATTCATCGTTTTCTTTTGCATCTGTCGATGACCAATCGCATCCGCGAAAAGACGCTAGTTGAATCTCAATGATGAAATGCATACTCTCTTCAGGACATTTTAAAATGCCAGGATGCTGCGTAAATATTTATTCAGCCAGCACACACGAAAAACCAGGAGCGTTGCTGAGAAAACTAGACAGTTAACAACCCTAGGTCTAGCTCCTAGACCGGAATGCCTGCGGTTAGGTTTCGGATTGCAACAGTCTTGCCCAACAGGTTACAACAGGCTTGGAAGTAGTGTAAAATTTAATTATTGTATTACTTGGTATTGGCCGAGCAGTTCACCACATTTGGGAATGTTTTTTGTTTGTTGCCTTTAGTCCAGTGGTTAGACAAAATTTCAGGCTTTCAAGGCCGACCTATACGTTTCTCTTACACCAAAAAAATGTTAAATTGAAACTACTTGTGAAAGGTTTAGTTTGACCATTCATAAATATATTATTAGAAAACAAATGAAATATTATATTCAACGGACTACTTCAAAATCCAAACTTCAATCGACACGTGTGTTCACCAGGGAAAAGTGAATTTCATCACTCCACAGTGTAAGAAAAGAAAATATATAAACGAATTCAATTCATAACATTTGTGAAGATGTCAAGTCAGCACTTAAATACACTTGGCTTTAAGACGCTATTTGATGTGATTCCAAACGATGGACTTATCGAAAACTTGAGAATCTGATTGGGATCGAGTGTACCAAACGAACTCAAGTTCCAAGGTCCCTGCAGATTGTTGGAATTATGATATCAAAGTAATTTGAGGCGCTTGTTATGTGTATCGATTCTTTGTAAACGCTCCCGCTGTGATTGATACGTTTTCAGCCGTCAAGTTTCCAAAGTTTTAATACCCTCAGTGACGCCCACAAAATTTGTTGAAGAAACCTCCATTCTAAAACTTGATAATGAAAATGTGGATATTGTGAAGGGACTTTGTTTACCACATTTTTGCCGAAATACGAGTCTTATTAAAAAGCAAAGTTATTTTAGGGTAAATTGTATGGATGCACAAACCGTCATACATTGTCATGTTCTAATCTACGGATCATCTTCAACAGCTAAATTAAAAGACCCTAAATATTCAAAGATAATATCTTGAGTTAAGAACAAACGAAACGTGAAATTTAATCTTCTCGATCAAACATTTCAGCTCTGTATTAAAAACTTGTCAAGTGTTTTATGACAATGATTGTCAAAAAAACTTCACGTCCGATGCTTTTAAATATGGCGTCCAAAAAGCTGTGTCGTGAGACGGGAAAAACAAAGCATCATGGCTCCGTAGCTAAGTGATGGAGATGGATAAAAAAATGCTGCGCCAACTTAATTGAGTGGAAAAATTCGCTTTTGATGTACAGTACAGACTTAAAATATATAAAAGTTTCAAACTTAAAGGCGAAGTCTTCATTTTTTTATATTTTACTATCATATAATCGAGGAAGATTGTTTTTTGCCTGACATTAAACCATTTCTTGGTACTAAAGTATAAAATAAAAAGAGAAAGCTTGGGTTAAGGAAGTAAGTGGCGTACTGCAATAAAAAAGGCTGGCAATAATTTTGGCCACCGTCATAAATCATACTACGCAGACAATCTTACTCGGTCCTCTTGTGCAGTGGGATTACGCTGTCTGTAGATATGTATGATAACAATTGTGCTTTACGTACAAGACGATCAAATTTAGAATTGATTTATCGAACCTTACCAAGCTATTAAATATTCGTTTACACTCAACTTCGGAAAACCGAATCTACATGTAATCAAGCGATTTTGCAATATGAATAACGTCGACTTTTCATTCAAAAAATTCGATGAGCGAATACACAACTCGAATATTTTTTATCGGAAAGCCGACCGTCCATATTCATATACTTTTTAATATTTGATCAAGAAGGCCGTATTGCAATGAGGTCGCTCAAAATGGCTGCCACGTTCGCAGATAAATCACTCGTTTCCCCTTTTTATGTCACTTTTTGGTGGCATCTTATTTCACAGTAGGTATCTATTTTAGTTGGACATAAATGGTCGTTACAATGACATGACATATTTATATGTTTATTATGTGATTTATCATTAGTCTAACTAAAGAAATAAACTATACCCTATAAATTTAGAAAATATGATATAACCTATCTTGTAGAATAATAATGAATACCCGCCGCTAAAAAGACATCCTTACATGAGTCACATTACTTGGAAAATCGCAAACACAACTAATTTTCATAACAAGACGACCGGTGTATCTAAGTACAGGAATAAGGAAAGCAGAGAGCAAACATCATCTGGGGAGACCATAGACATAAATAACTTCAACGCGAGCGCTAATATTAACTTTGGAGTTTGTATCATGAATATTTATAAATAAGCCTAATAAAAATAAACAACATGTTATATTGTGTGAGTTATTTATCCACATTGAAAGGTAATTTTCTGGTAGGTTTATTTTAATGGAAGGAAGTTATGATATACTGGATCCTTAGGGCTTTCTTTTCTATCGACTGTGTAGGTATGTATATCATTACCTTCATTCCTATAGAAACTACTGAAACGGTACCATTATCGGGATATCGTTAAGTTATACAAAAAGTGCTTAGGTATCATTTCGTCGTCCAAATACAATCTCGAAAGACCCTAATCAGCCTCCCATAAATAACTTAACTAATCACTTGTTAAAACTAAGCTAGGTACTGTATAATTAAAAACATATGTACAAACAAAAATAAAAAGACAGATGTTGAGTCCAAACTATTAGGAGCCGAAAAATATAATCGTCTATTGCCTAAGCGATCATAAGATGCTTTGATAAGAATTATTCGGTATGCATTATAAAAATAATGGCGCCTTATTTTGCGGGTAGATATAAAATTCCATTAGGTCTTCGTAGCGTACAGTCTTTTCACTGAGGCTTAGCACAGACCATAGACTCTATGTGAGTTTATTACATCTATGGGATTCCTTCAGGTTTCATATTGTCGGTTATTTACGAATATCAATTAACGCCATTGTTTAGTAACGGATAGTAGATAATATTTCAAAGTTTTCAAAGAAGTTCATCGTTACTGGTTTTACTGAACAGTGTCAGATTTCAAGGTGTTGAGATTCCTGAAATTAAACTCAAGAAACTGAACCTGAGTGAATTATGACGCCGTGAGTTAGTTATCATTTGAAGTTGAATCTGAGAACATTGCGTTGCAAGTAGTTTGGCAAATCTTTGTGTTTGTTTATTTCAAATCTGTGAACACCGCTTCAGCGTTTTGTTCCCACAGCTGCTAATACTGATTTGACGTCACAATGTTTTTTTTAAATTTTTGGCACTTTGTTACCATCTAGCTAGCCTAAATTAAATTCAGTAAACTTATTTCCTTCCCCATACTCTTGATGGCCTTCTTAATTGTATCCTCAGACTAAAAAACCAATATGGAAACGCAATGAACGCAAATATCTATGCATAAAAACTATGAAGGGGGGTGAGGTTTGTACCGAGCCAGTGTGAAATTATAGGATTTGACAACTAGTTTTGTTAAATGCATGCTCTCTGATATGAAGTATATGAGCGTGTCTGAGCTTGTATCCTGCAACTTATTCTTAGAACGTGACCATAAAGCCTTAAAATATAGACCGCAATCTGAAATAACCTTTTTAGTTTCCAACAGCGATGGGAGGAATGATGAAGCGAATACAATTTCCCGGCATTTCAACCTCCGCAAGTTGTAAATGTCGAATGGTCTCTTTATTGAATGCTCATTAACTAAACGTTTTATCTTGTTATTTAAAACTTAACATTTTGGTAGGAATCCAATTCATCCCACCATTTTCTGCTGAGTCTGCCACGTTGTCGTTCGGAACCCATTGAATAACTGGGCACTACAAACTGTAGACAGAGACAAGTGGAAAAAGGGTGGGGAGGCTTTTGCCCTGCAGTGGGACACTAAGATCGTAATAATAATAATATTACCTTTATTGGATATCTTACCTTACAAACTGTATACATCATGAATAACCCTTATTTTTTTTAATATATACCTAGGGCACCCACGCATTTCTTAGAGACCTAACTAAACTAACACAACGTAGTTTATGTCTCACTAGAGGGTGATCATCTAAATACCAATCGGCAAAGACATAAATAAGCAAAGTTAGGGCTCGACGAAACAGTGGGATAAATAAAAATAAATTGCTATCTCAAGATGTTTGAAAAAAGTTTTCTAGCAAGTCCGATAAAGGGTAGACAATGCTAAACAGATTGTAAGATACACCGGGGTTCCTAAATTGCGTTACGTTTGGGTTGTCTCTAACTTTTGGACCATGATGAGTTGAGGCTTATCTTGGTGCAAAAGTCTCTAATATTGTTATTGTATTTACTTATAAATATGAGAATTTTCTTGAAATGTATTAGAATTAGAAGTCAGTTAAGTTAACGATTTTATTATCTTTTAATTAGGTACAGAGAATTCGTAATCTACAAAAATCCTTTGAAAATGTACTTTTGTTGATCACACCTTAATTGTAAAGATTTCCCAAGGGCCACCCAATGTTCTCCAAATTACATCTTGATTAATATTTCAAAGGTAAAATTGGACGAACATGTTATTCTATAAAACATGTCTTTTTGTTTATAGTACCTACCCACATTCAAGAAGATAATTTATAGTGTCAAGACCAAGTAGATAGTGTCCATTATGATCTATTCGGAACGAGTGGCTAATGTAATGGAAGATAATGTAATAGTAGGTAGGTATAACGCATTTTATCAGTAAGTGACTTACTCAGGTATAAGTAATAGATAGATTCTCAGCTTCAAAAACATTGAATCTTTTGTCCTAGCAAATTGTAATATTGCAAGATTATACAGGTATAACGACAGGCATTACAGAAAACGTCCGAAAAGCGAAGAAGCATCTGGTCCCAACATTCGTCCTTAATTTTCCAAAGAAAATTGTTAAAGGAAATCTGCATATCTGGGGTGATAACAGAAATGAGTTGGAAGTTTTTACAGGTGTTTGGGAGTAGAATGGATTTGTTAAAGGAGATGTTAATACGGGACCGGGATGGGTTGACATTGGACCCGTGCATGATAAATGGATCGAAACGGGAAGGGACGTCCGTGTTGCTGTTTTTGGGTTATATGAATACATGGCTGTTATGCATGAGACGTTTGGTTGAATGTTGTGAAAACGGTTCATACATACATAAAATACCGTCTATTATGACTCAGGGGGGTAGGGAAAGACAATGGCACGCCCTTCGCTACGGTTTTTATTCTATATACCTCTTATTCCTATACCTCATGATTTAAAATGATTGTTGCTATTTAATTTGTACTCAAGCTTTTTTATGATCAACATCATCTTTAGAACACAAATAAAATTATGTAATAAATAAAAATATGTAAACATTCAAAACATTACATTTCCATCCCTTATAATATATCTGAACCTGGCTTTTGTTTATTTTACTTTCTCTTCACGGGCTTGTGAATGTAGTAAATGCTCTACTGAATAAAAATGACTTTCATTCTAACTCGGGTCGGCCAGGTGTCGTTTATTCAGTTAGCTAGTTTAACTCCGCCGTAAGTTTGTTACAAGTCTTCACTTTATCGAGTTAGCTTCGTGTGGACTTTTCCAGACATTTTTGGTTTCTCGATCCAATTTAATTTTAACCTTCCCTGACTTTGATGAAATGTGAACCGTCTTGAAGAATTTTGTTGTGAAATTCATGGATTGAATCAACTTTGAAAGGATCTACGCTTATTCGATTTGCCTAAGAGACGGTTATAAACAGGATAATTCAAATGTCTCACAAGGACGCCAAAACAGAATTGCTCCTCAATTTGTAAACAAGAGTTTCAGTAACATCCGTGGCAGTCAGACGTAACAAAGGTAAAAAACGAAACGTTACTAAATTTCCTCCGAACTAATTTGATTCGTACAAAGTGTCAAAAACATGGCCGCTCGTGGCCAGACCTTTGTTTTGTCGGATATTATTTATAATGCTACTTTTGTGTACGTTGTTACCTTTCACGACAAATGGCGGTATTGTGAATATTATAATATATATTGTGAAAGTCTGCGAAAATGATTTTCATATGAATGAAAATTTATATCCCGACCATATCCCGACTCTTTTGTTTGTTTTTTATTTAAGCATAATAAATATCGGCTTCATTCGGATGTCTATAATAGACTAGAAAATTCTAAAATGCTAAATATTTGGTGAATATTGGAGCAAATACCGCTGGTATCTCTCTCAGATCGCTACGGCATTTCGGCTATGCCTCGATTTATCTCGAGTAGATAAAAGTGTATTGGAAATATTTTTATTTACGTAAAAATGGGGAAAATTATTGGAGCTTATACTCGGGCAATGCGAAATATTCCGTTGGCTTGATATCCTAATAAATATATAAGAAGTTTTCATACGAAATTTATAGAAGGTAGGCTTATCAATCCTAAACCTTGTCGAACCTCTTCTTCTCTTTTACTTCGCTCTCCTCTTCACTACTCTTGTCGTTACCACTACTCCTTCACTATCCAAGCCGTCAAACTGTGGATTCTTTCCCACGTACGTATAGCCCTTCGCTTGACGTTTTCAGGAGTTGAACAAAGGAGCTTCTCTCTATAACATAGACTAGTATAATAATATGATATATGTTTAGGTATGTATTTAATATTTTTATGCATATATATTTATTTTGTTAAATCATAAGATTAGTTTTGTATTTATGTATTGTTTATTTAGACTTAAAGAAATGTAATGTCATGTGTTATTTCATACATAATAAGTTTATATTGTATTTCCTTTTTCCAATTACCTATAATTAAAAAGTTAAGGTTTGCTGTCAGAAAATTCAGATATAAATTCTAAGCTCACTTTTGTACACGCCTAACATTTGTGTATAATTATTGTTTATGTATTTATTTCGTGTGCAATAAAGAATAAGTATAAAGCCTATCTATGGTATAACTCTAAGCAAAATAATGTTGATGTACCTACATACCTGCTGATTGTTAGTGTCTAAAACATAATCTTATAAATAGGGTCGTAAACGATAAATTAACCTCTGAAAGTTGCGTCTAATGTGAGATACTTAAATAAAGATGAAGATTATTATTATTTATAGAGATAAGCTGTTAAATATTATTATAGAATGACATATTTAGGTTAAGCACTCGGGAACCCATTCTATTAAAAACGGGAACCTGTTTTAAAATCGTTGCGAAAGCTTGTAGGCCGAAGGAAGATAATACGTTTATTGATTAAATTCGAAGGCGGTGTAAAGCGCCATTATCATGCTAAGCATTATAGATTATACTGCAAATTGGATATAATATCACCGAGTTGAAATAATTGGATTTGTTTGTACAAATGCTGAAGCTTATGTTCACGTATATTTGATGTTCGTCTAAGAAGTATTGTGTTAACACACTTAACAAATTATGACCGCTTAGTGTTTGTATTTATTTTGTTTGCTTTAGAGTTATGTTTCTTAGTTTCTTTGGGTTGTTATCGACTTATTTTGTCATTTCTCAGCTGTGTGTGTGTGTAGTAAACAGATTATCTTCTTGACTGTAAGTATATATTTACTTTAACGATTTAATGTGGTCTATTCGTCGTTGTCAAACCAAAGTCTGCTATGTGCAGAAATCATAGTTTTGAGAAATTGTCAAAAAAAGATCTTCTGTATTCAAGGGATTGTAGGTATGACGTCGTCAATAAGAGGTCGTAGATCGTCATATAATGGTCATAAGCACATGACAGTTTTTTTATATGGTAGAATATAGCAGTGAACTATATGCAGAGGTTTAAAGTAGAAATCTTACAAAAGTGCACATAGCAGATTTTGGTTTGACAACGACGAAGCTCGTCGGTGCTTGCACGCATTTATAGAAACCATCTAAACATCTAGGCGATAGTGAAGTTGGCCGCAAATGAAATGTCACTGCTCTGATTGGTCATGCTCGAGTATGGTGCCCATTGATTGGTTGATAAAGTGCTGTACAGCCATCTGCATCCAACTTTAATACCGCCTAGATGTCTGATTTTTTATACGCGCGTGAACACCCATCTTAAGACTAACATTAATAGTTGTAATCACAGTCGCAGGAACTCGAAGCATCTATTGACATAAATTCCTGGGATAGATCAAACAGCATCCCAGTTTAGGTATTTAATCGCGAAATGCGCTGTAGGAATCCAAACTTCTTGCGACTGCGAGCTGCTGAACAGTGCTCTCGAAGTTTACACTACCCGCAGATAGCTTGGATCAATAATTTCAGTTGCATTAGTTAAGTAAATATTGTAAATTTGAATCGTTGATCGTTTCTAAACGACGCCCGTACTAGGAATAACTACTGCGTCGCGGGGGTGTTCACGAGCATACATTTCACACTCACAAACATCCAGAGTCAAAACAAAGCTTTGCGGATTACACACATATTTGTACCGTGTGGGAATGGAACCTACAACACCAGCGCAAACGCGTTGAAAGCGGCGAGGCGACAGCTTGAACCACTAGGCCAACCGTGCACTTTTTCTGCATGTGGTTTATATACTTTTGCAAATTTCCGCGTTGAGTTGAAAAACATGTCATTTTATACTCATTAATTTTTTGAAAAATATAACAACGCCCATATTTTTTATTTGTCGAAATATAAAGTACTTACGATTCACGATGTCTCAGTCTTACCGCAAAGTGCGATATCTCTGAGCCACTTGTTTTTTTTTACTTGAACCTTATTTCACACGGCTGAGTAGTTAATTCAGCCATTTCAGAAATTCTGGCTTTATAGCTCACCATGGAATTACAGCTGTAAACATACAAGACGAAATTATTCAATGCGGTTTTTTAAACCACAGAATTGTCGTACTCTGGCGAGCTTTTCAACTGAAACCACAGACTGTATAGTGTATCGGGAGCTTTAAACAGACCACAAATTTAAAATACCTGACTGACTGACTATTTTACTTTTTAATTCACGTAATCGGTTTGAAAATCGAACAAAAACTGGTTGTAATTCAGTTTTTTGGCGAATTCGTTTTAAAAATTTGAACAAAAACAGTTTTTTTAATTTTGTGTTTTGTAAAATTTAACAAACATATTTTTTTAGTTGTGTGGCAACTAGGGCATGCAATTATCCGTCAAATTTTACTATTCGGATAATCCGAATTCTGCCTCAGAACTATCTGGATAATCCGGATTATCCGAATAATTGGGGAAACCGTTATAAAATGTAAATACAACAAACATAACGTATTGAATCAACATTTTTATAAGAAAATTAGGTAAACAAACTGTTAACATCAGTTATTTAAAATAATAAAAAACTAGTCCGCATAAAAAAAATATGTAGTGTAATACAAAAAAAATATGTAAAAATAATGAGATCAATATTTTTTTTTTATTAGCCTGTACTGTCCCACTGCTGGGCAAAGACCTCCCCCAAACGTTTCCACTCCTCCCTATCTCCTGCAGTTTCCCACCAGTTGTAGTTGTAGGCATCTAGGTCGTCCCGCCAGCGCCTTCTAGGTCTACCCCGACGACGGTGTCCTTCTTGAGGCAACGAGATCAATATAACATTGTTAAATTTTTAGGACATGAATCTCAATTAACCCTTTTACTACTTTTACTTTTTGAAAATCACTAAAACTAAATAATAAAATAAATCTTCTTTTAACATCACAAAAGTAAATATCTTCTTGCTTATAAATAATCAACACGATTTTACTAACTTGTCAAAAATCAACAAGGTTTTTAATTATTTTTGTGAATATCTCAATTAAAATCTAAGTTACTAAATATTTCTTTACAAAATCAATATAATTATTTAACTTCTTTAAATATTTGTTAAAACATTCTAACTGGTTGTGAGACACAGTCTTTTGAGCTATATTATTTACAGTTATTATTCGGTGCAATTAAAATTATCTATAGACTTATACATGATTATGGAAGTTAAGAGATATTAATTTCACTTTCGTTAAAAGTTGTATATAATTTTCCAATATAATACAACTTTTAACAAATGAGAAATAAATTCATTAATTATAAAATAAATAAATAGTTTATAAGAAGATAATAATTATATAGTTTTGGCAGTAGTTACGTTTAGTTTTTATTCAAATACTGTTCTTTTTGTAAATACAATAACGATAGCGCAATTATTCGGATTATCCGAATAGTGACCTAATGAAATCCGGATTTTAAAATTGACGGATATCCGGATTTTTCGGATATTCGGATATCCGGATTTCATGCCCTAGTGGCAACACAGTATCTATTTGAGTTATAAACGAAGATTAATTTGTATTTGAACATTGAGAGTTCACAACATTAACTATCATGTGACAAACTTATGTTAATTTTAAGCAACACCTTGAATGTTGTATTGTTACGTATTCGTCTGCTAATTCCATTAAAGTCAAGGTTCTGACGCTATTCGGTCTGGCGCGTTCAGTGTTAAAGTTCGTTGACGTTTCGCTCGATACGACACTGCCTGGTTTACACGAGATAAGGACTTAGAATGTTTTGATTTTTCTCAAAATGATTTTGTTTAGGCAACATAATTATGTAGCAAACGCACGCATTGTCCCTTATGGGTAACTTATATGCCATGAATATCAATTATCCACAAAAGAAGATAGTTGATGCGACGCTCCAACTGAGATGGTGTTATACCTCACGTGGCAGTAATATGCCGCAAAACGGTGCTCGTCGATTGATCAAGCAGCCATCTGCAGCTTTCTTCGAAACCAAGACACGTCAAGATCTCTGATTTTACCTCCAATGGTATATTACTAGTGGTATCTAGAACGTGAACGAGTGTTTTTGTGAAGAATTCGGTAGCCCTTGGACGTAGCGATAGTAATTACCACTTACTCTTATGTAGGTAGACAACACGTCCATTCATTTCATCCTTCAAGCTTCGCGATAAAACCTAAGCTCGTGTGAACTAGGCATAGACCGGTCAATATTTATAGTAAAAAAGATATATACCTCCCACTGATTCTTTATGGCACTTTATTTAGTCTATTCCCGGTTTGGACCGGGTTGTAAGCGGATCTGACGAACTATTATTCTGTTGCTGGAAAATGTTTTCGTGGCGAGTGATTTGTTTACTTTTGTCTAGGTTTTTATTTCTAAACTGTGATAGTTAAAAAGAAAAGCCTTGAAAAGCCATGAAATCACGATTGCTAGAGTTATAATCCCTTCTAAACATAATTATCACTGCTATACTATTTTAGCATTATCTTAAACAACTAGAAACGTCGAACTCAAATCAAATTAAACTTATCTTGTTTAAGAGAACTTCTTCCTTAATCTTGTAGATGGATCGTTATGATTTCGGATCAATTCAACAAGAGCGAGGATAGACATGAACCTAACAATAAAGGCGGGATGAAACGGTAGCTTACCCTTGCTACGTATTGTACTCCCACTGTGCACATGTGCCTGAGTGTTGGACGAATCCGAATGGCTTCCTATTGTTGCTCTTTGACTTCAAAGAATCCAAGTGAATGCTCAAGGGCATCTTAAGCCAGCTCTGGACTCGACTCGTCTACCTTTGATACGACAAAACAAGAAACAAAACACAATGTAAGAAAGGTTTTGCTAAAACGACGAATAGGAGCCTAAAACATTAATTAGAAACAATAGAAATTTCTCTGCTATTACAACAATGTCAATTTTCATTCTGCGAAATGATACAACACGAAAAACACGCAATCCATAATTAATTAAAATACTGAGAGCGAAGCCATGACGCTTTTGTTAACAGTGTTGTCACACGAAAAAATGACAATGGCCGTTGTCAGAATTATTAACATGGAGTTGTGTCATTTCCGTGTCGTATTTACTTGTGAAATGCCTACGATAGGAAGCCATTATCGTTGTAATATTCAGAAGTTTTCCTTGTATTTTATTTATGAATAAGTTTTTCAATATTATCATCCTCTAGAAAGTTGTGAAGTGCTCAGAGTTTCGAGTTATATGCATAAGTAGATAACATTGTTTGTATCAATTTTACTTTTAAGAGGAATCACTTTATTTTTAAACTCACTATGTAATAAGTAGAAGCTGAGATATAAATCAATTTCAGTTTATTTCAGTAAGAACGCATCCGCTATAAAAGTATTATCTTTAATTTAAACTTTAATCAGAAAATGCGCTACGCGCTTGTATACAATTTTTTTTTCATTATTTTATGTTGCAAATGATGAAAAGAACTTGGTATTAAAAAGGGAAATAAATCAATTACACTGACACATTCGCGCTTTATAAAATATTTAAACCTTTCATCATATTCAATTTAACATTCCCTGAAATAAAAATCTAATATTTATTCAACTGTAAACATCCGTATGTCATGTGATAATTAAAGTAGCGGTTGGCAACCTTTTTGCAGACCAGGACAAGGGTACAGCACTACCCTGGGAAGTCAAAAGAGGGGGAGGGGAGGTGTTTCGTCTAAAGCAGGTTTCAAAAGCATGTAGATTTTATTTCAATTTTCTTTTGCTGCTAAAACTAATACAGCGTCGGATGTGTTTAAATTAAAGCATATTCTTAAAAAAAAACATTAGAAGTAGGTATGACTAAAGAAGCGCCGACGCCGCAAATTTAAAAAATAAGAGGAAATGCCGTAGAAGCCCACTGTAGCATTTTCTTTAAAAACAAAAAAGTGGCACCAAAGGAGCGTAGTGACGTTTTAGGTTATTGATTAATTTATATCAAAAATGACTAATTTTCAACCGCTGATTTTAAGGATATATTCACAATAAAACCGCAAAAATGTCCAACCAGGCGGCCCCGTGAATCAGGGACGCTTAATGAGCGCTGTTTCATACCACTTTATATTGCTTTTTAATTTGGATATAAATTAAAAAGTTATAACACGTTGCTCAGCACGTGCTTAGGGTTAAGTGATGTGGCAACACTGGAACGCCAGTCGGGGGCAGACGATCACGAGTTTCCTTTGTGTACTTTTTTCTCGTTTATTTTTGCAGAAACAGGAAGTTTTTTAGTTTTTTATAAAAAGATTGTATAAGGATTCATAGGTTCACGTTTCCTAAATTGACTTGCAGCTTGGCAAAATATTCTAGAAACGGCATCTAAATTATAGCTTGTTGACAACTTTTATCAAACAAAGCTCAACGATTAGTTTACGATTTCGAAGATTAATAATACCGTCCCACTTGAGACAAAGCCTGCTTGTCTTAGGTGCGGCTCTTTACTACTACAGGTCAAACTATAATCTTAAACGAACTATGATGTAAACTCACAACTATTTGACCATAAATTATTACCAATCCCCTTCACGCAGTAATGTCATGAATTTTATTAGTACACCGTTAGAACTTGGATAATATAGTGTTTATTCTGAGCATGATAAAATAGACTACACAGTTATTGCCTTGATTATCTTGCGAACAAAGTCTGCAAACGTGTCTGTAAAGCTGTAAAACACCAATGGACGAGATTACTGATGAGTCGAAAAATGGAATTGATTTGACAGTTATTTTGACAATTGACATTTGACAGTCAACTTCTCGATAGATCTAAGAAGGTGTGGATATTTTATTCATTTGCTTAAACCTCTTGCGATACTACGGCATCACATAACATAACATGTTAATAATTTGGTGTTGTAAAATATTACAGACAATTTAATACTTACTTGAACTTTACGCGAGACGAAAAAGGTTACATGTTAAATTGATAGCAAGATATATATATAGCTCATTATCATAGGTAATATTTGGTCAAACCATTATTCATCAAAATAATGTTCATAAAAATGTTTAAAGAGAAATATTGCAATATCCTGAATAAATTATAATTACTTTTACAGTAAAATATTTATGTTAATAAATTGATCATTACGATTTAATACATATTTGCTTTTGGAAAATAATTTAACTTAATTACATAATCATCATGATATTTTATTTTACGTATTTATAGGATATTAATATTATAATCTTTTAATTTTATTGTTCCCGCCAAGAGGCGCTAAACAAGTGAAAAGCAATAAGGAAGCAAATTCAGTTTACGCATGCATACCAACATCATGGACACATAAATCTATAGTCTATGTCCAATCGTTCAGAAATGCAAAAGCAACATTCCTTCGTCTGGTATCAGATGACGCTGATAGCCTAGTTGCGGCGCCCTACTTGCAATGCATTACGTTTTATGTCAATATAAAAAGGTTAGGAATTTAGTATCCAGTTTGCATATTAGATTGCTTATTGTGAATTCAAGGAGGTTAACAATAAAAGTCAATTATTGGCAAATTATAATTTATTGGTTTACTGAAAAACACGTGAATTATGTCACTGTATAATAATTTATAAATAACACTGTTAACGTATTAAGCCGTAAATGGACATAACATTATGAAAGTTATTACAAAACCCACGCTCTTAAGAAATAATAATCTAAAAATATCCTTTAGTCCATTTTATGATCCACACGATCATTCTCGAACATCGTCTCTAAATAAGCCTACACCGAATATCTAAGTACGTTATTTAGATATTCTTAGTATTAAAGCTTAGCTTTTAAAAGATGCTACTTCTTGATAACTTCTCTTTATTCTAAAATCTATTAAATTATTTATCTACCAGTGATGCTGAGCCATGTCTCCAGCGACCCTAACATCGGACAAAACATTTTTGAAAGCCAATCAAAACGCTCGATTTTTGTTCTTCTGTCAGAATTCAAATATTGTTAGGCGACATGTATGAATGTAGGTGTGGGACACGGCTTTATATAGACAAAATGTTATTTTATTTTTACATCCAATAAACGTAGGAGTTACCCATTGTACTAGAAGAGAAGTTACGATACGCGAAGCAATTCATACGTAATAAAAAAAAACCGACTTTAATTACAAGCGTGTGAAGCGTGAAAAAAGTGTGGGTTGCTCGAAAGACGAAAAATATGGCACAGAGCGCCCCACGCTTTTTTCAGCTTATATTAGGAATTATTTTTCACTTTTTAGTTAGAAGTACTTTAAAAGCGTGTTTTTTAGTTTTTTTAAACTATAATTTATTTTCTACTTTTTCGTTTGGTTTATTTATAAGAGCGTTTTTTTTTTAATCAAATTATTGCATTGTCATCGATCTTTGACAGGTCTGCAAAATTTTAATGAAATCTGTCCGTTCAAAGTGGGTCAAAATCGAGTCCAAAGGAGTCGGTTACATACATACATACATACATACATACATACATACATACATACATACATACAGGTGAAGCTAATATAAGCGTGTTAAAAAAACATTAAAATCGCTTCGCCCAGTCGAAAGTTATAAGGTAACAAAAATAAAAAAATACAAATGAATTGAGAACCTCCTCCTTTTTGGAAGTCGGTTGAAAACAAGCGATGATCGCTGTCAAAACCAAGCGGTCATCACCTGCTTTGTATGAATCGCGTCGCGTAGCTGCAATTGTCGCGTTGCATCTCACGTAGGACAAAGGGTAACTTATCCATCGATCCTATTCAACCTCAAAGTACGCAACAATGGCCAATGAACGCTTTATTCCGAATCAATGTCTACCTATTGGAACTCAAACTGATAAGCGTAATCAATATCGTAACTGATTTCCAAGCCGATGCGTTTATTGTTGCAAACTTGACTTATTAACCGAATTCAAAAACGGGAGAGCTATTTAAAAGAAAGAACAACTGGTAATTGAGTTTTTCCTTTTAATTATTTCTCAGACTAACTTGATGGTCTAGTGGTTAGCGTATGCGCCTGTCACCGTGAGGTCTCGGGTTCGATTCCCGGGTCGGGCAAAGTGTTATTTGTAAACTTTCGGTGAGGAAATTCTCAATAGCGGCACGGAGTTGGAATTGTGCCCGATGTGTGGCGATAGGCTCACCTCATATCCCATGGGACCTAAACATAACAGGTGAAATGTGGGTGTTGTACACCTCTGACACTTCCTTCTGCGTAATATATGCGTAATGTTATGTTAAATTTTCACAAGCAGCACGGAATCTAGATCTATGCTCAGTAAATGGCGATAGGCTAACCTGCTATCAATTAGGACCTAGGATAACGAAGAAATGTAGGTATCTTCTTCTTCGTCGTGTCGATGGCTGAGTCAAATTTAATTTTGACTTGCCAACGTGATGAAAGGATTAGCCAATTCGCTTTGGAGGACTCGCGAATTGCCCAGGGTGCGCCGGACGTAGGGAATCGTCGTGTACGTCACTCGGGGAGGCTCCTTTCATGCACCCCAATGTAGGTATTATATCATAAGACTCAGCTACCCTTATGGGTAATATAGACGTGACGTTATGTATATTGTGAACAATATTCTAACAGTCCACTTCAGGCTTCTAATATTGCAGATCGGCCATATTTGTCCCGTGTGATGTTATGATTAGGAAATACCACGTCAATACGAAGTGCTTGTTAGTTTCAAAAGCCTTTGAGTGACGCAAGCCTTGCAGTTGCCTAACGATATTGCATTATGCTAGCTAGCTTCTATTGTATCGAAAATCTATGTGTTCAATATTGGTGCTGCTTGATTATACCCGGGCGTTCGATTGTATTAACATACCACTACTATTGTCGAAACTAAGCTACTACGGTTTTGACGCCACAGCAATACAGTGGTTCCACAGTTACCTTCAAGATCGGCAGCAATATGTGGAATTGCGACAGAATGATGGAACTTCACTTTTTTCAGATGTTTTGCCTTTAAAACGGGGCATTCCCCAGGGATCGATCCTAGGTCCTATTATTTTTATTTTATATTGTGCAGATATAGTACACTGCTTACATACCTGTCATTATCACATCTATGCTGATGACGTGCAGGTATATATCTCTTTCAAGCCCGCTGAGTTTCAAACCGCCACTAAAGCCTTAAATGATGACCTTGCCCGGATTTTTGAGTGGTCGGAAAGCCATTCATTAGTGCTTAATCCAACAAAAACAAAATACATGCTGTTTGGGACAAAAAAACAATTACATTCATTACCCGCACTAAACATTACACTTATGGGACAAATAATAGAAAGGGTAGACGAGTGCCGCAATTTAGGCCTTTATATGGACTCGCATTTGAGATACGAAAACCATGTCGCTAAATCTGTACAAAACTGCTTTTACAGACTCAGTATTTTATATCGGATGAGGCCTTATGTCTCGGAAGAATTGAGAATTCGTTTAGTTGAGTCCCTGGTGTTATCGAAATTAAACTATGCCGACGTGGTATACGGCCCGCGGTTGTTATCTCGAACGGATAGATTGATACAGAGGGTACAAAACGCTTGCGCCCGTTTCTGTTTTAATATTCCACCTCGAAGCCATGTCACTCCGTTCCTGAACGAACATTTTATTATAAAAATGAAGTCGAGGCGTAAGTTTCATTTAGCGTGCCTAATGTTTGGTGTTGTTAAGTACAAGGAACCAGCGTATCTACATGATAAGCTTAGTTGGCTATCTCGGAGATACGAGCTGGGGGGCAGGGAACGCTCTTTGGTGTTGTCTGTGCAACCGCATAAAACTACCGCTTTTACAGGCACATTCCGTTACGCAGCATCAAAGGTGTGGAATAACATTCCTCCTCCTATTAGAAATGCCAAAGCATTGAGTACATTTAGGTTACACTTAAAACGATACCTTTTCAATGCTCAGCGAGAGATGGGGATGACAAATATAAATGTATCTTTTATTTAATGCATATTTATGCACAACTGCTATGATTTTGTTTTTACGTTTTATTTTATGTTGTACATTCACGCCATAATTGTATTTATGTTTTATCATTGTTTTCTTTTATTTTTTTTGTTTGTTTAATTTATTTATTATTTAGGTAACGGATTGTCATCCGTGTAGTCACTGGGGGATTGGTTGAAAACCAGCGCCAAGCTTCAGTTTGGCATATGCTGAACCAATTCCCATTTAGGGCAATTTTTGCTTTGGGGCATACAGCCTTTCAAATTACTGTATTTATTTGTTTCTTTTTGTATACTGAATGCATGTGTGTCTCTTTGTATTCTTTGCACCTAATAAATATTTTCATTTTCATTTCATTTCATTTCAAAATACATTTGTGATGTCTTATATTTGCACAAGAAAACAATTAAGAACTAATGAACTCAAAAAGCAGATTTTTTGATAATTAGGGAAAACTTAGGAGAGCATGTCTTATTTTATAACAGACTTGAAAAAAAAGAGGAGTTTCTCAATTCGATTGTATTTTTTATCCTTTTGTTTGTTATCTTCGTTATGAATTACGGTAGGTGAACATGTTGGGTATTTAATGATAGAACGGCAAAAAAGGCTACACATTGTGCATACATATCTTTATTGTAAATAAATAATAGTTTTAAAAACTATAAAACACGCTTTTAAAGTACTTCTAACTAAAAAGTAAAAAAATAATTCCTAATATAAGCTGAAAAAAGCGTGGGGCGCTCTGTGCCATATTTTTCGTCTATCGAGCAACCCACGCTTTTCTGTGTTTTTTAGTTTTTTTAAACTATTATTTATTAAAAATTCAAAATTCAAAAATTCAAATCATTTATTTTCATAGGCCCCAGGAGGCGCTTGAACACGTCAAAACATTACAAAAAATGATATAAAAGTAAGTAATAAATAATACTAAATTATACTAATTACAATGATTTGAATAACCGGGGCTCAGATTAATTTTAATCAAACTGTTTAGAATCGAATTAAAATCAATCTAAGTACCAGCTCCGATGGGTATTGCATTATGAGAAGAGCTGGTGAGAAACTCATGTGCACCATCTTTTAAAATGAAAAATATAACAATATAAAAGTACATAAAAAAATCACATAAGAAGAGCAATTCATTTCCAAATACTATTATCATTTATGTAGTCTGAAATACTATAGTAAGCTTATTGACATAATTTAATTTTAACTTATTTTTTAAATTTACCTATCGATAATTCTATAGCGTCTAATTAAAATATTGGTATCATCCGCCTTGACTTGATGGTGGTTGGTTTCCGTTATATTTTTATTCATCGTGTTGTTAAATATTAGACAGGATAGACTCTACTTAGCGACATTTATTGAAATAACAACTTCTAGATATACAAAAATACGTTTTCCGAAAAAAATAACATTGAGATCATTCAATTTATTCGGAATAAGTGAAAATGTTATTTAAAATTGTTAAAAGTAAATAAACCGTATGACGTATCCACTCTTCATACTTACTGTTTAACTTAAAAAGGTGTGTAATTAATATTGAAATACACTTTTTTTTTATGGATAGGCACGCGTTTGACCACGATCTCACCTGATGGTAAGTGATGATGCGGTCTACGGTGGAGCACGCTTACCTATGAGATACCTATTAACTCTTGCTTTGAAGAGATCCAAATTGTACTCATGCGGAAGAACATCAAAATTTTCACTGTATATTAACAAATAATTTCTCTCTGTTACAGGTACGTCATCAAATCACCAAAAACAGCAGGACATGTCGTAAAAAGTACATTTTTTTTGATAAAACTAACATCACCATTACGTAAAGGACATATAAAATTTAAATAACTCGATCTTCATAATCTTGTGGACTGCAGCGTCCCCTAACTACTTGTTCCAACAGAGTTTGCATACAATTCCTGGCTAATGTAAATTCTGCAAAGTGCATCGCTGTATAAATAAACTTGACATAGTTAAAAGAGAATTTGTAGATGAAGTGAGAGTCAAAAGTAATTTGTCAAGATATGGGATTATATTACGTGTATTGCAGCCACACACACTTAATAATTTGCGTTTTGACTAGCCAAATCTTCAAAAAAAAAAGTCAATACCTGGAATTTTGTCCATAATATTGCAGCCTAAAAAATAAATATTGGTTTAATATTACATTTGAAGATGCAACTGGAGGATTACTTTTGGGTTTAGTTCCTGGGTAGAGCAAAAATTGTGCTCGGTATATGGAAAAGAACAAGTGAAAACTTGTTATATTTTAAAGCAAATTATGACTTTGCTCTTTGTATTTTTATACAATATTTAGATTGAAAAATTAAGAATCCAATCAATTATCAATCCTGCACCCCCCGGGTATTACTTAAGGTGCTTTGCCAATTCAAACAGGGATTCGTATGCTGCTAGATTGAAAATTTCTCAACCCTTTTAGTGCTGACGTTATAGGTAAATACCATAACCAGGCAAATCTTACTTGGTTTTAGCGCCATCTGTGTGATAAGTCTCTTAGTCACACACAGTACAAAGGGACGTGACCAAAAGGCTGGCTTCTACCTTGATTAAAGTATCAGCATTGCCATCCAACGAGGCAATGCCGCCAGCCTTCTGGGCACGTTACCCGCGGCTGACATAGATGCGGAGGTATTTTTGACGCCTAAATTTTAATTATTTTTTTTTACATTTTCCTTTCTTTTTTGTACATAGTTAAGTATTTCAATAATTTAATTTAAAGAGATTAGTTAATATACACATTATCGACACCTTTCTGAGAATAAACTTAATATTGTAAGCTCGTTATTAAAACCTCATTAATTTCTTAATAATTTAACAACTCTCACGAATCATATTTCTTACTTATAAGCAGAACCTTTGACTCCAATTGCGTAACCTGAGTAGTACGGAGTAAGAGAAAATGTAACCAATGACGTCATCTAGGCTGCATTATGTATACATGCGCCTGCCAATGAATCATCTTGAACAAAAAGAACAAAGAGAACATTACCAATCCCATAAGGTCTAAAATCGGTTGCAACTGACGTTTGTATATAAAACAGTAAGATACTTGAAGTCCAATGCATGTTCATAAGATTTTGTGTCTTATATGTTAACAAGAACTTTTACTGTGTTCAACTTTAAATAAGAAATATTCGGTAGGAAACATAATAACAAAAAAAATATAATTTTTATGTAAATTATTGTTGTATAATGTATAGTTGTTATTATTTAAAATAATAATAAGTATTTTTAATATACAAATAAATATAAATATGCTAATAATAATTGAATATAATAAATAAAAAAATAATTATTACGAATTTAAACTAAATTATTCAAAAATAGCGAAACGTGAGCGCATGTGACATGATAGTTTAGATAATGAGCTAAGCATAATAGTTGTGTAAATACAAGCGTTTGCCCGCTACTTCATCCACGTAGAAACCTTACTGCGCCGCGACTGTGGTATTTAGCGTAATATAAAATATCTCAAGACCTTATTTGAGAGATAGACTATCAAAACCAAAAAGAATTTTAAAAATCTGATCTGTAATTTTCGAGATTAGCGCTGTTAAACAAACAAACTTACTTTCTTCCGCGGTTTCGTATGTGTGTTAGGTACATCAATAAAAAGTCTATATTACGGCACATTGTAGTACCTGCATCTAAAATTATAAATTTTGGTCCAGCCGATAATACTATGCAAACAAAAAGACAGACAGACACAAAAAAAATAAAAACTGTTTTTTAGGCATAGACAAACAACTATACTAGCATAAAAAAAAAACATTGTTATTTTGACATTAAAAACAAACACTTATTTATACAATTTGATACCAACTTATTTAGATTAATTAAACAACTTTGGTATAGATATATTATATATAACTTCGTTATATTATATGTTATGGATTAAATAACGCGACCAACCTTGTCCTGTTTAGTTTCAAAAGTTGAACAAATTCCTCGAGAAAAAGCATTTTCGGTTGCCCAAAAGATTCCAATTTCCTTGTAACTTTTCTCATTTTCCTTTGCGTATGAAATTTATTCGTGTAAAAAATATTTGTAATATAGGTTACTTTATAAGTATTTTAAAATAGCCAGCAATTTATTGTACGTATTGAAGTTGCGCCTATACGCCTCTCACCGCATGTTCTCGGGTTCGATTCAAGGGACGGGCAAACTGTTATTTGTGACCTTTCGTCAAGAAATTCGCAATAGCAGCAGCAGGAGTTGAAATTATGCCCGGTGGATGGCAATAGGCTCACTATCCCATGGGACCTAAACATAACAGGTGAAATGTGGGTGTTGTAAACTTCTGCCACACCCTTCTGGGTAATATAGGCGCGATGTTATGTTATGTTATGATATATTGTAGCAATTCGCAAAAATAATAGGTATTGTACCTACATCAAAAATCTAATAATTAGGTAATCAAATTTTCATGCCTAATATTATATTTTGCTTAGTATTTAAAATGAATTAGACCGTACCAAATTGCAGTGTAACACGAAATATGTTTGAATTCTAGTAAGCAGTAATTTGATTAATGACACGTAAAGTATAATTTGAACTCTAAAAGCTTTTTATGTCAATTCGTTACGCGTTGGATGTTGAATGTTATAAAATAAATATTTTGTTGTGACAATACTGACAATCATCTTTTAAAAGAATTATAATAGATGTCAAGATGTATAATAATAATTGTAACTTGAAGAAAATCTTCGGTTATAAATTTGCAACATTTGGACAGATTCTACAGAAAAACTGTCAAAACCCTAACATTTTTTAACTATGACGTGAATTTTATCTGGAACGCGCTGTGGGAATAATGTCATTTTAAGTTATTTCTCTCTAGTTAAATGCATGCTCTTTGGGTTCACCATTTAGTTTTTCGTACAGATTGGGTTGGGTGGTGCGCCCATTCTTTTAACTCTTTATCGCCAAGCAGTAATTTCAATCAATATTTTATTTCCTAAAAAGCCTGCACATTGCATCACTAAACAATACTCATATTGCGTCTTGATCTAACCTTATTTAAAAGAATAGTCCGTCCCCAACCCCTTCAAGCTACATAAATTACGAAAAGCAATATTGTAGCATCACAGCATCAAACGCGGTGAGGGTAAGCAATGAAGCAATCATCCAGTCAGTTGATCACACAAATTGTTTAGAGACAGCGAGGAACCATAGAAAATGACAATTTGTTAACGTCAAACTCTTTAGGGTTAGGTCGTGACTCATGGAGTATTTTATTTAATTTGAAGGTTATTTATTTTTCAAGAAAGTTACGAAGGGTAACGCTTAAAAGTGATTTTTAAGAAGTATAAGTAATTTAATTTTTGTTTTATTTTTTGTATCTTCATAATTTCTAAGCTTTTATTGTATTACTAACACTCTATGGACCTGGTCTGAAATAAAAATATATTATTATTATTATACGTGAAGATATATCTTAAAGTAGGTATAAAATAAAAAAGAAACCGTCCAAGTGCGAGTCGGACTCGCGCACGTAGGGTTTCGTACCACTATACATCTAAATAAATGTTTTTTTTATTCTTTATTATATTGGCGTTGATTGAATGAAAGGTAAGATGCAGATTACGATTTATTACGTATTAAAAAAAAAACTAATTATTAGATCTCGTTCAAACCAGAAGTTACAGGGGGGGGGGCATTTCTCCACTTTGGAAGCGTCTCTTGCTCAAACTATTCAGTTTAGAAAAAATATATATTAGAAACCTCAATATCATTTTTGAAGACCTATCCATAGATGGGATATAGATATACCTATCTATACACGTATGGGCTTGATGAAAAAAAGAAAAATGACTTTCAGTTCTAAGTATGGGGAACCCCAAAAATTTTATTGTTTTTTTTTCTATTTTTGTATAAAAATTTTAATGCGGTTCACCGAATACATCTGCTTAACAAGTTTAGTTTCCACAGTATAGCTCTTATAGTTACGAAAAAAAGTGGCTGTGACAGACGGACAGACATGACGACTCATTAAGGGTTCCGTTTTTTGCCATTCGGCTACGGAACCCTAAAAACCAAGACTACGTAGATAAGTAAACAAATAAAGAGAGATTTTGATTAATTTATAAATAAGTTAGTAGAGTACACTTGTCCATCCTTTGTGACATTCTATTTCGAAAGAAATAATTCACAATTAGAACTCCTGCAAGCTTCTTCCTCATTTTTCTTTTTCTGAGGCCATTGTTATACAAAATCTTCGAAAAGTTTGGCAGTTTCAAGAGAAAAATGCCTTTGAAAACTCCAACATTAAACTTTGAATTTCACTCGAAAATCTGTCCGAAAATAAAGATAATTAAAAACATCCCGAAAATACGTTACCTTATGCTTTGAGCTCAGTTAATTATGTTCTATTTTTGAATTGTACATGTTGCCAGCTACGAAAATTAAATACGTTCAGAAAATAAATCTGATTGTACGAATCACGTTCTAGAAAAACTTCCCAGCAAAGGGCTGAAGTTTCGCGCGCACGTTAATTCCAAGTAAATACCGATGTTTAGGATGTAGAACAAGCTGAAGTCAGGAATATGGAGATGGAGGAAAGCTCGTTATCTGCGGGAAAAGTGTGTCCTCTTTTCCAGTGTGTAACGTTTTCGCAACACCCGCCTGAATGTTTTTTTGTGTTTACTTAACTCACAGTTCCGTGCTTGAAATTCTAAACGTCGTCGCTTTGTGCTATTCTGCGTGCAAATCGAGTTTTCGAACTATTTCAGTGTATTTATGAGTTGGAATACAGAAGTGGATTTCATTTACCGAGTGCCACAGACAAGTATTATTTTAGTTTGCAACACTGAATCTTCCTTCATTGTTTGAATTTCGAATCTGATTTTCTTTTGAAGAGTTGTTAGCGAGTTGGTACAGTTGTTTTCTTGGTATACATTAAAAATATTGAATACTAAATTGGTAAAAAGCCGTTATCTTGGTAAGAATATCAAAGTATAAATTCGTAGAAATAGTCTTTGAGAATTCTTTATCTAACACAGCTACAAAATCAACAATTTGCGATAGATTTTCAAGAATCAAGAATTTTAGTATACAAATTCTAAGACATGAATACAAAACGATAACACTGGCGAACTAGGTACAATTTTCCCTGGATTTTTTCATTTTTATGTGTTTAAATCGAAGACGCTGATTACCAAAAATGATATTAGTTTTTGGCTAACAGCTCTAGTTTAAAGTTACGGATAGGTTTTAAATTTCGATGAAAATATAATTTTTCATGACTTCTTTTTAGAAGAGAGGAGGTAAATCCATTCTTAATTGTTATTTGTTGCTGTTTACTGATTATAAAGCTTTCTTTAGATTCTAAGGAATACTTCAACAGTAATTTGGACCATGGGGGTGGACTACCGTCCTTAATATAGTCCTACCATAGAAATCTTAATAACTAGTCAATAGAAATGCTATCGACTATCTTTTAACACTGGGACGCATGTCGCCGGTTTTCAAATACCACTTTTTGTATTCCTGCAAACAAAATTATTCTTTTTGGCGATGACATTAAGACGACAATTCCTCAACTCGCACTTATGTTCGATTAGACAAATGCGCTTGTATTCCTGCAAACAAAATTATTCTTTTTGCGATGACATTAAGACGACCATTCCTCAACTCGCACTTGTGTTTGACTTGACAGATGCGCGGCGACAAGGTCACGCGTCTTTGACATTTCTATTGCCTTATTATTAAGATTTCTATGAGTCCTACCAACATACGAATATTTTGTTAATTATTTTTACAGCTCTGTGATTTCTCAGCCTTTCAAATATGATTCACCGGTAAAAGTGATCGACTGAAAAAAGCTTAACTTATTTATTTATTTACTTAAACATATGTACAACATTAGTTAGCAGAACTTATTACGAAGAGTCGAATTATACAAGGATTCGCTCTAAAAACTAATACTAATAGCAGCCCTGTATCTAAGACATGTCCCACTGCTGGGCTCGGGCCTCTCCTCATGATGAGAAGGGTTAGGCCATAGTCCACCACGCTGGCTAAGTGCGGATTGGTAGACTTCACACACCCTTGAGTACTTTTTAAGCACTCTCAGGCATGCAGGTTTCCTCATGATGTTTTCCTTCAGCGTTAGCGAGCGATAATTTATATGATAAATACGCACATAATCTTCGAAAAGACGAATCTTAACGATTAATTGACAGAGGTGTGTGCCGTGGGTTCGAACCATCGCTATCGCTGCTTCGGCAGGATTCGCTCGATTGATGCGAATTACCCCATTTTCCGTATTTATCCATTAAGCACTGTTATCGTCGAATCACCGGTAATTATCACATTGCTCAGGTCAGGTCACTTGAAAATTTGGTCCATTAATTGGTAAATAAATCGGTTGTGTGTAAGGAGAGCCCTTGTCATTAGTCAAATCACACATTAGAACCTTTTAATTGAATATTTTATCCAGCCCCGTATAAAATTGAAATTATTATTTTAATTTTTTTTCTATGGGTCTCGAAAAAATTCAGTTCCATATTTTTTTTGTTTAATTATTAAACTTATGCATAGATTTAATAAAATATGGATATTACAAACGAAACGTCTAACCTGTAAACAATACAAAATACCCATTAAGTGTTGCAACGATATTTATGAAATTACCCCTAAATCAATAAAAGTACTAAATCTATAATAAGATATTGTACCCGATGAATAGTCTCGCCCATAGAAATCTTAATAACTAGTCAATAGAAATGCTATCGACTATCTTTTAACACTGGGACGCATGTCGCCGGTTTTCAAATACCACTACATAACCAAACAATAAAAACACAATTTCGCCTACACATACATTTTGTATTCCTGCAAACAAAATTATTCTTTTTGCGATGACATTAAGCAATATTTTCTAAAAACGAATAATCTTTAGGCGTCCCAAACAACACTGGTAACCACGACAACTCCTCAACTCGCACTTGTGTTCGACTAGACACATGCGCGGCGACAAGGTCACGCGTCTTTGACATTTCTATTGCCTTGTTATTAAGATTTCTATGGTCTCGCCCTCTATCACATGGGAGTATAATTATTATGTATTCATCATTCATATTTTATATGTCATAATAAAATGATTTGAAATTATCGAGACCTTACCATAATATGTGTAATGTGGGTGATATACACCTCTGCCACCCCCGTCTGTGATGTTATTTTATAATAAATTTTGATGTACACGAAAAAAAGATAGTACTTAACTGAATCAAGCTAAGGGCAAATAGAATACGCAATTATTAAAATTTCTTCTTTGACTAAATTCTAACTATTATTTGTAAAAGAAAATATTTAAATAAGACGAGGATTATTAAGAATATTAAATTTAATACTAAATTCAGTTGAAGTTCCAATTAGATGAGAATCTCTTTGAAGGCTGGTTTGTTAACCAATGTCCATAGACAATCGTCCCTTAAAAAATATGCTCAACTATTTGACTTTAGTTTAACTTATGTTTTGGATGTTTTGGATTTTTTTACATTAGATAGAACGCCAGATGCAATTACACTATCCAATGGTCCCAATGACAAGGCCAAATACACACATTCACTCACACAAGCACACCTAGTCTCAGAACAAATCTTTGCGAATCACACAAAGATTTGTCCCATGTGGGGATCGAACCCACAACACCAGTGGCTAGGCGACCGCTTAAACCACTACGTGGTGTAGTGGTTTAAGCGGTCGCTTCGCACGTGCAGACTTTTTTGACTTTTATAAAAAAAGTCAAAGTGATTTAACTACATAAAAGATTACACCTGTGCTTTATGTAACTATTTAAGATTATTTACCGTTGTCCTGTCTTAACAATGAATATTGAATTCGAATTGGTATAATTTTACGCGCAGTTTTCCAAATTTTTCATTCATAAGAATCTTCTCCTAACAGTAACAAACAAAATAAACAATAATTAGCGTAATCTGTCCAGTGTTTAGAAGATTACCCGATACTAACAGACAATATTTTAAATAAATGCATAAAACTATGCCAGCTTAAAAAATTATTGCTATTTTGACATTAAAAACAGATACTTCATTTTATTTATTTTGATTGTTATGTAACACACAGTAAACATTGCAACCTATGTATTTGTGTTGTGATAACATAATGTTCTATATATACTACAAATAATATAGGTACCACAAACACTTGAATCCCCGACCTACGTGTCGCTCAAACCGAGACAAACACTTATTTCCCTAACAAGTAACAAAATAAACAGGCGTACAAACACGTGTGTTCCACTGAGTGACATCACACAGGTGGCTTGAACGAAGCCGGAAAGAGCCACTTGGCGATATGCCAGACAAGGATCAACGTCACATTGATTCAATTTGATTCTGACAGGTTTGATATTCCGAAAATAACTCTTATTAATTAATTGGTTGACCCCCTCATCTGGTGACGATCAATTGCAATATATAACAGAATGGATGCGACATACTAGGGATATCACAGATTTTAGATGAGGTCTATTTCCATTGGTTAAAAGAAAAGGAACGAAACAAAAAAAAACATTTTCTGAAGAAATTGGACATCAGTTCATATATGATATTTTATAGTTATCTAATAAACATACATATTAATAACAGTGCTAAATAAAAGATATTCCTAATAAATTACGAGAATTATTATCATAAACGTGGAGGATTGAACATATCAACATCTACCAACATTATAAAAAACAAATCGTATTTTGAGATGGCAACACAACTGAAACGTCAAACTTTTGTCGCCACGCCAATACAGTCCCTTTATAACAACATTAGCCTTGTTGAAACTAAAAGCAAATTGTATTTGCTAACTTGATAATTCGCGCGAAAGTTTTATGCTGACTGCGTTAAATTTAGATAAGCGTATAAATATAAGCTTAAGCTGATATTTATACGGTCCAGCAATATCAGAGTAAGCAAGTCGTGAAATAATACTTTTTAAATATAGAACTTTGCCGTTTTTAGGGTTCCTTAGTACCTACAAGGAACCCTTATAGTTTCGCCATGTCCGTCTGTCCGCCTGTCCACGGCATAGCGACGAAACCGTTGGTGCTAGAAAACTGAAATTTTGCATGAACATGTATGTTAACTAAACAAAGAAAGTCGTAGAATAAAATTTGGAAAAATATTTTTTTTTCGGGTAGCTCCCCTACATGTAAAGTAGGGATGTTTTTTTTTTGTCGCCTACCCCATAGTGTGGGGTATTGTTAGATAGGCCTTTAAAAAACGTTCAGGGGTTGCTAAGACAGTTTTTTGATTTAGAGATCCGTTTGTGAGATAATTAACTTTAAAGAGCAAATTTTTGTTCTAGTAGTGTCCCCCCCCCTCTAAAAGCTAAACTACTGGATCCCAAAATCTGAAAAAAATTGTGTCGGTAGTACATGTAATGAACTTTAAAGGAAAACTATAGCGGATAAGTTCACTTCATTAGTTCAAGAGGAATAGGGGTCCGAAATGTCAGATGCAGTTACTTAGAATAATTCGTGCAAATTACAAAAACCTTTGAAAGTAATGACTTGTATGAAGATGTTACTTGTTTAATACAGATAGTAAATCCCTTTTAAGTCGAAATATGTTGTTACGACTAGCTACGGAACCCTACTGCGCGTGGCCCGACATGCACTTGGCCGGTTTTTAATTTTGTTTTTAATTTTGATGTTTTAAGAGCGTACAGATGGAAAGAGTATTTATTGTTTTATCAGAATCGGTATATACACAGAATATATTACATATTACAGAATATTTTGAACTTAACGCTTAACTTGACTCGAGCCTTTTACTAAGGAAGGAACTTTACTTACTAAATAATAAAAAAATAAAAGAAACTTGGAAATTCTGAACACGATACGTTCAGCGACCTCATTATTAAAAAAACTAAACGTTTAACTATATTACAGAACGACTATAGTATTTAGTATTTTACTCAATTCAGAACGCTAATCTAACTAAAACATGCAACTCATAGTTCGCTAACCTATAACCTTGTGTACACGGCGACTGAACAACCTATACATTACCAGCATAAGATGGTCTGGCGTTGTATAGGCTACCAGTGCAATGCAAGACCAGCTTTTGCTGAAAATGTATAGGTTGATCGGTAGCCATGTGTACGAACCCCCGCAACTCCACATTAATTAAAGTGGCGGGTCAATCCTTATAAATGCGCTCATCTATCGTCAGCCCTTTGGATCAGTTAATTGGAAACCAATCTATGTCGAAATTTAGAAGCTTTTATGTAATTGGTGCACTCATCTTTAGCATATTTTGGTTGGATATAGTTTTTGGACACATTGCAGTTGTAGACCAGGAGAGCAAGCTTACGAGCGCCAGGTAGATAGTCACATGGGGCAACATGACATAAATGCGACATAATCTATCTTCTTCCCGGAATGAGCCCGTGAGCTGTCATTTTACGTAATTTTATAAAAACTTAAATAATTGCCTTTAAAATAGGTAAGAACGATCACCAAGTATCGAATTTGGATCGCGGTGTCATTGGCAAATATAAAAAAAGTTGTAAAAAGGGTAACGTCAAAAAAACTATTTTTGTTTAAGATTATTCTTTTTTTCGTGATGATGGTGGCAAACTTCCTTCCCCAACCATTGCCAGACACTTGTCTGCATGTGTGGTGTAGTGATTCAAGCGTTCTCTACGTCGGTCTCCACTGCACTGGTGTTGTGGGTTCGATCCCCACATGGGACAAACCTTTGTGTGATTCGCAAAGATTTGTCCTGAGACTGGGTATGCTTGTGTGAGTGAATGTGTGCATTTGGACTTGTCATTGGGACCATTAGATAGCGGTGACAAAAAAAAGAAATTAGCAGGGTTCCAACCATTTGACAGGGTTCCATCTTTTATTAAATTCTCGCGGGTTATAGTTACCATTTAACATAATGTTGACGACAATTCCGTTCGCTTTCTACTAGTAAGCTATAGCAATCCGACATAGTTTTAGTTTGACCCCATTTTATTCCGTTTAGGTGGTACAAATAAGATTAGTAGAGGTTTATACAGCGCCATTATACATATTTTTGGCAGCGACACTTCCGGCGTCGTGGATACTTAAATAAAGAACTATATTGTGTGATTTCCGGCTTACTGAACGATTAATAGACCCGTATTAGAGATGTATCTTACCATAACTTATTAGTTACAATGTGAAATATAAAAAAACTAACTTTTGGTCAGTTACCTTTACAATCTTGTCCTCTATGTCTTAAATTGTACGATGTGGTTCTCACGCGAGGTGTCGTTGTCTGGTGGGGTGGACGGCACGAGATCGGATCATCACGCCGTCCCGTACGGGACATTTCAATAATACGGGACGTCCCGAGATTTACGAAACGGTTGTTTCGTAAATCGAAACGAAACGAATCTTCGTGTTTAATATTCTTTGTCTGAATTGTACGTAGATTACAAGTAGGCCACGTCTTTTTCTTGGCTTCCAACGATCTCTATGCTAATTTCCAGCAAGATTTGATCAGCAATTTCGTTGAGAAAGTGTAACAAACATACATGCATACATCTGAGTTATCTGACCGTACAAACTTTGGCATGTACGAGAATAAAAGCATTTCGGTTCAAGAATCTAACACGATTTTCCTACTAACCTCACAAAGAGTTGCCTCAGATCACAGCCATATATATTTATTCAACCAAGCACACAACACGGGTTCTTCGCGAATATGAATATCCTGTCTGACTCACAGTACACACGGCCACACTTCAAGCTGTACATTTCCAGTATTAAGCTGGTCTTGCATTGCTCGGGAAGCCTATACAATGCGAAACCATCTTATACTGGAATGCATAGCTGGATGTGTTGTCGTGTGTACGTGCAACGCAGCCTGATGCTACATGGCACATGATCTGCATATCGTTGGTGACGTCAGTACACTTTATTTCCTTTCGCAAGCTTTTAGAGGCTATAGAGCTGTGATTATACGTGATTTGGGATTTTTCAACAGGAAATCCTCAATAGTAGCACGGAGATGCAATTGTGCCCTGCGGTGATTAGATGGACTCAACACCTATCACAAGGGACCATTAGATCGTGTAATTGCTTCTGGCGAACGCATTACTTATTTATTTATTTAAGATTTATGGAAGACTTACAGCTAAATTTACAGTAGGTATTGTATGTAGTAAAGGAATCTGGCAGCCAGTTATATAGTCTTCACTTATATAAAACAGAATAAAAATAAACGTAAACAGTAAAAAAAATCAGAACAAAATAAATCTAAAGCTAACTGTGTAAGTACCTATATAAACACTTACCACACACTAATATTACCATATACTGACCAATCACGCCTCCACTGCACCCTTAAAAAAGTCAAGGCTCAAACACCTTCGCACTTTTGACACACTACCATGGAAAGGATCAATATCATGCTGTTTACACTATCTAATGTAATAAAATCCATATAGCAGGTAAAATGTGGGTTTTGTACACCTCTGTCACACTCATGTGGGTAATATAGCCACACACTTTTAATTGGGTTGATATTATGCTATGCAATAAAAAATATCAGTGTGATATGCAAACGAATCCCTGACGATTTTGAGTCTATAACAAAGATTTAAAATCCAGTTCTGATAAAAAAATAGGGCCTTCATGCTGTAATACGATATTCTAAGGCCCAAATTTGGTAAACTTCTTAATCTGCAGTATACGCTAAACGGGACATATGGATTGAAAACGCTCATGCAGGGTACATGTTGGTGAAATGAGCTAAGTCTCCAGCATTCACAAATTCACTTTGATTTTGCGAAAATGAAGCGTAAATAAGAAACAGCGAGGTGAACATTTGTTGAAATATTCATTTATTTCAAGCGTCTATAAATTAGTTTTATACAAGTATTATATATGAAACTTTATTGATAATAATTCTTTATACACGGGTTTATTCCTTTTCATCATACGTAAAGAACTTATGATGCTATACATACTCAAACGTAAGTTTGGAGGGAAGTAAAGATACATACTTTCCAACTTCAACTATATACTTCTGATTAAATTCGTTGCGGGTTCCAAGACAATTTTAACTCTCCTTGGGATTGCCCGTGTCATGCACGGTTTCTTTCAGTTGGTTACCGCTGTAGATCCTGGCGTCACAGGAGTCACAGTGGTGGGCGTGTGGGTGTGATTATATCCCGTAAATACTCAAACGTAAATGTAATGAAATAAGCTGTTGTGAAGGCTTAGGAGAAGGTCGTGGCTAAGTCAAAGCCGGAGCGCAGACCGATCGATCTTGCTGGTTAAGCAATGCTTATGCGGTCAGCTGTAGAATGGGTGACCATCTTAACATGACAAGTTTTCCGAGTATTTGGGTTGTAGAGATTTAATGGTAGCTGCTCTATGTAAAATTATGCTCGGAGTATGACGATGAAGGTTAACAAAGATGGTGCACATGAGTTTCTCACCAGTTCTTCTCATTATGCAATACCCATCGGAGCTAGTTCTTGGATTGATTTTAATTTGATTCTAAACAGTTTGATTAAAATTAATCTAAAACCCGGTTATTCAAATCATTGTAATTAGTATAATTTAGTATTATTTATTGTTATATCATTTGTTTGTAATGTTTTGACGTGTTCAAGCACCTCCTGGGGCCTATAAAAATAAATGATTTGATTTTGAATTTGAATTTAACCCCCTATTTCAGGTGTTAGATCAACCGTACAGACATAAGCATATAACACACGTAAATTAAAGTGACAGCTGGGTCCTTTTTACATGCTTTATATTAGCTTTACTTGTATGTTTGTTTGAATGTTTGTATATAACCGACTCCTTTGGACGCTATTTACACCCACTTTAAACGTTCAGATTTCATTAAAATTTTGCACACCTGTCAAAGACCGATGACAATGCAATAATGCGATATTTTTTTTTTTCGTCTTGACTTGCGTCACTTTTAAATTAGGTCAGGTTATGTTTTATATGTCGGTAAGATCTGTCCGGAAGTTCATCAAAAACTGGGCGTTAGTGTTTTCACTACTATTTGGCAGATAGTAGGTCTAAACCAAAGTGTTATCCAATTAAGATAATACTAGCTTCATTAAGTTACAAGTGTAATATTTTGTCAAGCGTATGCTATCTAGGATGAATGTGAAGTCTACCAATCCGCACTTGGCCAGCGTGGTGGACTATGGCCTAACCCTTCTCATCATGAGAAGAGGCCCGAGCCCAGCTGTGGCAGTGTATAAGATACAGAGGCTGGTATTATTACACTATCTGGTGTGCAATGTCTGACTTAATATTCCAACCGAGATTTTCGCCAAGAAAATACCATTTTAACGACTTTAGAATGAAACCAGGTACACCATAAAACTGGCTTAGTTTTTTAGGTTTACGACATTTTTACTCGTAATGATTGTTTAGAAGCACTAACAGCTTTGTTTCATAATGCTATCATAGGTACCAGCAGTTATGAAAAAAAATTGGTTAATCTAACATAATCTGTATATTGAAAATTTCTAACTTTAGAAATTTGCACATACCTTTGCATAAACTGGTTGTGCGATACTGGTAGAGCGTATAGCCGGTAAATAAATAAAATACATAACATAACATCACGCCTTCATCACCCCGAAGGGTGTGGCAGAGGTGTACAACACTCACATTTCACCAGTTATGTTTAGGTCCCATGAAATAGGGAGTGAGCCTATCGCCATCCACCGGACACAATTCCAACTCCGTGCTGCTATTGTCAATTTCCTAACGGAAAATTCACAAATAACACTGCTCGACCCGGGAATCGAAGCCGAGACCTCGCGGTGAGAGGCGCATACGCTTACCACTAGACCATCGAGGTAGTTAATAAAATATTACCATTAAAATTGAATAACCTGTCATAAGGCGTCCCCCACATTAGGCGTGCGCGAACGTTAGGCCTGTGGGCGCGCTGACTGCACACACGCCACACGACGTCACGTGATGCTGCCGTGTGACGTGCTTGCAATCAGCGCGCCCACACGCCCGACGATCGCGCACGAGTTCAATTCGTGTGTCGTACAGCGTTATTTATTTATTACGTTGATATCAAAGTAATCCATTAAAACTATGCATTAATATGGCAAGTTTAAGTGTAACAGTATACCAAGATTTTGCGATACAATAAACTCATTTCGAACTAAGTTAGTAGCTACCTCAACGAAATGAAGTATTCGATCCGGATGTCGGCCGAATCCGAACGTCTGACAACCTAAATCACACGGGAGACGTCCTAAACCTCTGCTTAATTTGCTGCAGAAAGAAATCCCAATTACATCCACTTCTTCTTCTTCGTCGTGTCGATGGCTGAGTTAAATTTTATTTTGACTTGCCATCGTGGTGAAAGGATCAGCCAATTTGCTTTGGAGATCTCGCGAATTGCCGAGGGTGCGCCGGACGTAGGGAATCGTTGTGTACGTCACTCGGGGAGGCTCCTTTCATGCACTATACACTTATTTGGTTTCTCTGCTATATTAGTTCAAAGACTACGCACACGCAATAAAATTGATAATAGTTTGCATCGATACGCGTGACGCAACATCACGGCATATTACCCAGAATGGGTTAGCGGAGATATCACCCACATTTCACCAGTTATGATTAGGTCCCATGTAATAGGGGGTGGGCCTATCACTATTATTCACTTCTTCTTCGTCGTGTCGATGGCTGAGTCAAAGTTTATTGGCGCAATAAGTGGCCACTGTTATGGCGCTCTCGTCGGCGTTCATGAGCGCCTTTCTTGTGCAGGTGGAAGGGCATTTTGGAGAGTCAGTAAGGTAGTTAAGGTTTTGACTTGCCATCGTGATGAAAGGATTAGGCAACTCGCGAATTGCCCAGGGTGCGCCGGACGTAGGGAGTTGTTGTGTACGTCACTCGGGGAGGCTCCTTTCATGCACCCCAATTATTCACTGTCCACCGGTCACAATTTTAACTCCACGCTGTTACGAAAATTTTCAAATAATACCTACTTGCCCTACCCGATATTTCGCGGTTAAAGATCGCATACATTTACCACTAGAGTTTATAAGATCAACGAAGTATTAAATTAATCAAAACTGCATAGCTAATCTCATCAAATAAATTAGTCTTATTCTTTAAATCAATACGTGATATATTGTCAATTATATTGCCTGATGTGACTTGCCGATGGAACTTTATCTCGGAAAACTCGAACGAAACTACAACAATATAAAACGCAGATTTAGTTTCACGTTCTCAAATTAAAGTAGAAACGCTTTGTCCATTGTCAAGAACATCTTGCTCTCTCTAGTTCAAACCACCGCAATCCGGATTGAACCGCTCTGGAAAGGAAAACACCCTCTTTCTCGATGGATTAATTACGGATTCTTTTTTAATGAAAACTTGAATTGAAAGGCATGGTTTTTAATTTGCTTTTTTCAATCTTTTGTCTTTGGTTTCTCGAAGGAACCCTTTGTGATATTGACATGATTTTGCACATTTTTCCTTGTTGGCAACATTCCTTCAGTTAGCGGCTATTAATTTCTGTCATTGGCAAATTTGGACAAACGGCCGCTTAAATCCTGTTTGCTAAATCGTGAGATTCCAGCATTAAGAATTTGGAATGTACTGGAATGGAATTGTTAAGTCAAATTCCTTTGTATTTGATTAACTGTCCGGGTCGGGAAAAGTGTTATTTGTGGAGGTTCTAGGCGTTTGTATTGTTTTTCGTACATTACTTATGCTACTCGAATGTTTGCATCTAGCGGTAATGCTGGAAGGTTCAACTCCTCAACGTTTAGGAGTACGGGGATAATTCTTTAATATAGGTACTTTAAGGCCGTTTACTGTTCAAGTTATACACAGATAAGGCTAGGCGTTGAATATGAAGTATTTCTTATTTCTAAATGCATTTTTTGTAATGGAAGTCGGTATTTTTTTGGAAAATTATAGTACAATTATTTTAAATAACCAACTTATCTAGAAAATATGTCCGTTTACTCAGGGACGGACGGAATCGCAAGCATACTTCATTTAAGTTTGTAAAAGTTCCCGGGAACCTGAATAGACGTAGTTTGAGTTAAATAAGATTGCTACGATTTCATATCCAGTTCGTTACGTCATCTGCTCTGCTCCCGTGGGGATTTAGCCCCGTTGTCGCATTTTTATTTCATGGGGAAACTTACAGCTAACTTAAAACTAGAAAAACATTGATAACATTATTCAAATTATGAAATACGGGTGCTACTCACGTAATGTTGGTTTATTTAGTCGACCGCGGTTTCGCCTATACGTCTAGGCATTATCAAGAGAGTGCGAAACGTCGCGCCTGAGTCGCAGCCAGTCTTGCATAGTCCAAATAGACCTACATTACGTGAGTAACACCCGTATTTCATAATTTGAATAATGTTACAAACTCACGTCAGTTTTAATACAAATATTGATAACATTATGACGGGCAATTACAAGTTTCCGCATATATATATTTTTTTAAAGCAAAATCAAAAACAACAAACAGTACAGCACAATTAAAGATAAATTAAAAACAAACTGAAAGGAAACAAAAAAAAATAAAAACAATGAAATACAAAAAAAACAAACATTACGGCATTTTATGCAAAAATAATCTTAACTTACTTCTCGCCAAAAAATGCTCTGCTAATATTTTTTTAAGCACATTTGTACTGAAATGGAAGATATCGATTATATAGCCTATAGTGTTCCTGGATACATGTGCTATTCAACAAAAAAATATTGGTTCAAATAGGACCAGCAGATACTAAGATTATACGTTTTAATTCATTTTAGTTTGTAAAAGTTCCCGGAAACCTGAATAGACGCAGTCAGAGTTAAGTAAGATAGCTACGATTTCATATCCAGTTGGTTACGTAATCTGCAATCTGAATCTAGTCATTTATCTGCTAGATTAGAACCGAGCATTCGATTGCTTTACGCAGCCATTTTCTTTTTAGCCGGTTAACAATTTTTTCTTATAAGCTTTATTTCCTTATTATTTTTGTTGTTAGAGCTTTTTGATCTTTGAATACTGATTTTGATGTGTGCATATATATGATTGTAATGTGTTTTGTGCGCCTAATAAATAAAGAAATAAATTTATGTTTATGCAAAATGTTGTCGCAAATGTTTTGAGTAAATTTCAAATGTATGAAATTAAAGCAGCGCTTACCGCGGTTGGTCTCGGGATGGGTGATTATTACAACATTATGACGGGCTTTCTCAATGAAACCGTTTCTTCCTATCATTTAAAGATCTGTGTCTGTCGTTACGGGTATCTAAGTCAGAGGCCAGAAAGTCGGGACAGCTATTCCAACAAAGTACTTTTTCTTAGACTAGCTGTCGGACTTTTTACTGAGTAGGAGGCGAGCTGTTTAATTAGGATCGCCTCTGACTCGATTGTGGACGCCTGACGGTAGTCGCTCTACATAAAATACTGATACTTGTAATATTTTAAAGGAAATTTTAGCTTTGCTATGCCTTTTTGAAACTAAGTAAGGTACGTCTAAATAAGGTTTATATGTATATATATACCTATGACGCTGGCACAAAAAGAGTTGCGAAATTTCGTGTCTAGCAGCATACGAATCCATGGCTGAATTGGCAAAGCACTTGGGCGTATACCCAGTTGGTGCAGGTTCAAGTCCTGCTAGATTCTTAATTATTCAACTTTAATATTATATAAAAAAATACTGATAATCAGCTAAATCCATAATAAGAGAAGCCGAGGAAAAGGTTCGGCAGTTCACGAGTTCACTATTAATTTTAGCCAGCATCAACAGTATCGTGTTTGTTCCGAGCACATTTCGTGTTATCGAAATACTAAGCGATGCATTAAATCCTTAAATCCATGAATATTCATAGTCCGTTCGGCCCCCGTCGGGCTTAATCGGGCCCTGTCGGCTTTAGGGTTGCCTCCTGCAAAAATAAAGTACGTGAAATAAACTGATTGTATTTTCACGTCTGTTTACTTTTGCCGTGAAAAAGCAAAGAAGAACACGGTAAATACTTTGCATGGGTTTCATTTTAAGCGATGAGACTCATAGAACGTATCTGCATTTTGCAACATTATGAAATAAGATGTGAACAATATGAAAGTGTTAAATGTTTTTTTACTTAAACTAGCCGCCGTCACTACTATGTCGTTATAAAGTAGCCTATGTTATTCCTGGTGTCAACTATCTCCCTGCCTATTTTGATCATGATCTGTCCAGTAGATTCGGAGCCAATTTAGTACATTACAAACAAAGAAAAATAATCTTTCTTCTTTACAATTTTAGTAAATAGTAGATATTGTTTTTACTTAGCTTATACTTTTAGCGTACTTAATTAAGCGTATGCGGCTCTCACCGCGAGGTCTCGGGTTCGATTCCCGGGTCGGGCAAAGTGTTATTTGTGAACTTTCCGTCAGGAAATTAGTATGTAAATTAACTGGTGGTAGAGCTCTTGTGAATGAGCTCGAGGGCGGCAGCACCACCGTCTCACCTCTAACCTGCCGCCAAATAGTAGTGCTTCCATTACTGTGTTCCGGTTTGGTGGTGAGATCAGGCCATGAAATTACTGGCACATGAGGCGTAACACCGTAGTCCTCAGCTGCAGCGACGCATCTATAATCTGCTTTTGTGGATTGTTGATGTCCATGGGCTGTACTCAACTTACCATCAGGTGGACTACACGTTCGTTCGCTGTGGGCGTAGAATAATAAAAAAAAAATACCATTCATATTTATTTTGTTAAGTACGAATATGCCTGCTTTTGATTTCTACAAATATTATATATAGTTTAACAAACGTTTGGATAGACTATAGGTAACCCTAGATGCTAAGTCAGCCGGAAGGCGGTCCGAACCAGAATTTTCCGGATTACTACCGGATATAATCGATTTTCTTTATCGATAGTGTTCGATTGCGAGCGATTTTTCGTATTCGAGTTGTAGTTAAGCCTAGCTCGGGAATAGTAATCCGAGCTTCGGGAGAGTCGGTTCAGAAGTAGGGCAGGGGATTACTGTACTTGTTCGAGTATTATGTAATGAGGATCATGGGACCGGCTGTTCGTGGGGCGTAGGCAGAGAGGGTTTGGTTTCGTTTGTGTTATATTCGGATATTGGTGGTTCTAAGATGTTAATTTGTGAACAATGCACTACAGAAGTTGAACGTACATAATTTAAAAAAAAAAATTTTTTTTTCAAAAAATGCTAAAAGTATTAAATATAATAAGCTTCATCTGTGCATAACTTGGACGAATATAGTAAACAACCTTAAGATATCTATATTTAAAGTATTATCCCCGTACTCCTAACCGTTGAAGAGTTGTACCTTCCAGCATCAGCTCAGTAACATGAAATTTAATGTTGACGGCTAGATGTAAATATCCGAGTAGCAAATTTCAAATTCAAATCATTTATTTTCATAGGCCCCAGGAGGCGCTTGAACACGTCAAAACATTACAAAAAATGATATAAAATAAATAATAAATAAAAATGGCTTTAGGTTATATACGAAAAACGATATAGAAGCCTTTAAATTTTGGGGATTGCTCTCGATTTCTCTATGATCCCATCATCAGATCGTGACCTGATAAAATGGGACCACATGACAAGTATAATCGTTCAGAAAAGAAAAACTATTCTCAAATCGGTTCAATTGTCTTCAAGTAATCGGCGAACAAACCTCCGCCTTTTTTATGAAGTCGGTTAAAAATACTACTAATGTGAAAGGATGTTTGTTACTACATCACGCAAGAATGAATGGGTCGCTTTTGAAGAAATTTCGCACTCAAGTAACTTATAGTCTGGGTTAAGAGGATACATAAAATCTTTGCAGTTGACACAATCAAACTATACACTCAATTTGATTGCAGTTACAAAAATCATCAATAGAAATTTAAATAACACACTACACCTGCATGCAACCTTCGGGCTTTTAGTCCTTCATTTTATTTATTCCCACATTTTATATCCAAAAAACGACCACCAATTATAAGTACAACTTCCGTCAGATAAATAAATTGGCGGCAATATAATCCATATGAATACGATATTGGTACAAAGCCCTTGGATACGGCCAACGCTGGATAATACGAGAGGCCACTGGTCCCGCAATAACTGTTCGATCGTGAGTGCATCCGACCGAGGACGGGTTATATGTGTTTAGGGATGGAACTCATACGTTCATATTGATATCGATATTTTATAAATGATACCAATACGCCGCTGATGGTTTAGAGAATATGGCGGCATAAGTATAAACGATTGCAAGTGTAATATTTTCACAAATCAATATTACATGTTAGTTTCTACTTTTTAACCGACTTCAAAAGAAGGAGGAGGTTCTCAATTATATTTTTTTTTTCGTTTTCGTTTGTTTGTCCTTTACACAAAGACGCCTAGACCGATTTGAGAAAAATCGTTTTATGTCTAATAACTACAGTTTCCGGTAATATACAAAAAGCAATACAGAAGCCTTGAGGGTTACCCATTAATTTTCTAGGAGCCCATCACCAAATCGTGAGGCTGTTTACTGTATACTGCCTTAAGTAATATATATAATAATATAACTTAAGTATTTCTTTTTAATGCATCTTTTGTAAAAAAATTCAATACTAAGAAGTGTTTCCGACTCCACATTACAATAATGCCATCTGTGCGAGTAATTTTTATCAGCCGTGATTCCTTTTTATGCTTTGGTCCTGACTTATTAAAACTATTTAGGTAGGTACCTATTGTAAATTAGACAGTTATAGAAATAATATGTGTACCACTATAATTACATAAACAATGCTAGCCCAACATGGTTGCAGAATTTACAATAATGCGTTTAATTTGAGAATAAGTACTTTTGGTACCATCAAGTAAATAAAATACCATTTAAAATATCGATACTCGATATTATAAGGATCGATGGAATATATCAATATGCCCAACCCTATTTCTTGTTGGATATATGACGTATTTTGTGCAAGTACACTCGCTTCCATATTTTCTAATATTGCATCTATGAATGGAGTTTAAATGTCTGACATGTGGTTTGTTTGTTTGCGTCGGGATTTCAGGATATTGCATTTGGAATGGGTTTTATGATATATTTTGATTATATATATGGTTGAAGATGTATTTATTTCTCATAAGAATTAAATTCACTTACATGAGAAGTACAGTAGGTACATGCAAATATTAGTCGAGGCGGCTACAGTCCAACACATTCAATGAATATATAATATTGGTATTTATGCGAAAACTGTTATTTTCCATTGTTGTAACTTAAAGAGCATTTCAAATATAAAAAAACCTTATTGAATAATATTTTTTATAGTATTTAGCTATGCTTAGCAAATTATAATAAGAAATCCTACCTAAGATAGGAACAAATGGATGAAAGTGACGTCACAAAATCACGTAACATACAATTGAAAAATTGAGGGTTCTGGCATGAGGCGACCGTATGCAGAAGGTCGCAGGATCAAATCCTGCCGGTCCAATAATTTTTCAACTGTTTATTATTAACTTAACTTTTTATAAAATACGTCTTTTAGTAGAAACGATTCGAATGTTCTGGCTACCTCTTTATCTTATGTGCAAACTATTTTTGCAAATTTCTAATGCATGCAAATTTAAATTTGCGCAAGTAAGATTAAGCGTGTAGCCGGCAAAACAAATTGTTTACGCAAATTGTTTGCCCAAGCGCTGGACCACTAGTGAAGCGATGTTGCCTATACCATAATGTCATTGTGTTAAATATATATTATATCGATTTCTGTAACAATTTTTTTTTTGTATTGTATGATATCACAAATATCTTATTTTATTACATCTAGCCCACAAAAGGCTAATGAGTGATTCTATTTTAACCTAAATTAATAATTATGTAAACATATATCTAAGAGGCGTCCAATAACAATTTACTTAGTTTTTATTAAGGCGAAGAACACTTTGTTCATGTTGTCTTTTGAACTATCACTGTTTTTGTTTGTAATTTTTCACTTAATCACTAACACTAACTAACTCATATGGTTTTGTCCGTTTAAGTCTTTTCACTATGTCCAGTATTAATAAAATAAAATAATTAAATGTTTTCATTTATGCTACAACAATCCGTTTGGAATTCACGGTTTCTCAGCATTTATATTGCCGCAAATTCCGCGATGAGTTTGCAGAATTTCCTTTTATAGATGAATTAAAAACGAATAAGAAAGGGACAAAGACATTCCAAATATTACGATTCATCCGAAACTCCATAACTTTTATGGAGAATTTAATGGAGCTTTTCATTTCCCATTGGTTTCATGGCCGAAGGGAAAATTGCTGAGTATTCTTGCTACCACAATATTATACAAACACAGTTTAATCGGAGATTTTACTGCGTTCAACACCTCATATTTCTGCTAAACAACTTTTAAATGAATTAAATATAACGATATCGTAGGGTTGGCACGATTTTTTTTATATTCGGCAAATTCATCGAATTAATTTGTTGTCTAATGATGGTTATTCCAGCCATAACTAAGTAAATAGGGTTTTGAAACACGTATCATAGTTATAACCTAGTTATAACTTTCGTGTCTCATTTTCACTATATAGTACCTAATTCAATAGTGCTAGAAGTATACCATTTTTACCGTGAATCACCTGATAGTGTAGTAAATTTTTGATTGGATCACTGATCTGAGGACACGCGCATACCCTTGTACGTACCTACCTAGATTATATATTAAGCTTAAGAAATGGTTGTCCTTTTTAATCAATAAATATCCTTTATCTTTATCTTTAACTATTTATTATATAAGGCTGTCTTCGAATTTGTGAAGTAAATGATTTAAAGTGGCAGATGCGTCCCCAGATCGGTACACTGAAGTATTATGCTTTCTATGCCAGTAATCACAACCCAACCGGAATATAATCTACTACTATGTGCCGGCATGATTGGTGCCTCCTTTGTCCATTTCATTCACAACAACTCGACCATCTTCATATTTCACCAAAAGCATCAATACAAATAAATAATGTTGCAGTGTCTGTTTTTAATGTCTAACTAACAATATTTTTCAAGCTGGTTTTTCAGTTGTATGCATGATATTGATAACTTTGCCTAAATATAGTTTTTAAAATTTATTTTAATAAAATTTTAGATGTAGATAATTGACTACAAGGCGCATAACATTGGCTACTAGTTTTTTTTTGATATAGCTAATCTCGTGAACTGCTGGTCGAATTTTGATAATTCTTTTTGTGATTGACAGTACAACTTTCAATAAATGTCTTTAATAGGGGCCCATAACCTAATAAAAGTCTTTGGTTGCCGGTTTCAAACAGACTGTTTTATTCAAGTCATTCATACATAGACAAAAGACAGTTTCACCTCAATGTCTCACAGATGGCGCTACTTGTATTAAATCAACATTACATTTCATAATATTTTAACTCTTTAGATATTGAACATTATGCATAACTCCACGGGAGTCGAGTCGAGCACAGGTCACAGTGCGGGTGCAGATACTTACAGAATACAACTAAAATAAATCTACATTTCATCCCACATAGGGATGCCGCCTTAATATCAGGATTATTTTCTCTGACCTAGCTCACTTCATAAACGTTCGAGATTAGGCTTTATACCCACGTTTTATTGGATTTCCTTGCCAGCCCTAACAAAGACATTTAAAAGGTTTTATTTTCTTATTTAGTAAAGGCTTTTTCTTTTGAATGGAAATATAAGTTGTGAAGGCTATTGTGTGCAGGTGCTCAAGTTATTACTATTCAACACCAATATTTTCTGTTCTCGAGATATATTGAAGTAAAAAGTAGTATTTAGGAACTTAAGTTGAATAGATTTATAGCATTCAACTGGTTATACAAAGAAGCAGTTGGAAAAAAATGGGACCGGCAGGATTTGAACCTGTGACCTCTACATACCGGGCAGCCGCTTTTACCACTAAGCTACGGTCGCCTCTAAATTTCTCAACTATGTTATATTTTTTTTAGGTTAGAATTTGACGTTTAAATGCCGTTATATATTTTTTTTATAAAATGTATATAGCTTATGTCATCTGGCCAATTCTTATGAATCAATTGACACCTCATTCATTAAAATCCGTTCAATACTTTAGGCGCTACGGTGGCACAAACAAACAAACATAGACTGTCAAAATCATTACTCTTCCTTGGCTTCACCGTAGTAAAAATGCGAAGTGTGTAGACGCGTTGATTTTTATTGCTCTTCCACGCTAAACTGCTAGATGGATTTTAATGAAATTTCGCACACATGTAGCTTATAACCTAGAAGAACATAACATAAAGGTTACTTTATATTTCGGTAGATACAACGCAGGCAAAGCTGCAGCCGGAAAAGAGTCGTATATAAAACCCCTATTATCCGCCTCGTATCGACTCTCAATGTCGAGCCTATTATGTTGCCAAAATCCCATTTACAACCCCTGAAACCTTAAAACCGCCAAACATTAATGAATGAAGTAATTACCGATCGCAAAACCTACTATTAGTAAGTTATTAAGCAAAGTTATTCACATTACTGATCAAAGTTTCAATCAAACGTGAATTATACAAATTAAACCTCATTTGCTGCACAACCAATGTTGTGAATACAAACGATTTGTATTCGGATATGTTGAATCTAATAGATTGTGAGATAAATACACTATTTAAACGGGAGTTTGAATACTAATCATTATGTACTGATTTGAGCGCTGATACTGCAATAATGATATTGGTATCTGTAATGATAGATCATTAAATTGGTTAGGATAGTAATTATTATAATGTTACGTTGCACATCTCATTATTTAAATTTATTGAATACATTGTATTTATTTAGGAAGCAAATCATATAATCATGGTGATTTTACAACTTTAGATTTAACAAGATAATTCGATATATAATATGGCTTAGGTTTTTATTGGAACCATAAAAACTTTGTATAGTAGCACAGATACATAATTTGTAGTTAATTTATACTCACAGCGTTCGCCCGGGGCTCTATCCCCGTTTAGGTTGTCTAATGTACCTCTTCAGGCTCACTACTACATCCATATAATACAATTTTTAACAATATTAGTTCAGTCGTTTACATGAAAGCTTGAATAGTAGTCAATAGTCAAATAAAATCGTATAAGCGTATATCTTGATATATTTGTGAAAGGAAATCAAATTTTAATATGTTTCCAATATACTCGAATAGCAAATAATCTCTTCGCATTTTTAGCTATCACCTAACATTATTAAATATTTTCAATATACTAAACCGATTCGACGCATCCGCTTAATATGCGAGCTTTATGAAATATGCCGTAATATTGTGCTCGATCGCGAATAGTCCAAATATTATACGAAGCGAGCCCGCTAATCGCATTATCGATAATATTCCGCTTAACACGGCACAACACTAGCGCAATATTGCCGAGTGTAAAAAATAATTTGACACTTGACGCAAAATTCAGTGTTGCCAGTTTCATGTGATAAATTGTGTCAGTTTAAATTTGTGTAGTGTTGGACAAGGGTGTTTCCCATGGGGAAAATAACCCGTGACCTTGTATGGTGGATGGGAAATATGGGAAATGTTGAAAGTTTGTCCTTGTCATGGTTTTAAATCATTTTAAGGGTTTCTTGGACTGATACACACATTTATAAATAAAGTCAGTCCTTTGTCCCACGTGGGTATAATAAAAGCCTTGTGTTCACTTCTTTTGCTTCTACAACATTTATACACCTTGTTATACATCCTTAGTTTCGTAAACGACCTGTCCTTGCTTAAGGACGCCACTTACTAGGTCAAAAAACAACATACACACAATGCCATCTAGTCTTAAACTAAGCAGAGCTTGTATAATGGGTAATAGAATAACATATTATATACTTTTGAACACCCAAACCAAGACAAACCTCCATGTTCAGGCACACAAAGATTTGTCTTGAGCGGGAATCGAACCCGCGACCTCAGCGTCGCAGGCTGGAACCCATTTCGCCACATTCGGTACCATTCTTTGGTTTTATTAGATTGATTAAAACCGTATGTGAGTACGGAGCGTTCAATTATATAAAACTGTCTAACAAATGAACTTTCTTAATTAAAACCTATAACATTTAGCATTTAATTTTGGGATTTAATGTACCCATTTGTACTCATAAACATTTCTTTCTTTCATTCCATTTTCCCGCGTTCATTTAAATTGTTAGTTTTATTAAAGCCGTTATCCATTTTATTTGCCCGCCATTACAAAGTGTTGACAGGTAGAAAAATATTTACGAATAAGTACAGGGGAGGTATTTTAACGACCTGGAGACTAAGATATGGGCAATTTTATAAAAGTTTGTTGGTAGCGATTTGACGTTGTCCAACATTTAATTTTTTTTATTACGTGTGACTGTAACTTTTAAGTAGATTAGATTTAATTTTATAAGATAATTTAAATATTGGACAATGTTTTAAAACCCTAATTGTATACGTTTACGATAAATTTAATACGAAAATTAATTATTTGAACTTGGCAATGCTGTTTTCTACCGTTGTCCCACCCTGTTTATGGCACATGTTTTGCCACGGCTTTTAAAATTGAATCCCAATATTCCTAAATTACTGGTGTCATTAAAAAGAACGCAATGTTTACTTTTCATTTTATAAGTTATTACTTAGTGAATATTTTGTAAAATATAATAAAACAGATAGTTTAGTAAATTATAAAAAAATGGGCATGGTGGAAAATTCCACTGAGTTACGCAAATATACCCAAGAAAAAATAAAATTTTACTAACTTGATACCTTTTTTTAAGTTATGGCAACTCTAAGATTCCTTTCAACAACTCCGCCATGTTGCTATTTCGTTCAGTTTGACGTATAACATCGCCGGAAGCGTTACGACCGTGGTAGTGCTGTTTGAAAATTCCACTGATTTACGGAGATTACTTGGTAAGTACGCTTGTTTTACTATTTTAAAGAGTATTCACGAAAAGAAAAATCTATTATTTGTTAATAAAACAACCATTTGAATCAATTAGACCTGTGATTTCACGAAAATTTTATAAAGAATTGACCTAACCTTAAAATCCGTTACGTCAACTGAGAAACGTTCTCTCAGTGGATAGGTTTTTGTAACTCAGTGGAACATAAAGCTTGGTGTACATTACCTACTGGTTATTTTATTTTTAACCGACTTCAAAAAGAAGGTGTACCCATTTATTTACTTAAAAACGTAAATTTCCCTCTGCATCTTTAGATTGAATCATTGAATTTGACTTATTTAATTAATCTGGTTTGTATAGTTTGATTTAAATGTGTTTTAGAAGTAATTTCCTTGATTTGTTGTCAAATTCGTGCAATTGATTGCACGAATATAAGATAAAATGGCTTCTTGTAATGACTGTCTAATACCTAAAGATTGTTATAACGATTATATTTGTGATATTTGTTTAGGTGGATAAGCTTATTTTTTATAATATTAAGTATTTCTTTTTTGTTGTTTAAAGTTGTTGATGTAAACTCAGCCTAACATTTTCCATACCGATCCACTGAGTGACGGTCCACCAGCTGAGGTAAATAATTTTGGATTGTATTTTTGTTATTAAATGAAGAAGATTTCAATATTTTATTCAAATTCAATATTATATTACGTAAGTAGTATAGGTTTTCCTTCGTATCTCTTATTCGCCAAATATAAGGAATATTATTGCGTCCAATTTATCTTATTGTAACTAAGAGGATAAAAAATGTTGATTTTGTTATGTTATTTAATCCAATCATAAATTTTAAGAAGTTTTTTGGAAAATATGTTTAATTTTCATAATAAAACACAATTTCTTATATTTTTAATGTTTTAATTGGCCTTTAAACGATAATATGTAATGTGTAACGCAGTGGAAGAAAATTGCACGTTACTTGATATTTAAAAGTCATTTTCTCAATATTTGTCCCATTTTTCGCTTGTTATTTGTGATTTCAACGAAATATAGATATTCCAAAATCGATCTAAATGAAATAAAACCCAACTTAATGATTTTTATTTTTTTTACCTATTTTTACGCACCTGACAAACTTTTATAAAATTGCCCATATAGAGAATAGCTGACTATATATCACCGGTTTGGGACTTAAGGGCCCATTGAAGCTAAGTCCGGAAACACTTGAAATCCTTAATGAGTGAGATACGTTTTTAAAAAGGTTCGCTGTTTTTTTTTTGTGAATTTGGGGCAAAGTAATTTAGAGGTAGCGTCGAAAATATGTTTTGTAAGTGTATATCGTGTTGCGAAAGGTTAGAGTTGAGACGTAAAGGAGATGATTACTTTGAAATGATAAAATACTTTTTCACATCAGCAACTGGCAAAGGCGTTCTTTGCTGTTTGAAAACAGTGAGCAAAACTCTATTTTGCTTCGAGCGTGAGCCAAAGTGGCTGCGAAATTTTAAAGTGTGCACGGGGTTTTACACAAGCTTAGCGAAAATAGGAAATATTATGGTTCTATTATCTCTCTCTCTTTCACTTCGAAGTAAAAAGAAAATTGCATTCGAGTTTCGTAGTTTTCGCAGCCGCATCTTATTATTTGTAGTCATAGACAAAACTTTATATCTACACTCAATATTTTACCTTCTATTTTATCATTTAAATTATTTATTTTTTAGTCTCTAATCATGACAAGACTTGAACAAAATTAATAAATAAAAAAATGAATATTAACAAATCCGTCCAATAAACCTACCGCAAATATCTGTTCTATTATAACCATCCTAAGGTTGCCTGGAAGAGATCGCGTCAAGCGATAAGGCCGTCCTTTGCACGTTATTATTATCTGTATGTTGGTTACAAATTATGATGTGCAAATGAAGTTTTCTCTATCTATCTATCTAAAACATATATATGATAAAGAGTCGCTTTATGGCAATGCGCCTATTATTTCAAGTCGATTTCAAAGTCGTTTCTAGTAGATTGTTTTTACAAAGACAATCTTCAACCAGTACTAATGAGGACAATTTCGAGAAAAGCTTCAATATTTTCCATCGTTCGGTTAAAAAGCATTCCATTTATTGTAGTTAAATTAATAGGGCTTTCACAAAAAAATAGATGTAAAGATTTTTTAATGGTACGGTTCTGAAAACTTGAGTCAGACATAATTTGGTTTGGCAGAATACAGTTAGCAACAGAAGCATGAACAAATTTTCAGTCAGTTTAAAATTTTTCATGTGTTATTATATTATACTTTTGTTGCTGACGTTGATGATAAAGAAGCATCCCAAATCAAGGTGGAGAAGGAAACCAAAACTGTGGGAGCTCTTAGAATTTAAAGGGAAAATTTGCGTGAGTTATGGTCAAAGTTTAAGTATGTCGATTCAATGTTAGCGGGTCAAATATTTGCCGTTTTTACCTATTGGAAGTCGGAAATCATTAGTGTATGCTGTATAATAAATAGAAGATTCGGTCTAATTTCCCAGGGGCGCCATTTTGAAGTGATTTAGAACCCGTTTATAGAGATAATACGAAGCGAGTTGTGTCTCTTCCGTGTCTTACTACGGTTGCCATAGAAGAAAACCGTACAAATTAAATTTGATAGAAATGTAAAGATTTCTTTCTCTAAGTGAGTCGACTTTGTAGATGTTATTTGGTTAATTTATTGGCTTTTTTAAGGGACTGTTTTACTATTGTCTAGTAAATGTTACTTAGAGAATTAAATATAACACAAATGAATAAAAGTGACAAATGTGTTCGATTTTTATATTGACATTGTGTCACTTTTATATCGGATTAGGTTATAAATCATCTGACGAGAATATCAGCACTGGTGTTGTGGGTTCGATCCCCACATGGGACAAATCTTTGTGTGATTCGCAAAGATTTGTTCTGAGACTGGGTGTGATTGTGTGAGTGAATGTGTGTATTTGGCCTTTAAATTAGGACCATTGGATAGTGTAATTGCTTCTGGCGTTCTATCTAGTGTAAAAAATCCAAATTATAATTATTATTATCTTACTTGACGATTGTGAAACAGGGCCTACAGAGAAACTAGATACTGAACGTACTTGTATTTTATTAAGATGTCCCGGATTGCGTCTTAATTCTTCACTTTAGCGTTCTTTGAATGTTTTATTAAATTTATAGCCTAATTTATTTTTCATTTTATTGCGTTGTTAGAGCCTTAGCCCCTAGGCAATTCAGAGTTTAATTAGGCTACAGTTTGCTTTAGACTCTTTAGGCTACCTTTCTATTGTGAAAGATTATGGCGGTTGCTTTAAGTTATATTGTCATGTAATACAAGTGCTTCTATTACTTTATTCTGTTTAATTTATTAATTAAGATAATGTTATAAATAAATAAATAAATATTTCACAACTCACACACAATGCCATCTAGTCCCAAACTAAGCAGAGCTTGTAATATGGGTACTAGAATAACTGATACTAATACATATATACTTTTTTTTTCGTAAATACATACATATTATACTTAGAAACACCCAAACTAAGACAAACCCCCATGTTCTAGACACAAAGATTTTCTTAAGTGGGAATCGAACCCTCGACCTCGGCGTCGCAGGCAGGTACACTACCCACTCCGCCATCCGGTCGTCTTGCCTGAAATGCCTTAGTTTTTTTAGAGTTACAATTTAACTTTATCTTAGTAAATATCTAAGAGTGAAGTTAATATTTATCAGTTCCATTTGAATTGCCATTGCCATTATAAAAAAAAAGATTTTGTTGTGTACTAGACTCACCACCACCACCTTAAATCTAAATTGCGCACATTTAGATGGACTTTTTTTTTAAACTGCCCAGGAATAACTCTTGTGTATCGGGGGTGTTCACAAACGTACATTTCACACGCAAAGATTTGTCCCGTGTGGGGATCGAACCTACAACACCAGCGCAGTTGAAAGCGGCGAGGCGACCGCTTTAACCACTACGCCAACCATGTACTCGAAGTTGAATTGTGCTCGGTGGATTGCTAGGACACCCTTCTGGAAAATATAGGGATGATGTCATGTTTTTTTTTTTATTCCACTGAGGTGGCAAACAAGAATACGGCCCGCCTGATGGTAAGCAGTTACCGTACCCTATGGACACTTGCAACGCATCACGCGTGCGTTGCCGACCCTTTAAAAACCTATTTGCACTCTTTTTAAAGAACCCCATGATGTATTCTCTTGGAAAAACCTTATAACCTTATGTTATTTATATATTTAATTTTATTTAATTACCTTTTTGCACACAACATGGTACACAGGCGGACTTAATGCCTAGTGGCATTCTCTAACAGTCAACCTACTGTTATGTTGTTTGCCAACCCTATCGAGCTAACAGTACCGTATGCAGATTATCAAATTTCAATAGCATAGCAGTAATGTTACAAACAGAACATGTTTTAGAATTATTTAGAAGTGCAATGTACCGAATAATGAATTGAATTGACTTGTCTGTTTTTAATATCAAAATAACATTGCTTTTTTAAGCTGGTATAGTTTTTTGTACGATACCTCTGTCTGCCTGTCTGATGGTATTGTGGCGATCTTAAATGCTGGACCGATTGTAATGAAACTTTAGATGCATATAACTGACTTAATGGCGCGTAATATAGACTTTTTATCTATGTACCTACCACGCAGACGAAACCGTAAAATAAAGTTTGTTTGTTTGATACCGCTAATCTCAAGAAATACTGGTCGGTTTAGATAATTAATTTTGTGTTTTATAGTCTAACTCTCAATAAAGGTCTTAAGATATTTAACATTACGCTAAACTCTACGGGAGCGGAACAGTAAGCTTGAACGCTGGTCAAAGCGCAGGAGCAACTACTACTTAATACAATGAATTCCACGCGGAAGAAGTCGCGTACAAAAACTAGTACTCAAATAAATGTAATATGGTTGTTCAATAAAATAGCCGCAACTAAATTATGGCGCGATTTGGATAGTGTGTTTAGCTAAATAACTGGTTGTAGTGGTTTTGCGCATAATTAAACTGCCTACATAGGTAAATGTACCTATTAAATTTGTAAATTGATGTAAGTAAATATTAGTTATAGTGAACTTTCTACCTTATCTCTTACACCTTGTACTGCCCCATATCAGTCTAACTATCTATTTGTCCATCCAAAGGTTGCCTTTAAGACATTGCTTTTTAGCGATAAGGCCGCCCATTGTACATGTCTTAATGTTAAATTATGTTCTATTATGTGTCTTATTTTTTGGTGTACAATAAAGTTTATTCTATCTGTCTACATTTTCCATTTGATGTTTTATTGTTGTTTCTTAATGCTTGTTTTAAAAGCAAGTCTAGTTTGAAATTATCAGTAAAAATATAAGTTTTGAAACTAAGGACCAGTTTCTGAAGGTCTGGATAGATTCGAGCCATAAAATATATCCTGCCCTAATTTGAAACTGACACAAGTTACACTTGAAAAAAGACACAGCTGTCACTTACATTTATGTGTGTTATTTTTTTTTGTGAAATTGAAGCTTAAAATCCACCTAAGTATATAATCCACGTCGCGGTGCATTCAGTTACCAAAATATATGGTAACCACTAAGTTAACAGTCTAAATTTTTAATTATTTATTGCACACGAGAAAATTACACAAACAATATAATAGCAGCCCTGTATCTAATACATGTCCCACTTCTGGGCTCGTGCCTCTTGTCATGATGAGAAGGGTTAGGCCATAGTCCACCACGCTGGCCAAGTGCGGATTCGTAGATTTCACACTCCCTCGAGCACTTTTTAGGCACTCTCAGGCATCCAGGTTTCCTCACGATGTTTTCACGTTAAAATAGCAAGAGACAATTTATATGATAAATACCTACATATCTTCGAAAAGACGAATCTTAACGATTCATTTATAGAGGTGAGACCTTCGACTTAGCAGTCCTACTGTCTCCCACTCGGCTATCGCTGCTATAATAATAATTAAACACAAATGTTCTGAATTTTCGGACAGTAAACCTTAACTATAGAAAGAAGAATAATATTATTGGGTAGTTTACCATATTTACTATATGTAATAATTTAGCTGGATCTCTTTATCCTAGTGCGTCGTGGCGCATAATTTAAAAACCCCTGCACCAGCCAATCAATTAGTTAAAAAGTGCTGATGTTGGAATATCCCGAATATCAGTAGATTCAGTAGTAAAACAAGAAACTTCATCCACAACGGCTGGTCGAGTAATTGGCAGATTAGAAGTACTAGGCACTTCTGTGTTTGATTTTAGCTAAGTTGGACTATTTTAGTTGGTCTTGTTAGAATTAGAGTAACTGAAAATATTGTTATAAAATTTATTGCGTAAGTTAAATACAGTGTCTAGGCGTCAATTCATCATAAAAATTGTTTGATAATGGATTAGATTGATAATATTATATTATTATTTTTTGGCAGGATAAGTGACAGCTGTTTTTAACCGACTTCAAAAAAAAAAAGAGGTTCTGTATTCGATCCGTATGTATGTATGTATGTCACCTTTTTATGTTCGCGATTTTCTCGGAAACTACTGATCCGATTTGAATGCGGTTTTCGGTATTTTAATCCTTGTGTTTCAAGGAAGGTTTTAGTATATAATTTATCAGAATCTGATGAAGATCTTTGGAGACAGGCAACGGATCTCTTCAAAAACGAATAGCTAATGAACCACGTTTTGTGCAATCGTGTATCTATGTATTGTTTTCACCACTACATAACATAACATCATGCCTGTGTATGCTTTGAAGGGTAAGCAGAGACAGCCTACTTACCTACCCTTAAAGTACCGAAAGCTCTGCTTAGGTTTGGACGGGGCTTACGTTTCAGCACATTTGTTATTATCGTAGTGATTACTTATGATCATGAAGTTCCAGAAAGAATTTTTTGATTATTTTGATTGTTTCTATTGTGTTTCATGCGTAATGATGCCTTAGTATTTCTTCCTAACCCCATCGTTAAATCTAAAAAACTAAGACACTAAAAAGCTTGAAATAAAAAAATAAAATAAAAAAAACTAATTAAAAAAAAAACTAATTAAAAAAAGAATATTCTTAACTCGAGCGTATTCTAAATATTATAATTATTTACTAATTTTTTTCAAAGAAAAAGGAACCGCCTTCAAAAACTCAAAAGTAAAAAATAAAATATTCGCTAAACTTTGCTTACCTTTATATTAATTTGTTTAAAACAATAAACCCAAATAATTATGTAATACCAATTAATTATATTTTTTTGAAGTCGGCGCCAAATTACAAAATCAAATACCAATTCAATTGGTATTTGATTTTGTGATTTTTTCAACAATTATTTCGGTAAATACGGTTTTAATTGGTATTTGATTTTGTGATTTTTTCAACAATTATTTCGGTAAATACGGTTTTAATTGGTATTTGATTTTGTAATTTGGCGCCGACTTCAAAAAAATATAATTAATTGGTATTACATAATTATTTGGGTTTATTGTTTTAAACAAATTAATAAAAAGGTAAACAAAGTTTAGCGAATATTTTATTTTTTACTTTTGAGTTTTTGAAGGCGGTTCCTTTTTCTTTGAAAAAAATTAGTACATAATTATAATATTTAGAATACGCTCGAGTTAAGAATATTCTTTTTTTTAATTAGTTTTTTTTTTAATTAGTTTTTTTTTTTTTTTTTTTTTTGTTTTCAAGTGTAACTTGTGTCACTTTTAAATTAGGGCAGGTTATATTTGATGGGTCGGTTTAAGGACATAGGCTCCAAACAGTACATTTTTTGTCTTTTTATTATTTAGTTTAGTTTGTGATATATAAAACCCACAGGCGTACAAATGTTGGTAAATCCACAGCAAGTCGAATTGTTTAAGATAACGAAATAAATTGATCAATGAATTTATATGGCCTGTGTTTCCTCATAGTACAATTTGAGTCTCTTTAAGGCAAGAAAGAGTAAATAGGTAAGTTAGTAGTGCTGAACCGTAGTCCTTATCATCACTTACCATCAGGTGAGATTGTGGTCTAACGCGTGCCGAAATACGGTGTTAAAAAATACTACGGTATAATGTGGATTGTCCAATAAAAAAAGCCCAACATCAGTGTTGCAAGTTCAATATAGCAATAAAATAAAAGATTTTAAGGTCATAGATATTATGTACCAACTTAAGAAACCAGAATTTGTAATTTTTTGGTTGAATTTTGTGAATCATAAAACCGGTTAATTAAAACGTGCTCGCCTCGTGTTTTGACGTAATATTGAAATTTGTAAGATGATTATAATTGAATTATATGTCTAGGATAAAATGGGCAATCTTAGTCCACTGTTGGTTAAGGTAGAGCCGTGGACGTGTAACCTAACCACTAGAACATCGAGGATAGATAAAGAAATCCGTCATAATTTGTGTGCAGATCGGTTTTTTTAAATTTTAATTCATTTATTCTACTATCCTGGTGTACTATGGACTGGTCACGTCTGGCAAAGGACCGACAGCCGTTGGAGCAAACGAGTCGTAGAATGGAGACCGCGACTCGGCAACCGTAAGGTAGGACGCCCCCCTGCCAGGTGGACTGACGACCTAAAGAAGGTCGCTGGAGGGGACTGGATGCGGAAGGCGCAGGACCGGGTGTTGTGGTGCAAATTGGGAGAGGCCTATGTCCAGCAGTGGACTACGAGCGGCTTAATGATGATGATGGTGATTCTACTATAAATTTTTATTCAATCTCTAGCAAGAATATCAATGAGGCATCTTCCTCTTACATCAACAGTAAATACAGATGAGATCATGAGAGTATACAACTAGTTATAATGTATTTAACAAGTGACAGGCTAACTTTCAAGGCTGGTAGCTAATGCGTAAGCATAACTAATAGAATAACCTTTAACCTGCCGACTAGCAGTGATAGTACTACTGTCTGTCTTACCCTAAAATAAACTATTTTTTTACTATTTTTTTGTTTTTCATTTTACTTAAATATAAAATATAAATATCTCACAACTTACACTCAACGCCATCTAGTTCCAAACTAAGCTAGGCTTGTACTATGGGTACTAGGATAACTGATACTAATATACTTTTTTTTTGTAAATACATATTTATTATACATAGGAACACCCAGACTAAGACAAACCCCCAAAGATTTGTCTTAAGCGGGAATCGAACCCGCGACCTTGGCGTTTTATTTGTGTACTATATTAATGATAATAAGATATTTACAACTATGTCTAATAAATAAAGAAGAATATTTACCAAATATATGTGAAAACTATATAAATACCTTACAATATAAACATAGAATAAAACAATAATACAAACTTAAAATAAAATAGATTTCGTAAGAAGTTCAGGTGTCAAAAATACGTCCGCATCGATGTCGGCCGCGGGTAACGTGAGCAGAAGACTGGCGGCATTGCCACGTTGGATGGAAATGCTGATCCTTTGTCCAAAGTCGAAGCCAGCCTTCTGGTCATGTGAAGAGTCAACTAATCTTTTACTTAATTATTTAAAAAGAAACAGGGGTGCGAGGACCCCTATGACCCAGCGTCTTGACCTCAACCGGTTCAAATACATAATTTCCAATTAGATTATTGTATTTGCGGCGCTTGAGAGTCTTCGCCAATTACTAGTTTCTTCAGCTAGGCATGAAGGCTGGCGGCATTGTCACGTTGTATGGCAATGCTGATCCTTTGTCCAAAGTAGAAGCCAGCCTTCTGGTCACGTGAAGAGTCAATTAATATTTTACTTAACTCATTAAAAAGAGATCGGGCGCTAGGACCCCACGGACCCAGCGTCTTGATACACAATTTCCAATAAGATTATTATCTGCGCCGATTAGTATTTGCGCCGCTTGATAGTCTCCGCCAATTACCACAGAATATTAAGTACAAGTACAGAAGCACCACTTCCCGTAACAATTCATAGAAATAGAGACTCTTGCTACTAAGCAACAAAGTTCAATTCAGCTCGCATAAGCGCTCAGTACCTAACGAGATATTCACCTAAGTATTGCCGCTCTCTTCTAACGCGTAGCTCTGTCGCTGTCTGGCGCTGAGTGACGCGATACCTATGTCGCTAGGGTTGTCGGCTCGCCGATGCGTTGCTACCTACTACTATAATATTCATCGTCTATCTATCTACCTATTTGACCACCTATTCTATCTTACGTTTGATGCGTATGATTGATTACTCAGTCAATTAGGTAGATACTAAAACGAGTCTCTCATTTGTAAAGGGGAAAAGGGAACCTAATTAAATTCTTTTTATCATATAACCCCTATAAATTTTTTCTTTTCACATGGGTAAACTATTCTCATTTACTTACAATAACAATATTTTACATTTTGTGCATTAATTAAAAAGTTGTGGCACAAAAACATCAAAAATTCTGGTTTGTTTACATTTTTACTATTCTTAATTCTTCTAATCTCCTAACGCGTTGACCCATTTATATGATTCAAACGGATAAAATAGTTTTAGACCTAGGCCTTTCATTTGACACCATAATCGTTAAAATATCTCAACAAACAAAAAGTCACATTTTCAAGTTGCTCTCGTAATTATAAAAAAACAATTTCCTTAAATAATTCAGACATGAGTCCATATTATTAGTAAGTATCAACAAAGTAACTAATTTATGTTAGTAATATGAAGAATGTGAAGGTTTATAGTTTCATAGTTTTAAAATAAATTTGAACTTACATTGTCTCATCTGCGGGTAATGAAAAAAATGACAATCCCTCGTCCTTTTGTCTTGACACACATCCATCAAATAAGCAATGCTTTAAACCAGACATTCTCTCTTATTTTAAACTTATTTAGTACTCATTATAATAATATTAAAACTTCCACAAAACACACGACACCCTGCCAACCCTACAGTCGAATGTGGTCGAATGGAGCCGGCGCCATGCGAATTTGTAGGCATTTATCGCTGTAGGTACGGCCGAGTGGCGGGGCCCTGCAATTACTACTTACTTACTGGCTAGACATTTTCTATAGGTTGAAAGAAAAAGATTAACATTGGCGCTTACTATTGGCGCGCTCAAAGAGCTCTTTCTTCATCTCTCCTACTTTTGCCGTGCCCGTCAGGGCCCATAACTGACACTGTACCTATTTATAAGACCATTTTAACAGTGCAATAAAGACCTGAATACCTACTTGCATATAGGCAAGGTTATGTGGTTATGTGAAACATTATTTAATGATGAATTTTATTTGTTTTAGGTAATTAATAAAGTACAACAGCGTCGTGCATTCGTATCTGGTAAAAAGAAGAATTTATTTGGGTTAGTAGTAACATTGTTATTTTGCCGAATAAATTATATAATATTATAAGTAAGTAGTAAATATTAAAGCAAATAAATATTATCTTTATCTATTTCTTTGCCCATTAAACTTAATAGTCCTCAAAATAAGTGTATAAAATAAAGGAATCCCATATTTCAAAAAACAGCTGTTCTGTTCTAAACTTTGACGTTTAACATGTTCTGTATTTGTTAAGAATAATAGTGAAATAACCTTCACCATAATAGAGACGTATATATTATATTATATATGGAAATAGTTCTTTATTAGGAAGTAAACAATTACTCTGTATATGAACATGCTCAACCTACTCTTTACTATTTCTGGATCGAGATTTCTTTTGTGTCTAAGCAATGAAACGTATTACTTACAATACTTGGGAACAATGCTTACTTAATATTTGGTTCTCTATTGTTTCACATAATTTAACTTCGTATACCTTTATTTAGCATAATGAAATATACACCACCTTTTTGATACATACCCAAAATACTCAGACCCTATAATAGTAACTAAGTTAAAAACTAGTGGTGGCTTAGGCCGCCGCACCCTAACCTATTTTTTACAATATGATACCCATCTCAAAATTATTTTAATCTTTGAAAGGCGAACAATCATTATAAGTATTATGCAAAAATAACTTAATGCCTAAAAACAATATGCAAAATGATAGTTATGCCATGCCAAGTGAAGCAGTATGCCAAATAAATCTTAGGGTTGACACACACCAAAAGCGCGTCGAAGCGCAGAAACTCTACGCTACTACTACTATGGAATTCGCCGGAATTCCCGCGGCGCCGCGGGCATCCGCGCGACTAGGGCATGCAATTATCCGTCAAATTTTACTATCCGGATAATCCGAATTCTGCCTCAGAACTATTCGGATAATCCGGATTATCCGAATAATTGACAAAACCGTTATAAAATGTAAATAAAACATACATAACGTATTGAATCAACATTTTTATTAGAATATTAGGTTAACAAACTGTTATCATCAGTTATTTAAAAAAAAAAAGTCCGCATAAAAAAAAATATTACAATGAGATCAATATAACATTGTTTAATTTTTAGGACATGAATTTCAATTAACCCTTTTACTACTTTTACTTTTTAAAAATCACTAAGAAAAGTAAATAAAAAAATAGATGATGATTACTTTGGATGATGTTGATGGACTATTTGACAAAGATTTTGTGATCTCTTTGTTTAATTGGTCCTTAAAAGCTAAAGATCTTTCATATCCTTTTTGCTGCTGATAATGAATTAGTGCGACATCATCTTCATTGGTTTCGTTAGACAAAACTGCTGTTACCTCCGGGCGAAAGTATTTTTTTATAATTTTTGTAGAAATTCTAGGACGGCATCGAGTGAGGGATTTGGAAATATATCACTTGAGTTTCTGCATAAGAATTTGCCGGGTTATAAAGATATTTAAGAGTACCAACAATTTTAGGTTGTCTGCAACTTATAAAACTTTTAACGAAAGAGAAATAAATTCATTAATTATAAAATAAATAAATAGTTAATAAGAAGATAATAATTATATAGTTTTGACAGTAGTTAAGTTTAGTTTTTATTCAAATACTGTTTTTTTTGTAAATAAAATCACGATAGCGCAATTATTCGGATTATCCGAATAGTGACCTAATGAAATCCGAATAGTAAAATTGACGGATATCCGAATTTTTCGGATATTCGGATATCCGGATTTCATGCCCTACGCGCGACTCATTCGAGTTTCTCTTGCGATAATAAGTATTATAGTTATGAAAATACAGTTAAAATTCATATGATACTGAAACTGCGCTTCGCCTCGACGCGCTTTTGGTGTGTGTCGACCCTTATGAAAAAATAAACGAGTTTTCCTCCGTGCTTCGGCAGTTTTTTTTTTGGTCCCGGTTGCCATTTGAAGATCTATGGCAGTCGTTACGAGTAGTCAGAGACCAGAAAGTCTGACAACTAGTAACGTAACAAAGAAGTAAAAACGTAGCAAAGAGTATTGTATCACCTCGTACTGGGTTGTGGATGCCTGATGACAGTCGGTTCACATAAAATATTGATATTCAGTTAAACCTGTTAGACTAGAAGCCGACCCAATGTAATTGAAAAAAGCTTGGCAGATGTAGATTTTAACACGCTTATATTAGCTTCACCTGTATGTATGTATGTATGTATGTATGTATGTAACCGACTCCTTTGGACTCGATTTTGACCCACTTTAAACGGACAGATTTCATTCAAATTTTGCACACCTGTCAAAGATCGATGACAATGCAATAATTCGAAAAAAGCGTGGGTTGCTCGATAGACGAAAAATATGGCACAGAGCGCCCCCCACGCTTTTTCACAATAATACTAGTATTTTTTGTTCATTACCATTTTCAGCTTATATTAGACATTATTTTTCACTTTTTAGTTAGAAGTACTTTAAAAGCGTGTTTTTTAGTTTTTTCAAACTATTATTTTTTATACAAAACCTGTCTAAGAATAATGAATCCAATTAGAAAGGGCTTGTAGTGTTTCTAATCCTAGCCACAATGGGCGGCATCGTTTGTAGGTCAAGTGGCTTGAGAATGTCTGACTGGTATACTTGGATGACCAGGCCAAGCCTAGGTTACAAGAGATATCTTTCAAGTCTTTTGTTACAAGGTCTAAGATCGTTTGATAGACTAAATGCTACCTAAATGCTAATTAAATGACATGGGTATTTATAATTAACATAATTGTATTTGACATGTAAGCATTGACATCATTTTATATTATTATTCTTATGTGACATTTAATAAGTTTTGAATTGTTCTTTATTATTTTTTTATTTTTTTAATTGACATTCTTTAATGATATTGTAACTGACATAAACAAATTTATATTACAATTTAATTAATTTATGTGGAGTATAAATTATCCAAGCATGACAATACATTTACCAAGTTTGTATAATGATGTTCGCATGTATACCTTAGTAAATTATATTTGCATGTCAATACATTTGACTGAAGTTGCATGAACTATCTGTAGTATGTAAGATCTACATTGTACCAACTTTAAGGCAAGTAAATGATTATTATTCATTTATTTATTTATTTAAATAATTAAGTTTTAAAACTGTAAGCTGACTACGTAATAATATAGTAGGTTCTTAATGTTAGTTTGCTGTACATAGAGGACCTCTAGAACTGTACGACCGCATTTTAACTATAGATTTTAACTTTGTATGTTTAATTTGTAATGTGCTCGCTTACCTTTCATTTGAAACCATACACGTCATGATTATGATTTTTATTTTTCTATTGATTGATTGATCAAATTTTATTAAAATTCATGTAACCCAGAGGGATGTGGCAGACAGAGGTGTATAACACCCATATTTCACCTGTTATGTTTAGGTCCTATGGGATAAGGGCCATCCACCGGGAACAACTCCAACTTAATAAATTCCTGAAGGATGAATCCCAAATAACGCCTTTGCCCGACTCAAGAAATAAATACCACGAGAACTAAGCCAAGAAAAAAAACCACATAAGCAGTCATCTAGGTATAGATCTCGTTTAGAATTAGGTCATAGTCATGCAATGCAGTAGCTATGAGTCACCTTCAGTAGGCAATAAATATACCAGTGGCTCATATAATATAAATAACATATAGGTTAAGGTGACTCCGGGTTTATGACCCGGGCGGTTCAAGGCGAAACATTACCGGTGTGCTAATGGTGAAATGGTGTTTAGTGTGTTTACCTATGGTGTACCGTTATATCATTAATGTTATGGAAACGATGATTAATGGTGGTAATGATTTGTAATTAGTTTCAATGATAAAACTGCCTTTAACCGCGAGGTCTTTGAGTTGATTCTCGTGCGAAAGTGTTATTTGGATGTTTTCTCTTAGGAAATTCTGAATGGCTGCACAAAGTTGTGCCGGTGTATGGCGGTAGGCTTAACTTGGGACCTAAACACAAACAGTGAAATGTGGGTGTTATATACCTCTGTCACAGCTATCTCGGTAATATATGCGTGATGTTATGTTATGTAAATGTCATGGAATTGATTACTTATTTGCTATTGAAAATTTCTTGACGGCAAATTCACAAATAACAATTAAAGGGTCCATAATTGACACTGTACCTATTTATAAGACCATTTAAACACTGTCGAGTGCAATAAATACTTGAATATAGGCAAGGTTATGTGGTTATGTGGAACATTATTTAATGAAATATAAAATGAAGAATATTTTGTCCATTCATCGTCCTATTATTCATTTGAACCTGCGACTTCTGCAAACCGGGCAACCGCTTCACCACTAAGCTACAGTCTCTTGCCAGAACTCTAAATTTCTCAACTGTATGTCACGGCCCACGCCACGTTCATCCATTTGTACCTACCTTAAGTAGGATACACCCTAAACCAGTTCTAACTAGTATCAAGCGATGTTTCTAGCAATTACTCTAACACGCCGTGAACATTCAAGCTAAGCAATGAGACAAGCTCGCTTCACGTACAGCTTAATAGCTTGACCAAGTGACTTAACTCCGAACAGCTTCTAATGAGGATCTACATGCTAGAGTTAACTTGAACTTGTGTAAGTAAATGTGAATTTCAGTAACAGTTAGTTTTGTTTTAATCGTCTATTTGTTTCTTTTCCCATGTGGGAATCGAACCCACAACATCAACGCACTACGCCACACGTGCAGACATCGATCCGTTTGCAACTAGTACCATTTGATATTTACTAACCGATTTATTAAACAATATGATAAGTATATTTATATTTGTTATGTGTTCGCCTAAACCTTCATTTGCTACCAAACACGGCATGATTATGTATTTTTTTATTTTTTGATGTTAGAATCTGACGTTTATGACGTTTAAAATTTTAATGTAAGCCATATAGTCTATGTCACACGACCTTTTTTTACGAATCTAATTACATCTCTTTCATTAAAATTTGATCAGTAGTTTAGGCGCTACGCTGGAACATTCAAACAAACAAACATAAATACATAGACTGCCAAAATCATTACCTTTCCTTTTGGTTCCGCCGTAGTGTGATAAAAATGGAAGAGGTTCTCAATTCGATTGTTTTTTTTTCAGTTTTTTTTTATTTTATTTATTCCATTTATAAATACACGTGTTTGCTTCTTTTTTCAGTTGACACAAATAACAAAATTGATGAAACAGTGGCGCCCAAACACAATTCCTGTCACTTTCATCGTCTCTTCGAGTTAGGATTAATTAATTATAGAATTTATGCTAATTCAGCTTGTAAAACTTAGCGACACCTGGGACCGTGATAAATTACTCTCTTTCCGTCTCACTTTTACTCGTTTTAATTACCCTAATTTATATAGCTCTGTCCTTTTCTTGACGGGTACAATACGAAGTATTACGTTTTTGTTCTCATTTTGCGAAATGTGATAAGGGATTGGATCCAAATAGGTATTTTATTGTAGTATATTAGTGCCTGTGTCTGTGCTATCTGTCTCCTGCCACGTGTACGCGTCAAGAGCTAATGCAGGCAACTAAAAAACCGGCCAAGTGCGTGTCGGGCCACGCGCAGTAGGGTTCCGTAGCTAGTCGTAACAACATATTTCGACTAAAAAGGGATTTACTATCTGTATTAAACAAGTAACATCTTCATACAAGTCCTTACTTTCAAAGGTTTTTGTAATTTGCACGAATCATTCTAAGTAACTGCATTTTACACTTTGGACCCCTATTCCTCTTGAACTAATGAAGTGACTTATCCGCTATAGTTTTCCTTTAAAGTTCATTACATGTACTACCGACACAATTTTTTTCAGATTTTGGGATCCAGTAGTTTAGCTTTTAGAGGGGGGGGGGGGACGCTCTACTCGAACAAAAATTTGCTCTTTAAAGTTACTTATCTCGCAAACGGATCTCTAAATCAAAAAACTGTCTTAGCAACCCCTAAACGTTTTTAAAAGTACTATCTAACAATACTCCACACTATGGGGTAGGCGACAAAAAAAAAAAACATCCCTACTTTACATGTAGGGGAGCTACCCGAAAAAAAAATATTTTCCAAATTTTATTCTACGACTTTCTTTGTATAGTTAACATATATGTTTATGCAAAATTTCAGTTTTCTAGCACCAACGGTTTCGTCACTATGCCTCGGACAGACGGACGGACGAACGAAACTATAAGGGTTCCTTGTAGGTACTACGGAACCCTAAAAAGGAGTGGACGTTGCTGCTTTTTGGGTGCAAATGATCCTAGATTAATGTAAATCAGCCGTGACTTCACTGTATTTTAAGTCTATGAATATTTCAGAAACCTAGTTAAACATAATAGGACTGTGCTAGCTTTGCGATGACGTCATAAAGTACCAGACGGCAATGCGGCTATAAACTGCCTGGGGTGAAGGCCTTACCGTTTTAGATGTCATTCTTCAGACTCAAATGGTTTTTCAGTCCTAAAACGGAATGAACTGTTTGTAAGTGAGGTTTATTTTGTACGTATTGTAATTTTGATATAAAGTTTGAATAATAAGATAACTAAGTTGCCACCCCCTTACACGCCAAATAACAAGCAAAAACATTTTGTACTGGCTACACGCTCATTCTTTCAAGCGAATAGCACATTTAGCTAGCAGGTTTTTTCCAGTATTGCTATAATGTCACCATTAATAATAGCAGCCCTGTATCACATACATGTCCCACTGCTGGGCTCTGGTCTCTTATCATGATGAGAAGGGTTAGGCCATAGTCAACTACGAATTGATGGATTTCACACACCCTCAAGCACATTTTAGGCACTCTTGGAAGGTCTATACGGGCAAGGCGTGTCGTGGCAAAGCAGAATGGGAATTGAAATTTGTATGGCAAATTTTCCATCTTCGTCCTGCCAATCTCTGGTGTAAAAGGCCCAGCGTTACGTGGATGTGCGAGGCGGAAATTGAAATATAAATTGTTTGTTCTTAATTTCCTTCAGAAAAAATACCGGCTCGTTTGGAATACATCAGGTAAGATCTTAGTCAACCTCGTGTCTATCTACCATATACAAATACATAATTCGTACAAACCCACAATGACTTTATCAGCTTCAATCAATAATTAAAACTGCATTCACAGACAGTTTCTTTTTATTTTAATTCTTATAGTTACCTAGAATCGGTCACAAATACCGGCTTAAATCCAAGCAAGCTTCGTCACTGTATGATGTCACCCTCACCATAAAAGGGTAAGCAGTGAATCACTCTTAGAAAACGGCTCGTTGTCGACCACTTCTTTTTGGGTCAATTTGTTTTTGGGTGCTGGTCTGAGGTGCCGCTAAGGTGTTCAGGTATACGAGTCGAATTTTTCTAATTTTGATCATGCAGTTTTATTTTTTGCGGATGTTCGAACATATATAATGTCCTACTCTGGAACGCGCTTCCACTCGAAACCAGGATGGCGACATCGCGTTATTCATTTAGGATGAATGAGCGTGTTCTATTTGATGAATTGGCAGAATCATCTCATCATTAGTGTATGTCTTCAACTATGTATTATTTACTATAGTGTATGTATGTATGTATTGGTATATATTATGTATATTTTGTATTTTGTTTATATATATTTTTTGTAGTAATCATTATGTAAGTATTAGTATAACATATATTAATGTATTTTATATAGCTATTAATTTATTACCTAAGTGTCTGCCTCACACGTGTTTAAAACTGCATATATCTACATCTCTGCATCACCCAAAGGTTGACTGGTAGAGAATACTTTTAGTATTAAGTCCGCCTTTGTACATTTTAGTGCATAAAGTTTAAATAAATAAAAAATAATGTAAATATATACTAAGAAACCGTAAAAAATTATGAGAACGGCGGGTTTTGAACCTGCGACCTTCGCATATCGGGCAGCCGCTTGAACCACTCAGCTACGGTCACCAAACAAGCATTAAAATTTCGGCATTTATATTGCTTGCTTTGTTTATTGCGATAAGAAAGACTGAGATGGCAAGAGCACTGCAAAACTTACGCCATGTAGATGGGTCCTAAGAAGTTCTGGGTTCTTTTGCCGGGCGGGGCTAAGCAAGGTGTTGATTTTTTAATCAAACCAAAAAATAACATCAATATTTTAATATGCCTCACAAATGGTACAATACCGCTTGTCTTCTAAAGGGAGTCTTACACTCCATAGCCTTGCATGTAATTATTACCGTAGCCGGCCTGACCTTGGCCATATCCGTTATAGCCGGAGTTCATGTGGCCGCCACCGCCCCCTGATGTCATGCTGCCGCCTCTGTGGCCAGCAGACTGATGTTGATGGACTGACTGAAAAAAGAAATATGTTATTGTTAACACAACAGACAAAACAATAAAATAATATGAATAATAATTATTATGTGTGTTAGACTAAGGTATTTATGTATATGTAAATTATTTTTTCATGCACTTTCTGTGTTTGTACACTTTTGTCTTATCCGTTAAGGATGTCCTTTCTCTCTATTTTAAAGGTTTGCTGGGAGAAAATTCATTTTGAATTAAGCTCGCTTTTGTACATGATTATTATATTATAAGTTCTACTGTAATTTTATTGTGTACAATAAAGAATTAAGAATTATATGGGCCTTTGATGCCTGCAATAAAAAATGATTTGATTTGATTTGAATACGCCTCGTTGGCCTTGTGATTAGCTTTTGCCTTTCTCACTTTGAGCTCTCAGGTTCAATTTTCGGATCAAGCAAGTGTGATTTGGGATTTTGCCGTCAGGAAATTCTCAAAAGCAGCACGTAGGTGGATTTGTGCCCGGTGGAAGGCGATATTCTCACCCTCTATCACATGAAACCTAAATATTATAGGTGAAATATGGGTGTAATACCACTCTGCCACATCCTTCTGGGTAATATAGGCGTGATGTTATGTAATTTTAACATACATATATATTCAGGGCTAAGAAATAACAGATTCAGGCAATTTCAAAGACACACAGCCTAATTTACATTACGAAATGAATTCCCTAAAATCAATGCATATATTGTAAAACTTGGAATTTTGGGCCAAATTAATAGCTTGGCGTTTATTCTAGTTGGTACGATTATGTATGAGTTACTAAAAATAGTTTTACATATTGTTCTATTATAATTACTATTTAATTGTAAACGCGATTAAAGTCGATCAAATTCGATAAAGAGAAGGCAATCAAAATGTATTAACACTCACCGCATCGTAGTCATTATTCTGATAGCCCATACTTTGTCCTCCAGAAACACCTTGGGATCCATAGCCCGCGTCATGGTATCCCCCTTGGCCTCCAGCGTAGTTGGAGTTGCCATAACCTCCGCCAGATCCATAACCACCCATGCCCATTCCTCTCCCCATACCGGCTCCGGGTATAATTCTACCCCCCATACCAGTGCCCATGCCACCGCCCATTCCAGCGCCAGGGAGCATCCCTGCCCCCATTCCAGCTCCTCCTACACCACCGCCAGTCATCATACCAAGGGGGCCGTAGGGGTTAGGCTTCGCCTGGACGGCAACCACGACAGCCAGCACTGCGATCTGGAAGGACATTCAAAATTGATTATCTAACGCTCTTTCGTCTCAATTATTTACTTAACTTCATTCCAAAAATAATTTATAATATAATATAATTAATTTCCTTATGCTAAGGCCGGACAGCATGTTGGCTTGCTTAGCGGCTTGAACCTAGTGATAGCATTGTTAGCTAGACGCTAAGTCCCAAAAAAGTGCTCGAAAATGTGTGCGGCTTGGTAGATCAATCCGTACAGGATGGCCTAACCCTTCTCATGATAAGAGGCCCGAGCCCAGCAGTGGGACATGTATTAGATACAGGGTTGCTATTATTGTACAAATAAACAAATACATGGAAAGTACGGACACATGGAGAATTTCCGGACGTCTGTGAAAAAACACGACTCTTACGACTGCTTTTGTGACAAAAGGAACGAAAAAGCGTTTTGTTCAAGGTCAGTCTGAGCTAAGTCTAAGACTGCTCTATAAATCTCAGCCTAAGAAATGATTTAAGAATATAAAAATGTTGGTAATACTTACAAATCCCTTCATTGTCACTGTTGCTATCACAAATCACAACTGAATATCGAACCATCGCGTTAATATCTTTTATACATAGTTATCATTCAATAACGATAACTTAATGACTTCTAGTTTAACAGTTATTCCATTATTCGGAGAAATTCTACGACCAAATAGGTTTTTGGGTAATTCTTAATTGATGGGTTTTCAGTTATTTGGATTTTTAGAAAGGAAAAATTAACCTATTAGCACATTTCGGACAGGTTTAGACTCTGACAAGTAACCGTACGGACAAGTGCATTAGACATTTAATAGGCATGATGACTGATCTATAGATAGTAAAATATAGGATACCTTATCAAACTATAGGTAAACATAAACCAATTGAAAAAAAAATTTGTTACATACTATAAATCTAACTCATTTTATGATCATTCAAAGTTTCATGGACGAGTTCATTTTTAAAATACGAAATTATTCGATTTTTTTTTTATCATTTAATTACATACACAATTTATAGCAATATTTGTAATAAAACCATTTTTATAAACGCAATATTTCGTATAGCTATCAAACAAAATTCATAACTTCACATACAAAATACTCTATCGTGACGTCACGCTTGAGTAGCCTTTTGTTTGGAGCGTTTGGGCGAGTCTTATTATTAATGTGAATTTGAAATTGTATTATCTCAGGAAGTTTATGTTAGGTCAAAGTAATTCTTGTAATGATGTTTCTTATATCAAGAGGTGTTTCAATTACATACAAAAATAAAAATTAGTCATCATGCCTTATGTGAAGTACAAAAATGTGTGAAACAGTGAGTGTTTCCCAATTAAATAGTTAATTTGTTCATACTGGGTACAAACTTGTGTATTGGGCGCGTAGTTTTATGGGTGGAATGCCTGCTAATCCTTACTATGTTCAACAGGCTATGTAACAGTTGCTACGTTAGTGTTCTATTGGTTTTAGATTGCTCCGCAGCGACAATAAAAAAAAAAATATAAACTTTTGCATAAATATAAAGGGTTGGCAATACATCCTGGAGAATGCAGACCGGCTTGGCGAGAAAATTATATATTTACCGAGTCCTTGAAATAAGGTTGACACTAGCGTTTTTATGAAAAGTTAAATCCTTATTGAAATTGCCCGAAGCTCTTTTTTAAACGCAATAAAAATGTACTGTACTCATAGAAATATATACTATAGAAATGGCTTGTCCGAACACATGCCCTTCAAAATTGACATTATGAATAGCAGGATCAGTAACGCCATCTGCTCTGAACTACCATTCATTCCATTCATTCAGACTTTGCATTCACGCGATGTGTAACCTTGTAAGAGCGTGATGTAATTTCGTTTGCATTTTTTTCTAAAATAAAATCACGTTTAAAATCTGCTTTTGTGGATTGATGACAAGTTAACGCAGTAACAGTACATTTCACAATGATATGACAATTCATAACAAATACTTTTCTTAAATTACCAAAAATATTCTCTTGAACGTCCGCGGCATAGTTCAACTAAGCGCAGTTGCGCAGATCCAAAGTCATGTCACGCGGATATTTACGATTTAGGAATATGGCGTCGGAACGAAAAATTTTAGCAAATAAAATTGATAAAATAATGTAAAGAGGTGGATATAATATCATAATCTTTTTTGTTATGTTTAATTTGGTAGTTCGTACAACTTTTTAGTGCACAATTAGGCATTTTGTCGTGTTTGACCGCTCACGGAGGCAGCCAACCACAGACAATTTCACTACGCGCTTTTTGTAGTCAGATCGACACCAAAATGGTTGAGTCCATTTATCGCGCGATAGCCGTGTCCTTACTTTATACGTCAATGACTGTACTATTCGAACCGGCTTTTGTGAACGGACTCTAATAAGCTAATAATATTTTATTTTTTTTATACTACGCCCACAGCGAACGAACGTGTAGTCCACCTGATGGTAAGTGGAGTACAGCCCATGAACATCAACAATCCACAAAAGCAGATTATAGATGCGTCGCTGCAGCTGAGGACTAAGGTGTTATGCCTCATGTGCCAGTAATTTCAGGGCCTGATCTCATCACCAAACCGGAACGCAGTAATGGAAGCACTACTATTTGGCGGCAGGTTAAAGGTGAGACGGTGGTGCTGCCGCCCTCGAGCTCATTCACAAGAGCTCTACCACCAGTATAATAAGCTATTTCCTTCAGTTTGTATATTCCAAAGCTGAGTGTTGTCGATTCCACTGAAAACAGTTGTTGGTTAGTTTCAGTTTAGTCTGTAACAACCGGTTTTTGGCAGTAATATCAGTTGTGGAACTTAAAACTGTGCCAAAACAAGTTACGGCTTTGTTCTCCCTTTGATATATAACACCTTGTTGTGAAAAGTGAAGGAACCTTTGTGAGCAGACTGGATAGTATTACAGCTACCCTGTGTGGTAGTGGTTTAGAATAGCACCTGGCCATTTTACAGGCTTTTATTTAGTTTTACCTGTCCGGAGGCTAATATAATCTTGCTAGTCAAATTTGATCCTTTTGATGTTTGTTTGTTTGAAAGAAAGAAATAAGAAGAAAGAAAAATCATTTATTCCGGCATAATTGCGTCTAAAACTTAAAAAATTATAACAAAATAGAAACATTATTTAATATGCCGGAAATGGTAGGCATCTCAGCACAATACTGCAGCGCTAAAAGCACCGCAGCGCTGATCATTCTGATGCGCCCAGTGAGTGAGGATCAGTGTGACAACAGAAAAAGAAAATTACATATTATAATATTTTGTGCCACAAACAAAATATACCCTGAAACTACTAAATCAAATTTCATAAATAAAAAACAACTAAATTACATAAATAAGAAACAACTACACCTATATAATAATTTTTGTTGGTTAGTTGGTTGGTTGGACTGAAATTTGCCTATTTTTACTTGACCACGGCGAAAAGAAAGGGTGCTGATTTTGGCAGCCTATGTATGTATGTTTGTATGTTCCACCGTAGCGCCTATACTACTGAACGGATTTAAATGAATGAGATGTCAATAGATTCGTTAAAATAGCCCGACTGACATAGGCTATATACATTTCATTAAAAAAAAATATATATATAACGGGTGGCGCAAAAGTAAAGACCCTATTTGGTTCAGCTATAACATTTTTTCTAAATTAGAAAACTAGATTTAGATTTTTTTAAATGTATATTTGTGCCATTAAATTTCGTACCATTAGGATTTAAAGATGATGTCTTTTAAATGGTGACCTCCAGAGTTGATACACATTTGAGCCCTATTTATGACATTTTGCATAACTTGCCGTAACACTTCCTGCGATATGTTCGTTATTTCTTGACGAATGTTTTCTTTTAGAGCTGCGAGAGTCTGTGGCTTGTTCACATACACCCGAGATTTCAAAAAACCCCAAAGAAAGAAGTCTGGACTGGTCAGATCGGGTGATCTTGCAGGCCAAGGCAAATCGCCAAAACGAGAGATAACTCGGTCTGGAAAAGCGTCCCTCACTAAGTCCATAGTGTCGCGCGCTGTGTGTGCCGTAGCGCCGTCTTGTTGAAACCAGATGTGCTCCAGCCCCAATTCGTCCAAACTGGGTATCAAAAACTCACGTAACATGGTTCTGTAGCGTTCTCCAGTGACAGTTATCGCATTGCCTCCAGCGTCTTCGAAAAAATAGGGTCCGATCACTCTGTCAACACAGATGCCACACCATACAGTAACTTTTAGTGGGTGTAGAGGTGTTTCTTGAATAATGCGCGGATTATCAGTGCCCCAGAACCGAGTATTCTGCTTATTGACATGCCCTGAGAGATGGAAATGCGCTTCGTCACTCATAACCAATTTTGAAGGAAAATCATCCTCTTCAAGGTGTATCAACTCTGGAGGTCACCATTTAAAAGACATCATCTTTAAATCCTAATGGTACGAAATTTAATGGCACAAATATACATTTAAAAAAATCTAAATCTAGTTTTCTAATTTAGAAAAAATGTTATAGCTGAACCAAATAGGGTCTTTACTTTTGCGCCACCCGTTATATATCAAAATTAAAACGTCAGATTCTAAACTCGAGAAGGTTAAAAGGAGATAATTATGATATGTTTAGTATCAAATGAAAAGTTTTACGGCGAGCATATCTCAAATATGATATGCTATATTGTTTGTATAAAATGTACGTCATGTCAAAATATACGTTAAGAACGGAAAAGTTTTAAATAAAAAATAACGTTTAAATATAGTCCACCTGATGGTAAGTGAAGTACAGCCCATGGACATCAACAATCCACAAAAGCAAATTATAGATGCGTCGCTGCAGCTGAGGACTACGGTGTTATGCATCATCTGCCAGTAATTTCAGGGCCTGATCTCACCACCAAACCGGAACACAGTAATGCAAGCTATTTCGTAGCAGGTTAAAGGCAAGACGGTGGTGCTGCCATCACTGAATATCGAAAATATTTTATGTACTGCGTTTTATTAACTAACTAGCTATTAAATTAGTTTTTACTAATTAGTTAATACAATATTTATAGTGAAGTCTTCGTTAATTAACTCTCAGAGATATGTTTAATTACATCGTTGATTAAATACTCAAATATGTACGTTATTTAAACGATCATGTACATTAATTAACACGAAAATTTGAAGAACTCGACCAAGGTTAGCGTTTCTGACCTGTGGTTCTGTTCTCATGTTATTAAAATAATTTCACTTACGAAATTTTCAATATCAGCGCGGAGTTTAAACTGTGCCTAATCGACGGCGATGGGCTCACTCCCTATCACATGGAGCATAAAAATAATAGGTGAAGTGTGGGTTTTATAGGTACAGTCAGCTTCAGAGTTAGCTCACCCTTTTGAAGTGCAAAAAAGTACTTAAGAGAGGGTGAGATTTCTCTCCAGCTGACTGTACATATATGTCACATCTTCCGATATAGCGTAATGTTAATCTCTGCTAATTGCTGTAATCCTTCAACATATCTGGACCGCAACTCCTTTTCTTAAAGTAGGTTACACCCTGCCTTTAGACGCGGGCCCACTGCGGTGCACGTAGAGGCTACGCACGTGTATTAAGCGGTTGTGTTCATTGCAACCCACGGAGAGGCTATACAGGCTTTCTCGAATAGGCGGTTACATAGCTCAACGCTGTCGACGTGGGTCTCCGTTTCCACTGGAGTACACGAATGTGACCCACGACTATGTACAGTTATTTTCAGCGCAGTTTTCAGTGGATTGCAGTGGCAGGTGCGTAGCCTCTCCGTGCGCCGTGCGACGCTATACATAGTCGTGGGTCATGGGTACAAATAAATATACAAACAAATAAATAGTACGATTCCCACTTAAGACAAATCTTTGTGTGCATGAACATGGGGATTTGTCTTAGTCTGGGTGTTTCTATGTATAATAAGTATGTATTTACAAAAGAAAAGTATATATGTATTAGTATCAGTTATTCTAGTACCCATAGTACAAGCTCTGCTTAGTTTGGGACTAGATGGCGTTGTGTGTGAGTTGTGAAATATTTATTATTATTATTTAAATACACGCAGCTCAATTGCGCCGCGTACTCGTGCACAGCATTCGCCGCGGTGGGCCCGCGCCTCTACACTTAGCATGCTCCAGCTGTATAATAAGTGTAGTAGTGCATTCAGTAATCTACGGCATCAAGTCACTTGTGATGCAAATAGTAAGCATTCAATGCATCAGCCGGGATTTGAATGTCGGACGTTTGCGGTAATTTGATTGGCTGCAGTGGTAACCCAGTTTGACATGTATGTTGTATTATACTCTGTCCATTCCTCAGATGAAGAACCATTCCTTTATTTTCTTTTTGACAGATTACATTTAGGGATGCCTTCACACGTTACTGATTCGATTTGAAATCATAATCGATGTTGTCTAAGAAGAACTTTCAATCGATTAATTACATTGAAATGGTTTTAGTTCATTATTAATTATTCGTTTATTAGTAGTTTTTATCAGATGAAATAAATATACAAAATAATAATATAATAATAATATCACATACTTAGTCTATGACGGTTTCCTAGTTACCTTTGTTTACATTTTCAATTTTAATTCCAAGATTTCGACTTAATTTCTTGCAAATAATTATTCATGGAATCATGATACTATTATTATATTCTTTTTTTTTATAAAAAATACAGACAATACACAAAAAAGTCAAATTATTCTTTTTCATAATGATCGATTTATTTCATTTCACGATTTGATTTATAGTCTGTGGTTGTTTGTTACAAACAGTGAACTTCCCTAAAAAGTGTCGCTTGTCAATAAAGTACATTATTATTGTAGTACATTAATCTGACAAAAAAAAATTCATAGTGATCTGTCAAAAAGAAAATAAAGGAATGGACAAAGTATAAGGGCAGTTTCTCACGTTCTGAGAAGGCTCTCACAACCAATTGGGAACTGTTTTGACAGATGAAATGTCAAAATTTGTATTGACATTCAGGGACTGGTAAAATAGATGAAAATACTTTATTTGTACATAATTTCACATGAAAAACTTATTATTAATAAATTAATATTTATTAAATAAATTATACAGACTTTTGTGTGTTTAATGGATATATCGCATCCTATGCTCTTCGAACATTCAATTTCTACAACTATCTTACCAATTTTCATAAAGATCATTTTAGTATTTTACTGTGAAAATAGATAAACCGACAGAATAACAATGATGAACTAATTTAATACTTATTTATAAAAACGATAAATATTCGTAAACAGATTAAAAAAAAAATGTCAAATAATAAATAGCCTTTTATTTCAAAGCTCCACAATCCATATTTTAGTATCCGTTGTCTCTGGGATATCTTCCCCAGATACCATCATGTAGCACCCCAGCACCAGCTCCAATTCCATGGTGTACTAAATCTTCTCCTGCCCCTACTCCGTGGTGAACCAGACCTTCACCAGCTCCAATCCCATGGTGTACCAAATCTTCCCCTGCCCCTACTCCGTGGTGAACTAGACCTTCACCAGCTCCAATCCCATGGTGTACCAAATCTTCTCCTGCCCCTACTCCGTGGTGAACCAGACCTTCACCAGCTCCAATCCCATGGTGTACCAAATCTTCTCCTGCCCCTACTCCGTGGTGAACCAGACCTTCACCAGCTCCAATCCCATGGTGTACCAAATCTTCTCCTGCCCCTACTCCGTGGTGAACCAGACCTTCACCAGCTCCAATCCCATGGTGAACCAAATCTTCTCCTGCCCCTACTCCGTGGTGAATCAGACCTTCACCAGCTCCAATCCCATGGTGTACCAAATCTTCTCCTGCCTCTACTCCGTGGTGAACCAGACCTTCACCAGCTCCAATCCCATGGTGAACCAAATCTTCTTCTGCCCCTACTCCGTGGTGAACCAGACCTTCACCAGCTCCAATCCCATGGTGTACCAAATCTTCCCCCGCCCCTACTCCGTGGTGAACTAGACCTTCACGAGCTCCAATCCCATGGTGTACCAAATCTTCTCCTGCCCCTACTCCGTGGTGAACCAGACCTTCACCAGCTCCAATCCCATGGTGTACCAAATCTTCCCCTGCCCCTACTCCGTGGTGAACTAGACCTTCACCAGCTCCAATCCCATGGTGTACCAAATCTTCCCCTGCCCCTACTCCGTGGTGAACTAGACCTTCACCAGCTCCAATCCCATGGTGTACCAAATCTTCTCCTGCCCCTACTCCGTGGTGAACCAGACCTTCACCAGCTCCAATCCCATGGTGTACCAAATCTTCCCCTGCCCCTACTCCGTGGTGAACTAGACCTTCACCAGCTCCAATCCCATGGTGTACCAAATCTTCCCCTGCCTCTACTCCGTGGTGAACTAGACCTTCACCAGCTCCAATCCCATGGTGTACCAAATCTTCCCCTGCCCCTACTCCGTGGTGAACTAGACCTTCACCAGCTCCAATCCCATGGTGTACCAAATCTTCTCCTGCCCCTACTCCGTGGTGAACCAGACCTTCACCAGCTCCAATCCCATGGTGTACCAAATCTTCCCCTGCCCCTACTCCGTGGTGAACTAGACCTTCACCAGCTCCAATCCCATGGTGTACCAAATCTTCCCCTGCCTCTACTCCGTGGTGAACTAGACCTTCACCAGCTCCAATCCCATGGTGTACCAAATCTTCTCCTGCCCCTACTCCGTGGTGAACCAGACCTTCACCAGCTCCAATCCCATGGTGTACCAAATCTTCCCCTGCCCCTACTCCGTGGTGAACTAGACCTTCACCAGCTCCAATCCCATGGTGTACCAAATCTTCCCCTGCCCCTACTCCGTGGTGAACTAGACCTTCACCAGCTCCAATCCCATGGTGTACCAAATCTTCCCCTGCCCCTACTCCGTGGTGAACTAGACCTTCACCAGCTCCAATCCCATGGTGTACCAAATCTTCTCCTGCCCCTACTCCGTGGTGAACCAGACCTTCACCAGCTCCAATCCCATGGTGTACCAAATCTTCCCCTGCCCCTACTCCGTGGTGAACTAGACCTTCACCAGCTCCAATCCCATGGTGTACCAAATCTTCCCCTGCCTCTACTCCGTGGTGAACTAGACCTTCACCAGCTCCAATCCCATGGTGTACCAAATCTTCTCCTGCCCCTACTCCGTGGTGAACCAGACCTTCACCAGCTTTAATCCCATGGTGTACCAAATCTTCACCAGCTCCAATCCCATGGTGTACCAAATCTTCGCTAGCTCCAATTCCATGGTGAACCAAATCTTCGCTGGCTCCTAACCCGTGGTGAATCAATCCCGCGCTTGCGTCGAACCCATGGTGGACCACGTCTTCTCCAGCTCCTAAAAGAATAACCCACTTCCAAATTAGCTTCATTGACACACTTCAATCCAGGCTCTAAGCTGGACTTTGGACTCATTAACTGAAAATTTCTAAACTTTATATTATTTATTTATTTTTTATTTATTTAAAAACTTCTTGCACAAAATTTGTGACAAAGGCGGACTTAATGCCGAAGGCATTTTCTACCAGTCGACCCTTAGGGTGGTGCAGAGATAATTGGTAGGTGCATAATATAAAAGTAGTAGTAATTACTTTATTGTATAATAAATCTAAATAATACACATACTATACTAATACTCGAATACTATATAATACACAAATACAATAACATACATTACATAACATATAACATAACATACTATACTTAAAATAACATACATACATAAATAACATAATAACAAAGAACACTACTGAGAAGATTCCGCCAAGTAACTCAAGTATAATTGTTTTACTTTAAATTTAAAGACATCACGACTAGATGCCATCCTGATTTCCAGAGGTAGCGCATTCTACAAGAGAACAGATCGTATTGTGAAGGAAGAACGTACAAGACCAGAGGTGTGAGAGGGACAGGAAAGAAGAAGATTATTAGAAGATCTTAAGTTTAGATCATGAGTAGAAGAGAGAAATTTGAAATTAGATGTCAAGTATGTAGGAGCAAAGGGAGAATGCAAAAGAGTGAAAAGAAGTATCAACGCACGCAGGCTACGGCGCTGACGTATAGGCAGCCAGTTTAACTGACTGCGATGTGCTGATACATGATCATATTTACGGAGGTTAAAGACGAATCGAATGCAATTGTTGAGAAGTCGGTCAAGTTTATTGAGTAGATCTGCATTCAGGTCGAAAATGCAAACGTCACCATAGTCGATTATGGGAAAGATTAAAGTGTACACAAGCATCGTCTTGGTCGTAACTGGAAGAAAATTTCTTAAGCGATACAGCGATCGGAGAGTACCTGTTACTCGTTGACTTATATTCAACACATGGGTGTGGCCATCAAGAGTGGAGTCAAGATTATGTGCACTAAATTTGATCAAAATGTATGATGATGTAGTTTTTTCGCCAAAACAAAGGCAATTAAGCTCGGTCGACCATTGGATGGGTGACCATTTTTCCTCCATGGCTCGGAGAGCACGTTAAGTTAAAGTTCTGTGAGAGTCAGACCACAGAGTAACGAACAGAGGCTAACCTTTTAAAGAACGTCTAAGATATTTACCTATTTTGCTAGGGTTGGCACTTGGCAGTGTTGGCACAACAGGACAAACCATGTGACTAGTACAATTACTACACTGGCGGCATAGTGGTGTTTTAACGACGCGGCGGTTTTTTTTATTGTATTACCTGTACCTAATCATAATAAATCAATCGCTAATAATAAGGGTAGATAGGTATTTTTTACATATTTCAACAAGTCAAAAAAGTAATAAAAGTCTTTAAGTATAATCCTCTCAAATTGGTACCTAATGTGATAAGTAGAACCTTTTACAATTTAATTTTAACGTACCTACCTACCTATTAACGTATTAGGTAGAAGAGCGCATGACATTAGAACTGTCATTCTCATACATCTATAAAATCATAGGTATAAAAAGATAAGACCCCAGAAATAATATAGGCTACATCGACGTACCACGCGGTTGGAGCCACGCGTAGAAGCTAGTGACTCATACAAAAGTAGGGATATATTATTAGCTGTGAATTGTGTCAAGGTTCCATCGCATTACAAACACGGCACAGATTTAAATTTGCTTTGATATTGATGTAGGTACACTAGGTACCTACCTATGTAATTATGTATGAAGTATCTATCTACCCCACTAATATAAATTGAATAGGTACCTATATAATAAAAATAGCTACTCTTTTACTATCAATTTACTACTCACCTAGTAGATTCCTTGGGATAGAAAAAAAAAGATATGTTCTTATTTCGACGATTATTGTTCTTACAAACAGTACCTACAGTACATTTTGTATTAATAAATTATAACGCGCGTCGTGCCCTTGAGGACGAGACTTGCGAGTGAGCATACGGGCGTGCGCGCACCGCGGCTGCGCTGGACTACTGTAGACTGCACACTGCACACTCACAGGGTACATTTATGTGACCTGCCTGCGGTAGTGTCCGCGAGCCGCGCCGAGAGCGCGCGAGAGCCCTTCGCTAAGGCACTTACGAGCCGGTAGAAACCGGTTTCGCCTCGTACGTGATAGGGCCGCAAGTGGACACGCACACAGACGTCTTATGCTTGTGTGAGTGGACGTATCTGAGCGCGGTTGTATGAAGCTTAGTCTCTGTTTACTCTGTGGTCAGACGCCAGAAAGTCTTTTAAAGAGTATTGTATCGCCCCGTACCAGGTTGAAGACTAATGGCAGTCGCTCTACGTATAATACTGATATTTAACAGAAGCCGACCCCAATGTAATTGTGAAAAGGTTCGTAGGATGATGTTGGATGAAAACAAACCTAAACCATGGTGGATTAGTCCAGCAGTGCCGGCGAGACCTTCATGCAAAAAATCAGCTCCTTCTTCCAATCCGTGGTGGATCAGGTCGGCTCCTGCCCAGCCTAGTTCTTCTAGAGCGCCAAAAGAAGGCTTAGCATGAGCAGCTGCCACGAGAGCCAAGATGAGGACCTGGAAGGTTAAATTGTTTATGAAATTTCGGATGGCCATGTCTGTTGTATGTTCAAACATTCAAGGATAACCGGTTGTGCTAAAAACAATTAAATTTTTATACAAATCCTGTCAGTCCCATAATAATTTAAATCGTTTATTAGTATTTTAATTAAAATTATAATCATTAGGAAGTTAAAATATCGTACGCGTTAATTCTTAACATCATTTGTGCTGAATGCAACTTCGCCATGTTGGTTTGTATCCTACTTAATATAGAACCAAATGGATGAACGTGACGTTACGAAATGACGTAACATACAGTTGAGAAATTTAGGGTCCTGGCAAGAGGCAACCGTAGCTGGTTGATTAAAGCGACTGCCTGGTGTGCAGAAGGTCGCAGGTTTGAATCCTGCGCGTGCCATAATTTTTTCAACCGTTTCTTAGCTAAGCATAGCTAAATGCTATAAAAATAATAATTAAGAAGTTGATAACCGGTTAGATCTTAAAAATCGGACGTTCGAATCATAGTTAGGCAAAACTTTGAAGATAGATAGATAGAGATAGAGAAAACTTTATTTGCACATCAAATTTGTAAAAAAACATACAAAGAAATAGGTACTTAAAACTATAATGTACAAAGGGCGGATTTATCGCTTGACGCGATCTCTTCCAGGCAACCTTAGGATGAATAGAATGGATATTTGCGATAGTTTATTGCATTGGATTTGTTGTTACTTTTTCTTTTTAATTTTGCTCAAGGCTTGTCAAGATTAAAAACTAAAATAAAAAGAAATAAATAATTAAAATACTAAATAGTACATGAAATATTGGGTGCATAGGCACTTAAATACATACAATACATACTATATACAATAGATACATATACATAAAAAAATATATATTACATACTTAATATACACTACAAAATAAATTATTATAATGATAAATAATGCTCTTACATTCTTGACATTCTTACATCAAAGACCGTTTTGAAAAACCGAAGATCGTTCGGAGACCCAGATGTTGTCGAGACCCAGTCATAAACATTTCGTAGATAAATGTCAAGGTCCTCTTGCAAACGCACTGGTACTATTCACAAAATAGGACAAAAGGAGTTTAACAAAAAGTAGAATTAAACTTACCAGACTTTTCATTGTGTCTGTGATATGGACTTGATTAAGACTACGGAGAGAAGACTGAGTACAGATCGATCGTAATCAATATCTTTTATAGTAAACACTATCAGTCGATCGTCTTAATTGTTAAATAATATACAAGTTAAACTGCTTTCTAATGAGATAAAAGAACACACGAATCTAGTGAAATTTAAGTGATCAAACCTCTAGTTGACCTATAAATGGTAAGTAACAGCAAAAATCACTGAACATCCACAATAGATCAGATCTTAATATTCAATATTTTTCTTTAAAAAAAACGACGCCCGCACTAGGAATAACTACTGTGTCGCGGGGGTGTTCACAAACATACATTTCACACACACAGAGCACAGCCAGTGTCTGAACAAATCTTTGCGGATCACTCAAAGATTTGTCCCGTGTGGAGAGCGAACCCACAACACTAGCATAGTTGAAAGCGACGAGGTGACCGCTACCTCTTCACCAACCCTGCACTCACTATATAAAATAGCTAAAAAAAAACAAACGCTACTGTTCCGCTCCCGTGGCTTATAGCGGAATGATATATAACACCTTCCTCACTAAAAATATTATACAACGCAAAAATATTTTTTTGACTCTGTCCTGAAATTAGCGTATCTAACCAAATAAACAATCTTCAGCTTAATAATAAAAGTATAGATTTGTCAATAACTATAGGCTCACCCACTATCGCTTGGGACTTAAACTGAGCAGAAAAATGTGGCTTTTATACACTCTGCCACAAGTTTTCTGTGCCAATATGAAATATTCTGACGGATAAAATGTCGGTTGCATACAGAATTAACGAGGTAAGACTTACAGGAAGGTCCTAATTAAAAGGGACTCGGTGGTAACATAACCCTTAAGCCGTAACAAGCCAGGCAGATCGCTACCATCATTAGTAGTGATTGCTGCTCTTTAATTACCGAAAGCTGAAGAAAACAGCTTACGACCATACCAATAGACTAGGAGCTTGTTGGCGGCCGTCTTACGTCATTTTATAACATGATACATTTCCCGTATGTGCTTCTAACATAGGTAAGAAAAGAAAGATCGTCAAGTATTGAATTTGGATCGTGGTGGCTTCGAGAAATAAAAACATAATTATGTCTCAAAGCGTAACTTTTGGATATGTACAAGATTTTTTTTAAATATTTCCTGTAAATGTAAAGTCGTTACTAAGAATCATCTGTGTAACCGACATGCGTAACCTTGTCTGTTTATTTGTTTACATTGTACGTCCGTACCAATTTATAAAGTAGTGTGTGTAGCGATGTCTATTAAGGGCTAGCTGACTGAGTCAGAGACGGGAATAGCTATTGAGTCTATTCTGTACATTACGGTTACAGATATGGATGCTGTTTCAAGGTCATTTGGTTGGACAAATAATTTGGCTCCTGAACAAAGCTCACAGCTTTGTTCAGGAGCCAAATTATTTCATTAATGTTTCTTGTTCCCATTGAAGGAAGTCGACTGATTCAATCTCCCTTGCCCTCGCTTATCTGCCGAGATGTGCTGTGTTAACTTATAACAGAAAAAAATTGGTTATGAAATTCAAACCTTTTAAAGCAAATTATAGCTTTACTATGCCTTTTTGTATTTTATACAATATTAAGGTTAAAAAGTTAAGAAAAACTTAAAAAACGCCCCAGGTGCTTTGTCAATTCAGTCATGGATTCGTATGCTGCTAGAGAGTCGAAATTTCTCTAACCTTTGTGCCAGCGTTATCTATCCAATTCAGCCATGGATTCGTATGCTACGAATCCATGGCTGAATTGGCAAATCTGGGGTGTTTACTCAGGGGGTGCAGGTTCATATCCTGCTGGATTTTCAACCTTAATATTATATCAAATAATTACTTACTTTATGTCTTCAATTGCAGTCTTTGTGATCTTTATGAATAACAATATTAATTTGTCTTTTTCTTTGCAGGTAATTTTTTTCAAAACTTAATGCTCAAATCGAACTTCAGCATGTAAGTTTATCATCGCAGGATTGGTGAGAAAAACTACAGTTTTGATTTGATCTTGATCGAGTGCACGGTTGGCGTAGTGGTTGAAGCGGTCGCCTCGCCGGGTTCGATCCCCACATGGGACAAATCTTTGTGTGATTCGCAAAGATTTCTTCTGACTCTGGGTGTATGAAATGTTTTAAAGAATTAAGATTGTAAACACCTCCCCGACGAGAGTTATTAAAAGTGCTGGCGTCGTTTTAAGAAAAAAAAGAAAAAAAATCTTTGAATTTATTCCTCTAAAGCACACATAAAGTTATTTATTGGTCACTGGGAAAGTCAAAATTATTTGGAAATTTACTAGTTCAATTTATTTTCAAGCTAGTTTACACCAGCATTGTTAAATTAATTACCAGTTTGTAAATAAACAGTTTGATTTAGCTCGATTGTATCAGATACAGTGTCAGCTGCAATTAAACAATTATTGCAATCAAGTCATTTGCGATAAATTGTCCGCCATTGTGTACGTGAGAAATTTACGAGCTTTTTCATTCAATTCGTTAACTATGTTATTGTACGTTTTGCTGTATTGAGGATGTTGTTGTATACTAGTTGTTGTCCGCGGCTCAACCCACACTATGATACGAAATAGGTATATTTAATTTAATTATTGTGGGGATTTTTATACTCATTTACCCAATTTGTATTTATTCTCAGTCCAGTGTCTGTCTTTATTTTTTAATACGCTTATATTAGCTTCACCTGTATGTATGTATGTATGTATGTATGTAACCGACTCCTTTGGACTCGATTTTGACCCACTTTAAACGGACAGATTTCATTCAAATTTTGCACACCTGTCAAAGATCGATGACAATGCAATAATTCGACAAAAAAAAAAACGCTCTTATAAATAAACCAAACTAAAAAGTAGAAAATAAATAATAGTTTAAAAAAAACTATTAAACACGCTTTTAAAGTACTTCTTCCGCAAAAGTCCTCAAGCACCTAAGCACTTAAAGAATTGCGCGTTAGAGCACCTGCATTTTCTCGTACAAACACTGCAGCACTTAGAAAAGGTGCTTAGTACACATTTGTCGCTCGTGGGTGGAGAGGAGGGAAACCTAATTACTACTGAGTGTCTTGTTCTTCTGAGGACATGTTGTTCAACTTTTATTATTATTTAAAAACTTTCTTCCGCTCGCGATCCTGACTGTTTGGTACGTCGATAAAAAGCCTTTATTAGATATATGTTATTATGTAGGCTAAGTTTTATACTAAGTGTGTTACAAATTGCATCAAAATTCTCAGTAGATTTTGCGTGAAAGACTAAGAAAATACGTACACACAGCCTTATATCTTCACATTTCTTTATAATATTAGCAGTAGAGATAAAATGACGCAACGAAACAGAAGCCGCCGTTTGTTAGGTGCTTTAAATTTTAAATATATTTTATTTTAAAGATAAATGAATATGAATTGCATTGTATTTAGTGTAATTTTATTTTAAAACTAATGACATTTTATTTTAATTTTATTTTTATTCTGGTTCAATTTTTATTTGGAATTAATATTTAAATTTTAAAATCTCAATCTAATTAATTAATTTTATGATTTTCTATTCAAATGAGTTAAATTAATGTACCTTATTGTTTTATAACTGTAATAATTTGTGTGAAACTGGAATGTTTTGATGTTGCTTCATATGGGGTCTTGTTACTCGAAATAAATGAATTTTAATTTTAATTTTTTAATAAAGTCCGCAAGCACTAAGCGCTCAAATAATTGTACGTTAGAGCACCTACATTTTCTCGTTCAAAAACTTCAGCACTCAGAAAAGGTGCTAACACACATTTGTCGCTGCTGGAACCTAATTACTGCAGTACTGAGTCTCGAACCTGTTGTACTATGTTGTACACTTTAAGACAAGTGCCATTGACATAAAACAAGTGGGTCTCGGGTCAGCGCTCAAACACGTCCGAACTGAAAGTGCTCCAAAACGCTAAAGTCATCTTATTTGGTGCAACTAAATTGAACATTAAGGTATTGACATATATTGGCTTGCCACCATGACAAAGTGCAACCTGCCGAAACGTCAAGCACCGAAATGTAAAAATTAATCGCATTAATTACCGTTCAAATAATATCAGTAAATATGCAACGGGAAAGTTTAAAAGTTATTATTGACATAAAAGTTAAATTTGTTTGTCTTAAATAATATGACATTATTTTTGGGAAATTTGTTCGAGTCCCCACCTCCATTGTTTGTATCTCAATGACAAGTGCTCTATAGAAATCTTCACCAATAACTCCAATCTTGCTTATCTCTAGATATTGAGTGATCAAGATCATTATGTATATGATATATGTATGACACAATAAAATAATACTACAAAAAGTCCTCGACCACTAAAATAATTACACGTTAGAACACCAGCATTTTCTCGACAAACAGGGTTATATAACCTATGCAGTTGCATAGCACTTAGAAAAGGTGCTTAGCACTCATTTGTCGCTAGTTGGAAGAGAGGGGGCAAATCTAATTAGTGCCGAGTAACATATTCTGTGTAATTGTTTGTAGTTTTTTACAGTAGAAGGAATTTTCTGTTGTATGTACGTTTGTTAAAATTACTATTGATCATTAAAAACTTTTTTAAACGCAAGATAACTGATACTAACATAACATGTTTAGTGGTTGAGAAGCTCAATCAAACAAACAAACTCTCCAATAATTTAATATTACATTAGTATAGATAAAATGACATAACATAACATCACGCCTATATTACCCAGAAGGGTGTGGCAGTGGCGTATAACACCCACACTTCACCTGTTATGTTTAAGTCCCATGTGATAAGGTATAAACCTATCGCTATCCACCGGGCCCGCATCCAACTCCGTGCTGCTATTGAGAATTTCTTGACGAACAATTCAAAAATTACATTTTGATTGACCCGGGAATCGAACCGGACACTTCGCGTTGAGAGATGTATACGCTAACCACTAGACCAAGGAGGTAGTTTTGATGAAATGATGACACACAATATAGTGGAATATTAGTAATTTTAATACAGAATTAGTCAAGCCGCAGCTATCAAATAACCTGTTTCAAAGTAATTAGTCAAGCCTCGTGTAAGTATTGTGTCTATAAATACCTTGTAAATATCTACTATAACACATAACAACCTATACATATTCAACGGTTCTGTAGCTTCAGTTAGGTCTAAACTTGCAATTTTGATTCATTAGTAATTAGTTTCTAGATATTTATATTCTGCCATAGCACTAATTTTAGTTTAATTTAATAATTATTTGAGTGTGTCCTTGATCTTGCATGTTGGATTCACATCTAGTAGGTGTCAGTCAGGTGCATTGAATTTTAACATGTTCATTAATAAGTCAGATTGTACACCAGTTTTGTGAATTATAAAAAAAAAAAAAAAAAAAAAAAAAACATTGCCAGTGTAAACTGGTCTCGCATTGCACGGGAAGCCTCTACAACGCGAGAGCATCTTATACTGGTAAGGTATAGGTTGGTCGGTAGCCATGAGAACTATACATTTCCAGTGTAAGCTGATCTCGCATTGCACTGGAAGCGAATACAACGCTAGACCAGCTTATTCTGGCAATGAATAGGTTTATCGGTAGCCGTGTGTAATTAATTATTATGTGTGTAATTATTATGTGATTTGATATTAATTAGGTATTTTGTCTTTACACTTTTTGTACTAATACGAGCGCCACAGGCGCTGACTATTTTAAATATTTTCTTTAAAACTAAAGAAATTTTGAAGGAGTGTAGGTAGGAGTATGTAGCTCATAGATGTACAACCTACTTGTAATGTGTAGTCCAACTAAGGTAAAATATAGCTTTTTCGATGACCAAGAAAGACCAACAGAAGTTTACAAAAATATTCGGTATTAAGTTCAAATTATATTATTGTTATTTTCAATTCAATCATTTATTTTGCGAAATATGGGTACAAGGGATGTTACAATATTATTACATTTGGTATCACCATAATCATCTACATAGCATGCAAAATTTTATGTTAACAAAATTAAAATTATACAATAAATTATATTAATTATACAATAAACAAAAAATTATATATTATTATATAGTATTCAAGATGGCGCGAAAGCTTAAATCAGAAGTCCACTGATTCCTTTGATAATTATACCATTAAATTATGATTATAGATTTGCAAAATCTTAGCTTACAATATTTTAATGTATTATTTAACTGTCATTGACATTCAAATATTTAACTAATTAAATATAAGATTTAAAACTTAGTGCCCGTTTTTCGAAGCTTTTAAACAAGTTGAATCTATTTAATTGAATCAAGTTAATTAAACGCAAATCCCAATAGTTCAACCTTTATTTTTTGTTAAACTTCTCTAATACTATTAATCAAGAGGATTAAAAACCCATTTATTCTCTTCAGTCAAACTAATTAAATTCTAACGATAGTTTAACGTGTTTTTTACCTGATAGTTAGGTAAATGAAAGGAACAGTTGAATAATTTTGGGATCGGCAGGAATCAAACCTGCGACCTCTGCAAGAGACGAAGGTCCACCATCTCACATGCAAATTTACGTATTACTTGAGGAAATCTGAATGATCAAATTCTACCTACAGTTTTGCGTAGTTTTTACCTTAAAGTAAAAATATTAACTAAAAGGTATTACTGAAACCGGTAATTGAATACTTACACAAAAGATAGCTTTGAAAGACTTTTACGTATTATTTTAGGAAATCATATTATACCTGTGTAGAGGAACAGGGTGTGATGTTCCTCCACCACAAAGGGAGGATCCTCCGACCAGGCTCGGTGGTATTGCCTTTCGGACAGCTGTCCAACGGTAGCGTATTGGAAGTGGTATTTATAGTCACTTGCTGTGAACATTTCGTTATCGCGATTCAGCACTCGTCGACATACCTCACTTGTGTGATATCCGTCATTTATTATGTGCGGATAAATTCAAATCAAATCAAATTCTACATTTACTTCAATTCAGGTGTGGCGGACACCTGAATTGAAGTAAATGTAGAATTTGACGTAATAAATTCTATTCCACCAAAAGTTTTTTACTTCAATAAAAGTTTTAATAAATCAATTTCCTTTTGACAAAAACTAATCGGATAATGTAATAATTTACCTACATTTTACTAAAATCAAGAGTTGTAAAAATGTAGGTGAAACATACACGGACGAATTAAACGTGGTATCCTTCGGGCAAGTACAACCTAGAACTTACCTTTTCGTTGTCAGAATGTGTAAAAATCCTATATGGAATACCTCCTTGGGATAAAACAATTACTTTTTGTACGTAACTAGCCACCGCGAATGGATTTGCCCGTGTGGTACCTCGATAAAACATAGCCTACTTAGGAATAATCTAACCTAGCGATGATTCGAATGGTTGAGAAAATTTCAAATCGATCCTGTAGTTTTGAGTTTAATCGTTATGCCGGCTCCAGACGCTGGCTGACTGTCCGCAAACATCAAACAGCGAACAGCAAACACATGCGTGTGAAAGCACCGTTAACTGTTTGCCGAACATCCTTTGATTTGTGAAGAAAACAGACTAAACTGAGACCGTCCTCAAACACTGGCGAACATAAACAAAAAGGAAGACAGAAACATATTTATTCGGACAGTAAAAAATATATTAACAGAAAATAAAAATAAAACATAAAATATTAAACAACAAATTTGTCAGGAATGGACTCACTATAATCACAGCCATATGCTGCAGAGCACCAAATCCCTGCACCGTTGATTTTCTGATGGAGCCAGAGAGAGGACGGACGGTATCAGATAAAAAAAACTAAAAGTACATACATAGTATCAATTTAAAAAAACGAACGGCCAATGGTGGCGTCTGTACATAAAAAAAGCAGGCAAACAACAACAAACACCATGTTGAGGTTTGTTGTTCGGTGTTCGCTGTTTGCCATTGTTCGCCAAGCGTCTGGAGCTGGCACACATACAAACAAAGAATTAAAGCTTTATTTTTTTTATCTGTATTAATGTTAGTTTTGAATATCGAATCGCAAAACTCATTAGTCCCAAATCGAATAGTATAACCTATATTTTTAGTTTGAAGAAAGAAGCACTGTACTTTAATTTGTTATCCCAGACAACTAGACCACAAACTGAATATCTATATCAACAAAAGCCATTACATCCTATTCAACAACCATTTCCTTTTTCCAATACTAAAACAACCAGTCAAACAAACCCTGGATAAGTTATAGCATTCACCAATCTGCGCCAAACTTGAGGGTAGTTGAAACTTTCCCGTTAATGAGTTCTAAACTATAGATAATGCTGGCTAATGGTTCTTAATGAGCTTTCACTAAAAGCTCGGCTTTTTAGTTAAATAATGGCTTTGGGCAGAGCTATTGTTAACGAGCTTACTTATTTATTATTATATTTAATCGCTACTTATTGACTTTACAATTTACTTGTAGAAATTCAAGCCTAACTATCAATTTTATTTAGTACTAGCGACCCGCCCCGGCTTCGCACGGGTACAATGCTGATACTAAATACACTACAGAAAAACTGTGAACGTTGTATATAAAAACACAGCGGCCCGCTCCGGATTCGCACGGGTATATAATATATAGCCTATGTCACTCACTGAAAAAATGATTAAAATCGATCCAGTAGTTTGATTTATTCATTACTGCCCGTGGCCCGCACGCGTTAAATTTGGAGTAAAACAATTCCCCCTTTCTATGCATGTATTATACATAAAAATCTTGAATCACTCTATCTATTGGAAAAAACCGCATCAAAATCCGTTGCGTAGTTTTAAAGATTTAAGCGCACATAGGGACAGAAAAGGCGACTTTGTTTTATACTATGTAGTGATTGAGAAAGGTTGCCTGGAAGAGATTACTTTATAGTGATAAGGCCGCCCATTGTGCATGTTTCAATTTAGACTGTGTATCACAATTATGTACTTCTTCTTTGTGTACAATAAAGAATTCTCTATCTCTATCTATCTATCTATGTTAAAAATATATTTTAACATTCTCACTAAATAAAAATAATTTTATTAAAACCGACGTGAGGTGAAGACATTATTATTGAGAATACGGGTTACTCACGTTATTTTAGCCGGGATATGCCGACTAGTTTCGAATCTAGTACGTAGATTCATCAACTGGGAGTTTAATCGCGTGTCGTCGCCATCGCGTGACGTCCCGACATATCCCGGCTAAAATAACGTGAGTAACGCGTATTCTCAATAATAATGTCTTCACCTCACGTCGGTTTTAATAAAATTATTTTTATTTAGTGAGAATTTTAAAATATATTTTTAACATAGATAGATAGATAGAGATAGAGAATTCTTTATTGTACACAAAGAAGAAGTACATAATTGTGATACACAGTCTAAATTGAAACATGCACAATGGGCGGCCTTATCACTATAAAGTGATCTCTTCCAGGCAACCTTTGGATGGACAGGAATAAGTAAATAGACATGGTCAGTGGTGTAGTGTAGTAAATTAAGAAAGCACTTACTTAACTAAAATAATGTGTATACATACATGTATACACATTACATACATACTTAAATAAATACATACAGGTACAACATAGGTACATAGCATACATCTGCAGACTGCACAGTTGGGGTAGAGAAAAGCGATCACCTTGTCGCTCTATACTGCGCTGGTGTTGTGGGTTCTATCCCCGCACGTCACAAATCTTTATGTGACAAAGATTGGTTCTGATTTTGGGTGTGCTTTGTGTGTGTGAAATGTATGTTTGTGAACACTCCCGCGACACAGGAGATTTTCATAGTGCGGGCTTCGCTTTAAAAAAAAATAAAACAATAGAAGGAAAGTATTCAAAAATAAAGACATAGTTATGCATTAAAATATACTTCCGCGTCAATGATAAATTCGTGTGACGTGCCCAGGTTGGCGGCATTGCCGCGTTGTAGCGCCATACTCATATATAGGTATGTAGCTTAACTTAGTTTACTAAGTCAAACTTATAAACTGCTTGTAAATAATATATTCACGCAAAAACCACAGAATTTTTCTTTCAGGCAACATTGCTTTTAAAAATGCAAAGGCAAACGAGAGAGTTGTTTAAAAAAAAAGCACGTCAAATACAGAACCATCTCTATTTTTAAGTCAGTTAAAAATGATAATGATAAATACAGATAGTAAAGAGCATTGTTTTCACAAAGGCAGGGTCTCTCTAACTTCCATTAGAGAATATCGAGCGAGATATTGTTACACTTGAGACCATTGTCCCACTGTTAGCGAATGAGCGATTTATAATCGTATATTTTAACCGATTTTATTTTGAACTAGGTTTTACCCGCAACTTCATCCGTTAAGTAGTAGCTGCTACCGCGGTTTGACCCGCGTTAAACGTTACTGCCCCGCTTCCATGGAGTTCAGCGTAATGTTAAATATCAAAAAACCTTAACGGATAGTTAAACTATTAAGCACAAAAATAATTATTAAAATCCAATCATTAGTTCTCGAGATTAGCGCTTACAAACAAATTTTCACCTGTGGTTTCGTCTGCGTAGTAGGTACGGTAGGTATAAAAAGTAGCCTATGATACGCGCCTAAAAGTCAGCAACTTGTGTATAAAATTTTATCAAAATCAGTATTGTATTGATAGAGGGACGAAGTGCCATCCTTATACACTTTACTTGGCAGCCAAATTACCGTGCTTCTAAGTTACCATACGGATTTGGTGGTTAGATTTAAGTTCTGCAATCATAAAATCTATGTAGGTTTTTTGCAATACATTTACATTTCTAAAACGAACTGGTTAGCTTACCGCCGCGAGTCCTTAATCGGCTTTTCAAAGTAAAAACATTTAAGTTAGTCTATGTTAGATTTAATTAGAACTAGCGAGTTAATGACTTGTGAAATTTCTTGTTAATTTGAATTAAAACTTGTGAGAAACGAAAGCTTTCATCTATAGTAAGCTAATAAACCTTAGTTTGTTCAACTTTGAATAAAATCTAATTATATTTCTTGGAATTTTCCTAATCACGATGAATGTTCGCATTTAATACCTATTAATTAAGTTAAATTGTTTGTTATTTAATCTCTGTATCTATCGAAATGATTCCAAAAATATTGCTAATAAAGCTGAATTCTGTCCAAATGTAATCGGCTATTTGTTTTTTACTGATATACCATGAAAAGCCGCGGGGGACGCTGGTCTAAGCTTTCAAACTAATATGATAAAGAGGAAAGAACTCGAAAACTACTGAATGGACCAATTTCCCAAATATTCTTCACCATTATAATGCTAGATTATTCCTGGTGACATATACTACCAATACATCATCAATACTAATAAATAAACGCGCTTATCTAGGCTTATCTAGGGGTGCTTCCGCCACGTTTGTTCTATACTGCAAAGTGCAGAACAAATGCGGGAGAACAAGCGCCGCTCCGTAGTCTACTTATAGTAAACTTTTATAACACGGATTTTACTGCCATAGATATTTTTGCCGAATCTTATTTTAAATTTAGATATGATGCTATTGCTTTGCTTGCCGACCATTCTTAAAATTGTTAAATAGTTTTTTTTTTTATTATTTATCTTCATTTTGTATTAAATCCAATAACCTTGACACTTATTGACAACGAACGTCCAAAAATGATCGCTCCCAAGCACAAATAATGTCAATTCGTGGACAATGATGTGGGTTATGTGATAAACAAAGCTAACCATTGTATCTCTTTTCGTACAAACTTTATCATGTAACTGTATTTTGTCCCAAATAAATAAATTAATTAATTTCGAGGACTTATAGTCGAATTTTAATAATTATTTTTGTATTTGATAGTTTAATTCTTAATAAAGGTATTTACATATTTAGCATTACGCTAAAGTCACACTCACTCACAAACACGGGAGTGGAGCTGTAAGGTTGAGCGAGGCTCGAGGCGCGGGAGCAACTACTACCTAATACAACGAATTCCACGCGGTCAAAAGCTAGTATATAATAAATTAGGATAACCCGACATAATAATATTATCATCATAAAACATGTATTATAATATAATATTTAAGTTGAAAAATTAAGAATCCAACTGGACTAGAACCTGCACCTCCTGGGTATACGCCCAAGTGCTATACTTATATATATACCTATGACGCTGGCACAAAAGAGTTGAGAAATTTCGAGTCGAGCAGCATACGAATCCATAGCTGAATTGGCAAAGCACTTGGGGCGTATAACCAGGGGATGCAGGTTCGAGTCCTGCTGGATTCTTAATTTTCAACTTTAATATTATATAAAATACAAAAAGGCATAACAAAGCTAAAATTTGCTTTAAAATATTACAAGTGTGTATTATAATCCTCGATTCTCATTGCGATATTTCAAAAAAATATAATGTGTCAACTTATTCTCTTCATATAATTAAACTAACTTCTAAAAGTGTTTAGAAATAAAGCATTTGAAGGAGAAATCAATCGAATACTTTTTTATTGGCAGTAATAGATTACCTTCGGATTAGGGATTGAGTGGCCTGTGCCCTTAATTTATCCTAATTTAATATATTACTCCTTGATTTTGCTCTACGTCTTCCTTTTACTGAAATCTTTGTCCAAAATTCCGAACTGAAGCTCTAAATACGTTAAATTAACGTTTCTCTTATTCTCTTACCTGATGTACTTATCCAATAAATATCATAATAATATTATAGATTTTTTGCCCAATATGTAACGATATTTGGACGCCACGCACTTAGAATTTTTACATGAGTTTTTCACGTTCAGACGGTTATTGATCAACCTATACAAACCAAGTGAATATGCAATTTCGAAAAGGGCACATCTCTAAAAATTAAAAATGTTCAGGAATTGAAAAAAACTGATTATTTTTCAAACTAATGTATAGTTTCTAAAAGTTAGTATTGAGTTATATTTTGATGTTAATAAGCCTTCGAAAGATACTAGATTGATTTATTTTAAAATTAATATCAATGTGTTATTAGATATTTTATAATTGTGAGATGTGCCCTTTTCGAAATTTACTGATTTGAGTACAATAGATAAAACAAAAAAACATTTGAAATGTATGTAATTTTTATTTCTGGCACCTGAAATTAAACATATTACTAATAAGGATATGATGAGTAACGGACTTTTATTAAAAATCTTCTTCTACAGGCTCTCTTTCGGTAGTAGTTAGCCATTCTAGAATTTCTTCCTAAAAGTCCATAAATTCTGCCGGTAGGTATTGTTTCACCTTTGAAATGTCAGCAATTTTTAGATGATTTATAGGTACTTTGCCACTATAAGCAAAATTTTCTTGGTTAGGTAAGTTACTACGTTTTCGGTAAATTTTTTCCGTAACTTCTCACTGATAAAGGTTTAGCTTTAAAATTTATTTGAGCCTATTTCTTAAAATCTTTAATGTCGTTAAATTTCGCAGTGTTGCACGATTTTAATATATTGAAAATATAAATGATAATAATAATAATATAATATATATTGATTTATATTTATATAATTAATATATAATACATATTTATAATATATATCTATAACATCATACCAAAAAACGAGGAAAACATTTTGGCGGTTAACGGCGGTAATTTTAAATCAATAAGTTCGAAAAGGACACATCTCTAGAAATGTCTCTAGAGATGTGACCTTTTCGAAATTGTTTCTGTACAGGTTATGGCGTTTATAGTAGAATTATTACCAGAGGTGTGCTGTTTTCGATCATAATGGGTGAAGACAAGCATTTATGTCACAATGGTATAAAAAAACGTATTTGACAAAATATCCGACATGTGCCCTTTTCGAAATTGCATATTCAAGTAGGTATAAGCTGGTCTCTGCACGGGAAGGCGCGTAACATTGTTAGTTTGTTTGTTTGATAGCGCTGATCTCAAGAACTACTGCTCCAATCTTGAAAAATATTTTTGTGTTTAATAGTCTAACTCTCAATAAAGGTTTTTTGATATTTAACATTACGCTAAACTCTACGGGAGCGGAGCAGTATGGTTTAACGCTGGTCAAAGCGCGGGAGCAGCTTCTACTTAATACAACGAATTCCACGCGGACGAAGTCGAGGGCAATAGCTAGTTTAAAATAAAATAGTTAAATCGCTCCTCTCATGAAACCGCTCGCAGTGGCACCCCACCCCTGAAAGCTACCCGCTATCATTATCAAGTTTCGTTTCCTTTTACAGCTCGACTCAGCTAAAATTTATAGTGACAATATTTTTATCTTCCGGACAGCCATTGTTCGTACTATAAGTTAAAATTTCCATAACTTTGTCATCGCGAAGTCTCAGGATCGATTCCCGGGTCGACCAAAAGTGTTATTTGGGCAATCAGAAATCAGAAACATTTATTTGTACAAACATAGGTATATGGGTGGATCTTGTATACAGTACAAAATGTTTCACTTTGTTTTACCCTCTAGGGCAGAGATGGCGAACCATTGGCAGGCAGCATTACAAATTAAGCACACAAAATCAAGAAATTCGTAGAAATGGGCACGCCACGGCCACATTACTCTTTGTTTTACAAAAAATATGGCACTTGCATTAATAAAGGTTTGCCATCCCTGCTCTAGGGTGTACAAATTTACAATAAATATTATAAATGTGTTATAATAATATCCTTTATCAATTAGCATTCTCTTAAAATGAACCTTGACTACTTGAGATCATCTGGAAACTTTAGGCTGGAGATACCAGCGCACACCACCGATTTCTATAGTAAATCTTTTACTGTCGAAGCCGTGCGCCTATGGAATGGCCTTTGGCTATCAGACAAGCCAAATCCACTCAATTTAAAAAAAAATGTTGAATGAGCACTATCTTTCCTTATAGTATTACTAGCTTCCGCCCTCGGCTCCGCCCGCGTGGTATGTCAATTAAAAGTAGCCTATATGTTAATCCAGACTATAAGCTACATGTGTGCAAAATTTCATCGAAATCGACCCGGTAGTTTTGGCGTGAAAGAATAACAAACATCCATACATCCATACATACAAACTTTCGCCTTTATAATATTAGTAAGGATGTATTGTATATTTGTAAGTAGGTATAATAATATATATATTATAATATATTGTATAATAATTCTTATTAAATATAAAATGCAAATAATTTCTAATAATCGAAGCAAAAACTATCGCTTTATTTTCTTTTCCAAAATGTCCATCCTAAGGTTGCCTGGAAGAAATCGCTTTAAGCGATAAGGCCGCCCTTTGTGGATATTTCTGTTATATTTCTTTTTATCTCTTAAGTTTTTCATGTGAAATTATGTACAAATAAAGTATTTTCTATCTACCTATCTATCTTGAACAATTGCGTATTGAGATGCTAAATTTGCTTAGGTATTTTGTTGTATATCTTTGGACCCATGGGCCTTTTTAGCAGCACAGAGTCTAAAATATACCCGGTAAATGGCGATAGGCTCACTCTATTACATGCGACCTAAAACATAGAAAGTGAAGAGTGTGTTATTCACCTCTGCAGCAGCCTTCTAGGTAATATAGGCGTGATATTATGTCATTATAACGGAATATAATCCCACCCACACGCCCACCACTGTGATTCCTGTGACGCCAGGATCTACAGCAGTAACCAACTGAAAGGCACCGTGCATGACATACGGGCAATCCCAGGGAGAGTTAAAATTGTCTTGGAACCCGCAACGAATTTAATCAGAAGTATATAGTTGGAGTTGGAAAGTTATTATGTCATGTAGTTCTAAGTAATTTTTCCCCATTTATATTATTCCAATGGTTGTTACAAGATGGCGAGGAATTTTAATCATCGGTAAATATTTTAATGAAGTGTATCTACGCTCATCGCGTAATGGAATAAAAACATGGCGGTGTTGATATAATACCCGGAGTTTATTGAATAGAGGTGCGTAGATCTTTTTAACCGACTTTAAAAAAAGGAGGAGGTTGTCTCAATTCGATTGTTTTTTTTTGAAAGAGTGTAATTGTCATGTGGTCCCATTCGGTCAGGTCACGATCTGATGATGGGATTCTAGAGAAATCGAGGGCAAGCCTACAATTTAAAAGGCTTCTGTAAAGTTAGGATATATTATATTAAATAGGCAGAAGTGTAATTTGGGATTTTCCTGTTGAGGAAATTCGCAGTACCATTATAAAGTCTGGAATTGTGCCTGGTGAAGTAAGCGTGTTAAACAGCTCTGAGGTCCTCTGCCACACCATTATGGATAACATAGGCGTGATGTTTATATCAAGTAACTCGAACGAACTAAGATCTCAAGTCTCAAAGTACTTAAAATCGTTTAAATTATACAACACATACACAACATATTATAACTTCCTAGTGGTTTATTTTAAACCATAAACCACAACAATTACTTGTAACAATAGAAGATAAACAAACTGAGACAATGGCTTGTAACTAGCTTAGATAATAGTGGTGAAATAATAGTAAGCTTTAAAGGGAAGGAATTACTGAAATGGCAAATAAGTTACCTAAAAATAAATTTACAGACTTGCTATATCTCGAAAACTACTTACCTATTTTTTATGAAATTGAATATAATATATAAATATATTATATAAAAGAATATTTTATTTGAATGCAATGGAATTATTAATTAAAAATAAAAAACTAAATTTATACTAACTTAAAAATAAATGACTTAAAGCTGAAGCTATGTACAAACCTAATCTAAAATTGAAATGAAGTGGTTATAATCTGATGAATAGTTTCGAAGAAATTACTAACATCTCTCCTCACAAAAAAGTACATTATAATATAAGTAGAATTTAATATTTTTCGTGAGTACTACTATAGTTTTAAATACTATTTGCAACACAAAGCCAGGTTTATTTCAGGCTAACTCGTTGAAGCGCCTATTATAAATATCATAGCAACTTGTAACACCGAATGTGCAGTAAAATTACTTCAGGCGCTGATTCTTCAGACTTAGTAATTTGTTGGTATTTATATACATAAATCGAAATACATTTCAATCAGAGCCTAGACTGACCACGAAACTTGAATACTGTACTGATAGCCTAGTAAATGGTAAGATGGTGCTCGTTCACAGGAACTCTACCACATTTCTATAAATATATCTTTCAAGATAAACGTCCGTGATTACATTCTCTAAATCATCGCCAAGTCCATTTCCCCAAAAATAACCGCTACCATACAGGGAAGTCCATCAGTTATTCACTACCTTCCTGACAAATGGCCGGTAGTTTATTTAACCGGCCAGAGATTGCCGGCCGCTTCTTAACTATCGCCCAAACGGTCAACACTCACTCATCTTATCTGGTGGAAGAAATCTTCACGCCTTTTATTTGCAAAGGGTATATAGAGCTAACTCCCCTTTAGGAAGATGAGGAGGATTGGGTTAAAAATAGAAGGACGACGTAGTTAAGTCAAAACCGTGCGGACCGGTCGATTTTTAACCGACTTCCCATAAAGGTTTTTTTTCTATACTACCCCACAGCGAACGAACGTGTAGTCCACCTGATGGTAAGTGGAGTACAGCCCATGGACATTAGCAATCTACAAAAGCAGATTATAGATGCGTCGCTGCAGCTGAGGACTACGGTGTTATGCCTCATGTGCCAGTAATTTCAGGTTCTCAATTCGGCCGGTATGTTTTTTTTTCAATGTATGTACATCGATTACGTCGCGGTTAATGGACCGATTCGCGTGATTCTTTTTTTGTTCGACGCGAAATAGCTGCCAGATGGTCCAATAAAAATTTCTTTCAGTTTGGTCTAGTAGTTTTTATTTTATTTATTTATTTATTTATTTAACACTTTATTGTACACAAAAGATTACAGAAAAATAAACATATTACAGTAAGAGTATACAAAAGGCGAGCATAACTCAGTGCTTGAGTTCTCTTCCAGCAAACCTAAAGCAATAGAGGAGACGATGATGCCATAGAGGGCAAGATAAGTGTACAACTTAAAATACAAATATAACTACATATACATAACATATACATACATAATATTATTCATGAATAATATATATTATAAATATATATATATATATATAATATATATATATATATACACACACGACTACCTACATATATAATCATTAAATAATAATAACAATACATGAAGAAATAAAAATCAAATAAAACTATAAAATATCATGTCAAATTGGTTTGATTTAACAAGGAAAGAAAGTGCTCTTTAACTTTTTTCTTAAAAACATTTATTGATGGACTATCGCGTATTCCATGAGGAAGACTATTCCATAACCGCACTGCTTGAATGGAAAAGGATCCGTCATAACAGCTAGAATAGTGTAGTGGAGTACGAAGAAGAAGAGAAGAGGAAGAACGGCAGGGTTTACCCCTGGGCACTAAGTACTCAAAGCGTTCACGCAGGTAAGAAGGAGAATTAGGATTGTGAAGGACGGAGAAAAGAAGAGACAGAATATGGAGGTTACGACGTTGCCGAATGGGTAACCACCTCAATTTTTTCCTGAATTCGGAAACATGATCATATTTCCGAAGACCGAAAATGAAGCGGATACCCAGATTCTGCAGACGTTCCAGTTTGTTAAGATGTTCCTCCTTTGCATCTAGAAAACAGACATCAGCGTAGTCAATAAGTGGGAGAAGAAGGGACTGGGCAAGAGTAACTTTAGTTTGAAATGGTAGGAATTTCTGGAGTCGTTTGAGAGCCTGAAAAGAACAGAACACCCTTCTGCTTACCTCTGCGATATGAACGTCCCATGATAGATTAGAGTCTATCATGACACCAAGATTTTTTACATATTTTGTGAGCGGAATAGAAATAGAATCATATTTGATAGGTGGTATAGGCTGCTGGTTTAAAATATTGGTCATATATCTGCCCCCAAGAATGACCGTCTGCGACTTAATTGGGTTGACTAAAAGTCCAAAAGACTTTGCCCATTTACTAATGCTAGCAAGGTCATTGTTGACAGCGTCAATAGCTAATGCAACGTCGTTAACTTCAAAGTCACGATACAGCTGCAAATCGTCTGCGTAGAGATGATACTGAGAAGTAAGGACCTTTGTGATGGCATTTATAAAAATGGAGAAAAGTAGAGGTGAAAGAACGCCACCTTGAGGAACACCCGCAGCCAGATCACACCATTCAGAATTGATATCTTCATAGCGGACCGACTGCGAGCGACCCTGAAGGTAAGATTTGAACCATGTAGTTGCAGACGTAGAGACGTTAAGAGAGGATAGGATTGCAAGTAGTACATCAAAGTCAACGGAATTGAAAGCACTGCTGAAATCCAATAAAACCAGGACCGTGAGCCGCTTTATTAAGCATTATTATTAAGCATTATTAGTAATTGAAGTCGGTTTTTTTATTGGAAAATTATTAATGACGCGGTCGGTCGTTGCCGGATGACTGTGTCTAGGAGACAACGCTTATCTGTTGGTCCCGACTCCTGACCTATTGGCAGTTCCTCTAAATAAAATACTAATATTTAGCTGAATCCGTCAGTCTAGAAGCCGATCTAAAAATATGACTTGGAAAGCGTTTAGTAAAGATTAACAATGCCTCACTACTATAGGAATTAAACATAATGAAATACGTCCAAAACAATTTAACAAAGATTATATCGGCAAGATTGTAGATTTCTAGGAAAGCTCTGAAATGTTCAGCCAATTATATTTTGTGGTTCGTTAAATTTCAATAGTTGGTTTGAGGTATACGACCGTGAAGCGACAGTATGACCAGATTGCCATAGTGTAGTAAATTTATTAAAACTTACAGGATAATAATTTTATTCAATAGCATTTTTTATATATGACATACGAACATATATATTAATATAAGGCGTGTTTAATACAGGGTGGATGCGACATAGCGACATTTCTTTAAACCACATATTCTGTGCACACTCAATATTGATTTCCAGTGGTCCAAAATCACATGACGAGAAAAATACGAGAAATACAACGTTAAACAAGTTACATGGCTCGTACAGTGTAAAGACCCCTTACTTACCAAAATAGGCCATGGATGGCAACGTCGCATGGAACCGGCATCACTAAGAGTGCCGACGCACTCATATCGAATCGCGTATTCACATTTGAATTTCACATACACAACCACGGAAAGTCACACGTTATTATCACAAACATCACTTTGAATAAATTTTAATTGCATCCCTAAATTCACAGAGTACCCATCGGCGCGAACTACTTACTTTGGTCATAAGGTCTCTATTTGCGGTCAAACTTTTTAATTTATTCGAACGCCACGAACACACAAAACACTATTATAATACTACATCTCAATTTTTTTCTCTTAGCGTCGTGTCACATCACAAATAAAACACTTAAAATAGAAAATAAACAACAAACAATGGCGCTTGCGCTTTCATTTACGGACAAGGATGGGAGAACAGCCAGTGTTGCCAATGTATGTAGCGTCTTTGTCACCTGCGTTGTGTGGAACTTTTACCTTGCCTACAAAAAAAGTTTTAGCGACTTTTTCTAGGTTTATTCTATTCAGTCATTTATTTATTATTTTATTACATTTACTTAATTATTATAAAAAAAAGGCCAATTAAAACTAAGCAAAATAAGAAAAGCTCATTGTCGCCGGCGAGGATAAGGTGTTTAGCGACTAAAGATATCGAATCTAACGACATGCAAATTATGGACTTGGCAGCAGTGAGTAAACCTTACTCATTGGTGTGTACAGAACGCTATAATAAGGATAGAAAATAAAGGTAGTAAATGGTAGAGCTTTTGGGAACGACTTGACGGAGAAGAGTTTCACTGTTACTGTTATCAATTAATTTTAGTGCTTGGATTACTGTTATCTCGTTGATGGTAAATTTAAACCCTCAGGTTTCAGACACAAAAGCCAGCTCTGAGGTAAAAGGGTACGCAACTATGCATTGACAAAACTGCTGAATAATAATCTTCTTTTAAGTGATGGGACCAACATGATACTAATAGACAAAAAATTCCCTCTGATTTATGTTTAGTTCCAACTGTGGCCACAAGCAATGAGTAACGGCGCTGAGTCTACATGTTAGTAACATTAGCCGGACGATTGGGGCTGTATGCTGTAGGTAGGTCTCGCCACTGACATTTATGAAAGAATTATTTCACGGCTTTGTCACTATGTTACAAAATAAGAAACAAGATGGCACCTACCTGTGTAGTAATTTGGTAGTTATAATCTTATCATCAACCAGATATCGGGATTACTACTATTTGATGGCCCTTTATGTGAAACGGAAAAGCTTTTTTTCATGTTCGTTCACAATGGCTCTACCACTTAATACTTTCTATCTTTATTACAGCATTCTGTGGTATTTACAAAAAGTTTTTTTTTGCAGAGCTTAATTTTCATGCTATCTTAAATCGATGTAACTTTGCGGTTCGAATGTACGCTTTGTTTGTAAAAATTCTATGAAAATTCAATCCTACCAACCTACCAACAGCCTAAACTGGTAACACTCAAGTACGTACTTTTACGTACGTACGTTACTTCCGGGCAGTTTAAATAACTTTATTTAAAGTATTGAGTTAGTTACTTACTTGACTAATTATTACTAGAGAAGTAAATAAAAGTAGTTCATCTCACTTTAATAATGTCTCCAATTCAATATGAGTAAAAGAGACGCAAATTCAAATGCATTCAAACCGCGTCACCAACGAAAGATCATTAAATTTGTTTAGTGCAAAATCGGCAATCTTACGGGAAATAGAAATTCTCGGAAATATTTTAATCTCAAAGACGCCGGCGTGTTTTTGTATTAAATTTTGTGATGTGAACGGACTCAAACTTAATTTGTAATTAGTGCTAAGTTTATTATTGTGACAGGACACAGATTTTTATTGGATATTTGTTTTGTGAGTTTTTTGAAAATGGTCGATTCGGGCCTGTTGGGTGGCAACCACGATCCCCGGACTTAACTCCTCTGGACTTTTTTTTTGTGGGGATTTGTGAAAAACGAAGTGAAGAATTATTATATTGTGTTAATGTCTGTAGCGAATACAGACGTTAACACAATAGAAGAATTGCGAATACGTGTTATTTCGGCCTTTGATAAAGTAAAAAGATTAGCCGCGAATAGTGATCTTATGTCTGCACGTGTGGTGTAGTGGTTTAAGCGGTCGCCTCGCCGCTCTCCACTGCGCTGGTGTTGTGGGTTCGATCCCCACATGGGACAAATCTTTGAGTGATTCGCAAAGATTTGTTCTGAGACTGGGTGTGCTTGAGTGAGTGAATGTGTGTATTTGGGCCTTGTCATTGGATAGTGTAATTGCTTCTGGCGTTCTGTCTAATGTAAAAAATTCAAATTATTTATTTATTTATGACGAAATTAAAAAACAATATTGTGCGTCGCTACAATTTATGTATTGAACAAAACGGTGCACACATCGAAAATTTAAACATTTAATTGAAAATTATTAATTGAAATTATACATCGTGAATTGATTGAAGTGATTTTGTGCTAAATTATGTGATTTGTGATTTTTGAATACGGCCTGTAATTGGGAGCAATCACATGATTTTGACATAAGCTGTGAGCTGTGTGCGACGTTGCCGTTCCGCTTTGCCGGTGAGTAAAGATGTGTTTACATAAAATAATCCATTTAGTTTGTTCGAAAAATTTTTTTTCGTAATTTTTGTGTCAGCTAATTTTGGACCACTGGAAATTAATACTGGGCATGTACAGATTATCTGGTTAAAAGAAATGTCGCTATGTCGCATCCACCCTGTATATGGAATTGCACGCGGATAAATTCGTGGGCAACACCTAGTTGTGAAATAAAATGTAGTTAGTTACATAGAGCAAAATAATTAGGTGTTCAGAACAGAAAGTTCCATGTACCTAATAGTAAAGACTGACTTCACTAGTTTTGGATTTTTGAGTGAAAAGTGTCTGTTATGAATGTCAAAATAACAATGTTTTTTTATGGTTTAGTTTTTTGCACAATTCCAATGTCTAAAATACAGTTTTGTTTTTTTTGTCTGTCTGTGTGTATAGCCTAATCTTCTAAACGGCTGGACTGACTAATAAAATTTTAGATAGAAGTAACTGACTACAAGGCGCGTATCATAGGCTACTTTTTATTGATTTACCTACCACGCAGACGAAACCGCAGGAGAAAATTCGTTTGTGTGTTTGATAGCGCTAATCTCAAGAACTACTGGTCGGATTTTAATCATTAACATTACGCTAAACTCCACGGGAGCGGAGCATGGATGAACGCGGGTCAATGCGCGGCAGCTACTTAATACAGCTACTTCCACGCGGACGAAGTCACAGACAAAAGCTAGTCTTAAATATGTGACTTACAGATGCATTAGTAGTGTAGTCAATCTACACTATGACGTAGAAGTTTTTGCCCTGCATACCTAATTGCTTTGCCCACTGTACATATTTTCAGTAATCAATCCTCAATGTGTCGTATTTTATGAGAAACATCGACATTGAATTTATCGTAATACCTTCTCCGTCTCATATTGGCTTATCTGACAGGCTGATCAGTTTTGATTGATTTACAAACCAGCTATGAACCTAAAAAAAAAGACATTAAAAGCACAGTATAAAATAAAAACCAGTACTTTGACTCGATCCCTTTCCCTAAAATAACAAAAGACAATCACGCGAAACACGATACAGCCCACTTACTGTATTTTAATTTCATGTACCTGACTTTTATTCCACATTCCACGTGGGCGAAGCCGCGGGCGGTATCGAGTTTATAATTTTAGTAGCTTGTACACTAAAATACTTAAATTTTTCGTATCTAATAATTACTTTTCGTTTCAGGTAATTTTTAACAAGATTCTGGACGACTCTCAAAAGATTTTTCTTAACCGACGTAAGTACACACTGAACATGCAATATTGTTTCGCAGTTAGAAAAAAGAAGAAAGAAACATATTTATTCTGCCTAAACAAAATTTTTGTCAGAAATGGACACCATTGTAGAGGAACAGGGTATGATGTTCCTCCACCACAAAGGGAGGATCCTCCGACCAGGCTCGGTGGTATTGCCTGGCGGACAGCTGTCCAACGGTAGCGTATTGGAAGTTCTATTTATGAACACTTGTTGTGAACATTTCGTTATCGCGATACAGCGCTCTATGACAGTTGTGACGAGTGTGTCATTTCTTGAAGTTGTTTATGTCAACCGTTATTTATTATGTACGGAGACCGCCACAACCATCTCAGCCATATCCTGCAGAGCTACAAAGCCCTGCAGCGCAGTTGGATGTCATTTCATAATTATACGTCATCTATCAATCAAACACTCTTAAAAAGAGACATTTCACTTAAAAAAGTAATTATTCTCTCAGTTTCAAAGTCCTGACAAGTGGAACAGGCTCTTTACTGAATAAACAGAGAGCTATACTTCAGGCTGTCCTTGAAAGTTGTAGGCGTGGCGATAATTTATGTTTACAGGTTACTTTGTACTGTCCTTGTTTTAAGGCAAAGACCGATTCCCTTTTTAAATAGCTAAGAACCATTTGGCTAAGACTTCAGTTTTATATTTGTCACAAAGACTAGGCAGTAGCATATAGTGAAGTGGCAATGGGCTGGTCACGTCTGCCGAAGGACCGACAGCCGTTGACGGTGCTCGACTACAAAGTCTGGAGCACCGTCGCAAGGTTGCCAGCCTATCGGTCTTTTATAGGATACATTTCGGTGCCGAGGAACTACACAACCTTATCCCTCCGTCCCCGTTTCACCATCGGACTACCAGACAAACGGCACTCAGGCATCGCTTCACGGTAGATATTCCACCAATACGCACTACGCCTTTACATTTCTTATGCGAACTGCCAAAGAACGGAACGCCTTGCCCGAGTCTGTGTTTCCGCATGGGTACAACTTGGATCTCTTCAAAGCAAGAGTTCATAGGTATTTCATAGCTAATCGTGCTTCACCGTAGACCGCATCATCACTTACCATCCGGTGAGATCCTGGTCAAACACGTGCCTATCCACCATAAGAAACAAAACATAACTGGTGAATGGGGGTATTGTACACCTCTGCCGAATCCTTATGGGTAATATAGGCGTGATGTTGTATTATGTAGTTATAATATTGTTACTAGGTCAGCCATATCGATCGCGGTAACCTTGCCACGGATTCCCCTTGCTTAAGGGGAGAATACGACATACATAGTGCTAACGGCCTTATTTGTTCACCTGATGGTGTGCTGGTATCATTTATTTATTTATTTTATAGATCGGTCTGAGAACGCTCATATAATAAATAAACATACACACAACGCCATCTAGTCCCAAACTAAGCAGAGGTTTTACTGTGGGTACTAGAATAACTAATACTAATACAAATATAACTTTTCTTTTTGTATATACATACTTATTATACATAGAAACACCCAGACCAAGACAAACCTCCATGTTCATGCACACAAAGATTTGTCTTAAATGGGAATCGAACCCACGACCTCGGCGTCGCAGGCAGGTACACTACCCACTCCGCCATCCGGTCGTCAAACCGGTCTATAAAACTTGTACCTATGTAATAAATTGCGCATTTAAGCGTAGTTTATATTATATACCTATGTGCGTATTACTTTTAAAACGTAGTCAGCGCTTTTGTTGTACTTAAGTGACGATATATATGAGCTAAAATAAATAAAAAAAAATATTTTGAAAATGTGTAAAGCATTAATTTTTATTTACTTTGTAAAAAAGATACTTCAGTTAAATTAAATAGTTTCTTAGCTTTTTTAAAATCGAAAAGGCTAAGTCTGAGTACGCTCTAAAGATCTCAGTCTGTATTAATAATATTCTAATATATTAAATGATAATATTAACACCTAATATTCACACACTATCATTCATCCAACATTCTAACACTAAACCACATCTCAACGACGTCTTATTTATGCCTTCGTTGTCCCACTTGCCATTATTTATGAGTAACTTGCCACTTGCCAGTTGCCACAGTTTGGCATCGACGCCACGTGGCCTGCCAAGGAATTTGGCACGTGGCACACGATAACGGGCACTGTTAATTGGAATAGTTTAATGCCAAGTTAGGAACTTGAAGAAAAGTAGAAGAATTACTATACTAGGTACAAACGACATCGTGACAAAACTGACAAAGCATCTGAATGATTTTTTAATAAAATCTCTGAAACGTCTAGTCTTGACGTGTATTTTTTTTCAAGAGTGATTTAGTGATTTATTTTTGTTTATTTTTCATGTGGTAGGGTGAGCCTTTCGTCATCTACCGGGCACTTTTCCAACCCCACCGTGCTGTATTTGAGAATTTTCTTACGGAAACACCTTTGCCCGACCCGGAAATCGAATCCGAGACGCCGTAAGAGGCGCATACGCTAACCACTAGACCATCGAAGCATTAAATTATTCATCTTTTCTAAAAACCATTTCAAAATCTGAAAGCAAGTCGATTGGCATTAAAAATGTAAAAATCCGATAAAAATGCATTACATTTTAAACACTGTCCCGAAATATTCATGAAATTAAATTAAAGTTAATAATTCTCCTACATTAATATCAAAAGGGGAACAATCGACAGCTTAATTCTTGTACAAACATGATTGAGTAGTAACGTTAAGATATTATTTAACCTTTATCTATTTTTTAATGTTCTGTACTCAATGGGTAAATAAAAACGGAACCCTGTTGCTAAGACTTCGCTGTCCGTCTTTCATCAGGCTGTATCTCATGAACCGTGATAGCTACACAGTTGAAATTTTTACATATGATTACAAAAAAATAACTGAAAATCAAAAACCGCTTTTACAGGTACGGAGCCCTATGTGCGTGATTCCGACTCGCTATTGGTCGATTTTTATAGGAAAACCATACACTAAAATGTATGTTTCCTGTATTGTGGCCATATTGTTAAAAAAAAAACATAAATTGATTTACTTACAAACTGATAAATTATAGTAATCATTATGACGAAGTAGGCACCAACAACCATGCATTTTTCATATTCTAGATATTCAATGACTACAAAAATAGTTAAAAACTCAATAATATTAAAGTAACAACCCGATTTATTTTGTACTAAAAATATGCTATCGATTGTTCCCTCAGAAAAAATATATCGAATTTATTTCTGCCAAATAAATTTACGGCTCGAATTTTGCGTCCATTGTAGAACGAAACGTGTTTAAATAATTATTATAATTAATTTAAAAGCCAACACTTTGTTATATGCTTGACAATTTTCAGTGAAAATGGTTAAAACTGTAACATTTTGATTTTGTAAAAAGAGATTTTAAATCAGTTCACAAATGACGGAGAAATCGAAAGCCATAATACTAAAAAATATAAACGCAACCTCATTCCTCTTCTAAGTCTGTTAAAAATAGCTAAGAACCTTTTTAAATACTCACACCCGAAGATATCCATATTCTTGGTAAAGTGCAAGTGTTAGTTCACCTCTTTTTTTTTACGGGATATAATCCTACCCACACGCCCACCTCTGTGACTCCTGTGACGCCAGGATCTACAGCGGTAACCAACTGAAAGGCACCGTGCATGACACACGGGCAATCCCAGGGAGAGTTAAAATTGTCTTGGAACCCGCAACGAATTTAATCAGAAGTATATAGTTGGAGTTGGAAAGTATGTATCTTTACTTCCCTCCAAAGCAAAGCAGGAGACTGAGTAATGCCAAATATAGACAAAGTGTCTATAGGTATGGAAAGAGTGTAGACACCACGGACAGTGACAAAACTATGGGGCCTAAATATGATTGCTATAATAGGTATAACAGAAACGGCTAAATGCACAGAAATTTATTCTGTTCGATACGAGATCCTCATAGTATACCATATATAATTCACCTCTGTCTACTCTTCTGGATATTACAAGCGTGATGTTATGCAATTCATAAGATCTTTTAGTAGGTTTGCGACATTCGTGACCTAAAAACCAACACGACATATTATTATGAATACCACGTTCAAAAATTCTAAAATACGCACACATAAAGTTATGTCCAGTACAAGCTGGTATCGCATTGCACAGGAAGCCTGTACAACGCGAGAGCATCTTATACTGGCTATGTGTAGGATGTTCGGTAGCCATGAGTACTATACATATCCAGTACTAGCTGCCCCGCGCGGCTTCGCCCTCGATAAAATTTTGCCCTCAAAAATATTTTAAAAGTATCCTATGTCCTTCTCCCGGTTCTAAGCTACCTCCCCACCAATTTTCAGCCAAATCGGTTTAGCCGTTCTTGAGTTATAAATGGTGTAACTAACACGACTTTCTTTTATATATATAGAAGATAAGCTGATCTCTCATAGCAATACCCATCGGAGCTGGTACTTGGATTGATTTTATTTCAAATCTCTAAGTTGAATAAACATTTATTTATTTATTCAATTAATAATTAAAAAATTCTTATTAACTTAAAAATAAAAGACTACATCGAAAACTATGTACAAACCTAGTCTAAAAGACCGCTACCAGTGGGCAACGTTCCCAAAATGCTGGCAGCATTGCCACGTAGTATGGCAATGCTATAGTTGAATTAAAGTCAATCTAAGCTCCGGTGTAGGTGATAGGGGCTCGCGTTTGACCACGATCTCACCTGATGGTAAGTGATGATGCGGTCTACGGTGGAGCACGCTTACCTATTACAATAAGTATTATAATTTAGTTAGCTAAGTTTTATCTTAATTTTATATTTTTTGTATTTTGATATTTGTTTTGACGTGTTCAAGCGCCCCTTGGTGCCCATGGAAATAAATGATTTGATTTGCACGCGAAGTCTTTATAAAGCAAGACCATCTTATACTGGGCGTTATAGCTTGATATTTAGCCTTTTGTACATTCATTAATATAGTACCCGTGCCCGTCACGTCACGGTGCCGTAACGTATGATCTACAAATAATATAACGAGGCGATGGCGTGACGAGTGAAATAGTCTAACAAACTTATAGTGTAAATGAATTTATGAAATAACTCCCGCTCGCTGCACGTGTGGTGTAGTGGTTTAAGCGGTCGCCTCGCCTCTTCCCACTGCACTAGTGTTGTCGGTTCGATACCCACATGGGATAAGTGGACAGCAGACACAGTGCGATTGCGGTGCACCTCAGCAAACAATGACTCACTTCCTTGAGTGCCCCAATTGTCCTGATAGCTGCTCGTTGGATGACCTAAACAAGGCTACAGAGAACGCTATTACCGTGGCTACGTACTGGGCGGGGGTTAAATAAAACTTTGACCATTGAAACGAAATGAAGAAGAAGAAGAATGGAATAAACCTTTGTGGGAATCGCAATGATTTTTTCTGAGACTGGGTGTGCTTGTGTGAGTGAATGTGTGTATTCGGCCTTGTCATTGTGACCATTGGATTGTGTTGCTTCTGGCGTTCTATCTAATGTAAAAAAAGACAAAATATTTAAAAAAAAATCGTTGACGTGATAGGTAAGACCAAAACAGCTAGTCCTTTTCAAGTCTAGGTTTAGGTCGTAGGTCGCAGACGAAGTCAAAGCAAATGCTAGTTCTAAATAAAACGGCGCCACGTCCAAATAACAATTTATTCAATAAAGATGTCCGTCCGTCCGCATATCCGCGATATTACAAAAATGTCATACGAACCTTTTCAATACGGAATATTCAGGGTTCAGGCATATTCAGGACCGATCTCAATTCACTGGCCCTTGATATCCTCGCTCTTCAGAAGGTTAAGATGCCACTTGGGTAGTGTTTTGAATAATATCATTGAGTATTGTAACTTTTTTGTATAGGGTGTCTGGGACAGCGACATTTAGAGACACCATAGATTATTTACATTTGTAAGCAAATTACGATTTAAAAAACTGATTTCAAAACAATTTTTCTTTTTTTTCTAATTTGTCTTTAAAAAAAAAAACAAACATAAATAACGTTGATCATGTATTGACTCAGTGGTCTCAATAATTGTTGCTAGATTGAAAGTGTAGTTAAATTATAGTTTTGATTAGTCTTAATTTTATTTCTAACCTTCAAGTTCGAGTATAATATAAATGCTTAAGTTTGTCGGACGCAAAAACTATAAATAAATAGAAATAAATAAATAAATTTGCATTTTTTTTACATTAGATAGAACGCCAGAAGTAATTACACTATCCAATGGTCTCAATGACAAGGCCAATTTACACATTCACTCACACAAGCACACCCAGTCTCAGAGCAAATCATTGCGAATCACACAAAGATTTGTCCCATGTGGGGATCGAACCCACAACACCAGTGCAGTGAAGAGCGGCGAGGTGACCGCTTAAACCATTACACCACACGTGCAGACATGTGACTATCAAGTCAATTATGATGAAATTTTGCAAAAATGTAGCTTACAGCCTTGATCAACATATCAGCTAACTTTTATCGACATACAACGCGTTAAGAACCTATGTTTTTATTAAAAAAATACAAACTATCTGCCTCGTTGCTATAGTGGTATGCGCCTCTCACCGTGAGGGTTTGATTCCCGGGTTGGACAAAGTGTTATTTGTGAGCTTCCCGTCAGAAAATTTACAATAGCAGCACGGAGTTGCAATTGTGCCCTGTGGATGGCGATAGATTACCCATGGGACCTAAACATAACAGGTGAAATGTGGGTATTGTACTCTGCCACACCCTTCTGGGTAATATAGGCGTGATGTTATGTCATGTTAAAACAAACCAAAATACCAGTCAATCAAATAGACATTTTAATACAGTAGTGTATCTAGAAAGGACGTTCCCAATATTTGTGTGCAATCAATCAAAACTGTCACTCTTGTGGATAAGTGATTGATAGGTTATAGACCGGATTTGTTGGCCAATTTGGCATATTAGCTACTTATCCATCACTTTTACAATAGTCCTTTTTAAACTGTCGGTTTTTAGGATAAACATGCTTTTGCCTGTGACTTCGTTCGCGTGGAATTAGTTGTATTAAGTTGTAGCTGCCTTCAACCTTACTGCTTCGCTCACGTGGAGTTAAGCGTAATGTTAAATATCTAAAGACCTATATTGAGAGTAAAACTATCAAACACGAAAGTAATTATCAAAAACAGTAGTTCTCAAGATTAGCGCTATCAAACAAACAAGCAAAGTTTCCCGGTTTCGTTTGCTTGGTAGATCGATAAAAAGTAGCCTATGTTACGCGCTTTGTAGTCTGTTATCTTCATATTAAGTTTGATTAAAATCGGTCTAGCCTTTTAAAAGATTAACCGTTACAAACAAACAGACAATAATTTTAAAACTGTATATTTACCAGCTTGAAAGAACATTGTTATTTTGACATTAAAAATACACACTTTAATTTTATTTATGTGTATTGATTATGAGGGTAGTAAATAAACTAACTTCTTTATAATAGCACAGCACTATTCGACTCTAAATATCTACATTTCCTTCCTTAAATCACTAAGAAAAACACCTAAACGAACCCGTGTCTGACTTAGTTATTTTAATGGTAAGATATAATTTAGCGGCTTTAAATATACCTCTCAAATAATTGCGCGGTGTCGATGCCAAATAATAACAAATACCATGGTAAGTCTTCTCTATTTCTCCGTATAGCTGCAACAAAATATAGACAGTTAATTAGTAAAATAATACAGTTATTTTATAGTTTATGTAACTAAGTTGTAATTGTAATGTATGTAATTTTTACGTTTTAGTTATTTTTTGTCAGTTAAATTTTATTTATTTATCGATTTTCCAAACGGGTGAAGCAGTAGATAGTAGATATACGCTTGTATTTATCAAAATTCAGTCGGTTTTATACCATGAAAGATTTACAAGGCGCGTCTTATGCTGGCTTTAAGTATGTATATGTATTTATATGAAGTTTACAAATATATTCGGGCCCTTCTAAAACTTGCTTTATGTTTATAATTTTAACTTTAACAATATCGACTAAATACATCTTATAAAATAACATAAAACAGTACCTCAACCTCTATAAAACTCCCTATCAGTGGCGCAATCAATTCAATGATGAACTCCACTCAAATACTCTTTGGTACTCGAAGGCTCCTCCAAAAGCTTTTAAAACGAGACTCGAACTCGGAACTCGCTCGAGGGATAAAGTTGCCAGCTTCCGAGATTTTTCCAATTCGTAAAAGTTGCCAGCCTCACGAAACTTTTAGCTTTAAACATTTATTGTTGCCAGACTTCCTCCTAAATTATTCTTTGTATAATTGAATAAGGCTGAAAATAATAGGCACGATGATTAGTTTTTATTTTTGTGTATAATCGAAATACTTACCGATATTAGAAACAACATTAAAATATTTGATTTCGAAGTTACTAAATATAGTCCAAACTCAAGTCGATCGAGGCAAACAGAACCTGGTAAGGTGTGGTTTTGTTGACGAATCGGACCTACATTGAGAGTGTGGTGCTGTACAGACTATGTCCCATCTCATGACCTGTCCTACTTGCTCCACCACCTGCATAAATGAAGAGCTCATGAAAGACTAAGCAAGTGCTATCCGCGTGACCACACACTGGGGGGATAGAATATGACACACAACGCCATCTAGTCCCAAACTAAGCAGAGCTTGTACTATGGGTACTGGCATAACTGATACTAATACATATATACTTTTTTTTTTCTAAATACATACTTCTTCTTCTTCGTCGTGTCGATGGCTGAGTCAAATTTTATTTTGACTTGCCATCGTGTTGAAAGGATTAGCCAATTCGATTTGGAGAACTCGCGAATTGTCCAGGGTGCGCCGGACGTAGGGAATCGTTGTGTACGTCACTCAGGGAGGCTCCTTTCATGCACCCTAATACATACTTATTATACATAGAAACACCCAGAGGCAAGCAGGTACACTACACACTCTGCCACCCGGTCGTCAAAATTAAAATAATTACTTTGTTTACTCGTTAACTTCCTGAGATAATACAATATCAAATTCACAATAATAATATACTTGCCGAAACGCGCCAAAGATCGCTGTGACGCTGTCTTTTGTATATAAAGTTAAGAATTTTGTTTGATAGCTATACGGAATATTGTGTTTATAAAAAAGGTTATTACAAAAGTTGCTATTAATGGGGTTTATTTGCACCTAAGTACAATTTGTAGCGTCAGCAGTCGCACGCTACAAGAAACATGACGGGATTTTTACTGTGCAATAAAAATATTACAAGTTGTTACCTAAATAATGTAAATGGCTTGCAAAGTACGGTTATAAATTGTCTTTAAAATTAAAAGTAAAAACTACAGGAATATTATGCAGTTCATCTAATATTGTTAATGTGAAAGTTTGTGACTTTAGATTGTTTTGCGAAAACTACAAAAAAAAAAAATGATTTAATTAGGTTTATAATTAGGATAAACATTTAAGATACTTTTTAGTGACCTAAGTACTAGGCAGGCAGAGCCGCGCGCGAAACCCAGTTAAAGCGCCATCTATAATAACAAAACAGGTCACGTGCGCCCGCTTAAGTTGCGATGACGTCACGCACGCCGCGTACTACTGATAAAATTCAGCTCACCACACGACTGCCGCTCAGCCCATCGGCTACACTCTGCGATTTATAAACCGCGCGTCGTGAGTTCGATCCTCGGTATAGCATGACGCATAGATAGTAGACATTTCAATGGTCAACTCATCTGCAACTACATGCTACATCAATAAAGGAGGTTAATTTGCCCAACTGACAATCTGAAAGTTGGGTTTGTGTACACTTCCTACATTTTTAATTAAGATTAAAAATTTTAATCAACAAAGTCTTTCGGAACTTAAGACTGAAATTATTTAAAACTTGTAATGAAAAAACTTAAGAAAATAATTTTTAACAAAATCTGTTTTCTTATAGAAGTATTCTATGGAAATTTTAATAACAAAATAAGGCTGTTTCTTTTTTACAAAGAGTTCGCATGTACGTAGCTGGTTAGGTTTGTAATTATTTTTTGTGGCGCACAGAAAGAATTCTAAATGAGCAATATGCACGTACATACATTTGGCTTATCAAATATGGCTTTCAGCCAGCTTGTATTTTTTTAAAAGCACTCGGTACACGAATAAAATGTCCTGCATTGTTAATCGGTATGGTTTACGTGTTTGCAAAACAGCGTTTTTGCAACATGTGTAAGAAACATGGTAAAAATAACCAGATGGACCTTTTTAGAGTGAATTTAGCTGATATTAGCTTACTAATTGAAATGACATATTGATTGAATTATGTATAATCGAATAAATAATTATAATTTATAATTTTATACTAATGAGTGACTAGTGATGATAATAATTTTAATTTTATAAAAAGTGTATGAATCTGTGAATTTTGATAAATAAATGATTAAACTTAATTGAATTGAATAAAACCTGTTTTGTTACACATAAAAAATGCCTCATAAAAATAACAAAACCATCCTTGTTGGTCTAGTAGTTAGCGAATGTCACCTATCATCGCGAAGTCTTGGCTTTGAATTTCGGAAATGGGTCCTAAACATAATAATATATAAATATTTCACAACTCACACACAACGCTACCTAGTCCCAAACTAAGCAGAGCTTGTACTATGGGTACTAGAATAACTGATACTAATACATAATTATAAACTTTCTTTCGTAAATGCATACTTATTATACATAGAAACACCCAGACTAAGACAAACCCCATGTTCATGGACACAAAGATTTGTCTTAAGTGAAGAGGAATCGAACCCACGACCTCGGTGTCGCAAGCAGGCTACCCACTCCGCCATCCGGTCGTCAATAATAGGTGAAGTGTGGGTGCTATACACCTCTTCATCACCCTTTTGGGTTATACAGACGTTATGCTCTTTTATAAATAATATAAAAAATCTTACCACCTGCCCGAGACGAAGCCAGACTGTTTTCATAGACTTACCTAAGCAATTATAAAAAGTTACAACGTAAAAGTCCATCGTCGTCATCTAAATTAAATATCTTTCTTCAATTACAGTATAATTGGAATTTAAAACTAGTTAAAAACAAAGTCAGGCATATTACACCAACCAATGTAATTTTACGAAAACGAATAACTTTTACTTGTAATGCAAATGGCGCCGGCGATTTCAATTATGCATCAAATTTTAAAATAGTTCGGATTTCCAGAAAGAATTTATTAATGTCGATTTTAATGCCAGGTATTCTGGGATTACTTTTTCAACTGGATTTTTATTAAAATTATGAACGAACGAATTGTATGTTAAGAGGAATGTAGATGTATTTTTTGACACCTGAACTGTTTACGAAATCTATTTAATTTAATAAGTTTGTATTAATCTTTTATTTGATGTATTATAGTTTTTTTTTTAGTTTTTACCAGTATAATAATAACATTTAGTTAACAAACGAATTGAATAATAAAAAAAAGAAATACTAGGTGTTGGATATGTTAAGCAATTCGCAAATAATTTTAAATTTTTATATAATTACCTGTTATAATAGACATGATTTTTTTAAATAGGTCCTTAGTTTATGGGTTCTATCGTAAAAAAAATCTGATCTTTCCTCTTTCTAATATTAGTTTATTATTTTTTTAAACATTTGCAGATCTAGTTAGGTACGACCTCCTCCTTATTCAAATCAAAAGTGACTAAAGCATAAAAACAATTGACCAGGACAAAAACCCTAAATTTTCTCTTTTCAAAGAACTCATTACATATTTAGTCGCGTGACATCGCTCAGAATTTTTTATCGCTATTAATTGCCCCACCGTCAACGCCATCTGTCGGTGCGACACGACAACTGCTTTACGGGCATTCATTATTCAGATGCGACTTGGACCAAAATACCTGCCTGGGTACTGTCATACTGTCATGCCCAATGTTAGAATTAATATACATATTTTATATTAATTGATGTTATATTTAAAGAAGATCGTGAACCGAAGCACCAAAGTTCTCAATTCGTCTATATAAATATATACAGGGTGTATTTTTGAAACGGGGCAGTAAGGGCAAGTACCTTAACCGTTGCAGTTACAGCAAAACGTTCTTAAAAGACCTTCCCTAACTTTTTGGGACATTTTGAACTGCATTCACAGATTTTGTAAAAAACTTACAGTTAGCAAAAAAAATGCAAAAAAGTTCAAATTTTTTTTTTTATGCCAATCGATTCTTTTTCATGTGGGGATCAAAAAACTCTATGGGACCATTTTAGCTTTCAGTACTAGAAAAGACAGAAATCGCCAAAAACGTTTCCCATACATTTCGGCAACAGAAACGAATTTCTACGATGGTCTAACTTTTTGTTATGGCCTGGAAGTGGGTAGAATTGACTGTAAAGTAAATAAAAAGAATTTTTACCCTCAAATCTTGAATTTGATTCGAAAATCTGTGTGTTATACTTAGTTTCAGCTGAGAAACTTCGTATGAGTTATTAATTAAGGATTTTCGCTAAAATGTCTTCTAATCGTGAAAAAATTGACTTATTAGAAGCGTATTTTGTCAATAATCGAAATGCGGGAGCTGCATTAGTGTGGTACCGCAATAAGCATCCGTTGCGGCATGTGCCAACAAGAAAGGTTATTACAAATCTTTTGAAAAACCTGGAATTGCAGGGTTCTTTCAAAATACGCTTCTAATAAGTCAATTTTTTCACGATTAGAAGACATTTTAGCGAAAATCCTTAATTAATAACTCATACGAAGTTTCTCAGCTGAAACTAAGTATAACACACAGATTTTCGAATCAAATTCGAAATTTGAGGGTAAAAATTCTTTTTATTTACTTTACAGTCAATTCTACCCACTTCCAGGCCATAACAAAAAGTTAGACCATCGTAGAAATTCGTTTCTGTTGCCGAAATGTATGGGAGACGTTTTTGGCGATTTCTGTCTTTTCTAGTACTGAAAGCTAAAATGGTCCCATAGAGTTTTTTGATCCCCACATGAAATAGAATCGATTGGCATAAAAAAAAAAAATTTGAACTTTTTGCATTTTTTTTGCTAACTGTAAGTTTTTTACAAAATCTGTGAATGCAGTTCAAAATGTCCCAAAAAGTAAGGGGAGGTCTTTTAAGAACGTTTTGCTGTAACTGCAACGGTTAAGGTACTTGCCCTTACTGCCCCGTTTCAAAAATACACCCTGTATATACATTTTTTTTTCATTTTTGTTAACCTTCGACTGGGCGAAGCGATTTTAATGATTATTTTTTTATTTGAAAGCTGGTGCTTTTCTTGTTGTCCCCTTTGCAATTTGGTCCGGTTCTGACAATGGAACCCATGTTCAAACCATATAAGTCTAAAATTATTGTAATTGGTTGGTTTTTTTTTTTAAATTATTTTACTTTTAATCTACCGCCAAATAGTAGAACTTTCATTACTTTGTTTTGAGCTGATATAATTGGCTGCGGCATAAAAAATAATATGCTTTTACATACTTACGTAGCGTAAATGCCTCGTTGGCCTAGCCAGTGGTAATATGTCACGTCTCACAGAAAGGCCTCGGGTTCGATTTCTTGGTGGTGCAAAAGTGGTATATGGCAATGTCCATGTAACCACGTGCCCAGTAGATGACGATAGGCTCTCCCTATCGCATTGCAGTTCGCAAGCTCGGATTTTAATTGTGACCCAGTTTTTAAGGAGCTAAAGAACTTTGCCCGTTGCGGTAGCTGGTCACATCTTTGCATTAATTGCTCGAGGATGTACGGTTTTAGCCTGGTAGCAACCCTGTACCTGTAGTAAAGTAAACCTTGCAATGGATTCAGGTTCCAATATATGGGACAGCGGTTTCATTAGCTGAGAGGCTAGGGTTGCCCCACACGCCGAGGAATTGAAAACGTACGAAAAGTGGAGGGTTACGTCTTTTGATACGACGTATGGAACGAACGGACGTGTAGTCCACCTGATGGTAAGTGGTAACTACTTACTGACCATAGACATCAACAATCCAGAAAAACAAATAGCTAATGCGTCGCTTTACTGTCAGTTATTTCAAGGCCTGAATCCATCTTCAAACTGCAACTCAGTATGAAGCACATTTAGCAAACATTTAAAAGTGAAACAGTGGTCCTTCCTTCCCGCTCTTCTGCCTTCCATCGAGCTGGTTCACAGAAGCTTTTGCATGAAAGGAGCCTCCCCGAGTGACGTACACAATGATTCCCTACGTCCGGCGCACCCTGGGCAATTCGCAAGTTCTCAAAAGCGAATTGCCTAATCCTTTCACCACGATGGCAAGTCAAAGTAAAGTTTGACTCAGCCATCGACACGACGAAGAAGAAGAACAGAAGCTTTCTCACCATAATCTGTTGTAAACCTGGCATTGGATTTAAGTATTAAAGCACGAATGGATCCAATATACAGGATGGCCTATTTATATCGTTAAGTATAGGGCATTCTGTAATGATAAGAGATGGAAAAAACAATTTTTTAGGAACCATGACATCGAATTAAGAAAAAAATAACTGCATACTTAAAAAAAAATCAGCTTGGGATTCGAATAACGATTGATATAAATGGGCCACCGCAAAATTAATCTCCCCATTTTGTTATTGAATAACTTTCTAAAATTAAAAATTAATTATCTAGAGCAATGGAAATCTAAATATGGTCGTTCAGATAATGCAGTTAAAGTTTAAGTTAATTATTCCGTGATCCTGTTACGAGTAGGTTTGACGAATTGACGTATATTTTCTACTCGTACTACCTACGTCTACTCTACAAATTATTATTTATTAACTTTTTGCACTTAAAAATAGTACAACGGCGGACTTAATGCTATAGGCATTTTCTACCAGTCAACCTTAAGGTGATGCAGATAGAACAAAGGTAGGTGCATAATTAAATTAAAATAATGTGCTGAAAATGTGAATTCATACATAGAATAATGTTATATCAACAATTCGAATACATAATTATGGTAACAAATATACTAATACATACATTAAAATAATATATATTATAATATTTACACATAAGATATTAAGCTTTTAATTACTCTGCTGTCGTTTCACCTTGGAGAAGATGACGTACCTACTCTAGTTGCAAATGTGTCCCGGGTGATGTATATCTAAGTAGAACCAATATTTATCGCCATTCGCAAAAAATATTGCATCTTCCGATAGGATTATATTTGCCACCCTATACATATACAGCGGGACAGCGGTTTCATTAGCTGAGAGCGAAAAATCTAGAACGCAAGTAATCACTGCAAGATTGTTGCCAAAATGTAGCCAACTCGTCCTTTTTTTTAATTACAGTACTGTTGATGAAATTTTTTTGGGGTGTACTGCTGCTGTCTGACTATAGAAATGGTGGTGAGAATGATAGGCACTGTGGATTTTAGATGGTCGAACATTTTTGTCAAAGTTGGATATTCAGACGAGACTAGCTAAATTATATTAAAATTCAAATGTTTAAATTTTGACATAATTTGCATTAAAGAGTGCACGGTTGGCGTAGTGGTCATAGCGGTCGCCTCATCGCCTTCAACTGCGCTGGTGTTGTGGGTTCGATCCCCACACGGGACAAATCTTTTTGTGCTTCGCAAAGATATTCTGACTCAGGGTGTTTAAAATGTATGTTCCCGCGATATAAGTGCCCGCACTTGAATGAAATAACTCCTGTGTCGTAAAAAAAAGGAATAAACTAAAATATACCTAAGTACTTTTGGGTAACCGAAATTTTGGCAAATTTAAAGTAATAAAATTTGTTTTATGTGTTATAATTTTCATTTTCTCATTTAATTCAACAAACAGTCTTAAGACTCCCATTTCCATAGCAGCAATTATAACCGGGTGGCAGCCCTACAATTGTCAGGTATTAGCTGAGCTCAGCCATTGCGGGCGTCGTGGTACACCGTACTCCGCAATACTCCGCATACATTACATTAACATAGCTATTCAACGGTTAATTAACTTACTTACTTGAAATAACTACTTATATACCATTTTATCGAGTTAAATTGGATCAAGCAGAACTAAATTATATTTTCGTGGTGAGATAGAAAGGTACTGTAGAAGATATTTTAGATGGCCAAACAGTTTTCCAAAGTCAGATATTCAGATGAGACCAGCTAAATAAAATTTTCCAAATAATATAAAAATTTTAATGTTTAATATTTTTTTCATTTTATTTTATTTCTATAGAATTAACACCAGCAAGTAACAATTAGAATAACTTACATTAATTAGTGACCGGGAGCAAATTAAAGACCTTCACGAATAGTCTGATATACCTAAGTACATAGTTCAGGGGTAACTGAAATTTCGGCAATTTTAAACCAATAAAATTTGTATTACGTGTTATAATTGTCATGGTTTATTTTCTTAACTTGTTTTCTCATTTAATTCAACAAACAGTCCTTAGACTCCCATTTCCATAGGAGCAATTATAACCGGGTGGCAGCCCTACAATTGTCAGGTATTAGCTGAGCTCAGCCATTGCGGGCGTCGTGGTACACCGTACTCCGCAATACTCCGCATACATTACATTAACATAGCTATTCAACGGTTAATTAACTTACTTACTTGAAATAACTACTTATATACCATTTTATCGAGTTAAATTGGATCAAGCAGAACTAAATTATATTTTCGTGGTGAGATAGAAAGGTACTGTAGAAGATATTTTAGATGGCCAAACAGTTTTCCAAAGTCAGATATTCAGATGAGACCAGCTAAATAAAATTTTCCAAATAATATAAAAATTTTAATGTTTAATATTTTTTTCATTTTATTTTATTTCTATAGAATTAACACCAGCAAGTAACAATTAGAATAACTTACATTAATTAGTGACCGGGAGCAAATTAAAGACCTTCACGAATAGTCTGATATACCTAAGTACATAGTTCAGGGGTAACTGAAATTTCGGCAATTTTAAACCAATAAAATTTGTATTACGTGTTATAATTGTCATGGTTTATTTTCTTAACTTGTTTTCTCATTTAATTCAACAAACAGTCCTTAGACTCCCATTTCCATAGGAGCAATTATAACCGGGTGGCAGCCCTACAATTGTTAGGTATTAGCTGAGTTCAGCCATTGTGGGCGTCGTGGTACACCGTACTCCGCAATACTCCGCATACATTACATTAACATAGCTATTCAACGGTTAATTAACTGACGTACTTGAAATAACTATTATACCATTTTATCGACTTCTATTAGATCTAGTATAATATTATATATTTTCTATAATATCTCCATCAAGATTAAATCTGATTTCATACAGTGGAATATCTAGCAGACCTATGCAAACGCTTAGCTTCAGAACACACCCTATATTGGCCGGGGGTCACGATTCGCTCCGAAACCAATATTTGTACAACCTCCACAACCGAATGCTGTCCGTGTTTGTTCGCCTCACGTAATTACATAGGGGTCAGCTTCTAGATTAAAGGATCCAGCTGAATTGTAGTATTTAAAGCAGAACGCCCTCTGAATTTCATGACTATTGAGGAGATACAATACTCATTTTTAAACCGCCAATTATAAAAATAAATAAGAATAAGAATAATTTATTCTGTCAAAAAAAATAAACATTACAAGAGCTCTAATACTATTTAATTTTAATTCTAAAATATTATTCAAATGCCAGTAATGGTACGCATATTAGCACAATACTGCAGCGCTAAAGCACAACAGCGCTAATAATTCTGATGCACCCAGCGAGTAAGACGAAATAAATAAGAATAAGAATAAGAATATTTATTTGCGAGAAACATGGTTTACAAAGGTGTTAAGTACATAAAGTTTTATTCAGCATGTTTCGCCGTCAATACGGCATGCAAAAATTTAGTAATGAATTAATATAGATTAATTAATTAATTAATACAATGATAAATTACTTTAGAATTATGAATAAATAACATTATTAACATATCCACAGTACACAAAACATTATTAAAAAAACATATTTATTATAATTTAGCGTTATGTCAATTGTCAAATCATATTTAATAACTACAACAGTATCATATCATTAATACAAATAATAATATTTATACAGAACAATTACTTACACAACTAAATAGTCAAAATCAAAGTCAAATCATTATTTATTTTTATAAAACCCAAGGGACGCTTGAACACGTCAACAAGCATTATAGTTACAGAGCAAATACAAATAATCTAACGAATTAAATAAATTAAAATTTTACTAATCAAAATAATATTTGTCGATCAATTCGTGGACCGACTGATAGGTATAACTTAACCCGTCGATCGACGATCCACGTGCCTCATACATAGCCGAGAGCTTACAAATATTATAAGTCGTTCTCTAGTTGCTGAAAAGATAGCCGTTTGATTCAACACCATATTGACCAAGGGTCGCGATTCACCCCGAAATCAATATTTGTACAGTCTCCATACCCGACTGCTCTTGTTTGTTCGACGGCAAACTACTGGCAAACTTTATATAACTTCCAATTCAAACATAATTTACGACATTTTCAAGTTTTCAAGGACTTTGCGACCAACGACAACACGTTGGCTTGAAACTTATTTGTTTTCTGTTTCGTTAAGTCTTAAGTTTTTGTTTGAAATGTCCAATTCTTTACTAGTTTTATTCCCACCGCCTGCTGTCAAGAGTTATTCACTCTTTATTCTGTGCCAAATTTTCTGTCAATATAGTTAAATATGCAGCAGCTTAGCTGTTATACTTCATCAATTAAAAAAAAATAGCTAGATTGCCCTGTAAAGGTCAAAAACATACTATATTGACCAAAGGTCGCGATCTACCCTGATACCAATATTAGTACGATCCCACCGACTGCGCCTGTTTGTTTGACGGCAACTACTGGCGAACTTTATATAACTTGCATTCAAATATAATTTACGGCATTTTCAAGTTTCAAGGACTTTGGGAGAAAACACGACTTTATTGTTGGCGCGAATCTTATTTGTTATAATGTTTGTGTAGTTGTGTGTTAAGTTTTCGGTAGAAATGTGGTTTATTTCTAACTTTTGACGGCAGTTATAAAAAAGTTAGTTATGTTATTAGGTACGCCAAAATGACATATTTCGCAATAATGGCATAGTAAACAGAAAAACAGCCAGTTAAAAAAAAATTAAAGTTTTTTTTAAATCTTCTTCTTACGTGTCAATGGCATTATGGTTTTTCATCTTTTGTTTATATAGTTTTTGCCCAGTAGATAGCAACTTCTACTCCCTTGCTTGTGGCTTGCATTAGGCCTTCACGGGCACATGTAGAGGTATTTTTTGAATAATAATAAATACAATTAAATTATAACCTGTATCTAATACATGTCCCACTGCTAGGCTCGGGCCTTTTCTCTCGAGAGGAAGGGTAAGGCCATAGTACAACACGCTGGCCAAGCGAGCCTTTATTAGGCACTTTCAGGCGATAATGTATATGATAAATACTCACATAATATCTTTAAAAAGACGAATCTTAACGATATATTGACAGACGTGTGGGTACGGTCTCGAAATTATCGGTAACGGGTATCGCTGCTTATATATTTTAGTTCTAACATAAATCTGTTCTTGTAGAAACATCCTTAATTTAGAACGGTTTCATTTTCATTAAAACATTACTTCCTGTTAGGTAAGTCAATATTTGATCGATGGTTTAATTAAGTTCTGTATTGACGTAATTAATTGTTTGATGAAACAAGCGCTTCACGCTCTACTGCTGTTCCATCAAATTGTGTTATAATATGAAACAGTTATCCTGTACGATAATATTTCTATAATACCTATATTGTAATATTGGCTTCCTTGATGGTCTAGTGGTTAGTGTATGCGCCTCTCACCGCAAGGTCGCGGGTTTGTTTTCCGGGTTGGGCTAAGTGTTATTTGTGAACTTAGCGTCAGGAAATTCACAACGGCAGCACGGACGGCTCACCGCCTATCTAGGGGTGCATGAAAGGAGCCTCCCCGAGTGACGTACATAACGATTCCCTACGTCCGGCGCATCCTGGGCAATTGCGAGTTCTCCAAAGCGAATTGGCTAATCCTTTCACCACGATGGCAAGTCAAAATTAAAATTTGACTCAGCCATCGACACGACGAAGAAGAAGACCGCCTATCCCATGGGACCTTAAAATAACAGGTGAAGTGTGGGTGTTGTACACCTCTGCCACACCCTTTGGGTAATATAGGTGTGATGCTATGTCAAATTGTCACATGCCTTTCATTCCTGCTCATGTTCTTTCGATAGTATAAATCCTGTTCTTAGTAATTAAAGTAATTAATGCTATTTCATAACTATTGTGTTACATTAAGTAGTGGATAAAGGTCGCCTCGCCGCTTTTAACTGCGCTGGTGTTGTGGGTTCGATCCCCACACGGGACAAATCTTTGTGTGATTCACAAAGATTTGTTCTGACTCTGAGTGTGCTTTGTGTGTGTGAAATGTATGTTTGTGAACACCCCCGCGACACAAGAGCTATTCCTAGTACGGGAGTCATTTTTAAAAAAAAAGATAAAGATAATAGATTTACTAAATTAATTTTCTTGATTACTAATTTTAATTTTGTTGTTTTTTTGTTCGCAGGTAATACAAAATCATGTTTTAATATATTCTGAAGCACTACTCTACAAGTAAGATTAGTTTAAATTAAAACAAAACAAACATCTCAAATTAAATCTCCATTTATATTATATAAATCGCTTGTTGTCATTATCTGTGGCATGTTTTTGATGACCAAATCGCTAACGATTTTTTTTTCCTTTTTTCAAAAAAACATTACTTAACGGACCTTATTAATTTATTACCACGAATTATAAGCGGCCGTGGCGCAACGGATAAGGCGTCGGTCTTACGATCGAGAGGTCGGTTCGAACCCTGGCCATTACACCACGGACGTGAACTTCCTCCTAACACAAGCGAATTAAACTAGCGAATTAAACTTAACTGGAGGGGGTTACAAGATTACTAGTAATTTGTGTTTGCAAATTACTAATAAGCATTTTTTTCAATTAAAAAAAGAAGAAAACTTCTCCGTTACGTATTTTTTAGGATCACTGTTTTACGATGAAATCAGCGAGTGGTACTACTATGATTAGTGCCACAACGCGATCAAATCATTCTTTATCATGGCAAACCGAGGTCTATAACTACGATAATATCTTCTATGTCTAAACTGTAATCCCTAGCTCCGAGCAAAAGCCTTAAAATAACGTTATGACTGCAATAGTTAATGATATTCAGTAGTTAGATTTCCACAACCCGCTTTAGTAGTCAGATTTTACTGAATTGGATAGTGCTAGCATAGTTCCATGAAATGACGATAGATGGCGTTAGCCGGTTTTGTATGTAGTGTGAATATCCACTTTAGTAATAAAAATCTACAGAATAATTGTAATGGATTGTTTCATTAAATTAATACACGTGTTGTAGTTGCCTGCCAAAAAATGTGATATTGTGAAGAATACTTTGGTATTGAACATCTACTCTGCTGTTTCTATGTATAATAAGTATGTATTTACAAAAGAAGAGTATATATGTATTAGTATCAGTTATTCTAGTACCCATAGTACAAGCTCTGCTTAGATTGGGACTAGATGGAGTGGTGTAAGTTGAGATATTTATTTACTGATTAATATTAGTGCTGGGATAGTTCTATTAAATGAAGATAGATGGCATTAGTCGGCTGCCAAATGTGAAGATATGGTAAAAGGATGGTCAATTATCTTATTTCTGCATTACCCTAGGTTGACTGTAAGAGAATGCCATAAGGCAAGTATCTTGATAGTTATTTCTCTTACGTTTGTAGGGAACTCTACTCTTACATACACAATGCCAATTTCGTGCTGCTATTGTAAATTTCCTAGCCAAAAATCCCAAAAAAGATCTTTGCTCGTCCCGGGAATTGAACCCGAGACCTTGCTGAGAGGATACGCCATCCATCGAGGCAGTCCTGTATAACCAAGAAATCCCAGCATGACTATAATTCGAACTTTTCTACATCCAAATTCAATTCTAACTTTTGATACAAAAAAGTTTCCACCATTCTTCTCGATCCTATAAAACAACTAATCACACAAACTTTTTCCATCTCTCTCTATTATCAACTCATAACCCCCTTGATCCCCAATACCAATACCATTCCAATACATTGAGCACTGACGACATCATAACGGAACGAATTCCATTGCTCGCTCGCCGCGTCAATTCACTCAAACGGCGCAAAGTTACGCAGCAAACGATACAAAAGTGAGAAGAAAACACTAAATGGGCGATACGACCTTACAGTTCGTAATACCGGTTTCCATAGAGTATAAACCAATGACGTCGCGACCATAGAGAAAGGAAATTGTCGTTCTTTTGTTGGAACTTTCTGTTTATGACTGAGTTTCGTATCCGTATCCTGTATAAATAGGGTTTGGTCGCTTTTTTAGGGTTCCGTATCCAAAACACAGACATTTTCTAAAAAGGTAAAAGTTGATTTTGCAGTTGTAAAGACACCGACGCTGGTATTCAGCTGCAGCCCACAAGTGCCGTACGCTCAGAACTAATAAAATAAATTAATAAATATCTCACAACTTACACACAACGCAATCTAGTCCCAAATTAAGCAGAGCTTGTATTTTGGGTACTACAATAACTGATATTAATACATGTATACTTTTCTTTGGTAAATACATATTTATTATACATAGAAACACCCAGACTAAGACAAACCTCCATGTTCCTGCACACAAAGATTTGTCTTAAGCAGGAATCGAACCCGCGACCTCGGCGTCGCAGGCAGGTACTCTACCCACTCCGCCATCCGGTCGTCAAATAAATTTAATTTATATTTAGTAGTTATATATAAATATTTCATCTTAATTTTGCGGTTGAAAAATCTCCTCTCACGACTGTTTGCTTGGTACGGTACGGAACCGAAAAATGCAAGGTACAACTCACACTGACCGTTTTTTTAGTATTCTATTTTTATAAGCTCCAGTGCGTTTTGTTGGGGACACAGTTTATTTTGGCGGGAATGAAATGAAAACACAACACACTAGAATAGAAGGATTTGCATTGAAAACGGAGCGATACTTCTGACAATATTTGTTTTATGATAGCTGTATTGCTACAGTGTGTAAAGTCTTTGAGTTTGTAATATCATATGGGAATCGAGTAGTTTTAGGTGAGATCTACTTTGGGCATTGGCATTTTTACATTAGATAGAACGCCAGAAGCAATTACACTATCCAGTGGTCCCAATGACATGGCCAAATACACACATTCACTCACACAAGCACACCCAGTTTCAGATCAAATCTTTGCGAATCACACAAAGATTTGTCCCATCGATCGAACCCACAACACCAGTGCAGTGGATAGCGGCTAGGAGACCGCTTAAACCACTAAACCAAACGTGCAAAAGTACGTCTCTATATTCGATACAGCGAACATAGCGATCAACAAATACTCTTAAGATGGAACAATTGGTTAGCTTTTTTCCATAGAAATAAATATGGGTTAAACTTTAGTATAACAAAGTTTTTATAAATTCTCTCTCTCTCTGTCTCAGCAAATCTTAGAGGCTGAGGTTAAATAAAACATATTTTTTTTTTTTGCTTTTTTTTGTCTACAAAATGTATTTTTTTTTGATAGACTTTAATCTTGAAAAGCTTTCCTCCACCATGTCGCAACCACATAGCCATAATGGCCGTCAGTACCCTTAATATAAAAGGTCCAAAACCTTAATAAAATCACTAAATTATTCACATTCGCTGCAAAAGTCTGAAATAATTATGCTCTCGTATGTAAATTTTCTGTAAAGGTTGTAGAAATGTAGACGGTTTACAGCGTTATGAACTCCTTAAATGAAATACCTTCACGTACGTCGAATAAACTTTACTAAATAGACGTGTGCTAAACTAGAATTGCTTAATATCCTAGGAATAGTAGGAGTGTAGTGAATGAATGACTCAATTTTAACTTAACTTTGTATATAACAGCGATAGCCGAGTGAGAGACCGTAGGACTGCGAAGTTAAATGTTTCGAGTTCGAACCCACGGCACACACCTCTGACAATAAATCGTTAAGATTATATGATAAATACACACATATCATCTAAATCATCCTAATCTTAATTTTATTCTTTAATTTAGTCTTAATCTAATTAATTAAATTTAGTTTTAATTTAAATTATTTAATAATTTAATTTTGTTTTAATCTTATTTATTTCATAATTTAATTTAATTTAATTTATATTTATTTATATAATTTCATTTTTTTTTTAATGTAATTGTATTTTTTTTTTATCAGACAAGCATTCCTTTTTTAAATTAGTGTAATGTGTTGTCTAACTTCTATTTTTATCTAATTTCTTTTATTACAGTGCATGTTGTGCTCCTCTATAAGTAGTGAGACACTTAGAATTAAGTTCACAATGTTAACCCTTATTTAATGTAACAGTGCACTCATTGTTGAAAAGCCAAATAATAAATAAATAAATAAAAGTCGAAGATATGTGTGTATTTATCATATAAATTATCGCTCGCTTATGGTGAAGAAAACCTACATGCCTAAGAGTGCCTAAAAAGTACTCGAGGTCGTGTGAAGTCCACCAATCCGCACTTGTCCAGCGTGGTGGACTATGGCCTAACCCTTCTCATCATAGATGATCAAGAGGCCCGAGCCCAGCTGTGGGACACGTATTAGATACAGGGCTGCTATTATTATGTATACAACTCTAAATTCAGAGTTTAGTACTTGTTTGGCAAATCATATACATACCGACTACGGAAAATGTAAACTGTGTTACCCCTTAAAACACCAAATGATCACCAGAAGCAATAACTTTTCTGAAATAACAAGAAAAATCGATTGCAAAATCTAAACATTATTTTCAAAACGATTTTTTTTGTGTTATTTATTAAAGATATTCTTCTAAGTAAAATATTACCAGAGTTTTGCGGACACTTTCTACAGATCCTTAAATCGCTGTAACCGTGGCATTTTTCTACGGCATCAAATATTTTTTTATAAGTTTATATTATTCTTTTAAAATACTGTAAGTAACTTCATGTTTGTTAATTTTTGCTGAACGCAAAATTGGTGTAAGCGTAAGCCACAGTAGCCTCTAAAACAGGTTTTTGGGAGGTTTACACCAAAAAATACCCATCAATTTCGCAAAATGCGTATAGCGTTACTGACTTTTTTAGAAATATGAAACCCAGACAAAATAAAAAAAATGTAAAATACGTACATTTGATTTTTTTGAGGCTGAAATAACTCCATTGCTGTAGCATTTACGTTTTCCATCGTCGATACAACAATCATGAAGTCCATGATAAATTCACTTAACCTTACATAATGTTGATGGATTGCCCTCGTATCACGTTATTATTCCATCAATACTATTTTAGCTCTGATATTGTTACGTAAAAGTAAATATTCGCTTGCAATTTCCACCCCGTGTGGCTGCGCCGTCCGACGCAAAGCAATATTTTAACCAATGACGTACGTCCGTTGCGTGTGTGCGAGCCATTGGGAATCGGACTACACAACACGTTTTCATTCGGTTGGTAATATTTCCGTTAGTGCAGATAGTGATGTTCACAGTTTCAGATTTATGTATTCATACGTATTGTTAAAAGTTTTTATTTCGATTTTGATTTGTGGGTAACGGAGAATAAAAGTTTTCTCATTTCATTGATTGCTTTGATAGTGAATGTAATATGTATAGATTTATAATATGTATAATAAAATCACGCCTATATTACCCAGAAGGGTGTGGCAGAGGTGTACAACACCCACATTTCACCTGTTATGATTAAGTCCCATGGGTTAGGAGATAAGTCTATCGCCACCCACGAGGCACAATTCTAACTCTGTGCATAATAAGGAGATGAGCCTATCGCCATCCACCGGGCACAATTCCAACTCTGCGCAAGAAAGAAAACATTTTTTCCACTGGAAGCGTCCCTCGCGCAAACTATTCAGTTTAGAAAAAAAAAAAATAGAAACCTCAATATCATCTTTGAAGACCTATCCATAGACACGTATGGGTTTGATAAAAAAAAAATATAGTTACGAAAAAAAGTGGCTGTGACATACGGACGGACAGACATGACGACTCATTAAGGGTTCTGTTTTTTGCCATTCGGCAACGGAACCCTAAAAAAATAGTCTTACATTTTATAATTAAGATATTAAATACTTTAATTAACGTGCGCGAACTACACTGAACTTAATAATTATTATGACTAGCCATAATAAACACATACTAAAGTACAAGACACTTTCGCACACTCTTAGCCAACTTACTCAAGTTGCACATAAGTTATGCTTCGGCACGGACTCAAGTTACTCCTTCTTAATAGTGCACTTGTATCTAACTTAATAGCGCCATCTATCGGTAACTTCACAAATTACTTGCCCGAGAAATCACTTTGCGAACTTTTATGTCTCCGGCGCGTATACATAGGATAATTTCTTCTAAAGTTTGTAGCTGGTGCAGTTTTTTTGTACGAAGTAAGAACTGGATTGGAACTCATTTGGTGGACTAAATCCACCAAATGAGTTCTTAAAAACATGCTATTGCATTGTATTCTATGCTAGTTATTAAGCGACTTCAAAAAAAGGACAAGGTTCTCTTTATTATGTTTGTTTCTCGATTACTCAAAGACGCCTGGACTGGTTTAAGAAATTCTTCTTTTTGACTGAAAGAGTATACTTTTCATGTGGTCCCATTTTCATCAGGTCACGATCTGCTGATGGGATCACAGATAAATCGAGGGCAAGCCTCAAATTTTAAAGGCTTTTATATTGTTTTTCATATATTACCTAAAGCTACTCGGATATTTGCATCTAGCAGCCAGCATTTTATGTTGCAGAGCTGATGCTGGAAGGTACAACTCTTGAAAAGTTAGGAGTACGGGGATAATTCTTTAAATACGGCCGTTAACTGTATTTTTTCAATTTCTACACAGGTGAGGCAAGACGTTGTACATACTTATGTATTTTTTACTTTTTAGTGCATTTTTTGTAATTGAAGTCTGTTTTAAGGGTGTACCAAAAGGGACTACCATACTGTCAGAAATGCTATTAGGCGACAGGATAAAGTTCAAATAGCAATGCATCCTGCCAAGATCAAATATATTTTATAGTTTCTTTCAGGTAGGCGCGCATCATACAGTCGTGAAATTTGTGGTGGATGGGCGGAAGGTTGAATAGCTCAATTGAATAGACCAGTTGAACGAATTCCAATGGTCACGGGTTAAAACACCGCTTCATAATTCTTCAAGCAGATCTTTTGGCAACTAATTTAATACAAACTCATACATATCTTTGCTTGTAGTTACCACTTGACATGTCTACAACAAGCTCGCGACATCCATTCTAAATGTTATGAATTCCCTCAACAATACACCTCAACGTCTCAAATAAATCCCGTATATCTCCGCGAAATCAATATGTACAAACAGTACGGAAACTGCCTACAAACGTGCGAAACGGCACGCACGCATAAACATGCACACCGACGAAACCCCTAAGCGGCACTCGCTACTGAGAACACCGCGACAACCGCTTAGGCGTCTCGTCGGTGTGCATGTTTATGTGTGCGTGCCGTTTCGCACGTTTGTAGGCAGTTTCTGTACTGTTTGTACATATTTATACTGTGACTATACCGAGATATTACATTCAATATTGTCTATCTATCCTCGCCATCTGTTTGACTATCTGAGCTAACATTTGTGCTCTTACCTATACATTTCCATTATAAGATGGTCTTCTGACGTCTAGGTTTTCCGTGCAATAAGAATCAGATTATGTCAGAAAGCTTACTACAATATTTCAGACTACATAAATGATAATAAGAATTGCTCTTCTTATGTAACTTTTAATATGCATAATAATTGCTATACATATTTTTCATTTGAAAAGATGGTGCACAAGGGGAGTGGGGGAGGGGACTAGATGGCGTTGTCCATCTAGTCCCAAACTAAGCAGAGCTTGTACAATGGGTACTAGAATAACTGATACTAATACATATATACTTTTCTTTTGTAAATACATACATATTATACATAGTTTGAGTTTATTTTCCTAATATAATTTATTTCCTTTTTTTCCTGTTTTCCTTGTATTAACCCAATCCACAACAAAGCTTACTACAATATTTCAGACTACATAAATGATAATAGTATTTGGATATGAATTGCTCTGCTTATGTAACTTTTAATATGCATAATAATTTTATTGTTATATTTTTCATTTTAAAAGATTGTGCACATGAGTTTCTTTCCAGCTTTATTAAAAAAATTGACAATGGGTCTAAATCGCGTAAATTATTATGAATTAGATCCGTTGTATAATTTTTGAAAAATGTTCTCAAATCGCGAAAGTTTAAAAACATAATATAGGTATATCCTCGCCTGCTATTCTCATAATGCAATACCCATCAAAGCTGGTACTTAGATTAATTTTAATCTGATTCTAAACAGTTCGATTAAAATTAATCTAAGCTTCGGTTATTCAAACCGTTGTACTTTTCTTTTGTAAATACATACATATTATACATAGTTTGAGTTTATTTTCCTAATATAATTTATTTCCTTTTTTTCCTGTTTTCCTTGTATTAACCCAATCCACAACAAAGCTTACTACAATATTTCAGACTACATAAATGATAATAGTATTTGGATATGAATTGCTCTGCTTATGTAACTTTTAATATGCATAATAATTTTATTGTTATATTTTTCATTTTAAAAGATTGTGCACATGAGTTTCTTTCCAGCTTTATTAAAAAAATTGACAATGGGTCTAAATCGCGTAAATTATTATGAATTAGATCCGTTGTATAATTTTTGAAAAATGTTCTCAAATCGCGAAAGTTTAAAAACATAATATAGGTATATCCTCGCCTGCTATTCTCATAATGCAATACCCATCAAAGCTGGTACTTAGATTAATTTTAATCTGATTCTAAACAGTTCGATTAAAATTAATCTAAGCTTCGGTTATTCAAACCGTTGTAATTAGTATAATTTAGTTTTACTTAAAAATTATTTTTACATTATTGTTTGTAATGTTTTGACGTGTTCAAGCGCCTCCTGGGGCATATAAAAATAAATGATTTGAATTTGAATTTGAATTAATGCGAGACCAGGTTATACTGTAAATGTATAGGTAGATCAGTAGCCGTATGTACATCCCCATTGAAATAAACAGCAAATTTCAATAAGGGTATTGAAGTCTTTGATGTTTTATTTCCATTCTACAATATAGCATGCAATTTGCATGGTAATGGAAACACTAAATGAAAGGAAGACAGTCAATATTTTATCTTCGAAGAAAAAAAAATATTATGGAGTATAATATAACTTTCTACTTTTTTCAATGAAAAGAAGACAATGATGTTTTTTCTTTGAAGAAAAAAAAATGGCGTATTTAACTTCCTACTTTTCTAAAGTCGCTTTAAAACATGAGTAGTAGAGCTTCTGTGAATGTTTTGAAGAAATAAACACAACCAGCTAAAATAGTTATTAACTAACTTAGTAATTAATAAAATGTTTAAAAATAATAATAATTAATAAATATATATTTTATCTATATATATAAAAATGAAACCCATTTTCCGTTGTCACGACATAGCATGAAAACGGCTTGACCGATTTGGCAGATTTTTTTTTTTTAGTTTTCTAATACTCTGTACAAGGTTCTTACGGAAAAAATAAATATAATAATAAATTTTCTGTTAAAATATAAGTGAAATTATTGAACCCTACGGAATAAACACTATTATGAAAATATATATTTTGTTTTTTATTTAATGAAATTAGTAAAGTCCTTCTCAGGTATGACGAGACCAGGGAAATAGGTATTCATTTTTATATGGAGGATATAATAGATTCCAGTCCAAATTGAATAGGTACGCATACATAAGATAGGTCAGCTATACAAAATAAAGTAGTGCATCAAATTTACGCTAAGGCGGTACGAAGTTCGCCGGGTCAGCTAGTAATTAATAAATGTAAAAAATAAATATGCAGATGTAAAAAGGGAGCTTTTTCTGCCAACAAACTGCTATGCAGTTTGGCAGAATTATTGTTATGGGATTAAGGCATGTTTATTGAATAAATATTTTTTCATTTCATTTCCTACAATATTGCCCAGGGTGTGACAGAAATGTATTAGGTAACCCACACTTCATCTGTTATGTTGAGGTCCAATGTGGTGTGCCTATCGCTGTCTACAGGAATATTTTCAGACTCCATGCTGTTACAAGAGTATTTAAAACTTCCAAATATCAACTACCCGGGATCGAACCCGAGATTAAAGCGGTTACATAAACTACGCGCAAATATTGATGTACAAAGTAAAATAGTATACAATACAATACAATACAATACAATTCTTTATTGATAACTCAGTGTTACATGTCAGTTTTTTACATTTTATAATATGTCACAAAATAACGTCAAAAATAATAAATAACATTAGTAAAGTCACATACAAAATTAATTAAATTAAAGATATAAATAATAAATAATGAAGTTCATTAGATTAGAAATTAACAAAAGTATAGTAATTTAATAAATTAAATTTTAAATTAACAAGCAAAAATAAATCGTCAGAATAAATGATGTTATCAATGTCAATATTAAGTCAATACATTTAAATGCATCAATCAATATATTAAATTAAATTATTCCATTGGTAAATCATACAATTCGTCCAGACTGTAAAAAACTTCGTGTGATAACCAACTTCTAAGACGGTTCTTAAACGTACCAATGGAATGAGCATTCCTAACCCTTTCTGGCAATCTGTTAAACACTGAGGGACCCATGATGTAGACAGATCTTTCAGACTTGCTTAATTTGTGCAGTGGTGTAACAAGACGATTATGGAGCTTATTGCTACGTAACTCGCGATAAGTGTTTACTCCCCTGCGCTGGAATTGATCTACGCATGCGCAGATACGCATATCCAGTGGATAGCAATAGCTATAGTAGCTATTGCTAGCAGCAGTGGTTAGCAATATATATGTGTGCAAAGTAAACCCTCGAATTCTGAAGCCCCATTGGGAATCAAACCAGACCTTCAACCGTTTTTATCGACAGAGAATATTCAGCCAATTAGTAACGCCTATTAATTATTGATAGAACGCACATCGACCGCTAATGTAATTAACAGAATGTAACTACAGACGTCCCCTGGCGACGGGGGCTGTGAGGGGTAAAGAGGGCTTTCCTCCCCCCTTTCAATGGGGCAACTAGTTACCAAACCGCGTCTGGAAACTAACCACGAGCAATCAGATTCGAAAACTATAGCCTATATTTAAATACAATAGTTTAAAAATATGTTATCCGACTACGAAAACAAATTGTAGTCGTTTAAAATCTATCGCAGTGTCATCAGCAAAATCGGCTAAATAATTTAGGAGGAACATACATTACATACATATAAATAGTGTGTCTGGTTCGCCTTAGTCGGGAAAAAATTAATATATATTTAAATAAATAAATATTTCACAACTCACACACAACGCTATCTAGTCCCAAACTAAGCAGAGCTTGTACTATGGGTACTAGAATAACTGATACTAATACATATATACTTTTCTTTTGTAAATACATACTTACTAGAGAAACAAACGGGTTACTCACGGATTTTATGTCGGTATTCTGCCGACCGTGAGTAACTCGTTTGTTTCTCTAGTAATGATGTGTTCTCACGTTAGTTTAAAAAATACATACTTATTATACATAGTAAACACTCAGACTAAGACAAACCCCCTTGTCCATGCACACTAAGATTTGTCTTAAGTGGGAATCGAACCCACGACCTCGGCGTCGCAGGCAGGTACACTACCCACTCCGCCATCCGGTCGTCAAAGGTTTAAGTACTAATCAAGACACCTAAAGCTTGATAGTAATAATGAAATTCAAAGAAATATGGTAAGGGTACTTAAAAGATAAATACCTGAATAAGTAAAATGTTAACTATATCGTGTCTGAATTTACTGTTGGTCCTTCGAGCCGTATCGACAATCTCGTGTTTCGGTTCTACAGAATAAAAACAGTTAATAACTAATTTATTTTAAAAGTAACAACATCAATCGTTTATTTTACAAGTAGCCGAATAGATACCTCTCCATTATTTGTTGGATAACATTGAATACATTAATAAAGTTGTTTTAGCCGCCGTTTCCAATAATCACACAGAAATCAATATTCTGAGAGCTTCAACTTTGCCCCTTTTGAGTCGATGAGGCTTCTTTGGAACAAAGTCATTATCATTTTGACCTTTCTTCAAGTAGACTTCGGAATTAAGATGACGCGGATTCGATTTAAGATTCTCTCTTTTTATATAAATGAGTATTGTTAATATTGAACGTTTAACCCTTGAACCAAAAGACGGGCGTTTTAAGTGTTACCGCTAACGCCTTTGCACTGAATATGTAAAGGATTCGACGATTTTACTATATAGAATAAAGCCGTATGTGAGTACAAATCGTAAGCAAAGCATCTTACAACGTGTACGTATATACTATTGGTCCTTCGAGCCGGATCGACAATCTCATGGTCCTTATTTCGGCTCTAGTCAGTATAAAAACAGTAAATAATTATCTTATCTTCAAAGTAAAACAATAATAGTTTATTTTACAAGTAGCAGAATAGATACCACTTCATTATTTGTTGGATAACATTGAATACATTAATAAAGTTGTATTAGCCGCGCCGTTTCCAATAATCACACAGAAATCGATATTCTGAGAGCTTCAACTTTGCCCCTCTCGAGTCGATGAGGCTTCTTTGGAACAAAGTCATTATCATTTGACCTTTATACAAGTAGTCTTCGGAATTAAGATGACGTGGATTCGGTTTAAGATTCTTTCTATTTATTGAACAGAATATTGTCAATACTAGACATTTTTTACCCCTGGCACAAAAAGAGCGGAGTTTCATGTTAAATCGCTTATTAGAGCAATAAATAATTAAAATTTAAAAAGATTAGCGGTACCTCAGCGCGAAACAAGGAATAATTTAACTCAATGACAGGTATTATTTTGCGTAGACAGCTTTTTACAATTATTTTTTTAAGGCAGAAAATTTACGAATATATCCAAAATCATATTATAAAAACCGACGTGAGGTGAAGACATTATTATTGAAGTCGCGGCGCGCAGTGCGAGACGTCGCTCGGAGGCGACGACACGCGATTAATAGCCCAGTTGATGAATCTACGTACTAGATTCGAAACTAGTCGGCATATCCCGGCTAAAGTAACGTGAGTATTCTCAATAATAATATCCAAAATCATTATCTTATTTATCAATGCCTGTTTATCGCGACATTAACACTGTCGAGTCTCCAAAGGGGTCGCACCGCGAGGTTCGAATTCGATGCCCGGGTAGGGCAAAGTGCTATTCGCTTGCTTGAATTAAGTTATATTTCTCTCAATTTCATTCACAAAAGTCACTACAATTTCTACAGAAATGTGCAAAAACACTAAAATAAATAAATAAAAATATCTCTCATCAAAGGAATCCGAAACCGGGTAGTATTCACAGCCGAAATAACAGAGCAGCCTTTCGTGTGTGACAAAGAAGACATGTGCTTTGTGTCGCACAAAAAGGGGAAAGGATTGCGAAATGTGGGTTAAGTGAAAAAAGGTAGCGATTACGTATTCCCTTTTAAAGTCAACAAAGTTTAAAATTTCTTAAAGCCGAATTTCGCGCGACTAATGAACACTTAATCAATATGGGGCGGCAATGAAAGCAAATATCTTTGCTAATTTATAACTGCCTCGATACTCTAGTGGTTAGCGTATTTGAATCTCGGATTCGATGCCCGGGTCGGGCAAAGCAGGCATAGTAGCACAAAGTTGGAATTTTGCCTGGTGGATGGCGATACTCACCCTATCCAATGGGTCCTAAACATAACAGATAAAATATTGGGGGTATACAGGGGGTTGTACACCTCTGCCCCACCCTTTCGGGTAATATAGGCGTGATGTTATGTGTGTATGTATCTAAATATATCTATAATTGGACAACTAGATATATATATATATAACGTGCATGAGCGTCAATCCTCCATATTTGTCAGCGGGAACGTCTGACAATGTCTAGTCCTTTTAGTTTAATTGTCTAAGGCTTGCGATCCAAACATCTAAAAAAAAGTTGTTGACAGCCAATCAAAACACTTGACTTCTATTAATATCTGTCAGAATTGAATGGTATCGTTCAAATATCGTTCGTTTTGCGACATGTTTGGTTCGTAGAAGACACAGCTTCCGAATCATGGTGGTCCTTCGAGCCAAACTGTACTCGAATTCCTCATTTCTTTTTAATTTAATGCAACTAACTTCTACTTATAACAGCTAACGTTATCAAAACCATTTCGGTTAATTCTAAGATTCTAGAAATTCAGATTATGAAAGACATAATGCAGAATCAGAATAACGATGTGCGTGAGTTTGTTCGTTCATAGAAATGTATAGAAACACGAACGTTTTGAAAGTACCTTTTAGATCGACCTGAGAAATTAATAATCTGTAAAAAACCAGAATGTGTAAGGAGAATGGCTATTTTTCATGGAATTCCGTGCTTCCGGCGTCTGAATTGCTGGCTGTATGAACCCGCCCTAATACATATAACCCATTTCATTTCCTATATCTTGGACAACAATGCCATCCTTTTCAGCATTGTATAGCAAAACAAAGCGTCCACATCGATATATACAATATATACTATATACAGGATTGTACGTCCGTTTGTGATTCACCCTTTGTGGCGTCCAGCGTCCAGGCCAGTAATTTATATAGCCTTTTATTGTGGAATGGACGGATATATCGTATTTGTGATTAAATAATGGCTGATGGTCAAACATTCATCAATAACAGCTTTAGATACTTCTATTGAATAGCTAGAACTGTTGACTACCATTCTCATTTATTGGAAGACACAAAAAGTTGAGATTTAATTAGGTTTTTTTTTATCTTGAGTTAGAAAATACCAACCCTTGTTATAACAAGGGTTATAACAAGGGTTGGTATTTTAAAAAGAAGTAACTTCTATGGACATCATAAAAGTTAAGAAGGGAATAAGCGTCCGCACTAAGAATAACTCCTAGTTTAGTCAACGGTGAGTCGATTCCTTTAACCACCACACACACCGTGAACTCTATTGGTTTCATGACACCAATGTGTCGTGTAAGAAGTTATAATATTAATTATGTGAGGCTAATCTTAGAAGTTAAATAAAAGGAAAACCAGACTTGAACAATACAAACTAAATTTAAGCCTGTTTGGGTATACTTGAGTATCTTATGGTATGGTGATGGAGTCGAAAGGTAGCCATATGAACTCTTTAACTAAACAACCCATCGAGTTTGGGCTCATTTGGTTTGTTGAACTGGAGGCTTTTTCGAGCATATAGCTAATTGTTTTTATCTTAATATATATATGATGAAATGAACAAATATCGTTTATTTTTATGATAATTGAGTGTAACAGCATTAATTGCAGCTCCTTTTAGCTGAAAAAGCAAAAAGAAAAGCTCTTGTAAATGAGCTCGAGGGCGGCAGCACCACCATCTCACCTTTAACCTGCCGCCAAATAATAGTGTTTGCATTACTGTGTTCCGGTTTGGTGGTGAGATCAGGCCCTGAAATTACTGGCTCATGAGGCATAACACCGTAGTCCTTAGCTGCAGCGACGCATCTATAATCTGCTTTTGTGGATTGTTGATGTCCATGGGCTGTACTCCACTTACCATCAGGTGGACTACACGTTCGTTCGCTGCGGGCGTAGTATATAAAAAAAATATTAGAAGACTCCGCTCTTTCGTGGCTATACAGTATATTAACATAATACATATATGCTGAGAAGTAGTATATAAACCTCACCAGTAGCAAAACATTAAATCGTAGTCTTCCAAAATAAACGCTCAACGAATTATCCCAAAGTTGCCCTTAACTCTCATGAGATCCCACGTGTTTATTAATCTATACGTACATAATATAACTATGTACAGTGGCGTATCGTGCCTTGGTGGGGCTCCGTATAAAAAAAATATTTGGGGCCCTTATGAAGGGTTAAGATTTCATAATATTATATTTATGAAATTTATGGTGCATGAAAGGAGCCTCCCCGAGTGACGTACACAACGATTCCCTACGTCCGGCGCACCCTGGGCAATTCGCGAGTTCTCCAAAGCGAATTGGCTAATCCTTTTACCACGATGGCAAGTCAAAATAAAATTCGACTCAGCCATCGACACGGCGAAGAAGAAGAATATTATATTTATTTATTATTTATCACTCACACTCATAATTATTTATCAGTCATATGATTTTTACGAACAAAAAATTGAAATAAAACATAAACTCTTATATAAGTACATTATGGTACTAGTGTGTAACATTGGTGATTACCGCCGAGGCGCCATTAAAAGAGCCGAGGACGGTAATCATCAATACACACGTGTATCATACGACGTTTTTCAAGACACTTGTGAATAAAATAACAATAAAAACTCATTTTATTTAGTATATAAAAAGTTGTGAAAAATGTTTCGCTATGGCGCGGGAGAAAATAATCAGTTTTCCTATGCGCGCGCATTGCGATCGGCCACAGACTAAAGAGATGAGGTTCTTTTTTTATTCGACGCGCAAAGGGGTTGCGCCTATTCTGCCACGTACAAAATAGGCATTTTAAAGTTTTCTTTTATTACAGAGAACACAAAAGTTATAAATGAGTGAAAGTTTTATTATTAAACACGTACGAGTTAAAATTATCTATTAAAATAAGAAGTTGCATGAAATGAGCAAGCAATAGGAACATTAATTTATTTGTTCTACTAAACACGATCTTTTTTTTTAAATAAACACTTTTTGAAGAACTAAGCAACTCAACCAGTAAAATTTAAAAAACTCTAAAAATTTAAAATCTATAACTCGCTAGTGAGTTATAGATTTTTTTAGTCACAGATTGATTATGGGTGTCATTCTGTGCCTAATTGCGGTGACCATAGAGCCACTTTATAAGCAAGTGTGTTGAAAAATAATTTATATCTGATGATGACTTAAGTTTTTCTAAAGTTATTCTATAGACAAAACTGAGAGGTCTGACAGGCGTTCATAGCATTTTTTTACGTTCTTACTTACGCACTTTGGGGGCCCTCGTACGGCGGGGGTCCCGTATAATTGATACGGCAGATACGGTGGTAGCTACGCCCCTGACTACGTATATCAAGGATGAATCTATACTAAAGAGTATCTATAGTAAAGGTATCGATTACTTCCGGTACGTGACGCGGCATAACAATCAGCAAACATAACTGTTTGAATATTGCCAATAATAGCCAAATAATGCTTGCATATAAGACAGGAATATAAAGCTTCGTCATAACATAACGTCACGCCTGTATTACCCAGAAGGGTGTGGCTGAGGTGTACAACACCCACATTTCACCTGTTATGTTTAGGTCCCATGGTATCCCATGGTAGCCTATCGCACATAGGTATATGTCGTAGTGACGTCATTGAAGGAAACCTTGCTAGTACTCATAGTACAACTCTGCGCAGTTTGGGACTAGATGACGTTGTGTGAATGTGTTGAGATATTTTTTTATTAATCTTATTTAGTTTAAGGGGGCACTAAATAAAAACCTTTGTTCATATTTCTGGTTTCCAAAATTAAAAAAAAGATATTTGAAAAACAATAAATCGATCTATTCTTACGAAATTGAAGTGCTTCAATTTTGCGGCAGGTTAAAGTTAATGTATGTTTTAAGTGGCTGAAAAGTAAAGGGTGGTTAAGGATGTGTCAAATATTACCAGAATGGCATGATCTGCATTTCTGTGTGTGAATCGGGTACGTGAATAGTCAAACTTGTACTTCAGATTTTTAGATAACATTAAAATAACGTCGATGAAGTATGCCAATAAGGATCGATGCAATTATCAACCACAAAGCTTACCCAAACACGTCTAATTTGTTCTGACATCCATCCTTTTAAGTAACAAATTCCGTTTACCACGACGCATGTACCATATCATCCGGTACAGCCCGCAAATCCGTTTAGCTAAATAGCTGTACTAATTACCGTGCTCCGTCCGAATGTCCGGCTGATTACTCTGTTTGTGGTTATAGCTATGGGCTGCTGACTATATTTGGTGAGACAGGAAGTTTGTCCAAAATACCACTTCCTAAAGTGACTGATACTCTGATACATTCTCGCAATCATGATCATGGTTGAACTCCCGAAAATTAGTCATGGTGATGCAAAGGGCATTTTTTTACCGGCAAAACTCGCAAGCCAGGTTCTAGAGGGCCACCCTGAATGTGTGGCCAGTTCGACCTTGACTGCATTATGATTCCCCCTTTACAAAATACAAAACCCCTCTTTTTCGACTGGCATTTCTGGCATCATGCATCAAGCATTGCGGGCAGACCTTTATAGTTATATAATACATCACTCTTTTTCAATTAATGATAGTTCTGCAGTTCACTGGCTATGCGATTGAATCAAAAATGAGAAGATCCGTAGGCGAACTAAAGTGGCCGACATAGGGCAGCAAATCACACAGCTAAAGTGGCAATGGGTAGGTCACATAACTCGCAGGACCGATGGCCGTTGAGGTAGAAAAGTCCTGGAGTGGCGACCACGGACCACAAGGTGCCAGATGGATGGACAATAAGAGGATGATTGTGGGCAGTCACTGGCTTATCCAAAACCGCATACTGTCTAAAACACTTGGTGAGGCCTTTGTCCAGCTTGACTTAAGGTCCTGTGTCCCCTAGATGGGGCAGAGGGCATCCACAGTGCGCCGCCATCCCGCTCGGTCTTGAGCTTCGCGCTTTATTTCGCTCCAGGTTTTGCCGGAATTCTTCGCCTCCGCGATGATTGTCCGTCGCCAGCAGTGGCCAGATAAAGGCTAAAATGATGATGATGAACTTAACAGCTCGTCATTATCTCAGGGCGCAATATACAAGAAATTGAGGAGCTTGACAATATCTTTCAAGGTACACACGGCTACATATCAACCTTTACATGTCCAGTATAAGCTGGTCTCGCATTGCACGGGCAGACTATACAATACAACCATCTTATACTGGAAATGTATAGGTTTATCGGTAGACGACTGTACATACGGCAACACATCAAACTGTAGATGCCCAATCTAAAATGGTCTTGCAATGTTTTTTTTTTATACTACGCCCACAGCGAACGAACGTGTAGTCCACCTGATGGTAAGTGGAGTACAGCCCATGGACACCAACAATCCACAAAAGCAGATTATAGATGCGTCGCTGCAGCTGAGGACTACGGTGTTATGCCTCATGTGCCAGTAATTTCAGGGCCTGATCTCACCACCAAACCGGAACACAGTAATGGAAGCACTACTATTTGGCGGCAGGTTAAAGGTGAGACGATGGTGCTGCTGCCCTCGAGCTCATTCACAAGAGCTCTACCACCATAAATGTTCAGGTTTCCCGTGCAATAAAGACCAGCTTATACTAGAAATGTGAAGCTTCATATATAGCCGTGTGTACGCCCTTATTCAATATACTCAAATAATAAGGCTTCAGGAAAATTGCCGATATAACACGTTAATACGTAACGTGTCGTGTTATTATCGTGTTTATATCGTGCTGCGGATGAAATTACCATGAATTATGTGTATAAACCAGTCGCTAGATGGCGCTTCGATCAAACTCGTTTTATTAAGAAGTATCAATAACATCAATATCGTTTATCTTTTTTAGATTTTTGTGTATTCGATTTGCAAATGATGCAAAATGTCGTTTTCGCAAAATTTTAATCAATTTGTATTTTCAGAAACTTGAATTACGCTACAAAAGTTGTATAAAGAAACTAGCGACCCGTCCTGGCTTCGCTTCGGGTACTTTTTAGTACTATAATGTACATGTTTTGTACATTAAAACCTTCGTTATGAATCATTATATCTATTGAAACCGCATCAAAATCTGTTGCGTCGTTTTAAAGATCTAAGCATACATAGGGACAAACAGACAGCGAAAAGCAACTTTGTTTTATACTATGTAGTGATTTTTGTATTTGTTTATTTTATAAACGTTACAACTTGTGTGTATATTATCCTTATCCAGTCTAATCTAGTATGTGAGATGTCATATTATAATATGCTACATGTGTAGGTATATTAGTGTATAATAATTCACCCAGCATGTATTTGATATGCTGTCGAGTTGTCGCAAGCTGGGACAGACGGGCTAATTAATAGTAAAATTTAATGGGATAATTTATCTCGTATATATGTATTAATAAGAAATGAGGCTAACTTGATATATTAAGTAATTAATATGCTTATTAAGAGCGGTTTGGCGAAAAACAATTTTAAAATATGCTGGGTTATTTTTCGTGACTTTACATTGACGTTATCGTTTAAAACTCTTAAAGGACGATCTTTAGGCTTGTATAAAACCAAATGAGCACAAATACGAATGTTAGAGAGTAGCGTAGTACAGCCCATGGACATCAACAATCCACAAAAGCAGATTATAGATGCGTCGCTGCAGCTGAAGACTACGGTGTTATGCCTCATGTGCCAGTAATTTCAGTAACACTTGAAATAAAATGCATATTCATATTCATTTTATATTCATATTCTTAGCATAAATTAATTTAGTAGCTTAGGTCAAAATTAAATTACTCATTAGTCTCTAATGTTATATCTAGACTAGATTGTAATCTTTATGTCTAAACAATTAGATACATTCTAATTGTTTAGAAACACATAAAAAAAAAAAAACCTTGAAATAAATAGTTAATTTAGCAAAGTATGTATTTTTTATTCTTCATTTTGAGTCCCGAATAAGCGAAAAATCTTGTAGAGCGTAGTGAGGGACTTAAAAGCACGAGATGGACACGTGTCGCACATACAACTTTTCATCCATGCAGTTTGAAAAGGCGAGCAGTGAGCAAAACTACTTAAAAAGAGATTATTTACAATACTCTATCAAAAATTCATTCGCAAAATATCCGTTTATAATTAGTAGTCCCACTAATACCCAATTACCTAAAAATAAACCAAAACTAATACCCTAATGGTTTCTAATTACAATGTACTAATTACGTTAAAACTAATTTCAGACACGCCACTTAGTTATTCCATACACGTAAGAATCTTTTTCTTTGGTAGTGATCTGATTTGATTGTTTTTGTTTTTTTTTATAACACTTACTGCCTCGGTTGTCTAGTGGTTAGCGTATGCACCTCTCACTGAAAGGTCTCGGGTTCGATACCCGGGTCGGGCAAAGGGTCAGAAAATTCACAATAGCAGCACGAAGATGGAATTGTGCCCGGTGATAGGCTTATCAGGTGGACTTAATGTCTGTTCGCTACATACATCGTATTAAGATTTTTTTTTTTTTACAACACACACAATGCCATCTAGTCCCAAACTAAGCAGAGCTTGTACTATGGGTACTAGAATAACTGATACTAATACATATATACTTTTCTTTTGTAAATACATACTTATTATACATAGAAACACCCAGACTAAGACAAACCCCCATGTTCATGCACACAAACATTTGTCTTAAGTGGGAATCGAACCCACGACCTCAGCGTCGCAAGCAGGCACTACCCACTCCGCCATCCGGTCGTCGTTATATAGCTACCCTCAACCTTAATAAAAACTCTATTGGCTATCAATATGTCGACCGAATATTTATATTCTAATTGTCATATTGATTTGTTGTCCGGTTTTATGCGGTCCTATCCGGTTATGTCCGGTATCGTCCGGAATGCCATATTAAAAGGTTGGCGCTATAAATATTGTTGGTATTCGCGATATAACGTTTTTTTGGGGAAAAGTTTGGCTGATATTTGGTTTGGTCGATGACCTTTGACTAGTATAAAAATATAACAATAGTAGCGAGGAATGTTGAGGGTTAAATAATTATTAGATTAAGGGATCATTCCTTATGTACAGTGGGCCAAGCAATTAGGTATGCAGGGCAAAAACTTCTACGCCATACTGAAAACTGACTGCAATAGATATGCATGTGTGAAATTCATATTTAATTAGTGTAATATACCTACTATTTAGATATGTAAGTCACTTATCCATAACAGGTGTAGTAAGTCTTTATTATGACATTGAAGCTTTTGCCCTGCATACCTAACTCATTGGCCCACTGTACGTCACACGTTAAGGGGTGATTTTGTGACTAGAAGTAGGAGAGATCCTAAGTTTGTTGGGATCGTCACTTCGAATTTCAAAATAAAAACATCAAAATGATAAATGCCAAACATAACGTAAAATTAAAAAAAAATCTATTTCTATCTGTTTGAGCATTAATTACTTCTGTTGGCAAATTTACATAAAAATTGCGTAATTGCAATTTAATAATTTCTACATGTAAAATTGCTAATTAAAGAAGTATGTTATCCTTTGAGAACTTATTTTACTGACCGCAAATAGCTAATGAGATGGAACCTTGTCAAAGTTCAGTATCATACAATGTACACTTCTGTACTACTAGTCACCTCGTAGGCGTGGGAGCTTTTAGTATATTTACTGCCTAAGTAACCTTAAAAGGTTTCTGAAAAATCTCATATCACCAACGCACGCACTTCTCACCTAATTATCGGCAATTTTTTGGGAGGACCAATAGTCCTGCGCTTTTGACTTTAAATATAACTATGAACGCGCAACGCCACGGATGAACGCCAGTTTCCAATAAAATCCATATTGTAATTAAGTTTCAGTCTAGCCATTTATCACGAGAACCGATCGTCCTACAACCTTCATATTCGACCGCATTGGGTAGCGTTAACGGACTGCCAGTGCCTAACTAATGTATTAACTTATACCATACATTTAATAAAATGCGCTTATATCGTTATTTATTTCAACCTCATTCAGTCTGCGGCTTGGCTAGCAAGGTATGCAGATAAATAATTTTAAAAAAAACCGACTTTAACTACAAATATGCACTAAAAAATAATAATAAAGTAATATTCAACGTTTCGCCTCATCTGTGCATAACTTGAAAGACAGTAAAGTGCATATTTTGTTCAAATTATGAAATATGGGTGTTACTCACGTAATGTTGGTCTATTTAGTCTACCGCGGTTTCGCCTATACGTCTAGGCATTATCAAGAGAGTGCGATACGTCGCGCCTGAGTCGCAGCCAGTCTTGCATAGACTAAATAGACCAACATTACGTGAGTAACAACCGTATTTCATAATTTGAATAATGTTACAAACTCACGTCAGTTTTAATAAAAATGCATTTTTTGTGATTGAAGTCGGTTTTTATTTTGTAAAATTATTAAAATATTATGTTTGTTCTAATAAACGTTGGCAAAAGCTTTTGTCCCATACAGTATAGTCACTGACTTTGACTTAAAGTCGATAAAAATAGAGCAAGTTCTTTCCAAATTCTATACAACAATTTATATTAAAATCGGTTCAGTGGTTAATCTGCGAAGCTATTTGTGGAATATTGTTTAAAAGCAAATACTGGAATATCTAGATGACAAGACATAGTATTTGTTCAATAGACCTATTCGTTGTGTGCCTGATTCTAAGTAAATAGCTCTAAGAATGAAGTTAAACATCGTATTATTTAGTGTACCTAGAGTTAACATAAGTACCACATTTCAATTCCACAATAGAATTAAATCATTGGGAAATAGTTTCTTTGTAAAAACTCATTTTCAACCGACTTTAAACAATGGAGGAGGTTCTCAATTCGATAGTATTTTTTTTTTCGATGTTAGTTTTCGGATTACTCGAAGACGCCTGGACCGATTTAAGAAATTCTTTTCTGTCTGAAGGAGTATACTTGTCATGTGGTCCCATTTTCATCATGTCACGATCTGATGATGGGATCCTAGAGAAATCGAGGGCATCCCGCAAAATTAAAGGGGTATCTATTGTTTTTCGTATATTGTCTAAAGCTACTCGAACATTTGCACCTAGCAGTCAGCCTTTCATGTTGTTGAGCTGATGCTGGAAGGTACAACTCCTTAACGTAGGAGTACGAGGATAGTTCTTTAAATAAAAGCACCTCGACTGTTTACTGTATTCTTTCAAGTTATACAAAGATGCGGTGAGACGTTGAATATTACTTAAGTAAGAACACACATAGTTATGGACGCCAACAAAACTCAAAATTCGTATTATAACATTATGATTAAACTTAAAATTAAAGTATAACTTAAATCCCTTGAGAATAATGAGTCAATCTATAAAATAGTAAATAAAATATTCACAATACAAAATCTTTTTACCCACCCCTAAGTCCCTGAGTGAATACTTAATAATCATTTATTAATCTGGTTCCAATAAATACGGTATTTGTAATTATTAGGTTGTACGGCCTTGTACTGGAATGTCTAATAAGTCAGAATAGGCTTTTTTTTTGTAGTGCTAGTAGCTTTTAATATAATAAATTGTAGTATTGTTGATGAAAATGTGGTAGTTTTGTGTACTAATAGGTATATCTTATTTTATACTAGCTTCTAATTACTCGACCATCAGTTGTGCCAATGTGTGCCTGGGGTTCGATTCGCAGGTCAGGCAAAGTGTTATATGTAATCTGTTCCGTCAGGAAATTTATTATGCCTGGTGGATGGTGATAGACTTCCCCCGCTATACCTTAGTACCTAAACACAACAGGTGAAATGGGGGTGTTGTACACCTCTGCCACATCCTTCTGGGTAATATAGGCGTGATGTTATGTTATGTTATGTTATGTCTACCGTATTTTAATGGGATGTAGGTGTGGCGGTATCCGCACATAATAAATGACGTATGACATTGACAACGTCAAGAAGTGACACACGTCACAAATGTCAAAAAGCGCTAAATCGCGATAACGAAGTGTTCACAGCAAGTTATTTATAATTACTACTTCCAAGACGCTACCGTTGGACAGCTGTCCGCAAGGCAATACCACCGAGCTTGGTCGGAGGATCCTCCCTTTGTGGTGGAGGAATATGACACCCCAGATTCAAATTAAAAAATTCAAATTCAAATCTTTTATTTTCATAGGCCCCAGGAGGTACTTGAACACGTCAAAATATTACAAACAAATGATATAAAAAATAAATTTTAAGTAAAACTAAATTATACTAATTACAACGATTTGAATAACCGGGGCTTAGATTAATTTTAATCCAACTGTTTAGAATCAGAACCCCTAAAGTAGGTACAGATATAGGTATATCTCTTTCGGAAAGTCACGTCACTCGTTAGAACTTGTCCTACATCATTTGTATGTACGTGTGCTTGTGACAAATGTCCTAACTCGTATCCAACACAAGTTTGTAAGACTTGTGACAAATAACGCGTTACGGCAACGTGGCGATTACGTGACGCAGCGAGTTTTTATGCGTTACGTACAATACGTTGTATATTAAAAGAAGGGGTAGCAAAAAATGATATTAAATTAGGTCACTAGGGACAATACTAAATATAAAAACAAATCCGCTACTTTGATAAAAAATCCTAATTATGTTAATGCAGCCGGGCTAGCATGAGGAGCGTTTATGGATGCTATTGGCCTAAAGGAGAGTCTATAATGAGGCTACAATCACAATAGACCCACGGAGGTCGACGTGAACACCCAAAGCCTCATCCCAACAATAATAATAATAATAATGCAGCCGGGCTGGCATGAGGAGCGCGAGATAGGTTTTGTCGCCTTTTTTGTCATGTTTTCTCAAGCAAAATTATGACATAAACAAAAGAAAAGCAGGCAGGTACACTACCCACTCCGCTATCCCTCTATATATTGACCGATCTATTTAAAAATGTCAATCTATTTACATTTCGTTCTTACCAAAGTCTAATTTAAATATTTAGATCGAAATCTATTCAAAAGTTCAGTACTTATTTCGGCCTCAACTAAGCTTAATGTCGCAGCAAAGGCTAAATGGATTTTAAATCCGAAGGGAACAAGAATTTAAGGTTTTTTCCCAATACCTACTTTTTCTAAGCCCCAAATACCGCCAGCGCTGTCTATATTGTAGGTTGGGCTGGGACGTTGATTAATACTGGCTGTGTAAGTAATTAGTAAAGCCTTGGCGAGTGGTCAGGGCCTCATTTGTTAGGGTTGTAGAGAATAGGTCTTGTAAATAAATAGGAACTCGTCCAGGTCTTGTTCAAGGGTCTTGCAGGTAAATATGAGACAAATAAGAAACAGTATCATTAACGGTTCGTTGAGAAATTTGATCTTTCGTAAACAGTTTCAAGTAAAAAAGCACCACAGTCTCACCTTTAACATGCCGTCAAATAGTAGTATTTTCTAGAAATTTAATTACGACTCCATATATTATGAATTCTCGTCACGCAATTTCGCTGTTTACATATCTCATAGTTGTGAGTTGTGAGCGTTCATTATGAGTTCGCAACCAGTTGTGAACTGCTAGGAATGTTGCGTGACTTGGGGAGGGGAGTCTTATGTTCCCACTTGTGGTATAACTTTGCCGTTGGGTGTAACTTTGAAATGTGGCCTAAGTTATTGTTGGAATGAACAATGTTTTAAAACCGGCAGCTTTATTGTGATGCTCATGGAAACTCGTTTGACGTCACAGAAAGTATCGTATATTTTCAGTTTGATAGAAAGTTACCGGCTATTTTAGTTACTTTTCACATCTATTTTGTTTTTTTTAAATAAAAACAAAGTCGCAAAAAATACAATCCATGTATAAATGCGTTTATAACATATTCAAACAATTAGTAGCACAACTAATTTAATAACGAATCCGTATATCACGAATTCCCGTAACACAGTTTCGCTGTTTACATATCTCATAGTTGTGAGCGTTCATTATGAGTTCGCAACCAGTTGTGAACTGTTAGGAATGTTGCGTGACTTGCGGGGGGGAGTCTTATGTTCCCACTTGTGGTATAACTTTGCCGTTGGGTGTAACTTTGAAATGTGGCCTAAGTTATTGTTAGAATGAACAATGTTTTAAAAGCCGGCAGCTTTATTGTGATGCTCATGGAAACTCATTTGGCGTCACAGAAAGGCCGCATCATCTTTTTGAGCCTTGAAGAAAAGTGACCTGCTATTTTTGTTATATTTATTAATCTAATTTGTTATTTAAAAAACAAAACAAAAAGAATGTCTTAAAAAATACAATTTATGTATAAATGCATTTCTAACATATTCAAACAATTAGTAGCACAACAAATTTAATTACGACTCCATATATCATGAATTCTCGTCACGCAATTTCGCTGTTTACGTATCTCATAGTTGTGAGTTGTGAGCGTTCATTATGAGTTCGCAACCAGTTGTGAACTGTTAGGAATGTTGTGTGACTTGCGGAGAGCCTTATGTTCCCACTTTTGGTATAACTTTACCGTGGGATGTAACTTTAAAATGTGGCCTAAGTTATTGTTGGAATGAACAATTTTTTTAAAACCTGCAGCTGTTTTGTAACGCTCATGGAAACTCATTTGTATTTTTTCGGTTTGAATACACATGTATTTTGTAACGGAATTAATTTAAAATGTGAATGAGAGGGTAGTAGATAGATACATAGGTAAAGTCTACATTAAGACAAATCTCTTTTATATAATCTACTTCTCTGGATCTTCTCACAGTTCATTGTATTTTGTCCTAGAATTACTTGTATGTTTATAACTATAAGTATATATTTCATTTTTGGGTTAGTGTGACTACTCTACCCCAAGTAAAATGCTGACTGTACCAATACAATGTCTTTCATTCGACACCGACATAAACCAGAAACTACTCAAAACTTATTACTTACCGAATATATAAAATTCATTACAAAAACCAGTCGATTCATGAAAAGTCTTAATTAATAAATGTCCGCTGCAAATTTAATTTAAAATTAATGAAGTCCCTCCACTCGAGTCCCGGGAAATATATAAATCCCGGAATAAGTAAATACTAAATAGTAATGAAATTGGAATCCCGCAGGAGCATTTAAAAATGGAATGGGCGTTCGGATACTACATTTTATTAATTTCGCACGCGCGGCGGCGTAAATTGACGAATTGCGTGCGCGCCAATGAAGCGACTCCGAGGCAAACGATAGGGTTGCCAATACAATACCTTTTTACCCTTTTTAGTTGTTCAATATTTCGTTCAGATAAAAAGATTGACTTTAAAAAAGTCACAATATATCTACAATACAATATCATTTATTTTGTTTTTACTAATAGCTCTTAGTGTCTAATTATATCTATTACAATTTAACTTTCAAAATAATTTGCGATTCTATATTCCTTGAGTGCGCATTATTTTCAAATATTTGCAACTCATGGTAACAGAAAGATAATTTAATTGTGACTCATTAAAAAAATGGAGAGAATTTGTCACCTTATATTTTTTTTAACAAAAAAATACATTACATAAATGTTTTATTTGCCACAAATTGACCGATTTCGCGATCTAGTGATTCCGAGAAAAAAGGCTGAGGCTGCCATCTGCCATATTTGATTTGTGTAAACCTTCCTGTCAAATATAACATTCGGTTTTGATGGGATTCAAATTCAAATTCAAATTCAAATTCAAATCATTTATTTTCATAGGCCCCAGGAGGCGCTTGAACACGTCAAAACATTACAAAAAATGATATTGCGGATTGCGTTAGAAATATTGCGGATTTATGCGGATTTGATTGATGAGATTGTACGTTTTATTTATTGAACAAAAACTAGCTTTTTTATGATTTTTCGTTTCAAACCTTAACTGTACACACGGCTGAAAAAGTATGGCGGTAGACATAATACAATGTTTAAAAATATTGTGGTGAAAAATAAATTCTTTATACTAACGTGAGATGACATAATTACTAAAGAAATACGGGTAACTTACTCATGAAAGGAGCCTCCCCGAGTGACGTACACAACGATTCCCTACGTCCGGCGCACCCTGGACAATTCTCGAGTTCTCCAAAGTGAATTGGCTAATCCTTTAACCACGATGGCAAGTCAAAATAACATTTGACTCAGCCATCGACACGACGAAGAAAAAGAACTCACGAGTGTAGGATCCGTTCTTTACTCCAGGAAATAAGCGTAGATTACCAAGAAGATGACGAATTTAAACGAATAAAACAACCGTTCGATTCAAGATGTCAGAATATAATGCCTCTAATTAATCACTTTACAACTTGACATTATAAAATAATGCTGCCACAATAAAAATAAAATCGATTTAAAAATAGTAAGCATGTTATTACTATTTTTAAATCGTCTAATCCAGTGGTTCCCAATTAGTGGTACGCGTACCCCCAGGGGTACGCGAGACTGCATCAAGGGGTACGCGCAGCAATCTCTAAACTAAAATCCTTAAATAAAATAAAATTAATATACCCACATTGACAGATAAAGAATCTCTATTTCTATTTCTACAACTGCCAAAAAAATATTCAATTTAATTAAACGGCAGTAGCCGGTAAGTAAATCGCATGCATCAAGCGCTTTGGCCCGCGGCGGCGGCGATTGACCCGTGTTTCCCGCAACTCCCGCACCTCGCGTCGCCCGATCGCGGCCGCTACCGCTGCCGCCTATTTGTTCGTCATTGTCAATCATTCAGTTCGGCTTATGTCGCGTGAGCGTGTCGCTGTGCTTGTGTTATCGGTTTTAAGGGTAAAAAACGGTTTTTCTCGATTTCCGTCAAAACTAAAAGTCCTATGGAAAAAAGTCGAATGACAAAGTTGTTGGTAATAAAAAGCTCAAAACTTTTGTATTTGCACTTTTTTCTTATAACCTCAAAACTTATGTGAAAAATTCAAAAAACTAAGTTTTTGGTTTTTTATTTTTATCTTTCACAAACAATTTTTTTTTTCACGAAATTTGGTGAAAACTAACCTTTTTATGTCCCAAATACGCTGTAATTTATTTGATTGGAAATATTTATTTTTCACCTTATTTTGAATCAATATCAAAAAAGCACCCTAATTTTCGATCGAAAATTCACCCGTCAAAATATCAGCTTTTTCAAAAATTTGGTATGTTTTCTGTTCATTGAAATCTCTACTTTAAATTACTACAAAATTGTATACAGGGTGTATTTTTGAAACGGGGCAGTAAGGGCAAGTACCTTAACCGTTGCAGTTACAGCAAAACGTTCTTAAAAGACCTTCCCTAACTTTTTGGGACATTTTGAACTGCATTCACAGATTTTGTAAAAACTTACAGTTAGCAAAAAAAATGCAAAAAGTTCAAAAAAATTTTTTTTATGCCAATCGATTCTATTTCATGTGGGGATCAAAAAACTTTATGGGACCATTTTAGCTTTCAGTACTAGAAAAGACAGAAATCGCCAAAAACGTTTCCCATACATTTCGGCAACAGAAACGAATTTCTACGATGGTCTAACTTTTTGTTATGGCCTGGAAGTGGGTAGAATTGACTGTAAAGTAAATAAAAAGAATTTTTTACCCTCAAATTTCGAATTTGATTCGAAAATCTGTGTGCTATACTTAGTTTCAGCTGAGAAACTTCGTATGAGTTATTAATTAAGGATTTTCGCTAAAATGTCTTCTAATCGTGAAAAAATTGACTTATTAGAAGCGTATTTTGTCAATAATCGAGTTCGCCGGGTCAGCTAGTTAAGTATATATTTATATTTTTTTTATTTTTGTTTTGCATTTTCTGTGAAGATTTACTATAGTAACATATTTTTTTCAACAAACAGTCATTTTTTTCTTTTTCACCATCGTAAAGTAGAGATTTCAACAAACAGGAAACATACCAACTTTTTGAAAAAAGCTGATATTTTGACGGGTGAATTTTCGACCGAAAATTAGGGTGCTTTTTCGATATTAATTCAAAATAAGGTGACAAAAATAAATATTTCTAATCAAATAAATTACAGCGTATTTGGGACATAAAAAGGTAAGTTTTCACCAAATTTGGAGAAAAAAAAAAATTGTTTGTGAAAGATAAAAATAAAAAACCAAAAACTTGGTTTTTTGATTTTTTCACATAAATTTTGAGGTTATATGAAAAAAGTGTAAATACAAAAGTTTTAGATCTTTTATTATCAACAACTTTGCCATTCGACTTTTTTCCATAGGACTTTTAGTTTTTCCGGAAATCGAAAAAAAAGGTTTTTACCCTTAAACCAAGCCATCCCCTTCCTGACCTCAGATCGCCCGTAAATTATTTTTCCTTTCATTTTTATAATATTCTACTTTTTTTCTAATGGGTTTCATCCTACTATATTTTTTTGGTTTTACAAATTATCGAGCCTGGTCTATAAAGGGGTACGCAAGTTGGAGGTCTTTCTTAAAGGGGTACGTAGAAAAAACTAATTGGGAACCACTGGTCTAATCGGTACAACAGTTTTAAAAAAAATATTACTACTAAACAGTATTCTAATAAATTAACCTTACACGAGTAACTATGGTGGTTATATTTTGAGGACCGGTGTTCGATTTTCAATCGGGAAAATCTTCATCTGGTCTGTGAGTTCAGTAATTAAAAGTAAAATATACCAATCATAAAATACACGTGTATAAAACAAATTCTATTTTTTTTTATCATAGCATACATTTTCAGTTTTAGCTGGTTTTATAACTAGCTGGGTACTACGCGAGACCTCCTTATACTGGCAATATACCTATAGGTTGATCGGCAGCCGTATATTATCTGTAGCTGTTTAATATTCGCTTTGGTTGAGGGTAGTTGAGGTGTCAAGATACAATTTAAGAGTGCTCTAATTAATTAATATTTTAATATAATTTTAATTACATTTGAGTCAATGTTTAGTATTAAAAAGTAATATTTACCTCTAGTGCACTTAAATCACTTAAAAGTTCTCCTTTAAATTTTCTAATTGCACACTACCACTATTACACAATATATTATGGATCTCTATACAAAGTTAAACCAATATATGGAAGAACTTGCTACAACGTTTTCTTCAAGAATGACGCAGCATGAGGAGGACTTGAAGAATGCTGTTGGGAAGGCGGCCGCCCACACCACCATCGCAAGTCTCTCTCGGGATTTTGTTGAGTTTAAAGCCTTCATCTGGAAAACTATGAGTGTCCTAAAAACTCAAATGGAGCTATTGGTGACAGGCTTAGACCGGCATGAGATGGCAGCTCGAGTGAAGGTCCTTCTGCTTCATGGTGTTCCAGAGGGAAGCAGCAGTGATCCAGTGTCCAGTGTTGTTAGCATCTTCACATCAAAATTGGAAATAGCCCATATTACTGCTAAGGACATAGCTGTTTGTCATCGCCTGGGTAGCAATCCTAGCAAACCTCGTCCATTACTTGTACGGTTTGAGAGCCGAGTTTTGAGGAATGAGGTATGGCGTAACAAATCCAAACTGAAGGGAACGGGGGTGACCATCTCCGAGCATCTCACGAAGCCGAGACACGAGGTATTTATGCAGGCTCGCAAATATTATGGAGTAAGGCAGTGTTGGACTTCCGACGGCAGAATTATTGTTCAGTTGCCGGACAAATCACGTCGAAAAATTGAAACCGCCACAGAACTCCGTCAGCTCATTGAAAAGTTTCCGGTGACTGAGTCGGCTCGTGATAACGTTGTTGTTGCGTCGAAAACTACAACTTCGGGTGCAGATAAGAAAACTCGAAAGCCAGTGAAATAACAACTTTTTCTTGTTCATGATATCCATTTCTTATTATTTTCTATTTCTTAGTATTGTTGTGTTGTTGATATTTTATACTTGGAGGTTACAAAAATTTTAGTTTGACGTTATCTTAATGTCAACCCAAACATCATAATTATTGTGACTGTGGTTCGTTCGGATACACAACAAAATGTAAGCTTGAATACAAGCCTTTTTATCCTGTAGTGTGCCTAACCAGCGAGTGCATAGAGGTAACGTAATTTATATTTAAATAATAAAACAATTATTTTGTAGGTATAATATTAATATAACTTTATTATTATATATTTATATTATTTATTATTATTTATATTATTATGTTATGTAATATTGATAACAGTTTTGCATCTTGCTCTTCCTCTTCGACTGGTACATCTGACGAAAGTTTCGCTAGTGCACTTAGTGATGATGACTCTGTGCACCTACACGATCGATTGTTCTCTGTCTTCTCTAGCTCTTCTTATCTTTTTAACGCTGTTCACAGTAACGCTCAAAGCGTTCACGCTCACTATTCTGATCTCATCTCTTCCTTTGATGCTGACCTCATACATGCTGTCTTAATCTCTGAAACTTTTCTCAAACCTCCACTTCCTTCCACTCAGTACTCTCTTCCTGGCTACAAGCTAGTGCGTAATGACAGAACAGGCAAGGGAGGGGGAGGGGTTGCTTTGTATCTCCGTGGTGATATTGTCTACAAAGTGGTTGATCAGTCTCCGAGTGAGTACACTAAATTTGCAGAACATCTCTTCTTAGAAATATTTTTTAAACATACAAAACTTCTCCTAGGCGTATACTATAGCCCTTCGTGTCAAATTAATTATTTTTCATCCCTGGAATCCAAATTAGAACAATTTTCTTCAATTTATGACCATACAATTATCCTCGGAGACTTCAACACTTGTCTGCTTAAAAACGATTCACGCAGCCAAAGACTCCACTCACTTGTCTCATCTGTCAATATGCAAATTCTTCCCTTAGATCCAACTCACCGGGCTCCTCATAGTATACCTTCCCTCTTAGATCTCATTATTGTTTCTAACTTAGATAAAGTAGCCTGTCATGGTCAGCTTCCTGCCTCGTTTTCGTACCACGACCTTATTTATCTTTCATATAAGGTTCGTCCTCCTAAGCGCAAGAGTAAATTTCTATTTCTCAGAAGTTTTAAAAACATCGATCTGGAACGTTTAAGGGCGGATGTTAATCAAATAGATTGGTCAGGTGTCTACGCTTGTGACAAAATAGATACTAAAGTATCCATGTTAACGACATTGATGTTGAATATTTTTGATAAACATGCTCCTATAAAAAGAATCAAGGTTAAACATCTTCCTGCACCTTGGCTATCCACCTCTATTAAAATGTGCATGGCTAAGCGAGACAAAGCCAAGCGTAGGCATAGGAAACAGCCTACAGAGGAAAACTGGGAAACTTACAAAAAACTTCGAAATCGCTGCAGTCGTATGTGTAGGGATGCAAAAAAACGCCACATTCACAACTCAATCCTTAATCTCAACACAGCACAAGTATGGCAATTTCTCAAAACACTTGGAATAGGTAAGTCCCCACAAGACAGCGTGACTGGTGAGGATTTAAATGCACTTAATGCCCACTTTGCAAAGCCACCAATCACTATAGATGCAAATTTAAAATCTACGACTCTAACAGATCTCTCTACCCTTACATTGCCACTAAATACTTCTTTCTCTTTTCACCCTATTGTAGAGGCAGATATTAAGAAGCTCATCCAATCCATATCCACAAAGGCGGTAGGTGACGATGGTCTTCATCTCCAAATGTTCCTTCCCATCCTGAATGAAATTACTCCAATAATCACACATATAGTAAACTACTCCTTATTCACCAGCTCCTTTCCATCAGCCTGGAAAAAGGCGCACGTCCTGCCGCTTCAGAAAGTCCCCAATCCATCTTCATTATCCCAATACCGACCTATATCCATACTTCCAATCCTATCCAAGGTCCTGGAGAGTGTTGTCCAGAAACAACTGTCCAACTACCTCTCCTGTAATAGCCTGCTGAGTCCATTCCAATCTGGATTCCGCCCTGGCCATAGTACTGTAACCGCATTGGTTAAAGTTACAGATGACATACGGCTAGGAATGGAAAAAAAACAGCTTACAGTAATGGTACTATTGGACTTCAGCAGTGCATTTAATTCGGTTGATTTTGACATCCTCCTAGGTATCCTATCCTCACTTAATGTTTCTGCCTCTGCTATTGATTGGTTTTATTCATATCTTCATGGTCGCTCGCAGTCAGTTCGCTCCGGTGAAACTTTCTCTGGGTGGTGTGATATGACTGCGGGCGTTCCACAAGGTGGTGTATTGTCTCCTCTTTTATTCTCCGTTTTTATAAACGCCATCTCGAAAATCATATCTTCTAAATATCATCTCTACGCAGACGACTTGCAGTTATATCGGCACTTTAAAGTGGATGAGGCTGCTGAAGCTATCGACGCCATCAATAGTGATCTTGAGAATATCAACATCTGGGCAAAGTCCTTTGGGCTTCTAGTCAATCCTGCCAAATCTCAAGCTCTCATTATTGGTGGTAGGTACATGACCAACGCAATGGAAGCCCAGTCTTATCCTCCTGTCGTGTATGACTCTGTTCCTATCGTCTATACAAAAAAAGCCAAGAACCTGGGTATTATTATGGACTCCAACCTGTCTTGGGATGCTCATATAACTGAGCTAAGCAGAAAGATGTTTTATACATTTCAGTCCCTCAAACGTCTCCAGAAATTCCTGCCATTTCAAACCAGAGTGACTCTCGCGCAGTCCCTTCTTCTCTCAATCTTAGACTATGCAGATGTCTCTTTCCTGGATGCAAAGGAGGAACACCTAAATAAACTCGAACGATTGCAGAATTTGGGCATCCGCTTTGTCTTTGGTCTGCGGAAATATGACCACGTCTCGGAGTTCCGAGAAAGGCTAAAGTGGTTGCCCATTAGGCGTCGTCGAGATTTACACATTCTCTCTCTTTTGTTTTCTGTCCTTCGTAATCCCTGTTCTCCTTCTTACCTTCGTGATCGCTTTGAGTTTCTTGCGGCTGGGGACAAACCTTGTCGCTCTTCATCTGCTCTTCTCCTCAGAACACCTCTTCATACTTCAAGCTGTTACGATGGCTCTTTTTCTATTCGTGCTGTTCGGCTGTGGAATTCTATTCCACACTCTATACGCGATAGTTCTTCGGTAGATGTCTTCAGGAAAAGAGTTAAAGAGCATTTTCTCTCCTAATAAAAATTGTTGAAGTATGTATATATTATAATATGTATGTATTGTATGTATGAATGTATTTTATATGTAGGTGTATTGATGTAGATAAATAATATATTAAGTAGTATATTATATTGCAAAGTAGGTAGTATATACCTATTTAAATTATTATAGTATGTAAGCATTCTTGTAGTATTATTTCAATATTATTACTTTGTAGTTGTACACTCAACTTTACTCTTGCCTAATCTTCTTTTTCTTCTTTTCCTCTACGGCTCAAAGGTTTGCTGGTAGAAAATTCAATATTGAATTAAGCTCGCCTTTGTACCCAATATTTTAACTGTTTTTTCTACTATGTTACTGTAAATTCTGTGTGTGTACAATAAAGTATTTGAAATATTCGTTATATTACAAAATACGGGATATGTAGAATGAAATAGGTTCTTGTTTCCAAGAATCTTGACTCGAAATTGGTTTCTATTTAAGTTATTGTATTACTTGTGAGAAAGTGCTTTCGTGCCATTCGTGTAATAGAATTGAATAAGAAATTAGGTAATATGACAAATATAAATTACCAGTTGTTAGAACCGCATCAGGAAAAATGGTAGTTGGTACTTATTAGTCTTAATTCTTTTGTGTTAGTCCTGTCCTTAACGTCAAAGTCTATAATCGCAGAGACCGATCGAGACAAGCGTTAAATTTTTCTTAAAACTCTGTACCTTATATTTAGACTCTATACCAGCGACTTTATTTTAAAAGTTAAGTCTGTTGAAGATTGTGACAGCCCTTGATAGTGTTGTACTCATCCGGGATCCAATTCACGGGATAGCTCGATCCATAATCATCCCGCTGAATCGCCGCACTGGCTCGTTTCGTTAATTGCCTGTTTTAACATAATTCACACTCGTGAATTTACAGAGATGTCTGTTTAAAAATGATGTATCGGTATTCGATACTATCGTTAATCATTAATCGATTAGTCATCAATAAAAAAAAAATAAGTTGTGAAATATTAAGTAGATGAGTAACTTTTATTCTTTTAACTTTCAACTGTGCTGGTGTTGTGGGTTCGATCCCCACACGGGACAAATCTTAGTGTGATCCGTAAAGATGTGTTCTGACTCTAGACTCTATAAAGCTTCTATTATTATAGATAAGAGATAGAGAAAACATTATTTGCACATCAAATTTGTAACAAACATACAGATAAATAAGTACTTAAAACTATAACGTGCAGAGGGCGGCGTTAGCGCTTGTCACGATCTCTTCCAGGCAACCAAGATGGACATAATAAAAGGAGGATATTTGTGGTAGTTTATTGCGCGAATTTGTTGATCTATACAACATATAGGTTACTTTTTATAGAGGTTTAACGTGGGCAGCAAGTTTTTAAGGTCATCAGCATTATTTTGCAGCGTTCATCTCATGCAAGTGAAGTGACAGCTGATTTAGTTGGAAGCTGCAATGGAACATGTGCGGGCCTGCCAAGCTGCTTTAGCTTTATATTATAGCGACCCTCACATGCTATTTTTTTTCTTCATAATTAAAAAAAATCACTCCACAAACACTTAAAACTGTACTGAAAAACACCAAATTTTCTCCTCTCATTAAGGTAATACCCAAATAAAGACCTACCACTTATTACTTCACTACGCAGTACATAAAGGTAATGATTTATGCATAGCACTCGCCGGGCTCGAACCCACGTCCTTCCACTAAAGGTTATGGCCAGGTTATTCATGGCACTATACCGTAATTCATAGCACTTCGTTTAGAGTTAGTTTAGAGATAGTTTTTACATCACACTTTTTATTTTGGTGTTTTTACCGGGTGTGTAATGTTTGATATAATAACAAATGCTCTAATTTTACTTGAAATAACGTTCATATGTTATAATTTTCATATGCTATAATATCAAATAACCTAATTTCATATGATATAATGTTTTATATGATATAATCTTCCTTTGATATAATAACATTTTGTATAAAGTTCATATGATATAATTTTCAAAATGCATAATATTCTTTTAATATAACTTTCATTTAACCTAATGTTCTTTTGACCTAATTTTCTGGTCGAGGTCGGACTTGGTCGACGGAGCCCCGCTTCGCGGGGCTCCTACTTCTGGTTGGTTAAAAAAAAAACCACGAAGGGGATGGCGCCATCCCCTTCTAACCTAACCTATCCGAGTCGGGGTGCCCTAAAGTCCAGATTGCATCCAGATCCTCCTGGTAACAATAGTTGGGTGATGTATAGGGTATAAAGGGAAGAACAAAAACTTAATACAATAGCTATATTAGTTATTTAATCTTACTTTTGCTATAACTGTATGACAGTAAGAAAATAATAATTATACTGTCTACCCACCTCAAGTATAAAAACTAATTTTGGTAGCAATGTTTATGCGATGCACTTTTGCTAGCACCAGGTTAGCAGGCGTTTAAAATCGTATCGAATATTCTAAATTATATTAAAAGTTACTTAGAGATTATGAATATTATAGTAAATAAATAATATACTAAACGAATGTTATGTCAAATGTGCATTATAAAAAGTGTTCATTATATCAAAAGAAATTAGATAAAATGAAATTATATCAACAGATCAATATGACAACTGATCGTTATATTAAATAAAATTATATTAAGTGATATTATGTCAAGTGACCGTTAGATTTTTTGTTATTATATCAACCGTTACACACCCGTTTTTACCGGACTGTTATGTAGTTCAATTGAAACTTAATGTGTATCACACTCAGCCCATGAACATGTATTGATTCATGAATATATTTCTAATTGATTTATACAAAGCATTAAGCCATGCTTAGCAATCTAAAAATTATTAATAAATAAATTATAAATAAAATAAATTTGGATTTTTTTACATTAGAGAAGAACGCCAGAAGCAATTACACTATCCAATGACAAGGCCAAATACACACATTCACTCATTCAAGCACACCCAGTCTCAGAACAAATCTTTGCGAATCACACAAAGATTTGTCCCATGTGGGGATCGAACCCAGAACACCAGTGCAATGGAGAGCGGCGAGGCGACCGCTTAAACCTTGACACCACACGTGCAGACAAAAAAATTGTGGACATGAAATTTTTTTGACTGTTCTTAGTATTAAATTGCTAAGTATGGCTAAAAATGAGGGGGTTCTCAATACGATATTTTTTTTTAATTTGTTCCTTGATTACTCAAAGATGCCTGGGCCGATTTGAGTAATTATTTTTTGTCTGTAAGAATATACTTGTCTTATGATCCAATTTTCTTTACGTCACGGTCTGAAAGTGGACGCCTACAGAAATTGAGGCAACCCTCAAATTTTAAAGGCTACTATATTGTTTTTCGTATATTACCTAAAGCTATTCGGATATTTGCATCTAGCAGTCAGAATTTCACGTTGCTTACCTCATGCTGAAAGGTACAACTCCTCAACGTTTAGGAGTACGGGGAATTTTTTTAAATATAAGCACCCTTGAGGCCGTTTACTGTATTCTTTCAAGTTATACACGGATGAGGCGTATTTCTTACTTCTTAGTGTATTTTTTGTAATTGACCTCGTTTTTTGTTTTTGAAAATTAAATCAAGGCCAGTATATAAGTATCTAAAGAGTTTACTTTAAACTCCACATTATTTCACTTAACTGTGATGAGGTTGTTTCTCAAACATGCCCTCGGCCCGTCCTCCACATTAGCATATAGATTGCCTCGGCTTCGTCCTCTGATTCCAGCTACATAGTATATTGTAAATAATGGCCAGGTTAAATATCAAATAATATGTTTTAAAATCTTTGCTTGTGAAATAATAAAATGGCGTTTAAACTTGCGGCCGTGACGCAGTTGATAAGTCATCGGTCTTACGATCGAAAGGTCGTGGGTTCTAATCCTGGCCATAACACGAATGTGAACTTTTACCTTAAACAAGTAAATTAAGCTTAACTGGAGGAGGTGTACAAGAATACTAGTAATTTGTATTTGCAAATTACTAGAAAGTATTCTATAAAAATTTTTTTTAGGATATTTATAGAAAAGCCAATAAACGGCAATGAAATCCAGGCTGTCACGGAAGTGATCCTATAAATCCTTTTGGCAAGTGACCCGAAAAAACAATACCATTAAAAATTATGTAGCTTTCACTAAAAGTACAACAAAAATGCTTATCATCTTCAGCGACAAATTTTCGTACATAAAAAATCTGTTATGAACCGTGAAAGAATAGGGACGCCAATTTATAAAATGCCGGCAAACACTAAACATTACAAAATGTCCACTAAATAAATGGTTCGTAATCTTGAGTAGATCTGGATTTACAGACTGACAACTTTTTGTTGCTTATTCTTCACTTAATAAGTACGAGATACTTTCACACTTTTAGCCAACTTACTCAAGTTACACAAAAGTTATTCCACGGCACGGACTCAAGTTACTACCTTAATAGTGCACTTCTTAAGTAACCTAAAGGAGCGCCATCTATCGGTAACTTCACAAATTACTTGCCGATATCACTCTACGTTTTACTTTTATGTGTGTCTTTGGAGTTCTTCACAGTTCTGAAGTCTTAAACATATGAATTTGTAACTTAACGATGTAACCATGATTTTTTAATTTCATCTTTTTTCAAAGTTGTGAGCAACCGTTTAGTATTTTCTACAACTTCGCAATAATAAACACAAGATTGAAATATTTCGTCCTGTGTGTATCTATTGGACTGGGCGACTAAAAATATCATAGATTAAAAGATAAGTGTCGTTTTAACTCTCTCAGCTCAATTGGGCAACTAAAAGTGTCCCGTATATCTCAAAAAGGTCCTTAAAAAGGTTCATTTGCGTGTAAAACAATCAGCACGCGCTATTAAGCTGAGACGCTCGAGCGTTAATCGCTTAAAGCGCTTAAATCGCTCGGATCGCTTAAACTGTAATGACACTGAGTAATTTAGTTTTTACGACACATTGTCTTAGCGCTTTTTATTTTATGTCATGTTGACGATTATAGCGTGCTTAGCTTTATATGATCGTCATAATACACCCCTTTTTCAAGCTGTTAGAGAAAGTACTGATGGAGGACATTTTGGGACTGATTCGCCTTTTTTTGTGGTCGTAGTATTTTTGTGACTGAGAGTACTTATTATGAAAGCCTTTTTTTACTAGTTGCCGGAGAAGTCACATAGACATAGAATAGTAGGATAGCTAAAGTAAAGCGAATATTATATTGCGACAAATAACATGTGTGTAACAAATATAAACGTATTTAATTGATGTAATGTACTAAATTGTTAAAATGTGAAAAGTAATAGTAAGAATGAGTTTTATTGAATTATGAAGGATATTAATAAAATGTTTAGAAATAATATTATTATTTATATAATAAAATTACAGTAATTAATAAATATATATAATAAGTTATAATTAATAAAAGTAAAAAATATTTATGCAGATGTAAAAAGGGAGCTTTTTCTGCCAAAAAACTGCTATGCAGTTTGGCGGAATTATTGCTATTGGGTTAAGGCATGTTTATTGAGTAAATATTTTTTCATTTCATGCATTTATAAAAATAAAAATAAATAATAGACCCTCCTTTACACTTTTCGTTCAACATTTCGTTCTCTGATTGCGTTTTTCATTCTTTTTTGATTAAAATAATCAAATATGACGAGAAATAGGGAAACTATGTATTTGCACAGAATTTGTGTGCACGAAAACATCAAACAGTGGTTTACGGGCAAAACGTAGAAAATAACTAAGTAGACAATGGCAAATTATCCGATAATTATCGTGATAATTTCGAACTCTAAACTGTCCTGGTTACAGTTAAAACTCCGAAGAGATACATAAAAGTTAAACGTAGAGTGATATCGGCAAGTAATTTGTGAAGTTACCGATAGATGGCGCTCCTTTTAGGTTACTAAAGAAGTGTACTATTAAGGTAGTAACTTGAGTCCGTGCCGCGGAATAACTTATGTGCAACTTGAGTAAGTTGGCTAAAAGTGCGAAAGTATCTTCGTACTTATTTAGTGAAGATAAAGTTTTGACTTAGAAACAGAACATTTTCATAAAATGTGACACTGCTGGGCTCGGGCCTCTTCTCATGATGAGAAGGGTTACGCCATAGTCCACCACGCTAGCCAATTGCGGATTGGTAGACTTCACACACCCTCGAGTACTTTTTAGGCACTGTTCGGTATGCAGGCTTCCTCACGATGTTTTCCTTCACCGTTAGCGACCGATAATTCATTTAATAAATACGCACATATCTCCGAAAAGACGAATCTTAAAGATTTATTGACAGAAGTGTGTGCCGTGGTTTGGCACCCGAGAACGTACTTCACAGTCCTAAGTTCTACCACTCGGCTATCGCTACTATCTAAGAGATATATGCATAGGTTTTATTACATTTTACCTTACTCTTTGCTTCTAAGTTATTTATAGAATTAATTCTACTTTCGTAGAATACATTTTATAAATAACTTCTTTATAGGTCGCCTTTATCTCCTCTTCTTTTAAAAACGACACCCACACTAGGAATAACTCCTGTGTCGCGGGGGTGTTCTCAAACATACATTTCACACACACAAAGCACACCCAGAGTCATAACAAATCTTTGCGGATCACACAAAGATTTGTCCCGTGTGGGGATCGAACCCACAACACCATCGCAGTTGAAAGCGGCGAGGCGACCGCTTTTTAACCACTACGTCTACCGTGCATAAAAATATATTGATATAATTTTTTTGGTTCATATTTTTCAATTGTCCTGTTTTCGTTTTCTAGATTTAACTTGACTATGTAGTTAGCCCTGCTACGCGCGTACGTACTCGCACAAACTTCAGAGCAAGAAAGAGACGAGAAGAAATATCTTCTATCTCTTTCTTACTCGCTGCCTCACCTCCGTCATGATAGGAAGACTCATTCTTGTCCGTGCGCGCGCGGCGACCGCACAAGCTAAAAAGTATACCAAAAAAAAAAAAAATGCCAAAACGTAAGCGTGATGAAAATTCTGAGGAACGTTATCTCAGGAAAATAAAAAAATACGAAAATAGATTACGTCGACGACGAACAATAATTTATTCAAGTGATGATGAAGGAGATGTACAACAAGAAGGTAATTCTTAACTTTATGTACCTACCTTTAATTAATATCTGCACCATATCGCTATTTTTTATTCAAATTTCAAATACCTATGAACTGTTAACAAAGTGCCAACACTATCTCATACCTATCGTTAATTTGGCTGCAATATTAATTTGTTACTTTAATTTTTGTGCTTGCAAATTTTATTTTATTTTCTAAAAATCTGTGAGTATATTATAATTTACTTAATTTCTCGTTGAATTCTTCGAGAATAGTGATCTAATTAGTTCACTGGAAAAATAATGAAGCCCACATAATATTATTATCCTTGCTTTTACATATTTGCTTTCATTTTCGCCTCGATGCATTCTTCGAGAAGGTGAACGAATTAGTTCACTAAATATCCAATGAAAATAAACGATACATTTAAAATTATTTACGATGCCTTCTAACTTTCTTTATTCATTTGCTTAATCGAGCCAATTTGGCTTGTTCCAGAACATCCGGGTAATGATTTTACAAATCAAGATGAGGATATTATTGCTCTTGAGCCTACGGCTCCAATAGAACCATTTGTAGACATTGAACCAGATTTGGGCGCGTTGTCGGGGCAGGAAAATACTGCCGAAGAAAACAACCCGGCTGATCCTTACGAACCAGAACATTTACTGGCACTGGGGGAGATCGAGGCGGATGTCGTTGAATTTGGAGAAGACATTCAAGTAGACGTCGCTAATCGTTTTCAAAAAATATTACTCGACGGTTTGAAAAAAGAAAACAGAGATACCCTCAATAAAAAGTATCTCATTCCGAGAAATTTACAATTAGCGAAAGGACCTACTCTAAACCCAGAGGTCGGGGCTATGCTTGTAGACCACTGCAGACTTCGAGACAAACGTTTGCTCCTAAAACAGGATCAGTTAGGGAAAGCTCTTTCCGCCCTGGGAAAAGGGTTAACTGAACTACTCAGAAGAGATCCTAACATACCAAACGCTATACAATCATTGAATGATGCCGGCAAACTATTAGCTGATTCTCACTATGCAGAGACTGAGACTCGCAGAACTGTTATTGTACCTCTGATAAACAAAAATTTGATCGAACCATTCAAAGAACGAAAACGAGATAATTATTTATTCGGCGACAAACTTTGTGACCTCGTCAACGATACGAGAGGCATACGAAAAACTAGTCAGTGGATTGCAGTACCTGCCAACCCAAATTTAAACACAAGAGGCTCGTTTCGAGGACGCCAGTTACGCGGCAACTTTACGTACCCGCAACGAGCCACAGTTCAGCCGAGGACACCATATGTGAGCCGCGGGCGGGGAGCAGCGCACTACGCACCCCGATACCAAGCCCCATCGCACCAAATGCAGCCTCCGCCGCCACCTCCGTCGCGGCGCCAAATACCGAGAAGGCAGCCTGCATCGACGTCGAATCGACCGCGATCTTAGAAAGTTCTCAGGTACACGCAGGCAGACTTAAATATTTTGTACATAATTGGAAATTAATAACAAATGATGAATTTATTCTAAATTCTATAGCCGGCTATAATATTCCTTTTAAATGTATTCCAAATCAGTCCAGTGATTCGTATCCTTCTAGGACGTATTCGGATAACGAGACAACAGCTATAAAAAATGAGTTAAGTCACTTATTACAAATTAAGGCAATAAGACGCTGTAAGCCAGAGCCCGGTCAATTTGTTTCGGATATTTTTTTGGTGCAAAAAAGCGATGGCAGTTCCAGGTTTATTCTCAATTTAAAAAAATTAAACATATTTGTTAATGCGCCACACTTTAAAATGGAAGATATTAGGACAGCAACTAATCTTTTAACAAACAATTGTTTTATGGTTAATATTGATCTAAAAGAAGCTTATTTTTTGATTCCTATATACAAAGAACATACGAAATATTTACGTTTTTATTTCTACGATGACTTATTTGAATTTACTGTATTACCTTTCGGGTTGTGTTCAGCGCCATATATATTTACAAAAATTTTACAACCAGTTGTAACTTATTTACGTTCGAAAGGTTTTAAATCCGTTAAGTACTTAGATGATTTTTTGTGTATAGATGATTCTGCTAGCCAATGTCAAGAAAATGCTAAGGCAACCATAAATCTTCTCGTTAGTTTAGGTTTTATTATAAATAATAAGAAAAGCAATTTAATTCCAAATACCCGTTGCACTTTTTTAGGATTTGAGTTAAATTCTAAAGCCATGACCTTAAATTTACCACAAAGTAAAAGACTGAAGCTTTTGATTCACATAAATACAATACTTGTATCTTTACAAAATATAACAAAAATAAAAATCCGCGACTTCGCGCGTTTTTTAGGTAGTTTGACGGCAGCTTGTCCAGCAATTGAGTATGGTTGGTTACATACAAAGTCGTTAGAGAGAGTTAAATATTTGGCTCTGCTTGAAAATCAATCTAATTATAATAAATATATGCATATTCCTAAAAGCCTGAGACAAGATCTAGACTGGTGGAAAAATAATATTTTAGAATCTGCCCATCCAATTAGGCAAATTAGGTATGACTTAGTAATTTACACAGATGCGTCATCCACTGGATGGGGTGCTGTCTGTAATGAGTTGAAAACTGGTGGTCACTGGTCTGAAAAGGAGCGTGCTTTTCACATAAATTATTTAGAGTTGTTAGCTGTTTTTTTTGGTTTGAAAGCACTAGCCGACAATAAAAAGAACTGTCAGATTCTATTGCGTGTTGACAATACAACTGCGATTTCATATGTTAACCGTATGGGAGGAGTTCAATTCCCTCACTTGAATTCAATAGCTAATAGGATATGGACATGGTGTGAAGAAAGAAAAATATTCATTTTCGCATCATATATCAAATCCTCGAAAAATGTAGACGCTGATTTAGAATCGAGAAAAATTAATATAGACACGGAATGGGAGTTGCACTCGTCTGCATATAAAGAAGTCATAGAATGTTTTGGAACACCTGACATCGATCTTTTCGCATCTAGATTAAATGCTAAGTGCTCACTATACATATCGTGGCACCCAGATCCATATGCATATAATGTTGATGCTTTTACAATTAGGTGGTCACCCTATTTTTTCTACGCATTCCCACCGTTCTCTTTAATCTTAAAAATGTTAAAGAAAATCGTTTCTGATAAAGCTGAAGGAATTGTGGTAGTTCCTTATTGGCCATCCCAAGCTTGGTATCCATTTTTTCAATCACTTTGTGTCTCAAATGTTATTTATTTTCCACCTAGTAAATATCTTGTTTCCTCTTCCTTCAGGTCAACACATCCACTACACAAGCACCTTACCCTGGCAGCGAGCGTGTTATCCGGGAAGCATTTATCAGAAAACAAGTGCCAGAACAGGCCTTAACAGTTTTACTTGCGTCTCTGTCAAACAGCACACTATCTCAATACAACACCAGCTATAAACGTTGGTGGGAGTATTGTATTCGTAACAGTTGTGATTTTTATAATTTCCAAATAAGTAGTTTATTAAGTTTTTTAACAGAATGTTTTCAAAACGGGGTTTCTTATGGTACTTTAAATTCCCATAGATCCGCGATTTCCCTAATATCTGCCGTTGATATAAGTCAAAATGCTACGATTAGACGTTATTTTAAAGGAATATTCAAGTTAAGACCTGTTTTCCCTCGGTACAACTTTACTTGGGACGCTGGTGTAGTTCTAGATTTTTTAGAAAAAAATAGTAATGAATCTCCTAATTTAGAGATAGCGACCAAGAAAATGGTAATGTTATTGGCCCTTGCTTCGGGCCAAAGAACCCAGACATTATCATTAATTAGACTGCCTAATATACAAATTCTTAGTGATAGAATAATTATTAAAATAACAGATGTCATTAAAACGTCCAGAATTGGTCAAGCTCAACCTATTTTGAATTTACCGTTTTATCATCAGAGACCTGGTATATGTCCAGCAATGGCTTTGCAAACATACATGTCGCTAACGTTAAATCTTAGACCAGACTCTGATAACCGTTTAATTCTGACTCACAAAAAACCACATAAAACCGCTACAGCCCAGACAATTGGTCGGTGGCTGAAGCAGACTTTGCAGGAAAGTGGCATCGATATAACAGTATTTGGTGCTCATAGTACCAGACATGCTTCCACCTCGGCAGCATATCGCAATAGACTGAGCGTAGACATTATTAGACGAACAGCAGGTTGGTCTAACCAGTCTGCTGTCTTTGCAAATTTCTATAACAGACCAATCATTGATCAACAATCTAATATTTTCAATAATCTCGTATAACTAATTGAATTAATTATTTTTGTTTTATTTAATTATTTTCTTTTTTGCATTATGCACCTGAATACCGTTATGTTATCTTTAAACTTATTTTTCTTTTGTATTATTTAACGAAAGTGAATAAATATTTTGATTGTTAAGAGTGGAGAGTTTTTTTTCATTGACATAAACCCTAAATACCTATTATCTCTGAACATCTACATAGTCAAGTTAAATCTAGAAAACGAAAACAGGACAATTTAATGATCAAACGAACTTCTTGAAGTGAAGTTCGATCTTAATTGTCCTGTTTTCGTTGAAGAGATTTAAGGTCCCACCCTTCCCAAACGTCAATGGTTTATACTTATTATTATTTTATACTCTAAAGAAATGAGTTCCTATCATGACGGAGGTGAGGCAGCGAGTAAGAAAGAGATAGAAGATATTTCTTCTCGTCTCTTTCTTGCTCTGAAGTTTGTGCGAGTACGTACGCGCGTAGCAGGGCTAACTACATAGTCAAGTTAAATCTCTTCAACGAAAACAGGACAATTAAGATCGAACTTCACTTCAAGAAGTTCGTTTGATCATTAAAATAGTTCTGTCTTTAAATATACCTACGTAATATTCCTGACGTCATAACCAAATAAATTTCACTAAAAGACTATCTTTAATACAAAATCTAACAAATCTTTTCTATTCCTTACAGGTAAGAATTCTTCAAAGGCTTCAAAGATGAAGTAGAGCATTTAACGGAGCAGGTGACCTGTCCGGAACCGGAAGCGTCGAAGCCTCCGTAACGAGGCGTTATGGCGTACGACTTCCGGTGTAAAGGTATAGCGGTGACTTTTCATGTCAATTGGATATTTAGCTTTGTAGAAAAATGCGATCTACACTTTTATTGAAAACGTTTTATTCTGAGATCTTCTTCTTCGTCGTGTCGATGGCTGAGTCTAATTTTATTTTGACTTGCCATCGTGGTGAAAGGATTAGCCAATTCGCTTTGGAGAATTCGCGAATTGCCCAGGGTGCGCCGGACGTAGGGAATCGTTGTGTACGTCACTCGGGGAGGCTCCTTCTGAGATTTATGCTTTTGATGATTTCATAGTTAACCTTCAAACGATTTAAAGATGAGGTCTTTGATTCATTGTCCGGTGCCGTTATTCTGTAAGGAAAACTGACGGCCTCCAAAATTTTGTACTTTTTCTTCTTCTTACGTGGCATTATGGTTTCTTTATATTGTTTTTGCCTAGTAGGTAGCAACTTTTACTCCCTTGCTTGTAGCCTGCATTAGATCTTAACGAGCACATGTACAGGGAGACAACGGGCACGATAGCAGACGAGACATGTTTTGAATGGGGAAACCACTATCGCACGAGTTGTTATTGGTGTTTGTGATTCCCCATTTGGTCAGTTTCTCCCTTCAGAGATCAAATTGTGTCCGAATGTGTCCACTTATAAATACGGTCGATATTTGATTGTCAGAAATTCAAATTTCGTGTAACCTTCATCAAAATATTTAAGTTTTAAGCCCCAGCGGTTTAGGCTCTGCGTTGATGAAACAGGCAGTCGGGAAAAAATCAATCAATATATTTATTTGCGATAACATAGTTACATAATGATCTTACATGGTAAATTGTCCAACATGTTTCACTGTAAATTACAGCATGCAATTTTTTAGGCTTAATATTATTTGATTACATATTATACACTTTTAAAAGATAATGAACATTTTTATATAAATAAAATAAAACAGAAATAACATCAATCAAATAAAAAATCTTCTACTCTATAAAAACACGTATTAATTAAAAACAATTTTAAACTTTTCTTAAATTGTGGAACATTGAGACACTTTATGGCTTCTGGGAGTCTATCCCAGAAAGCTCTTAATAATGCTCTGTTACATCTATGCCTGCTTAGTAAATTTTTGTATTGAGAACGTAAGGGAACACCCCGTTTGGATGTATTTGTTTCAAATAGTGACGAGTTTGTTAAATATATATGTATCGATAAAGATTTGCCACAAACTCCAATTTTATTACAAAAATGTACCGTACTTAGCTACATTGCCTCAACACTCAACACAGGCAGTCAGGCACACATCAGAAACGCATTTAGCTTCGTTCGCTTTCAGACGACTATATAATTGGTACACTGGCTTTTAAAAGCCGGGGGTTGGTGCAAAACTAAAAATGGTGAAAGATTGTATTATAGTTTACGGTTTGGCTGTGATCCAGTAAAATGGCAAATTGATGTCACTTTTTAGGGTTCCGTAGCAAGTACAAGGAATCCTTATAATTTCGCCAAGTCTGTCTGTCCGTCTGTCCGTCTGTCTGTCCGAGGCATAGCGTAAAAACCGTTAGATCTAGAAAGCTGAAATTTTACATGGATATGTATTATATTATAGAGTTTTTGGGGTACCCTCCTACATGTAAAGTGAGGATAATTTATTTTTCTGTCGCGCACCCCCGTATCGTGTTGTATTTCGTTAGGTAGATCTTAAAAAAATAAAAAGGGCTTGGTAAGACAGTTTTTTGATTTAAAGAGCAAAGTTTTGTTCAAGTAGGCGTCTCTTGCCTCCGCCCCCTTTTTAAGCAAACGGCTAACTCAAAAAATCATGGTGATAGTTTACAATACATTATTAACCTTTAAAGAAAAACTATAGCGGCTACGTTAACTTTTTTAGTTCAAGAGTAGGGGTCCAAAATGTAAAATGCAGTTACTTAGGATATTTTGGAAATAATGACTTGTATGAAGTTGTATCCTACTTAAGATAGGAACAAATGGATGAACGTTACGTCACGAAATGACGTATCATACAGTTGAGAAATTTAGGGTTCCGGTAAGAGGCGACCGTAGCTGTATGGCTAAGAGCGACTGCCCGGTGTGCAGTAAGGTCGCAGGTTCAAATCCTGCCGGTCCCATATCTTTTTCAACTGTTTCTTAGTATAATTTGCTAAGCATAGCTAAATGCTATGAAAATAATCAGAAGTTGAAGTTGTTAATGTTCAATATAGATATTAAACCTGCTTTGAGTCCATAATTATTAAGGCTGACAATTAAACATGGACACGCACTTGGCCGATAGTTTTTAGATGAATGTTTAGTACTCAAGAGAAACAGATTATTCCCTTGTCCAATCGATGCTCCAAACCCAAATTATGTTAATGGTAGGTCCCTCGATGTGTGAATACTGTTTGATATTCCGTGTACGTCCGTTCCTGAGAGGGTGATTTAGTATTCAGCACTAGTTGGCTTGTTGTTTTGTCCTACGTGGAGTTACAGCCTGACATTACTAATGAAGCTAGGCAAAACATGTTGCAGACCAAAAAATCGTTGTCGTGGTATTTTTTCATCTTTTTGACACGTGTTCTTCCTAGTTCTCTTCTATTATTATGTTTGGCCTCCCCCACATTAGGCGTGCGCGATCGTCGGACGTGTGGGCGCGCCGGCTGCACTCACATCACACAGCGTTGCGTGTTGCTGCCGTATGATGTGTGTACAGCCAGCGCGCACACACACGCCCTATGATCGTCGAGTCAGCCTTTGGTATACTCAATATTTTAATGTTGCTTTTGCACAATCCTTCCAAAACCCAGTTACAGATAGAAGGTTTATCTGCTATGCTAGCTTTAGGCGCGCCTCCGCTCACGCCAGAACGCACGCTAGTCTATGTTATTCCTGGGGTGTTGAACTATGCAGACCAATTTTCGTTATGATCGGTCCAGTATATTCGGAGTTAGGAGGAAGTCCACTTCCATGGTGTAATGACTAGGATTCGAACCCAGGACCTCTCGAACGTAAGTTCAACGCCTTATCCATTACACCACGGCCGCTTTATATTATAAACGTAAGGTACGTATAATAAATAAAAATAGTTTGATGATAAAAAAACTTTTCAAATCCCTTTTTTTTTTCATACACCTTATCCTATAAAATTTAGATTTTACATAAGAGAGAACGCGCGAAGCAATTACACTATCCAATAGTTCTAATGACAAGGCCAAATACATACGATCACTTACTGAGGCACACTCAGTATCAAATCAAATATTTGCGAATCACACAAAGATTTGTCCATCGAACCCACAACACTAGTGCAGTGGAGAGCGGCGAGGCGACCACATAAACCACCACACCACACCACACGTGCACATAAATGTATTCTTATGACCTTCTTCCAAGTGAATTAGAATTCCCTTATCTAAAACTGTACATTCATTCGCCATGAACGTTCACCGTAGTCATATTTACTTTGTTTAATACTCATATGTAGCCGTATTTTGCAGGTATGACTTCCCATGGGGGCCGTAAGAGTATAATGTAAAGGTATTACGACCAGAAGATAAGAGAATTCGTAATTATGTATGTTTACTTCAAATAGTATTCTTACTACGAATATATATAAAATTAAAGATAAATTTTGATTATTTTACATTAGTTCCTAATGACAAGGCCAAATACACACATTCACTCACACAAGCACACCCAGTCTCAGAACAAATCATTGCGAATCACACAAAGATTTGTCCCATGTGGGATCGAACCCACAACACCAGTGCAGTGGAGAGCGGCGAGGCGACCGCTTAAACCACTACACCACACGTGCAGATATATCTATATCTATATATATAAAAGGCTTTGTCCTGACTGACTTAGTATCAACGCACAGCCTAAACCATAGGTCGTAGCGACTTGAAATTTGGAGGGTGTATTCTTTGCAAGATTTTATCGTGCAATAAGAAAGCATTTTTGAAAATTTGGCCTCTAACAGGGTGAAAAGTGGGACGAAAGTTTGTATGGAAAAGCGTTTGTAGTAATTATGAGGCTCGATCAATTTCAAATATGGAACTGTGTTGAGCAATCGTGTGACAATGAGATGTTGACATGAAGTTTCATAAAAAAAGGATTTTATGTCAGTGTAAACTTTTTAATTGTCATTTCGGCCTCTATAGATATCTAAGAAGTAATTGTTTTGTTTAGTAGAAACCAACTTTAATGTAATGGTAGATGTGTCATGTAAATTATAAAAAAATATTTAAATAGGGTTAAAACTATCATTTTGATTGATTGATTGCTATAGTCAGGTGGCAAACATGCCCAAGGTTTAGCTGATGGTAAGTTAGGGCATCAATTATACAACATACACTTTTGACGAATGGACTAATTAATATTAAATATAATCTACAATAAAGCCCGACACGTGCGTTACAGCGAATATCGATCTGAGGAGGAACTGCTTCTCACACGGCCAGTTTTATGTCGCCTGCTCAAAAGTAAGTTCGCCTCGAGATCTCTGGTTTTGTTGGCACCTGAAGGGAAGATTTCGAATATTGTTTACAAAGAAATACTTTAATTGGGTATTTATTTATAATGATAACTCAACTTACGACAACTTACTATCGCGAGCAAAGCCGCGGGCAAAAGCTAGTAATATATAAAAATGAAACCCATTTTCCGTTGTCACGACGTAGCATGAAAACGGCTTGACCTATTTGGCTGATTTTTTTTTTAGTTTATTAATACTCCATACAAGGTTCTTACGAGAAAAAAAAAATATTAATAAATTTTCTGTAAAAATATAAGTGAAATAGTTTTCTAATACTCTGTACAAGGTTCTTACAGAAAAAAAAAATTATATTACCTAAAACTACTTGGATATTTGCATTTTAAGTTGCTTAGCTGATGCTGGAAGGTACAACTCCTCAACGGTTAGGAGTACGGGAATTATTATTAATAAGTTTTCCGTCTCAAGTAACCGTCGTCTCCTCATTCGAGAAACGTTCTGGTCTACCCATCACTTAAAATCGTAAAATAAAATAATTTTTAACAAAAAAAAAACCGACTTCAAAAAGTAGGTAAACTAAAAAGCAAAAAATAAATTTACTTCGCACAAAATAATACGTTTTTTCATTTAGTATAAAATAGAAATTATTAAATAATTATTTTATAATTCTGAAGTCGGTGCCAAGTAAACAATAACTCTGTATAGACTAATCTTTCTAACAACTATTTTCTGACTAAATATTAGTTCTTAATTATCCGATTTACTTGGCACCGACTTCAGAATTATAAAATAATTATTTAATAATTTCTATTTTATACTAAATGAAAAAACGTATTATTTTGTGCGAAGTAAATTTATTTTTTGCTTTTTAGTTTACCTACTTTTTGAAGTCGGTTTTTTTTTTTGTTAAAAATTATTTTATGTGCCGACTGAAACCAACGACTCCCCGCGATCTTGACAAGATCGTCCGTCCATCTAGCTGGGGGCCGTTCTACGCTGCGTTTGCCTGTTACTGGCCGCCACTTGAGAACTTTTTTAACCCAATGGCCATCTGTCCTTCGAACTGTGTCCGGCCCGCTGCCACTTTAGCTTAGCGACTCGCTGAGCTATGTCGGTAACCTTAGTTTGCCTACGGATCTCGTCATTTCTGATTCGATCGCGTAGTGAAACCATATAGCTCGCTCCATCGCTCGCTGAGCGACCTTGAGCCTTTTAATCACTACTACAGTATAGGTACTACATAAAGGTTATTTTCATGTAATAAACTTCTTTTTAGGCCGCTATCTAAATATACGTGTGAACACACATAAGATCGATTTAGATTCAGCAATATTATCTATAGAAGCCATAGCTTTCATTTTTATGGCAAATTTTATGTCATATTGATTTCCATAAAACTCATTCATATGGGGCGATGGGAAACTTTTATATTCTTTCTTTATGTATGTGATGATGAGAAATGGTTTTAAGTACCATGGGAAGTGGTATTGTGATGTTAAGATTAAGGTTATTAAAGCAAAAACTCATTTAAATAACTATCGGAAACTCAGAAGGTATCTATGAACGAGTAGTATGTAAGATTCTCATCTTACATACTACTCATTCTTCTCCTAATAAATTTTTAAATAGTTTTTGCCCCCGACTTCGTCCGCGTTGAATTAAGTATAATAAATAACTAACATCTACTCTGGCGCTTTGGCCGCATTTAAGCTTACTGCTTATCTTAAAACCTTTCTTGCGAATTAACCTGTCAAATACAAAAATAATTTTATACAATATTAAGGTTGAAAAATTAAGAATCCAGCAGGATTCGAGCCTGCATCCTCCAGGTAAATGCTTTGCCAATTCAGCCATGGATTCGTATGATACTAGATTCGAAATTTCTCAACCCTTTCTGTGCTAATTTTATCAAAATCAGCCCTTTAGGAGTTTAGTCGATTCCAACAGTCAGTCAAAAAAAATTAAAAACTGTATTATAGGAAATGGTATCGTGCAAACAACGTACTATGCCAGATTGAAACCTTGCCATTTTTACATTAAAAGCAGACTCTTCAATTTTATTTATTTGTATTGCTATAATATTGCTATACTAGCTGACCTGGCGAACTTCGTACCGCCTTAGCGTAAGTTTGATGCACTACTTTATTTTGTATAGCTGACCTATCTTATGTATGCGTACCTATTCAATTTGGACTGGAATCTATAATATCCTCCATATAAAAATGAATACCTATTTCCCTGGTCTCGTCATACCTGAGAAGGATTTTATTAATATATATATATAAATTTTTTTTTCTGTAAGAACCTTGTACAGAGTATTAGAAAACTATTTCACTTATATTTTTACAGAAAATTTATTAATATTTTTTTTTTCTCGTAAGAACCTTGTATGGAGTATTAATAAACTAAAAAAAAAATCAGCCAAATAGGTCAAGCCGTTTTCATGCTACGTCGTGACAACGGAAAATGGGTTTCATTTTTATATATTACTAGCTTTTGCCCGCGGCTTTGCTCGCGATAGTAAGTTGTCGTAAGTTGAGTTATCATTATAAATAAATACCCAATTAAAGTATTTCTTTGTAAACAATATTCGAAGTCTTCCCTTCAGGTGCCAACAAAACCAGAGATCTCGAGGCGAACTTACTTTTGAGCAGGCGACATAAAACTGGCCGTGTGAGAAGCAGTTCCTCCTCAGATCGATACCTGCTGTAACGCACGTGTCGGGCTTTATTGTAGATTATATTTAATATTAATTAGTCCATTCGTCAAAAGTGTATGTTGTATAATTGATGCCCTAACTTACCATCAGCTAAACCTTGGGCATGTTTGCCACCTGACTATAGCAATCAATCAATCAAAATGATAGTTTTAACCCTATTTAAATATTTTTTTATAATTTACATGACACATCTACCATTACATTAAAGTTGGTTTCTACTAAACAAAACAATTACTTCTTAGATATCTATAGAGGCCGAAATGACAATTAAAAAGTTTACACTGACATAAAATCCTTTTTTTATGAAACTTCATGTCAACATCTCATTGTCACACGATTGCTCAACACAGTTCCATATTTGAAATTGATCGAGCCTCATAATTACTACAAACGCTTTTCCATACAAACTTTCGTCCCACTTTTCACCCTGTTAGAGGCCAAATTTTCAAAAATCCTTTCTTATTGCACGATAAAATCTTGCAAAGAATACACCCTCCAAATTTCAAGTCGCTACGACCTATGGTTTAGGCTGTGCGTTGATACTAAGTCAGTCAGGACAAAGCCTTTTATATATATAGATATAGATATATCTGCACGTGTGGTGTAGTGGTTTAAGCGGTCGCCTCGCCGCTCTCCACTGCACTGGTGTTGTGGGTTCGATCCCACATGGGACAAATCTTTGTGTGATTCGCAATGATTTGTTCTGAGACTGGGTGTGCTTGTGTAAGTGAATGTGTGTATTTGGCCTTGTCATTAGGAACTAATGTAATATACGAAAAACAGTATAGAAGCCTTTGAAATTTGAGGGTTACCCATGATTTCTCTAGGATCCCATCATGAAATCATGACCTCATATTATGAATATAGTTAATTACATAAGTAATATTCAACGTCTCGCCTCATCTGTGTATAACTTGAAAGAATACAGTTAACGGCCTCAAGGAGCCTATATTTAAATAATTTTCCCCGTACTCCTAACCGTTGAGGAGTTGTACCTTCCAGCATCAGCTCAGCGACATAAAATGCTGACTACTAGATGCAAATATTCGAGTAGCTTTAGATAATATATAAAAAACAATATAGAAGCCTTTTAAATTTGAGGGTTGCCCTCGATTTCTCTAAGATCCTATCATCAGAACGTGACTTGAAAAAAATGGGACCACATGACAAGTATATCCTATCAAACAAAAAAAGAATTTCTCAAATCGGTCCAGGCGTCTTCGAGTAATCGGCGAACAAACATAAAAAAAAAAAAAAAAAAAAAACATACAACCGAATTGAGAACCTCCTCCTTTTTTTGAAGTCGGTTAAAAACCGCGCGCTGTGGAGATCGATTGGTGAGCCCTATGTCTTGCAGTGGACGTCTTTGGGCTGATGATGATGATGATGATGGTACTGTAGTACTGCCTCGTTGGTCTAGTGGTTAGAGTATGCGGCTCTCACCGCGAGGTCTCGGGTTCGATTGCTGGGTCGGGCCAAAGTGTTATTTGTGAATTTTCAGTCAGGAAATTCTCAATAGCAGCATTGTATGTATTTTTTTTTTTTTTTTAATTTTTATCCTTATGTATAAATGTAACAATGTTTCCACATAATTATATATTATATTAATGTAACACAGAGTCATACTCCACGACTGAACGCTGTCATCCAAAATACAAGCAATAGCTTAGTTTGGGAATCAGGAACAGTACTTTTTGCAAACATATTCTAGTGTCATACCTTACGCAAACATTGTTGTGATTAATTTGAGTCAATAAATCCTTTTTATTTATTTATTTATTGTGCCTGGTGGATATCGTTAGGCTTATCCCCTATCCTATCCAAAACCAAAAAAAAAATAAAGTTGCTAGTAAAGCGTCTAATTAATTCCAGAGCTGGCTTTGACATTTTAATCTTAGGAATATTACATGAGCAGTTAACGTCGAATATAATTAAATCCTATAATAATCCGCGTAATGTAAACATTGAACCTTTACTCGATGTAACTTAATCTATAACATTAATTAACAAGAAGTTTCGGGAACTTCTTAGCCCCGATTTTCCAGGTCTTCCCTACAGATACCCAACTGCAGATCTCTATAGAGAGTGGGACATCCTAACGGTTCGACAGACTTTCATTCTACGTATTGTTATTAAAAAACACTGCGAACTCCACTTTAATAAAAATCTTCTCAAACAACGTAGAGGCAAAGTCTGTCCTAATATTTTAGTCAAAACATCATTTTCACAAAAATTCTTCGCTTTTCTCGGTAATCATTTGTATAATAAATTAAATATCATTCTCAATATTTACCCCAAAACAAGAACCATTTGTAGCAAAATATTACAAACATATTTAAAAACAGGAGACTATACACAAACTGAAAATCTTTTATCGATTCTCTCTTAAATCTCTCGTAAGGCATTCATTCGCTCTTCGCTCTTCGCTCGCACTAACAATCACCTTCATCTTTATACTTACACTCTCACATCATTCACTCATATACACTCACTCCTCAACGCAGTCATCACACAATAATACACTCACAGTTAATTCTGACTTCAGTAATTTTTTCTTTTCTTGCTGACATTATATTTTTCGTTTTATTTTACATATACCATGTTTCTGTTTTCTATCACAGGTTAAGTAGTTTTGTTTTGTTTAAGGAAAGAAAATAATGTCTGCCTTATTTTAGCCGAGGTGGGGCACTGGTGACCTGTAACACAGGTTTTATTTAAACCTACATCAGGCACCAGTCTCTCACATAGGTGAAATTAAGACTTGTCTGCCTACTTCTACTTATTAACTGTAAAGCAAAACCTATTGTGAAGAGAAAAATAAACGTTTTTATTATTATTTTTTTTTTATTATTTTACCAAACTTCTTAATCTACGGTTTAATACTAAGAAATAGTTAAAAGAAAATTATACCGGGTAGCCGTTTTATCCGACCAGCGACCGTCGCCTCCTGCCAGGACCCTAAATTCTCTACTGTATGTTACGTAATTTCGTGACGTCACGTTCATCTATTTGTTCCTATCTTAAGTAGGATACAAACCAGCATGGCGAAGTTACATTCAGCACAAATGTTGTAAAGAATGAACGCGTACGTTATTTCATCTTAGTGTTTTTTTTAGCAATGCTTAACAAATTATACTAAGAAACAATTGAAATAATTATAGGACCAGCGGTTTTATTCAACCCAGATTTGCATCTTGCACTCTCTCATTAAATATTTGTACGGGACAGAGGGATCGAAAACTGTAGCTAGATAAACTTGAGTTAAACATATTGGTGAAACCGGTTTAGTGGCGCCCACCGTGGGACTTTCCTGAAAATGTTTTAATCTTAATCTTCACTTCTTAGTCAACCATAAATCCATAAACTTTATTAAGTTTATTGATGGACCAAAAGCTGCAAACATCCATAAATGAGATATCCATCAAATAGAGATTATTTAATTCGGACTATTAGCTCCAGAGATTAGCGCACTGGTATTTATTTATTTATGGTTAACACACACTGTGCGATTACAATATTAACAAACTTAAAATACTTAGATAAGTGTAACAATTACTTAAAGGTTAACACCGCATTAACACATTATTATATAATATATAGTCATGCAATTTTGTAATTAATATTTGAGATGTATTCTTTTTTTTGTATTTAAATCGCTTAATTAAAACCTAAACATAAACCTGTTGGAGAAGACACTGGCTGCACGGTTAATACTATCGCGGTGGCCAGCGCTTGTATATTTTTATAAAATACCCTTTTTTGTACCAATAAAGTTTTATTATTATTATTTATTTATTATTAACACTGCATAATAAAATAGTAGAAAATATACAGTAAAAATTATGAATATAATTATCTTAACTTTGGTAGTTAAGTAATATTACAGTTATATGATACACTTCCAATATTAAAATAAATTTAAAGTGGTAATAAATTAGTTTGTTTGAAAATTTTGAAATTATGTTTTTTTTAATAAATAATTATGGAAATTTACAATATTTTGGAGAAATTGCTTAAATTGCGTTATAAATGTCTGTTAGGTACTAAAGGCTGTATAGTTGAGGCCATAATAGCTTGAATTTTCAATCATGAAAGTTAATAATACTATTAAAACGGACGTGAGGTAAAGACATTATTATTGAGAATACGGGTTACTCACGTTATTTTAGCCGGGATATGCCGACTAGTTTCGAATCTAGTACGTAGATTCATCAACTGGGCTATCAATTGCGAGTCGTCGCCTCCGCGCGACGTCTCGCACTGACTAACTGAAACTAGTCGGCATATCCCGGCTAAAATAACGTGAGTAACCCGTATTCTCAATAATAATGAAAAGTAAAATTTAACGGGCCGAATAAAAATATTCCATTATTGCAAACTCGATCCGTATTTTAATCCGTTCAACTAAAATCGGATTACGAACTATTTGCAGGCTTTATTCCGATACGATTTTACACTACAATAAATACACGCAATTTAGTTCGCTGTTGTGAAAATCTTTCTACCCTCATAATTAATGTTCAATAATTGAATAGCCTGAAAGATGACGTTATTTACTAAGAACAGCTTGAGAATGGAATATACTGAGAATTTTGTTTGCTACTATAGACATAGTCTTGGTATATTATGGTTAAATATCTTGTGACTAAATTCGTTGCTTGCGGCGTTACTTGTGGGTAACACTAATTGAATATAATTAAACAATTCGTAAATGCTAATGAACCTAGAAAGCTTATTTTTAGATATGTTGTAGAGGAAGCTTATAAAAGCTTTTTTAGACCCCAATTTCCTATATGCTTTCGCCGCCATCTTTGAAAAATTAGTTACAATCGTGGTTTTTACGATATATCTCGGCTGTACGTCATGTAACAAAAAAAGTTTTGTATGAACGTTTTATGACGTGTTTTATGTTATTTATTATTTGCATTTCTACCAGGCAATTTACGGATATTAAAATTTTACTAAAGTGAGAAACTTTGTTTTAGAAAAGTTAGAATATGTGTCCGATTTGGGAATGAATTGTCGACTAATCTTTCTATGTATTTTTTAAAGAGTTGTTTTACCTTTCAACTGTTTAATTCTATACAGCAGCTTGTCTGGGCCTTTGGTCGCGTTTCTTTAGATCTTTTGTTTTGGTAAACATAATCCAATAAATCGTGGCTTGAATTTTAACCTAAAAACCACATGTTTTTGTGGGCAAAACGGATGAAAACATACAAAACAAAAAATACCTTTTTCATACAGATCTAACGGCATCCTTAATTGATATAAATTGCCCTATTTAATACCGAATACCCGAGACAGGTAGAAAATTAAATGAGGCCGTACCCTGTTTATTTCCCAACCCTTCCACACAAAGTAAATATTCCCCATTGTAATATTTTCTACAACATTTCTCGTATAACACATTGTTAATTTTAATCTGACAAAATCCCATCAGCGTTAGTCTCGCGAGACTGCGATCCATCACCGCATCCCGGCGTAATTATCTCATTTCATATAACACGAACCATACTGAGTCCGCAATGGATGTTGTGCAAGCGAATATCACGCCTAATGTGTTGATGGAAAGGTTTGGTTTTGCGAAATGTATGTATTATGGATTAGAGATGCAATTATTTTATGTGGTTCGACATGATTGTTGTCGATGTGGGATGAATAAATATAAACTCGACAATACCTGAACATCTTATATATAAAATTCTCGTTAGTTACCTTACTCCTCCGAAACGGCTTTAGTGCCTTATCATACTAGCGGATTGCGAGCGGATTCAAAGCGGAGCGGGCGCGCAGCGAATGCGTCGCGAACACGCAGCGGCTGCGCAGCGGAGACGTCGCGGACGCGTGGCGAATACGCTACGTTTTCGTCGCGTGTTTGTAGCGAATTTACGACGTACAATACACTCAGTACTCAATACAGTAACAAAATTGATTCCGACGAGGAAACACTGCTGTTGGTTTTGTTACTTCGGAAACGCCGGCGACGAAAACGAAAGCATCGACGAATTTGGGAAGATCCATTATCAATTAATCGAATGGAAGAGAGCGACTAATTTGTGTTGTTTTGCAAACGATTAAAAAATAATCCTAAATAATTTCGTTCCTACCTACCATAAAACAAACATAAAATATTTAATCAAGATAAAATCCCACAAGAATCCGTTATGATGCAAAATGATTTGACATTTGAAAAAAATAGTTTATTAAGTTGGTTGGCTGGCGTTTGTACGAGACAGTACAAAATGGCGTCCACGCAGCGCGTCCGCAACGAATTCGCTGCGAATGCGCGGCGTGTTCGTTGCGCGCCCGATACGAATCCGTTGCGCGCCCGCTCCGCTTTGAATCCGCTCGTAATCCGCTAGTATGATAAGGCCCGATTTTTACCATATTATATGCATATTCAGTAGGTCTGAGAATCGGCTACTATCTATTTTTCATACCCCTAAGTGATAAGGGTTGTTCACACTAAAAATTTTTTTTCAATTTTTGGTCAATTTTTTTTGTTTTTATCCTTACTATCCTTACTAATATTATAAATGCGAAAGTTTGTAAGTATGGATGTATGGATGTATGGATGTTTGTTACTCTTTCACGCCAAAACTACCGGGTCGATTTCGATTAAATTTTGCACACATGTAACTTATAGTGTACGAGCCTCGTACATCATGTCATTGCCCGACATACATATTTCTGCGGCGTCAGCAAATTACTTATTAAGTAAATTAGTCATATTTGAAATGAGTTCGCGTTCACGCTTTGTAATCCATCAACGTATCGCGTCTCACTTCATATCATTTATCTTATATCATTTTATCGATCAATATAGTCAGTCAAAATTTATAACTGAGTTTTACTGTGCTATATTCCTATCATTACCTGGTGTACGGACCGTACATCCATTTTTTTAAATTTTTTTATCACTGACTATATCGTCGCGAGTGAATCAGTGTATCGGGATTATCATTCGACTCTCTGTGACACTAGTGATTATCAGTGGACTTAACCGTTTGGATCAACCAGGTATCAACAGATACCACCCAGCGGAGGAGCAACAGCTCGAGAACAATAACAAGTATCAAGATATCAAGTAAGATCTTTCCATATTACTTCACTGAACTATCATCATGTCTAGTATGGAGGACTTATTGGCTAATCAGGAACGAATTTCACTTTCGATTGATAAACTATTTCTGAACTTTAAGAAAGACAGTTCAGTTAGGAAAACTCCTGATTACCTCAAATGCCGTCTAGAAACACTAGAAGGTTACTGGGCTGAATTTCAGGGCAATCATAGAGACCTATGTTCATTTGGTACCAGTTCCCATCAATATTTTATAACCAATCAATTTGATCGTACCGGAAACCAGTACAATACTTTCAAGGCAGTTCTTCAGAACTACGAGGTTTCTACAAAACCAAAAGAAGATACATTTCCTTCTTCCTCACTGCTTCGACCAGCTACTCCTTTAGCCACTGGAGAGCCGTCGCAAGCCCGTGGCAGCGACAGTAAAACCGACGAAATGCTACGGAAACAAGTTAGTAATTTCAAGGCATTTGAGCATACCATATCAAATATTGAGTTGGACTCCGTTTCAGAAAAGTGGGAGTTTGAACACCTGCTGCGTACTATACAGTCTCGTTGGTCGACCATCGACACTCTTCATTGGGAGTTAGATAGCGAGCTAGGGCAGAGGAATCCCAATTATCAATCTCATTTCTTTGAAGCAGAAAAGAAGTACAACAATATTATCAAGTCCGTAAATAAGAAATTATGGTCTGTTTCTCATTTTGAGAAGTCAACGCCAAGGCTTGACATTCCAAGCTTTTCTGGCAACTTTAGTTTATGGGTTAGTTTCAAAGACCTGTTCACTGAGGCTATACACGCTAATCCGACACTATCCAGTGCCCAAAAGATGCAGTTTCTGAAGTCGAAAGTAAGAGGTGAAGCTGAGAGACTCATCCAACATTTGCCTATCTCTTCGGACAATTATGCAATTTGTTGGGAGTTACTTAATCATAGGTACAACAACAAACGTTTAATAATGAGTTCTCTTTTCGATCAAATGTTTAACCTTTCCTCTGCTCAACATATTTCTATACAACACATCAAGAAACTGCACGATGTTACCCTTGAAAGTCTTAATGCTATCAAAAATCTCGGCATAAGCGTAGATTCGTGGGACCCTCTTATCATACATCTTCTTAGCCAGAAACTGGATTCGGAAACCCTAAGCGAATACTTAACTTCTCTAAAGGATCCCAAGGAAATACCCAATCTAGAGGAGTTTTTATCATTTTTAGAAAAGACCTTTACGACCATGGAAACTTCTAAGAGAAGGTTTGATCCAAAAACTACGCAAAATCAAAACCAAAGTAGTCACAAAGGTCAATATTCTAACAGCAAACCGTCGTCGACCGGACGTAACATTTCGCAATCACCAGGTAGCAAAAATGTTCATATGACGAAATATTATGAATGCGCTATCTGCAAAACCAATAATCATGCCATATTTAATTGTAATAAATTTCGCAATATGAATCCATCAGCAAAACGTAAAACGACCAAGCAATTACAGTTATGCGATAATTGTCTTTATTGCCATCATGGAAAGGAGTGTATTTCAGAGAAACGATGCCGCGAGTGTAATATGTCACACAACACATTATTACACGAATCATTTACGCAACCGGAAAATGATTCTGAGTCATCAACGCCAACCAATACTAACGACAGCTCTCCTAAACAGGGTCAGCAAAGGTCGGCTACCCGAAGCGCTCACGTTTCTATGCAATCAGAAGTTCCTGAAATACTCTTAGCAACAGCAATGATCAGGGTTGAGACGAAGGATGGTTCTTTCCTCACCTTGCGCGCACTTATCGATCAGGGATCACAAACCTCCCTTATATCTGAAAATGCGGCTCAACGCCTAGGTTTGCCGCGCAAAAGGTGTCAAGGAGTGATTACTGGTGTAGGCGCAAAACAAACAAATTGCAAGGGAACTATCAATATCAAATGCTTATCAATGAATCGTAACTTCGAGTTTAACACCGACGTTATAATTATGCAAAATCTTATAAATAATCTGCCTGCTAATTCCTTTGCTAAGCCGGATTGGTCGTACTTAGATCACGTATCCTTAGCCGATCCTGAGTATAACGTAAGCCGCCCCGTAGATATTCTGTTTGGAGCCGATATTTATTCTTTCATTTTACTAGAAGGAATTTGTAGAGGCGAACAAAAAGATTCACCTATAGCGCAGAACACGCGATTAGGGTGGATGTTATGTGGGTGTGCTAAGACTTTACAATGCAACGTCGTATTAAATAATTTAGACGAAATCCAAAAATTTTGGGAAATTGAGGATATTGCAGAAGAGTCTAACTTATCATCTGAAGACCAAGAGTGCATTCAGTACTACAAAAATACCACAATCCGTCGAGGCGATGGCCGATATGAGGTACGGTTACCTCTAAACACTAACTTCGAAAAAGTCCTGGGCACATCAAAAAATAAGGCAGTAGCACAGTTCAAATCGCTGGAACGAAGATTTTTGAAAAACCATGCGATGGAACAAAGTTATAAAGCTTTTATGAAGGAATATCAAACCATGGGCCATATGACGCTCGCTCCTCCCGAAAAAACCGCTGAAACTGCTTTCTATCTGACTCATCACGGGGTTGAAAAACCAGAGTCTTCTACTACCAAATTTAGAGTCGTGTTCAATGGTTCCGCTAAGACATCAACGGGATATAGCTTAAATGACGTCATGAAAAGTGGGCCAAACCTTCAACAAGACTTGCAGTCGCTTATTATTAAATGGCGTCAATATCAATTTGTTTTTACTGCAGACATTGAAAAAATGTTTCGGCAGATTTGGATTAACTATCAAGACCAAAAATTCCAAAGAATCATCTGGCGAGATGATGAGCAAGGTCCTATCAAAGACTGGGAGCTAACCACTGTTTCGTACGGAACAAAAGCAGCACCTTTTTTGGCAATGATGACCCTTCGACAGTTGGCATCAGATGAAAAAGAGAATTATCAGAGTAGTCCAGCATCCGAAGTACTGGAAAACTCATTTTTTATGGATGACCTTGTACATGGTTGCCATGACCTTCAATCTGCGAAACAATTACGAAGCGATCTTACCAGTCTATTAAAATCCGGAGGATTTAACTTACGAAAATGGAGATCAAATATTCCAGAACTATCAAATGCGAATCAAGAAAGTTTTAATTTCCGTCAAGTTGAGTCATCTAAAACATTAGGGCTCAGCTGGGATCATAGATTAGACGTATTTATGTTCAGTTCTAACATAGAACAATCTAACAAACCGGAAACTAAACGATCGCTACTATCAAACATTTCTAAGCTATTCGACCCTCTCGGTTGGCTTACACCTTTATCAACGAAACTTAAAATCATTTTTCAAAAAGTTTGGTTGTCCGCCATTCAATGGGATGACCCCTTACCCAATGACATTATGTCTGAATGGAGCCTTATTAAAGACGATATCAAAAACATAAACAAACTGCAAATACCTAGATGGTTGTCAACATGCGCACGCGATATCATCGAATTACATGGTTTTTGCGACGCGTCAACAAAGGCTTACGGTTGCATCATTTACTGTAAAGTAAAACAAAACAATCAAACTATCATAACACTTTTGACCGGAAAGGCGAGGCTTGTACCAAAATCTAAAAATATCAGCCTCCCGCGATTGGAATTAAGTGCAGCTCATCTTCTATCAAAACTAGTACGCAAAGTACAGCAGTGCTTGAGTACATACGAAATTAAATTATACGGCTGGTCTGATTCTATGATCGTTCTAGGCTGGCTTAACGGTGACCCAAGTAGGTGGCGGACATTTGTCTCAAACAGAGTACGTGACGTCACTAATATCATGCCGTCAGAGTGTTGGCGTTACGTTAAATCAGAAGAAAACCCAGCTGATTGCGCTAGTCGTGGGTTAACTGCCTCACAATTGATTAATCATAATCTGTGGTGGCAGGGACCATCCTGGTTACAAAGCTTTGATGGACAAGGCAAACAGCCGGAATATATCACAGATGTAGAAAGGAAAAAAGTTCATCAAAGTTATGTAGTAACTGATCTCCAAATAGAGAACAACATCATTTATCAATTGTTATCAAAATACAGCAGTATTAGCAAGATCATTAGAATAGTAGCATGGATGCTTAGAGCTACTAGTAAACAATACAAACTTCAGCATATTTTGACAATATCTGAATTGGAGAGCGCCGAAACCATTATTATAAAGCAAGTACAGCAAATTGAATATTCGCAGGAAATAAAAAACCTAAAAGATAATGGTCACGTGTCTCCAAAAAGCAAGCTATCACCGCTAACTCCCTACCTTGATGAGAAAGGAATACTGCGCGTTCGAGGGCGATTAAGCAACTCCACCCTATCTATCGAGATAAAACACCCTGTAATCATACCGGGTTCCTGTCGCTTTGCAGAACTACTAATAGATCGAGCTCATAAAGCAACATATCACGGTGGAGCCCGCCTCACGTCGGCATACCTAAGAAACAAATATTGGCTCGTAGGAGGGAATAAGATTGTGAAGAAACATCTTCGTAGATGCGTCGTTTGTAGACATCACGATCCTGTAAAACATGAACAAATAATGGGTGACTTACCTGCTGCTCGAATAACGCCTTCGCGCCCATTTTATCGAATAGGCGTCGATTACACTGGATTTGTTGATATCAAATCAAGCAAGGGTCGCGGCATAAAATCTACCAAGGGTTACATAGCAGTGTTCGTGTGCATGGTAACCAAAGCTGTGCACCTCGAACTTGTGTCCGACTTAAGTTCATCAGCATTTCTAGCCGCATTACGCAGAATGGTCGCCCGGAGAGGAGCACCCTCTCATATTTACAGTGATAACGGGACTAATTTTGTAGGCGCAAACAACATTCTTAACAAAGAATACGTGAATCTTCATGAAATATTAGACGAAGCCTTTTATTTATCAATCACTGATATGAAGATCCACTGGAGTAAGATTGCACCTCTGAACGCGAGTTCTGGAGGATTGTGGGAGAGTAATGTAAAAAGTCTCAAATATCACCTAAAAAGAGTCATCGGTTGTCAAAAACTGACATATGAAGAGTATGCCACTCTCTTAACTCAGTTAGAAGCCTGTCTAAACACAAGACCTTTATGTCCGCTTACTGAGGATCCCGATGACTTGGAATATCTCACTCCGGCTCATTTTCTAGCCAGTGGTCCCACTAACTCTATCATTGAAACTGAAACAGACCTTCGAACACGATGGACACTTACCCAAAAGATATTTCAGGACATTTGGAAGAAATGGCAATCAGAATATCTAAGCCAATTGTCTACCCGTAGCAAGTGGCGTCAGCCAAAAGAAAATCTGAATATTGACGATATTGTCATAATTCACGATGCTAATCTACCGCCTGGGAAATGGGCTCTCGGTAGAATTATAACATTACACCCAGGAAAGGACGAGTTCGTTCGGGTTGTCAGCCTGAAAACCAAAAACGGTACCATCAAAAGACCGATTACAAAAATATCCAAGTTGCCTGTCCAAAAAACTGAAAAAGTTGACGGCGACCAGGAGTTTAAACAGGCACACTCGAATAACTGCGCCACAGCAACTATCAGACACACTCGCATTCCTTGCCTATACAACATTTTCAACATGTGCCTATTACTATTGTTTATAATAACAACACCCGTATGCGGCAAATATCAAATATCAAGCCTGAATGAAAGCCAAGGAATCTATTTCGATCGTATCTCTAACTTACGCTTAGAGCGAGATCAATGGAAGTTAGTTATCTACTACGATATGTCTCCCTACTGGCAAGGCGCTGAACTATTAGGCAAATATATAAATCACTTAGACAATATTTGTAACGATCAGACCAGAAAAAAGATATTGCAATGTGACGTAATCCTTCTTCAATTACATCATGGGCTCAATGAACTAGAACACTACAACAGTATTATGCTCGGTCAGCAAGGCCACATCGAGCGCCGGCGCGTACGGCGCGGCCTTATCAACGGTGTCGGGTTAGTTGCAAACAGACTATTCGGCGTATTAGATCAAGAATTCGCAGAACAGTATGAAAGAGACATAGAGTCTATCAGAGGGAATCAGAAACATCTTGCTTTACTGTGGAAGAATCAAACTTCAGTCGTAGAGGGAGAATTCAACTTGATAAAGAGAATTGAAACAACAATAAATAAACAAAGCAAACTCTTTAATCAACATTTAAATATCATCGATAGATCGCTAAACAGGCAAGCTGATGATTTATTAGCCATATCAATCTCCAGTGACTTTACTTTGTCGTCACTTATCGCACAAGGTATTCTAGTCAACCTGCAAGGAATCCAAAATATGATCATTGACTCCTTAACAGATATTTACTCTGGGAAATTCAATTTTCATCTTCTAACTCCTAAACAGCTCCAAAACGAAATGAATATTATCACCGGTTTGATCTCTAAGGACTTATCATTACCCTTGACTAACCTGGAAAACATTTCAAAGATTTACCATCTCCTTGCAGTGAAGGCAAGAGCTACAAATAATTTCATTATTTTCGAGATCTGGATTCCACTCGTTAGCAGAGATAACTTCGAGTTATATCAACTTATACCCGTTCCACAGCAGTCAGAAAATTCAATGACGAGCCTAGTGCCTGTATCAGATTACGTTGCTATTAATATGCATCAGGACTCCTATGTATCTTTAGGCGAAAGAGATATCATGACATGTTCCGAAATTGAAAAAGATGAAAATTTATGTCCTTTGCGGCAGCCTATTCACAGAATGAGATCAGATGAGCATCTGTGTGTCAAGGATCCTTTGTCTGAACGATGTCAAACCTCTACCATGGCATGTAAAGACTCATGGAATGAGCTACATAATAAAAACACCTATTTGTACTTCTGTTGCGGTCATTGCTCTATCATTATCATGTGCGGGAATCAAATTACCGCCGAGAAATTACATAAGTCTGGTATCATAACAATAAGCGAGGAATGCATAATTAAAGGTGACAATTTTATTATTTATGCTCACCAAACTCCTTCAAATGCGTTAGAAACTGCTGCAGACGCTATAAAAATCCAGATTCCTCCGATCAACCATATCAAAAACACCCATCTACCATTAGCTCAAGTCAACAATCAATCCATGTTCGCCGAACATGAAAGGTATTTTAAAGAAATCGACCAACAGATACAACAACTGAAAACAAGTGCATCTGAGGGAGTGCTGTCGGATCGTCTGACATATCACGACGTACATCACTACGTCGCCATCTACGTCGTGCTGTTCGCAGTATCAGTCACACTGGCAGCGCTGGTGTGGCAGCGCTTACGGACGAGGGCAGCATCGCCGCAGCCGTGCCCGGAAGCGCCCGCAGACGTGCTACCTATGACGGTGCCCCCCCGAAGAAAACTAGATGTCCAGTTCCAACAAGTGAAGAACGAACCTTCTTCGGTTAGGTGTATAAGTGAAAGTGCAGTGCATCAGTGTTGTGTTCGTAAAGATGAAAATAACAAATCGCCTAGCATGCGTGTCCTAGATAAGTGTAACTCGCCTGTGTTTTTTGATAAACGATTCGACCATACCATATAGTTATTACAGTGGCAAAGAACAGTATTTTGAACTTAAGTGTAATCATTAATATTAAGCAAAACATTGTTCTATCATCTTGTAACTCATGTCACTCACTCATCATTTTAGTAGCATATCACCATCCCTATTTTCTCGCCCCGGAGTATGTACGAGCCTCGTACATCATGTCATTGCCCGACATACATATTTCTGCGGCGTCAGCAAATTACTTATTAAGTAAATTAGTCATATTTGAAATGAGTTCGCGTTCACGCTTTGTAATCCATCAACGTATCGCGTCTCACTTCATATCATTTATCTTATATCATTTTATCGATCAATATAGTCAGTCAAAATTTATAACTGAGTTTTACTGTGCTATATTCCGATCATTACCTGGTGTACGGACCGTACATATAGTCTGGATTAACATATAGGCTACTTTTAATTGACATACCACGCGGGCGGAAGCTAGTTTTCTATAATGTTGCATTAAAAAAACATTCAATCCATAATTTTTACCCCTTTATCACCAAACCCTATTTTTAATAGCCATTTTAGTAACCTTAGCGCTTTTGACAATATGAACTTTTTGAATGTACTTTTATGGGGTTTGACATAATGCGTGCTGCAAATATCGTCACAGAGAATGTATGCATAGTTAAGACAGGACAACTATAAATATGAGAAAATCACAAGCTAGCAAGGTCTTGGAGTTAAAGAACTTGAAAACCCTAAACGTCACACCTATATTATACAGTAATGAATAACACCCACATTGCACCTGCTATGTACAGGTCTCAGGATATGATAGGGCGTGAGCCTATCGCCATCCAATCAATCTTCCAAGAATTTTCCCAATTACATAGGGGTCGGCTTCTAATGTAACGGATTGCCATTAGACCTCCACAAACCAGTACGAGGTAATAGGATACTCTTAGATTAGATTAGTTTTTAGACTTTCTGACCTCTGACTCTCTATCAAATAACACTTTGGGTCCAACCCGGTTTTCGAACCCGAGATCTCACTGTGAGCGGTCGGAAATTATACCGCTGTACCATAAGACAGTCAAATTTATTTTTGAAGAGGACCAGTATAACAAAAACTATACATTTTCTTTTCTTCGCTTTTAAGTAGGATCTAAACCAAATACGACTTTAATGTTTCTATAATACATATAGTATTAAACTAATAGCCAAGAAGATTATGGTAACCCGTATATAATGTCGTTTGACGTCATGACCGACCGTTATGTGTGTTTACCCTCATTTGTACTTATGTGGTAAGGAGATAGAAGCTTGTTGCCATAATGTTGTTTTGGATAAAAGCATAAATAACAGTCTAAACCTTGATTTAGTGTTTGTAGTACGATCTTGATAGTTATTGTGGCAATAACTTGTGTTATGATCGCAGAAGTGGGATCATGTTAGTTCAGTTGAAGAATGTTTGTTTGATTGCGCTAATATCAAAAACCGATGATTCGATTTGAAATTTTATTTATTTGTTATATAGCCAATTTATCAAGGAAAGTTATAATAGGCTGTAAAATATCACGTTATAACACACGTTAACTTAACAGTAACGATTAAAGAGTAGTTGGTTAAAAATTACAAGTAAACTAAATAATTATTGTTATTGAGAATACGGATTACTCACGTAATTTTCTAACTAGTTTCAAATCTATTACGTTGATTCATGAACTGGGCAATTAATCGCGTTTTTTCGCCGTCGTGCGACGTCTCGTACTATAAAAGAATGATGTCTATTTAGGTGTGCACGAAGAATCTCTCAATGAATATTTTAATAGAAACTAATTGTAATTCTAGTGTAGCTCTCTCTTTCTAATTGAATAAGAAAGGGACAGAAGGTGACAATTTAATTTAGTCCTGTAACGTGACTAAAATACTTGCCAACTAAAACCCTTAACTACACGATTTCTTTGACAAAATTCTCTTTTACTGATACAAAATTTAAACCCGGCGAAACTGACATTTTTTTTATGGAGTCGCCTATCTATAGAAAAATTACAGTGATTCCGCGTCCTACAAGCTTTTGACACTTCATTAAGCGCAACCACTCACGACCGACGGCAATAGCTATTTGGAAATGACCAATAAGGATGAGGCTTATATACTTTTCATCCTATTGGTTAGTTGTCAAACTAAGCACGACACTGATCGGCCATGAACGGCGGGTTCTCTGTACTCCTTCCTAAACTAAAATTGAGTTCGGTAGTTTCAAGGAAAAGCATGTTTGTCATTTATCCCGCGCATTTATTATTCAACCTCTCAGATGGACGTATGGACTGGAGCGTAATTCTCCTGATTTGATGTCTCCATAAACAGTAACAAACAACATTCCTGTTCGCTGGACGATATTAGCTGGAATTCTTGCTGTGAGTGATGATGTAGGTACAGATGCCGACGCTGACAGATCGCTTTACTGATGTTTGGCACCCAAACATTCCAGTTTTTACTACAGTCAGGTTAAATCATGGCTAAGTATCGTTCGGACCAAAATACATGCCAACTAAAACCATAAAAACTCAATAGATATTAACTGTAATGTGAATCTGAATTTAGTTTAACGCAACATTAGTACGAGAGCAGCTGGACAAAGTATGTATGACATTAATTCCGCGCATTTACTATTCTAGTTCTCTCGGACGGATGGAGGGATGGACTGAAGCGTAATTTTCCACATTTTACGAGTCCATAAACAGTAACGCACAACATTCTGGTTCGTCGGACGATATTAGCTGGAATTCTTGCTGTGAGTGATAATGTGGGATGGATGCCGACGCTGACAAATTGCTGAACCGATGTTTTAAATCCATCCACACCAGTTTATACTTCAGACTTGTTAAGACGTGACTAAAGTACATACTGACTAAAACCGTATGACGACTTCTGACTATATTGGTATGAACAAAAATGAGAATTTATTCATTTAAATTTAGTTTCAGGTATCATAATATTTTGTTCACATGTTTTGTTCAGCGCTATTGTACAGCGCTGAACAAAGTATGTGTAGTTTTAATCACGTGCATTTACCGTTCATCCTCTCGGACGGATGGACTGAAGCGTAATTCTCCACATTTTATAGTCCATAAACAGTTTCGAACAACATTTAAACTTGCTGGACGATATTAGCTGGAATTCTTGCTGTGAGTGATGATGTGGGTACAGACAGATGCCGACGCTAACAGATTGCTGAACCGACGTTTGAGGCCCATTCACACTAGTTTAAGCTACTATTAAGACAAATGTGCTGAAGACTTGAAAAAGTAATTAAATGTGAGAGCAGTGAAACCTCCTGTATCTAATTGAATACAAAATGAGCCTATAAGCTCTCTCTAAATATGACCAGTATGACCACCGTACAAACAATAAAATTTTAATTAACTCCTGACAAGACATTCAACCTTTTTTTACGCCTTGGTAAAATACAAACCGACTAAATAAAACCATAGGTTGACTAAATTTTCAGTTTTAAAAATGTGTGTCTTGTGTGTGTGTGTTGATTATTGTCTTTGTCTTTTATTGCTCTGGAAACTGTAATTCAGTTTTGAATAGCGTCAATCTAAATTCACTGTGTTGTCGCGGTTAGATTGAATTCTTTGTATGTCTGTCTTGTTGCACAAAACAGATATTTTTCATCTGATAAATAGTTCGGGTTTTATAACACAATGAAAACAGTATTCAGTTGAAACCTGACAAGACTATTATAGGACTGGTGCACTCTTCAAAATAGTGGCAGAGATTTTACGAATAGCAACGATTTTAATTCAGTACCAGCTTCCTTTTCCAGCACCGCCCGCATTCTACGTCGATAAAAAGTATTATAATGTAAATTAAATGAAATAAAATGAAAATATCTCCTTAGACTTTACAAAGCACTAAGAATCTTCATACAAAAATAATCCTACTCTAAATTCGCGGAGCTTAAACTCACTTTCACATTCAAGATATTGTGTTGATTGATGAACAATCAACACAATATCTTGAATGTGAAAGTGAATTTAAGTGACAGTTCCGTAAACAGGGTCATCTTGAGAGGAACTGGCAAGAAACTCAAGGCCGACTCTTTTCGAATGCCAATATTTTGTTTACAATATAGTTTTCTTATAGCTAAGGGATTATACGATAATATTCGATTATCGTATAATAACACCTTTGCATAAGGTGATTCTTCACAGTAATCTTGAATTTATGTTAATTTAGGCTTTTATCTATATGTAATCAACCAATCCAATGCAATAAACTACCGCAAATATCCATTTTATTATGTCCATCCTAAGGTTGCCTGAAAGAGATCGCGTCAAGCGATAAGGCCGCCCTTTGAACGTTATAGTTTTAAGTACCTATTTCTTGGTATTATTGTTACAAATTTGATGTGCAAATAAAGTTTTCTCCATCTATTTATCTATCTATGTAAGATATTTTGCACACACATGCTCACAAACTTCCGCATTTTTAAAACAAGTTGGATTTCCAGACTCCGTATCATTATTTTATATTTTTAAATTCAAGCCGCCGATGTTTTTTAAAACCACGTTATCTACCTTTGGAAAAAAAATATACTGCAAGAATTTCCCGAGGTATCAAATAGTTGGATCTTTCGCCGGAAGTGCCGGCGGCCATGACAGTTCGCCATTAGCGGCGGATGACGCGCGTCCGCCGACTTCCGGCAGCGTACTTACCGCTAAAGGGTATTTAAAATGGTTTTTTCGAGATAGTTTTCGCCATTTAGTGTTTCTACGTTTAATTGAGAACTGCAATTAAAACTCGATTATTGGCTTGAGAATAAAAGTGGATGTTGAAAGTGTTTTTCTTTATAGCTTTTGCTAAAGTAAAAGCTAGACCTTGCCATTGTATAGCATTGGGCTGGAAAATTCACAGCACCATTTTGAACAGCATAAATTCAAAAAGTCCTCATTATACTTTTGAAAAAGCATACCTACTTTCAAATATTTTAATGTTTTAAGTCGCAAGTGTAAACTTGCGATTTAAAACGTTATTAACTTATTTATTTTCCGTTTGCTCCACATAATTTCATTACATTTAATAACTAGCACGGACAAATCCACGCACAGATGCACACAATTATCATATAGGCGAAAAACGCGCGGATCATCTAGTGACCCGCGCGTTTTTACCAGCGTCAAATGTTTTTCTGCCTGAAGTCCGCAATTTAGAAATTATTTACATCTAGTGATTTATTGCGTAAACTCACTACCTAGGGAATAAAATTTTGTAAACCCCGGTACCGAAAAGCTTTGGTTTTTTATTAAAGTTTAACTTTACGTAATTAAAATCCCTACTTCTGCAACAATGATGGACTTCCTAAAAATAACACAAATATCCAAAATTTAATCATAAGCGCCCCGTACAATTTTGCGTGAAAGAAAACAAACATTCACACATCTTCACAAACTTTCGCATTAATAATATCAGTAGAATCCATAAGAAAGTAAAATCTCTACAGCAAAACAGATATTCACAAAAGACAATTCCCCCTACCTCGTAAAGTCTTGAGCTATAAATAAACAACAAGAATAATTAAAAAGCCGTCATTTTGCCGTAAAAATGCAAGTTAAAATGTTTTGACAGCAAAATTACTCTTGTCATAAACGTTAAATGCCGAGTAACGGTTGTTCAGCGATTGTCCAGAAGCCATCAAAAGCCATTTTATTACAACTTTATGCACCAACTTTTATATTTGCAAACTGATATGTTTTCGAATCAAATCATTTATTTCCATGGGCCCAAAGGGTGCCAAAACGAACATCAAAATACAAAATACATAAAATTAAAATAAAACTTAACTAATTAAATTTTAATACTTATTGCATTTAAATGATTTGAATTACCGGAGCTTAGATTGACTTTCATTCAACTTGGAAATATGAATTAAAATCAATCCAAGAACCAGCTCCGATGGTAGGTGATGACCTACTATGACTCCACCTGATAGTCAGGCCTGGTTCGGGGCGACTTTGAGTAAACGTTCGCCGTTTACTCAAAGTCGCCCGGACCAATTTGAGAATTTAAAAAAAAAACAAAAAAAAATAAATTAAATCGTATGGAGAACCGCCTCCTTTTTTGAAGTCGGTTAAAAGCCGTCATTTTCCTTAAAAGTGCAAGTTAAGATGTTTTACAGCAGAATTACGTCATAAACGTTGTACAGGGTTACGATTGTACAGTGATTTCCCTGAAGCCATCAAAATCCGTTTTTATTAAAACTTTATGCACCAAGTTTTTATGGCTGATGCGATATAACTTGAATAACATTTAAGGTCGCTGTACGGACTGCAACATTCTAATAAGTTGAGTAGAATACTGAAAAGCATTTTTTTTTTAATTTATAGCGCTCGCGGATTTGATCCCGCTACCTTTGGATTCCGTTTTTTCGTCCTTTTCTATTATCTGGTGATCCGTGGGTTTCTTTATGTTTTAGGCGTTCCATCTAAAAAAGAATCAAATCAATTTCCTTAGCTATACGAAAACAATATTGTTAACACAAATGGGTATTGGCCATATCTTAAAAAAGCGAATTTAGAGTAGAATTATTTTTGTATGACGATTCTAAGTGCTTTGTGAAGTCTAAGGAATAAAGATTTTTTCATTTCATTTAAAGAAATATAAAATATAAATATAAAATGTATATATTTTATGACATGTATCACCTAGAAAACTCTTCGCTAAAATTTTTTTCCAGCAAAGCCCGGCTTTATCTTTCACCCGTGTGATGGACTTTTTAAATTAGTTAAACATCTTAACATATTTTTAGATCGAAACCTTCGCGAATTGCACGCAATTCGCGAAGGTTTTCGCGACAGTTTTGTGGCAGCGCCTGTCGCATTTTGAACGCGTGCTACCTCAACAAGGCCCGGAGTGCGTGCAAGAAGAGGACTCGCTGTTTATAGGCGAATGATAAAGAATAGGACGACAATACTGACCAGACAGACATACTTGTTCTGTTCGGGGCTGAGTGCGGAGCTTATACCTATAGTTTTTGGCCAATTAAAAGGTGTATAAAATTCCAGTGTGTTTTTTCTTAGTAGCCTTGAACAGCTCTCCGTGTCTCTCATTCAGCTGGATTAACTTAACACTAAAACAACTAATCAATAGCTTATCAGCCGAACAATGGATTTATGTTCTTTAAGTCCAACAATACTCCAGAAAGGTCCAACTATTAATCGTCTCTCTATAACTTATTTTACTACCAGCATAATAGCCGAAACATCCCTTTCACGTCCTTTAAGGGCCCCACGTGTACAATCCCCGTCACAGCTGACGTCTAAGTACCCGCCCAGGGCCCCAAATGTCCCGAGGGCCCTAAATTAGAATTCCATCGTCATCGTCGAGGATCAAAAGTTTAACTTATATGTGTCGTAAATAAATAAAGTCCAAATCGTCTCGTAAAGTTTTAGCGACATTTTGTGCAAAATATTAATGATGTTTTTGATGTAGTTATTTGCAGGTAGGTCAAAATATTTCTTGAAAATCTTAATTGTATGAAGTTTGATATAGTATGTGTAGGTAGGTCAAAATATTTCTTGAAAATCTTAATTGTATGAAGGCGTTATGAGGTTTTCACGGCAAATATGTTAAAAATCATGAAACTTATTGGGCTTCAGATATTTAGCTAAGTTGTCAAGTCAGTCTGTTTTGCTAAACCACTAAGTGTCGGGTTCACCAACGTGTTAAACTTAACACCAAGCTACAGCTTTGGATCTCTCTGTCCCTTTCGAACTTAAATTAAGCCTGGCCGCTTTCAACATTATTCTTATATTACTATAAAAAACCATAACAGAAATGGAACAATGATTACTTCTTATTAATATTGGTTGCGAATAAGCGACGCTTTGAATCGTGGCTGTTATTTAAATATAAACTTTATAGTAATTTAGTTAAGGTCAATCTTTTCTTTTCTTTTTTTATCATTATTGAGGAGATAAGAGAACAACTATTAATATGATTGTTGGTAGTTGTTCTCTTTCTTGCTATGTGTACCTACTAATGACATATATGTACTACAACTATCTCATTTGTTTATACTATCTCATCGATTTATCACTTGAGTAATTTAAGTTAGGTTACCCTATTGTATAAGGATTCAACTTAAAATCGTTATGTATTTTAAAGACAAATAAATGTATTCTTATTCTTATTCTTATTCAACTGCGCTGGTGTTGTGGGTTCGATCCCCACACGGGACAAATCTTTGTGTGATCCGCAAAGATTTGTTCTGACTCTGGGTGTGCTGTGTGTGTGAAATGTATGTTTGTGAACACCCCCGCGACCCAGGAGTTATTCTACGCGCAGGCGTGGTTTTTAACGCCTTTTCTCGAAGTGACTTTTACGGGCTTAACAGAACCGTATACTAAACTATCAAGGGTCTAAATCAACAATAGTCGTCTAGAAGCCATCATAAGCCCTGAATAAATATCCCTTGAAAGGTCACGAGTTCTCGGGCTTTTTATAACGAGACATTTAAATACAAGACTGAATAAATACACACAAGGTGTATTTTTACACCCACGCATAATCCCTTACGCAGAAGGCATTTAAAGAGAAAGTATCGCGAATCAAATGAGAACAGATTTTTGGCCATGTGGAATGTTTTCCATTCGCCTGAATATATTACATTACGCTGTGAGTTCTACATATGGATCCAAGGGTTATGGAGAAGTAAGTACTTTTCACCATCATGAATGAAAATGAACGAAATATTTAATCACATTTCTGTAATTTACTGCCACGGTCTAGTGGTTAGCGTATGCGTCTCTGGTTCGATTACCGGGTCGCGCAAAGTGTTATTTGTGAATATTCAATAGTAACACGGAGTTAAAATTGTGCCCGTTCGATGGTGATAGGTCCACCCTCTATACCGTGGGATCACATAACAGGTGAAACGTGATCGTTGAACACCTCTGCCACACCCTTCTGGTATATATAGGCGTGGGCATAATTCCAACTCCGTGCTGGTTCCTGAAGGCAAGTTCACAAATAGCATTTCCCGAACCATCGAGGCACCATAACGTAACAGTATCTAATATTACACCAGTGTGGGAGGAGAACCGAGCATTGCATTACATAATAATGATACAATTCAACATCTTAAATGTCTTTCTATAAACATATATACATAAGCGAATGTGTGTAAGTCAGGGAGACAGTTTCAATAAAATAAATAAAAATTAGACAACGGGTCTAAATCGCGTAATTATTATAAAGGTAAATAAATACCTATGCTCGGCGTTTCGAATGACTTGCATCATATACTCCAAACTAAATAAAAATAAAAATTGTGACAACCAAGTGAGGGTAGTGGACAATATCCGCGCTTCACGGAGACGACGCTGAGCTTCACCAGTCGGCTCGTGACCAAGAATGATGCAAGTCATTCGAAACGTCGAGCATAGGTATTTATTTACCTTTATAATAATAACGCGATTTACATCCAGACTAATGCTAATTGATAAAGCATATTATAACATAAACGATTTCTATAACGATAGAATTTTAAAATGTTAACTATGCATGTACTCTTTTTAATATTTAATTTGATTTTATTTTTTTTAAATTTGTACACCCTTGTGGGTAAAACGTAGTAAAACTTTTGTTCTGTAAACAAGATCCACCTATATACCTATGTTTATACAAATAAATGTTTCTGATTTCTGATTTAGACCCGTTATCTAATTTTTGAAAAAATGTTCTCAATACGCAAAAGTTTAAAAACATATAAAATAAATCAAATTTTCAACGTACACACAAGATTCGCCTGTAATCTAACGTACGTAATGCATCGTAATCGCTTGTCGGTCTGGGAGCGCGCTTAAAGGAGCAATATCTTAGCAGACGTCAAATTTGACAGCACACTGACTTAGCCTGTCACTTCTGTCAGTCAGCTATGACAATAATTTGTCAGTTTACATGTAATTTCTTGTTCCTCGACTTTTTTATGCTGGCTCGCCGGAAAACGCCGAATTGGCGACGGTTTGATATTTGATTTGCTTTTAAAATAAATAAATAAATATTTCACAACTCACACACAACGCCATCTAGTCCCAAACTAAGCAGAACTTGTACTATGGGTACTAGAATAACTGATACTAATACAATATATACTTTGTCTTTTGTAAACACATACATATTTTACATAGAAACACCCAGACTAAGACAAACTCCTATGTTCATGTACACTTGGATTTGTCTCAAGTGGGAATCGAACCCACGACCTCGGCGTCGCAGGCAGGTACACTACCCACTCCGCCATCCGGTCGTCTATACAACGTTAGTATGAAAACACGGCACTCGGGAGTCTAAGATCTAAATCTTAAATTGTTTATTTATACTCTAAAAGCTCTTCCTAAAATACCTCGATTATTCAAAGTATTTTTATACTTTTGCCAAATGACGGAATGACTTTCTTTCTACCATTAACCTTGAATCCCCGTAGTGCTAAAAGCTGTAAGGATGATCTATGTCGCCATTAGTTATAGCTGACACATCGTTACCGTGATTCATGGTGGCGCCGATAGAGGGCAGCACGTTAATCGCTATTGATTGGATAAAGATTTTAGTGATATTGTGTTTAGGGTTCTGTATGTAGAAGTAAGAACAGAACCCGGAATATTCTTTAAGACAAAAAATACTTTTCAAATCGGTCCAGGCGTCTTTGAGAAATAGGCAAACAGACATTAAGAAAAATAATATATAAATTAATCGAATTGACAACCTCCTCTTTTTTTGAAGTCGGTTAAAAAACATCGGATGGACTCCCTGCCCACCACACTTTGCACTAGTAAGCATTGTATTGTAGGAAATAACAAAACTTCATGCATTTGGACGACACTCGTGCAAAGCGTACATTAAGTCTCTTTGTCAATTTGCCAAAAGTTACCGGAGCGGGAAACTCCTCGCTTATGTTTGTAAATGTTTTATTCATTAGTTTGTTTTGTTTTTATCGTAACATCACGCCTATGTTACCCAGATGGGTATGTCAGAGGTGTACAACATCCACATATCACTTGTTATGTTTAAATCCTATGAGATAGTGGATGACCCTATCGCCATCCACCGGGCACAGTTCCAATTCCGTGCTGCTATTGTGAATTTCCTGACGGAAAGTTCACATGTAACACTTTGCCTGTACGGGGAATCAAACCCGAGACCGTGAGTAACGCTATACCGTATACGCTAACCACTAGACCATCGAGGCAGTTATAGCAAAAGTAGTACCCCTTACACTAGACTATAGTCACAACTTGGATCTCTTCAAAGCGTTAATAGGTAGGGTTAATAGGTATCTCATAGGTAAGCGTCCTCCAACGTAGACCGCATCATCACTTACCATCAGGTGAGATCGTGGTCAAACGCGTGCCTATTCACCATAAAAAAAAAACACAAGGAAATGTGTTATTGAAATGTTGGTATTAGGTATACACTCTGCCTTACCCTTCTAGACAAAACAAGCGTAATATTATATTTATTTATTATTGAGAATACGGGTTACTCACGTTACTTTAGCCGGGATATGCCGACTAGTTTCGAATCTATGACGTAGATTCATCAACTGGGCTATTAATCGCGTGTCGTCGTCTCCGCGCGACGCCTCGCACTGACTTACTGAAACTAGTCGGCATATCCCGGCTAAAGTCAAGGACCAAGGCGATGCTTGTGCAGACTTTGATATTCCCCATATCGACTATGGTGATGTATGTTATTTCGACCTGAATGCAGACCTTCTTGATAAATATGACCGCCTTCTTAATAACTGCATTCGATTTGTTTTTAATCTTCGCAAGTATGATCATGTATCTGCTTATCGTTCTGAGCTCAAATGGTTACCTATTCGCCAACGTCGTAGCTTGCGTGCCCTCACCACTCTTTTCTCCTTCCTTAACTCTCCAACTCCACCCTTCTATTTAACACCTTACCTCCAGTATTTGAGCTCTAATCATGCTAGAGATCTACGGTCATCTAATAACAGACTACTTTTATGTCCTTCACACACTACTGGCTATGTCCATTCTTCTTTCTTCGTTCAGTCCGTCCTTCTGTGGAATGCGCTACCTCTGGAAATCAGGATGGCAACAACACGTTACAGTTTTAAAATTAATGTGCGTAAACTGTTGACTGTGTGTTGTTATCTTATATAATTATCAACTCCTCCTGTAAGGCTGTTTAATTATGTATATATTATTATTATATTTTATATATCTTTATTACGTATTTTATATGTACTTCTTCTATTTACATATCAATAATTATTCCTATCTAATCTGCACCTACCTATGCTTATCTCTGCACCACCCTAGGTTGACTGTTAGAGAATGCCATAAGGCATTAAGTCCGCCTATGTACTATTTTTATGTGCAAAAAGTTAAATAAATAAATAAATAAAGTAACGTGAGTAACCCGTATTCTCAATAATAATGTCTTCACCTCACTTCGGTTTTAATAATATTATTATATTTATTATTTAATTACACGTTAGTTAGCAGTTACTATTAATACAGGCACCAGTAATTGTGCATACAATATTCGTTATAGTTAGAATATTCGTATCTCCAACAATATTCGGTACAGAATTTCGTATACAAAGTGCTTGTAGAATTTAATTTAAGGTTCATATATTCTTAGACGAATAATTAAACTGGAATGTGTTTCATACATGGAACTTTAGAGATAGGTACTGTAACATATTAATCATCAATATAAAATAGATGTGTATGTTTTAATGTCAAAATACATCATTGATTTTTTTAGCTGGTATAGTTATTTTGTACGATAACTATACCTAAAATCCAGTTTTCTAGTCTGTCTGTTTGTATCGGCTAATCTAATTAACGGCTGGACTGATTTTGATAAAAAAAAAATCGGTTGCACCTACCGACGGACACACAATCAAGAAGCCTAACTATGTCCGGCCATATCCGGACGCCTGGTAACGCTAGCTATACATCTAACTATACTTTTCCAGAATAAACTGGTCTTGCATTGTACGAAAAGCCTATACAATGCAACCCGATTTTATACTGGCAATATATATGATGTGATATGAAGCCGTGTACCTCAAATTTTAAATGACATCAGTAAAATAAATAACAAACTGTGCACCGAACATTAAAACAATTTTACGTAGCTTCATATAAAATTAATTTAATAACTGGCAACTCGTTTACTTCGTACAATTTGGTTATTTACGGCCTAGTAGTTTTAGTTGGACGTCCGACAAGATAAGCTGACGGATACATTCTGGATTATGAAGACGTGAGTTGATTTATTTTGTAGGACACTGGATGAACGAAGGGTTTAACCAAAAAGCCTGCAATATAGCCTGTAGGATACCTACGGGCTATCGATGCAGTATTTCTCCAAATTTTTTTAACCAGATTAATCATTTTGGTAGCTTCTGAAATAATTAAGTCCGATTTTTGCAAATTTTTGCTTTCAATATTAATCTTTAGTCAAATATTGTACCATATAACTACTGAACATCCCCAAGCTTTATTTATAGCTTCGAACAAATAAATAAAATCGTCTATAAGTTCGAAGTCCATTTGTTCTTTCTTTCAGTAGCTGAAAAAATATGCACAATATACAATTAAGTATAAAGTTTGTCTATCTTGATACAGGCTACACACTGCATCTCAACTTGTGCAAATTGTGTTTTTATTACTTTGCAATTTGCATATACCGTTTACACTAATTGTTTGTGCAAGTTAGATGGATCGTGTAGCCGGTACCACGATGTAAGATGTCGGAGTTGGAATAATATAAAAAAAAATATTTTACTTATTAAAATTATTTAACGCTTCTCGCAACCAGAAGGCTGGTTTTTACTTCGCCCAGCGAATAAGCATTGCCATTCAACGTGGCAATGCTAATGGCCTTCTCGCCATCCACTGTGGACTGCGATGCGGAGGAATTTAATGAAGCATAATGTAGTTTATTATTTTATTTTATTTAATTTATTCATTCATTGTTTATTATATATTATGTGTGTGTTATATAGTTTTATTATTAGTCATGAGTTATTTTTATTATTTTTCTGTAAATTCTTGGTAATGTTAATTAATAAATACTTACTATTTATTTTGGAAGCTACATAGCTGTACATTAAATAAAACGAATAACGAGTTCATTGGTTTGTTAGTAAATAACTGGCAATCCCTTTGTGAATGGCGACAACGCATTTCCGACTCAATGGGCGTTTTCACATATTACGTACTATGTTTATTATTTTATGTTTGTTTCGTGTGTGCTACTGTTTATTTTGTGGTATATTTTGGGAAGTAATTAAACTAAAGACTTTTTTGCATTATTCGCCTCTAAAAATATCCATTGCCTTCTAAATTAATAAGTCAGCAGCTCTCGACGCAGTGTTATGAATGTGTGGCGGTATCCACACATAATAAATGAAGGTTAAACAACGTCAAGAAGTGACACACTTGTCACAAGTCAAATAGCGCTGAATCGCGATAACGAAATTTTCACAGCAAGTGTATAAATTATACAACTTCCAATACCGTAGGACAGCTGTTCGCCAGGCAATCAATACCACCGAGCCTGGCCGGAGGATCCTCCCTTTGTGGTGGAGGAACATCCAACCCTGTTCCTCTACATTTTTTTGTTTTTTTTTACATGGCTATACTATACCTTAAATTAAATAAATTGCGTCAGTTCGTTGATTCATAAGTAATTATTGTCAATTCCTATGTAAATGGCGACCAAGATACACGACTCGATGTGTGTTTTCACTTACAGTTTGTAAATTACATATTATGACTATGTTTATTTACTGTTTGGATAATGTTTTGTTTATTCAAATTATGAAATACGGATGTTACTCACGTATTGTTGGTCTATTAAATCGACCGCGGTTTCGCCTATACTATAATTTTAGGCATCTTCAAGAAAGTGTGACTCAGGCGCGGTCGACTAAAAATACATTACGTGAGAAACACCCGTATTTCATAATTTGAATTTCATGTTTTGTTTTCCAATTGTTAGTTTCGGAAACATACAATAACTCTGTATAGATAATATAAATCTTTCTAACAACTTTTTTGTGACTGAATATTAGTTCTTAATTATCCGATTTACTTGGCACCGACTTCAGAATTATAAAATAATTATTTAATAATTTCTATTTAACTTAATGAAAAAACGTATTATTTTGAGCGAAGTAAATTTATTTTTTGCTTTTTAGTTTACCTTTTTTTTTGAAGTCGGTTTTTTTTGTTAAAAATTATTTTATACATTGAATTATACACAAAATCTAACAAAGCTTTTTATTTTGTTACAGGTAAATAAAACACGATCAAGACATACGAGTCACGATAAAACGCTTGGAGCTGGTGACCTGGAACCCACATAAGTAGATACCTATGGTATCCTATTGGTAATATTTTTACATACATATATAAAAGCTCGCTTTTATCCCATAGGGGTAGGCAATAGACAGAGACGATGGAAATATTTAAAATAATTTTCAGTTTTTCAATCCTTACGGATAATTAGAGGTCAGGAAGTCTGTCAACTAGTCTAAAAATCATAGTATCTTATCGCTTCGTACTGGATTGTGGAGGTCACTCTATGTAAAATTTAGATATTCGCAAATCCAACTCCAAATCTACTGGTGGTAGAGCTCATGTGAATGAGCTCGAGGGCGGCAGCACCACCGTCTCACCTTTAACCTGCCGCCAAATAGTAGTGCTTCCATTACTGTGTTCCGGTTTGGTGGTGAGATCAGGGCCTGAAATTACTGGCACATGAGGCATAACACCGTAGTCCTCAGCTGCAGCGACGCATCTGTAATCTGCTTTTGTGGATTGTTGATTTCCATGGGCTGTACTCCACTTACCATCAGGTGGACTACACGTTCGTTCACTGTGGGCGTAGTATAAAAAAAAAAATGAGATATTCGCAAATCCATTAGTCTAGAAGCCAAGCTATAATTGAGAAAAGGTTTGGAAAACATATAAATAACTTTACCTTCCCATTGAAGGTCAATATTCAACGCTAAAACCACAGAATATTAAGTACAAGTACAGAAGCGCCACTTCCCGTAACAATTCATAGAAATAGAGACTCTTGCTACTAAGCAACAAAGTTCAATTCAGCTCGCATAAGCGCTCAGTACCTAACGAGATATTCACCTAAGTATTGCCGCTCTCTTCTAACGCGTAGCTCTGTCGCTGTCTGGCGCTGAGTGACGCGATACCTATGTCGCTAGGGTTGTCGGCTCGCCGATGCGTTGCTACCTACTACTATAATATTCATCGTCTATCTATCTACCTATTTGACCTTCATTCTATCTTACGTTTGATGCGTATGATTGATTACTCAGTCAATTAGGTAGATACTAAAACGAATTTTACAGTCTCTCATTTGTAAAGGGGAAAAGGGAACCTAATTAAATTCTTTTTATCATATAACCCCTATAAAATTTTTCTTTTCACATGGGTAAACTATTCTTATTTACTTACAATAACAATATTTTACATTTTGTGCATTAATTAAAAAGTTGTGGCACAAAAACATCAAAAATTCTGGTTTGTTTACATTTTTACTATTCTTAATTCTTCTAATCTCCTAACGCGTTGACCCATTTATATGATTCAAACGGATAAAATAGTTTTAGACCTAGGCCTTTCATTTGACACCATAATCGTTAAAATATCTCAACAAACAAAAAGTCACATTTTCAAGTTGCTCTCGTAATTATAAAAAACAATTTCCTTAAATAATTCAGACATGAGTCCATATTATTAGTAAGTATCAACAAAGTAACTAATTAATGTTAGTAATATGAAGAATGTGAAGGTTTATAGTCTCATAGTTTTAAAATAAATTTGAACTTACATTTTCTCATCTGCAGGTAATGAAAAAAATGACAATCCCTCGTCCTTTTGTCTTGACACACATCCATCAAATAAGCAATGCTTTAAACCAGACATTCTCTCTTATTTTAAACTTATTTAGTACTCATTATAATAATATTAAAACTTCCACAAAACACACGACACCCTACCAACCCTACAGTCGAATGTGGTCGAATGGAGCCGGCGCCATGCGAATTTGTAGGCATTTATCGCTGTAGGTACGGCCGAGTGGCGGGGCCCTGCTAAAACCTTCAAATTGAAGCCTAATCCTCAGTAAATCTTCAAACAATATGTAGAACAAAACCATTTTTCTCTCAAAGAAAGACTAAGCTTCCAAACGCCTAACACATCATATGTAGAACAAAACCATTTTTCTCTCAAAGAAAGGCTATATATTTAAGGCTATATTCAAGAAAGGCTAAGCTTCCAAACGGCTAACACATCAAAGTGATATATTTTTATTCGGCGTGGGTCAGCTAAAAAGCCTACAATTCAAAATGGCTGAACAAAAGGCTTACATCTCTTGAGGCTTTGATATTCGTTTTTGACCTTAAGTAAAGGTCTAAGTGACTTATCACTCATCACATACATGGTGCTGTAACCAAGTTAGGTTCATCTAGCTAAGGTATTTACCTATAATGCTCAAAGGTAGAGAAAATTTGAATCAAGCAGCATACGAATCCATGAATCATAACATAGACATGTTAAGAGCTAACGCTAAAGCTAGTATAGGTAAACTAAAGAAGGGACTTAAAGAGTTACTGCTTGGTGACAGACACCTAGCTTAATTTAGTTAGAACATTTAAAACTATATTCTATATTAGGTATATGTAAAATATAAAATACTAGCTGCCCCGCGCGGCTTCGCCCTCGATAAAATTTTGCCCTCGAAAATATTTTAAAAGTATCCTATGTCCTTCTCCCGGTTCTATGCTACCTCCCCACCAATTTTCAGCCAAATCGGTTCAGCCGTTCTTGAGTTATAAATGGTGTAACTAACACGACTTTCTTTTATATATATAGATTGTTAATGTTTCAAAGCATTTCTATTGACTAGTTATTAAGATTTCTATGGTTTCAATTCATATTTACATAGGATAGGTATTTTTATTAAAACTGACGTGAGTTTGTAACATTCAAATTATGAAATACGGCTGTTGTCAGTGCAAAACTAGCTGCGACTCAGGCGCGACGTATCGCACTCTCTTGAAAATGCCTAGACGTATAGGCGAAACCGCGGTCGACTGAATAGTTAGGTAACATTACGTGAGTAAAACCCGTATATCATAATTTGAATAGGATAGGTAGGTTATTTTAATACATAAAGAGCGCATCTCGCCTATAAACAACTGTGTTTGGCGAGAAAAACCATCAAACTTAGTAAATGTACCATTAAATAAATAAAGAAAAATAAAAAAAATGGCAGAATTGGCAAAGCTTGGGCGTTTAACCGCGGGGTGCAGTCGAATCCTGTTGGATTCTTAAATTTCCAACCTTAATACTGTATAAAGTACAAAGAGGTATCCGACAATTTGCTGCTTGTTTGATCAGTCTTGGACTCATTTGTCAGAAAGTAAAATAATAACGGTTGCCGCCTGTATTAAATAGCAGCGAAGCTCTTTGAAACACTCGGACACGGCGAGTCGTGTTAGTAAAATTTTGTCCAGATTTATTTATTAATATAAAAATATAAATATATATTATATATTAATAAAGTAAATTAAGAACCATTGTGCATATCATATCGTTGCATACATGTTTCGCGAAAAATGTAAAGTATTTGCAAAAGGCACTACATATTCTTATATCGATTGATATTAATACTTTTCCGGTATCATATGAAAATTCTGCCGATAAAGAATCATTTTATAAGATAAAGAGATACATTTATATTTATACATTACAAGCTCTGCTTAGTTTGGGACTAGATGGCGGTGTGTGTGAGTTGTGAAATATTTATTTATTTATTTTATGGTGGATGCACCATTAAATAAATAAATAAATATTGTTAGTTGTAACACGGATTGTCTACACTTATATTATAAAGGGAAAAATTTTGTTTGTTTGTTTGCTTGTTTGTTTGTACCCAATAAGCACCGAATATCCTGGACTCCCTCGATGGTCTAGTGGTTAGAGTATGCGCCTCTCACCGCGAGGTTTCGGGTTCGAGTCCCGGCTCGGGCAAAGTGTTATTTGTGAACTTTCCGTTACTACGGAGATGGAATTGTGCCCGGTAAATAGCAACAGGCTCACCCCCTATCCCATGTGACCTAAACAGGTGAAGTGTGGGTGTTGTACACCTCTGTCACACCCTTCTGGGTAATATAGGCGTGATGTTATGTTATTAATATTGGACGGATCTTGATAAAAAAAAACTGTATGTAAATACTGTACTGTACTGTATGTAAACTGTTTATAATAATTTTACTCTAAGGATTTCTTTTTATTATTATCATTTGCAACAAACATACCTTAACTATGTTAACTCTATTTGGGAAGGAACTGGTTCTCAACACACAGCTCAAGCTAGTTTGGGAATCAGGGCTTATATTTATATTGTTAAATGTATTTTGTTGCAATGAATAATTTATTATTTATTAAATAGTTGAAGACCCCAGGCACAACATAGGATTTTATTGACGAACCACAGGGGCGGAGCCGCGTACGGAAGCTAGTCTCTTAGAAAACGAAACCTTGAGATTCACTCTACCCCAGCACGAGCATCGGTAACCGGAAGTAGAATACATCCAATTATTTTTCCAATTTGTCTCATGAATGGGATCCATCGAATGTTTATACAAAAACACTGATTTACTGTTATTTTCAGTTGTTTGGTTATTCTTTCGATTGACGTCTCAATTCGAATCGAGATATTGAGTATCGATGCTCTTTTTCATCGAGAATCGAGATGACGGAATAGCTTTGAGATTGTTTCCTTTGTGTATGAAATTGTACTGTTTTGTATTGGATGTATTCATAAACCTGTACATATCCAGTATAAGATGGTCTTGCGTTGTATAGTCTTCCCGTGTAATACGAGACCAGTTTATACTGGTAATGTACCTATAGGTTGACGGGTAGTCTGTACGTGATTTGATTGGATGATATTTTTGTGACAGAGGGTTACATACTGAATAGGTAACTAAGGGATAGTTAAGATTTTTTTTTTTTTTTTTTTAAATAAATATTTCACAACTTACACACAACGCCATCTAGTCCCAAACTAAGCAGAGCTTGTATTATGGGTACTAGAATAACTGATACTAATACATATATATACTTTTCTTTTGTAAATACATACTTAATATACATAGAAATACCCAGACTAAGACAAATCCCCATGTTCATGCACACAAAGATTTGTCTTAAGCGGGAATCGAACCCGCGACCTCGGCGTCGCAGGCAGGTACACTACCCACTCCGCCATCCGGTCGTCAAAAAGAAGAAGAATCACCGAGGCAGTTGCAGTAATATGTGGGAGTATGATAGCCACATTTCAGACTTATTATTAAGCTGGTGCTCATAGATCGCGAGCATTCTCTTTAAATGAATGGTTTGATGGACTTCCCCGAGCTACTGAGCAAGATAGAATTACGTGTGCCTTCTGCATTTACTAGAAGAACCGATCTTCTTTCAAATTCAAATTCAAATTCAAATCATTTATTTTCATAGGCCCCAAACATGCGTATTATTATTACTAAACAAAATTTATAATAAACAAACAAGGCAAGACAGATTAAGAAAATATGTATATAATATATAAAAAATGTTTAATAAAAATATGAGGTTGCTATCGTCCGCCACAGAAAGCAATTACGGACAAGAATCATACACAAACATATTTGCTCTCATCCCATTTCAAGTGTTGAGTCAAACTTAGAAGATATTTGAACATAAACCCGTTTAATTACTTTCCTTAATCCAAGTAGACGAAGAATTTTGAATATTCTCATATCTCTCTAGTGCTTTGAGGCGAGCTTAGGGATGTCAATTCATTAATGTGCAAAATATGTCGATATTTTTTTCACAAACTGCCTCTTTATTCTTGTGGTTAGCGTTGGGTGGTCCGGGTTGCATTTTCGGGTCCGGGAAATACTCAAGGAGCACGCGGTTGGATTTGTGCCCGGTGGAAGGCGATAGGCTCACCCCATATCACATAAGACCTAAACACAACAGGTGAAGTGTGGGTGTTATACACCTCTGCCGCACCCTTTCTGATTAATATAGGCGTGATGTTATGTTTTATACAAAACACGATGTTTTAGATAATAATTTGTATAAATTCCTACTATTGATTTAAGTATAAAAACCGGCCAAGTGCGAGTCGGACTCGCGCTCGTAGGGTTCCGTACCACTATACATCTAAATAAATGTTTTTTTATTATATTGGCGTTGATTGAATGAAAGGTAAAATGCGGTTTACGCTTTATAACGTATTAAAAAAAACTAATTATTAGATCTCGTTCAAACCAATTTTCGGTGGACGTTTGCATGGTAATGTACATCATATATTATTTTTACATTTATCATTCCCTTATTTTAGAAGTTATTATATAATAGAAACCTCAATATCATTTTTGAAGACCTATCCATAGATGTACACGTATGGGTTTGATGAAAAAAAAAATTAAGTTTCAGTTCTAAGTATGGGGAACCCCAAAAATGTGTTGTTTATTTTTCTATTTTTGTATATAAATCTTAATGCGGTTCACCGAATACATTACTTACCAAGTTGCCACAGTTAAGCTCTTATAATTAGGGAAAAAAGTGGCTGTGACACACGGACGGACAGACACGGAACCCTAAAAAGGATCGACATTCATTAAATAAAAAAATAACATTTTGTTCAATAATCGAACAATTTTCATTAAAGATCGATAGCAGCTTGGCAAAATATATTGCTTGTTTAAAGGCGTATTTAGACTCTTGGTCTAATGGCAGTCGCTCCACATAAAATACTGATACTCAGCTAAATTAGATTAGAAGTCGACCCAATGTAACTTGTAAAAAACTCGGACTATAGTTATATAGGTAGAATAAGTTATGAAGAAAGTATCGCTAAGATTACCAAGCTTTTTTATATAATCCCACCCACACGCCCACCACTGTGACTCCTGTGACGCCAGGATCTACAGCGGTAACCAACTGAAAGGCACCGTGCATGACACACGGGCAATCCCAGGGAGAGTTAAAATTGTCTTGGAACCCGCAACGAATTTAATCAGAAGTATTATACAGTTGGAGTTGGAAAGTATGTATCTTTACCAAGCTATCTGCAATCGTCTCTACGACGTTCTAATAGAAATTAAACCGTAAACGCTAATACAAAAACATAACTTAAATTACTTCGATATATCTATGTACTGTGAGACTTCGGTGAGTAATTTCCATCGCTATGCAAGTTGGACATTTCAGAGCAGGGTATGCTGCATCAAAGGGCTTAATTGAAACAGAATTAATTGAAATAGCTAGATAAGAGTTGAGGATCCGTCTTCTGGCGTAACTGTCAGCTGTAATCCAGTGTTACTCGGATAATCCTGCGGATTTGAGTGGACTTCGTAGCTACCCATTCCGTTTTAACCATGCGAAGTTCTGAATCTGGCCGGCTTACAGTTTTTGTGGCTGTCGGCATTTGAAAGTTATGTTTAAATTTATTTTTAACTAGTTCCCGCTCGAGGCTCTGCCTGCGGTAGTTGGTAATAGGTATAAACTCTTTGTTTTAATATTACTCGTCTTCTAAACAACGTACGAAAATGAAACATTAACCAATCTCTCTAAGATCTACCACCATACAATTTTGAAAATCGCATCCAATTTTATGTAGTGGTTTTTGCGTAATGCTTGGACAAACATATTGACGAATTAAAATTCCAAAAATGTAATTGTTTGCTGCTCCTATAAAGTTATTATATTAAAACCAGGCCTGTATCTAATACATATCCCACTGCTGGGCTCGGGCCTCTTCTCATGATGAGAAGGGTTATGCCATAGTCCACCACGCTGGCCAAGTGCGGATTGGTAGACTTCACACTACCCTCGATCACTTCTTCAGGCACTCTCAAACATTCAGGTTTCCTCACGATGTTTCCTTCACCGTTAGCGAGCAATAATTTATATGACAAATACACACATATCTTCGAAATAACGAATCCTAACGATTTGACAGAGGTGTGTGCCGTGGGTTCGAACTCGAGACCTTTGACTCAGCAGTCCTACAGTCTCTCACTCGGCTATCGCTGCTATTCTAAACAATACAAATTTCTTTTATACGTACAAACATGGCTCATTTACGATATTATATAGCTTTATTGTATGCGGTTTTCGGACGGGCTTACAGTGGATAACAGATGTTTAAATAAGATAAATTATGCAGAGCCAAGTTGACTGCGACAGAATGAAATATATTTATCAGACGGGAATTTTAGAAAACTTTCCAAAGATGTCTGCGAAAAATGGAATTGGAAAACTTGTTGAAAGGTTGAAGGCAGATGGTTAAAAACATGAATTTGCAACGTTGCTATTTCTGGCATTTACAAGGGTCCGAAGGAAAACGGTATAAATATATTTTGGATATTTTGCGCGTAATAAATTGTTTTGCCGGGTAAAAAGAGTTTCAATACGGACGAATACAACGATTGTGTGCATCAATAGTATTGATTCAACAACTGCTGACTTGACTGGGTGACTTACAGATATTATGTCTATCATCTCAAGTTCCAATAAATAAATACTAAATGTTAGATACTGCTGCCAGACTGAAATGTAAAAAATATTTTAATTAAATTTCAAATTGTGTAAATTACGTTATGTTTTAATAATCCGTGAAACTTCGACGGTAGGCTGATAGCTTCGAACCTAGTTCTGTCTTAACAGTTTCTTAACTAACTACAGTTGCGTAATATACATTTAATGTTCACTACTTAAAATAATATAACATACAACTACATAATACAGAGACATATAATACTTTTATCTAAAACAAACGTAGTAAAATTTGACCGTGTTGAAAACAAACACAGTTTTGTTGCTTTTTGCTTAGTTGGCGCCCCACGTGGGACCGTTTCAATTATAAACGGTCGAATGAAAAACATTCACCGGACCCGGTCACTGGAACTGTTATATTCAACAAAATAAATGTTACAATAGAACTAACATTGAATGTTACGAACAATATTTGATATGATTGGATTGAACTTTATTTTATTCTGGTAGCTGCTACTATTAAAAATACGATAGTTAGTTATAGTTCATCCAAAATGAACAAAGAATAATTAAAATTTTGGGGATAAATAAAACGCATTTGATGAGTTATGTTAAGAATATATTTTTGTAACTTACATCTACTAATATTAACGTTTAAGTCATACAACTACAGCGGATACAGAATAGCTAGTCTAATCCACCAATAGCGTTGCTTCTCCTCAACCGTGTGGCACGTAAATAGGACGCTTACGAGTTTGCGCCAGCAGTCCACAGTTGAAGCACAGAGTAAACAGAGACTAAGCTTCATACAACCGCGCTCAGATAAGTCCACTCACACAAGCATAAGACGTCAGTGTGCGTGTCCACTTGCGGCCCTATCACGTACGAGGCGAAACCGGTTTCTACCGGCTCGTAAGTGCCTTAGCGAAGGGCTCTCGCGCGCTCTCGGCGCGGCTCGTGGACACTACCGCAGCTCACATAAATGTACCCTGTGAGTGTGCAGTGTGCAGTCTACAGTAGTCCAGCGCAGCCGCGGTGCGCGCACGCCCGTATCTCGTCCTAAAGGGCACGACGCGCGTTATAATTTAATAATACAAAATGTACTGTACTGTGTGTAAGAACAATAATCATCGAATTAAGAACATATCTTTTTTTTTCTATCCCAAGGAATCTACTAGGTGAGTAGTAAATTGATAGTAAAAGAGTAGCTATTTTTATTATATACCTATTCAATTTATTTTAGTGGGGTAGATAGATACTTCACACATAATTACATAGGTACCTACCTATGTACCTACTTACATAGTAACCTAGTGTACCTACATCAATATCAAAGCAAATTTAAATCTGTGCCGTGTTTGTAATGCGATGGAACCTTGACACAATTCACAGCTATATATTCCTACTTATGAGTCACTAGCTTCTACGCGCGGCTCCAACCGCGTGGTACGTCGATGTAGCCTATATTATTTCTGGGGTCTTATCTTTTTATACATATAATTGTATAGATGTATGAGAATGACAGTTCTCAAGTTCTTAAGCGCAATTTCATGCACTCTTCGGTACTCGTTAATAGGTAGGTAGGTACGTTAAAATTAAATTGAAAAAGGTTCTACTTATCACATTAGGTACCGATTAGAGAGGATTATACTTAAAGACTTTTATTACTTTTTTGACTTGTTGAAATATGTAAAAAATACCTATCTACCCTTATTATTAGCGATTGATTTATTATGATTAGGTACAGGTAATACAATAAAAAAAACCGCTGCATCGTTTAAAACACCACTATGCCGCCAGTGTAGTAATTGTACTAGTCACATGGTTTGTCCTGTTGTGCCAACACTGCCAAGTGCCAACCCTAGCAAAATAGGTAAATATTTTAGACGTTCTTTAAAAGGTTAGCCTCTGTTCGTTACTCTGTGGTTGAAGTCCACACGGTCATGTCGCTCGTCGGCGCGAGCGCCCGGCGTTGCGGCGCGCGCCGATACATAAATATCTGCAGCACACTCAGAGCTTCAGTGCGCGGCATCATATGTATTATAAAAAAGTATATTCTTATTATTGTTTATATAAGAATGTTTAAGTAAAGTCATATCATGTAACATAATTAGTGTAAATAGTATAAATTTTATTAGTAGTATAAAATCGTCAATTTATTTTTATAATTATTCCTTATTTTCGTACACTTGCCCTTTTATGCATCACTTACTCCTCTATTGCTCTATTGTGTTTGTATGTGTTTGTCTGTTCCAATTGTGTACAATAAAAAATGTTAAACTAAGCTTACCAAAAATAATACTTATTTCTATAATAACGCAAATGTTATCAGATACAAACATGCGTTATCGCAGCCGCGGTAAGCTATTACCAAGTTAATATCACGCGTGTATTGTTCCATAAGTTTACGACGGCAATAATTCCAGTGGGAACCGTTGTTGAGAGCGTGGTATAGTAACTAATCGGAACTTTAATATCTTAGAACACGTGGTTGTTTATATTGAATCTGTGATTGCCAATCACTTAGCTTCACTTAAGTTTGTTAAATTTGAAACAAGAGTTTTGTAAACTTAATTTTATGATTAGTTTACTTTTTCTCGTGGCTTTATTAAGGTAGGAATTCATTTCAAATCTTTCCACCTTTGAAAATTGTATCTTAAGGTGCAGAGTTCATTATATGGACCTTATTAACCGATCTGATTTTGCTAAGGACCTTTAAAAAAGTACAAATTTTGTATCACTACTGTAATGTTACGTTACAGATTCGAATATTACACCGGTGCCGCGGTGTGGGAGGAGAACCGAACATTACAGTACGCAACGTTTTATAATACTTAGCAGCCCTGTAGGTATCTCATACATGTCCCACTGCTGGGCTCGGGCCTCTTCTCATGATAAGAAGGTCATGCCATAGTCCACCACGCTGGCCAAGTGTGGATTGGTAGACGTCACACACCCTCGAGTACTTTTTAGACACTCAGGCATGGAGGTTTCCTCACGATGTTTTCTTTCACCGTTAGCGAGGAGCGATCATTTTTATAATACAGCTCGTTAATATTTTGATTTAAAGAAATTTTACATAGCAGACAAATGCTCAACAGTCATGGAGGCAGTTTGTAACGATATGCTCAAAATAGAATTTGCGACATTACAAATGTTAAAATACAGGTTATTTTGGCATGTAGTGTTGCATTTTTTTTTTACTTTTTGAGTATGTAAGTAAGTAAGTAATCTTTATTTGGATGAATATGGTGCATAATAGGTGACTTAAACTAATTACAAAGTATCATCATATTATTATTCTGCCAATCAAGGCGTGCAAATATTAGTATATAAAATTTAAATTATTATAAACAGCTGCTTATCAAAAAGTCAGCCTTATGCAGTAACAAAATTAAAATTTAATAGTTCAATTCATTTTATTCCAGAATTACAAGTCAATTAATTATATTATTTAGATCGCTCGATTGCTATATTTATAAATTCTGCCACGTGACAAACCAAAAAGTGATACATTTTATGAAAAGCCAAAACTTCAAGTCATGTTCCTTTTGATTTCCATTCGCCAATTTAGTAACTTCCTAAAACCGGCAAAATGTCCTGTTTTTGTATGCATCGTCATAAATATTATATTTCTTGGGACGAAACACATTTTATTCAAATCCAAGAACAAATGTTGAAGGGTGGATCTTAAATTTTACGAGCAATGTCCTTTTCACATAAGGTAGAAAGAAAGTTCTTTCTTATTTCTTCAATAGAAAATGTGACGTACTTTTGAAAAGTCGCATCTTTTCATTTAGGAACATACTTTTGTGGTGTTTAGGTCTTTTAACTGACTTCATAAAAAGGAGCAGGTTTTCAATTCGATAGCAGTCAGCATTTCATGTTGCTGAGCTGATGCTGTAAGGAACAACACCTCAACGGTCAGGAGTGTGGGGATATTTTTTTAAATATAGGCACCTTATGGCTGTTTACTGTATTCTTTTAAGTTATACACAGATCACAGATGAGGCGAGACGTTGAATATTACTTATGTATTTCTTACTTTTTAGTGCACTTTTTGTGAACAAGCTCATATTTTAAAGCATCACCTGTTTATTTAAACAATACTCGCTTTGAACCTGTCAACAAATGGTTTTTCACAATACGTGTTTCACTTTGGTGGTGAAATTACTGGCACAAGTGATATAATATCGACATCCTCAGACGTAGCGAGCCTCGCATCTTTTGCGACTTTTCGTGGATGATTGTTTCGCCTTACGGTCCATCACACATAAATATAATGTATGAATATATACAATATATGAATATGGTAAAACTGTTCGCTACAATTTAAATAAGCCTAGCTCTAAGATTAAAAAATAACTCGTTTTAGATACGGCATTACGATTTAACGCGATTCGAATTTAATTTGATTCATGACAATTTAATAGGTTCAAATTGACACATGCATCTAATTGAATTGGAATCGAGTTTAATCGTTTTAAGTTGCAGAGCGGTTATTTATTATGTAGTTGTTTTAGTAGGTTACATTTTTAATAGGAATAACGTCTAAATTTTATTGTACGAAGCTTAAACTACCCGCTTTTATTATAGAAATAGGAGAAATACCGCTACTGCCTCACTGACTAACTAAACGGATTATACATACATACATAACATCTCGCTTATATATCCCAGAAGTATGTGGCAGAGGTGTACAACACCCACACTTCACCTGTTATGTCTAGTGTGCTATTGAGAATTTTCAGACGGTAAGTTCACAAATAACACTTTGCCCGACCCGGGAATCGAACCCGAGACCTCGTTGCGAAAGGTGCATAAGCTAACCACTAGACCTATAGAAGCCCAAAAAAGGTCCAACTCTAAAAACAAACCATTTCTTGAATATCGCCGAACATAAAACAGTCCGCATATATTTACGAAAACATCTCAGAAAACGGTTGTCGTAACCTATCTAGATTCTGTCCTGAATTTTTTAACACTACATAAGTACGCACTTAGATTTCATGATATTGCTGTTGGAAAAATTTATTTTATCGGAGTACGCAGAATGAATAAAATATTCAAGTTATTTTTATTTTTTTTATTATGTGTTTGTTTTAGTAACTCAACTTAATACAGTTTATGAGAATTTCGTTACGAGTATGTATCATAGAAATTATCGCTTGCTAACGGTGAAAGAAAACATCGTGAGGAAACCTGCATGCCTGAGAGTGCCTAAATGGTACTCAAAGTCGGGTGAAGTCTACCAATCCGCACTTGGCCAGCGTGGTGGACTACGGCTTAACTCTTCTCATCATAAGAAGAGCCCAGCAGTGGGACATAAAGATAAAATAAAAATAAATTTGGATTTTTTACATTAGATAGAACGCCAGAAGCATTTACACTATCCAATGGTCCCAATGACAAGGCCAAATACACACATTCACTCACACAAGCACACTTAGTCTCAGAACAAATCTTTGCGAATCACACAAAGATTTGGGGATCGAACCCACAACGCCAGACATGAATTTGATACAGGGCTGCTATTTAACATAATATAACTTCGGATCACGCCTTTATTACCCGAAAAGCTGTGGCTTATAGGAAAACACCCACACTTCACCTTTTATGTTTATGTCCCATGTGACAGGGAGTGAACCTATCGCCATATACCGGTCACAACTCCGTGCTGCTATGGAGAAATTCCTGACGGAAGAAATTCAAATAACGTTCTATAGGACCCAGATATCGAACCGTAGACCTTGCGGTGAGAGGAATATTACGTCATTTCGTGACGTCACATTTACCCATTTGCACCTATATTACTACTAAACTAAATACTAGTTCTGCATTTATTTACTCTTTTTTTATACGCATCTCAGTAGCCTTTTTTTAAATTATTGTTTTATGTTACCTGCTTCAGACTTTTTATATCTTTTGTTTTGTTTTTGTTGTTTATTTTTCTATTATTTCTGCCCACTATTCTTTGTATCTGGTGTATGTGTCTGCTGTATATTTTGTTTGTTTGATGTGTTTTATTATTATTAAGAAGCATATTGATATCCGTGTTGTCACTTAGGCCTGATCGAAAATCAGCGTCAGACCTGAATCTGACAATATGCTGAATCAGGAACTATTTGGTGCAACCATGGGGCATATTTCTAAATGTTGTGTATTTTTCATAATCTGAATATTTTAACTTTCTGTGTCCCATTTGTTGGAACTAAATAAATTTATTTTCTTTCTTTCTTTCTTTCTTTCTTCTTTCTTATCTTAAGTAAGATACAATTAGTCCCATAATGTTTTCAACAGTTTCTTAATATAAATTGCTAATAATACGTTCTATTAATTAGTTCTAAAACCCTCTTCTTTCTTTTTCCTTTCAAAAAACACATCGTATTTTACTTTTCTTTGAGGTAGTATACACATACACAATGTATGTATGTGTGTCCGAGAGCCGTTGGGTCAGCCTTCGATCGATGAGCGCATAGCTACATGGGTGAAGGCTACACGGTTGAGTTGTAGCCTTCAATCGTTTAGCTATCAAGCTTTAAAATTGCCGTTGTATCATAATATGATAACTTGTTTTTTTTTTCGTAATTGAAATACCTCTCGATATTATAAACATCATCAAAAGAATTATTTTGATATAACATAAGCAGCCGGTACAATACTATTTTATATTCACATTAATGATTGACTCGCCAAAACACTTTTGGAGTGTTTTGGCGAGTCAAACGGCTACAAAGGCATGACGTCAAGCTTGAGTATTTTGTTTTATTGATATTTAAAAATTCTGCTATAGAGATAGTTCGAACAAGGCCTCTCAGAATAAAGGGTGGGATAAGAGAGAAAAGGACAAGGGTGACTTTTTATCGAACACGAACGGGAAGAAGTTTCATATAAACAAGGTATTCTGTAGTGTGTGTAAGTTTTTTAAGCAACTTAATATATTTTGTTAGTGTTTTTATTTTATTTTTAAATTGTATTAGATAAAAAGAAGTTTTTTTTTAAATGGGAGATGTAGTGTTTGTAAGTATTATGATGTATGTACCCTTGTGTGTCATTAGAACTAAGCTATATATTTGTAGACAGTTCAATAAATCATCAGTACTATACCTGCACTCTTGTGTTCAATTCCACACATCCCTACAATTCTTCTACTTCTTGCTCTTATCCCATTTTTTTCCTCCATTCGTCTCTGTTAGTCATCTCGGCTTCACTCACTCCCTTCTCTTGCATATCTTCTTATCGCGATCCATCCATCTTTTCTGCCTCTATCATTCACATGCTCATCTCGTGCCCGTACCAAAAGAAACAATTCCCTTTCAGCTTTTCTATAAACAAAGCATTAACCTAGGTATTTCAGTAAAAGGATAGAAGATTGAAGCCTTTGCAACCAAAGGGGCAGGCATTCTAACCTACATTTATAGCCTATCGGTATTCGACCGCCTGGCGCCCGAAAAATCTTACCGTTCTATTTTAAACATCGCTGATAAAATATATATTAGACTAGCTAACTCTGTTCCGCCTTAAAGGCTATAAAACAGCAGATTTTGGAATTTATTCAGTTAATTTGTTTATAAGAAAATACAAATTAAAAAATCATTCATTTTAATCGAAATAGAATAGGGTGCATGAAAGGAGCCTCCCCGAGTGACGTACACAACAATTCCCTACGTCCGGCGCACCCTGGGCAATTCGCGAGATCTTAAAAGCGAATTGGCTAATCCTTTCACCACGATGGCAATTCAAAACCTTGACCACCTTACCGACTGTCGAAAATGCCCTACCACCTGCACAAGAGAGGCGCTCATTAACGCCGACGAGAGCGCTATAACAGTGACCCCTTATTGGACCAATCAAATTTGACTCAGCCATCGACACGACGAAGAAGAAGATCGAAATAGAGTGAAAACATTTACAAAAAGAACTGAAAAGATAAAAACAAGTAGGTATAGCATTATCTACATTAAATTCATTAACAACAAATGAAATATGTCAAACTAAATTCTTTATGAAAAAATCATGTCTTAATACGCGGTTAGCGCTAAGCTAGCCGACAGATAGAGAGAAATCGGTCGGTTTATCAAAACGTCTATTAAACGCAATGTTGAAATCGGGGCTTATTACCCTTGGGTCTCTACAAACTTTTAGTTTTAACCCAACCAGGTAATCGAATCTGTGGCCAAAGCGACCACGGTCCGGTTCGGCAAACATCGGAAAATTTCGGGAAAGTTCGGGCCAATACGGGCACAGCGGGCTTTGTCAACATCTCTTTGAAGTTACAAATTGGAATTTTATAGGAGAAATTAAACACCGAGGGTTAAGAGTATACTTAAAATGCTCGTTTTGTATGTCTTTATAGCGTAATTATATTTCAATTTTAATTAATGTGTAAGCAAAGTAATAAAAGTGGGGTATGAAAGGAAATCAGGGGATTGATGTGTGATCTTGTGCATAGATTTATTCAATTAATAATAAAGAAGAAAAAAAAAGTAAACAAACTTTCTATTAACCTAAAAATAAATGACTACATCTAAAACTATGTACAAACCTAGTCTAAAAGACCGCTACCAGTGGGCAACGTTCCCAAATTGCTGGCAGCATTGCCACGTTGTATGGCAATGCTCAACTTCTGGCCCAAATAAATACCAGCATTTTGAGAACGTGTGGCCTCAAACAGGCGAGCTGAAATCTGTTTGTACATAAACTTGTGGTTCGTCATGTACCACATCCGACACATGAAATGTATTTAACCCTTGATTGCCTCTAAACCTTTATAGTCTGTGGTTTTTGTTTAAGACAGGTCTAGTTGAATATAGTTCCTTGTTGATTGCTTTGATATAGTGTTGCAGTTGATATAATTATGCTTACTAGGAAAGAGTTAAATAAATTATTGTGTCGTACTTAAAATAGGAACAAATGGATGAACGTTACGTCACGAAGTGATGTATCATACAGTTGAGAAATTTAGGGTCTTGCCAAGAGGCGACTGTAGCTGGTTGGTTTAAGCGGCTGCCCGGTGTTCAAAAGGTCGCTGGTTCAAAACCTGCCGGTCCCATAAGTATTTCTACTGTTTATTAGTATAATTTGCTAAGCATAAATAAATGCTATAATAATAATTAAAATAATTAATATGAAGTTAAAATATTTGCTTATTTAATTATTAACATAACATATGACATCACGCCTATATTACCTAAATAGGTGTGGCAGGGGCGTATAGCACCAACATTTCACCTGTGATATTTTATTTTTATTTTATTTTTTATTTATTGGAACATATAACAGTTATAGAATAGGTAGGTACATTGTTATTATAAATCTAAAGTATATCTTAAAAAGTAAATGTATAACCCACACTTATGTCCGCAAAATAATACCATAGAAATTTTGTAAGTCATGATTATGAGTCATGCGCATCTAACCTAAATAACATTTTGAGCTTAACAGAAGTAACAATTTAAAAAGAAAAACAAATAGGAGTGCAAATTGAGATTTTAAGACAATTGTTTTAAGATTTCAATCGCTGTACTTTTAAACCTAGATGGAGACAGTGCAAAAATATCGACATCAGCGAAGTGCGTGTTGTACATTTCTAACAGATGGCGGAGAGGAGCCCGTGCACCGGCGTTGGTTCTGCACTTCGCAGTGTAAAACAGCCGAGGCACGCGCATCTTGCGCTGCACTATTGTTTTAGGTACTATGTAGCAGATATATCCCATTTAATGGGGCTAAGCCTATCGCTATCGAGAATTTCCTGTACAAAAAATACCAAATACCTAATCCTAAATTGTAGATAATATTAGCTCATTTAATAAGTCGATCTAATGATTATTTTTAATTTGTTACAGGTACAGTCAGCTTCCATATCGCGCTTAGGAAATCTATACAATACCATTAATATGGAGTAAGTGAAAAAGCCAAAGCCACTACAGCTCCTATGTTTTTTCAAGTACACACGGCTACACATGAAGTTGAAGACAGTCTATGTACGCACGCTAAACACGTAATAGAGCTAGTGGGTTTTTTTTTTTTTAAGAAATTAATTAATAAAATTATGATATCTTATTTTCATTACAATCAAGACTAATAAGTAATATTATGTTAACCTAAATTGCTACGTTTTAATATAATCTAAGAATGCGTCCATTAACACTTTTCTTAGTTTTTGTTAAGGGGAAGTCACTTTGTTCATGTGTTCTTTATAACGACACTTATCGCACTAATTTATTTGTCACTTATCACTACACTAACTCGAAAGGTTTCGTTCGTTTTAGTCTTTTCACTAGTTCCGTGTTATCAAGGAGCTGGATTGCCTCGAAGTTGACGTGATGATGAAGTCTTCGTTCGTGAGCTTCTGCATGTTTTTGTATGCCCACTTTTTATTCAAAGATATTTCTAAGCGGTTAATCGACGCTTCACGTGGTCTGGTGGCTGGCTTTCACTTGGCTTAAAGAATCAGCATTGCCATTCAACGTGACACTACTGTCAGCCTACTGAACACGTTCCCTGCAGTCGAGGTCGATGCCGAAGAATTCTTACCTGTATATTTGTAAATAGGTTTTTTTTTTATTTACTTTTATAGTCCATAGTTTACCTTTTTGTTATTAAAATAGTTACTTTATATAATTATTAAATAAGAAGATAACATAATAATATCATAGACTTCTTCTACTTGCCAAATGTTCCATTTCATCTTACACTGTACCCTCCGTTTTAATTTTTATTTTTTTTTATTTTGTGCCCTCCGTTTTAAACTAAATCTAAGACCTTAGAAATATTAGAAATTGTTCAACCACAAAAAAATCCATTACCCTATTTCCTGGGCCCCTCATAAACATCGGTTCTAGGTTTCCCTTCTTCAGAAGTTACGACCTAAAATGTACAAACAAAGTAGATTATAACCATTCCTTACATCACAAAATGGCGCCTGCCGTACACGTTCGCAAATATTAACGATAATATTTATGCAGAAAACGTGTTTAACAAAAAATTTCTATCTCAGCGCGGTTTTTGGTTATAACATAACATAACATCACGCCTATATTAACCAGAAGGGTGTGGCAGAGGTGTACAACACCCACACTTCATCTTTTATGTATAGGTCTCAGGTGGGTAAGGTTATTCGTGAATTTTTCACTGGTGGTAGAGCTCTTGTAAATGAGCTCGAGGGCGGCAGCACCACCGTCTCACCTTTAACCTGCCGCCAAATAGTAGTGCTTCTATTACTGTGTTCCGGTTTGGTGGTGAGATCAGGTCCTGAAATTACTGGCACATGAGGCATACCACCGTAGTCGTCAGCTGCAGCGACGCATCTATAATCTGCTTTTGTGGATTGTTGATGTCCATGGGCTGTACTCCACTTACCATCAGGTGGACTACACGTTCGTTTGATGTGGGCGTAGAATAAAAAAAAAAATCTGAAAGTTCACAAATAACACTGCTCGACCTGGGAATAGAACCCGAGACCTCACGGTGAGAGACACATACGCTAACCAATAGTCCATCAAGGCAGCACAAAACCTCCAAAAAATTTATATTCGTACTGAAAACTCAAAAATATGTATTTGAATAAAAGCGTTTGTTGGATATTTTTCTTCTTCATAGAAATGAAGTAATATAGGTTTTTGAAGCTAAAACAACATTTTAGCTTCAAAAACCTATATTATTCGTACAATGAAGCAGAAAAGCAACACTATCCTAGATATAAACACTCAGGCTATTTTTACTGGTACCGTCAGTAACGGAAACGTCGAAATTACATTTTTAATTTATCAACTCGTAAAATTACTAAAACTTTGACTGTTCATCTCTTGAAATATAATTATTAGCTTAAGACCGCGTATCCGCTCGGTCGAAATAAAATTGTCCTTTTAAAGGTCTTTAAATACTTAGATAGATAGAGTAATCTTTATTGTACACCAATATTAATAAAGAAAATATGTTGTAAACAATTGCACTTAAAAATTATGTTGCACAATAGGCGGCCTTATCGCTATAAGCAATGTCTTACAGGCAACCTTCTCTTAGGATGGACAAGTAAGTAATGAGCAAAGTTACGTTAAGTTACTTAGTACTTAGATTGATTTTAATTTGAACCTAAACAGTTCGATTAAAATTGATCTAAGCTTCGCTAAATCCAATATTATGATTAGTAATATCTTAATTTATTTAATTCTTTAGATTATTTTTATTTTCTTTGTAATTATAATGTTTTTTGACGTGTTCAAGCGCTCCTTGGGGTTTATGAAAATAAATTATTTGACTAACTTTGAAATATTTCTGTACCAATTTTCATTAAGATCGTTTTAGTGGTTCAGCTGTTTAAGCGTAGCAGACAGGCTGAGTCATTTTCGAATTAGACATAAAGACAAGAATGATGAAACGATAATACATTTTTTGTGAATCAAAATTTCACATGGCAAGCGAAGTAAATTGCGTAGGGAAGTTGTCGCATTTTATACTATTGCCACTGAATTTTGTTGCTGACTACATGGAGTAATGTTATGAACTTTAATGTAATTAATATGCCAGCGGTGATAGTAATGAGCAGGGTAAAGGATGACGTAAGCAAGGTCATGACGTCACTATACTCACTTTACGTGAGATACGGTCATTGTTTTGTTTTGGAGTGGTGAAGTGGATTTATGGTCAGTATACTTATAATTTAAAGCGGTCCTAGCCCGCTTTTTGTTATCTCTGTACTGTTCAAACATAAATGAGAAATAGAGATGGAAAACTAGATTCAGCACTGAATTCGGGCTAGTAAAGTTGGCCCTAAAACGTTCTTTAAATATATAGCACAGTCATTTAAAGCAATCATATGCAAATGAACCTAGAAAGCTGTGAAAAATTTTGGTAATTTATTATAGAACGCAAAAAAGGCTACATAATGTTGATATACATCTTTATTGTAAAATAACAGGGATCCGAGATAAATAAAAAAAACGAATACTTTTTCCAACATGGTTGCTCATAGGAATTTGAGGTCGAAAATTTCAGAGTATACTTTATTAAGGCCCATCTACAACATTTCCAACTTAGCAGACTGGTAGTTCTGCAGTTTTATCTATCGATACAATATAGTTTGCATTTTTATGAAAATACGTTATCATACGCTGACGCTTGCTTCCAACTGGAAGCTTAAATCATTTTGAGCAGCACCTGAGCTGTGAAAATGTACAGTTCAGTACTAAACTCAACCAAATGTTCCAATTCAGTAGCTAAATAGTGTAAGTTTTTACGGTTATTACGGTTCCGGGCAACCATTACCATGTGGCTCCGGAATGAGGGAGGCAAATAGCAAACATCGGTGAGACTACGTCTAGGTTTGTACTTAAATATCTTAAGACGGATCTAAGTCAGCTTTTTGAATCAAAATGCCATAATCCTAAAAAACTAATATTATAAATGACTTCTGACTTTCGTCCGCGTAGAATTCATTGTATTAACTTAATAGCTGCGACCGCGCTTTGGCTCGCGTTTGACATTACTGCTCTGCTCCCATGGCGTTTACCGTAATGCAAAGTATCATAAAACCTTCGTTGAAAGTTGGACTATTAAGATCTAAAATAATTATTTAAATCCGTTAAGTAGATTAGCTGATACAAATAGACAAACAGACAACAATTAGAAAAAAAAATGGATTTTAGATGTTTATTACTGTTTTACGTAAAAACTAGGTACTTAAACACATCACATCTATTTACTCAGAAGGGTCAAGTGTAGGTGTTACCTCGGAATAACACCCACATTTCACTTGTTAAGTACCAGCGGGCCTGAATCAACAAAATTATACGGTTCTTTTTCATCAATGTGACACGAGTGAAGCAGCGAGCAATAGCTATTTACGCATAAATGCTCGCTGAAACCTTACCGCGAAGGCTGTGGTTTATGTACAATACATAATATGTATATTCTACTTATACGAAAACCCTTGCCATGATTTCACGACACAGAATGATTAAACTAATTAACTCCAGCTAGCGTTGCCATGCGTCCGGATAATGCCGGATAGTCCGGCTTTTTTATTGTGTGTCCGGCCAAAATAAACACCGGCTTTACTTAGGCTTTTTTAAATTTTGTTAACAAGTTAGAAGTTAACAAGAATAAAATTATGGTTATAATAAAAAAAGCTTGTGTGATTTTTTTCGTCATTCCTTTTATAACTTCTTCTTCTTCATTCGAGTCGACGGCAAAGTCAAATTTTATTAGCCCAATATGTGGCTACCTGAACAGCACTTTCTTTTTCTTTCTTTTATAACTGATACACAAATACATCAATAATGTGGTATGTTCAGCTTTTCTACCCAAATGTCCGGCCAAACCAGCTGGTCTATCCGGCTATTAGGTTTGGCGACCTGGCAACCCTACCAGCTCAGGATTAAAACTGCCAGCGCTGTATAAAATCCCTGTTAATATTCCCTCTTTGCTCTATTAAAGGCTATTTCTGAAATTATTTACAGCACTATTACATACTCCATTAGCTATGTATTACGTACTTCAACGCCATTTTGGTGCCGAATAATATACAGGGTATTTTCAAAAATTATTAACCTTTTACGTACGATATATTATAAAAGAAAAAAATTTTACTCTGCGACTTTTTGAAGAGCAACACAAGTTTCTGTAGTTAAAATAAATAGCGGTGATGTTGGTTTGACGATATAATCAAAAATTGAATACAAAATGTCATCTTTAATATTGAGTTTTTAATAAATGGTTTTAAGAAATTAGATATTTATACACAGTTTAGTTAAAAAAGTTACTCGGAAGAGGTAAGATTATGATTTTTAAAATAACCCTGCATTTCCTCAATTAAGTTTAATAGCACGCTTGGTTGCGTAGTCCTCACTTGATATTAACTTACGCAACACAAAATACGCAATAAGTGGAAGGTTTATATTTGAAGCAGTCCCACGGTGGGCGCCAAATGGGAAGTGCATTAGTCGCCTTGGTTTGAGTCGTTTAATAAACTGTGTGCATTAACATTACCCAGTATTATTATCACTCGATTCTTAATACAAGTTTTAAGTAAAATTTTGTAACTGAAATTCTTTGAAAGTTATAATCAAATATAGAGCAAAAAGCAAATTGATAAATCAGGCAAATGTGAACATAATAGTAAGCAAATTTTTGTTTGTTCGAACCCGCATATCTCTGAAACTAATGATCGGATTTGGATTCGTTTTGTTTTAGATTGTCTACATATTAGGCAAGGCCATTAATTAATTAACATCACGCTAAAACTCACGAAAACGTATCAGTCACATTAATTACAGGTGAAACCGCGGTACGCACTTAAGAAAACTGCCGTGATCGTTATGAATCTCATTATTATCACCGCTTCGCATATTAATTATATGAAAGTTCACAACTTCACATACTCCCCGCTAGCCTGCTAGTGTTCCTTTTTAGCTTCATTATACGAGTTAGATGGGTTTTAGTAGTTGGAATTTAGTTTGCATATATGCTAATAGGTAAATTAGCGACGGTAAAAACGTAGTCGGGAATATTAAACCTACATTTTCGTTTTCAAAATATCGTTAAGAAGGATGTTATGCTTTTGTTGAAGTAAGAAGTTTTTAAGGCCAGAATTGCTATCTAGAAACTGCTACCTGATTAGATAGCTGTTATCAACCATCTAACCAAAGTAACTTTTCGGTTACCATGCCGGATTGTAATATTGCAGGTTGAAGAAAAGGCGGCATTTGAACCTCAAATGAGTTCTCATGATGAATAAACATGCCAGATTCCTTGACTACTACTTACAATTCTGTTCATTTATCTGTAAGTCTTTCATGTATCTTAAATAAATAATTTTTTTTTTTTTTATTAAACCGAAATTTCGATGAGTGCAAATTGCAGATATTTTTTTCACTTAAACTTTAGAATCATGTACTGAATAACGAGTAAGCGGCTTTGTCACGATGTCATTAACACATATATTTATTAGTTTAAATGTTTTCTGTACATTAGGTGCTTAACGATAAGTAATTATAACACTAACCTTAGTTTTTATTATCGTAAACAAAATGATGTGTTAATAACTGCAGAAGACCCTGTAAAAAGCAATCTAATCTGGCTTACCCAATCTCCAATACACCATTAAACATACTCTTCGCAAACCCAATTTCGTCGGCACAGAATCAAGCACATTTCTGAGCCACGCCGTAAATAAGAAGATCCATTTACGTCCCCCTTTCTACAATCTCATACGTTAGCGGCACCTTGCTTCAGTGAGTCAATTACGGTGACACTGTTTTTGCCTAATTTTCTTCCCTTTTTATGTCACAAGAGGAGTAAACGAAAAAAAAAGACGTTTGTAACGGATCAGTGAGGAACGGCGAATGACCGGTAAAAATAATCGATGGTAGTAACCAGTAATTCGCGAGTATTTGAATTATACTAGGTGAATTGAAAAGTTCGCGGCCTAACACATAAATACTTAAACTATTCTAATGTAACTGACCTCATTTGATTAGTTTACTCTTTGGTTGTCAAATTGTAAAATTCTATCGCAATAGCATTATCTGTATTTAAATTAGACTGAATTTTGTGAGCCTTTGTGCAGCGTTTTTAAAATATGGAGAAAATTGAGCAACGTGCGGTCATCAAATACCTGTTTAAAAAAAACTAACTCAATTAATTAATAAAATTAATGATGATTAAATTAATTAAACTTACTCAATTTAACTAACTAAATTACTTTTGCTTATATTTTATATTGTTTTTTTGCTGAGGCCGCGAACTTTTCAGTCCACCAATTACAAATATTACAGAATCAAAAGAAAAAGCATTAATCAATGTTTTTAATTATTCAGATTTATTTAGTAGAACTATTTACGAATAGTCCACTCAAAATAACAAATATTCGCTTGAAGTAGTTTTAAAATTGTTCATAGAATTTTAAGAATTGCCGGCTTAAATGTATCTTAATCATTTTTTCTTTTTTTCTTCAAATAAAACAACTATTTGCTTGATAAATGCAAATAAACACATTCTCCGGTTTTATATATCAACTAATTTTAGCGGTGAATCGCCGCTAGTTCTTCTCGTTCTCACTGCTCAAGTGCCATCCTACTTGAAGATTGCCCTAAAACCCTTACCCTAACTAAAACTTGGTCGTGGACGCCCCTACCCTAGAGCCCTGAGACATCGATGATATGTCTTGATGTGCCAGTAATTTCAGGATTCAATATCAACACCACGCCAAAGTAAAGTCAAGAAGTATTTATTACCTCCATCCAGCTTTTTTACAAGTACAACTATCTACAAAACCGCCATATATCCATCCATATATCATCCATCTCCATATATGACGACCGACTGGCGGGGTGGGTAGTATACCTGCCTGCGACGCTGAGGTTGCGAGTTCGATTTCCGCTCAAGACAAATCTTTGTGTGCATGAACATGAAGGTTTGTCTTGATCAGGATGTTCCTATGTATAATAAGTATATATTTACAAAAAAAAAGTATATATGTATTAGTATCAGTTATTCTAGTACCCAAAGCACAAGCTCTGCTTAGATTGGGACTAGGTGGCGTTGTGTGTATGTAATTTATTTATTTATATGTCTTCCTCTCAGTTTTAGAAATTCCAGAGGGATTATTCCGCATACGGGTATAATTTTGTTCACAAGTAAAAATACAAAGAATATTTCAAGGGATCAACATTTTCTAGAAACATTACTTGTCTTGTATTAACGCGATATCTTAGTATTCAGAGCGTAGCTTACAAAATATTGTTATGTATTACACTTTTTTATTCAAGAAAAAAGGTATTGCGTAAGCTATTCCTTTATCACAATCTGTCAGTAATATTAAGTTGATTTTTACGCGAAAATAAATGTCTCAAAAGAATTGTCATTCTGAGAATTAAATCATATTTAACACGAGTGATTTATAATTACTACCGAAATATTACCAAAGGTATTCCAGTACACCCTGGGCAGTTCGCGAATTCTTGAAAGCGAATTGGCTAATCCTTTCACCACGAAGGCAAGTCAAAACCTTGACCAAGGCGCTCATGAACGCCGATGAGAGCGCTATATGTAACAGTGACCACATATTGGGCCAATTAAATTTGACTCAGCCATCGACACGACGAAGAAGAAGAAGACCAAAGGTATTGCGAGAAGTAGCTGCCTCGTTGATCTAGTAGTTAGCGTATACGCCTCTCATCGGAAGGTCTCGATTCCCGGGTCGAACAAAGTTTTATTTGTAAACTTTCCGTCAGGAAATTGTCGATAGCACCACAGAGTTAGAATTGAGCGCGGTAGATGGCGATAGGCTTACTCACATGGGATCTACACCTCTGCCACACCCTTCTGGGTAATATATGATGATTTGTGTTGCGAAAACTTCTCAACAAGAATATTTTTTTTACATAAAATGTAGTTTAAAATGTTACTTAATCACGCTTTACTCTTAAATATAATTACATATCAACCTTGTGCTTATCGTTTGAGAAAAATAAAACATTTATTGAGATTTATCAACTATTTACTAGTTTATTACTATTTTCGATCAAGTTTCTAACTAGATGATAGTTTTACACAATCAATGGATTTATAAATCTAAAAATACTCCAAAACTTCATAACTGCAGACAAAAATCTACTTTCTTGTGTAGAAAAGTTAAAAGTTACAATATTGGGTAATGTTATATCCCACAGTTTATTAAACGACTCAAACCAAGGCGACTACAGCACTTCCAATTTGGCGCCCACCGTGGGACTGCTTCAAATATAAACCTTCCACTAATTGCGTATTTTGCGTCAAGTAATTTAAGTTAGTATCAAGTGAAGGCTACCAAGCGTGCTTTTAAATTTAATTTTGGAAAATACAGAGACATTTTAAAAAATAAGTAATACAGTGAAGATACATCACCATAAAAAATTGTTAGCCACAGGGTAGGTTACTTGGCGTACTTAGTAATTTAGATGGCAATGTAGATTTTTCGGGCAAATAAACTGTGCTACATAAATAAATTTTGCTACAAAAGAAATTTATAAATACCAACATTTGAACTAAATTATCGTTTTTTTAACTCTTTCCGAAGCCGTGGATTGTTAATGATCATAGTAATTTTATTTTGCTCATATTTTTTGTGTAGATCCTGTATTATACTTTTAAAGCACTAGACATCTATACTCTGTCCATTCCTTTATTTTCTTTTTGACAGATTACATTTAGGGATGCCTTCACACGTTACTGATTCGATTTGAAATCATAATCGATGTTGTCTAACAAGAACTTTCAATCGATTAATTACATCGAAATGGTTTTAGTTCATTATTAATTATTCGTTTATTAGTAGTTTTTATTTGATGAAATAAATATACAAAATAATAATATAATAATAATGTTACATACTTAGTCTATGACGGTTTCCTAGTTACCTTTGTTTACATTTTGATATGTCATTCCAAGATTTCGACTTAATTTCTGGCTAATAATTATTCATGGAATCATGATACTATTATTATATTCTTTTTTTTATAAAAAATACAGACAATACACAAAAAAAAGTCAAATTATTCTTTTTCATAATGATCGATTTATTTCATTTCACGATTTGATTTATAGTCTGTGGTTGTTTGTTACAAACAGTGAACTTCCCTAAAAAGTGTCGCTTGTCAATAAAGTACATTATTATTGTAGTACATTAATCTGACAAAAAAAACGGTAATTCATAGCCGTGATCTGTCAAAAAGAAAATAAAGGAATGGACAAAGTATAGTTACCATTTTATCTTGTTATAGAAATCGGTTTTTAAGTCGTTTACACTATCCAATGGTCCCAATGACAAGGCCTAATACACACATTCACTCACACAAGTACACCCAGTCTCAGAACAAAGCTTTGCAAATCACACAAAGATTTGTCCCATGTGGGGATCGAACACACAACACTAGTGCAGTGGAGAGCGGCGAGGCGACCGCTTGAACCACTACACCACACTTATACAGCGCTGTGAGTTTTAATTCTGAGCCGGAGTTAATTAGTTTAAACATTCTGTGCCGCGGAGTCATGGCAAACGTTTGTCGTAGGAGTAAATGTTTTGTACTCACGGCTACCGATTTATCTATATATTTCCAGTATAAGCTGGTGTCGCATTATACTGGAAGCTTCTTCTTCGTCGTGTCGATGGCTGAGTCAAATTTTATTTTGACTTGCCATCGTGGTGAAAGGATTAGCCAATTCGCTTTGGAAAACTCGCGAATTGCCCAGGGTGCGCCGGACGCAGGGAATCGTTGTGTACCTCACTCGGGGAGGCTCCTTTCATGCACCACTGGAAGCTTATATAACGTGATACCATCTTATAATATACGTTACATGTTGATGTTAGCTGTGTATACAACCACAGCCTTCAGTAATGAGTTTTTTGCGAGATTTAATGAGCAGACTGCCTTGATGATTTAGTGGTAGCGGATCTGGAGGTCTTGGGTTTGATTCCTGGGTCGGCCAATATATTTGGGTTTTATGTGAAGGTTTTTTTTAGTACCAGTACAGAGTTTGAAAATGTGTCCGTTAGATGGCAATAGGCAAACTAATAGCACTTAACTTAAACTAACTGGTGGAGTGTGGGTGTAGATAAACATCTGCTTTATCCTTTTGGATTATACTAGCGTGATACTATAAATTTAAGTAAATTCGGATTTCTTACATTAGATAGAACGCCAGAAGCAATTACACTATCCAATGGTCCCAATTACAAGGCCAAATACATACATTCACTCACTCTAGCCATGTGTAACTATTTTCTCCTGTATCTAAACGCTGTCGTAATCTTTAGAAGTAAAGATCTAGTTATAGTCTATCCGTTGGTTGCTATTTTCTCCCTCACTCCCGGACCCACACGGTAATGGTTGCCCGTAACCGTAATAACCGTAAAAAACTTAAATTACTTAGCTACTGAGTTGGTTAAATAAACGTCTACTAGAATGTGGAATACTACATCAACAGGGTATTATGTTCAACGGGGAACTATTTTAACCATTGCAACATCTGAAAATAGCCGTAGAAAACTATCCATGTTTTGTGATTTTTTTTTGGACCTAAAACGGGGATTGATCCCGCGATCTTAGGAATCCGTCCTTTCGTTCCCAATCTAAGCTATCCAAGTCACATTTCAAATCCACGAATCTTTTGACTGTATAATACTCTACTTTCCAGACTGTCTTATAGTATTATATTGCTGAGCATAGCTAAATGCAACAAATCAAATACAAACCTGAGACCTCAAGCTCAGCATTCAGTTAAACAGACCACTATACCAACGATAGAATTAGTGATACAGCACATTTTGCAAAAAAATACATTAAAACACCGAGATTGGTTTGTACGAGCATCTGTAGCATTAGAACATCCACCCTTTCTAGCGAAATAAATCGTTGTACGTCCGGGGTGGGGGGTGGGGGTGACTCCAATAAATATGTTACAAAAACTCCCCTTTACCGGCATTAGAAGGGATGTTACCCGCCGATGACAGACGGAATGTCAGGGAATTGTAAAGGTTTTTGTTTTTACCTATTTTATAGAGAAATAGCTTAAGCCTGCGACTTCGTTCGCGAGGAGTGCTTTGTATTAAATAACTAGCAAGCTTTTCCCGCGCGTTAGACGTAACTGCTCCACTCTTGTGGAGTTAAGCGTAATGTTATATATCTTAAAATCTTTATTGAGAGTTAGACTATCAAACATAAAAAAAAAAAATCAGACCAGCAGTTCTTGAGATTAGCGCTATCTAACAAATAAAATAACATTCTCCCGTGGTTTTGGCTGCGTACTATATCGATAAAAAGTAACCTATGCATCAAATCAAATCAAATCATTTATTTTGTAAGAATGTAGTACAAATACAGGTGTTAGTAATTAAACAATGGTTCAATACATTCTACCATAACAATGGCGTGCAAAAAAAAAATAATTATTATAATATTAATTTAATTCTCAATTCAATTATTCATTATTACATAATTATTAATATCATTCTTTATATGTCATATAATCTTTAATACAGTAAAAACATTTATCTAATAACCATTTACTTAATTTATTTTTAAACATTGGCAAAGGCAAGTCCTTAAATACAGTCGGTAATTTATTATATATTTGAATGGCATTAATGTACGAGTTCCTTTTAAATATCTCTAGTCTACACTGAGGCAGATGTAGTTAGTATTTATTTCTTGGGATTTTATCTAAAATGTTATGCAAATCGGTCTATCCGTTTAGAAGGTATAGATGTTCAAATGGCAACTGGGACCGACGGCTTCACGTGCTCTTCGAGGCACGGAGGAAAGCTCGCTATATTGAAAATGGTCATCCATCCACGGCCAACCGCGGTTAGCAGTGCGTAACCTGCAAGATCGATCGCTCAGCACGGCTTCAACTTAGCCACGAGCATCATCATCATCATCATCATCATCAGCCTGTGGCAGTCCACTGCTGGACATAGGCCTCTACCAAGGTGCGCCAGAGTTCGCGGTCTTGTGCCTTACGCATCCAATCGCTGCCAGCAATTTTACGCAGATCGTCGCGCCATCTTGCCGGAGAGCATCTCATGTAAAATTCATGAACAATAATTAGGATTAAATCTAAAGCAATCCAATTTTCGTATCAGCCAAAATGAACTCTAATAACTTTATTGACAGGCACTGGAGAAACAGACAGTTATCCTTTCAAACTTTTCACTAAGCTGTTATTAGTACTTAGTAAGCGATACCTTCGGATCGATGCCCGAACTTGTATTGCCATTTTCAGGCAATTACGGTACATCATACCCACATAAACAGCGAGAGCCGAGTGGGAGACCGTACGACTGCTACGTCAAAGGTCATACACCTCTGTCAATAAATCGTTAAGATTCGTCTTTTTAAAGATATGTGTATATTTATCATATGAATTATCGGTCGCTAACGGTAAAGGTAACATTGTGAGAAAACCTGCATGCTTGAGATTGAGATTGCTTAAAAGTGATCGAGGGTGTGTGATTTCTTCCAATCCGCACTTGGCCAGCGTGGTGGACTATGGCCTAAACTTTCTTATCATAAGAAGAGGTCCGAGCCCAGCTGTGGGACATGTATTAGATACAGGGTTATTATACCCACATAATACATTATTAGAGAGGAAATTCTCGCAGAGCATTGGTACAATTTTCAAATCATCACAGGTCGCAGTTGTCATTTATAAAAGTATTTGTAGATGGTATTTTGTATTAATAACTGATTTATTTTATAAATTATGTATTAATCGTTTTTGCCAGCGGCTATTCTTTGTGTTATTTTCTACAAAGTACTACCAACAAAGCAGATTCATGATCCACCATAATACTATTACTATATTATAATATTTATTTTTTATTTATTTATACATCGTATGGAAAACTTACAGCTAGTATAACTTAAATAACAATAGTTTAGGAACCATAAAGCCAATTAGTCAAGTTTTTAACTTCTAGTGACTGTATAACAATTTGGTGCGAACAAAACTAAATAACATCGCTTGCTCATAACCTTATAATTAGTGCGCTATTTAAATAAAAAAAAAATAGAAATATAACGTAACATAAAAGAAAGAAATATGATACTCTGCTTATTTAAAGAATCTAATACATGTCCCACTGCTGGGCTCGGGCTTCTTCTCATCATGAGAAGGGTTAGGCCATCACGCTGGACAAGTGCAGATTGGTAAACTTCACACAACCTTGAGCACTTTTTAGACACTCTCAGGCATGTAGGTTTCCTCACGATGTTTTCCTTCACCGTTAGCGAGCGATAATTTATATGATCAATACACACATATCTTCGAAAAGACGATTCTTAACGATTTATTGACAGAGGTGTGTGCCGAGGGTTCGAACCCCAGACCGTTGACTTCGCAGTCCTATGGTCTCCCACTCAGCTATCGCTGCTATATGTCAACCTTATCGACTTTGAATTGTTTGTCAAATTGGTCATGCATGAATCAACGGATGAATTGAGTTTGATTTTATGTTTTTTTATTTTTAAAATAAACTTTTGTAATTTAACAGTATAACGTGTCGACATTAAAAGAAACTTTCCTAGCCACGAAAAACGTCCGAATCTTTCCACTCCAACAATATATCTGCCAGTTAAACTTGAATCGAAAATACATGCATTTAAAATTTAACTCGATAAAAATTGCATCGTAAATCGTAGCTCCCGGGGATCTGTCAAAAGCACGAAGCTAACTAGCAACTTGGCAAGACTTGGTTCCGCCAAGATTTGGCAACTTGGCCAAGTTAACCAAGTTTTTCGTGTTGCAGCACTCGTGTCATAACTTTGGAACTGCATGACCAAGTTGTGTGAGATTTGTTGCCAGTTAGGAGTTTAAGTAAGTTGAGATTTTTGCATAAGATTGTTAGTTGTTTTTTTAATAACTTGAGTGCCGTATCGTATTAGAGTTAAATCGCGTTATGTATGTTACCTATATGTATGTACATATACAAATATTGATTCATTTTATCATAACATAACGCCTATATTACCCAGAAGGGTGTGGCAGAGGTGTACAACACCCACACTTCACCTGTTATGTTTAGGTCCCATGGGATACGGGTGAGTCTATCGCCATTCACATGGCACAAATCCAACTCCGTGCTGCTACTGTGAATAAGACTTTGCTTGATCCGGGAATCGAACCCGAGACTTCGTGGTGAATGGCGCTTACGCTAACCACAAGACTATCGAGGCAGTAAAATCATAATTATTATAACATTATAATTTTGATTTCAACGAGAATCAACGCGATTAATTGTGCATATTTATTTACTTTTCCTTTTATCGCGTTAATTCCCTTTCAAATCAGATTAATAATTTACGCAACGAAAAAGTTAATAAGTTATTATTATTCTGTTTTTGTTTACATCATTGCTTGTTTTAGATGTACTCAAATTATTCAAAACATACCCTTTTTTCAATCGAGTAAAAAACGATACACTATAGAAAACTCGGCATTTTCACCGAACATCCCTCGCACTTTTTCATTAACTGAAGTAATACATTAGTGATTGCCCGCGGCAATGCCCGTATTTTTCTGCCGTTCGGCTCACTTTTGCTTATGACCAATACAGGTGTTTAAAGGTTTATCTATCTTGAAAAATAATGTTCAGAAATATGAGTTAATAGTCTGATACTCCATTTTATGATTGCAAGAAGTAGAAGCAAATTTCGATAAGGTTATTTAAATGCAAACTACAAACATACTTTTCTTTTTGAATTACCCTAGATCTACACATGTAAGTTGATCTGGCTGTTCTCAGATTATATTTAAGAAAAATACATCAATCCTTTTGTTGCAATCTAAAAAAGAAACTATATATATATATATATATTTCATAAAAAACCTACAATTTTTACCAAACAACCTCGCACTTTTTCATTAACCGAAGTAATACAATAGTGATTTCCCGCGGTAATGCTCGTATTTTTCTTTCGTTCGTTTCACTTTTTCTTATGATCAAGAAAGATACTGTTTAGAAATAGTATTTTTTTTAATTGTTTTATTGATTAATTAAGTTACACACAAACTGAAAAGTTAAAATAATACTTTTGCTAAAATGGGCGCCAACAAACATGCATTTTAGTGTTTCAGATATTATTTGTCTATAAAAATAGATAAAAATTCAACCCATATTACTTTTGTATGGAAAACAGCCGAGCAATTATTGTTCTCTCTTAACCAGAAAACAACACTCCTTTTTTTTGCAACCTAAAAAAGACTATACAATATTCATAAAAAACCTACAATTTTCACAGATCAGCCCTCGCACTTTTTCATTAACCCAGTAATACATTAGTGATTGCCCGCGGCATTGCCTGCACGGTTATTAACGGTTATCTACGGTCAGAACCGCAGCCATTTCCGGCCGGCTAATGGAAAATCACGGGTATTGGCAACCTTTGAGAGGAAATGGGGGTATATATTAAATACATTTAAGTGGTTCAAGGGTTTCGTTTTGAATCGGGTTTTGATACCTTCTTATAAAGTAAATAATAATATAATTAAAAAAATATCATACAACATTCATACAACGCCATCTAGTCCCAAACTAAGCAGAGCTTGTAATATAGGAACTAGAATAACTGATACTAATATTGTATTAAGTGTTTCAAGTAACTTTATCATAGATTACAATTTATAATTAAAACTAGTCACCGCACGGTTTCGCCAATGTTGCTGAGGAATTTATCTAGCCTATGGTGAAAATATTATCAAAATCGGTCGAATTTTGAGTTAAATCGCAACGACCAAACAAACAATAATGAAATGTTTTCTCTTTATAACATTATTTTAGATATATTAGATGGTTGTAAGGTATTTTGATATTGTTAACTTAATCGCTTGTATCAGACAATTTTATTTACTGTTGCTGTGTTTTTGGACATTTTTATGATTGTTCTTTGCAATTGTCTTCTTTTACTGCCTGCCTCGATGGTCGAGTGGTTAACGTATGCGCCTCTAACCGCGAGGTCTTGGGTGCGATTCCTAGGTCGGGCTTAGTGCTATTTGTGAACTTGCCGACTGAAAGTTCTGCCCGGTGGATGGCTATAGACTCCTATCCCAAAGGACCTAAACATAACAGGTGAAGTGTGGGTATTGTACACCTCTGTCACACTCTTCTGGATAATATAGGCTAGATGTTATGTTATGGATAAATAAATATTAAGGGTTTCTCTCTAAGAAATCTTCTGTATTCTCTTTAAAAGCTCTTCAAATTCGTATCGATGTGCAAACAACCACGTTAGCAAACCTCCGATCGTACATCAATATTGGTACAGGTTTCACCGGGTAGTTTGCGAACTAACAAACAAAGACTACCAGAACTATCTAATCGATACTTCGACTTGAGTGGACATACACACATTACATAACATCACGTTTATATTACACACAAGGGTGTGGCAGTGGTGTACAACATCCACGAGTCATCTGTTATGTTTGGGTTCCATGTGCTGCTATTGTCCTGACGGAAATAACACTTTGTCCAAACCGGGCATCGAACCCGAGACTTAGCGGTGAGAGGCGTTAACGCTAACCACTAGACCATCGGCGCAGTCCACTGTGTACGTTTTCTTAAAGATAAAAGATATTTATTTTGTCAAACACGTGTGTACAATACAAGATTAGGCTTGCATGCAGGATAGTAAAGTATGGGTATAAGTTCTACATGTTTTGCCATCTTAGGCGTACAAAATTTCAAAGCTGTGAAGGGTTTCGAAGCTGTGTATTAAAGCCACTCTTCATCTGATATGTTTGGTGTCACACTTAAGGGGTTGGCTGACCCAATTGATGGTATAAGGCTCACCCCACAGTCCAGCCTCTGTCCGTGGAAATTTTCCAAGAAACATTTCTGTTCAACCTTGGACGTACGCAGGCATGTATAGCTGTGGTAATGAAGGGCAGACTCCCGAGCGCCGTGTTTTCATACTAACTTAATGTGGGCCTAACTTTGATATTATTAACGTTTTATTTATTTTTTTAGACAAATCATATCATAACAAATGCATGATTATCCGTGGCCATTTTGTCAAAATTATTGTAATAATTAATTGAGTTGCATACAAACTGAACATTTTTAGTAATAATGTTAAAAAGTGGGTGCTAAAAAACATGCATTTTGGTGTTTTGTTATGATTTGTCTAAAATAATAGATAAAAACTTAATAATATTAAAATTAAACCCATATGATTTGATTTGATTTGATCTGATCCCTGCTAATCTGCTGAGCTTGTAGGTATACAAATCCTTTACCACATCCCAAAATAACTCCTTAATTGCAAGGAAAGGTGTAGTTTACCTCTGCCTCCCTAAAGCCGCCAAAAGTAGTAACAAGTATTAATTTCCATGCAACTATTAATAGGAAAACTTATCAGACCAAAATAAACCTAAACGGAGGGTATTAAAATCTTACCAACAAAGCTAAAGAGTTTGTATGTTTGTACGCCATAATCTCTGGAACTACTCGTCGGATTTAGATTATTCTTTTTGCATTTAATAGTCTATTTTATGGAAAAGGCTGTAAGCTATTTATCATCATGGTACAACTAACCGATGCGGAGAAGTTTTCTTCAAAGCGGGAGCTGTTTGTGAGAGGGAATACGTTGATGGATTTTTTTGGTTGAGGGTAGTTGAGGTGTCAGCATACAATTTTAGAGTGCTCTAATTAATTAATATTTTAATATAATTTTAATTACATTTGAGTTAATGTTTAGGATTAAAAAGTAATATTTACCTCTAGTGCACTTAAATCACTTAAAAGTTCTCCTTTAAATTTTCTAATTGCACACTACCACTATTTACACAATACATTATGGATCTCTATACAAAGTTAAACCAATGTATGGAAGAACTTGCTACAACATTTTCTTCAAGAATGACACAGCACGAAGAGGACTTGAAGAATGCTGTTGGGAAGGCGGCCGCCCACACCACCATCGCAAGTCTCTCTCGGGATTTTGTTGAGTTTAAGGCCTTCATCTGGAAAACTATGAGTGTCCTAAAAACTCAAATGGAGCTATTGGTGACAGGCTTAGACCGGCATGAGATGGCAGCTCGAGTGAAGGTCCTTCTGCTTCATGGTGTTCCAGAAGGAAGCAGCAGTGATCCAGTGTCCAGTGTTGTTAGCATCTTCACATCAAAACTGGAAATAGCCCATATTACTGCAAAGGAGATAGCTGTTTGTCATCGCCTGGGTAGCAATCCTAGCAAACCTCGTCCATTACTTGTACGGTTTGTGAGCCGAGTTTTGAGGAATGAGGTATGGCGTAACAAATCCAGACTGAAGGGAACGGGGGTGACCATCTCCGAGCATCTCACGAAGCCAAGACACGAGGTATTTATGCAGGCTCGCAAATATTACGGAGTAAGGCAGTGTTGGACTTCCTACGGCAGAATTATTGTTCAGTTGCCGGACAAATCACGTCGAAAAATTGAAACCGCCACAGAACTCCGTCAGCTCTTTGAAAAGTTTCCGGTGACTGAGTCGGCTCGTGACAACGTTGTTGCGTCGAAAACTACAACTTCGGGTGCAGATAAGAAAACTCGAAAGCCAGTGAAATAACAACTTTTTCTTGTTCATGATATCCATTTCTTATTATTTTCTATTTCTTAGTATTGTTGTGTTGTTGATATTTTATAATTGGAGGTTACAAAATTTTTAGTTTGACGTTATCTTAATGTCAACCCAAACATCATATTATTGTGACTGTGGTTCGTTCGGATACACAACAAAATGTAAGCGTGGATACAAGCTTTTTTATCCTGTAGTGTGCCTAACCAGCGAGTGCATAGAGGTAACGTAATTTATATTTAAATAATAAAACAATTATTTTGTAGGTATAATATTAATATAACTTTATTATTATATATTTATTATTATTATTATTTATATTATTATGTTATGTAATATTGATAACAGTTTTGCTTCTTGCTCTTCCTCTTCGACTGGTACATCTGACGAAAGTTTCGCTAGTGCACTTAGTGATGATGACTCTGTGCACCTACACGATCGATTGTTCTCTGTCTTCTCTAACTCTTCTAATTTTTTTAACGCTGTTCACATTAACGCTCAAAGCGTTCACGCTCACTATTCTGATCTCATCTCTTCCTTTGATGCTGACCTCACACATGCTATCTTAATCTCTGAAACTTTTCTCAAACCTCCACTTCCTTCCACTCAGTACTCTATTCCTGGCTACAAGCTAGTGCGTAATGACAGAACAGGCAAGGGAGGGGGAGGGGTTGCTTTGTATCTCCGTGGTGATATTGTTTACAAAGTGGTTGATCAGTCTCCGAGTGAGTACACTAAATTTGCAGAACATCTCTTCTTAGAAATATTTTTTAAACATACAAAACTTCTCCTAGGCGTATACTATAGCCCTTCGTGTCAAATTAATTATTTTTCATCCCTGGAATCCAAATTAGAACAATTTTCTTCAATTTATGACCATACAATTATCCTCGGAGACTTCAACACTTGTCTGCTTAAGAACGATTCACGCAGCCAAAGACTCCACTCACTTGTCTCATCTGTCAATATGCAAATTCTTCCCTTAGATCCAACTCACCGGGCTCCTCATAGTATACCTTCCCTCTTAGATCTCATTATTGTTTCTAACTTAGATAAAGTAGCCTGTCATGGTCAGCTTCCTGCTTCGTTTTCGTACCACGACCTTATTTTTCTTTCATATAAGGTTCGTCCTCCTAAGCGCAAGAGTAAATTTCTATTTCTCAGAAGTTTTAAAAACATCGATCTGGAACGTTTGAGGGCGGATGTTAATCAAATAGATTGGTCGGGTATCTACGCTTGTGACAAAATAGATACTAAAGTATCCATGTTTACGACATTGATATTGAATATTTTTGATAAACATGCTGCTATAAAAAGAATCAAGGTTAAACATCTTCCTGCACCTTGGCTATCCACCTCTATTAAAATGTGCATGGCTAAGCGGGACAAAGCCAAGCGTAGGCATAGGAAACAGCCCACAGAGGAAAACTGGGAAACTTACAAAAAACTTCGAAATCGCTGCAGTCGTATGTGCAGGGATGCAAAAAAGCGCCACATTCACAACTCAATCCTTAATCTTAACACAGCACAAGTATGGCAATTTCTCAAAACACTTGGAATAGGTAAGTCCCCACAGGACAGCGTGACTGGTGAGGATTTAAATGCACTTAATGCCCACTTTGCAAAGCCACCAATCACTATAGATGCAAATTTAAAATCTACGACTCTAACAGATCTCTCTACCCTTTCATTGCCACTAAATACTTCTTTCTCTTTTCACCCTATTGTAGAGGCAGATATTAAGAAGCTCATCCAATCCATATCCACAAAGGCGGTAGGTGACGATGGCCTTCATCTCCAAATGTTCCTTCCCATCCTAAATGAAATTACTCCAATAATCACACATATAGTAAACTACTCCTTATTCACCAGCTTCTTTCCATCAGCCTGGAAAAAGGCGCACGTCCTGCCGCTTCAGAAAGTCCCCAATCCATCTTCATTATCCCAATACCGACCTATATCCATACTTCCAATCCTATCCAAAGTCCTGGAGAGTGTTGTCCAGAAACAACTGTCCAACTACCTCTCCTGTAATAGCCTGCTGAGTCCATTCCAATCTGGATTCCGCCCTGGCCATAGTACTGTAACCGCATTGGTCAAAGTTACAGATGACATACGGCTAGGAATGGAAAATAAACAGCTTACAGTAATGGTACTATTGGACTTCAGCAGTGCATTTAATTCGGTTGATTTTGACATCCTCCTAGGTATCCTATCCTCGCTTAATGTTTCTGCCTCTGCAATTGATTGGTTTTATTCATATCTTCATGGCCGCTCGCTGTCAGTTCGCTCCGGTGAAACTTTCTCTGGGTGGTGTGATATGACTACGGGCGTTCCACAAGGTGGTGTATTGTCTCCTCTTTTATTCTCCGTTTTTATAAACGCCATCACGAAAATCATATCTTCTAAATATCATCTCTACGCAGACGACTTGCAGTTATATCGGCACTTCAAAGTGGATGAGGCTGCTGAAGCTATCGACGCCATCAATAGTGATCTTGAGAATATCAACATCTGGGCAAAGTCTTTTGGGCTTCTAGTCAATCCTGCCAAATCTCAAGCTCTCATTATTGGTGGTAGGTACATGACCAACGTAATGGAAGCCCAGTCTTATCCTCCTGTCGTGTATGACTCTGTTCCTATCGCCTATACAAAAAAAGCCAAGAACCTGGGTATTATTATGGACTCCAACCTGTCTTGGGATGCTCATATTACTGAGCTAAGCAGAAAGATGTTTTATACATTTCAGTCCCTCAAACGTCTCCAGAAATTCCTGCCATTTCAAACCAGAGTGACTCTCGCGCAGTCCCTTCTTCTCTCAATCTTAGACTATGCAGATGTCTCTTTCCTGGATGCAAAGGAGGAACACCTAAATAAACTCGAACGACTGCAGAATTTGGGCATCCGCTTTGTCTTTGGTCTTCGGAAATATGACCACGTCTCGGAGTTCCGATCGTGATCGCTTTGAGTTTCTTGCGGCTAGGGACAAACCTTGTCGCTCTTCATCTGCCCTTCTCCTCAGAACACCTCTTCATACCTCAAGCTGTTACGATGGCTCTTTTTCTATTCGTGCTGTTCGGCTGTGGAATTCTATTCCACACTCTATACGCGATAGTTCTTCGGTAGATGTCTTCAGGAAAAGAGTTAAAGAGCATTTTCTCTCTCAATAAAAATTGTTGAAGTATGTATATATTATAATATGTAAGTATTGTATGTATGCATGTATTTTATATGTAGGTGTATTGATGTATATAAATAATATATTATGTAGTATATTATATTGCAAGTAGTATATACCTATTTAAATTATTATAGTATGTAAGCATTCTTATAGCATTATTTTAATATTATTACTTTGTAGTTGTACACTCAACTTTACTCTTGCCTAGTCTTCTATTTCTTCTTTTCCTCTACGGCTCAAAGGTTTGCTGGTAGAAAATTCAATATTGAATTAAGCTCGCCTTTGTACCTAATATTTTAACTGTTTCTTTTCTATTATGTTATTGTAAATTCTGTGTGTGTACAATAAAGTATTTGAAATTTGAAATGGAACTGCGGCAGGCTTTTTATTTAATGACGTCATAATTGAAATATTTCAGCCTTATTTCAGCTCTTGGCGGTATTAAAAACCACAGAATATTAACACAAAAGACGAAAATATCGCAGCTCTAATGAAAAACTTAACAATTAGCTTTTTGGAAAGAATATTATTGCGTTTAGGTTATTAAGTTATTAAATAAGGTAATTTAAAGGAGCAAGACATACTTAATCTTATGTACAACATAACATTACGTCTGTGTTGCCCAAATAGTCCACCAAAAGAAAGGCTTAAAAGTATTTGTTGAGTGCGTGGGCTGGCCTATAAAAATGATTAAGGAACTTAGCGAGTAAACGTATTAAAAGCCTTGGTGCCTAGAAAGTGAGCCGGAGTGGAGGGGGGTGGGTTAAAAGGTCCCACTTTTGTGTTTTTTGAGAATATTACGCAGACGGTGCGTTGTAGAGAAAAATGTCTTCTATGTAATGAAAGCTAGACACCATCTTTTTTGAACTCTACCTATTTACGAATTGCACGTGCCGGAAAGGTGAAAATAAAAAAAAATCTTAAGAGGCCAGCTCACGCACTCTACAAATCACGTTTTCAGTCAACTAAAAAGGTTTATATGGCTACACTTTTTTCATTTTTTTCACTTCCCCTGTCATGTTTAGGTTTATCACAATCTATTCCAGACTACGTGCTGCTAAGAATCGCCTTGCGGGAAAACTCCAAATGATACTTTGGTCGTAAAATTGACTCCGAGAAGTCACAGGGATTCGTCGCTATAATAGCCCCGAATCAGCATTGCCACAAACTAATTAAATTTATATCTTTCTTCTTCTTATGAAAAAGGGACAACCTTCTTTCGGGCAGCCGAAAGCCCTCCTCCACCCAAAGTGTTACCGGTCTACTGGCCATTAACACCCAAACGCGGGGACGTGTGCGGGTTTATCAATCTCCGTTGTCGATCTGTCCCCGCACACGGCTTCGCTCCCCACATATAGTATAAGGCAAGGTATGAAAAAGGGACAGATGACAAATTATAGTAAGACTAAAACTGTGTACAAGAGAGAGTAAATGCATGTCTGCACGTGTAGTGTAGTGGTTTAGGCGGTCGCCTCGCCGCTCTCCAAGCACTGGTGATGTGGGTTCGATCCCCACATGGGACAAATCTTTGTGCGATTTGCAAAAAAGTGTTCTGAGACTGGGTGTGCTTGTGTGAGTTAATGTGTGTAATTGGCCTTGTCATTGGGACCATTGGATAGTGTAATTGCTTCTGGCATTCTATCTAATGTAAAAAAGCCAAATTATTATTATTTATTATTATGAGCTTTTAAATTTAGTGGTGGCTATACAGAATTGTAGTAATTCTCTTGCTAAAATTAAATCCAGATAAAGTCTTACAGCTTATACAACAGCTGAAATTGTCTCGAATACGGAAACTATTCGCAATCAGATTTATTATTATATTTAAAGCAAACATTTATTTGTCGCCGAGCAGCCCTGACAATTCCTGACTGTGTACACTGTCGGACAAGAATATTGACACAATTTGCGAGGTAATAAAATTTAATATTAATGAAAGGAAGTGTATTTTGTACGAATGGGAAACGAGAAATTCGTGAGGGATTAAAATTATGTGCGCTTTATGGGATCCCGCTACGCTCAAATTGTAGAATGTTATTTGAATATTCTACTAGTGTTTTGAATAAATTGCTAAACTGTTTAAATTTTAAGCAATTTAGACTAAGTATTTAACGTTTTGTTGCATCTATTTCGCGAAAAATTGAATTCCCAAAATGACTTATACAGAACATAACCTATAATAGGCTTTCTTGCATTATGTATCTATTGTTAGGTTTATATTGTGTCGCTTACATCTATTTTAATACCAAATACATCATAGCATCCGTTCATCGCTAAACCTATAAACGTTGTCGAAATTGCAACTTGAACTGCTTTTGAGTTTGTTATCAGCTCCTACAGCGCTTTTCACGTAGATATTTGCAAATTCGTTTATTTTTCCGACACCTATAGGCTAATATTTTTGAACTTATCTCAACGCGCAGTCATTTTAGTACACGAACCTAAGCACCAGAATATCGTGCTCGGGAGGCACGTTACTAGATCGTACACACCAGATAGTACACGCGCCATGTTTGCTCCACAAACCTATTGTGATAAACCATCGCACGTCTCCTTGAGTGGGCTACGGATACGGGCCTTAAGTGTATGCGATAGGGGTGTCGCTTCTTAGGTTTTATAAATGTTGAAATGGGAGTTTCTAGAGAACATGGATATTTTTTTGTAATCATAACTAATTTATTAACTTCAATAAATTTGTTAAATGCATTCGTTGCATCAAATAGGATCGATGGTATAAAAACGTTAATGTGAAATAGCTATTTGCTTCGGACTGTTCCTTTTGTCTAAAATGGGTAAAATGGGACCACAATTGCACGAAAAATTATCGATAAGATAATTTTTGTCCAACTAACTGACAGTTGAGTATCTAATTGAGATGGGAAATATCTACCTACCGTCCTGATAAAGAAATCCACACAGTATGGCCATTAATAAGCACCACACGCGAAAATCTCCCACAAACACGTAACGAATGTCTGAAATTTTGAGGGAAAACTTGTGATTCATATGAATGATTGCTGAAAGTAGCGTTAGCAGCGACACAGATGTATTATTTTGCAAGTTGTACGTAAGTAAAGCTGAGCCATTTGCTAAATGAAACGGGTTTGTAGGGAAGAGTGTACCTTAGTTATAATTTTAAGTTAATTGCAGTTTATTTTTACGACAACTATTTTTTTTTTGTATTGCACAAGAGACTTAGGCCTGTTTCACAATCGTTAAGTAAAAGTTTTTGGGGTAAAATATAACGGAAACAAATTAGTGTGTGCTAACTGTGCTTGAATTGTGTACTGTGATCTTATATATTTGTACCAGTTGTTATTTATTTGATGGTTAGCTCTTACGTGACTATTGTGAAACAGGCCCTGAATATCGCAATACTATGTAGCGAAAAATCTACATAATCAATATCATTAATATGATAAATGCGAAAAGATTACGCGCCTTATAATCAGTTACCTGCATCAAAATCGGTCCAGCCGATTAGAAGATTAGCCGATACAAACAGACATACAGACAGAAAACAAAAATTATAAAAACTGTATTTTAGGCATTGGTATCGTGCAAATAACTATATCAACTGAAAAAATACATTGTTATTTTGACATTAAAAACAGACACTTAAATTTTATTTATTTGTATTGATTAACATATTAGACTAGTTTTTATCGAAGTTTCATACAGGGCGAAGCCGTGGTTAGAAGCTAGTCAGCAATTTCCTATTCTTCCGAATCGGTTACTTACCTCATAATCCGCGTCGTACTACATGATCGGAAATATCAAAGCCCAATGTTTGCTCGTCCAACTTGAAAGCACTTGGTAATATCTACTAGAAACTGCGCTGTGTGTGTGTGTTATATAGTGAAGACAGTGGCTCTCAACGTTGATGACATAAGGGGTCAATAGACCCTCCCTCTACTACTGCATCGTGTCGTGAAGACACTGGGTCGAGCAAAGAGAGCCAGTTAGAGGCGAATACGCTAACCATTAGACCATCGAGTAGTTTCTGCGTAATACAGCCGTGATTTTATGTGTACTATTATTGCATTACGAAAAATATTGTGAATACTTTCACAACATTTTTCTTACCATCTATCCATGTCGTGTCACCAAAAATTAGTATTGCACTGCTGGCATCCAAAGCATCGTGCCAGTTTGATGCAACGACGCATAAGCAATATTTAGTTAATGACCATGGGCTGCAGTTAAGTACTGCTTATAGTTTAGAACCATTATGTTCTGCTGCTTCATTAACCTATTTTTCTTGGGGACTTTCTCTAAAAATGTTGAGAAGCGCTGTTCACTTTGAAAAGCAACTTGAGTACCGTCGTCCTACCGAATATATATTACTAAAGCAATTGTACCGTAATATAATCTTATAGAAGTGGTATTCCTGAGACAACAAAAGCTTAATATTAAGTACCATATATGTATGTTATGTTTATGTGTATATTATATTCAGACGAAAACTAAGTTATCTAAATCATATCTGTGCCCGATACAATAAATCATGACAATCTTTTTAGCCGTCAAACAGTCGACAATTCATATTCTTAATTCAGACAAAATTGTCGAATTGTAAATATAGGTCTAATGTTTAATGCATGAGTATGTTTGTTTATTACCCATTTACTACTGAAAACGATTAAATCGATCGTAATTACCACGGCACACACCTCTGTCAATAAATCGTTAAGATTCGTCTTTTCGAAGATATGTGTATTTATCATATAAATTATCGCTCGCTAACGGTGTAGGAAAACATTTGTGAGGAAACCTGCATGCCTGAGAGTGCCTAAAAAGTGCTCGAGGTTGTGTGAAGTCTACCAATCCGCACTTGGCCAGCGTGGTGAAATATGGTCTAACCCTTCTCATCATGTGAAGAGGCCCGAGCCCAGCAGTGGGACATGTATTAGATACAGGGCTGCTATTATTTTAGAGATAATTCTAAACATTGAAAAGGATAAAGAAATCCCACTCGTCAAGGACACTGCCGGAATCTCTTATAAATGTTTGTTTATTAAACCCTCATACACACGGATTTCCAATTTTTGATTAAAATTAACGAAAACAGGCACTTATATTGATTTGGCAATACCTTATTAAAACTTTTCTAATTACAAATTGTTTGTATTTTGGAAATGTTTATAATGAAATTAATTTCCAAACCTTTTTGAAATTACAAAATATACTTAATATGTGATTAAAGTTTAATATAATACAACCTTGCTTATGACGGTATAACTTTGATTCTAGGTCGAAGAAAAGTTCGAATACGGAGAATTTAATTGGTTTTGGGTTAATAAAAAATCATCAAAACAAATATATAATTGGAGTGTCTGTTTGTAATGTCAATAAAACAATGTTTTTTCAAACTGGTATAATTTGAAGGCCAAAAGGTGACATAATTGTCGGATTGTCACGATTATTATATTTATTACTAGCTTATGCCCGCGATTTCGTCTTCATGGAATTTGTTATTCGGTCCCATAATTTTTTAACTGTTTCTTCGTATAATTTGCCAAGTATAGCTAAATGCTATAAAAATCAATAAGAAGTACATTATTAATATTATTAATTATAATTATTACATTGGTGATTCTAATGAAGTATTTCTTTTGTTTCAGGTATCATCAGTGCCATTATCACGGTCACAAAGTACCAACAAAAATGTAGTAAGACTGCCCGATAAATGAGCGTTATTTGTTGTATTTCCCACCTTTATAGTTTCGCCATGTCCGGCTGTCCGAGCCTGGTTAGTGCTAGAAAGCGGTAATTCTACATATATTATGTATAATAATACGTATGTAAGTAGCGGTAGCGGAGTAGGGGACCGTAGAACTGCTAAGTCAAAGGTCTCGAGTTCGAACCCACGGCGCACACCTATCTCAATAAATCGTTAAGATTCGTCTTTTCGAAGATATGTGTGTATTTATCATATAAATTTTCACTGGCTAACTGTGAAGGAAACATGCCTAAGAGTGCCTGAAATGTACTCGAGGTCGTGTAAAGTCTACCAGTCCGCACTTGACCAGCGTGTTCTATGGCCTAACCATTCTCATCATAAGAAGAGGCCCGAGCCTAGCAGTAGGACATGTATTAGATACAGGGCTGCTATTATTATGTATACAAGTCACAAATCGTATTAAAATAGCGACTGAAACATGTCCTTCAATGTTCACTTGTCCCACGTAGATATACAGACGTAATATTATTCACTTAAAATATTCTGTGTAAGTAATATTTTGTGTCAGGTGAATATTAAGTTGAGCGTCGACACATGTCAAAGGCAGGGATGAGATTTTTCGCAAATTCAATTTTCGATGTTACGTGGATACTATGAACGTTAACTGACAATGTTGTAGGAATATGGACAGAATATTTACTAACATAGGTACTATCCAGGCCAAGGAAATGAAGATGACAATACGAAAAGTTCCTCAATGATATACTGCTTTGATGGTTGATCCGGGTCGGTCAAAATGTTATTTGTTAATTTTCTGTCAATAAATTCATAATAGCGGCACGGAGTTTGAATTGTGCCCGGTGGCTGGCGATAGGCTCACCCCCTATCCTATGGGACCTAACAAGCCCAGTGAAATTTGGGTGTTTGTACACCTCTGCCATACCCTTGTGGGTAAAATAGGTAAGTCAGATCTATGTTATTACTAATATATTGAAAGCACAAAGAGGTTTTAATATTTCAACCCCTGAAGTTGTGATAAAGGCATTGACTACTTAAAAAAAGGCAGGACTGAGTCTCTTGAAACACTTACTGAAGCACCCATAGTAAGTCACACGTACACACAGAACACACACATTGACACAATAGTAAGTCAATCGCCCGCCATTACGCTTTGGACTGTGCTGTTGCTCGGATGTCCAAGTAAAATAATTAAAAATGTCGTCTTGTGTTGTGAAAAGCTGCCGAAACCATAGCGCCTCGACAAAAAAAAACCAGGAGATCACTTTTCATAGGTAAGCAAGTAATATATTGCCGAAATTATATCGTTTTCGTAAAAAAATATACCAAAACTATCAGTGTTGACAGTCAATAAATATTTTCATTTACCCTGAATTTGGGTAAATATTTTTTAGTAGATTTTTAGTAAAGTATTAAATACATTTAGTATAAATTATTATTCTATGTTTTATAGATTTCCTGCTGCAAACGACGCATGAAAAAAATATTGCATAAAAATAATTAGAAACTGCAGAAATGATAACAGTTGGTATCCATAAAAATATAGTGTAGTCTACACAGTATACACTTCGAGGAAATTGATTTATATAAAACAAAAGGTGAACTTATTCGCATTGTCAGCTTTGCCGTACCAAAAAAGGTAAAACAATAGTATATTGTTTTAAATAAAGTATTAAATTAATAAATAACAGTACTTTAATCTAAAACTTTTTATTTCTTAGTTTAGTTTATTATTATTTTTTTTATTTGCTAATATTTATTTGAAATATTGAAAAATCGCATGTAAGTGAATCTAAGCTTCGTGATTGTTGGTTTAGTTTAACTTAGATATTATATTTGGTTTGTACATTTTGTTGACGTTTTCAAGCACTTTCTGATAGGTTATGTAATGAAGATTTTTTGTTTTTTATTTTTTTGATAACTGCCATAACTTATCCTACTATCCGATTTCGGCTCCAGGTCCTAAACTGGGACACCCTGTATATCACTAAAGCATCTTCTCACCATCTAAGAATCAGGAAGCGCCGTAGGAGTCGTAATTTTAAAATATTTTCCAAAAACTCGGTAGCTGCACTAAAGCATCTTCGCTGCCTTGCGTCAGGAGTGCCCAGAGCAACGAATTTTGTACATATTCCCTTAATAAAAACAAACAACTTCCAGCTGCAGGCCCGCATCGACTGCTAGAAATATAAAATCAACTTTGTTTCGAAATTCAAACATAAAGTTGTTTTACATTGTTTGGTTTTTGGCCACGGTAGTATAAAACTACTTATATCATGTTTGATGGTAAAAAGCAGCAAATAAAAAAATATAAGAACTAAACCTCTAAAATATTTATTTAAATTATTGTAAAAATGTGGGTAATATTTCTCATGGCTGGTAACCCCTAACACACGCACACATAAACAGACCGCCGCCATTTTGGTGCTTCCATCATTTTATAAGTGACATTCTCTCCTGCTTTTTTTATGTACTCTATGGATAAAGGATTTTTTTTTATATACTGCAAATTTGCGGCCTTTATATGCCTGCCTGGCTTGCTTTCACGCCCATATTACCCAGAAGGGTGTGGCAGAGGTGTACAACACCCAAATTTCACTGGTTCTGTTAGGTCCTATGGGATAGGGGGTGAGCCTATAGCAATCCACCGGTCTCAATTCTAACTCAAGCAGAAAATTAACAAATAACACTAAGTCTGACCCGGGAATCGAACCCGAGACCTCGTAGTGAGATGCATACGCTAACCACTAGACCATCGAGGCAGTTGCTCGATTGCTTCGATCTCTGTCAAAATTAGTATTAAAATAGTCTGTTAGAAATAGGTACATTTTTATCGACTTACTATTCGGCCAAAGTTGCAGACGGTAACTAGTCAAAAAATATGACTTAACTTAGTTAATTTGTTTTTAAATTTTTTAACTTCACGCTCGAACAGATAGACCGATTTTAATGAAATTTGGCACGCGAGTCGGTTATAGCCAAGATTATCAAATAATCTAGGCTATAACCGCTTTTATTGGTGGAGCCTCGCGTGCAAGTTAGTTGAATATAAACAAAACGATCGCTTCACTCCATTTAATTTTAAAGTGACGCAAAACACTCCAATTCCCAATGACAGCTCATTACACTGTAATTCCAAGCTTCCACTCGAAGCCATCTTCTCTCTCACTCGCTCATGTTAACATGTGCCTAAAAGAAAGAGAGAAATGATGGCTTAGGGATGCTCGCGCGAGAACTAGAATCAATACCCCGTTCTTGAAACAGAACTTACATGAATAATGTATAGCAGATTGACCGGATGGCAGAGTGGGTAGTGTACCTGCCTGCGACGCCGTGGTCGTGGGTTCGATTCCCACTTAAAACAAAACCTTGTGTGCATAAACATGGGGGTTTGTCTTAGCCTGGGTGTTACTATTTAAAATAAAATCTATCTAAAATCTCTAACTCGTTTCCAGGTCAATGTATACGCTTTTACAATAAACTTCCTTTAGACGCAATAGAATTATCGATAAGTAAATTTAAAAAATATGTTAAAACTAAATTATGTCAAAAAGCTTACTATAGTATTTCAGACTACATAAATGATAATAGTATTTGGAAATGAATTGCTCTTCTTATGTGATTTTTTTATGTACTTTTATATTGTTATATTTTTCATTTTAAAAGATGGTGCACATGAGTTTCTCACCAGCTCTTCTCATAATGCAATACCCATCGGAGCTGGTAGGTACTTAGATTGATTTTAATTCGATTCTAAACAGTTTGATTAAAATTAATCTGAGCCCCGGTTATTCAAATCATTGTAATTAGTATAATTTAGTATTATTTATTATTTACTTTTATATCATTTTTTGTAATGTTTTGACGTGTTCAAGCGCCTCCTGGGGCCTATGAAAATAAATGATTTGAATTTTGAATTTTGAATTTTATAATAAGTATGTATTTACAAAAGAAAAGTATAATATGTATTAGTATCAGTTATTCTAGCACCCATAGTACAAGTTCTGCTTAGTTTTGGACTAGATGGCGTTGTGTGTGCGTCGTGAATTTTTTTTTTTTTTTTAAATTAGGCTTCACGTACGTTATATTTTGATTTAAACCTTATATCAAGTTGAGAAGCTAAGTCGAAGCCACGCGGAACTATCGATCTTGCAGGTTAAGCAATGCTAACCGCGGTCGGCCGTGGATGGGTGTCCATCTTTAACTTAACGAGATTTCCTCCGTGCCGTCGGTCCCGGTTGCCCTTTGAACATCTTTATGGGTAGTCAGAGTCCAGAAAGTTTGACATCTAGGTCATCTGTGAGGTTTCAGGTTCGATCCCCTTATCGGGCAAGTAATATTTGGGTTTTTTCTATCAAGAAATTCTTAGTCGCTGCACAGAGTTTAGTATTGTTCCCGGTAGATGACAATAGGCTCTTCTCCTATCACATGGGACCTAAACAAATGAAGTATAATAATTGTATAATAATTTGGATTTTTTACATTGATAGAACGCCAGAAGCAATTACACTATCCAATGGTCCCAATGACAAGGCCAAATATACACATTCACTCACTCAAGCACACCCAGTTTCAGAACAAATCTTTGCGAATCACACTAAGATTTGTCCCATATGGGGATCGAACCTACAACACCAGTGTAGTGGAGAGCGGAGAGCTCTGCCATAACCTACTAATATAGGCACGATATTGTGTTCCACGAGTTGATAGGAGATTCTCAAACTTTTATGCACGCCGCTTTTACTGTGTCCGCCGAATATATTGCTTAAAAGGTGAAATTATGCGAACTTTTTAGTTCATTTTTAGTTACACTCATATTACTTTGGACCGCCTGAGTGTAAATAGTTGAATATTTACTAGTTTAATAGACGAAGTTTTATGCTTACTGACTGTCCAAAATGGCCTACCACCTGCACAAGAGAGGCGCTCATGAACGCCGACGAGAGTGCCATAACAGTGGCCACTTATTAGACCAATAAATTTTGACTCAGCCATCGACTCGACGAAGAAGAAGATGCTAGTTAGTTAAGACTATAAAGCTAAAGTGCTAAACTTTATTTAAACATGTATGTCTATTATTTTCAATATAAATAAATAAAAGCGTCTATTTTTAATGTCTAAATAACAATGTTATTTCGAGCTGGTATAGTTGTTTGCACGATACCTTTGCCTAAAATACGGTTTTATAGTTTTTGTTTGTCTGTCTGCCTGTTTGTCTGTTTGCATCGGCTAATCTTTTAAGCGACTAAACCGATATTAATAAAGATTAGATGCAGGTAACTGACTACAAGGCGCGTTACATGGGCTACTTTTTAATTATGTACCTACCACACAGACGAAGCCGCGAGAAAAAGTTAGTTTGGTTGTTTGATAACGCTAATCTCAAAAACTACTGGTCGAATTTTGATAATCCTTTTTATGTTTGATAGTCTAACTCTCAATAAAGGTCTTTAGATATTTAACATTACGCTAAACTCCACGGGAGCGGCGCAGTAAGGTTGAATGCGGGTCAAAGCGCGGCAGCAGCTAGGCTAGGAAGAGCAATGCAATACCCATCAGAGCTGGTACTTAGTTGGATTTTAATTTGATTCTAAACAGTTGGATTAAAATTAATCTAAGCCCCGGTTATTCAAATCATTGTAATTAGTATAATTAACTTTTACTTATAATTTATTTTTATATCATTTGTTTGTAATATTTTGACGTGTTCAAGCGCCTTCTGGGGCCTATCGAAATAAATGATTTGAATTTGAATTTGAGCAGGAGAAAACATTTATAACACATATAAAATATATTTCACTTACAATATATTTCAACTTAAATTATAAACTTACGCTATTTTATGCCTAACCACAAGAGAGACTCACAATCCTAAGCACGTTATGATTTCACCACAAAATCACACAAATATGAAATAAAACACATTATACCTCCAGGGGTTTTAGTTTATAATCCCTTCAAGCCCTTTGCTTCAAACTTTGGGGTCTAATTGAAAAGGATGGGATACCTTTGGCCGTAAAATGCACAACTTTGCTTGGCGGTAGTGCTGTGAAAATACCAGTTACGAATACGAATACCAACAGATATTAATACAAATATTTGATCAAGTACTGCCTCGATGGTCTAGTGGTTAGCGTATGCGCCTCTCGTTGTGAGGACTCGGGTTCGATTCCCGGGTCGGGCAAAGTATTATTTGTGAACTTTCCAGAGTTAGAATTGTGCGCGGTGGATGGCGATAGGCTCACCCCTTATCCTATCCAGGGGACCTAAACATAACAAGTGAACTGTGGGTGTTGTACTTCTCTAACACACCCTTCTGGGTAATATAGGCGTGATAATATTTGATTCAGTATTTTATTAGGATGATTTTTTATTATGTGCTTTTTTCGATATAACCAAGTTTCCGTTGTTTAAAGAGAAATATTTTGTTTTAAACTTGAATATTCAATAAATAAATTCAATTGATGAAAACATTGCAATATTTTTGTGAATGACAAAATTGTAAAATTTTAATGCAATCCATTTGATTGAATTTTAGTTTAACTTATTTAAAAAAGCTCTCCATTTCACTGTTTTTATTTGCATAAAAAAAAATATATTATTTTACTATTTTGTGAATACCAATTAGCTGTATAGCGAATACCAAATATTCGGCAAATACACATAATATTCTTCTAGTCGCATCACTACCGACAGATTTGCGAAATGGCCGACAAAAAGGTGACGTCATAAACCTATGTTCGACTACTATCTGTCTCCGGGTTTGCCCGTAAAAAGTTGGATTATCTATCGAAGTTACCAACTTGTGTAAAGAAATGAGGGTAGAAATAATAAAATAGGGGTCGGCAAGTTACTTGTCATTTTCCGATGTTCCTTTTTACTTAGTTTGGTAGATAAGGGTAGGTCGGTTTTTTACAGCTTTTTGTTATACAGGGTAGTGCGATATATCGATATTTATTTATTAAAATCACTGATTATATACGTGGTCCGACGCCGACGTGGCCAGTATTTATTTTAACCGATTTTTTTTGTATAGGAATAGAAAACATTTTCCGAACAAAAAATATGATGTTAATGTTCAATTTGTTCGACAAAGGTATTTCTTTGTTCGGTGGAAATTAAAACTGATCATGTCTAAATGGTTAATGCGACTGGCCGGTGTGCAGAGGTTGCAGGTTTAAACCCTGCCTGTCCAATAATTTTGTCAGCTATTGCTTAGTATAATTTGCTAAGCATAGCTAAATGCTATAAAAATGATCAAATAGACACTGTAATACATACACAAAGACATACTATACAGATACTTACAAAGAGAAATCTGTTCTAAAATGTACAGAGCAGATTTTCTAGGTAACCTATTTATAAGACGGGAGCTCTAGATTTCTAGAAAAGAGTTTCCACGAACCAAAGCTGTGATTAACTGCTTTATTTCATGAAAAGTGGCTAATAAATTAGATTTTCTTACTACACAATGATTAATGTATCGAAGTGTGACAAGCAGCGCCTGTTATGGACATTTTAGAAATCGGAAAATGTTTGTCTGGAAATGTCGCTTTGCTTTTACGTTTATTACTTTTTAGTCGCCTTTTTAGTCTAGTTATAGGCGAATGCGACTGCGGTTCGATTCCCGGGTTGGGCGAAAGTGTTATTTCGGTTTTTTCGTCAGGATATTCTTAAAAGTAGCGCGCTGTTGGATTTGTGACCACACACGTGGACTTAAACAGAACAGGTGTGTGTGAGTGATATACAATTCCGCTACTTAATTATTAATTTTGAATATGAGTTTGCATTATATAATTGTATACATATTAGTATACACTCAGTTAAGAATAGGCATGATATTATATGTATGTAGTCATAGGTAGTTTATTTTCTTCTCAATCATTTTCACTTTATTGTACAGTGGGCCAACGAGTTAGCTATGCAGGGCAAAAACTTCTAAGTCATAGTAAAGACTTACTACACTAGTTGATAAGTGAGTTACATATCTAAATAGTGGGAATATTACTCTTATTACATATGCAATTCACACATACATATCTCTTGCAGTCAGTTTGCACTATGGCATAGAAGTTTTTGCCCTGCATACCTAATTGCTTGGCCCACTGTACATTTTCATTAACCCTCCAGTATCTCTTTCCTCTATCACTTTAAGGTTTGCTGGAAGAAAACCCATTTTAGTGGTTAAGCTCGCCTTTGTACATTGATTTAAAATTGTACTAAATGTTATTGTATTGTGTTTCTTTTATTTTGTACTATAAAGAATTACAGAATAATATGATTTGTTCTCGTTATGTAATGCTTCACTATATAGGTGTAGTTGTACTTGTTTCTTATTTATGTAATTTAGTTGTTTCTCCAAAAATATATTGTTTGTTTGTGACACAAATAATAAAATTATAACATGTATTTATTTTATTCTGTTGTCACACTGCTACTTACTCACTCACTGGGCGCATCAGAATGATCAGCGCTGCGGTGCTTTTAGCGCTGCAGTATTGTGCTGCGATGCGTACCATTTCTGGCATAATGAATAATATTTTTAAATTATTTAGTTTTAGACGCTTCATAATGTAATTTCTTATGTTTCTTTCTTTCTTTCTTCACCCTTCTAGGTTGTATAGACGTGACGTTATGTTATGTATGAGCCACATACTAAAATCAATTTCAATCAATTTCAAAAGATCTTTATTTATAAAATGACATATTACATTTTTTTTGTACAATACTAGTGTTAGTTTAATTCCTAGAATTACAAACATCGTAGTGTAGTGTACTAACTAAAATCAATTAAACTAACCTCAAACAAAGTACCAATTCATCAATCTGTCTGACTTAGAAGCTTCGGAACTCAAAGATCATTTATTTCTATTACTCACTCATTCCAAGTCGCATAAAAACCTCTTTTTTGTAACGATCTGAGGGTAGACGCACATTAATCTTGTCCGTCAGTCAGAAAGCTTGCCATAATGTGACAATTACCCACGTCTGGATTTGAATAACATCCATGGGGACCGACGACTACACATCAACCTATACATAGCCAGTATAATATGGGTTCGCGTTGTATAGGCTACCCGAGATCAGCTCATACTGGAAATGTATAGGTTGATGGGTAGCCGTGTACGAAGACTGCTCAAGATAGGCCCTGCCTACCACATCAAGATTTACGTTTCCAGTACAAGCTAGTCTCGCATTTGTTATGATTCTAACTTTATCATTAGCTTATAATTTTTTATTAAAACTGACGTGAGTTTGTAACATTATTAAAATTATGAAATACGGGTGTTACTCACTTAATGTTGGTCTTTTTAGTCGACCGCGGTTTCGCCTATACGTCTAGGCATTATCAAGAGAGTGCGATACGTCGCGCCTGAGTCGCAGCCAGTCTTGCACTGCGGGCTGTACTTCATCATTTTAATAAAGCTTATAATTTCTAAAAACTATTGCAAATTGTCGTTATTTAGTCATTTTGTTATTTCAATTAGTTTGTAATTGAAAAAAATATTTAATTTGACTTCTGTGTTCTCATTGGTCGCGCGCCATTAAGCTTGCCAATGAGATCACAGTAGTAAAATCGCGGTAAAGTGGGTTAGGAAGGTATAGGGCGGTGGCAAGGGTCATTCGCTGCCTGGATGTCAAAAAGTAAAGACATTTAAAAGTGATAATTGTGTTTATTATAATGTTAGTACTGCAAGAAGTAACACGTGTTAAAGTGATAAGTGTAATTTATGGAATAAAAGGTGATTCTTATAAAGTTACGTTGATTCGTATTGTTATCCCTAACTTCTGAGGTAACGGCAAGGTATCGCCACACATTTAACTAGAAGCTCATACCATGCGAGACCATTTTATACTGGATATGTTTAACTTAATGTGAAGCCGTGAGTACTCGTTTTACGGCATTTGGCCTTAAATGCAGATAGGACGATATCATTCAGAGTGGTTCTATTCAAAAGGTTGAAAGGACTGTAGAGACCGGTAGTAGAGACTTGCGCGTGTTTGAGGGTACCACTGTCACTCTATCATCGTTTGTCTCAGATTTCATGTGTCCTATAAAGTGGAGAGAGGTCGTTAGATACTTATCTAAATCTATAATACTGCATTTCCATAAATAATTATCAATCTTAAGGTTCTCCTAGGCCGCGAACATTTGCTTGTATTGTGTGGAAGGAGAGTCGAGCATTAAAGTGTGTAAATCAGTAATAAAAATTAATAAATTGAAATTAATTTAGAAAAGCTGTTATATTACAGACATGCTCGCCGGTCTGGAGGCACTTAAGCACACAATATAAAACTCATGATCAACATTGATCAATCTTTAAACACACAACTACATAGAAACTCATAACTTGAAATATCCAAAGAGATATCCATGACCATTATTCAACCGCAAATGCAACCAACGATGACGAATGAGCTCACAAAGCACACAACTTCGGCTATAACTCAAACTCGATGCTTAACAAACTCATATTTGTATGCCATAGATCTAGTGCATTTCAACCTCAAAACGCGAAAGTTAGTCCCAGTTGGGGCGCCAATTAGAATATTGGCACCCTAACTGAGACTGTTATGTTTTTACTCTTTTTTTTATACGTATGCTACATATTGAAGAGGTCTGACTTGAAATATTATTATAGTAGTGTTTGCTTTTGACTTTATGCTTTGACGCAATTACTAGATATGAAGATACTTAATGTTTAATGAAGTTTTAATTTCTACGACATTAAAGCAACGAATAACGTAAAAATGATCACACAAACATAGACATAGACTAGATGGCCTTGTGTGGCCTTGTGTGTACACAAGGCCATCTAGTCCTAAACTAAGCAGAGCTTGTACTATGGGTACAAGAATAACTGATACTAAAACATAAATACTGTTCTTTTTGTAAATACATTCTTATTATACATAGAAACACTCAGACCAAGACAAACCTCCATCCATGCAAACAAAGATATGTCTTGAGTGGGAATCGAACCCGTGACATTATTTTGATTCCGTTAAATTAGGACCATTTTCATTTTTCATTAACGGTTATTTTGAAAAATGATTGCTACTAAATACAAACTTGTTACATTATTATTGAGAATACTGGTTACTCACGTTACTTTAGCCAGTTGATGAATCTACGTACTAGATTCGAAACTAGTCGGCATATCCCGGCTAAAGTAACGTGAGTAACCCGTATTCTCAATAATAATGTTCTCTCCTCACGTCGGTTTTAATAGTATTAACTTGTTACATTTTCATCAGTATTTTCAATAGAGCCGTCAATTTCATTATTAATTAGTTTTTATGTTTACTTGCATGTCTTGTTTTGGTATTGAATGTCTATATCAGTTGACCAACAATTCTTATAAAATGTTCTATTAAATACATTTTACTTGCTTGGCATCTTCCGTGTATGAAACATGTCCGCTCATGTCTTATGACACAGATATGCCAGCATCAACATGTGCACGATGTTTGTGTAGTCCCTTTGTAGAAAGCTAAACCCAGTGCAGTGACTAGATAGTGGTTCTTTGTTGGTTTGTAGGTTAGTGTATTTAAGACACTTTTCATTTATTATTCGCTTCGAATTTGTCAAGTGTTTCCGCCCTCTTTTTCTATACCTCATTTCTTGTAAGCCTACGTGTATGAGTCAAAACACTCGAAAAGGTATAGCGCTTCTCTTTTGAGTGTTTGCGGGCGGGGACATCGAGCATACTCTAAAATAACGCGTAGCAATATGCCCCATTTACTGTGCTTCATAGTAACATTCCTCAAGTGTATGTGACGTGTGTTCTAGTGACATAGATACGTCAGACACTCGCACGATGTTTGTGTAGTACCTTTGTATTCTACACTGGATGTAGCTTTTTGTCGGTTTCTTTAGTTAAGTCACTCCTGTTTAGATCTTTGTTAGATATTTATTTCCTTGCTTTAATAACTTTAAACTTTCGCGTTGCATATTTATAAATTAGATTTCAAACGGGAATTAACGCGATTAATTTTTATCTACCTTTCGGCAAGGTTGCAGTTTGTCATGGTCGCAAGCAGATTTAAGAACCGAAAGGTAAATAAAAATTTATCGCGCTAATTTCCGTTTTAAAATATATCAATTAATATTTACTTGTTTGCCTTTTTAAGCGTGACATGTCAAAATGTCAGAGTCGAAACACTCAAAAGGTGGTTTCGGGGAGATAAGGAACGGAAAAGAGGGGCTAGTAAATTGGGGCAATTGGAAGATAACGCGTTATAATGGCGTTGGCTATCGGAGCATTCAAATTCTTTATCTGAAAGCACGAAATTGCATCCAAATTAGCGATTCTCCTCACACATACAGATTTCTTTAGATTAGGTACTAAATTCTGCCAGAACACACGTTTTTCTATAATAAATCGGGAAAGTGATACAACTGTGGCTATACGTGTGTTTATGTGACATAGATACGTCAGACGCGCGCACGGTGTTCGTGTAGTCCCTTTGTGGGAAAAGCTACATCCAGGGCAGTGAATGGTACAGCTTTTTGTTGGTCTAGGTGCGTGGTGTACAAACAAGATAGACAGACATAGAGTAATCTTTTTTAAAAAAGGTAATTTTAAAACAATTGCACTTAAAAATTATGTTGCACAATGGGCGGCCTTATCGCTATAAGCAATGTCTTACAGGCAACCTTAGGATGGACAAGTAAGTAAATGAGTAAAGTTTCGGGTAGTTGTTGGTGCGTTAATTAAAGAAAAAGAATAAGTTACAAAAGTGAAATGGCTTGTATACTATATTTGTGTATGTCACGTAATGTCCCATGTCTCGATGGTCTACTGGTTAGCGTATGCTCCTCTAACCGCGAGGGTTCGGTTCGGTTCCCAGGTTGGGCAAATCGTTATCTGTGAATTTTCCGTTGGGAAATTCGCAATAGCAGCTCGGCGTTGGAATTGTGCCTGGTGGATGGCGAGAGGCTCACCCCCTATCCCATGGGACCTAAAACATAATAGGTGAACTGTAGGTGTTGTAAACCTCTGCCACACCCTTCTGGGTAATGTATGTACGTAATGGTTATGTTATGTTAAGTTTCAATTTCAACAAAACAACAGTAGGTACATTTATGATTTATTTCGAAACGTCCCAAAAGTTGAAACATAAATTGAAATAAATTCTTCAACTGGGGTCACAATAATTCATCCATCTGGGCATAATAAGGCGACTTCACACGGGCGGCGAGACCGCAGCGACACCGCAGCGGCCCCGCGCCGGCCCCGTCGCGACACAGCCGTGAATACTAAGTAAGGCAACGTTCATGATGAAACACTCAGAGGAATGATAAAAATATATTTTGAACCCTTTTTTGCGAGATAAAATTCATGTACTTGTAACGACAGCTTTATAATTTATGTGGTGGAAAATTTGGGTGCTCTCGTGTTTGTATATTTTATAAATGTACTTAAAATAAATGAATAAAGGTCACTAAAAAGATTATACCGAAAATTATTAGCACTCTAGCATAGCACATAAATAGCCGAGTGGGAGACCGTAGGACTGCTGATTCGAAGGCTTGGGGTTCAAACCCACGACGCACACTTCTGTCAATAAATCGTTAATATTCGTCTTTACGAAGATATGTGTGTATTTATCATATAAATTATCGCGAACGGTGAAGAAAAACATCGTGAGGAAACCTGCATGCCTGAGAGTGCCTAAAAAGTACTCGAGGGTGTGTGAAGTCTACCGATGCGCACTTGGGCAGTGTGGCGGACTGTGGCCTAACCCTTCTCATCATGAGAAGAGGCCCGAGCCCAGCTGTGGGACACTGTATTAGATACAGGGCTGCTATTAATATTATTATAGCATAACATACCTACATGCCTGATGTGTGAATGACGTATTTTCTAACGTTAAAACTACTTACTGTATGGCTTTTGATGGAATTTGGCTCACATGTAGTAATCCTAATTCAACATAAGCATTCAAATTGCGATAATTCTATTGCTTGCTTTGTTTATTGCGTTAAAAAAGACAGAGATGGAATATTGCTTTGTGAAACGTACACCTGTTGAATGAGTAAATATTGTATAATAATTATTTATTCGCAAAAGAAAACTATAAAATATATAAAAGTGTATAGTAGTTATTTATTTAGGAACAAAAAAAAACATTTGTGTCAAAATATTCAAGGTACGCAAGAAATAATAAAAAAAAACACATAATAATAGCAAATCATAAAAACAAATGTCATCTAAATAAAAAAAAAAATTAAAACAATAGTTATTTATGGTACAAGTGAGAAAAAGTTTATATTTCTGTTGTGAGTGCCAATTTTAAATCTTGAGCTTGCGAAGTAGTCTTGAATTAAATCACGAGCGTAGCGAGTGATTCTAATAAAGACTACTTCGCAAGTGAGAGATTTAAGAGGTCACGAACTGGAAATTAAATTTTTCTTACGCGTTACATACAAAACTTTTCACCTCTTCCAGTGAGAAAATATTAAGATTTAAATAAACTCGTATTCGATTGCTTAACTTTGGATAATTCTATGTAATACGACAGTAGAGAATACCGATTCAGAATGCGTTTTAGCGCCTTCTGAAAGTCGCCACTTATTAAATATGTCGTATGCTTTCAAAAACTTCTCCCGTGATTTTTCTGGTAAAAAGCAAACTTCTGTGTACTAGCTTCGTGGATGCGTTTGGAAGTTTGTTCCTTAACATTTATGTATGGAGTCTAATATTAAATACTTAATTTTTATTAAATTTAATGGTTAATCACGAATATAAAAACATTAAAATACTAAATAAGCGTGTATTTATATAATTTAAAATAATTAAAACGTATCGTTTGTAGTTTTTAAATAAAATTGATGTCAAACAACAAAACAGCCACCATGTAGGTTATAACCTACATTGTGGCTGTTTTGTTTTTATTAGCGCCTATTCATTGGAAGGATTAAGTGTTTCGAAATTTAAATCACCTTGCCTCACTAGTGAGTAATAAGCGTTATTACTCACTGTATTCTCGCAAGCAAACAATCTTTTTCGTGCTGGTGTGGTGAAAAAATTATTACATTCCATTAAATTACATGGCAGAAGTGATTGCTATTGTACATTTAATTAATTATTACGATACAATTGTTTTAATAAGTACTCATATTACAAGCTCTGCTTAGTTTAGGACTAGATGGCGTTGTGTGTATGTAGTATGATATTTATTTATATATATTAATTGATTGGGATTGTTTTTGAATCAGTGCCGTAGTTCTTGAGTTTCATCGTAGCAGACAAAAAAAGAATAATTTTTCTCTTTGAATGCCTATTAAGTACCGATACCTCTTAACTTAAGTAATAAGCCATGTTCAATGTTTCCTATCTCAAAATTACGAAAATGAAGTAACAATATAAATCTTATTAATATCCGCTTAAACATATTTCCCATTTACAAAATGGCCGTGTTTAATAGACCCGCCCATAAAACTCGGATTAATTAATCTCTTATTAATATTGGAGCTTATTACGGCTTATTTTTTACTTCCCCGATAGCCTTCTTAAGACCAATTAATTAATTCCAATATAAAGTACTTTCAAGTATTTCACAATTAAATTAATGTTAGGAAAATCGGGAAATACTAGGTACTACTGGTTAATCAATTCATCAATTATATTAAATAAAACTGATTTATTTACCAAATTATTATTTTTTTCGGTTTTTATGTAAATTAATTAATGATTAAAACAATTTAAGATATCTCTATAAAATCAAATAAAGACTAAGCCCCAGTTTTACGGATGTAAGATAATTCTTATTGGCAGGATAGTCACATACCACACATAAATCAAAGTGACAGCTGTGATTTTTTTCTAGTGCTTGTGTCACTTTTAAATTTGGTCAGTTTGTATTTTGTTGGGCGGATAAGATATATCTGGAACCTCAGAAACTTAATAATGTTAAAATTACAACCCGATTACGGCAGTACTGAAAGCTCGATACCGCCTCTTCCTTGTTAACAATTGAGCTTATATCGGCTTATTTTTTACTTATCTGGGATCCTAATTAAGACTAATTAACTAGTTTAAATATTAATTACTTTGAAGTACAAAAAAAGACGTATGTTCTGGATAATTAGAAAATACTTTGTTATTAGCCAGCTCTGTAAACGCTCCGTCTCCTTGACACGTTGACCTGGAAAGTGTTCGTATCCTACTTCGTAAACGGACATGACATTAATTACAGATGCTCTATTTTGAAAGAATATACCATTTAGTTCAAGGAAGGAAGTACCATTATGTCACAGCACTAGCATTATTTATGGATATCGCAGAATACCAGCGCTTTGCCACAGTATAAATTATGCACAAACAGTACGGAAACTGCCTACAAACGTGCGAAACGGCACGCACACATAAACATGCACACCGACGAGACCCCTAAGCGGCACTCGCTACTGAGAGCACCGCGACAACCGCTTAGGGGTCTCGTCGGTGTGCATGTTTATGTGTGCGTGCCGTTTCGCACGTTTGTAGGCAGTTTCCGTACTGTTTGTACATATTTATACTGTGGCTTTGCGGTGTCTTGCAGCAATGCAAGCGCTGTAAAGCATAACGCTGAGCGATATCCCGATTCCTGCACGGATACTCGTGACGGATGTAACTTTTGACTTTGCTATTTATTATTAATGTTTATTTTCATGTTTTACTTTTATTCTTCACTTAATTTCTGTTGTATTTTTTTTTCTGTATGTTTAGTTTTAGATCTGTGCCGGTATTAAATTATTTTCTTATTTATTTAACACTTTATTGTACACAAAAGATTACAGAAAAATAAACATATTACAGTAAGAGTATACAAAAGTATACTTATACACTTTCTTTCTTTCTAAATATTTTTCTTATTAAAAGGGTCCCCTCACCAAAAAAGTTTGGGCGCAGCAGAACTAAAGAGTGTCACTCGACGGACCATTCCATATTCGCGCGATATCACCGTCAGATATCAATTTTTGGCAACAATATTTTGTTTACTACAAACCGTCTGACTCGGCAGATGACTATCGAAACTGTCACGTCCGGAACGATGCCAAGTCGAAGTGTTAGATCAGCACATTGGTGACCTACATGTCGAGGGGACTCGATAGAAATGTAAACGAATACAAAAATGTATTATTTGAAATACAGATGGATATTCCCACAGAGGAAACGTTAGCAAAAAGAGACAAAAAATAAGTAAGAAATTTAGGATCCTGGCAAGAGGCGACCGTAACTGGTTGGTTATAGCGACTGCCCAAAACGAGACCATAGAACTGCGAAGATAACGTAGGACTGCGAAGACAAAGGTCTCGGGTCCGATCCCACGGCACACAGCTCTGACAATAAATCGTTAAGATTCGTCTTTTCTAAGATATGTGTGTATTTATCATATAAATTATCGCTCGCTAACGGTGAAGGAAAACATCGTGAGAAAACCTGCATGCCTGAGAGTTCCTAAAAAGTACTCGAGGGTGTGTGAAGTCTACCAATCCGCACTTGGCCATCGTTAGACATGTATAAGTTACAGCTATAATTTATTATAGAGGAAATGCAGCAAAAAGAGCCTGAAGTAGGTAGTTATTTATAAGTGACAGAATATTGATCGTAAGATTATGCCGTACAAGACATTCTGTACATAACATCTCGTCTATATCACCCAGAAGGGAGTAGCAGAGGTGAAATACAACCACATTTAAGGGCTCAGCCAACGTCACCCATCGAATAAAAAATAAACAAAAAATCCTAATAATAACGCATTTCTTTGATGAAAACTTTAAAAACAAATAGCTGACTAAAAGGCGTATGCTGCACACACGTGATGCCGTGTAACGTGTGTGCAGCCAGTGCACTCTAAAAAAAAATTGGTTGATCCTAACAAGATTGTGATTATTTCAAACAAGCATCTTGATTCCATTTGAGCCTAACAAGACGTTATATGAATCAATTAAGGTGGTTTTTGTTGCTCTTACTATCTGCTTCTTAAACAGAACAATTACAGCCATAATCAAAGTCAACAAGAAAATGACTAATATGACGAATTCAACATAATATATTCATCTATGGTCTTGGTTAATATAAATATGAAAATGACTACTCTAACTAATTGTCATTAATAAATTTGACTAAGAACTTGATCATTATAACTAATTCATATTCGTAGACTCAACTAAGAACTTGATCATTATAACTAATTCATATTCGTAGACTCAACTAAGAACTTGATCATTATAACTAATTCATGTTCGTAGACTCAACTAACAACGTGGTCATTATAACTAATTCATGTTCGTAGACTCTACTAAAACCATGGTTCTTTTAAATATGAAACATTATTATACCAACAAAGTTACTCTTAATCGAATGTACTGAGATACTTTGTCTCATTAACTAACACCGATCTATTAATTGGGTCAGCACTTCAAATGCGTATTTAAGAACACTTTCAGTATTAATTGCGATTTATTACGTAAATACAACCCTTACCTACGGTTTTTGAAATGCTTTGAAAAAGGTTGTATTTAAAAATCGCACTTAATACCGAAATTGCTCCTAAATATGCATTTGAAGTCCTAACCCAATTAATTAAGATAGCACCTTCCTTCTTCTTCTAGAAAAGAAGAAAGATAGCATCTCAAGATCGTACCCAGAATGTTATCTGAGTTAAGTGTATTAGTGTATTAATACAAGTATGATATCAAAACGTCATCGTTTTTTCTCTAGTCTCAAAAAACGAATATGTACCTACTATTACCTACTATTTACATATTCAAACTGTATCTATTGGTAACTATTTTGTCTAACAAAATTTTTGTAAGTAGGTGACATGTTAGGTACATAAATTTGGTCAAAATGAAACAAAAATATAATTAAAATTAGTCATATATTATATTCATCGACTACTTAGATAGTACAGCGCATGGTTACATATTTTTGCCATTGCTTAAAATATTTATATTACAGGAAATCGGCGTTCTAACTTTTTTAATAACAATATTTAACAGAGAAAACAATTTTTACACAGCTTATTTCTTAACCAATTATGAATAATCATCAGTCACAATATTATTTGTTTATTATATTATTAACAGTGGTCTAAAATGATTACAACCAAAGCAAACTAAACTTTGTTGTAACAATTTGCTTATTATGTACCTAAATAGGTATAAAACTAAATACTTAAGTAAGAATTATAGTAAAGAGAAATTTTAACATAAACAATGTCGTAAACAAAAGTTACTAATTATTATCAGTCATTAACATTTTTGGCAACGTTTATTAAAAAAGAAAAATACAATAGGTATTTAAATATTGCAATCCGCGAGGAGAGACTCAGCAGCAGTTGATCCTTTATCAAATGCGGATGACATTAAATTTTATAAAACGCTTTTTGTATGAAGTACCACACAGGGTATGTGTCGATACCATACTCTGCATTTAGGGCCCATATTATTTTATCACACGTATCAACTGCGTGTATAACAGACATTCTCTCATAGATGACTGATCTATTCGCAACTATTAGAAAAGTATTTATTTTGTCCAGCGACTCACCCACTACAATAATATAATGTTGGGATGGCGCTCCTTTTTGGAGAAGGGTTGAAAGGCGGAGTTCTTGTTCGGATTTCTGCACTAGATTTTACGTGCTTTATAAAGCCTTCCCGTGGCTTAACTTTACTTGGTTTCCAGCTTTGACCTGCATCTGAACCGCGTTTCTTCTTTTGTTTAACTGACGCAGTGTTTAATAAAAACGGTATATAGATAAAAATCCGGCTAAATTTGATGTATCTTCATTCGATGCTGAAAAAAAAAAATAGATGTTAGCAACAAATTTTATTGGAATCTATTTACTACATAAACAAATTATAAGTGTCAGCTTTTCACTAAATGCATATAAAAGTATTTACGGTACCTACATCAAAAAATCAATTTATAAATTTTTTGTCTATCTGTTTGTTCCAAGAAATCTCTGAAACGGCTTGGTCGATTTTAAGAGGACTTTTATTGGCTGATAGCCGATATTATAAGGGGTAACTTACACTACTTTTATTTTACGAATAAAATAAAACCAAAACCTACCTAAACCCCTAAACCCAGGTACCTACCTAAACCCTTGTGTTCAGGTAGGTATCTATTACATTTTCAATAAGCACCATAAAAAAAAACTTGCAACTGAGATACTTACGGGTGAATACTGGTATCAGAGCCTCTAAATCCCATGTCTTGAGCAGTTTGCTAACGTCTTCCATTTCCAGTAGTCAAAAGACGGGATCACACGGGATAACTGCACTTGTACTTATAATCAACGTTTCATATATTATACCTAATCCTAATACTCTACAATATCAAACGCACTGAATTAAATTACTTGATACTAAAATGTCCACCAAGATATCTTTAAGCACAGAAAAGAAGCACAGCAAGCCACTCCACGGCACGAAATAAACTGGTTTAGACTTGTATTAATATTATTATTATTATATTGGGAGGGGTCGATCTCTTAATCAAATCGATCAATCGAATGATTAATTCAACTAATATGAAAGTCGATTCAACGTTTTAGTTATAGTAGAATGTAACATTAAATTTTAGTTGACGTTATTATCATATCTTAGTTAAATCTATTAAGACAAATTGTTAATTTTATAAATAAAAATGATTGAAACTATCCATTGATTTTGATTGTTTTTATTAGTTTATTCTAAATTGATTCAACTGACGTATTTGTTTATGTTAACTAAATAAAAATGATTAAGTTATACAAAGAAGTGAATAATGATACAAACAACGTATATACGTGTTAGAATTAATGAACATATGTACATTGTTCGTTCAATCAAAATAAACTTGTTGCTTTAATTAATCAGCTATCGTTGAGTTGCGTAATATCATGGTTGTTTTATTCAATTTAACGTCAACTAAGAGAAAATCTCTCTTAGTTGGCCTCGATTTTTTAGAGTGTGCGCCTACACGCCCGACGATCGCACACATTAAAGAGATTTTTAGCATTAGCAAATTTAAAGTCTAGTTTCAGAGGTTCCGAAAAGTTCTTATCTGACCCATAAAATAAAACCCGAACCGAATTTAAAAATGACACAAGTTACACTTGAAAAAAGAACACAGTTGTCACTTTAATTTATGTGTGTTATATGCTTATACAGCCAATAAGGTTTATTTGTAAAATAAGGGCTAAATCTTTTTAACAATGTGTCGAAGCGAAGTTATTTGGAGGAAACTAAGTTACGTTTCCTTACAACTCCAATTTCTCTGATTAAATTCGCTGTGGCTACGTAAAATACACTGAAAGTTGAAATTGCCTCGGAAATTGTAGCGTTTCCTGAAATTTGCGTCACTGCTATTAGAACTGGTGTACACAAAATGAAGGGGTAAAGAGAGGGGTGAATTAAAGACTACGAAGTAATGGTAAGTTTTGGCAAACAAAATTGCTTATCGCGAGGTCTCAGGTTACATTCCCGGGTCGGACAAAAGTGTTGTTTGGTATTTTTCCGTCAGGTAATTCTCAATAGCAATGAATTCGGAATTGTGCCCGGTGGATGGCGATAGGCTCACCCTCTATCACATGGGACTTGAACATAAAAGGTGAAATATGGGTGTTGTACACCTCTGCCACACCCTTCTGGGTAATATAGGCGTGATGTTGTGATATATAAATCGTCTTCCGAACAAATAGAACATAGACATCATCATTAAATTTGTTCGGCAAACTTCAATATATTTTTCGTAAAAAATATTTTACCGGTGGAAATAAACAAACACTTAGTGAATCAGTCAATTCAATAAAGCTTGCTATGTCGCATCCACCCTGTATAAAGGAAGCACGGTGAAATTTGAACCATTAGCAACTTTTAGCAGTAACCACTTACCGTCAAACTCGGGTGCTTCAAGTTTGTGGAGAACACAAGTTAGTGTTGACGCAAACTCAGATTGCCTGTTAAGAGTGCGGCGGACGGACCGCGATCAGACGAAGTAGCGCTATCTCTGTTTCGCGTGGCGTACGCGTGCTTACATTTAAATGTACAACCACGAGACAGCACTACTGATCGTTCAAATTGTGAACGCAAATCAAATTGATCTTGGCTTCCAATATAATATGAATGAAAACTTAATATATAGGTAGCTCATTTCTTTTGTTAATCACAAACGAGACAAAATAAACTATATTTCTATTCAAAAATCATTACAGTTATAGATGTTTACAATATAAAACTACTATGATGAAAATGTGACGTTTACACTGTAAAAATACGTGAAATTCAATTCTCTAAACTTCGATTCATGTCGATATTTATAATATTTTTTTTTATCAACATATACCAAGATAAATACTGTCTAAATGAAAATAACACAATAGTATTTAGTAAATACGCTTAAATCACAAATGATTGCGGCATTCCGGTTGTATGGAGAAATCCATACATCGCCTGACCCTTAATAAGTTTGGACCACAAAATCGTTCTAACTATGTCGGAGTAATTATTGCTCGTATGTGGTCTTTTGACTGCAGAGCCTTTATATTAAGGGTAAATAGATGCAATTAAGGTGTAGTTTGAAACTGTATTTAGTTCCTGGCATGGTTACGGATACATAGATAGTAAAATTACCTTATCAAAGTAAAGGTAAACAAAAACCAAATGCAAGAATCAAAAAGTTACCTACCTGTCATTCAAAGTTTCATTAGCGAATCCATTTTTAAAGTACGAAATTATAAAAAAATATATTTCATAAATTACCTGTACAATTTATAGCAACTTTTGTAATAAGACCATGTGCGTAATCGCAATATATCTTATAGCTATCAAACATAATTCTTAACTTGACATACAGAATACACAAGCGTGACGTCACGTCATTGACGTCACACATAACCTAACATAACATCACGCCATTCCTCAGAAGAGTTTGGCAACGGTGTACAACACCCACATTTACATTCACAAATAACATTACCACATTACCACATACACATTCACTTTATCTGACCAAAGAATCGATTATAAATCGAATGGTAAGTGAATGATTATATAATCAATAATCATACACTTACCACTAGACCATCGGCAGTCACCGAAATTCCTTAGCCAAAAATAGGTATTATTTACTTTCTGATGCGATGAAAATTGTTTTCTTTCGCGATGAACCTCAATCTTCACAAACTGGTTAAAACCTGCTAAATATATATCAACAGCTAAAACAACATCAAGTCACGAAATCTGACATATTGCGCCCAGACATATCTATCGGGCTTTGTCCGGGATCCCGGTAAATTGCCGGGATAGCGCACAATCCCACGGGATTGTAGTGACGTACACACGGCTACAGAAGCTATACGTATCCAGTATAACCTGGTCTCGTAGTGCAATGGAAGCCTACACAACGAAAGACCATCTCATACTGGATTTATACAGCTCAGTGTGTACCCATCTGTAGTACGAGGAAGGCGTGTCGTATACAAACGCGTTAGATTCCCGGGTCAGCTTTTACGATCGCGTTTTATATTCGGTTACGCGTTTAGGAGCTTGATTTGTGCTGGTGGAAGATATTGAAAGGTTGACAAATAAAAAGCGGGCCTTTTCAGGAACTGTTGAAAATGGAAAATTAATTATTGACGACCAGATAGCGGTAGTGTAACTGCCTGCTACGCGGTGGCGGGTTCGATACCCGCATAAGATAAATCTTTGTGTGCATGAACCTGAAGGTTTGTCTTGGTCTGAGTGTTTCAATGTATAATAAGTATGTATTTACAAAAGAAAATGTATATATGGATTAGTATCAGTTGTTCTAGTACCCATAGTAAAAGCTCTGCTTATAGCAGCCCTGTATCTAATACATGTCGCACTGCTGTGCTCGAGCCTCTTCTCATGATGAGAAGGTTTAGGCCATAGTCAACCACGCTGGCCAAGTGCGGATTGGTAGACTTCACATACCCTCGAGCCCTTTTTAGGTACTCTCAGGCATGCAGGTTTCCTTACGATGTTTTCCTTCACCGTTAGCGAGCGATAATTTATATGATAAATACACACATTATCTTCGAAAAGACGAGACCTTTAACTTCAACAACAAGCTCTGCTTAGTTTGGGACTAGATAATGTTTAGGAAAGTTGTGTGATATTTATATATTTATTTATTTAATGGTGGGACTAATTTTGAGTGCAGATTTGTATCGCGTTGTAGGCTTCGTTTGTATCTTTATTAAGATTTTTGAACAGACAGTGGTCTATACTAATATTATGAGAATGAAAGATTTAATTATCTTGTTCGTTTGTTACGATTTAACTCAATAACAACTCAATTCTTTCGCCATTAAAATAAAAGTATAAGTATAGAAAAATAGGCCATACTTTATCTAGGTACAACGCGAGCGAAGCCGTTGACAGCAGCGATTGATAAATAAATTTGTGTCATACAGGTCTTATTTTTTTTTTGTTGTTTGGTCTACTAAACTGGACAATCCATAGCTAAAGAAAAAAAACATGATTAAAATTAACATACAAAAATAATGTTTGCCCTTCTAGAAGTGGACACAGCATGCGAAAAAACCTATTACGGAATCCAGCTCTCTTAAAGGACCAAGTTGCAGCTGTTTTTTTGCTCGTGGTGCCCGGGTTTAGGCTGGCGTGGGGACGCCCTGCTTGTATCATTTGTCTGCACGTGTGGTGTAGTGGTTTAAGCAGTCGCCTTGCCGCTCTCCACTGCACTGGTGTTGTGAGTTCGATCCCCACATGAGACAAATCTTTGTGTGATTCGCAAAGATTTGTTCTGATACTGGGTGAATAATTGCTTCTGGCGTAAACAAATATAAAAAAATCCATATTTATTTATTTATCATTATTAACATAAATATTTTTAATTAATTTACTTGAATACCAACTACAGGTGCAAGTATGGTGTTCAACGCTGGCTGGTGAATTGTACATCCCTTTATGAGAAAAAAAAAAAGATTAAATGTTTATAAAATAACATCTACATTTTAATCAGTTCAAACAATTAAGTTCAATAGACAAAAGACCGTATTTGAAACCCGAAATTAAACACAATACAGTATAATATTTTGTGTACAATAATATACAGAATTCTGTATACAATAATATACAGTATTCTGTATACAATTATAAAATAGAGAGTATTTATTGAGTTGGATTGAAAAGCGCTTTGACCCACAATGACCCATTTATGTGACGTCACAAACTCAGTGAATACAGCCTGAATTTCTAAAGCACTAGATTTTAACTAGAAATTCAAAGACTTGTAGTATTTCTCGTTATCTGAAGTGAAATAAATTGAACTATACATTTTAGGTTAAATATTCTTCAGTTAGTTTGTTAAATGTTTTACTGTTAATCTTTTTATTCAATCAAACTACTCGATGGTCTAGTGGTTAGCGTATACTGTCTCGGGTTCCATTCCCGGGTCGGACAAAGTATTATTTGAGAACTGTCCGTCAGGCAATTCACAATAGGAGCACGGAGTTAGAATTGTGCCCGGTGGATGGCGATAGGCTCATCCCCTATTCCATGGGACTTTAAAATAACAGGTGAAGTGTTGGTGTTGTACACGTCTGCCCTTCTGAGCGTGATGTTATGTTTTGTTTAACTATTAAAAAGTATAACATTATTTGTTTTATAACAACAAATAATGTTAAGATAAATATTTGATATTTAAGCAATGATTATGTTTTACTTAATAAATATATGATATTTGACATTAAAAAGTGACTGGTATATAGATATAATGACGTTTTTAAGTACATAACGGGGGGCTTACGGTTGCCAAGTTGCGGTGATGCGTCATCCAGCTTATTTTCAAATCTCTATCGCCAGAAAAGTACTACATATGGTCGGCTTTTCCTCTCTTAAAAATGGGTGTGTAACGGTTGATATAATAACAAAAAATCTAACGGTCACTTGACATAATATCACTTAATATAATTTTATTTAATATAACGATCAGTTGTCATATTGATCTGTTGATATAATTTCATTTTATCTAATTTCTTTTGATATAATGAACACTTTTTATAATGAACACTTTTTATAATGCACATTTGACATAACATTCGTTTAGTATATTATTTATTTACTATAATATTCATAATCTCTAAGTAACTTTTAATATAATTTAGAATATTCGATACGATTTTAAACGCCTATGATGTGTTAAGATTAAATAACTAATATAGCTATTGTATTAAGTTTTTGTTCTTCCCTTTATACCCTATACATCACCGAACTATTGTTACCAGGAGGATCTGGATGCAATCTGGACTTTAGGGCACCCCGACTCGGAAAGGTGAGGTTAGAAGGGGATGGCGGGGTCTACGACCCCGCCATCCCCTTCGTGGTTTTTTTTTTTAACCAACCAGAAGAAGGAGCCCCGCGAAGCGGGGCTCCGTCGACCAAGTCCGACCTCGACCAGAAAATTAGGTCAAAAGAACATTAGGTTAAATGAAAGTTATATTAGAAGAATATTATGCATTTTGAAAATTATATCATATGAACTCTATACAAAATGTTATTATATCAAAGGAAGATTATATCATATAAAACATTATATCATATGAAATTAGGTTATTTGATATTATAGCATATGAAAATTATAACATATGAAAATTATAACATATGAACGTTATTTCAAGTAAAATTAGAGCATTTGTTATTATATCAAACATTACACACCCCTTAAAAATATGCTACAGTGACAGCTAGCGACTGACGCGAGGCACGGCAATGAAGTTTTAAGCTGACCACCATCAAAACTATAAGATTTTATTACTTTTTTATGATTTATGTTTTTATGCTTTCGCGATTTGAAAACATTTTTCAAATATTAGACAACGGGTCTAAATCGTGTAATTATTTAAAAGGTAAATAAATACCTATGTAATGACTTGCGTCATTCCTGGCCACGAGCCGACTGGTGAAGAAGCTCAGCGTCGTCTCCGTGAAGCGCGGATATTATCCACTACCCTTATTTGATGGTCACAAATTTTATTTTTATTCAGTCCGGAACCGTCGGTAATTCGAAACACATCGTTATCGCTTGGTTTACGCGGAACATTGGTTTACTTCATGATTCCTTCATGACATTTAATGGTGGTAGCTCTTGTGAATGAGCTCGAGGGCGGCAGCACCACCGTCTCAACTTTAACCTGCCGCCAAATAGTAGTGCTTCAATTACTGTGTTCCGGTTTGGTGGTGAGATCAGGCCCTGAAATTACTTGCACATGAGGCATACCACCGTAGTCCTCAGCTGCAGCGACGCATCTTTAATCTCCTTTGTGGATTGTTGATGTCCATGGGCTGTACTCCACTTACCATCAGGTGGACTACACGTTCGTTCGCTGTGGGCGTAGTATAAATAAAATAAAAAAATAACTTAATTACTCATCTAGGACAGTACTTACTAGATTTATTATTACCCATTTAAAGGTCATAAATCTCTTACAAAAGAATTTTATATTACACCGAGTCCATAAAAATCTTAAAATAAATTATTCATAACATTGTCACCCCTTATCTCTAGCGGCTATAAAACAAGATTGTCCTCAAAAAACCTATTCAATTTTCTCACAATGACCCATTACAGTGCATCGAGTTGTAGTTGAGAGGCTATTTCATTTAAATCTGTGGACATCCCTAGTAATAGTCTTATAATCAGGGGTGTCACGCATTCAAGTTGCAATTTAAAATGTCTTGAATTGTGTTATTCATTGGAACTGGTAACTTTAACTTTTTTTATTTTTTAATAAGTTTATAAGTATTAAAAAAAAACAGGTTTTAAATAAGAGTTGGGCAAATAGCAGTACGCAAATATATGTGTCATGTTGTCACAATAAAAACTATAATAGACTGATCTGTTTATAACTCAGAGAAATAAGCCAAGCGGAGGCGTCATTTTAAGGCATCCCCCGCTGCCTAATGGTTATTCATATTTCCGATTATACACTTCAAATTAAACTAGTTGACAAATCCTATGACTAGCGCAGAATAATCTACTTTCTCGCTCCCCCGCGAGTTTTGGCACACTTTTTACTTAGATATTTGCGTTTTGCGTGAGTGTCTTAGTATGAGTATTATAATTAGTAAATACATCTTTCTCACTTAATTAGTGAATATTGCAAGATTCCAAAAAAGTCCATATAAAACATGTAACCTACAAACGAAGAAAGCTAAATGACTTGTGATTTGCTCACAACCCGCAGTAAAACTTATTCATAATTTTATTATTGTTGGTTTTCTGGCTAAACCAAAATAGCGTTAAAATAAACAAAGAAACTCTTCCGCAATTTTGATGTTAGAATATTATTAAATCTCTGTCTTTACTAGTGGCAGCCCTAGTTATAACGATTATGGTCCGTTCAAATCCTGAGAAAAGCCGCGGTGGAGCAAATTATTAAATTTTATTAGTGAATATTCAAGCACATCCTTGTTTGTAATGGAATGAACCCATTCTGGCTTTGTGGACCAAAATGTCTTATTTGTAAGTAGGTCAAAATACTCGAAGGAAACTATTTTAGTGGATTTTCAGAACTTTTTTGAGTATGGATCTTGAGAAGACGCCCAAGGCCATTAGTGGGACATGTATTATACATGTGGATACAAGGCTGCTATTATTAAATTATATTATAATGGTAATTTCATAGTTAAGAAAAGAAAAAGTAAATTAAAATTGGAAATCTAGTTCCTGGCGGGGTTTCCTGGGTTCCCTCTGCTCCACACGTTTTTTTATTTCATATCCTTTGTTATATATACGTTATTGGAACGTTTTAGAACCGGGGATTACAAATCCGGCACCAGACCCGGTCACCTGGCGTGTATGTCTGCTACAAGGTTCCATCGCGCGGTTGCATGCGCTCTAATTGGCTCTTATTAACGTTTTTTTTCCCATCTTTCCAGACATTCCATACTTGGAGTTGGCAGAGCCAGAGGAGGGGTACCACGGGCTGATCAAGGAGAATGAGACCCTGGTGGAAGTCACTCCGGCCATCAGAGCCAGGGGACCTTTGTGCTCTTTCCTCATTCTCAATAACAAGCACCATGGAGAAGCTCCCTTCGAGGTATGTATACAGTTCTCCTGGAAATCAGTATCCTAGTGGATGTCACGGTCATTAATGCCAGGCTGGATCGCTGTGCTCATTCCTCGCACTCAATAACCAGCACCATAGAGAGGCGGCCTTTGAAGTATGTATAAAATTCTCCTGGAGAACAGTACCCTGGTGGATATCACGCTAGCCAACAGAGCCATGGGACTGTTGTGCTCCTTCCTCATATTTAATAATGTTAGCTCACATGTACATCTCACGATAGAACTAGCCAAAACTACTGTATGCTTACTAGCATAATACCGTGACAACGTTTAACGTTATTCATATTATACTTTATATTTTACTACTGTATAGGTTTACTATATTATTGAAACACTCAAATACTAATAATTCGTTTGTTTGCATCGATGTAACAGACTTTACATTAGCAACACATATCGTTTACTTTTAATCCTCTAAAAACAAAGCTGCATGATGTTAATAACATTATTAAATTACCTTAATTTTACAGTGAAATTGTTCACCGTTCTCACACAATCATCAATATTTTTTTTAACTTCTTGTTCTTACGAAGGCCGGACCAAAGTAACTCGCCTCAACCGTTTTGAAAACGCCAAAACTGAAATTTTGCATAAACATGTATGTTAACTATACAAAGAAAGTCGTAGAATAAAATTTGGAAAAACATTTTTTTTTCGGTTAGCTCCCCTACATGTAAAGTAGGGATGTTTTTTTTTGTCGCCTACCCCATAGTGTGGGGTATTGTTAGATAGGACTTTTAAATACATTTAGGGGTTGCTAAAACAGTTTTTTGATTTACAGATCCGTTTGCGAGATAGTTAACTTTAAAGAGCAAATTTTTGTTCGAGTAGAGCGTCCCCCCCTCTAAAAGCTAAACTACTGGATCCCAAAATCTGAAAAAAATTGTGTCGGTAGTACATGTAATGAACTTTAAAGGAAAACTATAGCGGATAAGTACACTTCATTAGTTCAAGAGGAATAGGGGTCCAAAGTGTAAAATGCAGTTACTTAGAATAATTCGTGCAAATTACAAAAACCTTTGAAAGTAATGACTTGTATGAAGATGTTACTTGTTTAATACAGATAGTAAATCCCTTTTAAGTCGAAATATGTTGTTACGACTAGCTACGGAACCCTACTGCGCGTGGCCCGACACGCACTTGGCCGGTTTTTTCAATGATGATTCCAATACCCGTTTTAATTTTAAATCATGCAATCGAATACATGACATTTAAATCGATATGGAACTGGTAGTAAAAATAATTGACTAATAAATTTTACATTATGAAATTAAATAAATTAAAGTAAAACAAACTGACATTTTATAAATCGACACCATTCAAAATTTTATATCGTCATGAATTGATTCAAACTTGCCTGTACAAATAATTATCTTATGATTTACATTCTGAAATTAAATAAATTAAAATGAATACAAATTAAAATAACAGTTCGAGTTTACCAAATTTTCCCGGCCTGCTCTATTCCTTATCTCTTGTAAACGCATTTTAATCTTTTAATTGTGTCATCTCAGACATATAAGGGCTTAAAAAAGTTGAAGTTGGCAAAGAAAATTCGACAAATTCGAAAGCAAATTACTTCATAAGTTTGCTCGCAAGTCCTTATAATTCTGAATCCATACGAGACTTCCAATGGATGCATTTTCCTTTCGGCAATAACAATGAAATCGTATAGTGTAAAAATAATATCGCTATAACAAGATTTGAAGCGAGTTTTCATCGTCCACTAACACAACCTTTTGCGTCCAAACTAAAAGCCTAGATCATAACCAAATGCCTTAAAAGCTCAGAAATAACCTTCACAACGAGCCGACCCAACATTAAATCAACGACCACTGCCGGGCACACTCGTAAACTCGGCCCATTTGCATCGTCCGACGCAGCAATGTAACTGACACAACGCAATATAAACTCCGTAATAAACAGTAGTGCCATTTTGCTTTGTGAACTGAAATGGGTAGTACTGAATTTGTATTCCAGTGTTATTGAGGTTATGTACTGAACAGTTTATCGAATGAAGTGACATTGTTTGTCTATTTTGATGCTTTTTTAACCAAGTTTTTCCTGCTGGTCTGCCATGAAATACAGCCTTTATGTAAATAGGAGTCGTAGGATGATGAAGATAAAATGACTTTGTAGATCAAGAGCCCATGGGTGCCCGAACTATGTCATTTAATAAATCTTTGTACCTTTAACACAGCTAACAACGATCACCAAATATCGAATGAGCATTGCCACGTTGTATGGCAATGCTGATTCTTTGTCCAAAGTAGATGCCAGCCTTTTGGTCACGTGAAGAGTCAAGAAATTAATTTGAACGCTAATTTAAAGCAAATATGATTGGCTTCTCTCGTCCTTCGTTCTCTCTCGTTATAGGACTATTTTGTCTCTGCCATTGTTTCCCAGAGGCGGTATTTCCAAACCGATAGGACTGCAAACAAGGAGCGAGCTGGTTACCTATTGTGTGCAGGCGTGCACTATTATTCAGTTTAAAGTCAAATCATGCTGGGATTCATACTGAGCCTGATTTAGCTAAATCTCAAGGAGACTAAATATAGCTGACTTGGGTCAGATAAAATGTTTGCAAATTTTGAAATCGTATGACAAGATGGGGAGACAACCTCCATAGTATATACGGGCTTTTAATTGCATATTTTTTGTCATCTTCTTCACGGAATATGCTTATATTAAAAAAATATTATTATTATTAAAAAAAAATATATAAACACTTTGCCCGAAAATCGAACCCCGAGACCTCGGTGAGTGGCATGCGCTAACCAATAGTCCAACGAGGCTTAATACTAGTTTATATAAGCAAATAAGCAAGGAACTAAAAAGTGTTATTTGTGAACCTTCCGTCAAGAAATTCACAATAGTAGCACGGAGTTGGAATTGTACCCGGTGGATGACGATAGGCTCACGCCCTATCCCATAAAACATAACAGGTGAAATTTGGGTGTTAAACACCTCTGCCACACCCTTCTGGACAATATAGGCGTGATGTTATGTTACATTTCACTATATTAAACACCTAGTAGTTCAGGTTTCGGTAGCCGTACTCTGGCAATAATTTAAATGGAAAAAGTTGTAATATCAGCAATAAAATGCAGAACGTTGGTTACCCGTCGCTAACTATTTACATTCGTTTTTATACTGTTCAGGGCGGTTACAAAGTGTGGATGTTTTTGGCCTGGTAGATTGCATTTGCAACTATGTGTGTCTGGCAATTTAGAACGTGTAACTCTCTGTCTTGTTAGTGAAGAGGCACTGTATGCGACCGCTGACGGTGAGTTTGAACTCGGGTGGGTTCGATTCCCAAATCGGGCATATATCAAAAACTTTCACCCAACGTCATCTAGTCCCAAACTAAGCAGAGCTTGTAATATGGGTATTAATACATATAGACTTTTTCTTTTCTAAATACATATAATACATTATTATACATAGAAACACCCAGACCAAGAAAAACTTCCATGTTTATTTATTTATTTAAACGTACATACAGAATTTGTATACAGGGCGGACTTAGTGCCTTATCATATCGCGAACACGCAGCGGCTGCGCAGCGGAGACGTCGCGGACGCGCGGCGAATACGCTACGTTTTCGTCGCGTGTTTGTAGCGAATTGACGACGTACAATACACTCAGTAACAAAATTGATTCCGACGAGGAAACACTGCTGTTGGCTTTGTTACTTTGGAAACGCCGGCGACGAAAACGAAAGCATCGACGAATTTGGGAAGATCCATTATCAATTAATCGAATGGAAGAGAGCGACTAATTTGTGTTGTTTTGCAAACGATTAAAAAATAATCCTAAATAATTTCGTTCCTACCTACCATAAAACAAACATAAAATATTTAAGCAAGATAAAATCCCGCAAGAATCCGTTATGATGCAAAATAATTTAACATTTGAAAAAAAAATTGTATTAAGTTGGTTGGCTGGCGTTTGTACGAGACAGTACAAAATGGCGTCCACGCCGCGCGTCCGCAGCGAATTCGCTGCGAATGCGCGGCGTGTTCGTTGCGCGCCCGTTCCGCTTTGAATCCGCTCGCAATCCGCTAGTATGATAAGGCCCATAATGCCATAAGCATTCTCTGCCAGTCTACCTCTCACTGTTTCCGTGTATGTTCATGCACACAAAGATTTTTCTTAATCTGGGTGTGCTTTGTGTGTGTAAAATGTATGTTTGTGAACACCCCCGCGACACAGGAGTTATTCCTAATGCGGACGTCGTTTTTTTTTAAATAGTTATAGTTAGCAAAAAAAAAAGATTTTATCAAAAAATCTAGTGCACATTTTATCCAAGAAACTGTCCAAAAACGGTGCTTTATGCCAAAAAACATTAACATTAACTTCTCAAAAGACATTTGTCCAAGAAATTCAAGTAAGTTTGTAATAGACAGTTCCTTTACCTCGCGTTATTTCTGCAACGTGCACTGCATGTAACCCCATCCCACAACATTTTACCCCGTTTTAGGCAGTTGGCCCACCGCCGGCGATCAAGCGATTAACTGTTGGCGTACTCGCTCAAGAAACGTATATTTGATAAAAATAAATTTGGATTTTTTACATTAGATATAACGCCAGAAGCATTACACTATCCAATGGTCCCAATGACAAGGCTAAATACACACATTCACTCACTCAAGCACACCCAGTCTCAAAGCAAATATTTGCGAATTACACAAAGGTCTGTCCCATGTGGGGATCGTACCCACAACACAAGTGCAGTGGAGAGCGGCGAGGCCACCACACGTGCAGACATATATTATAATATATTATGTACCAGCAGCAAAGTAGACTCATGATCTACTTTAATACTTGTTTGTATAGCAGTTCAAACCATTAAAGTTTAAATCCGCGTGTTGTCAACAAATGTCAACCTTATCGACTTTGACAATTTTAAAGGCAATATTTGTCAAATGGGTCATAAACTTTGCTGATAGTAAATTCCTTTAAAACAAATCATAACTTCACGCAATTAATACCCAGAAGACTGTGACAGAGTTTTATTACACGCACACTTTACCATTTTTATGGTGGATAGGCACGCGTTTCACTATCATCGCACCTGATGGTAAGTGATGATGCGGTCGCCGATGGAGCTCGATTACCTATGAGATACTTATTGTGTCATGTTTAGATCCAAAGGTTCTTGGATTGATTTTAATTCAAATCACTAAGTTGAATTAAAGTCAATCTAAGCTCCGGTGTCAAATCATTTACAATAAGTATTATAATTTAGTTAGCTAAGTTTTTATTTTAATTTTATATTTTTTGTGTTTTGATGTTTGTTTTGACGTGTTCAAGCGCCCCTTGGGACCCATGGATATAAATGATTTGATTTGATTTGATTTGAAAGATCCTATCGACATATTCGCCATCTACTTTCGCCCGACTCGAGGATCGTAAATAAAAACACTGCTCGCGGATTCCTTTCAACCTCTACTCGCTTGTCGTTGCCCGCGTGCCCGCGAGCGGTGGGACAACTGCCTTACCCCATTCTGTTCCGCCTTTATTTACGGCCTGTTCTAGACAAGTTAAATATTAAATTCAGACATTTTTCATCCGTTGCGCCTAAATAATAAATTGCATGGTTTGGAAAATGGCTTTTTGACGTGCCATTTATATTCTTAAGTGGAAGAGCTACTGCCTCGTAGTCTTGCGCTATTATTTACATACAGCTTACCTTAAGTCCTCGGGTTCAATCCAGGTTGGTCAAAAGTCTTGTTTGTGATTGTTCCATTGGGCATTTTTTTAAATTTATTTATAATTTACACAAAACTATCATTACAGGCAATTGAATGAAATGAAAAGTTATGAATTTTGTTTGATAGATATATCATGAAATATTGGGTTTATGAAAATGGTTTTATTACAAAAAATGCTATAAATTGTGTGAGTAATTTAATGATATATGTAATTATATTTACGAGTGACGACTAGATGGCGGAGTGGGTAGTGTAAGTACCTGCCTGCGACGCAGAGGTTGCGGGTTCGATTCCCGCTTAAGACAAATCTTTGTGTGCATGAACATGAGGGCTTGTCTTAGTTTGGGTGTTTCTAAGTATGTATTTACAAAAGAAAAGTGTATATATGTATTAGTATCAGTTATTCTAGTACCCATATTACAAGCCTTGCTTAGTTTGGAACTAGATGTCGTTGTGTGTTAGTTGTGAGATATTTATATTTTTATTTATTTATTTATTTAAATAATTTCGTAGTTTACAAATGGACTCGACCATGAAACTTCGAATGATCATAAAACGAGTTATATTTATAGTATATAACTAAAAATTCTTGCATTATGTTTATGTTTATCTATATTTTAATAAGGTCCCTGTATGTCACTGTATTTGAATCGGTCACCTTTCCACTAATTACAAAGATATAATATTCCAGTTAATTTCCGGGCATTAAGCTAGCAGAGATCACTTATTCCCCGAGGATAACTACTAACTAATGCTCCCGGATAACTGCTAATACCACCATCAGATTACGTCTGACGTCTAACAAACAGCTCATCTCTTAGCTGTAATACTGTGGATCTATCTCCTTGAGGAATTAGAGATTATTGCTACACTTTTTCCGTGTTTCATTTGGGGTGGTAGAACATTTATAAAGCAGGCCGTGGTATTAACTTATAATAACCTACGGGTTCGCTCTCGTGTCCTTAAAAACAGCCAATATATATTTATATAATAATATATAAACTTCTAATTGATTATTTTCATAGCATTTAGCTATGCTTAGCAAATTATACTAAGAAACAGTTGAAAAAGATATGGGACCGGCAGGATTTGAACCTGCGACCTTACTGCACACCGGGCAGCCGCTCTTAGCCATCCAGCTATGTATACTACTTAAGATAGGAACAAATGGATGAATGTGACGTCACGAAATGACGTATCATGAGAAATTTGGGGTACCGATAAGAGGCGACCGTAGCTGGATGGCTAATAACACACAGATTTTCGAATCAAATTCGAAATTTGAGGGTAAAAATTCTTTTTATTTACTTTACAGTCAATTCTACCCACTTCCAGGCCATAACAAAAAGTTAGACCATCGTAGAAATTCGTTTCTGTTGCCGAAATGTATGGGAAACGTTTTTGGCGATTTCTGTCTTTTCTAGTACTGAAAGCTAAAATGGTCCCATTTTTTGATCCCCACATGAAATAGAATCGATTGGCATATAAAAAAAAATTTTGAACTTTTTGCATTTTTTTTTGCTAACTGTAAGTTTTTTACAAAATCTGTGAATGCAGTTCAAAATGTCCCAAAAAGTTAGGGAAGGTCTTTTAAGAACGTTTTGCTGTAACTGCAACGGTTAAGGTACTTGCCCTTACTGCCCCGTTTCAAAAATACACCCTGTATATAATAAAGACGAGAGGTGTTTTAAATGCATATAAAAATAAAAATAAGGCATGTCTTTTATCTCCATCATAATCTTACACGTCTTACAAAGTGTTCATGCTATCACATCCGAGGGTATACAGAACTAGATAGTACAAAAAGCCAACAACTTGACTCTTTTGTTCAACTTTGTATATTCTTTGTTGCACTTGCAAACTGGTGCAAGAAAATTGGCCTTTTGTTGTCGAAATGTAAGGTTTGACAATGTTCTGTTGGTTCTCTATTGTTACGCTAAATTTTACCAATAATATAATACAGGGTGTAATTGTTACACAGAACTGAGAGAGATAGTACGATCTATAAATTCTGGATATTTAACGTTTAACTTAAAGTTTATTTTTTTTTAAGAAACAATCTGCATTTACTTTTTCTTCATAATATGTGCTTTCTCCTCCGAAGAATTGTACCAGTAGAAAATAATGAAAATTTTAATACCTATTGGATCTTAGATACTCGTAGGAACTCGTGGCTAAATGAAAGTCGCGCGGTCCGATCAATCTGGCAGGTTAAGCAATGCTAACTGCGGTCGGCCGTAGATGGGTGACCATTAGTAAAATAAAGAGTTTTCCTCCGTGCCTCGAAAAGCACGTTAAGCCATCGGTCCCGGTTGCCATTTGTACATCTAGCCTAGTCCTTACGAGAAAGACTGACAACTAGTCTATCAAAGAGTATCGTATCACATCGTACTGGGTCGTGTAGGTCTGATGGCAGTCGCTCCACGTAAAATACTGATATTCAGTTAAATCCGTTAGAATAGAAGCCGACTTCAATGTAATTGGAAAAATAGGCTCGGCTAATTTTAGATATTAGATACAGCAATATTTAATATATTCTAATCTTTTGACTACAGTATCTCAATAAACCTATCTTTCTAGAATAAACAACACACACTTTTATTTCCAGTGCATAGATAGTCAAACAGCAATGAAACAAAGTTTGCTCTGTCAATACAATCAGGCGAACTGCACAGAGGTTCGACCAGCCACTGTATTGTCTGACTGTACTTTGTTGTTTATTTTTACGAGTGTACACAACCGGACAAATAAAGTTTTTGATACTGGTACAAGAAAGTTGCTGTTAGTATCGACTTTTGGTCTACGGAGTTTTTATTTAGTTCACCTGTCTTGATACACTTTAACGCTGGGCGTACAGTCAAAAAATTGCGTGAAAATTATCTTTTTTGCCGCACACATTGTGTTTTCCAGTTTATCAATTGTTCAGATCGTTCTGCCAGAACGGCCATGTTCTATAGGTACACTGAACATGTTATAAATCTTACCTATGACAGGCCTGTGTCACTTCCCGAGTAGGCATCGAAAACGCGCGGCCGGTACCCCGGGTACTCCATTCCAAGGGACTCTCGCAGGCGACGCACCCGCGCTCTATATACCGACTATTTGTATTGCGTTGCGGCGCGGCGGCGCTACGATTAGCCACGCGCTACCGCGGGAGAGTAAACGCTAGAAGGCGATAGTATCTTATTATCGCTTGATTACTCTATGGCGACACACATGTAACGCTCACTGAATAGGTTTAAAGTATTTTGAATCGTAATTCAGATAAGTAAGAATTAAATTTAATTATCCTAGAATTGTGTAAATAACTAAAGCAAAAGATTACACACTTTGAGGTAAGCTAAATTTCACCATAAAGTTGACGACATTGAGTCGATATTTCTTTAAATACTTGTGTCTTTAATCCTTCTTCTCTTTATTCTATGCTTATAATGGAACTATTAAACTTTGCTCTTCAAGCGATACCAAATAGAGAAATGACGATAACCAGACGACTGATTTAGATGAACTATCACGAAGCCTTCGCTAGTCATCCATCATCGGATGCAATCAAACCTCACTGACTAATTACTAGCTGAATGGAAACTAGAATTATTAGTCGTTTGTAGATTAGGACTACTGAAACAAAAACAAAATTACATTATAAGAAATTGATTTTAGATATGGATTGTGTTCTTATGGGTGTCTATTTAATGAATAACATAATATCACATACCCAGATGGGTGTAGAGGTGTTTAACACTCACATCTCACCGCTTATGTTAAGGTCCGTGATGGCGTGAGCCTATAGCCATCCACCGGGCTCAATACAAACTCCGTGCTGCTATTGAGGCTCCTGACGAAAAGTTCTTAAATAACATTACACTATGGATGTAAACTTCCTCCTAACACATGTGAATTAAGCTTAGCTGGGCTTAACAAGAATCCTAGTAATTTGTATCTGCAAATTACAAGCTTTTAAAATAAAAAAACTTGCCCTACCAAGGAATCGAACCCGAGATCTCTTAGTGTGAAGCCGCATAAGCTAACCAAAAGACCAACGAAGCAGTCCACACCTTATGCAATATTTATTTAATAAACACAATAACACGATCCAAAATTAAATTTAAAGTTCCTTTCTTCCATGTCCAACAAATCATAAACATCCAATCTAAAACAAATTCACAGAATTTAGCAACAACCTTTTTCCGTGTCATTGAATACCTTTATTAAACATGTCATACATATATCATACCGTGTATTCGCCCGCCAATAAATCCTTTTACAAACGTAAGAAAGGCACAACAATACCGGGCATTATCGGTGTCACAATCCATCCCATCCGGATTTTCCCGGGTAGCTCCTTTTGCCCGTGAATAAAGTTGCCATTTTCGTGACGAAATTCGGAACGGTCAATATGTCATATATTGTTTAAGCACTAAATATCCGTATTTAAACGCAATCTCCAAGATGCAGTGAAAGCAACATAAATTTGATTGATAAAACTTATAATTGTTTTTCGAACTTCATGTAAAATAACGTCCTGTTAAAAAATAGTAATATTTTCTTTCTAAATTTTAATTCTATGTTTTGATCTCATAATATGTAATTATTTATTTTTATTTTATTCTTGAACTTTTTATCTAATGTTTGTGAGCTGTGGTCTCCTTTAATTGAGAGAATACACTAAAATGTTTCATTGTGTTTGTTAATTATGTCTATAATGTGTATAGCTCTTGTTGGAGATCCATAATTAAATAAATAAATAAATAAACTGCCTCGATTGTATAGTGGTTAGCGTATGTGCCTCTCTCCGCAAGGTCTCGGGTTCGTTCCTGGGCAAAGTGTTATTTGTGAACTTTCCACGTCGCCACGGGTCTAGTGTTGCTAAAAATACAACGAAAATAGAAAAAGTTTATTTATTTTTAGATTTGTAGGTGCTCGTTGAGTACTTTAAAAACCTAGAATTATCTTAATTATATTAAATTACTATTAAAAATAATTTTCCACAAAGACAAAGATACACAGCACAGATATTTGTAAGTTTGGGCGGGAATCGACGCCATTATGACAGCTAGTGATGCTATAAAGCATAGTGTTGGGGCATAGTCCATTCAATCGATTGTTACAAAAGAGCCTTTTAATCGTGTAAAAAAAGCTCAATATATTTCTATTAAATTGTATTCAACAGGAAAACATTTATCAACGGTAATCAAACCCGAATATCGCCTGTTATTACCATCCTATTATTCCCCGGAACACATTTTCATTACGAGCTTGCAAATATTTTATAGCAATCTTACGTTTGCCAGAATTATTTTATTTATATTTTGACGCGAGGGTAATCGTGATAGGAACCCAACAGGCTCCCGGAAAATGTTGCCAGGTTCCCCCGGATATTTTATTAGATACTTTATCTATCTATCTATACCAATAAATAGATAGGAAAGTATTTTTTCGTTTCTTTCTTTGTTTGTACTCAATAATCTTCGAATCTATTGACAACCGGATGGCGGAGTAGGTGGAAAGTTTAAGAGTGTCTGTCTGGGGTTGGAAGTGTTGGAACCAAGCTAAATGTATGTCAATGGTGATGGGAGATAATGTCTCCCATCACCAAGTCAACATATCTAAAACTTACGCTTTATACTAAATCGTGACTTGTTGCCCAACTTTTTTATGTCTCCCAAAGCCACCGCAGCAGCGATAGCCGAGTGCGAGACCGTAGGACTGCTAAGCCGAAGGTCTCGGGTTTGATCCTACCTCTATCAATAAATAGTTAAGATTTATTTTTTTCGAAGATATTGTATTTATCATATAAATTATCGCTTGCTAACGGTGAAGGCAAACATCGTGAGGAAACCTGCATGCCTGAGAGTGCCTAAAAGTACTCGAGGGCGTGTCTTCCAATCCGCACTTGGCCTGCGTGGTAGACTATGGCCTAACCCTTCTCATCATGAGAAGAGGCCCGTGCCCAGCAGTGGGACATGTATTAGATACAGGCTATCAAAGCCACCGCGATTTAAATTAAATTTGATGATCGTTTTAACCTCTATTAGACGCACAGACAAGAAAACTTTCAGGTTTTATAAAATGACGTAAGACGGGCATCTACTGGCTCATAGTCTACAAGACTAACAACGGATGCTTGTAGTCGTTCCATAAAGCACATTATGAACAAGACAAAGGCGAATCAGTTCTCGTATTAATCGATTAACTGTCAAATGTCAAGCACATGCCGTGGCTTCATCGATCAATAATGGCCTATGCGAGCCAAGTGAATACATAAGTTATGGCTTATGGCTGAAGCTTGTCAACGGGTTAAGCAAGGAGGTACCTACCTATCTATAGATACTTATGATATGTTACTTGCAATTTAAACACTGCACAGCGTTAAAAGACGGTGGCATGGTTTAATTGTAAAGGTGGCTCAAGACGTATTTGTTAAATTTTAAATGTGTTTATTTTTAATTAAATTTAATATCCATATGTTAGATATAAGAAATAAAGGTGACCACACTGATAGTAACATTATTTTTTAAGTTTATAGTTCGTATAGCTGGTTCGTGAGCTCAACAACACCTGTGTGGGTTGCTCCATAGATGGTCAGATGGTCAATAATATAAGCTATGCAGATGACATGGTGTTGTTGAGCCCTTCGATAAGTGGTCTGCGTAGACTTTTGGGGGTGTGTGAGGCCTATGCTGAAACACATGGACTTAAGTATAACGCCAAAAAGAGCGAACTGATGGTATTTCGGGCGAAGCATATGAACCCTTCATTTGTACCGCCTGTAAAACTGGATGGGGGTATATTACGACAGGTCTCTCAGTTTGTGTACCTAGGGCATGTAATAAATGAGAACTTGACGGATGACCTAGATGTAGAACGAGAACGCAGGGCGCTCGCGATTCGGTGTAATATGTTGGCTCGCAGGTTTGCCAAATGCTCTAAGGCAGTTAAAACAACATTGTTTAGGGCCTTCTGCCAGTCATTTTATACGTGCAGTCTGTGGGCCAAATGCACGCAGCGGGTCGCGAACGCTCTGAGAGTTCAATACAACAATGCAATCCGGGTGTTGATGGGACTGCCTCGCTACTGCAGTGCGTCAGCGATGTTTGCAGATGCACGCGTAGATGACCACGCCATCATCAGAAAAAGAGCTGCATCGTTGATGCGCAGGGTTAGAGACAGTCCCAACAGCTACCTGAGGATGATTGCTGTGCACATTGAAAGTCCTATCTGGAGGCACTGGATTAGGCTTCATATTGAGGCAAATTAATTTAATTCTTTGTTTTTATTTTGTATCTCTGTATTACTAACATAATTTTAAGTTTTTTCATTGTATTACTAACACTGTATGGACCTGGTCTGAAATAAAGATATATTATTATTATTATAGTGTACATATATATATATTTCTTGATATGCTTGATATACTATGTATGTATGTAGGTATCTGAATGCGAAATAAAAAAAAACTTTTTTATTTCTTTTTTTCAAATAACTACTGTCAATAGGTATTTGTATTTTGTACTATTGATTCGATGCAATCAGAATAACTACTTTTTTGAAGAATAACCGAGCGTGCAGATGTTTTTACAAAGTGTTGAAACCCGGAGCCTACCAGAAAGACGTGACATGGTATGGCATAGACATGACACTCTGACAGTACTCTGGTCCCGGCTCGTCTCGTCACGCAAATGTGCGCCATATTATGCAATTTGTGGCAGTCATTTTTGGGTTTACCCTCTGCACTAAACCGGCACATATTGTACTATCATAACTTTTATGTTGGCTTTTTTGCCGTTTGCAAACACAAATGACTAGTATTCTTGTTAACCTCCTCCAGCATAATACGCTTGTGTTAGCAGGAAGTTCACGTCCGTGGTGTAACGGCCAGGATTCTAACCCACAACCGCCCGATCGTAAGACCGATGCCTTATCCATTGCGCCACGGCCGCTTCAATAACTGCTGTTATAAGTAGATTTTTATAATATTGATTGTAATGTACCAGTCTTTTGCCAACAGATAATGGTGATAGATGAGAACGAGGCACGTCTGCGCGTGCGCTTCCCTCTCAACTGCGAAAAGAGACGCAACTACAAGTTCGACATCGCAGCGGTCGGGTGCGACGGCTCTTATTCCAACACGTAAGTTATTTCATCGTTATACATACTTTATTATTTAAAATCACCTCTTTATCCCATGGGTGTAGGTAGAAAATACGGAAGGCCTAACACATTAATGATACCCACTCAACTCAACATACTGAAATTCAAGCATGCGTTACAGTCAGACAATTTTTTTTTAACACGCTTATATTAGCTTCACCTATGTATGTATGTATTATGTAACCGACTCCTTTGGACTCGATTTTGACCCACTTTAAACGGACAGATTTCATTCAAATTTTGCACACCTGTCAAAGATCGATGACAATGCAATAATTCGATAAAAAAATTAAAAAAAAAAACGCTCTTATAAATAAACCAAACTAAAAAGTAGATAATAAATAATGCACTCTGTGCCATATTTTTCGTCTATCGAGCAACCCACGCTTTGCCACAATAATACTAGTATTTTTCGTTCATTACCATTTTCAGCTTATATTAGGCATTATTTTTCACTTTTTATTATTTAGTACTTACGTACTTTAAAAGCGTGTTTTTAAAATTATAAGTTTTTTTTAACTTTTATATTTTTACTGTGTGGCATTCTGAACACAGAACTGTCACTAGATCAGTGGTTCCTGAAAATTTCAGAGATGTTGCAATCTCTTTGTTCACGATAAAACTAAAACTTAAACACTATAGTCATTGCGGGTAATGAGAAAACAATTCAATTGGCAGACGAACCGATCTACCCACTTCCGCACTATTTTACTACGTGACGGGGCACTGTTATTGTCAGCACTCGTACAAACTCGATCACGACACACGACACTCCCGATGTTATTTGGACGGTATCGTTAGAGTTCTTATGAACGTGTTTTAGTTGCTTTTGTGTTGGTCTAGTGATTAGCGAGGTCAGGCCAGTTCCCGGTTGTGATTCTTCCGTCAAGAAATTCTCAATAGCAACTCGAGGTTGGATTGGTGCTCGGAGGTCGTCGATAGCATAGTAAAAATAGATAAGTAGGCCAACTCCCGGCGCGGCGTTTAGGAGCGCACGATACCTAAACTTGCTCGAGACGCAGGGTTGTCACTTGTCAGATTAATATTTTAAATTACCTGTACTGAAATTATTTTTTAATTATAAAAAAAACGTTTTTTTTACAAAACAAAGCATTTATTTATGTCAAGTCAAAGTCAAATAATTTATTTCCATGGGCCCAAAGGGCGCTTGAACACGTCAAAACAAACATCAACGTTCAAATAAATAAAATTAAAATAAAACTTAAGCTAATTAAATTATAATATTAATTGCAACAAAATGATTTGAATCACCGGAGCTTAGATTAATTTCAATTCAACTTTGAGGTTTGAATTAAAATCAATCCAAGTACCAGCTCCGATGGGTATTGCATCATGAGAAGAGCTGGTGAGAAACTCATGTTCACCATCTTTTCAAATAATTCATACAATTTTGTTTGTTTATTGACAATAATTGTTATGTGTAAGTTATAGCAACCAAAATACAATGACTAGAAATGGTTATGGAGAGAATAATACTATGAAATTAAATTCTTTGTCAAATAGACCAATATTATATTAATAAAATTATCCGTAGTATATAAGGTTGCAATCTCTTACACTTAAAGCAGAAATTTTTTGGGGTTTGAAATAGTGTCGTTTGAACAACCATAAACTTCACAATAATATCTTTTGACTCGCGAAGACATTTTGCAGTGCAGCGCGTAAACGTACCTAATTTTTTAAACAAACACCGACCGCTCACAGTAATGACACGGCCCGCACTACCGGTGACCGAGTGAGTGGCCGAGCGGCGTAGTGTGCGTGCGTACGTACATGAACCCGGGGTGTGGCAAGCGCTACGCGTACATACAAACGGCGCGATGTACCTTTGTTCGAAGATAACATACTTATCTATTTTTACTTAGTCGATAGGCTCACACCTTATCCCATAGAACCTTCCTCACCTAAACACAACAGGTGAAATGTGTTTTACACCTCTGCCAAACCCTTCTGGGTAATATAGGCGTGATGTTATGAAGACTAACTAACCCTATTTCCACAGAGTCCCAGTCCACATCACGGTGACGGACGTGAACGAGTTTGTGCCCGTGTTCAGCCAGGCAGCGTACGTGAAAACTGTCGACGAGGGCCGCATCTACGACGAGATCCTCAGGGTCGAAGCCACGGATAAAGACTGTACACCTAGATATGGAGATGTGTGCAAGTACGAGATTCTTACGGATAGGAGTCAGCCTTTCACCATCGATAACGAAGGTAAGATTCTTATAATCTTGAATATGTGTGTTCATTTTCACACTCTATCTCTATATCATTTGTCTCTAAGCAAAATTAAGTAGGCTATAGTGTTCTATAACCTACTTATTTTGGCTTAGAGACAAACACTCACACAGTTACTTTGTGCAATTGTCGCCGCAGCCCCCCTTGGCGGAGCTGCAACTTCTGGAAATAATAGATATTAGATATTTTAACTTTGTAGGCTAAGGTGGCAGCCCCACTTCTCTTCAGCGCCCGTGCGCGTTAAATATTTCCTAAATACTATTTTAAAATTATAAAAACTAAATCTTTTTAAATTATATTGCTTCTATCGGAATAATAATACAACAGAAATTAACTTGAATTACGACCTTCCAAATGTGAACAAAAGAAAGAAAATGAATGCAACATTCGGTACCTACATAAAGCTTAGCAATTATTATCTCAACATGAAAATTCGAGCATTTCCGGACGGCTAAAAAGATTCACTCTCAAGGGACGTCAGCAGAATTATGAGTGACTTTTTACTAATTCCCAAGGCTCCCTAATTGTTTTTAGAGCTCCGAAGCAATCCTCGGGAAGACAAGGGTTTACTGTCAGCTATTCCTGGCCCTTTTTACGGTAATAACCCATGGGAAAATTCCGGACACGGGATTTCCCATGACGGGCAAAAATCTTCGTACTAACGTCAAAACGTTTCTTTTTCATCTTTATGATCTATAATGTGATGTTAGAGATTTTTAAAAGTTAAGAAAAGATTCTTAAGGTTTTTTTAACCGCCTTTTATTATGTAACCCTTTATTTAATTTATTTATTTATTTATTGGAAGACCATTTTTAAGGCAAATATCATTTCTGTTCAGTGTCATGATTATACTGCGTATTCAGGAGGGTGCAAACACGCTATCTGCTTTGCCATGTGGCTGATAAAACTGTCAGATGAACCTTCTGTCACATCTACTGCGTGATATTGGGGTAAACCAAGACAAGCTAGTGCTGGTGATCAGAAGTTTATTTTAGCAAAAATATAGGCAAAAGGAAAATTACCCCTGACAATGTAAATGTTAATATAAGTTTATCCATGATTACTGAAGAGTGCAACAGGCAGAAGATGAGGACAGGAAATGAAGTACTGTGGTAACCGTTAACCTACTTTGAACTTAATGCTGCAGTTTGTACACATCCAACAAGACAATACTTACATAATTTTATATGATTCTGCCAGGAAAAGCTCAGTGAAGAAGTATTTAACAGTGTTGCTAAAGCTACAACAAATCAAGTGGATTTCAAACTATGGCATTCAATGCGTCAAGGTTGAGTGACAGGGTCTAGAATTTATGAAGCTGTCCCTTGCGAAACAGAACAAGATGTATTAGTGCAAAGCATTTTAGGTGGTTACAAGGTGCCTTAAACAAAAGCCATAAGACGAAGTAAAACTTAAAAAATCTCATCATTAATATTTTACAAAAAGATTTTGGAGTTATTGAAAGCTCAGGTCTAATTCTTATACCCCCTATTATTGGTGTTTCACCAGATGGGCTCTGTGCAGACTTTGTTATAGAAATATAATACCCTATTAGCAAAAACACTATCAAAAATTACATCAAGGATGGCAAACTTAAAGAAAAATGTAAAGCTCAAATAATGGTACAAATGCATGCTGCAAACAAACCTATGGTCTTATTTTGTATTGCTGATCCATATTAAGAGAAGAACAAGCTAATCCACAAATACGAGGTTGAGTATGATCAAGATTAAACAGCAAAGATTGTGCAAGAAGCTGAACATTTTTGGAAGCAATTTATATTTGAAAATATTTTAGAAAGTGCTAAATAAATTTTGATTATTTATTTATGTTTATTTTTGTGTTCTTCAATGTATACAATTGTATTTTAGTTATACAGTGTACGTGTAGCTATGTAACTGCTTCGCTCACACATGTCATAACTTTTTCTCTCATGTTAAAAACAAATAAATACTTTTATTAATACTTATTTTTGGGTGATATGGGGTTGATGTTATGTTATATTACATGTGTGTTAGTTTTCTTTTTTTTAAATGATTTTGTTCTTGCAATCTGCCTGTTTCAGGGCATTTAGCTAGAGTGTACGAGCTTTCAGTTTGTCTTGAATGAAACTAGCCCAATGACTAGTCCATTAGAATATTCCAAGAGGTCATATGAGATCTTGGGAAACTCTTCTTTTTATTCTTTGGAATGTGTTGGTGGTCTTTTGCATCAAAGTACAAGCAAGAGGGTTAGGGTGCTTCTCAATACGTTTGGCATACGATTTAAGCTTTTGTATTATTTCTTGCTTAACCATTGGCATCTTCAAGTCATGGTGTAGTTGTTTATTTGTAATGTACCATGGTGCATTTGTTATCATCCGAAGTACTTTCGATTGAAATCGTTGAAGAATTTCCAAGTTTGATTCGGCGGCAGTTCCCCACAGCTCTACACCGTATGACCATATTGGCTTTAATAACAAAATATGAAACAGCAATCATAAATAAAAAGATACTTGTACAATATTTTAAATAATTTATTTTCACATGACCCAGGTTTTGTCCACATCTAAACATTACTGATGAGAACATAAAAGTAAATTGAATTTTATAATAACATTATATCATTAAACTAAATGATCCCCAAGGTTTTACTTTTCCAGTCCCGTTTCTGAAATGTTCCCAGTTTTTGCTACTTATTAATTTCATTAGTGCTGCGTTCCTTTGAGTTGTAGTGTAATGTTATGTAGTATAGCTATATTACTATAGCTTCTTCACACACATATAGAACTCGTTTCGAACAAACTACATCCAGTGCATTACACTCATATTACACTATTCTTTCGTGTTTGAGTTGGCGTCTTTAGATTTGTTTTTACATGTTCGTACAAAACAATATTTGAAATCCATCGTAGGTGCATATTACTCACTTGGATTCAGTTTGATTTAGGAAGAATAATAGTTGCAATTAATAAATATTGCTTATATTTTCATTATTGCAAAATATGTGTTTATCGTTAGTTGACAGGCAACTGACAATACTGACATTACAACTGTCATTTTCGATTACTCTTCATTCTGTCGTAGCATGGGCAAAGGTAATACTTTATGGGATATTTTATATTGCATATCAAATAAATAATCGCCTATCAATACATACTCATCATTTATATTCTTTTTTACATCAAATAACTTACTTCACTACAGATAAACTAAATGTTTAACAAAACTTAAACTGCAGATAATTCGAAATTACACATCAATATGACATTCCTTTTTTCCTCATAATGCAATACAGTTAAATTTATTTTTGTACAAAAATACTACATGCATAGCATAAATACTGACTGCACATCAAATTTACCATATTTCATAGCAAAATAACTATCCCAGTCGCTTATTAACCAGTAAGTACAACAAAATCTGTTCATCATATTTGTCTTAATTTTCAAGAAGCCATGCTCGGCAAATTTAATGATTATTATAACAAAAAAATCCTTTTACATTGCATTATTTCTAAAAGCAGAACAACTTAACTGAAAAACTTCGCGAGTTTTTTCGTCACTGGAGTAAATAATATAAAAATAAAAGCTATAGTTATGGCATAGGTCAATTATGGGTAAAGTAGTAGGTTAGGTTAGGTTAGAACTGCGACCATAACATAGCGCGAGCCGAGCGAGCGAAGCGAGCGTGCCGCGGCAGCGGTCGGCGAGTGCTAGAATCAATCTGTGTGATACTCCGACCCCTTTTTGAATCCACCCACTAAATAAAATAATATTATACTACCTACCAATTTCTTATTATCATAGATCGTAACAGACGACAGTACGTGGCGCCACCTGCAGAAGCTAAAAATGTGCCTATTGGGCAAAAAAGGAAGCGTGCACGCCCCGCGAAAGCAGGACCCGCTTTAATAATTCAATAAATTACAATTTTGTATCTAATTTTATATTTTTTTTGCTGATCTCATTATGTGATAATTAATAAATAATAAGATGACTGTGACTAATAAAATGTTGTTTGATTTAGAAAAACTGCTGTAAATATTATTAAAATAGAAGCTATATTTAAAAGAAAAAGAGTTAACATGTATAATGTGCATTAAGATTATTAGTTGTGCATTGATAAAAAAGCTTTTGCTTTAGGAAAAATTGCTGTGCGCTGTGAAAATAAATTGTAGTGTGTTTAGTGATGTTAAGAGTCCTATGTAGGACTTAAATGAAAAGCGGACTGTACAAATATACTGGTATATTAAATTAAAACACCGTTATAACTATAATTAAAAACCCGGTATAAAACTTAGAGGAGCGAATACGTTATGTTCACTATAGTTCGTGAAGGCAAGTGCCCCCGGCGCCGCTCTGCTTCCTTATATAGGTAGGGCCGTCCTGTGCACGCGCCGCTCGCCTCGTGTTCCACCGGTACAGGCGTCGCTCGCCGCGTGTCCCCAAATGTGCAACACGTGCAGTCCCGTTATGTTCGACCGGTACAGGCGTCGCTCGCCGCGTGTCCCCAAATGTGCAACACGTGCAGTCCCGTTATGTTCGACCGGTACAGGCGTCGCTCGCCGCGTGTCCCCAAATGTGCAACACGTGCAGTCCCGTTATGATGCGCGGCACCTTTGTTAGATAGATAGGTAGATATCTAACAAGCTGCCCGGGTTGAAGTAGCGTAAGCAGTGTAACTTCAAAAATCTGGAAGCGGGCAAACATTAGTAAAGGCTCTACGTATGGTACCTCGCTTTGTTTTAAGCTCCACCACACGTGTAACGCCGTCGTTCCCGGGATAGAGTTTGATGACTCGCCCAAGTGACCATAATAGAGGAGGTAGAGTTCTATCTTTGATTAGCACAAGTGATCCATTTTGTATCTCTTTCCCATGTGATTGCCATTTCACCTTCTGCTGCAGTTGAGTCACGTATTCTAGGGAAAATCTTTGCCAGAAATGCTGTTTTATGTGCTCAATACGTTTGTATCGTTCAAGGCGGTTAATGTTCGCCTCAGACACTTGTGGATGTGGTATTGATGTCAGTGTTCGTCCAATTAGGAAATGAGCAGGAGTTAGAGCAAGGAAATCGTTAGAGTCAGAGGATAATGGAGTAAGAGGACGTGAATTTAGGATTGCTTCTATTTGAGTGAGGCAAGTTGCCATTTCTTCGTATGTTAAATGAGTAGTGTGTAACAATCTTTTTAAATGATGTTTGGTGGATCGAACACCTGCCTCGGCTAACCCGTTGAAATGTGGACTATATGCGGGTACGAATTTAAACTCTATGCCTTCTTGGGCGATACAACTCTGTAGGTCAGACTGAACTAGGAACTTTGCTATATCATTGTCTGCACCAACGAAGTTAGTGCCATTGTCTGAAGTGATGCTCTGAGGCTTTCCCCGGCGAGATACGAATCGATTTAAAGCTGCTATATACGCTTCGCTAGAGAGCGCCGTGACAAGCTCGATGTGACAGGCTTTCACTGAATTGCACACAAAAATTGCCAAATATGACTTTAGTAATTTGCAACCTCTCCCCTTTCGGTCAGCTATCAGCACTGGCCCTGCGTAATCAACGGAGCAATGTAAAAATGGGAATTCAAGTTTAGTCCTTGATAATGGCAACTGCCCCATTATGGGTTGGACAGTTTCTGCCTTATATCTATGACAAGACATACATTTGTTTACAGTTGCTTTAGATAGATTTTTGCCTTTCAAAGGCCAATATGTTTGTCTCACTATTGCTAATAAAAGTTGAGGACCAGCATGTAGGTGTTTGAAATGATAGTGATTAAAAATTATTTTTGTTAAATTATGTTTACTGCATAGTAAAATAGGGTGCTTAATGTTAAAACTATATGGGGAATTATCAAGCCTACCACCAACTCTAATTATATCATTATTATCTAAAAACGGGGTCAGTGACATGAGTCTATTCTTTTTTGGTAAAGGTTTGCCTGTTTTAAGAATCGTATATTCCTGAGGGAACATTTCCAACTGAGCCTTTTGAATGGTTAGAACTAGTGCATTTTTTAGTTCTTGTACTGACAAATACCCATTATTTTTTTCTTTATGTGTGCAATTGTAAATAAACCTTTGTAAATATGCTACTATTCTTTGCAAATTAGTGAAACTTGATTTATTATTTATTAAGTTATTTAACGAATCAGCAGTATCAATTCTTGAAATTATATTTGTGTGGAAACAGTTAACCAATTCAGATAGATCCTGTTTTACATTTTCATTCGGCATTTTGGGCCAATCAATATCATTTTCAAATAGAAATTTTGGACCTGACCACCACAAAGAACAATCGCTGATAACGTCAGCCCTAAGCCCTCGAGATAAGATCCGCCGGATTGTCCTTTGACGGCACGTAGCTCCACGTATGATTATTAGTACATTCCTGAATTTCGTGGACACGGTTTCGAACAAAACTTGTAAGTTGCAGTGATGGTGTCTTTAGCCACCCTAAGACAATTGTGGAGTCACACCAGAATCTACACCTACTTATGTTAATTGTCAACGCAAGTAAAACCTTTGTGCACAGTCTTGCAGCCAATAGTGCTCCACATAATTCAAGACGTGGAATTGTAGTTGGGTGTATGGGTGATATACGACTTTTAGATGTTAACAGTTTGACTCTTACTTGTCCGCATCTGTCTATAGAACGAATGTATAATGCACATCCATACGCACGCTCAGATGCGTCAGAAAATATATGAATTTCATGTATATCACTGTTAATATGAAGTACCCAACGAGGAATTTTTAAATTGTTTAAATTTGGTAACGCATTTGCAAACTCCCACCAAAGTTTTTTGATTTCTTGCGAAACTTCATCATCCCAAGAATATTGTTGCATCCATAATTTTTGCATTATCATTTTTGCGACGACAATGCATGGCCCTACTAGACCTAACGGATCAAAAACTTGGCTAATAACTGAAAGTATGTGACGTTTGGTAACTTTTTCCTTAAATTCTATATTTATTGAAAATGATAAAACATCTGCATCACATATCCAATTTAAGCCTAACGTTTTTGTGGATTTGTTTATATTGTTAATTGACAAATCTAAAATATTATCAGACTGAATAGATGGAGAAATTGCATTTAAAATTTCGTGACAGTTGGACCGAAATTTTCTTAAATTAAACTGAGCTCCTTTTAAAGCATTTATGACACCTTTACATATTTTTATTGTTTTCTCTATGTCAGGTCCTCCTCCTAAATAATCATCTACATAAAAATCGCGTTGAATTGCTCGCCTGACTGCTTCGTTAGAAACTTCTGATGCCAAACTAACCAAACATTTTGTAGCTAAATATGGCGACGATGACATTCCGTATGTTAAAGTATTTAATGTGTAGGTTTTTAATGGTTGTTTTGTATCAGAACGAAATATTATTTGTTGTAGAGATCGTTGATTTGGATTTAATTCTATGGCCCTATACATTTTTTCAATGTCACCTGTAACTACGTATTTGTGCTGACGAAACCGTAATAAAATTGAATATAGGTCTTCTTGCACTGTGGGACCAACTAACTGAATATCATTAAGCGATATTCCAGTGCTTGTAGCCGCTGAACCATCAAAAACAGTACGATGCTTGCTTGTAAAACTAGTATCACGAGTAATACCGTGATGAGGGAGAAAATAATTAATGTCATGAGTTTTGTCTGTAGAAGGCTTACTATTAACTGTCATATGACCTAGCCGTTCATATTCGTCCATAAATTCAACGTACCTTTTTTTTAAATCGGGGTATTTAATAAATTTACGTTCAAGAGATAAAAAACGACATTTTGCTCTTTGAAATGAATCTCCTAATACCGACGGGTCTCGTTTAAATGGCATTGTTACTACAAACCGACCATTAGAACTACGTTTTGTATTAATCATAAAAAAATTTTCACAAGCACGTTCTTCGGGGGATAATGAGTGCTTTTCTGCTACGCTATCCAATTCCCAAAAACGAGACAAGTCAGGGTTCGATGATTCATTTAAAAAATTACAAACAAGTAAAGGGGAATCGGTTTTAGGACTGGCGACATATCCAGACACTAGCCAACCAAGTTTTGTCTCATAAAGTTTTGGTAAATTTTTACCTAAATCGATTGAATTGTTGCAAAGAACCGCCCAGAATATGTCTGCCCCAACGAGAATGTCTATTTCTGAAGGTACATTGAAGGATGGATCGGCAAGGGCAATCCCGATTGGTAACGGTATATCGGTTACATCTATTAAATAAGATGGCATGGCCTCAGTAATTTTTTGAATTACGTGACAGTCAATTTTAAATTCATAATCACTTTGAATATTTGACATAATTGTCAGGTTGCAAGACTGAGTACTAGGAAAAATATTGTTATTGATACCCGTTACCGTTGAGTTCGTGTTACGTCGTGACAGACCTAGCTTACTACATAGCGTGTGTGTCACGAAATTGGTCGTGCTGCCGTTGTCGAGAAGCAAACGCGCATTGTGCACGTTGCCCCTGCTGTCAGCGACTTTTACTACTGCTGTTGATAGTAATATTACTCGAGAAGTAGTAATCTGTTTTGTGTTAGCTGAACCGGCAAAATTAGATATCGCTAGCTCAGGGGGTTGTTCGTTTACTTCTTGAGAGTCTAAATGCAATAGCGTATTGTGTTTTTTCCTGCAATATTTACATGTAGCAGAATTGCAATTATTTTCTGTGTGACCTGGTCTTAGACAATTAATGCATACTTTAGCTTCTTTGGCCTTTTGTATGCGATTTTCAATACTGAAAGATCTAAATGTTTCGCAATTAAACAAAAAATGCGTCTGGTCGCATATAGGACATCTAAATATTTTTTTATTATAACTTTTGACTGTCTGTTTGTTATTAACTTGTTTAATACTTGTAAAATTTGTGTTACAATTACAACTTGTTGATTGCCTACAGTTCCCTTTACCTCTTTCTTCTAAACTCTCTAAAAAGTCGGCTCTATTACCAAGGAAAGTAAGAAACATGTTTAAAGAGGGAGATTTCGTCAAAGTATTTCGACGTTCTTCCCATTCTCTGTTTGTAACAATGTCGAGTTTTTCCGACATAATATGTATAATAAGTGTGTCCCAATGCTCCGTTGGTTCACCTAAAGTTGAAAGAGCTCGAAGATTTTTATTTGTTACATCTATAATGTTACGAATAGAGGCGCATGATTCTTTTTCCATATTTGGTACATTGAATAATGCAATGACGTGATTGTTAACTAATAATCTTTTATTGTCATATTTGTCGCAAAGTAACTGCCATGCGGATTGATAATTGTCTCCTTTGATATCTAAAGCATCTACAACTAAAAAAGCACTTTCCTTAAGGGAAGCTCGGAGATAGCGTAATTTATTTATGTTGTCAATATCTGACCTTGAATGAATTAAGGAAACGTATGTATCTCTGAAACCTAGCCAGTGCTGATAATGGCCGCTAAAGGTAGGTAACTCGATTTTAGGCAATCTGACGCAATTAGAAATGAAAGCACTTGCCTGCACATCTTCTTGAGTTATCACGGCACTCCCTTGAAGCTGTCCTTGACTGGATAGACAGGTTCCAAGAAGGTTGCGACCCTCAGCTAGTAGATGAAAATACTGGCTTTCAAACCGCTCACGGTCGGCGGAGTCGTCCACCTCAGAGATCACCTCAATTTCTTCCTGTAATTTATCGTAATCACTATATAAGGCATCTATTTTTTCTAATCTCGTTTTAAGTTCTAACTGTTGTACGTTGGTAAGCTCATTGTCTTTAATAAGCGACAAAAAATTACTGAAAATTGTTAATTTAGCTTTAAAACTGCCACGCTTTTTAATAAGCTGTGAGGTCGTTACTTTATCCTCAGTCATTGCAATAAAATCTCAATAGTAATTAAAAGAAAAAGGGTAGGTAAGATTAAACAAGAATTAAAAAATATAAAGAAATATTTTTAGTTGGTAAGCCAGCCTATAAAGTTGCAAGCATGTGAAAAAATGTTATAAGGGATAGGCACTCTTGGCTACCTAACGGACAAGCACGTGCGCGAGCGGCAGGTAACCGGTTGCTTTGCTATTTTTTGCACTATAATTATTAACACAAAAAGTTGTATTTTACATTTACAACGTAGAGTAACCGTTGGATAAATAAAAAATATGACTAAACCTTCACTCAAATAAAAAACACTATGAAAGGGAAGGAAGAAAAAAATTGGAACGACTCACTGTTATCCAAACCAAACCACGTGTCATTGGTGAATTGAGGTTTCTTCGCGTATGATTTGGATCTTGCTCGGGTCAACGGTCTGTTTTCGTTGCCTGCGGCCAATTTGATTTTCTTCTTAGCTCGTTCCGTGCAGATAGCAGGTAGGTTGTATTCCGTCCACAGCTATAGGATCGAGACTTGAAGCGTTTTTTCCGGGACGTTAAATTACGTTATTGTTTTTCGAATGAAAAATTTAACGGCGATCCAGAAGGACCATGTTAAGAGTCCTATGTAGGACTTAAATGAAAAGCGGACTGTACAAATATACTGGTATATTAAATTAAAACACCGTTATAACTATAATTAAATACCCGGTATAAAACTTAGAGGAGCGAATACGTTATGTTCACTATAGTTCGTGAAGGCAAGTGCCCCCGGCGCCGCTCTGCTTCCTTATATAGGTAGGGCCGTCCTGTGCACGCGCCGCTCGCCTCGTGTTCCACCGGTACAGGCGTCGCTCGCCGCGTGTCCCCAAATGTGCAACACGTGCAGTCCCGTTATGTTCGACCGGTACAGGCGTCGCTCGCCGCGTGTCCCCAAATGTGCAACACGTGCAGTCCCGTTATGATGCGCGGCACCTTTGTTAGATAGATAGGTAGATATCTAACAAGTGATATTTTGAGTTGAATATTTTGTTGTGCAATCAGTAATTTTGATGGGAATTCGGTATTTAATTGCATAGAAAAAGGATATTTTATGATTTGCGTTTAAATACTACCCATACTTTATTAAACCGTATATGTGACGTCACGACGCATTTTTTCGTTTTTATTTTGTTTCTCCAAAACTACTGATCCAAAAAAAATAAAATACTTTTTTTTGTACTCCGGATAGGATAATAAAGAAACGGTATTTTTGTTTTAGACACTTTCAAATTTTGAAATGTTGTCAATTCCGGCGAATTCCATAGTAGTAGTAGCGTAGAGTTTCTCATGCGATAATGAGTATTATGGTTGTAAGAATAGAGTTGGAATTCATATGACACTGAAACTGCGCTTCGATTCGCTGCGCTTCGACGCGCTTTTGGTGTGTGTCGACCCTAATACTTCTTAATTCACAAGTTTTGAGTGCACGGTTGACTTAGTGGTTAAAGCGGTCGCCTCGCCGCTTTCAACTTCGCTGGTGTTGTGGGTGATCCGCAAAGATTCATTCTAACTCTGTGTGTGATGTGTGTTAGTGAACACCCGCACGACACAGTAGCTATCATCATCATCATCGTATGAGTGATCTAACTATATTAAAATGGTAAAACGATACAAGATGAAGTACGATCGAGAGGTCGTGAATCCTGGCCATTTCACCACCGACGTGAACTTCCACCTAACACAAGAATACTAGTAATTTGTAGTCGTAAATTGCTAGTAAACTTAAAAAAAATTAAAACAATTGTAAAACGTTTTGCGCATGCGTTGTATGTAGTAAATGGATCTATAGTCCACCATCCAGAAAGATTTCAGTCAGTCGCTGTACCGATAGACTGCGATATTATGCTTTGCTGCTATAAAACTAATAACAGGGTCTTATCAAACCATCAAGGTCTAACACACATTTTGCCAGCATATTATAAGTCCTTAAAGGTACCGGCTACACGCCCCATCGTACTTGCGCAAAAAGTATGTGCAAACAGGTCGTTTTGCCGGCTACGCACTCAATCTTACTTAAGCAAAGTAAAAAAAAATCGTGCATGATGGCACGTTTTTTGAGTACCAAAGATATTTTATTTTCATTCAGAATCTCTCAGAACGATATCCTCAATCAATCTGTTAATTTTCTTTTCCCAGGAGCGATCCGCAACACCGAGGCCCTGGACTACGAGAAATCCCACAACCACATCTTGTCCGTGGTGGCGTACGACTGTGGCATGAAGCAATCAGCGCCTGTCATGGTCACCATCAAGGTCAATAAGCCGTGCAGAGCTGGGTGGAAAGGTAAGCATTCTTAGTATCTTTCTTACAACCTAATTTGTCTTATTTTCGGCTCTTTTATTCTGAACTTGGCACCATTATACCATAAATGAACTGAGAGGAGACGGGCTCATCTATTGAATCCGGCTCGAAGGACCAATAGGCATGCAAATGATTTAAATCTAGTTGATATGTGACAAAAACAAGGATCCTTAATACAAAATGTAAAAAGAAAGGAAATAAACGAAAAAACAAAAGATTTCTTTAAAATCGTAAGTTAAGCGCAACTTATATAAAACCGGCCAAGTGCGTGTCGGGCCACGCGCAGTAGGGTTCCGTAGAAAAATATTTTTAATTTTACTTTTTAACTAAATGGCGTCCTTCAGAAAGGAAAATTAAATGTTTGTAGTACACGAAACCAGCTAGCACGTATGACGAGATGTATGAATGTTGAGGAAGCGAAAGAAGTATGTAAGGAGCGAAGCACATGGCGTTCCATCGTCTCTGCCTACCCCCGTGGGATAAAGGCGTGATTTTATATATGTATTATGTATGTTTATTTATGTTTCAAGAATTTTGAACGAAATATTCTGAGTAACTGCATCGGACATTTTGGACCCCTATTCCTCTTGAACTAATGAAGTGAACTTATCCGCTATAGTTTTCCTTTAAAGTTCATTACATGTACTACCGACACAATTTTTTTCAGATTTTGTGATCCAGTAGTTTAGCTTTTAGAGGGGGGGGGGGACGCCCTACTCGAACAAAAATTTGCTCTTTAAAGTTAATTATCTCGCAAACGGATCTCTAAATCAAAAAACTGTCTTAGCAACCCCTAAACGTTTTTAAAAGGCCTATCTAACAATACCCCACACTATGGGGTAGGCGACAAAAAAAAAAAACATCCCTACTTTACATGTAGGGGAGCTACCTGAAAAAAAAAAATTTTTCCAAATTTTAATCTACGACTTTCTTTGTTTAGTTAACATACATGTTTATGCAAAATTTCAGTTTTCTAGCACCAACGGTTTCGTCGCTATGCCGTGGACAGACGGACAGACGGACATGGCGAAACTATAAGGGTTCCTTGTAGGTACTACGGAACCCTAAAAAGGTCCAACTCTAAAAACAAACCATTTCTTGAATATCGCCGAATATAAAACAGTCCGCATATATTTACGAAAACATCTCAGAAAACGATTGTCATAACCTATCTAGATTCTGTCCTGAATTTTTTAACACCTACATAAGTACGCACTTAGATTTCATGATATTGCTGTTGGAAAAATATATTTTATCGGAGTACGCAGAATGAATAAAATATTCAAGTTATTTTTATTTTTTTTATTATGTGTTTGTTTTAGTAACTCAACTTAATACAGTTTATGAGAATTTCGTTACGAGTATTTATCATAGAAATTATCGCTTGCTAACGGTGAAGGAAAGCATCGTAAGGAAACCTGCATGCCTAAGAGTGCCTAAATGGTACTCAAAGTCGGGTGACGACATATGGGGTAGGCGACAAAAAAAAACATCCCTACATTACATGTAGGGGAGCTACCAGAAAAAAAAATATTTTTCCAAATTTTATTCTACGACTTTCTTTGTTTAGTTAACATACATGTTCATGCAAAATTTCAGTTTTCTAGCACCAACGGTTTCGTCGCTATGCCTTGGACAGACGGACGGACAGACGGACATGGCGAAACTATAAGGGTTCCTTGTAGGTACTACGGAACCCTAAAAAGTACCTATATTGAGCTGTAATTAACGCTTTTAGAGAATAAACTTATTTGCTAACTTAAATACCTAGTAAACAAAACAAACTGAAACTGCCTTCACGAAAATAAATTAAAGAAATGGCCCACAAAACAGAACAAGAAACCTATTAATTATTCATTAGTGTCCCAAAGTGTGCCAGTAATATGTTACTTAATTGAATAATAGATGTCGCTGTACCAGATTCCGGCCGGGCTTAATCCCGATTAAGCATTTAAGACTGTGTTTCTACTGGAGATGTCCGAGGTATCGTAGCGAGGGATGTGTGCTCAGAATGGACACGAAGGAGAAATTGCTAGCAATCATTTGGCGACTGAAAACAGCCCGTTATATCCTAGCTCATTATTTGCACACCGTTTCACAGTGTGCGTTGCTAGCATCCACGCATCGCTTAGTGACTTAGTACTTCTCTGGCGAAAACGCTCACATCGTTCCACAACTGCATTACGCGTTCTCGCACCGCTTAGCTGCCTCGCACAGCTGCAGTTAAAACGCTGGCTTATAAACGTGGACTATTTAATAATGCAGCTGGCGTGAAATAGCTCCAATATTAGTTAATTACCCGAGTTAGTTCTACTTTTGGTAGTTTTAACTGTAGCAGAGACTACTCGTTTCAAGATAATTCCGACTTCATTCGACTAACGTGAAGAAATCTTTTGAAGGGAATGAAGTTAATTTATATTTAATATTATATAATTGGACTTAGGAGGTAGTTTCGTTATGCAAAGTTGAATTCGCAGTTTGACTTTATAACGACCAATTTTACGCCATTTATTTTTGACAATTCGTGTGATTTAGAATATGAGTGATGATATTTGTTTCTATGATTGAATAGAATCTTTATTTAGCGAAGTTTTCTATAAAAATCGTTCTAGGATGCCCTATAGGTTTTAAATAATAAAAATAATTACTTATTTTGCTTTAAACTTGGCTATATATAATTCATTGGAACTCATATTTCGGACCGTTTTGCTTCAGGAGTGTAGTGTCTACTAACCATCAGTGTACTTCGTCGTATACGTACTTGATAACACATTAAATCACGCCTACAAGGGTATATCAGTGATGTATAAAGCCCAAATTTCACCTCTTTTCAGGAGTCGCCGAGCGAGTAGATTACGCCCCTGGCACAGGCCCCCTGGCCCTCTTCCCGGCTGCTCGGCTAGAAACCTGCTCATCTGATGAACGGTGCCCTGGAGTAACCAGGATCCAGGCTGCTGTCACCCTTCAGGCCAGCAGGGCGGGCTCTGGCTGTGACCGGGATACCTATTCTTTGCATTCGCAGAGGACTATTTGCGGTAAGTTCACATCACATCACATAACACATAACATCCTCCTATACCCAGAACGGTGTGACAGAGGTGTACAAAACCCACACTTCACCTGTTATCGGGAATCGAACCCGAGACCTCACGTAGAGAGGCGCATACGCTAATTACTACACAGGGACTATTAAAACTAAGAAGCATCTAGCACCGTGGCATTATCATGATCGTTATTTTGAACTGCAAATTTGAATGCGTCATGGATTTACAAAATCGTGATTTAAACACATGTTTTTTTTAAGACCTTAACACTCATATTTTGAATATTCTTTTCAGGATTGGACCCGAAAACGATCGATCTCCTGCCCAGCCCTGGCGCTGGCAACGAATGGGCCAAGGCTTTGAAACCCGACTCAGGTAATTATTTAGATAGATATAAACTTTATTCGTACATAATTTCTATAACATGAAAAACTTAGTGTGAACAATGAAAAAAAAAATAGAAATGTACAAAGGAATTTGTTCTGGGCAACCTTAAGATGGACATTTTGGAAAGAGAAAATAAAGCAGTAGTTTTCATTTGCTACATTTTTTATAGCAACATGCAATTTTGGATTAAAAGGATTCTTTAACTGTTCACTTGCAGCCTGTAGTGAACGATATTGTTATTAAGATCAAAGCAGAAGACAATATTATTATGTATCACATCCCAGGATTAACAATTGGAGAAAGAAGTTATTTGCTGCAATCTATTATCTTCTCATAATGAGAAGGGTTAGGCCATAGTCTACCACGCTGGCCAAGTGTGGATTGGTAGACTTCACACATCCTCGAGCACTTTTTAGGCACTCTCAGGCATGTAGGTTTCCTTACGATGTTTCCTTCACCGATAGCGAGCGGTAATTTATATGATAAATACACACATATCATCAAAAAGACGTACTAACGATGTGTGTGTCGTCGGTTCGAACCCGAGACCTATGATTTAGCAGTCCTACAGTCTCCCACTCGGCTTTTTGCTTGCATGAAGCAGGCATACTACTTATTTATTTATTTTTTTGTTATAAAACGGTATACACCTAATTAGATCTCAAAAGAAATATCTTTCTTTGCCAGATAATAAGATCACGATCGTCCATATTTCAGGTCGCGATGGAGAACAAATGTTCGAGTTCGACGGCGAGACCACGGCCGCCGTCATCCCAGAGTCAGTGCTGCCCCACGCCTTGGTTGGATCCTTCAGCGTGTCCACGTGGATGCGCCACGCCCCCCCTCTCGATGGAGACAAGCATAAGAAGGAGCATGTGCTTTGTCTTGCTGATGACCACAGTAAGTGTACACAGAGTATAATAATAAATTAAGCCCTAATTTCACAGGTGTAAGATAAACCTTATTGGCAGGATAAGCATATAACACACATATATGAACGTGACAGCTGTGTTCTTTTTAACACGCTTATATTAGCTTCACCTGTATGTATGTATGTATACCGACTCCTTTGGACTCGATTTTGACCCACTTTAAACGGACAGAATTAATTAAAATTTTGCACACCTGTCAAAGATCGATGACAATGCAATAAATCGATAAAAAAATTATAAAAAAACGCTCTTATAAATAAACCAAACTAAAAAGTAGAAAATAAATAATAGTTAAAAAAAACTAAAAAACACGCTTTTAAAGTACCTACTTCTAACTAAAAGGTTAAAAATAATTCCTAATATAAGTTGAAAATGGTAATGAATAAAAAATACTAGTATTATAGTGAAAAAAAGCGTGGGAGAGAGAAGAAGTACTTTAAAAGCGAGTTTTTTAGTTTTTTTAAACTATTATTTATTCAAGTGTAACTTGTGTCACTTTTAAATTCGGTCAGGTTATATTTTATGGGTCGGATAATCCGGAACCTTAGAAACAGGTCCTTAATCTCCCAAGCCGTTTGTAATTGATGCGGCTGAGTATGAGATTTTTACGAAGAGCATCTGCTTTTAGACGTAAGTGTATCTGAGTCAATGGTCACCCATCCCTGGAGCGACTGCAGCAAGTGTCGCTTAACAAGTTGTTTGATCTATCTATCTATTTTAATTTGATACTAAACAGTTTGTTTAAAATAATCTAAGCCCCGGTTATTCAAATCATTGTAATTAGTATATTTAGTATTATTTATGATTTATTTTTATATCAGTTTTTGTAATGATTTGACGTGTTTAAGCGCCTCCTGGGGCCTATGAAAATAAATGATTTGAATTTGAATGAATTTGAATTTATCCGTGCATTAGATGCTTAGCCACGTGAGCTCAAGCAAGATATTGTAATGTTAAAGTTACAATAAGTACATCATATCATAACGCTTATACTACCCAGAAGGGTCTGGCAGAGATTAATTATATCCACATTTCATCTGTTATGTTAAACGGGGTGAACCCAACCAATATCGCGAGCCACCAGGCACAATTCCAACTCTGTGCTGTTTTAAAGATTTTCCTGACGAAAAAAACCTAAACAACATTTTAACTCTACCCGGTAAAGGAACCCGAGACCTCGTGGTAAGAGACCGCATACGCTAACCACTAAACCAAAGTGGCAGTTCTTTAATCAATGACATATTTTATGTTATGTTATAATGTAATCTAATATAATAGACTTTGTTATGTTATAATACAGTACACCGTTCATTATGTTGTTGATAGAAATGGAAGGCGCTGGTACCTGTGATACAGTGGTTTTCACTAGTACAGGTGCCAAGTGCCAACGTTACAACCTTTTGTAATATTTGGATTAATCTAATATGTACTTGCTTTGTATTGCTCCATGTATCTTATTGAAATAAATGATTATTATTATTATTAAATATTTTCAGAAATGAACCGCCACCACTACGCGTTGTTCGTCCGCAATTGCCGGCTGATACTGCTACTGCGCCGCGACTTCGGAGAGGGAGACCTCAACATCTTCAGACCTGCTGAGTGGAGGTGGAAACTGCCTGAAGTAAGTATAAGTTGTAAAGGTCCATATGGAGTTAAATGAATAACTACAAGTCAACTGCTAACCCTGGGTTAGCAGTTCATCTATAAATCCTGAGCTGAACTTAACTCGGAAGTTATTTTTTAATTCTGGTACGCGCAAATCGGCCTACTTTTGTATTTTAACCAACTTTAAACAAATTAGTAGGTAATTGTTTATAAATAAGTATGTCATATACAGTGCAAAATATTTACAAATGATAACAACAGAGCTTCCAAACATAATATATATTTACAAAAGATAAACGACTGCACTAAAAAGTAAGATATATTTAGGTAACATTCAACGTCTTGCCTCATCTTTTTATAACCAGAAAGAATACGGTAATCGGCCTTAAGGTGCATATTTAAAGAATTATCCCCTTACTTACTCCTAAATGTTGAGGAACTGTACCTTCCAGCATAGCTCAGCAACATGAAATGCTAACTACTAGATGCAAATATCCGAGTTGCTTTAGATAATATACGAAAAGCCTTTAAAAATATGGCAAGAAAAGTAGGGCAAAAAATCTCAAATCGGTCTAATCTTTGAGAAATCAACGAAGAAATCTAATCGAATTAAGACCTCCTTTTTTGAAGATGGTTAAAATACAAAGTTTTATAGGGTGTGTGAATGAATGTATCTTTGTCTACAAATTTATCAGTAACTTATACTTGGTTTGTAATAATACTTTTTTATGATATACATTTAGTCCAGATTAGAGACGGTGCAAGTTTCATCAAAATCTGTTTAGTCAAGAAGATTTCTTTAATTTGTTACAAACGTTGAAACTTTTGTAACATTTACTATTTTTGTAGGTTTGCGACAACGAATGGCATCACTACGCGGTCAACGTTCGATTCCCGAATGTGGAGCTTTTCGTGGACGGAGAGCCCTACCGCTCCGTTGACGGCAAGGGTCCGGAGGTCATTGATGACTGGCCGCTGCACCCCGCCCATGGGGTCAACACTACACTGGTTATTGGCGCTTGCTGGCAAGGTAAAGTGTACTTTGTATAGCAATCAATAAGGTTTATATATGACCGGTGGCGTGATTCTAGTTTTAGTAAGGGAAACTGTGAGTTTCGCCGATTTAGTGCATCCTTATGTTAAGGAAAATACGGTCGATATTTGATTGACAGAAAATCAAATTTCGTGTTATTCCGATGACGGATTTCGTAAGACAAAATTTGAACTTTATAGCTCTGGTTTTAATAGCTAGCTTGCAAGGTAAATTGTACTCTATGAAAGTTAATCTAAGGTTGTTATTCAACTGCTCGTAGTGACGTCATACAATAGATCAAAAGTGAGAACTTTAGATTCAGATTAGAACTAGCTGGAACAGTAAACTGTACATTGAATTACTAAAAATAGGGTTGATAATTGTCTGGGTTTTGTGACAAAGATATGGAACTACTACAGGTTTTCTTCGTTTTGGCCAAAATTTTCGTCAAATTTCTCCATTTTTACCCGACTGCGTCAGAAGGAGGGTTATTACCGTGTCATTTTGGACACACATTTTTGTTAGAAGCTTACAAGAAGTGAGGGTCGGAGTAGTGAAACTATAAATTTGGCCATCTTGAACTAAACGGGTAGTATGTTTTCGTAAAACGAGGCTAATAATACTGCTCTAGGAATAGGGCTTAAATTTTTTATTTTGGTGACATTTTATTGGCAAATAGTGAATATTTTTCTTGTTGCAATATATACTCTATCTCTATATTTATATTGTTGAATATTTGCAGGTACAGATAACGACATGAAGCACCACCTCCGCGGCTGGCTGGCCGGCCTGGGAGTGGTGCGTGGTACGGTGCAGCCGCCGCGGGCGCTCTCGTGCCTGGCGCATTGCCGCGAGGGACTCAGCCTTGCGCCCGATCTATGTGAGTACTTGTTTTTATTTCCATAAATAAAGCCGTTCCCAATATCATATCAGTTATACAAGCTTAATTGAAGTGGAACTGTGCTGGACAAGTATAAAACCAAACACAGTGGGTACCAAATAGAAGCTAACGACAACGACGTAGTGGCGAGTCGAACTCGCCTAACACCAAAAAGATTGGGCACTTCTTGCTGAAGACCGGGTCAAGTGAAAAAAGAGGCTTTTGCTATGCATTGGGACACCATAGGCTTACAATATGTCCTGCAGTAACGTGAAATATATTATATTTATTTATTATATACTTTATTGTACATCTGGAGTTTACAATATACAACTTATTTCTAGTGATAACAGTACAATGGGCGGCCTTATCACTAATAGTGATTTCTGCCAGGTGATTATGATAGGCTACTTACTCGTAAGATACAGAAAGGGCCACCAGAGGGACCTAACTACAAGCCGGATGTATAACTACTGTTTGAACTTTAACCTGCCTGTGTCTCGATTTGGTGAAGACTATCTCCTAAAATTACTCACACATGAGTCATTACATCATAGTTCTTAGATGTAGCAATCAGCTTTTGTAATTCCTTAGCTTTACAAAGCACTTAGAATCGTCATACAAAAATAATTCTACTCTAAATTCGCGGCGCTATAGATTGTGGATATCCATAGACTGTAGGTTAGGTGAACTACACGCCCGATAGTTGCGTAGGTTTCGGCGTCCTATAGAAAAACAATGATAAGGTCCCTATCCCAGAGTACTTAGTACTTTTGACATAGAATTGATAAATCATATATCTCCTTTTTTCTCATAGATCTGAAGTCAGTATCAGTGGAAGGCGACGGTGTAGCCGACGTGGAGACCTTACTCCGTCGTGTGGCTTATGGAGACGCTCGGGCCTTCCCCACTCCTGGCAGAAGGAACGTGCATGTGGCTACTACCATCACGTAAGTACTGTAGATGAACGGGGTGTGATGATCCTCCGACTAGTCTCGGTGGTATTGCCTGGTGCCAGCTGTCCAACGGTAGCGTCTTGGATGTAGTATTTATTTATATACAATTTCCGTGAACATTTCGTTGTCGCGATTCAGCGCTCTTTGACATTTGTGACGAGTGTGTTACTTCTTGACGTTGTCGGATGACATTTTATCCGTCATTTATTATGTGCGGATATCTGTGCGGATATTGCCACAGTCCTTCGCCCTCTTAGAATTCGTTATATTAAATAGTAGCTGCTCCCACGCTCTTTACCTTTCGCGATTTACTTTACTGAGCAGTAAGGTAAATCCAGGCTCCCGTGGAGTTTAGCGTTATATCTTATATAAAACAACCCTTATTGATAGTTAGATTATCTAACAGAAAAAGAATAATTACAATCCGATTAGTAGTTCCCGAGATTAGCGTTAACAAACAAACAACTAACTTTCTTCCACGGTTTGGCCACTTGGTAGGTATATCAATAAAGTTTGTTATAACCTGCATCTAAAATTTTATCAAAATTGGTCCAACCGTTTAGATTAGCAGATTCTCCCAACAACGCACGTTTAGAAAATGTCCTGTAAATAATGATTTATGTTATTTTCCAGCTGCGATAACGGCCGCATAATTAAGGCTCGCCCCGCAGAATCGTACATCATGGTCCTCGCACCACAAACGCCGAGCATTCTCCTCAACGGCAGTGAAGACTTAGCCAGGGACTACGCGCACTTCAGGGCTGGACTTACCGTGTTCCCGGACCTCGCCGTCAGGGTACTGGCGGGAGGGAACACACACCCACTTGCTGGTAAGGATAACATCACACCTGTACTATACGGAAGAGTATGGTAGAGGTGTATATCGCTAATGGGCGTAGCCAGGATAGGGGGCTTAGGAATTCAAAGGAAAGACATGGGCTACGCTTTTTACACACTCGTTCGCTTCTTTTACGTTCATGCTTATCATGTCTGTTTATGTATAGAGCGGAATTGCTAATTTATATTTTCCGGTACATTAAGTCTCAGAAGGCTTTGTCTTGTCCTCTGTCCTGTCATAGGACAAAGCCTTCTTGTCCTGTCATATAATATATAAAAATAATATATTCTAACATGAACTTTTTCTTTCATTCCCATAGAAGAAAGCCAGAAACTAGACTCATGCGTAGTATCAGTCTACCCGGCACTGAACCCGGACCACGAGGCGCTGGCGTTACGCGACGCGTCAGAATTACCACTGCGCTACGATATACGCGCCGCTGTCACCAGAGACGGCGTCATTCTTACTGGAGCTGATACCGTGCATAATTACCAGAAGGTAGGAGAATTGTTACTGCTCTGGACCTGTGTGACGTAGCGGGATGTAAAATACCGTGAAGCCTTCCTTAAAAGTTGGTCTATCTAATGCAAAAAGAATTATCCAAATCGGGTCAGTAGTTTGTATGTTTGAACCCGCAAATCTCGAGAACTGCTGATCATATTTGGATGTTTCTTATTGGATCTGATAGACCAACTATTAAGGTAGGTTAAAAATTAACTTACATCTTACCAGAATTATGAAAACAAGCAAAATTCTCAATTTATTACTTCTGTGCTTTCTCCTAATGACATGATTCTTTAATTATTTAAATGATTTTTAGAATGAGTTAACCTAGTTGATATAATATTGTATCAATAGCTACGGACGAAGACGCTGGTCCCTGAAATTATGTCACTAAAATTATTTATTTATTTATTTTTATTATTTGTTTGTTTTGTAGGTGCTCCGTGAGATCGAGTACAGCAATAAAAAGCCGGCGTACTACCTGAACCGCGTTTTTAAGCTGACCTGCTCGGAACTCAACGGACGATTCACTAGCAATGAATATGTGCAGACGGTATGTATTTTGTTATTTGACATATGGAATAAAAATAGTAATAATTAGGATTTTTTACATTAGACAGAACGCCAGAAGCTATTACATTATCCGATGGTCCCAATGACAACGCCAATTCCACACATTTACTCACACAAGCACACCCAGTTTTAGAACAAATCTTTGCAAATCATTTGTCCCATGTAGGGATCGAACTCACAACACCAGTGCAGTGGAGAGAGGCAAGGCGACCGCGTAACCCACTGCACCACACGTGCAGACAATGAAGTTCTTTTTTATTTCTTCTCCCGCTTGAAGTGTAAAAATAGAGCGAGAGAGAAACACAATTGGCTGGTCAAAGGCGACTCGTCCGTCCGTCGATCTCATCCATGAAACAATTATGATGTTAGATTAAATTATGTATTTTTTTTCGCAGTTGACAGTTGTACACCCACACATGTCAGGAGCGAGCGACGCAGGGTTGACACGCGAGTTGCACCCCAGCGGCATGGCTGACAAGATGGACGCTGTAGCTAGGGATAAACAGGTTTGTAAATTATCAATATCTATTAATTTACAGAAGGTATCATGCTTGTGTTGCTCAAGTAAATATGGCACATACAAAACACACTCAGAGATTGTTTACCAATCATAGTTATGGAATTACTTTTTTACTGTTCTTTTTGTGTCAATTCATTTGAAAAAACCAAGAATATTTTTGCAGTTTTTACAATTAAAACTTGCTTGCTAGGTAGAAACATACAAAGAAAAGTCTCAAGAATATTACAGTCGCAAGTTTATAGAACATAACATAACATCACGCCTATATTACCCAAAAGGATGTAACAGAGGTGTACCACACCCACATTTCAACTGTTATGTTTAGGTCCCATGGGATAGGGAGTGAGCCTATCGCCTTCCACCGGCAACAATCCCAACTCCGTGCTGCTATTGTGAGTTTCCTGTCAAGAAGTTTACAAATAACACTGTACGACCCGGGCATCGAACCCGAGACCCATACGCTAACCACTAGACCATCGAAGCATTTGTCATTATAATGTCACCAAAATCAAAAATTATTATCCTATTTCTTAAATTGTAGACTAAGTTCAAAAAGAAGTATATTAAGTTAACTCCAACTCCGTGCTGCTATTATTTTTATGCTATTGTTATTACACTTTGCCCGACCGGGAATCGAACCCGAGACCTCGTCACAGGCTCATTCGCTAACCATCAGACCATCGAGGCAGTTTATAGAAATGGGTGAATATTAATATTACAATTAACTTACATATCAATATTGTTATAACTTCTAATTGATTATTTTTATAGCAATAGCAAATTATACTAAAAAACAGTTGAAAAAGATATGGGACTGGCAGGATTTGAACCTGCGGCCTTACTGCACACCGGGCAGCCGCTTTAGCCATCCAGCTACGGTCATCATTTCGTGACGTCACGTTCATTCATTTGTCAACTGTTTCTTAGTATCAATATTGTGTTGCATTGCAGTCCGAGCACGTGCACCACGGCCACGCGCTGACGCCCCGCGTGTACGCCGCGCATGCGCAGCGCGACGCGCACTCCGCCGACGTGCCGCAGCCACGCCTCATCGACCTGCACCCCGACTCCAGCACCAGTCAGTATTTGTTCTATATCTTACTTACACACTGATCATAGTCATAGGCAGAGGCGGCTCGTGACATTTTTTTATGGGTGTTCACTTAAAAAATAGCAAAAGAATGTCCATGCAGATTAACCACCAGCGCTACCGCAGCTCCAAACACCAGACACGGGAAGCAAAATAATTTATTGCTGTCTTTACATCCACACAGCCAAGGTGTTTTCAGATTTCGTTTATTTACGTAAGATCGGCAACAATACAAAATTCCCCGCGCCCGCGTTACTCGCGGTCGCGCCCTGCTGTTGCGTTACTGTACTATCAAAACGCAATCTGGCAACGTCGCGCAGCAGGAGCGGCGCTCCTGTCTAGGCGAAAATCTCGTACAAAGTTTTTGTTTCACGCGCCCCGGGCCGCATCGATGTTTCTCTTTCGCACTTATGGAATATAGTACTAAGCGTTGTATTGAAATTTCTGCCGTAGGAGCGTAATCGCTAGCGCACCACTCATTCCAACTTTACTTCTACTTGACTGTGTAATAGTTTTTAGTTGTTAATATGAGTGAAGATAAATACCTATTATTTAGTTTAGAATGTATAGAGTTCTAAAGGAATATTATATAACGTATTTTATCTGGGAGTGCACTGCTCCAGTGCACCTAAGGACGAGCCGCCTCTGGTCATAGCCATTTCTTCATAAACAATTTAAATTGTGTTTGAAAACATTACATACATTAAAACATTAGTCATGGGCGTTAATAAGATATTTTTGGTAACCGGTATTACACCGGTAATTTATGGTGATACAATACCGGTATAGACAACCGTTGCCGAATACCGGTATTTTAGGTATAGTTACTACAGTTATTCTAGCTATAGCGTTTAAAAACGTTTTAAGCTAAGGTAGCGAGAGCGACCGCACTCATTTACAGTTAATTATAAGTAGATATAAGGTCGTCTTTGGCTTATAACAATAACCTTGAATGGTTTGCGCCACTCTCGCCCCTTTTCTTTTAAGCATGCGATATCACTTGTAAGAGAGAGATAGATATGTTAGTTAGTTTTGATCGGTTGCGTGGATTCAGTTGGTTTTGGCTGTCAGTTATTTAGTTATTAGATATGATTTGGGTTCGGTTTTCAAACTACGTTGACGCGGGGACGCAGTGATTCGGTAGTTACTTCATAGGTTCATATTAATACCTGATAACCGTTGGTAACTATTTTAATACCGATACGGTACTTTAGAGAGATGATACCCGTTTTCAGTTACGTTTTGGTATAGCGGACACATGACTATTAGATATTAACAATGAAATTAAAAAAATATATTAAACAATAAATTCATAGAAATACATCCAAACAAAATAAGAGATTTAATTCACAATTCGTCAAAAGAGTAAATACACCTGTCCAAAAGGAAAGCTTTCAATTTTGGCTTAAAGGCCCCTGTGTATAGTACGCTCTTTATGTCCTCATATAACTTATTAATCTCAATATTACCTTAGACTATTAAGCCAAAAGGACTAGTCATTATCAGGAGTCCAAAGTGCCAAATGAAGAAGGGCACCGCTAATAAAAAACTAGTTGTCAAATTAGAGACTCGCGGAACATTCTACCACACTGCTCCTTTCCGAGTTTTGGCAGTCTTATTTGCATAAATATATGCTTTCATTTCCTCTCCATATTTATTAAGTGCTCTTTTTTGATTACGACTATATAGGGCACTGTTTATCAATTTGTTATTCTTTTATTGCATTCTTCGTAATAAAGCGAATATTCCTGTACTTACTAATGGCCTAACATAGGAATGGTGGTATGTCGATCATCAACCTTTGGCGCCAATTTTTTTGGGTTTTACGATCCAGCTGCGAATCAGTTTACGGGTAGATTTACATTTATTAAGATTCTGGTGGCGCCATCTTCATTTTGGGGAACAAAAACTTTCTCTCGTTGCCTACTTCTTCTTCTTCCTACGAGTCAACAGTGAAAGTTTTTATACCACCCCGGCCGAGTAGGTGGCTACATTAATTGCATTCTCCGTGGCCTTACTCAGATCGCTCAGGGAGCAATCGTCACGCTGCCTACTTCAACAATTATAACCCTTTTTTCAAAACAATAATCTTTCGAAACCGTATTTGCAGACCACGTAGCTCTCCTGATCGGCGTGGTGTCGTGCGGCGTGCTGGTGGCCGTGGCGGGCGTGGCCGTGGCGCGCGCGCGCGGCCCCCGCCCCCGCCCCCGCCCCCGCGCGCCCCCCGCCCTGCACGCGCTGCGCGCTCGGGAGCACGACTCGGAGATGGCTTGGGATGACTCCGCTCTGACTATCACGGTTAATCCTATGGAAGAGGTGAGACTATCACGATTGTTTACTGAATATCAGCAGCGATAGCCGAATGGTAGACCGTAGGACTGCGAAGTTAAAATTATCGCTCGCTAACGGTGAAGGAAAACATCGTGATGAAACCTGCATCCTTGAGAGTGCTTAAAAAGTACTCGAGGTCGTGTGAAGTCTACCAATCCGCACTTGGCCAGCGTGGTGTACTATGGCCTATCCCTTCTCATCGTGAGAAGAGGCCCGAGCCCAGCAGTAGGACATGTATTAGATACAGGGCTGCTATTATTATATAAACCATTTAATATCCGCCAAGGTGACGGTGTTTTCACCCCCATTGTTCAAAGGTCACAAAACATAACATAAAATCACTCCTATATTTCCCAAAAGGGTGTGGCAGAAGTGAACAACAAACATTTTCAACTCCGTGCTGCTATTGTGAATTTCCTGACCCACACTTGACCCTGGCAGAAATAGTCACCGCAAGGAGACTCAGTTGCCATTAAATAAATAAGAAGAAGAAGAATTTCTTGACGAGTACTTCATAAATAACACTTTTCCCGACCCGGGCTTCCAATTATTCTGTTGGAATTGTTTGCTGGACTTCCATGTTACTCCATCGTGTTAATATTTACTGTTATGATACTATATGTGGTGAATAGAAAAAAAAAGATGTAAAATTGTAATTATTTCATAAATAATTTTAAAACGTTTCATTAGTTTATTCTGTGTTTAAACAACCTTATTTTAAAATGTTGTTGCACTTGTAAATTTGTCACACCACATCCACCGGTCCAATTTCCTCACGGAAATTTCACAAAGTTGCTCTAATCAACATGTTACATTTTTTAATTTAGATTTAAAACTAAATGTATACTAAAGAACCCTTGTCCTTCCAGTCGGCAGCCCCCACGTGTGGCACGCACGCGGGCGCGGCGGACAGCTCGGACGGGGAATCGTGCTCCGATTCTGACTCCGAGCAACACGACTCCTCTGATGAAGATGATGAAGGTAAAAAACATAAATAAATAAATATCACCCTACACACACTCTAGTCTCAAACAAAGCAGAGATTTATTATTTTTAAGACATTTAGCTATGCTTAGCAAATTATACTAAGAAACTGTTAAAAAAGATATGGGACTGGCAGGATTTGAACTTGCGACCTTCAGCACTCCGGGCAGTCGCTTTACCAATCAGCCACGGTCGCCAGGAGCCTAAATTGTGCCTATATTGTGACGTCTATTTCGAGTGCTGCAGCGTCGGAGGACACGTCGCGTCAGTTTCCTGATTTTCATGTATAGGGACCGCCGATCTGACGAAGACATCTGAATGTCTGGCGTTTCTCGTCTTTCCTTCATAAGTTCGAGAGTACTATGAAATATTGCGGTTATAAAAATGGTTTCTTTACAAAAGTTGCTATAAATTGTGTGGGTAATTTAATGGTAAAATTGGACTCGCCTATGGAACTTTGAATGATCAAAAAATGAGTTAGATATATGTAGTATGTTACAAAAATTCTTGCATTTGACCTATATTTTGAATAGGAAACCTATATTTTACTATCGATGGAGGTCTTTCTGACTGCCCTTATATTATGAACTTAATACAAAATCTATTTTTTTTTCAGTGTTGCCAGGCAAGGAGCACAAATACAGAAACATCAGCCAGCTGGAGTGGGACAACAGCACGATGTAAAGCGCATGCGCCGCGGCAGTACTTACGTCACGTCCCTACCCCCAGCGCCCCGCATCCACACCCTTCCTCACCCCCGCGGTTCCAAGCGATACTTCAACACACGACTCTAGTAGCTATAATACTATTTTCTTCGACTTTCCAACTTTGCAACGCAAAGTTCTTAACTTTATTTTTCTTCTAGATGAAATTTCAAGAGTATTCGAGAGATGAACAGATAAAAATATACTAGCCATTAACAGTTTGAATGAATGTCATGAGATTTTCGCACGAAGCTTAGACACATTTGGCTCATTTAATTTTGTATCTTAACTGCACCAAAATAAGGACTAAACTCCCAAAAACTGTTCAATTCTCGTTTCCTCTCTCTAAGACGTGTATTGAAGTATCGCCGTCGAAAAAAAGCGAGAAAATTCATTACATTTCGGTAACGGAATTGATTTTATATCCGCATCAGTCGGTATCGTACCTAATACCTATGTAGTGTGTATGAAGCTTTGCACAAACACTCGCGTGGCACAAGACTTGGTATCTTATGTCGATGTCAATATACGTGCACGAGGACTCACTAAACGCAACTGACGAATGTCAGTTTGACAGGTGTCAAAGTGACGGATGTGACGTTTGAGATTTTTAATGAGATTTAATTGATAAATAGAAGGGATTATTGGAGTTGTAGTTTTCAAAAAAAGTTAAATGACTTAATCAGATGAGGTAATAATATATTGCATATATATTTGAGACTATGGTTGGTGTAATTGCGTAAATTGACTTCGACATAAGTGCATTTTATTTGTAGTTTTATTCTAAGGTCTTTAAAAAATGATCATATCAAATTTATACGTAAAACGAAATATTATTTTTCTCCTCGCTTGCTTTCGTAGAGGAAGTTCGTCGTTGTTCTAAAATAATAGAGTTCTTAACACTTTTTCTATTCGTTTCTACACTTAAGACAAATGAAAAAAAAAACTGTATGTATTAAATCGTAGTCGTTGTAATTTCGTATGGAATCGGTCATAAGAAGATAATTTAGAGTGTAAGCGATCAGATAATGTATATTATTGGATACATAAGAGATTGTATGCTTCATTCGTAACGCGCACGTTTAGTTGCCACAGGGGGTTTCACAAGATGGCCGACGCCGCTTGTCTCCCCGACAGTTATATCCTGCATTTAGTTCAAAGTACAACAGTAAAAAGACGCATTTATTTACCGTACAAAACGCTTCACATATCCCCAATGTGTGTAGTTTTTAAATTTGTCTCTCGACAAAAATGTCCAACACTTTGTACCCTTTACGAGCTTCTCGACAAATCGGCTTAAATGTATATTAGGCACAGAGTTATTTGAAACATAGATGTACGATATTATACACATTATACAGAAGGTATCGGTTTAGGATCAGCTACTATAATAAACTATATTAATTATATATATATTTTGAATGCGTTAAGGGAATTTTTACTAACAATTAGGTAATAAGTCGCTACGTGTTAGTGAGACGCGATCAGAGCGAATGGCAAACGATTTCGCGTCGCTTAGACGTAAGGTAGTTAGGTTTCGTTTATCTGTCCACTTTCTAAGCTTGGGCTCTCACTCGGACGATGCATATCAAGACCGTTTGCCATATTAGCATAGAATGTCTCTAAGAACACTGACTGTACAATCGTTAAGCAATGTTGTGGACATAATCATCGGTGTACTCTTCTAGTTGACGTCACGTGGTGTTTTCTGTCTATCTAGCTGACACTTCATTTTGACAGTTGTTTATCGTTAAGTTTATTTTAGCGCCATCTATGTTTTAGAACGGAAACTTCTCTACCTTGTGAGTTTTGAGAGTTGATGTAATCTGCGACATAGATGGCGTCTTTGAACAGCGAGCGATGTCTTCGGGTCTTTGTTAACGTTTCTAAATTATTTCGTTAGTAGATGAACAATTTTTAGTGCCATTTTTGATGTTTTTACAAGGGTTTGTTTCGCCCCGAGCGTTCGCTCGCTGTACCTGTTCTGTTTCACGTTCGATAACCGTCCAGCGCCCATTTCCCAACGTTTTCTTTCCCTAGATCTGAAAGTTTTAACTTTGACCGGACAAAGCTCAAAATCCCGCACAAATGCAGGCATTTGCTAAAACACCCAGTTTTTAATCCTGAAGTATTACGTGAGGTAGCTACTTATTTTACTTTTTATTTTATTATTATCATATTGTAATACATTATTTTTCTTTTTGTATTATCTCGGTATTACTGTATAATTAGGAAACTTCTTTGATGTATGAATTATTATATTTTAGCTAAAAATAAAGTTGGTTTAAAATATTTAATGTTGTTTTATTTTATGCCTGACTCTTGGTACTCTGCGTGAAGACCCTCCGACGAAGGGTCCAATAAGGAAATGTGCTGGGGTTAATGGATTCAAATCGGCAGGATCATTGGATAAGGGTGTTAAGGGTCTCGAATTGAGAATAGCCTCTACTTGTATGAGACATGTAGCCATCTCATCGAAAGTTAAATTGGTTAGCCCTAATATACGCCTAAGGTGATGTTTAGTTGATTTCACAGCACTCTCCCAGAGCCCACCCATATGTGGTTTATATTTAGGTATAAAAGAAAAACGAATAGACGGATCAAAATGGTCAAATTGGAAATCTTGGGCAAGAAATTTTGCGAGTTCATTAAATGCTCCAACAAAAGTGGTACCATTATCCGAAAAGATAGTTCGTGGTTTTCCCCTGCGAGCAATAAATCGATTCAGGACAGCTATGAAAGCTTCTTTAGTGAGATCTGATACAAGTTCAAGATGAATCGCTCTTGTAGCTAAGCACACAAACACACAAATAAAGCATTTTATAAGCCTACATCCCCTACCTTTGCGATCGGAGATCATAATAGGACCAGCGTAATCAATTCCTGTATCCAGGCATGGAAATTCTAAATGAAGACGCTGTTCTGGCAGGTGGCCCATAATGGGCTTTACAATGTTTGACTTCATCCTACAACATTTCACACATTGATGTGTCACCTTTTTTGCTAAGTTTTTACCACCTAATGGATAGTAATGGTGACGTATTGTCGCCAGTAAAAGCTGAGGACCAGCCTGCATGCATAAGTTGTAAGTGGAACATGTTAAATATTAATTTGCAAATAATATGAGAACTAGACAAAAGAATTGGATGTTACACATTGTAATCATAAAATGAATTGTCTAGTCGTCCACCAACTCGAATAAGGTTACTGGCCATATCCATGAATGGAGATAAAGATAAAAGTTTGTTTTTTGCAGGTAATTGCTTACCAGATAGTAATAAGTCATACTCTTCGGGAAAGGAATTTTGCTGACTGAATTTCAATAATAAATTCAATGAATTAGTTAACTCTGTACTCGTGAGTGATCCTTTCGTGATAGACACCCCTTTACATTGATTAGTAAAACGTATAACGTAAGCCATCACGCGTTGTAATTTGTGAAAACTTGAGATTTTGTTAACTAATACAGAAATAGGATTTTCAATAGTATCAACTTTATCTGTATGTAAAGATGTTACCATTTCTTGTGAAAACAATTTATCCTGTATTTGAGAGTTAGGAAAACGAGGACATGAAGTTGGATCTTCATGCAGAAATTGTGGTCCTGACCCCCACAATACAGACGACGACAACTTGTCAGCGCTAAGTCCGCGTGAAGCGAGGTCTGCGGGATTTTCTAATGACGGAACATAACGCCACGTAAAATCACCGACAGAGTCCTGAATTTCTGACACACGATGTCGCACAAAGGACTTAAGATTAACTGGTGTGGTTGCCAGCCATCCTAGGACTATTGTAGAATCACACCAGAATGTGACTTGCTTGACGTCTACTGTGATTGACTGACGAACCTTCAAATATAATCGGCTTCCTAAAACAGCAGCACAAAGTTCTAGACGGGGCATGGTCAACGTTTTGACAGGACTGACCTTGCTCTTAGCAGTAAGAAGACGTACACAAGATCGCCCATCCTCCGAAATGCTGTGAACATAAACACAAGCCCCATACGCCCTTTCGGACGCGTCAGAAAAGACATGAAGTTGTATAGAACGTGCTGACTCGTCCAAAACGCACCGAGGAATTTCAACATTATTTAACTGAGGTAATGTTTTCTGAAAGGCATTCCAAGCATGTTGAATCTCCTCAGGAATAGGTATGTCCCAGCAACACTGTGCACGCCAAGCCAACGATCTTGTACAATTATTTTTGCCTCTACTATTGGATCAAAGATTTGAGCAATTATTGATAAAATTTGACGCTTAGTAGTCCTATCAGTTGGAGTTAAATCAATGTTAAAAGAAAACGTGTCCTTGAAACACCTACAGTTAAGACCAAGAGTCTTTGACATTTCAATAAATAATTAGCGCTGCGTTGCTTTTAGCGCTGCAGTATTGTGCTGAGATCGTAGGCAGAGAAACCAATTTCCGGCAGTTTGAATATTTTTTTTTTTTTTACTTTTAGACGTTTTGCAGTTATGCCAGAATAAATGATTTTTATTTCTTTTCTTTTTCTTACATCCCCGCGACACAGAAGATATTTATAATGCGGAGCTCGTTAAAAAAAATATACTTCGTATTGCTATAGACAATAACAATAACACTTTGGCCGACCCAGGAATCGAACCCAATACCCCGCGGTGAGAGGCGCATACGCTAATCACTAGACCACCGAGGCATTAGCAAAAAAAACAATTTCAGTACTTATGTCTATTTTACAAAATCTATTTAGACAAAATAATTACACCATAGGTGTAACTTCAGACATTATAGTTTAAAAAAAACTGTCGTGAATTTGAAACTGTAAATATTAATGAGCTTGATGATAAGTAGGTAGGTTGGAAGTTTAGGCCAACAATCTTGTTACTATAAAGGCGTCTCCTTGCTCGTATAATGATGAATGTTCAGAGTCTTGTAAGAGCGATATTTACAAGAAATAGGATAGAAAACTGGATAATTGAATGTATCTATTAATGCAATAAAAATGAAAATATCTGCATTCCTTATGCTGTCAAAGCACTCATAATCGTCATACAAACGTTTAACTAAAATAAACTAAAGCGTTACTCGCAAAGCTTTCCACTTACATACAAAGTTTTTTTTTTAAACATAAGTATTGAGTTGAGTTTGTAGTTATGTACCCAATAAACTCCGAAACTACTAGACCTATTGTAAAAAAAATACCAATTAACATGGGCACATAATCATGGCCTTTCTGTACGTTCAACATCACGTTACGACGAACAGGAACGGAGACTGAAATATGTTGTTAAAACGTAGAAAATTATTCCTTACCCAAAAATATTCCTCTTAAAAAAAACAATATTTTCAACCAAATAAATCGTTGAATTTGATGGTTTATACATATCTACACATTACTCAGCATCTACCATAATATACGGCAGAATAAGTTCAACTACCTGGTTTTTTTCCCGAAACCTCTGACCCTCCCTACTCTACGCCCGGCTGCGCAAACCCTATAAATCGTTTCCCAAACATACTGCATAATACACGGTGTAAGACCCGCCTAATGAGTGCGAGCGAGAGAGCCAAATCTATCAGCTTCAAGTGAGATAGAGAGCGGGATATGCCGGGTGGAAATGCGCAACTTTCGAGCGAGATAGCGCCATATGGGGCGTAGTATTCAGACAGAGACCTGGTTGGTTGGATCCGTGAATTATTGAAGAAGGCGACCGCCCTTTTGGCTGCGAAAGGCAGGCCTCAGGTTGCCACCGCTCGGCCGTTCTGCCACTTGCCGTGCGCCTTTCCGCCGTCACACCAATTTTGGCCAGTCGCCCATTTTTGGCCACTTTGGCCAGGTTTTTGGCTCGTAATGACCGGGATGCGCTTTTTGGACTGTGTTAGTGTGTGAATGTGTGAAGGTGCCGGGGATTTTTCAGGTTGGTAGAGTTTTTATTTAATTAACATAACATAATTCAGTGCTCGCTCTTTAGATTTATAAATTGCTTAAACTTACCTAATTAAAAGGATGATCTTAATACCTACATCTACGATGGTAATAATACCGCTAAGAAGACAATACAGCATCTCATTAGTGATCGTACCTACCTATTGCATTGCATATCGCACCGGCATTGTGTGCTATCTGAATGGATTCGGATTTCTTCTGCCCTATAAAATAATTAATTAATATTGTAGGTATATTGGTTGCATTAATGTCAAAAATATATATTGGCCTAATTGTCCATAATATAAATATCTACATGCTTAGTGAACAGTTATACCTATTTGTGTCTCAAAAATCGAGCTCCAAAATGTATTCACAAATAATCATTTCTGAATTCGACAACAATTCGACCACCTAAACATAACAGGTGAAGTGTGGGTGTTGTACACCTGTGCCACATCCTTCTGGGTAATATTGGCATGATGTTATGTTATGTTATGAATTCGACATCCGTTTGTGTCTCTCTGATTTTGGTACAAAGAGCAACTTCCGTGTCGTATGGGTCCTTCTCATACAATTTCAGACATAATATATCTACCTACGTATTAAATATATTAGATAAGTTGTAGTTCCAATTCGATTCAGGTATTTAAACGGCTACGTCCCGCAAAGAACATAATATACCAGCTTTTTTTCTTATATGTAGGTAAGCTAGCGATAAGATTTAAGTTTTTTTTAAGTACCACAATAATTTTAAGGTAAAATTGTAAATGGGTGCTGACCGGGCATTTTGTTTCCATTTGTACAGTTAATTTCGTGTTCTTTGGTCATCTCATTTCTATATTTTACTAGATTCAGGTTATAAACTAATAAATTATTACCATTGTTCATAAAATGCTTCAACCACAAAAAACTCCTTCTAAACACCGTTTAACAAACGGATCAATATCAACAGTTACTAATACTTCTGCATCCACTCACACAAGACTACACCACGAACAATACTGCCACCTTAAACAGCTGAACCCTTACGACCTGGATTCCATACTCTCCAACAACACAGCCACTGACACCTTTATGGTACCTACATCTCACACACATAGTAGACACGCTAAAAAATTCATCAACACCTCATCACCACATGCAACACTGTACACTTACACATTGACACACAATCTTCTCTTCGTCGTATCGATGACTGAGTCAAATTTTATTTTGACTTGCCATCGTGGTGAAAGGATTAGCCAATTCGCTTTGGAGAACTCGCGAATTGCCCAGAGTGCGCCGGATGTAGTGAATCGTTGTGTACGTAACGCGTAATCGTTGTGTAAACGCAATAGTGAATTTTGTATTCAAATCAAATGTATTAAACTAAAATTACGTAAGAAACTCTGTATCAAATGGCAGAGCACAATAAACTGCACCTCAGGGCGGTTTTATTCTCGGGGACAATACAAGAAAAAAAAAAAAAACTTTAACACTTTCCGGTAAAGGATACTAAATATTCAAAATATTTGTATTATTGTATCGTAGTGATAAAGCGGAAAGATGCCGTCGGTGACGAAAAAAACATTACAAGAAATAGTTCCGACTTTCAAAGGGTAATCCGGGATATTTAGCATGGATCATTGAAGTTTGTAAACAGGAAACGGTCGGCTACTTACAAATGAAAGTAAGAGAGCTTTCAAGGTGGCAGATTTTTTGTGAACAGACATATATATTCCAAGAGAATATAGCATGGGGTTCTTTAAAAAGAGTGCAAATAGGTTTTTAAAGGGTCGGCAACGCATACGCGTGATGCCTCTAGCGTTGCAAGTGTCCATAGGCTACGGTAACTGCTTACCATCAGGCGGGCCGTATGCTTGTTTGCCACCTCAGTGGAATAAAAAAAGGCAGAAGAGTAGCCGTCTAACCCTCATCATGCGATAAGTGCATAACTATCCTATAGAGCTTGTACCTAGTACTGTAGTCCGGTTCAGTAGCAAACTAATTTTACTACTGAACCGAACTAAAAATTACTGTTTTCATACACACAGCAGCTATACCCGAGTGGGAGACCGTAGGAATGCTAGGTCAAAGGTCTCGAGTTCGAACCAACGGCACACACCTCTGTCAATAAATCGTTAAGATTCGTCTTTTTTAAGATATGTATATATTTTTATATAAATTATCGCTCGCTAACGGTGAACGAAACGTCGTGAGGAAACCTGCATGCCTGAGAGTGCCTCAAAAGTGCACGAGAGTAGTGTGAAGTCTACCAATCCGCACTTGATCAGCGTGGTGGACTAGGCCCTTCTTATCATGAGAAGAGGCCCGTGCCCAGCAGTGGGACATATATTAGATACAGGGCTGCTATTATCATACACACACATAGTCCATGCGCGAGCGTTGACGGAACACACTGGGTTTTAGTCCGTGTAACTCAGACATAACCAGCGACTCTGCCCGGGTCGATGGTATGCGTCAGGCATTTCCAGAAAAATTTAAAAGGTACCTATGAGAAATGAAGATACCTACCTGATGAGAACAGACTATTGAAGAAAAATGTGTCGAGAATATGACATGTTCAAATACATAATCGCACTCGCCTCCGCCTGCGTGGTATGTCGGTAAAAAGTAGCCTATATATTAATCCAGGCTATAAGTTACATGTTATGCAAAATTTCATCAAAATCCTCCCAGTAATTTTGGAAACAGTAACAAACATCCATACTCACAAACCATTGTTTTTATTATACAAGTACCTACATAACATAACATCGCGGCTACAATATAGGTATACCTACTTCTAATATTTGCTTACTGAAATGACTCGAAGAAAAAACAATTTTTGCTCACTATTTTAAATTAACAAAGAACGACTTTTCAAGCTACTGATGTAAAAAATATATTTTACTAGACCTTACGAAAGAATTCAAATAGAAAAACACGTTTTCCGGACAAATTGACATTGATTTATGATACATTTAAAGCAGCCAGTTTGTTAGCCGGCAAATGTATTTTATTTTCATAAAAACTAAATAAATCTATTTTGTAGCTGATTCTAAATTAAATATACTACTTAAACAACCAAAACGACAAAAAAAAATTCAGCGTGTATATTATTCAATCGGGAAGCATATTCAACTGTTTCTTAATAAGGTTAATTAAATCTAATATCCAACTTACACCAACAACCTTCACACCTACCTAAATTATAAACAATATCTTTGACACCCTTCTCTTTCCGCTAATTACCTTTCAATAGACCAAATCAGTCTACTGTGAGGTATAATCTTATAACTGCCCTCTGCCCTCCGTCCTCCATTATGGGAGGGCTCACCTGCGTATCAGGTGACAGAGGGCGACAAATTAACTGTTAAAGCTTATGGGGTGTAGTGGAGTATGAGGGCTTATCACACCCTTTATGTAGATTTTGTAATGGGTTGGTTAGTATGATGGGGACAAGATATATGTGTACGTTATGGAAGAGTAACTTTCTGTCTGCAACGCAATCAGCTCTTCTCATAATGCAATACCCATCGGAGCTGGTACTTAGATTGATTTTAATCTGATTCTAAACAGTTGGATTAAAATTAATCTAAGCCCCGGTTATTCAATTCAATTTGGGGTGCATGAAAGGAGCCTCCCCGAGTGACGTACACAACAACGATTCCCTACGTCCGGCGCACCCTGGGCAATTCACGAGTTCTCTAAAGCGAATTGGCTAATCCTTTCACCACGATGGTAAGTCAAAATAAAATTTGACTTAGCCATCGACACGACGAAGAAGAAGATTCAATTCATTGTAATTAGTATAATTGTTTATCTTATAATTTATTTCTATATTATTGTTTGTAATGTTTTGATGTGTTCAAGCGCCCCCTGGGGAATATGAAAATAAATGATTTGAATATTTGAATCTTCGTTGAATCTCTGGCCTCTGATTACCCGTAACGACTGCCATAGATCTTGAAATGGGGACCGGGACCGACGGCTTAACGTGCTCTCCGAGGCACGTAGGAAATCTCGTTATGCTGAGATGGTCACCCCCCCATCCACGACCAACCACTGTTAGCATTGCTTAACCTGCAAGATCGATCGGTTCTTGCCACGACTTGGCCACGAGCATAATCTAAAACAAATATAATTAAAAGGGTGACAATCGTCGCATATTTGCGTGCACCCACTAAGTGTGGTTCAGTCAATATTTGCGGGGAATAATTGGCATGGGTTCGACTCCCGGATGGTGAAATTATTGACACAATAGGGTGTCGCCATTTTACGCTCCGGTGGTTGCGTATTTGGAATTGCGATGGCATGTGAAGATTGGATACCATAGGGTATGCTCGTATGTTTTAGGCTGCATTTAACTTGCTTAAAAAATAATATAAAAAAAAACGTAATTTTGGATAAAATGCCAATAGGTTTAAAATCATTTTTAAGTACCAGATAGGAGCCTCCCTGAGTGACGTACACAACGATTCCCTACGCCCGGCACACCCTGGGCAATTCGCGAGTTCTCCAAAGCGAATTGGCTAATCCTTTCACCACGATGCTAAGTCAAAATGAAATTTGACTCAGCCATCGACACGACGAAGAAGAAGACCAGATTACATAGCATAGCACGCCTATATCACACAGAAGGGAAAAGCAGAAGTGTATAACACCTACACTTTACCTATCCATTGTAATTGGCGCCATAATTCCAACTCCATGGTGCTATTGAAAATTTCCTGACCGAAAAATCCCAAATAACAAATTTGGCCGACCCGGGCAGCGAACCTCACCTCGCGGAATACTCGAGCAACGAGGCATAGTACCACATAGTTTTTACATTATTCGAATCTCACTCTTACTTTCAAGTATTTCTATAGGTACTTTAAAGCCCTTCTAATGCAATGGAGCACACATTTTCAATGCAATTCTACAAATTCTACGCAAACGTATCGTGCTCTCTCCAAAGTTTATTTTTTTTCATGTATCAGTGAAAGTGGTAAACCGTAAACATATTCAATGGTCCACTTCCGTCGGCAAATCTTATAAAGATTTCGGAAGTCTTCCCGGAAAGGTAAACTATACGCGCAGTCATGAATGGATCAGAAGAACCTGATTCCGCCGTTTTTAGTTTGCACGTAACATATTAAATGAAATGAAAATATCTTTATTCCTTTGACTTAAGTACTTAATCGTAATATATCTAAATTAAGCTAAAATTGCACAGCTTAGAAACACCTATTATATTAAATCGAATCGACTCTGAGTGCCAGTTCCGTGCCACCGCTCTGTGAGAAGAGCGGTGGCACACAATTCATCGCACGTTATTGAGAATTCACGGACGAAAAAATCCCAATAAAACTTTTGCCCGACTTGGAAATCGATTTAGAGACCTCACGGTGAGAGGTCACATACACTAACTACAAGACCAACAAGGCAGGCAGGCAGGTAAATCAAATAGCCAAATTAAAAGACCGCACTCGGTGACGTGATTCTGTAAGGGTAACTGTCGATTTCACAAATGTTGTACATCCTTATCTACATATAAAACTACAAATACTGTCTTTCTATATACACACACACACACAGCGGCAATAGCCGAGTGGGAGACCGTAGGACTGCTAAGTCAAAGGTTTCGGGTTCGAACCCAAGGCACACACCTCTTTTAATAAATCGTTAAGATTCGTTTTTTCGAAAATACGTGAGTATTGATTATAAAAAGTATCGTTTGCTTGCTAACGGTGAACGAAAACATCGTGAGGCTACCTGCATGGTTGGCTAAAAAGTACTCGAGGTCGTGTAAAGTCTACCAATCCGCACTTAGCCAGCGTGGTGGACTATGGCCTAACCCTTCTCATCATGAGAAGAGGCCCGAGCACAGCAGTGGGACATGTATCAGATACAGGGCTGCTATTATCTCCATATAAATACGGTCGATATTTGATTGACAGAAATTCAAATTATGCCGATCAATAAAATGTTTGACCAGAGTTAGGTTGTGGGCTGAGACGAAAGGCTTTTTAAAAAGGAACAAGAGGTGTGTTCCGCTTGAAGAGCAGTGCAAGACTAACTTTATTTAATATCAAATATTATAAGCTAAGTAACCTAAACAAAGGATCATTATAATCTTAATGCTTCCTGTTATCGCAGTACCAGGAAGTTACATGTAATGTAATCTTTATTGCCTAATTACAATGAAGGTTATTGTGTTATAACCTTGTTACGCTTATATAACTCCTCCCCCCTTAAGATGGAGGCGCGTCGAAGGCTGCGACTGAAGTTGGAGTGTTTCAGCTTCAGGTTGTTGCAGGACTGAAGTATGCGCCGATCTGGGTATCCACCAAAGTTTGTATACTGCCACTCCGATTGCTGTTGCGAGTATTAGGATGTACAGGACTATTGATGACCAGCTAGGTGTGTTTGAAATGAATACTGGATCCATTATGGAGTCTTTGATTTCTTCAGATTGCTGTAAGGCTTTCTTCAGGTTGTCTATTTCTATGTTTTCCAGCTTTATTTTAATAGGTAAAACTTTCGGTGTTTGATGTGCGCGTGGTAACGGTATGGTTTCCTTGATGTTAATGTACCGCTGATGTGTTGTTAGAGTTCGGTCCATAATTTGTACTTTGCAGTTATTGTTTGTTGTTATCAGGAAAACTCCTTTGTTACGTTGGTATTGTACGTCATTGCCGCAGATGGTTTTGATGACTTCTTCTTGCTTCATGATGACTATCCAGCTGTTATCTTCGATTTGCTGTATTATGTTGTCTTGAAAGGTTGCAGTTACATATGTACAATTGTGTGGCTCTTGATGTTGTATGAGTTGAGCTATACAATCAGTAGAGTGCAGCAAGGGCTGCCATTCCAGGTGCTTGCAGATGACTTCATCTTCTGCTATCTTGTTGCATGACTCGTGGGGATAAGCGAACTCATTATTGCCCAAGATAAGGTAAGGATTTTTAGGTATAAGGATTGTGTTATTATTGTTAGGTATGGAATATAGATGTAGGAGGTTATAAGGTTGTTCTGCAACTAGTGGTATATCCAATATAAAGTTAATTGTTTCATTAGTACTATAAGCTCGTACTGTAATAGCTTTTTCCCAAAGTTGTATCTTGTTTATGTTTGGGGCAAAAGCCAAGTATGCGCTGATTTCATTCTGGATGCTATTTAACTCCTCTATTAAATACGAAGGGTCGATTATGCTAGGGTGCATCTTTTCAAGATGTGCAAATGTTAGTGCGTTTTCTAGCGTATCTAATCTATCGTAAAGCTGTTGGAGCGAAGTTTCTATGCTATAAAAGATGCTCATAGTGGTTATCTATTGGCTGTATGACTGCTGTGGCAGCGGTGAGGTAGAGCACTGCGCAGCAGGCGATGGCGTTCCTGAAACATTTTCAGGGCGCCTTAGTAAGCGGAAGTGAACTCTTATTGATTTTGCGTTCACATGTTTGCCTACTATTTCCGCTATTTGCTCTGGGTGTATGCGAGTTATTGTATAAGGGCCTAAGTATTTGGGCTCTAGTTTATTGCTCCTGGCTGTCTTTGCTACCTGTTTATAAACTGAATCTCCTACTTTGAATTGTGCAGTTTCTTTATTTTTATTGAATCTTTCTATTATTTGTTGTTTATCGATTGTTATTTTATTATTTATTAGTTTTTGTGCATTTTCCATTATTTGCTTGTGTTTAATTACGTATTCCTGGTAGAATTCTTTAGGACAGTGTAATTCTAGTGGGTTTCTGCTATCAGTGTGTCCGTAAAGTAATTCAAATGGTGTAAAACCTGTTGAGGAGTGTATTGTATTATTGTAAGCTATTATAGCGTATTTCATTAAATATGTAGTGTCATCCTTGTCTGTTATTCTTTGTAATCTAATTATTTCTGCTAACGTTGAATGTAGTCTTTCTATTGGAGAATTTGAATTTGGATTGTATGGTGTTGTGAAGTGTATGTTTATGTCATGTAATGCACAGATTTCAGTGATTACTTCGTTATCGAATTTTGTATCGGAGTCCGTTGTGATTTTCTTGGGTACTCCTATTACTGAGAATAGACTTAACAAAGCTTCAGCGATGTGTATGCTGTTTGCAGCGTTAAGAGGTATTGCTTGTGCGTATTTTGTGAAGTTGTCAATTATAGTAAGGAAGGTTATACTTCCGGTGCTGTATAAATCCATAAACATGTGCTCCATTGGTCTATGTGGTGTATCTGTTAAGGATAGAGGTAATTTTAATGGATTGCGTTCATATTTGCTTTTGAGGCAGCTGTCGCATTTGTTAATGAATTTTTGTATAGAAGCTAACATATTAGGCCAGTGGTAATTTCTATGTATGTGTTTATATGTTTCTTGTATACCTCTATGTATGGTTTTTCCTTCGTGATATTTCCTTATTAAGTCTGTTTGTTCGGAAATATTTTCTATTAATGTTACCCTATTCATGCATCTAATTAATTTTGGTCCACGATTGCTGAATATTGATTTGTATACTTCAGAGAATAGTGGATAATATTCTTCGTAGTGGAAAAAACAATGGAAAATTCTATCTGCAATTGTATTTTCTGTAAGGAATTGTATTATTTGTTCTTTTGTATTGTTAATCGGAATCCATACGTCTTTTATTATAGTTTTACCTTTTGATCTATCATCTATCCTGTAAGTGTCTCCGGGTGTTTTTCTAATGTGAAATTGTTTTAATTGTCTGTCTATAGCGTCTTCTATTTCAGGGATTTTTACTATAGTCGTTTCTGTTTGACTTTCGAGGGTCTGGTTTGTATTTGTTGGTTGACCCTGAATTTCCTGTGGATGGTTTATGATATCAGGAGTAATGGGTAAGTCTAATAGCGTTCGAATGTCTATGTTTGTCAAATCTACGTCATCGTTTAATGTACTAGGTTGATTATTTTTGCTAACCTCATTATGGTGTATAATTTGAACTTTTGAGAGTGCGTCTGCATTTGTATTGGCTTTTCCTTTTTTATATTGCACATCGTAGTTGTATTCTGCTAATCTTAGGCGCCAGCGTGTTAGCTTTGAGTTTGGGTCTTTTATAGACATTATCCATGTAAGCGGGCGATGGTCTGTATAAATAGTAAATCGTTTACCATAAAGGTAAGGGCGAAAATATTTAATAGCCCATACGATGCTTAACAGTTCTTTTTCAATAGTCGAATATCTTTGTTCTGTTTCTGATAGTGTACGTGAAGCGTATGCTATTGGTTTATCTGAGCCTATTTGTCCCTGGGATAATACTGCGCCTATGGCTACGTCTGATGCGTCTGTAGTAAGAATGAAAGGTTTTTCGAAGTCCGGGTATTGAAGTATTGGTGCATTAATTAGTACTTCTTTGCATTTTTCGAATGCTTGAGTGTATTCTGGTGTAAACAGTATTTTGCTACCCTTTTTTAAACATTTTGTAAGTGGTTTTGTCAATTTTGCGAAGTCCTGAATGAACTTTCTATAATAGCCTACTAAGCCTAAAAAGGACTTAATTTCTTTCTGAGTTTTTGGTAGAGGGAACTTTTTAACTGCTGCGATTTTATCTTCATTTGGCTGAAGGCCTTTGTCTGTCAATGTGTGTCCTAAGAACTTGACTTGTTTCTGTAAAAATTCTGATTTATTTAGTTGAATTTTAAGGTTGTGTGTCCTGAATCTATCGAATACTTGTTTACATTTATCCAGGTGTTCCTGTAAGGATGTGGAATAAATTATTACGTCATCCAAGTATGTTAATACGTTATCTAATCCACGTAATACTGAGTCCATTAGTCTCTGAAATGTGCTGGGTGCATTCTTTAAACCAAAGGGCATTCTGAGAAATTCATAATGTCCTCGATCTATAGAAAATGCAGTTTTCTCTACGTCATTTGGGTGCATCTCCACTTGATGGTAGCCTGAGGCTAAATCTATTGTAGTAAAATATTGTGCACGTCCTAGTTTATCTAAAATATCATCTATATTAGGTAGAGGGTACTTATCTTCTACGGTCTTATCATTTAGTTTCCTATAGTCTATAACTAACCTATATTTCTGTTCTCCTGAAGCATCAGTTTTTTTTGGAACTATATGTACTGGGCACGACCATGGGGAATTACTTTCCTGAATAATATTATTTTCGAGTAGTTGGTTAATTTGTTTTTTAATTTCCTCTTTTTGTTTCGGTGCCTGTCTATAATTACGCACGAAAATAGGTTTATTCTCGGTTAACCTAAGTTGGTGTTTAATCTCGTGTGTGAATGTTAATGGTATTTCCTCGCAATGAAAAATGTCTCTGTAATTATAACAAAGTTTTTTAATTTCTCGGTTTTCTTCCGGGTTCATATGATTGGTACGTAATCTTTCTAGGTTCTGTTTTAGTAAATTATCTATGGTTTTGTATGATTCCTTAGTGTTGTTCACCGGTTCTTGTTGGATTCTTTTATTTTTTATATTTAACCGTTGTAAGTTTAGGAAACAACTTTTTTTTAAGTTTATTGTATTATTCGATGTGTTAATTACCGACATTAATGCATTTCCATTTTTTACCGTCACTAGTGCCGATGGGAAAATCAATCCACTTTTTGTTGTCTTTTTTTCTGAAAAGTATTCTCCTTCTTTATAATTGCATAGTATATTTATAACTTGTTCGCAATTAGGTCTTATTTGGCTGTAAGATTTTATGTCGTCTCTAATTGGTATTATAGTTTTCTCAGTGCGAAGTATCATGTTTTTTATATCTATTTTACATTTAAGTGGGACTAATAAATCTAATCCTAGTAATCCCACGAAATCTGAGTCGAAGTTAAAGATTAAAAACTTGTGAGTTATGTTTTCCTTAAATAGTTTTTCCGGGAGTTTAATATATGCTACCTGTTTATGTTTGGAGGTTGCATGTGCTGTTTTGATGAAATGTGTTTCGTTCTTTATTTTTATATTCATGTTTTTTGCATTTTGTAATATATTTGGATTAATGAGAGATTGTGAGGCACCTGTGTCTAATAAAAATCTACCGCCTAATTCACTGATGTAAATATAAGGAAGGCGATTGTAGTTTTTTATGTTGTTCATGAAAACTATATTACGAGTTGGTTTTCTAAGTCTGTAAGAAAATTTTCATCTTCTACTTCCTCGGAGACGTCCTCCGTTTCTTGTTCTGGGATGTCATTTTCTTCTACACTATCTTCTCCTTCATTTTGGAAATAAATTTTCTTTGTTTGTTCTGAGTTATTCGGAGTTTTATTTGTAAATTTCTTTTGAAAAGAACCCGGTTTGTTCGGTTTGTTGTATGGTACTGATGGTTTGAACGAGTTTGCTTTAGATTGTTCGTTACGCCTAGCTCTTAATTTCACTTCCTCCTGTTTAGCTACCGTAATGGCCTGGTCTAAATTTTGCACATATTTAAGTTTAATTAAAATAGCTGTTATAGGGTTTAATTTATCGAGGAATGTTTCAAGAGCCATTTGCTCATAATAGATGCGTTTTTCAGGATTAGCTGAAATAAGTGTACACATTAAGGCTCTTATTTTATCACCAAATGCATCTATTGTACTGTTATCTCTTTTAATTAGCATTAGTTCTTGGACTAATTGAATTTCAGTTCTGAATTCTCCAAATTTTTTTTTAAGAACATCTTTTATATCACTCCAGGTTTTGGTGCCTGGATTTTCTGACAGCGCTTCAACAGCTTTACCTGTCAGTTTATTTCTAATAAGACACGCTATGCAATCGTCATCTTTATTAGTAATAAGTTCTAATGCATTTTCTACACCTTCTATGTAGAATGCTAACGTTCTCTTGTTTCCATCGTAGCATGGTAACAACTTTGAGAACGTTGAATAATCTGCGGGAGTTGTCTTTACTTCCGGGATTGGTTTTTCATCTAGTGCTACCTTGTCATTAGACATGTTAATCTTAGTGAGTCAGATGGCAACCAAGAATTGAAAAACTAGCGACAATTTTTGTATTAATTAAAATACAGATACCTAGCCACTGGAAACACGCAAAAGTTGCTTATAGTTAGTGTGACAGGAATAGAATATAAGGATTCTCGGGAATAATCAGATTCGATGCTTACCCCACGAGCATAGCCGATTAGAGGCTGTTCGATGCTTAGATGAGTCTGCTGTTGTTGAGCTGCTCTGCTTGTTCTGCTGCCTGACGCTCTGCGAGTTGCCCACGGTAGGTTCTTTAATGCACGCCACGGATTCGAGGTTTACGGAAATCTTCCACTAGAACCGATAAACGCGACGTACCGACTGCGCCAGTTAGGTTGTGGGCTGAGACGAAAGGCTTTTTAAAAAGGAACAAGAGGTGTGTTCCGCTTGAAGAGCAGTGCAAGACTAACTTTATTTAATATCAAATATTATAAGCTAAGTAACCTAAACAAAGGATCATTATAATCTTAATGCTTCCTGTTATCGCAGTACCAGGAAGTTACATGTAATGTAATCTTTATTGCCTAATTACAATGAAGGTTATTGTGTTATAACCTTGTTACGCTTATATAACTCCAGCTATCCAAAATATTTGTTCCGTTACTGTTGCAGTGATTATGGCTTTACAGTTTCTAAATAGCAAACAAAATACTGAGCTGCAAAAGCTCCGACACTTCCGTTCCGTCGGCTTCAGATCCGATATTGTATACCAGATAGATGATCACAGTTCCGACATTGTATAGCGTTTGGCGACAAAGAAACGGCTTACAACGGATTATAGATGTTTGTTGACGTAATTGTATAGAAAAGGCGACAAAATTACACTATTTGGAGTTGTATATATATATACCATTATATTATATAATACCATTGATTAAGTTATCGTTTAGTAGTTTGTTATGGCGGCTGATGGTTTTCATTCAGATCGATGCGATGTAAGAAATTTTGTACGAAATATGAATTATAAAATAGTTTGGTAGAGAAACTATCGCAACCTAAGTAACTACGTATTATCTATCTAAAATTAACTGCTATTTATCAAGTTGAAGAGTTTGTTTGTTTGGTTGAACGCGTTAATCTCAGGAACTAGACGAGTTAATAAAAAATGTGGAAAATTTTATGAAAATCTTTATTTCTTAGATTTCACAACGCGGTTAGGATCGTCATACAAAAACAAGTTACTCTTTGGGTTGGATAGCTTATTAATTGAGCAAGGTTATATTGTCACGCTACGACTAAAAGGTAAATTTATTACGCTAAACGTGACAGGAGCGGAGCAGTATTGTATCACGCGAAAATCGTGGTTAAACAGCTAGTAGAAAATGTAAATCTTTATTCGTTAATAAGGCGTGGCAAGCGATATGACAGCGAGATCCAACTAAAAAGTAATATCCAACTTTAAATATAGCGACGACACTTCACCATACTCGCACCAAACTTTTGGCACAGACTCACAATCTAAGTTCACGTCAGACATTTCAAGTTAAATTAAAACATGCAAGAGCTCTGTATTTCTTTTGCCTTGGGCTATAAAAGACTTCGACGTATTTCTACGGCAACCGTTTTCACTCAGTCCAGTTTCACGGGTTCCTTATAAAGTCTATGATAAGCTTAATCGGAACTTTCTATCTGCTAAAATGACAAATTTGGATAAAGTTATCAGGCGGTTAAAATATCAAATCCTTACCTCTCTTGTCTGCAATGTTATCGTCCACTCAGACTCTCCATCCTTCATCCGATCATTATTGACATATAGCCTAAAAATATACAGTTAAGTCTTGCGCAAAGAAAAATTGAAAGAAACTTTTGATAACAAAAAATAACTTTGTGTAAGTATAATTATAAAATTTTACATTTACAAAATGTGTGAACAAGACAACGTTAATATATGACGCGGAAACCGTCGGCAAATCAAAATAATAAAATATAAATCTACAAACATTTTTAATTTGACTTTATTAAGCTTTTCACTCACTTTAAATAATGTGGTTCAAACAAATATTCAAATAAGTAGGTACAGTCATTTTGAAAATTATGACATAAAATTATTCGAATGTGAATTTAATCACCATTCTCCTAAATCATATCCGTTTTATTGAAATCCATGACATTTAAGAGAATTTAAATATACCACTTCAAAACCACTTACGAAGAAGATATTAAAAAAATATAATAAATCTATTCTATGACTCTCGATGTCAGGACAGATCTCGTCAAAATCTCGGGAAATGAAATCAAGCGAGAGTTCGCTACGATTTGTGTCACCAACCTTTTTAATTAAACTAAGTTATGATTTTAGAATCGATTTTTTCAGATGGCATTTAATATTATAAAGGTTTTTGTAAGAGTTTAGTCGTAATTACCTTTAAAGGGTTGATTTGACATAGCAACATTTACAAAACCACAGGTTCTCTACATAATCAGTATAAATATGCACTGGGCATTTACATTTAGTAAAATATTGATTGATACCAATGAATATGTTCGAGATAAGTAATTTTTTTAGTTCAAAAAGCCTGTATTTTGTTCTTTACTGGCAAACTATAATTATGTTTGGTAAAAATAGCGTATTGTTTTCTTTTGACGTTTTGGGATAAGAAAAGTATAAATTATTTTTTTTTTAAAAAACAGCTTTTATTTAGATTTTTACTTGACAATGTAGTAAGAACGCTTTTATTTTGGTTATGGATTGAGTTATCGGTATATATATCGGTCAATAAAAGCTTGCGTCAGCAAACCGAATTGACACCAATACATTTTATTATAAAAAGAGTAATTTAAAATCTTATAGCAAATTTAATGCTACGCTTATTAACAAACTTCTCAGACATGGTATAGAAACAAATTCTAAAAAAATGGGGCATAATATATCTCGCGCTCGTATGCTAGCCCGTGTGGGGTGGATAATAGTGGATAATTATGGTCATATTTCAGGGGTGAATAGTTTTTGTTAAAGTGACTGTTAAGGGACACGCCCATATTTTGTGACGATTTGATTTATGAGATTGTAGCTTTCTAGTAATCAATACAAATAAATAAAATTGAAGTGTCTGCTTTAATGTCTGTTTACAAAACAATGTTTTTTCATGCTAATATAGTTGATTGCACGATATTCTTGCCTTACGTTACTTTAGCCGGGATATGCCGACTAACTATAGTATAGAATCTAGTATGTAGATTCATCAACTGGGCGATTAATTGCGTGTCATCGCCTCCGCGAGTGCGAGACGTCGCAGTAACCCGTATTCTCAATAATAATGGTATGTGTTACTTTGTTTATTAAGTCATAAGCAAAAGTAATTCGACCTGTCTGTTATGCTCTCACATCTTAACAACTACGCCGATTACAACTTGGACACAACTTAGTTCTTTTCAAAGCAAGAGTTAATAGGTATCTCATAGGTAAGCGTGCACCACCGTAGACCGCCTCATCACTTACCACCAAGTGAGATCGTGGTCAAACGCGTGCCATCATTAAAAAAAATCGATGAAAATTGTTATGACGATAGTTAAACAGGAAGGAAATATGCAAATTTTTAACTGTCTTTTACGCGGATGAAACCGTGGGCGCATAGTAATAGATAAAATTGTAAATAAGGATTTAGGCAAAAATTCTTATTGATTATTTTTATAGCATTATGCTATGCTTAGCAAATTATACCAAGGGACCGGCAGGATTTTAACCTAACCTGATTTAGGTGAAGACGCAGTTTTATATGAATAGTATTGTATGCTGATGGATTCATGTCGAAGTTTCATTTAACTTAGGCTATAAAGTCAAGAAGAGATTACAACCCAAATAGTTAAGGGTAGCAAATAGCGTGTTATAAGCCCATTACCACGAAACTACCCACTTATACCGAAAAACAACACTTTATTTACAAGAAAATAAGCTATTTTCTCACAATCATAGCATTTCAATTATCAACGTCATCACTTCACCACAATCCTATAATAAACACGCCACCCCATAACACGAGCCGACAATACCCAACCAACATTAGCAGACCTCTAACACACCCCCGTCTAAATAACATTGTTTGCACACAAGGGGTCCAAATAAATTGGTGGATCTTAATGATCGTGTCGAATTGAAATCATAGAAATGCGAAAGAGAGGGCGGTATGGTTTGTTAGGTGTTAGAAAGAGATAGATGTAGCGATTAAAGGCATTTAGGGATTACGGTTGACGAATGTCGGGTGCAGTCACCGTTTTGATTCGGGTTCGATGCCGGGCGGTAATGAGTTGTTGATTTGACAGATGTCAAGGAAAGTGACGCTAAGGACTCTGGTGAGTCTATGGAAGTCTATTACGTCATGGTGTTTAACGGGGATGTTTGTATAGCACCTTATATTTTTACGACTTTTAAGAAAACCTGTAGAAAGAAAGCTTTTCAAGCGTCGTAGAAATATTATAAAATTGTATGAAATATTCATTTTAAGAACATATTTTAGGCATCTAGCATAAAATAACAATATATTCAATAGCAATTGGGATTCGTCTTTCTAATTTGTTTACATTCTTCTACTAGGTGAAGTGTGGGTTTTGTTTCCTTCTGGGCAATATAGGCGTGATGTTATGTAATTTTTCTTAATTTCACTGTGCGAATCCGAAAGTAATTATTTCTGCCTGTCTGCTTGTTATAGTTTTAAAGTCAGAATACTGAACCGATTTTGACGAAAAATGTAGATGGTATACCTAATGTTTGGAAAGGGACATAAACTGCTTAAGATTTAAAACTATACCAACTTATTTTACAAACGACATTTTCTAAAAGAACCTTATAATAATTTTCCAAAAAAAAAACATTTTCAATAACAAAATAAGCGCTAAAAAGTAAGAGATAAGAGATACATAAGTAATATTCAACATCAAGCCTTATCTGTGTATAGCTTGAAAGAATACAGTAAACGGCATTAAGGTGCCTATATTTAAAGAATTATCCCCGTACTCCTAACCGTTGAGGCGTTGTACTTACCTTGCAGCATCAGCTCAGCAACATGAGATTTTGACTGCTAGATGCAATATCTGAGTAGCTTTAGGTAATATACGAATAACAATATAGAAGCCTTGAAAAATTGTGAGGGATGCCCTCGATATCTCTAGGATCCCATCAACAGATCGTAACCTGATGAGAATGAGACAATATGACATGATTATAGAAATTCTTCTTCTTATCGGCAAACAAACAAAAAAAAACCAATCAAATTGAGACCTACCTTTTTTTAAGTCGGTTAAAAATCAATATTACCCTTCACTAACTTGAAAAATATGCAAAGCAAGCAATTTTCTACCCTAAACCCTAGACTTAAGTTCCATACTCCTCTACCCTTCCAAAAGCTGTGCCTAATCACCTTATTATCTAAAGAGCGGACCTTCAAGAGCCTGTATCAGATTTGATGCGATCCGGCCAAACGATAAGTGAAGAGTAATTATGATATTGACACTGATTACTTACAAAAGGATGAAGTGATAAAAGGGGGTGAAGAGAGGGCGATAGTTGTGATTAAAGGTGATAAGATATTGGTTTAGAGATGATATCTCTATCTTTTATTAGTCAGATGAGTATTGAAGTGTCGTACCGGATATAAAATCATACTACTTGTATTAGTAAATCTATTTTTATACGACACGACTTAGGTGACCGCGACTTCTTTCGCGTGGGATTCGTTGATCACCGCGGTTTCACCCGTGACAAAAATGTTGCTATCATTTAAAACTATATATTTTAAACTTTTTAAACCAAAACATTTTTTTTAAGTCAGTATTGTCTCTCTCTAAACATAACTTACCACCAAAATATTCTCTACCTTTCCATAATTTTTTACTGGTGGTAGAGCTCTTGTGAATGAGTTCGAGGGTGGCAGCACCACCGTCTCACCTTCAACCTGCCGCCAAATAGTAGTGCTTCCATTACTGTGTTCCGGTTTGGTGGTGAGATCAGGCCCTGAAATTACTGGCACATGAGGCATAACACCGTAGTCCTCAATTGCAGCGACGCATGTATAATCTGCTTTTGTGGATTGTTGATGTCCATGGGCTGTACTCCACTTACCATCAGGTGGACTACACGTTCGTTCGCTGTGGGCGTAATATAAAAAAAAAAACCTTACGAACTGTGTACTGTGTGTACCCCATAAACAAAGGAGAAGTTTAAATTCAAACCATCAAATCTACGATATTCATCCTCAAAGTGAAGTAGTAGGTCTGTGCGTCTGCGGCACGGAGCGCAAACCTACAAGGCGTCAGTATTGTGCCTGTCATTAAACTGATCTTCATAAAAAATAGAATAAGAATTATTAAGGTTTGGAGCAGGACATGCAATTGCATCGACATAACATGCTGTGGAGCTGCGGCCTCAAGCTAAGAATAAAATAATAAATAAATCCCCAATTTCACGTGTTAGATAAACCTTAATGGCAGGATAAACATATAACACACATAAATAAAAGTGACAGCTGTGTTCTTTTCTCAATGAAACATGTGTTACTTTTAAATTCGGTAAGGTTATATTATATGGGTCGGATAATGTCTATCCGAAACCTCAGAAATAGGTCCTAATAACCTTTATAAATTAAAGCGAGCTTTGAAATCACGTTTGTCAGTATTGTCACTTTCTATTCAATAACTTACCACCAAAATATTCTCTGTACCCCATAAACAAAAGTAGTGGTTTCAATCCAAACCATCAAATCTACGATATTCATCCTCAAAGTGAAGTAGTAGGTGTGTCTGCGGCACGGAGCGCAAACCTACAAAGCGTCAGTATTGTGCCTGTTTTAAGCAAATTGGAGTCGCGTCGCGGGGAGTCGCGAGTCTGGCACCACCCTTATTCAACCTTTGTACAAGAAATTATTTTTATTGAGAGTGAGCTTTGGAAATATGGTTTGGATTTGTGATTTGTGGGTGTTTGGTTGGTTTCGAGGGAAAATCTGTTTGGTTGTAGGTATTAAGACTTTTAGTATTGTATAAAAAACGTTTAAAATAATACGTAGAATTATGTTTTATAGATTTAAAAGAAAACTAGAGCCGTGGGTCTATTCATGTTTAAGATTTTAATGTATACTTATTTTAGTTTTTCTTTGGACAATATCCACTATGTCCAGAAACTTGAAACAACCGTGGAGCTACATTCATATTCTCAAATCATAAGGATGTTAAGAAGCGGCCGTAGCGCAATGGATAGACATCGGTCTTACGATCGAGAGGTCGTAGATTCGAATCCTGGCCATTGCACCACGGACCTTAACTTTCTCCAAACACAAGCGAATTAAGCTTAGCTGGAGTGGGTTAACAAGTATAAGTATAAGTAAATTATGAGAAAGCTTTTTTTTTTTTTTAAATAAAAAGTAAGCTAGTTTTATAATTGCGTACCTATTACGCCTGCTGATCCACAGACTACGATAACAATACTTCATATCAGCGACATTAAAAATAATAACTAGCAAGTACAGTCTCGATCCGGTGATATGACAAACAGATATCAATTAGAGGAAAAACTGCAAATGCACCAAATATTTCAAAAAAAACCTAGTACGTGACTAAATTAAGTATTAAAAACAAACCCTTAACTCCCACGCAAAAATAATTCCTTCAAACCAACCCGACCGCAAAACATTTAATTTAAATGACAAATAAACAGCGGGGGTGCTTACTGCTTACACCCTGTATGCTTACGGCGATTGCACGGAGCATATTCGCAGGGTTAAACCTCGCGTAGTGCATTGTTACGGTAATTGCCGCGATACAAGCCTGGGGCCGGCATTGTTTTAATTCAAGTGATTCATTTGTGTATGACGTTTTTATTCGGTATTTCGTGTTTGATTTCGCGGATAATTTAGTTTTAATATTGCCTTTGATATGTGTGTAAATAATATGTTATATTTTACAACTACAGTATGTATGCTTTAATTTACAGTGAAACATGTTGGACAATTTACCATGTAAGATCATTATGTAACCGTGTTTTTGCAAATAAATATATTGATTGATTGATTGATTGAACTACTGAACTGACGCTAGCGCTATTTAGGACATGTATTTAAATTTATTTTTTAACCAGAAGGGTGATAAACTGACAAATAGATTAACTTTGCTGCTAAGGGACTTTAACACGGAAAAAAAACAAAAAACATACACATACAGCATATGTGCCTCTCACCGCGAGGTCTCGGGTTTGATTCCCGGGTCGTACAAAGTGTTATGTGTGAACTTTGGCACAATTCCAACTCCGTGCTGCTATTGTGAATTTCCAGACGGAAAGTTAACTAATAACCTAGCCTAGACCTAGCCGTGAAAGGCGCATAAGCCAACCACTAGAACATCGAGGCAGTTGACAATCCAATCAACTATTTAAACATTGCAAATCTTGTACCTTACTACGAATATTAAATAAGTAACAACTCCACCATTACAAAAATATTGTAATTCTGTTATTTAAAAACCTCCTACAGGACAGGCCTAGCCAAGTGCAGGAGATTTTTGGCCATTGCCTTTACATTTTTTATTTTACTTCTGTAAAAAATTCATTTGTTAAATTAGCATAAGTTCCAAATGTAAAGAATGTGTTAATTTAAATGGTACTGAATAATTTTTTTTTTTTTTTTTTTTTTATAATCCTATACACAAAATCTACCGTCTACCAGGTGCTAACTGAAGTGGAAAGAACCCCGTATGTTGGGCCAACAATGTGCGCACTACAACCACTGCGCTTTTGTTCTTTATAAGTGAACATTGTTTATTGTTCATATGAATAATTGTAGTTGTTTAAATCGTAGGGCTGTGAGTGGTGAGAATATTTATGTGAAAAAGCTTATGGATATTATTTAAAACAACTTAAACAATACAGGCGGTTCTGGTTTCTAGCCGATTGTAATCAATACTACGTTTATTTGTTGAAACGAAGTATTTGCATTAGTTTTGATTTTCTAACATCACGCCTATATTACGCAGAAGGGTGTCAAAAAGGTGTACAACACCAAAATTTCATCTGTTATGTTTGAACCCATGGTTTACCATGGGTTCAAACATAACATAACAGAATTTCCTGACGGAAAGTACCGTTCTGTCGCTAGCCACAAGACCATCGAGGCAGACATATCATCCAAAAAATGCTGGTCTAGCTGCTAGTTTATAGGTCTTAGGCTAGACGAATAATATGGTTAACTCGTTCCTGACTGCATTGCTAAGAGATAACATAATATATCAACTTCTAATTGATTATTTTTATAGCATTTAGCTATGCTTAGCAAATTATACTAAGAAACAGTTGAAAAAGATATGGGACCGGCAGGATGACGTATCATACAGTTGAGAAATTTAGTGCTCCGGTAAGAGGCGACCGTAGCTGGATGGCTAAAGCGGCTGCCCGGTGTGCAGTAAGGTCGCAGGTTCAAATCCTGCCGGTCCCATATCTTTTTCAACTGTTTCTTAGTAAGATAATATATATCCCATAAGACATGTGCCGACTAGCCACACACACACTTTTGTACACGCTGATTTGTCGGCGAATTTTGCAGTTTAGTCGTACTATAAATGTCTATGAACAAAGTGCTTCATAACTTGTGCCGCTTTGAAATATTGTGTATATGGTAGTGCAATGTACAATACATATTGTAACGGTAAATGCGTTTGTATTTAACCGAATCTTATGATCGGCATCGCCGATTTGTCGGCCAAACTCATAGCCCATCTTTTGTAATTAAAAAATATGAGGAAATAATGAAAGAACATCAAGCAATGTTAATATTATGCAGACGCCATATACAAAACGATTATCAACGAATGTTTTCGTCATGATAAGAGTCTCAGATTTATTTTTGAAATAAACGCTGTTTACAGTCTGATTACAGGTCCGAGATAATAGCCTATAAGTATATTTAAACTCTATACAATCGAATATACTACAGCGTTTTGTTTCTTTGTTACAGATTCAAGATACCTCATTCAGCTCCAAAAATGCAGCCATTCCAATCGTCCGCCCGACCCGAGGGTCCTCGAGAATCCTCTCCTGAACGCGCCAAGTCACCAGACACCCCTACAACACCAGTACTGAACTTCTCCATCGCACGCCTCATGGAGCCTGATCGAAAGAAGTCTGTATCACCAGAACCGCCACCAGCACCAGGATTCTTATCCTACGGAGCTCATCTTTTCGATTCAGCCTTTAAGCAATACATACCAGCAGCCAGAAGACAACTAGTCTCTCATTACCCTCTCTTATACTACGGACCAGACCTGGTATCACTGACATATGCTCACCAGCTTCATTTACCAAGGCCTCCTCCACCGACGTCACCAGTTCAGCGTCCTCCAAGCCCTAGACCTCCTGCGGCAGACCATGCTGTGTCTTCAACGACTGGGCCTACTCCATCCCCTGCAAAGAACAAAAGTTTTGCCTGTGGTGATTGTGGTAAGGTCTTCAATGCCCATTATAATTTGACCAGGCATATGCCAGTCCACACTGGTGCCAGGCCGTTTGTTTGCAAGATTTGTGGGAAGGGTTTCAGACAGGCTTCGACTTTATGCAGGCATAAGATCATACATACTTCGGAGAAGCCTCACAAATGCCTGACGTGTGGAAAGGCCTTTAACAGATCCTCAACTCTGAATACCCATGCAAGAATCCATGCGGGATATAAGCCTTTTGTGTGTGAATTTTGTGGCAAAGGCTTCCATCAGAAAGGAAACTATAAGAATCACAGATTAACTCACAGTGGGGAAAAAGCTTACAAATGCAGTATCTGCAATAAAGCTTTCCATCAGGTTTATAACCTGACCTTCCACATGCACACGCATAATGAAAGGAAGCCGTTTACCTGCAGCATCTGTGCAAAAGGTTTCTGCAGGAATTTTGACTTGAAAAAACACACGAGGAAACTCCATTTAGGAGTTGGAAGCTCAAACAATGATTCATCATTAGACACTCAGGATGAGTCAACCCAGGAAGCGACCACAAGTCCTTCAGATGAAGCGAGCAGGGCTGCTTTCAGACCCTTCCTAGGATCTCCGTATCCTCGAATCTTGGATCCATCGCGAATGACGGCTCCAAATACGTTTTTTTCTAAGCTTTTGTGACCCGGGGCCGGCTATTTCAATAACTATGGTGATAGCAAGAAGTGAATTGATAAAGGATTTGATTGTAGTTTTATTTTGTAAATATAAATACTATGTAAAGTGATATATGTGTAGTTAAAACTGTAAAAACTTAGCACAGGACTCTGGTATATCGTCGCTTTTCTAAGAGCTGTTGGCATAACGAAGGCAAAATTGAATATTTGTGAATAATATAAAGAAATAATCAGAAACTTTGGAAGAAAAGTATACCTACATTTATATATCGGTGATATAGATAGATATTAAAATTAAGAGTGAAAAACAAACAATAAATATGTGTTTAGCGGTTCTAGAATATATACCTAAAACAATGCAGATAGGGATAGTCATATTTGATTTCTAAAAAGTGATAAATATTGTAGATAAATAATCATATTAGAAAAATACCTGTCGTATTTATTAAAAAGAAAAATATATAATGTAAATATTACATCTATTATCTGTGTTGTAGAAATCTCAAATATATGTTATCTGCAGTAAGAATAAGACCATATTTTTGGGTTATTTAACACGTTTTGTGTAGTTTTATTGTGAGGTACTTAAATAATTGAAACTGAACATTTCCAAATCAAATCGACCGGCGAAATTGCTATTTATAAAAAGCGCCATTTTTCTTTTCTTTTTGATGCTTTCAAATTAAGATACATTAAAAAAAAACATCTTTGTTGTTTATCAAATCATTTGTCGAAATAAGGAGCGATATATTGTTGTTTAATAATTTTTATTGGAATCTGGAATTTATTAATTTACTGCTAATAGCTGTAATTATAATGTAAATATTGATGTAAATAATTTAAATGGATAGTTAGTTCGTGTAAAGAATAGATTTATGGAATATATTCTCATTGTGATTTTAAATCGTCACTTATTCATGGAATTTATAATATATTAAATGTTTAAAAATAAGTACAGTTATTCATATATTAACTTCAAATCAGCAAAGAAATTACGATAATTATGATACCACATGTAGACTAATGTAGAGTACTCTTCTCTTCGATGGTCTAGTGGTTAGCGTATCCGCCTCTCACCGCAAGGTCTCGGGTTCGATTCCCGGCTCGGTCACGGAAAGTTCGAAAATTCACAATAGCAGCACGGAGTTGGAATTGTGCTCGGTGGATTGCGATTGGCTCGCTCTCTATCCTTTGGGACCTAATAATAACAGGTGAAGTGTGGGTGTTGTACACCTCTGCCACACCCTTCTGGGTAATATAGGCGTGATATTATGTTATGTATTTTCTTTGATACCACCAAACATGTGAAAAAGTGTCAATACAAACTATTTAATGGTAAATCATTCTAAAAAATATTTGTTTTCTTAAATCTATGAATAAGTGTCCACTTAGTGTACAGTTCCGTCTCAAATAAGTACATATATTATGTGTATAAGTATAGATAATATCATAGTTCTACCAAATGCAATATTGAGTATAATTAATAAAATATACACGCTGATATACTGTCGTTTTATTGCACTATAAAGAATTGACCTGAAAATATTTTTTTTTTTTTTTATTCTACGCCCACAGCGAACGAACGTGTAGTCCACCTGATGGTAAGTGGAGTACAGCCCATGGACATCAACAATTCACAAAAGCAGATTATAGATGCGTCGCTGCAGCTGAGGACTACGATGTTATGCCTCAAGTGCCAGTAATTTCAGCGCCTGATCTCACCACCAAACCAGAACACAGTAATGAAAGCACTACTATTTGGCGGCAGGTTAAAGGTGAGACGGTGGTGCTGCCGCCCTCGAGCTCATTCACAAGAGCTCTACCTTTCTTTATTTTTTATAAAGCCAAGCATTTTTTAGCCGATTTCAAAAAAAGGAGAAGGTTCTCAATTCGATTGTATTTTTTTATGTTTGTTCGTCGATTAATCTATTTAAGCTTTTTTTTTTTGCTTGAAAAATGTATACTTGTCTTGTGGGCCCTTTCAACAGATCACGATCTGATGATGGAATCCTAGAGGAATCGAGTCTCGCAGTCAGCATTTCATGTTGCTGAGCTGATGCAGGAAGGTACTCCTCAACGGTTAGGAGTACGGGGATAATTCTTTAAATGTAGGCATAGCCTTTAAATATAGGATGCAATTTTACTTATTAAGTAACATCATTTTGATATATGTTTCAATTCTAATAGATATGGAATTATCACCATACTTAACGATTAAATGCATGGAGTGATTCAAGTTAAAAGTTTTGCTATCTCTCGTTTTCCTTTAAAAAAGTTATTGGTGCAGTTTTACTCGAAATTAGAGAGACAAAAATCAAGCACTCAAATGTCAAAATCACAATTAATGATACCAAATAGGAGATTTTACTCGCTTCATTTATTTTTTTAAAAACAATTTAATTTACGTTCATATATTTTAGAAAATATGATTACTCTACCGGGAATACTTGCTCGATTTTTGTCTCTGATTTAGGAACTGAGTATACGTAACGCACTTTAGATTTTTTTTATATCTCTAATTGTAACGGCAAAATCGCCTGGAGGAGGACACTCTGTATAGAAAACGAACAATAACCCAAAATATTTTTGTTACTACATCATGCAGAAATTACTGAACGGATTTAAATGAGGTTTTGACATTTAAGTAGAACGGAGATCGAGTCTTCAAAAAATCAAGTTTAATTATACCACCCTTTTAGATAAAATGGGTTAAGGGCAGGAAGAAGACACATCACATGAGACACTATAACTGGTGAAATGTGGGTAAAACTCGTCTCTGCCACACCGCTAAGACGCTTTTTATGTATTTTATTTTTATATGCCAGAATAAACGATTTTTCTTTCTTTTCTTTCTTTCTTTCCACACCCGTCTGGCTATGTAATATTAAGTTGATCTCCTCACAGGGTAAAACTGAGAAAAGCTAGCTGAAAAAATTATTCGTTTATTATTATTTCTTAATTAATTACTTAAGAAATTTAATTAATTAATTATTTTTGAATTAATTAATTATTGAATTATTATTGCTTTGTATATTTGCTTATACCTGAGAAAAACTAGCTGTAAAAATGCAAGTTTGCTATCAACACAACGAGCTCTAAAATCTCTCACGCCCAATAATGATTACTAACAAAACCTGTAATACCGAACAAGAAGGCAGAACAATATCTTCACCCCCGCGGCAGCTGCGTGTCAAGTAGCAGTGGGTAGGCAGAGCGGTCTGACTACAACAATACTGTTCAATTACTGTACTCGCCGCGGGAGCAACGGTTCCGTACTAATTGTAACCTTGGAACCCGCGGGGCAGTGGTGCTCAAAGATTTACTTGTAATAATAGCAGCCTTGTATCTAATACATGCCCCACTGCTGGCCTCTTCTCATGATGAGAAGGGTTAGGCCATAGTCCACCAAGCTGTCCAATTGCGGATTGGTAGACTTCTCGGGCACTTTTAAGGCACTCTTAGGCATGCAGGTTTTTCTCGCGATGTTTCCTTCACTTAGCAAGCGATAATTTATATAATATATTTAAATACACACATATCTTCTAAAAGACAAATCTTGACGATTTATTGACGGATGTGTACTTTTTAAATTAGCATTTGATGCCAGATCATTATTAAGATACCACACGACGTCATAGTAAAATAAAAAGACCATCTTAATATCACCAAAACTTTGAGAACTTTACCCAAATCTTTGCGTAACGGCAATCAGCGAAAGTCAACGTTTCTGTAACCCGAGCCTTTTCAAATGGCACGTTATTAAGAAAATAATAGCAGAAATAATATCGCACTGCGCTTTTGTGGCGCGCGCGCATTGTCGCGGCCGGAAGTGACGTCACGCGGCTGCGTCAACGGCCACAGCCGCCATATTGCTTTTAAAACAATGGCGATGCGATGTTCCGATTTTAAATAAAAGATGTTTAAGTTTAGAGCTGGACAATTAGCATGGAAATATATTTATACCCTATGTTTTAACCTCAATAAAGAAAACAATTGTTTTGTTTTTATTTGGGTTGATGATTAGATTTTTAAATAAAAGTATCTATTATAAAGGTTAGCTTTTATGTTAGGTAATTTAGGTAAGCAACTGTAAGTAAGTATAGATAGATAGATAGATAGAGATAGAGTAATCTATATTGTACACCAATATTAACAAAGTTTATTTTGTAAACAAATGCATTTAAAAATTATTTTGCACAATGGGCGGCCTTATCGCTATAAGCAATTTCTTACAGGCAACCTTAGGATGGACAAGTAAGTAATGAGCAAAGTTATGGGCAGTTGTTGGTGCGTTAATTAAAGAAAAAAAGAAAAATAAATTAAAATGAAACGTCATGATAATGACAATGGAGATTATAAAATATAAATAATACAGGAATATATAGTATAGTATATTGTATACTGCAAGCAAAGACCACTTTATCAATATGGAGAGCAAATATCTATGCATAAGTCTGCCAAGACTGTCGGGGAGAAGGAAGCTAAATTGTACATCTAGTTTTATATGATGTTGAAGTCTCAGGTTCTTACCCACGGCACACACCTCTGTCAATAAATCGTTAAGATTCGTCTTTTTGAAGATATGTGTGTATTTGTTATATAAATTATCGCTCGCTAACGGTGAGAGAGATGCAGTTATTATAAAATTAAATAATCAGTATTTGAAATTGAAACTTGAGTTAAGAAAATTCGACAAATGTATTTGCACGCCATTGTATGGTTGTATAAGTAGAACTTTATTTTTTTATACTATAAGATCGTATTGTAGTCGGCTCTTTATATATAGTTACAGACAAAATAACCAGATATTTATTACCGCCAAAACTGATAAATGATATTAGTACAACCAAAGTCTTCATGTTATATAAATCACCCATCTTGCACAAATATATCCGAACGTAATGTTGTTTTGGTTGCTATAACTTATACATTGAATTATTGTCAAAACAAACAAATATTGTATGAATTATTTGAAAAGATGGTGCACATGAGTTTCTCACCAGCTCTTCTCATGATGCAATACTTGGATTGATTTTAATTCATATCTCTAAGTTGAATTAAAGTCAATCTAAGCTCCGGTGTCAAATCATTTTATTACAATAAGTATAATTAGCTAAGTTTTATTTTAATATTATATTTTTTGTATTTTGATGTTTGTTTTGACGTGTTCAAGCGCCCCTTGGGGCCCATGGAAAAAAATGATTTGATTTGATTTGATATAAGGAGCCGACTGTACATACAATATTTAAGGAAATAAATTATTTCATTTCATTTCGTTTTATTTTATTGCAAGTCCAGACGCACTGACCTTTAAAAATACAATGATATCTTCGCCTCATACGTCGCACTATAACAATTCCTATCACAAACCAATTTTATTGAACAGGAAAAATCTCACCGCACGCCAATTACATCACAAATTGGTTGAGGGCGTCATCGTACTGCATCGTACCGCGTCGTACAGCATCGTACCGCGTCGTACTGCGTCGTACCGCGTCGTTAACAAGCGTGCGATGTCACCAGCGACCCTTATGTCACGTGTGACATGTCATCGCGTCGAAGCCACTCGAATAGCTTGTCTGATACATGGTGCCAATTTTGGGAATGTTGTGCATACAAATTGGTTGTACGTAGGTTACGATCGTAGAGGATGGAAAACTAATAAATATTTTTTTCACAACTCACACACAACGTTATCAAGTCCCAAACTAAGCAGAGCTTGTACTATGGGTACTTGAATAACTGATACTAATATGTACATACTTACTTTTCTTTTGTAAATACATACTTATTATACATAGAAACACCCAGACTAAGACAAACCCCATGTTCATGCACACAAAGTATTGCTTAAGTGGGAATCGAACCCACGACCTCGGCGTCGCAGGCAGGTACACTACCCACTCCGCCATCCGGTCGTCGATATTATATAATACTATTTTAATAACCAGAAGGGTGTGGCAGAGGTGTACAACACCCACATTTCACCTGTTATGTTTAGGTCCCATGGGATAGGGGGTGAGCCCATCGCCATCCACCGGGCACAATTTCAACTCCGTGCTGCTATTGTAATAACACTTTGCCCGGCCCGGGAATCAAACCCGAGACCTCGCGGTGAGAGGCGCGTACGCTAACCACTAGACTATCAAGGCAGTCTTTTTTTTTTTTTTTATTATACGCCCACAGCGAACGAACGTGTAGTCCACCTGATGGTAAGTGGAGTACAGCCCATGGACATTAACAAACCACACAAGCAGATTATAGAAGCGTCGCTGCAGCTGAGGACTACGGTGTTATGCCTCCAGTGCCAGTAATTTCATGGCCTGATCTCACCACCAAACCGGAACACAATAATGGAAGCACTACTATTTGGCGGCAGGTTAAAGGTGAGACGGTGGTGCTGCCGCCCTCGAGCTTATTCACAAAAGCTCTACCACCAGTAAAAACTTTACTTATTACTAGTTATGACATATTTGGTTTATTGATAAAGATTATAAAAACTACCCTCTTTTAAAGCGATGACCGCTTGGTGCGTCGATAAAAAGTAGTCCATATTATTCACACCATTGTTATCAATATCAGTTCAGGAGTTTCGCAGTCTATCCTGTACAAACAAACAAAATAAAATATTCAGATACAAATATTCTCTGATCAAAATAGTTAGTATACCTAAATTACGTCCACTTTGAGCTTAATTTAGACTTTAAAAAAACAAAACAAAATACTTTAAAAACAATTATTTCAACAAATAACCCTATTAAGCTATACGCTGAGTAACACAATTACTCTTGGCAACAATTGTCAAAACAACGAATCGTCAATTTGAGTGAGCGATGAGTGAGCGATGAGTAAGCGTCGAGTGAGTTTTGAGTTGATGCGAGTCGACGGAGGGACTTATGAGGAGCATATTGCGATGTTTTTTATTGCCAGCCGGCTGGGGGACGAACAATGAAAAATATCTGCGAACACTTGACGCTGCCCCGGGCGGGTGAGAGATTATTACGCAGAGGTGAATGCCAAAAGGTAAGTTTCATACCCATAGTATCAATTTCGTATACTTTTTTGATAGATACTAAATAGTCAAGCAAGCTGTTGATTATAAAGTCGTTTGTTCAAGATAAAACTCAGTTTTCACGTGTACAAGAGACTTGCAACAGCTGTGAAATACCCGGCAAACTCGCTACAGCAAAATGCATGGTAAATATCCCGTGATATCTAATATTTCGTAAGAAAATTACCATGTCTCAAAATATATGTTGTTTAACTTTTAAACTTACGCGTTGCATGATTAAATAAAATATATAAAGCCTAAAAGGTAAATAATTGCATGAACGCGTTAATTCCCGTTATATATATATATATTATTTATATGTTGTTTGTTAAAAAAGCATTTTTAATAACACGGGTGTAGCAATCTAGTAAATTTCGTCCGAGGATATGTGGAGAATGTATAACTCCTATCCTATCTATGAATACAATGTTTATAATATTTTTATAACATTCAATTATTTGCTTGATGGTTCATAATGCAAAACATTTTTTTTTCTTTTTTCTCTTTATTTATTTTTAGGGACTTTTATACAAAAGTACATGCCAGTCCATACACTAATAATAACTTAACTAAATCGTAACATAACAAACATGTAAATACTAATAGCAGCTTCAGAACTAGGTGCAGACAATATATGGTGAAACATCCCTATATCTAAATTATTTAAATTTAATGCCTTAAATAATTTTCCTCTAGCAGATTGGAACCTGGTGCATTCCGTCAATAGGTGTGATACGTCCTCTATTATTCCACACACTTCGCAATTAGGTGAATTGGTCTTCTTCATTAAGAAGCCAAACTTATTGAGCGGCACATGTCCAGATCTCAATCTGTGAGCGATGACGACAAGACTTCTACTGAGCTTATTACTACTACAAACCACGGTATACGAGGAGGCACCGATACAATTGGTTTATACCAAATCCCTTTATTTCTAGATATTTCATTAAAATATTCCTTCCAAAGTTCGTAGCATTTATTTTTATATTTAGGTAAAATTTCACTAAAATCATTTTTAAAAATTATCTCTTTCCCTCTAATACTGCCGATTTTTGCCATGCGATCAGCCTCCTCGTTACCTTTTATGCCTACATGTGCGGGGATCCATTGCAACTTCAGATCATAACCTGCATTACTTAAATTGTAGATTTTAAAAATAATATCATATGCTATCGATGCACCTCTGCAACCAGAGGCACATCGAGCAATATGCTGTAAAGCACTTTTACTGTCTACACAGATTAATGCTTTCTTCCTGCCAATATTTTTAATATACACCAGAGCTTCTGAAATTGTGCAAAACATTGAAAATTATTTTTTTATGACTGTAATTTTAATTTTATTAGGTGTATTATTTATTTAATTTATTTTTTTATCCAAAGGAGTCTGCACTTCATTAATTAGTTAATGGAGGCCGTGTTACTAAATATGTTACAATGTTAATTCTCATGACTAAATCCTCTCGTGAAATTGACCATTGTGCTTAAATTAGATTGCCTGTTGTTGATCTATAATAATAATAAAATCGTTTTATATCTCTCTAACACAGAGTAGTTACAAGATTCAGTTCTTATAACTATTTGTTACAGATCTAGTGGGTGAGTCTGTATGAGAGACTGCAATGGTGTCTGTACTAGGAGAACCTGTATGACAGATTACCAGCCTCTCCTATCTCTAGATATGTTCAAGCTCGAGACAGTGTTGCCATGTTGATTAGTGCCAATGACACTTGTGAAAAAGAGACTTGACAAATAAAAAAGTATGTGTGTGTGTGTGTGTATGAGTGTTTATGTATCTTACCCTAGCTACTTATCTATTAGTTACTTGCCGTAGCGAATGTAGGCAAAAGCAAACAGCTGTCCAATCTACAAAATTATTTTACTCTATGGACATTATAACAATATTTCCCTCTCATGTTTTATATGATTTGTTCATTGGAGTGCATTTAACATAATGTTTATTGGTGTGTTGCTTATTACCCGAGTTTATTAACTGTTGCGATTGATCCTCCCCACGGGTTAATATAAACAATGTAATAGGTTATAAGGGTTCGTTTTATGAACAGTTAATTTGTTGTTTATTTAATTTGTAAATTAAAATTTATGAAAGTGGGTACTTGAGTTATATTGTTTTATTGAGCATGTAGTTTAACCAAGAATGAACGAAATTATTATTATTTTAATTTATTATTTGTTGTATTAATTGACAAAAATGGGCATAAACAAACATGGATTTTAGTGTTTTAAATATGATGAGACTATAAAAATTAGATAAGGTTCAATAAAATTAAAGTTACTACTTCGATGGTTTAAGTTAGCGTATGCCCCTCTCACCGCGAGGTCTCGGGTTCGATTCCCGGGTCAGGCAAAGCAGCACGGAGTTGGAATTGTGCTTAGTTGATGGCGATAGGCTCATCCCCTACCCCATGGGACCTAAACATAACAGATGAAGTGTGGGTGTTGTACACCTCTTCCACACCCATCTTGGTGAACTGGAAAAAACATTGTTATTTTGACTTTAAAAACAGACACTTAAATATTTTTTATTTGTTTTGTTTCTTCATGTTATAGATTCATTGTGCAACCGGAGTCGCGCGTAGAAGCTAGTCATTCCCTACATCCAATAAACAGAAGAATTTTTGCAATAAACTAGATCGCCAGACAATTTTGTGAGATATAAATGAAAATCCTTCTGTTTACGTATAGCATTGTCCGTGTGAGAATGAGCACATGGTGAGGTATGAAAGCTTGTTACGGGTGTATTCTGTTTCACTGACGAAACACGATGGGGTATGTCACGTTTGGTTAATGTTACTTGTTAGGATTGAGTTGATATATCGTTTATGCTATGAGTTTATAGCAAGAACTGTGTTGCCGCATGACTGAAATTTGCATCTTTGCAAAGAAATAGTAGATTTAATTCGGTACTTCATAAGGTAACCTAGGACTAGTCCAAGTACTGCATCACTAACTATCAGATGAGATCGAGAATACGCGAGCCTATTCGCCATTAAAAACGGAACTAACCGTTAAGAGCGGATGGACTGATTTGGATGAAATTTAATAATAAAATGCACCTCCTAAAACTGTAAGCGTTGATGTCTTTTAAAGCTACAATACTTTTTCGCACAAGTAATTCTTACGAAGTATTTTTTTAATTATTTCAATATTATTATTAATTATATTAACTATTAATTCGTCATACTCATCAAAAAGTCAAATCAAACACTAGTAGGCCCATCGGTTTAGGCTCTGTGTTGATAAATCAGTCAGTCTATATGTCGTCTATATGTATCTATCTGTACATATTATGTATGTATGTATGCCTAGAATCTTGCAATTTCGCAAAACTCTACTAATAAGCCGTTACTCTACTAATAAGATTTTTGGTAAATCCGCCTCTAAGAGGGTAAAATAAATGCTTGTTTAATGGTTGTATGGAACTACGTCACTTTTTTAACCGACTTCAAAAAAAGAAGAGGTTCTGTATTCGATCCGTATGTATGTATGTATGTCACCTTTTTATGTTCGCGATTTTCTCGGAAACTACTGATCCGATTTGAATGCAGTTTTCGGTATTTTAATCCTCGTGTTTCAAGGAAGGTTTTAGTATATAATTTATCAGAATCTGATGAAGATCTTTGGAGACAGGCAACGGAACTCTTCAAAAACGAATAGCTAATGAACCTCGTTTTGTGCCATCGTGTATCTATGTATTGTTTTCACCACTACATAACATAACATCATGCCTGTGTATGCTTTGAAGGGTAAGCAGAGACAGCCTACTTACCTACCCTTAAAGTACCGAAAGCTCTGCTTAGGTTTGTACGGGGCTTACGTTTCAGCATATTTGTTATTATCGTAGTGATAACTTATGATCATGAAGATCTCAGAAAGAATTTTTTGATAATATATAAGGATTTGATAAAAGATCTTTAAGGTGGCTCTCCGAAGGCAGCGTCAGCGACCCTGAGTGTAGCATCGCAGCATATTATCATACAAAAAAGCTGCTTTAGAGGTAAACGGGCATTACAAATTACAAATGAAACACAAATTAATCTGTCTCATATACCCGTAATCTGTCCATTTTGGCCAAAGGTTTTCGGTCATGGGGATGGTTAAGTAGTTTGTTAGTGCTCAAGTCTGCAATAGCGATCCCATCCAATGACTTGACTCTGCTCAGTGCCACATTGGCCTTTCGCGAACACTTTAGAACCAAGGTCTATGACAGCTTCATTGAGAGTGGTTCCTTGCAGTTCTTCCTAACCCCATCGTTAAATCTAAAAAACTAAGACACTAAAAAGCTTGAAATAAAAAAATAAAATAAAAAAAACTAATTAAAGAAAAAGAATATTCTTAACTCGAGCGTATTCTAAATATTATAATATGTACTAATGTTTTTCAAAGAAAAAGGAACCGCCTTCAAAAACTCAAAAGTAAAAAATAAAATATTCACTAAACTTTGCTTACCTTTATATTAATTTGTTTAAAACAATAAACCCAAATAATTATGTAATACCAATTAATTATATTTTTTTGAAGTTGGCGCCAAATCACATAATTGCTGATAAGTTTACGAATGCATTCGATAGATGGCGTTGTACATTTTTTCTGAATCGCCATATAGTTTCGTTACGAGCTTAAAATTAAATATAAATACCGTGCTCTTGCTTCCACTTTTAACGTAATATGCAGCGCCCTCTAGAGCATTACAAATATTCAGTAGCATATTATTGTCCTACAAAGCTAGTAATAAAGTTTCTTATTGGACGAGTTGGATGTGCTGACCAGACTAGACGATAGTCATTCATTACTCTTACGTGAATGTTTACTGAACGCAGATTTGATTGGATGAGTTTTACCTCGTTATTTAATCATCTTTAGATCCTGTCAGGATCTAAAGATCGGTCAGGAACTCAGGATCATCCTGAGTTTCCATTAATTTTTGCAATTAGGTAAAGAAGGTTTGATAAATTACCTTATTGTCAGCATATTTTTTAGTTTTAATTAGTATTTGTTTTGTGAGTTTTCAATCACTAGTTAAATAAGGCTTTGATAAATTACTGCCCGCATTTATAATTTTAATTGGTATTTGATTTTGTGATTTTTCAACAATTATTTCGGTAAATACGGTTTTAATTGGTATTTGATTTTGTATTTTGGCGCCGACTTCAAAAAAATATAATTAATTGGTATTACATAATTATTTGGGTTTATTGTTTTAAACAAATTAATATAAAGGTAAGCAAAGTTTAGTGAATATTTTATTTTTTACTTTTGAGTTTTTTATGTTTGAAGCATGTGATTTCGTATAATAGGCATGATGACTAATTTTTATTTTTGTATGTAATTGAAACACCTCTTGATATAAGAAACATCATTACAAGAATTACTTTGACCTAACATAAACTTCCTGAGATAATACAATTTCAAATTCACATTAATAATAGACTCGCCCAAACGCTCCAAACAAAAGGCTACTCAAGCGTGACGTCACGCTTGAGTATTTTGTATGTGAAGTTATGAATTTTGTTTGATAGCTATACGAAATATTGCGTTTATAAAAATGGTTTTATTACAAATATTGCTATAAATTGTGTGGGTAATTTAATGATAAAAAAAAATCGAATAATTTCGTATTTTAAAAATGAACTCGTCCATGAAACTTTGAATGATCATAAAATGAGTTAGATTTATAGTATGTAACAAAAAAATATTTTATTTGGTTTATGTTTACCTATAGTTTGATAAGGTATCCTATATTTTACTATCTATAGATCAGTCACCATGCCTATTGATACTCAATTAAAATATATGAACTTCCAAAACAAGGTTTTCATAAAAGTTATTTCTAAGAGTGTACTTTAGTTTACATCAATACGCAATAGATGGCGCCGAGAGTACAATGCAAACCGTTTGCCACGGGTAAACCAGTGGGAATCAACGAATTTGCGATCAACAGCTACTTAGTCATTAATATTAATGAAACACTACGTCTGTCCATAACATGGTTATAAAAAATCAAACCTCCCAGAATAAGCCCTCGAAACTACACAAAATTGTACAAAATGGGTGTTTTCCGAGTAAACCCACGCTCTAATAACATTAGAACTCACAGTTCGCCCAACAAGCACAAAGATGAGGTTATAAGCCTATTACTGTATAATACAATACAGAGAACTGTGGAACTCTCATGTGAATTGTATGGGAGTGTGTGTATGTGTGCTTTAAAGATGTTTCGGTTAAATGGTTGGCTATTAGGAAACTGTGTCGATTTACATATAAAACATAACATAACATCACGCCTATATTACCCAGAAGGGTGTGGCAGAGGTGTACAACACCCACATTTCACCTGTTAATGTTTAGGTTCCATGGGATATGGGTAAGCCTATCACCATACAACGGGTACAATTCCAACTCCGTGCTGCTATTGTGCATTTCCTGACTAAAAGATCACAAATAACACTTTACCCGACCCGGGAATCAAACCCGAGACCTCGCGGTGAAAGACGTATACGCTAACCACGAGACCATAGAGGCAGTTCATAACCATAAATAGATTTTCTAAAGAAATTTAATAATCCCTTCTTATCTCATATTATAAAGTACTCGAATGCCAGGTAAAAATACGTTTATTGCACAAAATTATAAAATTTCTCATATCGTCACAAATTGTATTGTATACGGCTGTTTTGACAAAAAATTGTCCATGGAAGCGTCTATCCTATCTTATTCTCGTTCGGCACTATACAGGGTGTTTAGTGAAGCGTGCAATTTTAAAAATGATTGCGTTTTTTTGGAGAATGGGTTTGTATTTGACTATGATGTCACCTGATGGTTTTTGATGATGTCACCCATTCACTCTTTCTAAAATATCCTAATTATATACTCATGCTATACATGCATGGATAACTTTGTTATAATAAATGTAGCTTTGGGGGGAACAATTGGCTGACTGTTTTCAATACGAAATAATATGGGTTTACCTTTAATATTATTAAGATTTTATCTATTTTAATAAACAAATCATATCTCAAACACTCAAATGCAAGTTTGCAAACGCTCATAAAAAAAAATCTTTATTTTAAAAAATATTTTCAATTTTGACATAAAAGCCTCGAACAACCATGTATTTTAGTATTTTAAATATGATTTGTGTATAGAAATATACAAAAACTTAATATATAATATCAAAGTTAGACCCATATTACGTTAGTATGAAAACACGGCGCTCGGGAGTCTAATCTCTTTTAGATGATAACGAAAAAAAAACAAAAATGATACTTTTAAATCTTCTTCTTCTTCGTCGTGTCGATGACTGAGTCAAATTTTATTTTGACTTGCCATCGTGGTGAAAGGCTTAGGTAGCCAATTCGCTTTGAAGAGCTCGCGAATCGCCCAGGGTGCGCCGGACGTAGGGAATCGTGGTGTACGTCACTCGGGGAGGCTCCTTTCATGCACATGATACTTTTAAATGTTGCACCATCAATGGTGCCCTGACATCCTGGATTAACTTATTGGTACTTTTTATTGCGGGTGCTAAAAGAAGAAGCTGGTAAATAAATATTTGCAATCGGTAAAGAATGTTTTATTTCTATTTCTTGGCTGGTAACATCTATTGCGACAGTTTTCGTGAACGCGCTCCATACAAATGAAGTTTGGTTAATTTTTTTATAGACATATCATATTCATAAATACTAAAACGAATGTTTGTGCGGACCGAGTTTGACCAAAATGTAATTCATCATTTTATAGGTATGTTAAGCAAATATGTAGGTACATACATTCGTACCTATGTGAAGTAAATAAATATTTTGATTAGAACATGTTTATTATTTGTTTTGAAGCCTAAATGTTAATATATAAATACATAAATATGTGATTAAAACGACATTCGGTTAGTTCTACGTAATATCACCGGTGGTCCCTTGGCCGTCGTTGTAACCGGATTCTACTGTAATTAATAAAACAATTCTGACAAAATGGGCACGAAAGCAACCCTCTTAAACCTCACTCTGTATACTCCAAGGCAGTCGGAACTGTAAGTAATTCCGGATTAGTAGCAGATTACGTTGTTAAGGCGGTCAAACGTGCCGGCAATACTGCTACTGAACACCGGTAGTGGTATTGTCCAGTAATACGGCACCAAAGACCGGTAGTACTCATGGCTACCTATCAACCTATACATTTCCAGTTTAAACTTGTCTAGCATTGCACAGGAAGCGAATACAACGCGAGACCATCTTATGCTGGAAGTGTAAGGTTGATGTATAGACGCCGTAGTATTATGGAGTAATACGGAATTATCGATCAATGTTTGTGGGTGTTACCGCAAAGCGAAATGTTAATGAATAAGGCGGGGTATAATGAAAGTGTTGGAATCGATTTTTTGGGTGTTAACGAACCGACCGATGCCGCACTGTGTTGGTACGGAGTAATTTAAATAATAATAATAATAATAAATATTCTACAACTCACACACAACGCCATCTAGTCCCAAACTAAGCAGAGCTTGTAATATGGGTACTAGAATAACTGATACTAATACATATATATATACTTTTTTTTTTGTAAATACATACTTATTATACATAGAAACACCCAGACTAAGACAAACCCAAATGTTCATGCACACAAAGATTTGTCTTAAGTGGGAATCGAACCCACGACCTCGGCGTCGCAGGCAGGTACACTACCCACTCCGCCATCCAGTCGTCGATTTTACAGGGTATTACCATGAAAAATATATACTTGTAATATTTTAAAGCAAATTATAGCTTTGAAATGCCTTTTTGTATTTTACATAATATTAAAGTTGAAAAATTAAGAATCCAGCAGGATTCGAACCTGCACCCCCTCGGTAAACGCTCAAGTGCTTTGCCAATTCAGTCATGGATTCGTACGCTGCTAGACTCGAAATTTCTCAACTTTTTTTGTGCCAGCGTCAGGTTCGAATCCTGATGGATTCTTAATTTTTCAACTTTAATATTATGTAAAATACAAAAAGGCATTTCAAAGCTATAATTTGCTTTAAAATATTACAAGTATATATTTTTCATGGTAATACCCTGTAAAATTAAATATATATTTTTTAAATCTTCACTGTAAAACCCAGAAGGGTCTGACGGAGGTGTACAACAGCCTCATTTCAACTGTTATCTTTGAGTCCCTTGGGATATCCAAATAAACTATCGACATTCACTGGACACAATTACAACTCCATGCCGCTATTGAGAATTACCTGGCGGTATAATCCTAAATGAAACTTTTGTTCTATAGTTAGCCTACAATAGTCCTTGTATAAGCGGGCTTGTCCTCTCTAGGGCGTGTAGAGTAGGAAGCTTGGACATGAAGTCCTATACATTTTTGACACTGTTAAATCATATGGTATCATATATTAAAAATATTTAACATGAAAATGTTTATGGTTTATCACTTACTCTTTCATGAACTTCAATATATTTTTGGTGACGTTTAGCACATATACATATACCAAGATATACCACGGAACAAAAATACGGAGGTAACAGTTCTAAACTCCATCAAAGGTCTCTTTCGTCACCGAACATCTCCTTAACCACATTGTAACGCCAGACAGCGAGTCGCCACAAAACGGACATTGTACAAAAACGAAGGATGTCCTACCAAATAAAAAAAAATCTCTTCAAAGCTGTTATAATCTCTGCTTATTACCACAGTATTGAAATACTTATTCTTGTGATATTACCGACACGCTTGCCCTCATTTCTTGTATTGTGACGTGTCTGAATACACTTGAACACTTTCATACCGATGCTTCCTGTTAGTTGGTAGATTTTATTAAATAAATTATATCATTTTTCACTCGCCTAAACTAAGATTCTTCTGTTTGTTTTTTTGCTTTTTACTCTGACGTACCACGCAGTCGGAGTCCTAAATTGGTTTGGTTAGATAGATATAATATATAAGGTCCTTAAATAATTTCACAACACACAATTACAAAAAATGCACCTAAATTTAAAAAAATACTTGTCTTAAGTAATATTCAATGTCTCGCCTCATCTGTGTATAGCTTGAAAGAATACATTAAACGGATTTAAGGTGCCTATATTTAAAGAACTAACCTCGTACTGTTGAGGAGTTGAATCCTACAGCATCATACTAAGAAACAGTTGAAAATGGGACCGGCAGGATTTGAACCTGCGACCTTCTGCACACCGGGGAGTCGCTTGACCAACTACGGTCACCTCTGCCTATTTCTCAACGATATGTTACGTCATTTCGTGACGTCGCGCTCATCCATTTGTTCCTATTTTAAGTAGGATGCAAAAGGTTCAAATCCTGCCGGTCTCATATCTTTTTCAACTGTTTCTTAGTATACATTGCTTAGCATAGCTAAATTCTATAAAAATAATCAATAAGAAGTTACTTTTTTATATAATGCTAAGTGCTTTGCCAATTGAGCTATGAATTCGAATGCCGCTAGACTCGAAATTTTACAAGAAGTTACTTACAGCATTAGGTCAGCAAAATGGAATGCTGACTGTTAAATGCAAATCGAGGCCGTACTAATTAATTAATCCACGTTTATTGCGAGAAAATCCGTATACGGAACCACAGCAAACTAGGAATATCAAACTATTGCATACCTTACATAGATAACAAGGTCGGACCGGAACCACCAACATTGTACAACAAAACCAAAGGATGTCCTGCACTCTTTGAAGCATCATAATCTCACTGCGGCTTACCAACACCATAGATATTTTCTCTATCTTAAAGATCTTTCCGACTTCCGTAGTCTACATTTTTTTCTATGAATTCTGTGGCCGACACGCGGATATACAATACATAAGTTCCGAATTGTAGTTTTTTTGTATAGATGTCTGTTTGTATGTGGTGTTAATACATAGTCCGTGTTGTAATCGGTTCATTGGTGCACACAGAAGGATGTAAAGACCTTCTTGATAAGGATTATAGAAATACTTCATAGAATTACGCAAGCAATGGTTTTCGAAGAGAATACGGTAGCGATGGTAACAGCTGTTCAGGATTGATTTTGAAAAAAAAAAGGTTGTGTCGTCTAATTGAATAATGAAACTATGTTTAATCTGGACGCATTCGCGTGGTTTGAATTCAGAAGAGTATTTGGTGTCTATCTGTCCGCAAGTTTTCAACAATTTATTTTTCGCCTCAGCAACTCTAAAAGGCTTTCTTTATTGTGTGCCAACAGTGAACAAAACTCTATTTTGCTTCAAGCGTGAGGAAAAATTACTTCGAAATATGAAAGTCATTGATGTCATTTCAGCGTTTAACACAGGCTTAGCAAAACGTGAAATACGTTGGTTACGAGCGGAGCGAGTGATGCTTTGTCTATGGTTGTAGTATCTCTGACTCTTTCACTTCGGTAGTAAAAAAAAGAAAATTATTGAAGATAGGAAGAACGATCTTGTGTCTATGGTAGGCCTCAACACAGAGTCAAAACAACGTTCAGAAACTCGTATTAAAAATATATCACACATCTATTATTTGCTCAAAAATTTAAGTTATCTTTTTGATAAAATATTTTCTGTTTTTATTTATAAATTAAAAAATATAAAGCTGAATAAGGTTTGACATATTTGAGTTGCTAATGATTTTGACATTTAGCAAACTTTATTGTTGTTATCGAATATTAGTATCCGAACGAAGTTTTCGATAGTTTGTTTTGTAATTTTGTATTGTTGGTAAACTTGTTGTTGCTGAATATTTTAAATTGTTGTTGTAATTTTGTATTGTTGGTAAACTTGTTGTTACTGAATATTTTAAATTACTTAGTAAAAAATGAGTGGCGACGAAAGGAGAAGTTGAAAAACACTGTGTATGATGAAAAGTTAAGTTTTATTTCCACCTTATCATTTATTTCTAGGCATTATTTTCACACTACTGAGGTGAAAAGTTGTATAAGCGACACAGGATCAAAATTATGTTCAGTATTCTTGTGCTTTTCAGAAACCAATATGATATGCTCCAGATTCTAACCTAGAATCACTCGCTGAACGCTTGTGATTATACTACAGATATTTACGCTTATTCGGGACTCAAAATTATCACTCTAAGCAAATACGTGTTGCATAAATAACTATTTCAAGTATAAGTCATTGTTTTTTTAAGAAAAGACTAAGGTTAAGCTATGTTTATTGCACGTACAAAAGGCGGATAACAGTTTTAATACGAAATTCTTTTGATTAAATATAGGTATAACATTTAAAAAGTAGCGATAGTCGCGTGGTAGACAGTAGGACTGCGAAGTCACAGGTCTCGGGTTCTAACCCACGGCACACATCTCTATCAATAAATAAGTTAAGATTCGTCTTTTTGAAAATTTGTGTGTATTTATCATAGAAATGATCACTCGCTAACGTTGCAGGAAAACATCGTGAGGAAACTTGCATGCCTGAGAGTGGCTGAAAAGTACTCGAGGGTATGTGAAGTCTACCAATCCGCACTTAACTAGCGTGGTGGACTATGGCCTAACCCTTCTTATCATGAGAAGAGGCCCGTGTCCGGCATTAGGACATGTATTAGATACAGGGCTGCTATTTTTATTTATAACATTAAATTTACAGTGTAGTACTAAAAAAGCATACACAATTTATCATCGCACATAGCCTGGGGCATCCACAATGTATTAACACACGAATTGGAGCATATGTTATGTTGTGAAGGGCACTGACAACTGATGCTTTGTTAGAACTTACCGATACATTTCTCAAGTTTCCAATGTGGTTTTTTTTTTACTTTATTTCTTTTAAATTGTAAGCGAAAAAAAGGGGAATGTAGTTTTTTTTCTTACCTTAGTAATATGGGTAGCATATGAAAGGTCATAAAATAGCATTTGTAAATATATATTATTACATTTATATTGCTGATTAAACACAAATTGTATAAAATAAGTAAAAAGTATGGAATAAAATTATAATAAAAACCCGACTTCTTAAAAATAATGATTAACAAGTTACTAACAAATAAATATTACAATCGGTAATCTTACAAGCATATAAATTACATATTATTATTTGTGGTTAAATAATAAATAACTGATGGCTACGCAGAATGATCTTATTTTTGTTAATAATAATTATCCTTTTATACTGTTTCAGGTTACAACTAGGTACTACAAATAAACATCTACGAACAACAACAACTAACAACTATAGAGCTATTACCGAGAACTCCCTGATAACAAAATCAACAATATTCCTCATTATAACTTCCTACCCTTTCCGCTTTGATAAGTTTTGCAATAAATACGACTTGTTTTAAAACATGATACTATGAATTCCCACAGATTTATAATTGAGTGGCGAAAGCAATTTGATGGCACGCGTCATGATGATTACCGATTCGTAGTTAAAATTAAATCATTTTAGTGTTGCCATGGTAACTTATTATGGAGTTTGAAATCCATCGAGCAGAAACAGAGGGGCGGCTTAAGCAGAGATAATAGATGTAAAGATGTAACATAAAGAAAAGGGCAATGCCCAAAAACTGTATCGCCAAAACCCTTGTGTCACGAATATAAGATAGTAAATAATTTCTAGTTTTGTGTATGACGATTATCTAGTAATAAGAGATTTTCTATTTAAACGTGAAGGATGAACTAGAATCTAATTAATGATTTTAAACTATCACGATTTGTACACATAATTATATATTAAAGACACGGGTCTTAAGTTAGCTCGTGACCACGATCGGTGTGACTCGATCGAAACAGTCGAGCAAGGAGGTATTTATACCTTAAAAATATTTACGCGATTAAGACCCGTGTCTTTAATATATAATTATAGAATCTAATTATTTTGTTTTGATAGAACTATCACGTTTTTTGCATTTGTTTACTTACTTTTTTCATTACATCCCAGCTTAAATATTATTTTAATTAAACTTTCATATTATTCTACATACAATACAGCAGTTTTTATCTTGACAAAGCCACGGAATAGATTCGACGCTCGATTGGTCATAACCCTATACGGTTATACTTTTGCAACAATCGGACAATCAAATGTCATAGATAATTTTCCCCGGGGCAGGTAATGGCTGTCAAAACCCACACATTAATTCTTATGTACACTACACATCTAGCTATACATTTCCAGTATAAGATGATGGTTTCGCGTTGTATATAGACTTACGTGCAATGCGAGACCAGCTTACACAGGAAATAAAAGAGCTTGTTGTGTAGCCGTGTGTAGTTATACATTTCACTTTGACTTGAATTTTATCTATAACGCGCAGTGGAAATAATATCATTTAAAACTTCTAGTTGTCTCTAGTTAAATGCTTGCTCAAGCAAATGTGCACTGTGATTCTCAACCAGTGTTGCCAATTTAGCGACTTTGCCGCCAAATCTCGTGACTTTTGGGTATGGCCTAGAGACAAAAAGTCGTGTTAGCGACAAAAAATCTAGTGACTTTTCTGGCGACTTTTTGGTTGCACAAAAACGTATTATTTACTTGAAAATTTTCTTTTCATGTGTATATTATAAGAAAGACTGCAGTTTTCCTCATTTCATTGGTACTAGGTCTTAATAGTAAAAACAACATAAATTTATTCAAGGTAAAAAAATTGACTGCATGTGTGGTGTGAGTATGTGTGTGAGAGTCAGTGTGGAAACAAATGAAATGCGTGTGATGTATCTATTTATGCGATACCGAGTTAATGTGTTTGAAATGTGTGAGTACGGAGTGTTGTGGATGTAAAGAGAGGGATATACTTATATACTGTAGTGCTATAACGAGATAGGCAGAAAATAGGAAGCAAATTTATTTAAGTTAAGGTATCTAGGAGGGACTCTGTTTCTAGGTAATTTTGACTAACAAGCCATGTTTTTAATTTATTTTTGCGTTGTTCTTTGCTGATTGGATATATATTTAGTATTTTATTTAGTTTATTATATAAAAAACCACTAATGACCTTATAGTGGCGTTTGGCCAGTACAGTCCTATGTCGTATTGGAGAGCACACCTTGTCAGATCTACGTTTTCGGGTATTTAAACTGGGATCGTATGGTATTGTGACAACTTCAGTATGAAACTAAAACAAAATCATAATTTTTAACCATATTGTTTGCTACGCCGTAGCACATTCGTAGCAACCGACCGCGCCGTCACAGTGTCGTAGCAGGAAGCATCCAATTCACACGGTCAATCCAACCGCCTTGGTTAGATTGACCACTTGTTTTTATCAATTGTTGTTGTTTGATTGTACCCGCATCACACACACTAACAAATGTATGTGATTGAAGTGTGTTTGTGTGTGTTTAACACACGATGTGTGTGTTCTAAATTACTGAACGGTTCTGAGAATGCAATATCGTAAATTGGTTTATGCAGCAAGGTTACTTGCAGCCCGTTTGATTGTAAGAACTAGATACTGGAATAGAAAATCCATACTAAAGACTATAAATACAATAAAATAGCCTTTTATTTCTTGCTAGCATAAAGTTTTTGCTAGCAAGTACCGTTGCATAATCAATATTAATAAACTATATGTCAATATTAATATAATATAATATAATAGTTCTTTTTACCCGACTGCGTCAGAAGGAGGGTTATGTTTTTCGAGCGTATGTATGTATGTATGTATGTATGTAGGTATGTATGTATGTATGTATGTATGTATGTATGTATGTATGCATGTATGTATGTATGTATGTATGTATGTCTATTTCTTTGGCACGCCCTACAGCCCAAACGGCTAGACGGATTTTGACAAATGAGGTGTCGTTGAATTCGTCGAAACAGTGATAGTGACATAGGCTATATAAATTTTCAAAATGGCGCCGGCAAATGAAAAAAAAAAGGGGGCAGGTATGGATTTTCTTTTCATCATAGTAATATGGGTATCAAATAAAAGGCCATGAAAAGACCATTTCAAAAATATATACTTCTTATCACATTTATATTACTGATTAAACACAATTTACCAATTTATATATCGGCACGCTCGCGCGTCCGAAGTGGGTGGAAGTTAGTTTGTATGTTCGCTCACGCTAATCTTGGAAACTGCCGGTCGAATTTGAATAATTTTTTTTTTTTTTTAAATCTTTATTTATTATAGAGGGTTTAATCACACTGATTATGCCACCCTCGACAAGGCACTTACATTAATTAGTTTAATTCATATATTGACAAAAAAATAATGATTAATATTATCAATTATTATTGAGAATACAGGTTACTCACGTTACTTTAGCCGGGATATGCCGACTAGTTTCGAATCTAGTTCGTAGATTCATCAACTGGGCTATTATTCGCGTGTCGTCGCTTCCGCGCGACGTCTAGCACTCAACTGATGTCTTCACCTCACGTCGGTTTTAATAATATTAATATTATCAATTATTAATTACTAGGTTCTTTTGTGTGCTTAACAATATACTAAATACTATAGACTATACAATTTTACATATACTGTATATTGTATTGTCAACATCATTTACGAAGATTTACCTAAGTTTCATTGGATTCGGCTTCTAGTCTAACTGTTTTACCTTAATTTCCAGTATTTTACGTGGAACGATATATCAGTACGAGGTGATAAGATATTCTTTGTTAGACAGGTTGTCAGACTTTCTTACTTCTGACTACTAATAACGACTGCTATAGATCTTTAAATGGCGTTTCGCAGGTGCGATATTTTTTTTTGACTTGATACCCGGATCATTTTAATCAACAACCATATGAGGACCAGCTTTACCAGGTCTTGACAAGTCCCTAGTAGCCTATTCGATTTTTTGACGAATACAATGTTATTAAGAAACACTTAATTACCCGAAACTTTATCAAGAACAGGTAAAATTAGGATAAATTTTATTTTTGTCTTTTGAAAAAAGCTCACTTGTTATTTGCAAAAACAAATTACTATTATTTATGTTAACCGCCTCCAGGTGAGCTTAATTCGCTTGTGTTAGAAGGAAGTTCAGGTCAGTGGTGTAATGGGCAGGATTCGAACCCACGACCTCTCGATCGTAAAACCGATGCACCTGCAACCTGCACCACGGCAGCTTATAATTGGACTCACATTTTTATCACATTTGTAATAGGCTTTCAGGGACTTTATCAGGTACTAATGAAACTGGCCTTTAACATACACAGATAAAGAAGAGAGAGAGAGAGAAGCAGAACAGATAATTATATATATCCTAATCAACTCCAAAACAAAGTGTAAAGTCAATAAAGATAAACATCTAATAAACTCACCTGTACTGCTCCGCACGTGGCTAACAATGGCACGACTCACGACACGTGTCCGACAGTGAAACGACACGTGCACGACTGGGCCACGACACAAACTAATTATTGACACGAATTGTGTAGGAGCAGAAGGTTCATTCTGTAACAACAGTGATGAATGAATTAGTTTATAGAAGGATATTGGCTTATGTTAGTGTGTGTCGGTATCCGCACATAAGTAGTGACACACACGAGACATAATTATGTCAAAGAGCGCTGAATCGCGATAACGAAGTGTTCACAGAGAGTATACATATACCACTTGCAATACGCTACCAATACCATCGAGCCTGGTCGGAAGATCCTCCCTTTGTGGTGGAAGAACATCACACACTGTTTCTCTACAAGTGCAACCTGAGAGCAAAGTTTGTATTTTCTTCGAGTGTTAATTTTGAGTCACGAATAAGCGAAAGATTCTATAGTAGAATCACGAGCGTAGCGATTGATTCTAGGTTAGAATCTTGAGCGTAGTGAGGGACTCAAAAGCACGAGATGTAAATAACTTCAATCTCGTGTCGCACATACAACTTTTCAACTCAACAGCTCAAAATAGTATCCATAGTACAAGTTCTGCTTAGTTTGGGACTAGAGACATTACTGTCAACATTATTACTTTCACAAAGTTGTGTGTCAAGAAAATAATATTAAAAAAATGGTGTCCAGTGAGCAGAACTTGACTATGCTTCGAGCAAGAGCAAAACTTGAAGCTATGTCGAGTTTTGCTTACAGATTTCAAACAACAAAGAACGACGTTTGAGCTGCTGAGATAAAAAAGCAATTTAAAATTAGTTAAAGGAAAATAGCACTTTTATATCTTTTAACTCTGCCCCATTAGCCTAGCGGTTAGCATATGCTCCTCTATCTTTGATTTGGGATTTTTCCGTCAGAAAACTCTTATTAGCAGCTTGGCTCAGCTCGTTGGTATTTTGCCGATGTTGCTATTACATGGGACCAAATTATAACAGGTGAAATGTGGGTGTCATACACCTCTGCCACACACATCTTATGTTATTTAAAAAAAAAACTACATTTTATACATAAACCGCAAAAAAAAAACATAAGTTAACCTTCTGCGTCCACGATATTTGTTGCACCATCATCCCTCATAACTATAAACCGGATGGCAGTAATGTGTTGTGATCGGTTGTGTTATTACGGAGTTTGAGTAGTTCACAAATTGGATATTAAACCAGCGATTGCAGAGTTCGGAAATATTAAGTAGTTTGTGCTTAGTTTGTGATATTGGAAATAAACTCCACTTCATTCAGCACGAAATGAATTTGTTTTTGGTATGTTATTTATTACCACAGACATAGTTAGAAGACTTAAGAGCACGAAACCTTTTAAGCTAGTTCAGTGGAATGAGTGCTTCAAGTGGTAGTGCTACTTTAAAAGAACACAAGAACAAAGTGTCAGTTTCGATAATAGAGACAATAAGATAGGTGTTAATGGACACATTCTTAGCATAAATTAATTTAGTAGCTTATGTCAAAATTAAATTACTCATTAGTCTCTAATTTAATATCTAGACTAGATTGTAATCGTCATTAAGTATCTAATTGTTTAGAAACGTCATAAAAAGAATTTTTATTTATTTATTTTTTATTACCAACTTATTACCAACTTTAACCTAATGCGACAGCGCAGCTATCGATATTTATTTTCAGTTTTGTTAGATTTCTTGTTTGAAAAAATAAGATATACTAAATTATTATTCTTTTATTCAATGTTTATATAGTTAGGTATTTATTTAATTAGTTAAAAATATTAATTTATAGTTAGGTTAGTATTGAAAATATTTAAATAAAAGCTATGGTGTTATAAAAAAAATAGCAGTGAAAATGAACACTGGCCAGATATACTTCCCTTTTTTTATCCTACTAGCTATTGCCCGCGACTTCGTTTGTGTGAAATTCGTTGTATTAAGTAGTATCTGCTTTGACTAGCGTTCAATCTTTCTACCCCGCTCCCGTGGAGTTTAACGCAATGTCAAATATCTTAAGACCTTTATTGAAAGTGAGACTATAAAACTCAAAAAGAATGATCAAAATTCAACTAGTAGTTCTCGAGATATATAACCAAACAAACTAACATCCTCCCGCGGTTTCGTCTGCGTGGTAGGCACATCGATAAAAAGTAGCCTATGTTACGCTCCTTCTATCAAGAAAAATCGGTCCAACGGTTTCGAAGGCTAAATATATTGTAATAATTCCATTTTATTTTGAGGGTTTCCTATTTTTTTTGTCTGCACGTGTGGTGTAGTGGTTTAAGCGGACGCCTCGCGGCTCTCCACTGCACTGGTGTTGTGGGTTCGATCCCCACATGGGACAAATAATTGTGTATCGCAAAGATTTGTTCTGAGACTGGGTGTGCTTGTGTGAGTGAATGTGTGTATTTGGCCTTGTCATTGTGACCATTGAATCGTGTAATTGCTTCTGGCGTTCTATCTAATGTAAAAAATCCAAATTTATCTTTATCTTTATTTTTATCTATGTATACTGTTAATTTTAAACTTTAACCAGTTGGCTAAAATCAAATATTAAACATTTCTAAATATACAAACTTTAAATGATAAGATAAGGCAACCCCTTACCTACCTACTTATAATAAAACACTCCATCTCATTATCAATAACAAACATCACGCTAACCGTTTGTGGGTCGGTAGCGCCCCCATCACCCCCGGCGGTGATGCCAATATTTGCACGCTGTAATCGGTCGGGGAATTCGAGATCGAACCCGGGACTTCGAGGTCCCGAGGGGAAAGAGATACTTAACCGTATGTTATATTTTGATAGGTTTCGATTATATTATAATAGTTTATGCCCGTGGCAACGTATACTAGTATGTCGGTGAAAAAGCGCATGCCATAAGACTTAACTATGTCCAATGAAATTCTATCAAGATGGGCTTAGTAATTTAGGCAATTTAGCTGTAAAAGCTTAATCAGATTTCTGTTATTGATTATGCCAACAAATGAAAATGTATTTTATTTATTATTTATTATTATTATATTATTACTAGCTGACCCGGCGAACTCTGTTTCGCCTTAAATAAGCAGATTTTGGAATTTATTAAGTTAATTTGTTTGATAGAAAATAAAAATTTAAAAACTAAGTAATCTCAGGGAAATTTTAATCGAAATAAAGTGAAAAACATTTACAAAAAAACGATAATTGATCAGTTATCGAGCGGGATGAAAATATATTAAATTACTAAAATGGCTATTAAAAAATAGGGGTTCGTGATAAAAGGGTAAAAATTTAGAGTTGTATATATTTCGAAATTCGATAGTTTTAATCTAATGTTTAATCTTAATTGGGTGAATATCGACTTGGGATTTTTTTTTCAAATTTGAACACACACGTTATCTAACCTACAACTAAGTACTTGGACCATTGTCTGATTACTCGGTACGTGAGCCGTGCAGTAGAAAACTCTCATAGAAAATATAGAGCGCTCGGTACCGTAACAAAAATCGAGCGCCTATTTTTCTTAATTCATTTTAATATATTTATAATATTTAATTTTATACTATGCTCTATGAGAGCGGTGAGAGGCCGCATACCTACGCTAACCACTGGACCAACTAGTCAGTTCATCATATCTATCCAAACACAATCTACCCCGAAAATACGCCCTTAATCACAGAAAACTTCCTGAAATTCTCATACTTGTATTATATACCCATATTTAGTACATAAGACTGCCTACACACTGTATATAGTACATGTAGATACATAAACAGCAAACTTGTTTCAAAATCGATGTGTACGAAGGCCTTAACTTCGCGAAAGGGCGGTCGCGGCTAAATAATTCACTAACCAAGCAACACTGAGCACCTATACCTTTCTCTTTTCATCTCAAGCTATCCATATAGCGGTATCTCGTTCCGTCTTTGTATAGTAGGTATTGCGCTTTCGCCCGCCACATACGGTTGTCTCTGTTTGACTTACAGGTTTGCTGTATGTCTGTCTCGGTCGCTCTCATTAGGTTAGTCTCGCGGGTATGTTTGCTCTTGCTCGACGCTTGCCAGTCGCATTTTGTATGGGAAGGTGTAGAGTAGAGAAAATATACAGAGAATTCGTAAAATAAATATATATATATATATATGATGTACGCAGCAGCGATAGCCAAGTGGGAGACCGTAAGACTGCTAAGACGAAGGTCTCGGGTTCGAACCCACAGTCTTTGCGAAGATAATTTACAGCTACATATATCTTTGTGTGCATGAACATGGAGGTTTGTCATAGTCTGAGAGTTTCTATGTATAATTAGTATGTATTTACAAAAGAAAAGTATATATGTATTAGTATCAGTTATTCTAGTACCCATAGTACAAGCTCTGCTTAGTTTGGGACTAGATGACGTTGTGTGTAAGTTGTGAGATATTTATTTATTATTTATTTATTTAATGTACAATACGGACATTAAATGACAGTTAAACAATTACAAGTTAAAGAGACGAATTACAAAAAAATAGGATGACAACCGAAGTGTGCTGTGCACCACAAAAAATGTGCACCATAACGTTTACAATAATTATTTAGTGTTAATTAAAGAAAGAATTAGTAAGACGCTTTCGCACTGATGAAACGCTGCCATTAAATTGATCTTTATCGTGTTTTTTACATTCCATACCCCTGCTGGCACGCACCATGATGTGTGTATTTATAATGAAAATGATCGCCTGCTAACGGTGAAGGAAAACATCGTGAGGAAACCTGCATATCTGAAGGTGTCTTAAAGTATTCGAGGGTGTGTGAAGTCATCCAATCCGCACTTGGCCAGCGTGATAGAAAAAGGCCTAATTATTCTCATCATAAAAGGGACCCGTTTCCAGCAGTGGGACAAGTGTCTGTATACAGGGCTGCTATTATTATTATTTATGAAGCAAACGGGCGCACAGTCTACCTGATGGTAATTGGCTTAGAATGGACATGAACAATCTTCAAAAACAGATTGTTGACGCGTCATCTAAGGACTGCGGGGATCTTGTTTTTTACATTAGATAGAACGCCAGCAGCAATTACAATATTTCATTTCATTTCATTTATTTCTTTGTGGAATTGAATCTAAAATCTTTTGTATGAAATTACATTATCCAATGGTCCCAATGACAAGGCCAAATACACACATTCACTCACACAAGCACACCCAGTCTCAGAACAAATCTTAGCGAATCACACAAAGATTTGTCCCATGTGGGGATCAAACCACCACTACACCACACGTGCAGACACACTTTATGCCTCACCTGGCAATAATTTTAGGGCCTGATTTCACCACTAAACTTAAACATAGCACTGCTAGCTACTATTTGGCGGTAGGTGAAAGGTGAGACGGTGCTGCTGCCGCTCTCAAGCTCGTTAACAAGATCTCTAGCGCCATAGAAAGATGAAGAAATTTAATACTTACTGGGTAGAAATTTTGATAGAAGTAGAGCTATTTGTCAAAGAGCTTAAAAAATGTTTTTAAAATACCTATCTAACGATACCCCACACGACGGGTACGCGACTGAAAAATATAATCACCCCCACTTTACACATACCCAAAAAAAACATATTTTTAAGGTTTTATTCTTCCACTTTTTTGACATATTTAACATACATATCCATGCAAAATTGCAGCTTTCTAGGACTAACGGTTTTGACGCTATGCCTCGGACAGACAAACAGATAAACAAATAGACGGAAATGGCGAAGCTATAAGGGTTCCTTGTAGGTACTAAAGAACCCTAAAATGAACATAGCTATCACCTTCATTTATGAGTATTATATGCTTATCCTGCTAATAAGGTTATCTAACACCTGTAAAATTCGGGTTTAATGTTTTTTTTACTGATTAGCTACTTATCGTGGACTAGGAAATCAAGTCGGTTCCTTTACTAGATAGATAGATAGATAGAGAAAACTTTATTTGCACATCAAATTAGTAACATACATACAAGGAAATAGGTACTTAAAACTATAACGTAAGTACAAAGGGCGGTCTTATCGCTTGACGCGATCTCTTCCAGGCAACCCTGGAATATAGTGAGTAGATGGACATAATAGTGTGGATATTTGCGGTAGTTTAATGCAATGGATTTGTTGTTTAGTAGGTTTACTAGGTACTTTAAATCAATTACAAAAGCCAAGTGAAACAATCATAACATAACATAACTATATTAGCCAGATGGGTGTGGCAGAGGTGGATATACATATATGTTGGCCTACACCCGCATTTCACCGGTTACGTAAAGATCCCATGTGAGTGTAGTGCTATCAACCGGGCACAATTCCATCTTCATGCTGCTTAACACTTTTGAACGATCTGGCAATCGAACCTAAGTATTCACGGTTAGCGTCCCCATACGCTAACAACTCGATCAACAACGCATTCGATGCAAGCAGAAATACCAAGTAAAAATCATTTTAAATAACCTTCAAAGAAATGTAATAAATTTCCGTGCATTTAGCCGTTTCTGCCATACCTATTATAGCAATCAAAAGGCAATGCCCAAAAACTGTATCGCCAAAACCCTTGTGTCACGAATATAAGATAGTAAATAATTTCTAGTTTTGTGTATGACGATTATCTATGTAGTAATAAGAGACATAACTTAAGCGGGATTTAATAAACAAAAGAGATTTTCTATTTAAACATGAAGGGTGAACTAGAATCTAATTTTGTTTTGATAGAATTATCACGTTTTTGTACTTGTTTACTAACTTTTTCATGACAGACCAGCTTACTATGAAAATATTCGGCTTAAAATTAAACTTTCATATTATTCTATATACAATACAGCAGTTTTTATCTTGACAAAGCCAGGGAATAGATAGCACAACAGCGATAAACAATCCCATAGTCGATTGGTCATACCCCTTTAGGCCCCATAGTTTTGTCACTGTCCGTGGTGTCTGCACTCTTTCCATATAGACATTTTGTCTATATTTGGCATTACTCAGTCTCCCGCTTTGCTCTGGAGGGAAGTAAAGATACATACTTTCCAACTCCAACTATATACTTCTTATAATTAAATTCGTTGCGGGTTCCAAGACAATTTTAACTCTCCCTGGGATTGCCCGTGTGTCATGCATGTCCTTTCAGTTGGTTACCGCTGTAGATCCTGGCGTCACAAAAGTCACAGTGGTGGGCGTGTGGGTGAAATTATATCCCGTTAACCTTCAAAGAAATGCTAATCCAAAATCCTCTTCAAACATTCAACAAAAAGTCAAAAATATTTGTTTTCGCAACCATTATTATAAACATCAATCAACATAATGACTCAAATATGTTCACCCCGTCTCAAAGTGGGGTTGGCAGAGTATAAAGGTAGTCGGTTCAAAGCAAGAGGCTGGTAACGAGCGCGTCGAGTGTGCTTAGCTCCCTTCGTCTGCTGTCGTGAATATAGGCAGTAAACAGCGTTTTTGTTTCAGAGATGTACAATTGTTTTTAGGAAATTATGTTTATTTTATTGTTCAATTTGTTTTGAATTAACAAAAGGGATGATTACACTGTTTTTCAAATAGCACCATTATTGAGAATTTATTCATCTTTGTTTTTTTTTATATTTGTGTGAAGCTATGTCTCGTTGGTCACATGTAGTGTGCCATCGCATGTGACTGCGATGTCTTGGGTTCGATTCCATCGGGCAAGTGTTATTCAGAATTTGCCGTCGGCAAATTTTAAGTGGCACGGAGACTACCTAACGTAACTTAACATCACGTCTACATTACCCAGAAGGGTGTGGCAGAGGTGTACGACACCTACATTTCACCTGTTATGTTTAGGTCGCATGGGATAGGGGGTGAGCGTATCGTCATCCTACGGGCACAATTCAATCATCTTACCTCACACAATTGTGAATTTCCTGACGGAAAGTTCACAAATAACACTTTCACACGAGAATCGAACACGAGATCTCGCGGTAAGAGGCACGTACGCTAACCCCTTCACCATCGAGGTAGTTTGCGGATCATGTGTCCCTTAATAAATATATTACAAATTCAGTAATACTTACCTAATTGATAACCCCATTTAGCGACAGTCGGTAAAAAATACCTTAAGGTTGCCCGTAATATCCGCCGTCAGTAAGTCGCGAAAAAATACCAGACAACCCCAAAAAGGGCTTTATGTACTGTATTTTTAGGCTAGGTCGCAAAAAATACGTTTTTTTTATACTAATATTTTTTATTTATTAATTAACAACACATAAATCAACTTAATTAGTACTAGTAACAAAATATAATTTGACACTCCACCGGACATTGTTCTGTCCGGTATGACCATTTATTTTTTACCGGAACAGGCCTTGAAAATAACGGAATGTACGCTTAAATACCGGACATCTGGCAACCCATCAGTGGATATTTTTACACTATTTTTCAAAAATTAGACTGTTTGTAGACAATTTTTATTTTTATTCAGCATAGGTATTTATTTACCTTTATAATAATTACGCGATTCAGACCCGTTGTCTAATTTTTGAAAAATGTTCTCAAATCGCGAAAGTTTAAAAACATATATTTTTACACTACTTTAGTTATGTAAATACTAAACACACATAAAACACAAATATGCATAATATGCATCTCTTGAAGTAAACTCCACGTCTCATGCATAATGCATACGATAAAACAACTGACTTAAATTACTGAGTCTTCAGCGATGAGTTTCCTTTACTATGCAAATAAACAGGTGTTGGGGACCGGAGCACCTTTATTCTTTTGATTATGATAAACTAAAACACAATAAAACGGTGGCCCTCTGGTGCAGGTTTGCGGAAGTTTTTGAGGCAATGGTAGAGCATTTTTGAATAAGTGTCCGACTGTTTCTGTCTTCACCTCATCGAAAACGCTAAACGAATCGAGTTTTAGAGCTGCATTCCTGTTACGCTAACGTTGGTCAGGCATATATATCTACACTATTTTTATGAAATGATCTGCCGCTGACAGCAGACAGTGTAGTGGTACATGCAACTAGTGTAGGTATATCCGAAATATAGTGTATAAATGAAGAATATAAGATCTTAAGATAGAAGTTTAGAGAAATGTATTTAAATTCAGATAGATTACACTAAAAACTAATGTTAATTGACCGACATGCGGAGAAAGGAACGTTTTAATGTTATATTTATATTTAAGTATTTTGTTCACTTCGCTGCGTGTTGATATCAGCATAAAACTAAAACTATTGCGACTGCGACAATTACGGCGTTTGCTCGTACAGTACCTACGCGCAACCGATCGTCGGCGACCGACGCCGTGGCGTCAGTGTAACAAAGAATAAAGACTTAAGGATTCGTTGTACCACATAACCTCATATACATAAGATATATTTTAACGCAAACGAGCATATAAGGGAGCTTCGATGCGTGCAGTGCAAGTAACTTAATAATCTTAAAAAACTGGAACAAAATAATAAAGATCAAGATAGTTAAATTTGAGTTTTTTTTTACATGAGATAGAACGCCAGAAGCAATTACACTAACCAATGGGCCCAATGACAAGGCCAAATACACACAAATATTTGCGGATTACTCATAGATTTGTCTCATGTGATCGAACCCACAACACCAGTGCAATGAAGAGCGGCGAGGCGACCGCTTAAACCACTACACCACACGTGCAGACTAAAAAAAAATAATACAAAACACTACTACACAACACAGCATCACGCCTATATTACCCAGAAGAGTGTGGCAGTGGTGATAACACCCATATTTCACCTATTAAGCTCAGGTTCCATCCACTGGGCAGAATTCCGTGCTGCTATTAAGTTATTCCTACAGGACATTCTTGACAGTTGAATCCGAAATATACACAACTTTAGTAACGGATTAAAGGTACTGTCTAGTTGGTCTAGTGTTCGATTCCCGGGAGAGGCAAAAGTGTTATTTGGTATTTTTTCGTCAGGAAATTTTAGTTCTAGAGCACGGAGTTGGATTTGTGCCCGGTGAACAGCGATAGGCTCACCTGCTATCACATGGGACCTAAACATAACAGGTGAAATGTGGGTAGGTATAATACACCTCTGCCACACCATTAAAGGTAAGGTGATGCAATTTCCATCTAGCTCATTCAAATCTACCCTCAATATCTCTGGCATCCGTGATATCTGTCATAATATCGCAGTGAAAGCGCGATCGCATCTCGATTAGGCGGCGATTCGCGTCAAGGGCGGGCGGGAGCTGGGGGCTGTCAGCCGCCCGCCCAAGACATCTGATTGAGATAAGCCCTTCGACGCTGTTGACGGGTATAGTGCGACTAGTTAAAATAGGGTGCACGAAACAGAAGATTATAGACGAACTATCTTTACTTTTCTTTGAGGAAGTACTATCTGTCCATATGTTACGATTTCACGGCAAAACCACTGAATTGATTTAATTCAAAATGGGTATTAATATTTTGTTGTAAGCTTGGGCAAGGCGTGAGGATACTAAGGACATTGGGGACATAGCCTATTTTTTATGGTTAGGTGACATACCGTACTGAAAATGTAAATATTTTTTTATAATCTTTGGCTTTTATAAGTTTTGTATCTAGGTTCTAGCTATCATAGCTAGAACCTAGATACAAGCTAAGCTATGTAATATTCATGCAATCATGGTTGGTATTTTTAAACATAAAAAGACTCGCAATTTTTTCTCCTTTTTTAGGATGTTTGTAAAAAGGTTCCATGAAGATATTTACTGTATTGTAACGACATAGTAAGTACAATTCCATTTTACTGACGTAATAACCAGAATATCTTCTATTGTATCTAACATATATAATACAATTGTAAATTTGTCATATCTGTACATTATAATATAAAAAAATAATAATACGTAGAATCCTTAAAACATCAGTAGAAGCCAAAACATATTTTTATAGATTTTTGTCTGTCTGTATGTTCGGACGCGCTTCACGCAAAAAGTATTGCATGGAATTGGATGCGGTGGTCACAATAAGTAAGTGAGTAAGTAAGTAATCTATAATTGTATGAATATGGTACATAATAGGTGACTTAAACTAATTACACAGTTTCATCATATTCTGCCAATCAAGGCGTGCAAATATTAGTCATAAAATTTAAATAATTATGATCAGCTGCTTATCTAAATGTCAGCCTCTTCCACATGCAGGTCAATTAATTTTATTGCAGAATTCAAGTCAATTATTATTAATATCAATGTCAAAATTTAAAATTATATAATTATATTGTCAATGTCATAATTCAAATTTGGGATAATCTTAATATAGTCAACATAATGGTTATAATGTGTCATTGAAATCAGTTATTCCATCATAAAAACATTTACCACAATAGGCATCGAATCCATTAAATAAATCGTTCAATTCATTCACAATGTAGGTGTATCACAAAATCATAGATTTAAATATTCATCGATTGAGTAGTAAGCTTTATCAATTGTTTTAACTTAAAAACTGATAATATATGTGTTATCATTATATTATATCCCTTAGTTAGGAGATTCGGGAATTTTAAAGCAAAGTGCTAGTAATTCTGCACATAGGTTTTTACGTGACTCATATGAGATGCAAGATAGATTTTTTGGATATATAACGCCCAAGGGGATGAATTGTAAGTTTATATGTTAAATTAGACAATTTTTAAGGAAAGTGCACGAAATTCTGCACATTGGTTCCCAACACGACATACATTAACAATATGATATTTTTATTCTTTATTTGAGGGTAGTTAGTAAATTTTTGTAGGAAATAGCATGGAAAAATGTAATACCGCACGGACGAAGTATTATGTTATACATTGAAAATGAAGAAGTGATATTTTGACTCCTAGGATATATTCGCAAAACGCGGATATTCAAGAGAATTTATTTTTTACTAAACATCAGACTATCAAAAACACACTACCTCCATTCCCTCAAGCAGTCGGTTAACAGTGAAGTCAAATACTCGCCGCGTTCTAGTCGTCCTATTATACCGCCCTGCCTATCGGAGGGAGTGAAGAGTGTCATCGAAAGGGCTTTGATCTCTCCTCTCGTTCTGCTTATTTGCTTGTTAAAGGATTTACTTAATTGAATCGACTCTTTGTATGACAGGAAACCGCCGACCATTATTTTTATTTATTACCGCTGCGGGTGTCATGCAAGTTAAAAGAAGTGATTTGATTTGATTGATGTCGAGTTGTTGACTGTAGTTTTGATGTTTTGTGTAGTGATTACGACCTGTGTCTAATGACTAAAGGCTGGTCGTTGAGATTGATTGCGTGTTATCATACTAACGTTATATGGGTTTAACTTAACATTTTTTTATATATATACTATATACTACTGGTAAACATTAAAAAAAATGCAAGTTCAACTTACTTGTATTCTCGTTAACCCCCTCCAGGTAAACTTAATTCACTTGTCTTAGGAAGAAGTTCACGTCCGTGGTGAAATGGCCAGAATTCGAACTCACGACCCCTCGATGGTAAGACCGATGCCTTTATCTATTGCACCGCGGCCGCTTCAAAATATTATTAAGTATTTATTTATTTTTATAGACAACTCATATCTAAAACACTAAAATGCATGATTGTTTGTGCCCATTTTGTAAAAATTTTTTCGTCATTAATTGAGTTACATACAAACTGAAATTTTTTTAAAACTTAATTACAGTAAAGTAAACCCATAATACCTTTGTATAGAAAACATCCAAGCTATTGTTTCCCCACAAGAGAAGGAAAAAAAGGATGGAACCTTCGTCGTTCGGAGTACTAGTATCCCATCCGCGGAGGTTTTTATGCTTATAACTCAGCTCCTTAGTGCGGACCTTTATGGAATGTGCAAATGAATATTTTATAATATATTTTTGGGAACTTATGGAATAATATAGACAAACATATATATCTACAACAGTTGCAGTTTGTACTTACATCTTATCTTCGAATTACATCAAAATACTTAAATCATAGGTGGCACAAATCATAAAACAAATCATCTTATTTATAATTATTAAACTAACACGAAATTTTCTAACTTAGATTTAATTAATCACGAATCTCGCACCATATTAGACCAGTGTCGATAATTTTTAAAACCAAAAAAAAAAAATAGTAGGATAAAACCCATTAGAAAAGGAGGAGAATATTATAAAAATTAAAGGAAAAATAATTTACGGGCGATCTAAGGTCGGGAAGGGGAAGAGGGGGGGGTTAAAGGGTAAAAAACGGTTTGTCTCGATTTCCGGCAAAACAAAGTCCTATGGAAAAAAGTTGAATAGCAAAGTTGTTGGTAATAAAAAGATCTAAAACTTTTGTATTTGGGTCAATTTCAACAAGCGATTTTTTTTTTGTCATTTCGGTGGACTTTTTTAATTTCAATGCTATCTATATATTTTAAGTGAGAAATTAAACTTTAGCCTATTTCATAACATTGGGTGTAAGTGGACATCAAATATCATCAAAACTTACATAAATATTTAAGTGTGAATTTTTTAGAGTCCACTGAAATGAAAAGTGTCTACGGAAATGATAAAAAAATAACCACTGAAATGATAAACTGTGCACCGTTTCTTATTGTGTGTTAAAAATTTTAAAACAATATGAACACTACTAAAGCAAATCAGTACCTACGGCGAAATTAAATACAGTTTTGAAACAAATTAAAGGAATCTACCTCGAGTTATAACAGCCACCGAAATGATCCTACTTTTGTCCTTATATCACTGAAATGATAAACTTACTTTTGTGGCGGGAAACCGCAAGACGTTGGGACTGGTACGTTCGCGCCTAGAGCTTGAGCCGGCCTGATCCGAAGTGAGGATAGGTGAGAAGGGTATAACAACGCAATGTTGACGTGGCTATTCTACTAAAACTTACTGTCCTCTGAAATGATAACTTTTTTCCGGACAAAAGTTGACTGCCTGTCAAATCCATGAGAAAGAAGATAAACAAACAAAAATGGTTTTATTTGATCGAATATATTATAATTTAATGATAAAACAACCGATTTAAATCCATATTATGAATATATTTGCAGGGGAAGGTATTTTATGAGTGGAATTGGGTTCGGGACAGGCCACCGTGATGATAAAATGACACTTTGAAAAATTTTTTTTTTGGTATATTATTGGGTAGAAATCAATGATTTTTTTTGCCAAGGTAGAGAAGTACTTACTTTTTTGAGAATAAATATATTAAATAAAAAATCAGCACATTGCACTACCATTCTCACGTTTGCCGTGTGTTTTTAATGCTTGTGCAATTCACCCATTTTCACTTTTTTCATATAACCTCAAAATGTATGTGCAAAATTCAAAAAACCAATTTTTTGGTTTTTTATTTTTATATTTTTCAAACAAAAATTTTTTCACGAAATTTGGTGAAAACTTACCTTTTATGTCCCAAATACGCTGTAATTTATTTGATTAGAAATATTTATTTTTTCACCTTATTTCGAATTAATATCGAAAAAGCACCCGTCAAAATATCAGTTTTTTTCAAAGTTGGTTTCTTTTCTGTTTGTTGAAATCTCTACTTTCCGATGGTAAAAAAATATATATTTGTTACTATAGTAAATCTTCACAGAAAATGAATTTCGATATTAATTCAAGATAAGGTGAAAAAAATAAATATTTCTAATCAAATAAATTACAGCGTATTTGGGACATTAAAAGGTAAGTTTTCACCAAATTTTGTGAAAAATTATTGTTTGTAAAAGATAAAAATAAAAAACCAAAAACTTGTTTTTTTGAATTTTTCACATAAATTTTGAGGTTATATGAAAAAAGTGTAAATACAAAAGTTTTAGATCTTTTTATTACCAACAACTTTGCTATTCAACTTTTTTCCATAGGACTTTTAGTTTTGCCGGAAATCGAGAAAAACCGTTTTTTACCCTTAAAAACCCCCCTCTTCCCCTTCCCGACCTCAGATCGCCCGTAAATTATTTTTCCTTTAATTTTTATAATATTCTCCTCCTTTTCTAATGGGTTTCATCCTACTATTATTTTTTTTCACTTTTTATCATTTTTAAAGGCTTCTACCCTGGTCTATATAACGATCTATATATTTTGTACGCCGCGACAGTCCTCTGTTTTTCTCTTCCCGCCAAAATGCTCGCCTAGTCTATGCTGTCTATGGTCTTTTTGACATAATAAAAAGGTGTTACGCTTTCCCTATAGAGAGGTTCCTAACAATATCATATTATATCGATTTTCGTTGTGACATTGTAGTTATGAGATGGATGTCTGTGAAACATTAACAATAAATATTTAAAAGTAACCAGGCTGTTTAAGATTATCTTCGAGTCAATCCAGTGTTTAAGGCAAGTTCTTCCGGAAGTGCCTTTGTACGCCTGACGAGTTGGTCGAAGCACTTATTGAAAATGACACTATAGGCTGACCGTTTAACTGAGTCCTCGCCTGCGCGGTACAGAGGCGCGGGGGCATGACGACAAAGGGGACTGAAATAGGTGCGGGCGGTGGGCAATTTTTGTAATTGTTCATTTCGTTCGCTACATGGGTAGCGTAGCGACCGCATGTGTTGACTGTTGCAGACACCTTGTGAGAGGTACACATGTAATAACAATCTCAAGATGAATCTAAAAATCTTCAGAAAACAGTCAGTGCAAGCAAATGGCTTTTAACGTATACTTATATTTTAGAAAAGAAACTGGACCCAAAAAAGTTTTGACTTTCTTACGATTTAATTATATGTTTAGATAAAAAATTGTATAATAGTTTATTCTCAATTATTTTATTTACGTACATAAGTTCATTAAAATTTTGTATCTTCTTAACTATTTTTCATTTGATAAATCACTATTTCTTTTTTCCTATGATGTCACATATCTTAGGAAATATCTTGGTGCATTTCATCTCCTGTATATTTCATTAAGTGCCCCCACCGCCCGCACCTGTTTCAGTCCCCTTTGTCGTCATACCCCCGCGCCCCTGTACCGCGCAGGCGAGGACTCAGTTAAACGGTCAGCCTATAGATAACATATTTTTTTATATTTTTACTCTTTAGAAAAAGTAATCGACCAACTGCCCCGTATAGGAAAGATTATGCAGGTATATCTCTCTATATTTATAAATATGATGACTGATGTTGGTTAACGAAAAATTAAATGGGAAAATTGTAAGTTTCACATTTTTGTATTTAGTTGAAAATTATATTATAATGCTCTACTACCATTGTTAAAATGTTGTTTGTAGCGCCATCTGTATTTTTCTACGTGGATTTATTAATCCGTCTTGGATTGGGCACGCATGCGTTCTTATGCAACTCGTTCGACTCAAATCTGTAAAGATGGCGCTGATTTAGTACCGAACTACCGATAGCCTTTTGTTCCAATTGATTGAATTTCAGGAGAATAATATAATTATTCTAAAAACCCTGATTAGATTGTTTATAACTTGTAATATAAATGAAATGAACTTTGCCTAAGAACGTCATATAATTTGTTTTCCTTTCGTTTTCGATTAAACAGGACAGGTCATTTTGGCTCATCATATGAGCGACATCTGGTGGCCGAATTTTCAGTTAACTTACCCATTGTAAAAAGTCTACGGAATTTACATCTGTATAGGCGAGACAACACGGCAAAGGCAAGCCATACAATCTTATGCTTGTTCGCCTTATCATATTGTTTTTCCTACACTATAAAAAATCGGATCGAGAGATCCAGATAAGATAGTCGCTCTTTGTCCCTAACAGCCGAGCCGATACAATTGATATCGCCTATACAAGCTCAGCAAGGTTGGTTCCAGCTTTTGAGCCAGGTTGAACAAATTCGTTATTTTTTCGCGAATAACCATGACCAATGACCCCCACGACCTCCTCCCTGGATCCGAACCTGAAGCTTAGGTGGTATGCAACTTGTTACCTTGGTCGTATGTAAACCGTTTATAAGCTTGGTCAACTGATCGGGAAAATTATGTCGTGTTCAACGTTGTGAGAGTCACTGCGATTGACCACGTAAGTATAAATATAGGTTTAGAGACGCTAGCATATCGAGAGTGAGATAACTTTGTCGCGTTTTTGTCATATTTTTGTATGGAGAAACGACCAAAACGCGACAAAAGCTATCTCGCGCTGTTATGTTAGCCCGACTAAAAAAGTTAATTCAAGAATTCCTTATGGTGAAGCCGTGCTAAATTCTTGGATTAATTTATCCCACTCATATTGAAAATTGGAATTAGTAGCTAAGTAGTAAAAGACAGTAATTTTTGTAATTTCTTTATTTTTCACCATTTATCGTAAAACTTTCCTACGGCACACCGCGCGTTGCAGTCGCGCACCAATATTCCGCCTTGTGTATGTCGAGCGATTCCCTCATCGGGCCAGCGGCGCGGCGTCGCGTCACATCGCGACATACTACGTTATCAAATCAACCTGCGACATGAAGCGACGTCGCACCGCGTCACGCGTCACTCACGTCACGACGGCTGTCGCACAACACGTCCACACTGGATGTCACATCAAAAAAAGTACTCGCGACTTACAGATGTCGCCACCAAACCTTATCAATAAATGAACGTGTTGCGCTTACATAGGTAGAGAACTAAGACATGGACAATTAATTTCGATTAAAAATATTATTTGTTTAAATTGAGTTGTAAAATAGAAATAATATATTATGATATCCATCGTAAGTACACACAAGCACCATAGCTGCAGTTTAACTGCCTTCACACACGATATTAAACCTTCCGGCCATAACGTTACGGTACAACATTGCTTGGCAATCTTTCAAGTGTCCTCGTTATGGCTCGGAATACCAATCCTTTCCTCAGAATAAATACAAATATATAAAAAGAAGTTACAGACACTGCACTCCTCCGAAAGTTGTATATTTCAGTGACAGGCCTCAGACTTGTCCAGTTAACTGGCATACAAATTTACAAGTAATTTTTTAAATTTTAAAATTCGATCGTGAGATCTGTCAATGTCAAACCATGACCGTTACACCATCTAGTGTCAAACAATAGAAAAATAACAAGTATATAAAATACTAGTATAATAATAAACCTATAGGAAGTTATACATCACACTATACAATCTTTGGATACAAAATCTCACTGGCACTTTCGTTTTACTATTCATTTTTACTTACAGTTTTAAAACATTGTTTCACGCAAATTTTGGTTTGACAGGTCTGCTATTAAAACGCTACAAACGATTACATAGATGTTAAAATATATCCAATGCCAAAGTTGGCTGTCCATTCCACGAAAAATGCTTTAATTCCAAACCTGTCAGACTTTTATAGCGGTTATAATGTATTGAGATGTTCTGTCATGTTCACATAGCGATATGTGCCGGAATATTTACTGTAAGCATATACAAATGGCATAACGAGAGCGCCTTGATGTGCAGTCGTTCGTCGACGTTCACGAACTCACCGTTCTGTAACCATCGACAACCGTCCACACATCTGCACATACCAAACCAGTCTCAATAAAAGCGAACCGTGTCTAACACGAATTGAGAAAATTTTGACATTACGAAAACCATTCAAAAAGTTTTTATCCTCATCACATGAGCCATGTCAGTCCCACGATTCCACGCGTAACGATATCGATATTACCAACTAGTCTGTGCATATTGGGTGTCTTTATTTACCGAAATGAACTACCCATGCGGGTTTCAAATTTTCCAAAAAAAATTACGTTGAAATCAAAAATTGACCGTCTGAGACGAAATTTTTCAAATTTTTTATCAGCCGAATTCCATTCCATCGCTCTCCTCTTCATACACAACACCCAATATGCTGTCACCTTTAAATCTAACAACCACATTTATATTGCAATCTAGTTTTTACAACTTAGCATCTTCCGCGATCGCGTCGCATTTATTAGCGGCGGGAACGCGACGGTCGCCCGGACAGCACGAATGACGTCACGCACGTCCGCCGCGCTCGCGTCAAGTGCAATCCTATCTAGACAACGCCCTGTCGCTCGGTACTCTACAGAACACAGTTTGTATCCATCCTTCTTTGCTTAAATGGCAGCCAATCTTGTCCAAATACTGTTGCCGACGTATTTAACAATTCTATCGGTGCAATAGCCAAGCACAATCATGGTGGCATTCAAATATTTGAACAACATCAACCATCAAATTAATACATATTATATTATTATTTAGGACACAATATTTTGAAATTGTTATTTTTTCATTTAAGTCTACAAATCATTTACCATTATTAAATATTAACTACAATCAATTGGCAGTATCATTTTTTTCCTCCACCTTCACTCTCATGATATCTTAACTGTCGCTCGTGACGTGTTGCAACGACTCTCAGTCGAGCATGTCGACGCGGGCGCCGCGCGTATTGCACGTCTATCTCACGCCTGCTTTACGCGCGCGCGTACCTAGCCACGCGCAAGGCACGCGACGCCCTTACAAGTCCGTCGACCAAATCATTAGCTCACTTATCATACCATCCGATAGTTGTACAAGAAAAAGTAATATTAACAATTCCGGTACAACTATCGGGTCACACTTATCGTACGAGAAACTGAAATTAAAATAATGTCATTGACCATCTTCTGTAGTACAATGACGTCAAACTGAAGCCATCTCCACCTCCTCATGGACGTAATTACAAAGGGTACCCTAATACATACATGTGATGAAACCGCGCGGTCCGTCCGCGCGGCGATTGCGTGCACGCAGCGGCCGCTAAACGTACACGACCACGTATATGGATAACTTAACGTCCGCTGCGCGCTCGCATTTATGATGACTGCAAACGTGTTATGGCACGTCCTAAGCATACATAAGCTAACCCAACTGGCATGTACGGACAAATTCGTTTTCATTTCCATGTCGGTGGTTCCGCACACGCCAGCGAGGCCGCTCTATCCCCTATGCTAAAACAACTCCTACCTATCACTCGCATGTGATCCCTTCAACCGTTTACCCTAACCGGGGACAGTAGTTCCAGAAGTACAGACATACAGCCCCGTATCGGCCACACGCAGAAGCGTCAATGACATATTAGTGGTACACTCCCCTCTCTACATACAGTCCGCCGTCCTGACGCCGTGTGCTCCTCGACCGCCCGAAAATATAACAAACTGAATCCACAATGTATGCAAACCTATCCTGTCAAACCGCCGTATTTTTAGTTTTGTGTCCGACCGCTATTTTCATACTATTACATTTCTTATAATTTTTCTTTTATTTCAATCTCAGGTACTGTGGTATTGCTTACATGTAATTATAAAATGATTTTATTTGTACATTGGCGGTATAAGGCGGTAATCGGTGTGGAGGTCGGGCCCGGGGCTCGCGGTCTACGCTACGTGGAGCCCCGGGCCGGCCGTGAATACTGCAGTGTATAGGGAACAGTAAAACAATCAATGGTGTAGTCTGTGAGTTTGCAGTAAAACAAAAGGGCCGCCGCGCCGAGGGAGGACGAGCCCGCGCGCAACGACGACCCTTATAAATTATCTTTAGCAAAACGAGTTAATATCAGAAATATAATTAAAACTAACGTACTATTATAACTCTGATTTTTTTTTAAATTTTATAGTATAGCAGTTGAATCGTTCCGTATCTATAGTGACCTAGTTAACATTTATGTAGCGTGGGGCAGCGCGGGCACCGTCGGCGCCAACGGGTCCTGGGACCCGGGTGTCGGCGCACGCGCAGCGCCGGCGGTGCGTCGCGAGTAATGAATATTATAATATTTATAATAATTGACTATGACTTCAGACTGCGCACGCGAGCTATCGAAACACTTGACCAAACATAGCGCTGGACAACTGACATACGTTCTCTAACGTGATGGTCAAAATAAGCTATAGGGGGATGAGAGGTTCTATACAGGGGGTGATGGATGGATTAAAAGCTTGTATTTAAAGCTGAAAGCCGGAGTGCGAACGTATGTCGACGTTGCCACCTCAATAAACCTAATTAACGAGTAGATGAGTGGCAAGCGGGAGTGCTGGCAGGGGAGGGGCGCGGGTGTGCGGCGCGGGGCGGGGGCGGGGCGCGTGCGTATCACAGGGGGCAGCACTGACACTCGGCCGCTCTACGAATCACCCACGCGATATCTGGCTCCACAACAATTAACTATTTTATCATTAGATATAATCTTCATTATACATATTTATACCATTAATTTATTTATATTTTTTTTTTATTGACTGAGCGCCGGAGCGTATATAATCACCTCTTTAATCAAGTCTAAATATAAACTCTGTAGATCTTAACGTCTATGGAACTAAAATTACATTTTGTACCATAAAGTTGTATGTTTTTAAAATTAAGCCACTGGCCGCGGGGCGAGGCGTTTCTTGGCCCCGCCCCGCGCGACCTCACGCACACACGCGCGTATGTGTTCAACAGCCACCATAGCTACATATACACTATATCCATGTTTCAATGGACGAACGATTTTTCTTTATAGTTCCGTCCTTCCAATTCTTTTAATTTAAGTCAGGAATAAAGAACTGTTGGACTAGTTTTTTGATTAGTCTATTTAGCTCTAATATGAGTGGTTTTCAATGGGGATCTAAAATCACAGTTCACTAGATGTTATTGTCAATTTTTGTAACAGAATAGGCATAATATTGTGGTTGTTTCACACATTCGCGCATGCGCACGCACACACGCACGGTACGGTTCACCGGAGTATTTGCATCGCGTCCCCCCGCGCCCCGCACGTAGCTTCACGCCCCTCGCTCGCCCCACCAACAAAAACTATCCTAACTTATGTAATATGTTAGTTGACAACACCGCGCAACCCCCGCTTATAACTATATTTATTATAAGAGAAGTGATTTTTTTATATAGGTATTTTTTTTATTTTTTTCTTCTATATGTAACACTTTATCGGACGTCACTTTGTCACTCTATATAGATAATGGTCGCAGAGGAAAATGTACTGTAAATTAACCTAAGTTAGAGATCGTTTTCGACTGCGGCGGGAGTATTCCGCGCAGCCGGACGAATTCTATCTATTTCTATAAAATCTTAAAGGGTGAAAAATACGCTATTTTTTAATGTCGTGGAGATCGCGAGTCCTTGTTTTTTTTTAATTGGGACCAACGTTAGACGCTAACACTAACCAGAAATGTCTTGCAGAAATCATCAACCAAAACAAGTTATAGAGGGCGTAAATAACAATATGATCACAATACCGTTTAACAGTGATTCAGCACATGATTCTGGAACTTTAATAATTTACGCCCTTTATTTTAAAACCCGTAGATTTTAAATTGAACCTTGTTTAGTAGACGATAAAGTCGAAATTAAAGTTTGAAACCATGTCTCCGTGTGTCACTTTCGACTCTTACATAGTTATTATAGAGACAGAAACGATTACAATTATAGAACAATACACTCGGTTCGATCATGGCGAAGCTGTTCACATAACAGACATGCTTAAAGACGACATACAGGTGAAGTGTGGGTATCATACACGTTTACACACCCTTCTAGGTATAAGCAGGATGTATTGCCATTCAATTTTCAAGACAACTGCCGAATTCCGATTGGATATACATTCTGGTCGACACTTTTGACACAGCATTTTCATATTCCATTGCCTACTTTGCTTGCTCAACTGTCACTTGACTAAGATAGACGCAGCAATAGAACATAAAATTACCGAACTGAACGTGCCGACCCGAATACGTGTATAGCAACCGCAAGCTTTTTATCAGCTACGGTACTTTCATGGTCCTTCGAGCCGGATGCAAATGAACCAATCAGAATTTGCCGCTGTCTCGATAATATAATGTAGACTGGATTCTATTGGCTACATTTTAGCGTCAACAATAAAATGTAAATATTATTAGTACTGACTTGACACGTATTAAGCATAGATCTGTATTTTCTTTCAAGATGCGGCCCACTAATTTAAGAACTACGATCATCTACTAGTATTTCGTTTTGAAGGACGTTCTTGTTCGTCGAAATAGTGGACTCAAACCTTTCTAATGGCATTTATATAACTTAATTTTAACGATACACAATTTAATTATTGAAAATATACAATTATTGTTCATTTACAATACAGACTGTCGATTCACGACATCTCAGTCAGTGACGATGCTGTTAAGGAGCGCACTCACGGAATCATATTCCGATATCATGAAAAGAATTAATTTTAATCTCACTCTGCCTTTAAAAAAAAAATCTTTATTGCCAAGGGATTATCTATAATCACAGTATGTTTTGGGGCCTAAACATAACAGGTGTAATGTGGGTGTTTTACACCTCTGTCCATGGTAAGAAATACAGGAAACTTACTTCATTATCACATTAGACCTAAATATAACAGGTGAATTGGGGGTGTTACACACCTTTTAGGAAATACAGTCACGATGTTATAAGGCAAAGTGAAATTAAAATCAATTCAACATACATTCAGAATAAATTGTCAAAACGTACTTAAAAGTACTTCTATTTTTTTTTCGCTAAAGCAGACATACAGAAGACCAACTTACTATTAAAAGAGATAACTTGAGTTACTGTCTATACATATACTTGCATACGTCATAGTTATGACGTCATCACAGTACTTGAATTACAATACCAACATTCAGCAACACACTGAACTTAAAATATCATGCGTTGGAACTTAGGGCGTAAGAGACATTTGGAACAAAAACATTTTATTTTCTCTAGCAACAAAAAAATTGAAATTAACTCTATGACAAGTCTATTTTACACATTTAAGATGCTTGCGGCGATGAATGCAAGTCAAAATCGACCTGCCTGAATTTTTTCTTAATGTTTTATTGCTATTGGACACAAAGTTGATCAAAATGTCTTATACGACCCACAGTCGAAAATATAACAGATTTTAGACCATAATACCTAGGTCTTAAGGTACTATTTCCAAGTTCACATTTTCCCCATCGCACGATTGACATAAAATAATTCAAACATGATAGGTTAGTTTATTAAATAATAGTTTATATCCAAGCTAGTACTTAATTATTCATAACAATTTCAGTATTGAATACTGAATCAAACAGTAGTGTTCGTCTATTTGTGTATTTGTTATTAGAGCTTACAGATTTAATTATAAAACAACAACATACTATTTGGATATACGTCTTTTTAGACACGTATTTTAGTTTTCATGTACAAAATAATACGAATTAGTTATCTTATTTAGAAGGTTATAGATGTTGAATATTGTTGATTTGTTTCGCCTCTACAAAAAATATAATTGTCCTTTACAACATTTTTTTCGCAAATCCATTTGTCCTTTACGATATAAATACTATTTTTTATTAAGAAGGTAGTTGATGTTTTATACTTTCTGTATATTCTAATAACATTAAAACACGTAAAAAGCAACAGCGATTGGTGCGATCGTTGCACGTTGTCGCCAAAAAGCTACCAATAACGGTGAAACTCCGGTGATATAATCATAATAAAAAAATTATATTAATGAAAAAACAAAATGCATAAATACAGTAAATAAAGGGTGTCATTACATTTATGCTATTCTTGTCGTGATATATATGTAAAATATGTCAAAGTTATTGATTAAAATAAAACACTTATTTAAAATGACTTAGCCGAAGTCAACAATGAATGCAAAATATTATCAATTTTATTGTTTTCAACTCAGATATAAATTTTAATCTAAAAACGTATGGTTGGGATCTAAAATACACAAGTGTGTTTTTCTATATTGTTTAGTTAACTATTTAGTTAGCTTTTGCCAATAAAATTGGGGTTGGCGTTGTGTGACTTTTAAGCTTGAAGTTAGAAGCAAACGTTAGCGTCAACGCCCGACGTATGTTTACATAATTTCATACAAAAAAGATGTGCTCGCAGACGTGACGACACGACACGTCTGGAAGCTTGAGGACATTTTATACTATAGTCGGAATTTTAATTCGATTCCAGATTTGACAATTTCAGTGTTGCAACGTTATGACAAGTACTAAATAGTGACGTTGCGAAATTATTCGATATGGAAATGGAATATTTCCAGATCGATTCTTCTCGTTTATAATTTTACTCTCGTAAACTAAGTATATCAGGAAATTAAATATTTCTGAACCGATAATTTAGTTTTGACGATTAATTAACGATCTGAGACTTTTCTTTTATAATTGTGTGTGAAATAATTAAAAAAATGTGATCATGAAGGATGATGGCACATACACTGATTGTTTATCGATTTTTGTGTTCCTCACTACACTATTATATGTGGTATCATTATTTCACAAAATGACAGTAGCTAATGTCAAATCTGGAATCGAATTAAAATTCCGACTATAGTGACATATATTTATCACAATATCATCGACGTAAAACCGTATAGATACAATAACACCCTTGAGAAGGCACGCCCGACGCCTGATGTAGTGTTGAGCTTAATCTACTGCGTCCCGCGCACTCGTATACATACATACATACGTTATATACACACGCATACACTCACACCAGCGCCCGCGCACCGGCACACCAGCATATGCGGACCACTTTATACAGGCTCAATTCAAAAAAAAAACAATTTAGAAATATGTTCGGTTATTGGCGATAGGCTTCTATATGAGCCTATAGGAATTACAATTATAACGTAATGTTAAATTTTTCACTTGTTAAAAGTGTCAATTATTATTTTTTTCGTATAAAATACTTAAGCTAATCAAAACTTCATGGCGTTTAGATTATATCTGATGGCAAGCATAATTCCATAAATAAAATTTACAACGTCTATTTCATTATTATTGTACCGTTGTTCGCATATACAGTGTTGCGTGTGTCGCGGGTCGCTCGAAACACAGGGTGCTTACATAACCAAACTTAACCTATCCACATGCACCCGGCCGCGTCCGGCACATATAGGCGGAAATACCGATATCACAACATTTACGTGTATTTTAAAGATGGTCATAAGAGTATGGACAGACTACCTACTTTTATCAATGACTAAAAGCTAGCTCACACTAGCGAATCGTTGGACTGAGTGTCAGCGATGTAGATCATAAATAAAATGAGGTAGTCTGCTTGACCCTAACAAGGTTTAAAACAACTTATTTTTAATCCCTGTTTACACGACAATAAACAAACGTTGTTTTACCAAATTTTAATAGCCAATTCTTCAAGAATTTTGCCCCAATTTTGACCGTTGAAAGTCCAAAAAAAATACCAAATATTTTCAATTTAGAAAAATATAACCCTAATATGGACCGCGGCCGCGTCCATCATCTCTACAGATGAATAAGCCTAACAACGTCAAAAACATGTTTTATTTAAAACCATCTAAAAACCTTCAAATTTTGATTGTTTAAAAGTCTGCCACCCTAGCACGGTATGCTAGTTTTGACATTTCGATAATGATTTGATTATTAACATTGAAAAGTCATAAGACAAGGTAAGTTGATATTACCCTTCTCTTTTCTTTCTTATCATTCGTACAAATAAGTAGTAATTTCCTAAAGTTGTGTGATTTTCTTTTTTAGATTACTAATGAGAAACCAATTTTCGACATCTTTCTTATCTCGTAAGCAAATCACTATTTTACCGTATCCTCGTATCGTATGTCAAGACAAGCCGTGCTAGGCCGGCCGCCACAAATTCCTTTTCAAGACGTGATAAACTTATTAGACTTATTCCTCTGTAACCACACGTATTAACATTTTAAATCCGTCGGATCGTACGCCTACGAGAATATCACAGCAGTGCGCCTTATCTAATGATTCGAGTCGCCTTTATATACGAGCCCTGTAAACACCCGGTGCCTTAACGTTATAATGTAAGGGGCGCCGGTGCCCGTCCCTTACGTAAAAAAAATAAAAAAAACCGTTAACTGTGACTGTGAATATTGTAGTTTATTTCAATCGATTTTGCGAAAAATGTTAACATAATCTTGAATTTTGGCTCCATTTCTCACAAAAAAAATGCATCAGATGACACATTTTTGACTTAAATGACTTAAGTGTCATAAGTGTCATAAGTGACATAAGTATTAAAGTTTGTTTCTGAATTTTAGTATAAGAATTATTACAAATATCTCAGGATTATAGTTATATTTTTCGCAAAATTATTTGAAGCAGACTAAAGTGATGTATTTAAAACATTAAAATGAAAAGGGGGTAAGCAGTGATGTAAAGGACGGTGCGTGACGCCCCTACGCACACACCCGTGCCTGTCGTATCTCAGTGTAAACAGACAAAAAACACTATAATTAAATAATCAATATTAAAAAAAACACATACACCTACAAACTAGATAAGTGGGCAATTTCATTTTTTTTATTGTAGTTTTAGATTTTATTTATGATCAAGCCAGGTTATTTTACCTATTTATCGATTAATACCAAATTATATCGATATATAACATTGCTTTTTATACACTGGAGAAACCACGAAAAGTATAAATGAAATTATTGGGCAGGAGATTTTACGCCTATAATAGACCAGACGCCAGCGATTTTGGGATAAATATAACACATATTTGATATAACTATTGGTTTTTACTGATTCTGAAATATCTACCTTCACGTATACGAAAAACAATGTTGCATACTAAATCGCCTGGCTATTTAATATCATAACTTAACGAAAATAATATGACTTATCAGGAATTACAACTCCATCATCGTTATATGAACTATCATTCGTTCCAATTCATCCTCGATATCTCGTTATGTGCCGAAAACTATTTACACAAATTATACCAAAAAAGAAGACAAAATTAAAAATTTAAAAATAAAGCTCAAAGCCGTCTAAAGTTATTTTTTTTCCGAAACGATAAGGGCGATTTTTTATCGCAGAATAATTTAGATTAAAAGGCCACGATCATTTCGTCTGAAAGAGCCCACGGCTCCGACTGCAGTCGCCGACATTTCCTCGTCCGTCGATTCTCTTACTATCACAATAATAATGATCAACAAGAAATAAAATTGTCAAAGTGCAAACATTATTAGTACCTGAGAACGGCTGCCCGGACGCCGCAGCGCCAAATATACATAACTACATAATAATCATATAAAATACTATATACACATAATAATAAAGCATCAGTTTTTGTCGTATGAACGTACGGAGACCGGATCGGAGCACAGAGTGAGGTACTACCAGTCAGCGGCTAGCAGTACTTGTGGTGGAGCTAGTACAGGGCGCCGACGCCTGAGCATCAAATCCGGTTCGGCGCGGCGCCCGTGAATGTGTCCTGCAATACCAAGGCACATATTAATAACTACTCGTATAATTTCAAGCAAATAAGAATAAATTTTTGGCCATTGTAAACGAAATTTGCGAAAGATACGATGTGATCGAAAATTTCGTTCATATTGCAGGCAAATAGAACACATTAAAAAAAAGTATAGGATACGTAAGTATTAAGATAGATTCGATTCTTGTCAGCTTTACTATGACGATAGCTTCACTACGTTTTGCTATTTCTATTGGAACTTCGGATTATGAGTTAGTATAATAATATTATATTAACTACTTACTATGTCAAGAGAGCGCGGCGCTGCGCGGTCCGAAGGCGTGGGCGCTCCGCCCCCTCCCCCCGCACTTCCTGCGCCGCCCTGCAAGGAAACACACACACACGTGTTACATTAAAATTGATCTTGAGCGATTTAGTAAGATCCCGAATAGCATAGTCCTTCGAGCCGGATATTGTGCATATTAATTTTATTGCTAATTTTAGCGCAGTAGTCGGTCTTAATGTGTCTCGGAACCGCGTCTAGTACCTCTGCCACACCCTTCTGGAGAAGTAAGGTATACGTTGATGAATTATAGACAGCTTATTAAATCCTGCTTTTAGATAGGTTAGACTAAAACACCAAGGCAGGGATAGCTCGGTGGCGCAATCACATAATACTAGCCACTAGATTTTAAAAGCATACTTCAGCCTTGACGAGGTTTCGTGTTCAATTAATTTGACGTCGTCGGAATGTAACACTTATAGAATCCTGCCTACAGTTAAGATTCTCAAAGAAAATGGCCCTTCGAGCCGGATCTCAACACTATGTATGATTTTATTTACCTGATGCGAGTCAGAAGGCTGGTGCGCGCGGCACATCTTGTCGCAGTAGTCGGCGAGGATATCACGGAACCGCGTCCAGCATTTCTCGGGAACGGTGATCGCCGTGCGGAAGTTGCTCTTCACCTGCAACACCAGATGTTGGACATTGCACTAACACACTAGTACTTATACTTGGCATTGTTTTATTGCTAGGTATTTTTTTAAAGTAAGGGCCTGTTACACAATCTTCAAGTAAGAGTTATTCACCAAATAAATTATAACTTGACTGAATATTAAAGTGACAGATTTCAATATGAAAATTGAACACACTTGTCACTTTTACTTAGGGTAACGTTTACTTGACGAATGTGAAACGGCCTGTTATAAACATAAACTAAGTAAGACGATGCATACAGTAAAAGGATTCATGGATTTGCAGCGGGGCTTGGGTGGCTGAGAGGTAAAGCGATAGGCTGGCATCCTATAATTGCGGGTTCAAATTCTGCTTCAAGTTCAAAAAAAAATTGACTCTTCTAAGTATCATAATAAATAGGTTTTCATTGTAAAACATTTTTCATAACAAGCTTTTATAGTACTCATAAAGACCATTCTAATTATCATAAGACTTTCAGTTTTATAATTTATATATTTCATTTCATACCCCACTCGAGTATATTCGAAAAATTTTGATTTTCAACCCCAGTGCCACCTCCCTGGCTAAAATGCTGAACATATTTTATAAAACATATCTTCAAATCATTGCCAAGAAACCGGCTTTCAAATAAAAAAAAACCGTATCCAAATTGGTTTATCCGTTTAAGAGCTACAGAACCACAAATAGATATAAACAGACAAACAGACATAGCAATTCTAACTTATATAATATATAATATTATAAAACTCCACTTTTTTGCGTCGATTTCGTCGAAAAATTATCGTTACAGTAAGATTCTTGGACGAAATAGTCAATGAAAAATTTCTAATTGATTTTTGAATAGCATTTAGCTAAGCAATTTAATACTAAGAACCGTCAAAACCGAACCCGGAAAGACATTGTATACAGTCAAAAGATTTGTGGATTTGGGGCAGGGGCTTGGATAGCTTAGTGGGAGAGCGATAAGCTGGAATTCTACGGTCACGGGTTTAAGTCCCGCTTCAAGTCCAATTTTGTTTTCTGCCATTATACTTTCGTATGAATCGTCAAGTCACCAAAATATATTTAGATTTTACCACAGTTAACTTCAAAGCATCTTAGAAATATAACAACAATTCTCTTTTCAGTATGTCTACCTGCTTATAAAATAAACATTTAGCCCCAAATGCACAAAACTTGCTAATCTACCGTTTAATTAATCCCGTATTACATCTCTCTGACATTCAATGTTTATACGAGAGAGGTCAAAAGCTGTAAATTAGTATTGAACTAGAGTTTAGCACTCGTGAAATCGACACTGAGTTATCTTTGACCGGGGGCCACAGTATAAGATTAAGTAACTTCCTGTTAGAGGTCGATAACCTTTAGGATGTTTTTAAAAATATCTTGTTTACTTATCCGATAAGGTCCGTCTGTATTTGTGTTATGGCGATAAATGTTTGCATACTACAACTTTTGCAAGCTTGTGATAAATGCTTTATATAAAAAAAAACAACTGTATGTTGTCAAATAGGTAAAAGTTTTAATATTCTAATGCCACATAACATATCCCTCTCTGAAGTTGTTATAATAATTTGGATTTTGTACATTAGATAGAACGCCAGAAGCAATTACACTATCCAATGGTCCCAATGACAAAGCTAAATAAACACACTCACTCAAGCACACCCAGTCTCAGAACAAATCTTTGCGAATCACACAAAGATTTGTCCCATGTGGGGATCGAACCCACAACACCTGTGCAGTGGAGAGCGGCGAGGCGACCGCTTAAACCACTACACCACACGTGCAGACATATAATATTTATGAATGATATTATAAATTATTTAGTTTTAGACGCTTTATTATGTATTTCATTTTTATTATGCCAGACTAAATGATTTTTCTTTCTTTCTTTCTTTCTTTATTTCAGTTTGTAGCTTACATTAAATTAATTATACTTGAGAGACAAACACATGATTTCTAGAGTTCTTGCAATTCATTATGTGAGTTGGGCTTTACTTTTGTGTATCTTGAATCTGTACACGTATGTCATTGTGTGTGTGAGACCAAATGAGACAGAAGACCTACGGCTCGCTCGAGAGTAACGCATTCCGTCGAATATGCACACTATTGCTGTGTGCACGTACATTACAACTTCTGTCAGTTGAACTGCCTTAGTAAAATGCAAGAACTATACAATATGTTCATGTTAGTCGTGTTAGGAACTCACCTCGCTAACTTTCATGTAGATGCCGCGGTTGTTCTGCCCGATGTCAAAATAGAAATTCTTGTTGTCGACGCGCAAATGCCTGCCCTCGGGCAATTCTCCCTTGAAACTGTAACACAAAGCACTGCCTATACAACCCGTAACAAGTCGCAATGAAAGAAATAGTAAGAAAATCGAAAGTCCTACACGCTTTTTCCAAACTCTAAATCTATGATTTTAATATTTTTGAAAAATTATACCCCAATTTTTCTGTTCGTTCCCTGTGTTACTACCAGTTGTACTACCATTGCATTGGTAGCATGGATTAATAGTTAAGACCGTGTTACTTTTGGTTACTATAAGGCTGCATTCACAATGTTACGTGAACGCAGCCTATCCTTGACTATATAACTCAGTCCTTACATGACACTAAAGGGGTGCGGAGGAATACGACGAAGGAATTTTTCAACCTTCTAATATCGCGGCGACAAAGTTATATGAAATATACTTTTTTTATGGTGCATATGCACGCGTTTGACCACGATGTCACCTGATGGTAAGTGATGATGCGGTCTACGGTAGAGCACGTTTACCTTTGAGGTACTAACTCTTGCTTGAAGACACCCAGATTGTGTTCATGCGGAAACACTGACTCGGGCAAGGCGTTTTTATCTTAGTTAGTTCGCATAAGGACTATTAAAGCGAAACGCTTGGTGCGTACTGATGGAATATTTACCATAAAGCGATGCCTTTTTTATTGTCCGATGGTAAATTTGGAATGGAGGAATAAGGTTGTGTAGTTCCACGGCACACACGCCGTAATATATCCTATAAAAGACCGATATACAAAAAATGCTTTATATATGAGTAAAATAACACGGACAGCTATTTTTATTACCCATGTTACGACTGGCAGAACTGGTATTGCTTGATTGGCGTAAGGATAAGTAACACGGGGATCGAACGAAATACTCGTAATAACTAAAGACAATCGCGAATCATACCAAGTGTCTGCCTCCGCCGGGACCCATCTAACGGCGTCAGACGCAAGAATCAGAAAAAAAAAGAAATCCATTAAAATCAAAAATTTACTCATTTTTGTCAATTGGTGGGAGATTTTTCTTACATTACCTTAAATAGATATTATGTGGGCCCTCAGTAAGAGTTTGATAGTTAACCTAAAGATGAAACAGGCAGTTTATTTTCAAACAATATATTATTTTAGTCAATGGGAGTTTTTAGCCAGAAGCCCTCCCAGCCAGAACTGAGTCTTTGGCGCCCTTGTTGATAGGCCGAACCGCAAGCCAGTGGAGTAAATTGCCAATTTCATCGTATGAGAAAACTATCAAAATTTGTACTAGGCGAGATTGTGTTTCTAGCCTTGACAAGCTACGCTGCCTGCTTACCATCAGGCAGCTAGAATGTTAGTGCGCCCGTTAACGGCACATTCTGCCGGTCACTATAAGCTTCCAAGGCATTTTTACACCAAATTTAAAGTAAAACAGACTTCCAACCTGAACTTGAGCAGCAAAATAGACCAAAAACGGAAACTTATTTATGTCGGCTGGCAATATTGTCGAAGTTATGACGTATCATGTAATAGATTTGTGATTAAGATTCGTGTGTATTTATCATATAAATTATCGCTCGCTAACGGTGAAGGAAAACATCGTGAGGAAACCTGCATGTTTGAGAGTGCCTAAAAAGCGCTCAAGGGTGTGTTAAGTCTACCAATCCGCACTTGGCGAGCGTTGTAGACTATGGCCTAAACCTTCTCCTCATGAGAAGAGGCCCGAGCCCAGCAGTGGGACATGTATTAGATACAAGGCTGCTATTAATAATGTAATAGAAGTTTACGATTGGTTCAATATTACGTAGATTTTGAAATAAGGTTGTGCTGATTGGTTGATTTGTAATTGGGTTGTTATACGAACAGTCAAGTGGCGTTACCATTAATTTATATTTCTTTTTTGACAAGCAAAACAAAATTACAAAATCATAGGAAGTGGTTCTTCTTCTAAAATGGCGCAATAAATGGTGTACATATTTCAAAGGAATAGGCCTAAAATATTCACACGCAAAAATAAACAAAAATAACATAGTATCATATAAACCATTGACATAGTGCCATATAAACCATTTTAATAGAATGGGCATCAGCTGATTGACGTAGTTGCTAAAATATATAAATGAGCTTGCGAGCTCTGTTAGACAGATATAAAATATGGTCTTTAAAATTTAGGTTACGGTCAATCATGACTCCAAGATATTTAATGGATGTAACCCTGTCAATTTTTTCGGATACATCAATATGTAACATCACAGAAGTTGCTGGTGGGTTGAGCAGTTACGTCTAATGCCAGATCAGTTGTTGGGGTACGAATAGTATAGTTGTATACCTTTGTCTGGGTAATAAAGGCGTTAGTATCAGAAAAAATAATAGTTTAAAAAACTAAAAAACACGCTTTTATAGTACTTCTAACTAAAAAGTGAAAAATAATTCCTAATATAAGCTGAAAAAAGCGTGGGTTGCTCGATAGACGAAAAATATGGCACAGAGCGCCCCACGCTTTTTCAGCTTATATTAGGAATACATACATACATACATACATACATACATACATGCATACATGCATGCATGCATACATACATACATACATACATACATACATACATACATACATACATACATACATACATACATACATACATACATACATACATACATACATACATACATACATACATACATACATACATACATACATACATACATACAGGTGAAGCTAATATAAGCGTGTTAAAAAAATAGAAAGAATAGAAAAATTAGTGTTAGATATACATTCTCTGGCGAAAAAAAAAATCCACGTCTTCCGAACAAATTGCACGATCGCAATGTTCAAATTGTTCGGAGAATTTTTATCTGGTGGAAATTGATACTTACCATGTATAGAAGCTGTGGTTTCAATAAATGTCGCTATGTCGCATCCACCCCGTATAACTCGCTTATCCATAACTGGTGTCGTAAGTCTTTACTATGACTTAGAAGTTTTTGCCCTGCATACCCAACTCATTGGCCGACCGTACATCAAGTAATTTTATTTGCATGCGAGCCATTGGTCAATCAATCATCAATGGCTTTTTATTATGTTTATCTGTTCGAAGTTTTTTTTTTTGTCATGAAGTACGTACTACGTACGAATGATTTATTTATACGTAGGATAACCTGGTCTCTTAGTATTATGTATGACCTACTTTACTAATAATATTGAAATTAAATGGAAATGAACTACCGAGTAAAATTAATTAATCCAATAAATTGGGGCAGTCATCAAATGGGATGGTGAAATGTGGTTGCTATGTGCCGAACCCTTTCGTTAATAAAGTCGAAAATTCAGTTTTTAAAATGTCCGTGATTTATTTTTAAACAAAGCTTACTAGCAATTTGCAAATACAAATTACTAGTATTCTTGTTAACCCCCTTCAGCTAAGCTTAATTCGCTTGTGTTAGGAGGAAATTTACGTCCGTGGTGTAATGGCCAGGATTCGAACCCACGAACTCTCGATGCCTTATCCATTGCGCCACGGCTGCTTAATTTAATTAATAATAATTTACATAGTTATCGCGAACTGCCTCATTGGTATAGCGGAAGTGTAGGCGACCGTTCACCATAAAGTCTCGAGTTCTATCTCTGAGTCGAGCAAGTGTTATTTAGATTTTTCCTGCTCAGGCAATAATCACTTAAGAATTGTACCCAGTAGATGGCGATAGGTTCAATAACTGGTGAAGAGTGGGTGTATCACCTCTGCCACGCCCTTCCAGGTAATATAGACGAGATGTTATCATGAAGTACGCACGTAAATTGATTTCGCGTGGGATGACCCAGTCGCCTAGTATCCTAGTACTGTGACCTACTTCCCTTATATAATAGCTGGCTGGGCTCAATTCAAGGAATGGTATTGAACTATAGAGAGAGATGACAATAGGATTAATTGATAGAGGTGTGTTATTCGTGAATTCGGCAGCACGGAGTTGGAATTGTGCCCGATGGATGGCGATAAGCTCACTCCCATCATATGGGACTTAAACATAGCAGGTGAAATGTAGGTGTTGTACACTTCTGCCACAACGTTATGGGTAATATAGGTGTGCTCTTCGTGAGCTTTCGGCAGCACGGAGTTGGAATTGTACCCGGTGGATGTCGATAGGCTCACCCTCTATCCCGTGGGACTAAAACATAGCAGGTGAAATGTGGGTGTTGTACACCTCTGCCACACCCTTCTGGGTAATATAGGCGTGATGTTAAATGACGGCAAATAAACTGACTTGTAGCTTAACTGATGAACTTATGAGAGCTATGTATACCACTAACAACCCTCCCAAGAAATGGAAAGTGAATTCGTTTTGCCGCATTTAAACTCTCATTTGGTCCATTGTGAGTGCAAAATACTATTTAAATGGTACGAAATAGTGCTGCACTCCCCTACGCAATTACAAAATACCATCTTTACTTGTCAATGCGTAACGCAATAATTCGATAAAAAAATTAATAATATTTAAAAAAAAAAATAAAAAAACGCTCTTATAAAATAAACCAAACTAAAAAGTAGAAAATAAATAATAGTTTAAAAAAACTATAAAACACGCTTTTAAAGTACTTCTAACTAAAAAGCTGAAAATGGTAATGAACAAAAAATACTAGTATTATTGTGAAAAAGCGTGGGCGCTCTGTGGCACAGAGCGCCCACACTTTTTCGCGCCCACACATTAAAAGCGTGTTTTATAGTTTTTTTAAACTATTATTTATTTTCTACTTTTTAGTTTGGTTTATTTATAAGAGCGTTTTTTTTTTTTTTTTTTTTTCGAATTATTGCATTGTCATCGATCTTTGACAGGTGTGCAAAATTTAAATGAAATCTGTCCGTTTAAATATATACATATATTCATATATACATACATACATACATACATACTCGTACATACAGGTGAAGCTAATATAAGCGTGTTAAAAATCGTTATGTTAAGATGGTGATCCATCCACGGCCGACCGAACCTAGCATTGTTTAACCTGCAAGATAGGTCGGTCCGGTACTTCAGATGCTATTAATAAAAGAAAACATATCGCAAACAATAATTGAAGGCTACAATGCAACCTCGGCATGATCTGCAGGTAATTGAATAAATTGAATAAGTCGTGCGAGCGGGCAGGTGTGATCGATCGGCGCAAGGGTTGTGCTATCGACCGCATGTTTTATTCAATTGTGACATGTTGTACACATGGCTGCCGCTCAACTTAAACATTGCCAGCATAAGCTGGTCTTGCATTGCACGTGAAGCATATGCAACGCAAGACCCTGGAAATGTATAGGCGGATGTGTAGCCCCTTCTATGGTGTTAGAGTTTTACGTTGAAGTTTTTACCGACACAGGCCACTCTGTGCTTGTATTGATTGTGATGTTAATGGTCTATAGTTGATTCAGTATAACTTCTAGTTAAAACTTTAAATGCACGGGTTATATTACACAAAAATAATGAGTTTTGCACTCTAACGGCGCTTTCGCACTACATTGAATCCAAATCTGATAGGAGTTTGCTAAGAACTATTTGTATGATAGACAATGAAAGATCGGATGACAGAAATCGGATATAGTTCTTTTAGGAACGAGAATCGCTTTCAGATTGGACGTAGTGCGAAAGCACGTTAGGGATCAGAGCGACGCGTCGGCTAATGGGACATCTAGTAAAAATAATGGTAAATTTTTGCACTTCCTCCAATGTAGTGACAACGTTTTAACATGCACTCTATCGTCGATTTGTATTACGAATATATCAAATCTTAAATACTATCTATGTACAGTTTATAACAACATACCCTCCATCATCAGTGCCGAAATCGTCGAGTAGATCGGTGAGTGCATCACGGAACTCGATCATGCCCTGCGCCGGCAACGCCACCTGCGAGCGGGGTCCGCCGCGCGTGATGGTCTGTGACACGCGGAGGAAACGCCCGCGTGAATTCTCCTTTAGATCCAGGTAGTACCGCCGATTGTCCTGTCGAAAATAACCAAGTTTAAAGAGATTTTGTTCAGTTTATGCAACTGACCTTGCTTGAACAGCAAACAGAACCTTTGCTAAAATGTCACAGCAATTCCGCTCGATTGAGCCGCTACTTCTGGGTGAATAAAAAAGTCGGACCAACCTGTCACCAGAACTTAAATTACTGCTGCAATGTTAATATTATACCCTGAAATCAGTAGCATAGAATGCCTAAGGCACGGTTTCACCAAAGCGACTATGCACAAGAAGCGTTTGATTAACTAATGAGGTTTCGTTACCGAAACTTGGTATAGGCGCATTAGGGCTAATTCTTATGAATGAATAAACATATAAATACATAAAGACAGTATTTATTTCAATAAACATCCCAAATTTTGAGAAGTAGCCCATATCAGATGTAGCCAAAATGAGAAGTGGCCATAATGAGAAGTAGTCAATTAGCGAGTCGGTTGCCATAATGAAAATTTGCCCTGATGTGCCTAAACCAAGCTAAGCAGAGGGGAGATGTAGAAATAACAAATCTGATTGATTATTCAAACACATCTCCTCTCGTCTCTGCGTTTGTGGAAGCCGGGACTTTTAATTAATTATTATTCTCTAGTAGCGACATCTGTGATCTTCATGTTCACGGCCTGTTGTTATCCTAATAGAGTTAAAGTAGGTCACTTCATAGCCTAACTTGATTTGACTAAGTTTTACAAAGCAATGGCCGTGGCTCACAACCAAGGGAAGACTCCTTACAAAATGTTATGAAGGTAAAAGTAACTTTTTTAACTTTTGTTTAATCTTTAATCTTTTGTTTAACTGAAGTACATAAAATGATCTTGAAAACCACGGACAAGGGAGAGATGAAGTTTAAGGTCAAGGTCACTTGTAATCCACGAACCACGTGGTTGAAGACCCCGCAAATTTAAAATAGATTGGAACCATATCGCAGTTCATTTGTATTGTATGATATGACTGTGCAATGCGACCAGGTAATGGCACCTTGTTGCAGTTCACCGTCAGTCATATAAGTACAAATCATATAAGCTGGGTTTCATGCGCTCTTATTGGCTGTTATACTGTCATCAATGTCAAAAACTAGTCAAGTGCAAGTCTTTGAATATCGAGCAAAAACTATCAAAACAAATACGTTTGTTGTATTGGAGTCCAGAGGTGGGCCTAAAAAGCGACCAACTGGGTACTACGTGACGGTCAACAGCGACGAGGAAGGCCCAAACGGAGATGCATTCAGAACGATTGGCCAGGAATAGCAAATATCAGAAAGACATGGAAGTCATGGGGAGAGGCCCCTGCCCAGAAGTGGGACACACCTGTAGGCTAGTAAAAAAAAGTCCCCTTACATATTTATTTAATCGGCTTCTAGTATTTGTTGATATAGCGACAACAGTTATACATCATCTGTAAGATTTCAACTGTCCAGCTTTCATGCATGAGATCTGTATCTCATGCATGAACCGTCTGTTCCGTCTGTCACCAGGCTGTCCTGACCACCTGCTGTGGCAGACTGAAGCACAGCGTAGTCTTAGATATAGGGTCCCATTATTACCCTTTGGGTACGATACCCTAAAAAGTAAATTGAGATAAGGTTCCAACCCATTTACGGAATATATAGCTGTAAAGAATAGTATAGTTATTATTTTGTTTCGGATTCATTGACCCCGTATAAATTAACATGACAAAGCCCTTGTAAATATCGAGTCACGTTAAGGTTTGGCTGAGTGATCGCAATCGCTAGTGTTGATTTTTATAACAATACTTCGAGAATTATTTTAAAAGCTTTGTCACACGCGATTCTCGATAGCCAACATGAAACTTACTCGTAAACTGATAATAAGTAAATTATTAACGCTATTATAATTTTATTAGGTCATTTAATGTAGAAAAAAAACAGATTTTCCCTTCGACTCTTTCTAAACTTAAATAAAAAAGGAAAAAAAAAAACTAAAAGCCGGGTTGTTGTCAATTCACTTCAGTAGACAGAGATACATAAAACGGCTTGACAGACTTTTCAGACTCTCTCCCCGCCGCCATAAAAGCAAAATTGCTGGTTGGAGACCGAGGGCCAGCATTGAGTCCTGGGCTCTTTGTGGGTTGTCATCCGGGCCCTTTCAACCTAGTCCGATCCTAGGTAATATCGTATATTGTGACGAACCTTGAGCATCAGCTTGGAAACGAGTTTCCCGTCATCTGGCACGTCATCGGGGTTGGGCGGCCCAAGCAACGATTAGAAGTCGCTAAAACTAAATAAATGGTCACGGAACTGTCTGTTTGTTACCGCATTACGCATAAATAACTAAACGGATTTTGATGCGGTTTTCACTATTAGGTAGCTTGGAGCTTATTAGAGGGTTTAAGACAGGTTTCATTAGATTATGTTAAGTGGACATGTAGATATGAGCCAAATAGTAACAAAGGGCAAAAGCTAGCGAGTTTTCAGAAGCTGGATAGGCTCGCAATTGTCCACGATCTCACCTGATGGTAAATAATGATGCGGTCTACAGTAGAGCACGTTGAGTCTTGCTTTGAAGAGACCCAAACGTACTCGTTCAGAAACAGCAATATATTCGCAATTGTATGTTAAGACGAACCTTGAGCATCATCTCGGACTTGAGTTTCCCGTCATCTGGCACGTTGTCGGGGTTGGGCGGCCCAAGCGATGAGTAGAAGTCGCTGAAGCTGGATAGATGGTCACGGAATTCCGCTGCTGTTGACATCGCCAGGAAGATTTGACTGCGCCGGCCATCTGCACCGATCTAGATAATAAAAACGAAACATAAATTACCTGTATAAATAACAAACCAGCTATGTACCTGGCAACCTATGTCACTAATGGAAGGCACAGCAAAGTCTCTAGTAGACGCCTCAAGATGTGGAAGATACTGGTCATACACACATCTCAAATTCAGCAGTGTCGCTAAATTTAAAGACGCGTGCCGTGTGCGCAATTTCAGGTTCAAAATGGTAGCGACTATTCTGCCTATGTTTACAATAAGCCAGAAGAAAGTAATACATCTAAAAAATACCCGAGTTGTTAAGAGTATTAAATAATACTACTTTAACTACAAGTGAATCATCTATCAGCCCTCTCCTAACCGTCATAATTCAGGGCCGATGCAATATGTTTTACTTATCCGTTCCTATCAACGCGCGACGCAACTTTATTTAGCGCGCTCTCACCTTTTCCAGCCGTGTCAACTTTTACACAAACCATCCATCCTTTCTTCGGCATTCCTCTAAGGATTGCCAGATTTCCGGAAGTTCGTGTCTTTTCCCCTGTCCCGTCATTCGAATTGATTGTCATGCTACGGCTCCACCTGCGTCTTAACGCGCAAATAATCACGTTAACGCAGATGTGGCCAAAGGTTTAACGTGATTAATGACTAACGGCATTGCTATTTTCATTAGACATTAGGCGATAGGTCGGGTGTCGGTTTTTTGGACACATCAAAGGGTTTTAGCGTTCACTTTAGCGCGCTGACGGACGTTGGCTACATTAATGACATAATATTTCACTTGACGTCAACTTGACGTATGATGACAGTGTTGCCAATTTGACGACTTTGTCGCCAGATCTGGCGACTTTTGAGGTGCATGATATAAGCTAATATGTACTAAAAAAGAAAAAAAAAACCCTGACAGACTGCTGTTTGTTTCTATTTTATTGGTAAAATAAAAATAAATGATTAAATTGAATAAAACAAGGTCATCGTGTGCAGCATGGTGGGATCTGGTGACTTTTGGTACTGAATCTAGGAACTTAAAAAATTGGAGTTGGCAACAGTGAAAAATCGGTGTTTAGATTTTAGTTACTTTCTTTTTTTTCATACTGCATAACTGTATATAATAATTTATTACACTCATTTTTGCAACAAGTGTAGCTGCTTCAATTTCTACTTCCATTCTGGGTGTTTTTAAACACAATCTAATATCCAATTTACTCCTAGTAGGTACAAACCTCGGTAAAAATGAGCGAAATCACGTTGCTAGTGGAACTGACTTTTTGTGTGATACCCAGGGTTAACATCTTAAAAATAGTGAAACTGCTACTACAAGGCATAAACTAGGGCAAAAAACTGCCCCAGTTGATGCCAAAACTATTGAAAATTGCCACTTCAGACAGATTAATTTTAACACCTAAATTTATTTATTTTTTATCATAAAAATACAAACGTAATTTTGCAGATCTGAAACCTACCGTAGACAAAATTAAGGGCCAAAAACTACCAAAATAGCATCCAGATTAAACAAATGGTCACACTGGATAACACGTTATTTCTTGAAGAATTAGCTTTATTGGCATTGCAACGTAAATGTAGCCAAGGCACCAATTTGAATATTTGGAATGCCTTTATTAACGCATAGTTGGTGATTACCATTCACGTTAACGTTAACGCTAGCATCATGAAAACATAACTTTTTAACATAATATATTATTGGCGAATGATACGGTCGATGCCTGTTACGTGACGGTTCTTCACTCCACTTTCACCACTAATTATCTCTCGCTAGAATAGTCCCAGAATTGACGCCAGCAAATCTGGCAACCTATTTCCTCTATCCATGAGTTTCTCACCAACTCTTATCATGATGCAATACCCTTCGTTACTTAAACTGATTTTAATTAAAACCTTTAAATAATTCGAAATCAATCTATGCTCTACATATCCTAATTAGAAAACAATTACTGGACGGGTAATAAATTTTATGAAGAGCAATCAATTTCGCTACATTGTCCGCATTTTATCACGAAGTCTATATTGTTAACCTGACCATAATATTATTGGCGAATGATACGGTCGATGCCTGTTACGTGACGGTTCTTCACTCCACTTTCACCACTAATTATCTCTCGCTAGAATAGTCCCAGAATTGACGCCAGCAAATCTGGCAACCTATTTCCTCTATCCATGAGTTTCTCACCAACTCTTCTCATGATGCAATACCCTTCGTTACTTAAACTGATTTTAATTAAAACCTTTAAATAATTCGAAATCAATCTATGCTCTACATATCCTAATTAGAAAACAATTACTGGACGGGTAATAAATTATATGAAGAGCAATCAATTTCGCTACATTGTCCGCATTTTATCACGAAGTCTATATTGTTAACCTGACCATATATCAAATAACCAGCTGACACTGGGGAATTTATTTTCGCTTGAGCGAAAACCATACAAAACACATTTTTTTGCGACTGCCGCGGAATGTTGGTATACATAACCAACTGCACCTTTTAGTACAAACTTATGTGTGTATTTAGTGGTGGCGCCACTGATATGTGCATGAACTTGGCAGTTTGTCGTTGTCTGGGTGTTTCTAAATAACACACTGTTGCATTAAATGAGTAGTAGTCTTTATATCGCTAAAGGTTTAACCGTTATTTCTGTTTCATTAAAACCGCAAACCTAACTTTGTAAGGCTGGAATTATTTGTCGTGCGTGATACAAGATTGACAGCTATGAGCATCTGTAAATCAAATTATACGAAACTACATTCCGCATTCAATGATGTACAAGTTTGAAATCATGATAAAGTGATATAGTGGATGTTGACATACAATTTAAAATTAAATCATTTAAAAAAAAAACAACTTTAATTACCAAAAATGCACTTTAAAGTAAGAAATATTTAAGTAATATTCCACGTCTCGCCTCATCTGTGTATAACTTGTAAGAATACAGTAAAAGGCCTATATTTTAAGAACTATCCCCGTACTCCTAAACGTTGAGGAGTTGTACCTTCCAGCATCAGCTCAGCAACATGAAATGCTGACTGCTAGATGCAAATATCCGATTAGCTTTCCGATCCGATTAGGTATTTAGGTAATTATGTCTGCACGTGTGGTGTAGTGGTATAAGCGGTCGCCTCGCCGCTCTCCTCTGCAATGGTGTTGTATGAGACAAATCTTTGTGTGATTCGCAAAGATTTGTTCTGAGACTGGGTGTGCTTGTGCGAGTGAATGTGTGTATTTGGCCTTGTCATTGGGACATTGGATAGTGTAATTGCTTCTGGCGTTTTATCTAATGTACAAAATCTAAATTTAATTAATTAATTAATATAAGAAATATAGAAGCCTTTAAAATTTGAGGGTTGCCCTCGATTTCTCTAGGATCCCATCATCAGATCGTGACCTTGATGCAAATGGGACCACATGACAAGTAAATCCTTTTAGACAAATAATTAATTTCTCAAAACGGCCTAGGCGTCTTCAAGTAATCGTAGAACAAACATATTAGAATTGAAAACCTCTTCATTTTTTTGAAGTCGGTTAAAAAAGACTTTGCGCCTGCTAGTATTCGTCAAATAAGAACGCAACTTTTGCAGCAATTATAGACTCAACATTTATTCCGCTTCAAAATGTTTTAGGAAAAAGTTAAAAAAAGTTTGCAATCAATTTTCGTAATTTCAGTCAATGTACGTAAGTTTATCAGTTACTTTTCAGCATTTCATTTAGGGCTGCCAGCTGTCCAGGATGCCAGGGAAATAATAATTAGACATAATTGTCCCGCATGCGTAATCTATAAATGGAATAGGACGATATTTAAATTTCTGTCAATCAAATAACAACCGTATTCTATAAGGATGCTCAAAAATTTCCAAATCGACCGTTTGATTTTCAAAATCACACTACCGGAATCCGATAACCCAGCTATTTAACCAAATATACCATTAAGAATGATATGCACGACGATTCGTGTCAGTTGACTTAACCTTCAACGACTTACTCCACACCCTCCCTCCCCTCTAGATTTGTCCCGGAATCGACGTCTCCGAAATCTAGCAACGCTAGTTTCGTCATATATATTATATAAACGACTACAAACAATGTTCTGAATTATTTGAAGAAAATACAGGAATGCAATGATTATTACGTTGAAAAACGAGAAATAAAGACGGACAAGCACGCTGCTTTTGTCATAGGATTCCCCGAGAGGTTTCGCGTTCGCTCCCGCTGAGAGCGGGATAGCGATATCGGACAGCGCAAGCGCATGCAAACCAGTCCTCAGTCGAGCGCATCGGAGTTCCAGTGATGACATCGATACAACGACGGCGACGGCGGCGTATGATAAGACAAAAGTTATCAGGGTATGCCATCAAAACATAGCATCTCTTGATAAGAAGACATACAAACTAGAAGTACTATTACAAAGTGACCTAAAGTGTAGTGTACTTGCAATATCGGAACATTGGCTTACGGAATCAAAGTTAAAATGTGTACAAATAGACGGCTTTAAATTAGCATCGAGCTACTGCAGAAAACAAATATCACACGGTGGCTCATGCATTTTTATACGTAATGATTTAAACTGTGTCGAAAATATTGAGTTAGTTGCGCTGTCTGTTGAACGATATTGCGAAATATCAGCGATTGACTTAATTGACTACGACATAACTGTAATATGCATTTATAGAACTAATTTGATTAATGCGTATGATTTCATAGAAAGAGTGGAATGTTTGTTTAAAAAAATTAATCAGTTGGGGAAGGATTGCATCATTGTTGGTGACACCAATATTAACACTTTAGGCGGGTTAACCAACGAAGTAAAAAAGCTCGGGGATGTATTGTCGGCTCATGGCATGGTGAATCTTGTGGATTTTCCTACCCGGATATGCGGGTCTACAACCACTTGTTTAGACCATGTATACACAAATCTACCTGCCGATACCGTTTCAACAGCACCCGTCATTACTAATTTGAGTGATCATATCGCAGTTAGGTGTGATGTGAGTTGCGTTAATAATATATCACTACCAACGGCACGATATATTAGGCAGTTTTCGCACGCCAACAAGGCCAATTTTATCGCTTCGTTAGACAGCGTAGATTGGAGAAATATAATTACGAAGAGTTGTAATTCAGATCAATTAGTCACGGCCATCATTAGGATTATTACGTGTAAAATTGATATTTGCTTTCCGTTACGTAAAGTAAGTTCTAATATAAAAATAGACTCATCTTGGGTAACACCAGATGTAAAAGATTTTAAATTATTATTATTTGAAATTATTGACATTTGTAATCGTAACTGTACTTATCATTCTAATTTATTAACTGACATGAAAAATTACTATGACGATTTAATTAAGAATAAGAAGGCCGACTACTATGCTAGCATAATAAGGACATCGACCAATACTTCTAAAGCTATGTGGAATGTAGTGAATAAGGAAAGGGGAAAAAGCAATGTACCTCAACTTGATTTCACAGACATAGTAAAAAATACTGACGGCATAAGCTTTGCGTCTAGAAAGGCTACGGTGGATGCCATGAACGTCAGGTTTTCAAGTGCAGCGGTAGCTTGCGGTGCACCACAAGCTGATATTCGTAGGGTGCATGAAATATTATCCGCGGTTATCCCTCCCGCAGATTGCTCACTTAGGCTAAGCCCATTCACTCCACGTGAAGTCTATGACATAATGACTAAGCGTATTCCACCGAAACCTTCCAAAGACACCTACGGCCTTTCTATGCGTCTGATGAAACTAGCGGCAAGCCCTCTGGCTACGACCCTCGCGCACTTATTCAACACATGTATTAGGGATGGCTCATATCCAAATGCCATGAAGCTGAGCAAAGTATCCCCTTTATATAAAGGGAAAGGAAAAAAGGAGTCTATGGACAGCTATAGGCCAGTTTCTATCATACCTGCTGTAGCGAAAATATTTGAAAATGGATTATGCAGTAGACTTTTAAAATTTCTATCACATACAGAGGCAGTATCTGACCGACAATATGCATACCGTGAGGGCCGGTCCACAACGTCGTTAGCGCGTGAGCTAATATATCAAATTCTAGTTGCACGCGAAAACAAATATCAAGTGGCAATCATCTGTTGCGACTTATCAAAGGCGTTCGATGTTGCTGATCGTGGTGTACTAGCCTTAAAATTGACGCACTATGGCATAAATGATAAAGCACACAACCTGATGACGGAATTACTACGTGATAGATGTCAGATTGTAGTTGGCGGTGGAGGCACAGTAAGGTCGGACCCAATTATATCTGAAATTGGAGTGGCACAAGGATCATCTGTGTCTAACATACTATTCTCCATCCTCCTGAATGACTTGCCCAAGTCAGTACCTAGCGCTGATATATTTATGTACGCCGATGACGTCGCTGCGATTGTCACGGCACCCACAGTTCATCAGCTAGAGGAAAGGCTCAATAATACTGCTGACCAGTTGTATCGCTGGTTCAGAATAAATGGACTGGTTCTCAACCTCGCTAAGACTCACTTCATTCATTTCGACTTATCAGGACGGCCAGTTAAGCCGATGACTGTATCTGTGGATGGAGTGGGTATTTGCCAGGTTGAACAGACCACATTTCTTGGCTTTGAAATTGATAGGGGGCTTAAATGGGAAAGCCAGATAAACAAAAAATGTGGTCAATTAGGTAGCGCATGCTTTGCCCTCAGCAGAATTGCGCGAGTAATGACTGCTAGAGAAGTGCGCGCGTGCTACTTTGCGTCGGTGCACTCTGTGCTGCAGTATGGTGCGGAACTGTGGGGGAGCGCTGCCGACTGGGAACGCGTCTTCCGTATGCAGAAACGTGCCGTCCGAGCCATTGTCCAGATACCACAAGACATATCGGCAAGGCCTTATTTCAAAAAACTTGGCATTCTTACACTACCTTGTATAGTAATATATCAAGTAGCTATATACGTGAGATTGAACATGCCTGCATACAAGAAACATGGCAGTACACACTCCTACTGCACTCGTAATAGAGAGAAGCTATCCGCTGTATCCCGAACGCTTACAAAAACGTCCAAGACAAGTCATGTCATGGGTCCGACAATTTACAATAAATTACCCGAAACTGTAATAAGTGCCTTAACTCTAGACAGTTTTAAGAATCGTCTCAGAAGATGGCTTGTTATGCATGCATTCTACTCTATCGATGAATTGATAACATTTAAAAATTAATCTTGAGCTTGTCTGAAATCTAGTTTAATAATTTATGTGAATTTTTGAATTTATTTATTTGTGTTTTTATTGACATATTGTAATTGACATTCTGCATTGTATTATTATTATTATTATTTGACATTAGTGGTATTTCTTTATTTTTTTATTTTTGATTGTTTTTCACGATTACTTTTTTTTTCATTATTAGTTTTTCAATAATTAATTAATTTCTCATTATGCAAATGGTTTGTTTGATGAAAATATTATATTGACGTGTAATATATTTTTTACCAATAAATAAGTTATGAGTTATGAGTTATGAGTTATAATCATCAGCAAAATGTATAAAAATAACAAATGATCAATCAGTTTATCATTACTATCATCAGCTGCTTACAGTCCTTATCGTACAGATTTATTTACACCTCTTATCGTTTATGTAACACTTGTGTAATAGTAACATTAATCATAATTTTATTGCCATTCAGTTTTTAATTAAAGGTTTTTTGAATGAATCCGAGGGTTTTTAGTAACGGTGTGTGTTCGGTCAGGTATTTACAACGCCAAAAAAAAAAAGTTTAGTTCACCTCAGCTGAGTTGTCGAGATTGGAGAATATAAAAATAAATATATGGCACATAGCATCTTAAGATTCTGGCGACGTATCTGCAATGATTTGATAACCTGGCGAATGCTCAAATAACAAGTATCAATTGTGGGGTCTCCATCAACAATAGCGGTGTGATTGCGGTTAAACGCGAAACTTGTCTATAGTATCTTGTACTTAAATTAGGATAAATCCTAAACAAAATAGATACACCTTGAGTCGGTACTTTTTTGCATTACGGTAAACTAATCAGGAGAGATTCACCCAGAAATTTGCCACCTTAGTATGACCACTGATTTCCAAGACATGTCTATCAAAGTGTGACAGCTCTTGTCATCCGGCAGTAATTTATATTTAAAGGCTTATATAAATGGTTGACATCTGGGTAGATTGCGGCCTGGATCGACCTGATTTTGAACGGCAGTAGAGCAAAATCTAGGTCATTAACAGTAACTTATGTCTTTGTCTCTTTGGACCTCGAAACTTCTTTTTACAACGTATTTAGCGAACGAGCGTGTAGTCCATCTAATGGTTAGTAGTAAGTACAGCCCATTAATATCCTCAATCCATAAAGATTGTAGATGCGTCGCCATTTCTGAGGGATATGAAAATATAGCGGTAATTTTTTTGCCGCAATATTCCTTGGCCCCCGGGGATTGAGCCTGTGTGTAATCTATTCTGTCTATTAACGAATCCTAGACCGCTTTATCTAGGTACAGGTGAAAACACAATAAATCAATACAAGTTTTGATAAGAATATCGCTATAACTGCACTCGCCAGCACTGTGTGTATATGCATCTCATTCTCGCCCATTGATACAGGGCGCATGCTCAAGGCCACGAGAAACGCAGCGTTAACTTGCACTTTTATGACTGTACTATGGAGGTTGTATTATTGCCTAGTTTTAAGCTAGATTCCCGGGCAGCGCCGATGTTACAGTTTTAGTCTTAAGATGGGTAACCGACTACTAAGGGCTGCATTTAATTAAATTTGGTCAAATTTAACGCTCATTCCTTTGTTTGATAGCAAAGATAAGCCTAGCTTTTAAAAATGTCTAAGCTTATGATTTTTGAGGGATTACATTTAAAGTGGATATTTATTATATCCATATTTGTAGACTGAATTTTGGAAAAGTAACGTAACCCTGCCCATCGAAATACATAAAATATACAGATTGCCGAATAAAACTACCCATTTTTAGAATTTTCAGATATAATTTTTCACATGGTGTTATATTTTTCCAAAACCGAATTTTAGATTTAGGAAAATTTCTGATATTTTTTTTTTGCACTCAGAATTATGTCCTAAATCATTGGTAAGCGGCGTCAAAACGATCCGTTTTTTTTTTCTACAAAATTAAAGAATCAAAACGTGAAAAGCACGAACGCGTAAATAAACAATAATATTCCTTAACAAAGAAATAATGAGCTTATGAAGTTTTTATAACGCTTTGTTCAGAAAAAACTTTATGGAGTATTTAGAGAGGGGAAATTTCTTGGAAAAGGGGCTGTCAACTCCGACAGAAGCATTGTGTGCCGTCAACAAACGCGGGATTTAATCGTAATAATAATAGCGATGTGAAAACAAATATCGCAATTTTCACCTCAAAATTGAGTATTGTTTTTCCTATTTCATGTAAATTTTGGATCATGTTGAAACAAATTAATGTTTAATGTTTTGTTGTTAACATAAATATTTCTGGAATGTTTTTAGTGGTGACTTAGCCCTACCTTCGTAAGTATACATAAAAACTAAGTCTGAGCTTCTAGCTAAGCTTACAAAATTCACCATCACTCCTTCTCTCACTCCCAGTCACGCCCACGAAGTCCATTCACTCAGCTTTCAGACCAAAATTCAGGTAAGGTTATTTGAGTGTCGGTTTGATAGTGAGATTATGTCCTGAATCTAATATGTCACACAGGAAGCATAATATGTCGTAGTTCTTGGGTGTAGCTACATGCATCTACATTCTTTTTTTGACGCTCTTCAGCTACATAATTATGTCGTATATCAACCGCAGCATTAGAGGGCCAGAAGACTTATGAACAAGTGAGTGCATTTTTCCAAGGACACGCTTGAGAGCCCCTCAATTAGGGTTACCTACGCGTGGCTGAAATTCGGCAACTTCACTATAATTATCTTTGCTTAAAGGTTCTGGGCTAATTTGGGGTTCATCCTACGAAGAGCAACCTTTTTGGACTTCAACCGTGTTGGATCCTATGTGCTTTCCATTTTCCTTTAATCATCATCCTGTGTATCACCAAAGAGTTCTTGTATCTGATCTATGGGGATGAGTTTGAAGTCTTCTTGATCTTAGGTGTATGCAATTTCTAGAATACTAATTCATAGCATTTCTGCAAGATGTATTGTGTTCTTACCTCTGCGACCTTGATAAACCTGCCTCTGCGGTTCTGCTTCACGTCCAGGTAAAACCGCTTTGATTGGATCTGCAGCATCTTCGTCGCCAACTCCTGCTCCTGTGGCTGTTGACCTGCACAGACAGACATACGATATTACTGCTAGTTATTTATTAACAATTGATTCAGGAAAAAATGAGACTGCCTCGTGGTCTAGTGGTATAATTTGTTGACCCCCTATCAACCTATTTATATCAGGTGAAGTGTGAATGGTATACAAGACACCTATTAGATAATATAGGAAGGATACATTTTTCGCAACGTGACGAGGTGTTTTAAATTCCCTTTCCAATAAGTCTAGTATTCATAAAATTCATTTTATAGGTCGCAGTCGATAGTAGTGTAACTAATTACATGTCTAGTCTAGATCGATGGAAAACCGACATAATGCCTTATGAATTACCGAGTGTTACTAAAATATTCATCCACTTTGACCTATTTAGCTTAAGACCATGCGCTATTTGTTATTACATCACGCAAACTTTTCTTTAGAATTTCAATACGTACATGATTCTGAGTGCTGAAATTCTTTGTATCAGCATTTGCCTGAGCCAATCCCTGATCCAGGGGATGAAGTAGAATCAAAAGCAAATTCTAGGTAACAATTCTATCAAAAGTATATCACCAATAAAAATGTATATTCCATCGTTCAATTTGGGTCACGTACGAATAAAAATAAACTTATACGTAATTCGCCATATATTATTTTGGTCACTTGAGCTAATTTAATCAAGGTCACCGTTTGGTGCCTAAATAGACCTATATGTATCATTCCTAGCTCTACGAAAGCGTAATAAGTAGATATTGTAAAAGAAATAGAGATACTATTGATTGATTCTACTTTTTAACTTATTATTGATTATTTTTATAGCATTTAGCTATGCTTAGCAAATTATACTAAGAAACAGTTGAAAAACGTTCTTAGTATAAATTTCTAAGCACAGCTCAATGCTATAAAAATAATCAATAGGAAGTTGAAATAACGTACGCGTTCATTCTTCACAAAATTTGTGCCGAATGTAACTTCGCCATGTTGGTTTGTATCCTACTTAAGATAAGAACAGATGGATGAACGTGTCTTCACGAAATGACGTAACATACAGTTGAGAATTGAAAATTGAATTTTGGGTCCTGGCAAGAGGCGACTGTAACTGTTTGGTAAAGCGACTGCCTGGTGTGCAGAAAGTTACAGGTTCAAATCTTGCCAGTCCTATATCTTTTTCAACTGTTTCTTAGCATGATTCTTCTTTTGTATTGGAACAGGTATGTTTCAGTCTCCGTTGTGAATAAAAGTATATGTGCCTTTTCTGGCTGAGCTAACTTTCTAACAAATGGCATGTATATCGGCCCAGTGGTGTCAATAGCAAATCTACTGGACAGTCAGACAGAACAATAAGTTCGCTTCAGAAAGAAGAAATTAGATTTAAAGAAGAGTTTGTTTCAAGAAATGGTATCTCTCAGAATGGAGGTAACATTATTTCAAATTGATCGAGGAAAAATATTGAGATATCTAGTCTACCAACTGTTGTAAGAAATATTAACGCATATGGAAATGGTAAATTAATATAATATCCAAAACGAAAACAGCCGAGGATATTACACTTTCGCGCCTGTTATTTAAGAATCACAATCACCATCAAGCCGTAAACAATTCGCAGATCTTAATAACTTAAACCTCCAACATGGACGATTTAGCCGTACTAACAGCTATACATAATTTCTTGCTACGGTTATAATGGTCTCCTCGCCAATTTCGACCATAGTGGCCAATTTCAACAAAAATAGGTCAACAACGCAAGTGTGAAAATAACAACCAGATCTCTTTATTCCCTCACTCTCTTGATCTGATGGGACGGCTATCCAACACGACCGGAGAGAGATCGGGCACAAGACCAAGGACTTATCATGCTTTACGGGCCCAACTTCTTGACTCTAGGTCTATTAGGCTTTCTTGCCAGATATCCATTATTATTTTCGCTACTGTAATCAATCATGCTAATGTCTAGCCACCTCAATCATAACTAACAAAATTAGATCATACAAAGCAGCACCTAACCCTTCGGAAACGAGTTGTTTTATAACGATAATTATCACGTAAACACGTTACATACAAATGCCAGTCGGGTGAGTTGGAAATCGACATGCAACCATTTGATGCACGCAACATATCACTGGAGCAGCACGGTCAGCTCACATTGGTCATTAGTCCTTTTAAACCTTAGTTAGACTATTAAACCGAAAGGACTAGTTATTATCAGGCGTCCGCCGCTGCTAAATATGGAAGAGCGCCGCTCTTGCACGTCACATAAAACAAGTTGTCAAATCATAGATGCGCGGAACAATAAACTCCTCCCACTCCCCTGCGCCGCGAGTTTTCGCACACTTGTTTGCATAAATATGTGCTAGAATTTCCTCTCCATATTGATTTAAGTGATCTTTTTTTAACCTTTGACGGTATGACCTCCTTTTGACATTATCATTAGATCAGTATATCGTCGTTTTGAAGCTATGTGCTCTTTTACTTTTTTATCTTGGCACAAATTAAACCGCCATACCAACAAGGCAGTATAAATACTATACTGTCTTGTTGGTCTAGCGGTATAACTTGTGTATAGCTCACCGTTAAATCTTTTGGGATTTTCCGTCAGGAAATTCTCAATAAGAGCACGGAGTTGGAATTCTACTTGTTGACCTTTGCCTTTGATGTAAATAGGCAAAAGTTTTTGTGGGAAAGAGTTACAAAAGCCACACTTTTTAAAAAACTTTCGCCCTCACCCCTACCTCTTAAATGCAAATTCAGGTTTAGTTAAGTCTAGATATCTAGGTAGGTAGGCAAATGAACAGTGTGTAACAGGATAACGAAAGGGCGCGGCCCGACGCTTTCAATGCCATCCTACAGCCTATTCATTCGTGAGCCGCTATTGTCCAGAACTGTTATTGCTTCGTAATGGTCATATTATGATGGCGCTTTTTGAGAAGCTCGTGGCTAAGCCGAAGTCACGCGGACCTATCTGCAGGTTAAGCAATGTTAAACGCAGTCGGCCGTTGGATGGGTGATGTCTCGGCAAGCACTTCGGAACCGGTTGCCATTTGCAGATCTATGACCGTCTGTAGAGGCATGAAAGTCTAACAATTTGTCTAACAAGGAGTATTGCGTCACCTCGTACTGGGTTGCTGGCAATCGCTCCATGTAAACGACGCCCTAGTCGAACATAAATTTGCTCTTTAAAGTTAATTATCTCGCAAACGGATCCCTTAAACAAAAATTTGTCTTAATAACCTCTCATTGTTTTTAAAAGACCTATCTAACGATACCCCACACCATGGGGTAGATGAGACTTTTCAACTTTCTAGCACTGTTTCGACACTATGTCTCGGACCGTCAGACGGACAGACATGGCGAAACCACAGAGTACTCTGTGGCGAAACTATAAGGGCCCATCTTCTCGGATCTCTCGGACAATGGCTATGTGATGTGCATGAAAGTTATTAACAAAATATCCAGGCACTTCAGAGAAATACCCCTCGTAAAAATGTGAAGGGTTTTAAAGCCATGGTTAGTGCAACATTGCTTGTACTCTATTAATGAGATTTACAACCTTAGATTTTAATTGTGTTTTTATTCTATTTTGTGTGTAATTGTATTTATTTTGCTGTCCTTGTACCTTAATATTTGCATGCCAGATCTGGTGAATTGTGTAGAACCTTTATAAATGTATATAACACCTAAATCGTACCACTTTTCTAGCAAATAAATAACTTTGACTTTGATCGGTTGACCGATTTTTTTGTAGGACGTGTCCGTCAGTACGGACACGTACGACAAAAAATAATATCAAAAATAGTATGAAATTACAGCGCGGCACAATTATCGTTCCTACAAAAACTCGGTCGTAGGCGAGATTCCTAATGGCTCCTTGTAACAAGAAATCGGTCAGCGTTAATCGGTCTAGGGCGAGAGCTCTAAAAAGAGGTCAACTCAAATGAGATCTAATCTCCAAGCTCACAACATAAACAGAAGTATTATTTGTTGGAAATAATTGTCATAAACTTTCTTTATAGCAACACGAATAACTTTTCCGTGAGGGAAAATAATAACAGGTATTTATTTGTATTACCCATAGAAATCTTAATAATAAGGCAATAGAAATGTCAAAGACGCGTGACCTTGTCGCCGCGCATCTGTCTAGTCAAACACAAGTGCGAGTTGAGGAATTGTCGTCTTAATGTCATCGCAAAAAGAATAATTTTGTTTGCAGGAATACAAGCGCATCAGTCTAATCGAACACAAGTGCGAGTTGAGGAATTGTCGTCTTAATGTCATCGCCAAAAAGAATAATTTTGTTTGCAGGAATACAAAAAGTGGTATTTGAAAAACGGCGACATGCGTCCCAGTGTTAAAAGATAGTCGATAGCATTTCTATTGACTAGTTATTAAGATTTCTATGGTATTACCTTTTCTTTGTTAGGAGGGCTTTAAATTTTGATCCTCAACACGTGTTGATAATTCCACGAGAGATAATAGTATCTCTCGTGGTATTATAAAACTAACTAACTCCTGCTCGCGGTTCCGCTTGCGGGCTGGTATCTTGATTTAAATTATCCCATAATATGTTAATTCAGGCTATACTCCACATGTATGCAAAATCTAAATCAAACTACATCGATGGTGTAGTGGCGTCTCTCACTGCCAGATCTCAGGTTTGATTCTGCACAGCAGCGCTAAACAATTCCACAGTCGATTGGTCATACGCCATTTAGAAGTATTACTGTTATTACTGCTTCATTGGTTTAGTGGTTAGCGTATATGACTGCTCACCGTGAGGTTCCGGGGTCGGGCAAGTGTTATTAGGATTTTTCCGAGAGGAAAGTCCTAATAGCAGTAGTCTGCAGTCATGACCTGCTCACCCCTTGACTTAGGTTACATGAGACCAAATCAAAACAGGTAAAATGTGAGTGATTAAACCTTTGCTTCAGGGAAACAGGCGTGATGTTATGTTAATAAATGAGAATTTGGAAATTACTGGTAATCATATTTTACCATTGTTTACTCAATTATGCTGAGTACTTCCTAAATTAAATGACAATTCTAATTAAAAGGTTGTTGACCCCTTGGTATTCAATTTGAGAGGTCGACAGTAGAGGTTTTAATTACCATGTTTTTAGCCGACATCAAATAAAAAGGATTTCAATTCGACTCTTTTTTATGTTTGTTTGCCGGTTACTCGAAGACGCTTGGACCGATTTGGGAAATTCTCTTTTTTGTCTGGAAGAGAATACTTGTCATGTGGTCCCATTCTCATCAGGTCACGATTTGATAAAGGGATCTTTGAAAAATCGAGGGCAACACTCAAATTTTAAAGGCTTTTATATTGCTTTTCGTATATTACCTAAAGATACTCGAATATTTGCATCTAGCAGTCAGCATTTAGTCTTGCTGAGCTGATGCTGGCAATTACAATTCCTCAACGGTTAAAATTTAAAATAAAATTCTTTAAGTTAATGGTACCTTAAAGCCGTTTACTGTATTCTTTTAAGTTATACTCAGATGAGGCGAGACGTTGAATATTACTTAAGTATTTCTTACTTTTAAGTGCATTTTTTGTAAAATTATTTTATAACCGTTTGTCCAAACCAACTGAGTGGTGTGTTTGAATTGTTTCAATATACTCAGTCAAGTTATAATTTAACTGGTGAATAATTCATACTTGACGGTTTGGAAAGAATCCCTTAGATAGCTGCTAAGAATATCCCTACTTTTAAAATATTATTTATTTTAAAGATAAAGATAAAAGATATAAGTTATAACATATTGTGTAGGTTTTTGGTGTGACATTATGGTTGATGTCTCTTCATGCTCTGTCCTATTGAGGGACATACAAATCTATAAATTTATAAAAAAATAAAATAATATTTTAATATTTATTAGGATCCAATGTAAAAATCATTAAAACATTCAATAAATTCAACGCAAAAATAAAAGAAATACATTTGTATTTATGTTTTTTCTCAAAATAACAGTTGTCTTTCTTTCAAAGCAAAATTAAAGGCTACCATAAATAAGCTGGCTACCATAGTAACTCTGAGATTATACGTATAACTTTACATCTATCCTATATTACTCATAAGGGTGTGGCAGTTATGTATAATACCCATGTCGGATTAACAGTAAGCCGGGATTCATGAAAAAAGTTAGAAAACAAATGTAAAAACACGTGATTATTCTATAAAAAAAAGTTCAACGCCCCGTTCATCCTTCATGTTTAAATAGAAAACAACTGACAAACAAATGTTTAAAATCCCGCTAAAGTTCTTTTATTACTAAACTAGCTGACCCGGCGAACTTCGTACCGCCTGCCTTAGCGTAAATGCACTACTTTATTTTGTATAGCTGACCTATCTTATGTATGCGTACCTATTCAATTTGAACTGGAATATGGTCTCGTCATACCTGAGAAGGACTTTACTAATTTTATTAAATAAAAAACAAAATATTATCCCGTGCTCGCTGCTGTTGTGATCGATATGCACGAACTCGTTCCATTCTCTGCCTATCCACTTCATAGTTATTTACCCTTGAACGTAATTCTCCCATACTTGTACGACTGTTATCATTATCAGCCTCCCGCTGGTCATTAGTGCGGTTGGAGCGTAAAGTAGCTCGTTGCACATTTACACGACTTCGACGACCTATGTCAGGTCGTTTTCTTTTTAGCAGCGAGAAGAAAATCACTTTTAGCAGTATTTCAGTATTTCTCCAATTAAATGTTTCTTTTTTTTAACATGAGATGATAAAACCAAGGATGTTAAAGTAGGAGCGCAGCAAAAAGTCTCTAAATCTATGGACAAAACAATGGAACGTTCGGATACACAGGTTTTTTTTACATGAGATGACAAAACAATGGAACGTTCGGATTCACTTATTATTATAATAAAAATATTTTTGAAAGTTGGTAACACTGTAAGGTTGGCACCCATCAAACATGTCAACACATGAATTATTTTTATATTTTGAAATTTAAATACACGATGTTATGAGCAAAGTTGATATTATGTTGTCGATTCAAAAGTCTTGTTTTAATGCGTTCTTCAATTCGAGTGGAACTGAGAGTACAAATACCGTCAAATGTTTGACAGAAAGTAAGAGTTCAACTTTTATATGGGAAAATGGAATTGTCGTTTTACTCTATCTTACTCGCAATTTTTCCTTATTTGCTCACCGTTTAGACCTACCCTGGACTACGACAAACATTTTAAAACCAAAATCAGCTCAATCGGCCCAGCCGTTCTCGAGTTTTAATCAGACTAACGAACAACAATTCATTTTTATTTATATAGATAGATAGATAATCGTCATACACTAAACAAGTTTTTCTTTTTTTTTTTTTAAAACGACGCCCGCACTAGGAATAACTCCTGTGTCGCAGGGGTGTTCACAAACATACATTTCACACACACAAAGCACACCCAGAGTCAGAACAAATCATTGCGAATCACACAAAGATTTGTCCCATGTGGGGATCGAACCCACAACACCAGCGTAGTTGAAAGCTGCGAGGCGACCGCTTGAACCGCTACGCCAACCGTGCACTCACACACAATTATTTACAATCTTATATTCTTGATACAAGTATTATTACGATACAGTTTTTGGGCATTCCGTTTCTTATTTATGTAATTTAATTTAGTAGTTAAAAATATATTTTGTTTGTTTGCGACACAAAAAATTATAATATGTAATTATTATTTACTGTTGTCACACTGCTACTTTCTCACTCATTGGGCGCATCAGAATGATCAGCGCTGCGGTGCTTTTAGCGCTGCAGTATTGTGCTGAGATGCGTACCATTGCCGGCATTTTGAATATTCTATTTTTTTTTAGTTTTAGACGCTTTGCAATGATGCTAAAATAAATGATTTATTTCTTTTCTTTTTTTACTTTCTCTTTACATTTTTATTATACGTACATAAATATATTAATTATGCCCAGTAAAATGAACTTGAGCATACTACATTTTGCGAGTTCGCGTTTCCCCGTTGTTCTGAGACCTTTATCAACAGGACCATTAATCAACGTGTTACCATGTGTAATGTGGGTATATGCTGTACTATTGTGAAGGACGTACAGAAACCCTATCATATATATATACTACAAGCTTTATACCGCATAAAAATAAAGTTATATTTCTATGTCTTAGACTCTGCCTTTTTGGTTGAGGTTTTGGATTCGATTCCCAGGTTCAGAAAACGTGCTTTTTGGGATTTTTCTGTCAGGAAATTTACAATAGCAGTACGGTTGGAATTCTGCCAGTGGTGTGATAAGCTCACCCCCTTATCCCATGCGTCCTAATCATAACAGGTGAAGTGTGGGTGTTGTACACATCTGCCGCACCCTTCTGGGTAATATAGGCGTAATGTTATGTTATGTTAAAAATACACAAATAAAAATAGAGTCCTAAATTAAATAGGACGTCAAATATTTTTTGAATTGTAACACGAAAATCCATCTCGAAGTTCTTTTGATAAAATAATTTCCTTCTCAAATGTGATAAATGACGAACCCAATTGTGTCACCAGCCATCTTTGTACGCTTAGATTAATGTTTTTGACATTCAGCAAATAAAAGTTACCGCGGAATTGTTTTTAAAGTCAGTACAACTTTTGTGACATCGCTTTGAGAGAAGAACTGCTTAGATGAATCGACTTCAAACGTCAAATTGATTTCGATTGATCGATTTTGTTTGACCTTTGAATCCAATTCAACCTACCTATTCTTTTTTCTTATTCTACTAGCAAAACTGTCACAATCAAAGTTATTAAGATATATCAGTTTTTAATAAATATATCACGTCTGTGCATCGTATTTATTTTTATTATATTTTATATATTTTTTATATATCACTTGTCGCCTGTGGTTCCAGCTTAAAAACGTTGCCTAATTTTCTGGCAACAATATGTTGAGCTGTGGCTTTTTAGGCACCATCATAGCATAGCAAGTCTGAGACATATGAACTCAATTGCAACTTGTATATGTAGTATAAAGGCACTGTAAAATTGTAATTATTCTGTATTTATTTTTATTTAAAGTTCCTAAATTCGATTTTTATTTTTATTTTTAATAATTATTTTGTGTTTTCATAAATAATTTTTACTTTACTTTACTTACAATTGCGGCGACGACCGGATGGCGGAGTGGGTAGTGTACCTGCCTGCGACGCCGAGGTCGTGGGTTCGATTCACACTTAAGACAAATCTTTGTGTGCATGAACATGGGGGTTTGTCTTAGTCTGGGTGTCTCTATGTATAATATGTATGTATTTACAAAAGAAAAGTATCTATGTATTAGTATCAGTTATTCTAGTACCCATAGTACAAGCTCTGCTTAGTTTGGGACTAGATGGCGTTGTGTGTGAGTTGTGAAATATTTATTTATTATTATTTATTTATTTAATTCAACTGACATCGCTTTAATTGGCATAAGAGGCATGATATCGTAGTAGAATTTAAATTAAACAAAACACTTCTATTTTTTTCCTTTTTGGATTGGATTCGGTTGCTGACCTCATAGACTTTCGTCATACTATTGGTTATTATATTGTATAGTACTTTACTTCTGTCCGCGGGGATGTTCCCAAACATACATTGCACGCACAGAAAGCACGCCCATAGTCAGAACAAACCTTTGCGGATAACACAAAGATTTGTCCCGTGTTCCCTTCACGAACCCACAACACCAGCGCAGTTGAATGCGGATAGGCGACCGCTTTAACCACTACGCCAATCGAGCCCTCAAAGTTAATTCAAAGTATGCTCTAGTTCTCAGTCTCAGTCTCTTTGGCACAACGAACGTAATGTTATGTTAAATAGCTTACAAATTGACATCTGGAGTGGTATACTATGAGGATCTCGTATCGAACAGAATAAATTTTCGTGCATTTAGCCGTTTCTGCCATACCTATTATAGCAAACAAATTTTGGCCCCATAATTTTGTCACTGTCCGTGGCATAGAAATCTTAATATTAAGATTTCTATGGTCCGTGGTGTCTACACTCTTTCTAAGTATATAGACACTGTCTATATTTGGCATTGCTGTCTCCCGCTTTGCTCTGGAGGGAAGTAAAGATACATACTTTCCAACTCCAACTTGTCTACACTCTTTCTATATAGACACTGTCTATATTTGGCATTGCTGTCTCCCGCTTTGCTCTGGAGGGAAGTAAAGATACATACTTTCCAACTCCAACTATATACTTCTGATTAAATTCGTTGCGGGTTCCAAGACAATTTTAACTCTCCCAGGGATTGCCCGTGCGTCATGCACGGTGCCTTTCAGTTGGTTACCGCTGTAGATCCTGGCGTCACAGGAGTCACAGTGGTGGGCGTGTGAGTGGGATTATATCTAGTTCTTAGTCTAAGCCCCAATTTAACAGATGTTAGATAAATCTTATTGATAGGATAAGCATATAACTCACGTAATTAAAATGACAGCTGTGTTCTTTTTCAAGTGTAACTTGTATCATTTTTATATTCGGCCAAGTTTTATTTTATGGGTCGTATAGAGCCATCCGGAACCTCAGAAACTGGCTCTAATTCCAGAACCAGAAACTGTCGTGGCACACCCAAAAACGGCCGATAACAAGGAAAAAATTTCAAACGAGCTAAATTGTATTATAGCGAAATTTCAGTACGTAATTTAGTAAAAAAATTATTAAGCAATTTACCCCGGAATCGTCCCTTTTCCGTTTGAGTGAGTATTTCGCGCCATCCTAAAGATTCGTTCTTTGTGTACCTACACTTCAATCGTTTTCACGAATGTAAGTACTATATTATTAACATTCATGGTTTTCTGAGTTCTGTCGCCCGTATAATGAGATAAGTCTCTGATTAATTATCGGGCAAAAGTGCTTTCTCGATTTATTCCGTCAGGATATTCTCAATTCTGGGTGTACTTTGTGCGCGAAATGTATTTTTGTGAACACCCGCGATATAGTTGTGCAGGCGTCGTTTATAAAAAAAATGCAGCGAGAGATAGAATTGTTCCCGGGGGACGGCGATAGGCTCACGCCCTATCACATGGGACTTAAACATAAATCTACCTAAGAAACCTTTCAAAATTTTAATAAAATTATTAAGGCACAGTTTGTAGAAATACCTTATTAATTAAGATTATTAAATAAACCAATTTTCTGCTGAAACACCAAACTTTGGTCGTACACTAAAATATCGTGGTAATTGGTACTTGTGTAATTATCCTTTATCATCAAACTATGTCGCAAAACCACTTATTAAACTTAATTAATAGTAAACAATTCAATACACAAAACCCAAGGTAATATCACCAGTTTCTGATAAGTCCCTGGTAAGCCTATTCAAAACTTATCATACAAAAACGTGAAGGAAATATCGTGAAGAAACCTGCATGCCTAAGAGTGTCTAAAAAATACTCGAGGGTGTTTGAAGTCCACCAATCCGCACTTTGCCAGCGTGGTGGACTATGGCCTAACCCTTCTCATCATGAGAAGAGGCCCGAGCCCAGCAGTGGGACATGTATTGGATATAGAGCTGCTATTATTATATCTAAAACTTAATTAGAATCTAGTGAAACTGGCTCTTAAAATAATTAATTAAAGTTCAACTTACCGGAGTCAAAATTGTTCCCGCCCGCGTCCATGTTTTGCCCATGATATTCTGTAACACACCAAAAAACTATTACACATCAAATAAATATTAACAAAGGTAGGGTAGGTGCTGATTATTGACCACTACTATAGTAAGAGCTGCTAAAGGTGCTTCCGGACCGCAAACATTCGCCTAGAATATGTTTTTTTTTACTTTTAAGAATCGATTTGTGTCATAAAGGTGGCAAACGTTAACTGAAATTTGGAATGTAATCTATACTCTGTCCATTCCTTTATTTTCTTTTTGACAGATCACGCCTAAGAATTACCGTTTTTTTTTTGTCAGATTAATGTACTACAATAATAATGTACTTTATTGACAAGTGACACTTTTTAGGGAAGTTCACTGTTTGTAACAAACAACCACAGACTATAAATCAAATCGTGAAATGAAATAAATCGATCATTATGAAAAAGAATAATTTGATTTTTTTTTGTGTATTGTCTGTATTTTTTATAAAAAAAAGAATATAGTACCTATCATGATTCCATGAATAATTATTTGCAAGAAATTAATTCGAAATCTTGGAATGACATATCAAAATGTAAACAAAGGTAACTAGGAAACCGTCATAGACTAAGTATGTGACATAATTATTATATTATTATTTTGTATATTTATTTCATCTAATAAAAACTACTAATAAACAAATAATTAATAATGAACTATATCCATTTCGATGTAATTAATCGATTGAAAGTTCTTCTTAGACAACATCGATTATGATTTCAAATCGAATCAGTAACGTGTGAAGACATCCCTAAATGTAATCTGTCAAAAAGAAAATAAAGGAATGGACAGAGTATAGTATTAGCGCACAAACAAAAAAGTTAAACTTAGAACGTTATAATGATCATGAAAATTATTTTGTTCTTTTTTTTACATTGTTCGCGGTCTAGAAGCATCTTTCGGATTTACACTAATCTGTATGTGGCCACTTAAGATTGACAACTAATATTATCTAGCGATTTTAAAACGAACCGGGCTACGACAATGCTAAAATGAAATAAAACCTACAGATTGGCAAAATATTCTAGAAAAGGAAACTAATTTACGTCTCCTGGCAACATAATGACAAAGTCATCAAAGTAATGACATTTCAGCAGGGTTTTTTTCAAATTGGGATGAGCTGATTGGTTGTTTTGTATGGGTTGCCATTTGAAAAGCACAGTGGCGGTCCCATCAATTTTTTAACCTGTAAATGTCGTATATGTCATTTATGTTTCCATATTTTGATAGGCTTTTTTAAATTTTTATATGGGTTCACCTAAATAGATAGTGTGTTAGCTATCAATTTCATCACTTCGAAACCAGTTTGAAACATTTATATTGTACACTTATTTATACAGTACTCACGGCTACACAACAAGCTATAGATTTCCAGTATAAACTGGTCTCTCATTGCAAGGGAAGCCTGCACAATGAGACTATAATAATAATTTACTGGAAATGTATAACTTGACGTGTAGCCGTTTGTACGTCTACACTGTACTTGCCGGTTTTGTCCCTGCCCCCTTGGAAATTCCCATATTCATAAGTCTATTCAAAGAATTCTCCATACAATCTATTCATTATGCCATAGTATTTTGATTTGTGAATTGTAACATAAGATTTAGTAGCACGGCTACATACACAGTACGAGTTATGTGTGCCCTCCGGGATTTTATTTAGGGCCCTAAAAGACGATTCGAAACAGTAAAAATAAACACAATATTTGATAAACATGCAGTATTGTCAACATTTACCCCTTGGTAGTCACTTTATTTCATCATTACTATGGAAATCAGACTAAAAAAAGTTTAAAGCTAAATAGTTTCCATTTAAAAATCAAAAACTACTCGCAGCAAATCGACAGGAAGTCATCGTCTGCATACCTCCTAGTAGTTCTTCTTCAACTTTTTAGCAATAGCTAATATCCTCAAGGTAAATTGGACGAGTTTTATAGCAAGACAAAATTTAAGTCTGTTTGGCAGTCTTCACCTTGGCCGTCTCGATGACGACCTCCATACAAGAACACAATCATTACATTACCATAGGGTAGAATAAATTAAAGTCAATTACATTTATATGTTCTTTATTGACGATTTTAATATAACATTACACAAACATCGTTATTGTGGGAACGTTGTGATTGAATATATCACGTAGTAGTATCAATGATTCACGTACATAATGAAATTGCAAGTGGAATAAATCATAGGCAATAGACATACATGATAATTCAATGATTTCTAAGCGATGAAACAATTTTTGACATACTCATTTCGAATAGGATGTATGAGTGTTATTTCCATTCAATATTATGTAGCGTTATGCTCAGAATCACTCTTGGATGGAAAACAAGGTTGGCCACTAACCGCAACAAAGGCAGATGCTTACATAAAACAGATATAGTTAGAACTGAGTGCTCCTGCAGACAAAACTAGGAAGTTGCCGCGATATAATTGCTACTCACATTTCCGAATTAAATAACGGTTCTTAAAGAATATTCCCTAAACCTGCATTTACTTCGTGAGGCACACGCCAGGAGAGGCCGGGAAACTAGGGCAGCCTGTTCGTAGTTCGGCTAATAAATTCGAGCAACAATTACTGTTGCTGCAGTTGGGCAAGTTGCACGCAATGCACGCTGCATTTAATTATTCGAACTACCTCCATTAGCCGATATAATAATTGCAGGTAGTAGGTAACATCCTTTAGAGTACAGCGGCAACTTTGCATAGTAATGTGCCTTGTGGTGCGTGCAGCAATCCTATTTGTACGATAGATACGGTAAGTTGATGTCGTTGTGCTAATGTCGGGCAGGGGTGAAGATAATGATATCATCTATATAAAATAGCATAATTGACAAATAATCATTATGATACAATAGCATTTTGCGATGTGGATTATGCATACTATACAGGTAGTTACGAGTATACTAACGTTCAAGAAGAATGCTTTAGGTCTACTAACATGCCAATAGCTTTTTAATTAGTATCTTAAGCATTCTTTAATCCGAAGCCAATATTATACGACCTTCTAGTTAAGTCTAATTAAATAAAAAACTACTAAAAACGGGTGCTATTTAAACAGGCTTCTTTTTAATACCATTATTCGCCCCCAAAAATGTATGTTGCCTTCTAAATTACTAAGTCAGCAACCTAACCTAACCTAACCCGTGGCTGAGTTAGTAATTTTGACGATAAAGTATAAATTTTGAAGCTTCACTTATTATTTCTCACTAAAAACCACTACAATAATAGATAAAGATAAATGTATTAACGGAAAAGATCGATTGATGGCAGGACGCATGGACGAGGGTAAAGACACAAAGAGACTTGTTCCAGACAAAGCGAGGTGATTAATTTCTGTTCGATGCCTTAACGTGGGAACGTTGGTTTTTATGAAATTCGTAGAAGAACGGAGAAATACAGCATTAAGTACACAGAGGGAAAACATAATTAAATGTGCCCAAGACTTTCTAAAAAAAACTCTTTTAAGCGACAGGCAAACGCAAAGAATAACGTGGTAGTTCACATACATTTTCTATTTCCTTTGGAACAACTCAATTCTTACCATTGTAATAAGTGCTGACGAACTTAAAAAGGATCATATCTTGAGATACACAATTCAAAAGTTTTCTTTTCAACGTCTATTGAAAATTATTCATCAGATGTCATGATATAATTCATGGTATTAACAATAAAAAGTTTATCCAGCCCGTGTCGTATGCATACGTTAGCTTAGCTCATATGAATTTCCAGTGAATATGTATGCTTTCTATCGCGCATAAATTATCTTAATATATTTTGCCCTAAGCGGGTATGCAAATCATACCGCCACATTAATTTCTCAATACATCACTGGGTCCCCATAATGTAGGTGTATTTGTATGTCTTGCACCAGACAGATTAAGAGCCACCTTCTATCTGTCCTAAGTATTAATTATCTCAACAATCTATCCTGACTGCGCCGTTTATCATTTATATTCTCATCACAAAGTGTCCGACATGACAGGTGACGTAACGAGATGTCATATAGTGTTAGTCTCCGCAGAAGATTGACAAATGATCACGCCAACGCGTCTGCAAAATGCCTCCGGGAAGCTGCGAGACAAAAGATCGTTCGGATCAGTCTGGTTTGGGTGCTATAAATGTGCGCTAACGACTTGTAAGGTCTCACGTAATCTGTGACGCAATAGCAGACATTTTGGGTAGTTAGAGAATACTAAGGCAAATATGAAAAATGTATAAAGTACACATGTGTGACGAGTCACAGGCGAGTAGACAGAGGTCGTGGCGCACGCGGCTAGTGTTACGAGCACTGACACCGGTGCGACAGCGTTGCCCAAGCCTTAGTCAACCGGCAAGTGCTAAATGTGCACTGATTAGCGACTAACGCTGTATCTGCGTGCGAAATGCTTTACACAACCCGCTTGGGAATCAACAAAGAAAAACGAAAAACATGTATTATACAAAAGTAATGATGAAAATTAACATAGAGGACAAGTCTGTGGCCAAACTAGAATCTAACGAGTATAATAGCGCTGTGAACAGACATAGTAATGACTCATTATTTGTACAGCAATTTAAATGTCTATAGCGCTGAATACAACGTACCAAAAATTTGCGAAACGCTAGACAGAAAATTATGATGTTATGACGTAAACATGTATTATTAATATTGTATCGTCACTTTAAATATTTAAATAGTTCATAGATTCAAGTTTTTGCATGGGTTTGCTATCCATCACGCCAGACCAAACAGGCTTATCTCTTCTACATTTGATCGATTACAGATAGGACTATTTTTAGGGGAAATTCGGAAACAACTTTCATGAAAAAATCCATTAAGGTCCAGTAAATTTCTGACGGATAACTGACAAAAATGGCGTGGTAAAAATTACGATAATGGCGGTGTCCTGCGGCTACTAGTGAATTAATCAGTTTATAGGTTCACTTTTACGATACAGTATAACTTCAAAGATTCTGTAGCCATTATTTAAGGTAGATGGGCAATGGGCACGTGTTTGACCAAGATCTTACCCGATGGTAAGTGTTTATACGGTCTACGATGAAGCACGCTCACATAAAAGAGATACCTTTTCACTATCGCTTAGAAGAGACCCAAATTGTACATATGCGGCAACACACAGACTAGTTTCACTCTAAACTCAGTTTCACTCGTGAAACGCTTAGTGCATATTTTTCTTGACGTAATAACCTTCATAGTCAATCAGTCACCTGTTCAATTCCAGAGATTAGCTGATCTTTCTAGTTATCGTCACTATATAGTGGTAACGTGCCCACGATTGTCTTCTTTAAAACAAATTGAGTGACTTGATCGTATACGCTTCATATCATACATATTCAATTTTGTAGTAGGTATGAGTTCTTATTTAGCGTCAAACTTGTATCCATTAACACTATTCTCAGGGACGTTCTTTTGTTAGGCAGTTGTCAAGCAGCTAGCTCTACTTCAATCCTGTCTGCCTAGTACATTACACGAGGAAGTAACTGTTTGGTCTCCATTATCGCTCTCTGTAACCGTTTTATGTACGCAGTTCTCTCAAATATAAAGATTCGTCCCACATTCCACCGTGATATGACGTCTAAACTTAGATATTTCCCAAAGAACTGAGCGACTAAAATCTAGGTCATCATCATAAAAACTAAGAGTAAGCCAGCCGCGATAGCATTAAATGCTAATATTTTTATCGCCAGTCTTATCCTTTGTTTCAAATATATTAGTTCACATTAATATCGGGCGCGTCACACTCAGGTGCCGCATGCTAATAACCAACATATAACGCGACATCACACGAGTATTGCACGACCATTCATTCCCATACACATTTTTTTCCAATCTACTTCCAAAGTTTTACGCATGACCTGAATAATAGCCTCGAATCGTGTACACAGACGTCTTACGCGTTGGCTATAAAAAACTATCAAATCACCAGACGATTAATTGTTAGATCGTAAAAAGTCCAATAAAAAGATAACTTCCCTTTTTAAAATCGGTTAACAAATCGGCTGGCGGTGCGGGGCCCGATCTAGGGTGACTATTACAAAGTTAGGCTCGACCAATAAGGTATAAGTGTGTACCAAGAGACACTTAAAGTCGTTATGTAAGTAGTTCAAGGCGGGTCATTGGCAGCAGACGATATTGTTGCAGACATAAGCCAGACGAGCAAAAAAGTGAAACCTGTGTTTTTCATTTAAAAACCCGCGGCCGCAAGACGGTTGGTAATGAATGAAGGAACGAAACGATGATTATAAACCACATCTATGAATGCTGGCACAAATACGTTACATAGTTGAGCGCTCATTACTTAATTTGCGAATTTCGCGGTCGTTTGGCCACCATTTTTTTTGTTGTAGACAGATTGCAACATTATAATGTAGCTGAGACGAAGGTTTTTCTTGTCCGAGTGATCAAAGTTGATTGAGAGGAGCTGACGTAATCGCTTGCCGTATTTGCAACCCTAGCAACTAGCAACCATTCACCTGCGCTCTGCAGCATTGTCAGAAATCGTACTTTAATTTCGTATTAAAACGATGCGTGCGAGAACAGGTCGGTTGTTAGTTCGTTATTGCGTAAAAAGTCCAAGTACCTAATAGGTAATAGGTTACATTACCACGCGGTTTATTCGACCAACATTAAATTCCTCATGAAACGTTCCTCAAACCTATAGAAATTGACTAATGAAATAATAATGAGACATTCAACGATTCTAATTTATTTTAGCAGACAAAGGAACAAAAAATATTAGTCATATCATGATTTCGAGCCATTCACATATTATAAATTTTTAATTAGCCAAGGAAATAGGCACATAATAAACGTGATCAGTTAATGTGAATAGGTAATTATTTATGTAAAGTTGAATACCCAGTCAAAACTAGTATTGGCTTGTTATTAAACAACTAGTTATGTTTTGATATTTAACCTGTCTACTGGACTAAAAATACGCGTTAAATAATGTCGCCTAATTTCCATTAAAAACAATTTTATATAGAGCGTAAAATATAAATATTGTCTTTGAGAAGCGAGATTTTTCAAATATATCAGACGGAGGCAGATGTTTGTAGATATAAGTAAATACGAATATGTTAGCTAACTGAACCGACGACGAAATCTAGCACCGACAGTAACCCCAAGATCCTTGAGCGCCACGGAGCGGAAAACGCAGCGTAAAGCGGTCTTCTAGTATAAAACTACGGAGCACCATTGAAAGACATGGAGACACTGTATAATTGTTGCTAATAACAACACCAGCCATGTTTGTTCGCATTTTTTTTATCGAATTATGAACGTCACGACATGTACCGAAAGACGTATCATACAGTCAACAACATAACATTGCGCCCATATTACCATGAGAAGTGTGTATAAATAACACTTTGCCCGACCCGGGAATCGAACCCACACCTCGCAGTAAGAGGCCCTTACGCTAACCATCAAGGCAGTCACACAGATACAGTCAACAAATAGAAGATATATAGGCGTGGATCAGAAGCAAAATAGGTAGTGTATCGTATTTCGAAGTTTGTAGGTTCATGTCACTACAACTTTTCTACGGTTTTTTAGATAAGCCTAAACCTATACCAAGACATCCTTAGAATATAACGAGAATATATGAAACCAGCACCGACAGTCGAAAGGACAATATCCTTGAGGGGCGCCACGGAGCGGAAAGCACAGCGTGAAACGTTCTACTACATTAAAACTACGGGGCGCCATTGAGAAATTGTTCACAATTGTGGAAATGGAACAAATTGATGAAAATTATGCTCTTTATAACATCTCGCCAATATTACCCAGAAGGGTGTGGCATAGAGATGTACAACACCCACATTCACCTGATAGGTTTAGGTCGAATGGGATGAGGGATGAGCTAATGCTTCAGCTTGGATGGAACCAATAATATGAATGTTCTTGTTAACTCCCTTCAGTTAAGCTTTATTTGCTTGTGTAAGAGAGCAGTTCCCGTCCATGATGTAATGGCCAGGGTTTGCGAGTCCGATGCCTTATGCATTGCAGCAAGGCTGCTTCTAATCAGCTACAACATGCTTAATGCTCAACAATAATGCATCAAAGAATGCCGAAATCTGTACTTTTTTTTGTGATTATTTGTGATTTTAGTGAATTTATACAGCTTTAACTGCTGACAAAACAAGGGTGGCATCAAAAACCTAAATCTGTGTCAAAAGAAAATTGAAATGGTGCCAATTCAAAAGAAAACTTTCTTTGCCAATTTTAAAATGTGTTAGAGGCATGCACTGTGGGCTTACTGTGGGTTAAAAACATTAAAATTTATTTGTTTTCAAAATACACACACTTCTATTGTCACATAGAAAACATAGTTGAGTTGACACAGAGACAACACTGACAACTTGATAGCAGAGTTGGTAGCGCAACTGCTTGCTATGCAGCAGTTTAAGGTTTGATTCCTGCTCAATATGAATTTATTTTATAAATAGTCAAGGTTGTGTTATGAATCAAAATACTACAAACCAGGGTTCAATAATATCAAAATAATTATATTCTTTCATAATTATCATGATCATTATCCATTTGGATTCATTATTTTCCTACATTTAGCTAGTAAAACACTGTTTATATATACAAATAAGGTGTTATGCCTGGTGCCAATAATTTCAAGGGCTAATTTAGTCACTAAGGTACAATGCAGCAGTGCAAACATTATTTGGAGACAGGTTGGAGCCAAACCAGTGGCACTTCTACCCTTGAACTTATTTAGAAAAGCTCTCATCATCCACAGCCTATTATATCCCACTGCTGGGTATAAGCCACTATCTTACACACCATTTCTCCTGAATCTTTAGTAATCTAGTCCAGGTGTATGAACTGTACAGTCAAAAACCTTTATTATAATTAAACAACATGACCTTACTTTACTTGAGCATAAACTAACCTGTAAAAACAGGAGAATACCTCAATCCATTCATGACACCTAAATGTTGATAACAAACCTTCTAAAAACTCACAAAAAATAATCACAAATTAAAACTGTTAACACAAAAACTGCATTCCAATGTGATTAAAGTGAATATTGGCTAAAATTTAGCAAAATTAATGAGTCTAACGCTGCAATAATTCATGAAGGCACTCATGTATAAATCCACACAGTTTCAACACACACACGGACCAACTGACAGGCCGTTTTCACTTTAACATGATAAAAAATACATGTTTGCCGAGTTAGCACATTCAATATGCATATTTTCTTTACTGTATGTTGTGGTTATATCAGATGATTACAAAAGATTGTGTTAGTGGAAATAATGTATATATTCAATCAAGTTTAATAAAACTTCATGTAGGCTCTATTTTCATCTCAATCTATCCTTAGAGAAAATCTATCAATTATCAGCAATGCTTAGCCAATTATACTAAGAAACAGTTGAAGTTGGCGCCATCTGAAAATCAGCACTGCAGGGCTTTGTAGCTCTGCAGCATATAGCTGAGATGGTGTCCACTTCTGGCAATAACTTGTTTAGTATTATATATTTTATTGTTTTATTTTGTAATACATTTTTTGTCAGAATAAATGTTTTCTTACTTTCTTATAAATTATGGGACTGGCAGGATTTGAACCTGCAACCTTCAATTGCTTGTGTTTTAGAGTCCTGGCTAGAGGAACCATGACTGAGTGGCCTAGCCAATATGGCCAATACTGGCTGGCTGGCCGAAATTAGCCACTGTTTATTCTAATCAGAAATTTTAATGGTGGAAAAGAAACATCTAGTTATTAATTCTTCTTTTTAACTCCAACCCAGATACCCAATTTTTTTAGGCTCATTTACTTTAAAAGAAACTGTGTAAGAAATACAATGAACAAGAAACTGCATCTCTGAATCCTTAATTTCATAGGTACCTATTTTAATTGGATGACGAAAGTGCATTTTTTTATTGATTGACAATAGATAAGTACACAATGATGGCCATCACACAGATGGAGGCTATCTGTGTCACAACCATATGGTACAGATCTAATTAGATCAGGGCGAAGAACCTATGGTTGCTATGGTGAAACAATAGTGAAGGCACAACAAATACCACAGTGGTTTTAATATTTATGCCATTAAAGTAGCAAAATAAGCTACCACTAGCTACCATTGACAGCGGCAACTGTAGATTATTGACATCTACTACTAATTGTTGACATATAGTTATGTCATGTATACATGTATTGTAACATGGGAGTTTGTCTTAGTCTAGGTGTTTCTATGTATAATAAGTATACAAAAGAAAAGTATTTATGTATTAGCATCAGTTATTCTAGTACCCATAGTACAGGCTCCGCTTAGTTTGGGACTAGATAGTGTTAAGATAGGAGTAAGTTGTGAGATATTTTTTTTTTTAATTTATTTGCTACTAAGATGCAACATTGTAGGGCAAACACTACTGTTACATGCTACAGGTACATATAGAAAAAAAAAAAACTTGATAGCCATATATCATTAACATTGAAATCTTCATCTTACTATGATGGCTTGTTTATGCTTAAGTTGAATACTATAAGTATTTCATTTTACTGAAGGTAGCTGAAAATGCTAACAATCAATAAAAATATTGGTCGTCACATCTGCTTAGAAGTTATGGTCTCACCATGTTTACTAAAACACAACTGTAGAACACTTTTGTTAACATCAGCATCAATGTTGGGGAGTGTTTTGTCAGTTATGAAAACAGCTGATGGCTTACAATCAAGCAAAGGTAGACATGTTACTGAGGACGGCAGGGAGCAATAACTATACTGGTCACATGAATGAAATATTACTGTCTTTCTACTTTGTGCGCTAATGTGAAATAAAATAAGTAAAGAAATATTTTACAACTCACACACAACGCTATCTAGTCCCAAACTAAGCAGAGCTTGTACTATGGGTACTAGAATAACTGATACTAATACATATATACTTTTCTTTCGTAAATACATACTTATTATACATAGAAACACCCAGACTAAGACAAACCCCCATGTTCATGCACACAAAGATTTGTCTGATGTGGGAATCGAACCCACAACCTCGGCGTCGCAGGCAGACACACTACCCACTCCACCATCCGGTCGTCATCAAATATGATTGAATTCAAATTTTAAGAACTAAGGAATTAAAGTCACTGTAGATTAGTCAATTGCTGTTGGACATTAAAAAGAAATAGCTTCCTTATTGACAACCAATTAGATCTTGTTAGAATCTAATATGACAATAGAATGAAAGCAATTATAAAATTTATGAATTGCAGTCATATTGATGAGAGCTGGTGTTCCAGAGCAGAATCAGTTTCAGTTGCTATGGTGGATCAAAAGAAGGCCCTATTGCTTTAAAGTATGGCAAAGTGGGAATGTCAACTAGAAACAGCTGTTAAGGTGCTAACAGCTGTAGCCAAATAAACTAACATGAATCTTGTTAGTTCACCTGACAGTTATAAACTTAACAATAGCATTCATACAAACCAGGATTTAGAGGATATAACAAAGCTTGAGCATAGTACATGGTGGCTATAATGTGGTCTGCAGGGATAAACTACAATTTCTGTCCTAACTAGTAAGCACTATTGGCAATCTATTACACCATTTAAGACAAAGACTGCACTGCAGCATTCCAATTCACTTCACCATAGACACCACTAAAGCTTCAATTATCTTCTTTCTTCATCACAATCTTCTCCAAAAAGGTTGACAGCACTCTTTCTTTGTTCAGAAGTTCATAAGCAATACATTACCAAAAAAGCCTTTGTTCTTGAAGTGAGCACAGTCCAAATCACACAGCACTTTCACTATTGCACAACAGAACACGGGAGAATCGCGACAATCATCACCGAGTGGAAACCTCGCGGCGAGAACAAAGGAACTGCATCAAAGGTAAGGACAATTTTGTGGGCGCTACTGACGATGCGGATTAAACCGCACCGGTAGTAATGAGATTAGCGAGGTCAGTGGGTAAAGTATGGGAGACGAGACCCAGCAGAGGCGCGGCCACTGACCTGCCATGGTGCGGCGGCGCTCAGCTGACCACGGGCGGCGGGACACAAAGCGCGGCGCGACGCGGTGCGGCGACGCTGCGGCGCGCGGCTAGCTGCCGCCGGAGCCGAGCCGTGAGCGTCTTGGCCACCTCGGCCGCCGACACCGGCCCGCCCGACGACGAGAGGTCGCAGACAAAAAAATCGATAGGTCGTCAACCCCGCCGGCGGTCGGCCGGAGCCGGTCCCGGGCGAGCCGTCGCGCCGCCTCCCGCTTGCCGAGGGACCGTCCCGCACGAGGATCCTTCAGAAGCCTCAGCGTCGGATATATAACAGACCCGAATTCGCCATTTTGAAACGGGAACAATGAGATATTTACTTTTAAACGTTAGGACAGTCGGAGACTTCGTCAGTGACGGTTGACGGACGCGGCGCGAAACGCGAGACGGCCCAGATTCTACACCGCAGTAAATAAATACGTACTCTGACTAGAAAGCCCCTCGTCACCGCTGCCAATATCCGACATCGCAATCCACACCGAAATCTACAGGCGATCCACCGATCTTTTCGGAGACTCTCGGACAGCTAAAATTGTCTATGGATTCGAAGCCATCAAAATTGGGTTCTTTATTATGTCAGCAAAGCGTTATGTAGGTTAAATCAAATTATTGTTCAATTTTATTAATTAACGATATATTGACATTTATTTGGCAAACTGTTGAGTTCTTATTTAAATTAACACTATATTTTCGAATATGGAGTATTTATTTCTTCTTTAACAATAATTAAGTTTATTTAGAAAAGAGTGACAATGAAAAGTACCTTTTTAACTCAAGTCTTCTTGTCTATGATTATGACATCTTTTGTCAAAATGGGTTGATTTCTCAGAGTAAGTAGATTCATGGTTGATTTGTACCTGACAATTTTATGTTTGCTAGCGGAATATTGATAAACTATAATGTAACGATAAGGATTTTGTAATTTTTATTATTTTTTTAAGCAAGAAGCGCTACTATTATAAGCACATTTTAGTTTGTCTGGGGGACAAAAAAACCGTTGCATTTTATATTCTCGCTATTCTCACCGATATAGGGGCACAGATAAAGAAATTAAGGAAACTATATAATTTATGTCTGCTGGCAATATAATGACAAAGATGTCAAAGTAATGACGTTTTTTTATGAAAGCAAAGTTTACGATTGGTCAACTCAATTATATTTCGCTCCGCTAACAAGTTTTATTTTCAACAGTCTTGATTGATTTTTGGGGTAAATCCTCAGATAAATTAAATAAGCAAATCGGCGATGTCATTGTCAAGCTTCCCCCGCTGCCAAATGTGAATGACCACAGATCATACACTTCTTATAAAACTGGTTATATCTAATCATAATAATATGAATTGACACTAGCGTGCTTACCCGCGAGTTTTGGCAGTATTATTCGCATAGATATTTGCGTTAATTGCTTGTCCATATTGGTTTATTGTTTTTTTAGTCTGAGGGTGACATCCATCAGCATCAGCCACCCATGCTAGCTACGCCACTGTTGCCAGGTGTGGACCCGGTATTTCACGATCAATCTAAATTACGCCATGTTCGATCCAACCTTGTTATTTAAGTTTCTACTTCTCTGTTACATAAATTGGGGTTAAAAAGTTCCAATGAATATGGTTAGTGAGTGACAAATAAATAATCGATAAATAGCCTAACCATTCGAGATAAAAATATTAAAACTTAAAACTGCCCTGTTCTTTTTCACGTTTCAAGCATGTTTCAAGCTTACGTACGCTGATTGTAGCCTGACATGATGCCGACATGTCAAGATGTAACATGAAGAAAATTTACGGTTATACTTTTGTAAGTTTTGTAACAATTGGATTGTCAAAATTCATAGAAAATTTTCCACGGGCCAGGTAAAAGGTCAAATCCGAAGCTATCACTATTATTTTTCAGTCTGTGATACCCCACGCTGATTCGCAGCTGTTGGTAAACAAACATTATCGCCTCTGTTCAGGACAGATCAAACCAGCAGATCAACCTGGGTCAGCAGGGCACTTGGCAGTGTGTTAGCACAGAATAGGCAAAAGTACCCAGTAAACGACAACAATAACTAGAAAACATTGAAAGTAATCGAAACTTTCATCACACTTGTATGCGAAAAAATTAGGGCGCCATTTTACAAGTACAATCTTGCCAGAGATAACTTCGCAAGTCAATATTTTAACGCACTAATAAGTAGTAGGAAATACTAAAGAAATACCCTGCCTTCTCCTTCGGCAAAAATACCGGCACGAGTGCTGCCTCTGGTGGCCATTTTTATTATATTTTTACTAGACTATGGGTGTGTCCCACTGCTGGGCGGCTCCCCATGACTTCCAAGTCTTTCTGTTATTTGCTATCTCTGACCAATCGTTCTGAAAAATAGTAAAAATAAGTCCACTAGAGGCAGCACTAGTAGGTACAAATGTTTTTAATAATTTCAGAGGTAAAATGTATTTAATGAAGAGGGTATATGAATAAAACATCACTGTAATATTACAAATGACTATAATTTTTGTCACAATTTTTCCATACAATGTTAATAATAACTTTACCTTAAATCTATTTATAATACATTACTTATTTATTATTAATGTTGTATTTCAATATTTAAAATTCTTCCTGTTAATTTCTAATTACATTCCATGGAGTCAGTTTCTGAAGATAATTTAATTTTTATGTCGTAACCAAATTTAGTCCATACAAATGGAAAATGAAATTTTGAAATACCTCGAATAGTTTAATATGTTACACTATGATGTAATTCGATTAGATCTTATTATACTAAAAATAATTCTTGCTTATTAACTACGAGAAGTAGTTTTTTTATCGTTAAGAACTGTACAAACATATCGACTTTTATGTTACTGCTAGCGTAAATATTATAAACGGACATGACGATCTGACGGTCGGGTGTCAACATGCGACATCGCTCAACAGTTACCATAATGTAAACATTAGTAATTAATACAATAGAGGTTAAGGTAAATTGTACTTTATAATGCGAAAATGACGACGCAGCGAAACTAACGCATTGAAAATAAAAAACAGGGTGGCCTTATTCAGGTGCTGTGTCAAATTTTAATATATTCGAAACACATTTACGTAGTACACCGAAGAGTATTTGTAGTCTACCCAATGATAGTACAAGCTCTGCTTAGTTTGGGACTAGATGACATTGTGTGGTATTTATGTATTTAATGATGGTAACTATATTCAATGTACGTCTAAAGGGAGATAATATATATTATGTTATATTGTAGCTTTATAATTTTATTTGCTTTTTGAGGGGTCATAACAAAAACTCTTAATTAAGATAATTAAATACCTTACAATTGGCCACCCTTTAATAGAACTACTACGAAGATGAAAGGTACATCAAATAGATTTTAGTTGTGTGTGCTCTTTGTCTTATTTTTTTGTTGATAACAATTTTAAACCAAATAGTAACTATGCCAAGACGTTTCATCAAACGACAAAACGCTAAATGAGATTCAATTTTAATACTAAAACGACAAATGAGCCACAAAATTATCACAAAAATAATATACAGGGTGTCTAGCCTGTATGTAATATATAAAAATGTACTATATTTAAAGAATAGCGTTGTACAAGTTTAGCGTCGCCGCGTCGTCCACAACTATGAATAACAAGCACCGTACACAAATGCGAGTTGTCTGAGTAATGCATGTGGAACCCTTGGCTGTCTTCGCAAAGGGATTACAAGACCACTATGATATGCGATATATTTACTTCTATGTACTCATAAACATCAACGGTATACTTCATTGGAGCCCTGAGGCAGCCAAGGTAGAAAACAACGACATATCAACGATGATAACAAGCAAGTATAATATAATAATTAATAAAATTGAGCTAAGAAATACTCCGCCCTCTCAGCGACATGTCACCCTGTATAAGGAATCCGTTACAGATTTATATTTAAATATGGCATTTAAAATCTAACATATATTTAAATGCAAGCATGCTGACAATAAGTCGGGCATCAAATTATGGTGAACAATAATAACGTTATTTAACAATTGTAAAATTCTGCTACTTTAAAGAACCACAGAAAAAAAATGGAATTGATTATACAGGGTGGTTGTCACTTTAATAAATGCTTTATTAAATGTGAATGCCTAGGAAATAGTGTAGATAAAATTTAACTCAAAATTAGAGAGGCGAAGTTAATTGTCATCTGTCAACTCGAGATTATTGCTTTATACGAGACTATTTAGTTAATTTATTGCTTTGTTACGTATGTTTTGGCACAACAATACTGTGTGAAGCAACATGATGACGTCACGGGCAGCAGACGGGCTGGGGAGGGGTTGTGGGGGATAAGCGATACTAAGTCACAACCAAGCGGCGCGCGAGGCGCATTATCATACAACTCTAAAGACCGGTGGTGGACATCTGCAAGCCAGTTTTGTTCTATTCAAGTTTTATTCGAAGATAATATTATATCATACCCACGTTTTCCTCGTGAGTAATTAAATCAAATCTACATCTGTGGGCATAAAGATGTGTGTATAAAACTGATTAAAACCTCCATTTATTAAGTATATAAACAGAACTGGCTACCAGATGACGGTGTACAATCGATCCAAAACTTCGACGTCAGTGCGAGCTTGTGAGTCGGGCAACTATATTCGAGGCGGAGACTCGGACAGAGCCTGGACCACACCAATACTATCCGATTTAAAAAAGAATCCAGGCTCCGTCCTAATCCCTCCTTTCGCTAACTCACGATATTCAATGATACTAGAACGAAACTGTAAGAAATGATGCATAACAATTGTACTAAGATTTAATATTATAGATAAATTTAAAAATTTCATAATATTGCCACGAGTTAGAATTGAATTTTACAAAAATATACATATTGTACAAATAGTTGAGCGACTCAATGCATACACTGGTCAACCCTAACAAATACAGCCGGCGGGCAGTGCGCGGCGGCCCTTAGCCGCGACAACCTTAAGTACAATGATTAAATAAGGGTCGCCGCGCATCGACCGCGCTACATCTAGAGAGATAAAATAGCCGCGAGCCGGCGCACGCGCGTATTTCTCGTTCGAAATTGTCGCGTGAGAATTCTGTCGCACGTGACTCGTGTCGTGTGAGACGCTTGTCGCATTCGACTCCCGTCACGCGTGACAAATCCTGCGCCGGTCCGCCGTGCGGTGTGTACAAGACTAACACTAACTCGTTGATAGAGACTTATATTAACAGCTTACGGTATAGTCCAGCACGACTTGACTCCACTCGCCTCTAAGCTATCGTACAAATCTAATCTTTATGCACCTGATAGGAAAGTCGAAAGTCATTCGTGTTAGCCGAACGGTTCAGTGCGAGCGGCCGTACTTCACGACACTTAAGTACGATTTTTAATAATAAAAAATATAATAATAACAGTTAGAGATAATTACGAGACAGAACACTAATCTCCCGACATTGCACTCCGTTGCAGGAAGGAATATTGGCCGATAAGTCTTATTCGAGAGAAGAAAACTAAGAGATACCGCTAACGTTTAGGAAAACGATCAACTCATCTATGCCCGTGTCGTAGTATAACAAGAAATGTAGTTTATCTGGTAAGCTAGCCATGTTGACTTCTATTGCATAATTATTTAGCTGTTCTATCATTATTGGATCACTAATGATTGTGCTCTTTCACAAAGCAATAATAGATAGACTACGTTTCTCCTTAAACTAGCTATTGTGACAATCATAGGCAGTGCCGTCGACCGTCAACACTAAACTCTAAAATGATCCCGCACTTCCCGCGGCGAGCCGGATCCGTCCCGTTCCCGCGCCGGACGCCGCGGTCGCAAGGCTACAGTGGCAGCGTGTGTGTAGGCCTTTATTTCATTCTTGTGCTTACGTCACGACTATCCACCAATTGTAAGAAAAAGTAAACATTTGAGTATAACTTGCATTTGGTAAGATATACGCAAGCGTTAGTACTTTTTAATAATAGATAGTCGTGGCAAAAACAATAATATCACAACACCGCATTTCACATGACTCAATGCAAGACTGTCTTGTATGAAGCAAGAAAATACTTGCAACAGCTATAATGACTTTTGAAATTTAAAAATGGATCTGAGTCGACAAATGCAAGAATTCTTGAGTCATCTTGCATTGAAATCAAACAAAACGCAGCACAACACAATCCAGTTACATAAAGTTTACATAAACATACGTTAATGTACAAAATAAAAGCAAAAATATAGAAATAGTTATTGTAATATTTAAATAAAAAATATAATATCAAAAAAGCGTAATAAAGCACTCATATGTACAAAGGCGTATGTGAACGAAGGAGTGTTGCCGCTCAACGGTGTCATCATAGCCGATAGTAACCACGGATTTATATACTCCAATAATATTATATGTAACTATCAACAAACTACACTTTTGAGAAAGCAAGTCTAAGATGTACCAGATTGATTGTAGGAACTAATAAATAAGTATTATCGACAAAACAAGATATACATATTTGTCTTTTAAGTGAGACAAGATCTCATTTTTTGCTATAAGAATAATTATGTAAACCCGCGAGTAGTACCGACAGCAAAAAAAAGAAGAAAAACAAACATCAGTAACACTAAACACAAAGGCGCAGCAAGCACGCTTCGCTAATAATAAATATAAAATAATATATCTTAAGCAATCTTAAATACCCTGTTGATTTCATTTTTTTAAATTATCATGATTCCCCATTTGAAATTACGAAAAAATAAAATAGACACTATGCAGTAGTGCAGCGGTACGATGTCTACTAAGACAAAAATAACCCTACTTTTGCGCCGTCGGGTAAAACTTAACCTAAGCCAGACCAGAACATTTCCAGAGATCATCTAAAACAAAGACTGACACTCCCTTGCGCTGTTCAAACCGCTTATAGCATGTCTAGCAAGAGATAAAAATGGCAAGATTGTGCCGATTACATTGCCAAATAGCAACATTATTCAAGCTCCCTTAGCACGACTTGTCATTCTTGACGTTTCGATAGAACTAGAGTTCACGCAGTCTAGGTTGACCTCCTTTAGCGCTGTAATCGCTCTATGCCTCTGTATCCGTCTCAGACAAGCGTCATTGTGAGACAAAATTACGTGAGCCTAACTTTGACAGCAAACGTCAAATGAAAATGACAACTCTGTCGTATCGAAATGTCAAAACTGGCAGGTCGTGCTAAGAAGACTGGATCAAAATTCATAAAGAAAAGGCCAATATCGATTCTCTTGATTAGAAAAAGATTAAGCTTCGAAACTGATTTTCAATTATCTTTTGTTAGCTCTCGCTAGAAAAACTGTGTAGTAAAATGTAAAGTTTATAAAAGACGTACCAATAGTACTTTAAAAAAGAGCTAATAAACCGACTACATATTGCAAAGACTAGTTTTCGATACTGCATTTGTGTGAAGTCCAACCCCTTTGCAAATATAAAAATTATCGAGCAATGCAGTCGATTCTATTAGTACCCAAAAGACTAGCAAAACAGAGAGTTTTATCACAATAACAAAATATCTTATCCCCTCGATATTTTTACTACAATTCTGCAATTTTTTGCACAGAACGGGATATTTGCTATCTTTTTTCTAGTTAATTTTAGTGTCCGTCGATATATTGTCATGTCTTATCTAGGGCGACAAATTTGTCACTGTGACAAAAACCACTCTTGCAAGCTAGGCTTTAGAAGCAAGATAATTTGGGCGACAAGTTCGGCAATAAGAAATCGCGTCGCGCCGCAGCACTATCGCAGACGAAACGCAGTAAAAACGCACGCAATTGAGCACGATCCTTCGACCGATCCACGCGATCCCCCGCGCCACACGCATCTATAACTATCATATAAATTCATCCAAGTAACCTATTATTAACGTATATGTCTTTATTACGTATGTTATTTCGTTTTTTTAGACTTATATTTAAAGACTTTTATCATTTGTGCAAAGAAAAGACTTTACTAATTTTAAGATTTTTTTTTGTACAAGATTGTTTCTCCCGGATGTAAACCTGCTTCTAAGACATAAGTCTGTTTGCACACCTATGCTTTTATAAAATAGTGAAGGACTTACGTGTCGACGAGACCCACCAATAGATCTCCGTTCTATACACGACCCGAATCCATCAAGAAGTGTAAAATAAACTTCAACAACATAGTAAAAGACTTATAGAGACTTACCGCATTTAAGCGTACTCTCATTATTGTAAAGAATCAGTTGAACCATCAGCACCCTATGTAATTATGCATCGTTTTAACGTTAAAAATTAAACCTAAGAGGGTATAAACCAGTCATACGGTACAACAAATATCGCGAGAATAAACGATGCGTCGAAAAACGCCGCGTGTTAAAATTCTAGTGTAAAAACTCCACAATTATACAGAAATCCATACTCGATACTAAAAAATAGTTGGTAACGTACACAAATATATATAAAAAAGAATACAAATGGCGTGTTTTTCGTCGCGTCGTTTGCTTTCGCGATTTACAAGCCTTACAATAAAAAATGGCGCGTGTATAATAAAATATAGGTGTACAATATTATGTAAAATTATGCTATTCACTAGCGATCCGAAACTAATGTAACTGTTCGGGTAACGTTTCATAAAATGCACGGTGTCCATGGCAACGGCCGGTGACCGCTTCGGGTGCGTGACGTCTGATTCTGTGACAAATGCTAACACAACACGCTATTTTACGTTAACATAACAACCGAGTTGGTAAATTAGACAAGTTAAGCTTAATTTACATGAATATTTAATCGTGTTACATTCTGGCAAGTAACAGTGCGAATATGTCAAATTTTATTTCAAGTTTCTTATTACGTCAGTAATGTCAAAAGTACACTTAGATTCGTGATCGCCAGCACGGAGTTTTTGACCAGCTCTTTTCATAATGCAATACCCATCGGAGCTGGTACTTGGATTGATTTTAATCTGATTCTAAACAGTTTGATTAAAATAATCTAAGCATCTTATTCAAATCATTGTATTAAGTATAATTTAGTTTAACTTGTAATTTATTTTTATATCATTGTTTGTAATATGAAAATATTATAAATGATTTTAATTTAAAATTAGAATTTGGATGTTGTATATTGCAGTTATTAATTTCACTCTAGTAATCGTTACTCAGCATGTTATGTCAGCATTGTCACACAGTCAGTAATGTGACGCACACAGCGATTGGTATCTGCAGTGGTAAGGTCAACGACCGCTCACAATAATGGCCGCCTCTTGCGACTGTGACCGCGCACTGTTACTCATAATATTACTTTCATTCCACAAAATTATCTGCAATTGTGTCATACCATGATATAAGCAAAAAAAAAATTTTTTATTTGCCTACGAGTGTGTTCCACTGCTAGGTAAAGGCCTTTCTCCATGATTGCCAAGGCTTTCAAAAAAATATTTTAAAATATTGTCATCGCCGTATTTCGTATTTTTTATAAGTGTGAAGTGTTTTATCTGCCCCTTGACATATTTGAGTACTAGAAGGTGTTAAATTATTTTGTATCGATTAAGGAAAATCATTATTTCTGCAAATATAAAATCGAATGGCGTCGCAAATAATTTTGTAAGACTTCAAGTAAAAATATAACTCAAAACAGCGCGCGGTCGAATTCATATACGTTATCAAATGCTAAACTTGAATTATAAATACCGTCAATTCGACGTCGTAACTAAAATCTAAATAAAAAGTATATTATGTATCTCATAGGCCGTTATTGTGACTTAGATAAAATATTATTCGAGCAATTCGGTTGGGGGCGAGTTCCGGCGACCGTACGAGTTATCTTTTGACTAGCCCACACGAATTAGTAAGTGACTAGAACGCGAAACACATTGGCAAGACTTCGTATATCGGGCGTGACGTAAAGTGGGTATCGAGTAAAAAAAACATCGATTTTTCTACAATAAAAAAAAAAAAAATTAGCATGTCAATCTAAATAATCAGTAAAACTTAATTTTCAATATTGATTTTATTTCTCATTAAAATATAATTACACATTCCCCACCAGGGGGGACGTTGTAAAACAAATATAAATACGATTTATATATTTAATTATAGCATTACACATAATTTATGCGGCAATTTTACTTCAAAAACAGCATGGTAACTGATTTGATAATTTCATCATTAAACAAGTCGATATTTCATCAAAAATCTATATTTCAAACCCTTTCCCATCCCTATTCCTGTCACAATGACAGTTGACACATGTCAAACGCCCGCGCAGATTCCGAACAGTTGTTTTATGGCAAATAATGGCCATTGTTAGACATCACTTAAGATCACAGACATTCCGAATAAATTAAGTACTTTAGCGTCGCATTCGCTCGCCCCCTGCAAATTATTTATAAACTAAACATCGACACGTGACCTGATTCTGTGAAAACACGACTTGACACGTTATGTTAAAGTTTGTTTAATATGAGGCAACATTATGTTATTTTTTAGCTTCCTGGCTAAGTGTAAGGTGATAAGGAAATTCGGTATAAAAAAATCGAATAATTTTTTTAAATACAAAAGTAAATTATTTAATGTCTAAAACTCTAAATAAATAAGTCACACCTTTTTATTTCTGATAATAATGCCATAATTTTTGTCATAAAATTGACCTATGACGTATACATCATAAACATGACATTGCCTCAATTTAAACAAATTTTCATAAACCACATTCAATTTATTGTCAAGAATCAGGCCTATACATACAGTGTGATGAACCTAGCGATCGGTAAAATGAAATACATACAAAAAAAAAATGTGATGGACCGAAAGAATACATACATTATTTACAAATAAACACTACAAATTAAGCTCATTGTAAAACATTTACACCTCTAACGATTGCTTTACATAACCTTGGAGTCCATTCGAGTCGATAGCTCAGTCCAATTAGCTACTTACACTAGTTTTCGCCGGAGTTACGCACAATACTGTCGACCGCTTACAAAAATTAAAAATACCTACCTCTTTACGAAGTGCTCGCACGCACACTACACTTACACAACCAAATTGATACATCAAACGCGTCAATATCACACAGATATTTGAGAACCTAAAAATTTGGCTGTGTAAGTCGTATTATTAGATTATGACCGGTCAGAATTGTGACAAGCAATAATAGTCTTTACATGTCACTATTATTTCTCACAATCACTTGTCCCTATCGACATGTCGTTTCGCTCGTCACTATCCTGACGAGTTACAATAGACTGGTCACATTTCTGACTCGTCTTTATCACTTGTGTCACTATGACGCCGCGGCTGGAACTATTCGAAAGATGTCGAATGAAGTTCAACTACAGATCAAGCTATATATTTCCAGTATAAGATGGTCTTGTATTGCGTAGGTTCCGAGACCAGCTTACACTGGGAATGTATCGGTCGGCTGCATGGGTGCGCGGCATCGCTAGCAGCGCACGCGAGCACTAACAGAAGCCGCCGAAGCCCACGGAGGGCACGGAGGGCACGGACGGCACGGCGGGGACGCCGGCGGAGTGCTCGCCGTTCTTGTGCAGGTCGATCAGGGGCGGCGCCGACAGGTAGTGCGCCTGGAATCAAGTATATACACGTGTTAAGATAGACGATATAGGATAATTATATTGCTTTATCTACACCCATGCTATAAATCCTCTATAAACGTTCTTGAAACAGTTAGCTTATTGCCAACATTAAAACAGCCAGTGTCATAATAACCATTATAACACCCAAACGGGTGTACTAATGTTGTACTGAAATTCATTATGCAACTCCTTTTTTACTCATCGAACAGCCACATTCTCATGGCATCTTTATGAATTTCAAAAAAAGAACATGTCATGCACGCGCGTTTCACTACCACAGCGCCGTCATTTAAATAAAAACTTATTCGAATTTTTGAATTGACGTCGTATCCCGCCATTTTTATTCAATAATAGTATTGAAAAATAATTATTACAATAAATAATTATATTATTACTTATACATAGTTTGTTTGTATTAGATACTCACTAATTAAACTTTCCATGAATTTACATAGAGTTCTTACAACACTGTACAATACCCTATGGTTTCAGAACATTTATAGAGGATTCATAATAATATCATGGGTGTAGATAAAGTCTTGTATGCAACTGTTATAATTAGGTATTAAAACACTCATGTGATACTATTATCACACTCGGCTTCGCCCCGTGTTCGCCCCAGTTGCATAAATAACTATTATTGTTGAGAATACGGGTTACTCACGTTATTATAGCCGGGATATGGCGACTAGTTTTAGACGACACGCGATTAATCGCCCCGTTGATGAATCTACGTACTAGATTCGAAACTAGTCGGCATATCCCGGTTATAATAATGTGAGTATCCCGTGTTCTCAATAATAACGTTCATATTCATATTATATTTATTCATTTGTGGATCATAATGTTAGTATTACAGTTCTTAAATGTAACGTTATATAGTACGCTACGTCCTACCACACATGTTGCGGTGTACAAGTTTATTTATTATATTAATTAATATATATATTATATAAGTGATTAATAATTTAAATTATTAACATAGCTAAAATTTATTTATATTAAACAATAATAATATTAATTAAATTAAAATTTATTAAAATAAAATAAAAATAAAAATTTATCATTTAAAAAATCATCAATGGCATAATATGCTTTTTGTAACAAAAGTTTATTGAGCTTTGAAAACATTAGTACAATTTATTGGTCGTATTTCTTTAGTACTGTATTATTAACTAGTTGACCCGGCGAACTTCGTACCGCCTTAGCGTAAATTTGATGCACTACTTTATTTTGTATAGCTGACCTATCTTATGTATGCGTACCTATTCAATTTGAACTGGAATCTATAATATCCCCCATATAAAAATGAATACTTTTTTTTTTTAATTTTTTTTGCCGTAACAACCTTGTACAGAGTATTAGAAAACTACAAAAAAAAATCAGCCAAATCGGTCAAGCCGTTTTCATGCCAAGTCGTGACAACGGAAAACGGGTTTAATTTTTATATATATAGATAATGGGTGCCGTACCTGCTGGTGGTGCGCGGGCGGCGGCGCGGCGTACCCGTTGTAGTAGGGCGCGTTGTAGGGCGCGTAGCCGGCCGCCGCGCCGTAGCCGTACTGCCAGTCGCCCAGGTAGCCCGGCGTGGGCCGCATCACGGCCGTGCCCCAGCCGCCGCCGTAGCCCACGAACGGCGCGCCGTAGCTGCGCGCAAAGCCATTACAGACATTTGTATTATCTATACAGTAATACCCCGACTTACGCTACCTCGACTTACGCGAATTCGGAGTTACGCGATTTAATTTTCTCGTCTATTCGTTTTTTGTTTGAACGCCGCGCAGTCAAGGTCAAGCGGCGGCGTTCGTTTCTGACTCCCCCTGCCCGCATTATTATTCGTTCAGTTTACAACAGACGTGTAGTGCAGAATCGGCGCGTAGGTACATAAGTTACGATTTTGTGTTTTTTTGTGCGTTGTGAAACGACCTGAGATATTTAAAACGAAGTAGAACCGACTCTTTTGCTTTAAACAAGAAGAGAAAAACATTATCTTTGGAGTGTAAACTTAACATTATTAAGTCCCAATTAAACATACTTTGTATGTCTTTATATGCAAAATTGTACCCCGACTTACGCGAATTCACCTATCGCGTAAGTCCGGAGTATTACTGTACTTAAGCGCTAATCTCAGGGACTACTGGTCCGATTTGAAAAATTCTTTCAGTGTTTGATAGGCTATTTATCGAGGAAAGCCATATATAATTACGCTAAGACCAATAGGAGCGGATCACTTCTAAATAATGTTTCAAAATCGAGTTTCTTTTTTCCCTATTGAGAGCTTCGTGCGCTCCGTAAACAGTTAGTTTCGCAAAAATTATGTATTATAAAATTGTTCCCCATTACAAGTTCTAAAAAAAGTCCACGTCAGCTTCTTTAAAGGTTACCTCACTATTACCTTTTTTATGCTAACCAAATTTGTTCTAAAATAATGCATTGTTTGCAAAGGCGTTTTTATAAACATGATATTAATCCTTATCCAAATAAACAAGTACGTTATTCATCACAAGTATTTAATATAAAAAACGCCCTTTACATCCTCCGATTTAAATGAATGTCTTAGGAGATATCGCAGTTTTAAAATAACAGCACAGCCAAGTAACGATCGAGTACTGCGCGCACAATGTGCAAAGCCGGCGAGTAGTCGGCTCCTTACGGAACGTTTGTGCTCAGAGAACTACTTTTTAAATTTGTTCTTTCCAGAATATCATCAGATAGTACTTTAAAGTCGAAACGTCGAGCATAGGTATTTATTTACCTTTATAATAATTACGCGATTTAGATCCGTTGTCTACTTTTTGAAAAATATGTACAAATTTCAAATAATCCAGGATTGATGAATCCGTCAGTCGGGCTAACAATTATACAAGTATAGATTGTAACTTACGAATCTAGATACTTATAATTCCTTGGTCAGCATTCGCCCATTTATAGGATGAGCTCATTTGCCAATGACATCAAATCTAATATAGACTTATTCGGAACAAGTTCTTTGGCCTCAATAAAAAGGCAACTAAAACAGTTACAATAACTAATTCCTCATAATTTCATAGCGTTTTTGTAATGTTTACATTTTCTTTTTTTTGTTTAATTTTATTTGTTGTTATTTTTAGTTTTTTAATATTTATTTTTTAAGTCACTACATTGCATTCAACATTACCACGCATGCTGTGTTTGCAACTAGTAGGATACTTCTTAGATTAATATACATCTAGATATACATCATAAATTAGTATAGCCAGGAATGTATCCAGTTTTGCGAAACAATCAAAAGAAGAAAAAAAAAATCTAATTTAGATCTTACCCATTATTCCCATAGGCGGCACCACCATAAGCGCCATACGGCGGGTACAACGCCGATGCATAATCCGGTAGAGCCGTCACCGTTGCCGGTGCCTGCTCCGTAGCAGGCGTGGTGCTCCCGGAGCCGGGGACGGAGCCCGCGGGCGCTCCGGCGGCAGGGCCCTCGGCGATCGAGGGGATCTGGTCTACTAGCGACTCTAATCCTGATAAGGACTTTGAAGCCACATCTTGGGATTTTGGTTTCACTGTGCCCGCGTATTCACCGGGTGAGCCTATGGAAAGATTGAGGGTTAGTATTTAATTTCAATTTAGATTAATGGGAGCAGTATCAGAGAGGTGAAGTGGCCATGTTAGAAATTGCTCATAACACTGATTATATTATGGGCGACAAAAATACACATCAAAGCAAAAGATATATATTTTTTTCCACTGTTGAGATTTCCAATAGCTCTCATAACTTCTCCTTAGACAAATCAGAATACAAAAATATCCTTGATCATTTAACAAAAAAGAAAAGCTATTTAAATTACAAAAAATGCACTCAAATGACAGTATTTAAGTAATCATGTCATTTTAGACATACTGAAAGCTTAGAAGAGAATACATAATATAATATGAAGAAGAGAAATACGAAGAGGTATACAGAACCAGCAGTTTTTTTTAAATCCTTTTTGGGTCAGCAATCAATGTCATTTCAATTAGCCATTTCTTTGTCTGAGCTAGGTCTGAATATTGTCTTAATAGACACGGAGTTTCAAGTACATATAATTATACAGGGTTATTGGGTAAGTCGACCTAGATCCGTTAAGAGGTGGTAGTTCCCATCATTTCTGACTGATCTGACTATGAAACACCCCACCCTAAACCTAACCGTTTTCGAGATATTGGACTTAGAAGGTTTTTTTAAAAAATATCCCGATTTCTTAACTATAGCCTATTTTTTTTGTATCCTATGCCTTTTATTTTTTTTTAATTCTGATTTTTGTGTGCCAGATAAGTTTGTTTATAATTCTCAACCCAAAAAGTGCAAGTATCTGAACCAATGGGATCGTAGTAGACGATTGATACCGTAAAAAAGTAATTAATTTGAAAAAAAAAAATTGTTTCTTTTAGTAATATTTAAAAAAAAATCTATGGCGTTAGTTCTGCAGATGTTTTAAATAATATCTACGTTCCATTAGCTATCCAATAAGGTATCAAAAGCTAGGGTCTTATCACAATTCATAGAAAAAAAATCGATAAAAGGCTCCCAGGTAGTAAAAAAAAACAATGGTACTTAAGATTAAACTTCTCTTTTGGGCCAGGAAACGAAATAAAACAATACAAATAATTATTAAACAACATTTATTTAAATTTATAAATCTTGTTCTACATGGCCGCCTCTGTTTCGCACACACACTCTCATTCGGTGTCTTAGTCCGCTTTTAACTGCTACAGTCGTTAAGTCTCTTCGAATTTCGTCAGCAGCCTCAATAATCTTCTGTCTTAATATGTCAATAGTTTCAATTGGATTATTCTCATTGTAGACTAATGTCTTCATGTGTCCCCACACATAAAAATCCATGGGAGTCAGGTCAGGACTTCTTGCTGGCCACGGTATGGGTCCACCTCTTCCGATCCACCTATTAGGATACTCGTTGTCTAGCCATTCCCTGACCCCTCTTCTGTAATGTGCAGGGCAACCGTCGTGTTGGAACTTCATGTTTCTAATCAGATTTAGGGGTAAATCCTCTAATAAATTTGGTAACTCTTCTCTTAGAAAATGTTCGTAAAATTCTCCGTTTAAATTATCAGGTAGAAAGAAGGGCCCAATTAATTTGTTTGCTATGATTCCCATCCAGACATTTAAACTAAATCTTCTTTGTGCGGCTTTTGTCCTCTTCTGGTTAGGATTTTTTTGCGCTTTTGGGGCCCAATAATGAGCGTTGTGGTAATTTGTAATTCCATCTTTATCAAATTTTGATTCATCTGTCCACAAGATTTGTTTTAAAAATGCTGGGTCTTCTAAATCTCCATGAAGCATAAATCTACAAAAGTCTAACCTCCTCACTGGATCTCCCTCTTCGATAACATGTACTGGCGTGTAGTGATAGGGGTAGAGGCCTGCAGTATTCACCGTAAACCACACTTTCCACTGCGAGAGTCCAAGTTCTCGGGCAACAGCATTAGTTGAAGTAGTTGGATCCGCTCTAAACCGTTGAACTATTTGATTATCTTCATCTTCATCATCAACAATGATCCGTGGTCGGCCTAGGTCTGCTCGACGCCTTAAAACAGAGCCAGTCTCTCTGAGTCGCCGGTAAGCGCCGTCAAAGACAGTGACATCCGGTATTCGGCGGCCGGGATAACGTGCAATGTATTCGTCACGAGCTCGTGCAGAAACACCATTGCAGTACCCATAACAAAATAGAATATCCGCGTATTCCTCGTTCGTGAAGGTTGCCATCTTCAACAGTTCCAATTCAGAAGCACAATTCAAAGTCCAGTTAACAAGCACAGTCACAATTTGTAGGAAACAGTCCAGAAATACAAGCCAAGTCGGGTAAGAAATGAAGAGCACTAAATATCGCATCTACTACGGACGAATCACGGAAGCAGACTAAAACGAAACAATAACAACAAATTGGCCGGGATTATTTTATCTCGCTTGCACCTGGTCAGTTTGTCCCGCTCGCACGCACCACAGCTCCGTGGAAGAACAATAGGACCAAAGAACCCAAATTTGTACTGCTACCTGAGAGCCTTTTATCGATTTTTTTTCTATGAATTGTGATAAGACCCTAGCTTGTGATACCTTGTTGGATAGCTAATGGAACGTAGATATTATTTAAAACATCTGCAGAACTAACGCCATAGATTTTTTTTAAAATATTACTAAAAGAAACAATTTTTTTTTTTCAAATTAATTACTTTTTTACGGTATCAATCGTCTACTACGATCCCATTGGTTTAGATACTTGCACTTTTTGGGTTGAGAATTATAAACAAACTTATCTGGCACACAAAAATCAGAATTAAAAAAAAATAAAAGGCATAGGATACAAAAAAAATAGGCTATAGTTAAGAAATCGGGATATTTTTTAAAAAAACCTTCTAAGTCCAATATCTCGAAAACGGTTAGGTTTAGGGTGGGGTGTTTCATAGTCAGATCAGTCAGAAATGATGGGAACTACCACCTCTTAACGGATCTAGGTCGACTTACCCAATAACCCTGTATAACCTGTAGTAAGCTTCGAAGATATTAATGAGTAATATTACCTGGTTGATGGTGATGCGACGTGTGTTCCGGATGCGGGGTGTGAGGCGTGTGCGGGGTGTGCGCGTCGGGGGGGCGGAAGGACGCGGGGAGCGGGGAGAACGGCTCGCCGCTGCCGCCTCCCGGGGGCGTCGATCTGCTGGAAAACGATACGGGTTAGAACACGAGTTGGAATTGTGCTCGGTGGATGGTGGTAGGCTAGGCATTTTCAAAAATCATCTCTTAGTCCGCCCCTACATCATATTAGGAACTTATGATCCAAATTTCAAGTTTCAAGCCTCAGCGGGTTAGGTTCTGCGTTGATGAACTAAACAGTCAGTCGGAAAAGAAATTAAATATATAAGAAACTAGCTGACCCGGCGAACTTCGTACCGCCTAATTATTGGAGGCATATTTAGTAAGTCACAAACACACGACACAATACTTTTTTAATTTTATTGAAATTTGTTGCTATTAGATTTTTAGGAATATTAAAGAATTATAGTATAGATGCACAGCAAAGAGACGTTTACATTTCAAGTGACATTTTACCATAGACAATTGTTTTTTGAGTGAATACTGACAAATATTTACACTATAACTATCAAACTACATCTGTCGTTTTTTTTTTGACGGTGGCCATGGTTAAGAAAAGAAGAAGAACTACATCTGTCATCGAGAAAATAAAGAATTCAAACAACTATAATATTTAAATTGTTGATATTTTAAAACTATTTTCCAGAAGTTATAGTGAAGCTATATATCCCTCAACTCCTTAAAATGCATTGTCCATTTTGTAAAAAGTGGATGGAACGGCAGAACAAAAATAATAACTATCCAGGTTGTATTAAATTATTAATTAATTTCAGTATTTCTCCAATTAAATGTTTCTTTATTTTAACATGAGATGACAAAACCAAGGATGTTAAAGTAGGAGCGCAGCAAAAAGTCTCTAAATCTATGGACAAAACAATGGAACGTTCGGATACACTTATTATTATAATAAAAATATTTTTGAGAGTTGGTAACACTGTAAGGTTGGCACCCATCAAACATGTCAACACATTAATTATTTTTATATTTTGAAATTTAAATACACGATGTTATGAGCAAAGTTGATATTATGCTGTCGATTCAAAAGTCTTGTTTTAATGCGTTCTTCAATTCGAGTGGAACTGAGAGTACAAATACCGTCAAATGTTTGACAGAAAGTAAGTGGTCAACTTTTATATGGGAAAATGGAATTGTCGTCTTACTCTATCTTACTCGCAATTTTTCCTTATTTGCTCACCGTTTAGACCTACCCTGGACTACGACAAACATTTTAAAACCAAAATCAGCTCAATCGGCCCAGCCGTTCTCGAGTTTTAATCAGACTAACGAACAACAATTCATTTTTATTTATATAGATAGATATATAGATAGAAACATAAAATTCCCATAAAGTTCCCTCTCATACTTCTGGATTTGTTGATTCATCTATTCCTGTCCAATCAGTCCTTCTCTGGAATGCACTCCCTCTTGAGATCAGGACGGCTACGAGTCGTTATGCATTCAAAATGAAAGTTCGCGAACTATTCCTTAAGAATACGGCAGAATTGTTACAACAGACTGTGGTATAATTTGTATTTATGTATCGTTTTAAGTATTTATGTATGTTTATGTGTATATTTATCACATTATATCTATTTATGGTTAGTATTTATATTTTATGTTTCTAATTTTATTATTTATTGTTTTACTCCCATTGAACTATCGAGTACTTGACTTCGCCTACTTTGTTATCTCTGCACCACCTGAAGGTAGACTGGTAGAAAATGCCCTAGGCATTAAGTCCGCCTATATACACTGCTGTATATGAATTTTATAAATAAATTTAAAAATAACGTTTCGTATTTTATTTGTGTGAATTTCCTATTTAGTTTTAAAGTTTACTCAGACAATTATCTTTTAAAACATTCTAAACATGATTACTACAAAAATTATTACTATCCCATGGGACCTGAACATAACAGGAGAAATGTGGGTGTTGTACACCTCTGACAAACCCTTCTGGGTAATATAGGCGTGATGTTATGTATATATGAATACTAACCTATTAAAATTGCTAGGATACATGGAGGGATGTTGGTGTAGCTGGTCTAATCTCGGACTCTCCGCTACGCCGGCGCCTGCAAAGTCAAAAATAACATATTTATAATAATGTTCTGTGAAATATCTATTTTAGTGTCATACTTACTTGTTTACCTAATGGTGTACAGCTAAATAATATTAATGACGAGTTAAAATGTTAACAAAATATGAAACTTTTTATACTACTCCTGCAGCGAACGAACGTGTAGTCTATCTGATGGTAAAATGGCCCATGGACATCAACAATCCACAAAAGCAGATTATAGATGTGTCGCTGCAGCTAAGGAATATGCGGTTATGCCGAAACCAGAACACAGTAATGCAAGCACTATCATTTTGCTTACTTATTTAGGTAATAAGGTAGAATTAAGATAGTAATAGGTATACATTTTCATCATTTATTTTCTCTGCGTTGTACACTTGACTTGACCTTTTCCATCATTATTTCCTCTACGTCTCAAAGGTTTGCTGTTAGAAAATTCATGTTGAATTAAGCTCGCCTTTGTACATGAACTTTATTATTAATGTTGTCATCTGTAATTTGTGTGTGCAATAAAGAATTTGAATTTGCCTATTATTAAGGCCTCGTCTTTGCTTCGGGCCTCAAACTACACCACTACTACATTGCATTTATTAGAAACACAATTAATAATTGTAATTAAAGTTTTTACGATTTCTTTTATACATTTCTAAATGTTGATGTAATCTGAGGAAACTGTTTATGGATTATGAGATGCTTATTATGTAAGGATTATATTTGTAAAACATATCTGTTTGTTTCCCAAATAAAATAAAACTAAATGTCTTAACTGTTTTTTAACATACCCTGATCCTGCCTGAAGTAATGCTCCTGTTTGTCATTAGGCGTGGGGGAGCCGTGTCCGTGGTGCAGATGCGGGTACTGCAGCCGGGACTCCCCCTCGTACATGCCACCGCCGCCCACGAACGACGCGCCGACGCCTGCTGGTGACATCTCGCTGCCTGCTGACGTCTGTGAAACAAAAAAAAACATTTAAAAATAAAGTACTATAGGTACTCTGTATGGTACGGAAACTCCTCAGCAGAAATTAATTCCAACTAACTCCATCAGTATGCTATGAGGATCACATGAGGAGTATATGGGGTCAGGAGGAAATGGGCCAGACAGAAGACATGGGACCAAATGCCATTTCATAAATTTTCGTGTAATTTTACAAATTAGTTGACATTTTAATCTTTTCATATAAACATGTAGCATCTATGATTAGTTTAACCCCCTGAGTTTACTTTTATCAACCTAATATTTATCATTATAACAGTAAGAACCCTGTAATTAATACTAATCCCCCAGATGGGCTCGGACGCTGGCCAAGTGCGAATTGGTTAACTTCGCATACCCCCGAGCGTTTTAAGAAACACATTCAAGTATACAAGTTTTGTCACGATGTTTTCATTATGAATCAGTAAAAGACACGTGGGGCACAATTTTTATGGTCCTTCGAGCCGGATATTTACTAAACTTATACTAAGAAATTTTATAAAAATTTCATGTTTTGAATACTACAATTTTTTTCAACAGTTTCTTAGTATATATGCTATAAAAATAATTAATAGTAAGTTTTAGTAACCTTGTTATAATCCGAGAGTGAGGAGTTGCTGTTGGAGCCGGGGTGCATGTCGGTGCTGCCCATGGGGCTGGCGTCGCGCTCCGGGTCGCGGTCGCGCGGCGGCTCGAAGTCCAGCGCCGCCATGCCGGGCGACACGGGCCCCGGGGACGAGATGGCGGCGCCGATGTCGCTGGACAGCTCGCCGCCGAACGAACCGCCGCTGGCGTTGTTTACTGTGTACGGACAAATGGTTTATTACCTATCTTTGTTCTTGCCATACAAGGTATGATTGTATTTTTTATGTAAAATAAGTTTTTATATCATGTTTGTTACTTAAATCCTGTTACTTTATATTAAAAACAATTAAAAGGTTCGATTCTCGCTTAATACAAATCTTGGTGTGCATGAACATGGGGGTTTGTCTTAGTCTGGGTGTTTCTATGTATAATAAGTATGTATTTACAAAAGAAAAGTATATATGTATTAGTATCAGTTATTCTAGTACCCATAGTACAAGCTCTGCTTAGTTTGGGACTAGTTGGGATTGAGTGTACGCTGTGAGATATTTATTTATTTTATTATTTTTTACATGTTAATTATTTGAAAAACCAGGTGTGTCAGGCAGCTACCTTTTCTTGAATTCTTTAAAAAAATAATGGTACTGAAGTGCCATATCCGCTTAATATTAAAGGATGTCGAAAGAACCTTTTTGTAATACATATATATATGTCAGGTAAGGTGGCATTGATGTGTCTTCGAAGGCACTGCGGCGCCTGGAGCTGACACTCTGATCATCATATGGGCCTGGCCTTGGCTGACTTTAATGTGATTGGGTAAAAAGTCAGTATCAGATAACTTACCGAAGTGATGCGGTTCCGTGTACGTGGGCGTGCGGGGCGGCGGCGCGGGGGACGAGTGCTGGCTGTACGGCGTGTGCGCGGGGGAGGGGGTGTAGGAGTGCAGCGCGGCGGGGGACGCGGCGGGGAAGGGCGTGGTGCCGCCCACCACCCCCACCGGGGCCGGGGAGCGCGAGAACGGCCGGTTCTGTGACTGGAAAAAATATTTATTAGTATAATCAAAGTACACTCTCAATCCAATCTAAAAGAGATAAACCAATTTCAGTATAATAACTGTAATAATAGCAGCCCTGTATCTAATCTAATACATGTCCCACTGCTGGGCTCGGGCCTCTTCTCATGATGAGAAGGGTTAGGGTATAGTCCACCACGCTGGCCAAGTGCGGATTGGTAGACTTCACACAACCTCAAGTACTTTTAGGCACTCGCAGGCATGCAGGTTTCCTCAATGTTTCCTTCACCATTAGCGAGCGATAATTTATATGATAAATACACACATATCTTCGAAAAGACGAATCTTAACGTTATATTGACAGAGGTGTGTGCCGTGGGTTCGAACCCGAGACCTTTGACTTACCAGTCCAACGGTTTCCTACTCGGCTATCGCTGCTTTTAAATAACTATAATGCCCGGTTTACATTATTCCAGTCCAGCGATCCAGTCCAGTACTGGATTGCTTACTGGAATAATGTAAACCGGCACTGGAATGAACTTACTGGATTCAGTTCATTCCAGTGCCGGTTTACATTATTCCAGTAAGCAATCCAGTACTGGACTGGATCGCTGGACTGGAATAATGTAAACCGGGCATAACATAATGCAATAAGTAAGGAATTAAACTGCAATAATTATGACGCCAGTGCCCCACTAGCGTAAACAATAACTCGATTTCTGTATATACTAATGGTTTTGAGTTTTGCGTAGAGTTCTTATTAAAACACTTTTACACTAGATAGATAGAGTAATCTTTATTGTAAACAAATATAAACAAAGGTAATTTTGTAAACAATTGCACTTAAAAATTATGTTGCACAATGGGCGGCCTTATCGCTATAAGCAATTTCTTACAAGCCTTCTCTTAGGATGGACAAGTAAGTAATGAGCAAAATTACAGACAGTTGTTGGTGCGTTAATTAAACAAAAAATGGAAATTATAAAATATAATTAATACAGAAATACAACTTTTATACCATATTATTGTCAAAAATGATAATATAGAGGTAAGTTACCTGTGGCGCAGGCGAGTGTGAATACGGATGCGGGTGATGCGGATGCGGTGACTGAGAGAAACGAGCTTGTGGGGCCGGGCTCTGTGAAATTAAACGTAATAACTTAAATATTGTATTATTTGTGGAAGAATATGGATAGTTATAACTTAGTTAATGAGTGTGGCGCTGTACAGACTATGGCCCATCTCGTGACCTGTCCCACTTGCTCTACCTGCACAAAGAAAGCGCTCATGAGAGCCGATGCAAGCGCTATCCGCGTGGCCACGCACTGGGCTCATAGAATATGATAGCAGCCATCTACACATATTCATACAAAAGTACAACATACAAAAGTATATTCTGCATGGCTCCGAAGATTTACAACGCCATTCCGCAATAAAAGTATTGAACAATTTAATTTATTTAGGCATAAATTAAAGGCGTTACTTATTGAAAAAGCTTATTATAATGTTCAAGATTTTTTATGTGATAAGTCTATTTGAACAATGACTAATTATTATTATTATTTTAAGTATTTAATATTATTAATGTATAGATTTAAATTAATGTTATGTTTTATAAGCCTGTTTAAGTGTTAGTTTGTATTATTATTAGTTTTACTTTTAACCAAGTTTTTGTACATTTGACTTTTAAAAAACGACACGAAAATTTTGCATGCCTTTATTAGGCAAGATGTGGATAGAAACCATTTAATATTTAACTATATACTACTTTTGTTACCCATATTTTGCAAATAAAAAATTGTAAAGAATTTTGATTTGATTTGATTTGATTTGACATATCTTAACATAATTATTCATACAAGATGTAAACAGATTTACAGTGTATCTGATGGCAAGTGCTGATCAAAACTCATAAACTCAAAAATAACTGTAAAATATAATGCAATGCAATGCTAAAATGTGTCGGTAACGGCGGCCAGTCAGACACTTGTGCACTCGCCGACTAGCCGGTGCCACTAATATTCTAGACACAAATATTAAGCAGAAAAACGGTAACGCTGTGACGATGTCTGCCTCCAAATTCTTTCGGGCAGCCGAAAGCCCTCCTCCACCCAAAGTGTTACCGGCCTACTGGCAATCAATCTCCTTGTCGATCTGTCCCCGCACACGGATGAGTTGGTTGATGGTACCTGTGCCTGCTGGTGCTGGTAGGGCGCGGGGCTGTGCGCGTAGAGCGGCGAGCGGCCGCTGAAGGCGGGGCGCGGCGCGGGGGAGCCGTAGCCGGCGCGCGGCGGCGACGGCGCCGAGAACGCGGCCGGCGACACAGGGAACTGCGGCACACAAAAATACATTATTTAGTAAAGACAGGTGAATTTTCTATACATAACATCACCTAGGAGGGAGTGGCAGAGGTGTACAACACCCACCTTTCACCCGTTATGTTTAGTTACCATGAGAAAGGAAGTGAACCTATCGCCATCCAACAGGCATCAGAATTGCCTGACGGAAAAATCCAAAATAAAACTTATAATCAACCCGGGAATCAAACCCGAACCTTCACGGTGAGCGATATAAAAATTATACCGCTAGAGCAACGAGTCAGTCAGAATTTTCTTTTTTATTACTATAATACAGTTTTTCGAAGCGGTCAAACTTTAAATAATACAAAATCGAGATCAAACTTCTAATACTTAGAAACGTATTTTTTTTTCTTATTCAATGTGAGATAAACATATCAAAAACCGGGCTCACCGTTGACCTGGGGGACCGGTAAAATTGGACCATAAAGTGGTGTATATCAAAATTAAGTTTTTCACTTGTACTAATGTATGACGTCGACATTGCCATATTTACTCAAAGCCAATAAAACTTAATAAATATAAATAAAAAACCGTTGCTTTCATTACCTGGTGGTCCATTACCTGTGGCTGCGGCGTGCCGGCGGGGCGCGCGGGGGAGGGCGAGTACCCCTGGCTGCGGGGGGACGCGTACACGCCACGGGGGGACGCCGCGTAGCCCCCGCCGCCGGGGGACGAGTACCCGCGACCCATGTTTACTAGTGAGTTGGACACGTCCAGGGGAGAGTCCATTCCTGTCAAACATTATATGGTTAATATTGTTAAAATTAGAGGCGCATACGCTAACCACTACACCATCGGGTGCAGTAAGTAAGCTCATATAGAATTTTATATCGATGATTACTCAAGTAATGCTAGTCTTATATAGAAAATTCTCGTATCACAATGTTAGTTACCTTACTCCTCCGAAACGGCTTTACTGCTACTTTACCAACCCCTATTTTTTAATAGCCATTTTAGTAACCTTAGCGCTTTTAATTTGAACTTTTTGAATGTACCTTTATAGGGTTTGACGTAACATTGACATAATGCGTGCTGCAAATATTGTCACAGAGAAGGTATGCATAGTTAAGACGGGACAACGTCTGTCGGGTCAGCTTGTGATTTATAAAATTAGGTAAGTCATCCGCCCATTGGCTCTTACTCTTTAAAGTTAGGATGGTCAGCCATTCTGGGACCGTCCATGGCAAACACTGCTAGCTTATAATACTGACCTTGATTAGGCGGTTGCTGTTGGAAGTAATTGGGAGTATCATTGGACAGCTGCTGGTGTTGCTGGTGAGGGTACAGCAGACTGCCCTGGGCCAGCGGCGACGGCAGCTGCGGGGGGAAGTCTCCCCCTGCCCCGTGGCCGTGGGGGAGGTAGCCCCCGTCGTGGCTGTGCGAGTGAGCGTGGATTGGCTGGAGCGTTGACAGCGTGTTGCCTTGCTGGACTAACGCGTTGGGTGCCTGTGGAGCAAATAATAAAGGATTTATTAATGTGATGAAAATAAAACGGGAATAGACTTGCCGCAGGGGCAATCTGTCTGGGCCAAGCAGTATAATAATCTTCTTCTTCTGAGAAGAAGAAGAAGAAGAAGAAGTATAATAATAAAATAATAATAAAAAAAAATATTGTCCAAAAAATACAGAGTTACAACAATGGTGTATGTACATTAAGTATTAAATGGTATATTATTAGGTACAAAGATGATATTCATATTGTTATATCTGTAATATACATTCATAATTAACGTCCCTGCCTCTTAAACTAGGTAGTCCTGTATCTCAAGAGACAGTGATCAGCCGATGTATTAATCTATTTATAATAATGTCAGAATGAAACTATGTATACGCTATTGAACGCTACAGTTGAGAATTAACAGAAAAACGACTCGATTTGACTCTTAAATTGCTCCTGCAGCAGGTAAGGGGGTTACGCGTTTACCGGCAACGAAATGGGGTATAGATAGATAAAACTTTTTTGCATACAATTTTCATTACAAACTAAAGACAACAAAAATATGCAAAAGGCGGCCTTATGCGCTTGACACAATTTCTGCCAGGCAATCTTTCGATGTGCAGTTTTAAAAGAGAAAACGTGGTAGTTTTAGGGTGAGTGCAACTTTGAAACATTTTTAAAGTTTTCATTTTGCTTAAACAATATACTTAAAGTAAAGATAGGTATAGAATATACCTAATATAAGTAAATAAATATAATTTGTAACTTATCTAATAATAAAGGAGGCAAACTTTAATATTGTGTGTTAACTATTCTAATAGTGCCCCATCTGTACACTGTAGTCTATAAAGCTGTTATAATTAGTAAATTACAATACGCCATACGGCAATACTGAGTATTTACTCTCAATCATAAACGGGACGATGACGTAACAACTATACTTTGAGTTATGAATCTCTTTTCTCCTTTCTTTTGTAAACTTTTAGTATTAAGTTATAACAACGCAGTTTAATTATACAATACTTGTACATGACGCCCTCTGTACATTATTTCTATTACTTGCCTTTTGTGTTACCTCTTAAGTTTTTCATGTGAAATTATGTACAAATAAAGTATTTTCTATCTATCTACTTGTTTAACAAGTCAATTAATTAAACAAACACACTCACTTGCTGTTGCTGCTGATGCTGCAACAAGAACTGCTGCTCCTCAGGCCTAATCTTCTTCGGCCTGCCCCTCTTCTTCTTTGGAGGCTGATCACTCCCCGCGGCGTCCAGCTGCGGCGCGGCCCTGGGCTGCCTCGGAGCCCTAGGGGTCGGCGGGGCAGTCTCCCCATTCTCCAGTTTCACCTTCTTCGGCCGTCCTCGCTTCTTCTTGAGCGGGACTTCGGTGCCGTCCTCGAGGATGATGGTGTCACCCGGCTCGGGCTCCATCGTCAGTCTGCAATGACCGTGTCTCACTGTGTCTGCCTTTCTAACTCGGTCGGAGTTTGAGTCGTACGAAGTCGTGTTATGGTTTGTTTTGCCACGGCTTCTCACCTAGCGGGGGACTCCGACCCGATTGAGATAGATTTTATGTATATTTGTCACCAAACTTAATCCCAGATATTAAGCGCGCAACGATTTGCAATACAATAGATAAAAAAATGAGTTAACAAAATCCCAATCTCTGGCAGTAAAAGACCAGATAAAATCCATTGTTAGGGTGTTATTACACCAATCAGCCGACCTTTAATCGACGGCGACATTTGACATACGATTGTTTTATTGAAGAAAAACTGTCAATCTATTACATTAATCGATCGATGCATCAATCAAGGTCGATCAATTTGGGTGATAAAATGTTATTACACCTAAATCGATCGACATCGGCTATTTTTAAAGTCAAATGCATCAATCGACCGATCGATTTAGGTGTAATAACACCATTAAACAACAGTGACCGATATGTTCGTGTTTGACCACAATATCAGCTCATAAAAATAAGGATTTAGTCTATCTGCATGAGTATAATTTGAGACCTTGTAGTCCTAAATTGGACTCATTCAGAAACAATATGACGTCATTGCAAATCATTGCGTACAAAACCAATTCGACCCTAAGGATAGGTTACTTGAGAGATTTCAATGCATCATACTCCTTGACAGTATCACAATACTACTAGCTATTAAAGACTTTGAATTAGGCGAGGGTAGTACAGTACAAACTTTGTAATATTTGATACTATCTCAGAGTAAAATCCTTCGAAACATCACAACGCAGGACCCAACCTAGTATCTGAAACCTAATGTCGTACATGCCATAATTAATGCCTTAAAATAAAGCGATATAAGTGATATTTGCAAGAATATCTTGCACATAATTATTTAGTGACCATCTTTTGGAACCATGTCGAAATAAATAGTTTTTTAATGTATAAAAAGTAATGTTTAGGCAGTGAGAGTTATGTTACCTTCGGGCTTGGCTGAAACAATCGGAGAATTTGAAAATAAATGGGCAAGAAGATCAATTAACAAAAAACTAAAAACTTTTTTCTAATTGGAACATGCTAAGGGTGATAACACCTATCGATCGAGTCCCGATCGACCGATGGGAGAACTGACCAGTCGTCGTTGATCGATAGTTTTTACTTGAACAACGTTGACCCATTCATTCCCCCATCGATCGGTGGATCATCGATCAATTGGTGTAATAGCACCCTAAGATAGGTTTTGGAAGGAGAGGTAGAATATTTTGTTTAATATAATTTTGATTAACAAATTATTTTAGTTGTGTCACATTGCCTATTCTGGGATTTTGGTTCATTAAAGATCATTTTTAGTTTGTCTGGTGATCGTCATTTGGTGACAAATCTATCATTCAGGTATAATATATTTATATTTCTATATCATATTAAATAATTTAATTATAAGACAAGTTGGGACTTGTTAGTGTTCTGCATGCAGGGTTACTTTTGACATAGAAATAGTGTTTGTACATCAAAGCTGCCTAGAGAATTCGGAGATATCGATTGACCTACATTCTATGTTCCTGTGAAAACTAACGCACAATCAAGCCAGTATCTCCTAGACAGGGTAAGGAGAGCCAACATTTCAATATTTACTCTTACTAAAAACAGTTGTCCAAGCCGGGCATCGAACCCGTACGATCAGAAATGCTGGAGTATTAAAAAAAATCAGTAGTTAGACGTAATCATATTTGTTTTATTGTGTTCGCTCAAGACATAATCTGTCCGCGTGACGCAGTTATCAACATAAAAGCGTTAATAAGCAATAAAAACTTACGTTTCTTCGTGATAACTACGTCATTGTCAAAACTATATGGCTAGCCATGCTATGTGGGCTATTTCGGACACAGACATACATCATACACACAAAGCATCTTCTTACTTACTCCCACCATTTTTTCTTTCTATTATTTTACCCATGCTGGGGTCGGAACCACAACACTATCGTCAATGCGTTAGTGTTAATGTGTTTATTCGAGAGCGGCGAGGCGATCAATGAAGGCTATCGTTTTTTTGTCTCACCAGGTGGCGCTACTGTAGCGTAAGGTCTGTCAAAGTTTGTTGACAGACATTGATGTTTCCCAACCATTGAGTTTATACGTTTTTATAGAGGCATAGTTCTATAGGGCGTTTTCCAAGCCGTCTCGACACACAACAAACACTCCCTTCTCTTTCAATATTCCTTTCACGCAATCCATGCATCTTTTCCTCGGTCTCCCTCTTCTTGTCCATCAATCTACCTTGAAACTGATCACTTTTTTAGCCACATGCCTTTCATCCTTCTCATCACAACGCTCATACTAAGATAAACGATTACCCTTCAGCTTTTTCTGTCATTGATCCAACATTCAGACTTCTTACTACATGTCTTGTCATACAAAATAAAAATAGCTCGACCATCAGCTCCCAATTTACCTGCGAATCTCCATCTCCTCTTGTGGTCTCCGGCTAGTATTATCCGGGAAGACCAGCTCGCTTTCCTCAACGTGAGGGACCAGCCCGTTGAGGTAGTCACGGAACTTCTTCAAGGCGGCGTAGAAGGGCACCTTGTCGGCGGCGCGGGGCAGCTGTGCGCAGCGAGCCGACGACGATGGCATTACCCACATGTACTGTGGAGAAAGAGGAGTTTGTTTAAATGGAGCATAAGGTGTAAAACATGTATAGTAAGTACCTTCTTCTTTAAAAGTCGGTAGAGAAAGGCTCTTACAGGATAGTCAAAGCAAGACTTATTATACTTTGTCCATTCCTTTATTTTCTTTTTGACAGATCACGCCTATGAATTACCGTTTTTTTTGTCAGATTAACGTACTACAATAATAATGTACTTTATTGACAAGCGGCACTTTTTAGGGAAGTTCACTGTTTGTAACAAACAACCACAGACTATAAATCAAATCGTGAAATGAAAGAAATCGATCATTATGAAAAAGAATAATTTGACTTTTTTTGTGTATTGTCTGTATTTTTATAAAAAAATAATATAATAATAGTATCATGATTCCATGAATAATTATTTGCAAGAAATTGAGTCGAAATCTTGGAATTAAAAATGAAAATGTAAACAAAGGTAACTAGGAAACCGTCATAGACTAAGTATGTGACATTATTATTATATTATTATTTTGTATATTTATTTCATCTAATAAAAACTACAAATAAACGAATAATTAATAATGAACTAAAACCATTTCGATGTAATTAATCGATTGAAAGTTCTTCTTAGACAACATCGATTATTATTTCAAATCGAATCAGTAACGTGTGAAGGCATCCCTAAATGTAATCTGTCAAAAAGAAAATAAAGAAATGGACAGAGTATAACACATTTCTTGTTTATCACTATTATAGCCATCCATTTAGGGTTTTTAGTATGGCCGTAAATAAGCTCTTATTGCGTCTCAATTGCGAATCTAACTGCAAACGGTAAAGGATATAAAAAAAACATTTTTTTTTAAAATGTATATCAAATTGCTATTTATATAATTTAATTGGTTGGTGTACAGTAACTGAGCGTTATATTGTTAACGGCAAGCTAAACGTGAGGATTTGTAATTGGCTATCAGTCACTTATTGTATTGTATTATCAAACTAGAGTAAGCTGTTGGATCTCCAAAAATAAATAAATATTGACTGGGTTGCGATATTATTTTCTTCTGTATCAACGTCTTTCTTAGCAAGCTGGCCATTTGAAACAAATCAAACATTATAAAATTAAAAGTAATGCTTAGTGCTTTACAGCAAACTTGAATTTATGTAATATTTATAATAATCTGTCCCTTATCATAATATGCTCGAGGGTAATGTGAAGTCTACCAATCCGCACTTGGCCAGCGTGGTAGACTATGGCCTAACCCTTCTCATCGTGAGAAGAGGCCCGAGCCAAGCAGTGGGACTTGTATAAGATACAGGGCTGCTATTATTATTATTATATTATCAAAATATTATGCTTAATGAATCTAAGACTACATAAAAATACATAAAAAATGGTGAATAGTACATTCAAACTCACAGTATTAGTCCCAGCAACAGTGTCAGGTTGTTTGCCGAAGCAGAAGTCTTTCTTCCCAGAGAACACTTCATATATTAACTTCCCGTTGAACACCGCGACCTTGGGGCGGAATGTCTGCAGCTTGTCGAGGAGTATAGCTGAACCCTCTTTGATTTCTCGTCGGGTAAGGTCCGCTGAACCTTTGGTGGGACGAGCCACCATGTTTGTGAAGCCAACACCGAAGTTCAGGAGCTGGAATGGTAAATATGTCACGTGATGAGAATGAGTTTTTGTGAACAAGGTCAAAGGCGAAAACACCACTGTTCTTACCGCAGAGAAATAGTCTTGCACCAGTGAAAAATAGTAAGTACTGGTGTGTTTCGGTTTGGTGGTGAGATGACGTCATGAAATAACTGGCATATGAACCTTAACATCGTAGTACTCTTATGGATCAGAAAATAGGAACTATGTCAGTATTTAAGTGTGAAATGTATGTTTGTGAGCACCCCCGCGACACAGAAGTTCTTCTTAGTGCGAGCGTGACTTAAAAATAAAAAAAATAAAAAAATCTCCAGAGTAACTAATTCCTATGGCGACAGAACACTAGAAAATCGATTACCTTACTTACTGAACAGTTTGCCTGCAAATATTCGACATGAACCTAAAAAAAAAATACTCAAGATTGCTGAAGATTTTTTTGTTAGACAAGATATGATATTACATCGATTACAAAAGGAATAATAACATTAATAATTTAAAATTATAAATTATTTCAATATTTAAATTTAAATAAAATAAAATAATACTAAGATTATTTATATAATATTCATTTAAAGTAGAAGATTATCCATTTGTTAATATAAATATGATACTTTAGTAAAGTCTATATGACTATAGTTCTATGTACTAATAAGTTTGAAATATTTATCACAAGAACCAAGGCATCTATAGTCTACTTTTGTGTGTGGATTTGTTGAATGTTGACCATGATCAATAAAATCTTTAAAGTGCTTTTTCATTCACCCATTGTCCATCTGAGTCTATCAAAATATAAATAAATAATTAAATATCTCCCAACTTACACACAACGCCATCTAGTCCCAAACTAAGCAGAGCTTGTACTATGGGTACTAGAATAACTGATACTAATACATATATACTTTTCTTTTGTTCCCGCTTGAAACAAATCCCAAGATTTGTTTCAAGCGGGAATCGAACCCGCGACCTCGGCGTAGCAGGCAGATACACTACCCATTCCGCCATCCGGTCGTCTAAATATCCACGATATTTTCAAAAAACCAAGACGTCATTACGATTTCTTAGCTTAGCAAAAAAAATGACGCCTTTGATCCTACAAAATGTTGTAAATTGTACCTCAAATTTCGAGTTAAATATTGATTTTTCACAACGATTCTAGATCCCGCTAGTCTTTTCATTGTATTGTGATAAACAAGTTGAACGACCTATAATGGAACCTAAAACGGAGGAGCGCGAGCGTAAAAATTGAAGATAGAAAATAGACCAAAACATCTTTTCAAATTCATGTACCATGCAATTTCAGTCGTGAACTTTCAAAACCGGCCGTTTTTGTAAATGGGCCGTATAATAAGAGTCCTTTGCCAGTCATTTTAAGAGTTTAATTTTTATTTTATTTTATTTTATTTTCTTAGGAAAACAAACAGTCTTTCTATAAACTAAGTTAATAACTAAAATACTATGTAAAGACCATGTAACAGTTTTCGCATAATCTCACCTAAGGTTGCCTCTGATGGCCGGGATTACCAGGTTTGTCTTGTGTTTTTGGATTATTGGTGATATTAGACTTAATTGTCCCGGGAAGGATCTGCCGAAGGACCGACAGCCGTTGGAGCATACGAGTTCTGGAATGGAGACCGCGACTAGGCAACCGTAACCCCTGACAGGTGGACTGACGACCTAAAGATCCACTGGATGCGAAAGGCGCAGGACCGGGTGTTGTGGCGCAAATTGAGAGAGGACTATGTCCAGCAGTGGACTACGAGAGGCTAAATGATGATGATGTCCCGGGATCTAAAAACATATCTTTATCACAAAATATACTATCAACGAATGTCACGCACGACGGCTGTCTGCTTCGCGTCTGTTCTTCACTTCCCACCTTCAGCGACCCCCTGGAGTCCCGGATTTGTCCTGGTACAAATTCAGATATGCTAAAAATCTGAATTAGTACCGGAATTGACGCCAGGAAATCTCACCACCAAATTGAAAAGCAGTATTTTTGGCTGGCAGGTCATAAGTGAACCAGCTTGATTTTATACCGCCTGTGCCAGTATGTAGCCTAACCAAATCGCAGAACGGCAAATACGGAACCCGGTAAACCCCTTTTTGGTGACAGGTCTTAGTCCAGTCGGTGGCACTCTCACCAAGCTCATTCACAATAGCTCTTAAATCTAATAACATTTCATCACTATCTTCTACGAAATGTTAAATCTCTAATTTCGTCAGCTAATTTACTTCGTTGACTTAAATTTCCGCCGCGAGCTTTCTGAACTACGCAGTATTATTACGTTTTAATGAAAGACATTATTTCAAAACTTGACAAATGATTCTAAGGTCAACCAAACAGACGGTTATTTTAAAGTAGAGTCCGATGATGTTGATAGACCAAAATAACACTCAGATTTATAAAAAAACTACACCAGATTGTCTGGCTGGCCGGCATGCGTATTCCATAGAAGGAATCACATGTAATGTGCATTTCTGTCAATCAGATATCGACCGTATTTATATGTAGGTAAGGATGCACTAAATTGGCGCAACTGACAGTTTCCTATAGCCCCACGGATAGATCAGGTAAATGGCGTCTCTCGGAAGTGATTGCAAGTATAAACATTGAAGAAAAAGATATTAATATGTAAAAATCGTAGCAGATATCGTTCCGTTTTTTCTGCTTACCCCCATGGGATAGACTTTATTTCGCTTTGATATTAAGACCAGAAATACAAACCTTATAATCCTCATCAGCGCTCATCTGTTCCCTCGTCAATCCGGACAGGTACAAACACTTCCAGAAGTGGTTCCCAGGGCCGGCGTAGTGGTGCCCCTTGTACGCCGCGAACAGTCCTGGGTTTATGCCGATCTGGACAATAGAAACATAGATTAGTCAAGGTATTATTAAATATAATCGTCTAAAGAAGTCTTAGGGTGATTTTTAATTCAAGATACATCCATGCTTAAAAGACCTAGTAATTGGGATTGGGCAGCGGGGAAACGGTAATAACTCTTTTAGATGAGCTTGATGCTGAAGATTCTAAGAAAACCGAAAACCCTCAGCAGGGTTTCCATTACTTCGTCGTTTGTTGTAGACAATTTCTCTGAAGTAGTACTGTACGATATTGGTTTGTCTAGTCACACTGTCACATCGAGTGCGAGAGGTACGGTAGAAAATGGTAGCCGTAGACTCTAGATGTGCCGACTAATAGGCCATTCGCCCACCGACTAATCGTCTTGCCGTCAAGTCGGCCGAACCCATAGGCCCCATCTTTAGTTAACACCATAATCCAATTTTTGATCATACTATGTTACTAACGTTTCTTAATGACATTAATATTCCGTCGCAATATATACTAGTGAAGGAATAATACCCTCGGTGGTCACAGACAGACACATCTTATCTGAACGCATAATTCCTAATTATAATGAATGATAACAGGTTCCTCTACAGCATATATTAACAACTTTAAATATACATGACGGCAATTTGCTGACTTTTATCGCTTCGGCTGAATTCATTAAACCTACGAATGTTAAAATTTCTATTTATAGATAGATGTTGTTTGTAGGAAATGCTTAAGAGGAATATTAAGTATCTATTTAAGAGAAGAATATGTATCCTGGTTATTTTTCTGCAATCAGATGCATTAGTCATGTTGATCGGTAGTTAGAGATAAATCCTTACCTAGCTAGGACCAGACCAGAAACTTATTTATATATTGTCGAAAATATCGGCGGCGGTCAGCGTTCTGCGTTCACAATATAGATAATATTTAAATTTTTAAATTTGACGACCGGATGGCGGAGTGGGTAGTGTACCTGCCTGCGACGCCGAGGTCATGGGTTCGATTCCCACTTAAGACAAATCTTTGTGTGCATGAACATGGGGGTTTGTCTTAGTCTGGGTGTTTCTATGTATAATAAGTATGTATTTACAAAAAGAAAAGTATATATGTATAAGTATCAGTTATTCTAGTACCCATAGTACAAGCTCTGCTTAGTTTGGGACTAGATGTCGTTGTGTGTGAGTTGTGGAATATTATATTATTAATAGACGACGGCGATGTGTGCGCCATTTAAGAGTTCTGAGATATTGCATACAATAACAGAGAACACAGAACTAGGAACTCTGATCGCAGACCGACGGCGATGTGTTCAGCGCCTTATTAAGGCTTTTGCAGTTTACGCAGAGGATTTAAATTGTGTGTGCACGGTAACTTGCCTTCAGTAATAATAAATGTACGTACGTACACACGGCGAGCTGATCGGCCAGCAATAAAGTGTCGTCAGCCCTCGTCATGAATATGGGCCATAGCATACACGATAATATTTTAGTCGCTAAAACGAGCGATTGTGATGCCGCGCTCGAACTGCTTCGATGGAAACAGTTGCCGAATCGCCAATGCTGCCAAATCGCCTATTGCCAATGCTGCTAAGTATCGTGTGTACTGTGGCTCTAAGTTGTCGGTCTTTCAGAGAATACAACTATAACCAAACCTATCCTAAAATCATCTGAAATAGAGGCGCGCGCCTGTACGTCAGATGTTTCAGTTCCTGATTTGGGTATATCTAATTATAAGGATACAAAGAAGAAGAAATACAACGGCGATCATACTCACAATGATGATGTCGAGGTTCTCCGCGAGGTGGTCGGGCAGGGTCCTTCGGGACACCTCCTCTTCAGACATGCCGTTGAAGCGGTCGTGTTTCTTCCGTTCCTTGACCGGTCGCGGTACTATGGAACCGTCCAGCACACCGTCTGCTTTGATTTCCATACTGAAAAAGAAGAATTACATTAGTGGGTTACAGATTTAGTCTAGGAGGTTTAGCTAAATTAGCTACTTCTATTTCTGTCATTTTTATCAAGGGCCACAAAGATGTAGCTACGGTGCCGCGGACCGCATTAATCAGGTTAGTCGAGAAATATTAGATGGGCACTAGTAATGCTGGTTGCAGTTTGACTATAAGTGGTCTAGTGGCTAGCATACGAACGCATTACTGGCTCAAGGGATTTACCTGAGTCTGATTGACAACTCTTATACCCTCACTACTTTTATAAATTTCACATAACTCACGTCTGAAACGCCTTCACGGCTAAACCACTGAACTGATTTTGATACTAATTGGTATAGAGATAGTATAAGACCTCAGAATGGATATAGGCAGCAACTAGAATTGGAATACATTATATGGAAATTAAACATAATGAAACAATGAAGCCTAGCTGAAATTTCGATCTCTGGCGAACCCTTCTAAATGATACAGACAGCCTTGATATTATACTACATGTAAGCTACCTGTACACATAGTATTCTCTTACTACCACGCAATAATCTCACTACATATAATAATCTCTAATCATTAACAAGATACATGAGACAACAGGATCTCGATGTTATTCTCAGAAACAGTTACTTTAACTATATTAAACTTAATCATATTAGAGTAGAATGCCGTATTGATGCTGAAAATACAGGCGGCGGCATAATAGTCGACCGGTGAAGCATTAAGACTATATTCCTTTGTTAATGAAATGCGGTTGCATGTAGTTTCTATTGACCACCCGATTATCTTGGTCACACGTACTGAGTAAACCGGTGAGACAGTGCACGTAGCCGACTATAAACGGGAGAGGGCAAGTTCTCATCTATGCGAGTACTCAACTGTCTCGCCAGTTGGTGCGTGTGGTTAATACATGACTGCCAGCTAACATTGAGTGCACGTTTGGCGTAGTGGTTAAAGCAGTCGCCTCGCCGTTTTCAACTGCGCTGGTGTTGTGGGTTCCATTCCCATTTGGATCAAATCTTTGTGTAATCCGCAAAATTTGAACTGATTCTGGGTATGCTTTCTATGTGTGTAATGTATGTTTGGGAACACCCCTACGACATTCAGTTATTAAACTACACTCTTTAATAATAATATAAAATTTTCAATGATTTGTACTTTAGATTTGACATAAAACAATGGGCGTTTTAGCATCATGTCGTGTCAAACTGAAGTACCGAGCATACCTGCGAGACAGTGCACGTCCGAGTACTCGCTGCGTGTGCACTAATGTGCAGATTTACAATCACCGAGTACTCAACCGAGTGCAGTCTTGTGGTCTCATCGGTTTACTCGGTGCGTGTGATCAATACTGTTTGTGTTTGTGTGTATTTGGCCATTGGGACTTTTTTTGACGGTTTTGTATGTAATTTTATAGAATTAACTGGCACATAACTATCCAATACTTAATCTTATCAGTAACTGTTGGAATTGGGTCTTTATGCCGTGAAAATACAGTATAATTGTTGAAAAACTAGACGCAATGGCGTCACCCCGGTCTCGATATAATTTCGATATGTGATTACAGTCAAGCGTGTGTTGTTCCCGAAATAGTTCCAAGATGAGTCCTCCTATGAATGGCTCTCGGCTTGCCAACTGAGCTCATTTAACATTGAGGATATTTGTTGTTTGGGATGTGATTAACCTCTTTGCTGATTGTTTAGCGGAATGCTTTTTTTTATTTAGTAGATTTTTGTTGTGAAAAGGTAAAATTACGACTAGGGTTCGAACCCACGTTATGGCACACACCTTAAGATTCGTCTTTTTGAAGATATAATAAATAATAAATATTTCACAACTTACACACAACGACTTACAATCCCAAACTAAGCAGAGCTTGTATTATGGGTACTAGAATAACAAATACTAATACTATACTTTTCTTTTGTAAATACATACTACACATAAAACACCCAAACTTAGACAAACCCCCATGTTTATGCACACAAAGATTTGTCTTAAGCGGGCATCGAACCCGCGACCTAGGCGTCGCAGGCAGGTACACTACCTACTTCGCCATCCGGTCATCGTATGTGTATGTGTGTATTTATCATAGAAAATTATCGCTCACTAACGGTGAAGGAAAACTGATGTCCAAAAGTACTCGAGGGTGGTGTGTGAAGTCTACCAAACCGCACTTGGCCGACGGCGGCTATGGCCTTATTCTTCTTCTCATGAGAAGAGGCCCGTACCTATCAGTGGGACATGTATAGGGCAGCTATAAGTAGTGTGTTGTTCCTTAAATAGAGATGAGTCCCCTATGAATGGCTCTCGGCTTGCCAACAGAGCTCATTAAACATTGAGGGTATTTGGGATGTGATTAACCTCTTTGCCAATTTTTCTCTTTGTTTAGTAGAATGATTATTTTTTATGTGATAGATTTACGTTAAGCATAGTTGAGTAAATATTAAATTTTAAACAGATTTTTTTTTGTTATGATAAAAAATTAAATACACTAACACTACCTACCTAACTAATGAATCGATCTTGATCAAAATTGGTATGGAGAAAGTTCAAAACTCAGAAACAACATGAGACACTTTTTATCGACGTACTTACAAAGCGAGCGAAGCTGCGGGTAGAAGTTAGTGATTATAACTACTTTTTCCATAGCTACAGAGCTCTTCTTCTGGCAAACTTTTTTTCCAATTGACGACCGGATGGCGGAGTGGGTAGTGTACCTGCCTGCGACGCCAAGGCCGTGGGTTCGAATCTTTGTGTGCATCAACATTTTGTCTTAGTCTGGGTGTTTCTATGTATAATATGTATGTATTTACAAAAAAAAGTATATGTATTAGTATCAGTTATTCTAGTACCCATAGTACAAGCTCTGCTTTGGGACTGGATGGCGTTGTGTGTGAGTTGTGAAATATTTAAAAAAAATTAATTAAAAAAAAAAAAGTTTCCTGCAGTGGGACACTATAGGCTCGCAATAATAATAATAATAATTAAAAAAAAAATACATTGGGGACGGCTTCTATTCTAACGGATTAAGCTGAATATCAGTATTTTACGTAGAGCGACTGCCATCAGACCTCCACAACACAGGAGGTTATACCATACTCTTTGTTAGACTAGTTGTCAGATTTTCTGGCGTCTGACTCCCCGTCACCAGTGCTAACGTAACTAGCTTAGCGTGCTCTCCTAGGCACGGAGGAAATCTCGTTTTGTTAAAGATATATAACCCATCCACGGCCGACCGCGGTTAATATTGTTTAACCTGCAAGATAGATAGGTTCGCGCGACTTCGACTTAACTACGAGCTACCAAAGCTGATCAAATCAAATCAAATCAAATCATTTATTTTGCAGAAAACACTGTTACAATGGTGTTATTTAATATACATGTCTCAAGTGATCCTGCCGTAAGGCATGCAAAAAATATATTATTGCTACAATCATTGAAATAAAAATAAAAATAGAATTAAAATAAAATTAAAATTAAAATCAGGGCTGTCAATGAAATAATTACCTAGAAATTGCTTTAAAAATTCAATAAGATAATATGTAATAATGTCAATTAAATTAATTAATAGAATGTCGAGTAGCATTAAATAAAATAGTAGTAATTTAAAAAGATTTTTAAATTATTTCAATGTCACTCCTGGGAACATTATCATTTTCAGCTATTACGATGCTGTCCCAAAACTTCTTTATATCCTGAAATGAGTTATAGAGCCAACTTTGTCCTATCTGTAGCTTTCAAGTCAGAGCTTTCTTTTTAGAAGGCTCTGACTTGAAAAATTAATAACCGTATATCAATTTTTGCATAGATTTTTCTATGCAAAAATTGATATACGGTTATAAAATTTCAAAATAAGAACTTAAACGTGATTCGACAAGTTTTTGCTAATCCGACAGACTACTATTCAAAAAGGAAATCTTGTCAACTTTCTTCATGACAATGAGTTGTAAAGACTTGATAACAATGCAAAACTATATAATTTGTTGCTACAGTGTAGGTACTGAGTACCGAGACTAAAGTGTTTTCTTGGGTTACCATCTCAATACTCAATACGTTTATTGCATTCCATAATGTGTTTACAGATGCTAGATATTAAAAAAATAGATCATCATGGAGGGTCCATGGGCAAGCAAGGCATGGGCAGGAAGGATAATTTATAAAATGGTTAAATTATATTATTATAAAATATCTAATATTTTTTGACTCTGTTTGACTCTGACAAGAAAATATAATATGAATATATTATATTTTCTTGTGAGCGTTGATTTACTGTGTTGTTTTTTCTGGCAGGGACTAGCTGAAAATCAGTGCTGCAATCGCATTGCGCGCAGCAAATACTGAGCTAGATCCCTTGCCGCACATTTTCTGTGTACTATTATATATTTCGTGTAAACTGTTTTTTTTTTAATGTAAGATAATGTGTGGCGAATAAATGGTTTAAATGGTTTAAGATATTTATATATTTATTTTCTAGTTTTATCATTGAGGTAGTCGTTTTATATTATAATAACACTTATCAAGTAGTATTATTTTTTTCTTATTTTTTGGGTAATCTGTTATATTTTTTGTGAACATTAGTAATGTGCTGAAGAAGTGTATATTTAATCGGGATGTTGGGAGGTTAAATCTTTTTCTGTTTCGCAAGGAATAGGTTATAAGCAGAAAGGTGTCCTCTTGGATTACCAACTTATTTAGTTATATTTCGTGACAATATTTTAGGTGAGTAGGAGTACGAACGAGACAAGAGAGAATGTACCAGTTTCTCTAACAACAAAACATATCATCACGCCTGTATTACTTAGAAAAGTGTGACAGCGGTATGGTAGAGATTACTAGCCACACTTCACCAACAACTTGCTATTTTGGACTACTGTGAACGCTTTCAGGATTATATAATATTAAAGTTGAAAAATTAAGAATCCAGCAGGACCCGAACCTGCACCCCCTGGGTATACGCCCCAAGTGCTTTGCCAATTCAGCTATGGATTCGTATGCTGCTAGACTCGAAATTTCTCAACTCTTTTGTGCCAGCGTCATAGGTATATATACCTTAGCTAGACGAACCTAACTTGGTTTTAGCGCCACCTATGCGATGAGTGATAAGTCACTTAGTCACATACAGTAAGTTTGAATTAAGATCAACACTATTATTACTGTCGTGAGATGACGCATTTTTTTTAAATTAAATATTTGTAATATTTTAAAGCAAATTTAAGCTTTGCTTTGCCTTTTTGTATTTTATATAATATTAAAGTTGAAAAATTAAGAAACAACTTTAATATTATATAAAATACAAAAAGGCATAGCAAAGCTAAAATTTGGTTTAAAATAATACAAGCTTTCAGGATTAATTATGACATGAAGTTATAGGAGGTATAATAATCACATCGATCGTTTTAAGCAGTCAACGTCTCAGCAGGACGAGAAACTTACCTCGATTATTAATTAAACCTAAGGGCCATAGCACACGATACTTTTAGTGACTAAAACACGTGATTCCAATGCCGCGATCAAACTTTTTCGTTTCGATGGAAACAGTCGTCAAATCGCCGATACTAAAGGAACGCGTGTGCTGTAGCCCTTACCTACAAAACCCATTTCACTAATCTAATGTTCTTAAAAAAATAAACAAACATATAAATAAACTCTAAATAACATATATTATAACATTAGACTCTTTTTATGAGATCCATAAAATTAAAAATAATTAAGCTGTCAGACCTGTCAAATTCTATAAATTAATTTGGAAGATAAATAATCCGTTGTACAAATAGCTATACATCAAGCTATACATTTCAAATATAAGATGTTCGAGCTTGGTTTAGGCTGCCCGTGCAAAACGAGACCAGCTTATTCTGGATATATATAGTCGTTTGAGCCGTGTGTACCAAAACATAAGGTCAAAAATGGCATGTGAAACTGGCAACACCGCTTGGTGTTACCAACGCCTAGTTGTGTACTGTTCCTGGGGCACAGTAGCTCAGTGGCCGCTGGTCGTAGACAGTCTTGTTACAAAAGAGCGAACATATAAATGTGAAAATAATTCTGTCAATAAATGTCCGATAGTTGATACAATACAAAAGAGTAAGTAAATACAGTGGTTCTGAGGTAGACAGTATCACTGAGCCCCACACTAGGATACCCTGTGTTGTGGGGTTCAGTCTCTTTCATCCTATTAAATTAATGTAGTACCATTAAAAAATTGCATGTATTAGTATTATTAATAATAGATTATTTAAATTACAATAAATTATTTCGTTACTTTAACATATAGTTCTACAAAATCGAATTAACATTGATTACATCTTAATTATTACTATTTGAGTTATTTAAATCAGAGTTATGAGCCTGGAATGGTTATAGAAGACTTATTATTGACTTCATTGGGGGCAAAGCCGCTGGATATAGCTAGGTTAGTAAGAACTAACTAACTTATGTTATAGGCGAAATCTAAGCGGCTTTGAAGTAAGCTCCAGATGGCTGCTCGATCAATCGACAAGCACCAATACGAGAGTGGCCAATACCGACCCGTGACATTTCATCTGCCACTAACGTCCAAACCGCGGAGATCCCTATTTTTACCCAACTACAGCAAAGCCAAATGTTTCACCGAAGCGCCTAAACTACTGAACGGATTATAATTAATAAGGTGCCATTAGATCCGTAATAATAGGCCGAATGACATAGGCTATATAAATTTTATTAAAATTTTATGTAACAGATTTTAAACGTCAGATTCTAACATGAAAAATTAAAAAAATACATAAATATGACGTGAGGTGAGCACATTAATAATAAATAAAAAAAAAATTACAAATATTGTTTAATTTAAAATCTATAGTTGAAATGCGGTCGTACAGTTCTCGTGGTCCTCTCTGTGTAGCAAACCAACATAAAGTACAATATTATTACGTAGTCGGATTATAGTTTTTAAACTTGATTACCTACTTGTTGCTTATACCATCTCTACTTTATTCATTTATATTTAGCCAAATTTTAACTTCCTCCTGCCTTTATATTTCTAATTTTGTTTTTATTTATAATTTCAATTTAAGTTGTTTTGATTATAATTAAATTTCTTATCATTATTTTATGTTTAAATCTTATTTTAATTAATAATTTAATGAATTTGTATTTTTTTTTAATTTCTCTTCTTTACCTAAAATACAATATTTTATGTTTAAATTATTATTTTTTGTTTCAAGGTCATATTTTCTTTGACCTATTTCATTTTGATTTTAATATTACCCATTGACTTTGCAATTTTTATATTTTTTTCTTCTAAATTTCACTAAATTACTGCCGCATATAATAATTAATTTCATTTTATGTGTTGTTATGAGCGATATTGTGCAGTATATGGGTTTTACCTGAAATAAATGATTATTTAATTAAATTTGTTTTTTTGTAGAAAAGAAAACATGTGGAAGTGGCAAGTGCGAATGGCAACACTGCCAGACTGGCAGTGGGCTGTTGCCGGGCCGCAGTAACCCAGTGGCCGGTGCTCGTAGACAGTATTGTTCCCAGTAACAGTATTGTAAGTGCATACAAAGGAGCGCAACATTTGGATTCGTCACCGTGAAAGCATTGTCTGGCTTCAATTCACAGATTCTATCGTTTTTCTGTTGCATTTTACTTTCTAAATGCATTGACTGATCTAGTACTACTAGTCTGGCAACACAATTTTGAGGCAGATGGTTTTAAAACCAATTCTTGACGCCCCGGGTTCAAAGCTGGACCCGGTCGATCTCTCTCTTATTCAATAGTCTACTGCCTGGATGGTGTAATGGTTAGCGTATGCGTCTTACACCGCGAGGTCTAGGGTTCGATACCCGGATCGGGTAACTTTCTGTCAGGAAATTCACAATAACAGTATGGAGTTGGAATTGTAGCCGTTGGATGGCTATAGGCTCATCCCGTATCTCATGAAACCTAAACATTACAGGTGAAATGTGGGTGTTCTACACCTCTGCCACACCCGTCTCAATAATATAGGCGTGATGTTAAAGGTGAGACTGTAATCGTCCTCGATCTCGTTCACAGAAGCTCTACCACGATCAAATCAATGGAAATAAATAAAATTGAAGTGTCCGTTGTTTTAATGTCAAAATAACAATGTTTTCCCAATTTGGTAGTTGTTTAAACGATACCTTTACCTTAAATACAGTTATTTAAATTATTGTCTGTCCGTTACTGTTTGTATCGCCTAACGATATTAATCAAATTTTAGATGCAAGTAAACTGACTACAAGGCGCGTAACGTAACGCAAGCGTAATTTTTATCGATGTACCGAACAAGCAGACGAAACCGCGGGTTATAGTTAGTTTGTTTGTTTGATAGCGCCAATCTCGAGGAACTACTGGTCGAATTTTGATAATTATTTTTGTGTCTGATAGTCTAACTCTCAATAAAGGTCTTTGGGTATTTAAAATTACGCTCAAACTCACGGGAGCGGAGCAGTAAGCAAGCAGCAGAAGCAGCTACTACTTAATACAACGAATTCCAAGCGTACAAAGTCGCAGGAAAAAGCTTGTGCTTAATTATTGTTATTGCGAGCCTATAGTGTCCCACTGCAGGGCAAATCCTCCCCACCCTTGTTCTTAATTCTTTGATATATTATCCAATATCCATTCATCTTTCCTTCGCCCTGATTTCCCTCAACAAGTATCAAAACGTTTTACGATCAGAAATTGTGTAACACCGCAACAAACTTTTGAGTTTGCACAATTTCAAAGTTTTCACTTTTCATACAACTTCGCGATCAGCTGACGGAAATTCCGGGAAATTGCTTCTCGAGTGGAGTTTATGAGAAGCGTTTATATGGTTAAATGTTTTGTATAAGCCGTGGCACTTTACAGATTCCTTAGGCCATAATAAGCAAGCTTGTTTTAGGCAGAGACGACGCGCGTTTTGGGAATGCGTGCTTGTCATATCGTATATAGGTATATAAATATTTTTTTTCTAACCCATGATGTCCCAATGCTGAGCTAATGTCTACATACACGAACACAATTTTCTGTTTTGGGCTCTGTTTGTCCAATCCCTCTGAAACGAGTCCAAATCATCACCACCACTCGGTGGTTAATCGCGCCCATCTTCCTGGGTGCATTCTGGCTACACCTACTCCTACTATACATATATATATATATATATATATATTTTTTAAAAAAGCTTTGCAAATCAATTTACTAGTATTATTGTTAACCCCCTCCAGCTAACCTTAATTCGCTTGTTTTATGAGGAAGTTCACGTCCGTCGTAAAATGGCAAGGATTTGAACCCACGACCTCTCGATCGTAAGACCGATGCCTTAATCATTGCGCTACGGCAGTATGTGTTGTTCTGAAATAGTTTAGTTTTCTAATGGTTTACATTTTTTTTAAATCAGTCTTGTAGTTTTTGAATAAAATTGTAACAAACAAAAAAAAAATCTAATCATGCCTCTTTATATTTATTGCACTCCACAATGTTAAAATGGTCTTATAAATAGGTACAGTGTCAATTATGGACCCTGATGGGCACGGCAAAAATAGGGGAGAGGAAGAAAAAGCTCTTTGTGTTTAATAACAAAAAAAGTTTACATTTTAAAAGAGTATCTAAAATTTTTATATTATTTTATTTCTTTTTTTGGCTTAAATATCGCAAGACCATCTTATATGTACTGCAAGTGTATACCTTGATGTGTAGTATCGAGTAGCCGTCTGAACTACAGTTACATAATAATGGTGCGATCCCTAGATAGGACGCAGCATCTGCAATCTGCTTTGAGCTCCAACCGAGTTTTAAATACTTAAGATCTAAAATCCTAGAGCAAGGCAGACCCAACTTAGTTATTATATGATTTATATTAAGTGGAAAGCGTAGCTGATCGTTTACCACGATTGTTGTTTCATCATAAAATCGAAAGTGAAAATCACCAGTTTACTTTTAGAACTAAACAATCGAAGTACTCCTCAATGATTGGGTCCTATCTCAATTCTCCTAGAACTTAGCATACAACCACATTTTATCTTCTTGGTCTGCCCAAATTGTAGAAATATAGAACAATCTGCGAAGAAGCTTCACATCAGAGGACTAGACAGGACTATTTTGTGCTAGCTTCCGTCTGCATGGTATTTAATAAGAAGTATATGTAAAATTAGTCTTTCAACCACAAGTGTGCGCAATTTCATTAAAATCAGGTCGATTTAGAGTAACACATATCCTAATCAATATTCATAAAATTATGCATAAAATATGGATATACAATTCCGGATTGATGGTAGGGTAAGACCACGTAAAAACTTTTGCTAGCTACATTCTGATGGCATCGATTGTAAAACAAACGAAAGTGAATAACCAGCTTTCCATTTCAGATTCCACCTTGATCCGATTATTCGGGAGTTGGCTAGCGATAGCACATCGGTTCCGGTACAGAAATATGCCGCGACGTAAACACATTGGTGCGCACGCGCAACATAACACGCATCATTAGCGCGTGTTGACGTCGCGGTTTCTGTGTGCGGTTTACAATCAAATTTAAATATTATATGTTTGAACATATAAGTAATGTTTTTGTTTAATAATAGATAAATATTTTTTTTACCTTACGAAAAATGTAACTTTAAATGATCGAAATATTTTTTAAATATGTCAATGTCTCAAAAGAGGCAGGTGAAAATAGTACCTTAATTTTTACTACATAGGAACTAGAGATGTGCCGACTAGTTGGCCACATTTCAATATCTATACTAATATTATAAAGAGGTAAAGTTTGTGTGTTTGTTAAATTGTCGGGGGTAATCTCGGAATCTACTGCACCGATTTTATAAATTCTTTCACTAATAGAAAGTCACATTATCGCTGAGTGTCATAGGCTATATAAAAAACCGAAAAATTAAAAGGTTTTTACGTGGTAGTCCATTTTGTAAAGAGAATCGGAGAAAAACTCATCGTTATACGTGAAGGCCACAGCAGCGCGGCAGCGGCGCGCGATGGTGTCGGCTTATTTCGGTTCGCGTTCGTGCTCACTTCGGAAGAAGGAGGCGTGACCTTCCTTTTACATCTGAGAGGTAGGTACTAGGTACCCGCGCGGCTCATTCCCGCGGTCGGCTCTTTACGCAGCGGACGTCCCCAAAATTGAATTTTTCGTAACACACTTTCGACATTCATTAATTTTATTTTCGGTACATTAAAAAAAAATCTTTTATGTTTATATAGTTTTCATTTAATTTAGGTTATAGATAGGCATTAAGTTTGTTTCATGTACCTAGATATTAAATTAGGTTATAGGTATTAAGTTAGTTTCATGTAGATATTAATTTAGGTTATAGGTAGGTATTAAGTTTGTTTTGTGTAGATATTAATTTAGGTTATAGGTAGGTATTAAGTTAGTTTCATGTAGATATTAATTTAGGTTATAGGTAGGTATTAAGTTTGTTTCGTGTAGATATTAATTTATTTCTTACGAACGCTGCCTTAACTATGAAAGATATATATTTTTGAACATTATGCCCAACGAAGTGGGCACGGGTCAGCTAGTATTATATAGATAAGATGTGAATGAATACAATTAAAATATACCTAACCTATCCAAACACATAATGTTAAATAATAAATAAGTGTTTCTTTTTGTATTAATTAATCAAACTCCAATTTATTGACATTTATTTATTTTTATAAAAAAAAAACTGTTTTTAAATTACATTTTGTAAGTTTAGTTATTTGCGGCAGTAATGATCTGCATAAGGAGCAGATAAGAACCCAAGAATTTTATAGAAGAGCAAATAGGTGTAAATTATTTAAAAAAAATTGCAGCCACTGATAACATCACAATATCATTGAGGTACACGGGTACACGTGTATAGAGTTTTCCATGCAGTTGCATTTATGTGAAACATGAAAAATCGAGAACGTATCCATCTTTAAACTATGTCAGATCTAGCATAAGGCTTACTGTTTTCATTTAAAATTAAATGGGTTAAAACGTGAGTGCTGAAGGAACTAATAAGTCTTCAAGCAACTTCCAAAGGAGTTCGGTTGGAAAGTGAGGCAAAGAAATTAAAGTTGTTCTGTAAAGTTGAAAACGCTTTGCAAGCAGTGTGGACGGTTCCATAATCGCCTTGGCTAACTTTGACCGAATAGTTCTTCTTCCGAATAGCTGGTACTTCGCGGCTTCGCTCGCGTGGTATGTCGAAAAAAAATAGCCTTTATTATGCCAGAGGTTTTTAACTATCTCCACACCAATTTTCATTAAGATCCGTCCAGTAGATTTATATGGGGTGCATGAAATGAGCCTCCCCGAGTGACGTACACAACGATTCCCTACGTCCGGCGCACCCTGCGCAATTCATGAGTTCTCCAAAGCGATTTGGCTAATCCTTTCACCACGATGGCAAGTCAAAATAAAATTTGACTCAGCCACACACACGACGAAGAAGAAGTAGATTTGTAGATTTTTGGTTATAAACAAACAAAATCATTCTTCTTCATAATATTAGTATAAACTAGATTCACCCCGTAGCTTCATCCGTGTGGTACCTCGATAAAATATGTTATTCGGTAAAGATGTAGTTTGATACTAAAGAAAGATTTTTTGAAAGAAATTGACAGATAGTCATCTTTAGTTTTGTCTAGACAATTGGTTTGGGTGCCATGCATTCCTTGCAAAAGTCAAAACCACAATGATAGTGCAATCAATATTACATAGATTTTATTATAGGCAAGAATTTAATTTAATTTTATAAGATACATCTTATGATGAGTTAAAAGTCAATCAATAACCCAAGGAGCTCATTGAATCACGTAAACGCAAACTTTGAATTTGAATTTCTGTCAATCAAATATCGACCGTATTTATAATGTGATTCATTCTTCATTTTGAAACCGTCAGTTTCCCTTACAGAATTACGCCATCGTTTTATGTTTCAAATCATATTCTACATCTACGCTCGTTGCTCAACGAACAACTTGACACTGACACGATGATTACACACAACATCAAATCTGCGTGCTCATTTCATTAGAGAAACCACTTTCAGTTATCAAGCCATTTTCTATTTATTTCTCTTCAGATGCTATTATAATCTTGCATCAGAGAAAAATTAGTGATGCGATTGATATCAAAACAATACGAATAATAGATTTAACTATTCAACGAATATCTATAGAATAGTTGAAAGAATATTTTAAGATTTACATAACATAACATCACATCACAGCCATATTGCCCTTCTGGGTAGAGGTGTACAACACCCACACTTCACCTGTTATGTTTAGGACCAATGGGATAGGGGGTGAGCCTATCGCAATCCACCGGGCACATTTCAAATTCCGTGCTGTTATTGTGACCACAAATAACACTTTGCCCGACCCTGGAATCGAACCCGCGACCTCGCAGTGAGAGGCGCATACGCTAACTACTAGACCTTCGAGGCAGTATTTTAAGATTTATGCAACATTTAACTACCAAATAACCTCTAAACCAGGTTCACAAGCAGGGAGACGGGTTACAAGGTTGACATGCCATTCTTAAAATGTTATAAAATACATAATATTTCAACAATATGTGGATGTGAAAAGTACTTCACTATTTTGTTTAAATTCCGAGTTAAAGTATGACAAAGATTGCCTTTTCAGTTTAAATATGGATCCATCAATCTCAATTATTCCAATTATAAGTGGAATCAGAACTATTATTAATCGAATATCATGTAGCTATGCCGAATATTCGCAAATATCTGCGAATATGAATATAAGTTGCGTCAGCATGGAATGTAAAGTTCGTTGCAGAATCTAAACAATGATGAAATACATTGGAAGCCGGGCCTTCTGAATTCCTGGCGAATAGTTTAAGATCTATTGCTGATGCCGTGGCGTAAACGCGAAGTGACGGCGACGACACGGCAACGTCGGCGAGACGTACGGTTTGACCGTCATAGCGTCCAAATCGTGGATTTTGGCTGACTGATGGAGAAAATTTTCATGACAGCAGGCGCATTGCAAAATAAATTTCTACTGCGAATAGGGATGACAGATGGCCGGGATTCCCTGAATTTTGTCTCTTGTCCCGTTCCATTTATGGCCCTGTGTCGTTTATATAAGGAAGAGGGTATACACAGTGCGCCATCTTTCCGCTCGGTCTTTAGTTTCACGCTTCATTTCGCTCCAGGTCTTTACTGGACTTTATTGTCCCAAATCCGAAAACGTAGTTTATCACCAAATATACTATTGAAGAATGAAACTCGCGACAGGTGACCTGCCTGCTTCGTCTCTTCTTCACTCCACTTTCAGCGACCTACCCGGCATCGTTTCCTCCCCTAGATTTGTCCCGGCTGTGAAGCTCCCAGATGTAAGAGATTTGGCAGTATTTTTGACTTGAATTCCAACATCGAAACTGAAAAAGACTTAATCACACTTTTACCTATTATGCCGCATTATTTCCTGAATTCGCAAGGAAGACTGCCAAGTGCCAATATAAGTATTTTATTTCGAACATGAGTCGAGGAATAATAGGTAGGTATTGAATTATAAACGTGCATAATATACGATACTTTGGCTCACACCGACGGAATTCGGTTTCAAATTCTGGTTTTCCTGCATTGATTATTTTGGGATTTCCTCACTCTACATCTGCTATTATTGTATAGATAACTCAAGTCTGAATTTGACCAGAGAACTTTTTAAGTGAGTCTTCTGCATTAAGTACTTACTATAAAAACAATAGATCAACCATAGCATAAATTTTGCGAAAACATTTCAAAACATCAAAGTATAAATTTGCTGAAGCACAAATGTCTTATTTCATTTAAAACCGTGGAAGGTGTCATGTTGACCTCAAATTGGTCATAAATCTATTGGTCTGATAGTACATGTAACTAATTAATATTTTACTTTTATTGACTTAATTAATTTTAGAATATTTTAATCTTTCGATGAAAGTTTCGCTCTCTCACTGTTATCAAGATAATACTTTAAGATCCCGATTTTTTTTTATTAAAATCGAACCTTGTCATGTATGATGTATATGCAAATTAGGGGTAGAGATAATTCCAGTGGTCACTCTACAGGGTGAATGCGACATTTATTCAAACCATAGCTTCCATACATGGTTTGTATTTATTTCCATCACTACATATATTATGTTCTTCGCGACAAAAAAAAAAACACGTTTCCTCAACAAATTGGATGATCGCAATGTTCAATTTGTTCAAGAAATTTAATAATATTTGTGTCGTGAAAAAAATTTAATCGCTGAAAATGAATACTGACCATGCATCGAATGGATTGAATACATATAGCTATGTCGCTTTCACCCTATATAGATTTTAATACAGGAACATATTAAATCACAATGAGGATAAAATAACGTACCTCCTATTGGCAATGTAAATGATGTAAAGGGCAAAGGTGATACTATTGCACCAAGCCTTTCAGACGCGTAGGTTTTGTACCTAATGATTGCACATATGGATTAAACGGACGCCTCTCCAATTCTCCTCGGGTATCTTTTAAATAAATCCTAATCCCAACTAATATAAATCTAAAAATAACTCTGTCTGTCCTTCTGTTATGATTTTACGGCTACACTACTGATACGATCTTAAACCATTTATTCACCACACATTACCTTAAAATAAGAGCAAATAAGACAGTTCACAGAAAATATATATAGAATACAGAAAATGTGTGGCAAGGGATCTAGCTCAGTATTTGCTGCGCGCAATGCTCAGCACTGATTTTCAGCAGATGAAAATTGGTATGGAGATATTTCAAGTTCAAGTCTCGAGGACGGGCATAGGTTTATTTTTATTGACATAACTAACACGCAGGCAGAGCCGCGCGGCTCTGCCTGCGTGTTAGCATGAGTATTATAAATACGAATGTAAGAAAATAAGAAAATGTAAAAAATTTACATGCAACATTGAGTTAACAATAAAGAATTGTATTGTATTGAAACTCTGTCTGTCCACAGAATGAATCCAGCTTGGAATGGCGAAAGTGTGAGGATGGACATATTCTCTTTTTTGAAGAAGTAGAGCCGCTCCGGAATCCTCTATTTTTTTTTGGCGAAGGCCAAATGTTTTATCATGATAGATCTATGATTCATTTCAACATTTAAACGTCGACTAGAGGGTTTACCCGGGACTCGGAGCAATCCAGACGCGCCCTACAAACTAGGGCAAATCTAGGAAACTAGGACAACTGGCGGCCGAATCTGAGGAACCCAATTGTACTGTTTTATGTTTGTTTTCTTATACAGGACGACTTTATGTCCCAAAGGATGCCTGTCTTTCAGCTAGTCTAACAATGAGTAACGTATCACTCGTACTGGGTTGTGTAGGTCTGATGGTAGTCGCTCCACGTAAAATACTGATATTCAGCTAATCCGTGAGACCAAAAGCCGATCCCAATGTAATTGGGAAAAGGCTTGGCAGATTGATATGGCTAGAAATACTGAAAATGCTACCCTTGGCAAGCATACACGGACTTGCTAGAAACTTCAAATCTAAGTTTGATGTTAAAATAATAATAATAATAATCATTTATTTCAATAAGATACATGGAGCAATACAAAGCAAGTACATGTTAGATTAATCCAAATATTACAAAAGGTTGTAACGTTGGCACTTGGCACCTGTACTAGTGAAAACCACTGTATCACAGGTACCAGCGCCTTCCATTTCTATCAACAAGACAATGAACGGTGTACTGTATTATATGTAACATAACAAAGTTTACATGAATTTAAACTATTGTAGGTAATTAATAATAATTTAATAATTTGTATGATATAAATTAGCATGCAAAAATCATTAATACAGATCTAAATTACTTAGTTTAAGCAGAGCTTTGAAAATCGCAGCACATTGCGTGCAAAAGGCGTGATGATGTAGATGTAGGTATGTGTATGGTCGGCAGCAAGGCAAAAGTGACCGGCATTATGGTGGGGTATTATATAGATATTGCATCAGGTATATAGCGTGGGTAGGGTGCCCATCGTCCGTCGGCTGGGCACGGCTATAGAAGTGGGTCGGGCACTCTGGCTGACGCGGACGGTCGGGCCGCTAATTCGGGCGCGGGGTCGATGGCCGAGCGTACGCACTAATTATGTCACATACTGCATTGGTTCCGATACAACCTCGGTAGGGTAAGGATATAAAAAACTACAAATAATTATACGGCTCTGAGGCTCGTAATTTTGATAGAAACACAAAACACTAACAAATTTTCTATATGATGTTTGATGTAAATTTACTGTGATTAATTTTTTTTTCGACATACATAATTATATAGATCCAGAAAAGGCATTTGCGTCTTTTCATTAACGAATTGTTATATCAGGCCTTCAGTATTGGTAAATAACCAACCTAACCTTACCAAACCGGCACATTGTAGAGCACGCACTTCTAAGTTTTGATTCACATTAGTTCGACACCGGTGAGGCGCACAGTTTTAGTGTCATAGAATTTTGAACTTTATTTTCATTACTTTAAAGAAAATACTCGAGCACTCACGAGACGTAAAGTTTCATAATTCTATTAATTTCTTATTGTGATTATGATATTAAGTTAAAACTTACTTTACCTTATTACATTTTGTACGTCTAAGATGGCAAAACATGTAGAACTATAATCTATATTTTACTATCCTGCATGCAAGCTTGTATCTTGTACCTGTATACACATATGTTTGCCAAAATAAATATCTTTAATCTTTACTTAAGACTACTTAAGACAAATCTTTGTGTGCATGAACATGGGGGTTTGTCTTAGTCTGGGTGTTTCTATGTATAATAAGTATGTATTTACAAAAGAAAAGTATATAATTATTAGTATCAGTTATTCTAGTACCCATATTACAAGCTCTGCTTAGTTTGGGACTAGATGGCGTTGTGTGTGAGTTGTGAATTATTTATTTTATATTTTATAACGCGAACTGATTGACGCATCGCTGCCGAACCAGTGTGAATCGACGGTTATACTACCATTAAGCGATTTTAGCGTTAACCTTTGCCAACAATGTAACGACACAAATCTATTTGCTCTTCAAATTTTTAAAAATAACATTTCCTATTACAACCCACTAACAAGAATGGCCCGTCAATACAATGACATTTTGAAATCTAGTAATAATAAATTTCTCCACATATTTAATGGCAATATGAACAGATTTACTGCCAACTTAAAAGACATCCTCCACATCAGCTCGGGTCTGGATGCCTCAGGAACCATAACGGGCGCTTGAGACATCCTGATGTGATAAATAACATGTTTTTCAGAGTTCTCTGTGATTTTTTAATTGTTATTATAGATTAGTTACATGTACATATATTTGCGTTACGATCCAGATTGAAATATTGTATTTTGTTATGTCTTGTTTTATATTGATTGTAATGTGTTTTGTGCAATAAATAAATCAATAAATAAAATTAAATCTATGTATTAGAGAAGTTGATTCGTGGAGTTTTCTTCCGTGACTTTGTTCACAAAATTCACTTTCACTTTAAAAGGTCTAATAGAACTTAGGACTTCATATAAATTAAGTTAAAGTAATGTTATAACTAGAACTACATAACGCAGTCTATATAGTTAGTGGAATAATTTGTATTGAGCAAGCATTTATATTACGTCATCTACAGAAAGGTTAGGAACATGTGTAATGTAAGAAGATGGATGAGTTTGGTGTGGGTCATGCAACGGACGCCACGGTCGAATCACCAATGATTAATTATAGATAACAGTCTATATCAGATATTTGATATTTTTTCTACGATTAGATGATTAAGTCAGTCATAGATAGTAAACAAGTTTGCAATCAAGAATTAAGTGTGAATTATAATCCAATAAACACATATAAAGATTGCAGAAGTGTCTAGAACTATACATATATTTATAGGTTCACATAGTTTTCATGAAGAACGACGATTTGATCGACTATGATTTTAGACGGAATGGAAGTTGCTTTCTGAGCGAAAATTTATAAAACAAAAAGCCTTAGAGTCGATGGAATAAGGGATATGATGCTTCGTGATATATAATAATATTTAGCCAAATCCGTAAAACGATTAGAAGAGGTTTGGAGTGTGTGGAAAAAGTCTATTGCCATCTCCCAGACATCGTAAACCATTCTAAGAAAAACAAATCATGTAAATATTTAATTCAAGGTCAGCTTCTAACTATATCAAAACAAATTTTCAACAAGGTTTTTCCAGGGTTTTTTTTTATCAAACTTATACCTATTAGACACTTCCGTTTCGTTACAATCAGAAGGTTTGCCCTACGTTTTCACCTTGGGTACTTAATCACACATTTTCCTATCGTAGGTATAGCTAATTAGCCTGATAAGTTATCCGAACAAGCGATTAGATGAAATAGCGCCGTAAAATTTAGTACCACACGGTAACTTTGTAATGGCCAGTGTTAGTTGGAAATTACATAATATAACATCACGCCTATAATATCCAGAAGGGTGTAAAACAGCCACTATTCACCTGTTATGTTTGAGTCCCATGGGATAGGGGGTGAGCCTATAGCCATCTGCTGGACACAATTTAAATTTACTATTGATGTTGATGTGTGATCTATGGATAGGTCTTCAAAATTATATAGAGGTTTCTAGTTATTTTTTTTTCTAAACTGAATAGTTTGCGCGAGAAACGCTTCCAAAGTGAAAAAATGCCCCCTCCCCCCCCCCGTAACTTCTAAAATAAGGGAATGATGAAAAAAATAATATATGATGTACATTACCATGCAAACTTCCACCGAAAATTGGTTTGAACGAGATCTAATTATTTTTTTTTTACTACGTTATAAATCGTAAACAGCATTTTACCTTTCATTCAATCAACACCAATTATAATAAAGAATAAAGAAAAACATTTATTTAGATGTTTAGTGGTACGGAACCCTACGTGTACGCGTCCGGTTTAATTAATTTTTTTTTCATTGTTAATATCTATAGGTATGTAATTTTTTCAAACACAATGTAAATTGTTAATAAATATTTTTTTTTCACAACTTACACACAACGCCATCTAGTCCCAAACTAATCAGAGCTTGTACTATGGGTACTAGAATACCTGATACTAATACATAATATATACTTTTCTTTTGTAAATAAATACTTATTATACATAGAAACACCAAGACTAAGACAAACCCCCATGTTCATGCACACAAAGACTTGTCTTAAGCGGGAATCGAACCCACCACCTCGGCGTCGCAGGCAGGTACACTACCCACTCCGCCATCCGGTCGTCTATGTGTATCTATGGATAGGTCTTTAAAATGATATTGAGGTTTTATATTTTATTTGTTTCTAAACTGAATAGTTTGCGCGATAGACGCTTACAAAGTTTTTCATTCAATCAACTCCAAATTATAATAAAGAATAAAGAAAACATTTATTTAGATGTATAGTTAAGCGCGGTAAGTGCGATTATCGATACTACAAATATTGAATGTGTTTATATTTTGGGCGATTTTAATGCACATCCATTCAAACGCTTCTATCATGAATTATCAGATTTTTGTACAGAACAGAAATGGTTGTGCATTGATATTGAGTTGCTAGGCATTACGTCTGATACACACACTTACATAAGCGATGCGCATGGATCTAGGAGCTGGCTTGACCACTGTGTAGTGACTCAGGCGGCTAAATCGACTGTAATTAATGCATATGTGGAATACCAGGTATTATGGTCCGACCATTTTCCATTGTGTTTTGAGTGTAATTTGAATGTAAATATAAATATAAATCAACATGTTATAAGAAATGCAGATAGTGTTCTCGAGAACCGAGTTATTTGGGGTGATAGAATACCCGAACAAATAGAAATGTATAAGCATGAATGCCATAAGAGATTAAAATTAATTGATTTTCCGTGTGATTTCAGACAGTGTTGTAATCGATTGTGTAATAATTTAGGGCACAGGTCACTTATAGACCAAATGTACAATGATATTGTTATGTATTTAAGCGATGCTGCCTCGATTGGCCGTATGAATGTAAAAAAAAAAACGCAAAAAAGTTGTGATTGGGTGGAACAAACATTTAGTAGAACCGCATAGGAATGCGCGGCTGAAATTCACTGCCTGGTTAGAGTGTGGTAAACCGGTTACAGGTCCTTTATATGAGGAAATGTGCGAGGCCAGAAAAATATTCAAATCTAGACTTAAATGGTGTCAAAACCATGCAGATCAAATTAAAATGGATATTTTGGCCACGCACCATTCTAAGAATGACTTTAAAGCATTTTGGAAAGCTACGAACAAATTGAGTGATAAGCCCGGCCTTCCTGTGTGTGTAGAGGGGATTAATGATCCAAAGAAGATAGCCGATCTATTTAGAGATCACTTTATTGTAAAATCACCACTGGGGCCGCCTCGCTCGGTGCCCGAGGCTGAGATTGACAACGAATTGGGTATCAGTTTTAAGGCCAAAGAGGTGGCGGCAGTTATTAAGGCTATGGCACATGGAAAATCCCCAGGTCATGACAGTCTCAGCATCGAGCATCTGCGGTATGCGGGACCTCATTTACCTAGAGTGTTGGCCATGTTTTATTCGTTTTGTGTAAACCACGCCTACTTACCAACGGATATGTTGCGAACAATTGTTGTACCTATAGTCAAAAACAAGACGGGTGACATGGCAGACAAAAACAATTATAGGCCTATTTCCCTGGCAACAATCATCGCAAAGGTGTTTGATGGTCTGCTTAATACGCAGTTAACACATTACATCAAAGTGCATGATAATCAATTTGGTTTTAGGTCCGGATTATCTACGGAATCTGCCATATTGTGTGTTAAGCAGACTGTCAAATACTACACAGATCGAGATACATCGGTATACGCAGCCTTTCTTGACCTTTCAAAGGCATTTGACCTGGTGGCTTTTGATCTTCTGTGGAAGAAACTGAAGAATGCTCAGTTACCACAGGAACTCATTAACATCCTGAAGTACTGGTACAATAACCAGGTCAACAATGTTAGGTGGGCGGGTTCGCTATCAGATTCGTATGGATTGGACTGCGGTGTCAGACAGGGCGGGCTCACATCACCCATATTATTTAATCTCTATGTGAACGAGTTGATAGAGGCTCTGAGCAGCACGAAGGAGGGATGTTACATTGATGGTGTGTGCCTCAACAATGTCAGCTATGCTGATGATTTAGCATTGCTTTCTGCGTCACCCTGCGGTTTGAGAAAGTTGCTAGCCATATGTGAGTCTTATGTCATGTCCCACGGGCTAGTATATAATGTAAAAAAAAGTGAATTCATGGTATTTGAGGCTGCCGGTAGGTCAGTTAGTATCGTGCCAGCTATTAAATTATGCGATGTGGCTCTACGGAGAGTGCGTAAATTTAAATACTTAGGGCATATACTTACCGCAGACCTCAGAGACGATGAGGACATAGAACGGGAGCGAAGGGCGTTGTCTGTGAGAGCGAACATGATAGCTCGTAGGTTTGCGCGATGTACGGCAGAGGTAAAAGTGTCGTTGTTCCGAGCATACTGTACTTCCTTTTATACGTGCAGCCTATGGGCTAGCTATACTCAAAAATCTTACAACGCCCTTCGTGTCCAATACAACAATGCGTTCAGGGTGCTGTTGAGGCTGCACCGTTTCTGTAGCGCGTCGGGGATGTTCGCGGACGCCCGAGTGGACTGCTTTTATGCCACAATGCGCAAGCGAGGGTTGTCCTTGGTGCGCAGAGTGAGGGGCAGCAGCAACAGCATACTGAGCATGATTGCGGATAGGGTAGATTGTGCCTACGTAAGACATTGTTGTGAATTGCATGTGAAGAAAGGAAATTAAAATAAATTAAATTCAGGAATGACTTTAACCTAATGTTTTAATTCAAATTTTATTGTTGTTTTATTTTATTTTATTATTTTATTTTATTATTATTCAAATGACATCATTTAATTTAATTTAATTTTCGATCTGTTTTAATTTCATGATAATGTGATATATTTTAATAATTATTTATGTCAATTATAGTGTCAATTAAGTTATGTAAAATTGTAAGGTGTGGACTAATTTGTCTGAATAAAGAAAGTTATTATTATTATTATTATAGTGGTACGGAACCCTACGTGTACGCGTCCGTGTTTTTAATATTTTTTCATTGTTTATACTGGGTGGCGCAAAAGTACTGGCACTAAAGAAAATACTTTTTTTTTTTTTATATGACATTTTCTGTCATTCTGTTGTTGAAAATTGTGTAGTGAACAAATGTAAAATACACTGAAAATAAACATGGACCGTTTTACTCCCCAAGAACGTGGAATAATTGTGTCAATGTTCTTACGGAATAATTCATCAGTGATAAGAACAAACACAACGTGAATTTCGTCGACGATTTCCCCACCGTCCGGCACCGATTGGTCGCACAATTCGACGCTTTGCCACACGCCTTGAAGCAACTGGCTCAACATTGGATAGACCTAAGTCTGGGAGACCAAGAACAGGCCGTTCAGCTGAAAATATCGATGCTGTGCGCGAAGATGTGGAAGAGTGTCCAGAAACATCAACGAGGCGACGTGCCACGCAATTGGGCATTTCCAGACGGACCCTGCAGCGTATTTTGGTGAAAGACTTAAAGATGTTCCCGTATAAAACTCAAATGACTCATCAGCTGCTGCCTGCTGACCACCGAGCTCGTCTAGATTACTGCCAGCGCGTCATAAACCTCAACCTTGAAGAGGATGATTTTCCTTCAAAATTGGTTATGAGTGACGAAGCGCATTTCCATCTCTCAGGGCATGTCAATAAGCAGAATACTCGGTTCTGGGGCACTGATAATCCGCGCATTATTCAAGAAACACCTCTACACCCACTAAAAGTTACTGTATGGTGTGGCATCTGTGTTGACAGAGTGATCGGACCCTATTTTTTCGAAGACGCTGGAGGCAATGCGATAACTGTCACTGGAGAACGCTACAGAACCATGTTACGTGAGTTTTTGATACCCAGTTTGGACGAATTGGGGCTGGAGCACATCTGGTTTCAACAAGACGGCGCTACGGCACACACAGCGCGCGACACTATGGACTTAGTGAGGGACGCTTTTCCAGACCGAGTTATCTCTCGTTTTGGCGATTTGCCTTGGCCTGCAAGATCACCCGATCTGACCAGTCCAGACTTCTTTCTTTGGGGTTTTTTGAAATCTCGGGTGTATGTGAACAAGCCACAGACTCTCGCAGCTCTAAAAGAAAACATTCGTCAAGAAATAACGAACATATCGCAGGAAGTGTTACGGCAAGTTATGCAAAATGTCATAAATAGGGCTCAAATGTGTATCAACTCTGGAGGTCACCATTTAAAAGACATCATCTTTAAATCCTAATGGTACGAAATTTAATGGCACAAATATACATTTAAAAAAATCTAAATCTAGTTTTCTAATTTAGAAAAAATGTTATAGCTGAACCAAATAGGGTCTTTACTTTTGCGCCACCCGTTATCTATAGGTTTGTAATTTTTAAATAAAATAGAATGTAAATTGTTAATGAATAACTAAATGACTATGACTATTTGTCTGAGTAATACTGATGTTCAGCGAAATCTGTTAGACAAGAAGCCGACCCAATATAACTGGGAATAGGCTCGGAAGATTTAGTCGTGAGTTGTTACTTCTTTGATAAGGTTCAAAACTCCCAAAATATTAACGATCTCGACTTTAACAATTTTCTTGGTGACTTGTCATTTTTTTGAAATGAGAAGTTTATAATATACGAGTAATCGTCTTGGCATATGGCCTTGAAACAGTTACATGCCACTTGTCGTAGACTTGTGTAAACTTTGCCGAGTTGCGTATTAAGAACGGACTTTCTCTCTCGGTTTGACTAAGTAGGGAAGTACTGAACTGTTTAATCGCCGGCACGGGATGGAATAAAGTTGCGAGGATATACTCAACCCTATAAATTATAACCGCCTCGTTGGTCTAGCGGTTAGCGTGTGCGCCTCTCATCGGAAGATCTCGTGTTTGATTCCCTGGTAGGGCAAAGGGTAATAGTTGTTTTTGCCGTCAGAAAATTCTATAGCAGTACGGAGTTGGATTTGTGGCCGGTGGATGGCGATAGGCTCACTCCCTATCACACAGGACCTAAAAATGACAGATGAAATGTAGGTATAATAAACCTTTGCCACACTCCTCTGGGTAGATGGGTAAGTGGGTAAAACACCTTCAACCTGCTTAGCTGGTTCGATTTGTCGCCGCTTTCAACTGCGCTGGTGTTGTGGGTTCGATCCCCACATGGTACAAATCTTTGTGTGATTTGCAAAGATTTGTTTTGACTCTGGGTGTGCTCTGTGTATGTGAAATGTATGTTTGTGAACACCCCCGCGACACAGGAGTTATTCCTAGTGCGGGCGTCGTTTAAAAAAAAAAGTAGTCTTAGCAAATAATTGCTGGTTAATAATATAATTATTCTAAGAGCATCATGAAAAATAAACACGTGTACAGTCGCAACCAAAAGTCCATAAGCAATCTCAAAAGGCAATAGTTTGAAGTGTAGTTTGACTTACGACCTTCTATTTCCAAGAAATAGACACATGTTGTTAACAAATAATTGTATTTCATAATTTCATCCACAATGTAAATGACAAGATGGCCGAGCGGTTGAGGCATGCAGTTAGATGCGTATATCAATTCACCGCAGGTTCAAATCTCACTTGGTTACTTTTATACTTTTTGAAGTTTTTACTCGATTAGAAGGAATGGGATATAGTATTCTTTATCTTGTTCACTTTGTTCACACATTTGTATTTATATAGAAAATGTATGGGGTTTGATGGTGACAATGTTATGAATTACTTAGTCAATTCATAACATTGAATACAAATATTACTAAATTGATTCACAATGACAACAAGGACAGGATGTTCTAATAACAAAAATATAATTGTTGATACCCACTTATAATAGGTATTGGTATACAGCAGCGTTTATTGAAGACTAATATTATGATTTACACTTTATGACGATATTTTTATAAACAATAAAAAATCTTATAAACGGTTACAAGGGTACTTTTTTATTTAGGTAGGAATGTGACGTCACAATTCTCTTTAAAATGTATTAATTGAATAAATAAATATAACGAATAAACACTTTTACCATCATTCAACATAACTTTTTTATTTCTACCTTACAACAATGACAATAAAAAAAACGTTAGTAGTTTAATAATAATAACATATTTAATTTATTAGTTATTATATTAATCAAAAATCTTATAAACGGTTACAAGAGAACTTTTTTTAATTTAGGTAGGAATGTGACGTCACAATGCTCTTAAAAGTTTATTAATTGTATAAATAAATAAAACGAATAAACATTGTTATCATCATTCAGCGTGACTTTTTTTATTTCTACCTTACAACAATAAAAATAAAAATAAAAAATTACGTTAATAGTTAAATAATAATAACATATTTAACTTATTAGTTGTTATATCAATATGTAACTATTTATGTATTGTATGACATGTATTGTATCGCAATTTAAGCATGAATACCTAACAAGTTTGTGCTTAAAATGTTACAAATATTATTATGATTTCGTTAAAACAAAATACAACCACAAATCAACTAAGCTTCAAACTCAGATTTAGTTGATAGTGATCCCAATGTTTACACCCAATATAGCTACCTGCTTATGATAGATAGATGCGAATCCAAAGAACCGGTCGACACTGTGACGCGTTTAGTACGAATGCGACAACATTTCATTAGTGTGTGTTATCTTATAAACTGCTAAACACCTAAGCGACTTCGTTAGTGTGTGTACTGCCTGTATCGGGCTCGTACCGTTCATAGCAATGTAATCCTTAGCGTGCCTATGGACTTCTGAGCGTTTACTGACCGATAGACACTTAGCAGAGGTGGTAAAAATTAAGCAGAAAGAAATGGATTTTAGCCCGTCTTCTTCTAATCAGGCATTCATAACGACAAGTACCTATTAAATAAGCGGATGATTCCTATTTATAAAATACATACTGAAATTGTCTGTCTTCATCATCACGTACGGAACTATAGCAGTGCCTTTTTACATTTAAATGATTTCTGAAATAAATATAAATAACTTACCCATTCTCATCTTTAATCTTCTTCTTTCTGCCCCTTTTCTTGGGCTGATTTAACATCATCTGTTGTGGGTGCAGCATGTGATGATCATGCGCATGGTGATCGTGCTCATGATGCATATGCGGGGGCACCTGGTGATGCTGAGGGGCGGCCAGCATCGCGCACATGGCCTCCTCCTCAACGAAGGAGTAAGGGTCCTCACATTCTCTTTTAATGCCGTTGTAGATATCGTCGTCCCTTTTCTGTAATGGCGCCCCATATTGCTGATGGGGCTGGTGCTGACTCATGTCGTACGGCATTTCTGGTTCTCGCTTGAATCCATAAGGTTCTCCTGTGTATTTTGGGAAGGGAAAGTGCTGGTAGTGTTGTGGCTCTGGTTGATGTGGGGGCGGAGGGGCCGGAGGCTCAAAGTGCCTGTACGGCTCCGGTTCAGGCTCGTAGTGCCGCATGATGGGCTCGTAGGGCGGGTCCGGGGGTGGGGAAGGCTCGGCGGGCGGCGCGGGCGAGCCCTCAGCGCTCGAGGGCTTGCGGCGCGCCGCCTCACCGCTGTTACTCGTCTCGTAACCGTCGTCTTGGTTCTCCGTCGGCTTCGGTTTTTCCTCGCCCTCCTCCCTGGAAACATAAAGAACCAACGTTGTAGATTCAAGCCGTGTTTAACCTCGAAACTTGCGGGGTGCATTAAAGTATGCACTATTAGAAACGGGGCTTTCGATATGGATGCTGTGAAAAACCACGGATATAATGATAACCAAGCATATTGAACTACTTTGTATTTTTTTACTGATCAGTCGAATATCCATCGTAACTATTAGTAATCAAGAAACAATGATTAAATTCCAAAGTATAGGTATACTGCCAAGAACATTCTCTCGGTCTAGTGACTTTCTCAGTAAGAATGATTGAGAATATTCGAGCATAGCAGCAATACCGTACGACCGATCAATCGCAAGCTAACGTCTGTATACGAACGTACACACCTGAATAGGCTTGGGCAGCCTGCGGCTCGTATTCAACTGGAATCTAAGTCTGAGCACAAGCGGACCTGCCCCCTTAGCGCGACTTGTCAGTTTTAGCATTTCTATACAAATATGACGCGGTTATTAACAGAGAAATATAAGACAAAAGATATGAATGCAGTATCAAAATGTCATGACTAGCAGGTGTGCTAGGGGAGCAAATTAGGTTTGACAGACACCGTATAAAACGAGGGGAATTAAATCGAACATCAGTCATATTCTTTAAACTGGAGTTAAAATCGAAAGCATCTAGTCATAATAAATCGACAATAATGTTTTGTAATATGTTAAAGTTTTGTCACGAATGTGTAATTTAATACAAAAACCAGTTGTCATCTACATAAAAAAGTTATCTTGTTATTCAAATTATGAAATACAGGTGTTACTCACGCAATTTTGGTCTAATTAGTCGACCGCGGTTTCGTCTATACGTCTAGGCATTATCAAGAGAGTGCGATACGTCGCGCCGGAGTCGCAGCCAGTCTTGCACACCAAAATTACGTCAGTAACACCCGTATTTCATAATTGGAATAATGTAACAAACTCATGTCAGTTGTAATAAAAATAGTTATCTTGTTATTTTTATTAAAACTGACGTGAGTTTGTAACATTATTAAAATTATGAAAATACGGGTGTTACTCACGTAATGTTGGTCTATTTAGTCGACCGCGGTTTCGCCTATATGTCTAGGCATTATCAAGAGAGTGCGATACGTCGCGCCTGAGTCGCAGCCAGTCTTGCACACCAACATTACGTGAGTAACACCCGTATTTTCATAATTTTAATAAGTTATCTTGTTATTTAAGACATTCAAAGCGCATATCTTCTTACGTATCCGACATCAGTAGATCGTGCCACGTGGCTTAGCGCAAAGAGTGTAGGGTAAGGGTTCGCCCCTTCATCCCTTCAATCCCGCGCTGACCAAAGATTCTAGAGACGGGAGATTAAAAGAAAGGGGCGTGAGGACTGTACTGTGTCGAGTCTTGCAAGTTTTATTACTTATACATATACAGGAGATGGTAGGAAATAACTATTTGCCAGCAATTGTTTGTAATACTGGTATTACTTTTTGAGTTATGGTAAGTTGAGTTATGCAGTTTGTGAGTTATGATAAGTGTGTAATTATACATAACGATAGTCGATTGATAGTTTTACTTCACACAAAACCTACTGCTGGAAGAAATTTCTCTAAGAAATAAGCAGTGCCTTTGTACTTGTTGTTGTTATATTGTGTTTCCTTCTAACCATTCTTGTGTGTGTACATAAATTGTTAAATAAATAAATAATAAATAAAACCATCTAATGGCGTCGATTCTTCCGCCATCGATAGACGAGCTATCGATTCGTGTGTCCGGTAATTTCTTTCGACATACTTCGCGACCGAAGCCGTTAAGGAAAGACAGTAGTCTAAACCTGCATTTAAATTTTGTACCAAAAATAGTTAATAGATGTTGATACTGTTTGGCGGTGAATAAAACACAGTCCACACAAACTACGTGTTGTTTTGTGTGTCAGTGATTAAATTATTCAATAAATTCAACTTAAATGTCCCGCTTGTTAAAATATACGGCTGGCTTTTGTTTTAGCCAACATGGATTTGGTGAGTCTGATTTAGTTGTTTTGTGGAACTGCCAGTTTTTAGGCTAATCCCGCCACCGAAATGGAACACAGAAGAACAAAGCATATGGCGGCAAGTACAATATGGAGGATTTTTTAAAATTTTGTCCACGAGCTCGCAGAGCACAGTCTTACTATCGGCTAATAGTTTAATCGGGCTCTTAATCAGTATGAAGATGTATTGAAATGAACCGATTAGGCATCGAAACCAGGCCTATTCCACCTCTCAGTGGTGGATAGGCGCGCGTTTGACCACGATCGCATCTGATGGTAAGTAATGATACGGGCCACGGTGGAGCATACTTACTATACTCTTTTACACACAACACCGGACTTGTGCTTGGTAAAAGTCGAGCAGTGTCCTAGGTGTAAAGTACTGCCTACTGTTTACAGCAGGATGCCCATCTTTTTAGGCTTTTAACTCGTGTGAGTCGAAATTGAGATTCGAAGTCAGCGAGAAGCTCAAGATGACATAAACAAACTATTCAGTGGTTAATGAAAACGCGAAACATTTCTGTGGACAATGAAAACTAGTACCACCAAACTGCGTATTGTGTTCTCCGTTTGATAAGTGGCATTGGATCATCGTCTGCGTTGATAAATGTACCGTCTGCAGACAGCTTAACGACCGTCACGCGATCCACCGTCACTCTCACGTAAATACCGAGTACTGGAGAACTATGTGCTTTTTTATCGATGAAAATACAACATCGTTATTTAGCAAGACGATAAAAGTGATAAATCGTTTTGTTCTAAATGTTTTAAGTCAATAACTCAGGTGTTAAAAAATATAGAATTTTACACACAACTTTATCGAGTTTAAACGACCGTTTAAAGGGGTTTAAGTTAACCTACTAAGCCCGGATTTCACTTAACTTCTTAATCTATGGTTTATCAAACACTTATTAAACCTCTCTCATTCAATGATTATACGGGACAGAGAGATCGAAGCTATAGCTTCTCGTTAAACTTGAGTTTAATTACGTTGGTAAAATCGGCACGTCGTATCGTATTGTCAAATATTTGTCTGTTGAGTGGTCTACACGACTACAAACATCAAAAAATTTATAGCGCCGTTTCCTCCCATGTCCACAAAGGCGACCAAGTCTTATTAAATTAAATTGATTGTCAACGAACTGGTCATTTAGCGACACTTTTTATAAAGCCATTAAGAACTTTTAAACTTAAACTGCGTCACAATAGGAAAAAAGAAATAGCTTGGCGATCTCACGAACGGCAGTCACGGTCGACTTCCAATCTATCAATAGACAAACTAATAAATAAAACTGCTCAATAGCCACGGCGCTAGCAAATCGATCCGAGGAATTATCGATACAGATACTCAAATACCTGTCACACGAATACAAACTTTAAACTGTTCCAATAAGATACAAAATGGTTGGAATATTTAGATCAGCTGATCACATATGAAGCGGCTCACTCGGATATTATGCCACATGTAATAAACATAAACTACTCGTTGAATGAGCTTCATTCATAAAACTGTTGACTTGAATTATTACTACTTAACTTACTATTATTGGACTGGATGTAAACAAAACAAAGTACGAATTACTGTGTTGTCAACTTTGACGAGTTCCCCCGTAATTTAGGGGGTTTTCCTATTGGAGGAAATTAGTTTGTTAGTATGATGTTGGGTGAATAATAGGATTTGTGCGTTTTTGCCTTTATTGTTCACTGTAATTACAGCTAAGCCTTGTAACTCTGTGTCAGTTTAACATTTACGCGATTTCATTTTCTCAGAGGTTGTAGTATTTTTCTATAATCCTTAAACCTTAGATTTTATAAGCGAAGACGCAGAATCATCTTGAAAGATTTCATTTATACCGAAATATTGTTATTTAACATCGCTTTTTACTTCTATATGTCTAAAAAACCACTTTGAATTAGGTGTTGGTTAACTGTTCGTTTTGTAGTTTTAAAATCCAATTGCATTAAACATGACAAAATTACACCACTTATTATCAATTGAGGAGACTACAAGACGCAACTGGCAACACTAAACACGCATAGAATTATGCAACTATTTACTAAAATCATAAAATGATTTGTTTATTTAAATGTTGACATGTTAATGCTAATTTGTTCGATAATAAAGTTATTAAATTGTATTTTATGGCTGTAAGCGGTTACGTGAGAACGTGTCGTTTGTATGTGATTGAGAGGGTGAATACCCCCGTATTCACCCCTTGTTCGTGCAGGGGGTGGGAGTTGCGGTGAGGGGTGGAAATAACTAAATATTTATAACGATTGGAGCAGTTGTTCGAATACCGCTACAGCGTTTTAGTGAATTAATAGTGACAGGTTTAATTTGAAGAGTCCCACGATGTTTTGAGCCGATACACGTTTTAGGATTAATACGTTAATTTTATTGTCGGGTTAGATCAATGGTTAAGGTGTTGGGTTTGCGATCGAAAGGTTTTTAATTCCTCTTCCGATTAGATTGTATTATGATTCGTGACCGTGAATTTCAACAGAATAATAGTTAAAAGTTTGATATTGAAGTAGATAAGGTTATTGTAAAAATGTAATTTAGGACACATTTTGTAGCACGAGAGCAGGAATTAGAGTTTTGGGACATCATCATAATTTAAATGGAAGAGTAAAGAATGTCCAATATGACCTTAATCAACGAGCTGCTATGAAAATTGCTTAAAGGCAGGTCAATTAAATGGCAGGGCAGTTCGTGCGTCCGACTTGTTTTTGACAAGCCCGCGGGCCCGGTTACATAGCCACTGGGCATAATATCACACGCCATGGCAAGCCACTAGGTACTGTGCCTTCAGAGTCGAATGTACGTTGTATAAATGGGGTGCAAAACTGCAAGCATCGGTTAGGAGGGGTCAGCCTTAGAGCAATAAGCCAACCGGAGGAGTCATTGTCAGACGTCCTAATGTGAAAGAGCGCCGCTCTTGCATTATGCCTCGTTTTTATATAAAACTAGTTATTAAATCATAGATCGCGCATCTACGATTTATAACTAGTTTTATATGAAAAAACAATGTATACCCCCGCAAGTTTAGCAGTCTTTTTGCATAGATAATTTGTGTTCATGACGTGTCCATATTGGTTTCTTAGTCTGAGAGCTTAGCGCATGAAGTTTTAATGTCATGATTTGGCATAAATAAAATATTGTTAATAAAACAATTAAACATTTGTTTGTTGAAGGCTATTATTAGAAAAGAGGAAGGCCGAAGAAAAGCTGGATTGATTGTGCGTAAAAGATAAATTTGCTGGAAAGGATGTAGGTACTGTTATTAAGTCTGATAGGAAAGAATGGAAAGATAAAACATATTGCGCCGACCCAAGTTATTGGGATAAGGGCAGGATGACGATGAAAATTTGGACTAGAAATACAAAATTATATACAAGTATGTATAAGAGCAAATTCGCTGTTAATTCTAACCATAACATCATGCCTATATGACCCAGAAGGTGTGGCAGAGGTGTAAAGCTCCTACATTTCACCTGTTATGTTTAGGTCCCATGGGATGCAAGGTGAGCCTATCGCCATCCACCAGGCACAATTCCAACTCCATGCTGCCATTGTACATTTCTTGACGGAAAATTCACAAATAACACTTTGCCCGACCTCACGGTGAGAGGCGCACACGCTAACCACTAGACTATCGAAAGAAAGAAAGAAAAAGCATTAATTTGGAAAATATAACAATAAAATTAAGAAGTAGCACATATTATGCATGGAAAACACGTGGAACACTCCTGTGTGACACCAAAAAGATCTCAGCAATTGCTGCAGTTTAAAGAACTACAGCGCTGATTTTCAGATAGCACCTATGTAATGACACTATGGTCAATAAGATTTATATATAATTTATAAGACACAATGATATCCACTCGTACCACACAAGAAACGCCTGGTGTCAAACGAACTCTGACAAAATCCTCGAAGTTTACGCACGTGATGGGTCCAAGTGTATACAATTAATTGCCAGATACGATCACTGCAGCACCTACTCTGGCCTGTTTCAAGTCCCGACTAAAACGCTGGCTTGTCGAACAAACATTTTTTGAGTGTGATGATTTTTTTAATTTTAATGTACAGAACTAATATTTGACATAATAATTATTATTTGTAGTAAATTGACATTTAATTAGTATTGACATTGTTATTAGTAAGTTCAAAAAAAATCTGACAACTTTATTATATATATTTATTTTTGACTATATTGATTGACATTGTATTTACTTGACTAAATTCTTGGACTTGTTATTGTAAAATTAATTTGGATGTATGTAAGTAAAATTGACATATACTTTGCAATAATATAATTACTTATATAAGTGGATATTGGAAAACATGACGTGTAAATTGACTTTATCAAATTAAATGAATATGAATAAGATATATTATAAGTATGCGAGGGACAGTGCTACTATATTTCACGTTGATGTCACAAACAATATAACCAGAATCCTTGTTGGTTGTGGGATCACCTTGTTATGTCTGTCTGTTTTACAGTTTACCTTATTATGTGGATACTGATATTTGACATAATTATGCCCTAATAAGGACATAGACAGAGGACGTATGACATATCAAAATGCATAATTTATCCTTTCATAGCCGATGCACCGTGAATACAATCTATCTACATACATAGACATAATTATAATATGTCAAATGTCAAGTTTGCGCTCTTTAGTTCAAGGGATTTCGTAATTGTTAATAGACGTTCGAATTAAAACCTTATTTATATTGCCTTTTGTCTGGTTATCGAAAAAAGAGTACTTAGCTATTAGTCGCGTGAATTGATCGATTTACAAGCTATATGATACGGTTGCCGAGGTTTGAAGGATGGGTGTCCAATCATAATAGCATGATTTATCCGTTGCTGAGTAAAACGGTTCGCCAACATCGTTATAGACATACAGAAGGAGTTTTATTTTGGATTTATTATTAGTTAGGAAGTCAGGAAAATAATGATTTAATAATAATCTATTACTATAACAATAAAATCATATCCTAATTATAATTGTCATTAACTTGCAAAACAAAATGCACAATCTAAGTATTTATACTAATTTATAAATTTTAAATATGAATGAAAACATAATAATAAGAAGGCGGTCTTTTTGGCCCCGGCACGTATCGTGAGGAGATTTCTCTCTCTGGAGCCCTAACCATCGGCAGCTTGGTCCCTGCACCTGATGTCGGTGGAACACTGCTTTTTTGTATTTTTATATAAATCATAATTAAAAATATATCAAATAAGTTAAATAATAAATAAAGATAAATAATACTAATAACCAAAATGCATAAGGGCCTATACAAGTTATTTTATAATAACTTAGCAATGATCTTCTGTAAGACTTTAAGTACTAGTCAACTAATAAAAACGAATTATAATAATAATATTATAAGTGGTGAAATATCAAGGGCATAATCAATTATACGTTTTTTTTAATGTCCACACAAAGACTTGTCCAACACCTCTCTTAAAGTAAGAAAACCACGATATATATTGAAAAAGGCCATAGCTTACAGTAAAGCTTTAGTCAACAAAACCGTGACTGCTTTTACGAAGTCGTATACTATAGTTATACCTTCACACAATCGTGGTAGTGCTATATACAACTATACCTGTATAGTATTTATAGTTGTATAGTATACACGTCATGAGTACGCGGTTGGAACGGTGTCAACGTACGGCCGCTCCTTGAGATCTGCCGTGAGCAAACCCGGGTAATGCACGTGTACTTATATTTCTTGTATCTATGTGGAATAACTGAGGAATTTCTTTATAAGATATAACGAACGGGTAGTCCATTTTATAGTAAGAAACAGTTGAAAAAATATGGTACCGGCAGGATTGTATCCTATGTAGTCACGAAATCATGTAACATACAGTTGAGAAATTTAGGGTCCTGGCGTGCAGGTTCTAATCCAGCCGGTCCCAATTTTTTTTTCAACTGTTTCTTAGTATAATTTACTAAGCATAGTTAAATGCTATAAAAATAATCAATAAGAACGGTAGTCCATCTGCTCCCATAGCATGGCTGACCAGTACTGATATTAAAATTCGACTATCATGTAGTTATCAAAATACAAACGAAAAGATTAAGGCATTCGACATTTCTATGTCAACATAGAAATGTCGAATGCCTTAATCTTGTTACGTTATTGTTGAACCAAAATGTCAAGAATGACAAGCCGTACTTGTACACAAAAATACGATTTTATGCTGCAAGAGTGACCGAACTGAATGTAAGGAATGGACGATACGAATTTATGCGAATCAATTCGCAAGATCTTGTAATGCGTCGCGCGAGCTCGCAGATTTCGCGCTTATCAGTTTTGTGGACAAGCCCTAAGGGGGCTGATTGTAAATGAAAACTACTGCTCATGAACATGCACCAATTGAAAATTGTAGATAGGTAGCTACGTCTGAAGGCTGCGATGTCATATCAATTCAGGGCCTTATCCCACTGTCAAACCGGAATACTGGATTGCATGTTGTGCTTTCGCACTCGAGTTTATTCACAGAAGCTCTACCTCCTCTATATCTGCTCTTTTATGGCTCACTCAAATGTTGATATACTCTAATTGCGCAAATTTGGACTTGCGCAGGTCAGATTGAGCATGTAGTAAAACGAAAAATTTTCGTTTCGGCAAAGATGGAGCATGTAGCCGGACTTATATATACAACGGACTTTAGACCACCTGACAAGAGGTAGCTACAACCCATGAATATTCACAAGACATTGCAGATGCGTCTTTCCATCCGAGTACTACGGTATTACGCATCCTGTCCGGTGCCAGGCGTTTCAAGGCCTAAACAACAATAAAGGTAGCGTAAGCACAGCTACCGATTTGGTGCTAAGTTGTAAAGGCATGTAGGGAATAGCCTCATGCCTCGTCATTTGGTTACCGTTTGTGACTTCTCTCCGCGAGATCTTGGCACGAGTAAGTGTTATTTGAGATCAGATTTTTTTAGTGGAAGCCGGATTCTGCTGTAGCTGGTGATAGATGAGTTGGGAGATGGGGATGAGTCTATCACAATTTACCGCACAGACTCCGTGCCATATCATTGAGGACACCGATACCCGCTAAAAATCTATACAAAATTGTTAAAATTGTCATGTCTGTACATTGAGGATATTTAAGAAAAATTAATACTGAGGCTTTTTTATACCAGCACCAGGTTTTTTTTTTTATTTTGTCTGTCTGTCTGTATGCTCATACGCGAATCAGGGAAAAACCTGATTTCCATTTGATGGTGTAATTAGGCTCTATCGTTTATATAGTCTTTCGATATAACGACGAATCTGCAAACTTGTGCAAATGTTCATGAGCTTGTAGTAAACTCTAGTTACGCCTTACCATCAGATAGACCACACGCCCGTTCGCTACATGCGACGTACAAAAAAATATAGGCGGTGCTGTTTACAAGCACGTTTACAATAAAACGTAAACTATAAACAGAACGAGTTTATTAAAGTTTTTATTTTTTAATAATGGCTAATATTTAGAGCATAAATAATGCGTGCTGGTCTGGAACTAATTAATTTAATTAGTTAACTGTTTATGACAAATTAAGTGACTAAATAATTTGTCAGTACCGGCGTGTTTATACCCAATAAATAGTTTTTTTATAGTGAAATATCATATTTTCATATTTTTATCTATCTACTTTGCAGTTAGCGAATGTTGTAGGTTCTATTCCAACACGAGATAAATCTGCGCGATTTGTGGAATCTAGGAGAGATATGTATGTTAGTGAAATCCTTACTATAAAGGTATTTTTCTGGTCATTATTTATCCCACCGAGTAGTGGATTCAGCCTTATTAATATTTGCTCTTTACTTCTTCTCAGCCATGTGAAACCATCATTCGACGTAAGCTAAGTATACTAGTGGGAGTGCCTTAACACAATTTTGAGGTAACGTTTTGGGAGGCAATTTTACCAACCTGAGTTAATAGTTGACCCCGGCTTTTGATCTGTGTGTTCCGTTCAAACATTAAATAAGATAGAGTTAAATAGATAAAATAGATTTTATATTATCCTAGGCTAATCTGGACCTATGTCGCAAAAAATAATTACTTATTTGACTATTTAACATATTACAATTTACATGTCAAGGCTGCCTAGAAAAGATCGCTTTCTAACGATAAGTTTTACCCCATTGTGTTTTTAGATTAGATAATTATAACAATTACTTTGTACTAAGTATAACAATTTAATTTTATTTATCAACAATAAAGCATTAATTGTCTATCAATTTACAAAACTGTTTATATTTGATAGTTATTTATCAAACGTATTAAGTGAGATGATTGAATTTTAACTTCAGCATGACTGTCAAGAAACTCGTGGCAAGTGAAAAAAATTGTTTACAATTTGCAACTTTTTGTTTAACGTAATAGTGTAGGTATTTTTTTAAATTAATTTTCCGGTAGATACATATTTTATATATTTGTGCTTCTGCACGAAGCCAAGAACAGGAGCGGATGGAGGAGCATTGTCAGAATCAGTGATACACCAGCGGGGGAATCACGACCCTCAGCAATGAGGAATACGACGGAAGAAGGAGTGCTCTACCGCAGGTTGAATTTTTATTTTATTTTATTTGGGGTTTATAATCTGGAAATTAAAGTCAAGCATATCCAGAAAACTAATTGAAGGACAGAAAAAAATGATCTGTACTAGTAACTTCACCAACAATAACAACCCATGGCAAAGGTTTGGTCGCATGGTATAAGAGAAGTGATGGTACTCCATCTTCCTCCTTCGACCTCATTTATCTGGCTGGATGTTAGTTACACTTTCAGGCATATACAGGATGGAATTTGATAAAATTTTGCACACGTGTAGCTTATAGCCTAGTTTACTTTTGATCGATGTTGCACCACACGGGTGGATGTTTATTTTACTATGTATTACTTATAAGTAGTTAAACACAGATTTATCATATAAATTATCGCTCGCTAACGGTAAACGAAAACATCGTGAGGAAACCTGCATGCCTGAGAGTGCCTAAAAAGTACTCGAGTTCGTGTGAAGTCTACCAATCCGCACTTGGGCAGCGTGGTGGACTATGGCCTATCCCTTGTCATCATGAGAAGAGGCGCAAGCCCAGCAGTGGGCCATGTATTAGATACAGGGCTGCTATTATTATTTATTAAACACAGTATAAAAAGCATAGCTAGTCCACCCACATCACCGCACACGTCCGTTGCTATAAGTTCTACGTATTTATGTATATCTCAGACGTACAGACAGCTACATATCTACCTATACATTTCCAGTATAGGATGGTGTCGCGTTGTATAGGCTTCCCGTGCAATACGGGACCAGCTTATACTGGAAATGTATAGGTTGATTGGTAGCCGTGTGTACAGATGGCAGCACCTGCTTGTGTTTATAACTTTTTTATTGCCCACTGGGGAGAAATATTACCTAAGCGATAGGTCGGCGAAGCAAGGTGCAAACTGCACAATCACCTTTTACTCTTATGTATGTCTGTCTTTTAAAATATGTATAACTAGTGAATATAGCTTTTGACGACCGGATGGTGGAGTGGGTAGTGTACCTGCCTGCGACGCCGAGGTCGTGGGTTCGATTCCCACTTAAGACAAATCTTTGTGTGCATGAACATGGGGGTTTGTCTTGGTCTGGGTGTTTCTATGTATAATAAGTATGTATTTACAATAGAAAAGTATATATGTATGTATTGGTATCAGTTATTTTAGTACCCATAGTACAAGCTCTGCTTCGTTTGGGACTAGATGGCGTTGTGTGTGTTGTGGAATATTATTATTTATATTTATTTATAGCTATTCGATCAAACTTATAACTTCAAAAACTTGTTGTTTATCTGGCTTATAAAGTTAACGATTTTGTATCACCGCATAATTACTGTTTCTAAATAATTTTGACTGTAGGTTTTTTTTTATTAAGCACTTGCTTTTGCCCGCGACTTCGTCCGCCTGGAGTTCGTTATATAATTTTTAAGTATGACCCGCGTTAAGACTTACTGCTCTGCTGCCGAGGAATTCAGCGTAATGTTAATAACTAAGTCCTTTATTGAGAGTATGACTTCAAAACACGAAAAGTATTTTGAAAATTCGACCAATAGTTCTTGAGATTAGCGCTATTGAACAATCAAACTAACTTTCTACCGTGGTTTCGTCTGCGTGGTAGGTACAGTGGGCCAAGCAATTAGGTATGCAGGGCAAAAACTTCTATGCCATAGTGCAAACTGACTGCAATAGATATGCATGTGTGAATTACATATTTAATAAATGTAAAATACCCACTACTTAGATAGGTAGCTCACTTATTCATAACTGGTGTAGTAAGTCTTTACTATGACTTAGAGGTTTTTGCCCTGCATAGCTAACTCGTTGGCCCACTGTACATCAATAAAAGTAGTCTATGTTACGCGCCTTATAGTCAGTTACCTGTATCTAAAAATATATCAAAATATATCACAATATATATCAGTCTAGCCGTTTAGCAGATTAGCCGATATAAACAGACAGAAAATGTTAAAAACTGTGTACAAAGGTATTGTGCAGACAACTATACCAGCTTCAAAAAACATTGTTATTACGACATTAAAAACAGACACTTCAATTTTATTTATTTGTACTGATTGTTTTATTAAGTTGTAAAACCACAGAGTAACGAACAGAGGCTAAGCTTTTAAAGAGCGTCTAAAATATTTACCTATTTTGCTAGGGTTGGCACTTGGCAGTGTTGGCACAACAGAACAAACCATGTGACTAGTACAATTACTACACTGGCGGCATAGTGGTGTTTTAAACGACGCGGCGGTTTTTTTTTATTGTATTACCTGTACCTAATCATAATAAATCAATCGCTAATAATAAGGGTAGATATACCTATCTACCCTTATTATTAGCGATTGATTTGATTGATTTTTTACATATTTCAACAAGTCAAAAAAGTAATAAAAGTCTTTAAGTATAATCCTCTCAAATTGGTACCTAATGTGATAAGTAGAACCTTTTACAATTTAATTTTAACGTACCTACCTACCTATTAACGTATTAGGTAGAAGAGCGCATGACATTGCGCTTAAGAACTTGAGAACTGTCATTCTCATACATCTATACAATTATAGGTATAAAAAGATAAGACGCCAGAAATAATATAGGCTACATCGACGTACCACGCGGTTGGAGCCGCGCGTAGAAGCTAGTGACTCATACATAAGTAGGAATATATTATTAGCTGTGAATTGTGTCAAGGTTCCATCGCATTACAAACACGGCACAGATTTAATTTTGCTTTGATATTGATGTAGGTACACTAGGTACCTACCTATGTAATTATGTATGAAGTATCTATCTACCCCACTAAAATAAATTGAATAGGTATATAATAAAAATAGCTACTCTTTTACTATCAATTTACTACTCACCTAGTAGATTCCTTGGGATAGAAAAAAAAGATATGTTCTTATTTCGACGATTATTGTTCTTACACACAGTACAGTACATTTTGTATTATTAAATAATAACGCGCGTCGTGCCCTTTAGGACGAGATTTGCGAGTGAGCATACGTGCGTGCGCGCACCGCGGCTGCGCTGGACTGCTGTAGACTGACAGAGTACATTTATGTGAGCTGCCGGAGCTGCGGTAGTGTCCGCGAGCCGCGCCGAGAGCGTGCGAGAGCCCTTCGCTAAGGCACTTGCGAGCCGGTAGAAACCGGTTTCGCCTCGTACGTGATAGGGCCGCAAGTGCTCACGCACACAGACGTCTTATGCTTGTGTGAGTGGACTTATCTGAGCGCGGTTGTATGCAGCTTAGTCTCTGTTTACTCTGTGGTAAAACTGCACGTTGATTTTCAAACACATGGTATGACGATATTAGCTCTTAGCGCTCCTATCTTCCCTTAGGCATGTTGCGTAGGTATTTCACTAGCAACCGCAAAGAATGCCCGTCTCCCGTACCCGTACAACGATACAACCCTCTCTATCTAAACCTTTGGTATTGTCTGATCTCTCACTCGCTCTGTAGCGAAGATTTTAGAATTGGGATAAATCCACAGCCTCGTTGGTTAGCGTATACGTCTCTACCTTTAAGGTCTCGGCCTCGATTGCCAGACAGACAATGCCCGATGGATGACGAAAGGTTCACCACTTAAGGGACCTAAACATAACAGGTGAAATGTGGGTGTTATTCTCTTTATTGTAACTGTTATTGTAATTAAACTATTATTGTGGAGAGAAAAATAAATATTTGTCTATTTGTCTATTCTTCTGCCACGCCCTTCTAGGTAATAACGACGTGATGTTATATAAGCAATCAGACAGACTGATATCAAAGTGGAAAATAATACCTAAGCTTTCTACCATACCAATAGGGTTGCCAGGTGAGTCGCGAAAAAATACCGGACAACCCGACAAAGGGGGTGGGGGTTATGCTAGGAGGTCGAAAAAAATAATATCACCTAAAACCAGATAGGTATGTTTAACAAAAATAATGGGAACTTACAATGAACAAATAATAAAGTTGAATCATTCTTCTAAAACGATTTATGTTGTACTGTACTGTTTGTACTGTACCTAGATCCTTTTAGGTAGTACCTACTTACTTCTTTTTTACATATTTGGCATTTGACGCAACCGCTTTCAATAGTGTTTTATTTGATACTACCCAAAACCAGTACTACCGACTTTCTTCAAAATACCGGACTTTGTTCTGTCCGGTATGGTCATTTATTTTTTACCGGACAGGCCTCGACAATAACGGACTGTACGCTTAAATACCGGACATCTGGCAACCCTACATACCAATAGAACAGTTCACAATCACCTTCACAGATATGGGATTCACTTCTTCGCGCCGTAAAGGCTCTTGCAGTAGGTCAATAGCTATATCCTTCAAACGGTCTAGACATCACTAATAATGGTTGTTCAACAAAAGGTAACGGCTAGCCCATTCATGCATGCTTCGCCATCACGATTCAATTTAATGAGCTTGGGTTTGACGTCAAGGCTTTGCTATAAAGCAATCAGACTTGGCTGTCTGGCATTCCAGAAGCTGTAAGGATGGGCAGTAATAACACTACTAACAGAAAGATTAAGGTTGCTAAGTTTAAGGGTGGAAGTGGCTTTGGGAAAACATGGTTAAAAGCTCTGGTCCGAGCGAAAACATATATAGAATTATGAGGAAATGCAAACCAGCATATTGTTTAATATTTAAAATATAAAAAATGTGAAAAAGTTTTTTAATATAAAATCATGCTATCATGCCCGTTGCATCCTGCCACGTGTACGCGTCAGATCTTATATCTACCTCGATATATATATATATATATATCTTGCTGCCTTTTGGGCCATAACTGTATAACATAAAAAGCCATTGACACGAAAGAAGAAGAATATGAAACAACTTTAGATAGATGTTGTTGTGGGAATTGCACATTTGAAATGAAAATGACATATATTATAAATACAATTTCGCTTTTATTTTCCTAGTATCCATACACAATGAAGTGGTATTATTGCATCATTTGATGACTGCTCATTGAACACCCTTATCTTTAGCTATCATTAGACAAAGCATTTTCTTATTAGACACCTCAACCGTGAAATATTATTAAGAGAAATAAGAATGCAATTTGACTACCATGGTATTGTGTATGTAACTAAAGAAAAAGATTGTACACTAAAAAACTAAAAATATAATAATATAAAGCTAACAATTTTTAGGTGAGCTAAATTGTACTATATTTGAGGACGACATTAGGTCGATATTTCTTTAAATACTTTTGCTAAGCAATCCCTCTTTTCCTCTTTATTCTATGCCTTAACATAGGTTAAAAATATTTTTCTATAGTAAATTCCCCAATTCCGAGGCCGACCGAGAAAACGCTGGCGCGATGACTTGGACACCTTTCTGGAAGATTGGCAGGATAAAGCTGAAGAGAGGGAAGAATGGAAGTCTTTGGGGGAGACCTTTGCCCAACAATGGGACAATATAGGTTAAAAAAAAAAAAAAAAAAAAAAAAAAAATCCCCAAGACACGACAGCCAAATGCAATCAGGACTTGTATTCCACTACTCATTTGTTGTTTCACATTTCACTATGGTTCATGACTTATCATACACTCCCGCGCAATACGAGAAGAACCAGTGCATTGACCCACTTCTCTTCGAGATAAGAGCCGCAGATATTGACTCGGTGATTACTACGCCGCTCACATTCTGATAACTCAGAAGTCGTATACTATACGTTGATATACAACACTCAACAACAAGTAAAAGGTTTAAGCGTTACTTGAATGATGGCTAGAAGATGAAAGATGGTAACAACCACCCATAAACATGCATAAATTGCAGATGCGATGCTACATTCAGATGTTGTCATTGTACTGGTATCTTTTATGATATGTACTCCTTCTATTTACATAAAATCATTATGTGTACTATCTGTTTCTCTTTCAGAACTGCACCTACCTAAGCTCATCTCTGCACCACACAAGGTTGACTGTAAGAGATTGCCATGAGGCATTAAATCGGCCTATGTACACTATTTTTGTGTGCAAAAAGTTAAATAAATAAATTATTGTGTTGTGTAGAATTGTGTGCTATTTATTTAGTAGCGATTATACCGGTGCCAACGGGGTAGTGCTGAAGTATCATCTCTCAAAAAACTTTACCACCAATGATAACTCTGTATTTTATCTATCTAAGAATAAATGTTTGTCAATAGAATCATTTTCGCGTTATACTTTGACGGCTAGAGAGCCGATACTAGAAGAACAGATGTATAAAATTTTACCCATATTATAATAACTCACTAAAGACAATAGGCGTGGCGCAGGCGATTTGTATAAAATCGCCGTTTACATACGGCGTTGTCATTTTATAAACGCTCACTGTTTTACTAAATGCCGAAGGCAAAATGAATGATGCCGAGTCATGGTGTACTATGCCTAAACATTTGATTGACGATGCAAACGTCTCGCGTCGTTTACATAATGCCGCGGCAAATAGAAGAATTTAGTTCTGTTTTTACTACTGTTGCTGTTGATCGAAACATACAAAATGACGTTCAACCATATCAATCACAATTTTTTTTTTAAATGGGTACAAATATTGTCGTATGTAAACGTCTGATTTATACAAATCGCCTGCCACATGTCCATAGCCAAAATTTACTTGGTTTTACATTTTTAATACACGTAACTATGTAAAAATATATGAATTTCATTCGCCGAAATAAGTTTTGTTATTTATCTATTAATTTTATTAGTTATACTGGATCACGAAAAAGCGATGACGTCACTGTTCGCGTTTTCATACAAATCTAGTTAAATTTTTGTCATTTCGATAAAAGTTCTTAATTTGACTAATAGTCAATATCCCCATTGCCTAGCTTCATCTGAGGTCTACAACAACTGCTACATGTTACGACACTTACGGCTTATGTGTCTGTATTTTTACGTGCTCACTTCACCACCAAATAGCAGTGCAAACTTGCAATGGTGCTTCCACCATCGAGTTCGTTCAAAAAAGGTCAACCACCAGAGAAGGAGGAAAGAGATTTTCTTGGAATCTGCAAAATGAACTGTTATTTCTATGCAACTGTACTATTTAAATTGATTTGTGTCGCCACGGGATACCTTATTCGAAAGACGGCTAAATCTAGCCAAGAAGAAATTTGTTACGTTTCGCTCTCTTAACACTAGATATTTTTAATACCTAGATACAGACAAAGAAGCTTACGGCGAACCTGGGCTCTAAGTCGGCAGTCTGTTTTTTTTTAATAGTGTTACAATGGTAGAATGTCGCCATAATAAGAATGATCACCGATATTGCAATAGTAATAAATATGAATACCTTATCAAAGGATAGGTAAACAGAAAGCAAATGCAACAATTTTCAGTTCTATACTTTAAGTCAAACTCATTTTATGATAATTTTTCTTAATCCTTAATTCTTAATTGTACAAAATTAAAGATACACAGTAAAAAAACATTTGTATGTGTACAATTTTAAATCAATGTACAAAGGCGAGCTCAACCACTAAAATGGGTTTTCTTCCAGCAAACCTTAAAGTGATAGAGGAAAGAGATACTGGATCATTCTAAGTTTCATGGGCAAGTCCATATTCAAAGTACGAAATTATTAAAGAAGAATTTAAATTAAATGTTTTTATTCAATAACCAACACAATTTTGAGCAACTTTCGTACGTAATAAAACCATTTTCATAAACGCAATACATCATAATTATAGCTATCGAACAAAATTCATAATTCCGCATACAAGCTACAGCAGTGACGTAACACCTTTGTAGCCGTTTGTTAGACGCGATTGGGCGAGCCAATCTAATGTGAATTTAAAATTGTATCATCTCAGGAAGTTTATGTGATATCAAAATAATTATTTTAATGATGTTTCTAATATCGAGATGTATTTCAATGACTTAAATGAGTCAATTAGCCTTGTCAATTTTGTCAGATATGGTAATCTGCTAAATCCGCGGCGGAAAAAAACTTACTAAATTAACATTAATTAATGTGTCAATGATCGACCATTGGAATACTATTGAAATAGCAGTCACGTGGGTATGGTTACCATAGCCTACGTCTTTGCAATATTGATATTAGGGTGGATCATGAATCTGTTGGTCTGATGGCACACATATCAAGCTATACATTTGGCAGTATAAGCTGGTATTGCGTTGGACGGAAAGCTGATCCAATCAGTGTTGCCAATACAGAGACTTTTGGGTATGGCCTAGCAGCAAAAAAATCGATTTAGCGACAAAAATATAGCGACTTTTCTGCCAACTTTCGGGGTGCACCAAAAGTAATTATTTACTTAAAAATAAGGCAAAATATACTTTTTATGGACATATTACAGTTTTTCTTATTTTATTGGTATGGTAAATAATTGAAACTAACTAAAATCATTAATTTTTTTAATTAATTAATAATTTAATTAATTTAATTGACTCAGGTGAAAGCTGGTGCGGCGGCAGAATCTGCAGAATGCCTCAAGAGGCGCAAATATGATCTACTTGATAGTGGATATATGTTTGTGCCTTTTGGGGTAGAGACATTAGGGCCGTGGGGGTCGGAGGCGCTCAATCTGTACAAACAGATTTCAGCTCGCCTGTTCGAGGCCACACGTTCTCAGAGTGCTGGTATTTATTTTGGCCAGAAATTGAGCATTGCCATACAACGTGGCAATGCTGCCAGCATTTTGGGAACGTTGCCCACTGGTAGCGGTCTTTTAGACTAAGTTTGTACATAGTTTTAGATGTAGTCATTTGTTTTTAGGTTAATAGGAATTTTGTTTTCTTTTCTTTTTATTTCTATTAAAAATAAATAAATCCCCAACTAAAATCATGTTAATAATAAGGCCTTCTTAGTACTTTAAACATTAGAAGTTATCAGTTGAGAGTTCAAACTGAAAATTATGATTAAAGAGCTTATTTTTTTTTTAATAAAAACTCATCCGGTGCAGACATGTGGGATCTGGCGAATATAGGCACTGAATCACTGTTTCTTTGTAAAATAAGTATGTATTAACATAAGAAAAGTATATATGTATTAGTATCAGTTATTCTAGTACCCATAGTACAAGCTCTGCTTATTTTGGGACTAGATGGCGTTGTGTGTGAGTTGTGAAATATGTATTTATTTAATCTAGCGACTTGAAAATGTTGGAGTTGACAACACTGGATACAATGCGAGATCAATCTAATATGTAGTGGAAATGTACAGCTTGATGTTTAGCCATGTGTGCACTCGCATTACGAGGGGGTTCCGCCCTTGAAGGCAGTTTAGTGTACTTCCTGCATAAATCCAATCACAGAATCACCCCAGTTATTTGATGCACAAGTTAAAGAGTTTGTTTGTTTGGTTGAACGCGCTAATCTCAAAAACTGCAGGTCCGAAATGAATATTAATAAAAACTTTTAACTGGGCAAAGCTATTTAAAAGATTTTTTTTTATTTGAAAGCTGGTGCTTCCCGTGTGGTCACTTTCAATTTGGTTTAGTTCTGACAATGGCAACCATGAGAAAACTATATAAGTCTGGCAAAGTTTTCAATTGTAGCATTGACAGCGCGGAATTATTATTTAAATTCGACTTTAATGTGCCATCAAGAACCCGATCTAATCCACCTATATGTGTACCGTTTGCGACGACTAACTATAGGCAAAACTCTTTCTTGATCCGTGCAAGCAGAAGCTTCAATAATATGTGTAAACAGCACGATATTGATCCTTTCAATAGTAGTGTGTCAAAAGTGCGAAGGTGTTTGAGCCTTGACTTTTTTAAGGGTGCAGTGGAGGCGTGATTGGTCAGTATATGGTAACATTAGTGTGTGGTAAGTGTTTATATAGGTACTTACAAATTTAGCTTTAGATTTATTTTGTTCTGATTTTTTTTACTGTTTACGTTTGTTTTTATTCTGTTTTATATAAGTGAAGACTTGTAATTGGCTGCCAGATTCCTGTACTACTACATACAATACTGTAAATTTAGCTGTAAGTCTTCCATATTTCTTAAATAAATAAATAAATAAATAAATAAGTCTAAAATTATTATTATTGAAGTCAGTTTTTTTGGATTTTTTTTTTCAAGACTTTTCCCAAATGTGGTATTAAGACACCCTGTATACACAATATCTAGCTCACACATGTATAACTTGGCATACTGACAGGTACAAAAAATGCATGTATATAACATAGTTGCATAATATAAAGTGAAATACCATTCACTGGTTGCGAAACCAGCGGAACTGTAAGCCTTCAAATTTGGCAGGCAATAGGTAAGTGCGAATTCAACGACAGAAACATCCGGATTATTTTGCAAGCAAACCTGGTTGTGGACGAAAGCTTGTCGCAAGGTTATTTTAAGCTTTTAATTCTTAGTGGTGCCTCGTTAAGAAAGAAAGAAAGAAAGAAAATCATTTATTCTGGCATAATAAAAAAAAAAGAATAAAGCGTCTAATAATATAAAATATCATTATTAATGCCAGAAATGGTACGCATCTAGGTTGTCGTTGGTCTAGTGGTTAGCGTATGCGCCTCTCACCGCGAGGTCTCGGGTTCGATTCCCGGGTCAAGTGTTATTTCTGAACTGTTTGTTCGTCAGGCTATTCACAATAGCAGCACGGAGTTGGAATTATGTCCGGTGGATGGCGATAGGCTCACCCCCTAGCCTATGTGCTAGTGTGAGTGAATATGAGTATTTGGCTTTGTCAATGGGACCATTGGATAGAGTAATTGCTTCTGGCGTTCTATCTTATGTAAAAAATCCAAATTTATTTTATTTTTATTCTTTTTATGTATGAGAGCTAAACATAACAGGTGAAATGTGGGTGTTGTACACCTCTGCCACACCCTTTTTGGTAATATAAGCGTGATGTTATGATATTATGTAATTCTTAAATGTTATACATTAGATTTGACTATGACGTAGATATCAACATAGAGGCGTCAATTTCGTCAATTCTAGACGTTTCTTTATTGACAACTGCTTCATAGTCAAATCTAAATATCAGTAAAGTAAAGTAAATCTTTATTTGGACGAATATGGTACATAATAGGTGACTTAAATTAATTACAACGTATCATCATATTCTGCCAATCAAGGCGTGCAAATATTTATACCTACATAAAATTGAAAGCAAGCCATGATAAGAGAGCTGGTGCTTTTCGTAAGGTCAAATTTCAGATTTTTTTTATTTCAATCCTAACTAAGTAATATTTAAAAAAGAATATGATATTATTAATGACAATCCCGCATTCTGAAAGCAGCGATGGCTGAGTGGGAAACCGTAGTACTGCGAAGACAAAGGTGTCGGGTTGGAACCCACGGCACTCTCTGTCAATAAATCGTTAAGATTCGTCTTTTCGAAGATATGTGTGTATTTATCGCTCGCTAACGGTGAAGGAAAACATCGTGAGGAAACCTGCATGCCTGAGAGTGCCTAAAAAGCGTTCAAAGGTCGTGTGAAGTCTACCAATCCGCACTTGGCCAGCGTGGTGGACTATGGCCTAACCCTTCTCATCATGAAAAGATGCCTGTCCTCCGTCTCATGTCAATGTCCCACTGCTGTGGGACATGTATTAAATACAGGGCTGCTAATATATATATATTTCTTTTTATATTACTCACGTTATTTTAGCCGGGATATGCCGACTTGTTTCGAATCTATTACGTAGATTCATCAACTGGGCAATGAATCGCCCGATTATTTATATATTTATATATATATACAGGGTGGATGCGACATAGCGACAATATTTATAAAGTGAGTAACCCGTATTCTCAATAATAATGTCTTCACCTCACGTCTGTTTTAATAGTATTACTAATACTTTTCCTCTACGGCTCAAAGGTTTGCTGGTAGAAAATTCAATATTGAATTAAGCTCGCCTTTGTACCCAATATTTTAACTGTTTTTTCTACTATGTTACTGTAAATTCTGTGTGTGTACAATAAAGTATTTGAAAGTAATATAATATAACAAAGCGTAAACAGTTTTTTGGAGGGGTTTATCTCTGGAACTACTAGTCGGATTTCGATAAATCTTTTTGCATTTGCTGGTATAATACTTGCGGGGAACCATAAACAACGCGCTACAACCCTCGAGACCAGAGTAGTGACGCAATAAAAACACAGGTTGCAACTAAGTAGTATTCTTAAAAAAAAAGCAACTACTTAATTTGAAGGCTTATGGCCAATTTGGTATGTAATAGTTGTGTATACGCCTTCAGCGACAGATATCCGGACAATTTTGCAAGCAAACCAGGTTGTGGACGAAAGCTTGTTCAGTTGCAAGGCTATTTCAAGATTTTCAAGTTCTCACATACATTAACATAAATATATTGTTTCATATTAATTAATATTGTATCTTAATTTGAATGGTGCAAGAGCTTTTGTGAACGAATTTGACGGACGAAAGAAGGCCCACCGTTTCAAATTTAAATTAATTTAATTAAATTTAATTTATTAAAAAAAAATGAAATTATAAATGGGATTCTTTATCAACAAACCCATTTATAATTTTATAGTCTATCCAAATGATAATAATAAATATTTCACAACTCAAACACAACGCCATCTAGTCCCAAACTAAGCAGAGCTTGTACTATGGGTACTAGAATAACTGATACTAATACATATATACTTTTTCTTTATCTCTTTTTAAAAGATGGTGCACATGAGTTTCTCACCAGCTCTTCCCATGATGCAATACCCATCGGAGCTGGTACTTGGATTGATTTTAATTCATATCTCTAAGTTGAATTAAAGTCAATCTAAGCTCCGGTGTCAAATCATTTTATTACAATTAGTATTATAATTTAGTTTTAATTAATTTTATATTATTTGCATTTTGATGTTTGTTTTGACGAGTTCAGGCGCCCCTTGGGGCCCATGGAAATAAATTATTTGATTTGATTTGATAACGGCTAGGCAGATGATGAGTATAGAGCAACGTGCTCGATAACTAACCTAATGATAAATGGTAACTATAGCCCCGGGCAAGGATAAATAGACACATTTGTTCAGGACTACAATTTGCCGCCACTTTTGCTAGTTGATGGAATTACACGGCTTAAAACTCATTCTGTATACATACTGCGTTACACAGACGATGTAGTACGTGTCTTGTAGTACCACGTATTATACATACATATATGTATGTATCTATATAGGTACATGTGTACAGAAAAGATAGTAACAGAAGATTCACTTCGTTTACTTCAAATTTTTTCTTTATACGCCATATGTAGTCAACGGACGGGTAGCCCATCTGTTGGTGAGTTGTGGACAGAGCATGAACATCAACAATACACAAAAGCAGATATGGTATGCTTCTTGTGCCTGTAATTTAAGGATCTGATCTCACCATCAAACCGAAATACAGTAGTGCAAGCACGACTAAAGGCGTAATGGTGGTCACGTTTGCAGCAGCAGCATTATTTTTTACACAAATTCATTCAAAATAGCATGTCATAATAATAGACATGATGACTGAGATAGTAAAATATAGGATACCTTATCAAAGTATAGGTAAACATAAACCTAATGCGAGAATTTTCAGTTACAGTTCTGATCATTCAAAGTTTCATTGGCGAGTCCATTTTGAAAGTGCGAAATTAAAAAAAGCCCACACAATTTATAGCAAATTTTGTAATAAAACAGTTTCATAAACGCAATATTTCGTATCGCTACCAAACATTATTCATAACTTGACATACAAAAAACATAAGCGTGACGTCACGCCATTCTAGCCGTTTGTTTGGTTTGGGCGAGTCTATTATCAGTGTGAATTTAAAATAGTATTATCTTCGGAAGCTTATGTTAAATCAAAGTAATTATTTAATGATTTTTTTTAATATTAAGAGGTGTTTCAATTACATACGAAAATAAAAATTCATGACTATTATAACGATTTAGTGTCAACTTTTCAAGCTAAAGACTCCTTTGGTTGAGGTTTCCTTTTGTTCTCTAGCTAGACCAAAGGCTATAGGTAATAAAAGATTCTAACATGATCTAGCTAAGTCGATTTTATCTCAAGATGGAGTGTCAACCCAAGTCAAGTTGTTGGAAGCGGCTCGTTGGATAAAAACATATTTTTTGTTACTTCACTCTCAGAACATATCAAGTGAAATGTGGGTTTTATACACCTCTACCAATCCTTTGTGGGTTTTGGCGTGATGTTATGTATGTTCAGTCAGAAAATCATTGAGGATTTATTATAGTAGGGGCATGAGTATGGGATAGTTTTACAAAGCCTGCGAAGTCTCCAAATAGAAACCTTGAGGGACAGCTATTTACTATTTTATCATTAACCAGGACTCTAAACAGGCCAAATAAGAGCTTTAAAACAGACAAAGGAGGCTATATCGACATTCATTACCGTCACGCCAAACGCATTCAGTGTTTGGCTCTTTCTATCCTCAGCTACGTTCAATAGTAAACTGCATTACTTCGCTTCTCACTTGCACTTTGGGCAATTATATCGTGCATCTCTCTCTACTCACAAACGGTGCGAAACATATATACGTAGCTATATGATACGAGTGAATCTTAACGCAACATCACGCCTATATAACCAAAAGGGTGTGTCAAACGTGTGTAAAACACACATTTCATCCCATATGATAGAAGGTGAGCCGTAAAACCTATGGACATCTGACGGGCACAATTCCAAACTCCGTGCTACTACTGAGAAATGTTTTAAAGGAAAAAATCCAAAACAACCGAGACAAATCGAAGCCAAGACCTCACGGTGAGTGAATCTTCTGTACATATTTTGCGCTACTCAACATATATACCGTACATATATAAGTAAGTATTATATCTACGTCGTAAGCTTGTCGAGCGAGCTCTTTATCTTAGCCGACGGTTGCTAGCAGCTCCGAGCCGTTTTTATATGAGCTGTACGTTTCCTAACTCTTATTGACCCGCTTTGAGAAATAGTTTTCCTGCCAGGCTAGCATGAGTGCGAGAGAAATTTTGTTGCGTTTGTGTCATGTTTCCCATACAAATGTCAAAACTAAAAAAGATAAAGAATCTGACTGGAGTCGTCTAAATCTTATATTCTTCGAAGTTTGTTTGGTTGAACCCGCTATACTCAATAACTACTGTCCGAATTGAAACTTTTATTTAGCGTTGGATAGCTCATTTATCAAGGAAGGCTATAGGCTATATAAAATTACGCTACAACCCACGGGAGCAGAACACTAACTTTAATCGCAAGTACAACTGATAAGATTGAATCTTCTGCACATTACACTGTACATAATATACAACACGTATATAAGTATATATATATATATCTGCGTGGTACGCTTGACGAGCGAGCTCTTTATCTCACCCGACGGTTGCTAGCAGCTCCAAATAAAACGGATTCTGTACAGAGCGAGCTACCGACCGATTTTATTTGAGCTGCGTTTCGTTTCCTCTCTTATTGACCCGATTTGAGGAATAGTTTTTCTGGACTAAAAGTGGCAGGATTCCTGAGTCTGGATAATATAACCATAACTAATTAGGAATTCTTCTTTAACTTATAGATATTATATTATGATAGACATAATTGCCAAGTCCAATATATTATGCTAGTTTTTGTCTGTGCAAAGAAGCAGGCGTAGACAAAATGTCGGTGTTTTGGAAGCCTGTCGACCTATAAACCAATATATATCATTACACAACAGCAGAAATAATTGATTTCAACAGAAAATATAACACACTACATGATTACTAGCATTTATTTGTCATTGACTTCAACCTCTGGGATTCCCGGGCAAGTTGTTGATCGCAGTGGCAAATATTTAGCTGTCCACCGCAATAAATGATCCCTTACTCGCATTTCACCCTTGGATGAAAATGGGTTGCTATTAACCTACACCATACTATTTTTTAGACAGAAAATTAATTCGTACAAACATTGCAAACGCTGAAGACTGATATGCTATCAGAGCTGAACACTGAGCCGGCCTGGTTGAAAAAAAGAACACCGCAAACTAAAAAAACTTTATAAGTCTTCGCTTTCAGTTAAATGGCTATTCCAATCCTACAATACTAAGATTATCATCCTCTCTTCTATTTTTCTATGCCTGAAGGCATCCAGAAAGATTCATACTTATATTATGTTAAACGTTACCATTTAATTAAATTCAATAGTGATAAGATAGTAGAAACTAGAGAAGGACGAAAGCGCTATTTGCAATATTTTATATCAGTGTTAGATGCTATTAGAAATACTCATTTTTATATTATTTGCACTGTTTTTTTGCTGCCTTTAATCTCGTCGAGATTAAAGGCGCGGGCCCACCGCGGCGCATGCAGTGCACGGGCACGCGGCGCATTTTAGCTGCTTGTATTAATTTGTTTGACAACGTGGGTCTCCGTTTTTACTGGAGTACACGAATATGACCCACGACTATGTATTGCGTCGCACGGCGCACGGAGAGGCTACGCACCTTCCACTGCAATCCACTGAAAACTGCGCTGAAAATAACTGTACATAGTCGTGGATCACATTCGTGTACTCCAGTGGAAACGGAGACCCACGTCGACAGCGTTGAGCTATATAACCGCCTTTTCGAGCACGCCACGCATGTATCAATAACGTCAATTCATGCGTAGCCTCTACGTGGGTTGCAGTGGACACAACCGCATACATTTTCTTACAAAGCGAAGCTTAAGGGTCGACACACACCAAAAGCGCGTCGAAGCGCAGCGAATCGAAGCGCAGTTTCAGTGTCATATGAATTCCAACTCTATTCTCACAACCATAATACTCATTATCGCATGAGAAACTCTACGCTACTACTACTATGGAATTCGCCGGAATTCCCGCGGCGCCGCGGGCATCCGCGCGACTTGTTTGAGTTTCTCATGCGATAATGAGTATTATGGTTGTGAGAATAGAGTTGGAATTCATATGACACTGAAACTGCGCTTCTATTCGCTGCGCTTCGACGCGCTTTTGGTGTGTGTCGACCCTTATACACGTGCGTAGTAATGCCGCGTCTTAATACTGATAGTCGGACCCCAACAGGGATTCATTTCGTTCAGAATTCAGTTTGAGAAGCTATTTCCAATGACTGATGAGTTGATGACATTGATGACACGTTTGTGAGGATACTTCCTCATAAAGATAATGTATAAATATACTATGTGTGCTTATTAGATACTGAGTCATACTGTCCACTGTATTATGACTATTTCAGTTAGGTAGATAATAATGCATTACTTAATAACGTTTAGGATAAGTTAAACGCGTTCCTGATAAGTCTTTTATAAGCCAAATCGGCACTCTTTTAGCTGACAAAATGTCAAATTTGAGCTGGTGAAATCGGGGCTTAATATTGGCATAAGAAATATTATATTATGTCAAAGGCAAAACTCCATTTTGCATGCAACATATTATACTTGATGAATAAGGTGCAAACGTGCTTAGAAATAGGATTGCTAACCCACCTAGTGGTAATTACACCTCATGAAAATGTAATCGATTAATAAATATAAATAAATATAGTCATTATTTAATACCAAAATATTGTCTAATATTATTATAACTTTTTTTTCTGTGCATGATGTTTTGGTTTAAAACTGTAATGTTGTTATACGTATACGTTAAATAAATAAATAAATCAAATTATGAATACTGTTCTACTGACCAGCTTTCATACGCTTGGTATGTCGATAAAAATAGCCTCTATCTAAAATCTAGGCTAGACTATATGCTATGGGCTACGGGTGTACCAAATGTCATCAGAATTCGTTCAGCAGTATTTGCTTCACGCAACACATCCACGGATAGTCGCCCTTTCGAATATTGATCCTCCTAGAATAAGATAATAATAAAAGCAACCTTATTAAGAGTACGTCTGACGCCGACGCCATCGATCGCCAAAACCATAGTAACCTATACCCCTACTATGTATTTGCTACTTATTCTATCCCTTCTACGTTTTGTTTCATTAAATTCGGTAGCGACTAATTAACATAGATTTTCTTACTAGCTTGCGTTACAATGAAAACGTTATATTTTTTATTTGGGGATATCTTCGAATGGACTGGAAGCAGGAGAGGAGTTCATCAATTTATGATTTGGAAAGTATTTCTTGTGAACATAAGTTACATGTTATAGAGTGAAATTATGTGTACGTTGCCAGGCGTCTGGATAATGTTGGACATAGCTGTGTTTTTTGACTGCGGGACTTTTGTTAGGCTTTTTGGTAAGTTGCTCTTCAGAATCATTGGTCAGTATTAATTTGAGGTCCAAGGACATAATGCAAACGTTAAATGTTTTTTTTTCATTGACAGGTCATCAATGGTCAAAAGAACGAATCAAAATATATGTTGACAGACATTAAACTTAATTTTGAACATTTGATGTGTAAGGAAGACTCACAATCCTTAATAATGTAGGGTGTCCGGCGTTTCTACTTAAACGTCCAACGTCAACGTTCAAAGTTATCGATAGCAGCTAAAGTAAAACTCATAGTAGAGTTCAGCTTTATTCCATAAGTACACGTTCTTAGTTAGAAAAAAAACTAATTTACGAAACGACATCTCAGTTTCGAAGCTAATTACCTTTACCTATTCAAAGATAGCCAGCCCCGGTAGATAGAGATACCTCGGTACTATACAAAAAGCGACACACCAAGCTATACGTTTCCCGAATAAGCTGGTCTCGAATTGCACGGGAAGCCTTACAACGCGAGATCAGCTTATACTGGAAATGTGTAGGTTGTTGTGTAGTTGTGTGTACTTTAACCATCTTTGACGTTTTTTCCCATACATTATTCATTAGATGCAAGGGTCATGCAGGGTATGAGACACGAAATATTTTGGTTCATTGGAAATTAGACCCTAAAATGAGAAGCAAAAGGAGTAATATGGCGAATTGAATGGATGCAATGGTAGTTCATTATTCTTTCTCTGCCAACAATTAAGGTCTAAGGTTACCATCATCCGGTAATGGGTAAGGTTGGGAAGATTTCATGTAAGGCACCGGCTACACTCTTCATCTAACTTTTACAAACAGTTTGTGCAAACACACACGCTCAATCTCGTTGCGCAAATTGTAATTTATTATACATTTGAAATTGGCAGAAGCCGTTTACACAAATTGTATGTGCAAGTAAGATGAGGCATGTAGCCAGCTAGCCAGATTAAGGTTTGCACAAACCTGTTTGTACAAAAACCATTGTACATTTTAAGAGAATGCTAATTGATAAAGGATTATTATATACTATGTTATGCATGTAATTATTTACATTTATATATAATATATATATATTTATAAATATAATATTCAAAAAATTTGTACACCCTAGCTAGAGGGTTCATAGTGAAATTTTTTGTTACAAGATTCACTGTTCCTATGTTTATACAAATAAATGTTTCTGATTTCCAATTTCTTACATAACATAACACCCACATTCCACCAGTTAAATTAGGTCCTATATGGTAAGCCTCGGCCAAAAATCACACATATTCTATGAACCGCCTATACCAATAAATATAGTTTAAAAAAACTAAAAAAACACGCTTTTAAAGCACATCAAACTAAAAAGTGAAAAATAATTCTTATTATAACCTGAAAATAATAATAAACGAAAAATACTAGTACTATTGTGAAAAAAAGCGTGGGGCGCTCTGTGCCATATTTTTCGTCTATCGAGCGACCCACGCTTTTTTTCACAATAGTACTAGTATTTTTCGTTTATTATTATTTTCAGGTTATAATAAGAATTATTTTTCACTTTTTAGTTTGATGTGCTTTAAAAGCGTGTTTTTTTAGTTTTTTTAAACTATATTTATTTTTCACTTTTTAGTTTGATGTTATTTAAAAGCGTGTTTTTTAGTTTTTTTTTAATTCTGGCGATCCTAATCAGGATAATGAGATAAATTTATGAAATTATTATATTGTCGCTGATTCTTTACAAGTGTAGAAAGTTTGAATTAAATCTGTCCGTTTAAAGTGGGTCAAAATCGAGTCCAAAGGAGTCGGTTACATACAAACAAACAAACAAACAAACAAACAAACATACAGGTGAAGCTAATATAAGCGTGTTAAAAAGGCAGTTTATTATTAGATCAGTGGTAATACCTTTAACAGTCAATGTATAATAGAGAAAGGAAGACAGACCACTGCTTAACCCATTCAATATTCAAAAGTGAGGGTGGTTATAGGTATATTTAATAAGCAAGCACACTGTCGCGTGATTGGCTGCATCGATCGGTCATATCGTAGTACGTGATAGTCCTTCAGCCGTTACTTTTTAAATACATAAATTATTCTAAGAAACAGTTGAAAAATTATGGGACTGGCCGGATTAGAACCTGCGACCTTCTGCACACCCGGCAGTCGCTTTAACCTACCAGCTTCGGTCGCCTCATGCTAGGACCCTAAATGTCTCAACTGTTGGTTCAAGCGGCTGCTCTGTGTGCAAAAGTTCGAAGGATCAAATAATTTTTCAACTGTTTTAAGTTTAATTCGCTAAGCATTTACTATAAAAATGATCAAAAATAAATAGAAAACACTTATTCGAACAAATACATACACGCAAATAATACAGAAGAATAAATAAGGGCCAGGCTTCCAACCTGGCATGCTGCCTCTATACTGGTGGTCTGGTGTCGGAAGGGTCTCCAATATAATTTTAGCTGAATGGTGCATCATCACTACATAGTATAAAACAAAGTCGCCTTTTCTGTCCCTATGTGCGCTTAAATCTTCAAAACTACGCAACGGATTTTGATGCGGTTTTTTCCAATAGATAGAGTGATTCAAGAGGAAGGTTTTTATGTATAATACATGCATAGAAAGGGGGAATTGTTTTACTCCAAATTTAACGCGTGCGGGCCACGGGTAGTAATGAATAAATCAAACTACTGGATCGATTTTAATAATTTTTTCAGTGAGTGACATAGGCTATATATTATATACCCGTGCGAATCCGGAGCGGGCCGCTGTGTTTTTATATACAACGTTCACAGTTTTTCTGTAGTGTATTTAGTATCAGCATTGTACCCGTGCGAAGCCGGGGCGGGTCGCTAGTAATAAGTTAAAACTTTAAGGGGTTCAAATCCACCTTCTAACTAATACACTGCTGTCCGAAGTCCAAGCTCTATCGTTTGGGGGCAGCTTAAAAGTGAGAAAGGTGGATTCTCTAGTAAGCTCGTTCACAGAAGCTATACGACTCGGATATTAGAATGAAACAAAAAACTGCAGCTAGTATACATCGCGTCAAATTTTTAGGCAGGTGTTAGGTTAGCTGCAGATGGTCGAATCGACCAATTGACGGGCACCGCGCTCTAGCGTGGCCAATCAGAGCATTGCGGCAAAATCCATATAAATAAGATTTCTTTCGCTAAAAAGCTATTGCTTTGCTATGAAAGTTAGCGAGAAATTACTCGGTCTATCCCTTCTTTTACAAACATTAATGAATACATACATAGTAGGTATGAGGTACATATTTTTGGTACTACACATTTGTGTGTCTAGCGGGTGTGACGTCATTACGTCGGTCGATGCTATGATAAAGGTCTGGGCGTCCCACAAGCTGACAGGGAGACAAACCGACATTGGGGAGGCGCCGACCGCCCGTAAAAACGAACCGCTCGGTACCGACGGACAGACCGCACGAAATACAACATATCTGCTATGTACTGCTTGGTATATAGTACATAGTTTTGTACATAAGGTGAAACATACTGCAGAAGCGCGATAACTCTAGTAAAAAGAACAAGGCAAGTTAGCAATTTGGCCGATCATTGACGCTATAATTGTTAAATGTGGTAGTTTTTGTTGCGCCGTTAATTTATCAGATTATTTAAACTGTCAAAATTTACAATAGTATGATGCCAATTTTTTATATTCAATTGAAACGCCTCTTTATATAAGTATGTTAGGACGTTAACTTCCTGAGATAATACAATTTTAAATTCACATTAATAATAGCCGCGCCCAAATGCCCCGGACAAACGGCTACATAAGCGTGACGTCACGTTTATGTATTTTGTAGGTGAAGTTATGATTTTTTTTATATTTGTCTGATAGCTATAAGAAATATTCACCTAGAAATAGTCACTATCTACATCAGAAGAACCACTCTACATTCGCTGCATCGTATAAAAACTAACGTTGAAATAAAAAACGGTTTCGTTCAATGTTACTTCAATTCTAGAGTACCTACTTATTCGTAGTAATTTATGCTAAGTTTTAGAAAGTATTTTATCTAAGTGTGTCTAATTTACTTGACGCACACTTACCTAACTAACTGCGGTACTATTAGCGATTATATTTTTGCGGTATAAGTTTCGTCCTCGACTTGGGTCGCCTCAATACCATATTGCGCATTTCATATTCGTTGATTCGACTTTTTCTATAAAATAGAACCTAAATTATGAGATTATGTTATGGTGTATCTTTTCGTGTAAAATATTTGATGTAAGATGTTTTAGGGTAGGTAACTTAGGAAGACTGTTCAAAACGTCCTTCACGCTGACGTCGGTCGAGCGTACGAATACACACAATATATTTTAAATTTCTGCCGCTGACGACGGCTTTGCAGTTAGGGTTGCCAGATTTTCTGGCACCAATGTTAATGCGTGACAAATCTAGAGAGATTTTATTTCGTTTTAATTTGCCAAAAACACAATTTAATGGCAAGCTCAACAAGCAGAAATGCTACTTATCTATTCTAAATCATTACAAATATCACAAATACAAAACGTCATTCATTTTAAAACAGCTACGTATAACAGATTCAAACAAAATACTAGTATTCAGATAGCACGGGGCCTAAAGCTACGTAGCTCGTAGTAATCCAAGCAACGAGTTATCAAGTTTGCACATACGAACAACACACATACTCATACATTTATGTACATACAATATACGATACGAACGTAGGTGTTTGCGAGATCCGCAGCACGGATGAATAAATTTGCCTGGCTGCACGGTTTCCGTTCTTAGTGTAGAAAAAAAAATAACTTGTCTTTGGCGAATTCGCAATCATGGCTGATAAACTAATGTCAGAAGTCAAGGATAGGGCTGCTGGTCGTGCGTTTGTAAGGTTGTTATGTCTTTCCTTATTGTCTTGCGAGTGACGTTATTACTGGAACGAGTGTCGTATTTAGATATGATAAATAGTTACCTCGGCCCGCGGCTTCACCCGCATGACATGTCGATAAGTACCCTATAATGTTAAATTAATCTATAAGCTACATGTGCCAAATTTCATCAATAGCTGTCCCCCGTTGTGTGAAAGACAAACGGACATCTCTACGTCTTCACAAATAATATATTTTTTTAGTAAGTTTATAGCCGGAATGTACAGAGAATAATAGCTGTCCAAATAAAGATGGAATACTTTGAATAATTGAAATTTTAGTATTCAAAACTTTTAATTAACATATTAAATATTCTAATCGAATCGAAATAACCAAACTCAAAACTAACACATCTATTTGTTTGTTTATAAAGAAAGGCATAAAAAAGAGTTCCTAAATAACTAAAGCATTGTTGTTGCTACGCGCGGTAGACTCAGCAAATAATTTAAAAGTAAAAAATCGAGGTCATATTGCCCATCGCAGTTTTTTCACTTCATAACTGTTGAAAACTAACTTTATAAACTTTCTAGGTCTTCGACAGCTAAGATGAAGCCTAAAAATTAACGCCATAGAGTTTTTTGACATGCAAATTTAAAAAAAATTACCCACGTTCAAAAATGATGGATCGCTATGTGCTACGCTCCTTACAGACTTCTTTCGCCTCGTTCGCTTGTTAAATCTAATGCAGATTTTTGAAAAATTGTAGGTAGCAGCCTTACGCGGGTCATAGGCCAATGTCTAATCGTATGTCGTCGTGAACATTGCGGAATTGTAAATTTTTTGTCGACGGCTCCACGTGTACAACGGGAACGCATCAAGCTATACTTCCAGTATAAGATGGTTTTGCGTCGTCTATGCTTCCCGTGCTAGACCAGCTTATATTGGAAATGTAAAGCTTGATGAGTAGTGTACAACGATTAGGTAATTTAGTAACCATCACTAGAGGCAGGCGAGGATTGCGCACTTTAGACAAAAAGTTCTAACTGTGAGGCGACTGTCGAAAGTTGCCGAGTGCCGGCCAGTTAATGACGTTGCTTACCGTACTACCCGTTTGGGTACTACATATAACATCACGTTTATATTACCACAGGTGTATAAATCCACACTCTCCTTGTTATGTGTGAAGTTAATGTAATAAATCGTTTATTAATGTATTTCTCTCTCACATAACGGTAACAAAAATCAGGTATTAAAACTAGGCGTTACATGATCTCATGGCTGTGAGAGACTGGTATTTGCACTAAAAGGACCTGTATAACAGATTACCAGCCTCTCTTAAATGATGGCGTATTGACTGACACAGACAAGAATACTTCGGAATACTGCTCGGGACCCTTCTCATCATGAGAAGAGGCCTGGAGCCCAGTGGGACATGTATTTGATACAGGACTGCTATTATTATTATTAAATGTGCGAGCATGCACTGCACAATCCAAAATCATGCCATGGCACTGATCAACGGGTTGATTTCTCAGCATCCAGATGTTGATATTTTTGAAATTAAATTGGCAAAATTGTTTAATATTTGTGTCACATTCTTTTTTAACTGTATGTAATTTAGTCTTTAGTACCTAATTATTGTATACCTAACTTATTGTACGCATTGGTAGTAACTGTTAGTGCAATGAGTATTTGAATAATAAATAAATAAATAAATAAATAAGCTGCTCGTTAGCTCGATCAAGGCATCTTTTAAATAGATACAGCCTATGATTCCACTTCCAAGATACAGAAAAGCATTGCTTTCACACTAGGCAACGAGGTAGCGGCTATGTTTCTATCATTACCGACACTTATTAGCGGTAATCATTTATCATTAGCCTAGCTGGTTCAACTGCCCTCAGGACAGTAACAAGCATGCTATTTGATGATTTATAGGTAAGATAGGTTATAACGAATATAGGAAACCAACCTTTAGTCCACTTAAGTGTTAGTGTTAAGTACAGTTCTTGAACATAAGGCTGTTGTAGTGTCACTTAGAGGAATATAACGATATTAAGGTGGCGATTAGTGTAATAGATTAGTTTTGATGGTTTCGCTTTAACAGTCGAATGACGTCGACTCTTCGGCCATTCAGCCGTCGATCGATTGGTTTAATAACACTCAGGAATTTCAAGCTTAGACTTAAGATACCTATCCTCCTATATCCTCCTCCTATATATACTATGAGTGGCCTACTACAGCTCATGACCATCTATGATCCAGAAAACAAGGCAGATTTATCGCTTCATCTGGCGATTATAATATGTCTTATCGCCATGCCACATAGTTATTTTTTTTCTATACGACGTATATAGCGGGCGGTCGTATAGTCCACCTGATGGTTACCGGTAAGTATAGCCCATGAACATCAACAATCCACAAAAGCAGATTGTAGATGCGTCGCTTCATCTGAGGACTATGGTGTTATGCCTCGTGTGCTAGTCATTTCAGGGCCCGATCCAACCACCAAACCGGAACACAGTAATGCAAGCACTACTATTTGGCGGCAGGTTAAAGGCGTCTTCTTCACTAGTTCAAAAGAGCTCGACCACTAAAGTGATTGCGTCTGACCCTCAACAACACGCCCAGTTCACTCTAATCTCACAACTGGTATCAACTGATTTGAACGGCGATTGGTCACGTAACGCTACGTCACTATTCATAGCTATGAGAATTAACATGTACAAACGGCTGCACATAAGGCTATACATTTCTAATTTAAGCTGGTCTCTCATTGCGTGGGAAACCTATACAACGCCAGACCATCTTATACTGAAATGTACAGTTTTATGTGTGGCTGTGTATACTGATGCCATTACCCGAAGCCGAATGGCTGCGCGTCACGGAGGCACGATCTAACAGCTAGGGGTCCTTTCAAGGAGCTAGCTGTTATTGATCTTTTTCGCCTTTTTTGCCCGATTTTACAGAGTTCACTAGAAAACTTGTGATGCGGTTTGTGCATGTAATTACTAAAGATAATTACGTTAGTAAGAATAACAAGGATTCGCTTCAACATTGCCATGGTTGTGCTCTCTGTGTGTGAAATGTATGTTTGTGTACACCTCCCCTATTCCTAATGAATAAAAAAAGGACATTATGAAGTCAAATTACGTGGTAAGCACCTACTAGGTATATAAAGACAGTTTTAGACAAGTAGCCTATAATAGATGTCCTTTATAAAGTAACAGACAGACAAACCTCATTACCCTTTTCACATTTATGGTATTAGTAAGAATTTTCTCATAAGGAAACTTAACCTTACATGCCATCAAGACAAAATGCCTCTACAATTTCTAGTTTCTAGCTAGACCAACCGATTCAATCTACGCTTTGTCCGTCACCATTTTATTATGTAGTATATGTAGATAGATACGGTGAGCCACGTTAATTGCACACATGACAGTATCACATGTCTTTTGAAAGCCGAGTCCTAGCTACCCGAGTCGTGTATCGATCGGACTACCCGCACACTACTACAAACACGTCAGGGGGTGATGTATGAGTGTGGAAGAAGGGAGAGGCTCATTCTTTACTTTTTATTTATTTATTTCTGCAAATGAGTTCGGCTTAAGGTTGGAAGTTCAATCACAATGGTTCAAAGACATTGACGTGCATGTAATGTAAGATTATTTTGTAGTTTGCGCACTGTAATGCTCGGTTCGCCTTCTAAACTGGTGTAACATTCGATCTGTAGCGTTACATCCGCGAATGCTCGCGGTCTGGGAGCACCTTTATTAGCTATTTGTTTCAATACTAATTGATTGTTTGCATGGCGATTCAGGCAGAACTACTTGTCTGACTTTATACCATCTATAATATATATGTATACAATGTTCTTGCAATCAAAGACAATTTGTTAATTTTTATTTTAATCAGCTTCTAATTTCAGCTAACGAACTGGAATATTTTCTACTATATAACTTATATAGTAGTGTATTCCAGTTAGGTAGGTGAAATTAGAAGCTGATAAAAAATAAAAATAAATAATTACATATTGAGAATACGGTTTACGGATGAATTTACGTACTAGATTCGAAACTAGTCGGTTATCCCGGCTATAATAACGTGAGTAACCCGTATTCTCCATAATAATGTCTTCACCTAACGTCGGTTTTAATAATATTAAAAATAAATAAATTTTATAGACTATTGGTATTGGAATACTACTATTTGCCGGCAGTTTATAAAATAATCATTTAAAAACTGTAATTTCTATTCAATAAACTTGTTGTAAAAATATTGCAAATCTTTCTTTGGGTTACGGTCAGTTCGAACAGTACGTTCTTTGTTGTTTATGCTTACTGACACAACGTATGATATAAATGCGAAATTTGAGGTTGTTTTGCACGCTTTTACATACAAAAAACACAACCAAATAGGTAAAATATGTTATACAGATAGACGTAAGCCTCGAGAAGGACATTGTTTGATCGAAGTTTACGAACTGTTTATTATAAGAATGCTGAGCCTTGTAATTTATCTATTACAAGTATTTGTCGGCAAGTTTCTACAGAAAATTGCCTGATAACGCTACGTCTGACCCGGGAATGGAACTCATGACCTTACGATTACAAGACCAGTTAACGCTAACTGGACCAACGCAACAAAGTATTTATTTCTACATCTGATGAAAAGAATGTTATTTTTCTAGTTGAATAAAAAATAGTTAGGATTTTCTGACAGTTAGACAGTTGGAGATGATGTGCTCAGAGAGCATGCATTTAACTATATATTATACAACAATAAGTTTTAAATCCGCACTTGACTCTGGCAGTATTAGCTACCACAAGGAGGCTCAGTTGCCATAAACAAAAAAGAAGAAGAAGAAGTTTTGAATGACATTATTCCCACTGCGCGTTCCAGATATAATTCACGTCAAAGTTTATATAATGTGTATGAGATTTGACAGCTTTTACCCGGCCCGGGGAATTTTTTCTATGTAATTTGACAGTTCAATTAAATATAAATAAATAAATAAATATTTCACAACTTACACACAACGCCACCTAGTCCCAAACTAAGCAGAGCTTGTACTATGAGTACTAGAATAACTGATACTAATACATATATACTTTTTTTTGTAAATACATAAAAACACCCAGACTAAGACAAACCCCCATGTTCATGCACACAAAGATTTGTCTTTAGAGGGAATCGAACCCGCGACCTCGACGTCGCAGGCAGGTACACTACCCACTCCGCCATCCGGTCGTCAATTGTAGCAAAAGTAAAACCGTCACATTTCTTCATGTTACATTTTGACATCTATTATCTCTGGTTGTGCTTTTGTGTTGTAAGTCAAGTAAAGAACCATTTGTAGCGGGCAAACCGAATCTACGAGGTTTAGAACTTCATCTCCATTTAGATTGTAATAAGTTTTCGACGTTAGTTTTTTTTTTGACATTCCGTTTGGGAAAAGCTAATGTAAACAGCGCAAGTTAGGCTAGTAAATGAACCGTTAAAATTACCAATCTGAGTATTTCTTATACTACAAAGTATCCTCGTAAATTCGGACAGTCGTCAAAAAAAGGCAATGTATTTAGCATTATAACGATCTTAAAATATAATTATTATAATTTTTATGCATGAGAATTCTCGATGACAAAGTTTTATTCCCACTGTTGATAATGCCAGTAAGCTAGATATAAACACTTAATTTAGAACTAACTTTAGGTGTGACTTCGCTTTGATTTTTTACTAGTCAATGAGTTTATTTCATTATGTTAGCAGGCTTTTTGGTTTGATCCCTGAAGGATAGCAGAATTTAAACACGTAGAAGAAGAATGAGATTTCCTAGAAAGGTTTGGGAAGATGGATTATCTCTCTATATTATAAGAGCTTTTATCTTTTATATATTATAGCCACGAGGGTTAAGTCAAAGGCGCGCGGATCGATCGATCTTGCAGGTTAAGCAATGCTATCTGCGGTCGAACGTGGATAGGTGATCATCTTTAACTAAAAGAGTTAAGACATTGGTCCCGGTTGCCATTTAAACAGTTGACACTTGTTACGGGTAGTTAGATGCCTAAATATTATTTTAAGGTCATTTGAGATAGGGGATGAGCCTATCGCCTTACACCGGGCACAATTCCAACTCCGTGCTGCTATTGTGAATTGCCCAACGCAAAATGCACAAATAACTCTTTGCCCGACCCGGTAATTGAAACCGAGACCTCGTGGTGAGAGGCGCATACGCTAACCACTAGACCATCGAGGCAGGTTTATTCCAAACGCATAGCAGTATGAGAAATTGAGAGAACAATAAAAGTTGGAGATTCCAATTACTTTGAGTACCCCAGGTTTGACTGTCCAGTCAACTAAAAAAGAAATATCTACTGGACAAACAATAAAATTGTATATAGTCCAACACATTAAAGTACAATAAGGATGCCAAACTGGTTTCATTTTCATAATTTTAAATACAAATTCTCACATTATCACAATTAGACAATGCAGTAATTAAAAAACTTGAATACAATAACTGTATGATATGTTTGTAATGCGCGGCGTCCATTTAAACAAATGTTATAATAAATTGAAGAATTTTATATATTTCCGAAATGCTTGCTATTACTGAAATAAATGTTTTAGTTTGTAATTAGATTTGTGAGGCATTCCAAGCATTCTTGCTGTGTGTAATTCACACTAATAATAAATACTTATTTAGTTTGTATGTGGTATTTGTCAGAGCCAACTAGCAAGTTGGTTGTTGTTATTTTTATTATATTAAGACCCCACAGGTATTGGATAAACCTTATTGGCAGTATAAGCCAATAACACACATAAATTAAAATGACCGCTGTGTTCTTTTAGTGTAACTTGTCACTTTTAAAATCGGACAGGTTATACTTTATGGGGCAAATAAGAGCTACCGGTAACCTTTGAAACTGGCTGTGCCCAATCGGACCTTTTTGTATGTTTTGTACATATTTAGTTTTTTATAAGAATTTGCTTTTATGTTTTTGACAATTAAGTTTCATGTCAGTCTTTTGGTTTTATCATTAGGTTCAGTGGTTTTCTTTAGTTTATTTGCCTAATATAATTTATTTCCTTTATTCCTGCTTTCTTTGTCTTAACCCAATCCACAACACTGGCCCTTAATGATATACCTATAAACAGGAATTAAATTACTGATACAAAGTTTTTTTTTTTCAATGTTTCTATGACAAAACATAAATAAATAAATAAAATTGAATTACAAAACTCTTTTATAATACCAATTATTGTATATTTTCAATGGATATATGATGTTACATAAATAAATAAATGTAGTTGAATTTCAACTCTTTTCTAATACTAATCATGGTTTTAAATCAATGAAGCACTGTGGAATTTACTTCAAAACATCTAGAATATTATTGTAAACTGTAAGATCTAGGTAATAACATACTCAAGGAGAGGAAATTGTAGAACAAAGCTAAGTTAAACCTGCATATAAAACAGTACCTAACAATAGAAAATTTGTATATTTTCCTTCCAAACATAAAAATATAAATTCTTGTTAAGGTGCTCCCATACCGCGCAAGTATTCATCTGTAATGTATTTTTTTTTTAAATAAAATTGTATTCAATAACTTTCGCCTATGTAACATTACATTAAGGACCTTCAACCAATTCTGGTCAGTCAAAGTATCTTAGGAGGAGAATGTCATCTTAGATTTGTCAATCAAGAGAAGAGAAAAGTGGAAAACACTGAGGAAGGGCTTTGCTCAACTCTGGAACAGAGCAGAACAGGCTGTAATCAAAAAATTGTCAATCAAATCCACGATATTATTTTGGTATGGACTTGTATTTGGTTGGTGACATCAGGTGCTAAAATCGGTGGAAGCGCAATGTTATAACAAAGTAAAAGAAAACAATGTGTTTGGTTCATGGGTGTCTAATTGCCGCCTGCTCAACCTGCAACTAACTAAGCTATTACCAGGTACTTAGGTACTTCAAGACATTCAGTATTTCACACAGAGCCATTTAAAAAAAACTGTTATTGCACATAGATTTCATCATGTTTAATGGGTGTTAAGCTAAACTATTTAGATTTATTACGTTTTTCAAGTAACTTATGGTGTGAAAAATTACCTGTCGGATGCTAAGCAGTTCCTATAACCTACAAATACTTGCTACACTAGGGGCAACACTGATGCAATCTCCACTCCAAATTTGAGTATGAATATTTGTGCAGTTTGATTTTATGTCCTGAAAAACAATTTGCCTCTCCGCATAGACCTCATCTGATGCATTACCAACCATTTGACCTATGTATTTGCACTCTTTCTCAAGAACCCATGCTGTATCCTCTTTTTTGCTGTAGTAGCTATTCTAAAGATGATGCAACACACTAAAATATAGTAAATACAATTCACAACGTAAAGTGTATTGGTAGGTTGACAACTGGTGAGTCAATTAGTCCGTGTTATTTATAACCGTTAGCTAGAGAGAGCCTCAACTGGCATTACAATAATCTATAAAGGAAAATTATTCAATAAACTTATGAGGACACTGCTTATCGACTGGCATAACATCATTTGGTACCACTCCTGTATGTACTATCATTTAAACAACCTACTATGTGTAACCTCGAAAATTTTCCGTACATCATTGTTCAGTAATTTAAGGGGCCAATCGCACCAAAGAACCAGACAGGTTGCGGGTTAATGAAGAGTTGGTGGAGCTCGTGGCTCTAAGACCATTCTTGACTAGTTATGGATAACTCAGAAAGCAAGCTGCTACGTCAGAAGACTACAATATTTTAAACCCTGAAGCTAAGGTGTGATTGTAGTGACACAACCTGAGATTGTTATCACCCTTTGTTATTCAATTTCTTGTAAATTTTCAACAGCGGTTAACAATCCGTTTTGAATAGCAGCTAATTTGTACAAGGTCAACTACAATGTCATTTTTCTTTACAAAACAGAGTAACATTTACTATCTAAGTGAGATACCTGTGTCTTGCCTTCTAAAAACGTTATCATTAGGACCTTTAAATAAATATTAAGATAATCCCTTTCACATCATCAGCAAAAATAATGAAAACAGACAAAGAAATCTGTGACAGTGTTCACAGAGGTCCAGGGACTCGGTGCTGGCTAGGAGAGAGGTTATTCCTATCTGCAAACCCCTCAAGTTAGACCCCAAATGGATCACTAGTGACTCAGCTGGTAATCATGACCCTAAATGTAAGGCCAGACCGACTCAAATACTGATAGCAACACTGACTCAACAATAAAGTTGTAAGATTTGTCTTATTTTCCAGTAAAAAAGAAAACATTAAAACATTGTTTCTAAATCATACTAAGTGACTGCTGATGTATAGTGTGTGTGTGAAGTTACCTGAATTAAAGAGAAGCTGAATAAAGAAATAAATATACATTAAAAATATGCAAGCAAAATTTAATATTGAGAGTTGTTTGTACCATAATTCAGATGTAAGCTTTGTTTGACAACTTATAATCCATGTGTTGAAGTTTAATATAAAATAATAAAACAATCAACAAAAAAACTTTAAATCAAAATGTAGTTAAGGAAGTAATGTACAATAAACTTAAAGAAGGATGTTTATACCCATTGTTAGATGTTATTCAACAATATAGTAATCAACATTACATTTAGATATAATCTCATAAATACCAATAATAAAATATTCATTCATTCACAAAACCAAAACATTTCATAATAACATAATTTATTATGAATTTTAATGTCTCAATTATCAGTGAATAAATGAAATTTGTATTTAAATAGTGTAAACATGATAAGCTTTGTGTAAATTTTATAGTAGACATGGTGATTACTTCATCAAATAGTAGTAATATTCACATGTAAATCAATACTGAATTGGACTCTAATGATTGAATAAGACTCACCAATAGTTATACTGCATACTTGGTAACAAAAGTCATTTACACTTAGATACACAATACTATTTATTTAATGTCTAAGACAGACAGTACTTCTCAAACATTTATCAGTAATTGATCATTAAAAAGATTGATGTACACTCACTGTCATTAAATGTGTTTAAATTACTGATTTATGCTTCAATTGGACATTAACTTGACAACCATGTGCTCAAATTGGTAATCAAAATTTTCATGTTTATAATCTCATAAATTGATACATAATAACTATGAATTAAGTGCTCTTAATACATATGAATGAAGTATTTATATCTCTATTTGCTTATGAATGAAAAGTGAATTTGTATTTATGTATTCTTTGTCACTTTTTGTGATGAAACTGATAAAACAGTGAATGAGTTGTATTTTTAACACAACACATGTAGCCAATGTTTTGTCTTGAAACTGAGGTAAAAAGTACTGTGAATTTTGCACAAAATAAAGAGTTTTAAAAAACAATTTAACATAGACTTTCCAGTTTTAACACTATTCAACAAAGAATGCAGAGATAAAACAACTTTGTGTGCAATCATGAGAATGATGTAACCCAGTCACTTGAAAACCTGTAGTCCTTCTAGTTTTATCACTCCTACCAGTTTGTTAATAGTCTGCTAAGCAGGTAAATGACCTGAGTGTAGGTAGGTATGGGATACAATGCCACACAGTTTCAGAGCAGCATAACATCACCTGAGCATTGGGCCGGCACTGCTCACATGGACTGCAGCCCTCGCTTTGCCACGGCCACTGCACACTCACTGGCACAATCACATCCAACACCAATTAAACTGTTTAATGAGCAATTATCGCGGATTTGCTGCATTTAATGAGTGAGACAATATTAGCAGCAGTCAGCGGCACACTCTCACTATCCATGTCCACAGTGACACAATGTAACACTCACACTGCACTCCCTGGCTACTACTATCGCGTAGGGGTGCTCCTCGCTCGACTCAGGCGTCCGGCCGCGATCGCAGTATCACTAATGGCACCAATCACGACCTAACCTCAAAATGCACACTAAAATGAACAATTGACATCACACAGATGTTAGCAAACCCGACGGAACACACATGACATCACCCCCGCGACTGTGACGAACGAAATTTCACAAAGAACGAGCGCGCTGGCCGTGCGAGGCTAGCAGTATGGATTTGTGGGCAAAATGCTTTGTTTGAGTAGGTAGGTACGTACTCGCAGCCTTCACTGCATATAGCTATAGGTAGGTAGGCGCGTATGTTAGGTATGTGTAGTGTGTAGTGCACGGGTTATATGCACCTAGCACCTAGCCATAATTCACTCGGGCGTCTGGTGAGCGCCACGGCGAGTGCGAGGCCCGAGGACGGTGCGCCTTCACACCGCCCTTTGTCTCGGGGGCGGCGCGACAGGTTTCGTGCGCCCCACAAAAACTGTAAACACGATTCTGATTTACGATCCCGGCTGTCCGAGTCATTCATACGGGTGGCACCGGGGCATGTGCGGGCGGAGGCGGTCACGCTCGGCCGCCGCGCTCGCTGCTCGATCGCTATCGGAGGTGCTCCGCGGGCCGCGGTGTCCTCGCTCGGCTCGCACGAGCACTAGCGCGAGCGGACGATGCGACCGTTTCGAAATGGCGCAACGCGGAGGCCGTGACGCCGCGACCGCACGAGCGAGAGAATGTCCGCTCGGCGCGAGCGAGAAACGAGCGCGGACGGGCCGTTTCGCAACTTCGGATGGGCTCGCGGGGACCGAAATAATCCACGACGTAAGTACGCGGGCGGACTGAGCACGACACGCCGCAGCGCGCTGAGGACAAGACGCAGATACTCACGGCCTGGCCACTCGCAGCGGGTCAGCAGCGCCGGCGTCCATGGCGCGCCCAGGCCCTGGCCGCGGCCGGGCTCCGGGCCGTCGGCCGAGCGACGCAACACTCTCTCCGATCTCACTCGAAACGCGACGACAAACACCGTCGCATCATCTCGACGACACTGCACATCGACCACGGCACTTCTATACGCGTATAAACACTCCGCGAACGGTGTTTTGTTACATCGGTTGACTTTTCTTTGAAAAATCAATATACATTTTCCCAGAGTTTAGAGATACGGACGAGTCGATGTCCAGCGCAGGTTATGTGCGTGAAGTTTGCAAGCTTTTTTAGCGCACCGGTGTTACCAACATTTTTTTGCCCATTTTTTGTTTTGGGTGTTGTGATTTTTTTCTACTGATTTGCAGCGCACTTCACTCTAGTCTCGGAGCATTGGGTCTCTCTTATTGCTCGCGTTGCCGGGCACAGTGGCGCCAACGTTTGAAAACTAAAACTACGGCGTGTCGTGTCTGGGCTGTGGGACTTGTTTGTGGGTTTATAAATTAAACGAAATTGTATATTAAATGGTTTTTAATAAAGTCCTCAATAAAAGCATTGACATCCTAGAAGTAAACACAACTTTAAAAACAAATTAATACAACAGGAGATATAAAAATACAAACAAAATGCACAGGTAAAAGTCAAAGAGGCGTTAAAGAGTTTTCAGTTTCTTTTCCAGCCAAGAGTTGATACTGCGTTTCGGAATTAAGTTGGAGGAGTTGAATCTCACTTTAAGCGTAAAAAGTGAAGAGATCACACCTCCACTTGATCCTTCACGCTTTGAAGCTTGAGAGTGGCCGGAAAATCCTGCTTGGTGATGGGTAAGGTGTACTGAGGTCTTGATGCTTCTTGAAAGCCGAAGACGATGAAGCGGCTTCACGCGTGAGCTGGAAAGATAGATCTGGCAGCAAATAACATCAAACTGTCAAGATCCCCTGTCCAACTCAGACGTGAAACCATGGTTGAGCAGACACGTGGTTCAACGTACTCTCTGAAACGTAAAATGAAATATTACTGCATGTTGTCTGTGCGTATTTGTTCACTGTGACAATCGTAGTGCGCGCTCGATAGGCGCTCGCTATCACCGCTCGAAAAGGTGCGGCTAATGTTTTCTGATAAGAGCAACGCTTTTCCCTGTCACGTCAGCGACCCTGTATAGCTATGTGGCAAATGTACGCAACTCAATTAACGAGATACTTTTGTGATACGCGGCGGCAAATCTCACGAGCGACGACCACATGTGGTGTACCACCATATGTTATTACGTAATCGCTGTTTTGTTTTTAAGTGACACTAATTTAACCACGAAACTGCTTGCACAAAGGACTGACTAGAAATATTTTAATCGCAATAGATAAGCTGCCACGTCGACGCTCTTGCCGTACGAGGATGATTAAATGCAGAAGAAAATGGTTCACGGAAAGCTGATTACTCCAGGACACTGTTACACGGTTACCGTACTCCTGGGGCCTGGGGCTCCACACACAACACGCTAGTCTCCACAGTCAATCGTAATCACAGCTCACAGTCCGATAGAGACCCGATCGATCGATGGGCCCATATTTATACTTTCGTCGATATCTTTAGATATGATATCGGGTGACACGAGGCACAAACGTCCACCATGATGGTGATAAGATTGAACGGAACGGGGAATCGATTGGCCCCCCGCTTGCTATCAGTGCACAAACACTTCACTCAGCCAATAGGCAAGGAATCGGTGATAACAGATAAGCAGCGAGCTCCGGAACGACTGGGGCCGTCGCTACCAGCCCGCTATCTGGTGACGGCGACATTACCACGACGACTCGCTGCGCTGTTTACTCACCAGATACACCTTTATTACATTAACTATCAAACTCCCAGATAAATGCACTATTCTCACACAGCCTCCGAAACGTGGCACTGCACAACACAACTCTTAATATATTGAGAGACTGGCAAAATAAGATATTGTCCTTCGAGAAATGGATTAATCCACAAGGAACCAAGGACCATGACTCACATGTTTATCCCTCAAAACAACAAACAAATTGTAGATCATTTTATAGTAGATATGTAGCGTTCTAGATCTAAAACAGACTCTTTCTTAAATTATTTTTTTTTTATTTAGATACACATAATAATAATAGTCTCTATAAGGACTTATGTGAATTCATCACTTTGATCTACAAATACTGCCTTGCCACAATTCAAAGTAAGTTTTCCACTTATAACAAAACGGATTACTTTTCAACAACAACTGCGAATATAATTATATAGCTCATTGATAACAGCTAGGATATGATACGTGGAAGAATTTCGACATGATAGATAAGTGGTATCAAACGGTGTCAAATGATAACACTAGGTGTGTACTTTTCTGGAGCGATTACAGGTGTATTCGAGCAATAGTTGTTCACGTTTTATCCTCATGTATTGCTCTTTAACTGACTTCAAAATGAGGCGGTTTACAATTAACCGACTTCATAAGGATCTCTACAATGCGACGCAATGGGTGCTGATTTGGACTGGGCAAATTTTAATTACAGTTTTCCCCAATGAAGAATCAACATGGCAGTTTATTAAAGTGGTTCCTAAAGTGTGCTTCGCGTAGCCCTTGGGGCCCAAAGCCTCTGTTGGGAATCTGCTAGATGTAACGACCCACTGCGATATTAAAAAGTTGCCTTCAAATCTCTGGTTTAATAAATATAGTTCTGGTTGAATGGCGAGATTAGGCTCGGATATTGCTGACACAGGAGGCATATTGCAGTGTAATATCCTGTGCTTATCGAAACATCGATGATTCATCGAAGCCAGTATTCGGGTTCTATGAATCATTTATTTTCACACATTTCGTTGACGGAAACTTGTGTATTTAGACACTAGATTAACTGTTATTCCAGGAGGAGCTCGTGGTGAAGTCGGAAGCCGTGTGGTCCGATCTACTATTCTACAGGTTAAGCAATGTTTTGGTAAATTTTAAAAATTATAACAGAAACTGTGGCATCTGGCTGATTACTTCAGCTGTTCTGATCAATTTATAAATATTTCTAGGGTGGGCAAATTAATGTCATGGGCTTAATGTTGCCCACCTTTGAACTTCTCTTTTCCAGGTTCTTATTAAATTATTGCCATCAACAAGTCCAGACCATAGTTGGACAGAGTTGAAGGGACGGTTCTGCTTAGGTTCTTTGTTAGGTACTTTGGCTACTCTAGCGGGTCCGAAACTTTTCTGGTGTCATTTTAATAAGAAAAATATTAGCTGGAGCCTAATGCTGTCGGGGCCACAAAGGGCACGGAACTCAGTGGTGGGAAGGAGTCACAGGGCTCCGCATTGCACACTTTGGGAATCGCTGCTCTACTATTTTAAAAGATATTTACCTGCATTATGAATTGGTTAAATAAGAGATATGTGTTGTCTAGTCAGCCACTGTTATAGTCGATGATTAATCAGCCAATAACGCCAACTAATCGGCTTTACTATAAATGCCAATAATCTAAGATTTTAAGTGCTAAATAATTTGTGCCGTTTGTAATAATACATATAGTAATATACTGCGTGTGGTGGTGCGACGTATAATACGAATTATAACTAGGTTTAAATGCATTAAAAATATTAAATTTACTATATATATAAAACATTTATTTAACCAATTCACGATGACTCAGCCTTCAGGGCATCCAAAGTCCGCATTCGAAATTATCGTACGTACTAACGTTGGATATAGTAAAACAGTTACTATCATATTTCGTCATTTGAAATATGGTTTACTCAATATAATCCTTGGAAGCAGATTAGGCTTTTACAAGACGTAATTAGAGAGCGGTTAAAGTGTAAATCTAGATGTATTGATATTTCTAATCCTACCTTATATAAATGCAGTAATTCTGTCTGTTTGTAACAGCCAAACCACTGCACCATTATTGATGGAAATTTATGGAGCGAAATAGTTAAGTATTGTTAATTACGTAACATTACGCCTATATAATTCAGAAGGGTGTGGTAGAGGTGTACAATACCCACATTTCACCTGTTATGTTTAGGTCCCATGGGATGTCCAACGTGCACAATTCCAACTCCGTGCTGCTATTGTGAATTTCCTGTTGGTGAGTTCACAAATAACACTTTGCTTGACCGGGGAATTGAACCCGAGACCTTTTCAGTATTATACCCTTCTTCACTATCTTATTCTCCCACTAATATTATAAATGCGAAGGTTTGTGTGTGTGAATGTTTGGTACTCTTTAACACAAAAACTACAGGGTCGGTTTTGCACACATATAGCTTATAGCCTAGATTGACATATTGGCTATGATCGATATTCCACGCGGGTGGAGTCGCGTTGAAATTAATAATAAAAGCATGTTAATAGACAATAGACAAATATTTATTTTCTCACCACAATAATAGTTTAAATACAACAGTCCATTAAAATATACATATTATCATTATTAAAAATATCATTGTGGGAGACTGGTGCCTAAGCTGGGCGGAAGCCTGTATTTCAGGTCACCAGTTCACCCGCCCGGTCTAAAATTGATACAATTTGATACATATACCGTATGATGATGCTTAATAAGAACGTTCATAAAGTGGAAGCGTCTAGTATAAGTATGGGGATTAATAAACCGAACAAAAAATACATTTATCATTCCCTTATTTTAGAAGTTACGGTGGGGGAATCATTTTTCCACTTTGGAAGCGTCTCTCGCGCAAACTAAACAGTTTAGAAAAAAAAAATATTAGACAATATCATTTTTGAAGACCGACACATACGGGGTATCTATAGGTCTAGGGTTTGATGAAAAAAAAAATGAGTTTCAGTTCTAAATATGGAGAACCCCAAAAATTTATTGTGCATCTACTTACCAAGTTACCACAGTATAGCTGTTATAGTTACGGAAAAAAGTGGCTGTGACATTCGGACGGACAGACATGACGAATCCATAAGGGTTCCGTGTTTTTGCCATTCGGCTACGGAACCCTAAAAAACCTACCTAAATAGCATAGCAACAAAACATACCTACTGCCTTTGTAATATTTAATATCAGCTGATTACCGATAATTAATTTAAAGCTTGCTACTTACCTATCTTATTTTAGTAGAGTAATAGTAATGAAGTAGATAACAGCCAGAAGCAGCGATAGCCGAGTGGGAGACCGTAGGACTGCTAAGTCAAAGTCTCGGGTTCGAACCCACGGCACACAGCTCTTATATAAATCGTAAAGATTCGTCTTTTCGAAGATATTATGTGTATTTGTCATATTAATTATTGCTCGCTAACGGTGAAGGAATCATTGTGAGGAAACCGAATTGCCTGAGATTGCCCCAAAATTGCTCGAGGGTGTGTGTGTAGTCTACCAGTACGCACAATCAGCGTGGAGGACTATGGCCTAACCTTCTCATCATGAGAAGAGCCCGAGCCCAGCAGCGGGACATGTGTTCGACACAGGGCTGCTATTATTTAGATAATAGTAGATATTGAATACTATTCCTGTGGAAGTGTTTAGGTCCCATGGGCACAATTCCAACTACGTGTTTTTATTTAATTTTCTGACGGAAAGTTTACAAATAACCGGGAATCTAATCCGTGACCTCGCTGGGTGAGAGGCGAATACGCTAACCACTAGACCATCAAGCCATTCTTCATTCAAGGCATAAATGATCTACTACATGTCATGTAGGACATTTATTGAAAACACAGATTCTAGACGAGAACAGTGTTCATTTGTAAAGGTACCAATTCAATTGAAAAAAGAACACCATTGCCGAACATGCTGAATAATCTGAATCTGAATTTGTTCGGCAACCAATAAATTTTTAATTGGTGAAAGTTGGACATTGAGCACGTCTGGGATCTGTGTTTTCAATTAATACCCTGTCACATCCAACCTAATAAAACGATAATATCCAAGAAACAGAACTCAACCCAAAAGTCAATGACCCAAGGTCCCTGTCTGTAAAGTTGTTGAACACCATGCATAAGTAATGACCACGAGGACCGAAGGCTGGTGGAAGCAACACGTGGCCCATTCGGAAACCGCCAAGTGGTGGCTTAATTTATGAATTAGTGTGATGAGAAATTTGAAGGTAAATGCACCTGTCTATCACGTTAAGTGGTATTCTCTTACCTAAATAAATAAAACAGAAGACGTAATCGCTGTGTTCTTTCGATCATCATACCCAGAAGGGTGTAGCAGAGGTGTATATCACCCACACTTCACCTGTTATCCTATGCGTAGGCCTGTAAAGCTATCTCCATCTACCGAACACAATTCCAGCTTCGCGCTCCGTGCTGCTATTAACAATTTCTTGTCGGCAAAACCCCAAATTTCACGTCGCGACACCAGGTTACATTCAGCAATAGAGCAGGCTACAGTTTTCCGAAAAATGGCAAATCATATTTTAGGACCTGAATCACAAGTCGCTTCATATATTTCATCAGCTTTTACATCCCTTGTGGCTGCCGCCGCGCCCGCCGCCCCGTCGCAAAACTATCTTGAAGTCTGGAAAAGTTCCGAAACTTCTCGAAACTTCAAGATGTGTGAGAGAGAGGCGAGAACTCGCTGTAATATTCTGGAAGTGCCGAATTTATAAATTCATTGTTACTGCTTGGCTCTTATTAGTGTAATAAATCATAATATAATTTATTTTCCTATTTAAAATTGGTCTAATAACAATAACATAACGTCATAACTTAAAGACTTAATCTGCGGCAACACACAGGCATTGTTTAATCTCCACTTTCCTGACCAGCCTTTAGACAAAAACTTATCTTCTTCATCTTAACAAAATTATCCATCCATCTAATTCACTACCTGCAATCCAACCATGATTGTATGAATTGACCAAGCTCAAAATAGCATGAGATTCTTAATTCTATTGTAAGATTTTTTCAGCTTTAAAAGATCGCATAATCTTGGACGCTATTTATATAGGCAAATTCTACACACAATAACAAACTTCAACAAGGTATTTAAATGTGTTTATGACTACACAAAAAATAATAATACACAATCAATGATTAAAATAGAAAACGAAACAAAACTCCCGCCAATCGAAAGTTCACCCCGTTCATTCATCAAACCTAAAATACAAAAGCAAATCAATTTATTGTGTCACAGTGTCCGAACCGATACAAAAGTGCAATACAAATACAATAAAACAGAAATGTATGAATATTGGCGGGTGGGGTAGCCAGTGAAAGCTGGAGTTCGCGAGGGGGTAGGGGAGGGATCCCCCCTACGGCCATGAACTGGAACTTCGGAAACTTCTGTCTCGTATTGTGTTTACATCCAACTTTGTTATGTGGGTTAAAGTTAAGCCAGAGTTCAGCGTGTGTGCCGTTTTACTCGATTGCAAAGTTCACCCAAGTTTGTGGAATCGATTTTCATCTCGTGTTTACCAAATGTTTCAAGGTCGGATATTCTCATAACTCATGAGTTAGGCCCTTACGTGTTATAGTATGATATGCATATTGCAGTATTTTATATTCGGTCTTATTTGTGTGCAGTCTGTAGATAATAATGTCGTGGCCATATTCCATATAGGGTAATGTAGTTAATAGAAACCTCCTGCAAGACAGGCTTTTTTGTTGATTTCACTCTTCTTTACATTAAAATAGTAATTCTATGTATAGTACCTAATTAAGAACTCATTTAAGGAATATGTACTTATTTAGGAAATGAATAAAAAAATGTATTATTTCTTATTATGATTATTATATCGGAGATTTGCTCACTTCACGAAATGTTTGAGAATTTTGTAGAATGGTTGCATTTCATGATAATTATACTTTATTGTCTATAGGCCACATCATGAAGTGGCTTGGAAAATCGATGATAAGAAATCGTTTCTCAATATGGACAACTAAACGCACGGCTGCTCTTTGAAATGGTCAACATTATTTCGATTGTATCGTTAATTAAATGTTAAAGGCTATGTAAGTATATTGTTTTTCGCTTATTACCTAAAGCTACTCGGCTATTTCATTCTCAAGCAATCAGCATTTCATGATGCTGAGCTGATGCTGGAAGGTACAACTCCTCAACGTTTAGGAGTACGGGTACCTATAATTATTTAAATATAGACACCTTAAGGCCGTTTACTGTATTATTTCAAGTTATACACAGATGAGGCGAGACGTTGAAAATTACTTAAGATTTTCATATTTTTTGGTGCATTTTTTGTAATTGAAGTTATTTACAAATTATTACATTCACAAAATAATGGAAACTAGTTTCCATTCGGCTGACATAGATCTATGCCACAGTATAAATATGTATTTAATGTATTTATACTGTGTCTATGCGGAGGTATTTATATTTTTTTATTTTCCTTTTCTTTTTTGCTCATAGTTAGGTATTTTTTTAATGAGGTTTAAGATGTGATATTTTAATTGTATAAATATCAATAAATATGCGTGTCCTTGTAAAAAAAGGACAGTGCGTATTATCCCTAGTTTCATTACTTATATTTTGAATAATAATCTAAATATCTATCTATAAAAATCCCTGTGATATTCTAAACCACCAATTTAATAAAACAGGTGTTGCATAATTAGTATAATTACAAACCGAGACGTGTATCTTTATCCTTCTTAACAAAGAGACAACCTTTCAGACACACGCACCACCATTAAATCTCCATAAATTAACTATTATTATCTATGAAAACATCATCTTCATAAACATGATTTATGGTTGGTGTTTTTGTTGCGAGCGTAAACTAGAGAGGTAATAAAATAAAGGATAGGGGCATTCACAGTTTTTTGGGATGATGATTAAGTAGTTAAAATTGGTAGAGCCTTTGTAAACAACTCAGGGGTACATGCTAGACGGGGTTGTAAAAAAAAAAATGTTTTTTCATTATAAATTTTTTTAATAGTGACTGCCTCGTATCGCAATACAACGCGGTAATGCTGCCAGCATTTTGGGAACGAGGCCTTCTGACAGTGACTTATTAAGTTTAGATTAAGTTATTAGGCTTATTTAATTTAAGATACTATATGTATATATTTCTGTAAATAATAATAATAAAAATAATGGGGTGCATGAAAGGAGCCTCCCCGAGTGACGTACACAACGATTCCCTACGTCCGGCGCACCCTGGGCAATTCGCGAGTTCTCCAAAGCGAATTGGCTAATCCTTTCACTACGATGGCAAGTCAAAATAAAATTTGACTCAGCCATCGACACGACGAAGAAGAAGAAATAAAAATAATTACCAAGTTTAAAAAAAATATATAGTAGATAGATACCAAAATCTCGTGGTACAATTCAGTAAAAACTCAACTACGTAGTCAACATTCTATTTGATCGTTTGGTACCTAATCCAGCTCATAAACACCTCAAACTTTTGGGTGGGATTGGTATCGGGCAATCGGCCTCGGATCACTGATAAGGGCCGCACCTGAACCTATTTCTGTTATCGGCAGGTTACTGATAAACTTTCACACGAAATTGGTTTGTGTGCCTGAGTTTTAAACCTAAAATAGATACCATGGTAGATCAACTTGATGGAACAAAAAATTGTTGGATTGAAGTCTACCTCGTTGGTCTAGTGGTTAGCGTATGCGCTTCTCATCGCGAGGTCTTGGGTTCGATTACCGGGTCGGCAAAAGTGTAAGGCAAATTCACAATAGCAGCACGGAGTTTGAGTTGTGCCCGGTGGATAGCGATGGGCTCACCCCCTATCCCATGGGACCTAAACGTAACAGGTGAAGTGTGGGTGCTGTACACCTCTGGTTTACAGGTGTGGGTCTTGGTACAAATCAACAACCTAAATTGAACTTTTACAACGTTACATAGCTTAACAGAAATTTCCTGGAATATCTCGAGACTGTACAAGTGCCGCGACTTGATTTGTCACGCAATTATGAGCAGACGTATTCCATAAGCATGGCTATTCCGTAAATGTGACTAATTTTCGGTTTCAAACGAAATTTCCAGTCGATTTCGAAATCGACTAATAATTTGGCAAGTAACCGGTACATCTCGGATTTAGTGCATCCTTATTTCCATACACATACGGTTGATAACTGCTTGGCAAAAAATTGACAGCTTGCCAGTTACTATCCTCTAGCAGATTTGACAGCTTTTCAGGCAAGTAACCCAATTTCTTATGTCAAAATCGGAAACTGGTCATGGAGCAGTTTCTTAGTAATTTCTTGTACTTTGGCGAGATAAAATAATGATATTTAAAAGGTTTTTGCACTTCAGATTAACGTTATACAACAAATTAATAACTGTTTAATACTATGCATGTCATAAAATACTTATTAAATACGTAATGCAATAGAATTTAGGTCATATTATTTTCAGTCATAGATCTCGAGTTTTTTCATACGAAAACTTAATTTATGACGACTTGTTGTTACTTAATGCAGATATGGTATTATATATTATAGTACCATAATTTTATGTGTAGAGTTCTCTATTTATTCATAGGTCAATAAAATGAGTACCTACCTTCTATATATATGTATTATTTAATTAAACTTGTGTTATAACATAACAATCTTATGTACGTAGGTTGTACCTTACTTTAATACTAAAGTTTCTTTAAGTTTTATTTAGGCAAAATTACAATAAAACAGAAAACCAGAAATTTCAATTAATTTACTATTTTTATCATTACATGATGAGCCAATAATTCAATCATTATTAATATTATGATAGATCAATCGATTTGTTCTTTATCCTATCCTCTATTGTATTGTTGACTTGAAAACATAAAGTTCTGAAGTATAACGATGGCCCTCAAATTAACATATTTCTTGATTATATTCTGTTGAGATCTGAAACAGAAAAAATGCGCATATATTTACCTACAACAGCAAATTGGTGTGAAATAAAATAACATACATGTGGTCAACGATACACTTTTACACCAAATTTGTATTTAATAAGGTTATTAAGTCGCCCGAATTCACAATTCAATAGATCAGCAAATCTCACTAAGCTTCAAAGGCCCAGGACACGTTTATATATAAGTGGAATTTATAATTTAGTCCGACAACAAAGTTATTCAAACTTATTATTATTTGGCGTAGATCAGCGCTTACACACACTACCATAAGTACGTTAGAGACACATACAGTTTTTTTTTTACTAAACAATGTATTGTAGTTTATGGTTAGTGGTGAAACTGAGAAAACACGTTCAATCTTAATAGCATGCAATCGTTTGGGCTGGCAGCTGGCAGCTTGTGTAGAAAATGTTCTTTCTCTGGAAAACTACAAACTCCTTCAAAATGGCTTGATCAGTTTTACATGAGCTAGAATATTCATAATCCTGTTCCATAATATTTTTTAATCAGCATCATGCAATCAATATTATCTTGTTTTCATAAAGAATGAAAGAAACATATTTATTCTGAAAAAAAGCAAATTATAAAACTTAAAATACTAAACAATAAATTTGCCAGAAAATTTTAGATTTATATCATCGATTTAAACCATTAAAAACAAGAAATTAAAATGTTAGATCTAAAATTTGAGTATAAATATCAACTATAAAAAACAAATGAAACAGAAATAATTTCACAATTGAATAAAAATAAAAATTGGAACGCAACCATGACGCTTGGACTTTGGACCATAGCGCGAAACCATAGAGTATAGTAGGTCGCGAAACGAACGGCTAATGGTGGCGTCCGTACAACAAACAAAAGTGTAATCGCCAATCATAGCGCTTCAATTATCGTTTAGACTTACGCGCGAATGAAAAAGAGCGCTACGATTGGCGGCATTGGCGGTCACGTCGGTTTACGCAGCAGTGCAGTGCACACAGTCAGTGCAGTATTATAGTGCTTAGCATAAACAGACAAAGTAATGAAAAAGTAAATAAACAAATTAACTGAACAGGAAAACATAAGGAGAATACGCTAAATTATTACAATAGTGATTGGTGCAATGCTGACACTATACATTGAACTTGCGCACAGGCTGCGACTTATCAATATTTTACATGGAATGAAATCCATTTTGAAAACTTCATCTAAGACAGATAAGGTTAGTTGAAAAGTTTTATGGCTGCTATTTTTGCTTAAGTTTTATGTTTATAGACTGCCAATTTAGCGACTTTGTCGCCAGATCTGTCGACTTTTGAGTATGCTCTAATAGCCAATTTTCTGACGATTTTTGAGGTGCACCATAGCACAACATTATTTACTTAAAAATTAAGCTAAAATTAACTCTTTATTATTGAACAGACTGCAGTTTTTGTCATTGTTGTGATTGAAACGAGAAAAAAGTAATGTAAATGGTAAAGAATGATAAAAATGAGAAATAAACACGTGAGAATTAAAAATATAAATGTTGATTGCCTAAAAAAAAGCTCATAGGGTGCAAGGTAATGGTATCTAGCGACTTTTGGCACTGAAAAACACTGCACATACTCTTGTCTAGTCTTATGTCATTCTATTAGGAAGCAAACAATAACAAAATTAGCTAACTTTAAACTAAGTACTTCTAAGAAGAAATAATGTATTCATTTCAGGGTACTAAGAAATTCAATTAAAGTGTTGGCTTGGACAATATAATCTGCAATAGACAAGTAGCAATATTTGTCAATGAATTCTACAAAGAAGTCACCTATATTACCTACTGCTATAATCTAATACAGTAAGTTTCAATTCCAATAATGTATAAATATGTCAATATTTTCTTTATATCTTATAAAAAGTTTTGTAAGTACATCGTTGTAATAAAACAACCAAAAACATATTTAAATATTGATTTACTTCTTACAGAGAATATGAAAATGCATGGATTGCAAACAGCTAAAGAGCATAGGATGAAGCTTCAGTCTAACCATACGCTGTGATGAAACTTAGAAAATAGCTCAGCGTTGAACTCCACGGATGAATGTTGTCCTTTAATTATTATGATAAGAAATTTAGAACAGTAGTAACTAATGTACTTGACTGGCTAACGGTTCATTTAAAAAACAATGTAGATCTAGCAAAAATATTAATAAACTTTTTACTAATAATGAAATAAATTAATATAACACTTTTTAAACTAAATTAGACAAATACCTACATAGGTAAATAGAAAAGGAAAATGTAAAAAATTAAGGCATCAAAAGATACCTCCACATTTGTCAGCCACGGGGAACTTGCTCAAAAGCCAAAGATCTTAAATTATTAATTCATTTTCAAATTCATATGATTCAACTTTTTTTATTATAAACATAAAAAAATAAAATACATTTATTTATTTATTAAAAACTAACTATTTCTATTTAAAATGATAACATTCCTTATAGGATTTCACTTCACATAGACCATAAAATGGAATAAAGTTAACACCTTATGGCTGAATAACAAATCAAAAAATAAATTATCATAGTTAACAACATTTTGTACCAATAATTTAATTAATTATTACGATAATCGTCGCAATAAGTAATTTATTTTATTTTATTTCTACAATAATGGCTAGACACCACACACTAATGCTGTTTGACACTATATTGTTAAGTAGGTATGCATTTTTATATCATGTTCATATAAACAATTGATAGAACCTATCTTAATTAACACATTTTCAATAACCTAACTATTGTAACTATTTGCATTCTTTCATCTCTAGTTCTTCTCTTTCTTTCTTCTTCTTCTGAGACAGTGAGTGAGAGTCTTTTCACACATTTAACCGAAGTCCTGGTAATCTACATAATTTTAAACATTTATTAACATTATTTAAATGTTATATATAATTAGACAATAGACAATATATTTATTTTCTCGCCACAACAAAAATTAAATACATTATTATTATTATCATACTTTGTTGGTTTATATATCAGCATAGCTGGTTTTTTGTATGTATCAATATTGTATGTATAAATATATTATATTCTTAGCTCATAAGCTAGTTTAAGTTAGGCACAATACTTATTGACTTGCCTTTTTTTATCAAATTCGTATGTTACTTTTTTTTTTTTGTTTTTGTCTTATGATTTCGACCAAGCACTTGTAAAAATCTTCTGATGTAATTGTAATAGGCACCCACAGGACAGGCTTGCCTAGTGTGGGGCCAATGGACAATCTAAAACTGTACTTTTCGTTGGTAATAAATGCTTTTTTATTCATTTATTTTTTTTTATTAGTTTCCGGGAAGCGTACAAATTGTCGGAATATCTTGACTTCATTTAATGCATCTGTCACTGCTCGTATCGATCTTGATACTGCCGGCTGGCTCAGCCCATGCATGAAACTCATGCCAATGGGTTTTTGGTATGAGCCAGTGGCATAATTTTTTTGATGCTGAAATTATAATGCTGCTAGTATCTGAAATATGAATACAATTTTAGTAAGCTAATTACGTACGTAGGTATTAATTCTATAACTAGGTATAGTAGCCATTATTGTCAATTGCAATGACAGTTTGTTAACTGCAATATAAATAAGTAGTATTTCATACCTTGCACTCTGAGGTTTTGTAGAGCTTCGTTGTTGTGCAGGCAGGAACGGGCGAAGCTCATGACACAGCTCCCAAAACAATGGCTTTGTTAAGCGATCGTGTGCCCTGAAGGCAACGTGAGAGATGGCTTGAATGGATTGGTGGATGCTTAATCTTAGCATTCTTACTCGGCGAGACCACTCCCTGACATTGTCCCTACGCTCCTGCTCCGCTAAAGCTTCTAACATCATAAGTATATTTGCCACTGAAAGATAAGGTCAACTAGTTACATGATATAAAATTCTGGATAAGTATAATATAATTTCACAAGGGTAAGACCCTAAAATGAAATGAAATTGGTACTTACTGATAAAATATAAATAATTACACGAACAACAAATCTGAACTAGCTAATTACACATTAAGTCACCTTAATTAATATTTAACAATGATTTTTTATTTGTTTTTTGGACCTTAATAAATATTTTTATTTTCAATTTATTAATGCAGCAAAAAGGGCAACAATTTTCTACGTACTTAATTATGTAAATAATTGGCCGCCCGTTTTGACGTTCAATTTATTTTTCTTTTGCTCATGCACGCTTTTTTAATATTTTTTTTGTCTCAATTCCAGATAGACAATAAAATAATAGACAAATTTAGTGTTTTTTGATTTATTTTATTACGTGTGAACGAAGCATACTTTTGAGGAGAGTAATTTGATTGCGTTATGTCAAAAATGCGTGTTTTGACAGTAACTATTACTATTTGACAGTAACTATTACTTAAGAAACCAGAAATTATATCTGTTTGACAGGAATAATTACTAATTGACAGAAACTATTTGTTAAGAAACCAAAATCTCAATAAGCGAATAACCCCCAAGGTCTACATTTACATAAAGACAAGGTTGTTCACATGACGTACGTTAATATTGTTAAAACAGATACAAAATCTCTTCCCAGTAACAGTTTTCAACCATACAATCACGCCACTACTATCCAGATTTTTAAGACCTATGTAACAATATCCCACACAATGGAGTAATCTATTACTTTCTTAACATAGTTAACATAAATAGTAATATCCATGCAAAATACCAACTTTCTAGCACTAAAAAATAGCGCTATTATTATCCTGAAGGGTGTGCCTAAGGACTGCGAAAGAAGTGTAAGATATTGCAACCTTATATACTATGGATTTATTTATAAGTATTAATTTAATTCCATTTCTATATTTAAGTTTATTTTCTCTCCCTAACCATTTTTAGCCAAAATGTTGTTTTGGTTGCTATAACTTACACGTAGAATTATTGTCAAAAAACAAACAAATATTGTATGAATTATTTGAAAAGATGGTGCACATGAGTTTCTCACCAGCTCTTCTCATGATGCAATACCCATCGGAGCTGGTACTTGGATTGATTTTAATTCAAATCTCTAAGTTGAATTAAAGTCAATCTAAGCTCCGGTGTCAAATCATTTTATTACAATAAGTACATATTATAATTTAGTTAGCTAAGTTTTATTTTAATTTTATATTTTTTGTGCTTTGATGTTTGTTTTGACGTGTTCAAGCGCCCCTTGGGGCCCATGGAAATAAATGATTTGATTTGATTTGACTTAACATGTTATGGTTCTAGGTACTATGTTACCGGGCACAATTCTAGAAAGGGGTCCAAAAAGGGATATATTTCAATATTGTACATGAAAAAAGGACTGCAGTGCTGACGCTGATGGCTGAGCTTAAAAAGGACTAGCCGTTGTCAGGCGCCCCTCACTGCCAAATGCGAAAGAGCGCTGCTCTTTCACGTCATATAAAACTAGTTGTCAAATTATAAATGCGCTGAACAATCTACTCCTCCATAACTTCCTTGAGCTCTCCTATCCCCCGCGAGTTTTGGCAGACTCATTTGCATAAAATTTGCTTTCATTTCCTCTCCATATTGAAAGTGCTCTTTGTTAAAAGAATAAAGTATGTATATCTATTTATTTTCGTATCATTACCTGAATGATAGCTCCTTATAAAAATTGGCTGAACTGCTAAAGGCTCAACACAGTTTTCATTTTCTTAAAATCCTGACTAATCCCTTATTATTATTTCTAAAACAATATCCTTATCATTATTCTTTATCAATACTTCGTAGGTAAGTAGAGTGATACGACTTATTATTATCAGTTCTTGAGTACTGGCGTCAAGGTTCGTCTTTCAGGTGAAGAAATTACAAGAAACGTGACCAATACAAACTAACTTCTGGCCGTGGCCTTGCCTGCCTCACGGGCTGAAGCTAGGCCAGGCCTTCCAGCTCCTATTAAATATAACACCACGCTTATATTGTCCAGAAGGAGGTGGCAGAGGTATACAACGTTACACTTCACCTGTTATGTTTAACTCCCATGTGATAGGCGGTGAGCTCATCGTCGGACAATGCCAATGCTGCTATTGAAAATTCCCTGACGAAAAAGTCCCAAACAACACTTTTCTCGACCCAGGAATCAAACTCGAGAGCTCGCGGTGGGAGATCGCATACTTTAACCACAGCAGCTCCAATATCTGTCTAGGTAAAAATCCAGTTTTAAACATTAAAGTAAAGTGTTAGAGCTATTTACTAATTACTGAAACGCTTGGGCAAAGTTTTTATACTACCTACTGCTGACTGAAGTTATGTCCAAATATCATAAATTTGAACTTCAATCCCTTGGGAAAAGTTAGTTAGACCGAAATTTACCGAATTTACTTTCCAAACATTTCCAATTTTCCATTTGGCATATAGAAGTGCATTAAAACCCCAGAAACTTATTTCATTGACGCTGTAGTGGCCTCTTTTGACGATGGTTCGGCCACCACCTCACCTTTTGCACAGGGCCCTGGAGTACATACATCAGTGTGATTTGTTTCTGACTCTGGGTGTGCTTCGTGTGTGTGAAATGCATGTTTGTGAACACCCCCGCGACACAGGAGTTATCCCTAGTCAGTAAAAAAAGAACAAAAAAACCGGCCAAGTGCGTGTCGGGCCACGCGCAGTAAGGTTCCGTAGAAAAATATTTTTAATTTTACTTTTTAACTAAATGGCGTCCTTCAGAAAGGAAATGTTTGTAGTACACGAAACCAGCTAGCACGTATGACGAGATGTATGAATGTTGAGGAAGCGAAAGAAGTATGTAAGGAGCGAAGCACATGGCGTTCCATCGTCTCTGCCTACCCCCGTAGGATAAAGACGTGATTTTATATATGTATTATGTATGTTTATTTATGTTTCAAGAATTTTGAACGAAATATTCTAAGTAACTGCATCTGACATTTCGGACCCCTATTCCTCTTGAACTAATGAAGTGAACTTATCCGCTATAGTTTTCCTTTAAAGTTCATTACATGTACTACCGACACAATTTTTTTCAGATTTTGGGATCCAGTAGTTTAGCATTAGAGGGGGGGGGGACGCTCTACTCGAACAAAAATTTGCTCTTTAAAGTTAATTATCTCGCAAACGGATCTATCTCTAAATCAAAAAACTGTCTTAGCAACCCCTAAACGTTTTTCCCTAAAGGCCTATCTAACAATACCCCACACTATGGGGTAGGCGAAAAAACAAAAAAAACATCCCTACTTTACATGTAGGGGAGCTACCTGAAAAAAAATATTTTTCCAAATTTTATTCTACGACTTTCTTTGTTTAGTTAACATACATGTTCATGCAAAATTTCAGTTTTCTAGCACCAACGGTTTCGTCGCTATGCCGTGGACAGACAGCGGACATGGCGAAACTATAAGGGTTCCTTGTAGGTACTACGGAACCCTAAAAAGAATGGGACGACGAAGGAATTGCCCCGGGCGCAGTCCAATGCTTCGCTGACACTAGGTTATGCAATAAGCCTCCGTCCTAAAATCACATAGAAACAGAATATGGTCAAAGAAAAATACCCATCGCTTATCTATGTCAAAATTGTACACCATGATTTATGTTATTCCGTTCCTAGCCCAGGCTTTATTCTTTGCCCAGGGTATTAAACTGTTATCTTATTTGGCCATTTTTTTATGAAACACTTATGAGGCAGAAAATACCTGGGAACTTGGGATAGGTTCACTGAACCTGTCTAAATCTAATGTTAGTTTATCATGAGGATCTATAGGGGTGCACGGATGGCGTAGTGGTTAAAGCAGTCCACTCGCCGATTTCAACTGCGCTGGTGTTGTGGGTTCGATCCCAACACGGGACAAATCGTTGTGTGATCCGCAAAGATTTGTTCTGACTCTGCGTGAGCTTTGTGTGTGTGAAATGTTTGTTTGTGAACACCCCCGCGACACAGAAGTCATTCCTTGTACGGGTGTAGTATTTTATAAAATAAATAAATAATAAATTAAAATTGTTGTTTTCCGAGAGAATCTCTACCTACATAAATAAATAAAATAAAGTAATTAAATTTTAAAGTTAGACTGTGTAAAAGATGACATAGTTGGAATTTTGGCAAAGGCTTAAGAAGTGAGATAGCGTCGTGGTATGGTATTAAAGTATTAATACAGGTACTATGTTGTTTTACCAATGTATTTACATAATCTATTCTATCTATATTATATAAAAATGAATCTCTATTTCCCTTGGTCATGGCATCACGCCGGAACGGCTGAACTGGCTGATTGTTACAGTCAGGAGATTATGAAATGAAATTTGTTTTATACTACGCCCACAGCGAACGAACGTGTAGTCCACCTGATGGTAAGTGGAGTACAGCCCATAGACATCAACAATCAACAAAAACAGATTGTAGATGCGTCGCTGCAGCTGAGGACTACGCTGTTATGCCTCATGTGCCAGTAATTTCAGGGCCTTATCTCACCACCAAACCGGAACACAGTAATTGTAGCACTACTATTTGGCGGCAGGTTAAAGGTGAGACGGTGGTGCTGTCACCCTCGAGCTCACTCACAAGAGCTCTACCACCAGTGAAATAAAAGAATAGGCAACTTGCGTGGCAAATTATAAAATTTAAGAATACTTAACCATTTTATTAAATTTTGTAATGATTTTTTAACGTAACCTTAGCGTTTTTGAGAATATGAACTTTTTGTATGTACCTCTATGGGGTTTGACATAACATTGACATAATGCGTGCTGCAAATATCGTCACAGAGAATGTATGCATAGTTAAGACAGGACAACGTCTGTAACATCGTAAGCACGGAAGTCCCACATAGCCACTCTGCCCGTCCCCCCACGGGTGGGGTGGTATGCGTAAAAGCATTAAAAAAAAAAAAAAAAAAAAAAAAAAAGACAACGTCTGTCGGGTCAGCTTGTTCTTAATAAAATATTATGTCTGTTTGTTACGCTTTTACGGTTTAATTACTGAACCAATCCTGATGAAAATTGGTATGGAGATAGTTTAAGACCTGAGAAAGCACATAGGTTACTTTGTATTGACATACCACGCCGGTGGAGCCGCTAGAAGCTAGTACTTTATATACCATCGTCTATACGAGTATAGTACCTACTGAAGCTTGTGAATACTTTTTTTTATCATTTATTTATCATTTTTAGGGTTCCGTAGTACCTACAAGGAACCCTTATAGCTTCGCCATGTCCGTCTGTCCGTCCGTCTGTCCGAGGCATAGCGACGAAACCGTTGGTGCTAGAAAACTGAAATTTTGCATAAACATGTATGTTAACTATACAAAGAAAGTCGTAGAATAAAATTTGGAAAAATATTTTTTTTTCGGGTAGCTCCCCTACATGTAAAGTAGGGATGTTTTTTTTTTGTCGCCTACCCCATAGTGTGGGGTATTGTGTTATGATTCTAACTTTATCATTAGCTTATAATGCCTAAAAACTATTGCAAATTGTCGTTATTTAGTCATTTTCTTATTTTAATTAGTTTGTAATTTAAAAGAGTATTTAATTTGACTTCTGTGTTCTCATTGGATCACAGTAGAAAAACCGCGGTAAAGTGGGTTAGGAAGGTATTAGGTCGGTGGCAATGGTCATTCCGCTGCCTGGATGTCAAAAGTAAAGACATTTAAAAGTAATGAGTGTGTTTATTATAATGTTAGTATTACAAGAAGTAACACGTGTTAACAGTTAAACACGTGTTAAAGTGATAAGTGCATTAAGTCTAATTTATGGAATAAAAGGTGATTCTTATAAAGTTACGTTGTTTCGTATTATTATCCCTAACTTCTGAGGTAACGGCAAGGTATCGCCACATCTCAGAAGTGGGATTAATAACTCGAAAACGCCCACAAACCAAGGAAAGTGTAAGTACTTATTTTATTACGTTTTTTTTTCTTCTTCTTTTTCTGTCATGATATTGCCAGTGGTACTTTTTGGAAGAAAGTCAGGCGATAGTTGTTTTGGCTTAAGTGACTTATAGATTGTAATTGATCGGGGTACTCCTCGTATCACTTCTATCGGTCGTGATTATCTTAGATACGTGGCTGAGGCACTCCCTGGTCGTATTTGAGGTAAGATTTATCGTCCTACGACTTGAAATTTCTGTTTTTTCTTTTGGGTATTATGGTAATGTTGATAAGATGTGATAAATGCAGTTTATGTATTCTAACCAAATGGTAAATTATGATAGAAACAAAATACAATCATAATTTGAGGTTAGAAAAGGTCACATTGAATTACATTAATTTATATAACCATAAATGAGATATCGACACATTTTAGATACTTTTTAACAATAATAAATTGAATTTAATACAAATAAAATTATTAATTACATATATTGTGTTAAAAGAAATGTGTCTAATCAAATTATAATTTTTTAGTTGCAATCGATATTTTAAAGAATGAAATTTGAACATACAATTTAAAATATGATCAAGAAGTACATGTAGATTTGTGAAATTTAGTCTAACCATGTATTACAGCTTATTCTTAAAGCAGTTATGTTTTAAGGCTGTAGTTGATCGGGCATTCTATCTCTTATTTTGTTAATAAGATATATTACTGATATATTTTTAGTTCAATATGCTTCCAGGATGTATTATAATTATTTCCTGTTCACTTTTATTTATTCTTTTTGTTTACCTATTTATCAATATTTCAATATTAAATTAAATACAGGTTATAAGTACATGTTTTAACCTCAAAGTACAATTTTCATATATCTTAAGCAGATGACAATGTATTATGTATTAATTACATCGTTTAGTCACAGAATAAGAATAGTTTAGTCACATTTTACAGGATTTAATTTTTTTTTGTAAAGATCTCATATTTACTAACATTAATACACCATTCTTTTGCCGAGGTTGAATCATGGGCAAGGACGGGGCTCATAAGCCTCACCGTCACCAGCCAAAGGTAAATGAAGTTGCATCACGTCGTCACGCTGGGACTTCTGCTCGCAGCCGCAGTCGGTCCCGATACAGGACGCCATCCTTATCCTGAAGTGAATGGCGTATCGGAAACCTTTGGTCACAATCCAGAGATCTTCGGTCGCGATCCACGATCTGGGACTTCGAGGTCGTGAGTGCTTAAGTTATCATAATAGGTGTAGAGAAAATTCTCCTGCAACTAGGTCAAGGTCTAAGATTAGATCTCGTTCACCTTCTCAGAGAAGTCGGGAACGCGATCCTGGCACAAGAGCTATAAGTAATCAAAACATATTCTTCAAGAACTTTCTGAATATAATTAACGATATTTCTAATGGTAACAGTGACAGGTTTCCGGTTCTTAATGTAGTGCCAGAATTTGATCCCTTATTTCCCTTAAATAAACAGCAGACTGCCCCATGTCGAGGCAGGGTGAACACGCGAGTAACAACAAAAGTCATGAGGGTTGATAATGGGTGCGACACCAGTCTCACCGTTAAAGTAAATGGTAGTTTACTATACAATGTTTAATTGATATAGGTAGCGATGGCAACCTGATTCGACAGTGAAGCCAAAAGATGACATTTACAGTGGCAAGAAGTTAGTTATATAGATATAGATAGGTATTGCTAACTCAGCTTGTAAACCTATAGGATTGTGCTATGCATCTGTGGAGGTGCAGAATATTGTCGAGCATAACATGGACACCTTAGTTATCGATGATAATATTATACCCTGCCCCCTGTTACTGTATCTATCTGTATCAATCAATATATTTATTTGCGAAAACATGGTTAAATAATGATCTTACACAGTAAATTGTCCAACATGTTTCACTGTAAATTACAGCATGCAAAATTTTAAGCTTCATATTATTTGAATATACTTTTAAAAGACAATGAACATTTTTATATAAATAAAATAAAACAGAAATAACATCAATACAATACAGTAGAGACATATTATAGGGTCCTGGCATGAGGCGACCGTAACTGGTTTGTTAAAGCATCTGGCCGGTGTGCAGAGGGTTGCAGGTTCGAATCCTGCTGTCCAATAATATTTTCAATTGTTTTTTAGTATATTATAACAAATTTATATACGTGGTAAAGCCGACAAAGGGACATTAAGTTTAAATACGTATTATAGACGTGAACAGTTAATTTCCAGTGGTTCAAATAAAAATATATGATAGTAACTGCACCCTTATCGAACAAACCGACTGAAGGGTTTGACAGAGGTGTATAACACCCACATTTTACCTGTTATGTTTAGGTCCCATATGATTGGAAGTGAGTACCTTTTAAAAAAAGGTTTAGGTACTGTTTAAATACAAAAAGTCGGTTATAGCGAGTTTAAAATAAAGGCGGATGATTTAATAACTAGAAGCCGAATTCTATTGATAAACTATATATGAAATATATAAATTCATTAGATTCGCACAGTTTTGATGATAGTATTAAACGCGGTGACTCTCTGACTTGTGATCAAAAGCTTTAGCTTCAAAACTTATTTGATAAATATAAAAACAGTTTCTCGCCTAGCCTAAAAGATCTGGGATTCACGATAGCAATTGAAATTGTAATTTAATTAAAAGTGAAAGAGTTAAAGACATGGTTCGGGAGATGTTAAACAACGATATTATCAGAGAATCTAGTTCTCCGTACGCTATTGCTTACTCGTTGGTTTGTACCTCGTGGAGCAAGATTCAAGATTCAAGATTCATTTATTCGCAGGAATATGGTACAGTAGATGGTATACATGTCTTAGCAGCCCGACATATTCACCTTTAATAGGCATGTGAATTTTTGTTTAAAGTAGATAGTAAACATGGACAAGAAAGTAGCACTAACAAACAGGATAACTTATTTTTTTACAAGAATAGAATTCATCTAGAGTATAAAAGCACTTTTCAAGTAACCAAGACTTAAGTTCCCAAGGTGGCATTTACTAAAAGTACGTCACTGCATACATGTGTAGGATGTGTTCACCACAAGTTGCCTAGTGGTAAAAAAAAAAAAAAAGTGAGCTGCATCCCATCTCTAAGGTTTCCTTCGACACTATTTACGCTGATCATTTGGGACCATTCATCAAATCTAAACGAGGAAACTCTTACATTTTAGTAATTGATGATGTATTTATGACGGCATTGCATTTTGTAACGGCAGTACGCAACACTAAGTCTGCGACAAGTATTAGGGTACTACGTGAACACTTTATTTATTTCGGTACGCCAATCAAGCCTTTTTATCCGAAATGAGATCAGAAGCTAATATGTTAATTGATGCCCAGCAGGCCAAAGATAAGAAAGCTTAAGAAAAACATCGAAAAATGTGTGTCAAGTTTAAAGTAGGAGACCTTGTAAGAATCATTCGTGCGCCAACTGCGATTAAAGGTCAGTCAAAGAAATTGGAACCAAAATGTGAGGGTTTATATAGGATGAAGAGTATGCGTCTTCCGATAAAGATGCGTCTGATGACGCAGATTCTGGTCTAGAATCCGGTACCTAATGAATTACTTGTCACTGTCACTTTAAGACATTGTTGTAGGTATGTAGTCTTTTATATATGTATAAACATATGACTGGTACAGACTACTACTTATTATGTACTGATTATGGAAATGTTACGTGTATGCATGAAATATTATGTATAATTATGTTAATTAATATATAATATTTACGGTCAGCATCATGGACAAGGCACGTAAATGATTTTGTCGATAACTTTGCAAGAAACGGTCAAGGTCATGGACCGGGTAAATTAATAATTTTGCCGGTAACGGTCAGCGTCATGGACCGGGCACGTAGGTTAATTATTATTTGCAAGAAACGGTCAAGGTCATGGACCGGGCAAATTAATAATTTTGCCGGTAACGGTCAGCGTCATGGACCGGGCACGTAGGTTAATTATTATTTGCAAGAAACGGTCAAGGTCATGAACCGGGCAAATTAATAATTTTGCCGGTAACGGTCAGCGTCATGGACCGGGCACGTAGATTGATTTGCAGGCAACGGTCAAGGTCATGGAACGGGCAAATCAATAATTTTGCCGGTAACGGTCAGCGTCATGGACCGGGCACGTAAATTGTTTATAAGGCAACGGTCAAGGTCATGGACCGGTTAAATTGATAACTTTGCCGGTACGGTCAGCGTCATAGACCGGGCACGTAAATGATTTTTGCAGGCAAGGTCAACGTCAAGATAAGCTCGCTGAAGTGGCAAGGGGCTGGTCACGTCTGCCGAAGGACCGACAGCCGTTGGAGCAAACGAGTCCTGGAATGGAGACTGCATTCCCGTAAGGTGGGACACCCCACCCTGCCAGGTGGACTGACGACCTGAAGAAGGTCGTTGGAGGAGTCTGGCGTGCGGCGCAGGGCGGCGTTCGGAAGCGGCGCCGGGCGTCCATTGGGCGCGGCGCAGGGCGGCATTCGGGCGCAGCGCAGGGCGGCGTTCGGGCACGGCGCAGGGTGGCGTGCGGGCGCGGCGCAGGGCAGCGTGCGGGCGCGGTGCGATGCCGTGGAGCGCCTGGCCGCGCGTCTGCAGCGCTGCGATTTCAAGCTCGCCGCCGCAAGCTAACTTCGATGCCAGGAGAGTTAGCGGTTTGGGAGAAGCCTATGTCCAGCAGTGGACTACGAGCGGCTGAATGATCACACTCATGATTTTCTTGGTAACGGTCAACGTCATGGACCGGGCATATTAGTAACTTTTCCGGTAACGGTCAATGTCGTGGACCGGGCTTTAATACCATTACAACGATACTCTAGTTACCGTCATGAACTAGTCGATTATTGCAATTATTAAAATATGTACAAATATAAAGTAAGTTCTGGATAATTTAAAGGCTGTTCAATGTGAAGTGTAACAAAGAAAGAGAACAATAATAAAAAAAAATCATCGTGATGTAACGTGAATTGTATTATTTAATGTAATGAATGAAAAATATGTTGTCTTTCAGTGTTATACTTACATTGTAACGAAGGGACTCGTTAATCACAGGATGGTCGAGCTGTTATGATTCTAACTTTATCATTAGCTTATAATGCCTAAAAACTATTGCAAATTGTCGTTATTTAGTCATTTTCTTATTTTAATTAGTTTGTAATTTAAAAGAGTATTTAATTTGACTTCTGTGTTCTCATTGGATCACAGTAGAAAAACCGCGGTAAAGTGGGTTAGGAAGGTATTAGGTCGGTGGCAATGGTCATTCCGCTGCCTGGATGTCAAAAGTAAAGACATTTAAAAGTAATGAGTGTGTTTATTATAATGTTAGTATTACAAGAAGTAACACGTGTTAACAGTTAAACACGTGTTAAAGTGATAAGTGCATTAAGTCTAATTTATGGAATAAAAGGTGATTCTTATAAAGTTACGTTGTTTCGTATTATTATCCCTAACTTCTGAGGTAACGGCAAGGTATCGCCACAATTGTTAGATAGGACTTTAGGGAAAAACGTTTAGGGGTTGCTAAGACAGTTTTTTGATTTAGAGATAGATCCGTTTGCGAGATAATTAACTTTAAAGAGCAAATTTTTGTTCGAGTAGAGCGTCCCCCCTCCTCTAAAAGCTAAACTACTGGATCCCAAAATCTGAAAAAAATTGTGTCGGTAGTACATGTAATGAACTTTAAAGGAAAACTATAGCGGATAAGTTCACTTCATTAGTTCAAGAGGAATAGGGGTCCGAAATGTCAGATGCAGTTACTCAGAATATTTCGTTCAAAATTCTTGATCATAAATAAACATACATAATACATATATAAAATCACGCCTTTATCCCACGGGGGTAGGCAGAGACGATGATGGAACGCCATGTGCTTCGCTCCTTACATACTTCTTTCGCTTCCTCAACATTCATACATCTCGTCATACGTGCTAGCTGGTTTCGTGTACTACAATTCAGTAATGACTTGTATAAAGATGTTACTTGTTTAATACAGATAGTAAATCCCTTTTAAGTCGAAATATGTTGTTACGACTAGCTATGGAACCCTACTGCGCGTGGCCCGACACGCACTTGGCCGGTTTTCAATGTAAGTTTGATAACGCATTATAAACTCGCCAAACTGTAATGTTTCATGGCGAGAAACGCTCATTTTGCAGTTTATATAATGACTTCACTGACTTTCAATAGTTTCAGTATCTAAATCTACACAACTAAATATACAAAATTGCACACTGTTATTTGGTGAATTGTTTCTCAATGGTAGGTAACATTATCTACCTGTCACTGAGAAACCATTCTTTAAGTGTCGATTTAAAAACAAATTTGCTATACTTAGGGTTATACCTTAATAATGCTATTTTATTAAATAAATTAGGTACTACACATTTGACAATCTGCCATATTCAACACATGGCAGGCATAAAAAATCTAGATATTATGTTACAGTAGCCACTTCAGTTATCAGACATTATTATTATTTGTAGATATAAATAACTAATCGCCAATGACATCACTGAGGTGTTTACAAACGGTCTATGTTCGTGTACAACCTGTTTCTGCGCGTGCGCAGGTCCTAGACAACTGCCGCGTCTGAGTTACTGAGTCTTTATTTAAAGGAAGTATGGTGCTTATTGGGTTTTGGAAATTTAAAAATGATGACGCATTATGTATTTGGATATGCTTTTGCCAGTTTCCAAAGCAGTAGTTAGGTATATCAGTTATTTTAGTGTCTATTAGCAGCACCATCAAACCGGAATATTGGTTGCAAACTTTACTAAAGACACGCAATATTATATAGCCAGCCCCTTATTACGATAAATGCTGGTTGTGATTAAATTATATTTACATGTCAAGAACAGAGCAATAAGCCAATCGGAGGTGACATTATCAGGCGTCTCCCACTGCAAAAAGTCGAAGAGCGTCGCTCTTGCACGCCATACAAAACTAGTTGTCAAATCCTATCAAATGACACTAATGCGGTACAATATACCCCCCTTGCTTCCCTGCAAGTTTTAGTAGCATTATTTGCATAGATATTCGCTTTAGCGTGTCCAAATTGTTTTTTTAGACAAACATTGGCATATGAATCTAATTTAATAACTACCAGAATTAATCGTAATAAGGGTGGAGATGCGACAATGGTCACTAATGAATAGCTATCTATTGTACATTCAAGTTTTAATATTGCTATACTACCTACTACTAGATTCTTAAATCAAATCAAATCATTTATTTCCATGGGCCCCAAGGGGTGCTTGAACACGTCAAAACAAACATCAAAATACAAAAAATATAAAATTAAAATAAAACTTAACTAATTAAATTATAATACTTACTGCAATAAAATGATTAAACACTGGAGCTAAGATTGACTTTTATTCAACTCAGAAATTTGAATTAAAATCGATCCAGCTCCGATGGGTATTGCATCATGAGAAGAGCTGGTGAGAAACTCATGTGCACCTCTTTTCAAATCATTCATACAATATGTGTTTGTTTTTTTGACAATAATCTTTGTGTAAGTTAGAGCAACCAAAACAACATTATGACTAAAGATGTTTTACTATATTATGTTATATTTGTACGCCAATGATGGCAAGACATAGCGATCAATATGTTATAATTATTTAATAGAACATCTATGATCTACATATAAATGATTTTGAATTTTGTATTTCGAATTTTGGTGCTTCTCAAGAGGTCTTCATCACCATCACTAGAGGTCATTAATCTTCCCATGAGCTCAGCAAGGAGTCTCAGTGGAAACTTTTTGCTGATTTGATAATCGTAGAGTTTATATAGGCACGTCATTTCACAATAGTAGTTTATCTCGTTTTTTACACTTTATTTGTCGAAGGCGCGATGTGATAAAGATAAGTGGTTACTTATCGCGAATACTTCAGGAAGTTATACGATTCTAATGTTATTTTATATTGAGTTGAATTATTTTTTGTGATGTTGTTTTGAAACTCGTAGACGAATAACTTAATTTGTGTAACTAAGTTACATATAGATAATATGGATGATTGGGTTCAGCAATGCTTAGCTACTGCAGTTGGTCCACAGGTCCACAGGCAGGTGGGATCGTCAGCCCTTGTGTGGCTTTGCTCCCTCAGGCCCGACTGACTGAAAAAACCCTGAGCTCATTGTGGGATCCCCCCACCCACACTAAGTCTTTGCTTTTTGCAGCACGTCAACGTGGACCCCCGTCGGCTCTCCCGTGGACTCTAGTGGGTCTGGGGACCTGGACCACTTTGGGAATTACTGATCTATATGCATCGCTACGAGCTTGTTCACAAGAGCTCTACCACCAGTCAATTGAATATTATCTGTTAGCTCTTTATGCTAGCTGTTTAATTTTCACTTAGATTTATAAAAAATAACTTATCGTTTGAATAGTAGGTATTTGTTTGTTAAATACCTAATTAATGTCAATTGTGATTAATAAATTATTGTTTTGGCTACTGTGTATTACATTTACGCATTTATTTTTATCTAGATCGCAATTTAAAATTGGTTTCCCAGATGCTAACATTGTTGGAAGAGATAAATAAACTTTTTGTAAATATTTTACCTTGTGTTTATCTTATCTAACTAGTAGTCAGCTATTTTATCAATAAATTACAGGTAGACTGCAGTTTTAAATACAAATGTTTAAAATTTAGACAAGTGGAAGCGGAACTTTACATAGCACTGAAAGAATTATTTTAAATTCTTGTAACTAGCTGAATTATATGTTAAAAATAAGTAATCACTTCATAATTTAACACTAAATGAAAATAAACAATAATAAATAAAAAAATCCCCACCATTTTCCAACATCAAAAGTCAAAGTACTTAATATAAAGTTAACAGCACATTACGAAAGTTCTCAATGTTGTGAATATTAGCAATTTAACTGAAGTAAGTTAACTTTACAAACATTGTGTTCATTAATCAAAAGTTTGGCGCAGCGCCTCATATCCTCCAACTCCGACACCGCCCACCCCTGCCTCTCTACGCAGCTCCCAGACATAGCTATACTTACCTAACTATACAACTATATTTTCTACTTTGGGTCTCTCATATTTCTCCTGCTAGGTTGGCATTGTTGGCAACACAACATATCGAAAGGTCAATATTTGACAAATGGCCGATCTGTCATTTGCCTGCGGAATAAACACCACGGACGGATCGTTTATTTATTGTTTTAAATAATAATGGATGATATTTGCCGATTATGTTGTTCTACAAATTTTGTCAATAACAATATATTTAACGAGGAGAATGCTCTTTATCTGAAAATGTCTTTATATTTGCCAATAAAGGTAAAAAATGTGTTCAAGTTCGTTCGTTTTTCATGTGATATTTTAACCTACTAAAATTAATATGATATTTGTGGTTTTGATTAGGTTTTCAAGAATGACCGCCTACCTCAGAAGATCTGCGACAAGTGTAGTTGTAAAGTGAATGATTTTTATCAATTTTGCAATGAAACTATTGAAGTTCAGTCCAGGTAAGTTTGATAGTTCTATCAGCCTTTATGGTAGCAGAAACCGGTGTATTGAGCTATTTTAATGTATTTAAATATTGTGTTGGAGGTGCTAAGATTTATGAGATATTCAATAGTTAAAAAGTGATAATGTATGTATTTCTTCACCAAAACTTAGCAATTTTTATGAGTTGCCTCATTGTATAGTAATTGTTTATTAAACATCAATTTATTCTGCTCATGCTATTTAAATAAAGCCGATCGTGTGAGTCTTACATGCATAAAGAATGTTTTGAACATATGATACTATATATTTAATATTGTATACTAATGATTTCAGGCTACGTGCCATTCTACGGAATTCAGGCACATACACAGATGAAACAATCGATTTGTCCGTCGTCAAGAGCAGTGCGTCTCCTCCACCCACTTCCCTACATCACACTCAAGCACCAATTGTATCTGAACGTAGCACACAGACAGAAACAGAAGAAGTTCCTATAAAACCCAATCTTGAAGATCTCCAAACACCTGTAAAAGAAGAACCCTTACCTGCACCGTCAATAAAAAAAGAACAAGTTAGCTATGACCTTGACTATGAAGATGATCATTTCGATCATAAATCTTCAGACAGCGAGGATATATCGCTTATATCTCTTAAAAGCAAGAAGAGTAAAGAGTCGTCTAGTAATGGCAATTTAAAGTATCAAAAAGGAAAGAGGAAAAAGAGTAACATAGGAGAATGGGAGGCTTTCATGAATGCATTGCCGGAAGCAACGCTAGCCATGGTGGATACGGATCAAATGCCCGATCTACAAGTGAAAGTGGTCAAAGAGGAATTGGATGATCAATCGTCGAATTCCGAGTTAGTGGAAATGGACACTTATCATTGTTGTATCTGCTTGGGACAGTGCTACTCGAGGAATGAAATTCTACGACACTATAAGTAGGTATTCTTTTACAAGGTAAACACTAGCTCAAACACAGTTAACATTAATAATATTCTGAAGGTCAAATTAGTGAAATTTCAATTGTGCAAATTTGAAGTAGATTGTCTGCATACTTTTCTCATATAAACTTTGATGAGTTAAGAAGTGTCCATGTTGATATAACTAACACTAGTAAGCTGTGCTCATTGTGTAGTCATAAGAAGGAATAAAGCAGTGGTACCAGCAAGAAAAGTAATTTTACAATGTTATTATCCGGGTATTCAAACAAGTGTGAGATAGAGTATATCGCGTTTTTGTCATGTTGCCCCATAAAAAAATATGACTAAATCTATCTCACGCTCCTATGCTTACTCTCGTGGCATGCTTATCATGCCCTACATTTGCCTTTTTTTATTTTATCTATGGTAAACCATAACCTTTTGTTCAAATTAATTGCAAATTTTGCATAAGTGATGTTAGTAATAATAATAAACTGTTTATTCACCACTAATAAAACGAGAATAATAGTTATTTATGGTACAAGTGAGAAAAAGTTTATATTTCTGTTGTAAGTGCCAATTTTAAATCTTTCGCTTGCGAAGTAGTCTTAAATTGAATCACGAGCGTTGCGAGTGATTCTAATAAAGACTACTTCGCAAGCGAAAGATTTTAAGAGGACACGAACTGGAAATTAAATTTTTCTCACGCGTTACAATACAAAACTTTTCACCTCTTCCAGTGAGAAAATATTAAGATTAAAATAAATTCGTACTCGATTGCCTAACCTGAAATAATTCCATGAAATACTACAGTAATACCAATTCAGAATGCGATTTAGGGCCTTTTGTAAGTCGCCACTATTTAATTAAATATGTCGTACGCTTTCACATACTTTTCACGTGATTTTTCTGGTATAAAAGCAAACTTCTGTGTTAGAAGCAAGTTGTCGCAACTCTTTTAGAGTTCCACAGAGTCCTTCATCACTGGATTCACTATTTTTTTGTTAAAAAGTTCCAGTAAACAATTCAACATAAACTAAAAAGAATTTATAGTTGCCCGCGATGACTGACACAGACACAGACTTTTTTTTTTTAAATCGTGCGTTCGGAAATTCGTTCCGTAAATTTTATTTATAGATTCTAATATTAAGTACCAGATTTTAATTAATTTAATGGGCAATCACGAATATAAAACCATTAAAATACTAAATAAGCGCGTATATATATAATTTAAATAAAATAATTAAAACGTATTGTATGTAGTTATTTAATAAAATTTATGTCAATGTTTATTACTAACCTACATGGTGGCTGCTTTGTTTTTTTTTCAGTGCCTATTCATTGAAAGGATTTTGTTTCGAAATTTGAATCACTTTGCCTCACTAGTGAGTAAAAACGGTTTTTACTCACTGAATTCTGGCACGCAAACGATCTTTTTCGTGCTGGTGTGGTGAAAAATAGTTTTAAAATTTATAATGCTTACGGAAAAAAAGCATTATAAAACAAGGTTATAAATAGGTATTATAAATTATGTGAAAATCAATCTTTGTTGTTGACAACATATTTCACAAATTACTAACATTCTTGTGTAATAAATAAATATCACACAACTTTAACACATCGTCATCTACTCCCAAATTAAGCAGAGCTTGTACTATGGGTACTAGAATAACTGATACTAATACATATTATGTACTTTTTTGTTTGTAAATTTATGCATAGAAACTCCCATTCCAAGACAAGCATCAAAGATTTTTCTTGAGCTGGAATCAAAACCGCGACCTCTGCTAAGCATGCAGTAGCACTACCGACTCTGCTATCCGCTTGTCTAATATAATGAATTCGTGTTTTTCAGGCAGCACGCCAACGATACATCGGCGAGTGAGCAACCAACTGCACCACCGCCACCAGATCAGGAGCCGTTACGGTGTACTAGATGTCGAAAGGTTGGTAACTACAGAATTTGGACAATGGTGCATATTGCTTCAACATGAACAGTTACATGACTTTATTATTATTAGTTATTAACACGAAAATTTAAAAAAATGCGAAATCAATAAAGTAGTGCACTAAGTTTCGAAGTAATAGTCTACTCGATAAGTTGAAAATGGTACAAAATAGAGATACTGGTCTTAAAATTATGTGCGATACCTCATTGGATTTGGAATGAAGCCTAGAAAAATGTGCCAAAAGAGTGTATTAGCACATAAAAAATTGCAAAAGTTATAAACAATTAAAGATGAAAAAAAAATGGCATTTTGTTTTTGCCAATATTTCATTAACGATTAATAATTAAAAAACTTCAAAATAAGATTCTGAAAGAAGAGGAAATTTCCAACAAAAAACTCACAACTCCCGCAACTCTATCTCCATTATTTATAATTTTAATTTAACGCTGAAAATAGGTCTGCGCGCGACATTTTTAGATTGCACGCGTGGCGTCAAAAGCGAGTACGGCATATGAATGAATTTATTTAAGGTATTGAATATATTTCTTTTAATTTGAAAAAAATATGGTATGTTTTGAATACTATAAATAATTTATTCCCGTTGGAAATTCTACTAAAAGTTAATTTTTCAACAAGTTAAACAATTATTAACTAACGAAATTTTCTCGAACTACTGTCTTAATTGTAAGTGAAAAAAAATGATTAAATAATGGTCGTAAAAAAATTTCGCTTCGTAGAGCCTTTCTTACATACATAATAAACAAGATCGTGCCATAAAAGTTAAAAAAAATATTTATACTTCGTTTCTAACAATTTTTCTACTTTAACAAAAACTTAAAAATCCTAGTAATGTTGTTCAAGTAAAAAAACTGTTATAAACAAAGTATAAATAGTTTTGTCATCTAACCCACTACACCAGGGCAGTTAAAAGTGGCGAGGTGACCGACTTGCGATGTCACTTTAACCTATACGCCAACAGTGCACTCAAATATACGTAATCCTGATTAATTCAACCTGACTGAATATAAAAGTAATACAAGCTACACTTGATAAATACACGGTTGTAACTTTTTTATAATTATTTTTTTATCTCTGAAACAGGGTCTGAATTATTGCTACTTACTAACCCATTGTACATGCTTCCCAATTATGTAGAAAGTCTTATGACCCCAAATAATTGAAATTTGATAGTGATTCTATGAAATGCCAAGTATTTGGATCATTGATTATTTATATAACTTATAACCTTCATGATATGATAACTTTATTTTTAAAGTTGCGTACAGATGTTTCCAGTATTTATTTACTTGGGATTTCCAGTAACTTTGTGATAAGACAACATAATATTAACAGCTCAGGGTATATTAAAAAAGAAACAACATATTTAACAATAATACTAGAGAATAAACATGGTTATTTTCTTACAAAATATTAGATATCACTTACCATGTATGTTGTTGTAGCGAGTTTTCCGATATTTTGCAGCTGTTGCAAGCTTTTTGTTCACGATAAAACTTATCGAAAACAAGCGACCATGTAAAGAGCCCGTGATATCTAATATCTAAAAGTATATGGCGTTTAGGCTAAAGCCAGTCCTTTTAAAAGGAAGTACTTATGTAGGGTATTTGGTTATAGTTTGCTCACAAGTAACTGACAATTTCTTCTATACATTTTACGCCAGCCATATGTTTTAGAGTTGGAAAAAAACAAATCCTCTTTTCAACTCGTATGTATGGAAGTGAATATAATATATGCTGTAGAAATGAGCAATTTATGAAGTATGTGTGGTGTAACTTTTAATAATAGGATAAATATAGTGTGATAAGAGATTGTTGTGGTTTGAGAAAAGAGAAAGGTATGCTTGGGTGGTTTGGTCATGTTGAAATAATGGATGAAAGTAGATTAGTGAAAGAGATATACAACGCAGATGTCGCTGGAAGTACTGGAGGAGGTTCTCGAAAGTCATATTATAATAGTGCCCAGATAAATGGCGTCCTTCGGCAAAGACAAATATACGGAAAGCGAGCATGCATGAATGTTGAGGAAGGAAGTATGTAAGGAGCGTAACACATGGGTTTCCATCGTCTCTGCCTATCCCCGTGGTATAAAGACGTGATTTGATATAATATATTATGATGTATGTAAATTTGTTCTACCATAACAGTTACATTATGGACCCATGCTTCAACATTTTTTTTTAAAAGAAAATAAATAGCGAAATGTAAAATAAATAAATAAATATTCCACAACTCACACACAACGCCATCTAGTCCCAAACTAAGCAGAGCTTGAACTGTGGGTACTAATACATATATACTTTTCTTTTGTAAATACATACTTATTATACATAGAAAATGAAAAATAATCTCGCACTACTCTAGATAACAATGCTTCTGGTCTGCATTTTAAAGCAAGTTATAGCTTTGCTATGCCTTTTTGTATTTTATATAATATAAAAGTTGAAAAATTAAGAATCCAGCAAGATTCGAACCTACGGTATACGCCCCAAGTGCTTTGCCAATTCAGTCATGGATTTGTATGCTGCTTGACTTAAAATTTATCAACGCATCTTGTGCCAGCGTCATAGGTATATTTAAAACGTATATTTAGACACTGAATTCAATCTGAGGTATACATTTCAGATAGTGGGTCGCAGCGAATGGGCGAATCACTGGCTTCGTCACTGGGAGCGAGACCGTCGCCCGTTCCGATGCGCACTCTGCGAGAAAACCTTCCGAGACGCCCACCAGATACTTAAACATGGTAATTATATATTTTTTTACTAGCCTACAGATGTGTCCCATTGCTGGGCAAAGTTCTATTATATTTTACTATACTATATTCCATTACAAGCAGCGATAGCCGATAAGAGACCGTAGGACTCTCGGGTTTGAACTCTCGCTAGCGGTGAAGGAAAACATTGTGAGGTAACCTGTATGCCTGAGAGTCCCTAAAAGTACTCGAGGGTGTGTTAAGTCTACCAATCCGCACTTGGCCAGCGTGGTAGAATATGGCCTAACACTAATCATCATGAGAAGAGGCCCGAGCCCAGCAGTGGGACATGTAGTAGATACAGGGCTGTACTTATTATTTATTATTATTATATAATATTATTAAAACCGACGTGACGAGAAGACATTACTATGGAGAATACGAGTTACTCACGTTATTTTCGGCATATCGCGGATAAAATAACGTGAGTAACCCGTATTCTCAATAATAATGTTTACTAATAAATTACGTAAGATGATTTTCGAAAAGCAAATAGCCTATTAACCCTTGGCGCAGTGCAAGTCAACAATGATAAGACTAACACTATTCCGGGCGTTCCAGAGGTTACTAGAATATGCCAGATACAACTATATCGTAAACAATTCCTGTTTATATCTTATTTACTGTTCATTCATTTAGCATGGGCCTAGCAGTGGGACATTAATTTGTTTACTGGGTTGCTATTATTATACTATATTCTGTATATAATTTTACATATTTTATAATGCTTGTAAGTTGTTTATAGTTCTTTCTATCATCACACTACCATGTAAAATTTCTGCACCACCTTGGGCAAGGTGCTTGCAATGCGTACAGTCAAAAGATTCGTGGATTTGGAGCAGGGCTTGGATGGCCGAATGGTAAAGCGATAGGCTGGAATCCTATAATCGCGGGTTCAAATTCCACTTCAAGTCCAACAAAAGGCAATGCCCAAAAACTGTATCGCCAAAACCCTTGTGTCACGAATATGATATAGTAAATAATTTCTAGTTTTGTGTATGACGATTATCTAGTAATAAGAGACATAACTTTAGCGGGATTTAATAAACAAAAGAGATTTTCCATTTAAACATGAAGGATGAACTAGAATCTAATTGTGTTTTGATAGAATTATCACGTTTTTTGCACTTGTTTACTAACTTTTTCATGACATCCCAGCTTACGATGAAAATATCCGGCTTAAAATTAAACTTTCATATTATTCTACATACAATACAGCAGTTTTTATCTTGACAAAGCCACAGAATAGATAGCACAGCAGCGATAAACAATCCCATAGTCGATTGGTCTTACCCCTTGCTCGATTGCTTTAAGATAAAAAACAAATAGCAATAATAAATAAAAAATGTGTCAATTAAGAGCCAAGTTTAATATTATACGCCTGCAAAAATATTGATATCTATATGGGTGCCAAGATTAAAGTGAAAATAAATTCAAGCTAAACATTGGTCTTGACTATATAGTTTCTATCAACAAATTATAATTTATTTTAAAAAATTGGTAATTACTTGGTATTGTAGTTTCGACATTAATAATATTAATAAGTTTTTATGACCAACAATTATATTAATCAAAATGATGTATGGTATTGCAACTTGACATTTAACATTAAATTTATTCTATAGACAATATTGTAGGACATAGTGTGGACATTCTAATCTATAGTCGGAATTTTAATTCGATTCCAGATTTGACAATTTCAGTGTTGCAACGTTATGACAAGTACTAAATAGTGACGTTGCGAAATTATTCGATATGGAAATGGAATATTTCCAGATCGATTCTTCTCGTTTATAATTTTACTCTCGTAAACTAAGTATATCAGGAAATTAAATATTTCTGAACCGATAATTTAGTTTTGACGATTAATTAACGATCTGAGACTTTTCTTTTATAATTGTGTGTGAAATAATTAAAAAAATGTGATCATGAAGGATGATGGCACATACACTGATTGTTTATCGATTTTTGTGTTCATCACTACACTATTATATGTGGTATCATTATTTCACAAAATGACAGTAGCTAATGTCAAATCTGGAATCGAATTAAAATTCCGACTATAGGTTTAAATGTATTCAGTAAGTTAAATTAAATGTTGTATAGTTGTTAAATTGCATGTATACTCGTATCATATGTTTGAATGATTTTTTTTTATATGTTCTAATTTATTCTATTTTTATTTTCATGTTTCTATTTTCCCTTTTATGTAATATTCAAACACAATGTAAAACTTGTTAATGATTAAATAAATTTAATTGAATTGTATTAATGTGATATGTACGTTAAAACTAGCTAGGGATATTTCTCGATAAATCTGATAGAAATCGATAGATCGTATTATTATATCTTCGTATTTTAAAATACATTAATATACATTATATATAACTGCCGTGTGTAAACTGCTTAATCTACGTTTGTGCAAAATTTGAGCATGAAGAAGTATAATATTCACACTTACTCTCAATTCTGCCTTTATTATATTAGTATGATGGTGATTCCAGGTTTGACACACAATTATACTGATGGGGCAGCCACTGAGCCTGTGGACAAGCGATTTGTGTGCGACCTGTGTCCTGAAGGATTTGTGTATATGAGGTATGTAATTATTTGTATGAATATAATGAAATTGAAATATCAAAATAATTACACGATTGTGATTGTCATTATCAATGTATTCCTTCTTTTTAAAATAATCATTCATTTGCATGGGCTCCAGAGACCGCTTGATCACGTCATAACAAACATCAAAATAAAAAATATATATTAAATTAAACTGAAACAAATTATGATGGGTGTTTCTATGTATAATAACTATGTATTTACAAAAGAAAAGTAAATATGTATGAGTATCAATTATTCTATTACCCATAGTACATGCTCTGCTTAGTATAGGACTAGATGGCGTTGTGTGTATGTTGTGTGATATTCATTTATTTATTTGATGGGCTTATTAGTTCAACTCATTGATGGTGGTAAGTACAGCTCAAGAATATCCAATATAATATTGGAAGTATGTATAATTTTACTTTATTACTAAATAATACTGATGCATGCTCAATATTGACAATGTGTAATCTTAATTTAAATCTATTTTATATTTGTTCGCCTTCCATGGCAAAACATGTTGATACATAACATTGTACCAATTCAACTGTTATAGAAAGTGATTTTCTGTAAACCGCACATGTTTAAAGCAAATAAATATATCTTTATTTTTATCGATTCAGTAGAATAGCCGTGGAAATTTAACATAAAAAACATGCCAAAAGATTTTCGCTGCTTATAATTATTTGCTGAAATTTTCAATCTTCTACCTTTAACATTTTCAGGTACCTCCTATCCCACCGTACCCGAGCCCATCCCGAAGCCGCCGGTCGAGCCCTAGCGCTCCGCTGCGGCCAATGCGAGCGGAACTTCGCCCACATCAACTCCTTACGAAGACATCTTCGAGCTCATTCCGGGGAGAGGAACTTTCTGTGTAATGTTTGTGGAAAGGCTCTGTCTTCCAGAGAACATTTGAAGTTCCACATCAGGATACATACAGGATACAAGCCTAATGTCTGCAAGTAAGTGTTTTCTGAGCTACTAGCCTAAACGCCTAACGAATGCGACTGAATATTAGTATTTTACGCAAACCAGCTACAGTCGGATCTTTACAACCCAGTATACGGCGGATACCCATCTACTGATCCATCATAGGTGCGGAACCAGAGGTAAAGAGGGGGTGAGGTAAAGGGGGGTGGGCATTAGTTAATTGCTTGGGGAGTCTTAACTCATTAATCGACTTGATCTTTATTATTGAGAATACGGGCTACTCACATTATTTTAGGCGGAGATATGCCGACTAGTTTCATATCTATTACGTAGATTCATCAACTGGGCGACTTGATCTTGTTCATACTCTGATATCGTAGGTCAGATGTGGTAGTTGCACCTGGTTCCTGGTCTGTAACTTAGTTACTAGTTCCTAATTGCTGCTGACATCCAAATATCAACTTCTTAGGAAGACACCTACAAGCTCATTCTGGAGAGAGGAACTTTCTTTGTAATGATTGTGGAAAGACTGTCATATATAGAACGTTTGTAGAAGCCAATAAAATATTGTGATCCAATTAATAATGAGATCCGATAGCTTACCATACACTCCTCAGACTAATGAAAAAATATGGACACGAAATAAACGCCAATATCTATGCAAATAAGCCTGCCAAAACTACATAACACATACGTAGGTGTGTGTTTTATTTATTTATTATACACTTTATTGTACACCTGGAGTTTACAATATTAACTTATTTCTAGTGATAAAAGTACAATGGGCGGCCTTATCTTTCGGCGGATTTCTGCCAGGCAACCTTAGGATGGAAATAATTTTAGAATTTGGCGTAGTTGTTTGTGTACAAGAAAAATATATATACGAAAAAAATAAAAAGGTATAAAAGGTAGTTGTAATAAAATATATAAATGTATATAAACTAAATACATGTTTAAAATAAATACATACGGTATAAAAATATACTTAACATATTACAAAACATTAATATTATCATGAATTGAATTGAATTCGGGTATATTTGAGCACTACAATAGTAAGCGCCATCGTCTAAAAGTCTGTTGTCCTCAAAATAGGAGTGCATGGATGAATCAAAGCGTATTTTGTATGGCTCCTCGGGTTTATAATCATTTACCGAAAGTATTACTAGAAATTAAGAATTTTCATAAATTTAAACACAATGTCAAATCTTTTCTTTTACAAAAGGCTTATAATACCGTGGAAGATTATTTAAATGATAAAATTATGGAATGATATTATTTTTTGATTTTATTTTTTTGACTTGTGTGCAATGATATTTTTTGACAATGACTTTATTCTACATTTAAATTTTTATATTTTTAATTAATTTTATATTTTTTAATTTTAATACTTGCTCAATGTAAAATCAATTATTTAATTACTCTATAATGTTATATAATGAATTATCACTATCTTATATCTACCTATTTTGTATGTCGTGATGACAAAGCATAGCGCTCTAAAAATTGTTAAGACCATTATTGTATGTAGTACAATTATGGGCAAACTTCTTGAGCATTTTATTTCGGGATATTTAACATGTTATTTGTTGAGTTGCCGATATACAAATTATTTATTAATTAAAACTACAAGATACTCTCAGTATCTCACAAATTGTTATCAGTAAAGTCATAAATTGTAAGTGTACGATGCGCAAACTTTCCCCTACCACGTCACCTAATGCTCAAGAAGTTTGCCCATAATTATACCTATGTTTGACAAATAAAATATTCTGATTCTGATTCTGAACATAATTATAGCAACAAATAAATTTTATGACATTTTAAACAATTTAAATAAATTTGAAGACAGGATTTGAAGTAAAAACGGCTAGGTTGAAGATAAAAGATGTGTTATGTAGGGTGTAGAGGAATAGCGTCATGTATAGTCGCCCATCCCTGGTCCGACAGCAGTAAGCGGTGCTTTACCCGATATACACCTGTTACTTACTCATAGTTTTATTGCAGTCGCGGTAGCTGCATTACAACTGCCAAAAGCAGTTTGTATGTAGTCCATCAGTCTTGAGCCTGAGAAGACTAAGTTTGAAGTTCCGTAACGCTACGCTCCCGCCTTATTAAACTCCATCTACGATAAATGCCAGTTTCTGAGCTTCCGGATAGTTCTTATCCGACTTATAAAATATAACCTGGGGCCATTGACGTATAAAGTATGGACACGGCTAACGCGCGATAAATGTCCTTAACTTTTTTGGTGTCAATCTGACTACAAAAAGCGCGTAGTCAAATTGACTGTGGTTGGCTGCCTCCGTGAGCGGTCAAACACGACAAAATGCCTAATTGTGCACTGAAAAGTTGTACGAACTACCAAATTGGACACAACAAAAAAGATTATGGTATTAAATATCACCGGTAAGTCACAAATATCATATTATATCCACCTCTTTACATTATTTTATCAATTTTATTTGCTAAAATTTTTCGTTCCGACGCCATATTCCTTAATCGTGAATATCCGCGTGACATAACTTTGAAACTGCGCAACTGCGCTTAGTTGAACTATGCCGCGGGCGTTCAAGAGAATATTTTTGGTAATTTAAAAAAGTATTTGTTATGAATTGTCATATCATTGTGCAATGTACTGTTACTGCGTAAACTTGTTATAACGCTAGAGATAATATATGTACAGTCAGCTACAAAAGTAGCTAAACACTATTTTTTTTTAAGTAAGTACCTAATTTTAATAGTCAAGAATTAGTCTATAATTTTGTTAAAGTTGATGAATTGAAAAAACTAAATAAACGCTTGTAACAAAATTTCAATGATCTTTTGGCCTTTCACGGATTATAGAAAATGTTCACCAAATGATTTAAGTACAAATTACATTTAGTAGTTTGTACTTAAATCATTTATAAACATACCACGTGGGCGGAGCTACGACCAGAAGCTAGTAAAAAAATATTTCTCGAAACAAACATTTTATTTTATTCCTTAAACAAAATATGACCTACTTTTAGAATTCCCGTGATGTACTGTTCTTTTAATAATATAACTAGGAGTATTTTTAATTTTGTAATAATAAATATTTTACACTATTGAAAGAATCACAATTTTATTGTACCTTCGGCAAAAAAAAATGCTAACGAAATTTCATCACGCCCTTACAAGGTTCACATCGCGTGAATGCAAAGTCATTTACATGGTAGTTCAATGCAGATGGCGTTACTGATCCTGCTATTCATAATGTCAAATTTGAAGGGCAATGTGTTCGGACAAGCCATTTCTATAGTATATATTTCTATGCCTGGGGCCTTACCTGCCACGCTATTGGGTTCGGATTAGGGATTGGAATTTGGGAAAGTGAAGTGAATCGAGTTAGTTCTATTTTATTTAGTTCTAAAAAATATCACCCAATATAATTTTGATAAAATTGTGCGCTAGTGTCGCATTTCAAATGTTCAATCGCAATCTCTAATCCGAACCCAATAGCACACTATTGCGTTCGGATAAGGCCCCTGACCGAATTTTTAAAGTGACACAAAAGTTAAATTTAAAAAAAAGAACACAGCTGTCACTTTTATTTGTGCGTTAAATGCTAATCCTGCCAATATAGTTTATCTAACACCTGTGAAATTGGAGCTAAGTTTTACATATCCACTGCAAAATGACGAACATAATTATTACTTTAATATTTGGTCAATAAAACATAGTCGATATTATTCGCTTACAGAACTTGCGGCAAGGGCTTTGTCAAGAAATGTAACCTGACTCTCCACGAGCGGGTGCACTCCGGAGAGAAACCTCATGTGTGTTCTCACTGTGGGAAGGCGTTCAGTCAGCGATCTACTCTCGTTATACACGAACGGTAAGGCCTTTTAGTATACGATCTATGAAGGGAAAGTAATCGACCTATATATATTGACCTGTATTTATCTATTTATATTATGTATGTATATTTATGTAAGTGTGTATGGATATATATGTACTTACATAGAAATAGAATAGAAACAGAAAATACCTAAATAAACTGCAATGTAAAATTTAAATTAAATGTTCCTTACCTTCTGGTTTATATAAATGTTTGTAATTTAAGAAGAGCGGGGTCTCCTAACACAGGTTTTCTTTATAGTCGATTCATTTAGACTTGGCAAAAACAGTAAACAAACCCCCCCCCCAATTACAAATTACGATATTGCGAAAGAATAACACACTGTACGTTACCACATTGAGTTGTATAAACTAGTTCACACACCAACACACTAATATTCACTTATATTCATTGTAAATTCACTGTGCAAATGTATTCTTTTTGCAAATTCCGTTATTCCAAGGAGACTTCAAACCACAGATTAAAAAAACGACATGGAAGTTTGACATTTGATTTAGGGATGGGAACAAGTGAACGAAAGAACGATTGGGATTGATTTACGTTTTTGTCAGTGATGATGAATTAAATTGTTTAAAACATTCTTAAATTTATTGAAAGCTGTACTTATATTAAATTAAATTTTATTTAATCTTTTAATCGTGAATAACAAATCGTAACGAATTAATCCTTTTCTACAGCTAAAGTGGCCCATTCGACTGTACGGTTCGCGCGACTCGGTTCTTTAGATTCGTTCAATCGCGAACGACACATAACTAAATCAAAGTCCATTTTTAACCGACTTTAGCGACTTTTAATTAATTAATATCATTCACTGAATGAATGTTGAAGCGCCATTTTGAGTAGTTCACAACAGTTCATTAAATGATTCACATCACTATTTTTTTTCGTCAGCCATTATTGTTTATCTTTTTTGCCAAGTCTATATGAATAGACTATACTTAAAAGGAGACCTCATAATGTAATGTAAAACTAGCATGTAAGAAAAAGTAAATAAACTATTTTTATTTTTATTTTATTTATATTTGTCCACTATAGACAAAACTGAATAACATTGTTATACGGCGTGGATGCGACATAGCGACATTTATTGAAACCACAGCTTCTATACATGGTAAGTATCAATTTCCACCGGATAAAAATTCTCTGGCCAAAATAAAAAATCACGTTCTCCGAACAATTTGAACATTGCGATCGTGCAATTTGTTCGGAAGACGTGGATTTTTTTTTTCGCCAGAGAATTTTTTATCCGGTGGAAATGCATACTGGCCATGCATAGAAGCTGTGGTTTCAATAAATGTCGCTATGTCGCATCCACCCTGTATAACGAACGGTTATAAGCAGAGCTCGGAATTAGGTAGAGTTATTTATGTACTTGCATCGAAATGTTGATATTAATGTGGACCTTCCCGGGATTTCTAATGGACAATCCCGTGTGGCCAACAATATTAAATTTAGTACATTCCGGGGAGTGCTCCGCATTTCCGCTATTGTATTCTTTTGTTCTCACAAGCTACGAGTATGTTGTGCGAACTCCAAATGTGGCAACATCGCGCGTATTGGAATTTTGCAACTTCGGACATCTGATGTCATAGATGTAAGTTTGGCAACGTCGCGCGTGCCTTTTTATTAAATTAAATAACTTTTTATTTAAGAAATCACGGGATTATTTTTGCTCATTAAAATTAATCTCGGGATTTGAGGCACATCCACTTTATTCTTTCGCTGTATGAAATCAGTGTAAGTACATGAATAACTCTACCTAATTCCGACCTCTGGTTATAAGTGAGGCGAGACGATTGTACAAAGTTGTACGTAAACACAGATACTATCGAATCAAATAAGAACGGATTTTTCGGCCATATTGAAGGTGATCCATATGTCCCGCTGATCTAATGTTGTAAAAGAATAGTATTTATGTATTAGAATCATAACTGATTCTAATACATAAATACTATTCTTTAGAAGCAGAACTTGTACCCATAGTACAAGTTCTGCTTAGTTTGGGACTAAATGGCGTTGTGTGTAAGTTGTGAGATATTTGTTTATTCTGTGTGAAAGAGAAATAAAACGATTTTGTTATTATTCAAATTATGAAATACGGGTGTAATGATGGTCTATTTAGTCGACCGTGGTTTCGCCTATACTTTTCGGCATTTTTCATTTAGGCAGTGCAATACTGGCTGCGACTCAGGCGCGACGTGTCGTCTCTTGAAAATGCCTAAATGTATAGGCGAAACCGCGGTCGACTAAATAGACCATCATTACGTGAGTAAAACCCGTATTTCATAATTTGAATAATGTTACTAACTCACGTCAGTTTTAATAAAAAGATTTTATTATTATATTATTATAATCGATACTCTTCGCAGGTACCACAGCGGCGCCCGGCCGTACGTGTGCAGCCTGTGCGGGCGCGGCTTCGTGGCCAAGGGCTTGCTGTCCATGCATCTGAAGACTACCTGCATATAGCGACTCGCCACTACTCACTCTACTATAGGTAATAAATAACCAATACATAACTTTTACTTAACATTTTTTTTATTTAAAAAAAATAAAATATTTATTCAGTATCATTTAAATTAACACACTTTACATATGGAACTTATATGCTAATTTAACAAGTGAATTTTTTTATACAATAAAATAAAAATAAAAAGGCAGTGGCCAAAAATCTCCTGCACTAAGCTAAGCCTGTCCTGCAGGAGGTTTTTAAATAACAGAATTACTATATTATTTGTAATGGCGGTGTTGTTACTTATTTAATATTCGTAGTAAGGTACAAGATTTGATTTGCACATTTTATAAATTATGCCTTTCGCTCTCCTAATTTTGCTTGACATGATGATCATTTTTTGTAATTCCAAACATTTGTAAACTCATTATGGAATGCAATAAACATTGAGTATTTTTTTATATAGTATTGAGTAGTGCGTCCATATTATGGATGGGACTTCTAAATTTTGAAAAACCTTTGTATAAGTCGTAAACTCTGCCCGAATCCAACGAGGCGATCACCGTTGGATAATATAAATAGTGTGAGAGCCCGTGGACGGCTTTCTAACGTTATTTAATAAAAGATGAAAGTTTCCCTGTGTGTGCTAACATAGGTAAGAACGATCACAACAATATTGGGAAATATAAATAATATTGTAAAAGAAGTTACGTCATATTAGGGTATTATTATATCTACATCGTTGTGTAAAACTGGAGACTAAAGGAGAGCCAATAAATATTTGTAGAGGTGTCAGACAGGGCAACCCGCTCTCGCCACGGATATTCATAACCGTTTTGCACAGTGTGATGAAAAACTTAAATTGGCACAGAAAAGGAATCAATATAAAAGGCGAATTCCTCAATAACCTTTGCTTCGCCGACGATATTATACTTTTCTCAGAATCAGCAACACAGCTACAAACAATGGTCAGAGAGTTACATTCAGCAAGTTTTAAAATCGGCTTAACGTTAAATACCGCAAAAACAAAAATTATGACAAACAACAAGGAGATACCCATTACAATCAATAATATCCCATTGGATTATGAAAGGGAATATGTATATTTAGGCAAACGAATATCATTTGCTAAATCTAGACACCAAGATGAATTAAAAAGACGTATAAATATGTCATGGAATAAATATTGGAGCAATAAAGAAATACTCAAATTAAATATCCCAATAAGATTAAAGAAAAAAGTACTTGACTCCTGTATATAACCATGTCTCACTTATGCGTGCCAATCATGGATATACGTATAACAGCCATACCAAGAACAAAATCCAATCATGTCAGCGATCTATGGAACGTAGTATATTAAATATAAAAAGGAAAGATAGAAAAAGAAGCACTGATATAAGAAACATAACAAACGTCATCGACGCCATACAACACTGTAAAAAACTTAAATTGAAGTGGGCTGGCCACGTAGCGCGCATGGACAGCGACAGATGGGCTAAAAAGATCACTACGTGGACTGGACCACGCAACAAAAGAAACAGAGGAAGACCAAAAGAACGATGGGTTGATGAAATTAATATGCTGGCTGGCAAAGATTGGATCACCAAAGCACAGAACAGACAAAATTGGAATAAAGTGGAGGAGGCCTTTACTCGTTGAGAGGTCCTTAATTACAATCAAATTACTAGAATTTCCATAAAATTAATTAATTATTTAAAATGCATGAATATTGAAATTATTTAAATTATTTATTTTTAATGTACAATTCTAATCAATTTATAACTAAATTTTCATTATAATTATACTAATCTTAGTTTTAATCGGGTTTTTTAAGGAATTATTATATTAATAAGTAGTATTAAGCAAAATATAATTAGTAATGAACCATTATAAATTGTAAGAATTATTTTATTTTGTTTTGATTGGATTATTTAATTTGAATTAGCTTACTATTAGAAATGAATTATAATTTTAAATTAAGGAATTAAAAGGCTATAATAATAATATCTACATCGATCGACTTAAAAAACCGCGATGCGCATGCGTGGTACGGTCTTATTGGCTCTTTAAGCGTCAAAAGAACCGATCGACGGACCGAGATCGACGGTCGATCGATTTAAATGTAATAACACCCTTTTAAAGCGTATTGTTGGGTTTTATTATATTTAGTTTGGTTAATGATAATAGTAAAAAACACCCTCGACCATTGGCAGACACTTAGTATGGATCCAACCCTTTGGCAGATATCTTTATTTCTGAAAGTTTGAGGCAGTGGAAGAGTTAGAACCATGCTAAGTTTAACGCCTGCTAGAGTTTTTATACTAAGAAACAGTTGAAAAAAAAAATGGGACCGGTAGGATTTGAACCTGCGACCTTGTCGCTTTACCAACCAGCTATAGTCGCCTCTTGCCAGGACCCTAAATTTCTCAACTGTATGTTCCGTCATTTCGTGACGTCACGTTCATATATTTGTTCCTATCTTCAGTAGGATACAAACCAACATTGCAAAGTTGCAGGTTCAAATCCTGCCAGTCCCATAATTGTTTAAAACTGTTTCTTAGTATAATTTGCTGAGCATAGCTAAATGCTATAAAAATAATCAATAAGAAGTAGAATTCTTATGTTAGATGCACATACAGGAAACATTTCGAAATCTATCTATGTATCTATAAATTGACGTAAGTCTGTCGTCCACGGGCTCTTAGTCTATTAGCAACAGACATTAAGTTTTCCTCAAAAAACTGGCGCCAGGCATAACCAAGTTAAAAGGTCATACAAGGGTATTTTAATAATTACAATTATGACCGAAATATAAACAATAGTTTGTTTATATTATCCCCAATCAGTTGAAGTGTTTAATTGACCAATATTAATATATGATAAATCCATTATGTTATCGAATATAAGATAATGTGTATATCTTTTAAAATAGCACTGTTACATGAAATAAAACATTTACTTTGTACTGGAGGCAATTATAGTATTTTGTACACTAAAGCTGTCTTGATTTTGCCTATTTAACTATAAAAACCCGAAAAACATACCTATAACTAAGAATACTGTGGGTTCGATCCCCACACGGGACAAATCTTTGATCCCCAAAGATTGTTCTGATTCTGGGTGTGCTTTGTGTGTGTGAAATGTATGTTTGTGAACATCCTTGCGATACCGGAGTTATTCCTAGCGCGGGCGTCGTTTAAAAAATATACTTCCTACGTTTATTTACTTAACATGCCATTTTCAGTACTCTGTCTGTGGTACTAAACGCCATTAGTTACAAGTTATTACATTAAGTTTACAAAAAAAGTATAAAACTTTTTGCAAGTAATAAATAAGCAGAAACAATGAATACTTTAGACAACTGATTCACCGTTCTCGATCGAATTTAAATCAAATGAATAGTCCTACTGAATAGTTACTTTGCGATGGGTAGAGTTGTTTTACTTGTCAGTTGAGAACACTACTACTATAGGCTGACCGTTTAACTCGCGTATCGCCCGCGCGGTGAGAAGGGGGCGGGGCGAGATGTTACAGGGTGGGTGAGAGGGGTGCGCGGTGCAAAGAGCTCACGTCAAGCGCGGCAGTGCGCTGGCAGTGCTCGCAGCGCACGGTTGGTATTTTTGTTACGGACGCTTGGACATTAACGCACAAGGTAAACGGTTTACCAAGATTAATCCCAAGATGAATCGCTCTTCCTGTTTTGCAAAAAAAACAACAACACGGACTTTTGGACACGGCACGCATCGTGAGGAGGTTCCTCTCTCTGGAGCCCTAACCATTGGCAGCTTGGTCCCTGCACCTGATGTCGGTGGGACACTGTTTTTATATTTTTAAATGTTTTTTGTATTTTTTATAAATCATATTTAAAAATATATAAAATAAGTTGAGAAATAAATAAAGAAAATAATAATAATAATTGTAAAATTTTGAATATGTTATTTTTTCTTTAATAAGTTAATTTTTTCTTAAAATGTTCATTTTTTCTTCAAAAATACAGATACTCCAATTATATTTTTTACTTTGCTTACAATGTCTATCTCGAGATAAATCTTTGGATCAATGACTCCGTGTGTAGCCGTAGTAGTCCGTTACCTACCCCCGCTCCCTTCTTACGTCGCAGGCGATACGCGCGTTAAACGGTCGGTCTATAGCACTAGGATTCCCGACTTTTTTTTTCATTTGCAAACAAACAAACAATCAAAAATGTTATGTAATTAGGGCTTTCTAATTTCTACCTGATACATAAATAAACAAAAATGGAGGGCGGAAGGAAACTGGCAGCTGTGCCTTTACTGTCAAGGAGACAGAGTGCACCAAAGGCACCAACTTTTAAAAATATTCTTTAAAAATGAAGCGAATTTTGAAAATGTATTTTTTTAAAATTAAGTATTGGCATTTGTTTTTGATGTCAAGTGAATACCGAAGGCGTCGACTTTAAAAAAAAAAAAACTTTAAAAGTAGAGCCGCGAACGCCGACGTTTTGAAATATCTACTTTAAAAGCTTAGAAGTTTAATGGCACCTGAGTATCTTTGGTGACAAGCAAGGACATAATACTACCCGGTCTCGCTTCCCTTTACCCCCCTCCGCCTATAAATATCTGTCTGTACCAAATTTAAAAAAATATCTTGTATTATGTCTTACGATAGTCTTCGATACGTATAATGTTACTTATTTATCGATTTAAGATATAAAGGTCAATGTGATTTGTTACAGGTTTATCGCAGTTTGTAGAAACGTGGAGCACCGACTGATATGTAAATATAAGTAGTATTTAATGTATAATTGTATATAATAATATTAATAATTAGCATTTATTACACTGTTATAGTAATCGCATTTATACGGGCGCTAAATTCTCGAGTACTAGAGATGTGGACTTATTTAGATGTTGTCTATCCTGTGACGTATTTTGTGATTTTTTACGCTTGTGTGTGTAAAAATTGCGTGTAATGCGAAGACGCAGTACAATAGATTTTATTTGTGTGCGTAGCTTTCCGTAGACTCGTACTCTATGGTGGAGATGTGGATTGAGGCAAGCTAATAGTCAAATTAAGAACTTTTATCGAAACGTCAAAAAACTAATTATTTCTATAAGTTTTATTTGGGACTTTGGCGGTGGCGGTGTGGGTGAGTGCACGTTCACAGCGTGTGTTCGCCTGCGCCGCCATCGTCAGAATCCGAGTATATCGCCCGCCATTTTGGACGCTAACAATTTTAATTATACTCCACACTTGACACTGGCAGAAATAGTCACCGCAAGGAGACTCAGTTGCCATTAAATAAAAAAGAAGAAGAAGAAGATTTGTTTGATAGCGGGAACAGTGACGTCATGGTTTTTTCGTAATCAAGTATTGTACTTATTTTTTATAAATTAACAATTTTAAATGTATTTAAACTCAACTGCCTCGATGGTCTTGTGGTTAGCGTGTGCGCCTTTCACCGCGAGGTCTTGGGTTTTATTCCCGGGTCGGTCAAAAATGTTATTTGTGAACTTTCCGTCAGGAAATTCACAATAGCAGCACGGAGTTGAAATTGTGCCCCGTGGATGGCGATATGCTCACCCATTATCCTATGGGACCTAAATATAACAGGTGAAATGTGGGTGTTGTACACCTCTGCCGCACCCTTCTGCGTAATATAGGCGTGATGTTATGTTATTTAAGCTTTATTCGGTAAATGAAAGGAATATTTTTTACATAATTTAAAAATATAAAATCTATTTATTTTTGACTAAGTCCATATCTCTATTATCGCCAAAAGAAAGACTTGGAAATTCATCCAAAACAACTTAAGTGTTATTCAAATTTTGAAATACACGTGTTACTTACGTAATGTTGGTCTAGTTGGTCGACCGCGGTTTCACCTATACATTATGTAGGCATTTTCAAGAGAGTGCGACACGTCGCGCCTGAGTCGTAGCTAGTCTTGCAATGACAAACGACATTACAAACTGACTGACAGTTACAATTAAAATATACTTAAAATATATATAAAGATCTTTCCAAACGCTTAATCGACGCTTCCCGTGACCAGAAGGCTGGCTTTTACTTAGCACAAAGAATTAGCATTGCCATACAACGTGGCAATGCTGTCAGCCTTCTGAACACGGTCCCCACAACCGGGATCGATGCGGAGGAATACTATGACGCCTAACTTAATGTAAATATTTGCCTTTTTATTTTTACCTTTGTATATATTTTCAATTTATTGAATGTAACTTTATATTTTTTTAGTGTTTTTTTTTAAATATACTTAAGAGTTATTTTGAATTAATTTCTAAGTCCGTCTTTTTTTAAATTTATTTTTAACTAGCGTCAGTGTGTATGTTATTATATTAAGTTTATGTTGAGCTGTGTTTCAAACATCACATTTTTAACCGACTTTTTAAAAAGAGGAAATTCTTTAAACAACTTTTATTTAATGTGCTCCGTCATATTATCAGACCACATGGTTCATGATCCACCAACATATTAATATTGAGAAGACATTTCATAACTTTAAAGATTAAATTAGCCTAAGAAAGAAATTTAAATTTTATTTAAAAAAGGGAAAAGTTTAAACAAACTAGCTACCTTTATAATATGTCGCTTTTTCAAATGGATCATGAACCTATTGGTCTAATAATACATCATTTTAAGCACGAACTGCCTCGATGGCCTAGTGGTTAGTGTATGCGCCTCTCATCGCGAGGTTTCTCGTACGATTCCCGAGTCGGGCAAAGTGTTTTTTGTGAACTTGCCGTCAAGTAATTTACAATAGCAGCACGGAGATGGAATTGTGCCCGTTGGATGGCGATAAGCTCAAACCTTATCCCATGGGACCTAAATATAACAGGTGAAGTGTGGGTGTTGTACACCTCTGCCACACCCTTCTGGGTAATATAGGCGTGATGTTATGTTATGTTAGAAATGCAGTACAATATACGAAATTGTCAATATTTGATTTATCAACACATCAAATGAACAGAAAAATTATAGCAGCCCTGTATCTCATACATGTCGTCACCTCCATGGCAAACTTACGAATCTGCAGTTTCGATTTCTCTAAAGAAATCGATATTGTAATGAAAAACTGTACATAATGTGAAAAAAATTACATTGTGGCAAATTTAAATATTTCTAATCTAATTCTGAAGTTTGTAGTATAAAGAATGTCCGAATCTGCATTTTATATTCTTACACCCATAAAAAACTTACCAAATTGATATCGGAACTTCGAGAAAAAGAGATTAATGTTTTGGAGATTCGTAAGCTTGCCGTGGAGATGACGATGTCCCATTACTGGGCTCGGGCCTCTACAAATAATGAGAAGGGTTAGGCCATAGTCTACCACGCTGGCTAAGTGCAGGTTGGTAGACTTCAGACACCCTCGAGCACTTTTTAGGCACTCTCAAACATGTAGGTTTCTTCACGATGTTTTCCATTACCGTTAGCGGAGATATTTTATATGATAAATGAATGAACAGTAAATAAGTTTTATTGATATAAACAGGAATTGTTTACGATATAGTTGTATCTGGCATATTCTAGTAACGTTTGGAACGCCCGGTATAGTGTTAGTCTTATCATTGTTGACTTGCACTGCGCCAAGGGTTAATAAGCTATTTCCTTTTCGAAACTCATCTTACGTAATTTATTAGTAAACATTATTATTGAGAATACGGGTTACTCACGTTATTTTAGCCGCGATATGCCTAAAATAAAGAAAATAACGTGAGTAACTCGTATTCTCAATAATAATGTCTTATCGTCACGTCGGTTTTAATAATATTATATAATAATAATAAATAATAATAGCAGCCCTGTATCTAATACATGTCCCACTGCTGGGCTCGGGCCTCTCCTCATGATGGGAAGGGTTAGGCCATAGTCCACCACGCTGGCCAAGTGCGGATTGGTAGACTTCACACGACCTCGAGTACTTTTTAGACACTCTCAGGCATGCAGGTTTCCTCACGATGTTTTTCCTTCACCGTTAGCGAGCGATAATTTATATGATAAATACACACATATCTTCGAAAAGACGAGGTGTGTGCCGTGGGTTCGAACTCGAGACCTTTGACTTCGCAGTCCTACGGTCTCCCACTCGGCTATCGCTGCTTTTTAATATTAGTAAACAATAAATACTCTTTTTAATTTTTAAATCCATTTTTTATTTTAATGTCAGAAGTATTCCAGCAAAATAAATGGATATTCAGTGGCCCATATGGAAATCCTTGAACCGACTGAGATCCCAGGTTGGCCGCTGCTGATAAAATCTGGAAATATGGGGTATTATTGGACCAGAACAGACACAGTGCGAGTGCGGTGCACCTCAGCAAACAATGACTCACTTCCCTGAGTGCCCCAATTGCCCTGATAACTGCTCGTTAGATGACCTAAACAATTACTACGTACTGGCTACGTATTATATAAAACTTTGCCAATTTACACGAAAATAAAAGACGAATTGATTCTTTTTCTTATCTGGCACTCGACTATCTTCGAGGTCGTTCATAAATCCTCTTCCTTCATTCAGATAGACTATCCATCAACATGTTCATAATGACTTGCATTCAACGACCTTGAATGGACACGGTGAAGTAAAACTTAAGTCTAATTGTTTATTAATGACTCAGCTATTTCTTAGATTGTAATTAGCTAGACTTAAGGTTCTCAAACTAACTTCCTTGATTGCCTCGTTGGTAGAATATGGGCCCGGTCACCATAACATCACGCCTATATTACCCAGAAGGGTGTGGCAGAGGTGTAGAACACCCACATTTCACCTATCATATTAAGGTCCTTTGGGATAGCGGGTGAGTCTATCCCATCCACCGGGCACAATGCCAAGCTGCTATTGTGATTTTCCTAACGGAAATTTCACAAATAACACTGTCGAACCCGAGACCTCACGGCGCATACGCTAACCACTAGACTATCGAGGCGGTTAGACCGCGAAGTGTCGGGTTCAAAAGTGTTATTTGTTTTCATTCGCCAGAAAATTCTCATAAATACAGTGTCTGGTTGGATATGTGCTCAGTGAATGGCGATAGGCTCACCCCGTGTCAAATGAGATCTAAACATAATAAATATGGGTGTTCAACACGTCTGCCACACCCTTAGTGTATCTAAGGGTACCGTTTAGTAAAATACTAATGGTGGTAGAGCTCTTGTGAATGAGCTCGAGGGCGGCAGCACCACCGTCTCACCTTTAACCTGCCGCCAAATAGTAGTGCTTCCATTACTGTGTTCCGGTTTGGTGGTGAGATCAGGCGCTGAAATTACTGGCACATGAGGCATAACACCGTAGTCCTCAGCTGCAGCGACGCATCTATAATCTGCTTTTGTGGATTGTTGATGTCCATGGGCTGTACTCCACTTACCATCAGGTGGACTACACGTTCGTTCGCTGTGGGATTAGAATAAAAAAAAAATACTGAACCGTAAATGCGTCAGGAATATAAAAAGTTTGATAGCCGCTGATTATGACTGTATTTATATACACTACTGCAATTTACTGGTTCTTAATACTTTTGTTATTTAAATTTTCTGCACTTAATATTATTCAAGAGCGCTTAAAGTTTTCTAGGTAGACAATATCTCCTTAATTGATAATTTTATTCAGTGTATAAATTATTAGTCCTTATAAGTTTATAATATCTACTATTTATTTGCAAAATATTCTTGATGTACCTACCTATATTATTTTCTTCAATTTATATATTTTTAAATATAGGTACAATAAAAATCCATCCAGTTCGTAATTAAAATCAGATAAAAATATTACAAATAAATAAGAATAACTAAAACATACACATTAAAATAGTCATAAAATTCAATCCTAAAAATATTCTTAAAATTATTATTTTTTTAAATTAATAAGTACCTAAGGCAATTATAATACAATCACATTAAATAGGTAAATTATAACAAACGGGACATATTAACATTATCAACAAAATAAGCCATACACACAATGTCGAATAATACAAGAGATGCCACAATGAAGCTGCATCGACCTCTGTACCAGAGGCAAGTCCCATCGCTCGACCTATACCCTCAAGAGACTGTTTTGTCTACTTCGTAGGCGACTTAATATATTGAAGCGCTCAACTTCCTTATGATGGCGAAAAGTCATCCGTCGAAGCACTACAAACCGCGGGAGCCCCAACTGTATCCTGAAGGCATTGTTGTACTGGTCTACAGGCTGCACGTGCAAAATGACAGGCAATACAACTTAAATATGCTAGCCAACATATTGCAGCGGACAGACGGCGGCCTGAGCCCCCGTCTCAATAGTATTTAGATAAATCTTTATCTTGTGGGAGCGCATCCTCATCATCCTCATACTTTGCGCGCACGCCCAGCCTGTGTGACCGCCCGGCCGATACTGAGGACAGCGTTGGAGCGCCGCGCCGGCGGCGCCGCCACATATCATACTACGCGCGCCGCCGCCGCGCAGCCGCGCCGCCCGCCTCGCTGAGACAAATGGACGTGCTCCTGCGCCGACATCATTTCCAACACTGCTGTGCGCGCCGTGCGCTTGGTATTTACATACTAACTTCTGGCGTGTGTCGGTAGTAATAAAAACTTTAGTGATATTTGGTTCAAATGTTTTCTATATAAGAGACGTACAATAAATTAGAATTGTCAATTGTAAATCGCTTGTTTTACTGAACACATCACGAAGAATACCCATATTTGGTGACCCCGACTGACGATCAAGACTACTACAAAATGCAAGATTCAACAGCGACAAAAGATACAACTGAGTCGAAATGCGAAAAAGATATTTCTGCGATTGCTTTACAAGCGAAGATTCCACCTGTACGGTGTACAATCTTGCATACACCGCACATATTCGCGCTCACGTTGTGCGCACTCATCAATTATATTCTAGCACGTTTAAGTAATGTCAGTCGCAATCATCAACGCGTTCGGCTCATATCATTCATTTAGTGTTATAAGAATTCAGAGTAATAAATCAGCTTTTCATTATAAATCAGTTTCTTTTAATACTAACTTTCTAAGTGTACACACCGTACATAATTTTGGTCCTTCGAGCTACCGCTAGCGGGACCCTATCGCGAGTGTATAATTTTGTGAAGTGCCCGCTAGTCAGCGCCTCCAGGATTACCTCCCGGCTACGTAAGTGAAACAGCTATCGGTGAGTGATTCCTGTATCAGTTATAGCAGCTTATCAATCATCATGGAAGATCTCCTAGCAACTCAGAAGCAGATTATAGGGGGGATCGAGCACCTCCTCACCAATTTCAAGAAAGATGGTGCAGAGAGAAAAACAGCAACTTATATCAAGACACGCCTGAACTCTTTAGATGCGTACTGGCAGGAGTTTCAGAGCAATCATATCAAATTGTGCAGGTTTGAAGATAAGAGCAATGATTATTTTGTTAATGACGTGTATAAGCAGACAGAAGAATATTACATCGAAACACGAGCGTATATCATGGATAAGTTCCCTCCAGAGTCTAAACCAACCGAAAGGTCTCTTTTACGCCCAGCGACGCCATTGGGAATACAGCAGCAATCCCCCAGTGGTGCGATGGATGCGCCTCAAGCATCGGCGCGCTCAGAATTCATCGCTCAACAGCAAGCATCATTCTCAGGTACTCGCGAGCAAGGAGTGAGCAGTAAATTAGAAGAGATGTTTAGAAATCAGAAAAGTAATTTCAAAGCATTTACGAGAACAGTGGATAGATTTGACCTTGACGGATTGTCAGAAAAATGGGAGTTTGAGGATATTTTGCAGACAATTCAAAATCGTTGGTCCGTAATTGACTCTCTACATTGGAAAATTGACAGCGAGATGTATGAGGAGAATGTAGAATACGAACGCACTTTTAGCATGCATGAACAAAAATATCAAGAGATCAAGAAAGAAGTTAGTCGAAGAATGTGGTCTACTAGTTACAGAGAAAGGTCCACGCCTCGTATGGATGTTCCAACGTATACGGGGAGCTATCACCAGTGGGTTTCCTTTAAAGATTTGTTTGTGGAAACAGTTCACAACAACAAATCAATGCCAAATGCTCAAAAATTGCAATTTTTGAAGGGAAAGCTTAAAGGAGAGCCCGAGAGATTAATCCAGCATTTGCCAATCAGTTCAGACAATTATCAGGTATGCTGGGATATTCTAACTCATCGTTACAATAACACAAAACTCATCTTCAATTCTCATATCAATATACTGATGAGTTTCCCTACAATACAGAATCAATCGGCAACGGCAATCAAGAGAATTCATGACACGGCCAATGAGTGTCTGAATGCAATAAAAACTCTCGGAGTTGATATCAGCACCTGGGACCCTTTGGTAGTGTATATCATTTCCAATAAGTTAGATACAGACACGCATAACGATTACATCGAATCATTAAAGAGCCCCAGGGAACTGCCGTCGCTACAAGAATTAATGGACTTCCTTGAGAGTAAATTTACATCTCTGGAAGCATCAAAACGCAAGCAGGATACGAAACCTAGCAGTCAACAGGATACAACCTACCAAAATATCAGAAAGCCATATCTTAAGGCATTTAGCAGTAATACAGATTCAAATAATACAACGATCAAGAAATCATTTCAACATAATAAAACTAATTTCCGGTCTAAGTTACCTACGTGCCCAGTTTGCAATAAAAATCATGGAATATTTCATTGCAACACGTTCTTAGAATTACCGCCGCATATGAAATTAGAAACGGTTGAAAATTTATCATTATGCATAAATTGCCTTCACGACCACAAAGGAAAAGAATGCTTGTCTAGTAAAAAATGCCGCACATGCCACGGTAATCATAACACTATTTTACACGACATTTATAAGGTAGCAAATGTGAAGGTTAATGAGCACATCAAAGAAAATAAACAAGGATCAGGTCTACAAGAGAAAGCCGCCTATGCGGCGCAGGGCCAAGCATGTGAAATACTTTTGGCAACTGCTCTAGTAAGGGTCCAAGCAGCAAATGGATCGCCCCTTGTTTTACGTGCCTTAATAGATCAAGGTTCCCAAGCATCTTTGATAACTGAAAATGCAGCCCAGTTATTAGGCCTACCGCGACAGCGTTGTAGGGGCATAGTGTTTGGAGTAGGATCTGTAGGAAACACGTGCAATGGAATGCTAACCATTAATTTGTCATCGATTCACAACGATTATTCAATCAGTACAGAAGTTATCATTATGAAGGATGTTATCAATTGCCTACCCAATAGATCGTTTGAAAAGCCTGCGTGGGATCATATACAGCATCTTCAGTTAGCAGACCCAGAATATTATGTCAGCCGCCCGGTAGACCTTTTATTAGGCGCCGATATATATGCCATTACACTGATGAGCGGTATAATCAAAGCAGGCGAACGTCTCCCTATAGCGCAACAAACTCGTTTTGGGTGGATCCTTTGCGGGAATGCGGATAATATGACATCAGTTAACTGCAGCATGGCTTTACTTCACGAAGATGCGTTCGAGAGGTTTTGGTCAATTGAAGATATCAAGGATGAAAATAACTTGACATCCGAGGATGAACAGTGTTTACAATTATACAGCTCAACAACAGAACGGCGGCAAGATGGCAGATATGTTGTCCGGCTTCCGATGCATCCAGATGTAAACGAAAAATTAGGACAATCAAAACGCATCGCAGTAGCACAATTTCTTCAGTTAGAGCGTAAACTAAAATATCAAGAAGGTATCGCAAACAGTTACAAATCATTTATACAAGAATATATCAGCCTGGGTCATATGCACCTAACAAACAATAACAAGAATCCGAGCTACTACTTGCCGCACCATTGTGTACATCGCGCTGACTCGACGACTACGTCACTTCGAGTCGTATTCAATGCGTCACAGCCTACGTCATCTGGCCACAGTTTAAATGACCTCATGTTTAGGGGTCCAAATTTGCAGAAAGATATATTATCTTTAGTTATCAGTTGGCGACAATATCAATACGCTTTTACTGCGGATATAGAAAAAATGTTCAGACAAATACTAGTGCATCATGAGGATCAGAAATATCAGAGAATAATTTGGCGTGAATCGGCAGAACAGCTCCTTCAGGAATATCAGCTAGCAACTATTACATATGGCCAAAAAGCAAGTCCATATCTCGCCATGCGAACGTTGCAGCAGTTAGCAAGTGATGAACGGCACCAATATCCAGCAGCAGCAAAAGCATTAGAAGGTCAATTTTTCATGGATGATATTTTGAGTGGTGGCCATGATATTACTTCCGCTAAACAGTTACAAGCAGATCTAATAAACCTACTCAAATTGGGAGGATTTAATCTACGCAAATGGACATCAAACTCCTCCACTTTACTAGAAAATCAAGACATCTCGAATCACGAAAATTTTGATTTTAAGCATTTAGAATCAACAAAGGCTTTGGGACTCATTTGGATCGCAAAACAAGATATGTTTACCTTTCAATGTAAGATGTCAGAGAAATCACAGATAAGACCTACAAAAAGAAGTCTTTTAGCAGATATTTCAAGGATTTTCGACCCTTTGGGGTGGTTAGCACCACTTACTATTAAATTAAAGCTTCTTTTTCAAGATACTTGGATTGCGGGTCTCAAATGGGAAGATAATGTGCCAGACAGCATATTTACAGAATGGTTAAAATTGCGATCAGATATCGATAACATCGATCAATTGAAAATACCACGATGGATTGGCAGTACAGAAAACGATACTATCGAGCTGCATGGCTTCAGTGACGCCTCTATAAAAGCATACGCATGCGTTATATACGCGAAAATACGTAGGCGAGATACAACATCTGTTATTCTAGTAGCGGCAAAAACTAGAGTCGTGCCCATAAGCAAAACATCTAGCGAGACAACCTTGCCTAGATTAGAACTTCTTGGAACCGTATTACTCACAAGGTTGATGGTCAAGGTTCAACAGAGTTTGAGCAGCCACACGCTTCAGATATACGGGTGGTGCGACTCAAAAGCAGTTTTAGGCTGGATACAGGGAAATCCTAATCGTTGGAAGTCATTTGTAGCAAATCGAGTCAGAAAAATAACTGAAACGATGCCGTCAGATAGCTGGAGATACGTCAAATCAAGCGAGAATCCTGCGGACTGTGCCAGTCGTGGTTTGTACGCTACTCAGTTACAACATCATTCTCTTTGGTGGCAAGGACCGCCTTGGTTAATCAATTTAAGCAATCAAGAAATATCAAATCAAACCGTATTTGAAACCCAGTTAGAAGAAAAGAAAATTAAATTATCAAATACAAACATGGCAGTAATTAGTAAACAAAATATCATAACAGGTTTACTTGATAAGCACAGCAGTTTCACCCGAGTATCACGTGTCTTCGCTTGGGTATTACGCGCTATTACACGTAATCGATGCAAGCAGGCATTCTTATCATCAGATGAGCTTCAATCAGCAAAATTACGAATAGTGAAATACGTACAACTCTTGAATTTCTCGACAGAAATTGAAAGTCTTGAGCAGCATAAACAAGTTAAGCCAACAAGCAAAATAAACAATCTGAACCCATTTTTAGACAAGGACGGCTGTCTTAGAGTTGGAGGCCGACTAAAAAATGCGAACATCAGCAAGAACATGAAATACCCACTTATAATTCCACATAGCAGTAATTTAACAAATTTGCTTATAGACTATGCTCATAAACAAACGTTTCACGGCGGAGCACGTCTAACGCTATCATGGCTTAGACAACAGTATTGGATATTGGGCGGAAACAATGCAGTTAAGAAACGTTTATATCAATGCGTAGTATGTAGGCGACATAAGCCAGTCAAACAGCAACAAATCATGGGAGACTTACCAGAGTCTAGAATAAATCCTACTCGACCATTCTATAATACTGGCGTAGATTATACTGGTTTTGTAGAGGTTAAATCAAGTAAAGGGCGAGGCATCAGAACTACAAAGGGTTATATAGCAGTTTTTGTGTGCATGGTGACAAAGGCCGTGCACCTCGAATTAGTGTCAGATTTGACATCAGCAGCTTTTTTAGCGGCCCTACGAAGATTCGCAGCGAGAAGGGGCACCCCTAAGCATATATCCAGCGATAATGGAACGAACTTTATAGGAGCCAGTAAAGTTCTTAAACAGGAATGTTTAAATCTGAAGGCAGTTCTAACAGAAGATTTTATGTTCGAGATCAGTGAAATGCAAATCACTTGGCATTTTATCCCAGCTTTTTTCCCGAGCTGTGGAGGAATCTGGGAGGCGGCTGTAAAGAGTTTAAAGCATCATTTGCGCAGAGTAGTTGGCCATCAGAAACTCACGTACGAGGAATACGCTACTTTGTTATCACAGCTCGAAGCATGTCTCAATACGCGACCGCTGTGCGCAATAACGGAAGATCCAGATGACTTAGATTATCTGACTCCATCGCATTTCCTAGCTAGTGGACCGCTCTTAACAATAATTGAAACAGAAAGAGACCACAGAACCAGATGGCAGTTAACACAAAAAATATTCAATGACATCTGGGTTCGCTGGCAAACAGAATATTTAGCAGCATTATCAGCCAGAAGCAAATGGCGTGTACCTCACCGTAATATTCAATTAAATGAAATTGTTATCATTCATGACGCTAACTTGCCGCCTGGCAAGTGGGCATTGGGTCGAGTGATTGAATTGCACCCAGGTCGGGATGGATATGTGCGCGTCGTCAGTCTTAAAACAAAAGGTGGCATAATCAAACGGCCTATTATTAAATTATCTGTCCTACCAGTCAATGAGTCATCAGACAAACCCAGTCAACAGCAGCAGAAGCCGGAAACAGACATGAAAACCAGGACAAGACGAGCAACAATCAAAACGTCTTGCATAAACTTCATAGCTATGATAATATTTATGTTGTTTATGTTATGTACCTCGCAATCAGCGTATGGCGCTTATAATATCACTGCATTATCAAACAACAACAACAGTATTTATTTTGACAAGCTATCAGACATGCATATAATTCAAGATAAATGGAAGATAATAGTTTATTATAACATGGAACCATACTGGCAAGGTACAAAAATACTGAACAGTTATTACGATTATCTAACAAGCATATGTTTAGCAATACAAAAACAATCACATTGTGACGTGATCCTTTTACAATTACGTCATGGCATCGTCGAGCTGGAGTACTATAACAGCATGTTACAGAGTCAGCATTTTGATAAGAGCGCACGCTCTCGGCGTGGGCTCATTGACGGTGTCGGGTATATCGCTAACAGTTTGTTCGGCGTATTAGATGAACGTTTCGCAGAACAATATCAAAAGGATATAAGCAGGCTTAGAGCCAATCAGAAACACACAGAACAGTTATGGAGAAATCAAACATCGATCATAGAAGCAGAAAATAATGTTTTGAAAAGAGTTGAGAGTACTATGGAACGACAACACAAGCTATTCAATCAGCATTTAATTCGTTTAGAACAAGCCACAAGTCAATTGGAAAATGCCATGCATAGTACGCAAAAGGTGAATGAATTTATGGTCACCAGCGTCATGGCAAACAGCATGCTTATGAATCTAATGAACATCCAAAACACCTTATTGGATACCATCACAAATGTGCAGCATTTTAATATACACTTGCTCGCTCCATCTCAACTAAAAGACGAACTCAGTGTTATCTCCAGTCAGTTATCAAAAGAGTTATCATTGCCCATTCATAACATTCAAACAGATCTTTCTCAGCTTTATAAAGTATTAAGAGTCAAGGGACGTATGACAACAAAATACTTTCTTTTTGAATTTCAAATCCCATTGATTAACAGAGACAGCTATGATATTTACAAGTTAACAACAATTCCACGCTACATTGGTGGATACATGATAAAGGTAATTCCCGTAGAGAGTTATTTGGCCATCAATATATTGAAAGACACCTTTATAGAGGTATCAGAGAGTGATTTACAAGAATGTCTACAAATCGACTCACACATGAAACTATGCGAATTACAAAAGCCCGTATTACAGAGAGAGTCTGATCATGATTTCTGTGTTAAGGATACAAAGTCAAATTCGTGTCAAATTTTATCAAGCATATGTCAAAATATTTGGACAAAACTCATTCCAGCAAATACATTTATGTTTTCTTGTTGCGGTCAATGCACTGTGAGAATGATATGTGAGCATCAAGTTACGAGTGAACAACTACACGGCATCAGCATAATAGCGCTCGGCAGTGATTGCGTAATCAAGGGCGACGGGTTCACGCTAACTTCGCACAAAACGCAAACGCAGCAAGTGAATATAGAGCCAGATGTGGTAGCAGTAAACATCTCACCCATCAATTATCTAGTAAATGTATCAATTCCAGTGAGTGAGCTTTACGAAAACTACAGTTTCGCTGGGACATTTAAAAATATTGACCAACAAATAGAGCAGCTAAAGACATCTACAAAGCAAATTGTAGACGAAAATGACAGTATATCATTACACGACATCCACCACTACGTGGTCATTTACGTCGTGATTGCAGCAGGCATGGGGCTGTTCGCGCTCGCCTGGGGACGCGCGCGCCGCAGCGCTGCTGTTGCCGCGCCAGCACCGCCGGCAAGCGGAAGTTGTCTACAGATCAATACCGGAAGTGAGATAGGTTGTGATCACGGTCAAAGTGTATCGGTAGAGCTTAGTGAAGTGCAGTGTTCAAGTGCAGTGAGAAGTGTGCCAAAAGTTAATGTGACAAACACGGCCTGCTCGCCGGTATTTACGCATTCTGTGTTTCGCAAAACAACTTAAAGCAATAATTGTCGGGATCATTTGTAGAATCATCTTTTTAATTAAGCAACAATGGAATCACCTTGTTACTCATCAGATCATCAGCATCTTTCATTTCTCATCTCCGCGCCCGGGAGCATGTACGGTGTACAATCTTGCATACACCGCACATATTCGCGCTCACGTTGTGCGCACTCATCAATTATATTCTAGCACGTTTAAGTAATGTCAGTCGCAATCATCAACGCGTTCGGCTCATATCATTCATTTAGTGTTATAAGAATTCAGAGTAATAAATCAGCTTTTCATTATAAATCAGTTTCTTTTAATACTAACTTTCTAAGTGTACACACCGTACACCACCTTTCTGGCGTGCACAACCAAGATTGTGGTTTGCACAGTTTGAAGCGGTCATCGCCCTAACCAATACTAGCGAAGAAAATAAGTACAACTTGGTGCTTCCAGTATTAGACAGGAAAGATATCGAGCAAGTGAGCGACATCATCAACAAGCCTTCAGGTCCGGGAAAATATGAAGCACTGAAGCAACGTTTATTATCGGTTTACGAAGAATCCGAGTCCCGACAATTCCAGAAACTGTTAAGCGGTCTACAGCTCGGCGATCAAAAGCCAACACAGTTACTGAGAATTATGCGAGATCTATCGGGAGAGAAGGTGCCTGACGACGCGTTGAAGATTTTGTGGATGAGTCATCTACCTGCTCAAGTTCGTGCCGTGTTGTCCGTGAACTCTGAAACCACTCTCGACACGTTGGCAGTGATGGCTGATAAGATGATGGAGCAAACAGACACCACAATTGCTGAAGTAACCCAAGGCACTTCGTCTACAAGTAGCAGCAGCGATCAACCGTTTCAACTTCTATCAAAACAAATAGAGAAGCTCTCACTCGAAATTGCTGAACTGCGGAAACAAAGCAACAATAATAATTATCACCGACGCTCTGTCCGGCGAAATAACTATCGCTCAAGATCTCGTTCTCGCTCGGGTACTAGAGCTGGGAAGAAACCGGGTGATCCAGACTGGGAATGTTATTTTCACCATCGATTTGGAGACAAGGCCAAGAAATGTGAACCTCCTTGTTCACGTAAGCGGTCGGAAAACTAATGACTTCACCGACCGTGGCGGATGTCGGTGTTGTGAGTACAAATAACCGCCTTTGTATATGGGACAAAAACACGAGAGAACGGTTCCTGGTTGACACGGGAGCAGATATATCAGTGCTAGCTGCACGTAATAAGCAAACACCGATATCAACGTCGTCGTTCAAACTGTTCGCCGCCAATAATACACCGATCAAGACTTACGGGGAGAAAACCTTACAACTGAATCTTGGACTTCGCCGCAACTTCAGGTGGACCTTCATAATGGCTGATGTGAAGATGTCGATACTTGGAGCTGATTTCCTGAAACATCACAGACTGCTTGTGGACCTGCATCACAAGAAACTCGTAGACAGCGTGACCGAACTTACCGTGAATACTATGTCAATACGGACGACTCAAGATACAACGCTTTACGTGGTTGAACCAAAACACCCGTACCACACGTTGTTACAAGAATATGCTGGCGTACTGAAACCTCTTACGCCATCAAGGGAAATCAAGCATAATGTCAGACACCATATTTAAACCACTGGACCTCCTCTTTTCACAAGACCTCGGCCGTTACCTCCGCATAAGTACAAGGCAGCAAAGGCGGAATTTGAAGCTATGATGGCGAATGGAATATGCCAGACATCAAAAAGTCCATGGGCCAGCCCGTTACATGTGGTGACGAAGAAAGATGGTGGTTTGCGCGTCTGTGGGGATTATCGCAGATTAAACGCGGTAACGCTTCCCGATCGCTACCCAATTCCAAGAATACAAGACTTCACTTTCCAATTGAGCGGCAAGAAGATCTTCTCCAAAATTGATCTGAAAAAAGCATTCTTCTGGATTCCAGTGGCTGAAGAAGATGTACAGAAGACCGCAATCACTACTCCATTCGGACTCTTTGAATTCCGATGTATGCCATTTGGACTACGGAATGCACCGCAAACCTTCCAAAGGTTTATGCATGAAGTACTGAGAGGTCTGGACTACTGCTGTTACTGCTTCGTTGACGATTTGCTCGTACATTCGGTGACAGAAGAATCTAATATCGAGCACTTACGCCTTGTTCTCAAACGACTATCAGACTACGGCATCGGTATAAATCTAGAAAAATGCATATTTGGCGAGAAGAAGCTAAATTTCCTAGGCTACGAAGTCACAGAAGAAGGTATCAAGCCCACAGCAGAAAGAATTGAGAAAATACACAGCTACCCGAAACCTACAACCATTCAAGACCTTCGACGTTTCTTAGGCATGGTTAATTTTTACCATGATTGCCTGCCTAAGCAAGCTGAAATTCAAATAGAACTGAATAAACTGTTACACAACAAAAAGAAGAATGACAAGACGCCTATCATATGGAATCAAGCCACTGAAGAAGCCTTCAATAAATGCCGCCAAAGCATATCGGAGGCTGCATTGCTGACACATCCAATTCAAGGAGCTCCTCTATGTATAATGACCGACGCTTCGAATCTAAGCGTAGGTGCAGTCTTACATCAGAAAATTGAAGGCAATTTGAAACCACTTTCATTCTTCTCGAAGAAACTCAGCGACACTCAAGCGAGATACAGCGTATACGATCGCGAACTTTTAGCGATTTATATGGCTGTAAAACACTTTAGAAGATTAATAGAAGGGAGCGAAGTTGTTATTTATACGGATCATAAACCCCTCACTCACGCTCTGACGAAATCTGGAAGCTCAAGCGATACTCCTAAACGAGAGAGACAACTCCACTTCATATCACAATTCTGCAACAAGATCGAGTACATTCATGGAAGAGATAACGTAGTTGCCGACGCCCTATCACGCATTAGTACCATTGACTGCCCTTCCGTCATCGATTTTAACGACCTGGCCGAGAAACAAGAAGAAGATGAAGAATTACGCCAACTTTTTAAACAAGATAACCTACATTTCATCAAAATATCATTACCCGGATCAAGAAAACAAATCTACTGCGAAAACTCAACGAAATCTCCACGTCCATACCTACCGCAATATTTTCGTGAGATAGCCTTCAAAGCACTACACGAATTGAGTCACCCTGGTATCCGCACAACAAGAAAGATTGTCACTGAAAAATACTTTTGGCCGGGCATGAATAAGGACGTCTCACTGTGGGCACAGTGCTGCACTTCGTGTCAACGCGCAAAAATTCACCGACACACAATAACACCGCTAGTACAGTTTCCTGAGTCAAGAAGATTCGAACACATTCACATGGACATTGTCGGCCCTCTTACTCCATCAGAAGGATTCCGATATCTCGTCACCATCATAGATCGATGCTCCAGGTGGCCAGAAGCAGTACCAGTCAGCGATATCAGCGCCGAAACAATTGCGCGGGTCTTATACGAGTCATGGATAACACGCTTTGGTTGTCCATTGCGTATTACAACGGACCAAGGTCGACAGTTCGAGTCTACATTATTTCGACAATTAATGAATAAAATGGGTATATCAAGAATACGTACTTGTGCGTATAATCCCAAGGCCAATGGATGTGTCGAGCGTCTACATAGGACCCTCAAGACAGCAATAATAGCAAGAGGAAATAATACACAATGGGTGCAAGATTTACCTACTGTATTAATGGGATTACGCACGGCCATTCATAAAGAAACAAACTACAGTCCCGCTACGATGGTTTATGGCACCTCATTAAGAATTCCTGCAGATGTTTTCGCACCGATAAAAACAATCAATGAAGACCCGTTATTCTTACGTCACTTATCGGAGTCAATGGAATCTCTTAATGAACTTATCGCCGCAGGTGCACCGCCTAGACAACAGCGCACGACCTACGTACCGAAGCAGTTAGCTACGTGCACACATGTCTTTGTGCGTGTAGATAGCACACGGAATCCTCTAACACCACCGTACGAGGGACCGTTCGAAGTTTTAGAAAAACATCATAAATACTTCAAGATAAGATTACGCAACCGTGAGTCAGTAGTGTCATTGGATCGATTGAAGCCTGCCAACATACTACCTGCTGCAGCTGCTGACAATGACAAGACGGAGGAAGTTCCATACATTACCCGTTCTGGAAGGACTGTTAAACCTACGAAGAATGTACGGTTTTCTTGAAGGGGGGTAATGTGGGAGCGCATCCTCATCATCCTCATACTTTGCGCGCACGCCCAGCCTGTGTGACCGCCCGGCCGATACTGAGGACAGCGTTGGAGCGCCGCGGCGGCGGCGCCGCCACATATCATACTACGCGCGCCGCCGCCGCGCAGCCGCGCCGCCCGCCTCGCTGAGACAAATGGACGTGCTCCTGCGCCGACATCATTTCCAACACTGCTGTGCGCGCCGTGCGCTTGGTATTTACATACTAACTTCTGGCGTGTGTCGGTAGTAATAAAAACTTTAGTGATATTTGGTTCAAATGTTTTCTATATAAGAGACGTACAATAAATTAGAATTGTCAATTGTAAATCGCTTGTTTTACTGAACACATCACGAAGAATACCCATAATCTTATTAAAATTATGAAATACGGGTGTTACTCACGTAATGTTGGTCTATTTAGTCGACCGCGGTTTCGCCTATATGTCTAGGCATTATCAAGAGAGTGCGATACGTCGCGCCTGAGTCGCAGCCAGTCTTGCACTGCGGGCAGCGACGCGCGCCGCGCGCTGTGACGTCATAGAAAGGGGCGGTGCTACACTGGTGTCTGTTGGTAGCGTTTTTGTGATGTTTTCACTGTCACTGTCACTGTTATTTACACTGTCATCACCGTCAGTGTTGTCGTGCGTGTTCGGGGCAGTGTGGAACGAGCTCAGGTGAAGTACCGGTTTCAATGCGAATCGGGCACGTTTGACAGACTATCGCCATCTGCCGACACTGTGAGCTCGTTCCACACGGCCCCGAACACGCACGACAACACTGACGGTGATGACAGTGTAAATAACAGTGACAGTGACAGTGAAAACATCACAAAAACGCTACCAACAGACACCAGTGTAGCACCGCCCCTTTCTATGACGTCACAGCGCGCGGCGCGCGTCGCTGCCCGCAGTGCAAGACTGGCTGCGACTCAGGCGCGACGTATCGCACTCTCTTGATAATGCCTAGACATATAGGCGAAACCGCTAAATCTTTATCTATTAATTAATATATTTCGCAAATATGGGTAGTATGGTATGATGTTACACATAGAATATTAGTTCTACCAAATTTTACCAATAGGCATGCGAAAGGTTACATAACCGTTAAAATACAAGTAAGCAACATAGACAGCATAAAATATTACAAAACTAACAAAGACAAATAAAAATAAATTTAAACAATAATATAAAACAATTAACTAAAAACTAATACAAACTACAAAAATGCACTATCTTTTTCATTCATAAATTCACTTATACTGTAATAAGCTTTATCAGCCAGAAAGTTTCGAAGTCTTTTTTTAAATAAATTGATATTAAGTTCTTTCCAACACTTTGGTAATTTGTTGTAAATGTTGGGGGCCATGCAGAAAACCAAAACATGTTTAAACAGAAGACTTTGTTAAAACGCCAATCTCTGGCATTTATGAAGATTTGGATAATTTACATTTAACCCTGTCTAGGAACTGGCAATTCTCACTTTCACATTCAAAATAGTGTGATGAAGATGATTGATGAAAGTGAGTTTAAGCTCCGTAAATTTCGAGTAGAATTATTTTTGTAGGACGATTCTAAATGCTTTGTGTAGTCTAAGTAATAAAGATATTTTAATTTTTTTACAATAAACTTCCTTTAGACGCAATTCTACCTATCGATAATTCACAAGAATTATCGATAGGTAAATTTAAAAAAATATGTTAAAATTAGATTATGTCAAAAAGATTACTACAGTATTTCAGTCTACATAAATGATAGATAATAGTATTTGGAAATGAATTGCTCTTCTTTTGTGACTTTTATATGTATACTTATTGTTATATTTTTCATTTTAAAAGATGGCACATGAGTTTCTCACCAGCTTTTCTCATAATGCAATACCCATCGGAGCTGGTACTTGGATTGATTTCAATTTGATTCCAAACAGTTTGATTAAAATTAATCTAAGCCCCAGTTATTCAAATCATTGTAATTAGTATAATTTAGTATTATTTATGATTTATTTTTGTAATGTTTTGACGTGTTGAAGCGCCTCCTGGGACCTATAAAAAATAAATGATTTGAATTTGAATTTGAATTTAAATTTTAATTGAATCTTGGAGGCTATAGGCTATTTAACATAACGCTACAACCTACAGGAGCAAGCAGTAGCCGGCCACAGCTATTACTAATATAAATATCATTACCCAGACTCCGTGATAATTATTTCTTAATTAATGGTCACGAGTAGGACTTATCTATTATTATTATAAACAATGTCAAGTTCTCACTATCTCCTTTCTATCACTGCTATTCAATAATATGTTTATTCTGCATTTAATATCAAACAATTTAACGAAAAATATTATTGTCAAATTGTAAACATATATATATTGTTGCGTAATTAAAAAAATAGTTAATGATACTGTATGAATTTATGCAAAACAATTTTAATGTACAAGGTTAGGTAAAAATAGTGTAAGAAGTCGGCGTTTTATACTTTTATGTGTAATATTTGATCCCGGGATTTCAGTCCTGAGAAATGCGCTGCGATCCCGGGATCCCGGTAATTAAATCCCGGGATCAAATTTCCTAACCCACAGGTTACGATAGATTTGTCCAAATACATTTGGTGATGCATTGTGCTAATGAGCAGTTAATTAATATGGAGAGGAAATGAAAGCAAATGTCTATGTAGCGGTATCCGCACATAATAAATGACGGATGTCATTCAAAACGTCAAAAATGTCAAAGAGAGCTGAATCGCGATAGCAAAGTGTTTACAGAAAGTGTACATAAATACTACTTCCACAAACGTTACCGTTAGACAGCTGTCCGCCAGGCAATACTACCGAGCCCGGTCGAAGGATCCTCTCTATGAGGTGGAGGAACATCACTCCCGTTTCACCACAGTCTACGCTAATAAGTCTGCCAAAACTCATGGAGGGGAAGGAAGGAACTGTTCCGCGCATCTATTTGACAACTCTTTTTATATGACGTGCTAGGGTGGCCCTCTTGCACATTTGGCAGCGGAACCGCCTGATAGTGACGCCTCTAGTTGGCTTATTGCTCTTAGACATTGTTCTTTTCATGTATGACTTCTAGCGTTTTCTTTACACTATTTTGTATGATTTTTAAATGAATTAATGGAATAATTCGACTATATGTTTAAGATTAATATAAAACATGTGTATTTTAGAGTGAAGTGCCTCATCTTGTGATAATATAATTATTTGTTAATCATCTAGTAACATTATTGATCTAGTTAAATTAATTAATAAATTAACTTACACTTAAACAAGTAGGTAGTAATTTTTAATTAATAAAAACCATCCTTATTATTGTTACATTTTATTGGAAGCATTTTTAAAGTATGTAAATTGGTTATGTTATTAAAATTGTAACTATACATAATTAATTAAAGCTTATAAAATACCTTGTAAATAAATTAATTTTATAATACAATTAAAACCGACGTGAGGTGAAGACATTATTATTGAGAATACGGGTTACTCAAGTTATTATAGCCGGGATATGCCGACTAGTTTCGAATCTATTACGTAGATTTATCAACTGGGAGATTAATCGCCTGTCGTCGCCGTCGCGCGACGTCTCGAAACTAGTCGGCATATCGCCGGCTAAAATGACGTGAGTAACCCGTATTCTTAATAATCATGTATTAAATGTTTAAGATAAAGAATTTGTGAATGATTAATAAGTTACTAAGCACAGCCGCCATCTGAACAAAATAATTGTGATCTTGTAGTTATTGACACTGTATATTATATTAGAAACATGGACACTTAAAAAAAAATTGTGTTTTTTTTACTTATACCTGCCTCGTTGACCCAGTGGTAAGCGTATTTGCCTCTTAACGCGAGGTCACGGGTTCGATTCCCGATTCAAAAGTGGAGTTGGATGGCCTGGTGGATGGTGATAAACTCACCTCCTATCCCATGGGACCAAAACATAATAGGTGAAGTGTGGGTTTTGTACACCTCTGCCACACCCTGTAAAATAGGCATAATATGATACCTTGAAATACAATATAGAGAAGATTTATTGAGAGCTCAGCAGATGTCGCTCTTTTTTATGCATTGATTGGCGCGAAAATCGAATTAGCTCGAGCAATATTTTTAACAAAAAAAATAACCTATGCAAAATAACTCACCCGGCGATAAATATTGCACATCGACCTTTGGAAAGAGACATCGGCTAATTTCGGCTTCGTGGAGCATTATCTCTGTCGCACGAAATATAATGTGAAAAAAATCTGTCAAAGAAATCCGCGTACTCATAACCGTTGAAGAGTTGTACCTTCCAGCATCAGCTCAGCGTGACCTAATGAAAATGGGAACACATGACAAGTATACTCTATGAGACTAAAAAAAAATCTCAAATAAACAGGTCCACGTGTCTTCGAGTTAAACAAAAGTTCGTAAAAACGAAATACTATCTTTATTTACCAAATTCTTTATTTACCAAAGTAACCTTAAAATTAAATACAGAGTGCATGAAATTAACATGTACATACTTATTTACTTAAAACTAAGGTTGTTATAACTATTTTGTTCCGTACCCTCTGAACTAGTTGAGACTGTATCTCAGAAGGTAACTGTTCATCAGTTATAATAATATTTTATCTTATAAAAATATGTGGAGATGGTAAGAAATATATTGATATTAGGAAACGTTTGAGCAATCTTTTTAGAATACAGAAACAAATAAAAATAAAATAAAATTAGATCTAAACACAAATGATTTTTGAGGTATCAAGAAAGGACTCAGTAGCATCATACTTTAAAGTTTTTAAATATTTAAATATAGCTTGTTTACAATTTATTTTAGATAAGTTAGGCAGGTTAGGTATAATTTTAGCAAGTCTATTATATAGAAAAGGTCCGAGAAAAAGCGAAAAACGTTGTGCAAAAGTAGTTCTACATAATGGAGCTATAAATATTTTGTCTTTTCGCCGTTTACTACTTAGGGATGCAATAGAGAAGGCATTTTTGTGTTGGGCTAATGCTGTTTGTAGAATAAACAATTGCCTTGTTGTTAGAACTACAGATAGTTCATATAGTTGTGATGTAGGGAATTGAAAAGGCTTAAAATGCATAACTTTTAATACGGCGCGTTGAGCTCTCTCCAGTACTAATATAGTGGCCTTACAACAGCCACCCCAACAAGTAATGCAGTAAGAAAGGATAGACTCGCAGAGCGCAATGTAAATCGATTTTAGTTGTTTTGGATTACAGATATACCGCAGTGTTTTAAATACGAAGATGAATTTTCTAATTCTTGAAGTTAAGTTTGTAATATGACTTTTAAAATTAAGATGACTGTCTAGTTGTATTCCTAAATATTTTATTGATGTGACTGGATTAATTGTCGGACAATTGCACGTGTTACCCACTGCGTGCTCATTATACCCGTTGCAATAGTGTGCTTTAATACTGTATTTGTTTTTCGGAGGTTGACCATCATTTTTAATACTAAAGTTAATATAATTCGTCTTCGATAAATTAAGTGAAAGAAGATTATTATCAAGCCATTTAGCAACTGTATTTAGACCTTTATTAGCGCTCGTATACACGTCATCCCAGGTTTTACCTTTAAATAATAGAACTGTGTCATCAGCGTATGTCGTAATGCTACCATTTTCTAAATTTATGTTACACATGTCATTTATGTATGCAATAAAAAGGGACGGACCGAGCACACTGCCCTGTGGGACGCCAAATGTTATGTGTTCCACAGTAGAGCTTCTATGATCTCCGACTTGTATTATTTGTGTTCTATTTGTTAGGTAATCGGTGATAAGTTCTAAAGGCTGTCCACGAATTCCTAGGTTCTCCAATTTGTTTATTAATATGGGTATAGATACGGTATCAAAAGCTTTTGATAAGTCTAAAAATATAGCTAAGCATTTATCTTTGGAGTCTAGAGTTCTAGTAATAGATGATGTTAAAGTAAGTACAGCATCCTGTGTCGATATTTTACTTCGGAAGCCAAATTGATTTTTAGAAATGAGCATTTTATCTTCTAAGTATATTTTAAATCGATGATTGATAGCTTTTTCAATTATTTTGGATAGGGTTGTTAATAATGAAATGGGTCTGTAATTTATTATATTAGATTTGTCACCTTTTTTGAAAATTGGAATAATTTTAGATCTTTTTAGTGGTTCCGGGAAAGATCCACTGTCAAAACAAGCGTTGCAAATGATTGACACAGGGAGAGCTAAGACATCTACGCCCATCTTGAAAATTCTTACTGGTATCCCATCCCAACCGGTGCTGTTACTATTCTTTAATGAAATTATTATATTTTTAATCTCCCTTTCATCCGTAGGTAACCAGGCGAATGAATGTAAGGGATTGGGTGATTTATTAACTGATTGAGCCAGATCTCTTTCCCCACATTTCATACGATCAAGAATCACATTAGCTAGGTTAGAGCCCACATTACAGAAGTAATTATTTATATAATTTAGTGATGCAGTGGGGCTCTCTTTCAAGGTTAGTAATTCAGGTGAATTTTCTTTTTTATTTTTAAAGTTGCAGATGTCTTTTATTAGGTTCCATTGTTGTTTGACATCGTGTTTGTATTTTTGCATCTCATTCCTGTAATATTGGTTTTTTGCCTTTCTTATAATATTGTTGCACGTATTTCTATAACGTATATATGTTATCCTTAGTATGATATTTTCTGGATCCTTTCTAAGTCTCAAATGTAATCTATCTCTATTCTTTATGCATCGGATTAAGCCTGGAGTTATCCAAGCCTTGATGTTACGAATCTTACGCTTTTTTTTAACAGTAGAAGTATGTTCTTTAATTATTTCCTGTAACTTACCAATAAAAATATTGATACCAACGTTTATGTCTTTGTCATTGAGTATTTCTAGCCAGTCTATTTTAGCTATATCGTTAATTACAGCATTGTAATCTATTTTAGTAACAAATTGGTATTCTGGGCACTGTAGTTTTGCAGATTTATTAATGGACAAAAGGATGCAATGATGGTCAGTTACCGTTGATTCTAATATGGCAGTTTTTACATAGGAAGGCCTTTTTACAAAACTGTGGTCTAGACAGCTATTTAACCTAGTTGGTTGGTTTTGAGTTGGGATGAGGCTATGCAGAGCTAGAAGATTAAGATAGTTAGACGACGCGTTATCTAAGTTTTTATCAGTTATGTCTATGTTCATATCGCCTATGAGTATAATTTGTGCAAAGTTCTTGTAATCACATAGAATTTCATTTAGTGATGATAAAAATTGATCAATTTTTCGGAATGATGGTGGCCTATATATACAAATCACGGCTAGTTCATTTTTGTAAGTAACAACAACACAGTTAAATTCTACAGCATTGTCGGGTTCAAAAAACTTAATATATGCATTATTTCTAGCATAGACGACCACTCCATCATTTTGATTATGTAATTTCGTAGATGCATAGCTTATGTAATTTTTCATGGCTGGAGTATTATACCCTTTTCGGAGCCAGCATTCGGTAAATACGATTATGTCCAAATCAAACTCAAATTGAGAAACAAATGCGGTAAAATTATCAAAATTACGATTTAAACTACGTATGTTCTGCGTAATAACATTAAAACTCCTACACGAGATATTTAAAGATTTTTTACAATTTTCTGGGTCTAGTATGCGTAATGCTTTGTGTACGAAAATGTTACTATCATCTATTTGTGAGATTAAACTATTTGTAGCCATTGGTATGTTTTTTAGTCCAATAACAGTTCTTTTCTCGTATTAAGTTATCTAACTAAATCATAGAACTCAGACTGTCATGGTCACGAATGTAAATAGCTTCATTCTTTTCATCTTTTCTTGCAAATATACGTCCATCCTTGATCCAAACAAACTTATATGCAACTTCCTTTGCTCTTCTTCTTGCAGCAGCGTGTAGGTTTTTGTTTGCTGGGCTCAGGTGTTCAGATATGTATACAGGCACTGCCATACCTCCATAACCCAGAAGATGAGTATTTAGTTTGGGGTTCTGATTTTTGTTAAAGTTTATAGTTGCCTTTAGTAAGCTATCACGTAAGGTGCGATATTTCAATTTAGCGATTATGGATCGCGGGCGATTTGCTTCCTTGGACTGCTTGGCTACTCTTGCAACATGCAATATGTCGTGGTCAGAGATGTCACAGTGTACAGTTTTTGCTATCTGGGATACCAAGTTTGGCAGATTTTCAGCTTGATTTTCTGGTACTCCGTTTATCTCCAAATTACATTCCCTCAGATATTGCTCAACCAACCCAAGTCTGCCTCCCATATCCTTTACCGTGCTTTTCAAGATGGCGTTTTCTTTCTCCAATATTTCAATTGATTTTGATTTTGTTTCCAGTAGAATTTTCATATCTTCATATGTTGAGTTGAAGTAATTAAGACTCGAAATCGAAATGAAGAACCTTCATTCTACGTGAAAAGAAAAAAAAACCGGCCAAGTGCGTGTCGGGCCACGCGCAGTAGGGTTCCGTAGCCAGTCGTAACAACATATTTCGACTTAAAAGGGATTTTTTATGTTTCAAGAATTTTGAACGAAATATTCTGAGTAACTGCATCTGACATTTCGGACCCCTATGCCTCTTGAACTAATGAAGTGAACTTATCCGCTATAGTTTTCCTTTAAAGTTCATTACATGTACTACCGACACAATTTTTTTCAGATTTTGGGATCCAGTAGTTTAGCTTTTAGAGGGGGGGGACGCTCTACTCGAACAAAAATTTGCTCTTTAAAGTTAATTATCTCGCAAACGGATCTCTACATCAAAAAACTGTCTTAGCAACCCCTGAACGTTTTTAAAAGTCCTATCTAACAATACCCCACACTATGGGGTAGGCGACAAAAAAAAACATCCCTACTTTACATGTAGGGGAGTTACCCGGAAAAAAATATTTTTCCAAATTTTATTCTACGACTTTCTTTGTATAGTTAACATACATGTTAATGCAAAATTTCAGTTTTCTAGCACCAACGGTTTCGTCGCTATGCCTCGGACAGACGGACATGGCGAAACTATAAGGGTTCCTTGTAGGTACTACGGAACCCTAAAAAACGTTTATTTGCCTAAAACATGGTGACAAAACGATGGTACAATTCAATAATAATACACATGTCATGTTTCACCGGATAATCGGTATGCAAAATATACAATGTTATATCTAAGTACTTATATTATATTAAAGTTATAGTAAACACTAACTTAATTGAAAAAAAGTGTATTGAAGTGTACTTAGTTTAGGACTTTCGCATAACGTAACACATTTTAACACTCACTTTTCACCTTAAATCGAAAACATGAATCTGTTTAGCAGAACCGGCAAATCGTCAATAGACCAGACCTGCGAAAAAAACATAGTCTTCAAATAAATAAAGATGCGTGATGGTGCCTTATCTTAATGCATTTTGTCGTCATTTTATTGAGTTATTTAGTCACAAGATTATCTGCTGCAATTAATATTATAGTCCATAATGATAAGTTATTGATAGGAACCATCTGAATCCGTGGATTTGCATGTGCTGATATTTATGGTCCCATAAAATGTCGTCATGTTTTGTAAACAAGCAGTCTATGGTCCAAATAACGTACGTAATGACATCTATTATTTAAGCACGGTTGGCGTAGCGGATAAAGCGGTCGCCTCGCCGCTTTCAACTACGCTGGTGTTGTGGGTTCGATCCTCACATGGGACAAATCTTTGTGTGATTCGCAAAGATTTGTTCTGACTCTGGGTGTGCTTTTTGTGTGTGTGAAATGTATGTTCGTGAACACCCCCGCGACACAAGAGTTATTCCTAGTGCGGGCGTCTTTTTAAAAAAAAAAAAAAAAAGCATCATGACATAGCGTTCTTTTTATTATTAATCTGTTACTTATAATATATAAGTTTTCTAATAAAATAAAAGCAACTAAATATAAAAAAATGGAAAATGATAATAATCGGTCAAACAAAAAATATCTATAATTGAAGAAAACTTACAAGCTGACTGGCTAAGATTGCTTCAAATATACTTCCTAGAGTACGCCATATTTTTTGTACTAGCTTTATTACCCATTGTATGAAACCCATTCTACATAATTATGCGGTAAGTTAGAAAATACTGTTAATTAAAAATGGTATAGACATATTTGCCTGATTGTCTAAATTACTTAAGACATACAGGTTGTAAATGACATCGTTACGAAGTCGCTAGGGCTGGCAACTTCTTTTTTTCGTTTGAAAGGGCCAATAATTTTATTTCTCATTTTTATAAAATTAAGGTGTTTCAACTGAGTTCCAAATATTTTTTTTTAAAAGTAAAGAAGTGGCACTGAATTGCCTTTCCTCTCAAGACCGAGAGAGCGCCGCAGGCGCCGAGTTTTTGAATTACTATCTTTAAAGACTAAAAAGTGGCACTTAAGTGCTTTTGCTCTTAAGAGCAAAAGAGTGTGAGTGCGTCGTAGGTGCCAACTTGCTTAAATATTATCTTTTTATATAACATTAGCAAATTTCTGGTTAACTTTAGGATTTTTCGATGAAGTTTTTCCCATTTGTAGAATTTGCCAATCAAAATTCATTATGATGTGTAAAAGGAAGATTTGGACATACTCAACGACCACACTCAGTTTCGCAATATGATAACAAAACAATTTTTCAATCCGTAATAATTACAATATATTTTAATTTATTTATTTGGAAAATGTAAGTTTTGGACTTAGCCATGCATATAAGCGGAAACTGCCAATTGGCTTACGTGTTAAAAGCTGTTTGTTTCGTATGTATAAAAAAAAAACTGAGACCAATTTTCCGTTGTGTCTTCCACTCATCTTTTTGCGTAACTTAAAAGACATTCAAATTAAAATCATTTATTGCACAAAATTACAGATAACAACATTATGATTAAAGTTCATCATGTACAAAGGCGAGCTTAATTCAACATGAATTTTTAACAGCAGACCTGTGAGACGTAGAGGAAATACTGATGGAAAAGATCAAATCAAGTGTACAACGCAGAGAAAACAGACATCGAACTTTATTCCAGTCCATCAGGTTCTCTAAGCCTCTGGAGCCAGTGGGTGTGTACAATTTACTATGTTTGTATGCCCGTCTTACAAACAACTTTCTTATCTAGCCGATTAATGTGCATCGTTGGTGGAAACATTATAGGTAAATTATCAGAAGATTCACTTAGAGGTAAGTGTAGCAAACATACAATTAAGATTTAATTTTGTTTTTTTTTTATGGTGGATTAGCATGGTTTTTCTAATATTATGGATTTCACAAACTTACGAAATAATTTTAATCTAAGTTTGATAAAACTCAATAAGTTTTGACCTCGCTGTTTCCCCATGTGCAAGCTTACTGATACTTAGCCCCAGTTTCGCCTTTCGACCTCTATCTCGTTCAAACATTCAATGAGAGAGGGAGATCGGAATACGAGATTAACTCTTTCAGTCACACTATTAAGAATACATATTAAGTTCAATTTGTGGGTTCCACATTTAGAATATGAAAGTAAAAAAAATCTCCAATTTTGTTTTTCCTATTTCGAAAAAAAAAGTGAAAAACACAACCCCAAGCGGATTTTTTAAACAAAAATTGTGCAAATATTAGGCGGTTAGGTAAATACTTAGATTTTTAGCAAGTTATTAAAAATTCAGTGTATTAAAAATGTTAAAATATGTTTTTTTTCAGGCTATAGAGGTAATCAACATCTCTAACCATCAAGATTGAAAGACTAAAGAAAACTACAGTGTGTTGAAATCTTATATATAACAAGCGGAACTTCGGTTCCTCATCTTCCAATGGCAATAGGGAGACTTAACTGGAAGCCGAGGATCGCACTAGGAACTTAGGAAGCAATCAGTCCGCGCTCGCTCTCCGTAGCCACCACACGTCGTCACTCAGTTGTCGGTAGTCCACCGTCGCGATCGCTTGCCTGTTTCTCCATTTATTTTCTATTATCAACGACCTTGGCGCTATTTCGACGCCGGAGTTCATAAGATCCGACTGGGGAGACACGTAAGTATCTCCAGATTGTATACTATCAAATAATAATAATGTATTCGGAAAATGTTCTTGTATTCTTCAGATAAAGTAGCTTTGGTCTTCAAAAGCGGGTTATTGTAGCGAATTAAAGTGTAAATTTGCCATAGAAAAAATCAGTGTTAACCCATCACAGATGTCTTTAGTTAGATCGTGTAAATTTTGGGGCAAACACGCAATAATTGACAATATTATTAGCGTTGTAGCAGAAGCGGCAGAAAAACCAGTCATGGTAAAAAAAATTACAATAATATTGCGTTTTTGCGGGTTGCCGTAATGCGATGGTAATGGCAATGGTGTTTTTACAATGAGCTATTAATGTGTCTAATAGTTGTTTGGCTAAGTAACTAAAACGGAGTTTTGTAATGAAATGGAATGTAATGAATGTAAATTGAATTGAAATTGACGACCGAATGGCGGAGTGGGTATTGTACCTTCGACTCTGTTGTCGCGATTTCGATTCCCGCTCAGGATAAATTTTTGAGTGCATGAACATGGAGGTTTGTCTTGGTCTGGGTGATTCCATGTATAATAAGTATGTATTTACAAAAGAAAAGTATATATGTATTAGTATCAGTTATTCTAGTACCCATAGTACAAGCTTTGCTTAGATTGGGACTAGATAGCGTTGTGTGTATGTAGTTTGATATTTATGTATTTAAATGAATTCGAAGCTGTTTTGTGTGAATTTAGTTAGTGTTGTATTCTATTCTAAACTTTTTGGTGACAAATTATTATGTACAATAGTTACTGATTTAGTTTTTAAATTGCCACGGTCATTGTTATACGAAACATTTGATAAACATTTGAAAGTTCATTTAAATCAAATTGTGAATCTAAATTTCAGAGCTTACAGAGAAAACCCACTTATTATTTTATAAGATATCATATAAAATAATATATAGCCACCATTATAAACTAAATATTTATCTAATTATGAACATTCAGTGACTGCGAGAGACAGGATAGTAATAATAAAATGCTATGATTAATAATAAAAATAAATTTATTACATTTTACATTATAAATTACATTATTACATGCTTTTTTTTTCGCAACCTATAATGACGCCCGAAATTGAGCAAAAGTCTTCCCCAAACTTTTCTACACCTGACGGTCCTCGGCCACAAGCATCCATTTAATCCCGGCTGTGTTGACTTTTTTGCTTAAGTATGGTTAATCTGCAAGTATTCAAGTCGGTTAGTCAGTTAGACGACCGTATGGCGGAGTGCCTGCGACCCGAGGTCGTGGGTTCGATTCCCACTTAAGACAAGTCTTTGTGTGCATGAACATAGGGGTTTGTTTTAGTCTGGGTGTTTCTTTTCTATGTATAATAAGTATTTATTTACAAAAGAAAAGTATATATTATTATGTATTAGTATCAGTTATTCTAGTACCCATAGTACAAGCTCTGCTTAGTTTGGGACTAGATGGCGTTGTGTGTGAGTTGTGAAATATTTATTTATCCTATGTTAACATTTAATTATGCTATTGGTTTGATAATGAACTATTTTTATTATTATTTTGCATAAACTTTTCTTTATCATAAGTCGATATATCAAACACGACAAGTTTAATAACTGTATTTAACTATTTATATACCACGACTGAACTAAAACGTGAATTTATGCCAATATACTAATCTGCCTCGATGTTCTAGTGGTTAGCGTATGCGCCCCTCTCATCGCTAGATCTCGGGTTCGATTCCCAGGTCGGGCAAAATGTTATTTGTGAATTTTCCGTCAGGAAATTCACAATAGCTGCACGGAATTGGAATTGTGCCCGGTGGATGGCGATAGGCTGACCCCTTGTACCACGGGACCTTAAGATAACAGGTGAATTGTGGGTGTCGTTTTTTTTCGATTTTTGTATAAAAATATTAATGCGGTTCACCGAATACATCTACTTACCAAGTTTCCACAGTATAGCTCTTATAGTTACGGAACAAAGTGGCTGTGACATACGGACGGACAGACATGACGAATCCATAAGGGTTCCGTTTTTTGCCATTCGGCTACGGAACCCTTAAAACACCAAACATCGGTATGATACTCGTGTCTCAAATTAGCATACCTATATTAAACAAACATTGCATTTTTTCTATCTGTCCTTCAATCATTATTTTCCTGACATCATTATAGTACTGACACTTATATAAATAACATAAACATGAATAACTAATATAAAAAGCACCATGTTTTTATAATAAAGGTGTGACAACAAATAATGAAGGTACCGATGCGTTTAAATAAACAATACGTTACAATTTCCTCTTTTATATATTTTTTTATGGCGGATGTAGCAAACTGCAGGCTTATTACATTTGAACGGTTGGGTCTTCCCTCTTCTCTTCTATCTTAGTTCAAATTGAATCGAATTGAATTTGAATCGCGTTTAATCGTTGTAAGCCCGCTGGATTGTATTGCATCTACAATAGATTGTATAAATGCATTGCTAAGCTTTTAGTTTGCCGTTGAAACTTTATTTTTGTGTATCTATCAATATTACACTACACTTTACTATTTATATAGCTTGCTCTGGATACCATTTGCGAGTTTCTTTACATATATTATACACATAAACCTTCCTTTTGAATCACTCTATTTATTAAAAAAATGCATTAATGATGATGATAAGATTTATGCGACAAACGGCAGGCTATAAAAATGTACAATGTAAAAAAGATATCTATCTTTTTTTCATTTCACGATTTGGATTCATTTTCAAGAATTACTCAACGGGTAGGGTAATAGGTATCCCACCAAAAATATTTTAAATAAATAAAATAAACAAATATTTCACAACTCACACACAACGCCATCTAGTCCCAAAGTAAGCAGAGCTTGTACTATGGGTACTAGAATAACTGATACTAATACTAATATATATTATATTATACTTTTCTTTTGTAAAATGTTGCCCAGACGAGACCATTACATAGCCTAGTGTCCAAAAAATTATCAGATCTCATGTAAAGCCAAGCTTTACACACAGTTATACGTTATACCACAGATACCTAAGTATTTCGTACTTTTTAGTGCATTTTTTGACATTTTTTTTTTTTTTTTGCAAAATTATTTTATTACAAAAACGACTGTAAAGCAGAAGATAAATAAATGTTTCACGTTAATAACACGCAGGAAACTGTATCGTAACGACCAAGTCACATATTTTGACAAAGATGTAGAGTTTGTGAAGTTAGGACTCGTAGAGTAAGAAGCTTGGCTTACCTATACCTTACCATCTTAAAAATACGGTCGACATTTGATTGACAGAAATTCAAACGTAGTCTTATTCTTAAAAAAGACATAGGCATCATTTGTGTTCTAGCAATGATAACCTTTTATTATATAATTGTTAAAAAATGACATACCTACTTTTAGAAGATTTTTGTGACAGTTCAGTGACCTTTTCATGAATAAGCTACACAATGACCTTGACTGTATGCTTTATCTTATCATTTAACCAAAATATTACATTGGTGATATTCTTCTTTAAATATCATGTTGGTAGGTTAAATATATCTTTGTCTCTCAGTCGGTTATCTGAGAATGTGTGATATACATAGCTCATTACTGTTGTATTTTTCTTAAATATTGGTGTTAATTACGACCCCGGACTCCACCAAAGCGGAGAGGAGGGGAGATATAGATAATACTAATAATACTGAACATAAATCTTATTTGGAATTGGAAAAGTCGATTAGATTTACGAGTTTCAAATTAAAAGTAAGAGACGAAACTTTTTTAACACGCTTATATTAGCTTCACCTGTATCTATGTATGTACCTATGTAGCCGACTCCTTTGGACTCGATTTTGACCCACTTTAAACGGACAGATTTCATTAAAATTTTGCACACCTGTCAAAGATCGAATAAAAAAAAAAAAAAAACGCTCTTATAAATAAACCAAACTAAAAAATAAATAATAGTTTAAAAAAACTAAAAAACACGCTTCACAAAAACTAATGAACAAAAAATACTAGTATTATTGTGAAAAGCGTTATTTTTCACTTTTTAGTTCGAAGTACTTTAAAAGCGTGTTTTTTAGTTTTTTAAACTACATATATTATTTTTATGAATAAGGTCCTCAGCAGGGTATCTCTACAGGGTATATCTACAATATTCTAACCTGGGTCCTTTCCTTGAAATAACAGAAGAATGTTGGGTGGTGCCCACTTAATAATATTTTTTTTAATATTAATTGCCTATATATTTAAATTAGCCCTTTATTTCTTGCGCAAATCATTAACAAAAATAAAATATATTAAAATGAATCATTTAAAAAAAACTTAATAATTTAACTAATATTTGTTATTATTTAATTGTCTCTTTTGAGTGTACCTATAATTACAAGAGAGACTTAAATATTGTATAAAATTATTACATAATATAGTTCTCTATCTTTGGCTATCTATCTATTGATATCTATTTAAATTGCTGTATTTAGATTGCCTATACCAGACATGAGTTTTGAACATTTTATTTTTCAAATTCGTTTGTCACAGCAGCGCAGCCCCGTCTGTTGTTGGAGTTCTTTTTGTACCCTTATTGCGAGGCGTAGACATGTCACGCATTCCGACCGTTTCCATGAACATAGAATACTCAGTAGTATATCTTTACCCTGCCCTCGGTTTCAGTTTTCAGTTTAATTTAAGAATATTTAGGTAGGAGTGCAATTTAAGTGCGCGGTTGGCGTAGTGATTAAAGCGGTCGCCTCGTCGCTTTCAACTGCGCTGGTGTTGTGGGTTCGATCCCCACACGGGACAAATCTTTGTGTGAACGGCAAGAATTTGTTCTGACTCTGGGTGTGCTTTGGTGTGTGAAATGTATGTTTGTGAACACTCCCGCGAAGTTATTCTATATTTCATACGTATTTATCCGTAAATATAGCAAGTCACACTGAAGATATTAAATTGCAATAATCTTAATTATATAAATATTTTCCAATGTGTCTGTTTACCAACGTGATTTAACTAGACCCCTCCCCTTTAACCCCCCAGAGAAAAGATGTCGCAAACGCAATAACGATAGCTTATCATTAATTAATGAAATCATTGCGCATTTACCATTTATTAATGACTCGTGTATTGCTTATCAATCGTGTATATTTTATAAATAGAAACTTTGAACCACATGTTCTTCATCTGGCGCTTACGAAGAAATAAAGATTTACTATATCTATATAGCTGAAGTTTATTACATATTATGTAAATAAACTTTTGGTTCAAATCAAAGTCAAATCATTTATTTCCATTTTCCATAAACACCAAGAGGCGCTTGGACACGTAAACTCTCTCTGCGGTCGGTCCCTCATGGCTGAGGATCGTGGTCATCAGCGGATGTGGATGGCCTGCACCTGGTCTGAATAATCTGCTTCCACCGGCGTTGTTCGTCGCGTCTCTGACGACCGAGCTAAACTTAGCTGCTAATGGGCCTCGCACGTGGTCGCTCCATCTGGTTGAGGATCGTCCCCAGGCTCGTTTACCCCCCGTATTCCCACCACGATCAGCTTTTCAAGGCTCTCATCACCCCTCCTAATTATGTGGCCGAAGAAGGACATAATGCGCTGCTGACAGACCGTGGAAAGACGACACGTCAACAAACACTATAATTACAGTGCAAATAAAATAAACCTAAAGAATTAAATAAACTAGTTAACTGTCTCGTTGGTCTAGTGGTTAGCGTATGCGCTTCTCACCGTGAGGTCTAGGGTTCAATCCCGGGCAAAGTGTTATTTGTGAACTTTCCGCCAGGAAATTCATAATAGCAGCAGTAGGAGTAGGAATTGTGCCCAGTGGATTGCGATAACCTCACCCCCTATCCCATAGGATCTGTGATCAGGTGAAATGTGAGTGTAGTACACTTCTGCCACGCTCTTCTGGGCGTGATATTATTTTATGTCCTATGGGATAGAAATCGACCAGGCATAATTCCAACTACTTTTCCGAACACTTTTACGAATTTCCTTACGGAAAGTTCACAAATAACACTTTGCACGACCCGGGAATCGAATTCGAGACCTTGCGGTGACAGGAGCCTACGGTAACCAATATACCATCATTTGGTTAAAACTGTTTAATTGAGATTATAATCAAATTGTTAATTTTGCTGAAAGATAAAACAGAATTCCTTGAAATAATTACAATTTTACGTGAATCAAATATTAGTAATCGTAATCAGATGGAATGTCTTGCGATACCTTTGATAAAACACAGCCTAATTCCTCTGCGTAATAGATAGTAAATAATGTGCGTACACGCATGTCGCATGTCGCATTTAAGTTTCTGTCTAATTCTGTCTAATTTAAGAAACCTCAGGGCCATGGGGTTCGAGCGCCCGACTGCTTTTTAGGGTTCCGTAGCCGAATGGCAAAAAACGGAACCCTTATAGATTCGTCATGTCTGTCCGTCCATGATATTGAGGTTACTAATATATTTAATAATAATAATAGTTTGCGCGAGAGAAGCTTCCAAAGTGGAAAAATGTGTGTCTCCCCCCCCTCCCGTAACTTCTAAAATAAGGGAATGATAAATGTAAAAATAATATATGAGATACATTAGCATGCAAACTTCCACCGAAAAGTGATTTGACCGAGATCTAATAATTACTTTTTTTAATACGTTATAAATCGTAAACCGCATTTTACCTTTCATTCAATCAACTCCAATATAATAAAGAATAATTAAAAACATTTATTTAGATGTATAGTGGTACGGAACCCTACGTGCGCGAGTCCGACTCGCACTTGGCCGGTTTTTAAATATATATCAAAAAGACTTATCGATGCGACTCGTGACCGCATTAAGAGAAGGCTGGTTTTTATTTGGCTCAAAGAATAAGCAATGCCATACAACGTGGCAATGCTGCCAGCCTTCTGCGCACGATGTCGCCCTCTGACATCGATGCGGAGGAGTTTTTTGATGCTCTGTAAAGTTTTGTAAATATCATATAATAAGTTATTGTAGGTGTGTATATTATTATATTATTTAATTATGATAAGTAGAAGAAATAATTGTATAGAACTCTAATTTTGTAACGAAAAAAATAATAATATTAGTTGTCTTGTACCGAATGGGCATTGAAACTACTAAAACAATCTTAGTAAAAATTGGTGTGGGGACAGCTTGATACTCAAAAAATATATAAGAATATTTTACTGTACCGTTCCCGCACCGATCAATCATTAAACGGCCTAAATAATTATAATAACATGAGTCCAATTTTCAGTGGGCGTGACTTACTTATCATTCTTATCACTTACCATCAGGTAGATATACCTAATAGATTTTTGAAGGGTCGGCAACGCACGCGTGATCCCCCTGGCGCGGCGTTGCAAGTGTCCATAGGCTACGGTAACTGCTTACCATCAGGCGGGCCGTATGCTTGTTTGCCACCTCAGTGGAATAAAAAAAAAAAAAAAAAAAAAAGGTAAACGACAATTATATTTCCTACATATCGTTGTAAAAAATAATCGACGTGGTAAATCTGTGATTTCGTTTTTTTTTTGTAATAGTATATTCTCTATTAAGTATTTTTAGGATGGATATGTATAATGACATTTGGATAAACGATTATTTTACGAACTCGAGTACTTTTTGGCACTTTCAGGTATGCAGGTTTCCTCACAATGTTTTCCTTCACCGTTAGCGAGCGATAATTTATAAGATAAATATACACATATCTTCGAAAAGACGAATCTTAACGATTTATTGACAGAGGTGTGTGCCGTGGGTTTGGACCCGAGACCTTTGATCTATCGCTGCTCTCGCCTTGTAGGTTTTCATTTATATGGCAGTTTGCTACAATCAGTTGAACTTTCTTTCTTCTTCAATTTTTTTTTTTTGGATTTTTTACATTAGATAAAACGCCAGAAGCAATTACACTATCTAATGGTCCCAATGACAAGGCCAAATACACACATTCACTCAAGCACACCATGTCTCAAAACAAATCTTTGCGAATTACACAAAGATTTGACCCATGTGGGGATCGAACCCACAACACCAGTGCAGTGGAAAGCGGCGAGGCGACCGCTTTAACCACTACACCACACGTGTAATATCTTTATACGTAACTCTCCACGAGTCCTCGTCTGTCGTCGGTCTATCCAATGAATATTTATCCCAGGACGTACATCAAGTGATGCACTCACTCCGTCCGGTGGCTATTATTGTACACACGGTCACAGATCAAGTTTTATATTCCAGTATAAAATGGTCTCGCGTTGTATAGCAGCGATAGCCGAGTGGGAGACCGTAGGACTGCAAAGTTAAAGGTCTCGGGTTCGAACCCACAGCACACACCTCGTCTTTTCGAAGATATGTGTGTATTTATCATATAAATTATCGCTCGCTAACGGTGAAGGAAAACATCGTGAGGAAACCTACATGCCTGAGAGTACCTAATAAGTGCTCGAGGGTGTGTGCAGTTTACCAATCATACTCATCATGAGAAGAGGCCCGAGCCCAGCAGTGGGACATGTATTAGATACAGGGCAGCTAGGCTAGGCGTTGTATAGCCTGCCCATGCAATGGGAGGCCAGCTTATTACTGGATATGAATAGCTTTGTGTGAGGCCGAGTGTACTGTATACAATCACGATGCAACACCCCACTGCGATCGTATTCAATCCAATTAGGAATAACTCTTTGATAACTGGCTGAGAGTGGCGTGGGAAAATGGAATGAGACGTGTTTTGAACTAGCTACTGGCCACGGTTACGCCCGCATGGTACTCGATATGTATATATCGCGATATCTATATGTTAATTCAGACTATAAGCTATATCTCTGCAAAAATTTATCAAATTCTAAACAGTTGTTTTTGCGTGAATCATTAACAAACATCCACACATCTTCACAGACTATTGGTCTTAAAATATTGTAGGATAGGATTAGGATGTAGTCGATTTTTGAGGTTTTTTGTGACGATGCTGCATATGTAATATGTGTAATTATGTGTTCGCTAGAATCACGCTAAGATTGTTGGAAGTAGAAGTTTCAATTGGTCGTGAGGTACTTCTAGGAATACACGTGTTTTGCTTTAAAATACAAATATATTACTTTACTTACAGTAATTTAATTTGGTTTTCACTTCTTCTAACATTACATCACGCCTATATTACCCAGAAGGGTGTGGCAGTGGTGTACAACACCTAAACTTCACCTGTCATGTTTAGGTTCCATGGGATATTGGCTAAGCCTATCGCAATCCGCCGCGCACATTTCCAACTCCGTGCTGCTATTGTGATTTTTCTGACGGAAAGTTCACGAATATCACTTTGCCCGACCCGGGCACTCGCGTTGAGAGGCAGTTCTTATACATTTCGCATTTATTTTATCATCTTATCATAGCAAAAAATAAAATAAAAAAAACAAATAAAAAAAAATAAAATAAAAAAAACTAAGTAATTAAAAAAAAGAATATTCTTAACTCGAGCGTATTCTAAATATTATAATTATGTACTAATTTTTTTCAAAGAAAAAGGAACCGCCTTCAAAAACTCAAAAGTAAAAAATAAAATATTCGCTAAACTTTGCTTACCTTTATATTAATTTGTTTAAAACAATAAACCCAAATAATTATGTAATACCAATTAAAACCCAAATTACAAAATCAAATACCAATTAAAACCGTATTTACCGAAATAATTGTCTGTCTCCAAAGATCTTCATCAGATTCTGATAAATTATATACTAAAACCTTCCTTGAAACACAAGGATTAAAATACCGAAAACTGCATTCAAATCGGATCAGTAGTTTCCGAGAAAATCGCGAACATAAAAAGGTGACATACATACATACATACATACATACATACATACATACATACATACATACGGATCGAATACAGAACCTCTTTTTTTTTTGAAGTCGGTTAAAAACAAGTCATGTGTCAACCATCTGACAACCTCAGGCGCCTCTACAGTTGTATGTATTAGTTGTGTGGATATACAATACACACGACTACCGAACAACCTATACATTGCCAGTATAAGATGGTGAATGCGATTTACAAAAAAAAAGAGCATTCGATAACAGATTGTTATAGTGTACCTACACATTTTTCTACGGATAACCGTTAAAAAACAGGAGTCTTTTATTACCCCCTTCCCCCTCCACGCCGGCTTACCCTATAGATGCGAGTACTTTTAGTATGTTCACTGCTTAAAATACTTTTCTGAAGAGATCCCGTAGGCAGCTCACGCACTCTACAAATCCTTTTTTGCAGACTATTAAAGTTAATAAATTATACAATATTAAGGTGTAATTTCACCAGTTCCGGAGAAGCCCTAACTACCTTATTCGTAACTTTTTTTTACAGATGAAACGATTTGTATAGAAATTTATAGAATCAACCAACACTTAACTAAAAGAAACCTTATCAGGAACTAGTGGCATTGGGTGTAATTCATCAATGTACGCCAAATTCACGATACGTTGCCAACAGTGATCCAACAGATAATGTTATTGATAGCACATGTATTGTGTCTGTACATAATATAACACGCGTACTGGCGTTAATGAACTTGAACGTACGACCTTGTGCTGTGGTTGATACACGATGCTACATTAATCTGAATATTTATTTTATAATAGCAAACAGCGACATATATTTTAAGAGTCGAGATTTCGTACAAAAAATTCAATATTGCGTTGAGAATAGAAAAATAATTATAATGTTTGGCGATTAGGATGACCGGATGGCGGAGTGGGTAGAGTACCTGCCTGCGACGCCAAGGTCGCGGGTTCGATTCCCGCTTAAGACAAATCTTTGTGTGCATGAACATGAGGGTTTGTCTTAGTCTGGGTGTTAATATGTATAATAAGTATGTATTTACAAAATAAAAGTATATAAATTCCACTAGAATTGGGTGTAATTCATCAATTTACGCCAAATTCGTGTTATTCAGTCATTTAGTCATGTGTCAACCATCAGACAACCTCAGGCGCCTCTCCAGTTGTATGTATTAGTTGTATGGATATACACAAAGCTACCGAACAACCAGTTTAAGATGGTCTGGCGTTGTATAGCCTTCCCGTGCAATGCTATACCAGCTTGTACTGGAAATACGTGTACGTGACGTCCATATTATATAACGTATGTATAAATTACCTTACTTATACACGGTATGTAATGAAAACATGACTAAAGACACGCCCTCTACAATGTAATGAAACGTCTAATTAGTTAGTCTTGCATTGATGGATTTGCGTTGTTCGATAATGGTTTGTAAAGGAATGGGCTTTTTATGGCGATCGGTAAACTAACGTATTTTAATTATGTCACAATTGATTAAAATACAAATATACTGTTGCTTGGTAAATAAAAGAACTACTGGAAATAAAGAAAACATTTTAAAATGTCGCTTTTTTTGTAGTCACATAGCTCGAAGGACAAATTGCCGTTGGGGCAAAAAAGTCCTAGAGTGGCGGCCACGAACTGGCAGCCGCAGCGTGGGACTGGCCCCCCGCTAGATGGACGGACGATCTTGTCAAGATTGCGGGGAGTCGCTGGTTTTAGTCGGCTCAAAACCGCGCGCTGTGGAAATCGATTGTTTGTCCTGCAGTGGACGTCTTTATGCTGATGATGATGATGTTGATTTCTTTAGTATTTTATGGGCTATCTGTTTAAACATAAAAAAAAACAGTTACTACAAGGGAAAAACAAAAAACTTGGAAAATAAAAAAAAACTGGCAAACTGCAAGTGCATTTTCATTTTATTCATATCTGTTATATATTTCGTCAGAAATAAGAAAATAATTTTGTAATTATTCTATAATTAAAATGTTCAACCAGTGAAAAGTAGAATGGCTTAGTTCTCTATGTTTATACCTGCACATATTAAAACAGAAAATTATGTATGCATTTTTGACTTTTATTGGTGCATTATTTACATTAAAAGGTGAATTTTGACATTCATAGGTGCAAAAATTAGACTACGCTTTCATGATATTTATTCCGCTCTAGTTGTAAAACAGTTACAACCTCTTTGACTATAAGGATTTTTAATACAATAGTTATTTATGGTACAAGTGAGAAAAAGTTTATATTTCTGTTGTGAGTGCCAATTTAAAATCTTGAGCTTGCGAAGTAGTCTTAAATTGAATCACGAGCATAGCGAGTGATTCTAATAAAGACTACTTCGCAAGCGAAAGATTTTAAGAGGTCACGAACTGGAAATTAAATTTTTCTAACGCGTTAAATACAAAACTTTTCACCTCTTCCAGTGAGAAAGTATTAAGATTTAAATAAACTCGTACTCGATTGCTTAACCTGGTATAATTCCATGAAATATAGTAATATAATAATAGTAATATAGTAATACCAATTCACAATGCGTATTAGGGCCTTTTGTAAGTCGCCACTGATTAAATATGTCGTACGCTTTCAAATACTTTTCACGTGATTTTTCTGGTAAAAAAGCAAACTTCTGTGTTAGAAGCAAGTTGTCGCAACTCTTTTGGAGTTCCACAAAGTTCTTCATCACTGGATTCAATATTTTTTGTTAAAAAGTTCCAGTAAACAATTAAACATAAACTGAAAAGAATTTATAGTTGCCCGCGATGACTGACACAGACACATACTTTTTTTTTTAAATCGTGCGTTCTGAAATTCCAACGCCGTAACATTTATTTATAGAGTCTAATATTAAGTACCTGATTTTAATTAATTTAATGGTCAATCACGAATATAAAACCATTAAAATACTAAATAAGCGCGTATTTATATCTGTAGCTGAGAGGTAAAGAATAACTAGTGCCAAATCTAAAACTTTACACGGTAAGCTTTTAAAGGTCTCGAGCGGGAGTTTTTGAAGTTAAACGCCGATAATAGATAATGTTTCAATGTAATTTATCATTTTTAACACGCTTATATTAGCTTCACCTGTATGTTTGTTTGTTTGTTTGTTTGTTTGTATGTAACCGACTCCTTTGGACTCGATTTTGACCCACTTTAAACGGACAGATTTAATTCAAACTTTCTACACTTGAAAAGAATCAGCGACAATATAATAATTTCATAAATTTATCTCATTATCCTGATTAGGATCGCCAGGATTAAAAAAAAACTAAAAAACACGCTTTTAAATAACATCAAACTAAAAAGTGAAAAATAAATATAGTTTAAAAAAACTAAAAAAACACGCTTTTAAAGCACATCAAACTAAAAAGTGAAAAATAATTCTTATTATAACCTGAAAATAATAATAAACGAAAAATACTAGTACTATTGTGAAAAAAGCGTGGGGCGCTCTGTGCCATATTTTTCGTCTATCGAGCGACCCACGCTTTTTTCACAATAGTAATAGTATTTTTCGTTTATTATTATTTTCAGGTTATAATAAGAATTATTTTTCACTTTTTAGTTTGATGTGCTTTAAAAGCGTGTTTTTTTAGTTTTTTTAAACTATATTTATTATATGTAACAATAGTACTATAATTATTATTATAAATCTATTAAATTAAATTTGATTATTTTTTTTGTATTATTTGAAATACTGGACTTGTAATTATTTACCTCTAATGTCTTACACATTCTATTTCATATTGATATTGTAATAATAATAAGTCACACGTAAGTTGCCTTGTTTGTACTCATTCTATTACTTGTGGATTGAATTAAATAACAACTTCAGGTTAAAATCTTGTACGTTTTATTAAAATAAAAAACATAGGACAAATTTTAGTTAAAAAAATATATAAAGGTGTACAAATTTGTTATATCTCTAGTTCTCGCTGGCCATCAATATGAGGTAAATTTGTATAAAAATTGTGAAATATTTAAGGTATTTCAGTTTCAATTATCAGGGCAGAGATTTTTGCAAGTCTTCATACTTTTTGGTTGAGATGGGATTCAAATCCGTTCGTACAGGAGTAGGTGTTGGGATTAGAGAGCATGGTGCCCTTTGATTTCTTAACAATGATACCTTTTGAAAATCGTTGTCTTCGAAACTAGTTTTATACTGCAATGTACCATAATCAGTGTTGTCCACCCGTATCCACACCATTGCCGTATATTGTACATTTTGTCCATTAGAACCTTTTTTACGGTGGATAAAAGGCGATGTTCTACCATCATGCAACTGTCCAAAGTTTTTGAAATCTTCTACCTCCATATTTACTACAGTGATTAATAGTTTAGCACTAGAACAAACCCTAACCACTTGCTGCCAATTCCATGGCGTGGCAATCGAAAATTGTCTTTGCCTATTCTTCTTTCGATCAGTGAATGGACTCCATCGACCTCCATATGGGTATGCCCTTTCAAAAGGTATTTATGTTCAATGACGTTTAGATGGGGGATTTGTTTTAATAACCACAAATAGCATGTAAACAAATGCATATTTTTATTTTGTCCGGCGCAGTTGTCAGACCAAATGGTTACTTTTTTTATATTTGAATCCACAGCAACATTATCCAAAAACCATTTCGTCAAACCCGATGCTAGTTCGTTTCCACCTCTTCCAGCTTTGGTTTCACATTACACACGTGCAGATATTACTAGTACTATCTAAAATAGTATAGTTCAATGTCCATAGCTTTCTGAAATAAAAAGTTTGTCCATTTGTGAGTAATGGTGTAGGAAGACACTTTTGTAGGTCTACAGTTAAAAGCTTTTCGGAGCTTTTTAAAATGCTGCTTGCTTTATCTTCTCCTTTTAGTTTGTACCGGTTTCCTGCTTCTTCTAAATGCTTATTCTGTTTCTGTTTAATTTTTACTAGTTCTTCTCTTTGTGTTTCTCTAGTTAGAACCTCGTAGTGATCACAATCATCACAAGTATCGATTTGTGGTGGCTTGAAACCAATATTCAATTCTGTATTAAAAATATGTCTATAGAGCCAAATTTTTGCAGCTTCTTCCGAATTTTTCTCGCAATTTTCTATATACAAACTACCTAGATTTTCTCTTTTGGTCTTTTCCCTACAGTAATGGCTTTCATACTTTGGCAATTCTTCAATGTGTTTTCTTACGTTATCCCTTAGCTGTTCTTTTATTTTATTTGCTGGCTCTTTTTTTCCCCTTTTATCTTCCAAAGTCATTCCGCAACTAGATTTTTTTAGCGCATTTGTTACAAAAGTTACTGAAATTCCTAACGTATTTAAAAAAAATTTTGACACACCTCAACAGCATCATCACCTATTATAAAGTTGTAAATTCTAGTTTATATTATGTTAGTTATATTAGTAGGTTAGTTATATTATGCACTCTTATCTAAACAACTGCCGAAGGAATAATGAATCCGTCTCGGCCGCGATGTGTTCACGCACACAATTGAGCGAACAGTTTCGCGGCAAACAATAACAAGTCCAATGTGCTTGGCGCTGCGAGCAGCGCTCTTGGACTTATTACTTACCGTTTGTATCGAGTTCTGTCTAGTGTGCGCGGTAAACTATAATATGGGTTATTATTACAGTTTGCCACTTATTCGTAACTTGACTTATTACTATTTTATTTTGTATAAAATAAAAAGTATTGTCTGTTGGACTTAGTACTATTTACCACGCTCTAGAGTACACATTCAGGTATCCAAAACCATGAAAATAACAATTTAAAAAAAAGTGGACTTATTATTCTTTACCTCTCAGCTACAGATATAATTTAAAATAATTAAAAATGTAGTTATTTAATAAAATTGATGTCAATGTTTATTACTAACCTACATGGTGGCTGCTTTGTTTTTTTTTTTCAGCGCCTATTCATTGGCAGGATTTTGTGTTTCGAAATTTGAATCTCTTTGCCTCACTAGTGAGTAAAAACGGTTTTTACTCACTGAATTCTGGCAAGCAAACGATCTTTTTCGTGCTGGTGTGGTGAAAAAGCAATTTAAAACATCTGATGTCAAAATAAATTGCAATAGAAATTAATCTTTATTGTGTTATAAATATCTTACAACTTACAAACGACGTCATCTATTCCCAAACTAAGCAGAGCTTGTACTATGGGTATTAGAATAACTGATTCTTATGCATATATACTTTTATTTTGAAAATACATACTTATTATACATATTAACACCCAGACTAAGACAAACCCTCATGTTCATGCACACAAAGATTTGTCTTAAGCGGGAATCGAACCCGCGACCTTGGCGTCGCTGGCAGGTACTCTACCCACTCCGCCATCCGGTCATCCTAATCGCCAAACATTATAATTATTTTTCTATTCTCAACGCAATATTGAATTTTTTGTATGAAATCTCGACTCTTAAAATATATGTCGCTGTTTGCTATTATAAAATAAATATTCAGATTAATGTAGCATCGTGTATCAACCACAGCACAAGGTCGTACGTTCAAGTTCATTAACGCCAGTACGCGTGTTATATTATGTACAGACACAATACATGTGCTATCAATAACATTATCTGTTGGATCACTGTTGGCAACGTATCGTGAATTTGGCGTTCATTGATGAATTACACCCAATTCCACTAGTTCCTGATAAGGTTACATTTAGTTAAGTGTTGGTTGATTCTATAAATTTCTATACAAATTTGCCGTTTCATCTGTAAAAAAAGGTTACGAATAAGCAAGTTAGGGCTTCTCCGGAACTGGTGAAATTACACCTTAATATTGTATAATTTATTAACTTTAATAGTCTGCAAAAAAGGATTTGTAGAGTGCGTGAGCTTGGGCCTGAGGGGTTTCTTTGGAAAAGTGTTTTAGTCAGTAAAAATACTAAAAGTACCCGCTTATATAGGGTGAGCCGGAGTGGAAGGGGCAAGGTGTTTTTTTTAACGGTAATCCGTAGAAAAATGTGTACACTCTAACAATCTGTTATCATATGCATTATTTTTTTGTAAATCGCATTCATTACCAAAATATGAAAGTAGGGATGAGACAAGTGAACTCCATTGAAAAATCAGCCTAGAAATACGACCTTAAGAGCCTTTTAAACTTATTAAATTATATACCGTTGAAATTTAAATTACATACCGTTGGAATTTAAATTACATACCGTTGGAATTTAAATTACATACCGTTGAAATTTAAATTACATACCGTTGAAATTTAAATTATATACCGTTGAAATTTGACTTATCATAATCAGTATCAGTTCTTTCATAACAAAAATAGTTATTTTTGTTTCGAAAAACCTCAAATTTATTCCACAAAGTTAGCCTTTACACTGCAAATCTGAGAACCTTAATTCAAATGATATTTAAATCGAAATGTAACAAACAGTACAACTACTTCAGTTCCATTGACATAACGCAACTCGCTATCGTTCCCAGTACTGCGATGTCACACAAATTAGCCATTTAAGCCAATAAATCTGTATGAGCCACCGACTGCCAGTAGCTACTACTACCAACTACTTATGAGAGTGTAGTTATTGTTAGTTATTAAGGTCTTGGACTCATTTAATTGGTAAATAACAAAATAACTACAAACTGCTAAAACCGGCCAAGTGCATCTTGAAACCCGCACAATACATTACATTACCGATAATTGGCTTTTAGCCGTTGTAATTAACTATAAATAAATAAAATAAATTACCTTAAGGAATCCAAATGCAATTGGAAAAGGCTCGTAGTACCATTTACTAAAAACTGTCCAATTTTTTTAAGGACCTGCATCGGGATTTGAACCCGCGACTATATGATTCAAGCTTAGCGCTTTACCACTTAGCCATCCATCATCATCATCATCGTCATCAGCCCAGAGTCGTCCACTGCAGGACATAGGCCTCACCAATCGATTTCCTCAGCGCGCGGTTTTGGGCCGACTGAAACCAACGAATCCCGCGATCTTGACAAGGACGATCTTGTCAAAATCGCGGGGAGTCGTTGGTCCATCTAGCGTCCCACGCTGCGTTTGCCACTTCGTGGCCGCCACTCAGGGACTTTTTTGCCCCAACAGCCATCCAAGCCCTGCTCCAAATCCACGAATCATTAACTGTATGGATCGTCTTTCCGGACGCCTCTCGTCATCTATTCTACCCACATATAAGTAGGTAGCAACCAACATAACTGATGTTACAATCAATACAAATGGTGTATCGATGAACACGATCGGTTTTTCAATTTCTAATTGATTTCAATTTAGAGTTCAAAACCCGCTTCAAGTCCAATAAACGTTTTGTCTGTTCTTAGTATTAGATTGCTAAGGCTAAATGATAAATATAAATCAATTAGAAACTAATTATTTATCACCATAATATTATTGACCATAAATTCAAACCAACAAATCTTATCATTTCCATTTCTATCCACCTTTTAAACCTCGCCCACGTTTACCGTCTACACCATTAGTGATATGATAAATGATAATTAATAATTTTGACAGCCCTATCGTGTGCTTAATCTCCTCTTATCAGATATATCTAAAACCGCCAGGTGCCACTTGTGGCAGGATTTGACTGATTAATTTTTTGTTTAGCACTTTTCCCATATTGATGGTGTGGCGGTATTCGCACATAATAAATTATGGATGACATTTACAACATCAAGAAGTGACACACTTGTCACATATGTCAAAGAGCGCTGAATCGCGATAACGAAAGGTTCACAGAGAGTGTACATATATACCACTTCCAATACGCCACCGTTTGACAGCTGTCCGCCAGGCAATACCACTGAGCCTGGTCGGAGGATCCTCGCTTTGTGGTAGTGGAACATCACACCCTGTTCCTATACAGATGGTACAGAAAAACCAGCTTCAAAATACCAATTCAAAAAATTCAAAATTAATAGATCTGATACTGTCTTCTAGCTGCAAATATCCGATTAGTTTGAGGTACGTATAATATACGAAAAACAATATAAAATTTAAGGGTTACCCTCGATTCCTCTAGAATTCCATCATCAGATCGTGACAAAATGCCCAGGGAACCACATGACAAGTGTACCTTTCAAACAAAGAAATAATTTGTCAAATCTGTTTAGGCGATCGCCAATCAAACAAGAAAAAAAACACATATCGAATTGGGAACCTTCCCCGTTTTTAGAAGTCGGTTAAAAAGCCGCCAGCGACAATGAACGAATCTTCTCAAATAGACACCGCAAAAATATATATACTGCCCGGTGTGCAGAAGATCGCAGGTTCAAATCTTGCCGGTCCCATATCTTTTTCAACTGTTTCTTAGTATAATATAAGTATTATCAGCAATACGAAAATGAAAGTTAATATTTAGTATAGCAATTTAAATTGTCGTCAAGTGCTTATAGAGCGACGGACAATTGAGCGTCAATCACAGCATTTCTAGGGTTCACACAAAGAATATAAATGTAATTTATCGTTGATAAAAAAAGTAAGGCTTGCGTCTGTACCTAAAACTGCATAATCTCTCACCTACTTCAAACCTAATGTAAGCTGTGGGAAAATTCCCTTTTAGTATTGAATGACTAACAATTGTATGGTTTAGTGGTGGTAGAACTCTTGCGAACGAGCTCGAGGGCGGCAGCACCACCGTCTCACCAGTTTGGTGGTGAGATCAGGCCCTGAAATTACTAGCATGTAAGGTATAACACCGTAGTCGTAAGCTGCAGCGACGCATCTGCAATCTGCTTTTGTGGATTGTTAATGTCCATCGGCTGTACTCCACTTACTATCAGCTGGACTACAAGTTTGTTTGCTGCAGGCCTAGTATATAAGAAATGGTCTTTCGAGCCGGAAATTCGTTAGTTCTATTTATTAATTAAGGAACTTACGCACCGTCTACCTTTGTGATGATTTTGAAAGTAACTTTGATCAAATTTATCGAGCTTATATTATCAAGTCATCACCAATCGTTTACTCTATATTTAATTTATTTTCTATACATTACCTACTTTTATTAACCATTCTCGGTAACATCTTACTAGAGCATAATTTACTATAATAAATAATTCATTTATAGAACAGAGGGACAGGGAAAGGTAAAATACGTCGTGCACGAAACCGGCGAGCATGTATGACGAGATGTATGAATGTTGAGAAAGCGAAAGATGTATCTAAAAGTGAAGCATATGGCGTTCTATCGTTTCTTGTGGATTGTTGATGTCCATCGGCTGTACTCCACTTACTATCAGCTGGACTACAAGTTTGTTTGCTGCAGGCCTAGTATATAAGAAATGGTCTTTCGAGCCGGCAATTCGTGAGTTCTATTTATTAATTAAGGAACTTACGCACCGTCTACCTTTGTGATGATTTTGAAAGTAACTTTGATCAAATTTATCGAGCTTATCTTAGCAAGTCATCACCAATCGTTTACTCTATATTTTATTTATTTTCTATACATTACCTAATTTTATTAACCATTCTCGGTAACATCTTACTAGAGCATAATTTACTATAATAAATAATTCATTTATAGAACAGAGGGACAGGGAAAGGTAAAATACGTCGTGCACGAAACCGGCGAGCATGTATGACGAGATGTATGAATGTTGAGAAAGCGAAAGAAGTATCTAAAAGTGAAGCATATGGCGTTCTATCGTTTCTGCCTACCTCCGTGGGATAAAGGCTTGATATCTAGGTAGGTACAGGCTAAGATCTATAGAGTTAACTCAGACTGACTGACTAACCTATACAGCGTCCTTAGACTCGGCTAAGACTTTGCGGCCTTTGTGATAAAAATACAGAAGCAGTTAGTGTTTTGTTCAAGGTTAATCTGGGCAAAGTCTATGCTTAGTCTGAGGCTGAGATTTATAGATCTCAGCCTGAAATATAGTGAATAAAATTCTAGCTATATCTAACATATTACTGAGCACTCAAATAATATTTTGTTTTCTTAAAAACAATGTTTTGCTAGCCCTATAGCATGCAGTAGCCTGGTGGTCGAGGTGCTCATGTGACGTCTATATTGGGACCAATTTATGGTCTCGTCGTAACTCATTCAGAATTCGGTCCAGTTAGTCTTTGTCATGCCAATTGTTGCAATCTGGCAGTTCGGGTTTTTTGACCGTGGAGTCTAACAGCTTTCGAGGGTATAGTGAGAGGGAGGATGGACCTTCCCCCCTTTTGATGCAAAAGGCATACCATCGTAGTCAATAGACACGCATCTACCTTTTTTACCATTAAAACCCACAGCGTAAATAAAAAATATAATTATAAATGATTGTGGCTTCAGAACGTCTCTTCAGCTATATTTACCATTGTTTATAATGTAAGATAATAACTATCTTCTTCTCAGTTATCTTTACCTTGACAATTCAATTGTCCCATGCTATATTCTCATTGAACCATAAGCGGTTCAGGCTTCAGCTGTTGGAAATGTATGTTATTTACTAACTACTAATATGCGCCATATGCCACGAATATTGATTTTGGCTGACCTATTCTTTCAGTTAATACTACATCTTACGATAGAATTATAGCTAGAATAAGTATTGTTGTATACCATTTGAACCACAAAAGGTCTTGTATATTTGGGGATATACGAGACTTTTTGTGTGCACGATTAGCATAGCGGTAAAAGCGGTCGCCGTGCCACTTTCAACTACGCTGGCGCTGTAGGTTCGATCCCCACACGGGACAAATCTTTGTGTTATCAGCAAAGATTTGTTCTGACTCTGGGTGTGCTTTGTGTGTGGGATGTATGTTTGTAAACACCTCTGTCGTTATTAAAAAAAAAAAAAAAAAAAAACTACGCTATTAAAAAAGACAAAAAATACACCTTTAGTGGTTCCTTGCCATCATGTGAACTGTCCCGTAGTATGGCACGGGTGCTAAATTCTTTAAATGTTCTTTTTTTGCTAGATTAATCACTCTATATAAGAGCAATTAGAGAAAAAATAGTTATTAATTATAATTAATCACTATCAATTATTCATATATCAAATCACTAATTAGTGACTGACAAGTGTACAGAGGACAAAGTAATTGCAGAGCTCAAACTTAACTTAAAATGGAATTCTATGACATCTTACCTGTAAATTTGTAAATAGTTATTTGTTTTTTATTAACTTATATATTAATACTTAATTTTGTAATAATTAGAAGATTTATATTTTATACCTAAAATGGTGGGTGTACATTTCTTAGATATGCAACTCATGTATACATAACTAGTGCAGTGCCGGATTAAGCCAGCGCGGGGCCTGTAGCAAAATCTGTCAGGGGGCCCTTCAATATTTTTTATACAGGGTGGATGCGACATAGCGACATTTATTGAAACCACAGCTTCTATACATGGCCAGTAAGCATTTCCACCGGATAAAAAATTCTCTGGTGAAAAAAAAAATCCACGTCTTCCGAACAAATTGCACGATCGCAATGTTCAAATTGTTCGGAGAACGTGTTTTTTTTTTTTCGCCAGAGAATTTTTATCCGGTGGAAATTGATATTTACCATGTATAGAAGCTGTGGTTTCAATAAATGTCGCTATGTCGCATCCACCCCGTATATTATGGGGCCTTTGGCCTGCTTTAGGTTTAAAAGTTTATGGTATTAAATAAAACATAACTATTTATATTATTTTTTGATTTAATGTGGGCAAATTTAGATATAAGGTTTTCCATATCTAGTTCTTTAAGCAAATCATGCTCTACAAGCTGGCTCATTTATAGCGTTCAGTATGGGCAAGTATACAAAACATACACAAATTTGTTCTTACAAGCAAGATATTTTACGCTACTATTTAAATTTTATTATTTTTACGGTCAAACAGGCGTTGGAGCACGGGGCTCTCCAATTCGCGGGGCCCGTAGCATTTGCTACTCTTGCTATATGGCTAATCCGGCACTGAACTAGTGTAGTCTGTCTTTACTATGTCATAGAAGTTTGCGCCCTGTATTATATAACCTAATTGCTTTGTTCTATGTACACAAACATATTAGCGGTGTGGTGTTCATTCATACAATTGTAGCTACAAAAACGAATTAAAAACTGTGACAGTTGAGTTGCGGCTGCATTTATCGCGAGATCTTTAATTAAAGTTAATTTACGTCCAATAGATGTTGTGTACATTTTGATTATATAACTAGTCTGTACCGGAGGAGATATATTTATTTGTTTGTTACACTTGCAGACATAATTAGCACTTAGAGCAAACAGAGCAATACAAAAAGTACAAGACTAATGCATAGTTTCAGAGTTTCCGGATAGATCTTATCCGCCCTTTAAAATATAGCCTGACCGAATATAAAAGTGGTACACATGTGGTAACATCACGTTATTCATTCAAGATGAAGATTTTGATGAATTGGCGGAATCATCTCATCATTAGTGTCTGTATGTAGTATGTATTTGTATACAGGGTGTATTTTTGAAACGGGGCAGTAAGGGCAAGTACCTTAACCGTTGCAGTTACAGCAAAACGTTCTTAAAAGACCTTCCCTAACTTTTTGGGACATTTTGAACTGCATTCACAGATTTTGTAAAAAAACTTACAGTTACCAAAAAAAATGCAAAAAGTTCAAATTTTTTTTTTTATGCCAATCGATTCTATTTCATGTGGGGATCAAAAAACTCTATGGGATCATTTTAGCTTTCAGTACTAGAAAAGACAGAAATCGCCAAAAACGTTTCCCATACATTTCGGCAACAGAAACGAATTTCTACGATGGTCTAACTTTTTGTTATGGCCTGGAAGTGGGTAGAATTGACTGTAAAGTAAATAAAAAGAATTTTTACCCTCAAATTTCGAATTTGATTCGAAAATCTGTTTGTTATACTTAGTTTCAGCTGAGAAACTTCGTATGAGTTATTAATTAAGGATTTTCGCTAAAATGTCTTCTAATCGTGAAAAAATTGACTTATTAGAAGCGTATTTTGTCAATAATCGAAATGCGGGAGCTGCATTAGTGTGGTACCGCAATAAGTATCCGTTGCGGCATGTGCCAACAAGAAAGGTTATTACAAATCTTTTGAAAAACCTGGAATTGCAGGGTTCTTTCAAAATACGCTTCTAATAAGTCAATTTTTTCACGATTAGAAGACATTTTAGCGAAAATCCTTAATTAATAACTCATACGAAGTTTCTCAGCTGAAACTAAGTATAACACACAGATTTTCGAATCAAATTCGAAATTTGAGGGTAAAAATTCTTTTTATTTACTTTACAGTCAATTCTACCCACTTCCAGGCCATAACAAAAAGTTAGACCATCGTAGAAATTCGTTTCTGTTGCCGAAATGTATGGGAAACGTTTTTGGCGATTTCTGTCTTTTCTAGTACTGAAAGCTAAAATGATCCCATAGAGTTTTTTGATCCCCACATGAAATAGAATCGAATGGCATAAAAAAAAAAAATTGAACTTTTTGCATTTTTTTTGGTAACTGTAAGTTTTTTACAAAATCTGTGAATGCAGTTCAAAATGTCCCAAAAAGTTAGAGAAGGTCTTTTAAGAACGTTTTGCTGTAACTGCAACGGTTAAGGTACTTGCCCTTACTGCCCCGTTTCAAAAATACACCCTGTATATTATGTATATTTTGTATTTTGATTATATATATTTTTTGTAATAATAATTATGTAAGTATTAGTATAATATATTATTAATGTATTTTATATAGCTATTAATTTATTACCTAAGTGTCTGCCTCACACGTGCTTAAAACTGCACCTACTATCTACATCTCTGCATCACCCAAACGTTGACTGGTAGAGAATACTTTTAGTAATAAGTCCGCCTTTGTACGTTTAAGTGCATAAAGTTTAAATAAATAAATAAATAAAAAGTGACACAAGTTATACTTGAAACATGAACAGAGCTGTCATTAACATTTATGTAGACATATCCGGTTCAGGTTTATCTAACACCTCTGAAACTGGGGATAAGTAAATAAATAAAAGTAACACAACAATTTTAAATGTAATTGGTATTGCTGCCATATCTCAAAAACGGCTGAACCGATTTTGGTAAATCTACAATCAATTCTATCCAATAAAAAAAGAATTGTTACAATCCTAGTCATACTTTCTGAGATATTCCAAGACAAACATACATTCGATCTCCAATGTAAATAGGTTTGTACTATCGACTATCTTTCCTCATAGATTTCACAATGTTTGGACAATATTTGTACAACTAAAACATCAATATGACCTTTAAGTCGTAGATAAGAACGAGTTGAAACAGTTGACCTTCAGCTAATCAATGGAACAACTCCCTACGTCATATGCTGTCATCTACGCAGTACTCTAACTAGATTCAGGTATATCGGTCGGTTTGTTCCAACATATCATCACGCTTTAGTTTCTCAGAAAAACGTGACAGTGGTGTACTACATCCACACTTCACTGGTTATGTTTAGGTGTATGTATTGGTGTGCACGGTTGGCGTAGTGGTTAAAGCAGTCGCTTCGCCGCTTCCAACTGCGCTCTTGCTGTGGGTTCGATCCCCACATGGGACATTGGGTGTACTTTGTGTGTATAAAATGAGTAGTGTATAAAAGGTGTGCAAAATTTAAATGAAATCTGTCCGTTTAAAGTGGGTCAAAATCGAGTCCAAAGGAGTCGGTTACATACATTCATACATACATACATACTGGTGAAGCTAATATAAGCGTGTTAAAAATGGAGTGAGCCAATCTACATCTACCAGGCCCCTTGCTGCAACTCCGTGCTGGAATAGAGGTTTTTCTGACAGCAGAATTTCAAGTTTTGCTTCATAATTTTGATTCTTGTTTAATTGTAACTTGTCTAGTTCATGTCAGCAATAAGTTGAGAAATTGGATTCCGCTGAGACTCGATTCCATTGACCAAAGTGGTTATGGCGCTGGGTACGTAGAACCCAGAGGTGTGGGTTCAAGCCTTACTGGAATTATAATTATTTAACCGTTATATTGTGTAATAACTGCTTAGCAAAGCTAATATTTGCTTCAATATTAAAGATTAAGAATAAGATAAGATTTCATATGTTTATGTCAAAGACAGATCTTCTAAATTTTACTCAGCAGAAAAATATTGATTAAAAAGTTTTTTGCAGACGCGTCAGAGCAGCCTAAAAATGTTTATCGCAAAATCTTTTAATTTTTGGCGCTTCATGATAATGTCTAGAAAGGCCAAAGATAAAAATGTCTTGAATTCCTTCAAGTGTGGTATCTGATAGTGTAATCTAAAGACGTTGATATATCTATGTAATAATTAATCTTTAGACACGTGGTTTATTAGTAGTGGCATAAATATTAATGAGCTGGATTAGGTCTTGTTTATGTGGACTTTAAGTGGACATAATAATCGTGGGCTAATTAACATTTACTAGGTGTTCCCCAAAACCACAACACAATGGGTCCCAAACAATGATAAACGACAACGTGGCAGACCCAGAAGGAGATGGCGGGATGAATTGGATTCATGGCAGATTGACTGGACAGTACAAACCACAGACAGAGATAAATGGAAAAAGGTAGGGGAGGCCTTTGCCCTGCAGTAGGACCCTGCAGGCTCGCAATAATAAAAATAATAATAATACTGCCCTGATAATTGTAAATACTGAAAAATATACCAGAAAAATAAGAAAAAAATCAAACTTTGTATTGATCAATTTTTTTCTTTACTTTATTATTTATTTTGGATAAAATGCGCATTACTGCATTTTGTTCTACCATCTAGACTTGTGTACATGACAGTATCACTAAGCCCAAAGGCAGTATTTGTGTTAATTACTGCAAAATCACCTAGCACGTGTTCAATACTGCGTTTCTATTAATTAATTGTGTCTTATTATCATGCCTGATACTAGTTGAAAGATTTATTAACCTTTTATCTCAAACGCGGCACTGTCGAATACTGCGTGTAGTTTTAGTGGCGCAAGAAAAGCTCTATAATATACTTGCTACTCTCGCACGCAGCAATTTTGAATACTGCGTTAAGCTTTAGTTAGTATTCGTTGCAAAGTACTAGAACGTTAAATAAAGTTGCAGTAAACATAGCAAGTACTGCACAACCTTCTAGCACATGCTGAGTACTGTATATCCTGTTAGCAAAAGTAATCATTTGGTGCAAGTACTGCGTATCTTGTTATATAAAAAACAGGTTTATAATAAAAAAAATCATGAAAATTATTTTTTTATGTAAAGATTAGCCCCTTGAGGTGTCATTTTTGCAAAAAAGTGAAAATCGCAAAAATGACGATTACTGCACTTACAAATAGGACGGCAGAATAGGTGTTCCCCGCGACTCTAAGATCTTAGAGGTGCCTAGTCAAATGTACTTTCTGGTTGTTTCTTTGTCGTGCCAAATGTACTTTCACGAAAAGTTACATGGAAATCTCAAGTCAAGTGGAAGAGTATAGAACTCTTATTAGCAAAAATTTCTTGATAATTATAACTTGAACGAACCCAAAATGACATATGAACACAAATAAACAAAATTGAAGTGTCTGTTTTCAATGACATAATAACGATGTTTTTTAATCTGAGGGTTCACGATACCTTCGACTAAAAAAATTTTTTAAAACTCTTGTCTATCTGTCTGTTTGTATCAGCTAATCTTCTAAACGGCTATACCGAATTTAAAAATATTTTAGATGCAGGTAATTGATTACAAGGCACGTAATATAAGCTACTTTTTATTGATGTACCGTAGACGAAACCGCGGGAGAAAGTTAGTTTGTTTTTTTGATAGCGCTTTATCGAGAACTACAGTTCTATTTTTGATAATTCTTTTGAGTTTGATACTCTAACTCTCAATAAAGGTCTTAAGATATTTATCATTCAGCAGCTACTACTTAATACAACGAATTCCACGCGGGCGAAGTCGCGGGCAAATGCTTGTTCAAATATAAAATCGAACACCTCAATTTGTTTGAGTTATATTAAATCCTTTGAGAAACATTTAGCTTAACGTTAGCGAAACAGACTAATTTAATCATATTAACACGCTTATATTAGCTTCACCTGTATGTATGTATGTATGTAACCGACTCCTTCGGACTCGATTTTGACCCACTTTAAACGGACAGATTTCATTAAAATTTTGCACACCTGTCAAAGATCGATGACAATGCAATAATTCGATAAAAAAAAATTAAAAAATTAAACAAAAAAAATTTTCATTAAAAAAAAAATAAAAAAAAACGCTCTTATAAATAAACAAAACTAAAAAGTAGAAAATAAATAATAGTTTAAAAAAACTAAAAATCACGCTTTTAAAGTACTTCTAACTAAAAAGTGAAAAATAATTCTTATTATAAGCTGAAAATAATAAAAATTAACAAAAAATACTAGTATTATTGTGAAAAAGCGTGGGGCGCTCTGTGCCATATTTTTCGTCTATCGAGCATCCCACGCTTTTTCACAATAATACTAGTATTTTTAATTTTTTTTTATGACTTTCCTGTTTTGAGTCATATCAGTGTTATTTGTAGTAGATCCAGTGATATCCAGCAATGTCACTTGTATAGGTCACGTCATGCGATAACGTGATAACCTGTGACACGCTATTGCGTGACACGTGCGTTTGTATGTTATTTCTTTATTGGTAACTAGCTTCCATCGGCGGCTCTGTCCACGTGGAAAGATAAAAGTAACCTTTGTTCTTAATGCGGTATTTTACTATCTCCACGTAAATTATTATCAAGATCAGTTTAGTAGTTTAGGAGCCTATTAGGTGCAAATAAACAAAAAAAAAGTTTGTAATTCTTACATTACATTGTAATATTGGTAGAATACTGATATTACACTTTTTATTAACATTTAAAATTACACTATAATATAAGGGAGAAAACTAAATATATACTGATATTGATTTCCGTAACTGAGAAGTCTGTACGTTACCAGGCAGAAGAGTTTACAAATAAAAACAATAATCGATCAGAATAATTGAAAATTTGCTCAGTAATTTTGAAAAAACTTAAATATCACCATCAAAATGAAGTTCTATATTATGTTACTGTCTGTGTACATGTCTTTATTTCGTGATTTGCAGCGAGAATTATACGCTGTTTTTAGAACAATATATCGCAATATTGGGATGAGTTAATATAAGTAAAGTAAATGTGATTTTTTCTGTTCTTCCTGCCCTTATCCCATTTTATCTGGGGTTGGAGCAAAACGGCTATTTCCTCCATTCTACTCTATCAGCCTTGCTATCACTCACTCTACTCTCTTTCATATCTTCGTTATCTGGCCGAAGCAGTCCGTAGAAAAGATGGATTCTTTTCTATGGTCTGCCTCTCCCTGACCATTCGACGACATTTAAACTGATCATTTTACCATTAAATACCAGCTAGGGCTGAAAATATAACGTAATAAATTCTTCTTTTCTATTTAAGCAGCAATCATCTTTTAAGTTTTTTTTTTATTCTACGCCCACAGCGAACGATCGTGTAGTCCACCTGTTGGTAAGTGGAATACAGCCCATGGACATCAACAATCCACAAAAGCAGATTAAAGATGCGTCGCTGCAGCCATAGTAAAAATAGATAAGTATGTTATCTTCGAACAAAGGTACATCGCGCTGTTTGTATGTACGCGTAGCGCTTGCCACGCCCCGGGTTCATGTACGTACGCACGCACACTACGCCGCTCGGTCACTCACTCGGTCACGGTCGGTGTTTGTTTAAAAAATTAGGTACGGTTACGCGCTGCACTGCAAAATGTCTTCGCGAGTCAAAAGATATTATTGTGAAGTTTATGGTTGTTCAAACGACACTATTTCAAACCCAGAATTAACGTTCTTTAAGGTTTTAACGTTATTTTGGTTGCTATAACCCACACATAACAATTATTGTCAATAAACAAACAAAATTGTATGAATTATTTGAAAAGATGGTGAACATGAGTTTTTCACCAGCTCTTCTCATGATGCAATACCCATCGGAGCTGGTACTTGGATTGATTTTAATTCAAACCTCAAAGTTGAATTGAAATCAATCTAAGCTCCGGTGATTCAAATCATTTTGTTGCAATTAATATTATAATTTAATTAGCTTAAGTTTTATTTTAATTTTATTTATTTGAACGTTGATGTTCGTTTTGACGTGTTCAAGCGCTCCATGGAAATAAATGATTTGACTTTGTCTTGACATAAATAAATGCTTTGTTTTGTAAAAAAACTTTTTTATAATTAAAAAAATAATTTCAGTACAGGTAATTTAAAATATCAATCTGACAAGTGACAACCCTGCGCCTCGAGCAAGTTTAGGTATCGTGCGCTCCTAAACGCCGGGAGTTGGCCTACTTATCTATTTTTACTATGCTGCAGCTGAGGACTAAGATGTTTTGCCTCATGTGCCAGTAATTTCAGGGCCTGATCTCACCACCAAACCGGAACACAGTAATGGAAGCACTACTATTTGGTGGCAGGTTAAAGGTGAGACGGTGGTGCTGCCGCCCTCGAGCTCGTTTACAAGAGTTACCACCATCAGTATAAGTAGTCTCATGATTTTTCCTTAAACTCACTCTCTAAATCCCAGAAAATCTGTGTCATTGATCCAGAGCTTGGATGCCCATCCTTCCAAATCGATAAGCATTACTTGTTTTGCAATAAATCGTATGTCGCGGGGGTGTTGCGCGTATCTCTCGTCTTGATATAGCCGGTGACATTACTGTGTCAAGTTCATAACGACGCAAGATACGATGTTTGCAGCAGACCAGATTATTATCGTATATGTTTGTCTGGCTTATTTCTCGGGCAATATAATATTCGTCTATTTCGCAGTCGGGTTTACTGTGCTTCTGCAGACTTCAGCTGGGTTTATGAGGTTTTTTGAAAAATCTTAATATTGTATTTTAAGACTTGGTAGAAAAATCTCCGACAATCCGATAACTAAGCGTGTATCTTTCGTCATGAGATAGCCGGTGACATTACCGTGTCAAGTTCATCTGCGTATCGATACGATAGGGATTGTGATTTAGCAAAATGTTTGTAACATATAGGTTTTTTGTACGATTCTTGTTGCAGATAGGCATATAATTCTCCTAATGATATGAGGGGTACCTCATAAGTCATAAAGATCTATACAACATGGTAGATACTTTGTTCTAGTAAATATTTGTCTTCTGTTTGGGAAGGTTAGGTTAATTAGTTTTCTGTTATGGATTTTCAAGACCTGTAGACAATCCTAACATCTTTATAGTTCAACTTATTAAATAATATATTTCTTTACATAATGTACATATTCTTATCTGAAAAACACACTTGGTTCTTGTTTAGTGGGCAGGAAAATAATGAAATATAGTGTATTTTTCCACAACGCGCTTAATAATGGGGGCACGTTAAAAATATACGTATGTTGAAACAAAAGTGACATCCACTGTCTTCTCAACAATGTCATATTACGCAACCTGGAGTAAGTTTTATTATAAACAAGCGACCCACCCTGGCTTCGTTTAGGGTACTATAATAATATCAGCCCTGTATCTGACCGCTATCCCACTGCTGGGCTCGGGCCTCTTGATCGGGCCTCATGATGAGTAGGGTTAGTCCATAGTCCACTACGCTGGCCAAGTGCGAATTGGTAGACTTCACACACTCATGCAGGTGTGCATACAATTTTAATATGATAAATACACACACATATCTTCGAAAACACGAATCTTAGCGATTTATTGACAGAGGTGTGTGCCGTGGGTTCGAACCCGAGACCTTTGACTTCGCAGTCTTACGGTCCTCCACTCGACTATCGCTGCATATGTATTAGTTAATAGTTATATGCTTGTTTTATACTTACATAAAAACTTTCGTTATGAATCATTCTATCAATAAAAAAATCGCATCAATATTCGTTGCGTATTTTTAAAGGTATAAGAATATTATAGGGACAGACAAACAGACAGTGGGATGCGACTGTGTTTTATACTATTTAGTGATGAAAGTGTGATATAATTTATTCATTTCCACAATAAGTACATATTCCTTAGATTTGTTGATTGTGATGTTCACGGGCTGCAGTTGTTGCCACTCGCCATTAAATGACGTAAACGTCAGTTCACTGTCTATGTCAAAAACCCTACGTTTTGAAGTTGAATCTTTTGACGGCATCAAAATATTCCCTAAAATTTCTTCTTTTTTTCAGTAAATATATACAAAAAGGCGCGTAGCTATGAAATAAGTTGTGTTTCAAATCAGTTTACAAAATAAGTAAACAATTATTCAAATTATGAAATACTGGTATTACTCACGTAATGTTGGTCTATGTAGTCGACCGCGGTTTCGCCTTTATATACTTTTAGGCATTTTCAAGAGAGTGCGTGCGACACGTTACATCTGAGTCGCAGCCAGTCTTGCACTTGTTATTAAGCAATTGTTATTGAGAATACGGGTTAGTCAGGTTATTTTAGCGGGAGATATGCCGACTAGTTTCGAATCAATTACGTAGATTCATCAATGTGCGAGACGTCGCGTGACGGCGACGAAACGCGATTAATTACCCAGTTGATGAATCTACGTAATAGATTGAAAAATTTGCAAATAAGCGAAATCTCTTTTTTTTCTGTTATAGTTTCTTCTCTCCTCTCTATTGTCCCAAGGAAATCGATTAGAGAGATTTATCACCCGTTCAATATTTTCCAGATTTTAATATCCCATAAATTTAGCATCTGTATACAACTACACGAGGTCATTTTCCATGACCGTGTGACGTCATATCCTTTGTAAACACGTAATCAGAGATAATAGTGACTATGATTACATTTTGATGGCATAAATATTATGCCTATGTGCAATATCAGCCTGCACAATCGTTCAATGAATGACGCTAAAAAAAGGTGGCTATCTGATAACACTGAAACTTTAGTATGAGGCCATAACTAAAAGATTGCAAGTTGTTGGGTTCGTTAGCTTCTTGATGTGAAAGAAACGAGAGTTGTGGACTGTATAAATGTTTAATGTAAGATATGTCGAACTGTTACAAATCTATTATGGTTGGAAATAACAGTCGCCTCGGCCGGCAGTCAGCTGTTACCTCTAACGACGCACGGCCGCGCTCGCGTCTTTTATACTATAATAGATTTGTAACAGTTCGACATATCTTACATTAAACATTTATACAGTCCACAACTCTCGTTTCTTTCACATCAAGAAGCTAACGAACCCAACATATGGTCCTTCGAGCCGGAAAGCATTGAACCGAAGAGAGGAACAACAAGAATTTGAATCGTCAACGGCTTGTGAGTCATCCAAGTCTGGTTTCCGGGTCAGAGACGATTTTTTCTGAGTTCTTCGTGCCTGCTTCAGTCTGCCGCAGCGTGGACATCAGAAGAATATTGCCAACTTCAAATTCCGACAGACACATATTTGTGCATGGTCCACACCACCGTGAACCGCAGAAAGCTTGGCATTGGTATATATTAATGGACTACGATATCTTCTGTACAAGGGCACGATCGTCGCTCTCCACTGCGCTGGTGTTGTGGGTTAGATCCTCACACGAGACAATCTTTGTGCGATCCGAAAAGGTTTGTTCCGTCTCTGGATGTACTTTGTGTGTGAGAAATGTATGTTTGTGATACAGGAAATAATCATTAACACAGTGGTGTAAGTGTTAACATTTCGTAGTGGTATTTTTTTCCTTTAGCTTTTTGTTTACAAATCCTACTACATACTTACGTCTAGTTTCATTTTTCAAATGCTACATCAGAATAGTTAGCTTCTTGATTGAATCAGTATTAAAGCAAATCAAGTATTTACGGTAATATTTGTGATGCTAACGTGGAACAATGATGCGCCGCCGCGCCGTCGAGAATCGTAACACGTGGCGTTCCATTATCTCTCTGTAATGTTATTAATACAACATGTATTATCGATTCAGAATTACTACATAACACATACACACAATCTAAACAAGACTCGTTTGACTCTCCATAAATTAAATACAAAATTATCTTCGAAAAACATTGGCCAAATCTATGACAAACATTTATACAATGTTTTAGTAGGAACTGTGAGAGTTGTATGGCCAAACATTGGCGTGTTGTGGCGCCTGGCGCCAATAGTGGGCGCGTCTCGACGTCATCCCCACACCTCCGCATATACGCTATTTACAGCACACATTAAAATGCTTGTTGTTTGCCCACTATACGCAAATAGCTGGCGCATCCGTATCGGCTCGCTCTTGAATGTTGATTCAATAAATTCTATCCAACTAAAAAGCATATGCGTTTGAAATATTTGATAAATCTCAGAGTTTTATTTGTTTGTTTTCGTGTGATCATCACAAAAACAAACAAATAATTTTGCTTAGTTATTATCTAAAAGGTAAATGAAGTAAGACAACGATAACATTAGTACTAGGTAAAACTGTATGAAGGCAGTAAACTACAATTGGATGTTTGGTAGCGCTATGCCATCGAGAATACTAATCAGTTAGCATCACTATGCAGTAAGCAAGAATATGGAATCATTACTTAAGGTCAGGCAGTTCGAACGAAATTGATTCTTTATTGAATTCTACCGTTGGTTAAATATGGTTAATTATAATGACAAACTGAGCGAGAATTAAAGCTAGAATAATTATTATGCCATTGTTCAACTATTTTGACCGATAATTGTTTTCTTTGTAACTTCTTCTATTTACAGTAGTATTTTATTTGTGTCTCAAACAACTGTCTTTTCGACAGGTTCGGAAATGCCTGCAGTTTTTATCATAATCAATATCATGTACAAATGGCTTAACAGTTACCTGTCGTCCTTGATAACAGTTATCATTTGGAATCTCTTTCGAGATGATCCGTGTCCTTGAGTCGTAGTTTACTACGAAAATACTCGAAACAAAATAATCACAAATCGTGTTTAAGCCGAAGCAGACATTTTATCGGCTTTCGATATTTATTTGATAGCACTGCACCACTGTTTGTTAATTATGTGTATCATTCGCGTAAGTATTAGAAGATATCTATACTAATTATAATGAGGAAAGATTTTTGTTTGTTTGTGTGTACCTAAAAATCTTTGAATCTACTGGACCGTTCTTAATGATAATTAGTGTGGGAAAGTTCAAGGTTCCAGAAATAATATATATGCTACTTTTTATCGACCTACCACGCGGGCGGAGACACGAACGGAATTTGTTTAATGAGGTATGAACGGTTGTATGGAAGTCCGTCATTTTTGAAGTGAGAAAAACGAAAATTCGTATATTTAAACTTGAATAAAAATAAATGTATTTCTGTACCTGAGTTTTTCTATATTTATTTCTAAGAGGGTGAATATAGCTGTTTTCAGTTAGAAATGAGTTTACCCAAAAATTCAATAGATGGCGTCGTGAATATGTTTTTAACTTGCGGGCACTGGTCAGAATAACGTTTGACGCTAGTAAAAGCACGCGGGTTATCTAGTACAGCGGGCCAACTAGTTATTATGCAGGGCAAAAACTTCTAAGTCTTAGTAAAGACTTACTACACCAGTTATGGATAAGTTAGTTACATATCTAAATTGTAGATATATTACACTTATTAAATATGTAATACACATGCATATCTATTGCAGTCAGTTTTCACTATGGCGTAGAAGTTTTTGAAAACATAACTTAACGTAACGTAAGCTCTGATTAATTCAAGAATCACGTGTTGTGTGCGTTACCCCAGCAAAATAATGTCGAAAATAGTAATTTTAATCTTATATAATATTAAAGTTGAAAAATTAAGAATCCAGCAGGACAGGAACCCCTGGGTATACGCTCCAAAATACACTTATATATGTTGTTCTCAATATATGAAACTATTCGCCGATTTTAATACTATAGTTAAAAAATAAAAAACTAGTTGCAAAATACAGTCTGAAACTCTAAGCGTCGATTCACACTGGTTCAGCAGCAACGAGGAGCAGTTTTCAGTACTATAATTCATAAACATTCATCACTATTTATCACAGTATCCCATGATAAAGGGGTATGACCAATCGACTATGGGATTGTTTATCACTGCTGTGCTATCTATTCCGTGGCTTTGTCAAGATAAAAACTGCTGTATTGTATGTAGAATAATATGAAAGTTTAATTTTAAGCCGGATATTTTCATAGTAAGTTGGAATGTCATGAAAAAAATTAGTAAACAAGTGCAAAAAACGTGATAATTCTATCAAAACAAAATTAGATTCTAGTTCATCCTTCATGTTTAAATAGAAAATCTCTTTTGTTTATTAAATCCCGCTTAAGTTATGTCTCTTATTACTAGATAATCGTCATACACAAAACAAGACATTATTTACTATCTTATATTCGTGACACAAGGGTTTTGGCGATTTGGATTTTTTGGGCATTGCCTTTTAACATTGTAGCCGAGTGCTCGAGCTGGCACAGGCAGTCGTGTAATCAGACAGTTTCTCAGGACATACTGTGTTGTATAGTAATAATGATAAACTTCTTATTGGTTTTTTTTTTATAGCATTTTGCTATACTTAGCTAATTATATTAAGAAACAATTAAAAAAGGGTCCGGGTCTGGGACCGGCAGGATTTACACCTGCGACCTTCTGCACACCGGGCAGCTGCTTTAAACAACCAGCGGTCGCCTTTTGCCAGGTCCCTAAATTTCTCAACTGTATGTTACGTCACTTCGTGATGTCACGTTCATCCATGTACCTATCTTAATCTTGGTTTATATTCCACACGCTCCCGAACCAGTGTAAATCGACGCTTAGAACATCCTTCCTACTGCCTAATAATATTATAAGTGCGAAAATTTGCGATGACATGTGCATTATGTATGTTACTCTTTTTCGGATAAAATTGCACACATGACGTAGCTAGAATCATTTTACTGACGTCCCAAGTAGCATTGCAAGCTGTATACAAGCTGTATCACGCGCGGAGAGCCGTGGAAGGAAACTAATTCTTCATAATTCAGTTTTATAGACACAGGTATCTTAAATTATCTTTCTTTGTCACCAGGTCACACAACACACTATAATTCAACCACAAGATGTCGACGGCGGTGCTGAACGGGCGTGTCAACGGCCACAAACATACACTCAACGGTGATGCGCATGCGCATATAGGATCTAATGGCGATGTCAAAACCTGGGAGGACCAGTTCCTGCCTACACCGCTCAGGCTTGATGATAAAATCAGGGCACAGAAGGTAAGGAGCTACGTTTATCTTTAGTTTGCCGCGAGGCGTTTCTATCAATTTAATCAATTTCCAAAGCCTTTCCTACTGGCTACAAACAATCCTGACGGTCAGGAAATCCTTAAATAGACTCCGGACACAAGTTGGACGAAGCTACATGGTGGTTAAGTTATCTAAAATTTTCTTATTTTCCGCGCAAATTCCTAAAGTTTAATACGAACTATCTCCTGACAATACCAGCCCAACGAAAAATAATATAATCAGCGATATCTGTCGAGCCGTTTATGCGTGATGCCGTGACCAGGAGAAATAGAGATTAATTTTATTTATATAATATATTTAAATTTATACAATATTTTCTATACATTTAATGGAGCAACAAGCAGGCAAACATACGCGCTGACAGTCAAACTTCAAATGCATAATTACTTCAAGTATGAATTAATTAGGATTGTAGTGTGTAAGGTTCTTTATAAAGTTGATACTGTTGATACATCAATATATATGTATGTGTATTACTTCTACTTTGTTGGACAATTAAACATATTCTTAACCTGAACGGACGTGTTATAATTTCTCTTCAACTCCCGAACTGTGCCTCGTACCTCGTCACACCACATGGCGACCCTGCCACTCTAGTTTGATATTTGAACTTCGCTGTCTGCTGACGCTGCTGCATTTTTTTGAACAATTCCACGTGGGAACATTTGGACTACTGCTACAAGGAATAATTGGCTATGGGAAAAACACAGAGTAGAGAAGAGGTTGTGATTGCGCAAACTGCCACTGGTGACAACCATGCCCAGGCTACAGCTGAACATCTGAAGACGAACAACGTGCTGCTGTCCATCATCTGCTCATGTATGCTGTTGGCTGCACTAATCGTATTTTGCTACATGTACAAGCGGTGCCACACGGATTGGATGCAGAGACAACTCAGGAACGAGGCTCTGGAGCGCGTGATGTCCCGCGTCAGCTACCGTCGTCGCAGGGAAATTCAAAACCACGAGGATCCCGAAGCTAAGCAGTAAAACGTGAGTGAATTGTGCGTTAATCTACAGTTACGATGCGGTATACTATTATCGGAGTTTAGTTTATTTTTAGAATAATGTTAGTATAATTTTATTGGTAATCAAATGGGTTTTCTTTATTTTTTGATATTATTATGAATGTAGAATTAGAATTGTCTAGCATTTATGAAAAATTAAATCATCTCAAGGAAAGCATATCTAAGTTAGGTCCTCAAAGAAGGATAGGAAGTAATTTTGAGAAAAAGATTTCAGAATCTAAGGCTTTGTATACATTATTTACGAATATTTTGCGCACTTTACCTAAAGATGCTTCCAAAGAATTAGTTTTTTTGTGCTCTTGTATTGAGAAGTGTTATGAAAAAATTTTGACATTCGAGGAGCAATTGAAATCTTGTAGTACTATAAACTTAAAAACAATGGCTAGCGAAAAATTCAATTTTAGAACGGCGGTGAGCCTGTTACCGAAAATGACGGGTAACGAAGACGTTATTCAAGATTTAATCGATGCAATTGAATTATACGAATCATGCCTTGATGATGGTGATAAACAAATGTTGATAAAATTTGTTTTAAAAACTCGATTAAATAGTGGCGCTAGAATGCGTTTAGCAACTTCTTATGGTTCAGTTAATTTACTTTTAAGCGATATGCGTACGCATTTACTGACTCGCAAATCAGATACTACCTTACAGGCTAGGTTACAAAAGGCTAGGCAAGATGAAAAATCTTTTAAAGAGTTTGGCGAGGAGATCGAGAAATTATTTGTACAATTAACTATTTCACAGGCTGACGGTAATGATCAGGCGTACAAAATATTTCGTCCCGCCAACGAGCGGAATGCTATTAAGTGTTTTGCAGAAGGTTTAAGGAGCCAGAAATTAGGCACAATTATTGCGGCCCGAAATTTAACCTCTCTGAAGGATGCCATCAGGGTGGCCGAAGATGAATCTAGTTCATCTTCGGAGCATCGCATTACGTTATATAATCGGCGTGATAATAATAAAAATTATTTTTATAATAGGGGTCGTGGATTTCGGCATCGTAATTCGCATAATTATTTCCCAAGCAACAGGAATGTGTCGCAACCGCATCATATTTCGGCTGATGCGTCAAGAGGTACTTACCGAAGCGGGCGCGGCGGCGGCGCACGAACACGAGGTTCATCAAGTTACAGGTCAGTCTATATCCGCGGCAATTACCAGCGTGGGAATTGCGCAAATACAAACTTGAATCATTTTACGACTACTGCGAATGCACCGGATAACAATGAGGAGGTAGAGTTTTTTCGTACCTAATCAGGTTTTAATGTGCGATAGTTTAAATTGGGTAAATTTAAGTTTAGATAATAATTTACAGTTAGAATTTTTAGTAGATACGGGGGCCTCCTTATCAGCAATTAAATATGAATTATTAGATTTAGCTAAAGTAGAATTACATAAGTGCGATTTAAATATACATGGTATTGGTGGAAGTTTAAAATCGTTAGGCTTTGTTTATTTGTCTTTACAATACAAACATACAATTTTCACATATAAGTTTTATGTGTTTGAAAATCTACCATGTACAGCAATTGGAATATTAGGTCAGGATTTTATTAAGCGGTACTGTGGCGTCATAGATTATGAAACAGATACTTTGTCTCTAAAATGTGAAGAAAGTAGGATAACACTACCTTTACATTACAATAACTATTGTATGAAAATAGGACCGAGATGCGAGGTTATTAAATATATACACACGAGTATTAATTATGATTGTGTCGTTGTTCCCAAAGAGATAAAACCGGGAATTTTTTTTTTAGCTAGTGTTGTAGCTATCTAGAATTATATTGACTTCAGATGAGTTTAAGAAGATGTCTAGCAATTCCTTATGCGTAATGACTAGGGCGCAAAAGAGAAAAAATGCTAATAGTCAATTATCGGATGTGACCCAAGTATCAGATACATCTAATAACAATAGGCCTGATCAACCTAAAGTTTTAGAGGTACTCAAAAAATGTGATATGGACGTGGAATTAATATTTTTACCGGAAAGGACTTTACGCAGAAAAATAATACAGAATAACGATACTTTTTATGTTTCACAAAATAGGAATTTTGTATATGATAAGAGTGAAAATAATTTGTTTGCATGCTCATCCTCTTTATCAGTAAACTCGCGAGTCGATTTACTGAAAGAAATGGCATTATTTTGCAAGAAATTAAATATTGAAGAATTAATAATAATGAAAACACAGAAAAATAAAGTGTTTATCGAAAGTATTGTAAAAAATATTACGAAAAATAAAACGAGTGATTTACCTCGAATATGTATTGTGAGGGATGTTCAAAGAATTAATTTAGATGATGAAAAAAGGATTATAATGAATGATTTTCATTTATTACCCAGTAGTGGACACGTAGGTATTAGGAGAATGGTTAATAATATTAAAAAATATTATTATTGGCCTTCGATAGAGAAAGATGTTAGATGTTATGTTGAAAAGTGCGACAAATGTCAAAAACAAAAATACACCAAAATTCACAAAGAGCCGTTAACTATAACGAGCACGGCATCCTCATCTTTTGATAAAGTTTTCTTAGATATTGTAGGTCCGTTAGATAGAGATGATTTAGGTTACAACTATATTTTAACATTGCAATGCGAACTAAGTAAATATGTTGAAGCTTATCCCATAAAGACTAAAAAAACAACAGAAGTCGCTAAAGCGTTTGCAGAAAATTTCGTTTTACGTTACGGTATTCCAAAAGAAATTGCGAGTGATAGGGGTACTGAATTTGTTTCAAATGTAATTTCAGATATGTGTAAAATTTTAAATATTACTCAAACTGTTTCTACGGCATATCATCATCAAAGCATTGGTTCATTAGAAAATTCACATAAATCGTTAGGAGCATATTTACGAATACAAACTAACAACCATCCGTCTAGCTGGAGTTCATGGTTACAATTCTGGTGTTTTTCATACAACACCACTGTGCATTCAGAAACTAAGTATACTCCTTACGAGTTAGTGTTTGGAAAAGTGTGTAGGTTGCCTAATAATCTATGTAATGACGTAGAACCATTGTATAATTTTGAAAATTATCCATTAGAATTGAAATACAGGCTACAAAAATCTCAAAAAGATGCTAAAAATAATTTGATTATAAGTAAAACCCGTAGAAAATGTAATTATGATAAATCTATTAACCCAATCATGTATAAATCAGGTGATTTTTTATTATTAAAAAATGAGACTGGAAATAAACTCGATACTTTATATTCTGGTCCATATGTTGTAATTGAAGATATTGCACCTAATGTTATGATAAATGTGAATGGAAAAAATGTCTTAGTTCATAAGAATAGAACAAAATTATATAAGAAACCTTAGTTAAGAATAGTTTTAAGTGGGGTAAAAAATATAATAAAAATGTATTGTAATTTTATTTTTTTTTGTTCAAGGGGGGTGATGTAGTGTGTAAGGTTCTTTATAAAGTTGATACTGTTGATACATCAATATATATGTATGTGTATTACTTCTACTTTGTTGGACAATTAAACATATTCTTAACCTGAACGGACGTGTTATAATTTCTCTTCAACTCCCGAACTGTGCCTCGTACCTCGTCACACCACAGGATTACGCAAATTAATATTTTTTTTGACGTTCGCACTAGGAATAGCTCCTGTGTCGCGGGGGTTTTCAAAAACATACATTTCACACACACACAGAGTCAGAACAAATCTTTGCGAGTCACACAAAGATTGGTCCCGTGTGGGGATCGAACCCACAACACCAGCGTAGTTGTAAGCGGCGAGGCGACCGCTTCAACCACTACGCCAACCATGCACTCACTATTATATCTATCCTTATCTATGCGTGTAGCTAAGTTTACTAATACAGTTCGGTATATAGCACGGCCTGCAGGTTATCAGGCCATGTGAACTACCTCATGTACTACCACGTGTATCACAGCTTTACTATATTTTATAGCTTTAGTTTATCTTACTACGTATCGGGACAGGTTACGACCCTATGATAAACAGATGTTATTGATTAAGTTTGTTTGCCGACTACCCTTTTTCGAATATTGGGAGATTATTTCTCACTTGACATTACTGTAATATTTTTTTATTATTTCTTCATTGGCAACTCTAATCAGTACCAATCTCTATAAAAAACCCCTATTTCCCCCCTTTTTATAACAATAGGGAGGTTTTTTTTTTAAATCTATAAACCCTCTCACCTAGAAACCGTGACAAAATTAAAATTTTATTGAAAAAAAAATGCCATTTCATTAAGGGTTAAAGATGCCTGGACCGATTTGAGAAAATTTTTTTTTGGAAGAGTATACTTGTCTTGTATTCCCATTCTCTTCAGGTCACGTTTTTCGTATATTACCTTTGCATCTAGCAGTCAGCATTTCATGTTGCTGATTTGATTCTGCAAGGTACAAATCCTCAACGGTTAGGATTATTCTTTAAATATAGGCACCTTATGGCATTATTCAAATTATGAAATACGGGTTTTACTCACGTAATGTTGGTCTATTTAGTCGACCGCGGTTTCGCCTATACGTCTAGGCATTATCAAGAGAGTGCGATACGTCGCGCCTGAGTCGCAGCCAGTATTGCACTGCGGGCAGCGACGCGCGGTCGACTAAATAGACCAACATTACGTGAGTATCACCCGTATTTCATAATTTGAATAATGTTACAAACTCACGTCAGTTTTAATAAAAACACCTTAAGGCAGTTTACTGTATACTTTAAAGAAGTACACAGATGGGGCGAGACCATAGAAATCTTAATAACTAGTCAATAGAAATGCTATCGACTATCTTTTAACACTGGGACGCATGTCGCCGGTTTTCAAATACCACTTTTTGTATTCCTGCAAACAAAATTATTCTTTTTGGCGATGACATTAAGACGACAATTCCTCAATTCACACTTATGTTCGATTAGACAAATGCGCTTGTATTCCTGCAAACAAAATTATTCTTTTTGCGATGACATTAAGACGACAATTCCTCAACTCGCACTTGTGTTTGACTTGACAGATGCGCGGCGACAAGGTCACGCGTCTTTGACATTTCTATTGCCTTATTATTAAGATTTCTATGGGCGAGACGTTAAATATTACTTAAGTATATCTTAATTTTAAGTGCATTTTTGGTAATTTAAGTCGGTTTTTCGGTAGGTGGCGATAGGCACACCCTATACCATAGGACCTAAACAAAACAGGTGAAATGTGGGTGTTGTACTACTATACCCAGAAGGGTGTGGCAAAAGGCTTGATGTAATGTTATATTATGTTATTTAAGCCAACTAAGTTGTTTGGTATTAAAAAATAATTTTCTAAAAAGTCGTATGTAAATATTATTACCTAGATATTGACCACCATTAACAATTAACCACCTAGGTAATGCAATCATAATATACATAATGTTATCTATTAATTAATTCCCGACAAGAAACTATCTAATCTACAGCTTTGGTAGTAGAAAAAGAGATAGTATAGGTATCTAACATTGATTGCGTAGCTGGAGTATTCATAGCCCAATTAAGAAAATGAATGTGTTTTCTCGTAAATGAAACAAATTTGTGAGGTTTCTTTGGCATGTTCCAACCGCCTGGATGATTTCATATGACCGCTTTATCAGAACCTAAAAAAACCGACTTAAATTGCTAAAAATGCTCTAAAAATTAAGATATACTTAAGTAATATTTAACGTCTCGCCTCATCTGTGTATAACTTGAAAGTTAAAATACAGTAAACGGCCTCAAGATGCCTATATTTAAAGAATTATCCCCGTACTCCTAACCGTTGTGGAGTTGTACCTTCCAGCATCAACTCAGCAACATTAAATGCTGACTGCTAGATGCAAATATTCAAGTAGCTTTAGGTAATATACAAAAAAAATATAGAAGCCTTAAAAACATGAGGGTTGCTCTCGATTTCTCTAGGATCCCATCATCAGATCGTGACCTGATGATAATGGGACTACAAGACAAGTATGCTCTTACAGACAATAAAATAATTTATCAAATCTGTCCAGGCATCTTCGACCGGCAAACAAACTTAAAAACAATACAATCGAATTGAGAACTTCCCCTTTTTTTGGAGTCGGTTAAAAAGAACACTGTGTGGGCTTCTCTGTTATTTCGTTTCTTATATTTGTTCTGCAATGCTGCACTAGTAAGATTAAAGACGGTCTCATCTGATGCGATCCAAACACTTGATAAAACTATTTTGACAGCTAATCGAATCACTCGATTTCGAAACATTTAATAATATTGTTCAAATATCGTTCGTTTTGCAAGAAGCTTGAGTCGCAGGAAAAATGGCTTAACCAAGAGCTTTTCCTTCTACCGCGGCACAACTTTTAAATTTCTCGCTTCATGTGCTTTCTTTATACTTGTTGCAATCAACCATGATCGATGGTGGTTACATAAAGTTACATTGCAGTGTTGATCACTTGAACAAGCAATTACAAGTTTTCCATTAAGATTGATGATACGTTCGTTAAACACATTCCAGTACTGATGATGAAAAATGGCCCTTATTGATTTCTATATTGAAGATGAAAGGTTTGATTGAAGAAGTTGTTTACTTTATAAAATATTAAAGTTGAAAAATTAAGAATCCAGCAGGACTCGAACCTGCACCCCCTGGGTATACGCCCCAAGTGCTTTGCCAATTCAGCTATGGTTTCGTATGCTGCCGGACTCGAAATTTCTCAACTCTTTTTGTGCCAGCTTTTAGCTAGACGAACCTTATTTGGTTTTAGCGCCATCTATGTGATGTAATAAGTCACTATTCACATACTGTAAGTTTGAATTAAGATCAACACTGTTACAGTCAAGAGATGACGCATTTTTATCAAATACTTGTAATATTTTAAAGCAAATTTTAGCTTTGCTATGCCTTTTTGTAATTTATAAAATATTAAAGTTGAAAAATTAAGAATCCAGCAGGACTCGAACCTGCACCCCCTGGGTATACGCCCCAAGTGCTTTGCCAATTCAGCTATGGTTTCGTATGCTGCCGGACTCGAAATTTCTCAACTCTTTTTGTGCCAGCTTTTAGCTAGACGAACCTTATTTGGTTTTAGCGCCATCTATGTGATGTAATAAGTCACTATTCACATACTGTAAGTTTGAATTAAGATCAACACTGTTACAGTCAAGAGATGACGCATTTTTATCAAATACTTGTAATATTTTAAAGCAAATTTTAGCTTTGCTATGCCTTTTTGTAATTTATAAAATTTATAAAAATCAAATAAGGTTCGTCTAGCTAAAAGCTGGCACAAAAAGAGTTGAGAAATTTCGAGTCCGGCAGCATACGAAACCATAGCTGAATTGGCAAAGCACTTGGGGCGTATACCCAGGGGGTGCAGGTTCGAGTCCTGCTGGATTCTTAATTTTTCAACTTTAATATTTTATAAATTACAAAAAGGCATAGCAAAGCTAAAATTTGCTTTAAAATATTACAAGTATTTGATAAAAATGCGTCATCTCTTGACTGTAACAGTGTTGATCTTAATTCAAACTTACAGTATGTGAATAGTGACTTATTACATCACATAGATGGCGCTAAAACCAAATAAGGTTCGTCTAGCTAAAAGCTGGCACAAAAAGAGTTGAGAAATTTCGAGTCCGGCAGCATACGAAACCATAGCTGAATTGGCAAAGCACTTGGGGCGTATACCCAGGGGGTGCAGGTTCGAGTCCTGCTGGATTCTTAATTTTTCGACTTTAATATTTTATAAATTACAAAAAGGCATAGCAAAGCTAAAATTTGCTTTAAAATATTACAAGTATTTGATAAAAATGCGTCATCTCTTGACTGTAACAGTGTTGATCTTAATTCAAACTTACAGTATGTGAATAGTGACTTATTACATCACATAGATGGCGCTAAAACCAAATAAGGTTCGTCTAGCTAAAAGCTGGCACAAAAAGAGTTGAGAAATTTCGAGTCCGGCAGCATACGAAACCATAGCTGAATTGGCAAAGCACTTGGGGCGTATACCCAGGGGGTGCAGGTTCGAGTCCTGCTGGATTCTTAATTTTTCAACTTTAATATTTTATAAATTACAAAAAGGCATAGCAAAGCTAAAATTTGCTTTAAAATATTACAAGTTGTTTACTTGTTTGTTTGTTTTGATGTATGCTGCGCAAGAGGTGTTATTTTACGAGAATTGCTTAATATAGTAGGTTGTAGTCGATTGCTTAGTTTTATATTCTTAATACTTCAGTTATAAATTGTCAGTGGACGTGGGGTGGGATAACACTGCATGGGGACCCTGATTTTTGAGTCACCACCAGGCGTAGTACGCTTTTCCTCTGGTTGAAAAAACCCGTAGGTAGAGGCCTTGATCTGGCCTCATGTGTTACCAAAGGTACTAATCATAGAGCCATTGTATTCTTCAACTTACTACTTTGTACTTGTAACTATGTAGGTATTTCTTTTTCGCTGTTCCTAACATTGTCTTCTCCTACATATTCATGGTGTAAATCGTTGTTTCCAGGTGGAATCCCGTCTTCGATGCTTATATTTGGACGGTGCCGTCCTCAGGAAGGTAGCTAAGGTGTTCGAGGATGAAATGGAGCGAGGGTTACGCATGGAGCCTTCTAGCTTACAGATGGAAAACACTTATGTTCCGGAACTGCCTGATGGGACAGGTATGGGATAATTTGAGAATATTATGAAAAAATGTATGAAAGCTAGCTTAGCTAACCCACCTTTGGGTCTGTGAACTAGCTCAAGGTAAAAGCAGCCCTAAGCTATCTTTATCGACTATTAATTGGTAGAAATGTTAAATACTGTTAAACGTAAATAAAAAACCGGCCAAGTGCGTGTCGGGCCACGCGCAGTAGGCTTCCGTAGCTAGTCGTAACAACATATTTCGACTTAAAAGGGATTTACTATCTGTATTAAACAAGTAACATCTTCATACAAGTCATTACTTTCAAAGGTTTTTGTAATTTGCACGAATTATTCTAAGTAACTGCATTTTACACTTTGGACCCCAATTACTCTAGAACTAATTAAGTTAAAGTAACCAGATAAATAGCGTCCTTCAGATAGGAAATGTTTGTGTAGTACACGAAACCAACTAGCACGTATGACGAGATGTATGAATGTTAAGGAAGCGAAAGAAGTATGTAAGGAGCGAAGCACATGGCGTTCCATCGTCTCTGCCTACCCCCGTGGGATAAAGGCGTGATTTTATATATGTATTATGTATGTTTATTTATGTTTCAAGAATTTTGAACGAAATATTCTGAGTAACTGCATCTGACATTTCGGACCCCTATTCCTCTTGAACTAATGAAGTGAACTAATCCGCTATAGTTTTCCTTTAAAGTTCATTACATGTACTACAACACAATTTTTTTCAGATTTTAGGATCCAGTAGTTTAGCTTTTAGAGGGGGGGGGACGCCCTACTCGAACAAAAATTTGCTCTTTAAAGTTAATTATCTCGCAAACGGATCCCTAAATCAAAAAACTGTCTTAGCAACCCCTGAACGTTTTTAAAAGGCCTATCTAACAATACCCCACACTATGGGGTAGGCGACAAAAAAAAAAAACATCCCTACTTTACATGTAGGGGAGCTACCTGAAAAAAAAATATTTTTCCAAATTTTACTTTACGACTTTCTTTGTTTAGTTAACATACATGTTTATGCAAAATTTCAGTTTTCTAGCACCAACGGTTTCGTCGCTATGCCGTGGACAGACAGACAGACATGGCGAAACTATAAGGGTTCCTTGTAGGTACTACGGAACCTTAACAATGAGTCTGACTAAATAGTGAAATAAATCCATTAATAAACCTCATTCTTCTAGCTTTAAACATGCTCTCAGAAGCCGAATCGAAATCTCGACATTTATAAATGTGTTTTGAATAGATGTGTTGTTTTTTTTCAGAGGAAGGTGTATTCCTGGCTCTTGACCTCGGTGGCACAAACTTCAGAGTACTGCTGTTGGAACTCAGGGGAGGACAGCTTGTCAGACAAAACGTCAAACAGTACCATATCAAGTGAGTATCTTGTCTTCTTTGTTTTGTTGAAGCTCCAAACAGGTGTTGATCCACGCCAAACCAACCGCAAACTGTGGGCGCCCCCAGTAACCCACAGTTTATCCTACTCTCACCCTTGTCATACTGCACCCTCTGCTGATCACGCCGCGGGCCATCAATCCAGAATTCGCCACTATATGGATATGGTTTACCCTTGGCGACACCGCTACATTCATGCCCTTCGCAACGATAACCTCAGGCGAACACCATCTGCCGCCTTAGGGTGCACCGTCCCTTCAACTACCGTTGATAGAGCAGCAGTCACAACGTATGCGGGGAGGTTTCTAGATTGCACACTAAGTGCCTAAGTGTACCTCTGCCTTACCTTTTTGATGATTTGGGCCATATCACGATGTAATGTTAACTTTATTGTGTTTTAGTGATGAATTACGAGTTGGCACCGGAGAAGAACTCTTCAACTTTTTGGCTGACTGCGTGCTGGACTTTGTGAAGCAATTGAACATGGAAAACGAAGAGTTCTCTTTAGGTAACACACTTAATAAATAAATATTACTTAATAAATAACTAAATATACATAGAAAATCGACTGATCATATTTGAAATGTTAAACGAATTTTAATAAAGATAATTACATTATTTCCATTTTGCAAGTGAAGAAATTGTCAATATTATCTATGAAGGAAATTAGTACTTTTATCTTCCAAAACACGAGACAACTTACTCACTCACTTAGCATTTTGTGGATAACAGACTCGATTGGTTTATTGAACCTTATAAAAGCCCTCTTATTAGGTGTCTTTAAACATTAACTTATTCTAATCGTAAAAAAACCGGCCAAGTGCGTGTCGGGCCACGCGCAGTAGGGTTCCATAGAAAAATATTTTTATTTTTACTTTTTAACTAAATGGCGTCCTTCAGAAAGGAAATGTTTGTAGTACACGAAACCAGCTAGCACGTATGACGAGATGTATGAATGTTGAGGAAGCGAAAGAAGTATGTAAGGAGCGAAGCACATGGCGTTCCATCGTCTCTGCCTACCCCCGTGGGATAAAGGCGTGATTTTATATATGTATTATGTATGTTTATTTATGTTTCAAGAATTTTGAACGAAATATTCTGAGTAACTGCATCTGACATTTCGGACCCCTATTCCTCTTGAACTAATGAAGTGAACTTATCCGCTATAGTTTTCCTTTAAAGTTCATTACATGTACTACCGACACAATTTTTTTCAGATTTTGGGATCCAGTAGTTTAGCTTTTAGAGGGGGAGGGGACGCCCTACTCGAACAAAAATTTGCTCTTTAAAGTTAATTATCTCGCAAACGGATCTCTAAATCAAAAAACTGTCTTAGCAACCCGTAAACGTTTTTAAAAGTCCTATCTAACAATACCCCACACTATGGGGTAGGCGACAAAAAAAAAACATCCCTACTTTATATGTAGGGGAGCTACCTGAAAAAAATATATTTTTCCAAATTTTATTCTACGAATTTTTTTTGTTTAGTTAACATACATGTTCATGCAAAATTTCAGTTTTCTAGCACCAACGGTTTCGTCGCTATGCCTTGGACAGACGGACGGACAGACGGACATGGCGAAACTATAAGGGTTCCCTACGGAACCCTAAAAAAAGAGTAAATTTCAGTTTTTTTACAAAACGATAATCACGATTTTGCTATGTTCCAGGATTTACATTTTCATTCCCAATGAAGCAGCACTCCATCTCCTCTGGCGAGCTGATAACATGGACTAAGAGCTTCAAATGCAGTGGTCTGGAGAACGTCGACGTAGCCGCTTTGCTGCAACAGTGCCTGAGGGATAGGAAGCTGAATGTTACTGTGAGAGTGCTGCTTAATGATACCACTGGTACCCTGGTTGCTGGTGCTCATATGGATTCTGCTGTGGGGGTAAGAAGAATACTTACCTAATTCACAAAACAAAGTCTTGTTAGAATTTGAATATTTGCAATGAAGAAAGATTGATTAAACATTTTTTTTTTTTTATACTACGCTACAGTGAACGAACGTGTAGTCCACCTGATGGTAAGTGGAGTACAGCCCATGAACATCAACAATCCACAAAAGCAGAGAATAGATGCGTCGCTGCAGCTGAGGACTACGGTGTTATGCCTCATGTGCCAGTAATTTCAGGGCCTGATCTCACCACTATACCGGAACACAGTAATGGAAGCACTACTATTTGGCGGTAGGTTAAAGGTGAGACGGTGGTGCTGCCGCCCTCGAGCTCATTCACAAGAGCTCTACCACCAGTAAACATGAATTATGTGACGTTGTTTTGCCCTTATAGTAGACTGAAGTCGTATATTGGAGACCAAAAGCTCGAAAATATCATGGGACCGCTAATTTGTTGAAGTCAACAATCACAGATTTAGCTTAGAAAGGTTTATTAACAGTTCGTAGAGTTTTAATGGAAAAAACTCGGTCCGCTATAATTTAAAACAAATTACTTTAAGACCAAGGAGTGTATATTTTATCTATTAACACATAATTTCCTCTTCCAGATCGGCGTGATCCTGGGCACAGGATCCAACGGTTGCTACATGGAGCGCGCCTCTAGAGTGAAGCACTGGGAGGCGGCTCACGAGCGTGTGCGTGACGTGTGCGTGGACATCGAGTGGGGGGCGTTCGGAGACAACGGGTGTCTGGACTTCATCAGGACTGAGATTGATAAGGAAGTCGATGCGAGGTCGCTCCTGGCTACGTCTTTTACGTGAGTTGATCATGACATTACAAATAAAGCGGTTAAGTAGATATTTCATAAATTAATTGGATGAAGATCGCAAATATTTCGAAACCGAAACAGAAGACTAACTTTTTCTTTATGGTTTTAAGTTTCGAGAAGTACATTGGTGGTAAATACCTGGGTGATGTGCTGTCCGCCGCCCTGGGCGCCCTCGCAAGAGATAAGCTGTTCCCCGCCGCGCCCATCCCAGGGTCCCTGGAGACTGCTGACGTCAGCTTATTTGAACAGTAAGTATATTTTTTTGAGGAACTCGTGGCTTATTAAGCAATGCTTACTGCAGTCGGTATCATAAATATTTGGTCAGAATTCGGCTCAGATAATGACCTTACTTGCAAGCAAAACAAACTCTAAAGTTTTATTTACTTCTGAAACTTTTATCCTTAGTTTAACCGCCTCTTTCTCTTTTTCAGGGACAACTGCGCAGGTGAAATAGCCCGTACCCTTGAGGTCCTCCGCGCCAAATGCGCGTGCCCAGCCATCAGCAACGCCGACGCGCTTGTTGCCCAACATGTGTGTCACGTTATCTCCAACCGATCCGCGCAACTCGTCTCTGTCTGTAAGTACATTGGTTTTTACCTGTTATCCACTTGTTGATAAGTGACATGGCAACTGCAGCTTATAAAGTGACGCAATCTACAAAGCTTGGATATTATTATATGTCACCATGGGAAATATTGTCTGAGAGGTGCATTATTTACCGATTCTACACTTCTTCCGACTGATGTCTGGTGCAAATATAAGATGCCGTGATTTTTCATTTAGTAGAGCGGTGCAAGTGCACCCCTTAGCTGCCTCTTCCCGGCGGTCATATCAGTTACTCACTACTATCTACTTACCCTTACTACGATGTTATGTAGCATTATTATTAGGACCTCCAAACATTAACTAGCCACAATTTAAAAGTAAATATTTTCTTCCACGTGCTCAAGCCTTTTACAATTTTTCGTTGACTGACTAGAAACTCTTCTCTTCTAGGTATTTCAACTCTTCTGCGACGAATGGACCGACCGAAAGTGGCAGTCGCTATGGACGGATCAGTGTTCAAGAAACATCCCAGAATTGCTGGTCTCATGGAAAAGTACATCGGTCTACTTGCACCCAAAAACCCGGTAAGCTAATCTACTAGGTCATACTTCATTTCCTCTTCTATTTTGAGAGGAGTTCCAGGTTTTTGGTCCTTGGTTACAAATTGTGGGAAGTAGCTAAATTAATTAAAGATTAATTATATTATTAGCAGCGTCTGTCCGTCTAAATATTATTTTCATTAAGATATAGGAGTCTCCTCTTTATCCTGACTGATAATAAGCGTAGTTAGCCCCAATTTCACAGCTCTTAGATAAACCTTATTGGCAGGATAAGCATATAACACACATAAATGAAAGTGACAGCTGTGTTCTTTGTTACTAGTGTAACTTGTGTCACTTTTAAATTCGGGCAGGTTATATTTTATGGGTTGGATAAGAACTATCCGGCACCACAGAAACTGGCCTTTGGACTTTTAGACCTTTTTACGCGAGATGAATGTACAATCGAGTACTCAGCTGTTGTTATTAGTCTCTTCGTCAGGCCTTGAGGCAATTTGAATAGTTCTATTCAGATTAAGAAGAACTTAAATAATATTTTAAATATCTCTTTCAGTTCTACCTGACGGGCGCAGAAGACGGCAGCGGCAAAGGATCAGCTCTAACCGCCGCCATTGCCGCTCGCCTCGCTAAACGTGACGCCTTGTAGCGCCTGAACTCATTCAAGCAAAGCCGAGGTTTGCTGAAGGCGGCCGAAGACCCCCGAGCTTTGCCGAACACAGTGCCATCTGCATTTCATGTCACGAAGTACCGAAGTGTCACGATACTCACGACGTCGTATGACGTCACATGATATTGAACCGTTTGTGATGTTGTTACGCTCATTTCGTAGGTTTATTTAAGTGTGGTTGTTAAACGAGCTGTTGGTTGTATTTGTGGTTGAAATTTTCATGGAGATATATGGTATTTAACCCCTTATATGTTGATTGTGACCTCGGCTTGGACAGAGTAGTTTTTGAGTCAGTTCGACGGTCATAATTGGTCGCATTCGAATTTTTGAAAGCATGTCAATAAAAAAATAATTTAATTAGTTTTTAACAATGAAGGTTTTAGTAGAAAAAATATTGATTTAAAAGACATGGATATCAAAACAATGTAGGTATATTTTGAAAACGTTGACTTTATAACTGCCTCGATGGCCTAGGGGTTAGCGTATGCGCCTCTTACCGCGAGGTCACGCGTTCGATTACTGGGTCGGGCAAAGTGTAATTAGTGAACTTTCCGTCAGGAAATTCCCAATACCAGCACGAAGTTGGAATTGTGGCCGGTGAATAGCGATAGGCCCTCCCACTATTTTATGGGACTTAAACATAAGAGGTGAAATGTGAGTGTTAGACACCTCTGCTACGCCCTACTAGGGTTCTTCTAATATAGGCTTGATGTTGTGTTATATTGACTTTATATTGAAGTAGGTATGCGCAGAGATGACTAGCATGAAAAGAATCACTATCCTATTTTTTAGGGTTCCGTAGCCGAATGGCAAAAAACGGAACCCTTATAAATTCGTCATGTCTGTCTGTCTGGCCGTCCGTCCGTATGTCACAGCCACTTTATTCCGAAACTATTAGGACTACACAATTGAAACTAAGTAGGTAGATGTATTCTGTTAACCGCTTTACGATTTTAACACAAAATAAAATATTAATATTAGAGGGGGGCTCCCCTTACATTGAACTGAAACAATTTTTTTTTATTCTACCTATACGTGTGGTCTATAGATAGGTCTTTAAAAATTACATTGAGGTTTCTAGAACCATTTTTTTTCAATGTCAATCGTTCCAAAGATAGACACTTTCAAAGTGCTAAAATGAGTGTCCCCCCCCTCTAACTTTTAAACCACTGGAGTGAAAAATCTAAAAAAAATATATATTATAGATCTTAATAAAAACTTTCAACGAGATACAGTCGGCAGTTTTTGAGACATAGCACTTTCAGCAACCGCAAATTATAACTTTGTTATTGATACAAATTCCATAAAACACTATGAAAAGCAAAGTTATTTCTGCTGGCGAACAAAATGTTGGTATTTTGGCTATTTGTTGGTAATCGGTACGTTTATTTATTTATTTATGTTTATTTACGGAACCCTATTGCGCGTGGCCCGACACGCACTTGGCCGGTTTTTTATTACTTTGGATAGAGATTATTCGAAAAACATTGTAACAATATAGAGGGGTGAATGTTTTTTATCTCGCATTAAAATTTCAATCACACATGATTATAAAGACGCAGTGTGTTTGTCCGTATGTATGTAACGCTCGCTGGCCGAGAATATTGAATATTGTAGGTCATTTGTTAAACAATTTTTGTCGGTATAGTTTGTAGGATAGAATAGTGTCTATTACAGGTATAGTTTTGTATAATGATATATTTGTGTATGTGAATACTATTGTACTGCAGGGAACATGAATAAAAAAAATATATTTCATAACTTACACACAACGCCATCTAGTGGGACTAAGCAGAGATTGTACTATAGGTACTAGAATAATACATACTTATTAATGAATGCTCGAATTGATTAAATTCAAGATAAAAAAATTTGAAAATACATTATCGTAAATGTATATTTTTATGTTTTTAAACTTTCGCGATTTGAGAACATTTTTCAAAAAACACTGAGCTTCTAGCAGCACCAGTCGGCTCGATACCAAGAATGATGCACCTTATCCTATTTGACAGTTTATTGTGGGGAGACTGGTGCCTAAAGCTTCAGTTTCCTAGGAAAGCGGTGTGGAATAATGCGGCCGTAATATTATTACCGTGACACGATTAATATGTAATACGTTAGGTCGATCACCGCTCTCTAGGAAACCACTACATTTGTTTTACATAGGCAACGTTCTAGCGACGTCATTGTACCGTTATCTTTACGACCGCATTATTCCACACCGCTATGCTAGGAAACCGAAGCTTTAGCTAAGTGTGAAACCTGTTTATGTAACCTCTGAAACGGGCCCTTAGTTAAAGTGGCAACATTAGACATTTTGATGTTGCCACTGTATTTATTATGTTGCCTTTAGTACAACAGTATGTGATAATATGCGTTCGTGCTAGCAACGTAGTGTATATTGATGACTGAAAGATACTGTAAGTTTTTTTGTAGGCGCCAGAGGCGTGATGTGAAAATATAGCAAAATATATTTTTAGAATGTTATATTAAAATTATGATTTTGTAATCATATAAAGGGTACAAGTATTCTTACGACGAAAATTGGGGAAATTTTAAATTTTTCATGCTGCAAGCATGTTTTTTCATTTGTGTTTCTTTTTTAAATTTTGTATTTATATGTTAGCAATTTTATTCGATTTTTGGCCTCTGGTGGTGACTAATGGGAACATATCATGTGCCATACTCATTTATTTTTATTATACCTAATATTAATATTGTAAATAATAACAGACAATTTTATACATGTTAGTTTTACATATTTACAAAATAAGCAAATTTGCTTCTGCAATAAAAAGAAGGTTTAATTTTTAATCGTTTAATGGAAACTAAATAATTATAATTAAATGTTCATAACAAGAAAAAAAGGGAATATTAACTTATATATGAACATATCTTCAGCTACTTTTTAATATCATTTTGGGTTCTGTTCTGAAGCAAAATAAAATACACTAGAACTGTTCATATTTTTATATAAGTAATAAATCGTAAATCATTTTTAATCTTGGGTTCGTGCAATAAATATAAAAAAAAACATAATTATTTTTATACAAATAGTTCTCACACTTCTCACCTACATTTATAACAAAATAAACATAATCTCTTCAAAACAGAAGAAAATTAAAAATATAAACAGATTGTCATTGTTTTTATCGAACTATAATAAAATGACAGCATATTTTATTGTTTAAAGTTATTTATTTATACATTGTTATTCTTTTAGTATTTAGCTGTTACATAAATACAGTAGATAGTTATTTAGAAACATGTTATTGTTTATAGATTTTTATTTTATTTTGTAAAATAAAATGTAATTATTTTGTAAAAGTCGTTTTATTTATTGACTTTCCTTCGGATTCAAAATGACTAATTAAAATTATGGAGTCATTTTGTGTTGACATTTATTACGTAACTTGTGTCTTCTTAACAATATACCAACTTGTTTTTTTACGACGTATGTGGCTAGCGGGCGTATTGTCCACTTGATGGTTAGTGTTAACTAGAGCTCATTAACATCAACAATTTACCAAAAAAGATTGTAGATGCGTCGCTCCATCTGAGGACTAAGGTGTAATGCCTCGTGTGCCAGTAATTTCAGGGCCCGATCCCACCAAAAAACCGGAATACAGTAGTGCAAGCACTACTATTTGGCGGCAGGTTAAAGGTGAGACGGTCGTGCTGCCCTCGAACTCGTTCACAAGAGCTCTACCACCAACCATAATTCCGTACTGGGATCTATTGTAAACAAAAATTGTTTACAATTCAAGAAATTAATTAACAAAATTCATACCATCCTGAAATACTTACAAAATTGACAATTTAGTTTTTTTACGAACAGTCAAAGCTGGGCTATGAATAAACTTTGAATCTTTGTTGGGGTATAAAGTTAAGAAGAAACTGAAGAACTTAGATATTTTTCAATATTTTTGTGATAGCTGTCATAGCTTACTTTAATACCGGATTTCGGCTTGACGTCCTGAACTGGGACACCGTATATTATACAGGTTTTGTCACGTAAAAAAAAACACTGGTCGTGTAGTGTGCCATGAACTCCATGCTGATGCTGACGGAAAAGTACCAAATAAAACTACATCTTCCTCAGTGTAGACAAGAGATATTTAAAAGGAACTCCTACATGAATGCCATTCAAATATATAATAAATTACCGACTGTATTTAAGGACTTGCCTTTACCAATGTTTAAAAATAAATTAAGTAAATGGTTATTAGATAAATGTTTTTACTGTATTAAAGATTATATGACATATAAAGAATGATATTAATAATTATGTAATTATGAATCATTGAATTGAGAATGAAATTAATATTATAATAATTATTGTTAAAATTTAATCTAAGAAATTTGAATTTCTACTGCACGACTTCTTACATTTTTATTTTTTTGCACGCCATTGTTGTGGTAGGATGTATTGAACCATTGTTTAATTACTAACACCTGTATTTGTACTACATTATTGCAAAATAAATGATTTGATTTGATTTGATTTGAAACATTTGTCCGACCCTTGCGGTAAACGATACTAAAATAATACCCCTAAAGAGCGATAGACGCATTGAGACGCGAAAATGTGGGTAAGTCTAAGTAAATGCGTTTACATACAAGGGCGTCGCCAGCCGATGGCGCAGGGAGGGGCAAGTTGACTTTACCTAATACAATTCATACTTTTCTCATTCTCTATGAATGAGAAAAGTAGATATGAATTGTAGGTAAAGTTGACAGCACATGAAGCTTTTCACTTGTACTACGAGCCTTACATCTACAGCGATTGTAATAACAACAGTATTTTATAGACCAGTGTCGATAATTTTAAAAACAAAAAAAAAATAATAGTAGGATAAAACCCATTACAAAAGGAGGAGAATATTATAAAAATTAAAGGAAAAATAATTTACGGGTGATCTGAGGTCGGGAAGGGGAAGAGGGGAAAAAAAAACGCTTTTTTCTATATTTCCGGCAAAACTAAAAGACCTATGGAAAAAAATCGAATAGCAAAGTTGTTGGTATAATATATTAATTATAATAAAAAGATCTAAAACTTTTGTATTTACTTTATTTTCATATAACCTCAAAATGTATGTCAAAATTCAAAAAAACAAGTTTTTGGTTTTTTATTTTTATCTTTTACAAAAAAATTTTTTTTTCGAATTTTGTCACAATCAATTTTTTTATGTCCCAAATACGCTGTAATTTATTTGATTAGAAATTTTTATTTTTTTACCTTATTTTGAATTAATATCGAAAAAGCACCCTAATTTTCGATCGAAAATTCACCCGCCAAAATATCAGCTTTTTTCAAAAAGTTAGTATGTTTTCTGTTCGTTAAAATCTCTACTTTCCGATGGTGAAAATATATATATGTTACTATAGTAAATCTTCACAGACAATGCAAAACAAAGATCGAAAAAAACTATTAATATATACAATTTTGAGCTATTTACAAATAAATAAGTAAGTTTAAGTTAAGATACTTCTTATTTATCTTATCTTCACCAGTTCTAATGATGTTTTGAAGTGGCGAGTTTGCCTGCTGCTTCCCCACTCCCCCTCTCCCGCTTCAACAATAGAGTTGAGCAGAGCGTAGTTGAGCGTACGGAATATTAGGAGTGGAATTGGTGAATTCATTCGAGTTTCGACGTACGGGAATGATTGTTCAAGGCTTGAACTTCAAGCAAATCAACTCAAAGACTAAGGACTTTGGTTGCATTATATTTGGCAACTTTTTTAGAATCTCTAGGGAGGGGCAGCTGCCCCTCCCTGCCCCCCCTTGGCGACGCCCTTGTTTACATACAATGTACTATAAATAGCTACGTCACTACAGTAATTTGTGCAATCATAAATTACTGGCAAGCTTAGTATTTGCTGAGTTGATAATAATGTACGTATAAGTAGGTATTTATTACAAAATTACTGTGAGATCGTCACGGTTATAACCGTGGAGAATTCACTGATATTTTATTATATTGTAACGTGTTACTATAGAGAACTAGGTCATCGATATAGTAATTATAGATAGATATATAAAAACTTTATTTGCGTACCATTTCATTACAAATTAAAGACAATTATTAAAAGACAATAACAATATGCAATGGGTTACCTTATCGCTTAACGCAATATCTGCTAGGCAAACCTAAAAGTAACTTAACAACAAAAAAAAAATCTATGCTACCTAAATTTGGTCGAAGTCTAAAGGTAAATTAAAGAAGAAGGGTGTATACACGGTCTGTTTGTCAAAGTTTGTTGACAGATATTAATTTATACCAACCATTAAGTGTATCTATACTTTTTATAGAGGCACAGTTCTTTGGGCCGATTTGAAGACACATATTTTGGAACAAGAATTTTTAAAGGTACGGTTTCCTCGTTCCAATTTTAAGTCGGGACATTAATCCGTCTCTCTTACTCTCATACGTGCCTTATGAATAAGTGCGTTCGCTGTCCGTCGTAAAAAGTTTGTCTTCAGAACACCCTTAAGAACTGTGCCTCTATACATACCAATAAGCTCAATGACCGGATAGCCAACACGCAAATAGTGACATTTGACATTTCGGAGACCTCATGCTACACAAGGGGCGAATCCATACGCGATAGCCCTCATTACCTTGATAGTGAGCGTAGCGCCATCTACCAGGCTCTGAGCTGCTACTGAGAATGCGCCTGATGGAAAACCCTAAATAATCTCTTGTATTTATGATCTTAGTATACGTTGTATTATACTGTCTCAATTCTAAATGATGCATCTGAATACCAGTAACTATCGCAGAGTGTTTGTCATCTGGCCTCAAAACAAGGCAACACGATATTCCGACATGATAAATATCAAGTCGGAAATTGTAACAATTAAATAATCATTTTAATTCCTTTAACCAATAAATAATTCAGTTGTTACCGAGGTATTGTTTTATCAATACCTTGGGTTATCACTGTTATCAGTAAGATAGCGAGCTGATAACTGATCGTTGACGTGTAATATAGTAACAGAGACACACATCACACAATGCTGTGTGATATTGTATCACTGGAATTTGGCGTATCATGCATGCCTTATTTTTCTATATACATTCTCCAAACCATTTCCTTACGATACTCCTTTTTAACCGACTTCAAAAAAAAGGAGGAGGTTCTCAATTCGATTGTACTTTTTAGTTTTTCTGACTGAAAGAGTATACTTGTCATGTGGTCCCATTTTCATCAGGTCACGATCTGATGATGGGATCCTAGAGTAATCGAGGGCATCTCTCAAATTTTAAGGGCTTCTATATTGTTTTTCGTATATTACCTAAAGCTACTCGGAAATTTGCATCTGGCAGTTAGCATTTCATGTTGCTGAGCTGTTGCTGGAAGGTACAACTCCTCAACTGTTAGGAGTACGGGGTTAATTCTTTAAATATAGCCACCTAAGGGCCGTTTACTGTATTCTTTCAGGTTATTCACAGATGAGGCGAGACGTTGAATATTACTTAAGTATTTCTTACTTTTTAGTGCGTTTTTTTGTAATTGAGGTCGGATTTTTATAATTATTATTACAGTAGGTACCAACCCATAGATTTAAAGGGCTTAAAAAGACTATAGTTCGTAAAATATAGCTTGATCTCTGTGACAGCTATCAGTAAAATCACGCCTATGAAGTTCTCAATTTAGTAGTATAGACAAACAACACTTGTCAATGTCATACTTTATGGGCGTGTCGAGCTAATTGGTGATGGGCGGTGAATCATCGACTATAAACTATCGATATTTTATTTAAAAACTTAGTTCAAAATTAATTTTATAATTTAATATTGTTGTGTATTTTAATATCATGAAATCATAATAATATATTATTTACATGTTTACGTACTTAATATAAAATAATTGTGAGTAAATGAAATCCAATTTCTCACCTACTCGTGTAACATTCCTTTCGACAACTTGGGTTTCGGAACGGGAGAAGACAGGCCGCCATCTTGTTTATTTTAAAATAGTCGTTTAAATTAGTAATCTTTGTAATTAAATTAAAAAAATATTTACATATCTTACATTGCCATCGAAAAAGAAAAAACATCGATAATTACTATCGTCATTTTTTAATAGCCAGACAACCCTAGGAATGTCAGTTTGACAAATGTCACAGATATCAAGCTATATTTTACGAACTATAATCAAATGTAACAACCGTTTGTGATATGGGAACTAATTATAAGATTAGATTGAAATATACCATATTATTAATCCGTATTTACAGTATCCGTAATACTTGGCGATAGTGAATGTACTGTTGATAATACATTAGGCAACTTATTAGCGCCCATAGATTAGTAGGTATCATGTGATACCTTCTACCATCGACGTTTATTGCAAGTACTTTTAATACAAATAAATAAAATTAAAGTGTCTGTTTTTAATGTCAAAATAACAATGATTTTTCAAGCTGTTATATTTCTTAAGCTTTAAATTTCTTAGCTTTCTAAGCAGCGATAGCCGAGTGGCAGACCGTAGGACTGCGAAGTTAAAGGTCTCGGGTTTGAACCCACGGCACACACCTCTCGTCTTTTCGAAGATATGTGTGTATTTATCATATTAATTATCGCTTGCTAACGGTGAAGGAAAACATCGTGAGGAAACCTACATGCCTGAGAGTGCCTAAAAAGTGTTTGAGGGTGAGTGAATTCTTCCAATCCGCACTTGGCCAGCGTGGTGGACTATGGCCTAACCCTTCTCATCATAAGAAGAGGCCTGAGCCCAGCGGCTGCAGTGGGACATGTATTAAATACGGGGCTGCTAATAATATATAATATATTTCTTATCACCTTAAAAAACGTCTCCCACACTAGTAATAACTCCTGTGTCGCGGGAGTGTTCACAAACATACATTTCACACACACAAAACGCACCGACTCATAAACAAATCTTTGCGGATAACACAAAGATTTGTCATATGTGGGGATCAAACCCACAACATCAGCGAAGTTGAAAACGGCGAGGCGACCGCTTTAACCACTTCGCCAACATAAACAAGTTATTTGCACGATGCCTATGCCTAAAAACCAGTTTTAAACATTTATGTCCGATTTTATACAATTTTAGGTACAGGTAACTGACAACAAGGCACGTAATATAGGCTACTTTTGGATGTACTTACCACGCAGACGAAACTGCAGGAGAAAGATAGTTTGTTTCTTTGATAACGCTTATCTCGAAAACTACTGATTGTATATATCATAATATAATAGTAATCATTATTTTAGTCCTTGATAGTCCACCTCTCAATAGGTTTTACAATACTTTTCATTACGATAGCCTCCACGGGAGCGCGACAGTAATGAAATGAAAAAAAATGAAAAATAAAAACATTTTTATTTTATCTTTATTTAACTGGTGATGTGTGGGTGTTCACACCTCTGCCACACCCTTCTGGGTAACAGTGTGATGATGCCAATATCGACCTCGTACTCTCTATCACCATCAAATCCTAACTTTAACTGATATATTACCCGTAGTTAATATTTAACAAAACAGAACCAATTTGTATGTCATCAGCAAATGGCGAATGACGCTGTTCCAATGCGCGCCATTGTGTGTCAAGGTGACGATGATAAACAACACATACATACACATAAAGGGTTTTTCTGCTGTTCTCATCTCATTCCAAAATCTATCATTATTGATAAACCGCCTTCTGTCCCTTGACATAATATTATTGTAGGTATTTATGTATATTTATATTAGATATCTAATATATTAATTTATTATAAAATTTACAACTATTCAAATTGAAAACCGAATTTAAATACAAGTTCATAAAAAATGAAATAAAAATCAAGTGTAGGTACCCATTTACAAATTTACAGGAAAGGTTTCATGGATTTCCTCCACATCGAACTCGACTGCAGGGAACGTGTTCAGAAGGCTGACGGCATTGCCACGTTGAATGGCAATGCTGATTGTTTGAGATAAGTAAAAGCCAGCCTTCTGATCACGTGAAGCGTCGGTTAACCGCTCAGAAATAGCTTTAAATAATAAGCGGGCACTCGGACCCCATGACATGAACCTAGCGTCTCGACCCCAAACGGTGAAAATATTATAATCCCGTAAAAATACGCCGCACCGCTTGAGTGTCGCCGCGGATCCGAGCAGCAGTACCGGCGCAAACAGCCATTATATATTTTGTTTGCCCTATTATTGTATTTATGTGTTTATTTGCAGGCCTTGCATGTAATTAATATGTACTTTATAAAATGTTATAGTATCTATGCTTAGGTACACAAATATTTACTTATTAGAAGTAGCTATTTAATGTATTTATTCATTTCTTCTCCACACAAACTTTATGCTAGGACAGCTTTAACTTCCCTTTCGTGTCTCTTTCTTACTTTTCCATCCAATGGTTGTCTATAAGAGATTGCCTTTGGTGCGATAAGACCGCCATTTTTACTTTTCTTATTTACATATTTTACTGTATTATTGGTGTGTAAAACCGTACTAAGCTCTTATAGGCGGCTTTTTGGCTTATTTTAGAACCACATTTTAACTTATTCTGTAATCTGGTAGTCATTCTATGGGGCTGCTCATCAGGAGCTCCATTTATGAGTCGAGGTAAAGTATTATTCGGGATTTACCGTTTGGGAAAGCTTAGTAATAATAAAACGGATTCTAGAGTGGTGTCTGTGAGTTGGCGATAGGTGCCTGCTCCGATGGGTATTGCATCATTGAACTGGAGCTGGTTAGAATTATCGATTTATCGAGTCATAGTATTTAAAAAACCATTTTTTTTTATCGTTTTCTAGACGTCTTCCAGGTGTATCGGCAAAACATTGTAAGTATTTTGAAAATGACCCTGTATACACATACACGTGTTCAGGTGTTACTGCGACCGTGTGCAATGTAATACACATATTGTACAATTGTGTAATGAGCTGTAATGTTATCGGTCTTATGAAGTGGAATAAGTGGTAAGCGAGTTAATTAAAGTCATGCTATTAAAAATGACGATGTTTTGTTATTTTTTATATAATATTAAAGTTGAAAAATTAAGGAAGCTAGCAGGACTCGAACCTGCACCCCTTGGATAAACGCCCCAGGTGCTCTGCCAATTCAGCCATGGATTCGTATGCTGCTAGACTCGAAATTTCTCAACTCTTGTTGTGCCAGCATCATAGGTATATATTACTTAGTCTAAACTATTATACATATTATTTTTTTTTTTTTTTTTTTATACTACGCCCACAGCGATCGAACGTGTAGTCCACCTGATGGTAAGTGGAGTACAGCCCATGGACATCAACAATCCACAAAAACAGATTATAGATGCGTCGCTGCAGCTGAGGACTACGGTGTTATGCCTCATGTGCCAGAAATTTCAGGGCCTGATCTCACCACCAAACCGGAACACAGTAATGGAAGCACTACTATTTGGCGGCAGGTTAAAGGTGAGACGGTGGTGCTGCCGCCCTCGAGCTCATTCACAAGAGCTCTACCACCAGTAAAGACCATTATACCTTAGCTAGACGAACCTTACTTGGTTTTAGCGCCACCTATGCAATGAGTGATACTGATAAGTCACTTAGTCACGTTATTTTATATTTACTATATATTTCACTAGGTACTAGATTAAACGATACTAATACATATACAATTTTATTTTGAAACCCATACTTAATATACATAGAAACACTCAGACCAAGACAAACCTCCATGTTCAAGCACACAAAGATTAGTCGTGAGCGGGAATCGAACCCGGCCGTTTGAATTTGAGTAGGTTTAAAAATTACTTATGATTTTCAAGGAAGCTAAAAGCTAAGTCATTTCGACCAGATGGCGGAGTGGGTAGCTGCCTGCTACGCCGAGGTCGTGGGTTCGATTCCCACTTAGACAAATCTTTGTGTGCATGAACATTGGGGTTTGTCTTAGTCTGGGTGTTTCTATGTATAATAAGTATGTTTTTACAAAAGAAAAGTATGTATTAGTATCAGTTATTCTAGTACCCATAGTACAAGCTCCGCTTAGTTTGGGACTAGATGGCGTTGTGTGTGAGTTGTAAAATATTTATATTTATTTATTTATTCCAAACCACATTGCTACAAAGTGCCAACATAAGTCTGGTTGTAATGGCCAGTTCACGCTTGACCGCTTCGTGTGAGAAGAACCTTACCTTCTTATTGTTAAACGTCTAATATTAGGGTTTAGTTCATGATAAAGGAATAATGACAAGAGGCATCTTTCGTGGGAACTAGTCAAGGGTACGATGATTAACCTACCTTTGTTTATTTATTTTGATGTCTTCTTGAGCTATGTTATAATAATAGCAGCCCTATATCTTAAGCCTGAAACTGAGTTAAGCGGGTGCCCGCCACGGGCAGCCGTCGCGTGTCAACGCGCGTGGACACGCGGGCGGGCTCCGTTGGAACGCGACGGTGCCCGTCGCGTGTTCCCGTCGCGGAGGCCGGATTATTTTATGTCGCTAGTTCAATTTTAACGGCGTGCATGTATAGTCGTGTCGATGGAGAGCTTAATGTTTTATTACATAGCATAACGACGACGACTAGCAAAAAAGAAACAACAGCCAGTAAGCCCATTTATTGAATCTAGGTTGCGGTGCGGGCCCCGCGCGTGCCCCCGCGACGGCTGCCTTCAAACGGAGGCGGGCCCCGTTGCGCGGGTGCGGGGCGCGCTTCCCCGTGACGGACGCCCGCGCAGTTCCCCGTGACGTATCACTTTTGTATGAAACCGCGCGGGCGTCCGCTTAACTCAGTTTCAGTTCTATACATGTCCCGCTGCTGGGCTCGGGCCTCTTCTCATGATGAGAAGGGTTAGGCCATCGTCCACCACGCTGGCCAAGTGCGGATTGGTAGACCTCACACGACCTCGAGTAGAGCTCTTGTGAATGAGCTCGAGGGCGGCAGCACCACCGTCTCACCTTTAACCTGCCGCCAAATAGTAGTGCTTCCATTACTGTGTTCCGGTTTGGTGGTGAGATCAGGCCCTGAAATTACTGGCACATGAGGCATAACACCGTAGTCCTCAGCTGCAGCGAAGCATCTATAATCTGCTTTTGTGGATTGTTGATGTCCATGGGCTGTACTCCACTTACCATCAGGTGGACTACACGTTCGTTCGCTGTGGGCGTAGTATAAAAAAAAAAAAGTACTTTTTAGGCACTCTCAGGCATGCAGGTTTTCTTACGATGTTTACTAGACCGAGCGAGCGATAATTTATATGATAAATACACACATATCTTCAAAAAGACGAATCTTAACTATTTATTGACAGATGTGTGCCGTAGGTAGGTACCCGAGACATTTGACTTAGCAGTCCTACGGTCACCCACTCGGCTATCGCTGCTTCTTCTTTCTTCGTCGTACTTTTACTTTTTTTTCTTGTAGTCTACTTGTTGTTTAATTGCCATGCCATGCCAGGTACTGGATGTAATTAAAAATCATTTTAAAATAATTATTAATTAGTGTGTCAAAGTTAGGAAATATAATGTCATAATTTATATTAAACGAGCTGTTGCTCGCGATTTCGCCCACGTGAAATTCGTTAAATGTTACTGCCGAGGTGTTTGAGGTTTAGAATAATATTAAATTTCTAAAAACCTTAATTGAGAGTTAGACTATAAAATACAAAAAAAAAATCCAACCACTAGTTCTCGAGTTTAGTGCTATCAAACAAGCTAACTAACTCTCACCCGCGGTTTCGTCTGCGTGGTAGGTATCGATTAAAAGTAGCCTATGTTATGCGCCTTGTAGTTACATTCATCTAAAATTTTATTAAAACCGGTCCAGGAACAACAACGTTTTGAAGATTAGCCGATACAAACAGACAAACGGACAGACGGACAAACAGCCGAAGATTTTAAAAACTGTATTTTGGTTACGACTATACTAGCTTAAAAAAAACATTGTTATTCTGATATTAAAAAAAGACACTTCAATTTTATTAATTTGTATTCATTAAAATACCACGTTAATTGCTTGCATACTGATTAATCTTTAATATAATTGACAAGTATATTTAATTATATCAATCGTAATTTTAATTTCTTAATTTGTACTGTCAATGTGCAACATACACATTTTTTATGATTGTGCAATTACTAAAATATACAATTAGGCAATTTATATATTACTTTCGTCAATTGATATTTTAATATGTAGGTGATAAGGCGTTTATAATAATATATGTAGAAATCTACAGACATTATTCACATATTTCACTTTTATAATTACTAAACTACAATAAGTATAGATATTATAAATCAACAGATCATATATTATATATTATAGATGTTGGCAATAGAGCGGTCGCCTCGCCGCTTTTAACTGCGCTGGTGTTGTGGGTTCGATCCCCACACGGGACTATTTTTAGCGTCATACGGAAAAAAAATATATAAACAACTCTCTTTCAACTGTAACAATAGGTACCCTATTCCAATGTACCTGTACAATATATGTATGTAACCTCAGTTATATCTTAGTATGTACTGAGATTTTTAACCGACTTCAAAAAAAAACCGACTTCAAAAAGTAGGTAAACTAAAAAGCAAAAAATAAATTTACTTCGCACAAAATAATACGTTTTTTCATTTAGTTATATAGAAATTATTAAATAATTATTTTATAATTCTGAAGTCGGTGCCAAGTAAATCGGATAATTAAGAACTAAGATTCAGTCAGAAAATAGTTGTTTGAAAAATTGATATTATCTATACAGAGTTATTGTTTACTTGACACCGACTTCAGAATTATAAAATAATTATTTAATAATTTCTATTTAACTAAATGAAAAAACGTATTATTTTGTGCGAAGTAAATTTATTTTTTGCTTTTTAGTTTACCTACTTTTTGAAGTCGGTTTTTTCTTTGTTAAAAATTATTTTATTTTACAATTTTAAGTGATGGGTAGACCGAGCAAGAATGTTTCTTAAATGAGGAGGCGACGGTTACTTGAGACGGAAAACTTATTAATAATAATCCCCATACTCCTAACCGTTGAGGAGTTGTACCTTCCAGCATCAGCTCAGCAACATAAAATGCTGATTACTAGATGCAAATATCCAAGTAGTTTTAGATAATATACAAAAAACAATATAGAAGATTTTAAATTTGAGGGTTGCCCTCGATTTCTCTAAGATTCCATCATCAGAACGTGACTTGAAAAAAATGGGACCACATGACGAGTATATCCTCTCAAACAAAAAAAGAATTTCTCAAATCGGTCCAGGCGTCTTCGAGTAATCGTGAACAAACATAAAAAAAAAAAAAAAAAAAAAAAAAAAAATACAACCGAATTGAGAACCTCCTCCTTTTTTTGAAGTCGGTTAAAAAAGGAGGAGGTTCTCAATACGGTTGTTTTTTTTTTATGTTTGTTCACCGATTACTCGAAGACGCCTGGACCGATTTGAGAAATTCTTTTTTTGTTTGAAAGGATATACTTGTCATGTGGTCCCATTTTTTTCAAATCACGTTCTGATGATGGGATCTTAGAGAAATCGAGACCCTCAAATTTAAAAGGCTTCTATATTGTTTTTTGTATATTATCTAAAGCTACTCGGATATTTGCATCTAGTAGTCAGCATTTTATGTTGCTGAGCTGATACTGGATGGTACAACTCCTCAACGGTTAGGAGTACGGGGATAATTCTTTAAATATAGGCTCCTTGAGGCCGTTTACTGTATTATTTTAAGTTATACACAGATGAGGCGAGACGTTTAATATGCGGTCATGATTTGATGATGAGATCCTAGAGAAATCATGGGTAACCCTCAAATTTCAAAGGCTTCTATATTGTTTTTCGTATATTACCTAAAACTACTTGGATATTTGCATTTTAAGTTGCTGAGCTGATGCTGGAAGGTACAACTCCTCAACGGTTAGGAGTACGGGGATTATTATTAATAAGTTTTCCGTCGTCTCCTCATTTGAGAAACATTCTGGTCTACCCATCACTTAAAATCGTAAAATAAAATAATTTTTAACAAAAAAAAAACCGACTTCAAAAAGTAGGTAAACTAAAAAGCAAAAAATAAATTTAAATAAAATAATACGTTTTTTCATTTAGTTAAATAGAAATGATTAAATAATTATTTTATAATTCTGAAGTCGGTGCCAAGTAAACAATAACTGAAGGTATAGATCTTTCTAACAACTATTTTCTGACTGAATATTAGTTCTTAATTATCCGATTTACTTGGCACCGACTTCAGAATTATAAAATAATTATTTAATCATTTCTATTTAACTAAATTAAAAAACGTATTATTTTATTTAAATTTATTTTTTGCTTTTTAGTTTACCTACTTTTTGAAGTCGGTTTTTTTTTTGTTAAAAATTATTTTATATAAATACGTAACAGGAAACATAGTGAAATCCATAAATCCTGTATGTATTAGGTACAGGACTGCTATTATAAATAGCTATGCAAGATGAAGCAGAATATTCACAACTTGTCATAAAGTATTCCATCTTCGACTCAAGGTCTGCAACTATCTTGTATCATCAGGTACCTTGAATATTAGCACGTTGGTTTATTACAAACGCAACGTCATTTAAATACTTGTTTTAATTGATGTAGAGCTTCTGTGAACGAGCTTGGTAGCATCTTAAGCATATGAAACTTACCACCAATTGGTACTTAACCACTTTTTAGGGTTACGTAGTATAGTACCTATAAGGAATTCTTATAGTTTCACCATGAACGTCTTTCTGTCTGTCCGACGAAACTGTCAGTGCTAAAAAGCTATAATGCGGTAACAATGCCGTCAGACAATGGTAAAAAGAAATCATGAATAATATTTTTTTGGCGTACTAATATGCCGGTATGCCGCTCTCCTACCTTAGAAGAATAATTAAAAGAAAGATGTTAGTTACAAGGGAATCCATGTTTGTCTGGAAGGCAGTTTTAGTGTGCAAGGCAATGCCTAAAAACTGTATCGCCAAAACCCTTGTGTCACGAATATAAAATAGTAAATAATGTCTAGTTTTGTGTATGACGATTATCTAGTAATAAGAGACATAACTTAAGCGGGATTTAATAAACAAAGGAGATTTTCTATTTAAACATGAAGGATGAACTAGAATCTAATTTTGTTTTGATGGAATTATCACGTTTTTTGCACTTGTTTACTAACTTTTTTCATGACATCCCAGCTTACTATGAAAATATCCGGCTTAAAATTAAACTTTCATATTATTCTACATACAGTATAGCAGTTTTTATCTTGACAAAGCCACGGAATAGATAACACAGCAGCGATAAACAATCCCATAGTCGATTGGTCATACCCCTATAATTTGCAACGTTACTTTCCAGGCGAATGCTTTCCGGTCTGGGAGCACCTTTAGCCAGTTAATTTTAAAAACACTGTAACGATGGTCTTGTGGTTACAGTATGCGCCTTTCATTGCGAGGACTCGTGTTCGATTCTCAGGTCAGGCAAAGTAAATTTGTGATATATTCGTCAGAAAATTCACAATAGCAGCACTGAGTTGGAATTGTGCCCGGTCAATTGCGATAGGCTCACCCACTATCCCATGGGACCTAAACATAACAGGTGAAATGTAGGTGTGGTACACCTCTGCCACACCCGTCTGGGTAATGAAGGCCTGATGATATGTTATGTATCACTCAACACATATGTACTTTGTATGTAACTCAAGGACCAATTACCCATTACACATATCTAAAACTAAACTTGAATTGAACCGGACCTACAAGTATTCGCGTCGGTGCAACAACACACACATACACACTTTTTATGTAAGTAGTCAGACAAAAAATGTATGTGTTTGCATGTGACGTGAATCATCGCTGTGTTTACGTGATAATATTGTGGTCGTGATGCAAAAATACTGCAGCGAGTTTTTTAAAAACCGGACAAGTGTGTGTCGGGCCACACGCAACAGAGTTCCGTTTCAACATAGTTTTGCACTCAAAAACGGTTCAGAAATCAGAAATCAAATCATTTATTTCCATGGGCCCCAAGGGGCGCTTGAACACATCAAAACAAACATCAAAATACAAAAAAAAACTTAACTAATTTAATACTAATACATTTGCAATAAAAATATTTGACACCGGAGTTTAGATTGATTTTAATTCAACTTAGAAATTTGAATTAAAATCAATCCAAGTACCAGCTCCGATGAGTATTGCATCATGAGAAGAGCTGGTAAGAAACTGAAGTGCACCATATTTTTTAATAATTCATATACAATACTTGTTTGTTTTTGATAATAGTTATATGTTTAAGTTATAACAACTAAAACACAATGGTTATGGAGAGAAAATATAAACATTTAACACCTATATTCAACATTAACAAGTAATTATTTTCAAAGTTTGTTGTATTTTCTACGAAATATACTAAATAACTACATCTTTGGACCCCAATTACTCTAAAACTAATATAGTTAACGTAGCCTCTATAGTTTTTTTTTAAAGTTCCTTACATAATTATGTTCTTAAAATTACTACCACCATGTATTTTTTCATATTTTTAGAGCTAACGGTTAAGAGCGTGTATTCCTTTTCAAAATGTAACTGTAAATTTTTGTAGTGTTTTGGGAATATTTCGTAAAAACTGAATAAAAGTATGATTTTATTCAACTAATTTTTTAGAATGTGGTCTTTAAAAGGTAAATATGACAATTACATTTAATAACTAAAGCATACTTTTCTATTTTATCAGTTGAAAGAGTATTAACTGTTAAGTTGATAAATTACAAAATTATGCTGTATTTACGAATGAAATTGTTATATTTACCTTTCAAAACTTGCATTCTAAAAAGTTAGTTGAATAAAATCATACTTTCATTCAGTTTTTACGAAATATTCCCAAAACACTACAAAAATTGATAGTTACATTTTGAAAAGGTATACACGCTCTTAAGCCTTTAGAGGAAAGTGACGTCTTACAGAAATCAGAAATCAAATCATTTATTTATATGGGCTTAAAAGAGCGCTTGAAAACGTCAAAACAAACATCAACACAAAAAATATATAAAATTAACATATTTAAATTATAATACTTATTGCATTAAAATAATTCGACTTAGAAATAATTACTTAAAATTATGTTAGTAATACAGAGATACAAAATAAAAACAAAGAATTAAATTAATTTGTCTCAATATGAAGCCTAATCCAGTGCCTCCAGATAGGACTTTCAATGTGTACAGCAATCATCCTCAGGTCATGGGACTGTCTCTAACCCTGCGCATCAACGATGCAGCTCTTTTTCTGATGATGGCGTGATAACCATCTACGCGTGCGTCTGCAAACATCGCTGACGCACTGCAGTCACAGTATCTGCAGTAGCGAATGTGAATAGATATCAATCAATATGATACTATTGCCTAACCCGATAATCAAACCCAAGACCTCACGATGGGCTGAGCAGTCACAAATTATTACATTAGTCACATCAACTAGGAAGTTTTAATAACGACCTATTTCATCACGATAATCTAACACATCCTGTGAGCAAATTTTAATGCCAGGATATTACATATTAGTACAAAATTACTACACTTGTAAATTGGATTAGGTTCCTTTATATTGTGAAAGAATAAGGATGCTACTCGCAACATAGTTTCTAATGTAGGCTAGATGTATTTTTTTGTTTGGGAGAAATCTACGGAGTAATCAGTTGGAGAACTTAAAAATTTGTTACCCAGGTGAAAATCATACAGTCATTTTAAAGATCCTAATTCTTGTTAACCCCCCCTCCAGCTGAGCTTGATTCGCTTGTGTTAGGAGGAAGGTCACGTCCCCACCAACGGGTGTCCCGCGTTGTCGTCGCGGTGGGGCTTAGTACCCGTGGCGCCCCCGAGCCACGGCGAAGCCAAGTGGACCCCAGAGGGGGGCTGCTCTTCGGGCTTTGGGCGGTGAAGCCCTTGTGGAGCAGCCCATGTTGCAGGGCCCTTATGGGGGGGCTCTGCAACAGGAGGGCCTGCGGTGCTGGCGTGAGGTTAGTCGGCACTGCGGTCGAGGAGTTGCGGGGCCGCGGCGGGAGAGGACTGTCGGTGTGTCGTTGCCGCTTTCCCTACCTTCCGCGGTCCCGGCGGGGCCGCAGCCGTCAGTACTGCGGCGTGGTGGGCGGTGGGACGAACATCTGTCTCACCGCGGAGGGCCAGGCCGTCAGATACGAAAGTGTCTGACGGCTTTGCACGCGGTCCTCGGTGCCGGTCCCCCCACATTTTGGGGGCCATGAGGGGCCTGCCTAGGCGGGCGAGAGCCGGGCTGCGGTGTCGGCGCAAGCTGGCACTGTGGCCCGATGGTTTACGGGGCCGCGGCGGGAGAGGACTGTTGGTGTTTCGTTGCCACTTTCCCTACCTTCCGCGGTCCCGGCGGGGCCGCAGCCGTTGAACTGCGGCGTGGTGGGCGGCGGGACCGACCACCTGTCTCGCCGCGAGAGGACCAGGCCGTCGGACATGGGGAATGTCCGATGGCTTTGCACGCGGTCCTCGGCGCCGGTCCCCCCACATTTTGGGGGCCATGAGGGGCCTGCTTCGGCGGGCATCGCCGGGGGGGTTGTGGACGTAAAGGCTGTGCCAGATTCCCATGACCCCCCCATCAAGGCGAGTGCGGGAGCACCGTGGGGTTTTAGTGGGTATTCCCGTGCCGTTTACCATCTTTAGGCACGGGCGAGTCCCACATAACCACTCTGCCCTTCCCCGGGGTGGGGTGGTATGCGTAAATGCATTTCCCCACGTAAAAAAAAAAAAAAAAAAAAAAAAAAAAAAAAAAAAAAAAAAAAAAAAAAAAGGAGGAAGGTCACGTCCGTGGTGTAATTGCCAGGATTCGAACTCACGACCTCTTAATCGTAAGACGGATGCCTTATCCATTGCGCCACGGCCGCTTCTGTTATGTTTTCATGGATGCTTCTTGTAGTATAGTTTCTAATGATCTAGTGAATTAAAATTCATGATGAATAATGAATGTATAGTTTGTGACTGATGCTATAATCGACTTGGTTTTAACAATTATTGTAACATTACTATTTGCATGTAAATATTATTAGACAAAGATGTGTTGATCGCTAATCGTATTTGTAACATCTAATGTACCTACCACATTTTACTGCAAATAAAGTTTCTATTCTATTCTATTCTATTCTAATGTAGGTTAGACATCAATGTTTTTTTGTTTAGTAGAGATCTACGAAATAATCAGTTGGATAAGGTACAATTTTGCTACCCAGATGAAAATCGTTCAATCATTTTAAATCAAAATTAGTGCCTCGTTGGTCTAAACCAAGGGAGTTGTAAATAACTCTTTTGCAACTAGAGAGGCATAAATTTTAATGTCATATTTTTCCAATAAAAAAACCGACTTCAATTATTAATAATGCTTATGAAATAAAATGAAATAGCTGCCAGGACCACCTGGCAGCTATTTCGCGTCGAACAAAAAAAGAATCACGCGAATCGGTCCATTAACCGCGACGTAATCGATGTACATACATAGAAAAAAAACATACCGGCCGAATTGAGAATCTCCTCCTTTTTGGGAAGTCGGTTAAAAATGTATAAATTATTATCTTTTTTATATGTGTGTGTGGAGACAAGCTAACGTTTCATATAAAATAGATAACTAAGCCGTCCTATCTATTTCTACTTTTCTCTGGTCTAGACTACTCTAGACTCTAGTGGTTAGAGTATGTGCTTCTCACGCGGTCCGATTAGCACCAATAAATAGTCCCAAACTAAGCAGAGCTTGTACTATGGGTATTAGAATAACTGATACTACATATATACTTTTCTTTTGTAAATACATACTTATTATACATAAAAACACCCAGACTAAGACAATCCCCATGTTCATGCACACAAAGATTTGTCTAAAGTGGGAATCGAACCCACGACCTCGGCGTCGCAGGCAGGTACACTACCCACTCCGCCATCCGGTCGTCAAACTAATAGCAGCATGGAGTTAGTTTTGTGTCCGGTGGATGGCGATAGGCTCACCTCCTATGATATAGGCCCTAACCTTTGAAATGAGATTGTTATTACACCTTCTGTCACCCGCTTCTGGGTAATATATAGACATTATAGACGTAATGCTTTGTTATGTTGTTTAAATATATAATATATAGACGTAATGCTTTGTTATGTTGTTTAAATATATAATATATAGACGTAATGCTTTGTTATGTTGTTTAAATATATAATATATAGACGTAATGCTTTGTTATGTTGTTTAAATATATAATATATAGACGTAATGCTTTGTTATGTTGTTTAAATATTTTTGTTTTTGAAACAAGTTTCGTTTTCATTGATGTCATTGGTCTTCCATTGTCAACGATGTTTTGTGTTTTTCCCACGCCAACTATGTTGGTTAATGGCATTCTTAAGCACCTATAGTGTGTATAGCTGAGAAGAAGTATTTAGTATTTGCCGTTACTTCCGTGTGGAATTCGATATTGTCATACGATGTCCTAAGCACAACATTAAGAACCAGCCCCAAATTTAACCCCTTAGGGAGTAGATTTTACAAAAATCTTATTGTAAATTTATGTCTTGCCTTTGTGCACAATTTCGAGATGTGGCAGTATGTCGCGACAGAAAAGACATATGTATAACAATTCACCTGTTATCTCTAGGTCCGACGACTACCTACACCAGCGTTGATACCGTACCGTACCCGTAACAACTGCCATAGATGTTCAAATAGCAACCGGGACTACTCGCTATGTTAGAAAGTCACCAATCCACGGCCGACCGCGGTTAGCATAGCTTAACCTGCAAGATCGATCATTCCGCGCGGCTTTGACCAGCCACGAGATCCTAACGATGATACACTGTACATTAATAAAAAGTAGCCTCTGTTATTTTTGGGATCTTTAATTGACTCCTCACCTACACACGATAGGAATAACAGACAGCCTATGCAGAGGATGCATGAAGGAAGAAGAAACGCCACAGCATGTCATCATGGAATGTAGCAGCGTGGCCGACCAACGAGCACAAATTCTTCAGTCACCAACATCGCTTCCGGAAGCCTGCAGCAGTCCTCGGAGGCTGCTTTCCTTCTGGACCGATATAGGCTTGCTGGAGTAAACGGGAAACCTCTCACGTACAACGGTCCCATAGGAGGACTAAGTGCGGATACCGCCCAGGAAAACTAAACTAAACTAAACTTGACTCCTCACCAAATTTCATTAAAATTGGTCGCTTAATAATGGAGCCTTTTTAGGACAAAACAAATAAACAATCCTATTTATAATATTATTTACAGACTACATAATATTGAAGGACAGACTTAGAGATTTTTCTATAAACATAACATAACATCACGCCTATATTACCCAGAAGGGTGTGGCAGAGGTGTACAAAACCCACATTTCATCTGTTATGTTTAGGTCACATGGAAAAGAGGGTGAGTCTATCGGCGTCCACCGGGCACAATTCCAACTCCGTGCTGGTATTATGAATTTCCTTAAAAAATAACACTTTGCCCGGGACCTCGCGGTGAGAGGCGCGTACACTAACCACTGGACCATCGAGGTATTTTTTATATAATCTCTACAATTTGCTGGCTAGATATACGTGAGACGGTAATTTTTAGGGTTCCGTAGCCGAATGGCAAAAAACGGAACCCTTATGGATTCGCCATGTCTGTCCGTCCGTATGTCACAGCCACTTTTTTCCGTAACTATAAGAGCTATACTGTGGAAACTTGGTAAGTAGATGTATTCGGTGAACCACATTAAGATTTTCATACAAAAATAGAAAAAAAAAACAATAAATTTTTGGGGTTCCCCTTACTTAGAACTGAAACTAAATTTTTTTTTCATCAAACCCATACGTGTGGATCTATGGATAGGTCTTCAAAAATGATATTGAGGTTTCTAGTATATTTTTTTTCTAAACTAAATAGTTTGCGCGAGAGACGCTTCCAAAGTGGAATAATGTCCCCCCCCCCCCCCCCTCCTTATATTCTAAAATAAGGGAATGATAAAATGTAAAAATAATATATGATTACCATGCAAACTTCCACCGAAAATTGGTTTGAACGAGATGTAATAATTAGTTTTTTTAATACGTTATAAATCGTAAACCGCATTTTTTTTAAGGTGGTATAAAAAGGAAAATGTATGAACAACGAGGTAAACTGCTACCTTTATAAATAAATTAGTTGATCGTATCAGATACACTGAATGTTAACTTGTTATGATTTTCCTGTTAATGTCAAGATTACAAGAATGATTCGTCATAGCAGCGGGTTGCGACCGCTACACAATTATGTCTGCGTCATTCGTCATTCAACATTATTTAATGAATATTTTTCTCAACCGGTTTGAATATATAGTTTTTAATCAAGATCTCTTTGACGCGGTCTCAGGTTTGATTCCCTTGTCGGGCAAAGTGATTTTTGTGATTTTTGCGTCAGGAAATTCTTAATAGCAGTAAGTAGTTTGATTTGTGCACGGTGGATGGCGATTGGCTCTCCTGATCCCATGGCACCTAAATTTAACAGTTGATATTGTAACGAAGTACCTTATCGCGCTGCGAAAGGGGACTAGACGGAAAAAAAATAGACCAAAAGTTGTAACGACATTTTTGCTATAGTTGTAAGGCGTGCGCGTGTTTCTCTGTCTGTCTCTCTTTCTCTCTCATAGAAAGCAAGCCAGTTATTTTCTTTTCATCTTTCTATTTGTAAATAATAAAAAAAATATTATTATAACTTAAAAAAATCCTTCACTAATTAATCGAAAGGAACTTCGTTCGATCCGGGTGTCCCTTGACACTTCTCAAGTTGAATTTTCTTGGCACTAGTCATTTGGCATAATTGTTTTGGCATACTACTTCACTTGGCATAACTATAATTTTCATATTATACTTATAAAGATCTAAAGGAATTTTAAAAAACTATCAGTCAAAGTGAAAATTTTATTTTTTAATAACATTTAGCAAATAATGTAGTAATTATTAATAATCACCGATAATTATAAGATAATTATTCTCAATTTATCACATTTACCGTAACATTATGTACTTCAGTGCCTAACTTTACTACCAGTGCCTAACTTTACTACCATTCCGTAGTCAAGCAAAGTGAGATCATTTTGCTAGGATAAGTTCACTGTAAGATTATGTCAACGATGAGTCACTTCATCTCAAATTATCTAGGCCCTTATCAGTCCGCAAATATTTATTTTTATTTGCTGTTTGTCAAGATATAACCTAGTTAGATAAGATAGTCTAGATATGAGCATAACACCTTTAACTTGAAGACCTCAGGTAGAAATATTTCTTTTTATTTGAATTACCGCCAATCGGTCGCATCCAAAAAAAGTTATGAAATGCAAAAGTTTTTGAAACGAAGATTGCGACTTTTTAACCGAATTTAAAAAAAGGTTTCTTCTTGGTATAACACAAGTTATTTATTATACAATTAAACATTTAAAATAACACTATATTTTTAAGAAAGTTTAAACTAAATATATACCTAACTATATATACATGAAATAAAAAAATATAATACAAACTTATTAAATAAAATCGATCTAATAAAAAGTTCAGATGTCAAAAAATACGTCCGCATCGATGTCGACCGTGCCCAGAAGGCTGGCGGCATTCTTCTTGGTAGTAATTTTTTTTAAATGTTTGTTAGCCTGTTTCTCGAAGATGCCTGGATCGATTAGATTAATTTTTTTTGTCGGAAAGAATATACAGTCATGTTGTTCCATTTTCATCAAGTCACGATCTGATGATGGTATCCTAGAGAAATCGAGGACAATACGCAAATTTAAAGGCATTAATATTGCATTTAGCAGTCAGCATTTAATGTTGCTGAGCTGATGGTGGAAGGTACAATTCCTCAACGGTTAGGAGCATAAATATATATTATAGGCCGTAAATACCTTAAGGCCGTTTACTGTATTCTTTCAAGTCGAGACGTTCAGACGAGGCGAGACGTTGAATATTACTTAAGTATTTTTACTTTTTAGTGCACTTTTTGTAATTGAACTATTTTTTTTTTGTAAAATTATTTACATAAAAACTACTGAACTACCTAATTTTACCCAACTGTCAAAAAAAGTTGAAGCTATTGGGCACAACTGTCAGCCAAAATTGCCTGACCGATTTTACCAAAAGAGGTATTACCATGCACGCGAAAGTCTAAACCACTGCCAGTAAAAGCGGATGGCACTGTTTATCATCATATCATGCATGCACAGCACGGTTACCATCGCTGCCACTTTCATGCATAATGCAGGTGGTATGCGCCTGCGCATGTACCACGAATGTCGTGCAGTCGCACGGTTTAATACTTCTATGAATATGTGGTTGTGTGAAGGTAAGTGGTGGAAGAGTATTTGCGAACGTATCGAGGAGGCGTTTGATGGTAAGGTTTGTGGAAGGCTGGTTGGTTGTAGCTTCTTAATCATTCAGGGTGTAAATGACCTACAGGCGACGCCGTGATTCAGTAATGATTCTGGTTGCTGAGTGTTCACGCCATCTCGCCCTTTTCTCTCTACTTCCACCAAGCGCAAACGTATCTCAAATTGAACCCACACCACTGTCAATAAATCGATAAGATTCGTCTTTATTATCGCTAATTAACGGTGAAGGAAAACATCGTGAGGTATCCTGCATACCTGAGATTGCCTAAAAGTGCTCGTGGATAAGTGAAGTCTACCAATCCGCACTTGGCTAACGTGGTGAACTAATGCCTAACCCGTCCCATCATGAGAAGAGGACCAAACCCAGCAGTGGGACATGTATTAGATACAGGGCTGCTATTATTTTAAGTAAGTATACGAAATTCTGTGATTCAAACTTAAAAAATGACGGAGTTCCTTACTGTGGTTACTAAGTAGAAGTACTTTATCAATTTTATTGTTAAGTAGGTAATCATTCATCAATTCATCATACATACAACTACATACATCATTACAAATATGACTGCGTTCACACAATGGAGTACTACTGTTGACAAGTTATCACCGCTAGAGGTCGCTGTGTGCACGTGCGTGACGTCATCACCAAGCATGCAAGCACTTTTCTCACGCGTCGAACACATGTTATTCTGTGTTGTTATGTTCACGGATAATTTTAGAGGTGTTTGCATTTTTTTATTCAATTTATGTAAGCAACCATTTGGTTTGCTGTAAGAAATTGACTACATGGTATGTTAAAACTACAGGCCCTGAAAAACCTAAAAAAACTTTATTTTCGTAGCTATACCAGGTGGATGAGAAATTTTATTGAAAACAGGTTCTAGAGTGGCCAGTGTTAATTCCCAACGGTAAAAACAGTTAGACAAAAAAAATCGAACGAAATTAATAGAGATCTCAATGTTTATTTGCCTGGGCAATTTTCTCTTAAAGATACGGTAGATTGTTTGCAAAAACATAAAAAAAAAATATTTTTCTTAACGGGCCTTTATTGAATGAATTCTTCTGACTATGTCTAGAATCTGTGTTTTCAATAAATCTACGCATCCAGGGTGAATATTAAGTTGAAACTCGCAAAAAGTGAAATTTTTTGTAGTAACCAAAATTATTTAGTAAAAGCGACCCGCCCTGGCTTTGCTCTGGGACCTTTTTAGTACTATATATGCATTTTTATACTTGTAATGAATCATTCTATCTTTAAAAAAAGCTACATCAAAATCCGTTAGGTAGTTTCAAAAATCTTAGCATTCATAGGCACAGACAAAAATCGGGCAACCACTTTGTTATATAAATAAATCCAATTTTTTTAAATATTTGTTTAGATTTCTACATTATATAGAAGGCCAGAAGCAATTACACTATCGGATGGTCCCAATGACAAGGCCAAATACACACACTCACAAAGCACAACTTTCAGACTCACAAGTTTCAGAACATATCTTTGCGAATCACACAAAGATTTGTCCCATGTGGAGATCGAACCCATAACACCAGTGCAGTGGAGAGCGGCGAGGCGACCGCTTAAACGACTACACCATACGTGCAGACAATGATAATACAATACAATACAACAAACGCTTCTCGCGACCAGAGGGCTGGTTTTTACTTCGCCCAGCGAATAAGCATTGCCATTCAATGTGGCAATGCTGCCAGCCTTCTGGCCACAGTATCCGCTGTGGACAGTGATGCGGAGGAATTTTATGACGCATAATGTGTTTAATTATTTTATTTCATTTTATTAATTAATTTATTGATTGTATACAATACTATGTAGTGATGTCGTTTTGTTGCAAGGCGTACTGACGACCTGAAGAAGGTCGCTGGAGAGGACTGGATGCGGAGAAGCAGGACCGGGTGTTGTGGCGCAAATTGGGAGAGGCCTATGTCCAGCAGTGGACTACGAGCGGCTAAATGATGATTTCGTTTTTCACACCTTGTTGCCAGTTTCATTGGCACATGACTACATGACAAATTAAGTAAATGTGAATTGCAAACAGTACCGACTGCCTTAAAACTACTTCCGCGATGGAAAAAACCACGGCATTTTTCATCAACGGATTGTATGACTTGATTAATATAAATAAATAATAATAAATTGTTTATTTTCTCCACACAAAAGGTCTTATAATTAGATTATTTTGTAGACATCCGTTTATTTTTACCTAATGTGAGAGACTGGTGCCTGATGTAGGTTTTGAGTAAAAACCTGTGTACAGGTCACCAGTGCCCACCCTCAGCTATAAATTAACAGTTTTCAGTTGAAAGAAAAAACTATAACTAAACTAAACTAAAAATAGTATCAGATTTAAAATTAGGTAAGATTAAGTATCGGTGCGGTATGCGGTCAGGTACATTTCACCACCTAAAAAAAAAAAAAAAAAAAAAAAAAGGTAAGATTAAGTATAAGATTAGGTAAGTATATACTAAGAAACAGTTGAAAAATTATGGGACCGGCAGGATTTGAACCGGCGACGTCTGCATGCCAGGCAGCGTCAGCGCCAGCGACATTTGGATATTTTATGTTTGACCGTTTTTATAATTTTTGGAACGAATTTCCTTATCTAGACGGAAAATATTAAGACCAAAAGTGGTAACGACGGTTTTTGTACATAATAAATAATAACAATATTATTGATATGGATATTGCTGATGCAGTTAGGTAAGTAGAGATTTTATACCGACAATAATAAATGAAAATAAATGAAAAAATTTATTATCATCAATGACACCCAAAAGTTCATGTTATTATTATGATTTAAACCTATCAATTATTACATCACCCAAAAATATACGTAAGAAATTCACTAACATTTACACATTACGCGAGTCCTCGAAAAAGCGATATAGAATTTTTCAAAATTGCCATCTCACCTGTAGCGTATTATACTTTCCATGTTTAATCTTTAAAAATGTTTCAAGAACGATTATTGCATAGTTGTAATCACTTATTTGTATACCACTGAGATACAGGTTACGGATTACTAACAAGAATACGAACGAATATGGGTGCTTGATGAGCTCTAATGTACAGCTATGCCACCGTAACCTATGGAAACAAAGAACACTTAATCAATATGGGTAGGAAATGAAAACAAGCCTGCCAAAACACAAGGGGGAGCGGGGTAGATTCTGCCGCACATTAATGATTTGAAACCTTTATATGACGTGCAAGAGCGGCGCACATATAGCAACAAGGGACGCCGACAATGCTTGTCCCGTTTGGAATTTATCAGTAATACGTAATACGTGGTTTTACTACTGATGCTTTGTCACTTTCCTTGTTCACTAATTTATCTAATTCGTTTTGATACGCATTGTAATTTTAATAAAATAGGTCTCATTCTTAGATAAGGAAAAAAAGAGAAGTTTTACCCAGATTTTGTAATAAGGTACTCTTATCTGATAGGCAACTGATATCTGATAATAATTGTACGAATCGGACGTTGTTGTAAATAAGTTATCTTAATTCATAGTTAATTTAACGCTAATCTGTTTATTTTAAAGTAAATAATGTGCTAATGTTGTTTTGGTAGCTGTAATAACTTACACATACAATTATTGTCAAAAAACATACAAATATTGTATGAATTATTTGAAAAGATGGTGCACATGAGTTTCTCACCAGCTCTTCTCATGATGCAATATCCATCGGAGCCGGTACTTGGATTGATTTTAATTCAAATTTCTAAGTTGAATTAAAGTCAATAGCTCCAGTCTCAAATAATTTTATTGCAATAAGTATTTTAATTCAATTAGTTAAGTTTTATTATTATTATTTTTTTGTATTTTGATGTTTGTTTTGACGTGCTCAAGCGGGGCGCTTAAGCAAGCACGTTAGGGCCCATGGAAATAAATAATTTGATTTGATTTGATTTGACATGCATAGAGCTACAAAGTTTAGGACACGCGATAAATGTGGTAACTATCTGATGGCACAATGGCGTAGTTTTTTGTCGTCGATAATTTTCTCGTAAACCCCTAGGGGTCTCGAGGTAATCAATTCAGGTATCTTGACGGCTTAGAATTTAGCCACTAATGAAATGTCCCGGGTCGGTATTGGCCACGCTCAAGTACGGTGCTCGATGAGTCAAGCAGCCATCTGCAGCTAACTTCAAAACCGTCAAGAGCCCTCATCATAACTGCGCAAATGCGCTGTCTCTGCCACTCTTTTAGGATCCACGCTCTTTGTACATCAGAGCCGCCTAAAAATTTGGTTATACCTACAACAGTGTCATTATCTGACCAGCTGATTGACAATAACACCGACAAAGAAGCGTGACGCGTGACGTGGCACGTAGTATTACAATACGATGCTAAATTGTTAGACAACAAAGCGATGTACTCATGCCGGGTTTTGTCATTTGTTACGACATTCTAACTGAATACTATTTTCGCGGTACGTGGAAAATGCAGACGTATGACTTTCCAGAGCCTTTCTACCAGTCAATTACAGACATAACATCACGCCTATAATATCCAGAGGGGTGTGGCAGAGGTGTACAAAACTCACAATTGTGATTTCTAATTGATTATTTTTATAGCATTTAGCTATGCTTAGCAAATTATACAAAGAAACAGTTGAAAAAGATATGTAACCGGCAGGATTTGAACCTGCGACCTTACTGCACACCGGGCAGCCGCTTTAGTCATCCAGCTATCACGAAATGACGTATCATACAGTTGAGAAATTTAGGGTTCCGGTAAGAGGCGACCGTAGCTGGATGGCTAAAGCGGCTGCCCGGTGTGCAGTAAGGTCACAATTGTGATGTTTAACTCCTATCATTCTATGTGATTGAGGGTGAACCTATCGCCATCCACCGGACGGAAAAATCATAACTTTTGCCACATCGGGAATTGAACCCTTGACGTCACAATGAGCAGTCAAATTGTTACCACATTTTGACCATGTTTTATTTTAGGTCCAACTGCTCGTTGGATGACCTAAACAAGGCTACAGAGAACGCTATTACCGTGGCTACGTACTGGGCGGGGGTTTTATAAAACTTTGAGCATTGAAACGAAAAGAAGAAGAAGATTTTAGGTAATTGTCTGCAGGTGATAGTCTAGTGGTTAGTGTATGCATCTCACCGCGAGGTCGTGGGTTCGATTCCCGAGTCGGGCAAAGTGTTATTTGTGAACTTTCCGTCTGCAAATTCACAATAGCAGCATGGAGTTGCAATTGTTATTTCATGGGACCTAAATATAATAGGTGAAATGTGGGTGTAGTCCACCTCTGCCACACCCTTCTGGGTAATATAGGCGTGATGCTATGTCATGTTATGTTATGTCATGTTATGTCTGCAGGTGCGCTCATAGAATATTTAGAATCGTCTTCCTCCTCGCGTCGTATTCCTTATTGCTCCGCTGGTGTATCACTTTGTTTCTGACAATGCTCCCCCATCTGCTCCAGTTCTTGGCTTCGTGTAGTGCCTCGTGCTTGTTCAAATTGAGGCCAGAGCGGATTTGGTCCAACCATCTAGTAGTACAGAAAATATTTTGAGCAATCTTATGAAAATAAACGTAATTATCGTAAACGCAGTGAGCCTTAACAACGATCAGTTGCAACATGCTACCAGCCGACCTTGTATATACATTGTTTATCGGTCCATTGATAATGTAATGTGACACCACAATGCCTTATACTATTTAATATACTGCTACTAATATAAATATCTATTGTAAAGTTTTCCTGTAAACAGTGTGCTCACGAGTTGGAGAATACGGATGAATAGTATAAATCCGTAACTCGTGAGCACAGTTTTATTATAAATAGCTACTGGAAGCTGTTCCACCCGCGTGGTACGTCCGTCACCAGCCTGTACCTTTTAGGTAGATAGATAACTCTTATTGTACAAAATTTTGAAAGTCAGTTTCATAAAGCACATCATTTAGATAGTACAATGGGCGGCCTTATCGCTATAAAAGCAATTTACGTGTGATACTCTATCGTATTGGGTCTTCCTGTAAAAATAGATGTAAGGATGGAAATAAATAAATAAATAAATAAAATAAATAAATTTCTTACAGGTAACCTTTGGATGGATTTGGATGAAAAGCAGCGATAGCCTAAGTAGGACTGCGCAGTCAAAGGTCTCGGGTTCGAACCCACGGCACACAGCTCTGTCAATAAATCGTTAAGATTCGCCTTTTCGAAGATATGTGTGTATTTATCATATAAAATTATCGCACGCTAACGGTTAAGGAAAAACATCGTGAGGAAACCTGCATGCCTAAGAGTGCCTCAAAGTACTCGAGGTCGTGTGAAGTCCACCAATCCGCACTTGGCCAGCGTGGTGGACTATGGCCTAACCCTTCTCATCATGAGAAGAGGCTCGAGCCCAGCAGTGGGTCATGTATTTGATACCGGGCTGCTACTACAACCTTTGGATTGACAAGAGAGCTTAAGAAATCATAAATAAATAGTTTTCTTGGTGCACTAGAAATAATTGTATAATGGATTTAATGGGTATATTAACTTAATACTAACATATAATAATACCTTATGTCCTTTCTAGAATCTTAAACTATTTCCATACAAATTTTCATGAAGATTTTAAAATAAAAATTAAATAAGTATTTATTTCTCACCACAATAATTATTTTCGTACATGAGTTAACATATTACTTATTAACAGATTATTAAGGGGATCTGTATTTCAGGTCACCAGGCCTCCATCCCGGTTCAAGATTTGCGGATTTCAATGTTTTACAAAATTGGTAATAGTGGTAATGTCAGGTTTAGTACTTGTGTGGGTCTATGTGTATGAGAGTGTGTGTGTGTTTGGCGTGGGTGTTTGTGTATGTTAAAGATCGATCCAGTAGTTTCGGAGCGAGGGTACAATTTTTTTTTTCACATCGCATTGAAAGCCCAAAAGCGATGTATAAGGTCAATGTTTTGATTGGGCGTTAGAGATTCTTGTAAGCCGTATATTATGCGCTATAAGATTCTAACGCTACCGTCACTATACATATTGGAAACTGCGTTATTCGTCAAAAGCACAGTATAAACATATTTATACCGTGTTAAAAGGAACCCAAATTTATTTCCTCGTATGGCGGATGTTATTACCCGAAATAGGCGCAATAAAAACAAACTATGTCTGCATTCATCTAGGAAAGCTCATTTATAAGCGCGAAAGTGTTATCTGCATGGCTCCAATTGTTTATAATAAATTTTCTAAAAGTTGGCAAGATTTAAGTAGCGAAGCATTTAAGCAGAAAGTAAAGTCATTCCTGGTTGGAAAAGCCTATTATAATATGAAAGACTTTTTAAATGACAAATTTAATTTGACATAGCATAAATTTCAGATGACTAAATATTTTATTGAATACAATAAATTATTTGACTTTGTTGATATTATTATTAGATTTAAAATTATTCATTTTCTTATTAATATATTATTATTAAATACTTTATGTTGCTTGTTTCAAATCATGTTTTAGTAATAGAAATGGATTGAAAATTTATATTATAGAATGAGATTGTATCAACATATTTGCATGCCATTATTCTACGAGGCAAACATGTCTTGAACTTTTTGTATCTTTATAACTTGCATGCAATTTTATTATTGTATGTGTTTGAGCAAATAAATAAATTATTTATTTCCATAAAAATGCATTATTATTCAGGTTAACTTACAATTAGTTCTTTAAATAATAAAAATTCAAAATCATACTTAACTATTTACAGTTGGAAGAGAAATAGAACTAAAACAATTTTAAAAGGTTATGCGTCAAAAAATACTTCCGCTGCAATGTCAAATTCAGGTGACGTGCCCAGAAGTAAATAGGTAAATAAATTATCTTATCTTATCTTATCCTCTGTAGACTAGCCTCCACACGCAGCTCTGTCTACGTGCAGCTTCGATAAAAATTAGCTTACATCCTTTCTTGGATCTTTAACTATCTCCATATCAATTTACATCAACATTGGTGCAGTGTTTCAGCCGTGGAAGGGTAACAGACGGACAAAGTTGATATCAAATATGCTTTACATTGTCTACACTATAATATTTAATATACTAGTACTAATCGCTCTATTGTATACTGAAGTTTTCCTGAATATGTTCACTAGTTGCAGATTTATATGTAAAAATGTCAAGGATATATATTTGTAATATTTTAAAGCAAATTTTAGCTTTACTATGCCTTTTTGTATTTTATATAATATTAAAGTTGAAAAATTGAGAATTCAGCAGGACTCGAACCTGCACCCCCTGGGTATACGCCCCAAGTGGTTTGCCAATTCAGCTATGGATTCGTATGCTGCTAGACTCGAAATTTCTTAACTCTTTTGTGCCAGCGTCGTAGATATATATATAGCTAGACGAACCTTACTTGGTTTTAGCGCCACCTATGCGATGAGTGCTTAGTCATTTAGTCACATACAGTAAGTTTGAATTAAGATCAATTAAGGATATAATATAGTAAAATTTGCGTTAACAATATATTATATTGTTAACGCTAATTTTACTGCATTTGAGGTAAATGATGCTAATATCATATTATGAGGAAGATGGTGTGAGATAAATAGGGAAAATTATGTTTAAATCGTGTACTTTTTTTTCAGAATCTAGTTTATAGTTATACTGGGCAACAGTTGAAAAATATATGGGACCGGCAGGATTTGAAACTGCGACCTCTGCATACCGGGCAGCCACTTTAACCACTAAGCTACAGTCGTCTTTTGCCAGAACCCTTAATTTCTCAACTGTATGTTACGTCATTACTTGACGTCACGTTCATTCTTGTACTTATCTTAAGTAGGATACTAAAGTTCTGGCTAGAGGCGACCGTAGCTTAGTGGTTAGAGCAGCTGCCTGTTATGCAGAGGTTGCAGGTTCAAATCCTGCTGGTCCCATAATTTTTCAACTGTTTCTTAGTATAATTTTCTAAGCATAGCCAAATGCTATAAAAATAATCAATAAAAAAAATTACAAACATAACGTAACGTATAAACGTAATATGACATCGCATCTATATTACCAAGAAGGCTGTGGCAGAGGTATATATATATAACACCCACGCAATTAGTAGATAATAAATAATAATTATTATTTTCTCTTTCACAAATTGGTAAAATATACATAAGAATGTTGTTCAAACAGAGACTGGTGTCTGATTTAGGATAGACATGTGTTTCAGATCATCAGGGGTATAACTACAAGATTTGTGTTAATGCTAGTTTTACAGAAAATACTGAAGTGCCATTAAAAATGTCTGACAAAAAAGTTCTTAAAAGTTTATTTTCTTAGTGGGTGATCCATCGCAATAGGCAATAGGCATCCAACGCCGTGCTGCTATTAAGATTTTCCAGACGGTAAAAGCCGAAATAACACTTTTGGTCTACCCGGGCATCTAACCTAAGACCTTGCGGTGAGAGGCCAACCACTAAAGAAGCAGTTGTTTGTGTAAACTATGTCTAAATGAACAATTTGACTATTCCAGTACACTAACATAGATCATTTTATAAAAACCAGGCCATGACAATTAAACACGAATATTGTTGCGAAAATGTATCAATTAATGTACCCACATAATGTCGTATATGGTACTTTGAAGATATATGTATGTTTACATGCATACAACTGTTACGGAATCAGTTTCCATTTTAGACGACTTTAAAAAAAGGCAGAGGTTCAATTCAATTAGTATTCATTTATTTGGTAAACTATTATAACATAGTATTTGAAATTGTCAATCAAAATATACAAACAAAACTTAACAAAATACATGAAGCTGAGAAACGGTAATCTAATCCCAAGCATCATTATCGTCCATAATTATAATCTTTAATAATAGCCCTTCGAAGACAGTTTTCGTCTTATTATAGACTTAAATTTATTAAAACTTTTAATTTCTTGATTTTTGCTTGGGATTTTATTATAAACTATTAACGTTGTGTGTCTTAATTTTATTTTTAATTGTATTTTTAATTTTATTTTTATTTATTGATAATGTTAATATTAATATGTCCAATTAAAATTTTATTTTACTAATTTAATTTAATCTAATCTTACTATTTAATTTTCAATTTTAACTGTATTATTATTATTTAATGACTATTTTAAGGTGTATGTTTTTGTTTTAATCCGATTGTAATTTTATATGGACTATGTCTGAAATAAATAAATGAATTGAATTGAATTGAATTATAAAATCGCACACATTGACCTCTAAATGATTTTTTTAATTTTCTAAATTGGATTCCTTTTTTTTTGATCGCCGATTTCTCGATGACGTCATGACCGATTTGAGAAATTCTGTTCTTGTCTGAAAGAGTATACTTGTCATGTGATACCATTTCTATTACGTTACGATCTGATGATGGGATCCTAGAGAAATTAAGGCCAACCCTCATTTTTAAAGTCTTCTATATTGTTTTTTGTATATTACCTAAAGCTACTTAGATATTTGCTCATGCTGGAAGGTACAACTCCTCAACGTTTAGGAGTACCGGGATAATTATTTAAATAAAGGCACCTTAGGGCGTTTACTGTATTCTTTCAAGTTATACACAGATGAGGCCAGACGTTGAATATTACTTAAGTATTTCTTACTTTTTAATGCAAATTTGTAAGTTGTTTTTTTTTGGAAAACTATTGTATGGATTTGATGAAATTGTTATAATTATATATAACCCTCTAACGGATGGACCCATTTTGATAAAATTTGAATGTAGCTTATAACTTTTACATTAAGGTTACTTTTGGTCGACCAACCACGCGGGAGGAGTTGTCGGCGGCAGTTAGTTCTCTTTTACCAGTCAAAAAATTTGCTTTAGTGTTTTTTTTAAAGCTTGTTTGTAATTTGCAGATACAAATAACTAGTATTCTTGTTAACCCCCTCTAGCTATGCTTAATTCGCTTGTGTAAGCAGGAAGTACACGTTCGTGGTGTGACCAGGATTCGAACCCCTTGACCTCTCGATCACTCGATCATAACATCGATGCCTAAACCATTGCGCCACGGCCGCTTGAATTTTGTATTTATCAGAACAAGCTATTTTTATATAAATGGCATGATACAATGTAAAATCACGGAAGGAAATTAATATAATAAAATACGCAAATTAATTTAATTTAATGTTTGCCGATAGAATTCTTGTACCTACTTTATTGTTATTGTTAAATTGAGTGCACGGTTAGCTTAGTGGTTAAAGCGGTCGCCCCACCGCTTTCAATTGCGCTGGTGTTGGGGGTTCGATCCCCACACGGAACAAATCTTTGTGTGATTCGCAATGATTTGTTCTGACTCTGGGTGTGCTTTGTGTGTGAGAAATGTATGTTTGTGAACACCCCCGCGACACAGGAGTTATTCCTAAAGAAAAAAGAAAGAATAATACAGCATCTGTGAACATTTTAACAGTCTAGCTATCACTTTTCATGAGATACAACTTCTTATTGATTATTCTTATAGCATTTTTAGCAAAAAATACTAAGAAACAGTTGAAAAAGATATGGGAACGGCAGGATTTGAACCTGCGACCTTCTGCACACCGGACAGTCGCTTTAACCAACCAGCTACGGTCGCCTCTTGCCTGGTGACAGACGGACAGACGGACAGCGAAGTCTTAGTAATAGGGTTCCTTTTGAACTGTTTGGGTACGGAACCCTAAAAACACATATACTTAGACTATATTTCACCGCTAAAACAGGTCAAAGATGAGACAGATGAGCTCGTTCACGAGAGCTCCAATCTTCCGAGCCTTTTTCCAATTTCATTGCGGTCGGTTTCTAGATTACGGATTTAAAAGTCAAAAGTCTTTATTTGCTTACTAAGTTAACAGTTAGGTCTTAAATATTAGAATACAGATCTTGATAACTTAGTAGCCCTTCACAACACACAGTAATATTTAGCAAAAATAACAGAAAACACAGTTTTATAAATCTTAAATCTTAGCTGAATATCAGAATATTACGTGGAGCGACTGCGATCAGACCTCCACAACCCAGTACGAGGTAATACGATACTCTTTGTTAGACTAGATGTCAGACTTTCTGACCTCTGACTACCTGTAACGACTGCCATAGATGTTCAAATGGCAACCGGGACCGACGGCTTAATGTGCTATCCGAGGCACGGAGGAAATCTTGTTATTTTAAAGATGGTCACTCATCCCTTAGCCACGAGCTCCACCACCATAGCTTTGACTCAGCCACGAGCTCCACCACCATTATTTTTCCAGATTACTCCAACTCATAACAACCGGTAGTGAAAGAACTACGTGAACAAACTAGGTAATACGGAGAGTGTGACAAGAGACAAGTTATAAGTTGTACTCGGTCACTTTCAATTGCCAGAGTGTGGCATTTGAAATCGATGCCACATAGATCTAGCGCGCTGTATACTTAGTACTTACCATCAGGTGAACAGCATTCTTGTTTCCTAGTCTGTTAATAAAAGAAACATAATGTGTGTGATGTTCCTCCACCACAAAGGGAGGATCCTCCGACCAGGCTCGGTGGTATTGCCTGGCGGACAGCTGTCCAACGGTAGCGTATTGGAAGTGGTAAATATAGTCACTTGCTGTGAACATTTTGTTATCGCGATTCAGCACTCGTCGACATATGTCACGTGTGTGTCAACCGTCATTTATTATGTTCGGATACCGCCACAATATGTTAGGGGCTGAGTCTAGCGCCATTTAATCCGAATAGCAGCATAATAGCCAAATAAAAAAAAAATGCTTGCGTAGTTACTGTAGTTAACGCAGTATAAATTATTTCTTAGGCATTAGTTATTAGCTCGTACTTGACTGCTGGCAGTGTTTTGCCCAGATTAGGCCTGCTAGTGGGTGTGCCGGTACCCGCACATAATAAATGACGAATGACATTGACAACTTCAAGAAGTGACACACTCGTCTCTAATGTCAAAGAGCGCTGAATCGCGATAGCGAAGTGTTCACAGCAAGTATATATAAATACGAAGCGAGTATATAGAAATGCTACTTCCAAAACGCTACCGTTGGACAGCTGCCAGGCAGTACCACCGAGCCTGGTCGGAAGATCCTTCCTTTGGGGTGGAGAAACATCACACCCTGTTCCTCTACAGTGGGCATAGCTGCGGTGGTTGCTGATGACGTACCTAATCGCGCAGTCGCGGACGTAGGGAATCGTTGTGACGTACACAACGATTCCCTACGTCCGGCGCACCCTGGGCAATTCGCGAGTTCTACAAAGCGAATTGGCTAATTCTTTCACCACGATGGCAAGTCAAAATAAAATTTGACTCAGCCATCGACACGAAAAGAAGAAGAAGGCGTTACGAGCAGCTCGATGGCACGCGGCGGCGTTTTTAGTGGGTGAGGGAATAGTATACGGTCAGATATTTTCACAATAAAAAAAAATGTTAGCTCGTACTTTATAATTCAAAATGAAACTCGAATCACTGGACCGTTTCAACCGGTAGTATTGTAAACAATAAGATGACATTGGCATTTATTTGTTTTGTGTTAGCGGCTAAACCAATAAAAAATGTTTCTGTACGAAATACCAAGATCGTTCGCGGAAATATTTTATTGGATATTCTTATTGTTTTTGTTATAATAACAAGGTCTTATAACCTTAGTTCAGAGTAGTCTTTTTATAGAAATAATTATGAAGAAGAAGAAGAAGAATAAGAATAAGAATTATTTATTTGCATGAACATGAGAAGAAGTTGTTATACATTACAATTGCAGTCTGTCACATTCTACCTTTTAGGTGTGCAAATTTACACATTTAAATAGCATCAAATACAAGTTAAACAAAAAAATAATAATATTAAAATACAAAATAATTATTCAGGAATGCATGCACAAGAGAAAAAGTGAAGAAGTACAGTACTTTCTGGGACTAATCCCACCACGAAATTGGAACACAGTTGTTACATATTTTGTTTTGATCAGCACCATCTATCGATCTTTTGCGTTAACTTACTACTAACTGAAACCCCTAGATTCACCCTCTTGGGAACAACATTGAAAAACCTTGATACATATTATTTTTTAAATTTTATTCAAGTTCAAATAAACGAAATTTCGTGCTTCTAACTTGAATAAGGACAGACTTCCATTCAACCGTTAAACCCTTATTTTACCCCCTATGGGATAAAATTTCCAAAAATCTCTTATTACCACCTTCATGAAAAATTTTAACTTTCTGGTCCCAGCAGTTAAGGCTCTGCGTTGATGAATCAGTCAGTCGGGCGAACAATTATGTCTGTATAGAAGATTCTCGGCACTTTAGTCATCTCCATTTCAAGAACTGCCACTTAAAGAGGAGACTATCGATGCCGTATGCTATTACGAACGGAGTTTTGTTGTTATTGTATATTATTCGTTATTATTTATTTTGTTATATGTCTATACAAAAGAATCATATATTATTATCCTTACACATTGGTGAACTAGTACTTAGCAACTCAATGTCACACCTATTGGCGCGTAGTGCATGCATGTCGAATGTTCATACATGTGTTAATTAAGCCACTTTTGTATGTTTCATAGATATGTAGACTGAACAAACTTAAATATAGACAGTACTTATTACACTTTTGAGTTCGCCGACTAGTCGGGTTTACTATAAATGCTAATAGTTAAGTTTATGAAGTGCTACGATATATATTATTATAATCAAAGAAACACACAAACATTTTTTTGACTTGAAGCGAGGTTTGAACCCGCGTCTTTAGGAGGATTCCGTCCTATCACTCTCCCACCTAAGCTATCAAAGCCACACTCCAAATGCACGAATCTTTTGACTGTATGATGCACGTCTTGCCGGACTTTGTATTGATTGTAACATCAATCTGTTGGTTGCTACTTAATAATATTTAGGTACAATAGATGTCGAAACGTCAATTTCATTTGTCTTTTGACGTTTTAATGTTCATAAAGTCAAAATTGTTTAGGTTGGCACGCACAATGTCTAAATTGTATGTTGATATTTTAATATGTACTCTATGTTTTAAGATAGATATAGAACCATAAAGCGCTAGAGGACAGCTTTAAGTTTTTTTGACTCGACGTCATAGTCATAGACAAAGCATCACTCGCTCCGCTCCTATGTTCTCTGGTCATAGTAGAATCCAAATGTCAAGAGTGCAAAGCAAACCGTGCTATGAAGGCAGACCCTCTTACATGTCACATTGGTTTTAATTTTAAGCCCCCATAATGGCAGCATCAGTATAAAAATATCCATTGAATCATACTTGCCTTTTATTGAATGGACCGGTTTTTTCGTATTTATGAATGGAATGTCCAATAATCGGAATTCCATTGAGTTACGAACTTTATCTTAATGGAAAAATAATTCTTTGATAAATAATTAGGTAACAATTACTTGTCATAATTTTGTATGAATGAAATTTGTTAATGATTTGCAATTGCGAGGAATCGTCTTGAGTTATTTGTTGACTGTGGGATTTAGTTATTACTAACGGCCTGATTTAAAATCGCCGAGTAAGATATAACCGTCAGATAAATTATGACTTGACCGAATATAAAGTGATACATTTTTTTTCAAACATGCAATCAAACACATCTGTCAGACCAATTTGTTAGTGTCATACCACTAGTTTCCCCCCCCCCCTGCCAGGTGGACTGACGACCCGAAGAAGGTCGCTGAAGGGGACTGGATGCGGAAGGCACAGGACCGGGTGTTGTGGCGCACATTAAGAGAGGCCTATGTCCAGCAGTGGACTGCGAGAGGCTAATTGATACCACTAGTTTCACAAGTGTCAGATAAACCTTACTCGTAGGATACAAATAAAAAATTCAACTGTTTAATTGCCAACCTAAAGGTTACCAGAAATAAGTCACTAGTTATTCTTCTTCTTCGTCGTGTCGATGGCTGAGTCAAATTTTATTTTAACTTGCCATCGTGGTGAAAGGATTAGCCAATTCGCTTTGGAGAACTCGCGAATTGCCCAGGGTGCGCCGGACGTAGGGAATTGTTGTGTACGTCACTCGGGGAGGCTCCTTTCATGCACCCCCTACATACCTACTACCCTACTGCACTAGTTATTAATTTATATGTTTTAGGTTGAAATTTCGTTACTGTCGTTACCAGTCTGTTATTCCATAATATTATTTCCCTATAAAGTATAACGCATCTTTTTAGGTATATAAAAATTAAAAAGTTTTTTATAAAACAATAAGATAACTGATAAATTCAAGCGTAGCCATCGTAGCCTTCTATATGCCCATAGAATTTGGTATACATGATTTTTTGCCAAAATAAATCCTTGAAGGTTTTACGTTTTGAGCACTCAATCCATAAACACATCGAAATAAATTGCTTAGCAAAAAGGTCCTAGTTGTATAAAGTCACATAAAAGTACAGTCAGCAACAAAAGTTGCTGAACACTTTAAACTTTTCGCATTCAAAATATCTCTTTTATAAAATAATACAGATATTATCGATTACTAATAGTCTTAATTCATCCAATCATGATATAATTATGATTTTCAGGATTAAGCAACTTTAAACATTTGTTTGTGTGGTGCTACTTGTGTTACTGACTGTAGCTTTCAGATTGGTTTCAAGCGACCTCTCCGACTAATTCAAGCCGACGACCACGTGACGACCATTGTGGTCGTGGTCGCAATGACCGATTCTCTCATGAACAAAATGAGGAAATGGCACGAAGGCCGCGGTAAATAACTAGCGAATACCTAAATGTGATCGCGGATTTGTAGTAAATTTATAGGAAGAGAAAAATGTCATAATATATCGTAATTTGTTATATTTAGGACCAGATTTCATTGTTTACTATTTATGAATGTCAAAAGCGTTCCATGTTTTACATTTTAAATAATGTATTTATTAATTTTAAATATAAGTTTGCTTATTTATGTAATGCTTTATTAATATATAGGTGTAGTTGTTTCTTATTTATGTAAGTTATTTGTTTTTATTTATGTAATTTGCTTAAGTAGTTTAAGGGTATATTTTGTTTTGTTTGTTTGTGACACAAAATATGTATTATAATATGTATTTTTTTTTCTGTTGTCACACTGATCCTTACTCACTGGGCGCATCACTGCAGCGCTGCGGTGCTTTTAGCGCTGCAGACGCTGCAGTATTGTGCTAAGATGCGTACCATTTCCGGCATTTTAAATAATGATTTTATTTTATTATATTTTTTTTAGTTTTAGACGCAATTATGCCAAAATAAATGATTATTTCTTTCTTTTCTTTCTTCTTTCAGATTCAAAAATGAATGTTGTTGTTTATGTTTATGAAAAAAGGTTTTTTTTATTAGGTAGAAGCTGTTGCCACGCTTTGACCCGCGTTCAACCTTACTGCACTGCTCCCGTGGAGTGTAGCGTAATGTTAAATATCTAAATTGAGAGTTAGAATATAAAACACAAAAACAGTTATCAAAATTTGACCGGTGCTCGAGATCGCTCAAACAAACAAACTTTCTGTCGCGGTTTCGTCTGCGTTTACGCGCCTTGTAGAAGGTAACCTGTATCTATTCTCTGTAGTAGTAGTCTGTAGTCGGTTCAAATGCTTCCTGGGGCCTATGAAAATAAATGATTTGTTTTTTTTTTATTTTTAACATTTTATCGGTCCAGCCATTTTGAAGATACAAACAGAGAGACAGACAGATAAAAATACGGACACAATCAATTTTATTTATTTGTATTGATTCATCCTTAAATATACTGTTGATATCAAGTGTATATAGGTATACTTTCATGGTACATTGGCAAGGTAAAATATGATCTTCAGATTATAGGTATGACACCTATTTGTATTTCAAGTTACGGGGTGTACCCTTTTTATGATTGTTCGCCGATAACTCGAAAACGCCTGTCTGAAAGAGTATACTTGTCATGTGGTCCCATATTCATCAGGTCACGATCTGATGATGGGATCCTAGAGAAATCGAGGGCAACCCTCAAATTGTAATGTCTTCTATATTTTGTTTTTATATTGCCTAAAGCTACTCGGATATTTGCATCTAGTTGTCAGCTTTTCATGTTGATGAGTTGATACCGGAAGATACAACTCTTCAACGGTTAGGAGAACGGAAATAGTTCTTTGAATATAGGCACATTAAGGCCGTTTTCTGTATTCCTTTATGTTATACACAGATGAGACGTTAAATATTACTTAAGTATTTCTTTCTTTTTAGTGCATTTTTTGTAATTGCAGTCAGGTTTTTCTGTTAAATAATATTGTATTATTACAATAGTTATGTCCGACCTACGGTGCCGGAGACATGGACATTAACGGTTGCACTAGTCCACAAATTTAAAGTTGCGCAGCGGGCTATGGAGCGAGCTATGCTCGGAGTTTCTTTGAAGGATAAAATTCGTAGGTCATCCGACAAAGAACTAAAGTAACCGACATTGCTCGCAAAATAAGCTCGCTGAAGAGGCAATGGGCTGGTCACGTTTGCCGAAGGACCGACAGCCGTTGGAGCAAACGAGTCCTAGAATGGAGACCGCGACTCGGCAGCCGTAAGGTAGGACGCCTACCTGCCAGGTGGACTGACGACCTGAAGGAGGTCGCTTGAGGGGACTGGAAGCGGAAGGCGCAGGACCGTGTGTTGTGGCGCAAATTCAGAGAGGCCTATGTCCAGCAGTGGACTACGAGAGGCTAAATGATGAATAGTTATGTCATGATGGATAGGATGCCTTACTACATACAAGAGCTATTTGATTTTCATCATTTAATATAGAATATTGTTTTAAAATGTAATATGGTTATATTATATTAATATTATCAGCTATACCATGCTAATTTGTTTGACTTGTTATAACATACAAATTCCATGGCGAAACATTGCAACCTTTTTTTTTGTAAAGTGAATAGTTTGAGCTGTGTTTATTAAAAAGTCTTGAACAGTATGTCCTCGTAACATTTTTTTTTAATTTGCCGACTAAATACAGTTGACATTTTGTGAAATAAACAATTTTTTTTATTGAAATTTGTTTTTTACGATGAAAATATACAAGATAAACATCCAAGATATAAAAATGCTAATAATGTTAAATAGGCCGTCTAAGTATTAAAGAACTTGGGCCATTATAATTAAATTAAAATTCACGATTTATTTATAGCTGAATTTAAGTGGCGTAAAGGCTACAATGAGGCAAGTTAACCGACGAAATAGTAAGTAAATGATTCCATTACTAATAGCATGATTATTTGCATTAATTAATTACGTTTTAACGATATTCCATGACGATTTTATTTATGTATTTCCTTATTATGAGTATTATGACTCATTTTTATGACTCATACGCTTATTATGACATTGAATGTAAGGTTTCTTATCTCTTACTAACACACACATTTCAAGTTTTTAAAATACATTTTATTGATAATAAAATCAAACAATAATCACTCGAGTACGGCAGTACTCTAGCTATGCATTTAGATAATCAAAATAATAAAAATCAAAACATAAGAATTCGTAAAATAAATTACACACGATGTATCCTATGTACTATAAAAAATGTATAGCAGCTAGGCACCTACTCTACGGTATATACAACAACACTTTATTCAATTCAATGGCAATTTGTATAGAACGCTATAAATTATATTACATAATTTATATGGTAAATAAACTTTACATTAATTGTACAAGACGGGGCGCGAGAACAACCTGCGCCTGCGCCGCGGTCGACGTCATTGTTCCAATTCGTACAGCGCAGAGCGAGTTGGCAACAGCGCGCCCGATGGACGAACGCGGGCGAGCGAGGGGCAAGGCACGAGCTAAGGGAGGCGGCGGGGGAAACCCGCGCCCCCGCATTCACAGACCGGCCCTGCTGTCGTACGGCGAGCACGCGACTCATCTCACACCACAACACACCCCACACTCCACACGCTCACAACACTAACATCACAGTTTCTTGACGATATCAAACTTGGACTTTAGGTCCATGGGCACTTTCTTCGGGTCAAACTTCTTTTTAGCAGCGAGATTAGCGCGCATCTCCGCCGCGGTCATCTGCAGGTTTAGCCGGGGAGGCTCCGCGGGCGGTGGGCTGTCCCTAGTCCCGTCCGGCGTATCCGATGTCGGCGTGACGGATGGCGGCGCGTCCAGGTCCGGAACCGGATCGCCCGGCGCTGGCGGCACCACCAACAGCTCCGCGTCGTCCCCACGCTCCTTGATGCGAGCCACTACCTGTTTGTGGCTCTCCCCGGCGATGCTGTGACCGTTTACCTCAAGGATGCGATCTCCTCGTTTTAGTCCAGCCTTCTCAGCTGGCGACCCATCATCCACTTTCCCGATGTACTGTCCAGGCTTGCCCTTTTCGGCGTGTAAGTTGAATCCGTAGCCATCGAAGTCTGGTGTCTTCCGCACGTGGCAGAGCCGCGGCTCGGTGGCCGCCGACCCGTTCGCGGACATGTTTGACAGCTCGAGTGACGCGCGCTTCGCGTCGCGCACAGCCAGAGACTGGCCGCCCGCGCACGCCGGCCGCCCCCGCAGCCTCGGACCCCGCGCCCCTCACACCTGCGAAGGCTCGGCTCAGGTGTGACGGAGGGGAGCGGAGAGGGGCGGCCGCACCGCCTCGACTTCCAGTGTAGTGTAGTGTAGACCGGAACGCCGCTGAGGCGCAAAGTATCGTCGCGAGTGTCACGCACGGGCTTTTGTGTCAGACGGATTCTGGGATCTCGATCAGCGGAGCTCAGGGTGAGTACAGTGAAGGGGTATAGTTGAGTGATGAAGGAAGGCCTTTGCCAGGGTGCTGAGGTTGTCCAGGAGCGACACGTCACAGCCGGCGCGGGCGCACGCCGCACCGGATCGAGGCCGCCGCTTTCCCGCAGACTTGATGTGTGTGTCATACGCCGCTACTCACATACCAGCTGCTTTTGCAAGACCCATCGATGAATACGAATCTATCGTTTATCACTTTCTGTACCGTGTACTTCATTCATTCCAATTAGAACAGTTGTTATACGTAGGCAGTTTAATGGTGAGCATGTGGCAATACATTGGTATGCAGGTGCGTCAACAATGTGCGAGAAGGCCAAAGGGGGTCATAAAGCATTAGGAAGAAAGTTATGTGCGAGATGAAAACAGTGAGAACGGTTGTTGGTCAGCGGCATTTGTCGGAAGATGGCGTGGAAGCGCGGGGCATCTGCCGGGTCGTTGCTCCGGCGTCGGCGCGCCGCGGACCCTCCGCTGATAACAACATTGGAGACTGCTGTAATGACCAGGCCCCGTACCACGGCGATCACGCATCTTGTTGCATTTCAGAAAATGCTCAAATGAAGCAAAAGACTGACACGACGAAGCAGCCAAAAAGTTGTATGGAGACTTTAACACACACAGTTCGGCATACAGAAACGTTATATCCAGGTGTTAATTAAGCTGACAGTATGGTGCCAACTGGCGTTGTTTAAAGCTAAACGGAAGCAAGACAAAGGATAGTTGGTAGAACAACGGTTGCAGTGAGGAAACGTTAAACGTTTATGGAGTTCCGGTGTGCGTGCGTTTCCTCTCGTATTACGAGCCTATGGATATAATATGCTAAGGCATTCTAAACACATACGTCAGATCCTTAGGCCACTCTTACAAGAAAATACATAGACTTGAAATAACAAAAAGAAAAACAAATAGCTGTCGATCTATATTATTTGTTCTGCTCGAAGTCTAATGGAGGATGCTATATTTTCCGTATTTATATAGACATGATGAAACCTAATATTTATCAAAGTCTTGATTGAAGTCACTATGAAAAAATGACATTCTAGCCTGACCCATAACGGTCATAAATTGCAAAAAAGTGTCAAGAGAGTATAAAACAATTCTTGAAGTAATACAATAAAACATATAATCTCAATCAAAATCAGACCACCATTGTTGTTGTGGTTGATGATAAATTTCTTGGTTTCTTGAGTAATAGATTAACTGTTCTTCAGTATTAACCTGCGTTAAGCCACTTTCTTGGGCTGAAGCGAAATGTTAAATAATATACATATAACCTTTGCCTAAAATGAGGCTACCAAATACAAAAAGAATTATCCAAATCCGACCAGTATTTCCAGAGATTAGCTAGTTCAAACATACTCTTTATATTTGCTAGGCATGAAGTTTTCAGGACAATTTTGAAAAATAATATTGATACATAATTATGTGCATAATAAGGATACAATGATTGCTAATATCTGATACAGATGTAGATAATTTTATCTACACCATTAAATGCCAATCGGAATTGTGATATTCAAAACGATAAATTAAATATGCACGATAAGAAATATTTGTTTTTCTTTCAAGTTAACTTGTAATTTGCTAATACAAATTACTAGTATTCTTGTTAACCCCCTCCAGCTAAGCTTAATTCGCTTGTGTTAGGAGGAAGTTCATGTCCGCGGTAATGGCCAGATTTCGAACCCACGACTTTTCGATCGTAAGACCGATGCCATTTCCATTACGCACATTACTGGCACATTTAGTTTTACTGGCACATGAGGCATAACACCGTAGTCCTCAGCTGCAGCGACGCATCTATAATCTGCTTTTGTGGATTGTTGATGTCCATGGGCCGTACAGGCTGTACTCCACTTACCATCAGGTGGACTCCAAAATCGTTCGCTGAGAGCGTAGTATAAAAAAAAAACGCTACGGCGTTGCGGCAACATGACGCATTTATAGAAAATAACAAAGTATGTACATAGGTCTCGTGAAAATCGGATTATTTTCTTTATTTTCATACTTTGGATGTAAACACTACGTACTATGGAGTTTTAGTACCAAACTTTTCTACCTAAACCTATCTCTCGTGAAAATTGCATCTAAATCAATTGCTTAGTTTAAAAGATCTAATCTTACTAACAGTAGAAGCAACTTAAATTTTAACCGACTTTAAAAAAGAGGAGGTTCTCAATTCGATTGTATTTTTTCCTTTTTTTTAAATCTTTGTAGGTATGCCCGATTGCAATTAGTATAATTTAGTTTTACTTATAATTTATTTTTATTATCATTTGTTTGTAATATTTTGACGTGTTCAAGTGATTCCTGGGGCCTACGATGATAAATGATTTGAATTTGAATTTGTGCCTAATTTTCAAATACGCTTGGACCGATTTAAGAAATTATTTTTTCTTGTTTAAAAGAGTATTCTTGTCATGTGGTCCCATTTTCATCAGGTCACGATCTAATTAATGATGGGATCCGAGAGAAATCGAGGGCAACCCCATAAATTTTAAAGGCTTATATATTGCTTTTCGTATATTACCTAAAGCTACTCAGATAATTGCAACTACACAGCATCTTTTCATTGAATGTGTTCGGTTTCAGAAGGATAGGGATGAGTTTTTTTAATTATTTAATGTAAACACATCTCAAATAGGCGCTATAAATAATATTATTTCCAATCCTAGCAGTGAAAAGGCGGTTATGTTTTTCAGTATTTTTGTTGAAGTTATGTAATGTTACTATTAGTATAGTTAGATTTAATCAGACTGACATGTACATAAATGTATAAAAGTCCTTAAAAATAAAGATTAACAAAAAAAAAATGCAAATATTAGTCAGCATTTCAAGTTGCTGAGCTGATGCTGGAAGGTACAACTCTTCTTTCAAATTATACACAGATGAGAAAGGGACGTTGAATATTATTTAAGTATTTCTTACTTTTTAGTGCTTTTTGTAATTGAGTCAAAATTATTTTTGTAAAATTAAATACTATGAAATAAAGATTATTAGAAAGAAATTCTCAGGCTTCTAATACAAAACTGAATGTGATACACAAACCTACAAACCACATGGGAAATTTCCCAAGAATCTTTGAGTGAAATTTTAATATGAGAGGCTCTATAGCATACAGCAATACAACCTTTTCGACCTTGACCGAACGAGCGCGCATTCACCGCGCGAGAGGCAATGCAATACTGTATACATTATACACTTTATTTATACCACATTCCAGCTAATGTCGTTTGGTATAGTATACACTAGTATACAGTTGGTATGCATGACATTCTTTCGTGTCTTTTTGTGTAATATTTTGCTGCACAATTTAAAATAGAAAACAATTTGTTAAGAAAAGAATTCAACGCGCGATAGTTGTAAGAAAATTCGAATTAATGGGGTAACTCAAACTAAATTCTGGCTGCATGATTGCAATCCAATCAACAATTTCGGGAAACTTGACAGAAAAGCAATGTTATGTTATACCGACTTAAAAAAAGGCAGAGGTTCTGAATTCGATTATTATTTTTTTTGTTTTTTTAAGCCGACTTCAAAAAAAAGGAAGAGTTCAATTCAATTTTTTTTTCTATTTTTTTTTATGTTTGTTTGCCGATTAAGATAACATTTTTTGTCTTAAAGAGTATACTTGTCATTTAGTTCCATCCTCATCAGGTCACGATCTGATTATAGGATCCTAGAGAAATCGAGGGGAACGCACAAAATTTAAAGGCTTCTATATTGTTGCTCGTATAAAGCCTAGAGCTACGGACATTTGCATCTAGCAGTCGACTAAATAGACCATTATTACGTGAGTAACGCCCGTATTTCATAGTTCGAACTATGTATTACACATACACATTTTGATTTAATTAAAAACAAGACCAAAATATTTGCAAGCGAACTGTGCTATGCTAGTGCAAGTTTTACCTAACTGCATTTCAAAATAGTGAGTAATAATAATGAAGTAGGAAATTGCAAGGTGATTTTGTGGATTCCTAGCGTCTGAATCATCCATTGTCTGCCTACACGGATTTTATTTAATTATTGTTGATTCATCAATACAACCCACGGCTTAATTATACTGCCAATTTGTTATGTAATATTTAAAGATGAATAGATTAGTAATGGTAGACATCGTGTCGCGACAATTAAGATAGATCAGCTCTTGTGATCGAGTTTATGTGAACCTACCTTTAACCTGACGTCAGATAAAAATCAAGAAATCAAATCATTTATTTTCATGGGCTCCAAAAGGCGCTTAATAATTTAAACACGTCGAACCCAACATCGACATTCAAAATATACGAGTATGACATTAAAAAAAAACTTCTTCAAATGTAACTTGTGTCACTATTAAATTCGGTCAGGTTATATTTTATGGGTCGGATAAGACCTATCTGGAACCTCAGAAACTGGCCCTAATTCTTGTGTTCGAGCTTAAGTGAAGATGCATCACCGTCTCACCTTTAATCTGCCGTCAGATAGTCAAGAAATCAAATCATTTATTTCCATGGCGCTTGAACACGTTAAAACAAACATCAAAATGCAAAATATATAAAAATGTAAATAACTACTTAACATCACGCTTATATTACCCAGAAGGATGTGGCAGAGGTGTACAACACCCACACTTCGCCAGTTAAAGGGGGCGAGCCTTTTGCCATCCACCGGGCACAATTCCAACACCGGGCTGCGTTGAAAAGTTTAGAAATAACACTTTGCCCGACCCGGGAATCGAACCAGACCTCACGGTGAGAGGCGCATACGCTTACCCCTAGACCATCACAAATTAAAAAGTAACTTATGTTACGCGCCTCGTAGTCGGTTCAGCCATTTAGTTAGCGAAAATATCGTGCAAACAACTATACCAGATTAAAGAAACATTGTTTTTTAACACGCTTATATTAGCTTCACCTGTATGTATGTATGTATGTATGTATGTATGTATGTATGTATGTATGTATGTATGTACGTATGTATGTATATATGTAACCGACTCCTTTGGACTCGATTTTGACCCACTTTAAACGGACAGATTTCATTCAAATTTTGCACACCTGTCAAAGAACGATGACAATACAATAATTCGATAAAAAAAAATAAAAAAAAAAACGGCCTTGTAAATAAACCAAACTAAAAAGTAGAAAATAAATAATAGTTTAAAAACTGAAAAACACGCTTTTAAAGTACTTCTAACTAAAAAGTGAAAAATAATTCCTAATATAAGCTGAAAAAAGCGTGGGGGCGCTCTGTGCCATATTTTTCGTCTATCGAGCAACCCACGCTTTTTTAATTACATTAAAAACAGACACTCCAATTATATTTATTTGTATGTATTGATGCATCATACATCCTAAGTAAAAATAACCATAGACCTATCTCCAATCTCTTTGATAATAACCTTCGTAGTACAAAACAGACTTTTATAATGAGCTAAAGCGTCAAAATTAAAAAATAATAAACTGTTTGATGTTCATATAGTGTGACGGAACCGTAGCTACACGGCTCGAAAATGATTGACTTTCACTTCGTAATTTGGAGAGTTAAATATTTAAATTACATACAGACACATAGAAACCGTGTATTTGTGTGTGGAGTTTCGACATACTATCAATGGACGTGGTCACCACTATTAAGCATTGGACTGCGATGGAAAACTAAAATGAAATGTGAAAATACTTGAAGGGTTATGGTGGTAGAGCTCTTGTGAATGAGCTCGAGGGTGGCAGCACCACCGTCTCACCTTCAACCTGCCGCCAAATAGTAGTGCTTCCATTACTGTGTTCCGGTTCGGTGGTGAGATCAGGCCCTGAAATTACTGGCACATGAGGCATAACACCGTAGTCCTCAGCTGCAGCGACGCATCTATAATCTGCTTTTGTGGATTGTTGATGTCCATGGGTTGTACTCCACTTACCATCAGGTGGACTGCACGTTCGTTCGCTGTAGGCGTAGTAAAAAAAAAAAAAAAAGGGTTTTGAAATGATAAGTATTGCCGAGAAAAAATGCTATTAAAAAAAAAGGAGGAATTCGATTTATTTTTTTCTTGCTTTTTATGTTTGTTTGTCGATTACTTGAAGATGCCTGGACCGATTTGAGAAATTATATTTTTGTCTGAAAAATATACTTGTCATGGTGGGTTATCTGATGATGGGCGCCTAATAAAATCGGCGGCAACCCTCAAATTTCAATGGCTTCTATATTGTTTCTCGTATAATACGTAAAGCTACTCGGCTTTTTGCATCTAATTGCTGAGCTGATGGTTAGGGAATTGAGTTGGGTGTTGGCTCTGAGGAGAGCTATTCGTAGCCATTGTGGTGATAGGATTTGTCAGCCAGACAACTGCGTTACCGTTATCTGACTGTCCAGGGTGCGCCGCGGGGAGGCTCCTATCATGCACCCCTAGCCAGAGTATGGCCCATCTAATGTGTTGCCCTTTTCTACCCGCCACTTGCACCCGCGATGATCTAATGCAGGCAAACAAAAAAGGGGTTGAAGTCGCCACCTACTGGTCTAAAACAGTATGAACAAGCCATTGACACGAAAAGAAGAAGAAGAAGAAGAAGAAGAAGAAGCTGATGGTTAGAAGTACGGGGATAATCTTTTAAATATAAGGCACCTAAGGGCCGTTTAGTGTATTATTTCAAGCTAATAGATTTGAAGTTGTTACTTATTTGCGAAACCTGCATGCCTGCGAGTGCCTAAAAAGTGCTTGAGAGTGTGTAAAGTCTACGAATCCACACTAAGTTCGCGTGGTGGACTATGGCGTAACCCTTCTCATCATGAGAAGAGGCCCGAGCCCAGCCGTGAGACATGTTTAAGTTACAGTTCTGCTATGATATCTCTTTGCATAGCTTTGTTGTAGGTAGTTGCAAGTTATAAGATAGCATTGGTAGAACAAACGCTTGGTATTTCATTCTCATTCAAGGCGAGGAGTTGTCTGCCTTACCGCTATCCGGTTGTCAGTACCAGTTGTCGCATTCTTTAGTAGTTTATTTGATGGATTCGTTGTGAATTAATTAATACATAACATAACACAAAAGTGGTGTATATCTATTATTTACTGGTGGTAGAGCTCTTGTGAATGAGCTCAAGGGCGGCAGCACCGCCGTCTCACCTTTAACCTGCCGCCAAATAGTAGTGCTGCCATTACTGTGTTCCGGTTTGGTGGTGAGATCAGGCCCTGAAATTACTGGCACATGAGGCATAGCACCGTAGTCCTCAGCTGCAGCGACGCATCTTTAATCTGCTTTTGTGGATTGTTGATGTCCATGGGCTGTACTCCACTTACCATCAGGTGGACTACACGTTCGTTCGCTGTGGGCGTTGTATAAAGAAATATGTTTAGGTCCCATGTGAAGAAGGGTGAGCCTTCAACCGGGCACAAATTTTACTCCGTACCAACGACCGAATTGAACCAACGACCTTGCGGTGAAAAAAAGTATAATATAATAATACGTACGAATAAGTGTCATTTGTGAACATTCCGTCTACAAATTGTGCCCGATGTATGGCGATAGGCTTACCCCTGCACCATCGGACCAAAACAAAATAGGTGAAGTGTGAGTGCTGTACACCTCTGCCACACCCTTAGGGGTAATGTAGGTGTGATGCTATATGTTATGTTATAAAATACAACATGAAAGATAAAACAGTAATGTATAAATTAATGCTAAAATGCATCTTAACAAACTATACCCATACCTTGTCCATTCGTATATTCCCTTTTTGACAGCTCGCGCCTATGAATAACAGGATTTTATGCGGCATAATATCCTATAGTAATGTCGTACTTTATTGACGGGCAACATTTTAGACTGATGGATGACCGAGTGTCCTAACAAAAAAACCACAGACTATAAATCAGGTCTTCAAATAAGATTAATTGATTATATTATTTTGAAATAAAAAGTTCACTTTATTTATGTATTGTGTCTGAAAATGTTTATAAAAAAAGATAAAAAAATTTGTCATAATTAATTTATTTGCGAGTAATTAAATCTAAATCTTGGAACTTCAAATGAAACATGTAAACTATAAGTGAATATTTTTAATTACTATAAATCATAAGACACATTGTTAAAGAAACTTAATTAAATATAAATATTAAACTTTAATTAATATATTCAAATAATTGATTCTAAGTTCTTCTTAAATAAAATCGATTATTATTTCAAATCGGCCGTGGCGCAATGGATGACGCATCGGTCTTACGATCGAGAGGTCGTGGGTTCGAATCCTGTCCATTACACCACGGACGTGAACTTCCTCCTAACACAAACGAATTAAGATTAGCTGGAGGGGGTTAACAAGAATACTAGTAATTTGTATTTGCAAATTACTAGTAAGCTTTTTAAAAAAAAAAAAATTATAATAATATACGAATCGGTAACGTGAGAAGGCGTCACTAGTATTGAAATGTCAGAAAGAAAATAAACGGTCGGACAAGGTATAGTTAGTACTCACTAATTAATAGGCAAAGCGTGATTAATAGTTATTTGTGCAGCAAGAGAGCAAAATTCATATTTTCTCCAAGTGCTAATTTTGAGTCCCGAATAAGCAAAAGATTTTATAGTAGATGACGAGCGCTCAGATCGATTCTAGGTTAGAATATTGAACGTAGTAAAGGACTCGAAAACATGACATGTTAATAACTTTGATCACGTTTTGCTCACTACAAAGAACGACTTATCAAGCTGCTTTAAGGGGTAAATTGTTACAAAATATATATTAGCAACTAATTGTTCAAATACACGGTTTATTTACTTACTCAGTTTTCGACGTACAAATTGCTAAGGAAACGTATTACTATATTTACTTATTCATCATTTTATTAGACACGTAGGTTTTGCACCATGATTTAAGTTTAGCTTAAAATAATAAATAAGTGTAAATTGCATTTTGCTACGAAATTAATTTTGTTATCGCTGTATATAGGTTCAAAACTGTCAACATAATAATAAACTCGAATCGACTGTGTACATGCCATTATATCGTCATGTGCAATTATCTTTTGGATATGGTGGACTTCATGTCCGTTTGTTACATATAGGGTGGATGCGACAAAAAGATCGTGACTATATCGTTGCTATTAATTTCCACAATCGACCGGATAGCGGCGTCGGTAGTCTAACAGCCTTCTACGCAGAGGTTGCGGGTTGAAATCCCGCTCAAAACAAATCTTTGTCTGAATGAACATGGAAGTTTGTCTTGGTCTGGGTGTTTCTATGTATAATAAGTATGTATTTACAAAAGAAAAGTATTTATGTATTAGACTCAGTTATTCTAGTTCCCATAGTACAAGCTCTGTTTAGTTTGGGACTAGATGATGTTGTGTGAATGTTGTGTGATATTTATTATTTATTTAATAAGTATTTTTTTTTACGTTGCCTGAACAAATTGGATTATAGCAATGTTCAGTTTGTTAGGGAAATGTTAACATTTTTGTTCGGCTAAAAGCAAATGAACCGGTGGAAATAAATACCGTCGTTCGTATGACGCATCCATCCTGTATGTAGTAAAAAAGTAAACACAATTATGTTTTTTGATTGGGCTAAAGGTTTTTGGCGGTACCCGCATATAATAAACTACGGATGATATTAACAACGTCAAGAAGTGACGTGTGATACAAAACCGAATATGACACACTTATCATAAATGGTAAAGAGCTCTGATTCGCGATGACGAAGTGTTCACAGTGATTGTATATTAATACAACTTCCAGGATGCTACCGTTGGACAGCTGTCTGCCAGGTAATAATACCACTGAGCCTAGTTTGAGGATCCTCCCTTTGTCGTGGAGGAACATCACACCCCGTTCCTCTACAGGTTTCAAAAGGGTTTGCAACACACAAGGTGATTGCCCTGGTAATTTGTTCAGTAACTGCTTACCACTAGGCTGTTTGTATGCTCGTTTGCCATCTCAATGATATACACATCAAAATACTATTTCTTCAACAATTTCCCAGCAATCCAATGAAGCGTGAAGCCACGCATATATCGTACCGAATCGCGTTGCGTTACGGTCTATTGTGTCGCAAACGTGTTGCATATCGTTAAGTAACTATTATAATGTAACGAGTGATTAGACCGCATTCTTGTGACGTCACTGTTACGTGCGCGCGCGCATGGTGATGTGAACTAGGATTTTATTGGTTGCTGATTGGCTGTTAAATTTATTGACGTTGGTATTCGAAATATGAAAAATGATTGTTTTGTATTTTGTGAAATTCTTCAGGAAGCACTTAATTTTTTTGCGATTTTACCTTTGATCTGCCTGTGAGAGCAATCATTTTATTGGAGGTTTATTATGTGAAATATCGCTGTGATAAGCAGTTATGATTTGACAAATAAAATGAATATATTATGCTCTTAATTGTCAGGATAAGTCTTTCAGGATCACGCTATCTTACAGACAGCTGGATATTTATTTTAAAAATCAATATAAATTTTTGACATAATTAAAATTTAATAAGGTGGACATTTTGTAAAATAAACTTTAAAAAAATTACCGACTTAAAAATATATTGAAAAACATTGAGTAACGCAAAAAGTTGGTCTAATGGTTTTTGAAGGCTATGTTATTAAAAAATACAGTTACGGTCTTATAGAATTGTCCCCGTACTCTGAATTGGAGATGCTGACTGCTAGATGCAGATATGTAATTAAATAGCTTCAGATAATATAAATACAAAAAAACTACATGTACCTATAAAAAAATTCTCGTGTCACAATGTTAGTTACCTTACTCCTCCGAAACGGCTTAACTGATTTTTACCAAATTTTATATGCATATTCAGTAGGTCTGAGAATCGGTTACTATCTATTTTTCATACCTAAGTGATAAGGGTTGTTCACACTTAACATTTTATTTTAATTTTTGGACAATTTTTTATTTTTATTTTCTATAATGTAGCATTAAAAATACATACAACTCTTTTATCACCAACTCCTATTTATAATAGCCATTTAAGTAATTTAATCAATTTTCATCCCGCTCGTTAACTGATCAATTATCGTCTTTTTTTAACCGACTTCTAAAAAAGGAGGAGGTTCTCAATTCGATTCGTATATATGTTGCTTTTTTTTTTTTTTATGTTTGTTCACGGATATCTCCGTCGTTTATGAACTGATTTTGATGATTCTTTTTTTGTTGGACAGGAGATGATTCCAAAGGGGTCCCATTGTCAGCATGTCGTGATCTGATGATGGAATCTCAGAGAAATCGAGGGCAACCCTCGAATTTTATAGGCACATGTAATGTTTTTAGTGTGTTTTTTAAAGTTACACCAGTATTTACGTATTTTTATGTGGATGAGCTGATGATGGAAGGTCAACTCCTCAATGGTTAGGAGGTAAAGGATAATTCTGTCACTACTGTACACATATTCAGACTACTAGTTATGATGTCAAGTGAGCTGTTGAAACGGAGATATTTCAAAGGTGGTCCCATTGTCAGCATGTCATGATCTGATGATGGGACCCCGGAGAAATCGGGGGCAACCCTCATATTTTATTAATCGAGGCCAGGATTTACGCTTGGTCGCAATAATTTTTTGTGGTTGAGCTGATGATGGAAGGTCAACTCCTCAATAGTTAGGAGTTAAAGGATAATTCTTTCACTATTGTACGCATATTCCTACTGCTAGTTATTGTGTAAAATGAGCTGATGATGGAAGGTCGTGACCCTCAATAGTCAGGAGAAAGGATTTAATTCTTGTTTATTATAAATAAGTTTTCCGTCTCAAGTAACCATCGTCTCCTCATTCGAGAAACATTCTTGCTTGGTCTACCCATCACTTAAAATCGTAAAATAAAATAATTTTTAACAAAAAAAAAAACCGACTTCAAAAAGTAGGTAAACTAAAAAGCAAAAAATAAATTTACTTCGCACAAAATAATACGTTTTTTCATTTAGTTAGAAATGATTAAATAATTATTTTATAATTCTGAAGTCGGTGCGGTAATTTATATGGCAAAACAACGTTTGCCGGGTCAGCTAGTAATATATAAAATCCACAAACGTTGTTTGGGCCTAAAACCTTAACGTCTCGATTTAGCCTATAGAACCTTACTACCTCAGAAAACACGTTATCCATAATTACTACAGCCAAATACCTGAGTGAGCTTAGAAAAAATATTACGTCATTTCAAAGTTATGCGGCGATCGAAGGATTATGATATATACTATACATATATGTGATATATAGTATGTTATGAGTACGTGATATTGATTTTACTTCTTAAATATGAGCTAATGTGTGTTTTAATGTGGGAAAGAGATAAAAAATAGTACTATCTCGCTTGAGGGCTTCTCGAACAAATTTACTAATGAGCTGCTGGCACTTAGTAGGAACAAGGTGTCTCTTGCCGTTAGATCCTTCACGGACACTGCAAGCTAAATAGGCACTTATCCCGTATGGGCTATGCGGACGATGACTACTGCAGATTCTGTAAAGAGGAATCGGAAACACCGCTGCACCTTTCATCATTCTGGGACGCCATATCTTGGATCCGGATGATGTCAAGTCACTCCCGATCGGCCGACTGCTCCACTTTATGGAGGCTATTGGCCTAAAGGAGAGTCTATAATGAGGCTACAATCACAATAGATTCGACCCACGGAGGTAGACGTGAGCACCCAAAGCCTCGTCCCATCAATAATAAATAATAATCTCGCTTGAAAGATTATAAAATTAACAACTCGCCTTCACTCTGCTCCGGGTACCATGAAGTGCTATGCAATATGCATGTATTATACATAAAAACCTTCTCTTTAAATTACTCTAAGTATTAATTAATAGCAGCGATAGCCGAGTAGCAGACCGTATGACTGCGAAGTCAAAGGTCTCGGGTTAGAACCCACGGCACACACCTCTGTCAATAAATCATTAAGATTCGTCTTTTCGAAGATATGTGTGTATTTATTATAAATTGTCGCCTGCTAAAGGTGAAGGAAAACATCGTAAGGAAACCTGCACGGCTGAGAGTGCCTAAAAATGCTCGAGGTCGTGTGAAGTCTACCAATCCGTACCCAATCCGTGCAATCTAACCCTTCCCATCATTACAATAGAAATGATAGTAACCCATGTCCAAGTCCAAGATGCATCATCGAGGGCAACCCTCAAATTTTAAAGGCTTCTTTATTGTTTTACGTATATTATATCTAAAGCTACTCAGATATTTGCATCTAGCAGTCAGCATTTCATGTTGCTAAGCTAATGCTGAAAGGTAGAACGGTTAGGAGTACGGGGATAATTCTTTAAGCACCTTAAGACTGTTTACTGTATTCTTTTGAGTTATACTCAGATGAGGCGAGACGTTGAATATTACTTATGTATTTCGTACTTTTTAGTGCTTCTTTTATTTTTATTTTAAAACTTAATGTACAATATCGTACATAGGCGGACTTAATGCTATAGGCATTCTCTACCAGTCAACCTTTGGGTGATGCTGACAGTAGGGTAATAGGTGCAAAAGTGGAAGTTTTAATTAAGAGAAGAGTAGAATAATAAAATAATTATGAGTACACATAGGTACTTAACACATACATATAGATATAATTACACAAATAACCAAATATATAATTTTTGTTATTGAAGTCGGTTTTTTTTGTAAAATTATTTGTTTTCGAATGAGTCATTCTACTTCTGACTCAACTGTTGTTATTAAATGCCGATACATAATCGCAAGTAAGAGTTGACTGACTAGCATATCATAACATATCACCTATATTACCGGGAAGGGTGTTGCAGAGGCGTACAACACCCACACTTCATCTGTTATGTTTAGATGCCATATCGTGCCCATCGCCATAATTTATTTATTATCTTATTCTTCTTCTTCTTCGGCGTGTCGATGGCTGAGTCAAGTTTTATTTTGACTTGCCATCGTGGTTAAAGGATTAGCCAATTCGCTATGAAGAACTCGCGTATTGCCCAGGGTGCGCTGGACGTAGGGAATCGTAGTGTACGTCACTCGGGGAGGCTCCTTTCATGCAACATTATCTTATTGATACTGACAGACATACGCATATACTTACTCCTCACTAATATTATAAATTTAAAAGTAGCTCTGTCTGTCTATTTGTAACGCTTTTACGGCTGAACTACTGAACCAATTTGAATGATAATTTATATGAAGATATTTTTTTTACATTTTTCGTCATTCCACAGCCTTCATAGTAGGCAAAGCCACACGCAGAATCTAGTTTGTTATATTTCCGTAGAAAGCAAAACTACTTATATACAGGTGATGATTTTTTAAATTTAATATGCACAATAATCGATCCATTAATTTTACATAACAATTTGTTTACATAAATAATAATTATGTTTACATGATTTTCGAATTTATTGGCTGAATTTAAAAATAATAAATAGATAACGAAGGTCAATATCTACTATGACCAGTGGTATCTTAGCAGGGATCATCAACATTTTTCTTGGACGTTTATTTAACTCATTTCTGTAGCAAGTACCAATAACGATAAATTTATATAATACTTACTGTTGCCCGCGTCTCCGCCTGCGTGGTATGTCGAAGTTTATCTTACCATAGGGTATAATATAACCAACTATAAGACAGATCGACACTTCACGTGATCAGAAGGCTGGTTATTCCTTCGCTTAAAGGTTGAGCATTGCAATCCAACGCAGCAATGCCGCCAGCCTTCTGGGTACGTCACCCGCATTTGACATTGATGCGGCAGTATTTTTTGACGCATAACTTTTTACATTTATATAATATTTATATTGCAAGGGTCGTAGGTTCAAATCCTGCCGTTCCCATTTTTTTTTCAACTGTTTCTTAGTATAATTATCTTAAAGTCCAAAACAATAAAGACAATACTTAATTGTCTCTCCTTAACATACACCTATCTCATAAAATGAATTCAAAAACCAAAGGTTGACCATCCCTGTCCTTCCCCCCAACCTCACCTCATGAGCAAACACTCTCACACAGCATTCCTATTAGTTTCCAAACGAGTTGTACGTCCCGCACCCCGCACCTCCACACCTGTGTGGTCTGTAGCACTGTATGTACTGTGAGTCCAAGAGCCCGTGGCTGTCAAATCTTTGTTATTAAAGTTAAATGTGGCTTATGTCCTAAGTAGCTCTTAATACAAGCAAAGAACTGTTTACCAAACTCCAGTTTCTTCTGTACCGGGGCTTAGGAAAACCGGGCTTTTCTTAAACCCATATTTTGATCCCTCTTTCTCTCTTACTCATTGAACGGGGCAAAGAGATGGAAAACTTGTAGCTTAGCTTTTAACTTGTGTTAGATACGTTTGAGAAATCGGGGCTTAGAAGATAGATAAAGTCCTTAAAGTTTGTTTAGCGAAGTGTTATTGTAGATAAAAAATACATAAATAGAAAAAGTTTAATTTTATTATGTTTTTGAGTAAAAATAGGAAAATATTCAGTTGGCAGATAGTTTTAACAGTACCACAAACTCGCCAATCAAACTTATTAAGATTAGATAAATTACAAAAGATACTAGGATTCACAATTCATATTACTACGTTTCCTATCAATGTCGATCTTACGCACAGATAAATTTAAATTTAATGACGCAGTTCTGGTAGTCACAGGCTCTTGTACTATGAAGTGTCCCCCGCCCTCCACACCTTCACACCTGTGTGGTCCGTAGTATACTAATAGATACTGTAGGTACAATATGGCCGATAAGCGTGAAGTGTCAATTCTATTGATAGCTTCACGTGGTAGTCACGTTTAGTGTAACTATATTCGTAGCCAGAGAGATGGGGAGATTAATTTAGGGTTATAATAGCAACCCTATATCTAATACATGTCCCACTGCTGGGCTTGGAGCTCTTTTCATGAGAAGGGTTAAGCCATAGTCCACCACGCTGGCCAAGTGCGGATTGGTAGACTTCACACGACCTCAAGTACTTTTTAGGCACTCTCAGGCATGCAGGTTTCCTCACGAGGTTTTCTTTCACCGTTAGCGAGCGATAATTCATATGACAAATACATTTTCGAAAAGACGAATCTTGACAGAAATGTCTGAGATATCATGTAGTATTTATACTCATCCACTCACAAAACAAAATCACTGCATTTTTTGTTTTTTTTTAGGAAAAAGAATAACTCCTGCGGATGTTCACAAACATACATTTCACATACAAAGCACACCCAGAGTCAGAACAAATCTTTGCGAATCACACAAAGATTTATCCCGTGTGGGGATCGAACCCACAACACCAGCGCAGTTGAAAGCGGTGAGGCGACCGCTTTTACTACGACAACCGTACTCTCTTACTCAATATGTTCTAGTGTAGGAGTGCATGGAGGGGTGCATGAAAGGAGCCTCCCCTATGAAGTACACTACAATTACCTACGTCCGGCGCACCCTGGGCAATTCGCGAGGTCTTAAAAGCGAATTGGCTAATCCTTTCACCACGATTGCAAGTCAAAACCTTGACCACCTTACTGACTGTCCAAAATGCGCTACCACCTGCACAAGAGAGGCGCTCATGAACACTGACGAGAGCGCCATAACACTGGCCACTTATTGGACCAATAAAATTTGACTCAGCCGTCGACACGACGAAGAGAAGAAGAAGTGTAGGAGTTTTTAAATGTTTTTGTTCCTTGTATATAAAGATTTAGCAGTTTTTTACGATGCCTAATAACGCTAGATAACACGGACACAGAGAACCAGAAAGAGCGTTTTTTGCCTATATGCCCTGTGTCTGTGTGTACCTTTGTAAACTAAATTGGAATCCTACATTTCTCAGTAAAGTTACAAAGTAAAAACGTGACTTATCTAGTTTGTGTCTTATCATTATTGCTTAAACTTAACTTAAACTATAATATTTATATAACACCTATTACCCAAAAGGGTTTGGCAGAGGTGTACAGTCGACCAATGAGTTGGGTATGCAGGGCAAAAACTTCTACGCCATAGTTAAAACAGACTGCATTAGATATGCAAGTTTGTATTTCATATTTAATAAGTGTAATATTCCCACTATTTAGATATATAACTCACTTATCCGTAACTGGTGTCGTAAGTCTTTACTATGACTTAGAAGTTTTTGCCCTGCATACCCAACGCATTGGCCGACTACAACACACATTTCGCCTGTTATGTTTAGGTTCTACGGGATAGGGGATGAGCCTTTCGCCATCCACCGGGCACAATTTCAACTTCGTGCTGCTATTGTAATTTTCCTGACGGAAAGTTCACCAATAACACTTTGCCTGACGCGCGAATTGAATCTAAGACCTCGCGGTTAAGGGCACATACGCTTAACACTAGACTATCGCGGCAGCATAATATTTACTTACACAAAGGTTTTAATTATGGTTTTTAAGGGCGTTTATGATAATAATAATAATCTTTATTTACTAATAAATGCAGATACAAAGCCACTTAACTAAATTACATAAAATGTAGTGTTGGTACGTTCGGTCGCTTGTGGTGTTCAAAACGAATCCTTCGCTTCTATGCTAGGACTTCACCTGTGTTACAGGAGCAAAAGAGACGCCACAAGCAGCCACAAGCGATTTATATATTAGTACATTTCATGTGAAAAGTATAGTGGGCACATTTAGTTCCTGAAATAGGCAAGCCTGTTTATTCAGGAAACTAGGTAAACAATCGTACGCCTTAGATATAGATCTTAATAGTAAAAACAACATTAGTTTATTTAAAGTAAAAAATAAAAAATAAAAAAACTGACTGCATGTGTGAGTATGTGTGACAGAGTCAGTGTGAAAACGAATGAATTATATACTTACACTATGAGTAAATACATACGTGATAAACTCAAGTGCACTTATCATTCCTTATCAATGCCTTAACAATAATTATTTATACTGGAAAGCGTCAATATTGTCTATTCATTGCTTTTAAAACATAAATATATTGCCCAATTTGAACTGTGTCACGTGTCTTATTCGCAGTAGGTCCCTATTAAAGACATCAACGCTCGCGATTTCTTGAGGTCTTTTTCGTAATAAAACAATATTTCTGAAAACTAAAAAAGCCGTCCAAGTAATCAAAAAACTGTCTTTCCTCTATTTTTATTACAAGACTTTTTTAACAAAAACCCACACTATAAGGGTATACTGCTTAAAAATCATCCCACTTTACATGTAGGTACTATGGAAGCTTAAAGATGGTGCCTGTTTTTTATATATATATTACTAGTTGTTTCTCTGTCTTCGTGTTTAGAAGCCAGAATTTTTAATTTAACATGTAATTAATTTAATCATATTTATCATGTAACACAAGGTATCCAACACGGACTTCGTATCTTAACTTTTTAATTGATCAAGCAAAATGAGGTTATTTAGCGTCTGTGATATTAGACGAATTTATCAAAAACACTTGATAGTGAATTGCAGCGATAGCCGAGTGGGAGACCGAATGACTGCGAAGCTAAAGGTCTCGGGTTTAAGCTCACGGCACACACCTCTGTCAATAAATCGTTAAGATTCGTCTCTTGGAAGATATGTGTGTATTTATCATTTAAATAATCACTTGCTAACGGTGAAGGAAAACATCATGAGGAAACCTACATGCCTGAGAGTGCCTTAAAAGTGCTCGATGGTGCGTGAAGTCTACCAATCCGCACTTAGTACCGCGCTTGCGTGGTCGACTATTTTCTAACCCTTTTCATCATGAGAAGAGGCCCGAGCCCAGCAGTGGGACATGAATAAGATACTGGGCTGCTATTATTATCATTATAATTACTTGATATCAGTATTCCTATACCATGTGTTATGTATACATGTCATTTTGTCACACGCCACGTTGCCAGTATGTTTAGGTTCAATATTTCGAAACTTTATTATCGAAATCCGTGAGTCGTTATCAGTTATCAGGCTATCAGTGATAACATGATATCAGTCGTCCGCATACTTTTAGGATTACGATAATGTGGAATTTGTAATATAAAGATACTTGCATATTAAGCGACGTTTATAAATGCGCGTAAATCCTCCTCGAGGTTTTAGGTCCGATTCTGAAGTTAGGTAAAAGTGTAGGTACAGTGTATATTATTAATTTATTATGTTAACATAAACATAGTTTAAAATGTAAACAATAGCGGCAGCTGCGCCCGCCACTCAAGTCAGTCGTGAATACAAACAGTTTGCGTGAACTCGTATCATCTATTATTTATATTCCAATTACCTTTCTAAACAAAATACCAAAGTAAAACCTATATTGGTGACCCCTGTAAACTGTGCTATTTAATAATAGTTAGTTTTTGGTATTTTGGGCAATGGCTACTCCAGTAAACTCAGGAGTCAACACACCAGTGATACAAGCACAGGCGCCGAACAATGAGCCACATATCGAGGATGTGTCGGCGTTGGCTAGTATTACGGTTTCCTCGCGTGTTCCTGATTTTTGGGCGGACCAACCGCGACTCTGGTTCGTTCAATTTGAGGCAGTTGTGGCAAATCAGAGATTGAGTGAGGCTGCAAAACAAAACTTGGTAATTACGAAGCTGAACAAAAGTGCTATTCAACAAGTAAGTGATTTACTTTTGGCCCCAGCGGAGACTAAAAAGTACGACACGCTGAAAGACAGACTACTACAAGTTTTTGAAGAATCAGAGACTCGCCAGTTCCAGAAACTACTTGGAGAAATGGAGCTGGGTAACCAGAAACCTTCACAACTCTTGACGCGAATGAGGGATTTGGCACGTGCAAAAATGCCAGACTCGACCCTGCAAATTATGTGGAACAGTCACCTGCCGGCGGCAGTTCAGGCGGTACTGGCGGTCACAGAAGTCAAGGAGTTGGATAATCTGGCGATGGTAGCTGACAAGGTGATGGAGGCGACCCGTTCAGCAGAAGTGGCGGCGGTGACGTCAAACCCCATTCCCAGGGACACCAGCGTAACGTCGGATTTAGCAGCGGCAGTACAAAAACTTAGCCTCGATGTTGCAGAGCTACGACGTGGTAGGCAATTTCAACGTCGTACCGGGAATATACAATCAAGTTCACACTCTAGAAATGTAAGTAGAAGTCGGAAAGATCCTAATTGGCTGTGCTATTATCACTACAAATTTAGATCTAAATCTACTAAGTGTGTGAAGCCGTGTAATTGGAAAACTTCAAAGGACAATGCGAAGCCGACGGAAAACTAGCGGCGGTACAGCCTGTGGCGGAGGTTTGTATCAATAACTCTAATCGCCTATGTGTGTTAGATAGTAATAGTAGACTTAAGTTTTTGATTGACACGGGTGCAAATGTTTCGGTAATTCCGGTTGGTAAAATTAATTCTAACAAACTCGAAAGTGATAGTTACAAGCTGTATGCGGCTAATGGTAGCGAGATACAAACTTACGGTGTACGTAGTTTAGTTTTAAATCTTGGTTTAAGAAGAGCTTTCCGATGGACCTTCATTGTTGCGGCTGTTAAACAACCTATAATAGGAGCAGATTTTTTAACCCATTATAAGTTGTTAGTTGATTTAAGCGCGCGAAAGTTAATTGATCAAGTTACTCGTTTAAATGTTATCGCTTCAGTTGTGTGCCATGACGTATGTGAGTCATTAGTTCAAACATTGATAAATGATAATGTGTGGCATAAATTACTATCAAAATACCCAGACATTACCAGACCAATATCGTTCAAAGAAGTTCCTAAACATTCGGTGTGCCATTATATTGAAACCTCAGGACCACCGGTATACGCTAAGGCAAGGCCACTACCACCGGATAGAATCAAAAAAGTTAAGGCTGAATTTCAGAATATGTTAGACTTAGGAATTTGTCGACCCTCCAAAAGCCCTTGGGCGAGCCCGCTTCACGTGGTACCCAAGAAAAATGGAGATATTAGACCGTGTGGGGATTATAGGCGGCTTAATGCAATAACAAAGCCGGATCGTTATCCCATTCCACGTATAAACGATTTTAAATATTTAATTGCAGGTAATAAGACTGTATTCAGTAAGTTAGATTTAAATAGAGCATATCATTTTATACCTGTAGCCCTTGAAGATATCGAAAAAACTGTAATAATTACTCCTTTCGGATTATTCGAATTCCCACGTATGACTTTCGGTTTGCGGAACGCAGCGCAATCGTTCCAGAGATTTATGGATACGGTAGTTCTTAATGGTTTTGATTTCGTATATAATTATATTGACGATTTGTGCATAGTATCGGAATCCGAAGAAATTCATAAAAAGCATTTAAATGCGGTTTTTCAAAGGTTTAACGAATTTGGTGTCACAATTAACATTTCCAAATGTGTGTTTGGAGTATCAAAATTAAACTTTTTAGGTTATGAGGTGTCAACAGACGGTATTCGTCCACTCGATGATAAGGTACAGGCAATTGTAAATTTTCCGAAACCTGAAAATATCGAACAATTGCGTCGTTTTCTCGGTATGGTCAATTTCTATCGTTCGCATATACCTAATGCAGTGGATAGTCAGGCAGAGTTAAATAGTTATCTGCATAATAGCAAAAAGCGGGACAAAACCGTGATAAAATGGACTGATAAGGCCATCGAGGCATTCGAGAAATGTAAGGTGAGCTTAAAAAGCGCCGTTACATTGTCGTATCCAATGTCTGATGCTAATTTATCTTTGATGTGTGATGCTTCAAATACTAGCGTAGGCGCGGTTTTACAGCAACAAATAGATACCAATTGGAAACCACTTGGATATTTTTCTAAAAAATTATCACCTACAGAAATGAAATACTCTACTTATGATCGTGAATTATTGGCTATATATATGGCAATAAGACATTTTAAACATTTAGTGGAAGGTCGGGCATTAACGATATTCACAGATCATAAACCTATCGTATACGCATTCAGTAAAGTAAATAGCGATAAAGAAAGTCCTAGACGTATTCGTCAACTTTCTTACATAAGCGAATTCAGTACTGACATTCGGTATATCAGCGGTGATCAAAACGTAGTAGCAGACGCTTTATCTCGGATAGAGACAGTAAGTTGTCCCACGATACTAGATTATGCGGCATTAGCAGAAACCCAATCTAGTGACGTATACTTACGAGAGGCATTGCAAGTAACAGATAGTAATTTACAGTTTAAGCAATTTTACTTACCAGGTTGTGATAAACAAGTATATTGTGAAATTTCATCGAATAAAATTAGGCCATATTTAACTGAAAATTTTAGATTAATCGCATTCCATTCAATTCATGACCTTAGCCACCCTGGAATTAAATGTACTAAACAGATGGTTAAACAAAAGTTCTTTTGGCCGAATATGGATAGAGATGTTACCAAATGGGCTAGAACTTGTCCTATTTGTCAGAAAGTAAAAATCAATAGACATACTGTTTCCGGTGTAGGTAGTTTTGAACGGGCTGAACGTTTTCAGCACCTACACATTGACATAGTCGGACCTTTAACGATATCGCCTGATGGTTATAGATATTGCGTAACTCTTATAGATCGTACAACGGGTTGGCCAGAGGCCGTTCCTGTTAAAAATATTACAGCGGAGACCGTGGCTAGAGTCGTTTTTGAGTGCTGGATCTCACGTTTTGGATGCCCTTCAAAGCTAACAAGCGACCAGGGTAGACAATTTGAAAGTGATATGTTTAAAAACCTTATGAAATATTTAGGTATACATAAAATACGCACAAGTCCGTATAATCCAAAAAGCAACGGCGTCATTGAGCGTTGGCATAGAGCATTAAAAGTATCCCTTATGGCACGTTTACAAGATGACAAGTCTTGGGTGGACGAGCTTCCGATCGCATTATTAGGACTGCGTGCAGCTATCAGAAGTGATAGCGGAGTAAGCGCAGCGGAATTGACCTACGGTAAAACGATTCGATTGCCGGGTGATTTTTATGATGAAAGTAAAATATGCATGTCGGACTCTGAATATTTACAGGTACTTAGAGATTCTATAAATAAATTGAAACCACGACCACCATGTCATAGTAATTCACGTTCGCTATTTATATCCAACGATCTTAATACGTGTAAAAGTGTGTTCGTTAGAATTGATTTAATGCGTAAGTGCCTTCAACCACCATATGACGGTCCATACAATGTCGTAAAAAGACAAGGAAAGACTTTTACTATCAAGGTAGGCGATAAAGATAAGTGTATTTCCATAGACAGACTGAAACCTGCCTATGTAATTGATAGCGATTGTAAAAACTCTACCGACAATAGTTTTAATTTAGATTGTAACTTGAACGATAAGCAAAGCGCAGCGACAAAAGTTAGTCATAACAAAACAACGCGTTTTGGCCGACTAATCAAAACACCATTGAGATTCGTAGAATAAACAACATAAGTAGCGTTTGACACAAAGGAATTATTATAACACTTTTAGTTATAAACACTTTTATTGTTTTGTTTAAATATACTTTTGTATAAGCTAATCATAGGTTAAGACATTTTTACTGTTTATTTATATAATAAAAACTTATGTGTGTTTTTTTTTTGTGAACAAGGCTTTCGTTGAGTAGCAGTTTGTTTAGCTCTCACAAAGCGCTTGAGATTAAGCAGGCGGCAACCGCATTTATCTACTAGTAAAGTGTTTTAAGAAAATATGTTAGCTTAACCCTTTAATTACTTATTAAATATTTGTTACTTTTTTTGTTTTAAAAAGGGGGGAATGGTGTAGGTACAGTGTATATTATTAATTTATTATGTTAACATAAACATAGTTTAAAATGTAAACAATAGCGGCAGCTGCGCCCGCCACTCAAGTCAGTCGTGAATACAAACAGTTTGCGTGAACACGTATCATCTATTATTTATATTCCAATTACCTTACCTCAACAAAATAACCAAAGTAAAACCTATAAAAAGTATTATTTGGGTATATTTCAGCTTCTTCTTCTTCTTCGTCGTGTCGATGGCTGAGTCAAAATTTATTGGTCCAATAAGTGGCCACTGTTATGGCGCTCTCGTCAGCGTTCATGAGCGCCTCTCTTGTGCAGGTGGTAGGGCATTTTGGACAGTCAGTAAGGTGGTCAAGGTTTTGACTTGCCATCGTGGTGAAAGGTTTAGCCAATTTGCTTTGGAGAACTCGCGAATTGCCCAGGGTGCGCCGGACGTACGGAATCGTTGTGTACGTCACTCGGGGAGGCTCCTTTCGTGCACCCCATTTCAGCTGTAAAATATCAATAGTAGCACGGATTTAGACTTGTGCCCGGTGGGTGGCAATAGGCTCACTTACATCGGACCTAAACATAACACATGAATTATGGATGTTATACATCTCTGTGACACCCTTCTGGGTGTATAGGCGTAATGCAATGAAAAGCAGTGCTGTATCTAATACATGTCCCACTGCTGGGCTCGGGCTTCTTCTCGTGATGAGAAGAGTTAGGCCGTTGTCCACCACGCTGGCCAAGTACGGATTGGTAGACTTCACACATCCTTGAGCACTTTTTAAGCACTCTTAGGTTAGGTTTCTCACGATATTTTCCTTCACCGTTAGCGAGCGATAATTTATATGACAAATACACACATATCCTTAACGATTTATTGACAGAGGTGTGTGCCGCGGGTTCGAACCCGAGACCTTTGACTTAGCAGTCCTACGGTCACCCACTCGGCTATCGCTGCTTAAAGTTTTGTTATAATAATGTAGTATATATAGAATGCCAATATAGTGACTATTATACGTTATCTTGTAAGTATGAAGTGCCTCTTATGATAATTAAATACACATACTCGCGTGCTGACCTTGATTTACCTACTTAATGAGTGTTTGGTCATATTATATTGAGTGCACGGTTGGCGTAGTGGTTAATCCTTCGCCTCGCCGCTTTCAACAGCGCTGGTGTTGTGGGTTCGATCCCCACACGGGACAAATCTTTGTGTGATTCGCAAAGATTTGTTCTGACTCTGGGTGTGCTTTGTGTGTGTGAAATGTATGTTTGTGAACACCCCCGCGACACAGGAGTTATTCCTAGTGCGGACGTCGTTTTTTAAAATAAAAAAAAAAATTATCACTATACACATAAACATATCATCACGCTCATATTACCCAGAAGGGTGTGGTAGAGGCGTGCAACACCCACACTTCACCTATATAGGAGGTGAGTCTATAGGCATCCACCGAGCACAATTCAAACTCCGTGCAGCTATTGTGAATTTGCCGACGGAAAGTTCACAAATAACACTTTGCGGCCCGAGAATCGAGCCTGAGACCTCGAGGTTGAGAGGCGTGTACGCTAACCACTAGGCCACCGAAGCAGTATAGTCGGAACAATACCATTGGTTATATAACTGTCTAGTTGTATATGCGATGTGTAATGATTAAATTAGTGTACTTAGTGTAAGACTTATTTGGACCAGTACCTACACGCGACTGCGTTCGCGGCGCCTGTTGACAGTACCTACAGTACGAACCTGTACTGCCAAATTTGCACCTACTAATCAAGCAATTTCGCTCCTGTATGGTTTGACCGGTAATTACTCAGAAGTAGACTTGTTCTGTACCAAATTTAGCCAATTTGTATGTTTGTGTTTGTTATTTTTAAGAGATAACCTATAATCTATGTACCTAATCTGTGTGTAATTTTTCATCTACTTGTGTGGCTCACTGTGCGAATTAGGCAACTGTAAGCACAGTGAGCAGCTGAGTGTAAAATAAATAAATAAAAAAAAAACTAAAAAAACACGCTTTTAAAGCACAAAAAAGCACGAAAAATATGGCACAGAGCGCCCCACGCTTTTTTTCACAATAGTACTAGTATTTTTCGTTTATTATTATTTTCAGGTTATAATAAGAATTATTTTTCACTTTTTAGTTTGATGTGCTTTAAAAGCGTGTTTTTTTAGTTTTTTTAAACTATATTTATTTTTCACTTTTTAGTTTAGTTTTTTTTTAATCCTGGCGATCCTAATCAGGATAATGAGATAAATTTATGAAATTATTATATTGTCGCTGATTCTTTACAAGTGTAGAAAGTTTGAATTAAATCTGTCCGTTTAAAGTGGGTCAAAATCGAGTCCAAAGGAGTCGGTTACATACAAACAAACAAACAAACAAACAAACAAACAAACATACAGGTGAAGCTAATATAAGCGTGTTAAAAAGACAAATAATAATGATTTTTAATACCATTTACTATTAACATTTAAAATTATCATCCCTTTACTAAGCGTCAAGTAAAACAAATTTCTTGAATCGTGGTTTGTCAACACGTATGGGTATTCCATAAATGGAATCACACGAAATTTGATTTTCTGTCTATCACATATCAACCTTATTTATATGGATGTAAGGATGTACTATCTATCCTTACGACCATTTACATTTAATAATTTTGTTTTTTTACTTACTTATCAGTTGTTTAATTAATACTCAAAACTACGTCCTTATTAATTATTCGATATCAAAATAAGCATACCTATCCAATCTGATAAGATGTATGTAAGATCTGATTATTGCTACCTGTATTTTTCCAGACATATTTTATGTTTTGTAATACATATTTTCAAGTTAGAGAGAGTTTTTTTGTAAGACGTATATAGTAAATGGACATGTAGACCACCTTAAAGTTCGAAATCAGAAATTAAATCACCTATTCCATTGGCTCCAAAGAGCGCTTTAACACGTTAGGAACAAATGGATGAACGTGACGTCACGAAATGACGTATCATACAGTTGAGAAATTTAGGGTGCCGGTAAGAGGCGACCGTAGCTGGATGGCTAAGAGCGGCTGCCCGGTGTGCAGTAAGGTCGCAGGTTCAAATCCTGCCGGTCCCATATCTTTTTCAACTGTTTCTTAGTACGTCAAAACAAACTTGAAAATACACTTTTTATAAAATAAAAATAAAGCTTACCTAATTATATTATAATACATGAAATGATTTGAATCACCGAAGCCTCAGGCATCATGTCCCATTTCGACGAATTTCCAAATGCCATCTGTGGCACGCAATTCGCGAGTTCTTCAAAGCGAATTGGCTAATCCTTTCACCACGATGGCTAGTCAAAATAAAATTTGACTCATCCATCGACACGACGAAGAAGAAGAAGGCACGCGTGCCAAATAGTGCCAATGGTTTGCCATTCCTTCACAAGACCGTCGAGGCAGTTAGCGTCAATTCAATACTATTTTCGCACATTTCCTCAGAGACTCCACTCTCTACAGTTTGTTTACAGAACTGTCTCGTTACCGGCCACGGCCACATCCGGCAAGTATGGCGGCCACGTTCGGCTCTCACTTAGAAATCGTCCCAAGAGGTGGACGTGCTCATCTTAGTAATTACTCTTGGTTGTGGGTAGCTGGTAGTAGCGCCTATGTCCTATAAAATACTCGTGGACGAACTGGGATTCATTTAGTGCCTATTTCACCAACAACCAACAGAAAAATCACGTTTTACATACATGATTTATGGAATGTTCAATTTGTATAGAAAACGTGGTTCTAAACAAACTACTTTCTCAGTTTTGGTAAAGTACAAATAAGCTTGTTTTTACCCAGAAGGGTGTGGCAGAGGTAACCTACACTTGGTGAGCGTATCGCCGTCCTACGGACGCAATTCCAACTCCGTGCTGCTATTGAGAATTTGTTAACGGAAAATCGGAACGGAATTTCTAACCACTAGACCAACGTTACAGTTTATATTGTGTATGTTGTTCTGTGCGCTACAACACCCGGTCCTGCGCCTTCCGCATCCAGTCACTTCCAGCGGCCTTCTTCAGGTCGTCAGTCCACCTGGCATGGGGGCCCACCTTACCGTTGCCGAGTCGCGGTGTTGTCGCGCACATTGAGAGAGAGGATTATGTCCAGCTGTGGACTATTAGAGGCTAAATGATGATGATGATGATGATGTTGTTCTAATTTTATTTCTCTTTACCCTCAGGTATCAAAACGGTGTCAGCGAAGCCAGTATATGATGACCTCTCAAACCGCGTGACAGTGTGACTGACCACCATGGGGTCACGGGGGACAGCTCGGTCGCGGGGGGAGGCGCAGAGGACCCTTGATGAATTCGACGAGATGGCAGGTAATATATACACCTCGGCTCAATCCGCAATTTATGTCGATGAAAAGCTTTTATGTTAGACTAGGCTGCTGAATGCAAAATTGACCCTGTGTGTTTGTAGACGAGAAATACAAACAGTTAATTAGACTTAGGTATTGAATGTTTCAATGCTAGCTTCGACCCACGTGGTATGTTGTTGATTTAAGATAATCTGCATTGTTGTAAATAATGTCTATACTCTTTCCATATAGACACTTTGTCTATATTTGGCATTACACAGTCTCCCGCTTTGCTTTAGAGGGAAGTAAAGATACATACTTTCCAACTCCAACTATATAAATAAAATAAAATAAAAATAAAATAGCCTTTATTTACTGAAAAGAGAGAACATAATTATTATAAAACGATTTAAACTTTTCTTAACACTAAAACTTATATAACTACACTTTAACTAATTAAACTATATAGAGTCTCTTAACTCAGTGTGCCTCTTGGCAAAGGCCTCCTCTAGCTCTCTCCAATGGGCTCTATCACTGGTGGCTCTCCTCCAGTATGGTCCCGCTGTCATTTTTATTTCGTCTTCCCATCTATGCTGTTGTCTTCCTCTGTTACGTTTTGAATCTCTAGGATACCAATTCGTAACCGTCTTACTCCATTTTTCCTCTATATAGACCGCATCATATGGCCAGTCCACTTCCATTTAAGTTGGTCTATTCTGTATAAAATATCTGTGACTTTTGTTTTTTCTCTTATATCTATGTTTCTTACTCTATCACTTTTTCTAAGACCGAGTATACTCCTTTCCATGGCGTGCTGGCACACAGTAAATTTTGTTCTATGCGCTGCCGTGAGGGCCCAAGTTTCACAGCCGTAGGTCAAACATGGCAAGATGCATGAATTGAATATTTTTCGCTTGATTGATATATTAAAGTCTTTGTTTTTCATTATGTACTTAAGCGACCAATACTTCTTCCACCCGTTTGCGATCCTATTATTGACTTCTTTTATCATTTGGTCTTTGAATGAAATTATTTGTCCTAAGTAGGTGTAGTCTTCAACATACTCTATGGGATTGTTGTTAATGGTGAGCTCAATCTGGTTACTATTGGTCATAAGTTTTGTTTTAGTGGTATTCATTACAAGGCCAAATAAGCTACTTACTTGGGATAGCTGTCTGATCATTCTTTCTAACGTCTTAGGTGATTCTTCCATCAGCACCAGGTCATCCGCGAATCTAAGGTGGTTCAGTCGTTTTCCGTTGATAGAAATGCCAGCGTTGTCCCATAGAAGATGTCTAAATATGCATTCTAGTGCGGCTGAAAAGATTTTTGGAGAAATGGGATCACCTTGCCGGACACCTTTCTCTATCGGAAATTCGTTGCCAAGTGATTCTAACTGTATTTTGGCTGTACTATTGCAATATATCTTTTTTATTATATTTGTATATATCTGAGGTATACCTTGCTGTCGTAGACTATCCCAAATTCGCTCGTGGACCAGACTATCAAACGCTTTGTTGTAGTCTATGAATGCTATGTAAATAATCTTGTTATATTCTTTATATTTTTCTATTACTTGCTTGACAGTATGGATGTGGTCGAGTGTAGAGTAATTTTTGCGGAACCCGGCTTGCTCTACTGGCTGTTGTTCATCTATTCGCTTGCTTATCCTTGCCAGAATCACTTTAGCGAAGATTTTATATACGTTTGACATCAAGCTAATGGGCCTGTAATTGCCGATATCTTCTCTTGGCCCTTTTTTGTGCAAAAAAATTATGTGGGATTTAGTCCATTGTTTTGGAATACTGCTCGTGGTAAGTATTTTATTGAAGAGTTTCGCAAGAATGGGGCTAAGCTCGTCAACTGTACCTTTCAATAATTCGTTTGGAATTCGATCTGGTCCAGGAGCTTTATCCATTTTTTGGCTAAGTATAGCTAGTTTAACTTCTTTTGGAAGAATGTCCGGTTCATGCTCTATCTCATTCAGTGCATGTACAGATGGATGACATGTCACAGGATCATCGAATTGATCATTGTTTTTTGTTTTGTTAGAGTAGAGTTCAGTATAAAAGTTCGTGGCATGATCTTTGATAATCTGCCTAGTTGTCATATTTTTTCCATTCTGTTTTATTTTCAATATCCACTCTTTGTTTATTTCTTTAAGTTATTTTAGAGCCTTTTTAATACCACCTGATTGCATTATGCGCTTTTCTATAACATTCGATTTTCTATGTCTACGATCTTTTCTTATGCTCTTACTTATAGATTTACTTATTTTGGCGATTTCACTGCCATTCTTTTTCATTTCAGTGTCCGACAATAGTTTTCTTCTCTCTTCCAAAAGTCTGATAGAGTCTTTACTCAGGTAGTTTTTGCTTTTATTTGATTTCGTTACATCACATGACGCCGCTACTAAACTATGCTCTAGTTTTTGGTATGATTTCAGAGGATCGTTGTCGAAATCGCTTAGAGAGAAGACCTCTGATAGCATTTTTTGAGTTCTTGTGATCGTTACCTCACCCACCAGGCCTGCGCTATTTTTTGAAAATATTCTTCTCGTGTGCTTTGGTGGGTCCACTCTGATAGAGCTTCTTAGCATGCGATGGTCGGTATTAAAGTTAAAATTCTGAATAACTTCAGTATTTGAAACAGATTTTGGGTAGTTAGTAAACATGTAATCAATTTCGTTTTTGTATTTACCATCTGGTGACTTCCAGGTCCATTTAGAACTCTGTTTCTTTTTGAATAAGCTGTTCAGAACAGTGAGATTCTGTTCTAGTAAGAAATCTACCAATATCTGACCGTGACAGCTTCTTTTACCATGACTGAATTTACCGATGACAAGTTCTTCTCCTCTTTGTCTGATACCAATCTGTGCATTTAAATCGCCTATGACCAAAATATAGTTATTGGAAAATTTTGCTATGCAATCTGAAAGTTCAGTATAAAATTGGTCCAACTCTTCTGTTTTTGTTTGCTCAGTCGGCGCATACACTTGGAATATAGACCAAGTCTTCTTATATCCAGAAAATTTTATATTTAATATCGCTATTCTGTCTGATATTCCAATAAACTCTTCAATTTTGTTTTTGTGACATATCTTAACCAAGAAGCCTACACCTCTATGTCCTGCTATTTCGCCTTTGTGATAGAGAATGTAATTTGAACGTTCTTCTATTACTTCGCCCAACCTCCGCATTTCACTAATACCAAGAATATCCCATTTGAGATTATTCAAAGCTAGCTAGCTCCAACTATATACTTCTGATTAAATTCGTGGCGGGTTCCAAGACAATTTTAACTCTCCCTGGGATTGCCCGTGTGTCATGCACGGTGCCTTTCAGTTGGTTACCGCTGTAGATCCTGGCGTCACAGGAGTCACAGTGGTGGGCGTGTGAGTGGGATTATATCCCGTTGTTGTAAGGAATGAACGCGTACGTAAATTTCAACTACTTACTTTTATGACATTTGTTGGTTGAATGTAACTTCGCCATACTGGTTTTTATCCTACATAAGATAGGTACAAATGAATGAACGTGACGTCACGTAATGACATAACATACAGTTGAGATATTTAGGGTCCTGGCAAGAAGTGACTGTAGCTTTTGGTTAAGGTGGCAGCCCAGAATGCAAAGGTCGCCGGTTCAAATCCTGCCGGTCTCATATTTCTTTCAACAGTTTTTAATATAGAAATCCATCTTGTAGTTTTTGAATAAAAGACTTTTAAACCTTTACATATTCTCATATGTCTGCGTGATATCAGATTTTTTAATTTGGTTTGTCAGTTTTTTTCTAAAATTAATTGTTTGTAGCGGCACTTTGATTGAAATTGTGTAGATTGCGATAGGCATCGAGATCTAAACATTAGATATCCGAAAGATAGGTATTATAACGCTGGCTGATATTGTATGAGTCATATATATGACGACCGGATGGCGGAGTGTGTAGTGTACCTGCCTGCGACGCCGAGGTCGCGGGTTCGATTCCCGCATAAGACAAATCTTTGTGTGCATGAACATGGGGGTTTGTCTTAGTCTGGGTATTTCTATGTATTATAAGTATGTATTTACAAAAGAAAAGTATATATGTATTAGTATCAGTTATTCTTGTACCCATATTACAAGCTCTGCTTAGTTTGGGACTAGATGGCGTTTAGTGTTAGTTGTGAGATATTTATATTTATATATTTTTTTTAATTTCTAGGTCTCCGAGGGGAAATGAGAGGGGGTGACAATAGCAGTACAGGAGAGCGGTCGGTGTACGTCCTGGAGCACCTGGCAACGTTCACGGTGACCAGGGAGACGGGCATCGTGTATCCAGCTGATGGAATGAGGAGACTACTACAGCTAGAGAAAACCAACGGTCAGTATCCGACAGGTAGCTGGTTTTTTTTACTTATTTATCCTGATGAAAGACTGGTTGCTTGCCGCGTTTAACCTTACCTGCTCGGCTCAGCACCCGTTGGTTGTAGCGAGATATACATAATGTTTTAGCTTTGTATACAACTTACACTACCAAATAAAAAAAGAATTATCCAAATTTGACCAGTAGGATCAAAGATTAGCGCATTCAAACTAACACAAACTCTTTAGCTCTATAATTAAGTATAGATAGAAGTAAGCTCCAGGGGGTCTTCTCAATGAGCTAGCAGTTCTGAGAAGGGTAGCAATGGAAGGGGGTTATAACCACAATACTGGCGAGCGATCGGCGTACGTCCTGGAACACCTGGCCACATTAATCAATGACCAGGGACATTGTGTATCCGGCTGATGAAATGAGATTAAAAGAGATTACTGCACCTAGAGAAAACCAACGGTCAGTATCCGACAGGTAGCTGGACTTCTGTTCCTTTTTTTCTTGAGCACTAGTTGCTTCTCGCTCAACCTAACTGCTCTACGCCTATCGGCTGTAGCATAATATAATAAGTTCTATATTCTTTTCTTAAAATTACACTTATAATTAAAAAAGTAATTATCTAAATACAACTAGTATGTCCTGAGATAAGCGCGTTCCAACAAACGCACAAAGTCTTCAACAACTTGACAAGTTCGACGAGCTGGCAGGTTGGGGGAAAAACAATTTCTTTATCTAAGAGACAGTGAAGCAATACTTGGTATATGGCTAGCTAATAGTTACAGTGATTAATACAGTGTTCTTTCGCAGGAATATGGAGCCAAAAGATGCAATTATGTCTGGAAGGCCAATGGGTGCTGGTCATGGACTACGAGACAGGAGTAAGTACTACATCATACAACATAACATCACGATTTTGAAATTGCCCAATGTTGTATATCACCAACACTTCACCTGTCATTTTTAGGTCCTATGGGCATAGTGTTTTATCGTTGCAATTCTAAGAATATATATTAATTTATAAATTGTGTTTTGAATTAGTAGCCAGTTAACAACAGGATGCTCCGACTTTCTTACAAATCTCTTTAATTCGGCTTTGAGTCTAATGAATTTAACTTTATTTTTTTAATTTAATTTAACTTTTTTAATTTAATATAATTAATTTAATTTCATTAATTAATTTATTTTCATTTAATTTAATATAACTTGATTAATAATAATTAATAATTTCATTATATTAAATTAAATTTATGTTTTTAATTTAATTTAATTGATAATTTCATTTTTAATTTAACTTCCTTATTTAATTTAACTTTAATTATTTGGTATTAGGTATTTTACATAAAACCTCTGCCATCAGACCTTTATAACACAGCAAGATACGAAACGATACTCTTTGCTAGACTAATTGCTAGCCTTTCTCTTTTCTAAATACTTATTTTTCCTTTTTTTCTCTACAGTCAGTAATGGAGCGCTTCCCCGCATCCTGGGTTCACTCTCCAACAGCATTCACATCACCAGAACCTGCTGAGCTCTACAATAACGTCCTTGCCTTCGTGGTGGGGGCTCCTAGTGACTCAGCCAGTGCAGGCGGCACTGGAGGCAGAGGCAGTGGAGGGGGCCCTGAAACGGCTCCGAGGAGAGAGCTGCATATATTTCAGTGTCATGATGTTAGTGCACAGGCGCTGGTTGAGGAATTGAATGCTTTAAAGTGAGTACAAGAACTTCTAGATCTTCCTTTCCATTAAGCCATCAGACAATATTTTTGCGAAGGTATTATTGCAAGCGGTCAATTCAGAAACCTGACTGGTAGTGATATGGAAGTATTATTTATTCAATATTTTAAAGAAACTGCCTCGTTGCACTAGTGGTTAGTGTAAGCGCTTCTCACCACGAGTTCACGGGTTTGATTTCCGGGTTGAGCAAAAGTGTTATTTGGGATTTTACCGTCAGGAAATTTTCAAATAGCAGCACGGGGTTGTATTTGTGCCCGGTGGATGGCGATAGACTTACCTCCTATCACATGAAGGTGAAGTGAGTCTGCCAGACCCTTTTGAGCAATATAAGCGTGACGTAATGTCATGTTATTTGAAAAAAATGAGCCTGGAATAGAATAAAATTATAGTGTGTTTGCTAATTAAACCAAGGTGATCATGTGACGGAAGTGTCCCAAAGGTCCATGCGATTAAGGCCAGAACAATCCTAATAATAGTATCCAGGGTCCATTCTCCCACGCACGAGCAGGTTTTCTCACTACCTGTTCTCAGATTCTCAGTATTTTAATGCTACGATTTAATTATGCAAATTATACCCCAAATCTTTGCCAAAAATGGCCAATGGATTGATAATGAAACCGGTTGCATAGTTGTCAGAATAAAATACTATAGTTGTAAAAACAAACAAAAAACTAGAGTAGCATAAGATAAATTATCATTTATTTATCTCATTGATAAATAATCTAATCATCGAAGGGTATTTTTTATCTTATATCTTTTACTTTCTTATCTTTATATCTGCAGTCGAGTTCAGATCGGAGATGAGATCATTCTCGTCCAAAGTTTTATATTAGGCAGTTGTTTATATTGTTCAATGTTTTATATTAAGCAGAAATTTATATTGCCCTCTCAGCCGGATTCCTCGTCATCTTGGTGAGGGATTTCAGTGATGTTTTTGGATAAAGAGTTCTTATCAGTGATGAAAAGAACCATTATTGTGGGATCTACGAATTCGTATATATCGTGTTAATGTTTGTGGTTTGAAGTACATGATAATGAATATCTTATCGCTTTTGACGACTATTTAGTGACTATGTTTCATAAGTTCAAAATTGTTATTTTTTTCGACTTTAAATATTGGCATGCGTATTCAATAAATACAATCAAAAGCAGCGATAGCCGAGTGGGAGACCGTAGGACTGCGAAGTTAAAGGTGTCGGGTTCGAACCCACGGCACACACCTCGTCTTTTCGAAGATATGTGTGTATTTATTATATAAATTATCGCTCGCTAACGGTGAAGGAAACATCGTGAGGAAACCTGCATGCCTGAGAGTGCCTAATAAGTGCTTCAGGGTGTGTGAAGTCTACCAATCCGCACTTGGCCAGCGTGGTGGACTATGGCCTAACCCTTCCCATCATGAGAAGAGGCCCGAGCCCAGCAGTGGGACATGTATTAGATACAGGGCTGCTATTATAATCGAAATTTAAATTAGTGTCAGTCAAATATCGACCGTCGCGTCGCTCGCGTCGTTCAATCGTGCTAAGATTCTGAAAAGAAACGGCTGATTTCGAAATTTTTGTGCATTTTACCCCCAATATAAAGAGGGCAAGGGGTTGTTGTAGGTTTAGTTTTTTTTAAATTTAAGATTTAGCAAAGTCATGACTATGTAGTTACGTTTTGGCCAAAAATAGTGATGAGTTTTGTCTCATATTTGTGTTTTATGTGTGCAGGGGTGTGAGGGAGGGCGGGGCTGGCGATAATGGAAGAGATTTTATCATCGAGCGGGAACGAGAGAGAGAGAGGGAAAATGAAACTGAAAGACCACCACGGAGACAGGTGTGTATATTTTATACCTTTTTGATAGAATAAGATAGTATGAAACTGATATACTTTAGAGGCGATAGCATAGAGAGTCTCAAATAGATTTTGTCATGTTTTTGTCATGTCTTTGTATGAAGAAACATGTCTAAACGCGATAAAATATATCTCGCACTCATTATGCTAGCTTTAGCCCCAGTTTCAGATGTGTCAGATAAATCTTATTGGTTAATCAAGGGTAATCTAACACTAAAATAAAATGACTTGAGTGTCAATTTTATATTCGGTGAGATTATATTTTATTGGACGGATAAGATGGATCCGGTACTTCTGAAACTGGCCCTTATTGTTCACTTCTAAGGGCTGAACTTGAGTCCACTTGATGGTAAATGGTAACCTACAGACTATTATGAACAAATACACGATTAAGTACTAGCTTTAGCCTGCGACTTCGTACCTTATCGGATGTGACAGTTTTCATACGAAATATTTTCAAATGGGTCTTGAACATATTGGTTTTAAAGTAGTAGTTTAGTTTGAGAATACATGTACAATAAGCCGTGTTTAATAGCTAATTTAAGATAAAGAAGTAATTTCCGATACAATGGCAACATTAAAGCTACAAAATGGAATAGTACACTATCTAGATTAAGGCAATAGACTGGCATTTATACTCAGTTCCTAAATCAGATAGACTAAAATCGAGCACCTAAATGTCAAATTCACAAATAATGATACCAGATAGGAGATTTCACTGAAAGTTGACTTTATTATATTAAAAAAAAAACAATTTAAAGAAACTTTTGGTGGTAGAGCTCTTGTGAATGAGCTCGAGGCCGGCAGCACCACCGTCTCACCTATAACCTGCCGCCAAATAGTAGTGCTTCCATTACTGTGTTCCAGTTTGGTGGTGAGATCAGGCCCTGAAATTACTGGCACATGAGGCATAACACCGTAGTCCTCAGCTGCAGCGACGCATCTATAATCTGCTTTTGTGGATTATTGATGTCCATGGGCTGTACTCCACTTACCATCAGGTGGACTACGCGTTCGTTCGCTGTGGGCGTAGTATAAAAAAAAAAAAAAAAATTAACCTATCGCGTTGCCTGATTATTACTCGTGGATTGAGTGCACGATTGGCATTGTGGTTTAAGTGGTCGCCTCGCCGCTTTCAACTGCGCTGGTGTTGTGGGTTCGATCCCCACACGGGACATATCTTTTATAATTCGCAAAGATTTGTTCTGACTCTGGGTGTGCGTTGTGTGTGTGTGTGAAATGTTTGATTGTGAACACCCCAGCGCCATATGAGTAATTTCTAGTGCGGGCAGTAATTTTAAACGGGGTTGCTGTTTCAGTATGCTATAGAAAAGAGCTGATGCTTTGTAATTGGGTTGACATATGAACGGCACTGTGTCGCCTCATTATTTTCTACTCTTTTTTGTCAAGCAGTACAGACCTTTCGATGTCTCAACCAATTTTTTTTATTTTTCACATTTCACAAACGTGTATTTCACACACACAAAGCACACCAAGGGTCAAAGCAAATCTTCGCGGATTACACAAATATTTGTTAAATATTTGTTATCTTTATACTTAAAGATTATTTTATCTATCTATCTATCTTTGTCTCTTGTGGGGATAGAACCCACAACACCAGCGCAGTTAAAAGCGGCGAGCAACCGCTACGCCATAGATTCAAATTCAAATTCAAATTCAAATCATTTATTTTCATAGGCCCCAGGAGGCGCTTGAACACGTCAAAACATTACAAAAAATGATATAAAAGTAAATAATAAATAATACTAAATTATACTAATTACAATGATTTGAATAACCGGGGCTCAGATTAATTTTAATCAAACTGTTTAGAATAGAATTAAAATCAATCCAAGTACCAGCTCCGATGGGTATTGCATTATGAGAAGAGCTGGTGAGAAACTCATGTGCACCATCTTTTAAAATGAAAAATATAACAATATAAAAGTACATAAAAAAAAATCACATAAGAAGAGCAATTCATTTCCAAATACTATTATCATTTATGTAGTCTGAAATACTATAGTAAGCTTTTTGACATAATTTAGTTTTAACATATTTTTTAAATTTACCTATTGATAATTCTATTGCGTCTAAAGGAAGTTTATTGTAAAAGCGTATACATTGACCTGGAAACGAGTTAGAGATTTTATGGAGCCTAGTAGTGGGCACAGCGAGTTTGTTTTTGTTCCTTAGATTTAATTTATGGAGATCACTATTTTTCTTAAATTTCGTTTGGTTTTTGTGAACGTACATTAAATTTTCGTAAATGTATTGAGAATGTAACGTCATAATATGTATCTCTTTAAATTTATTTCTTAGTGTCTCCTTGGGACTCATCATATAGATAGCTCGAATAGCTCGTTTCTGGAGCACAAATATTGAATTTATATCCGCGGCACTACCCCAAAGCAATAAACCATATGACATTATACTGTGAAAATAGCTAAAATAAACTAAACGCGCAGTGTCAACATCGGTCAGTTGACGAATTGTTTTTACGGCGTAAGCTGCTGAGCTGAGTCTACCAGACAACGTTTCTATATGTGGGCCCCATTGTAATTTAGAGTCTAATGTTATACCAAGAAAGACAACCTTATTGACCATTTCCAATTCCTCATTGTCCATCACCACACTAGTTTTGACTTGCTTAACATTTTTTGTAAAAAATCTAATATATTTTGTTTTACTACCATTTAAAAGCAAGTTATTAGCACTAAACCAGTTCACTATCTTTGATAAAGCATTGTTTACATCGTCAATTACTGATTGTTGTCTTTTTACCTTAAAAACTAAAGAAGTGTCATCCGCAAACAATACTATCTCATGATTATCCTTAACCAGATGAGGTAAATCATTAATATACAAGAGAAACAGGAAAGGCCCTAAAATAGAGCCTTGTGGCACCCCCATTGCTACAGCTGATCCATGCGAACGCTTTCCATTGACATCTACTCTCTGAATCCTATCGCTTAGATATGAAGTAAAAAGATCCAGAGCGATGCCTCTTATACCGTAGTGGTGTAACTTCTTGACTAGAGTTTCATGCTGCACACAATCAAAAGCCTTAGATAAGTCACAAAACACCCCATAGGCATCCCGCGACTCTTCCCAAGCCTCAAATATGCATTCCAGTAATTTTACCCCAGCATCACATGTTGACCGTCCGCGAGTGAAACCGAATTGTTTAGTGTGCAACAGATTGTTTTCATTAAAATATTTAAGTAACTGCGCGAGAATTAATTTTTCAAAAATTTTACTAAACGTAGGTAGCACCGATATTGGTCTGAAGTTTGTGGGGTCTAATGTACTACCTGATTTAAACAATGGAATGACTTTACTTAATTTCATTAAGTCAGGAAACACACCACAATCAATACATCTATTAAATATCACGATTAAATCAGGTGCAATAATGTCAATCAACGAATTTATAATATGTACAGAAATGCCCCATAGATCAGCCGTTTTTTTTAATATTAATTGATTTAAACGCGGCTTTAAAATCAGACAAATTAACATGGTGAAAATCGAAATTATTGTAAAACTCAGGCACATTATCTTTAAGTAACGACTCGGCAACGGAGGAGGAAGAGCCTAAAGCACTAGTTAGAGAGACAGGAAAAGCAGTAAAAAATCCTTCAAAAGCACTGGCAACTTCTAAATCTGACTTGGTTACTTGACCATTGATACTTAACTTAAAGTCTGAATTTTTTGATCTAACCTTCCCAGTCTCTTCATTAATAACCTTCCATGTGGCTTTAATTTTATTACTACTGTTTTTGATTTTAGATTTAATAAATGTAGATTTGGCAATTTTACAAACGCGTTTAAAAATCTTCGAGTATGATTTGACATGTTCTTTAAACTCTTCACTGCTATTAAATTGTCTTTCATAGTATAAAATGTACAATGTTTGCCTACTCTTATATACCTGCGGTTGCCCAGTCACCAAAGACAGGACTACTAGTAACAGTAATCTCCTTGGAAGTAAATATTGAGTTAAAATCGCGAAGAAATGAATCAAAAAACGAATTATACATTACATTAGGCTCTATGTCATTATCTAAGAAAGGTAAGTTATTAGCTAGGTTAACTCTCATACGTTCAAAGCGACTAGCTGTTACTGGTACAGAAGTAATTTTTTTCCTAACTACATTTTTACTTTTTATTTTAAAACTTATCATTTGCCCAGAATGATCAGAATCTAGTTTATTAATAATACTTCTGTGAGTTGGACTAATATCTGTATAAATATTGTCTAAGCATGTAGCCGTGGTGGCACTTATTCTAGTAGGCTCCATAAATAAGTTTATTAAATTATGGGATTTAAAAAGACTCAAGATTTGACATGATGCAGTTGTATTAACTAGAATATTAATATTAAAATCTCCACAGACTAAAATTGTTTTACCCAAATTATTTATTCTGCATAGGGCTTCATCCATGATTTCTAAAAATAAATTAAGGTCTGCGGAGGGAGGTTTATATACGCATATAATAATGAACTGCTCTAATTGTACACAGGAGAGTTCTATGGAACATTCTACAGAGAGGGACACAATATCTTTCCGTTCTTTAAATTTAAGTTTCTTATTAAGTAAAATTAGGGACCCCCCATGTATTGTGTTGACCCTGCAGAATGAACTACCAACCTGGTGGTTGCTGAAATTAAACATGAGCTGATGTCCCTTAAGCCAATGCTCAGTAACACACATTATACTAATATTTTCAGATTTCATGAATAATTCCAGTTCTAGTTGCTTACCCAGATTTAAACAACATATATTTTGATGCACCAGGTTTATATTTTCGTTTGTATTGTAATTAGTACATTTTTGTGGGTGTATTGACATATAATTACTATTTGATTCTGCAGCTAAATTGATCAATTGTACATGTAATAAATTAGAGCTAGAGGTTGCTACCTCTGTTGTCTCATGAACTAATTTAAATGATTGCAGATTTCAGAATTAATATGAGAATTAGAAATGTCAATATCATTAATATTAAGAATGTCAGAAGTACCCTCAATAGAGGCTAAGTTATAATTCATGTCATGATTCAAATAATCATTAGATAATTGCATGTCATTAGTCTGCTCAATAGAAGCAGATCTGTTAGTAGCCAAGTTCTTGGCTGTAATGTCAATAAAATAGGATAGCGAAATTGCTATCTGTCGCTTAAAACTAGCAGAAAGGTAATAGTTACCTTTAGTCAAATATAATTTGCTGCTAACAAAACTGTTAGTATCAATCAAATGAATACTATCATTATATGTACTTATAGTGTGTAGTACATTGTTCAACTTATATCTAAGATTATTTTCCGCATCTGACAGGCTCCTACAGTAGGGGAATGTGAACAAAATTATACTACTTAAGCCTAGAGATAATAAATTATCTAAATAATTAACTAAATCCTTTTTGGTAACATTACCCCTATTTTCCACTAAAATAATCAGATTTCTATAATTACTGAAGTTATAACTTAAAATTCTCTTCATAATAAAATCATATGTTGCAGATGGTAAGCAATGGTTAACAACTGATTGTCCCTTAACAAGAGAATTCAGTTTTGAGCCCATATGTTTTCCAATACCATCACTAAACATAATAGTACGTTGTGCATCACTTGGTGTACAACATGTTACATCAATTGATGCACCTAATGACTGCTGAGTCCTAACACTAGTATGAGAGCCATCACACAAGTTCTTACTATTGTCACAGCAAACTAAGGGAGCACTCACCGGCTGTGGTGAACTAGAGCGAGCGCACTGAAATAATATATAATATATAAAAATATAGAAATCTTAATAATAAGGCAATAGAAATGTCAAAGACGCGTGACCTTGTCGCCGCGCATGTGTCTAGTCAAACACAAGTGCGAGTTGAGGAATTGTCGTCTTACTTAATGTCATCGCAAAAAGAATAATTTTGTTTGCAGGAATACAAAAAGTGGTATTTGAAAAACGGCGACATGCGTCCCAGTCATAGAAATCTTAATAATAAGGCAATAGAAATGTCAAAGACGCGTGACCTTGTCGCCGCGCATCTGTCAAGTCAAACACAAGTGCGAGTTGAGGAATTGTCGTCTTAATGTCATCGCAAAAAGAATAATTTTGTTTGCAGGAATACAAGCGCATTTGTCTAATCGAACATAAGTGCGAGTTGAGGAATTGTCGTCTTAATGTCATCGCCAAAAAGAATAATTTTGTTTGCAGGAATACAAAAAGTGGTATTTGAAAACAGGCGACATGCGTCCCAGTGTTAAAAGATAGTCGATAGCATTTCTATTGACTAGTTATTAAGATTTCTATGGTCCCAGTGTTAAAAGATAGTCGATAGCATTTCTATTGACTAGTTATTAAGATTTCTATGCGCTACGCCAACCGAGCTATCATTGAATGAGAGAGAAATGCAAATATGTGTTTAATAAACTGTAGACTAAGAAGTTTGGTGCATTCGGGCTAAATATAGTGTAGTTTCACAAAAGTTATTTACCAAGATAGCTTTATGATGTAACTGAGCAAACAATTTTCAACCTACTGCAAACGAAATAAGGATTATTATTACAGTTGAAGAATTCAGATGAAATTTGAAGTTGGTATTTTTTCGAGTGATGACTGTTGACGATGTTAATCTTGGTAATGTGTCATCGTTTTATACTCACAGTCAGACCTACGTCAGAGACCAGTGACTAATATTAAAAAACCGACTTCAGTTACAATAATTTTAGACTTATATGATTTTCTCATGGTTGCCATTGTCAGAACTGGACCAAATTGAAATGGGACTACACGGGCAGCACTAGCTTTTAAATGAGAAAAAGAAAAATAATCATTAAAATCGCTTCGCCCAGTCGAAAGGTAACATGAAAAAAATATAGAAAATACAGACGAATTGAGAACTTCCTCGTGAAGTCGGTCCCTTCCTTTTGAAGTCGGTTAAAAAGCTAATATTGCATTCTGAACGTTACATCTATTTGGAGTCTTCTTTATTAACAATTTATTAGTAGCAAATAGATACGTACTGAGAAGTGTAGTCAACATCCGCAATCTACAAAAATGCAACCAAATCAATTTTATTTCAGGAACTAGCTGTTACACGCGACTTCGTCCGCGTGGATGTCGTTTTATGAACAAAAAATGCTACCTACTTCGAAACTACTTCAAATTTTGAAATAATAGAAATTGCGACACGTGCGTCCGTGACAGCCCGTAGAGTTTAGCGTAATGTTAAATATCAAAATTCACCCAGTTGTTTTTAAACTTAGCGCTTTCAAACAAACAAACAATCTCCCGCGATTTCATCTGTGTGGTAGGTACATACATCAATAAAAAAACTCAATAACAGAAAATAAAATACCTACCTACCTAAATAAACCTATTTCTGATAATAACTAATCTAAACTCAATAAATAAGCAAAATCCCTTTAAACTAATATCTATACGAATGTCTTATCCTACCTAACAGTATTATAAAATAACCTACGGTCACTACGTACAATATCAAAATAAATATACTAGAATTATATAGATAGGTAGGTCTTTTTATACACTATTTTATTGTCACGTTTGAACCTAATCTGACTACTAAACCCGCATGCGTATTCCGTAAATCAATTCAAATAAATAAAATTGTAGTGTCTGTTTTTAATATCAAAATAACAATGTTTTATGAAGCTGGTATTGCTGTGTGCCCGATACCTTTGTCCAAAATGCTGTTTTTAATTTTTTTGTTTGTCTGTCTGTTAGATGGACTAATCTTCGAAACGGCTGGACCAATTTTAATAAAATTTTGGATGCAGGACTATAAGGCGCGTAACATACGGGCGAAGTCGCGGGCAAAAGCTAGTTTAATTAAAAAAATCAAACAAATAAATTTGTAGGTACATACGCGTTTACATAATTATCAAAAAAAAAACCAATATCTATTATATATCTACCTACGATATGGCTTAGATGTCGTCATTCCAGATAAAAGATTGCAGAATGTTAGTCATTCAGATTACCATCTATATTGAGCTAGATAAAAATCATAGTATTCATTTGTCGCAGAAATCGTATACGCAGTAAGTGCCTTACGGCGTTTATGATTTTTTAAATATTTAAGATGTTTTCATTAAGATCAAAAAGAATAAAAAAAAAATCACAAAAAATAAGACAGAGCTCTTTTCACAACTATTTGATACCTAACATGTGTGGATCATTACCATTCATTAATCTGTGACATTTATTTTGGAAGGAAAAACAAAAAAAACATTGTTTTTACTCACCTAAACAAAAAAGGACTTAAAAGCTAAGTAAATAACTATATAAATAAATCAATTTTTTAAATTTATTGAATTCCATTTGTGTCTAACTGTAGAAGCAAGGCAAAAAAAATATTTTTTGCGAAATAACATTTTCTTAAAACCGTAAAATGTTTAATACTGCGTTTACGATATATGCAGCAGTATTATTAGCAAAATCTGTTGACATTTAAGACATACTTGGAACTCCATACACCCGTTCATGAAACAAATATGACATGTGTCTGATATTATTAGACATTCTTATAGTAAATCGCCAATATTATACGCCATATATTTTTCAACGGGATCCAAAACGTTTAATTATAATAATGGAAATTTTATTTTGATTATGAAACTGGTTAATACCGCTTTTTATCGGACTTTGTGCGATAATGCGTATGATAGCTCACAAACAAATAATTATATCAGGATCAATGGTGACATCTTATATTTTGTAGCTAAGTATTAGGTTAAAGTTCTTGCAATCCACGAAGATGTTGAGCTTTACTTGTGAGTAACGTGAATCTATATACCTACGTGTGTGATGTGTGTGAGATGGGACAAAATACCGTCGACTTGCCCGAGAGTGACGCACTTCGTCAAATATGCACACTTATTGTTTTCAAGCTAAGCCATTTGTCAGCCGAACTGCATTTGCAAAAAGCTAGAACTATACCTAAATTACCATTTAGTCATGTTAATATTGGTGAGGGCAAATTCCACTACATATCTGTCGTATAGTAAGCATGGATTAACAATCACTTCATGCTTTTAACAATCGCATTCCAAAAACCCCCTTTTTTCAAAGTCACCTTGTAGAAGAATATGTAGGTAATTTTTTGTTCAGATTAGATACACAAATACAATATAGTAGGCATTTTATCTAACCTTATCATCATAAAGCTGTTTATCCAAACGAAAATAGAAACAATGATCCAGTTTATCATAATTTAGTTATCATTCAATTCATTTACGAAGCAAATCGACGATTTTATCAAGTACTATTATGACGTATATATTGAATATGCTAATGTAGTATGAGACTACAACTTTTCAAAATATGAATACCGTCTTCTTTTTGCATCACTTCCAAAACATACTAAAAAATTAAAGTTGTTAATGTGAGGGCTATGTGTATTAGGAGTTTCTTCTACGCTCAAGAACTTACGTCACCATCATCAATGTAGCCGATAGCGTTCCGGCTGGTAGTACTTATGTAAAACAGCTTATCTACGATAAGGGGAGGCTCGAGACGATACGACATTCCGCGTCGAACAACGGTAGCAGTATGGCGCGGATGTACCAAACCTTCACTAAAAAACAATGGGAGGCTGTTATGGGCGTAAGTTGATCGTATGCCGAAGAAAATTCGAAAGCTCCAAAATTTATCACGGGAAATAATCTTGCAATATTTTATTTATAGGCTTGACGTTTCGGTCGAGTGGTTGCAAAGAGTTTGTCTGTAATTTATTTTAGTTAACTACTGTCTTTCTTTATTTACAGCAAATGGCCGCGCAGCTGGGCCGTGGCGAACGCGGTGGCTCCGGGGGGGAAAGAGATGACGCATCTTCTACCGGCTCCGAACGCCTATACGAACAGGACATTGCTATTCTAAACCGCTGCTTTGATGACATCGAGAAGTTCATCGCAAGGCTTCAGCATGCTGCTGCTGCTTCCAGAGAGTTGGAAAGACGGAGACGGTCTCGAGGAGGAGGTGGAGGAGGTAAAAGAGCTGCTGGTGCAGGCGAAGGCATGCTGGCAATGCGAACAAGACCACCTCCAGAACGGGACTTTGTGGACGTGCTGCAGAAGTTCAAACTTTCCTTTAACCTACTGGCAAGATTGAGAGCTCACATTCACGACCCAAATGCGCCAGAATTAGTGCACTTCCTCTTTACACCTCTGGCTTTGATTGTGGATGCAGCTCAAGATGCGGCAGATGGTAGACTACCTTCCAGAGTCGTCCAGCCTTTGTTGACCCGTGATGCGTTAAACCTTTTGGCCAATTGTGTGACCAGCAAGGAGACCGAGCTTTGGCATTCGCTTGGAGATGCCTGGCTTATACCAAGGTTAGTCATTTATTTATACGCAAATTAGTAATGGTAGAGTAGCTTGTCACCACTTACTGTTTTGACATTTATAGGAGCCATTAAGAGCGCATGAAACAGTTCCATGGAACCAATGAGGATTAACCATGAAACGTTGTCGTAGTTAGCTGCCAAACAAGTGAATTTTGACTTAGTAGTTTAAGCCCATCTATAATTTTTGGAGATAGGTTTTATCTTAACTGATCTTTCAAAAAGTATTTTGATTCATGGCTGACCTTTTTCAGCCTTAAATCAAATCAATCTGGGCAAAAGAGCCTTGCTAAATATTAATCTTTTAAGTATCGATGCAACACGATGGCTAATTTCGCGCCAATTTTTTTCAGAAGTATTATTACAGCATAATAATATATTCTTAATCAGATTATAATCAAAAACAGTAGCTGTGAATATACAAAAAATAATAATATAATATGTGTCACACAAAACGTTTTAAAGCTAGTTTACGTTAAAAACACTTGAGTGATTCACTCCATAACTATATATTTATCAGCAAAACTATATATTTATCAGCTATACTTGCCCTTTATCAACCTTTATCATTGATATCTTTATTCTACGCTAACGTAATTTATTAATTTATAATCTGCCGACACGGTATTCAAATCAGCATGACTAGAAGTAATCCCAATTCCAAGAAATTTAACATTTGTGGATGCCGATATTTTAAAGTTTTATTGAAGGTATAGATAAGCTACTAGCTTTATATCTCAATAAAAAATAACCCAAGTATTTGTTAATCTTAGCATTCTAAGCCATTAGCATTGTTAAAAGACAATGCCCAAAAACTGTATCGCGACCAACATTGTGACTTGAATATAAGATAGTAAATAGTTTCTAGTTTTGTGTATGACGATTATCTAGTAATAAGAGACATAACTTAAGCGGGTTTTAATAAACAAAAGTGATTTTTTATTTAAACATGAAGGATGAACTGAGCGTTAAAAAAAATCATCACGAGTTTATTTTTTTTTTGCCTGAAACCTGGGTTAATGTTAAACCTGGGTGCATAAAAGGAGCCTCCACGAGTGACGTACACAACGATTCCCTACGTCCGGCGCACCCTGGGCAATTCGTGAGTTCTCCAAAGCGAATTGGCTAATCCTTTCACCACGATGGCAAGTCAAAATAAAATTTGACTCAGCCATCGACACGACGAAGAAGAAGAAGTTAGAATATCCGGCTTAAAATTAATCTTTTATAATATTCTGCATATAATACAGTGGTTTTTATCTTGATATAGCCGCGGAATAGATAGCACAGCAGTGATAAACAATAAATAAGTACTACATAACACAATAACACATTAAAGAAAATATTTTGCTGAAGCTGTAGGTTTTATAACATCAAATCGATCGGATGCCATCGACAGATAGGTGTAGTGGATTAGTTTCACCTGACTACGGCTGATCCAAAATTTGGCAGTCCAGTTTATGTATGTTTGTTTGTACGAGTATGTTCCACCATATCGACTAAACTATTAAACGGACTTTAATAAATTAGGTGTCAATTTTATGAAAATATTGTATGACAGAATTAATGACAGATATTAAATTCGATTTTTTTTTTAGATATTCATGACATGTTTGATATCAAATGTAAGTCTTGGAAAGCACATTACAAATATATGTATTATTTTATAGTTCGAGTCAACATATAGGTACGTATAAAATGCGGTCAAACAACTCGCATGAGCTTTTTATTTCAGTTTTGTCCGTAGTCTGGACGTCTGACGTCGACGTCGTTAGAGATTTTTAAGTGTATACACATAGAAATATACAGCATATTACTTCACAAAAACAATCGAACAATATCGACCATTCTAATATTCTGCGATGAATCGACGATTGTTGTAAGAACAGCCTAGCCGTATTCGCCCAAAATATTCATTTACCGTTCATATATTTTCAGGGAACAATGGAAAACCCCGATACCTCCATACCAGCCCGTTTTCATGGATGGCTGGAGCCCTGATTACCAGGTGGATGACCAGCCCTTGAGGAGGTAACTGTTGTTTTTGTAAATCATTTATTCGTTACGGGTTTATCTTCTTTTATGTTTTTGTGTTCCGTTATAGTTTATTTCAACCATAATTCACGCAAAACTTAACGTAATATATCATGTTTTGTCTTGTACTTCTTGATCTTCTAGTAATGGGTTCTTTTAAATAATATTCATAAAAACTCAAAAGCTTTTAAGTCATAGGCATCAAGCCAAAATATTAACAGCAATAGATTCTTAACAGTTCACAGTGAATTAAATTACCAGCATTTTTTTAAATTTGTTTTGAACATGCTTGATGAAGTTAGCATCTCTGATTTAGAGTCAACATTGATTAGGTTGTCCCGCAAAAAAGCCGAGGAAATAATAAATCTGCCTTGATAGACTTGTGGTTAGCATATGCGCCTCTCAACGCGATGTCTCGGCTTCGATTTCCGGGACGTTCAAAGTGATATTTGTGAACTTTTCTTAGGCCAGGAAAGAAAATAGTAGCTCGGAGTTGGAATTGTGCCCGGTGGATAGCGATATAGCTCAGAAATATGGGTGTTATACACAGTTCTGCAGCACCCTTCTGGATAATTTTCGTGATGTTATGTTATGTTATGTTCATAACAAATCTGTCACACAAAATTATATGCTAATATTCTAAGACAGGTACATCGCTAGAGGGAGACAAACTAAGGTGTTTCGACTCTACTTACAATTTAAGCAGATACTTACTTTTTTTGTTAATTTTTTGGCTTTTGAGCAGCCATGAAGATATCACAATGAAACTGTTTAATAGTGTTCATAGTCAATTATTCTGTCTCATTCTCATTTTCACTCTCATTTGTGTGTGTTTGTGTACGTTCATGTTTGTGTGCGTGTTAGATCGTCGCCGAGGCGTACCTCCGAGGGGCGAGGCGCACCGGAGGTGGCTCCGGTCGAGCGGGACCGGGAGCGTGAGCGCTACGAGCGGTACGAACGCGATGAGCCCGACCTCTACGGCGAACAGTACGCGCCTTTTCCTACGCACCCTAGGTACTTGTGCTTGCTTGTTTGTTTGTTAATCTGTCTCTCTTTATAAAATAATTTACTCATTTTAGTTATTTTGTAACGTCACCTAGAGGGAAAGTACTCTTAATACTGTAGATAGAAAGAAATACTTAAAGAAAATATTCCTCTAATTTTGAATAGAAAGAAAACTGCATTCATAGATTTCTGAAAATTTGCTTTCACACCCGGGAATCGAACTGACTAAAATTGAATGCAGTTTTGTTTCTATTAAAAATAAAGGAATGTTTTTTTGTGCATGAAAGGAGCCTTCCCGAGTGACGTACACAACGATTCCCTACGTCCGGCGCACCCTGGGCAATTCGCGAGTTCTCCTAAGCGAATTAGCTAATCCTTTAACCACGATGGCAAGTCAAAATAAAATTTGACTCAGCCATCGACACGACGAAAAAGAAGAATGTTTTTTTAGTATTTTTTTTTATCTACAATATTAAGGGTACTTATTGGCACTTTCTGGCCTCTAACTACCCTTGCAACTGCCATAAATGACCTAGGCACGAGCTCCTTGATATCTAGAATAACTAATTAATTGATTTATCTTGTGTATTTTTTAGAAATATGAGAGCTATGGGTCGCGAGGACTCTGGGTCAGCAGCTTCTTCTCCTGAGAGAGAACAAGTCTACCGACCTGAAAGAGAAGATGGTTTGTATTTGTTATTTATTGGTTCGATAGCAAATTATACTAACAATGGTTACAGAAGACTATATTAAAATGATTTTTCTGTACGGTATAATATACATTTATGTGTATTTTTTTATTTGTTTGTTTAAAACGACGCCTGCACTTGGTATAACGCCTGCGTCGCGGGGTGTTCACTAACAAACATTTCACACACATACAAAATACAAAGTCAGAACAAATCTTTGCGGATCACACAAATATTTGTCCCGTGTGGAGATCGAACCCACGACACCAGCGCAGTTGAAAGCAGCGAGGCGACCGCTTAAACCACTACGCCAACCGTGCACTCTATTGTATGCTAATATATATTTTTAGAATTTTGTTTATAGTTATATAAATTATTAATTTTACGTCATAATAAAATGTTTAGCTTTTTAGGGTAAATATTATCCTAGAAAAGATTTTGAGTGAAATATTATTAACCATAATTTTATTAATACAGTAGAGCGTCGATTATCCGAACTAATTGGGGGACGTGGGTGTTCGGAAAACCGGTATTTTCGGATAATCGAACTACATATTTCGAAGTATATACTATAATCGAATATATGTACAACTATAATCGAAGTAAACATGTATTGATTCAGCCATATATATTTACGTACAGGTAAATGAAAACCATATTATTTGCATTTATATCTTTAATGACAAATAGGAAATAAACAAAAAAAAAGTGCAGACAATCTTGTAGTAAAACTTGTTTTTACTTGTTACAATTAAAAAAATCTTGAATCTTCTTCTGCCTAAGCAAGCCTACCCACTTATGAGCGGTTAGATCACGTACTTTTTTGAGAACAGATATTTAATACTGGTCGCGAAGTTGCTTACGAGTACAATAACAAGTGCGCGACAAGCGACAAGTGCGCGACTACTGTTCGGATAAGCGGTCGTTCGGTTGATCGACGTTCGGATAATCGACGCTCCACTGTATATCTATTATTATAACCATTCTTAATTAAAGTGTCTTTAATCAACTTTTTAGAAATAATTCAGCTTTAAATCTCTCTCAATATTAAAACAAATCATTTACTAATAAACAAAATTGAACACATCTTTTACTTCACTTAAAATTAAGCAAAATAATGTTGTATTTGTTTTTTTTCAGAATGAGATTTTTCCCTAGCATTTTAAACAAGTCCAATATGGTGGTAATCGTTCAAGAGCACCCAGATTAACCTTTTACTATTTATTTTACAGATGACCTGGGCGAAGCCTGGGCGCGAGGAGTCACAGCTCGAGGTGGTCGTGTTGTCCGGGTGACATACCCAAGGACAGCTAACAATGATAAAGAACTCTCTGTAGTACGTGGAGAGTACCTCGAGGTAAGAACCTCTCAGCTACCGCGATTCTAGCGCAATTCAGCAAAATGTACAACGCCATCTATTGATTTATGACGTAAACTTAACAATATTAAACCCTGACGTGGGTGATCATTTATTTTTTACCAAAGACTAATCTTGAAAAATGCTTCGCTAGAAAGCTTGTCTATATAATAAATTGCACCTTCATCCTATCAGCCTTTATTTATGCGGAGCTTTACAAGTAGTCAAGTCCCAACAGTGGACAGTTTTAGATGCTTTTGAGGAGGAGTTCTGCACTGCAACCCATCCCTGGATCCACTCACAGCCTGGAGCAACATCACGCTGTATTATTCAAATAGTTTATTTTCATAAAACAGGTTTACATGGTTGGTACAAAGATTAAAATAATAAGTACACTGATTTATAAGCAAAGCAGGTGTGCAAATTTCAATGCAATAAAAAAAAAATAGTGACATTTCATGCAGGATTGTAGCAAATTATAATGAAATAATTTACTGTCATAATTTATATAATAATAAAATGTCAAAGTCTAATAATAAAATAAAATTAGAATTATAACACAATATCATTCAAAAAAATAGTAAGATGTCAAAAAATAACTAAATTGTATCAATTGTAAAGGTGGGTGAAATGGTGACCTGAAATACAGGCTTCCGCCTAGCTTAGACACCAGTCTCCCACAGTGATATTTTAATTTAATAATGATATATATTAATATGAATATTTGAAAAAAAAGAAAAAAAAACTGGCCCAAGCCGGCTAGATCCACTACAGCAACGAAACGTATCAATAAATACTTTATTAACGTTATTAAGATAATTTATACAGCAAAAATATTTAACAATACTATCTGATTTCAGGTCCTAGACGACTCCCGCAAATGGTGGAAAGCCCGCAACCGCCGCGGGGTGACCGCTCACGTGCCACATACCATTGTGGCACCCGCGTTGTCACCACCCTCGTCACCGCATTTGTACCCCAACCCCATTTATACACACTACCAGGTATGTTAGTAGATAAAATATCCTGATATGGCACCGGCAGAATTTGAACCTGCGACCTCCCTGCACCGGGCAGTCGCTATACCCAACCAACTACGGTCGCTTCTTGCCACGACCCTAAATTTTTTAACTGTATGTTCAGTCATTTCGTGACGTCACGTTCATACATTTGTTCCTATCTTAAGTAGGATACAAACCAACATGGCGAAGTTACATTCAGCACAAATGTTGTAAAGAATGAACGCAAACGTTATTTCAACTTCTAATTGATTATTTTTATAGCATTTAGCTATGCTTAGCAAATTATACTAGTAAGGTCGCAGGTTCAAATCCTGCCGGTCCCATGTCTTTTACAACTGTTTCTTAGTATATTTAGTTTGATCCAAATGACGATGCTGGAACCAGAGTGATCTAAGTGACATTTTTGGATAAAATGGTTCTTTTACACAATTGCAAAGAAAAATCATAATTCTTTCACTGATAAAAATTGTTATTTTTTTATTTAAAACTCATTAAAAGTACATATAACTAAAAATTAATAATAAAAAGCTGATAGATTTCCACTAATAACGCGTAACACATTTCCTTCATTTTCTCAAAAACATACTATTGTGCCCTAGATCACTCTGGTGCCAGCGTCGTCAAATATGTATCCTTTATGGAACTATTTTGAATCCATTCCTTAGAGAATAGAATTGAATAGAATAATTGATTTGCTCTTAAAGATGGTTACATAAAGCTCTTAAAAAATAATGTATGTTTACTGTCCGACATGTTAAGCCATTCAGATAGCATACAAATATTATATTTTATGTAATAATAATAAAAAAAATAGAATTAATAATCAAATCATAACCAATAAGGTACAGATAGTTTTACATATTAATTTTTGATGTATGTTTATAGTAAAAATATTCCTGAATTGTGTAAAAACATTGTTCCATTAACCATAACTTAAATTTTATCCTAAACATAATGTATTTGTTGTTCTCTTATATATTGTGGAATGTTGTTGATTATGAGTGAGAAGAGTAGTTCTACACACTTTTTAATTTCGTAGGGTCTCTTTTAAAAGATGTCTTTGTCAATAATTAAATTTGAAAAATTACATAACATAGCATCAGATTATTAAATATGTTTAAAGTTATATTTACCAGCCTACATGAACGACTGATATTCAAAAATTTAGATTTTGCACATTCTTCATTCTTCAAACCAATGAATGCACGTCGCTGTTTTGTATCAGAAGTGGTAACGAAACCATATCGCGGTTCAGAGAATAGGAACAACGCCATCTATCGAAGAGTAGAGTTATTATATTATAGTCAGCAGAATATTTTTTATCGGACAGGGAGGTATTTGAATAACATAACATTAGGCCTAAATTACCCAGCAGGGTGTGGCAGAGATGTACAACACCCACACTTCACCTGGGTGAGGCTATCGCACCTCTGTGCTGTTATTGTGAATTTCCTGACGGAAAGTTCGCAAATAACACTTTGCCCGACCCGAAAATCGAACCCAAGACCTCACTTGCTTTTTTATACATAAAACTTATGACATGTATTTTTTAAGTGGTTAGACCAATGATATTATAGAACTATAGATATGTTACGTTCATAGAAATTACGATTTAAATCCGTTCCGAGCTATTCCAAATTGCACACATTGACAAATGTCCGCAGCGCACGCATCCTTATCGCTCTAACGTCAAAACAATATCGCTTTCTCTTTCTTAACTTGAACATGGCGCATGGCGTCTGGCACGTGACTGCGCTCGACGCAGGCCACACGCAAACTAAACACAAGACGTCCCAATTGGGACGTATTTGAGTATTCACAGCGCGAGCGCTTATAACATATCTGCTTTTGTTTTTATATAATATCATTGGGTTAGACTATCCTTAGTGTTAGCGTGGTTAAAAGCTTGTACTATAAAATAAAATTTATACATTTTAGGAGAGCGGCGCTGGCGGCCGAGGCTCAGGCGGCAGCAGTCCCACAGGTGCAGCTGGTAGGGGCGGCGGTGACCGTGAACGTGCTCAAGGGGCGGGCGGCCAAGGGGCGGCGGGGGGCGCCAACACCGACTGGGTGCGCCGCGAGCGCCTCGGCAAGAAGGGCGAATTTCGTTACTTCTAGCCGACCTAACCAAAGTGCCGAAACGGCGCCCCTCGAACCCTCGCTTGTGTGTGCGTGTATGTGCTAGTGTGGAGAATATGGACAGAAACAGACCGTGCAGTGGCAGCGTAAGGGGATCGGTGAGGGCCGCCCCGGGAGTCAAGGACCGACGGGTGACGCATAGTCGAATTATTCCTAATATTTATTTCTCTCACCACAATTTACAAGATGAAGTAATTTGTTCTTGCTAGTATACATATATTATTGTTGTCTGCTAATTGTGGGATTAATAATTAATTTATCTGCTAATTATTGGTGTCTGGCGCCTAAGCTAAAATTAGAACCAGCGCGATTAGATTGCGTTGACAAAAAACAAGACTTTGCTCATTTAAATGGTATTTTCTATTGTAGTCGCAAAATTTCTAGACTGTTCTGCGAAAATCCACTACCTCAGTATCTCTTTGTACGTAAAGCGTGACTGAGACAGCAAATTTTCGCAGCTCACGCCAGAACCGCCGACAAATTTGTTGACAACTATACCCAAAAGATATTTGGGCATACTGAAACACTGCGTCACCCCAGGTCCTGATGCTGCGTCGCCACTGAAACCATATATCCACCACCGCTTCAGTCATTGTCCGTGTCCGTTCGCACAGTTGTTACATAAGTGCAGCTTATGTGTGTTAAGTGAGGCGTATGTACATAGCATGTGTTGAAACTATTCAATACGCAACATATCATACAAGTCTGATTATTAAATTATTTACTTTGTAAATGTATCCCGTGTTGTACAAAGCGGTTTGGTTGATATTAGATTTTTAAGATGGTATTCTTCGTTTGGTTCTTGACGGGAATACTCTCTTAGGGATAGGATTGGATTTGGACTCTGTCCCACCCTGACATACATGAATAACATGATAGGACGTTCAATTTAAGTGCTTGTTCACGTTGACTCGCGGGCGCGGTGGTGAGCGCGGTCACGAAATATCTAACATATGACGTGATTTCCAAGTGTTCACGTTCAAAACGCATGTGCGGTCTAAGTAGCGAGCTAACTAGCGACTGGCGCGTGCGGCGCGCTCGCGGCAATTTCAAACGCCTGAGACGTTTGTGTGTGTTCATGTCAAACTAGTGGCGGCGCGCGCGATTCACTCGCGACGTCAGGTAAGTTCAACCAGTTTGAACTTGTCGCTAGAAACGATAGCACGTTTCTATCATGTCGTTCAATACAGAAGAGTTTATTAGTGCTGTTCAGGCTAGAACTCCTATTTGGCAAAGTACATTTTGTTTCAATTCAAAGTATTTGGTAAATTACCATATAAAGTATGAAATTCACCATACCGTTCTCTTTCTTTATTAATTTCGTGCACGCCAATTCTAATTTTTAGCATCTCCCACTTTAGGAATGAATTTTCGGTTAAAAATAAAAGATCGTGGTCCATATTAACAACCTCTGACAATACGTCACACGCGAACGCCTGGCGGTCAATGTGAACAGGAGCTCGCAACGTTTCCCGCGCCCGCACCCGCGCCCGCGCCCGCCCCTGCGTGTTCCTACGTGAACAAGCACTATTAGTTTGGTCCCAAGAAAAAAGGTAAAATACCTGAAATAGTAGAATCAATGCGTGTTTAATCAAAGCTTTATTTTGATTAAAAAAACACCCGTTGTTTAATATTTTATCACGTTTTTATAAGTTGGGTCCCTAAAAAAAAAGATGAAATACCTGTTAATTGTAGAATGAATGCTTTTGATCAAATCCTTATTTGTTTAAAAACCGCCGTCGTTAAATCAAAAAAATGTTTAGGAATATTTACGTACAATTTTTTTTATTCTTATTTTATGCAATCTTCTTTACATACCAGGGTTTATGTTGGGAACTCCATATATTTGAAGGTCACCAGAATAAGAAATACTATATACTAGACGATTCGAGTCACACTTGATTCAGATCTGTTGGAGGGTGGGACGCTTTTGTGCATGTCCTTTACATCAATATCGACCAACTGTTTTCTTTGTATCCATAATTATGTATTTTAAATTATTAGATTGTGAGAATCGCAAATATAACAAATTATCTATACGAATGTAAAAAGATAACATTCATATTGTTAATATATTGACGGGGCATTTGCTTCGTCTCGATCAAGCTCCGTGTTTGTACCTACTATATTATTAAACTCAACTTTTATTCAAATGTGGTGTTGGTCTGTTTGTGTCCCTTCCCTTCATCCGCTCGTAGTCCACTGCTGGACATAGGCCTCTCCCAATTTCCTCTACAACACCCGGACCTGTGCCTTTTGCATCCCTTACCTTATACGTAATTAATACAATAACGACCTTACTGAACATTTAAGAAAAAATCTAACCTGGTACAGTTGTCAAATTTGTGTTTTTTTACTTTAAATATTTATATTTAGTTTTTGAACAATTTGATACTTCATAAGGAATAGACTAATAATTAATTTGATTTTGACTTACTAATGTATTAGTAAGTCAAAATTTATGCTTAGAATGAAAATTTTTGTATGAACAAATTTAAGATTTGCTAAAAAATTGAATTCAATAAAAAAAATCAGTCGGTATTATATCAAAGTGCGTTTCCATCCTTGCTATCTGTTTATCCAAAATGATGAGCTATTTCGTTTTTAAAGTATCGAAAAGTTTATCAAAAATAATCTAGTCTGAATGTGAAAAATGGCGCTGAGTACATTCTAGTCTTCAATCGACAGTGTTTCGTGTTTGTGTGTGTGCTTGCTTATTTACATGTGTTTGTGTGTGTGTATTGACGTCACGGTAAGTGTGCTAATAATTTATGTGGTTTACTTGTACCAGTTTATTTAAATGTGTGTCTGTAAACTTCAGAAAGCTTTTTCAAATGAAAAACTTGGCTACAACATGATAAATTACGTTTAGACTATTAAATGATTATTTAGATTCGGCAATAAGTAAGTACTTTTAAAATCTAATCACTGTTATAAATAAAAAAACTAATAACTAAGTAAATCGATTAATTACAATTTAAAATTTTGTTGATTTATGAACCTTCTTTAATTATACAAAATTTTACTTAACATAACATCACGCCTATATTACCCAGAAGGGTTTGGCAGAGGTGTACAACACCCACACTTCACCTGTTATGTTTCTGGGTCCCATGGGATAGGGGGTGAGCCTATCGCCATCCACCATGCACAATTCTAAATTCTTCTTCTTGCTAGAAAATAGTAGAAATCTGCTTCAGATAAAGCTAAAAATAACAACCTGATATCTAATTCTACCTAAAAATTCACTTTGAATTTAAGTTAGTTACAAACGCATTAGAAACGCGTTTGTACTAAAAAAAAACGACTTCCATACCCTATTACAATATGACGTGTTACAGAGAGACATCAAGCCGCAGCACCTCCCCCGCCCCCTCCGCCGCCGCCACCCCCGCCTCCGCCGGTCATCATGCCTGCTAAACTCACGGATACCATGAAATGTAAGTATTTACCGCATATAATTACACTAATAGGCATCATGACAGATCTATAAATAGTAAAATGTAGAATACCTTTTCAAAATTTAGGTAAACATAAACCAAATACAAGAATTTTAGTCTTCTTCTTTGTCGTGTCGATGGCTGAGTCAAATTTTATTTTGATTTGCCATCGTGGTGAAAGGATTAGCCAATTCGCTGTGGAGAACTCGCGAATTGCCCAGGGTGCGCCGGACGTAGGGAATCGTTGTGTACGTCACTCGGGGAGGCTCCTTTCATGCACAGTTTAGTTACATATTACAAATCTAACTCATTTTATGATCATTCAAAGTTTCATGGGTTTATTAACGCAAACGCTAACCACGAAACCATCGAGGCAGTAAAGAAAAAATATTAAATAAATATGTTTTCTCTCGTAGCAACTCGTTCGACAACAAGTACTCGTACCCTGAACGAGGAGCTCAAGATCGTGTTACCACAAATACAACAGCGAAGGAACAAACTGCTTGATATTAAGAAGACTCCAGATATATTCATTGATCAGGTAACTATACAGCCTTTTCTCAATTAGATTGGGTTCGGCTTCTAGTCTAACAAATTCAGCTAAAAAAAAAAAAATATTATTATTATATTATTTTACGTGGAACAACTGCTATCAGCGGTTCTTCAGCATGAAAGCAGCGATAGCTAAGTGGGAGGCCGTAGGACTGCGAAGTCAAAGGCCTCGGGTTCGAACCCTCGGCACACACCTCTGTCAATAAATCGTTAAGATTCATCTTTTCGATGATATGTGATATGTGTGTTTTTATCATATAAATTATCGCTCGCTAACGGAGAAGGAAAACATCGTGAGGAAACCTGCATGTGCCTCAAAAGTGCTCGAGGTTGTGTCAAGTCTATCCGCACTTGGCCAGCGTGGTAGACTACGGCCTAACCCTTCTCATCATGAGAAGAGGCCCGAGCCCAGCTGTGGGACATGTATTAGATACAGGGCTGCTATTAACTGCTTTTAGATCACCACAACCCCGTACGAGGGGATACGATACTCATTATTAAACTATTTGTGAGACTTTTCCGTAATGATTGTCATAGATCTTTATATGGCGACAGAGACTGACGAACTTGCTCTCTGAGGCACTGAGAAAACCCGTTATGTTAAGACAGTTGCCCATCTAACGACCAACCGCGATTAGCATTGCTTGACCTAAATTATTTTGTCTCTTGAAGAGGAAAAATATTGCTATACTAGCTCATTATGAAATATTCATTAAGTGTCGTCAACATAAACTCTGATTGATTAGACTCGGTATCAGCCACTAAAACCTTTCCCCCATAGAAATCAAATCCAGACGAAGTAGCAGAATGGCTAGAAGCGAAAGGCTTCAGCAGTGCAACGCAAAAAGCTCTCCGAATGCCAGGCCATCAGCTGTTTAGTCTATCACGTTCCCAATTGGAAAAGGCCCTCGGAGCTGATGAAGGAAAGAGGCTATACAGTCAGATTTTGGTCCAGCGCAACGTGTCAGGGGTGAGTCGACATCGCCTCTTCGTGAATCACCACGGTGAGGGGTCACCATACACGTTTCATTTTTCAGCTCTTGGTCAAATCTGGTGAAGATAGATTCAAACTTCTTGATGATTAGCTTCAACCCACGGAACCACCCTCAGTCGGTTGCATGTTACGTCGATAAGAAGTTATACTTGTGTTAATTCAAGCTATAAGCCACCCGTGTGCCACGTTTTATTAACATCCATTATGTCGATTTTTCGTAAAATAGTAACAAAATGTAGGATTCTGCATAGCACACGTTGCGATGTGTTGAGCTATATTGAACTTTGCGAGTACTTACCTTTAAGCCATTAATAAGTTTGAATGTATCTACACCATCACCTTTCGCCTACTCTATGCCTTCTGAATAGAACTGACTTCTAAGCCATAAGATTCGTCCCAGCCTAAATTTGGTAACGTATTTTGCCAAGTATGTGTTTGCATGAATCAAAATATAAAGGCTTTTCTTTTCAATAGCATGCACTATTAATCAATGCCTATACTGCTGCTTTCTCCCTAAAATGGATAAATAATATGCTGTCCAAAGTAGTACTTATAAATCTCCAGATAATGCCTCTGCATATCATCATGCATTCTTAATTTTCTGGTGTAAGGTAACTACAATCACTTCTTGCTTTGGTAAAGGCACACTTAGATCTTTCGCTTAAAACACCTTAACAAATTGAAACCTCCACCCTTTGGTAGATTGTGTAAAAAAAATCCATCGATTTTTACAATACTGATTGAGGAATGTGATTTCGGAGGTGATGGAATACCAAATAGATGAGGTGGTGGAAAATGGAGTTGAAGAGGAACATCCCTCTTAAATCCATGAAATAACAAATTAATTTGAGTCCTATTTCTATGTATTTACAGTACAAAACCACGTCAGCTTCAGAACTCCAGAGCATCCTTCGGAAAGCCAGAGAAAAGGTGGAAGTGTCATGATCGAGGCGTTCTCTCCACATATTCCTGCGCATGCGCGTATTGACAAGGGTTTGGATAGTGATGATTCTACTGAGGCCTGAGGCAGTACCAGTACGTCCTATTCCCACTCAAAAGCTACCCTATTTGGCAATTCGCTATACAAACATGTTGCAGAACATACCGTTTCGCTTTTATTCAGTATTGCTTTCATTCTCTAAAAAATTTAAAGACCTTAGCATTCTGAGAGCATAGCTGTCGAGATATATAAAAATCTTTTTTTGTTTTGGGTCCTCGATAATTTCTCTTTGCATCGCATTTGTGTGGGAATAACTGTGTTAGTACAGCCCCTAATATTAACATCATCATCCATTATGACATCACAAGTTTTAAGTCCATTGAAGGCGGCGCAAAAATTGGTGACTTACAAATTATTTGGGACAATAAAACTTGTAACAACTGCACCTCCATCAATCATTTTATTTATAAGTTAAAAGACAATATTATTTTATTCCTATGATGAATTTTAATACTTTGTACTATTTATAATGACTATTATATTAATATTATTTTGTTAATAATTTGACTTTTATTGATTTGCTCCTAGTATTTTAAAAGGAAATTAAAAATATTTAGAAAGAAAGCCGATCGTTTTGGCTAATATGTGATATAATTATTAAACTGAATTTCAAAAGGTATCCATGTTTATGCAAGTGTCTTACTCGGCCAGAAATAGGGATAACTTTTAGATATTATATTTTGGTTTATTAAACTAAAAGTACCTTTTTTGAATAGAACTCATTATAACCAAAAAAATGAGGCCAAATTCGAAGGGTTTACAAGTATTCATTAAGGAGTTCCACTTTTAGGATTCATCATCAGGTCAACTCATTAGAACAAAAGCCAGGAGATGGAAGGTGAAATCTTTCAATGACTGTCTGTTGGAGCAGAAGCTATTGCCTAGGGCCACACAATGCTCAATACTCAATACTCAATACTCAATTCTTTATTGCATTCCACAATGTTTTGTTAGGTGGTAAACATATTACATAGTATCAATTATGGACCCTGTCGGGCACAGCAAAAGTGTAGGAGAGAGGATGAAGGGCGCCCATTTAATTTTCAAATCTAATAAATTAAAATAAACTTGTTCAAACCAAAATGGGTGGCAACATTTTTATACTTTCAAAAACTTACTTGATTGTGTAGGTGTGATGTGTTATGTTAATTGTGTTATTATAATATTTATGTGTATATACTGGTCTCTTGAAACTAGAATTAATAGGATAGCAGAATAATAATTAAATGTGATTTTGAGTTAAAAATTATATATTATATTAATTTATCATTGAAATATTCGTTTATATTGTAATAGGATTTGTTTATTAATAATTGTTTTAATTTATTATAGAATATATTTGGTTTGTTTTCATTTTTAAGAGTCTCTGGTAGTTTATTGTAAATTTTTATTGACATGACCAAGGTACTGGAAGAGTGTACTGTAAGTCGTGAAGTTGGTAGGTTAAGTCTGTTTTTATGCCTTAATGTTATTTTTGTTTGGATTTCTTCCCTCTTTGTGTATAATTCTGGATGTTCGCGTACAAATTTACACATTTCTAATATATATAGACTAGGAAATGTCATAATTTTAAGTTCCTGAAAGTGGGGCTTACAGCTTTCTTCTTGTTTTATATTTGTTAATATTCTTATTAATTTCTTTTGTAGAATAAGTAACGTAGGTGCGTCGGTGCTATTACCCCATAATATTATTCCATATTTAAGCCACGCATAAGCGTAAGCGTAATATGTGGCCATTGCTGTTTTCAGGTCTGTTGTTTTTTTTATTTCGCGTAAGGCGTATGAAAATTTGGATAATTTGGCTTTTACTTTATCTATGTGCGGTTTCCAATTGATGTGTGAGTCAATTTCAATTCCTAATAATGTAGCTTTATTTACGAGTTCTATTTTGTTATTTTTATATGTAAAATTGATTTTTTGAGGTGGTTTTTGCCGAGGGTGAAAAGATATTAATTTAGTTTTGCTGTAGTTAATCTCTAGATTATGTTCTGTCATCCAATCAGTTATGTTATTTAGCAGGGAGTTTAGTTGGTCATCAAGGTTGCTATTACTGTCACATGAAGTCAAAATAGATACGTCATCTGCAAATAAGACGCATGGTTCTGTGATATTACTAGGGAGGTCATTTATATAAACTAAAAATAGGAAACATCCCAAAACGCTGCCCTGTGGTATCGAGGCATTAATAAATTTGGTGTCTGATCTTATGTGTTCTATTTCATTTGTTTTATGGTTGTATGATTCAATTTCAACTTGTTGCTCTCGATGATCTAGATAGGATTTGAACCATTCATAACATTTTCCACGAATTCCTATATTATATAATTTTTGTAATAAAATGTCAAATTTCACTCTATCATATGCTTTCGTCATGTCCAACAATAATCCTAATGCATATTTTTTGTCATTTATAATATTAATGGCTTCTTGTATTAATTTGTAAACCGCTAATATAGTAGAACGGTGTTTCCGAAAACCGTATTGTGAGTCGCTGAATATATTATATTTTTCACAAAAATTATATACTTTAGTGCACATGGCTTTCTCGATTATTTTAGACGCTGTTGGTAATAAGGCAATTGGTCTGTAGTTATTTGGATCGAGTTTGGAGTTTTTCTTATGTATTGGTTTAATGACCGATTTTTTTAGGAGATTTGGAAAAACACCCTCTTCAAAACTCTGATTTATTAATAAATAAAATGGTAGCGTCAATTCATCTGCACATTGTTTTATTAGAGTTGGGGGAAACTCATCTACACCATGGCTGTTTTTATTTTTTAAGGTTTTTATTATTTTATTGACCTCATATGGGTTTAATGGTTCTAAAAAGATAGAGTTTTCATTACGTGGTAGCGCGGGTAAACTCTTTGATTTGTTTGTAGGTGGGTTAATGTTTGTTTGACCAATTTCTGCGAAAAAGTTATTGAAAACATTGGCTACATCTCTAGGCTCTGATGATACTACATTGTTTGTGCATAGAGTGATATTAAATTTGTCTTTTTTAGGTTTCTTATTAGTTCTTTCATTAATTATGTTCCACATTGTTTTAACTTTATTATCTGATTTCAACATTTTATTCCTGTAGTGTAATTTCTTTGAAGTGTTTACTGCCTTTTTCAATATTTTTTCATATTTTTTGTAATATTGGGTGAGGGTAGGGTTATTTGATTTATTTGTTATTATTCTAAGTAATCGTTTGTGTTTACAGGATTTTTTGATGCCAACAGTTATCCAATACTTTTTAAATGTTTGTTTTAGTTTAATTTTATGTAATGGTATTGTTAAGTTTAAAATATTTGTAAGTGTTTCATTAAAGGCTACATAATTTTCGTTGATGTTATTTTTTTGAGGTAATATTTCACTCCATTTTATGTTTTGTAATAAAGATTTAAATTTTTGAATATTACTGACAGAAAATAGTCTTTTTTTGATAAACCATGTGGTTGGTGTTGATTTTTGAGGTAAGTTAAGGTGTAAAATTGTACTGCTATGGTCAGAGAAACCTAGTTCTTCTACAGATGTGTACATGTTATTATATTTAAAATTTGTAAATATCAGGTCGATACATGTTGAACTAGCATGAGTTATGCGTGTTGGTGTTTTTATGTGTTGAGTGAAATTATATTCTTGCATTAAGTTCAGAATTTGATTAGTTTTAGAGTTTTCTGAGAGTATATTAATGTTTAGATCACCTCCAATTATCACATTTAGTTTTGAATATTTTTTAGTAATATAATTTAAGATTTTTCCTAGCTGCTGATAGAATACTTCTTCCTCCCTTCTATTCCAATACATTGTTATAATTAATAGATTTTCTTCTGGAAGCTCAGTAGCGCATAACTCCACAATATACTCTATTGACATATCTGTAATATCACTGCGTTGAATGTGGTTTAAGTGTTCCTGAAGAAAGATACAGACACCTCCACCCGTGCGAGTATGCCGGCAGTATGACGATCCAATTTTGTATCCACTTAGGTCAATTCTTTCTAGCTTATCTTTCGTTAGCCAGGTTTCTGATATTGCCAGTGCTTTGTATGAAGAGTTATTGGTAAAAAAAGTTTCAAATATATGCAGTTTGTTATTCAGGCTTTGTATATTCTGGAATATTATTTTAAAGGGTTTATGTGTATTAGAGAAATGTATGGTTTATTTGTTCGTCTGAAGTGTTGTTATAAGTATCATAAGAGCTTGTGGTTTCTTTTTGGTGGCTTTGGTTTGTTAAATTTTGTACTAGGTTATCTTCTTTTATTTTAAATAATTTTCCATTTATGAATAATTGGTTATTTCTTATCACTGCGTGTAAACCATTTTTTCTAGCTTGAAGCATCTTTTCTCTTAATGCTCTCATCCAAGCGTTGCTGAGAAGGACGCAGTCCTTGCCGTATGACGTCATTCCCACTACAGTGTATAAGCACTTCATCTAGTTTGTTTGTAAAGGACCACCACTGTCACCCTGAAAAAGAATATTTAATAGTTCATATTCTAAGGCTGTTGATGATGTTATTCTGCAAAAATAAGGGGTAGAATTCACACTGATGACCAAATATGCGAAATAGTGTGTCACGAAGCTAGGAATGAATAAACATATGTTAAGTACAATAAACATAAATAAAAAAGTTTGCAAGTAGCTAAAAACATGTTCGATAAAGAAAGTAGACTGATGATCCTACATAGTACTATTTTTAACGGACGAAAAAGGAGGAGATTCTCAATTCGATTGTATGTTTTTTTTTGTATGTTCATTTTAAAACATTGAATTCTTAAGTGGGTACCTATCTTACTCATAGATCTAAACTCCCCTCCCCTTGCTGACGCTCACTTCGCAACGGGCCGAAATCGTAATATTTTAATTTCGCCATAACTTTAAAACCAAACGTCCAATTTTAATCATTCAAAGACCAAATATTATCTACATAAGGGTGAATTGCACAAGCAAAAAAAATACACGGCAAACCTGAGAATGGTAGTGCAATGTGCTGATTTTTTATTTTATATATTTTTTCTCAAAAAAGTAAGTAGGTACTTCTCTACCTTGGAAAAAAAAATGATTTCTACCAAAGAAAAAATTTCAAAGTGTAATTATTTTATCATCACGGTGGCCTGTCCCGAACCCAATTCCGCTCATAAAATACCTTCCCCTGCAAATATTTTCATAATATGGATTTAAATCGGTTGTTTTATCATTAAATTATAATATATTCGATCAAATAAAACCATTTTTGTATGTTTATCTTCTTTCTCATGGATTTGACAGGCAGTCAACTTTTGTCTGGAAAAAAGTTATCATTTCAGAGGACAGTAAGTTTTAGTAGAATAGCCACGTCAACATTGCGTTGTTATGCCCTTCTCACCTTTCCTCACTTCGGATCAGGCCGGCTCAAGCTCTAGGCGTAAACGCACCAGTCCCAACGTCTTGCGGTTTCCAGCCAAAAAAGTAAATATCATTTCAGTAATATGGGGACAAAAGTAGGATCATTTCGTTGGCTGTTATAACTCGTGCTATAGATTCGTTTAATTTGTTTCAAAATTGTGTATTTAATTTCGTTGTAAGTACTGATTTGCTTGAGTAGTGTTCATATTGTTTAAAAAAATTATCACACAGTAAGAAACGGTGCACAGTCTATCATTTCAGTGGTATTTTTTTATCATTTCGGTAGACACTTTTCATTTCAGTGGACTCTGAAAAATTCACCCTTAAATATTTATGTAAGTTTTGATGATATTTGATGTCCACTCACACACAATGTTATAAAATAGGCTAAAGTTTCATTTGTCACTTAAAATATATAGATAGCATTGAAATAAAAAAATCCCACCGAAATGACACAAAAAAATCGCTTGTTGAAATTCACCCAAATACGGTGATAAATAAATTGGGACCAAAACACATTTGGTCGCTTTTTTCAATAATTTCAATACCGTTAAGGCGGACAGACTATAATATACAGGGTGGCTCATTTATATCGGTCAGTATGGGGTAGTCTGTAATAGGCATGATGACTAATTTTTATTTTTGTATGTAATTGAAACACCTCTTGATATAAGAAACATCATTACAAGAATTACTTTGACCTAACATAAACTTCCTGAGATAATACAATTTCAAATTCACATTAATAATAGACTCGCCCAAACGCTCCAAACAAAAGGCTACTCAAGCGTGACGTCACGATAGAGTATTTTGTATGTGAAGTTATGAATTTTGTTTGATAGCTATACGAAATATTGCGTTTATAAAAATGGTTTTATTACAAATATTGCTATAAATTGTGTATGTAATTTAATGATAAAAAAAAAATTCGAATAATTTCGTATTTTAAAAATGAACTCGTCCATGAAACTTTGAATGATCATAAAATGAGTTAGATTTATAGTATGTAACAAAAAATTATTTCAATTGGTTTATGTTTACCTAATAGTTTGATAAGGTATCCTATATTTTACTATCTATAGATCAGTCATCATGCCTATTATAAGACACACGCAAATACTCGTAGATGTAAGACTATACGTAATATTAGATATCACGGGATATTTACCATGTATGTATATACGCTTGCAAATGCTTTCATTTTTTTTATATTTGGAGAGCCATGCCAGGCAGTTCCATTTGCAATGTTCTGTAATACGTCTCTGTATCTATTTACTTATAATTGATAGATAATCACAATACTACAAAACAAAATTGCGACAATAGCTAATGAAAATTGAAATACAATAAATTTTATTTATTTTAGATAGTAAGATTGACTGCTAATAACCTACACAATCTATATCAAAATAGAAATAATGTATGTTTTATTTCTCAATTCGACCGGGTTCGATGCCCGATGCTGTACATGATTTTCTTTAATCTAATTATGCAGTTTTTGTTATTACTAAAATTGATGTCATGGTTCCCAAGAACAGATTTGCGCATGTCTTATAATTACAGACTTTCCCATACTGACCGATATAAATGAGTCACCCTGTATATCATAATGGTCTCTAGAGAAAAAGTTTTAACTTTTTTTATATTTTTTAAAAACGGTATTATTATTATGATTGCATATTTTTAAGGTTATTTTATGTGTTTTCTTGTCGTGCGAGTCATTCCCTTCTTCCCTTTAGTGAACTAAAATTGGCCAACCATCCCCCCTTTAGGGTTAAACAAATCATTGAAAGTCATTTTTTTTTTTTTTTTTTTTTTTCAGGCAGGTTAATAAATTATTTAATACATAATTATTTCAAAATTACTTTAGTAACATGTTCAATAACTATTTATAATAATTTAACCTATAATAAAAATAACTAAAACTAAAACTATATACACTAATCAAGCAAACCGCTACCAGTGGGCATCGTTCCCGAAATGCTGGCAGCATTGCCACGCTGCATGGCAATGCTTATGAAAGTCATTTAGATATTATTGGTGGTAGGTCGATCAAAAGTAGCCTTTACCTATTAGCTACGGTCGCCTCTTGCCAAGACCTTAAATTTCTTAACTATATTTAAATCATTTCGTGACGTCACGTTCATCCATTTGTTCCTATCTTAAGTACCTGTTCCTTAGTATAATTTGCTAAGCATAGCTAAATGCTATAAAAATAATCAATGAGTAAAGGTTTCATCCGTCAAGCATATCGGTGTATCCATGTGGCCGTTGCTATAGATTACCACAAGCAGAACAAAGCTCTTTATTAAGCCCTTTTCTGTTATTGCTAATTAATAAAATTGTTTGACTCCTCCAAATACGTCTGCCCAATTGATTGTTTTCTTCAAAAAATCGGCAATAAAACCAATAAACTGTAAATTAACTGTAATTTTTTATTGAAATCTATACATCATTGAAGAGAGGAGTTTGAGAGACATATAAGATACTAACAAACTATTATGATGTTAATACGATTGACGACATTTATGTAAGAAACCAAAACAAACACTTAAGAGGCTATTCTTAAAGAATTTGTCAGTCACTTTCTACCAAATAGAATTGCCATGAAATGGTTTAAACTCCCAGCAAACGTTGTTATGGCACCCACAGTGAATACATTCAAAAATGGACTGGACAAATTCTTATAAAAAGACTCACACGCATCAGCTTAAAAGCTGCAAGTCAGCTTCATATTAATAATAATAATAATAACACACTCGCTGTCATTAAAGTGGCTAATCATCTCCTGTCCTGAAATGTTAAAATTTAAAGCAATATAAAATTTTAAATGGAGCATTATCTCATATATATGTATCTTATTCTTTTACATATTTTATTCATCAGGCCACACAATGCTCTCAATCCAGGGTACGTAGGGTAATACCCTGGTGTATATCCCTGCTGTGCCGTGGAACCCGCACTCTTGGCCGAATGACGTCACTCCGATCACGGTGTATTGGCATTTTTCTTCGTTGATTTGTAAGGGTCCTCCGCTGTCACCCTGCAGAAAAGACGTAAGGTTTTATTAAAGGTGACGAAGCTTGGCACAGTCAACTATTGGAGAGAGTAGGAAATATAACGGGATATTTTATATTGCATATCAAATAAATAATCGCCTATCAATACATACTCATCATTTATATTCTTTTTTACATCAAATAACTTACTTCACTACAGATAAACTAAATGTTTAACAAAACTCAAACTGCAGATAATTCGAAATTACACATCAATATGACGTTCCTTTTTCCTCATAATGCAATACAGTTAAATTTATTTTTGTACAAAAATACTACATGCATAGCATAAATACTGACTGCACATCAAATTTACCATATTTCATAGCAAAATAACTATCCCAGTCGCATATTAACCAGTAAGTACAACAAAATCTGTTCATCATATTTGTCTTAATTTTCAAGAAGCCATGCTCGGCAAATTTAATGATTAATATAACAAAAAAATCCTTTTATATTGCATTATTTCTAAAAGCAGAACAAATTAACTGAAAAACTTTAAAAAAGTTATGGCATAGGTCAATTATGGGTAAAGTAGTAGGTTAGGTTAGAACTGCGACCATAACAATGCTAGAATCAATCTGTGTGATACTCCGACCCCTTTTTGAATCCACCCACTAAATAAAATAATATTATACTACCTACCAATTTCTTATTATCATAGATCGTAACAGACGACAGTACGTGGCGCCACCTGCAGAAGCTAAAAATGTGCCTATTGGGCAAAAAAGGAAGCGTGGACGCCCCGCGAAAGCAAGACCCGCTTTAATAATTCAATAAATTACAATTGTGTATCTAATTTTATATTTTTTTTGCTGATCTCATTATGTGATAATTAATAAATAATAAGATGACTGTGACTAATAAAATGTTGTTTGATTTAGAAAAACTGCTGTAAATATTATAAAAATAGAAGCTATATCTATAAGAAAAAGAGTTAGGTAACATGTATAATGTGCATTAAGATTATTAGCTGTGCATTGATGAAAAGGTTTTGCTTTAGGAAAAATTGCTGTGCGCTGTGAAAATAAATTGTAGTGTGTTTAGTGATATTTTGAGTTGAATATTTTGTTGTGCAATCAGTAATTTTGATGGGAATTCGGTATTTATTTGCAACGAAAAAGGATATTTTATGATTTGCGTTTAAATACTACCCAAATTTAACGATATATTTATGGTATATAATTGAAAATTTATTGTTTTAAATATCAATGGATAGGTCATAAGAAACGACCTCGCGTTGCCGGCCGTGGTTCAGTCCATGGGCAGCGCGAGGTCGTGGGAAGCGGTCGCATCCTTCTGCGAGGAAGTCATCTCGCAGAAGGAGGTGGCGGAGCGGATCAGGGAGGACTCACTCCTGGCTGATCCGCAGAAGAGAAGATGGATAGATTGCGTAAAAGAAGATATGAAAGAGACATAAGAGATCGATAGCGAGACAGTTATCGGTAAAGAATGGAGAAAAAGAGATTTTGCGCTGACCCCAAATAGAGTGGGATAAGAGGAGGAAGGAAACTTACTTGACATGTATCAATAATGGCTTCGCTATGAGAACCATAACACATTTGAGTAGTGTGATCATACCCTCGCGGCAAGTGGCGGTGTTTCGGGTATTTTGTGGAACACTCTTCTTCACTGAATGCTCCCAAGGACACCTAGAATAAACGCAAATTTAAAACAGTATAATAATTAACTCCAAATTAAATACATTATAACTTACAACGATTACAGAATCAATGTAGATGAGGAAGTGGGTCTAGAAGTAAATAAAATAAATAATAATTAAAATAAATAAATATCTCACAACTTACACACAACGCCATCTAGTCCCAAACTAAGCAGAGCTTGTACTATGGTTACTAGAATAACTGATATTAATACATATATATACTTTTCTTTTGTAAATACATACTTATTATACATAGAAACACCCAGACCAAGACAAACCTCCATGTTCATGCACTCAAAGATTTGTCTTAAGCGGGAATCGAACCCACGACCTCGGCGTCGTAGGCAGGTACACTACCCACTCCGCCATCCAGTCGTTAAGTGGGTATGTTTATTACTTTTTCTATAATTTCCATGCAATAACTAATAAGTCGTATTTGATTCCACACTTATCTTGCAGCTTATAGCCTGGATTAACAAGTATGCTTCATTTTATCCACGTACAAGGCGTGTAGAACAGTAATCGAAACCGGAAGCCAGTGTATGAAAAAAGAATATCTAAGGTTTTAGACAGTCGAACAGTTTTCGAACTGCGTTTCAACTGCATTTAGCACGACCGCAATAAAACTGCTTACAAATTGGCAACTCGATTGCAGTCGGCGGTGTGCTGTTCTAATCACTCGAGCGGCGGTCCGTTTGTAGTTTTACTGCTAACTGCAATGAAACTGCTTTACAACTGCCAAATGCAGTTTGAATGCAGTCCGTCTGTTTAGACTTTACTTACAACTTGAAGTGTATCCGCCAAAGCATTTCTGTGACCTAGCTGTCCCCAGCCAGAAGCATCGGCGCTCATTCTCTTATTAGATGTTATGGCCTCAGTATCCAAGCAAGCTGGAAGTAGATCTTGACCAAAGATCATTCTAAAAAAATATATAAGATATAGGTAATTACGAAGGATTGCCCATTTAGTTTTTCATAAAATCATGAAGCCCTGTGTTCATTAGGTTCATGTCCCTCTTCTAGGTTCGGTCATTTTACCAAGCTGGCCATTGAGCTATTATTACAATGAAGCTGGCTAAATTTTTATTAATACGGGTGTGGTTTCAATCCCGTCACTTTACAGATCTATTCTCCCAATCGGCTATGATGAATTTAATCCTGACTCAAATTTGAACGGGACCATGTCATATCAACAATACATCATCATCATTACCAACACAAATTAATAAAATTGGAGTCTCTGTTTGTAATGTTTAATAACAATTATTTTTTAAAACTTGCATAGTTATTTGCATGATTCCTATACTTTATCATATAAATTATGGCTCGCTAACGGTGAAGGAAAACATCGTGAGGAAACCTGCATGCCTGAGAGTGCCTAAAAAGTACTCGAAGGGTGTGAAGTCTACCAATCCGCACTTGGCCAGCTTGGTGGACTATGGCCTAACCCTTCTTATCATGAGAAGAAGCCCGAGCAAAGCAGTGGGACATGTATTAGATACAGGGCTGCTATCAATGATATTATATAAAAACAAAAGCAGATATGTTATAAGCGCTCGCGCTGTGAATACTCAAATACGTCCCAATTGGGACGTCTTGTGTTTAGTTTGCGTGTGGCCTGCGTCGAGCGCAGTCACGTGCGTACCACTGAAGTGCAATAATTAAAACTATAGCTATCTCTTTCATTTGCGTGCTATTTCGTATCTTTTGTTTTACTTATCAGTTACATTTGTCAATGTGTGCAATTTGGAATAGCTCGGAACGGATTTAAATCGTAATTTCTATGAACGTAACATATCTATAGTTCTATAATATCATTGGCTGCTATTATTATTATACCTTAGATCCACTTTTTCAAATTTTTGTCAATCTGTACGTCTGGGGTAAAACATAATAACGTCTGTCTGTTTGTATTTGCTAATCGTCTAAAAGGCTGAATCAATTTTGATGAAATTTTACAATGTGGTACAAAGCTCATAACAAATATTACTTTTTATCGATATACCTACCACGCAGATGAAACCGCGGGCGAAAGTTAGTTTTTGTGTTTGATAGTCAAATCGAGAAAGCGAAACTCCACAGGAGTGGAACAGGAGGGTCGTGGTTACGCGGGTGAAACCACGGGAGCAGCTATTAATTAATACAACGAATTCCAGGCGGATGAAGTCGCGGGCAAAAGCAAGTCCATAAATAAGATACTTACACTGTTTCAGTCTCCAAAAGCGCGATGTCATTATACTTAGAAGGAGGTTTGTAACCCGGATGTTTAATGATTCTCTTTATTTTGTGAATCTTCCAGTACTCCAAAGGATCGCTCCGTTTCAGGAGACCCAAGGCCGCGAATGACACATTGCCACTGAAAAATTAGAAGGAATCTTCACTCATCTGCATTCTTCGAGCCTTCTCTATTGGGGTCGGCTTTTAGTCTAACAGATTTAACAAGATATTAGTATTTTACGTGGAGCGACTACCATTAGACCTCCACAACCCAGCACGAGGTAATAATACTCTTTGTTGTATTACTTTCTGGTTTTTGCCTAGCCGAAACGACTGCCATAGAACTTCAAAAGGCAACCAGGGCCTGACGGCTTAACGTGGTCTCCAGGGCTCGGAGGAAAACTCGTTATAGAACAGCGCGTTACGACACGTACCTCAAAAGAATTGAGAAAATTCAAATCAAATTTGTCAAATATATATGCTATCGCCTACAAATTCCATTGAAATCTAATCAATACCTAAATATATGTAAAAAATTTCACCCCCTTTCTGACAGAAGAAATATAGCTGATGTTTGTTATATTTTAAAAATTGCTTCAAACAACATAAATTGTTCTGAACTATTAAATAAACTTCATCTCAATGCACCCCCTAAGTTAATGAGGTCAGCAAAACCCTTACATGTACCTTTATCTTCTTCTAATTATCAGCAAAACTCTTTCCTTAATCGAGCGAGCAATTCTTTGCCTAGAATTAGTATATATTTCTATGCTTAGAATGCTGCAATACCTGTACTGTACTTTGGTTGTATATTGTTTGAGTACTTTGATGTTTATAAATGTGTAATTTAATTGATGTATTTAGTTAGTTGTTTCTGGAAAATGTATTTAATGTATTACTAAACGCGAGGACCTGTAATTGGCTATCTATCACCTAGAAACATTTTTATTCAAATTAGAATAAGCTGTTGGACCTCCATAAAGATAATAAATAAATAATAAATAAAGATGGTCACCCATCTACGGTCGACTACTAATTGAATTAAAACTCACAATGCCGTGGAGTACACGCAATGTCCTGCAGTCAGGATAAATCTCTCACTGATGATGGTTCCTCCGCAAAGCCACTGAGCTGATTCCTGATCTTCACCATAGCCGAGTAACGCCTGTAAAGATTTTAGTTCTTTTAAGTTACCAGCATCACTTAAAGCGAGGCAATTCCGCAAAATGTATTCTTTTTAACACGCTTATATTAGCTTCACCTGTATGTTTGTTTGTTTGTTTGTTTGTTTGTTTGTTTGTTTGTATGTAACCGACTCCTTTGGACTCGATTTTGACCCACTTTAAACGGACAGATTTAATTCAAACTTTCTACACTTGTAAAGAATCAGCGACAATATAATAATTTCATAAATTTATCTCATTATCCTGATTAGGATCGCCAGGATTAAAAAAAAACTAAAAAACACGCTTTTAAATAACATCAAACTAAAAAGTGAAAAATAAATATAGTTTAAAAAAACTAAAAAAACACGCTTTTAAAGCACATCAAACTAAAAAGTGAAAAATAATTCTTATTATAACCTGAAAATAATAATAAACGAAAAATACTAGTACTATTGTGAAAAAAAGCGTGGGTCGCTCGATAGACGAAAAATATGGCACAGAGCGCCCCACGCTTTTTTTCACAATAGTACTAGTATTTTTCGTTTATTATTATTTTCAGGTTATAATAAGAATTATTTTTCACTTTTTAGTTTGATGTGCTTTAAAAGCGTGTTTTTTTAGTTTTTTTTTTCATTTAATTCTAGCGCACGATCTCAGTTGACGAGCAAAACCGACACTTTTTTATTTATTTTAATTTATCTTTGAAATACTGTTTTTTTTTTTTGTTGATTATTGTTTAAGAAGTTTATTTTTAGAAACTATCTATTGTTTTAACAAAGCATAATAATAAAGCTCTTGCTGAAAATGACGAAAAAACTAACATAGCAGTTAATCTTTATGGTGATATTTAGATTTTTTAAGAATAGCCATTTACAATTATTATGAAGGATGATACTACACAAAAACTGAACTAAGAAAAAATCAACTAGAACAGAAATTCTAGTTGAATTTTTCTTAGTTCACACTGTAAGCTCAAACATCTGTCTTTTTGACAGGTTTCGAACTGCCTTGCCTGAAATCTACTTCGACAAATAAAGTTGGGTTTTGTTTGGTTTTGCTTGGTCCAATTATTATAGCTGTTGAATATTAACCCACTAATACAGGATGTCCAGGGTTGAACTTTAACATAATATTAAGCTTGTAAGAAAATGGTCGTGATCACTATTCTAGCTTTTTTTAAGGATGACTTAGCCGTCCCATGGTCTATCTAAGCTATCGCTGCCTTTCATGTAATGTCTAATCTTAATATTCATCCTTACGTCAGACTAGCAGTGCCCAACAGAATGCCGCGTTACCCTATCACTAAGTATTTTAATATTCAATTCTACAGAACGAACGTAGGCAAACAATTACCTTTGGCACGAATGTGTGCCCAATACAACACAGTGTGTGGAGACTCGGACACTAGACATCTTTCACGATTCCTTGGTTAATTCAAACGAAAGCTTTACGCACAATCTTTATGTGATATTTTAGACTAAGTAAATTAGTAGATTTTATGTTTTTTTTTTTATGTTTTATGATCTTAAAATAATGATCTCACATAACCATAACCATTTAGTTGTTACATTTTTGTTATCTTTAGATTTAAGTTTTTGCATCTTGTATTCTTTCTTTCTTTTTCATTTAATAACGTGTCTTTAAATTACAAAGAGTGTTGTGTACATCTATAAAAGATATTCATACAAGACCCAAAAAAATTCAACCACGTGGTACAGTGATAATATTGTATGTATATTGTTGATGTACCTATTAAATAAATAAATAAATCCTTACCATATGAGGAAACTCCCACCGTTCAGCCGACCTGCCCCCCACAGCCAGCCAACCAGACAACTTGAGTAAATTGCAAGTACCCGTTTTATCTACGACCTTCGTATGTTTTACTCCCGCTATGCCTCGGCAACAGTACGGGAGTTCTTGCAAGTAGTCCAGACATTCTGAAATTTAAAAAAAAAATGTTAATGGTGATTTTGCCCGATAAGTCTCCCTAAGCTGCGTTAAAAAAGCCGTTCCCAAAGTGTGCTACGGGGAGCCCTTGGGTACCACAAAGCCTCTATAGGAGCCCGGTAAGAATTAACGAACGGGGCCTTTCTCCCCTTCGCTACCAAGCCCAGGCTTTTTAAAAAATGTGCCTATTTTTATCGATGTACCTAGTTACTTCCCACGCTGTCGAAGCCGCGGGTAAAAGTTACTTTGCTTGTTTGATAGCGCTTATCTCGAGAACTACGGCTCGGCTTATAATCATTATTTTTGTGTTTTATAGCCTTATTCTTAAAAAAGGTTTTTACATATATATATCTTTACGCTAAACTCCACGGGATCGGTGCAGTAAAGTTAATCGCTGGTCAAAGCGCTGGAGCAGCTATTACTTAATAAAGCGAAATCCACGCGAATGAAGTTGCAGTCAATAGGTAGTAGCATTATTTTACCATTAGATAAATTCTCAGAAGCAGCACGGAGGTTCAAATTGTGATCGGTAGATGGCGTTAAGCTCAACTTCCTTTTTTATACTGGGAAATGCTTGCATACCACTGATCCGGGCAGAGTCAGTGGTTATGTCCGAGTGTGAAACCCAGCGTGTTCCGTCAACAAGACTTTGTCGGGGTGCCAGGTATCGCCCGCGCATCTATGCTGACACCCACGATTCACAGACGCCGTGCAACATGGCGGCCCGTCATTTTGGAGGGCTTAACCCTCCTCCTTCATGTTAGGCGTACGCGGATCATCACGCCACCTTCTCGGGCCTGCTTCTGTTCAGGCGACAGACAGTCCTAGATTTGTCACCCGCAGGCTAGCACTCATGGAAGCCGGCGGTCAGCCAATGCCCTTCTGCGGTGCCTGGACCGACGTCTGTGGGCTGGGATGTTGCTTGTTGCCTCCCTTTCCCTCTCCATTGTCTTATTTTCGTTCATCACCTAGCCAGCAGACTCGCTTTGGACTATCGATGTGACTAGGTATGGCAGCGAGATACCACCAACTGCCACGACAAGGTCAAGGCGTTGTACAGTCCACGCTAAGCGCTGCACTAGTGTATGTTGGGCAGTCTTCGCATTGGTGACAACGGGCAGTGGTCTCGCGACCTATCTGACACAGGTGCTTTCTGTAGCAACCATGATCGGTCAATGCCTGAGTCACGCGATAAGAGAGGACACATTGCCGCCTCTCTAACGACTCCTCCATGACGGCCCTTATCGTCGCGATTGTGGCAACCCCTTCACTTGGTCGCACATGTCGCTCCCTCCACTCTACCATTAGCGCCTCAATTTCTCTAGGCATTGGATGCAAGTCTTGCACACGTACCTCCTCGCTCCACCGGTATAGCATTGCAATCAATTTTGCCAAAGCTCAACCTAGGACCTCATAGGACCTAAATAGTCCTACACACTTAAAACTAAAATACAGGTTAGACGAGAGTCATTTTGTGATCTGACGATCAGACATTATTCGTAAGTTCCATTGTACTTACTATCGAGGGCCTTTGGGCCAACTTTCTTCACAAAAACTCCATTGATATTCACCACGTAATCCTTGTACCTGAAATCGTTAAATTAATATTTTTTTTATGATGAATAAAAAACTTGTCAGTTGTTATATTACCGCTCTATTATAGCATAGCCAAGCATAAGTACTTCAATAACAAAAAGTCAGCAGTTAAAACTCTATCACATAGGACCTAAACATAACAGGTGTAATGTGGGTGCTATACCCTTAGCAACAATCTTCTGGGTAAAATAGAGTAATGTATCAAGATAGTTAATGGTGACACACGACACGCCACGCGAGCGGAGTAACGGTCGGAAGCTGGTAATAAAAATAATAATAATCGGCTATTATTGTACCGATAGTCGTATCCGTAAACGGACTGATAGCAAAGAGTCTCGACAGTGGGTGGCTGGATCAAGGGTCTAATGCAGAAGGCGGTACTACTGGACACGGCACGCATTGTGAGGAGGTTCCTCTCTCTGGAGCCCTAACCATCGGTAGTTTGGTCCCTGTATCCGATGCCGGTGGGGTACTATTTTTTATATTTTTAAATATTTTTTAGTACTTATATTTAAAAATGTAGAAATTTATACTTTTATATTTTTAAATGTACTTTACTTTTATAATTTATATTTAAACATATAAAAAATGAGAAAAAGGATTAAATGAGTGAATAATAATAAAACAATCAAAGCAATCGCTGAAATAAAACTTACTCTTCCTCTTCGAAGGTTTCGCAGTCAGTGCAGCAAACGATAGGTTTTCCATCCTCGTATGAGCATACTTCTGGGAATGGGGGTACAGAATCTTCCGAGTATCCAGCCTTGCTCTGTAAAAAACATATGACTTCAATTTAATGTTCTGCAGATATTCTTATTTTTGTATGAAAAACAATGCTGGGCTGTTTTCCATTCAAAAGTAGGGTTTCACTTTATTGTTATTCAGTTTTAATTCTTTTTTATAGACAAATCAAATCTAAAACACTAAAATGCATAGTCTATATGCATAGTCTATTCTTAATAATATTAAATTGAAATCCATATTACGTTAGTATGAAAACAAGGCGCTCGGGAGTCCATCCTTAACCAGTGCATTTTAATATAGCAGTTCTTTGTACAAAATACACATTGTTACTTGTTTTAGCCAACTATGGAATCTGGATGGAAATCTTTCAATCTGCACTGCAGCCGCTTATGAAAAGCATGCGATCCGACCGCTGCGTTGCGCTGGGGCCGTAGACAAGCGGCAGCGGCTGGCTGTGTTTAGCACGAATAGATATCGCAACGCTGGAAGGGCTTGTTGAAAATGTATCGATATATTGATATTTTACTGTCTATATTTCTGGGCTATACAGGGTGTATTTTTGAAACGGGGCAGTAAGGGCAAGTACCTTAACCGTTGCAGTTACAGCAAAACGATCTTAAAAGACCTTCCCTAACTTTTTAGGACATTTTGAACTGCATTCACAGATTTTGTAAAAAACTTACAGTTAGCAAAAAAAAATGCAAAAAGTTCAATTTTTTTTTTTTTATGCCAATCGATTCTATTTCATGTGGGGATCAAAAAACTCTATGGGACCATTTTAGCTTTCAGTACTAGAAAAGACAAAAATCGCCAAAAACGTTTCCCATACATTTCGGCAACAGAAACGAATTTCTACGATGGTCTAACTTTTTGTTATGGCCTGGAAGTGGGTAGAATTGACTGTAAAGTAAATAAAAAGAATTTTTACCCTCAAATTTCGAATTTGATTCGAAAATCTGTGTGTTATACTTAGTTTCAGCTGAGAAACTTCGTATGAGTTATTAATTAAGGATTTTCGCTAAAATGTCTTCTAATCGTGAAAAAAATGACTTATTAGAAGCGTATTTTGAAAGAACCCTGCAATTCCAGGTTTTTCAAAAGATTTGTAATAACCTTTCTTGTTGGCACATGCCGCAACGGATACTTATTGCGGTACCACACTAATGCAGCTCCCGCATTTCGATTATTGACAAAATACGCTTTTAATAAGTCAATTTTTTCACGATTAGAAGACATTTTAGCGAAAATCCTTAATTAATAACTCATACGAAGTTTCTCAGCTGAAACTAAGTATAACACACAGATTTTCGAATCAAATTCGAAATTTGAGGGTAAAAATTCTTTTTATTTACTTTACAGTCAATTCTACCCACTTCCAGGCCATAACAAAAGTTAGACCATCGTAGAAATTCGTTTCTGTTGCCGAAATGTATGGGAAACGTTTTTGGCGATTTCTGTCTTTTCTAGTATTGAAAGCTAAAATGGTCCCATAGAGTTTTTTGATCCCCACATGAAATAGAATCGATTAGCATAAAAAAAAAAATTTGAACTTTTTGCATTTTTTTTGCTAACTGTAAGTTTTTTACAAAATCTGTGAATGCAGTTCAAAATGTCCTAAAAAGTTAGGGAAGGTCTTTTAAGATCGTTTTGCTGTAACTGCAACGGTTAAGGTACTTGCCCTTACTGCCCTGTTTCAAAAATACACCCTGTATATCGATACAAAATATCCTATATCGAAAATATTTTATTGGAGCGTGTGATTGTCTAATGATGCAATTTTTTTTAAGCGGCCGCTTACAAGTGATGGCCTCGTCACTGTATCATTTACACCTTTTTTATAAAAGAAAGAAGTATTATTTTTGAAAAATATGCGTATGAATATTTTTCTTTCGATACTGATACTTTATAAATATCGATACATCGATATATCTCTATTTTTCTAACTTCCCACATCCCTACGCTGGGTGCGAACTGCTGATATAGGTCACTCAGAAGCGTGCGAGAGAGAGAGAGTAAGGGCCTCGCGCTTTTTTTTTATAAAGTTATATTATTATACATTATATCTTGCAATAAACACCACGAACTTAATCCTATTACAGGTTTATACGCCCGTGGCGTAGCCGCTCTAAACAAATTTATATATAAATATATTATATTAGTACTACTTATACAATTAAATTGTTGTTAATATGTTAAGGTTAACAATAAACATTTATTTATAATGTTATTCATTAATTACCCAGGTAGTGTTTCTTCACAATATTTTTAAGTTTATTTAAGTAATTACAATATATGAATCTTGCATGTCCTTAGGCAAATCATTTAAGATGTTTGGTGATAAATACTGACACACTGGTACCATGAGTGTTACAAAAAATATAGTTTAAAAAAACTAAAAAAACACGCTTTTAAAGCACATCAAACTAAAAAGTGAAAAATAATTCTTATTATAACCTGAAAATAATAATAAACGAAAAATACTAGTACTATTGTGAAAAAAAGCGTGGGGCGCTCTGTGCCATATTTTTCGTCTATCGAGCGACCCACGCTTTTTTTCACAATAGTACTAGTATTTTTCGTTTATTATTATTTTCAGGTTATAATAAGAATTATTTTTCACTTTTTAGTTTGATGTGCTTTAAAAGCGTGTTTTTTTAGTTTTTTTAAACTATATTTATTTTCACAATAGTACTAGTATTTTTCGTTTATTATTATTTTCAGGTTATAATAAGAATTATTTTTCACTTTTTAGTTTGATGTGCTTTAAAAGCGTGTTTTTTTAGTTTTTTTAAACTATATTTATTTTTCACTTTTTAGTTTTAGTTTTTTTTTAATCCTGGCGATCCTAATCAGGATAATGAGATAAATTTATGAAATTATTATATTGTCGCTGATTCTTTACAAGTGTAGAAAGTTTGAATTAAATCTGTCCGTTTAAAGTGGGTCAAAATCGAGTCCAAAGGAGTCGGTTACATACAAACAAACAAACAAACAAACAAACAAACAAACATACAGGTGAAGCTAATATAAGCGTGTTAAAAATTGGTAGGCAATAAGTTTTCAGGTAGGTAAGATTTCTTAGTAGACCTGGTCTTGTGTTTTTATTGGGGTCCTGCCTGTTACTACGCTCCTCCACTAATATTGCGCTTTTAAATTTATCGTAAACATTAATTACTTTACAATGCCGGAATAAGCTATCTTCGGTTAAATTCAATTTAAGACGATTTTTTTTAAGTATTATTTTGTTGGAGTAATCGAATCTGTAGCATCTGTAGTGTAAAAATCTTTTCTAAATAAGTTTTAAATGTCCTGCCATAACTACTAAAACCATAATTAATTATTGAGTCTGCCATTGACAAATACAAAATTCTAAGCATATTAGTTGGTAATTTATGCTTTAAGATTGCTAATTTACTAAGAATTTACTGAGCGAAATTTTTTTGCAAATATGATCCATGTGAACCACCCCAGTTAAATCTTCGATCGATGATGAGACCGACGTATGTATGACTATCGACCAATTCTAGCCAGTGTTGCCACCTTAGCCCTTTTGGGGCTAGATCTAGCACTTTTTATTGTAGGTGAAGTCGTTGTATAATTATTTAGCCCGGAAAGGGCTATTTAGCCCTTTTTACATTTGTGTCATAGATATTGATGTTTGTAGATAAATCCGTTGATACCATTTGTTCGATTATGGCAACATACCGCATTTCTACGCCGCGCCGGTCCGGATCTTCCCCGTGAAGTCTACAGAGTCGGCGGGGAATTCCTGGAGCGTTTTCTTTTTATATAAATAAACCGACTAATTTAAGATGTGTATCAAAACACTATTTTTTCATAAGTTGATATATCTATTGTTTTTTGCAATATAAAAATAATATGAAAGAACATTTGTTTTTCACGTTGACAGCCCGATCTAGCCCTTTTTAGTTTCTTCAACTGCCCCATTTCTAAAATTGAGGTGGCAACACTGATTCTAGCGGCCCACAGTCGCATGACCGCGGGTATCGGGATCGGAGGTGTAGGCATTCATGATTATGCGCTACAACAGCCGGTTTGATATTTGTTATGCTTGAGAGCTAGAGAGGCTAACGATGACACACAGCTCCACATCAAGGTAATATTTCCAGTTAAAGCTTCCAGGTCTCGCATTGCACGGGAAAATTATACAATGCGAAATTATCCTATACTCGAAATGAAGAGCATGATATAATCGAATACCAACTAGTTATACACATACTTACATATATGAAGGTCAAAGCTGCCGAAAAGCATCTATACACCGAGACGCAGGTGCCATTAAATCCATCGTCTACACAAGCTGATCCTGCAAGAATTCATTATTTAGTTATTAAGTAAGAGACAACGAACAAAACGGCCGTAGCCCCAACATATTGTTTCAGTTGTGGTGGTATCCGCACATAATGTCTGCTGCATTGTCGCATTAGGTTTAAGACCTGTAATGATAGTTGTAAGGTTGAGATAAATAAATAAATAAAATAATAATGACGGATGACATTGACAACGTCAAGAAGTGACACACCTGTCACAAATGTCAAAGAGCGCTGAATCGCAATATCGAAGTGTTCATAGCAAGTGTAAGTTACTTTTTTTGTTTTGCTGCTTATTAACTTTACATTGCAATTATTTGCTTATTTCATTACTATTAGGAGAAATATCCTTAACAAATAATCTACAAGTAAAATAAATCAGATACAAAAAAATAAAATTATCAAAAAGAATATTGTTTCCACTTGGAATAGAACTCAATTCAACCCATTCACATTTTATTATAACCACCTCTTTAACGACTCGGTTATTTGTGCTTATATTTTATTATGTAAAATAATATACTTTCTCTTGTTCAATTACAATTCTAATAATGCATGTTTTGGAATAGTATGCAATTGTGTGAGTGAAGAAATGTGTTATAGGTCGAGTATTTATGCGTGTAAGTAAGTAATTTGTAAGTTAACAAATTGAATGTTGACAGTCATTTTGATCTCTTTACTACTAGTAAACATTCTGCTAGAACCCATCTAACGAATTACTTTGTTAAAAATGTATAGATTTGTAATTACTAAATTTAATTTTAGATACTGTTGTGTGTATTTTTTTTTTTGTAGGCATGTGAAACCTTTTTTTCATTTTTTTTTTTTAATATTTAGTTTTAAGGTGTCAGTTGGGTACTCTTTTCTTTTAACAACTATATAGTGATTTAATTTAAAATTTTGTAATGTTACCATTATGTTGCTGACTGTATGTGGAAGCTTGTAATTGGCGTTTGCTGACCTATTTTGTTCAATTATTTGTGTGTGGCTGTTATCTCCCCTAATAAAATAAAATAAAATAAAATAAAATAAAAGTAAGTAATAATACACTAGTTATACGTTACTCCCACAAGCTTATATAGTAGTGTGACCTGCATAACGAACTCTTTGGCCGACTGTAAATATACTTCGAAGACACTATCGCTGTTCGCGAGGCAACACCATTGAGCCTGTTTGGAGGATCCTCCCTTTGTGGTGGAGGAACATCACAACAGTAACTGATTGTGACACAAATTACAGCTGTAGTTTTTTTGTACAGCCAGACCTTTAGTTTAAGGTGTTACGTGCTTAATACTGAAGCACTTTTTGTATAAGTCAAGCTCAGCTATCCAGGGGTGGGACGGTCGCCTCTATTGACAACAGTATCGGGTACATGTGTTGTGGTTATTATATATCTGTAATTTTAACAGAGTGTATGATTTATGAAATTTATAAGGGCGCCACCAGGGGTCTGAAGGACTCCTGGAATTTACAAAATAAACAATAGTTATGTTAATACAACTTTAATTAAAGTTTAACCTTACTTCTCACATGGTTTTAAAATAATATTAATTATTATTCTAGGGTTAGCTTAGAATATAGTTTCTTAAATTAAATTACAAAGTTTACTTATAATTAATACCTAATTTACTGGAACCATCTTAACTTAACAGAAGCTTAACGACATTGGATCTTCCTGTCTTGGTCCTGGGCAGCACTAGCGGTGGATTCACGCTCCGGTTCGTCTCGGTCAAACCGGGATGTGAAGCCTTCCTTCAGAACTGTCAGTCTTGAAGATGCTTGTTGGTTCCAGTGTGAAATATTACTTGCATTTGCAAGAAGAAATTAAATGAGGTCAGAGACCTTAAAGATTATTGGTAAACATCTTAAGATGATTATGTTAAATTTGGATTAAAATCATAAACTCAAGATGAGTGAAATATAGTCACATGTGTTCACACATGAGAACAAAACATTAACTACACAACATGTTGTCGTGGAAAATGGGCTGAATACTATCTAGATTCAGGACATTTGGAAGATGTTGGAAAATGTTGAAATAGTGGTGGAATAATGGTGGAATAATTGATATTGGAATAATGGAAAATAATGTATGATGGAAGCCAGCATTGCAGTATTAGTACAATTACAATATTGCTGGCTTCCAAAAGATTATGGTGGATGCATGCGCGAACAATCGCAACACCCACGCTCGAATACAATAATGCGTCGTTCCACGTCCATATTGAAGAGCAAAAGAAAAAGATTGACAACTCTGAACTCACAGATGTCAAATCTATGAAGGATGTACCAGTATAAATCGATTAACGATCAATACAGGTAATTACGACAACATAAGATTTCCTAGACAATCGTAAATCATTTACCAAAAATATCTAGAAGAACGTCACTAAACGTCAGCCAGCTGTCAAATGTCATTGTCAATTTAATTGTCACTTTCTCAATTCACAAACTTTATTGATTTGCTGAAAATATCGGCTGATTGCCATTTAAAAAAAAAAAAAAAAAAAAAACTTTATTGATTAGGTTATTGATTCGCAAACGCTATCAGTTTTATTGTTAAATAAATAAACAAAGAAATGGTATTAAGTCTAATACGATGTTTAGCTATGCTATAGTGTATGTTATGGTTACGTGGAAACATCCTTTTAACCGTAAGTTACGTTACATTTCACAGAAATCAAAAGATTTGTTCTATGGTGTTGTATGTAAACAAACCATTTTGTTTCCATTGCATAAATTAGTCTTATTTAACATTCTACAGGGCAGAGATACAACAGTTGCAAGATTAACATGCAACAAAGGACGGTCTTAACAGTGCGATAAATGGTGCGCCTACTTTTGTTATCTCTGCACCATCTTACTGTTGACTTCTGGCTGACTGTTGATTGTACACTTATTATGTGCAAAAAGTTTTAAAATAAATAAAGGGTGAGTTGTTTTCTGGAGGCATGAGTCCAACACCAAGCGCGTAGCAATTTTGTTCGTGGTAATCTGTCACCGTAGACGGTTGAACAATAAAAATAACTCATTGAATCTTTTATATTAGCTGCAGTGATAACGTCCAGTATAGATTTACATAAAAATTGTAAACTTGTGTCACAAAACACGACTGTCCACTGTCACCCAAAAAACAAGCTTTCGCTTAGTTTGGGAAACAGTATCAGTATCCAATGTACAAATACATTTTCATGTTTACATTTTAAATAATCTTGTGAACCTAGCTGTATTATTTGTGTCAATAAAGAATTTTTATTTATTATTTTATTTATTATTTTATTTATTATTTTATTTATTGTGTGATGATTGAAAGGTTGCACAAACGTTTATAGGTACGACCGGATAGCAGAGTGCGCGGGCGCTTAAGACAAATCTTTGTGTGCATAAACATGGAGGTTTGTCTTAGTCTGGGTGTCTCTATGTATAATAAGTACCTATGTATTTACAAAAGAAAAATATATTTATTATTTATTTATTTATTATAACCAAAGTACTTAAAACTATTTTTGACATCATTTGCCTCGGTCAAAAACCACTAAGGGTTTATCTAACCGAAGGCGAGTCACTACATTCACACTTTACTTACATTAATTAAACTTTAAAGTAGAAATTTATGTTTTAAATTTTAATTTATACATCGAAAAATAACAATTTTAAAAAAAAATCTATGTTTAGGTATTTATGAGGTACATTTTAGGTAATGACGCTTATATTTATATTTTACATTTTTTACACCTTTAGTATATATTAATTGCAACTCCTCAGGCAGCCTGTTTAAGAAGGTTGGTATTAAATATTGAGCAACTCTTGTTCCGTACACGTTATTAGCTTTTGGTAGTACATATTTATTTTTAAATGCGATTGGTCTCAAGCAGTCAGGTCTTGTTTTTTCATTGATTAGCTCAGGTCTATTGACTTCCGTTAGTGTGAGAAATTGAACCTTGTTATACACATTCATAACATTACAGTGCTTAAAAAGATCGTCGTAGTTATGTTCATATTTTTGTTTTATATGTTTTGGAACTATGGTTTTCAATATTCTCAATTGTAAATTGTATATATCTGCTAAATATGTATAGTAAGTTTGACCATAGCTACTAAGCCCGTAACTGACAACCGAGTCGGCAAGGGCCATGTACAACATTCTTAGCGTTTTGTACGGCAATTTGTGCTTTAATATACTTAGCTTACCTAGGACAGACCGTAGTTTGTTGCAAACATAGTCTTTATGCGGACCCCAACAGAAGCGGCTGTCAACCACTAGCCCGATATACATATGTTTATCTACTACTTCCAATGAAGGACAATTACAAAGTCGTGGCGAATCGTGCAAACAGGAGTGCTCGTGTGCTACGAGAGATGGTATTGACGTGCTTTTGTTATGAGATGAGCGTATGTGAACCACTTTTGTTTTTGAAGCATTTATTACCAAGCCCACGTCATGTGCCCATTTGCACAATCGATCAAAACCGTGTTGAAGAGATTGCCGCGCTTCATCTAGGTCTTTATTTGCGACTACGATGCAAGTGTCATCTGCGAACTGATACACAGATCCTGTGTTTATGACGTTAGTCATATCGTTTACGTACAGTAGGTACTCAGTTGGCCCAATTATTGAGCCTTGGGCTGTTCCCTGTGACATTGGAAACTTGGTACTATACTCTTTATTTATTTTGACAGTGGTGTATCTATTGGAATGATAGCTTTTAAGCAAATTTAATAAGGGTCCTTGTATACCATTTCTTGTTAATTTGTCATATAAAGTGTGACAACGGAGCATATCGAACGCTTTGCTAAAATCAATAAATAACGTTAATACGTGCTTTTTTTCATTTAGGTGGCTATTTACTTCATCGGTGAATTCTCTTAATAATTTTGTGGTACTTTTGTTTCTCTGAAATCCGAATTGTTTGTTATTGATTATTTCATTTTCTTGGAGAAATTTTGTTAATTCATTACTAATGTATCGTTCAATGATTTTATCTATGCATGACAATATGGTGATTGGTCGATAATTATTGACGTCATCACGGGGCCCTTTTTTATATATTGGACGAATGACTCCTATCTTTAATAGATCAGGATATGTACCAGTTTTTAGGCAACAATTAATTAAATGGGTAATCACTGGGACTAGTTTGCCAGAGGCATACCTAATGTCCATCGAACGTATACCGTCGTAGCCCGGGCTTTTCTTATAGTTTATCTGTTTGATTATTCGCTCAATTACATCTTCTCGTGCTGTTTTAATTCTTATGGACCTATCAGGAATAATTTCATATGACAATCTGTTTAAAAGAGGTACGTTGCAAAAGTTGCTCAACTTTTTAATATTATTATCGAATTCTGTCATAAACATATTAGCCAATGTTAAAGGGCTCTGACGGAAAGTTGCAAGTAATATGTTTTCTATAGATTGCATAATTTTACCAGTTAAACTATTTATTATACTCCAAATCTTTTTACTATCTCTAAAATTTTGAGAAACATTAGTCATTATATGTTTGGGTGAATTGCACAAGCAATAAAAATACATGGCAAACCTGAGAATGGTAGTGCAATGTGCTGATTTTTTATTTTATATATTTTTTCTCAATAAAGTAAGTACTTCCCTACCTTGGCAAAAAAAATCATTGATTTCTACCCAATAATTATACCAGAAAAAAAATTACAAAGTGTCATTTTATCATCACGGTGGCCTGTCCCGCACCCAAATCCGCTCATAAAATACCTTCCCCTGCAAATATATTCATAATATGGATTTAAATCGGTTGTTTTATCATTAAATTATTATATATTCGATCAAATAAAACCATTTTTGTTTGTTTATCTTCTTTCTCATGGATTTGACAGGCAGTCAACTTTTGTCCGGCAAAAAGTTATCATTTTGGAGGACAGTAAGTTTTAGTAAAATAAATACGTCAAAATTGCGTTGTTACGCCCCTTTCACCTCTCTTCACTTCGGATCAGTCCGGCCCGAGCTCTCGGCGCGTACGCACCGGCCCCAACGTCTTGCAGTTTCCCGCCAAAAAAGTAAGTTTATCATTTCAGTAATATGGGGACAAAAATATGCTCATTTCGGTGGCTGTTATAGCTCGTGCTATTTTCGTTTAATATGTTTCAAAATTGTGTATTATATTCGCCGTAAGTACTGTTTTGTTTGAGTAGTGTTCATATTTTTTTTTAATAATTTTATTTCGGAGTAAATGTAGAACTAACCTCTATTTTATCATCTCCTTGTTATCATTTCAGTGGATTCGGTGGACTGTTATACCAATTACAGTCCACCGGAATGAAATGTATCTCCGAAATGATAAAACCATACAGTTTTAGAGATCCTTGTGTCAAATACAAAGTCATAGTTTTGTTATGTACTTTTACTAGTGCAGATTAGATTATTCGAGTGTATTTGTTGTGTAATATTTTTGTTTAAGATATATAATATATATATATATATATATATATCTATGTAGTTAGTACATGTGTATACTTTACTTACACAATTAATTTGTTCGGCTAAACGATAATGTGATGAGTGTGTGAGTCACGACAGTGTAGATTAATTATTAAATATTTTTATTTTATTTTTATATTAAATATTTTTTCGAGCGTTTACATTCATTTTAAGTTTTTAACTAACCTTTATTTTTATATAATTTATAATGAGTAAATACTATTTGATATAATAACAAATTTCAAAATTTTATTAGATGTAACAAATAAATAATAATTGTATTTACTAAACGCCGCCATATTCTCAACAACATATCTAATTCTTCCCCCGCTAATGTCTGGAAATTCCTTGGATCTTTGGGCGTTGGCAAACAGCGACAATCAGAGTTCCCAAAAACAATCACATTAGACAGTATTTTCAGTTCTACATTTACTCCGAAATAAAATTATTAAAAAAAATATGAACACTACTCAAACAAAACAGTACTTACGGCGAATATTATATAATACACAATTTTGAAACAAATTAAACGAAAATAGCACGAGCTATAACAGCCACCGAAATGAGCATATTTTTGTCCCCATATTACTGAAATGATAAACTTACTTTTTTGGCGGGAAACTGCAAGACGTTGGGGCCGGTGCGTACGCGCCGAGAGCTCGAGCCGGACTGATCCGAAGTGAAGAAAGGTGAGAGGGGCGTAACAACGCAATTTTGACGTGGTTATTTTACAAAAACTTACTGTCCTCCAAAATGATAACTTTTTGCCGGACAAAAGTTGACTGCCTGTCAAATCCATGAGAAAGAAGATAAACAAACAAAAATGGTTTTATTTGATCGAATATATTATCATATTTTATATAATATGTACTTCGTCTATTTACATTTCAATAATTATTCATTTGTCTTATCTGCACCTACCTATGCTTATCTCTGCACCACCCTAGGTTGACTGTAAGAGAATGCCATAAGGCATTAAGTCCGCCTATGTACTATTTATTTGTGCAACAAGTTAAATAAATAAAAAAATAAAAAATAAATATAATGATCAGTCAATATCAGTTAGTTAGTAGTTAATGATAGTCAAATAGTTGATATGTTGTATCTAAAATCATTTGATATACTACTCAAAAGACAAAATAAATATTTATAATATGATAAAAACGCCTAATTAAAACTTATATCACGGTTAATAGATTTATCATAGAATTTTTTATCATAAATACTAACCTGTGCAACACTTGGCATCTGTCAGTTGAGCCCGACAGAACCCCTATTGATGTGGTATCTATTTCTTGGTGGTTAAAAAAAAATAACCACGAAAGCTAAAGCGGGATAGGCTAACCTGTCCTAGGGGAGCTCTGAGTCAGGGTGTTAACCATATTGAAGGGATTTATATATATTTTAAACGTTATACCTAATGATTTTCGATTAAGTGAACGTTATATCTGATAAAATTATACGAAATAAATAAGTAAATCAAATAAAACGTTATATGAAAAAAAACTCAAAAGTAAAAAATAAAATATTCGCTAAACTTTGCTTACCTTTATATTAATTTGTTTAAAACAATAAACCCAAATAATTATGTTATACCAATTAATTATATTTTTTTGAAGTCGGCGCCATCATAATTATCAGAAATTTAAAGCTTTCTAATAGCGCTTCGTTCACTCTTTTTAAAATATAAAGTAAATTAGTATTAGTAAGTAAGTAAGTAAGTAAGTAATCTTTATTTGTATGAATATGGTACATAATAGGTGACTTAAACTAATTACAAAGTATCATCATATTCTGCCAATCCAGGCGTGCAAATATTAGTAGGTATATAAATTTTAAATAATTATGATCAGCTGCTTATCTTAATGTCAGCCTCTTCCACATGCAGTTCAATTAATTTCATTCCAGAATTACAAGTCAATTAATATCAATGTCAAAATTAAAATTTTTATAATCATTATGTCAATGTCATAATTCAAAATGGAATAATCTTAATATTCGTTTAATATTAGTTCATAAACATACAAAAATATATATGTATGGTTACGATACGATACAGTTTTCCAACATTTTCACCCAACAATAACCACTAAAAATAATAAACATTACATTACATTAATATGTTATATATATAATTATTTGAGGTTATTGTAACCTCAAATAATTATATATATATTACTAACTGTAATATCTGTATATTAATGATGATATTAAAATAACTGTGTACTGTCCTGTCTAAGTGTTTATCTAAAATTAGTTAAAATCAAACCTACCTAAGTACGGAACCCTGGCTGCCCGGCATGGTTGTTCTTAGCTGTATCATTTCGGTGGATTTAATTCATTCCGGTGCACAGTCTATCATTTCGGTGGGTATTTTTATCATTTCGGTAGACACTTTTCATTTCAGTGGACTCTAAAAAATTCATCCTTTAATATTTATGTAAGTTTTGATGTTATTTGATGTCCACTCACACACAATGTTATAAATAGACTAAAGTTAAATTTTTCACTTAAAATATATAGATAGCATTGAAATTAAAAAAGTCCGCCGAAATGACAAAAAATAGTCGCTTGTTGAAATTGACCCGTTTATTCCTTACATATTGTGTATATTTGTTTGTTTTATTTCTATACTTATTATATAACAATTTTTTTTGAGGGTTATTTTCATCCTTAAGCCATATTTTATGTAATAAATCCCGCTGCGAACACATTTTTTTAAGTCTATCATTTGCCCATTTACATGTATTACGTTTACTGAAGCTTATTTTATTTACTGTGATTTTACAGTTGTCATAGACAGTATTAAACGTATTAAGTATAAATAAATGTTACAATATCGTTTGGGCAGTTGTATTGAAGGGGTATACACCAGTCCACACTATCCAATTCACTATGCACTCTGCGATTATCCAACCTTGTTATCAGTTCACTAGAACATTGTGAGTCATTGTTGTTTAGCACGTTCATTATAGCGCAACCGGTTATATAGTGATCGGCCGGTGAGGCAGTAACGACCGTCGAATAAATATCATCCGAGCTGACGTTACGAATAAACACATGGTCTATGCATGACTTTGAAATCCTGTCCCCGTATTTTTCTATACGTGTGTAGGAGCTTATACTACTAATAAATCCCAGAGTGCTTAGCGAATCTAAATATTTATTTATCGTAGGGTTACGTAATTTCAGATTTATGTTCATATCTCCGATTAATATACAATCGTTTTTAATTAAATAATTCTTTGCCACTGACGATAATTCGTTAATAAAATGAGTTATACGCGTGTCAGGCGGTCGATACACGGCACATATACCAAATTTGCGACTATTTACTTTTAATTCGCCTGAGACACATTCAAACCCTTGTGTACACAAGTTGCTGACTCTAGTGAAAGATATCGAATTGTGTACATACAATAGAACCCCGCCACCCCTTCTCGTATTTCTTAATTCATAATATAAGCTATAGCCCCGAATATTATACATTTGTACCAAATCATTTCTAATGTTTACTTCTGTAAGGATTACAATATGAATAGTTTGCTTACTATTTAACACAGTATATTCAATTTGTTCAAAGTACTTTTTAATAGATCTTAGGTTTACATGAAAAAAATATAAGAAACTTTTAGGTATAGGTATTTGAGAAATAAAATCATTCCATGTCTGACAATTGGTTTCAACTATATTGTGGTCTGAATTATCCAGATCAATAATATTATCTTGATGCAGTTGAAATGACTATCATCAAAAGTTTAAAACAAAGAAAATGTTGAAAATAATGCACTTACCAGTTATCAGCCATGAGATGATATTACCTTATCAATATCCGCTGTCGAGCGGATTGTATATATTTTTTTTTCCCGTTTATTTTTACGCACTAAGATATTTCCGTGTTTACACCAAATGTAGTCATATAGCCCTTTCAGATCTTGTTTAGTTTTCCATAGCAGATACGCCGTGGCCGGAGTCAGGCATTCCCGTAGGTATACTTTATCAGCGCCGTCTAGTCCCACACTGGTAGCAGACATCTTCGTATTTTTGGCCGCGTCAATCCATACATCTCGAATCCCTTCGCGGAGTATCACATGTATATGTATTAGTATCGGTTATTCTAGAACCCGTAATACAAGCTTTGCTTAGTTTGGGGCTAGGTTGCGTTGTGTGTAAGTTGTGAGATATTTATTTAATAAAACTACTAAAAGAGACACAACATAATTATAACGTATATGGATATTTCACGTCGACGTTATTTTTAAGGTGACGAATTTGTTGGCCCGGGCCTATCTTTATTCATCAATGTTTACAGCTTAATATTGCAAAATAATTAACACTCAAACACAAAATGAAGCATCTCAATCTATCAATTGGCCAAATAACCTCGTTATACAGTCTATACTTCCAGCTTTTGGACGTCAATTTTTATTTTATTTTATTTTTTATTTAATAGGGAATCTTACAGCTAACCTAAAACTAGAAAAATATTTATAACATTATGAAGGCCAATTACAAGATTCCGCATATAAACATAATAATATATTATAGCAAAATCAAAAACAATTAAATGTAAGTATCCATGCCCAAAACAAGAAATCTTTTTTGGCTGTCTAGAATATTTCTTATCACCATAAGAACTTAACCTGTTTTAATTCATTTCAATTTCATTCTTCAAGATTTTCAATCAAACGCAAATTAAAAGAATACTATAGCTCAAAAGTTATTTCAAAACTGTTAGTATCACTTACCTTCAGTTAGATTTAACTCACATTTCACGTACACCACATGGTACGCAAAAATAAGCAAACTTATTATTTTTAAATATTTCACACCCGCCATTGATGCGCCTGCGCCGAACACTATAAAATCATCTACGTACATAATTGCCTTCAAAACCAGTCTTTAGGTAATTCCAGTTCTAGCGAATACAAAGATGAAACTTATTGGTCCATCTAAATTATTTGCGAATATTATTTGCCTTTGTAAAATAGATAGATCACGGAATAGGAATACCAAAGGAAATGGTCTAAGACACAATTAGTATGGAAACTGCTGTCGCCAAACTCACACAAATAAACCAATAATCATACTTCGCACTACACACAAAGAATTCATTTGATTGGTCGTTTTTATTTTAGTAAAAATAAGCATAAAGCACATGCTATAAATTTGAAAATATACCTTCACTGCTATTGATAAGCTTTATTTTGATAAACTGCAAAAAGTACTTACGACGTTTTGTTATCTTAGTAATGTATTACATTTTACTGACGAGATAATTCCGCTACTTGAGTAGAGATGGCAGTATTTTAGATGGACGCAATTTTAACCTTAAACACGTACGACATAAGGATGAGATTTTGTTTCATAGATTGATTTTTAGCGCTATTCACCCAGTGATGCGCAATATTGAATTTTATAATTACATTATCGATATCGATAGATACATGATTTCTTATTTGAGCTAACGAGTTTTATATGTGAAAATGTTGCATTTAGTATAATATAGTTTCTTACTATTTTTTATTAATAGACTCGACACTCGCACAATGGTACCAGTAGCTACCGCTCGCGTTTTTTAACTGAATCTTTTTGTAACAATACTTAACATGTTGTGTAGCTCATTTTAAATAATCTGGATAAAATAAGAATACTTTATTTTTTAACCCCCGACGCAAAAAGAGGGGTGTTATAAGTTTGACGTCGATGTCTGTCTGTCTGTCTGTCTGTGTGTGTATCTGTCTGAAGCATCGTAGCTCTCAAACGGATGGACCGATTTCGATGCAGTTTTTTTTTCGAGAGACAGTTTTTTTGCGGTGGTTGTTTGATATAAATCGGTTCAGCCATTTTCAAGAAATAGGGGGTTAAAAGTGGAGATGAAGAATCAAATATTTAAGTTAAGAAGCCTAACATAACAAAGAGTTATTCAACAAATGCTCATTGTAATAAAAAAATTGGTGAATTTATGTGGGTAAATACTAGCTTTGCACCAAACTTTCACCTGTGTGGTAAAATGTACTAAATCACTGCTGATGATGAGAAGTAGCCCCTGGCTGTCCTCAGGGTACCAGCTAACTCTATGTCAGATCAGATCAGATTGAATGTAAAAAGGTAACACTGTTTGTTACCTTTTTACATTAAAAGACAGAATAACTATCGAATTTGTAATATTATATTGTGATTACTTTTCTTTTTTAAGTCTATCGATAAACTCAGTAATGTACGAACTCACACATCACTAAACGAGTAGCGTAGAATCATGGTACAAAAAACTCAGATATGCTCAAGACTGACATATGCCACCATATTTGTGCCAGGTTCTATGAAAATTTGACAACACTCATACATTCCTGGCACAACATACTGAACTGTCATCGTGGTGAGGAGACCTATCTTATTATATCATGCGTAGAATATTCTGTAGAATGTTCTAGATGTTTTTAGTAAGTTAACGAAACATGATTTTTATAAGAAATCATACTTACCGATGGTATGAAACACCTCCATTCATGAGATTTTTTCTTCTACTATCATTTTTACACTCCAGAATAGCACAATACGGCATGGTTAAAGAAATATAAAATAAATACGCAAGATTAGCAACTTGACGCGCTGTCAGAACACGACTGGTCATAGACATGGATTGATTAAGCGTAGCTACGCTTAATTGTGGCACGCGAACCACGCCTACTTCACATTTCCTTTGGTATTCCTATTCCGTGAGATAGATAGATAGAATAAGCTTTATTGCACACCAAAAAATAAGACACAAAATAGAACATAATTAAACATTAAGACATGTACAATGGGCGGCCTTATCGCTAAAAAGCAATATCTTACAGGCAACCTTTGGATGGACAAATAGATAGTTAGACTGATATGGGGCAGTTTAAGGTGTAATAGATGAGATAGGAGGTACACAAATAATGAAAATTGAAGCATAGTGCTAATTGGTTCACTAGAAATAATGAATTTTGACCGGCAATAACTCGTTTGTACTTATCAATTGTCGGTACACGGTAAATCGAGCGCAAGTATACACTCTGCACTCCATTACCACAAAGTTTCTAAAACTTTCCTACCCTCGGCAAATAAATTATCTTTCTTATTATGTTTACATGTCATCGCTGTAACGTTGAAGAGAGTGATAGTGTACAATGTATACATACTTTTCCACAATCAAGGAAAGTCAAACACTTTCCGTGTGTTTGACTCTCGTAGTCATAATACAGGCTTGGCGAGAATAAAAAAAACTACTAGGCAATGTGAAACCTGCAAGGTTGTTTTAGTAATCTAATTTATTAAGCCATTTACACTTTATTTAACTTACCCGTTAATACATAATTATATCTCCGACTAATTTCAAGCCGGTGCCGCGGTCCAAACTTATTTTTGTTTTATTTGTTTGAGCTAACCTTGTTGTTGACCGACCTTTAAGTACCTATTAATAGATCTATCAGTGATAACTTGTAAATAGCTATCATATTTTTATAAGATTTGCTTATTGTACCTACCTACTAGCTGTAAGTAACACATCATCATCATCATTTAGTATCTTGTAGTTCACTGCTGGACATAGGCCTCTCTCAATTTGCACCACAACACTAGGTCCTGCGCCTTCCGCATCCAGTCCCCTCCAGCGACCTTCTTCAGGTCGTCAGTCCACCTGGCGGGGGGCGTCCTACCTTACGGTTGCCGAGTCGCGGTCTCCATTCAAGGACTCGTTTGTTCCAACGGCTGTCGGTCCTTCGGCAGACGTGACCAGCCCACTGCCACTTCCGCGAGCTTATTTTGCGAGCAATGTTGGTTACTTTAGTTCTTTGTCGGATGACCTCATTACGAATTTTATCCTTCAAAGAAACTCCGAGCATAGCTCGCTCCATAGCCCGCTGCGCGACTTTAAATTTGTGGACTAGTGCAACCGTTAATGTCCACGTCTCGGCACCGTAGGTCATAACAGGTAGGAAGCACTGGTTGTAGACTTTCGTCTTCAGGCATTGCGGTAAAGGCAAAGAGAAGACTTGACGGAGTTTGCTAAATGCTGCCCAACCCAACTGAATCCTTCTATCGACTTCTCGTTCGAAGTTGTTTCTACCAAGCTTAATGACCTGCCCTAGGTAGATATATTCTTGAACAACTTCGAGCATCGATCCGTCGACAAATATTGGTCTCGGCATGACATGCTCATTGAGCATGATTTTGGCTTTATCCAAATTCATGCCTAGACAAACACGTCGTGCGACGTAACACAAAAAAAAAAAAATATTAAAAAAACAAAAAACCCGATTGCTTAAAAAAAAGAACTAAAATGATAAAAACAAGTATAGCATTATCTACATTAAATTCATTAACAACAAATGTAATATGTCAAACTAAATTCTTTATGATGTTGCAGGCGGTGACAAACGAAGTTATTGTAAAACTCGGAAGGGAAAGGGCAAAATCAAACAGAAAACACATTATAATCACTATATTATAAAATAAATCACAGAAACATTACTTACACTGTTTAACTTCGACGACGGTTGACACAGACTGAATCACACTGACATTTTACACCTTAGTGTTGACATTAGGAAAAAAGAATGAATGAGTGTTGGCATCGATATGCTTATGGATGCCAACTTGTTAGTCGATAAACATGGCAAAGATTAATAAAATTATAACCTAAAATATAATACGCGTTACAATCGGCCATCCTTCGCATAACGTGTCCTCACGTTTAATTGGCATAGAGATTATAATTATATTACACAATAGAGAGAGACAAAAAAAAAACAACTTTAAACAATCTCGTTTTATAAATCCTATCTATAGATATAGTTATATAATCACTATTGTGATGCTGTGCAACAACTCCTGGGCGGCAAGATCATATGCCTCTCATGCCCGCTACACAACACGCTCGCTACTATAGTGGTGCAGGGTGAGCTACTTCACTGTCAACCCGCTGCCACTGCGATGTCACGCAACAACTCCTGGGTGGCAAGTAAGCCCCTCATGCCCGCTACGTAACATCCTCACTTATCTACTTGGTAAGTTCACTTAATATATCATTGTATTTTTACTATACCTTTTCGCTAATCAATAATTTAAGTACCCGTAATCATTTTGCATTTGCAATTGTTTTTCTAAATTGTAACTTAAGTTCTTACAAGTCATATTCACTGTTATAATGAGTTATTACATAATAAACATTGTAATTGAATTCATTTTTAATTATCACATGTATAGTTATAAAGCTTCGTATATCGTCTGAGACTTAATCATGATTGACATAATGTAATAGTAGATTTAACAATACATACTTGATTTTTATAACGCAGTTGTTTTATTTATTTAATCGCTGGTATCATTATCACTACAATCACTACTTTCGTGTGAATGACTAGCAGTTTCATTAAAGCTTAACCATGGAAATATCTTGTCGACTGACATGACATTTTCATAGCGTTGTCCTTTTCTGGTCATCGGGGTATCCTCTACTAAATAACGATCGTTTGGTAAAATCCTTTTAATCCTATAAGGCCCTTGGCATTTTGCCTCTAGTTTTTTTGGATTGACCGGGGCCAGTCACAACTGCTCTTGCTATACGCACTAAATCGCCCTCTTTATATTTCCTACTATCCTTCCTACGTCTATCATACCTATTCTTGTTGATTTCTTGATTTTTCCTTATAGGTACACTCGCATCAGAACGAATATCATCTAATGTTTCACTATTTGAACCTTGGCCAATATCATCGACTATATCGTTAAGCAGACCTTGTGCTGGGTTACTGACTTTCCTACCTAAAAGTAGTTCGGTCGGAGTTTTCTTAGTAACCTCGTGTACAGTGGTATTGATACCAAGCTGTACAGAGGGTAAAAGTTCGTCCCATGTATTGTTGCCTTTTCCATGAGCCATGGATCCTAGAGAGGCCAAAATCGTACGGTTGTACCGCTCGACTTGGCCATTTGCCCGTGGAGTAGCCACAGAGTTCAGGATATGTTTAGTTCCGATTGAATTAACAAATGACTTGAACTTTTTACTGGTGAAGCTAGTGCCTCTATCTGTAATAATGCGCGTAGGACTACCAAAGTAACTAAAGAGATTTTTAAACGCTTTTATGGTCTCTTTTGTTTTTGTGCTTTTGACGGGGGATAAACTCACATACTTGGTGTATGCATCGACAATTACTAAAATATAAGCATTGCGTCGTTTGCTTCGTGGGAAGGGGCCTAGATGATCCGCATGCAGCGTGTGAAATGGGATCTCGATCTTGGGTATTGGATGGAGAAACCCTTCTTTCGCTCCTGACGGGAGTTTGTGATGGGCACACTCAAGACACGCACTGACATATTTTTTAATGAATTTACGCATTTTCGGGAACCAAAAGAGCGACCTAACTCTTTGCAAGGTTTTCTCAAACCCGAAATGCCCTGTGTCATCATGATTTGTCTTGAGCACTTGCCATCGTACCCCGCGAGGTACCAACCATCTTAATGACCCATCACTGAGGATGCGGAATACCCGTCCATTTTTGATCTTGTACTCCTTATAAACAGCCGCAATCTTCGGGGTTTCAGGATCCTCTAAGATATCCTTAATGCGTTTCACTTCCTCATCAGCTGACTGCACTATAGCGATCCAATCCTCGGAGCTCACCGACAGAATATCAAGTGTATGTACAGTTTCGGCACACGCACCTTCCACTGGGCCTCTACTGAGAGCGTCTACGTGGGACATTCTCTCTCCTGGACGATATTCAATATCGCAGTCGAACTCCAAGAATTGAATCCACCACCTAGATATCCGGGGAACTAAGTCTTTCTTGGTAAATGTAGAACGCAGAGCGTTACAGTCCGTAACAATGGTAAACTTTATTCCAATGAGATAAATACGGAACTTGTTAAGTGTACTAACGACAGCCAACGTCTCCAGTTCGAATGAATGGAGTTTCATTTCATCTATGGTGGTCTGCCGACTGAAGTACGCTACTGGGCGCCAAGGGTCATCTCCAGTTTTTTGGAGTAATATCCCCGCTACGCCAAATTTACTGGCGTCAGTGTGTATCTGCGTTTGAGCGTCATGGTCATAAAGGGCTAGCACTGGTCTATTAACTAAATTTCGTTTAAGGGTTTCAAATGCATCAGATTCTGGTTTTTCCCATTTCCACTGTACGTCCTTTCTCAAGAGATTTGTCAAAGGTCTCGATATCATCGCAAATCCCTTGACAAACCTCCTAAAAAAACTGGCTAGACCAATAAACCGCCTAACTTCATGCTGATTACGAGGTTCAGGAAACCTGGAAACAGCCTCAACCTTTTGAATGCCTGGCCTAACACCGTTTCCATCTATTTGAAAGCCAAGAAACTCAATCTGTTTTTGGAAAAGACTACACTTTTCTAATTTTAAAGTAAGTCCGGCTTGTTTAAGAAGGTCTAAGACTTCTTTAAGTCGAAATAAACCCTCTTCAAAGTTTTTGGAGGGGATAAGGATATCATCCATATATATTATGACGTAACCAGCTTTAGATTTACTTAGGATTTTATGAATTGTACGTTGAAAAACTGCAGGAGCATTCGCCAACCCAAAAGGCATACGATTGTATTCGTACTGCCCATCAGGTGTAACGAATGCTGTCTTCTCACGAGACTGCTCCGCTATAGGTATCTGATGATATCCCGAGGCCAAATCTAGGGACGTGAACAATGACTGTCCCGATAATTGGTCCAGTAAATCCTCTATCCTAGGTAGCGGATAGTGATCTCGTTTGGTGCGGCTATTTAAAGCCCTATACACAAAGTCGTTTTTCCCCAGACTTCTTCTGTACCAGAACAATGGGGCTGGCATACGGGGAGTTTGACTCGCGAATGATGCCATAGGTCATCATTTCACTTACCATATCCCGAACTAATTTTCGCTCAGAGTGTGGTAAGCGATAGGGTCTATACACAACAGGTGTCGCATCCTTGAGACATATCTCCATCTCTGTGACTGTTGTGAATCCTAAGTCATTCATACCATTGGAAAAGCAAGCTTTATATTTAGTTAGTAAATCCAAAAATTGTTTTATTTGTGTATTAGTCAATTGCTGGCCGTATTTAATGGTCACATTTTCAGCATTACCTACATCCTTAGAAACTCTACACACAGACATATCAGATCCAAGATAGCGTGCTCTAGTGATAAGTGTATCATTCGCGATCACTACAGGTTTACCACCTACATTTTGTAGTAGCAATGAGCAAGTTCCCTCAACTATATGGTACTCCCCTGGCAAAAGATAATATTCGTTGCCAACATTCCCCCTAACTGTCCCGTCGATATAAATATTTCCACTCAGATTATTAAGAGATTTGACAGGAATGCATTTCATTTGGCCAATATCTATTTCTGCTACTCCTTTGGATAAGAGAGGTAGTTTAACTGGTGTTACTGTATAAATACGTTCAAATTTTAGATCAGTGGTTGTCTTAATGATTTGTAAATTTGGCCGTTCAGTAAAACTATGTCCAAGTAAAATGCTATAGCTAATCAATGTATCGTCTACTATAAAAACTTCAACATCCTTTTCTACAATACCTTGAACTTCAATATCTACCATGGTGCGGCCCCTTGGTAAATATGGGATATTCCCTAATCCCCTTAAGAATGGACCGTCGATATTTTCCCATTGTAGACCTATATTTTTAGCGTCACTTTCACGTATAACTGTCGCTTCGCTACCTAAATCCACCAAGCAATCTGTAGGATTCCCGTTGACCTTAATAATTAACTTGTACTTGTTAATAGACTTGTTTTGAAGTGAAACCCTGTAGACACTTTTGTCTTTCTCAGTTACCTGCTGCTGCTGTTCTTTAATATTATTGGTACAACTGGTAGACGTGTGGCCCATAAGGTTGCACCTCGAACATTTAATTATTGGTTTGGGGCACTTAAAACTCGGGTGTCCTACCTCCCGACAGTTAAAACAAATTATAGTATTTGCCTTACGGTTGTTTTTGTTCGGTGCACTGTCACTCGAAGAATTGTTGGTATTATTTGGTATACGGGTGTCTCGACTATAACGTCCTTTAGAATCAGTCTGTTCGCGAGAAAAGGGTTTAACGGTTTTAAAAAATTCATGTATATCTTCAGGTTTTTCAAACTTAGCCGCCTGGGCCCCTACTCGAACACCCCTATCATCGATCCCATGAACCAGGCAGTCCACTGCCTGTTTATCGAAAATCTTACAACGGTTGAGAAGGTTTATTTTCGCAAAATAATAAATTTCTAAGGACTCCCCAGGTCGTGTTCTTCTATTAAGCATTTCCATTAGTAAGTCCGCGTAATTCTCGGTTGCTGGGAAGGATTCTTTAAGCATGACTTTCCATTCGCTCCACGAATGCTTAATAGAAGGCAATCCCTGATACCATGTACGAGCATGTCCAGTGAGTTTAGGCAGGGCATAGTGAATTATGTGTTTTTCACTCCAGCCATAAATGTCTGCACATTCCTCAATCTTGTCGAGCCATGCGATAATGGTTTGTTCTTTGGATAGTGGGTCATACTCTGGCACGACATTATTAAGGCTGGGCAGAAACTCACGATCCCCTGACCTAACTTTCAAAGCATTTAGGAACTCTTCAAAGAATTCTGAGGGTTCTAATTTAGGTTTCTTAGAGCTAGGTTCACCGTGCATATTAGGATGAGACGAATCCAAATTGACACGCAAATCCAACGTGCCTCGCTGGCCCGTTGAGGGACTCCGATGTAACTCACCCGACACTTGCCTGCGATGAACCTGATCTTCCAATAGCCTCAGCCGCTTCCTGGTTTCTGACAATTCCCGTTCCGAATCACGTAATATGCGATCTGGCGTGCGGTGAACTCCACGATGAGACCGATCACGATGGGAGTTGCGACTTCGGCTTCGCGTCTCTCGACATCGAGAATGACGGTGGGTATTTCGGCTGCAACCACGGCTGTGGCTGCGGCTACGCCTGCTACCATGCCTGGTAGGGCTGCGTGACAGTCGACTACTTCGCATGTCGTGGTCTGTATTGCACGGTGTAGTCAGCCTCGTTGGTTTACTCGTACTTGCTCCACATTTGTCGCTCATTGTCTGAAACTTACGGGTTTTGATTTTAGATTCTTATCAATAATGAACTAAATAAGCACAGCTCGTAAATTCAAATTAGGTAGGAAAATAATATAACAAAGGTACCCAAATAGATCAGGAGGAAAATTCTTAATATAATTTATTTAATTAATATCACTATTTTGCATGAATACTTGAAATGTATTATAAGAAAAAAAAATAATATGACAATGCATATATGTAAATATGATAATGACAAAGGAGACGATTTCATAAAATTTAATCATTTGGGTGGTAGGTCTAAATCCAAATTAGATTTAATCCAATTTCATCCACTAAATCCACTGCTATAATTCAAAATCGACGGTCTAAGAATATTTACGGTGATGTTTTTTTGTTGAATTACGTTCATATTAAAAAAATAAACTTGTAATACCTGTATAATATTTTATTTTTAAGATGGCGAATTCCCAAGTTGTAAGACTAGAGTTAAATCCGATTACATCCAAAACATCCTTGGTGACAATTCAAAATGAACGGTTTTAGAGTAATCGTGGTCATGTCTTATGTTGATTTGAGTTCATATTTTAACAAAATAATCCATTTTTGTAATGGCGGTTTTACAAAAATTCAAAGTATTTGAAATCTCTCCGTATCTATTTAATCTTTACTCGAACATTAAAAATCTACATTCAAATAGATATATAATCAACAGTTACACTAGATTTTGGTAATATTTTACGGAAATTTATCATCTAAATGGCCGCACCATTTTGTTTTCTCCCTATAATGGCGCGTAGGTTATTTATGCAAAAACTATTCGTTTTCACACCGATCCCACTTCTGAGATGTAAAACTCGGAAGGGAAAGGGCAAAATCAAACAGAAAACACATTATAATCACTATATTATAAAATAAATCACAGAAACATTACTTACACTGTTTAACTTCGACGACGGTTGACACAGACTGAATCACACTGACATTTTACACCTTAGTGTTGACATTAGGAAAAAAGAATGAATGAGTGTTGGCATCGATATGCTTATGGATGCCAACTTGTTAGTCGATAAACATGGCAAAGATTAATAAAATTATAACCTAAAATATAATACGCGTTACATTATATAGTAGTAACAAAGTATTGTTTGTCTCTTTTTAGTTCTTCTAACCGACATGTTTTTTTATATCTATTAATTTGTAGAAATCAATTTTTTTTGAGATCAATGAGCCTTAATCGTGAGTTAAACTATCAAATGCAAAAACAATTATTCAAATTCGACCGGCAGTTTCTAAGATTAGCGTGAGCGAACATACAAAACTAACTTCCACCCACTTCGGTTCAGTAATATAAATGTGATAACAAGTATATATTTTTGAAATGGTCTTTTCATGGCCTTTTATTTGATACCCATATTACTATGATGAAAAGAAAATCCATACCTCCCCTCCCTTTTTTTTCATTTGCCGGCGCCATTTTGAAAATTTATATAGCCTATGTCACTATCACTGTTTCGACGAATTCAACGACACCTCATTTGTCAAAATCCGTCTAGCCGTTTGGGCTGTAGGGCGTGCCAAAGAAATAGACATACATACATACATACATACATACATACATACGCTCGAAAAACATAACCCTCCTTCTGACGCAGTCGGGTAAAAATACACTATTTTTATAGTATATTATACTATGCTTGACATGCGTTGCTTAAGCAGCGAAACCCGAGTGGGAGACTGTAGGACTGCGAAGTCAAAGGTCTTGGGTTCGAACCCACGGCACACACCTTTCTCAATAAATCGTTAAGATTCGTCTTTTCAAAGATTTGTGTGTATTTATCATATAAATTATTACTCGCTAACAAGATTTTTCCTCTTCCATTCGCCGAAGTTCAAAGAATAAGACGACACTTTTATTATAAAACTCTTTAATATTTTATTCAAATTTGGCAGATATTGCTCTTAATCTATAATACTTAGACACCGCTGTGACAAATTCATATTAACTGGGACATGTCAACATTAAGTACAAGTAGAAATATCAGGATTCACTAACAAGATTCATGATTTACAATCAGGTAAAAAATAGCTATGGGCGCCAGCAAAATGCCCCGCCTTGGGCAGAGTAATGGTATCTTTAGAGTATTCTGACTCGGCTCTTGTCCTTGAAAAAACAAAACACAGTCGCGTGGTAAACGATAGTGCTGATTTCTAACTTCATTGATTTGAGATTTGAACATTCTTTTTTTTCGTTCGTCACACACGCAACCCTTTCTGACGTTGGCGTTCTTATTGCTCACTTATTTCAAGGCGTAGGCATGTTACGCCTTCCAACCGTTTCTTTGAAGATAGCAAACAACTTTAGCTTACAATCATGTATCTTGTAATGAGGCCTTTACATTAAGTTTCTTCAAAACAGTGTCTTTTCAAACGAGAATTATAGTAAAAATATTATATTTATTAACCATTGTCATGGATTTAACATTCTTGTCTTTGAATACACCTACATATTTATTTAAATAATAGTTTAAACAAACCAAAAAACACGCTTTTTATAAAAAATCAAACTAGACAATAAAATTCAGGCGTCTAGATGTTTTTACAACGAAGTTACAGGCGGTCGAAAATGGCCCGAACCGCTTCGAGAAAAGGATGGTACGGCCGTGCCTGTTTGCTCGACTTGGCGGGGGCACAGCCGGGTTCCCAGATCAAATTAGTGTATTGTCAACGGTCCTTGATAAATCTAACCGTTTAAAGTAGGTCAAAATCTTGCTCAAAAGAGTCGGTAATAAACATACATTCATACAAACAGCTAATAAAAGCGTGTAAAATAGTTTATAATCCGACTTTTAAACACTACATTTTATTTTTTGTTATGGTGCGAAATCATAAATGTTTGCTTGATAAATAAAATTCAAACTCGTTGTTTAACTTTTGAATAACAAATAACAAAAATCTGAAACTCAGATTATTCTTTCTTTTAGAGAATAAAGACAAATTAAATTTTGGATTAATTGCCTAACTACACCTAAATAGGAACAAAAGTTTATACACCTATAAAATCAACTTAAAAATATTTTTATATAAAACTTTGATAATTTATCATACTTATTATTTACATTATTTTTAACGTAAATATTTTCTAGCAAGAATTTTAATATACCTTGTTCGAAAACGCCTTTGAATACACAAATTTATTCATCAAAATTAGAAAACATATGTAATATTCAAATTCAAATCATTGTAATTAGTATAATTTAGTATTATTTATTATTTACTTTTATATCATTTTTTGTAATGTTTTGACGTGTTCAAGCGCCTCCTGGGGCCTATGAAAATAAATGATTTGAATTTGAATTTGAATTTGAAATATCAAAATATTAAATAACATAACGTCACGCCTATATTACACAGAAGGGTCTGGCAGAGGTGTAGAACACCCACATTTCACCTGTTATGTAGGTCACCATCATCCACCGGGTACAGTTCCAACTCCGTGCTGCTATTGAGAATTTTTTGATGGAAAATTCACAAATAACACTTTTGCTAGACCCAGGCATAGAACCCGAGACCTCGCGGTGAGAGGCGCATACGCTAACCACTAGACCATCGAGGCAGTTTTTCAAAATATCACGTCAATTTAAATCAACACATGACAAGGAATACTAAAATTCTAATACACCTAACATGACGAATCATGTATTAAATAAAATAAAATAAATGCACTGGATATTATTAAATTAAAATTAAAAATCACATCGTCAAATGTAACCTAAGGAGCCGGTATAAAATATGCTTCAAAATAACACACAGTAAAAAAACATAACAAAGTCAAAGAAAAGACAACCAAACGACAAAACTTTATAAATTAAATTCGGATTTTACACAAGCAAAAATTACGTGTTTAGAACACGTAATTTTTGCTTGTGTATGTATATTATCAAAACTAAAGAGATTATCTCACTATTACCTTTGATGTTTCTCTACAATGATTTTCCAAAAAAAAGCCTTAAGGTGCCTACATTTAAAGAATTTGCCCCGTACTCCTAACCGTTGTGACGTTTTACCTTCAAGTATCAGCTCAGCAAAATTAAAATTCTGACTGGTAGATGCAAATATACGAGTAGCTTTAGGTAATATAAATTCTAGCTAGCTTCTCCTTTTTTTGAAGTCAGTTAATATATATTATGATTATACTAGACATGATATCTCTACATCAATGACAAAATGTTCTCTCTTTTTGAAGCATATTTTCTTCTACTTCCTCCTTTAATCACCAACATTTACACGATATCACATTTTGCTTATAAATAACAAATTATCTAATTTCTTAGCATAATTATATATCACTCATGCAACACACATTGAATAATTACTGTAAATAGTTTTAAATTCACAAAAAGCACTATTGCCATCATTTAGCCACTTGAAAACTTTATTTAACCCATTTTTGTCGTTCCTATTGGAGCTGTTTCTTAAAATACATTAAAAAAAATATAATCATCTGTAAATTATACCTTGACATGTTATTTGAAGTGGATTATAGTGCTATTAGCTAATCAAGCTACAAATTAGCCTTTTAAATAGCCTTCCTCAAAAATTTGACCAGCAAATGACAAAATAATAGGCATGATGAATGATTTTTTTGTGTGTAAGAGAAATACCTCTTTATATTAGAAACATCGTCTAAAGAATTTCTTTGCTATCACATAAACTTCCTGAGTAATACAATTTTAAATTCACATTAATAGTAGACTCGCCCAAACGCGTCAAACAAACGGCTACGATGCTGTGACGTCATCCATTTGTAGCTTGTATGCGAATAAATATTGCGTTGTTTCATTACGAAAATTGCTGTAAATTGTGTGAGAAATTGAATGATAAAATTATTTTTTGTACTTTGAAAATGGACTTGTCCATGTAACTTTGAATGATCATAAAATGTAACTATAAATTCTTGCATTTGGTTTATTTTTATCTATATTTTGATAAGGTATCTTCTAATTTGCTATCTATAGATCATTCACTATGCCTATTATAAAAATCTAACCAGTAGTTATAGAGTTTAACTCATTGAAATTAACCAACCCTTCGACTTTAATATTTAGATAGATTGGCATTTCTGTCTGTTCTTCTTCAAGGTTCAAGCACTTGAAACTTTAACTACATCTGCTATCAAATCTTCTATCATCAGTTAAGTTTTCACGTGTTACTGATAATCTTTGTTATTAGTCCATGACTTCAAGTCTATTCCTGCCCCCACTCACATACACCCACACGATTCCACCACCATATTCGGTAAAGTCTTTTGCGTCACTGTATTCGTGGAGTCCATGTAAAGCAACTGCAGAGAACTGAATGTTGTCGGTGCACAGCACGGCTTGAACTCCGACTTTTTGTCGGACACTGAGTAGAAATATTTCTGGAAAGAAAGAAAAAATGGCTGTTATTAATGGGGTTCTAACAATTTACAACATTTACTAGGACATTTTCGGAGTGACTGATAGCTTCACGCTTCGCTTTAGTTACATTTAAATGCAATCGATGTTGATACATTTGGGCCGACCAATTCGATCATTTTGCGACTAGGGAGTTATTATACCAAAGGATCGACGTTAATCGATGACGCTAATCGAAAGTCGATCGATATCGATCCGTTGGTAATACCTTAAGGTGTCTAAAAAAATTTAAATAGTATTGCCATATTTTCAAGTTAAGAATTGAAGTTTTAGTTTGGAATAACGATCATATTATTAAAATATTAATAAACGTTTTTCAACTCACCCTAATAATATTATGATGATAACTATCCGTGTTGGTAACAGCAGAGATCGGAGCGCAACTGCCTTTACAGAAGTAGGCGTGGTACCCAGCAGGTCTGATGATCCAGTCGTCCCAACCGAGTTCTGTGAAGTTGACATAGAGTCTCTCCCTGCAGCACTCGCTGGTGGTGCCGCTGCACTCCAAGGCTCGGCCGTGACGGCGTTTGCCGGCGTACTTTGTGTAGAGGACCAGGAATGGACGATGCTTCTCGTGGAAGGAGAGGGGCGCACGACGTAGCTGGAAAGATTCATAGAGACGGTCAGATAGGGTCTACTAAAATGTAAAGAGCATTGTAAACTGAGCTGATGCCATGCTTAAATGGGACTGGTCCGGGCATGTCTGCTTCTTGCCAGTTGACTTATGGACCAAGGACCAAAACTACATCTGAATGGGTCCCATGGAGATGGCGCGACGAGCTGGATTTCTTTCAATGTTTGGCTCTAGATCGAGAAAAGTGGAAAGAGAAAATGGAGGCCTTGGCCTTGCAGTGGGACACTACAGGCTAATAATAAAAATTAAAATATTATTTTCTTTAAGTTAATTTCTTCTTATTTTTTGAAGTTCACTTGATGCTAAATGGCAACTACGTCGCGTTAATGTTCCCAAAAGCAAATAAATATTAGATAGATGTGTCTCAACATTTGAGGACTACCTACGATGCTACATATTATATAACTGGAGCACGAGTAACAAGGCAACTGTATTTGGTGGCTAGGCTAGTTAAAGGAGGAACGGTAGTATATCCGTTACTCACAGGATCTTTGCGACCATCTTATTGCTTACAACCTAAATTGGTTACTTAATCTGATATTCGTTGGTAATATTAGCTTATATCCACACCTGACAAGTTCTACACGCAACATGAAGCGTATGCAGCCTCTCCCTCCCCTCCAGCCACACCCTGACAGCCCACGCCAGCTCCACCCTCACCCACCCTTCACCAATGTCTGTCTCCTTGATGGCTATTGGCTTGGTCTTCTTGAACTGCTGTTGGCTGTCCCAGTGAGCTGCTTCGGAGATCACGAAGGTTTGGTTGTATTCGTCCAGAGGATCTCTTTCCTGGAAAATGAGACATATATTGATTAAATTATTATGAAGGCAGAAACGGTCAAGATGGACCGACCAAAAAAAAGGAAGGGATGGTCTTGAAAGAAGATAAAGAGTATTGAATCGAGTCTTTTAGCAACCAAACTTGCAAAGCTTATCTTCGACTTGCAATAATTGTTGCAGGCTCCTAAATTCTATACAAAAGGACTCGCCATGAACGACATTAAGCATAATTAGCCATAGAGTTCAGATTTGCGGATTTTCTTGCTTGTAAACACTTGTTTTAATTAGACTTACAAGAAATATCTTCGTGGTTTTTTGAAAATTGTATAACTGTTTTATTATTTTGACCTCATTAGCCTTATATCAGATAATAATTAATTACAAAATGACTTATTAATATTTTATTTTACAGAAATTGAAACATTGTAAATATTTATAAATATAAATATTGGGATTTTTTTATACATACATAGATTAATAAAACTAGATACACACCTTATAAAACCAGAGTTCCACCACATTAACTTCTTCGGGCTCCACGTCTGGAGGCAGCTCAAACTGGAGGCATTTGAATGGATACCTGCCTGTTGTCAGACATGCGCCTGTAACCAAGAGAACATGAATTTAAAAAAAAGAGTTATAATATTGCAGTATAGACTATAATGACTAGAGATGGATTGACCATGTATTTGTCCGACTATTCGGCTAGCCAACTATAGAACCTAAAAGTCACAAACGGAGAGTCAATGATCCTAATACTTTTGTAAAATTCACTGTATTATGGATATTATCTCTCCGCCAAATTTAATTCAAAGTTCATGGATCAGCATTTATGTATTCCATAAATAGAATCGAGATTAAAATTTCTGACATAATAATTATAATATTTCGACCGTATTGGAGTTTAGAATGCACTCAAATTTCGAAATAAACTGTTTCAGTTACAGAATCATAATACCGATTTTAAAGAGAATAAAATTGAATAAAACCTATCTGAGATTTTAATCGGAGTTCAAACTATTATTCTGCGAGAACCGCATGAAAATCCGTTCAGCAGTTTTTGCGTGGCACTCGTACAAATTTCTTACTTTGTAGAACTACGTATCAACTCTCAAACAAATAATGAAATCATTTATTCCGTTATAATATTTATAAAATAGGTATATGCTATATTAACCCTATGTTAATTAGACCAAGGAGTGACCTAAGGTTCAAATAATCAGATAACAGAGACACATGTAGGTATTTTAATTATTTTATCTTTTACCCACGACTCTGTTTTAATTTTTATACCCGATCACTCTACTATGTGATGATTAATCATTGTTTTATAAACTTTAATTGTGTTACTTAACAAGTTTTAAACATTTTGACTAATTATTTTGGTTTTTTTTTTGACATAATGGCATGACATGTGTCCGGCTGAAGACATACTAATATAGTTTTGTATTAATCGTCAGAATATAAGGTAACTTATGGCAAAAGGGATGCTGTGTCCACTTCTAGAAGGGCAGACATTATTTTTGTATGTTTATTTTAAGCATGTTTTTTTCTTTTGCTTTGTTGTCCAGTTTAGGGAACCAAGCAATAAAAAAAAGAAAAAAAAAGGATGATGACTGAGTCCGCGAAAGTATTAAAAAAAATACCGTATCAAAATATATGTAAACAGAAACCAAATGCAAGAATTTTTTGTCATATACTTTAAGACAAATTCATTTTATGATCATTGAACAAAGCTTCATGGGCAAGTCCATTTTGAAGAACAAAATAATTAAAAGAATATTTTTCATTGAATTACAATTTTTAGCAACTTCGTAACTTCGCATACAAGCTAAAAACTACAGGACTGAATTTGATGAAAATCGGTGTAGATATAGTTTAAGGCCTCAGGCCAAGCATTTGCTACTTTTTTTAAGGTATCACGCGGGTGGAGCTACGAAAATAAGCTATTAAAGGAACCTACATAGAGGCTAACACGCATCCGGCAAGCCTCAAAGAATACAAGATAAAATACCACTATGCAGCTCATTATGAATAATCTATTACAAGAAAAGATAATGTCAGCAACAGGTCAAGGAGTACCTGATTCTATAAACATCTCAATACTGAACTTTGTTCTTTACTTGATAATTATAATTACTTAATGAAAGTGGAGGTGGAGATAATGAGGCGAGCTGGGCATGAGTTTGAGTAAGGTATGTCAAAGGTTCGATGCTGTTCGAATCGGTGCTTTAGATACCTTACTTTCGTTCTAACTTATGGAGATTAAAGTGCCAAGTAGAGCTACTACGGTACCGTACAGGAGCGGATACCATTTTTAATTTCAGGCTAGCGCGCGCTCTAACGTCGCGTCACGTCGCCGTCGCTCGTCGCGTCGGTTTGGCACACGTCCTGAAACGTTTGAGAAAGATCGCGCGTTCTAAAGGTCTACTTCAAGGGCAAAGGTGGTTTTTTTTGCTCGCTCATGTCAGACTAGCATTTATAACAAGTGCAAGACAGATCTTGTCACGTTTTGTTAGTTTTTCATTATTTTTATTACGACGCCCCCGCTCTTATACTAATTCCTGTATTGCGGGGTTGTTCACAGACATACATTGTTTTTTTGTAAATATTAGTTATAGTGTACCTCCTATCTCATCTATTACACCTTAAACTGCCCCATATCAGTCTAACTATCTATTTGTCCATCCAAAGGTTGCCTGTAAGATATTGCTTTTTAGCGATAAGGCCGCCCATTGTACATGTCTTAATGTTTAATTATGTTCTATTTTGTGTCTTATTTTTTGGTGTGCAATAAAGCTTATTCTATCTATCTATCTATCTATTGTTACACTCAGAGTTGGAACAAATCTTTGCGGATTACACAAATATTTGTCTTGTCTATCGAACCCATAACACCAGCCCAGTAAAAAGCAGCGAGGCGACCGTTACGTCGGCCTTGCAGTCTTGTGTGGGGTAACATGACAAAAACGTGACTATGCTAGCCCTTCTGGATTGCAGGCTTTGGACTGTGCACCTTGTCGCCATATTATATTACAGAAGGTACACTTTGGCGCGCAGGTCAGAACGGTGCGAAGCTATGCGAGCGCCGAAGAATTTAAGCCCAACAATCAAAATTCACGTTATATTTGCAACTCTGGGGGTGTGTCTTAGAACTCATTTAATTAATTATCGTCTTATGAAATATCAACAAACATTAGATCACCGTTTACCAATCAATTGGAAGTTACTGGTGTTAATTACTACGTTAATCATCAAGGAAAAATCTCATCTAATCTAAAATTTAATATCACTGGTCATATTTTATCTCGTAAAAAAATCATCGTATTACGTTTTAAGTCGTTTTACGGCCCTAATATGACGGCCGCATAATGACGGACGACTTTCTTAGGGAACCGAAGTTTAGTTAATCTATATATATAAAAATGAAACCCGTTTTCCGTTGTCACGACATAGCATGAAAACGGCTTGACCGATTTGGCTGATTTTTTTTTGTAGTTTTCTAATAGTTTGTACAAGGTTCTTACGGAAAAAAAATATATAAAAATGAAACCCGTTTTCCGTTGTCACGACATAGCATGAAAACGGCTTGACCGATTTGGCTGATTTTTTTTGTAGTTTTCTAATACTCTGTACAAGGTTCTTACGGAAAAAAATATTAAGAAAATCTCTCAGAAAGATTGAAAAATATACATTTCATTTTGCATATTTTAAAAAAAGCGCGTTACGAATGTCAACGTCATTCAATTTAAAACAAAAAACTCTGTGGTGATCTATGACACCACAGACATAACCGCGAGCTGTGAAAATATATATTTTGTTTTTTATTTAATAAAATTAGTAAAGTCCTTCTCAGGTATGACGAGACCAGGGAAATAGGTATTCATTTTTATATGGAGGATATTATAGATTCCAGTTCAAATTGAATAGGTACGTATACATAAGATAGGTCAGTTATACAAAATAAAGTATTGCATTAAATTTACGCTAAGGCGGTACGAAGTTCGCCGGGTCAGCTAGTTTATTCTATATTTATTTATTTAAATGGTTTTTGTTATACCACTGAAGATGCTGTATCTGTACTAGACATGACATGTTTTGACTTTAGTTGTTGATTTGTTTAGAATTTATCTCATATTAAGGTACATTACGCCGTAAAAATGAATCACTGAACTTCCGTATTTACAAACACGAGAATTTACTTAAAGTATATTATAATCTTTTATAATCATTAGTAAATATTTTTGTTGTTTGACTTAATTAACATAATATTACGTTTCTATTGCTCATGAGGACAGAGGTGTATGAGTATAACACTCACACTTCACCTGTTAAGTTTAGGTCCGATAATAATAATCTTTATTGTACACCACTAGAACATTCAAATTGGAAACGTACATACAAGCTTCTTGCACTATAAATAACATAAACTCAAGCAATGTCGTGTCAAGCAAGTTTTATAGGTGGTAGAGCTCTTGTGAATGAGCTCGAGGGCGGTAGCACCACCGTCTCACCTTTAACCTGCCGCCAAATAGTAGTGCTTCCATTACTGTGTTCCGGTTTGGTGGTGAGATCAGGCCCTGAAATTACTGGCACATGATGCATAACACCGTAGTCCTCAGCTGCAGCGACGCATCTATAATCTGCTTTTGTGGATTGTTGATGTCCATGGGCTGTACTCCACTTACCATCAGGTGGACTACACGTTCGTTCGCTGTGGGTGTAGAATAAAAAAAAAAAAAAAAAGCATGTGGTATGGTAGAGCTGTATTTACACCCACACTCCACCAATATGTAGGTCCCATGCGATAAGGGAGGAGCCTATCGCCGTCCACCAGGCACAATTCCAACTCTGTGCTGCTATTGTGAATTTCCTGACAGAAAGTTCACAAATAACACTTTGCTCGACCCAGAAATCGATCCCGCGACCTCGCGGTGAGAGGCGCAGAGATTATTTCCTCTGAGCGTACATAAAATATGTAGCACAATCGGCGGTCTTATCGCTTAAGCAATCGCTTCCAGACAACCTGGATGGACAAAAAACATAGGAAACAATTTATAGCCATGGTATACATAAGAATTGAGAGAAGAAAAGAAATTACATAATAGTTTACCTACATTTTTTTTTTATACAACGCCCACAGCGAACGAGAGTGTAGTCCACGTGTAAGTGGAGTACAACCCATGGACATCAACAATCCACAAAAGCAGATTATAGATGCGTCGCTGCAGCTGAGGACTATGGTGTTATGCCTCATGTGCCAGTAATTTCAGGGCCTGATCTCACCACCAAACCGGAACACAGTAATGGAAGCACTACTATTTGGCGGCAGGTTAAAGGTGAGACCTACCGCCCTCGAACTCATTCACAAGAGCTCTACCACCAGTAAAACATCTAATCACTTCTTGTACTGCGTTGTACAAATATGAATATATACAAATACTTATATTATAATATTAGAATACATATAACTACATATATATTATTATATACCTAAAAACCTACATATACTATAAATATTATAATACATATTACAATACATACACATAACATATAGTATACGGGTGAAATTCAACAAGCGATTTTTTTTTGTCATTTCGGTGGACTTTTTTTAATTTCAATACTATCTATATATTTTAAGTGAAAAATGAAACTTTAGCTTATTTTATAACATTGTGTGTGAGTGGACATCAAATATCATCAAAACTTACATAAATATTTAAGGATGAATTTTTTAGAGTCCACTGAAATGAAAAGTGTCTACCGAAATGATAAAAATTACCACTGAAATGATAAACTGTGCACCGTTTCTTACTGTGTGATAAAAATTTTAAAACAATATGAACACTACTCAAGCAAATCAGTACTTACGGCGAAATTTAATACACAAATTATAAAACAAATTAAAGGAATCTAGCTCGAGTTATAACTCGCCATTAGGGCCATCATTAGCGACAGTGTCGAACGGGATGAGTGGGCAATTTTTGAATACCCGAATAACGGCTAAGGATGTACGGATAGCAGTAAAATCTATTTCTGCAGGAAAATCCCCCGGTCACGATGGGTTGAGTGTGGAGCATATACAACACGCCGGGCCACATATATGCCGGGTTTTAGCTATGCTATATGGTTTTTGTTTATCTCACTCTTACTTGCCTCGGGAAATGATGAAAACGCTGGTAGTGCCAGTGGTTAAAAACAAAGCTGGAGATCTATCTGATATCGCAAATTATCGACCTATCTCCATGGCTACAATAATCGCTAAAGTGTTTGATAGTATTCTTCACGCACAATTGAGTTGGTACTTACAGTTACATGATAACCAATTTGGATTTCGACATGGTCTATCGACAGAAACCGCGATATTTAGTCTGAAGAGTGCTGTCAAATACTACAATGCTAGGAAAACACCTGTTTACGCATGTTTCCTCGACCTTTCCAAGGCATTTGACCTCGTGTCATACGACATCTTATGGAATAAGATGCGAGCGTCCCATATGCCGGAGGAACTTATTAACATATTTCAGTATTGGTACGGGAACCAGGAAAATAGTGTGAAATGGGCGGGTACGTTGTCAGATGCATATAGGTTGGAATGTGGGGTGAGGCAAGGGGGGATTAGCTCTCCGTCCATTTTCAACCTCTACATCAATGGGCTCATCGAGGCGCTCAGCAAGCAACATGTCGGCTGCTACATAGATGGTGTATGTTTCAATAATATCAGTTTTGCCGACGACATGTGCTTGCTAAGCGCCTCGGTCTGCGGACTAAGAAAGCTGATGAAAATATGCGAGGATTATGCAGCTACTCATGGCCTGATTTATAACTGTAAAAAAAGTCAGTGTATGGTCTTTCACGATGGCCTTAGAAAAATATCTAACATGCCCTCTGTATTATTAAACGGATCCCCGCTGACTAGGGTTGAAAAGTTTAAATATTTGGGTCATGTAGTAACGTCCACCCTGAAAGATGATGCTGACATTGAGCGGGAGCGGAGGGCGCTGTCCGTTAGAGCGAATATGGTCATCCGCAGGTTCGCAAAGTGCTCGAGGGAGGTGAAAGTAACACTCTTTAGAGCATACTGCACCTCTTTCTACACCTGCAGTCTGTGGAATGACTATACGCTTAAATCGTACAGTGCCCTTCGAGTCCAGTTCAATAATGCATTCAGGATGTTGGTGGGGCTCCCCCGCTTTTGTAGTGCGTCAACAATGTTTGCAGAAGCGCGTGTAGACTGCTTCTACGCCACAATGCGCAAGCGAGGCGCCTCATTGGTACGACGGGTGCGGGGGAGCACCAACAGCATGCTGGCAGTGCTCGCTGTAAGATTAGACTGCCCGTATGTAAACCACTGTTGTAGGCAGCACGTAACATGTACAAGGAGGACTTTGTGACATTTATATTTATTAATGAAATTGACATATTAATTGAATTATGTAAATAGAATGAATAATTATAATTTGTAATGTTATATTAATGAGTGACTAGTGATATTAATTTTAATTTGATAATAAGTGTATGAATCTGTGTAATTTGCTAAATAAATAAATGATTGATTGATATAACAGCCGCCAAAATGATCCTACTTTTGTCCCCATATCACTGAAATTATAAACTTACTTTTGTTGCGGGAGACCGCAAAACGTTGGGACTGGTGCGTTCGCGCCTAGAGCTTGAGCCGGCCTGTTCCCAAGTGAGGAAAGGTGAGAAGGGCATAACAACGCAATGTTGACGTAGCTATTCTACTAAAACTTACTGTCCTCTGAAATGATAACATTTTTCCAGACAAAGGTTGACTACCTGTCAAATCCATGAGAAAGAAGATAAACAAACAAAAATATATAAAATAAAAAATCAGCACATTGCACTACCATTCTCAGGTTTGCCGTGTATTTTTTATGCTTGTGCAATTCAGCCATACATAAAATACTTAAATGATAAGTAGGATAGTACAAAGACTGTAACAATAAAGATTAAATTAATGTGCTTGAAAAAGGTAGTGCTCTTTTACCATTTTTTTAAAAGTGGGCAGTGTTTGAGATTATCTCACTTGTATTGGCAATGCATTCCATAAACGAACTGCTTGGACAGTGAACGACTTGTCATAGAATGTGGAGGAATGCATAGGCGTACTTAGCTTGTTTCAAGCATAGAAAGATTGAAGGCTGATTGCATTGATCCATTATGATCAGAATAGATCACGTTCTTATGTCATTAGTCATTAATGACATAATTATCAATACTTAAAAATAAAATTGAATTTTTACCCGACTGCATACATACATACATACATATGTATGTATGTATGTATGTATGTATGTCTATTTCTTTGTGCCGCCCTACAGCCCAAACGGCTAGACGGATTTTGACATATGAGGTGTCGTTGAATTCGTCGAAACAGTGATAGTGACATAGGCTATATAAATTTTCAAAATGGCGCCGGCAAATGGAAAAAAAAAGGGGGGGAGGTATGGATTTTCTTTTCATCATAGTAATATAGGTATCAAATAAAAGGCCATGAAAAGACCATTTCAAAAATTATCACATTTATATTACTGATTAAACACAATTTACCAATTTATATATCGGCACGCTCGCGCGCCCGAAGTGGGTGGAAGTTAGTTTGTATGTTCGCTCACGCTAATCTTGGAAACTGCCCGTCGAATTTGAATAATTGTTTTTGCATTTGATAGTTTAACTCACGATTAAGGCTCATTGATCTTAAAAAGATTTAATTTCTACAAATTAATAGATATAAAAAAACATGTCGGTTAAAAGAACTAAAAAGAGTGAAATAAAAAATAATTATTAAAAAAACAAAAAACCCGACTGCTTGCAGGCGGTGACAAACGAAGAAGTATTGTTTGTCCCCGCCTGCAACATCTTAAAGAATTTAGTTTGACATATTTCATTTGTTGTTAATGAATTTAATGTAGATAATGCTATACTTGTTTTTATTTTTATCTTTTCAGTTCTTTTTTTTAAGCAGTCGGGTTTTTTGTTTTTTTAATTATATCAAAATAACAAGGTTTTTTCAAGCTGGTATAGTTGTTTGCACGATACCATTTGCCTAAAATACAGATTTAGTGTCTGACTGCAAGGCACGTAACATAGGCTACTTTTTATCGATGTACCCACCACGCAGACGAAACCCCGGGAGAAAGTTAGTTTGTTTGTTTTATAGCGCTTATCTCGAGAACTAATTCGGTCGAATTTTGATAATTCTTTTTGTGATTGATACAGCTACTGGGTTAATATAATTCAGCTCTTGATAAACAATTTATATATTTTTCTTATGCTTTAAATTTATATATAAATCTATTTTAGGACCAAGACATCGCCCGCTTATCATTCACCTATTTACTGTTAATATGATATTATTATTTAAGTTTTTTCTTGTATATTATTATGCGTATCTCTGAGTTAGACGTGAGAGGTCATCCTTATCTAAAGGCCAGTACACACCGCGCACGCGTGATCAAGGAATAGCTACCTAACCGGAGTTTAGATCGATATACTGATATTATAATCTGGTTTTAATTGAAAGCAGAAATAATTATTATAAGAACATTTTCCTTATAATAAAAGTAACACATACCTCCTGTATTTATATTATCTCCGAAGTACCCTAATTTTGCGACTACAAGCCCCCTTAGCACGGCTAGCCACTCTTGACATTTAGATTCGACTATGACGTAGTTATCAAAATAGAAATGTCAAAAGACAAAATAAATTGACGTTTAGTTGTCAATAATTAGATTCAAAACACTTTAGGTTGGCCAGTGCAATTGCCAAGGAACTAATATAAGTATATCTGTCTCTCAAATGCCAAAAATATATTTTTCTGAGTCGATGAACCATAGAGCGACTACAGCGCTAGAGGGAGACAGGCTAAAGTGTTTCGACTATTATTATTGTTGAGACGAGGCTTTAGGCGTTCACGTCGACCTCCGTGAGTCTATTGTCTATACGTCAGTGTCGAATCTAAATGTCAAAGACTCTAAGACGGGACGGCTATCTGACAAGGGGAAAAGGCGCAAGACCAATAGCAAATCGTGCCTGCCACGGTACATGGGCTTAAACACAGCCAACTTCCTTACTTTGGGCAGCTATTGTGCATTCTATGGCTATGTGTTGGCTGCTTACTCACACTTTCCGATCTCGTTAATATAATAAGCTCCAGCCTTATGACGTATCTATGACACAATGTTTTAGCATTCACCGAAAGCCTTTAGCCAGCCAGCATCTAACAATGGCTTTGCAAGAAAATTATGGTAAAACTTAATAGTAAACTATTTAAAAAGCACAATATTAAAATAACACGGTCAACACACTTTGGCTGATTACAACTATAATTACGTACTTTTACAGGGGTGGAATGGGGAAGCGAGACGTGAAGATTTGACAAACTTAAGCAAACGGGTACACTTTCTAGAATAATCATCTGCTATCAGTCTCTTTAGCGTCTGCAAAGACATGTGCTTATTTATATCAATCATATGACCAGTTAGTAATGGAATTTGTTTATAATCCGCCAATGGATTACATTCCATATTTGTTTGTTTAGCTTCCATATAATTAATGTTACATTAGAATAATCAGATGTGTTTATAAGGTAAGTTAATATGTAGTCTTGTGAAGTCTACCAATCCGCACTTGGACGGCGTGGTGGACTATGGCCTAACCCTTATTATCATGAGAAGAGGCCCAAGCCCAGCAATGGGACATGTATTAGATACAAGGCTGCTATTATATAAATATGTAGAAAACAGGAGCCTTCTTAACAAGAAATATTTTAAAAGTAATAGTAAAAAAAGTATTTTGTCCCAAACACAGCCTACGGATTTTAAAAACCGATAAATAGTTTTATTATTAACTAAAAATGTATTACTTTACTCTCTTCTGTACACATGTATATTCCTAATATTAATATGATATAATTATGTATGCATGTAGGTAAAGGAACTACATTATCTTAATTACAATGCGATGCTTAAAACAACGACGCCTCCAATTATACTTGATCAATGTTCACATGTTCCGAAGTTTATCACTAGTACTCACGGCTACCGATCAACCTATACGTGTCCAGTATAAGCTGGTATCGCATGGCACGGGAAGAGATACAACGCGAGACCAGCTTATACTGGCAATGAATAGGTTGTTGCGTCGCCGTCTGTACACTTTAGCGGCTGATAAGAGATAACGAACAAATTAGTGGGGGTCAGAGTGCAGATAGTTTTTTATTCCCTGTCCGTCCCACAAAGATAAATTAATTAAAACTCAGTTCCGTGTCGATTTCGGGTTAATTAGTGGAAAGATACAATGATTTTCCTCAACTAACCTAAGAAAAGCGAGTGATGAAAATTGTTTTTGCAGTTACATAATTTGGGTATGTTTTAGGCAAGTGAAAAGGCAAAAATTGTTACGTTATACTTTTTAAAATTACCTCATGATTAGAGCAAGCAGAAAAGAAAATAAAAAAGCTCTGTGCACGGAGTCTTATATAGATAAATATAATATGTTCGCATGATTATGACAATCCATTATAGAAATGATTTTTGGATGCGTCAAAAATCAAATCAAATCATCATTTAATTTTATTTGTTTGAAATATGGTACAAAGATAGGTCTTACTTACAGTGTATTTTATATGATTTCATAGTGCGGCTATAAGATTTCAGCGCGGTCATAAAATCTCTAACTCGTTTCCAGGTCAATGTATACGCTTCTACAATAAACTTCCATTAGACGCAGTAGAATTATCGATAGGTAAATTTAAGAAATATATTAAAATCAGATTGTCTCAGAAAGCTTATTACAGTATTTTAGACTACATAAATGATAACAGTATTTGGAAATTAACTGCTCTTTTTATGTGTATTTCAATATCCTTACTAATATTATAAAGGCGAAAGTTTGTATGTATGGATGTATGGATGGATGTTTGTTACTCTTTCACGCCAAAACTACCGGGTCGATTTCGATGAAATTTTGCACACATGTAGCTTATAGTCTGGATTAACATATAGGCTACTTTTAATTGACATACCACGCGGGCGGAGCCGCGGGCGGAAGCTTGTGTATGATAATTGCTATATTTTATTAATTTCATTTGAAAAGATGGTGCACATGAGTTTCTCACCAGCTCTTCTCATAGTGCAATACCCATCGGAGCTGGTACTTGGTTTGATTTTAATCTGATTGTAAACAGTTGGATTGAAATTAATCTAAGCCCCGGTTATTCAAATCATTGTAATTAGTATAATTTAGTTTTACTTATAATTTATTTTTTATATCATTTGTTTGTAATATTTTGACGTGTTCAAGTGCCTCCTGGGGCCTATGAAAATAAATGATTTGAATTTGAATTAGCCTAATCGATTTACCACTCAGACGATGCATACAGTCAAAAAGATTCGTGGATTTGCAGCGGGCCTTGGATGGCTGAGTGGTAAAACTATTATTATCAATGGCGTAAATATAGGGTGGCAGGAGTGGCAAAATGCCACGGGCCCCCGGCCTGAGGAGGCCTCTGGGCCCGAGATGCCATGACCTCAAAAGTAACTCAACACAGTTTACCAAAACAAAAATAAAACGCATTCATCTAAAAATAATAATTATCAAACGCGGCTGAGCTTGCAATGTCCGGGGAATCCTCGATTATATTTTTTGCATTCCAGTACTGAATCACTGTTAAGTATACGTAACGATTTTTACTAGGACCCCATGCAATATTTTTGCCACGTGCCCCCGATGGTATAGGTACGCCACTGATTATTATCCATACTTATAATACATCTGTAGAAGTAAAATTTCTGTTTGTTTGTTCAGGCATCACGCAATAACTACCGTTTCGATTACGATGAACCTTAGTATAATTATTATTAAATAAAACCAATACAAACAACTTCGTGCGCGTGATCAGCATTTGGGTGGATAGTACAAAATGTTCAAACCGTGTTTATCACTTGAAGTACATCTATGTTTATGTCCTGTAGTCAGAATTAAGGTAAATATTACACGGCTCATTATGACTAATTAATGTTTACTTGTTTGCGTTTCAACATTATCTTGTCGTGTCATTATTGAACGGATAAATAAATATCACACAACTTTCACACATCGTCATCTAGTCCAAGCTAAGTAGAGCTTGTACTATGGGTACTAGAATAACAAATACTAATTCATGTATACTTTAATTAACCAAACGATTAGTTAACTCTTCACGAGACCAGAAGGCTTGTTTCTACCATGGTCAAAAGATCAGCATTGCCATCCAACGAGGCAATGTCGCCAGCCTTCTGGGCACGTTACCCGCGGCTAACATAGATGCGGAGGTATTTTTTGCGCCTAAATTATATATATTTTTTTTTTACATTTTCTTTTCTTTTTTGTACATAGTTAGTATTTCTCTAATTTAGTTTAAGAAATGTTATTTTAATTAATTTAATTATTTGTAAATAGATCAATTAAATATCATACTATTATACTTTTGACGTTTACCTATATGTGTATAGTTACGTCATAGTCGAATCGAAACGTCAAGAGCGGTATGCCGTACAAAGGAGGCTGGTAAAGCTAAGCTATTTTTTTTTTTTCACGCATATCGTTTAAATGTAATCTAAATATACCCCTGTGATTATTTTCATCGATACTCGTGTGAATCTAATTTAATTTCATAGTGTGACTGTGATTAGATTTATAACCCTAAAAAGCCGTAGAAATTGATTATTTACGTACATTATGTTTGATTACATAAAAAATACGTCACAATACGATTGACGTATCAAACTTATGACGTACAGTAGGTAAATTGCTCTTGATTGCTATGTTAACTGTGACTCATATATTTCTAGTATTCAGTTCGTGGCATACATCCCTGCGACCATAGATCTAACTTGACTATTAAAATTAATATAAGAAAATATATTGTGTGGCAAAAAAGTATACATTTTTCATGGTCTGTCGTATGTATTTGTAGGGTATGACTCCCATCAACAAAGTAGATTCGTAAGAAGTAGGAGAAAAAATATCAAAGGAGATTTATTTTTGTATGGACATTTAAAAATACTATAATCTAAATTCGTTTGTTTGGTCAACAAATGTCAACTTTATCGATTTTGACAACTTCAAAGGAAATATTTGACGACCGGATGGCGGAGTGGGTAGTGTACCTGCCTGCGACGCCGAGGTCGCGGGTTCGATTCCCGCTTAAGACAAATCTTTGTGGGCATGAACATGGGGGTTTTGTCTTAGTCTGGGTGTTTCTATGTATAATAAGTATTTATTTACAAAAGAAAAGTATATACAGGGTGGATGCGACATAGCGACATTTATTGAAACCACAGCTTCTATACATGGCCAGTATGCATTTCCACCGGATAAAAAATTCTCTGGCGGAAAAAAAAAATCCACGTCTTCCGAACAAATTGCACGATCGCAATGTTCAAATTGTTCGGAGAACGTGATTTTTTTTTTTTCGCCAGAGAATTTTTATCCGGTGGAAATTGATACTTACCATGTATAGAAGCTGTGGTTTCAATAAATGTCGCTATGTCGCATCCACCCCGTATGTATTAGTATCAGTTATTCTAGGACCCATAGTACAAGCTCTGCTTACTTTGGGGCTAGATGGCGTTCTGTGTAAGTTGTGAAATATTTATTTATTTATTTATTATTTGTCTAATAGCTCATAAATCAACTTTGTTGATAGTACATTTCAAAATTTACATTTTATGTCAGTTTTTACAAAGTAAATTTTATAATTAAGAACATTTGTTTCAGTGTGCAAGGCCGTGGGCTAATTAGATATATTTCACAACAAAGATGTTTAAGATAATTAACTGTAAATAATAATATAAACAATACCATTTGACCCAGATACTGTTCCAAAGTTCAATAGAAATATTGAACAGTTGTGAGCAAAAACTAGAACAAAGTCCATTTTAAATATTTACCAGTTCTAAGCAGAAACTGAGCTATTTATAGGTATGTATGTATACTATACGAATGTATATTAAAGAAATATAAACGGGTGTCTGTACATTAATAAATTCATAATAAAATATTTTTAATGGTCTGTCAAATTACAAATTTTTGATGGTCTGTCGTATGTATTTTTAGGGTATGACTCTACACACTCTATGTACACTTCAAAATCTACTGAACAGATTTTAAGACAGTTTTTGCAATATAAAGGATATTTCATTAGTATTTGAAAATGGGCTTTGTTTAATTAAAATCTGATTTTGTGAAAAAACTACCCGTAAGTTTAACTTTTAAACTTATGCGTTGCATGATTAAGTAAAATTTGGTGGAAATTAACGCGATCATGCGTGTTTTGCCAAAATGTCAAGCCAAAAAGGTAAATAATGCATGATCGCGTTAATTCCCGTTAGATTTTATTTAAAAGCTTAAGCATGTGAAATTTTGCTTACAAGCTAATTGCAATAATATTTGTCCGAATCTGACCAAAAAAGTTATAACTTAAGTTATAACTCATGGTTTTTTGGTCTGATTCGGACAAATATTATTGCAATTTATAGTGTTATGTGTGGGGGTTGCTATTTATTAAAATTTTACTTAATTTCACGATTGAATAACAATAACGCCTACCACAAGTAACACCGCGGTGATCAGCAAGTTAGTAATAAAGTACGGCACGCGCAAGCAGCGTGCCGCCAAAGGTTCAAAGTTCGATTCCTGCCCGAGCACTTGTCGATCGGCGATAATGAGAAATCGTTTTATCATGTGCGACCTGAATTACATAATTATTGGTAAAGGAATTTGCTTCAGTGACTCATTTGAATAAATACAGCATCTTTGGATATGTTTTACTGATAAAAATATCTCTACAAGAGATGTGCCGACTTGTCGGCGTAACTATAAATGCCAATAATCTAGGATTAGAAGTCCTACTTAACCTACTGTGGCGCTTTGTAATATATGGCGTGTCAACGAACAATGCAAAATACAGTCAAAACCGGATATAACGACATTGAAGGGACCGTATACTTTGATGTGATGTCCGATAGTTGTTATAAGCAATATACACAAATAATCATATTAATAAATAATAATAAATATCTAACAACTTACACACAACGCCATCTAGCCCCAAACTAAGCAGAGCTTGTACTATGGGTACTAGAATAACTGATACTAATACATATATACTTTTCTTTTGTAAATACATACTTATTATACATAGAAACACACTGACTAAGACAAACCCCCATGTTCATGCACACAAAGATTTGTTTTAAGTGTCGCAGGCAGGTACACTACCACTCCGCCATCTGGTCGTCAAATCAATAGTCATATTATTAATAGTCATAATTATGTTTGTAGTATGGGTATAGGTTATGCATAAAAAAAATATTTTATGCAGAAAAAAAATAAATAAGAAAGGCAATTATGAAAAATGAAGTACCTACCTACAGTGTAGTTCATAGACTACACTTAGTTTTTAAAGTAATCGGTCATTTTAGTCTGTTTTTTTTTAAGCTGAGTCACAAACATTCAAGCCAAAATATTCCTTTATAGATCAATTTAAGGTTTGTGCACATCTCTAATCTCTACCAAGCCAAACTTTTAACTAATATTTTAAATGCCAAAGTAACTTTCCAAAAGAAACTATAATTATAAAATACTTGTAATATTTTAAAGCAAATTTTAGCTTTGCTATGCCTTTTTGTATTTTATATAATATTAAAGCACTTGGGGCGTATACCCAGGGGGTGCAGGTTCGTGTCCTGCTAAATTCTTAAATTTCAACTATGTTATTTTGTAACTATATATATACTTATATACAATTTAATTATAAACTTTTTATTTCGTTTTCTCAGGTTAATTATTAAACATTATAGTTAATTAAATTAGCATAGATGTAATTTTAAGCCTCGAGATGTTTTTAAGCTATATCTAACTAAACCAATATTATTCTGGACATGGTACTTTTGAACCAAAGCACTACGCGAAAGTAATTTAATATAATATATAACAAGTATAATAATTTTTGGTGTGACTTATTATGTAATGTATAGATTTTTTTTGTAGTATTAATTAATTGAAACAAAAAAAATATATATTTTTATTTAAATAAAGTGTAACTTTGTATGTATGTATATTTATTAATTTAATATTCCACACAAATGTATTTTGTTCTAAATAAATGACTTGTGACTTAATATGTTTATAATTTACTAAACTGTTTAGATGTCATATTGTAAACCTGTATACCTCAAGATGCCAGGGCCATATCAAGATAAATGCGAACAATGCAGATGGTTCTTAAAAGAATGCAAATTGTAAGGATAATTCTACTTCTAAAGGGAAAAAGAAAATAAGTTTTCTTAATTTAAACTTAATGGTATAAAGTTAAAAACAATAAAACTGACTAAGAACCTTAAGTACAAATAACTAAATATTTATTTTTTTAAATCATTAAATACAAACTAAGTATCTTAACGTTGCATGTAATTTAAAATTAATTTTATTTTATTATTGTGTCCATAAAATTTTGCATACAGCTGATTATGGTGATACCAAATGTATTAATGTTGTAACATTCCCTGTACCCATATTTCGCAAATTAAACGATAAAATTAAATTGCATTGAACGTGATACTGCTTTAACTTGCAACTTATTATTTTATTTATTACAATTTTACAAATATTTACAATAACATAAATTTTCTAATTAATATTAAATTGAATATTTATATAAGTTAATAAAAATAAAAAAATAACATAAACTATTTACAAATTAAATTTTTATTTTTATTAATTTATATATTTATATAATATAAGTTAATAAAAATAAAAAAAATTACAAATAACTATTTATAAAATTACTGCTTTATAAAATCAATTCTTAATCAAAGGGCAAATCAACTAATATTTTAACTTAATCATCTAAAGAAAATAAAGCTAAGTTTTTAAGTTGTAGTTAAGTAAAGATTGTTTGAAACAGAGGTGTCTAGTATCAACTCCAAAATGTTGTGCCAAACGAAGGAAAAATGGACCTATCTCCAATGGTGCCAAAATAAACATATACAAGACATATACTGCAAGGTAATAAAAGCTTTTAAAACTTACCTTCAACTGGAAATATAATCTTTTGCTCAGTTCTTCCATAATAATCGTCAAATTCCGGCGGCTTGTCCACCCTGTCACTCAGGGTCTGCCCCTGGGCCACCGGCATAGGTAGACTATTCACCGGCAGGGCCACCGCCGGCTTCTTGCTCAACCTCAGCTTCTTCAGAATCTGTTGCTTCACAAATTCGATTCGCACCTGTGTCAGTTCCGTAACACTCAGATCTCCATTCGCGCAATTGGCACAGCTACCTAACATCAGTACTTCTAAACTTAAAGAACTAGTGACTAGAAAGAATACGAACACAGAGGTAAGACCCATTTCGGTAGATGCCTGCGGCGGAGACAGTTAAAGTAAGCTAACAGGTCGAGCCGCATGCGTGCGGTGTGTACGGCGGGCGGAGCGCGACTGGCGCGGGAGAAAAAATCTCGGATTAATATACGAGCTGATCTCAATGGGTTGCTCAGTTCTGTCTACCTATTGGGTCGCTAAGAGGGTAGTTAGTGGTCTTCAAGGACATATCAGATTAGTAGGCGTTGCCGTGGGAAATACCACAAGATTATAGCCTGCTCCGCCTTAATCTTGCGATTTTCGTCCCTACTTTGGTCACGTTGGAAAGGAGTGATATTCTGCTCTTTTAAGTAAGAACGTCTTTCTTTCTTATATTTTTGGACAGTATTGATTGAAGTTTCGAACAATCTAAAATAGGTAGGATTAAGATCGATGCCTCGATTTAGAAATCATTTAATTAAACTAAAGCCGTTGATTATCGTATACACATTTTACCGCAACGTCTTGGGTTCGACTCCCGGGCGGGCAAATGTGTTATTTGAGAAATTTTTCGTCAGAAAATTCTCAATAACAGCATCTAGTTGGAATTATGGCCAGTAAATGGTGATAGGCTCTACCTCTATCTCATGAGACCTGAGCATAACAGGTGAAAGTGGGTGCTATACTCCTCTGCCACACCATCCTGAGTAATATAGACGTGATGTTAACCAAAGTGACAAAACTGACCATAATTTGGAAATATCCAGCACCCTTTTACTGTTAATTAATTACAATTATTTACTTTCCGTTAGACTCACGTTTTTTTGTTTGTTCGAATTACTTTCATTTTATCTTCACGGCCGTATCTCAGGTCGTGGGCCAGAGATACGGCTAGGTATAATAAATCCTTTGCTCATTGTTTTCATCGTAAGCTTTTGTTGTTTGTTTTTCTGTTCTGTCCTTGTCTAGCAATGTCCTGGGGCAAAGTCTCTCTCTGTTGTGCTGTAGATGCTGTTGGTGGGTGGATTCTGTGAGGGGAAGAAGCGATTATATAATAGGACTAGCGGTTGCAAATATACGACAAGAGGCAAAATCTACATCCGACTCCATTCATTGGAACCGGCGATTTATAAATGTAATATATTAATATAATAATTTTTCGATCCGTAATAATGATATTTTATCTGTATTTACTATTATTCTAATTACTTGTATCCTGCGAATGTTAATTATTATTATATCATATTTGAATTAGTTATTTAGAATTTATTTTGAATATGTAAGTTTCGAACTTAGCCATGCATATAAATGGAAACTTTCTATTAATTGGCTTACGGTGTATTTTTTAAATTTATTTTATTGTTTGTTTTAAAAGCTGTTTGTTTCCCAAAGAATAAATAACTAAATATAACTTTAGCAAGACAAATAATATAAAGGAAGTCATGCGACTTATAAGACTGTATGTATAGACATATGAATCATACATGGAAGACCTGCGTAAAAAGAAGTATAAACCCAATGGTTCAAACTTCTTTTGGCAATGCTCTACATGGCTTTGTATGGATGGATTCTGTAAAGCTGCGTACGGATAGCGCGTACCCTGGCACGCGTAGTCAGTATACGCGTGTCCGGAACGCCATGTCCATACCTGCAGCTACGCGTAGACCCTTGGGGAACGCGTACCACGCGAGCTAGTTCGCGCGCGTGCCGCCGTCTGTCGGTTTTCGGTCGCGCGTCAAAGAGGACGCGCTCGACCGGGTACGCTATATTTGGACGGCAAAATGAATAGTCACGCGTGTTGTTCGAGTTTCTTAAGCCAATTTCTTCAAGCCTATTTCCAGACTGTAATCTTTCACGATACAATTTTTTCATCCACCATCTAGGTTTCCGTTTGTTTCTCTTTTTTTTATTTAAAATGTGTTGAATAATGAGTAATGCTGCAGCAGTGGTGGTGCACGCAACCGCTAAGTTTGTCGGAGCCATGACGAATGACTGGGGCTCGCGGAGCGCTCTGGATCGATTGACCTCGCGTACAGGTTCGCGGCGGTCCGTACAGGAGCTGTACGCGTATCCAATATACGCGTGGACAGCTACGCGTGCCTGGGTACGCGCTATCCGTACGCAGCTTACGGGAAACTGTCGGTTTCGAAAATTTTATGCAACCTTATCCTTACTTGATTGACATAAACTCAAATTTCGTGTTATTCGATTTATAGACAGACGTGAAACAGAGCACAGAGTAGAATGGAGACATAGCTTAATACAACCACGCTCAGAGATATAGATGACAAAATGTTATCAACTCAACTGATCATCTTATCTTCTTCTTCGTCGTGTCGATGGCTGAGTAAAATTTTGTTGGCCCACTAAGTGGCCACTGCTATGGCGCTCTCATCGGCGTTCATGAGCGCCTCTCTTGTTCAAGTGGTAGGGCATTTGGGACAGTCAGTAATGTGGGCCAGTCACAGTAAAGTGGCAGTGGGCTGGTCACGTCTGCCGAAGGACCGACAGCCGTTGGAGCAAACGAGTCCTAGTTTGGAGACCGCGACTCGGCAACCGTAAGGTAGTACGCCCCTGCCAGGTGGATTGACGACCTGAAAAAGATCGCTGGAGGGGACTGGATGCGGAAAGCGCAGGACCGGGTTTTGTGGCGCAAATTGAGAGAGGCCTATGTCCAGCAGTGGACTACGAAAGGCTGAATAATGAGTAATGTGGGCCAAAGATTGTATTTTATATTGCTCCATATTCACAATTTTTGTTATAGTCAACCAGATATCCCCATTTGACAAGGTTTTACAACCATCATATATGGTATCACGTCATCTTGAATATCGTCATTATTTCTCTTATTATCGCTACAATTTTACTCATACGCAATCATTAGCTGAGGTCCATGATTTTCTCGCCTCCTCAAATTAAGTGTACCGGTCAATCCCCCCTTTATCTCCACTATCACACGTGAGTTCGGAATGTATCAGCAGATGAACCTCAGTTCATTTAGGTTCGATGCCCGGTTATCGCATTGTGAACCCGATCATTTTTTAAATCTTAATTTTTTTGATGGTTTTAGAATTCTTGTGAACGAGCTCGAGAGCGGTAGCACCACCGTCTCACCTTTAATCTGCCAGCAATAATGCTTGTATTACTATGTTCCGGTTTGGTGAGGGCAAGACTTGATATAACTTACACTTCAGGCATAACACCGTAGTCCTCAGATGAGCGGCGCATCTACAATCTGCTTTTGTAAACTGTTGATATCCATGGGCTGTAGTTAACACTTACCATTATGAGAACACGTCCTTTTGCTGTGTATACGTCATATATCAAAACCAAGTAATGGTTTGTCTAGCTTCGGCTGGCACAAAAAGAGTTGAGAAATTTCGAGTCCAGCAGCATACGAATCCATAGCTGAATTGGCAAAGCACTTGGGGCGTATTACCCAGGGGGTGCAGGTTCGAGTCCTGCTGGAATCTTAATTTTTTTCAACTTTAATATTATATAAATATATCAAGTTATTTTTTTAAACATTATAATACGTATTTATATTAAACTAATTACAATTTTTAATCGTTAAAACTAATTTAAGAAATATCTAACTATATTTACATATCAAATAAAATAAAATTATTAAATAAAATAAATCTTATGAAAAGTTTAGGCGTTTAAAAATACGTCCTCAACAAGAAAATTTTAACTGCTAAAACTAACTATACGTTTTGGGCCTCATTTATTCTACTATCCCAAAGAAATTTGATTTGATTATTCAGTAATTTACAGTGCCATCATAAAACTATTTTATTTTATAGGCTCCACCATACATTATATTATTCTCGCTGCCTCTCATACATTGAAACCAATCTCTTCAATCAGGTCAAACTGTATCTCATTATATAGAACGCGACCTGCCATTAAATCTAATATTTTAGATATTTTATCTCAGTTCCGGCGACCACCGGATCCGGGGTTGAAGTCTATCAACCCTTACAATTGAACACTTCGACAATAATAATAGCAACCCTGTATCTAATACATGTCCCACTGCGGGTTGATGAGAAGGGTTAGGCCCATCGAGCAGATTTTGCTTTATGGTTAGGCCATAGTCCGACACGCTGGCCAAGTCCACCAATCCGTGGACTTCACACGACCTCGAGTACTTTTTAGGCATTCTCAGGCATGCAGATTTCCTTCACCGTTAGATAACGATAAATTAAATGATAAATACACACATATCTTCGTAAAGACGAATCTTAACGAAATATTGACAGAGGTGTGTGCCGTGGGTTCGAACCCGAGACTTTTGACTTCGCAGTCTTACGGTCTCCTCACTCGGCTATTGCTGCTGTCTTCTTCGACTTCGACAAGCGAATGGTGAAATGTGTAAAGTAAAGTAAAACTAAGTGCTTTTTTTTATTATTCTACGCCCACAGCGAACGAACGTGCAGTCCACCTGATGGTAAGTGGAGTACAGCCCATGGACATCAACAATCCACAAAAGCAGATTATAGATGCGTCGCTGCAGCTGAGGATTACGGTGTTATGCCTCATGTGCCAGTAATTTCATGGCCTGATCTCACCACCAAACCGGAACACAGTAATGGAAGCACTACTATTTGGCGGCAGGTTAAAGGTGAGACGGTGGTGCTGCCGCCCTCGAGCTCATTCACAAGAGCTCTACCACCAGTAGTAGTAGTAGTGCTTTTAGAGCTTGAAATTTCTTTGAATTTGTAGATCGATAATCATATTATTTACTGAATAGTTGGGTTTTTCTGCAAATGCTTAGTAACGTGTTTTTTAAATGTTTCCGCAAACTTATCTTTTGCGGTTTATCGGATAAAATACATATTAGAAATCAGACATTTTATAAAACTCGGTATGAGTAGGTATACCTATGCATATACGGTTGTTTCTTTTTATTTTATTGTCGTAAGTTTTTAGTTAAGATAATGAGAAGGGTTAGGCCATAGTCCACCACGCCGGCCAAGTGCGGATTGGTTGACTTCACACTCCGCTGAGTATTTTTTAGGCACTCTCAGGCATGCAGGTTTCCTCACGATGTTTTCCTTCGCCGTTAGCGAGCGATTATTTATATGATTTCTAGTTAGATTTGCTAAATTTAGGAAATACTTTGATAAAGTGATGCTGATGAGACATCACGTTATTTCCTTCATGACATCATCCTTATCTTGTCTCTTTGATAATAATGTAAACGTGATGTTAGCCAAAAGTCCTACAAATCCTTGGAACTAAAAACCTAAAAAACCCTTTTTTCTACGAAATATTCGATATTACGGGATATTTGCCATGTATTTTGTTGTACTGAGTTTACCGGTTTTTTTTTGTGTGTTCTTAATCTGCATATGTCCTGACGCAAGAGGATTGGGGTGATGGGTAAGGCGTTCGACATGTTGTTTTTTATAGAGCTCTATTTCTGAGGCCACTGTTGCCATATTCAAGTACTCATGGATCTCGTCTTTCCTTGTGAACCATGGAGCGTTTGTAATGTTCCTAAGAATGTTGTTTTGTACCCTTTGCAGGCACATGACATTACTCTTGCTGGCGACTCCCCACAGCTGGATACCATATGTCCATATGGGTTTAATAATGGAGTTATATATCAGGAGCTTGTTGTCCAATGTTAAGCGTCTGTCTAGATGGAAGCCGAGGTATTTCACAGAATCAGTTTGCGGCAGTATGCTACGAGTTTACCGGTATTTCACATTATTTTGTTTAGTTTTCCTGATATTTTTCAAAACTTCATGTTCGATGGTCTTGCGCTATAATTTGTGTATTGCTCGCCGTGAAGTCTCGCTTTCTTTTTCTATCTGCCAAAAATCACAACTAACACTTTTGCCCGCCTAACCTAACTTTTTTTTTATATTTTTATATTCGAATCGTATTTACAGTCAGGAGTGGCATGCCGTGCTATGGGGGCTGAAATGATTCCCAAGCTTTTAACGTTCATGAAGGGACGACTTTTACTTTCCACTTACCATCTCTCGTCTTTTCTAGAGAAAACGTTTTACGATACATAGATGTATCGTAAAAAGTTATGTTATTATTACCATTATCACATGATGAGTCCGTAACAAACAAAGGAGGGGTTTTTGTTATGATAAATATATAGGTTAATGCTGTTAGCAGATATCAAAGTTGAATAAACTTTGAAAAATTTAATTAATATTTTTTTTATTCAGAATAGTTTTCTTCATAAGAGACAATGTTCATATTATTTGTGTACATAACGTTGTATGGAAATAGCCTTTTATTGACTTAATATCTTATTTTTATTGGGGTAGTATTTAAACGCAAATCATAAAATATCCTTTTTCTATGCAATTAAATACCGAATTCCCACGCTTCTTTTTTTGCCCAATAGGCACATTTTTAGCTTCTGCAGGTGGCGCCACGTACTGTCGTCTGTTACGATCTATGATAATAAGAAATTGGTAGGTAGTATAATATTATTTTATTTAGTGGGTGGATTCAAAAAGTGGTCGGAGTATCACACAGATTGATTCTATGTTGATGATCTTCTGATGTTATGGTCGCAGTTCTAACCTTACCTAACCTACTACTTTACCCATAATTGACCCATGCCATAACTATAGCTTTTATTTTTATATTATTTACAGCAGTTTATTAGTAGTTATTATTAGTACTTTTATAGGTAATATACTAAAACAATGCACAAATATATAGTTCATTAACTAATTTCCACTTAAACTCGAGCAAGTTATATTTATCTAATGAACGAAAACAATAACAAATGCACGAACGGGTGCGCTTTTTCTTACATAACTTTTTAACTCCTAACATCGAAAGTCCGAAAATGTGTTTCATAATGTATGTTTATTAACAGTATGAATTTTGATGTATAGGATAAATAGCACTTCTGATTAAGAAATATATGAAAGCAAAAATGAGTACAAATAAATGTATGAACAATAAAATTATGAAGTCGATTCATTTGGCGTTTTAATATTTATTGAAATAAAAATTATGAAGAGTGATCATTATGAAATAAAATTGTATGAAACACATTTTCGGACTTTCGATGTTAGGAGTTAAAAAGTTATGTAAGAAAAAGCGCACCCATTTATTTACCTTTATAATAATTACGCGATTTAGACCCGTTGTCTAATTTTTTAAAAATATATGTAACTTGTTTTCAGTGAGATAGAAAAAATATACTTGTAATAATTTAAGCAACTTATGCTAAGCATTTATTGTACAATATTACGGTTTAAAAATTATGATTCCAGTGGGGCTCGAACCCACACCTCTGGGTTCTACGTACCCAACGACTTATCCTCACCGAGATCCAGTAGAATCGAATTTTTCAACATATAGCTGCAACAAGGGAGCAATGTTGCTCCCTGGCTGCTCTCAAGATTCTAACCTAGAATCAAGATTCTAAGAGAGAATCTAGATAAGATAATCTAGGTCAGCATACAGGTTTGCTGCAAGAGAACTCATTTACTGAGTTAAGCGCGTCTTGTGTATACTTTTTCAATTGTATAACATTTATTTTTGAAGTAGTTATTGTACAATAAAGTGTTATCACGTAATTAATTCCGTCCGTCATCCGTCAACATCCGTCATCATCCCATCATAGTTTCGTCACGAGGTGACGTCGTGACTAACGTTACGAATTTCGTGATAAGAAAGAAATTTAGTGATGCTGATAAATTTATCTTCTATTTATATTTATATTCTATTTAACTCTGCAAACCAATTGGTTTGCAGAGTTAAAAGTTATACCTCTCTCCTCGCAGAATAACTCGACGCCTGTACGCAAAATAACTCCTGTGTTGGGGGGTATTCACAAACATACATTTCACACACACAAAGCACACCCAGAGTCAGAACCACAGAGTAAGCACAGAGTACATTATACTATACTGAAATAGAGGCCAATCTTGTTCCGTAAAACGGGTCACTTGTGTTCGTGAAGAAACTAGCGCTACCTGAGTATTATAGTTAGAACTACACCTGTGTGGATGGACTGGATGGATGGATACCCAGTATATTTATAGCAAATTTAATTTTATTCTTTAAGACAAGTTAAATTCAAGGATTGATAAATGAAAAACAATTTAAATATCATGTTTTTATTATTTTGTACCAAAGTATTTATCCTACGACAAGACTTAAATAAAGATGTAATCACTACACTCTGGAGTCCTGTCTCAGTTTTAACACAACTACTCACAAATTGCCTTTCTGGTCACACGTATGGATTTATCGGAGGACTTTTCGCTCAACTCAACGACAAACGCACAAAATAGCTCAGAAAGATCACAAAACAAACAAAATATCGCAAAACACGACGGACTGACATTAGCAGACATTTGTAATGGGGTTACCAGTTTATTGTTAATGAAACAACCATGGAATTTCTACCACCACCCCAATAAATGTTTGTGAAAATGATTGTAATATTTATTTTAATTGATAAAAAGTAATGAAATATTATATCTTGTGGTAAATGTAATCAAAATCCTTGACAAATTTCCTCTTTTAACCAATACAATAAACCATAAGTCTCTTAAAAATATACTATTTTAGTAGTTTTATGAGCTATTAGCTAGGATATTTTGACAAGTTGCGATTTGGTTTAGCGCCATCTGTTCGAATTCAAGGAGACATAGCTTCAGAGCCGCCATCTCTTAATTTTAGTTAGTATCATCCGAACAATTATAATCCAACAAAATTAAGAAACATATTGAAACTTATTTCGTACAGAGACTACATATACTTCGTGATTTTGTATCATTGTACTCATTGCTATCCCCCTATCCCCAGTTGTTTGTACTAAGATTGAAGCTGGTCAGAACAAATGTCTGCGGATCACACAAAGATTTTACCCGTGTGGGAATCGAAACCACAACACCACATATTTATATATTTAAACTTCTACGTAACGCAGCTGATTTAACCACCCTTAAGATGACCTACTACTCATTAGGACAATCAACAATTTCTTATTGCATCACCTCCTGGGGTGGTGCAGCCAAAACTAATCTTCTACCCTTGGAAAGAGCACAAAGAGCTGTTCTTAAAGTCATGTCTAAAAAACCTTATCGTTATCCTACTTTCAGACTCTATACAGAACTATCGGTAACTTTGTGCAACAAGCAATTCTTAAAAAACATGTCACAATACCTTACGATCCCAGTTTAAATACCCGAAAACGTAGATCTGACAAGGTGTGCTCTCCAATACGACATAGGACTGTACTGGCCAAACGCCACTATAAAGTCATAAGTGGTTTTATCTACTAGACCTTAAAATAAATAAATTTGCTTCCTATTTTCTGCATATCTCGTTATAGCACTACAGTATATAAGTATATCCCTCTCTTTACATCCACAACACTCCCTACTCACACGCTTCAAACACATTTACTCGGTATCGCATAAATAGATACATCACACGCATTTCATTCGTTTTCACACTGACTCTGACACACACACTCACACATGCAGTCAGTTTTTTATTTAATTTAATTATTTATTTTTTTTACTTTATATAAACTTATGTCGTTTTTACCATTAAGATCTATATCTAAGGCGTACGATTGTTTACCTAGTTTCCTGAATAAACAGGCTTGCCTATTTCAGGAACTAAATGTGCCCACTATACTTTTCACATGAAATGTACTAATGATATAAATCGCTTGTGGCTGCTTGTGGCGTCTCTTTTGCTCCTGTAACACAGGTGAAGTCCTAGCATAGAAGTGAAGGATTCGTTTTGAACACCACAAGCGACCGAACGTACCAACACTACATTTTATGTAATTTAGTTAAGTGGCTTTGTATCTGCATTTATTACTAAATAAAGATTATTATTATATTATTACAACACCAGCGCTGTTAAAAGCTGCGAGGCGACCGCTTTAAACAATACGCCAACCTTTGTGCTCTTTTCTGTCAAAATGTAAAAACAAAATCACAGCGTGGAAGCAACACCGCCTCACTTTAACCAGCAGATAAATAGTAATGCTTGCACTACTATTTTCTGGTTTGATAGTGGGAACCTGCCCTGAAATTCCTGGCACATGAGGCATAACACCAAAGTCCTCAGATGGAGCGACGCATCGTCCGGATGGCGGAGTGGGTAGTGTACCTGCCTGCGACGCCGAGGTCGTGGGTTCGATTCCCACTAAAGACAAATCTTTGTGTGCATGAACATGGGGGTTTTTCTTAGTCTGGGTATCTCTATGTATAATAAGTATGTATTTACAAAAGAAAAGTATATATATATATATGTATTAGTAGATATCAGTTATTCTAGTACCCATATTACAAGCTCTGCTTAGTTTGGGACTAGATGGCGTTGTGTGTGAGGTGTGAAATATTTATTTATTTATCTACAATCTGCTTTTGTGGATTATTGATGTTCATGGGCTTACCATTTACCATCATTTACCAAACGTAAAATGAAAATTAAAAAACGATCGGCGAATTCCCCTGAAAAGCCGGATTCAGGTAACAGCAAGAGTATACTAATATATTGGGAAACATATGACAGTTATCGCAAAAATTTAATATCTTAGATATGTATTTTTTTTTAAATGTACCATAACTTTAATGGCTCGCTAATGACTTACAAAATATAAGAAGAGCTGAGACGATTTTTTTTTTATATCTTATTTATCAACACAGAGGTAAGCAACCTTTGACCTCAGTGAGTTCACTCCCGGAATTCAGTAAGATAGCATTACTATTACTACCTACGCTCTTTATCAGAAGCTGGCGTGAAGCTTTGCCTTATCGAGGATGGTGTGAACCAGCAAAGTTTAGGCCCGGGATGCCATGTCGTCGTAATCTGAGGACTGCATGTTTTAGTCAACGGACGTATAGTTCTGACCTGTGGTACCTGATCCTGGGAGAGGAGAAGAAGACCTGATGGTAAGTGGTAACTATAGTGGTGGCCTTTGAACATTAAGGGCTCTGGCCGACGACCAATCATCGGTGAATTAAAAAAAAAACTTGCAGTGGCAATATTTTCAAATATTTAGCTTTAGTAGAACTATTTACGAATAGTCCGCTCGATTCTCTCGATTAATGCAAATCTGTTAGCGTCGAATTACCGGTCATAACTCCGGTTCGCATTGCTCAGGTGCCATTGTCTACTTCAAAAATTTGTCACCGGTGGATATGTCATGGCAATATCTATTGAAACCACAGATTCTGGACGTGGTGAGTATTTTTTTAACAGATCAAAATTCACGTTTTCCGAACGAGTCGCATGTTCTCAATGACTCAGCCGAGCCCAATGTAATAGAGAAATGGCTTGTAAGATTGATTGTAGAACCGTTGTCAATATGTTTAATCGAGTTACATTTATTACCTACTTATTTATATTAATTAGCAGTCATTTTAAATTATAAAAGAGCTGATTACAAGACAATCGCTTGGTTAATTAACAACGCAATATCTGTTGGAAAATTCCTTGTCACTTATTATTTTCATATTTTGAATATATTGGCCTTATTGTATAACTTTATAATTTTTCTCATTAATCTAATGTCCCTTTTTTATTTTTAAATAAATAATATTTAAAATAGCAGCGATAGCCGAGTGGTAGACTGTAGGACTGCGAAGGCAAAGGTCTCGGGTTCGAACCCACGGCACACACCTCTGTCAATAAATCGTTAAGATTCGTCTTTTCGTAGATATGTGTGTATTTGTCATATAAATTACCGCTCGCTAACGGTGAAGGAAAACATCGTGAGGAAACCTGCATACCTGAGAGTGCCAGTGCTCGAGGTCGTGTGAAGTCTACCAATCCGCACTTGGCCAGCGTGGTGGAATAAGGCCTAGCCCTTCTCATCATGAGAAGAGGCCCGAGCCCAGCAGTGGGACATGTATTAGATACAGGGCTGCTATATGCTATATAATATTTAAAATATAAAATATATTTATATATATATATAAAAAAATACCCTACCGGCATAAGATGTAGGGATTCGCTACCAGTGGTTATTGCTCCAGAGAGAGGAACAAGGAGGGTAAGGAGTACAATGATTTTTAGTAGGAAGTCGCGAAGAAAAATAATATTTATGTTTATCGTTTTTAGGGTTCCGTAGTACCTACAAGGAACCCTTATAGTTTCGCCATGTCCGTCTGTCCGTCTGTCCAAGGCATAGCGACGAAACCGTTGGTGCTAGAAAACTGAAATTTTGCATGAACATGTATGTTAACTAAACAAAGAAAGTCGTAGAATAAAATTTGGAAAAATATTTTTTTTTCAGGTAGCTCCCCTACATGTAAAGTAGGGATGTTTTTTTTTTTGTCGCCTACCCCATAGTGTGAGGTATTGTTCAATAGGAATTTTAAAAACGTTTAGGGGTTGCTATAACAGTTTTTTGATTTAGAGATCCGTTTGCGAGATAATTAACTTTAAAGAGCAAATTTTTGTTGGAGTAGGGCGTCCCCCCCCCTCTAAAAGCTAAACTACTGGATCCCAAAATCTGAAAAAAATTGTGTCGGTAGTACATGTAATGAACTTTAAAGGAAAACTATAGCGAATAAGTTCACTTCATTAGTTCAAGAGGAATAGGGGTCCGAAATGTCAGATGCAGTTACTCAGAATATTTCGTTCAAAATTCTTGAAACATAAATAAACATACATAATACATATATAAAATCACGCCTTTATCCCACGGGGGTAGGCAGAGACGATAGAACGCCATGTGCTTCGCTCCTTACATACTTCTTTCGCTTCCTCAACATTCATACACCTCGTCATACGTGCGCTAGCTGGTTTCATGTACTACAAACATTTCCTTTCTTAACTAAATGGCGTCCCATTTAGTTAAAAAGTAAAATGAAAAATATTTTTCTACGGAACCCTACTGCGCGTGGCCCGACACGCACTTGGCCGGTTTTTTTTTAGTTTAAAATGGGATTTTTTTAATTTTATTAATGAAATTTCTACCCAAATCGTAGAAATTTATTTTAAAGTAACTTTCTAATCTAACTAAACTACTGTCCATCAAATCTAAGAGGTACCGTTTGACAGTTAATTTATGCAAAGCAAAGTGCTACTTATGTACATCAGGAGTAGAGTCTAATTTTCTAAATAAATAATTGTATTAAAAAAACTGATGTTGTTTTCTTGTTTTTTATTCCTTTAGCGTAAGGAATATTTTTCTTTGCATAAATGAACTGTCAAACGGCACCTCTTAGATTTGATGGACAGTAACATTGACTACATAAAAAAAGCAGGAGAGAATGTCACATAGAAAATGATTGAAGCACCAAAATGGCAGCGGTCTGTTTATGAGTGCGTGTGTTAGGGGTTACCAGCCATGAGAAATATTACCCACATTTTTACAATAATTTAAATAAATATTTTAGAGGTTTAGTTCTTATATTTTTTTATTTGCTGCTTTTTACCATCAAACATGATATAGGTAGTTTTATACTACCGTGGCCAAAAACCAAACAATATAAAACAACTTTATGATTGAATTTCGAAACAAAGTTGATTTTATATTTCTAGCAGTCGATGCAGGCCTGCAGCTGGAAGTTGTTTGTTTTTATTAAGGGAATATGTACAAAATTCGTTGCTCTTGGCACTCCTGACGCAAGGCAGCGAAGATGCTTTAGTGCTGCTACCCAGTTTTTGGAAAATATTTTAAAATTACGACTCCTACGGCGCTTCCTGATTCTTAGATGGTGAAGAAGCTTTAGTGATATACAGGGTGTCCCAGTTTAGGACCTGGAGCCGAAATTGGATAGTAGGGTAAGTTATGGCAGAAATCAAAAAAATAAAAAACAAAAATTCTCCATTACATAAACTATCAGAAAGTGCTTGAAAACGTCAACAAAATGTACAAACCAAATAAAATATCTAAGTTAAACTAAACTAACAATCACGAAGCTTAGATTCACTTACATGCGATTTTTCAATATTTCAAATAAATATTGGCAAATAAAAAATAAAGAAAAAAATAATAATAATAAACTAAACTAAGAAATAAAAAGTTTTAGATTAAAGTACTGGTATTTATTAATTTAATACTTTATTTAAAACAATATACTATTGTTTTACCTTTTTTGGTACGGCAAAGCTGACAATGCGAATAAGTCTACCTTTTGTTTTATATACATAAATCAATTTCCTCGAAGTGTATACTGCAGACTACACTATATTTTGATGGATACCAACTGTTATCATTTCTGCAGTTTCTAATTATTTTTATCCAATAATTTTTCCATGCGTCGTTTGCAGCAGGAAATCTATAAAACATAGAATAATAATTTATACTTAATGTATTATACTACTAAAAAATATTTACCCAAATTCAGGGTAAATGAAAATATTTATTGACTGTCAACACTGATAGTTTTGGTATATTTTTTTACGAAAACAATATAATTTCGGCAATAAGCTGAATATATTACTTGCTTACCTATGAAAAATGATCCCCTGGTTTTTTTTTATCGAGGCGCTATGGTTTCGGCAGCTTTTCACAACACAAGACGGCATTTTTAATTATTTTACTTGAACATCCGAGCAACAGCACAGTCCAAAGCGTAATGGCGGGCGATTGACTTACTATTGTGTCAATGTGTGTGTTCTGTGTGTACGTGTGACTTACTATGGGTGCTTCAGTAAGTGTTTCAAGAGACGGAGTCCTGCCTTTTTTTATGTAGTCAATGGACAGTAACTATTCCAAATCCGATCACAATCCTGACAGGTACTAAAAAAGCCTGACATATAGGGACAAATCCTAACGTATGGCAACCCTTGCATGAATGGATTTGGGTAGATTGGGGTTTTAGTAATTTCATGTACCAATAATGTATCTAAATTTGTATAGTTATACAAACTTCTATGTAGCTTATCTCTTGTTAGCTATCTAGCTTGATCCTCTGTACTGACTGAATAATATTAATTATGAAAGACACTGAAAAAAAAGGTCATTGCTTAAAAAGTGGATTTAAAATTCTCGTCACTAATTCTCGTCAATGGGATTAACTTAACGATCGACTGAAAATGATCATGTAGTTATAAAACAATAATTGTAAAAATGTTTCCGTCCAAAATATTCGACTTGGTAGGTATTCCTCGTACAAGCGCCACGATCCGGCCTCGTCGTTATCTTGGGATTCTCTGAGCATCGCTCCAGATAACCCGTGTAAAAAAACAAATAATTATAATCAGTCACTCATTCAGCGTGCTTTGCCACGTGCGTTATTTGCACTGAAGCCCAATTTACATTTACATTACTTACTAGTACATGGAATTAAAAAACTTCAATCTATCCAACTCATGCAAGGGTTATGCCATACGTCAGGATTTGTTCCGATATGTCAGGATTGTGACTGGAATAAGATAATGTTAGGCTTTTTGGATTTCAGAGCAAAGATAGTTAAAAGCAAAAATTTCTACGATTTGCGTACAAATTTAGTTTAGTTTATTGTTATATTTTATCAGAACAATCAATGCATTAATACAAATTTTATATATCATAATCATAACTTAATCAGAAAATAAAAAAAACTTTTTCTTCGCAATAATGCGCAGGCACATTGACGAAAAACAGATATTGTAGTGACAGCGCTTCAGCAAAATGTCAGGACTTCTTACCAGAAAACAGGCTTTCTGTCAGGATTTTATAGGTCTACCAAATGGCGGCCGTTTCGATGCTACAAAAAGAAACATACAATCGAATAGAGAATCTCCTCCTAGATACTGAACAGTACTTTTTTTTACTTAACTGTCATGATAGTGAAAAGATCAAGTACTATTTCCACTCCAAAACTTCTTGTCCGTGATGCTTGTTAATAAAAAGCTCTACCAGCCTTTTCTGCCATTCTCGAGACATGTTACTATGTATAGCGATTCCCACACTGTACGATAGGATATCAACCACACTTCACTTAATATCTCTAGTGGCATTGACCCTTACACTCCACGACATCTGTCGATAAAATGTTAAAACGTAGGTTTTCAGTAATTGGTTTTATTCCAAAACACAGTTTATTTATAGAAGTTATTACTAGATTAAAGTTATATAGTTAAGGTTGGTTGCATCGGTCTAAATTGCGAAAAAAAAACTTTTAAAAGTTTTTTTAGTCAAAACTTTGTTTTTGGGTGCAGAAAAAATCCCTATGTCTTAAATCCAAAACAATTTTTGAATCTCTATATATTTTTTTTCTTTTTTAATAATATTTCTAAACAATTAGATACTTCATGAAGATTACAAACTACTCTAGATATATAAAGACTAATGAGTAATTTAATTTTGACATAAGCCTGCTATTAAATTAATTTATGCTAAGAATGTGTCCATTAACACCACGGAATAGGAATACCAAAGGAAATGTGAAGTAGGCGTGGTTCGCGTGCCACAATTAAGCGTAGCTACGCTTAATCAATCCATGTCTATGACCAGTCGTGTTCTGACAGCGCGTCAAGTTGCTAATCTTGCGTATTTATTTTATATTTCTTTAACCATGCCGTATTGTGCTATTCTGGAGTGTAAAAATGATAGTAGAAGAAAAAATCTCATGAATGGAGGTGTTTCATACCATCGGTAAGTATGATTTCTTATAAAAATCATGTTTCGTTAACTTACTAAAAACATCTAGAACATTCTACAGAATATTCTACGCATGATATAATAAGATAGGTCTCCTCACCACGATGACAGTTCAGTATGTTGTGCCAGGAATGTATGAGTGTTGTCAAATTTTCATAGAACCTGGCACAAATATGGTGGCATATGTCAGTCTTGAGCATATCTGAGTTTTTTGTACCATGATTCTACGCTACTCGTTTAGTGATGTGTGAGTTCGTACATTACTGAGTTTATCGATAGACTTAAAAAAGAAAAGTAATCACAATATAATATTACAAATTCGATAGTTATTCTGTCTTTTAATGTAAAAAGGTAACAAACAGTGTTACCTTTTTACATTCAATCTGATCTGATCTGACATAGAGTTAGCTGGTACCCTGAGGACAGCCAGGGGCTACTTCTCATCATCAGCAGTGATTTAGTACATTTTACCACACAGGTGAAAGTTTGGTGCAAAGCTAGTATTTACCCACATAAATTCACCAATTTTTTTATTACAATGAGCATTTGTTGAATAACTCTTTGTTATGTTAGGCTTCTTAACTTAAATATTTGATTCTTCATCTCCACTTTTAACCCCCTATTTCTTGAAAATGGCTGAACCGATTTATATCAAACAACCACCGCAAAAAAACTGTCTCTCGAAAAAAAAACTGCATCGAAATCGGTCCATCCGTTTGAGAGCTACGATGCTTCAGACAGATACACACACAGACAGACAGACAGACAGACATCGACGTCAAACTTATAACACCCCTCTTTTTGCGTCGGGGGTTAAAAAATAAAGTATTCTTATTTTATCCAGATTATTTAAAATGAGCTACACAACATGTTAAGTATTGTTACAAAAAGATTCAGTTAAAAAACGCGAGCGGTAGCTACTGGTACCATTGTGCGAGTGTCGAGTCTATTAATAAAAAATAGTAAGAAACTATATTATACTAAATGCAACATTTTCACATATAAAACTCGTTAGCTCAAATAAGAAATCATGTATCTATCGATATCGATAATGTAATTATAAAATTCAATATTGCGCATCACTGGGTGAATAGCGCTAAAAATCAATCTATGAAACAAAATCTCATCCTTATGTCGTACGTGTTTAAGGTTAAAATTGCGTCCATCTAAAATACTGCCATCTCTACTCAAGTAGCGGAATTATCTCGTCAGTCAAATGTAATACATTACTAAGATAACAGAACGTCGTAAGTACTTTTTGCAGTTTATCAAAATAAAGCTTATCAATAGCAGTGAAGGTATATTTTCAAATTTATAGCATGTGCTTTATGCTTATTTTTACTAAAATAAAAACGACCAATCAAATGAATTCTTTGTGTGTAGTGCGAAGTATGATTATTGGTTTATTTGTGTGAGTTTGGCGACAGCAGTTTCCATACTAATTGTGTCTTAGACCATTTCCTTTGGTATTCCTATTCCGTGATTAACACCTATCTTATTGTCTCTATTATAGAAAGTGACACGTTGTTCTTGTGTTCTTTTAAAGTAGCACTAAACCACTTGAAGCGCTCACTGCACTTTACTAGCTTAAAGCGCTCACTGCACTTTACTAGCTTAAAAGGTTTCCTCCTTTTAAATCTTCTAACTATGCTACTATCTGCTACCTACTACCACTATAAATGGTAAAAAAATAGTAAAATTTTGCATTTTCGCTCAGAAGGTACAGTTTTTCATGTAATAGATACGCTTGCGTTACTGTTAAAAGTATTAGAACTATAAAAAAATATCAGGTTTCAAAAAAAAATGGATTCTTTTAAAGAAAACAGATTTTAGCAGCATGTTATATCAATAAAACTTCCAACTTTTATGAATAATATACTAAGAAACAGTTGAAAAAGATATGAGACCGGCAGGATTTTAACCTGCGACCTTCTGCACAACGGGCAGTCGCTTTACCAACCAGCTATGGTCGCTTCTTGCCAGGACCCTAAATTTCTCAACTGTATGTTACGTCACGTCCATCCATTTGTTCCTATCATAATGTGAATAAGCTCAAAGATGGCAGACAATAGGTACGCTTGCGTTACTGTTTAAAGTATAATTCGTAAAATAAAATACCAAGTTTAAAATAAAGTTTAAAAGTTTAAAAAGCGTGTTTTTAGTTTTTTTAAACTATTAATTATGTTCTACTTTTCAGTTTGGTTTATTTATAAGAGCGTTTTTTTTTAATTTAATTTTTTTATTTTTTTATCGAATTTTTGCATTGTCATCGATCTTTGACAGGTGTGCAAAATTTTAATGAAATCTATCCGTTTAAAGTGGGTCAAAATCGAGTCCAAAGGAGTCGGTTACATACATACATAAACATAGTTTCTTTAAAAACAGATTTCTTAGCAGCATGTGATATATGCCAGCTCCACACGTCTAACTCGTGATTCCTAATATGAGTCACTTTACAAGTGCATGATTTTAAAGATCATGCAGTATAATATGCTTTGTATATTAGCAGTATTAGCACACAAAATAACGGTACACAAACTTTTTACAATAGTATCACGAATTTCACATTTATTTGTACCGCAACGCTAATCACTACACCATCAAGGTAGTAACAGGCTACTCATCATCATCAATCAGCCGCACGTAGCCCACTGCTGGACATAGGCCTCACCCAATTTGCGCCACAACACCCGGGCCTGTGCCTTCCGCATCCAGTCCCCTCCAGGGACCTTCTTCAGGTCATCAGTCCATCTGGCAGGGGGCGTCCTACCTTACGGTTGCCGAGTCGCTGTCTCCATTCCAGGAATCGTTTGCTCCAACGGCTGTCGGTCCTTCGGCAGACGTGACCAGCCCACTAATTATGCAAATTAATCAAGTATTCATTGATCTAGATTTCTACATTTCCCAATAAAACTTTATACCTATACCTAATTACGAAAAATAACTACTTATAAATAGAATTTATTTCACAATAACACTTTGGATTAAAAAAATATGAGCGTATCAGCCAGGCGCCACTCAATTAACCAAATTAAATAACAATACATAAATTAGATACTCATTCATTAAAAATGTAAACAACCTTTTTACAAGACAGTCGCGTCACCATTTTGCACGAGGAGATTGAGTGATCAAAGTTTATTTTATGTATTTTGTATCTTTTCATGAATTCACATATTTATACGAATCAAATAACCTACTTAGTTACATATAAAAACTTAGCCTAGTATAGACTAAATAAAAAGGTACCTGTTTGTTCTCTTTACATGGATTTAACTAAAGCATTCGATTGTGTCGATCATACAATTTTATTAGAAAAGCTTCATGCCTATGGGATAAGAGGTAATGCCTATAACTTAATAAAATCGTATCTCACTGAAAGGCAACAATGTACCCAAATTACTCGAATATGCCCTAATTCCAAAAACAGAAAAACAATTTGTATCAGAATACAGAGAAGTAAAACTCGGTATACCTCAGGGGAGTGTATTAGGCCCCCTCCTATTTAATATTTATATCAATGACCTTCCAACCGTCACTAAACACCATACAATTTTATTTGCTGATGACAGCACAGTAATTTTTACGGGCAAAGATAAGTCCTCTCTTGAGTCAGATATCCATAATACATTAAATGACATAATACAATGGTTGACAGCAAACAATTTACAAATCAATTTTGAAAAAACTCACTTAATTACCTTCAAAAACAGAATACCACGACTAGATGCAAAATTAGATGTTATTTATGAAGGATCCGTAATTCATGAAGTTGAATCAACAAAATTTTTAGGTTTAAATATAGATAGTCATTTAAACTGGACTGTACATGTAGAAAGTCTATGTTTAAAACTAAATCAGCAATCATATGCTCTTTACATGCTTTCTAAAGTAGCAAACCAGTCAGCCGTATTAACAGCATATCATGGAAATGTAGGGTCCATACTAAGATATGGCATTTTGTTTTGGGGCAATTTGCATTGAAAAAGATAAAGTATTTAAGGTACAGAAAAAGTGTATACGATCCATGTGTAGATTACAACAAACTGATAGCTGTAAGCCTTTTTTCATTGATCTCGGTATTTTAACTTTGCCTTGTATATATTTGTATGAAATAATAATATTTGTTAAAACTAATATGAATTTATTTGTTCAGTATAGTAGTAAAAGACAAAACCATAAAAACCGGCCAAGTGCGTGTCGGGCCACGCGCAGTAGGGTTCCGTAGAAAAATATTTTTAATTTTACTTTTCAACTAAATGGCGTCCTTCAGAAAGGAAATGTTTGTAGTACACGAAACCAGCTAGCACGTATGACGAGATGTATGAATGTTGAGGAAGCGAAAGAAGTATGTAAGGAGCGAAGCACATGGCGTTCCATCGTCTCTGCCTACCCCCGTGGGATAAAGACGTGATTTTAAATATGTATTATGTATGTTTATTTATGTTTCAAGAATTTTGAACGAAATATTCTGAGTAACTGCATCTGACATTTCGGACCCCTATTCCTGTTAAACTAATGAAGTGAACTTATCCGCTATAGTTTAAAGTTCATTACATGTACTACCGACACAATTTTTTTCAGATTTTGGGATCCAGTAGTTTAGCTTTTAGAGGGGGGGGGGACGCGCTACTCGAACAAAAATTTGCTCTTTAAAGTTAATTATCTCGCAAACAAATCTCTAAATCAAAAAACTGTCTTAGCAACCCCTAAACGTTTTTTAAAGGCCTATCTAACAATACCCCACACTATGGGGTAGGCGACAAAAAAAAAAACATCCCTACTTTACATGTAGGGGAGCTACATGAAAAAAAAATATTTTTCCAAATTTTATTCTACGACTTTCTTTGTTTAGTTAACATACATGTTCATGCAAAATTTCAGTTTTCTAGCACCAACGGTTTCGTCGCTATGCCGTGGACAGACGGACAGACGGACATGGCGAAACTATAAGGGTTCCTTGTAGGTACTACGGAACCCTAAAAATTAGGTGTCAACAACATAATACTACACTATTTACCAAAACTATCTTTTGTATGGCACCCAGAGTTTATAACAAACTACCAAAGAAGTTATTAGAAATAAGCCCACTAAATAAATTTAAAATTAATTTGAAAAAAATGTTTATTAGTAAAGCATATTATAGTGTTCAAGAATATTTAGATGATAACATTAGTGGCAATATTACTAGTATATAGAAAAATAATAGTTTTAATTATGTAGTTATTTATCTTACTTTGTGTTGTTATACAATCTTTATTATTTTAATTTTGTTATTCTTATTCTTGTGTAAATTTTATAATTTGATATAAATAGTTTTTTAACAAATAATGATGAATAGATTTAAGTATGATCTGTTATTGCATGCCTTAGGGTAAAATATGGTGGTCTTAACTATTTTATCATCAATGTATACCCATATTTGCAATAAAAATATTGAAGTTTGAAGTTCGAAGTTTGAAGACTAGGCCTGCAGTTCCCAAACTAACTAAATCGCGATAGCCCTTTGTGCATAATATTGTTATTAAAACTTTCGTACAAAATGTATTTCCTATGTCTTAAGCACAAATAAAGTTTTTATCTATCTATCTATCTATCTATAAAAAAAAACAGAATGATAAATTAAAAATAAAAATCTTTGTTTATTTTCTATTTATGATTTAACGCGCGACGCACATTAAACTAAATAAAAATAGGTAAATATTTATTCTTGTGACGTGCACTTTAGCATTAAGTCAGGACTTTTTACTAGAAATCAGGCTTTTTGCAATGATTTTAGAGTTATACTATATGGCAATCGTATTTGAGATTAGCTGCACTAGGTTAAGCTAGTTAGGACTGTCTTCACACAAAGGCAGTATATAGAAATATAAATTATTTATAAGCGATACTTATACGCGAGACATGTTAATAGCTACAGATGTTTCAACATTATGTTAATTAGTAGGTAATGTGTAGATATAATAGCAGCTGTAGCACAGTGCACAACTCCGTCAAAAAATCGTTAAGATTCGTCTTTTCGTAGATATGTGTGTATTTATCATAAACAATATTGCTCGCTAACAGTGAAGGAAAAACATCGTGAGGAAACCTGCATGCCTGAGAGTGCCTTAAAAGTACTCTAGGTCGTGTGAAATCTACCAATCCGCACTTGGCCAGCGTGGTGGAATATTATGGGCCTGAGCCCAGCAGTGGGGCACGTATAACATACAGGGCTACTATTATTATTATTATGTGTGTATAGTTTTTAAAGCCCTGGTATATAAGTAACAAGTTCTTACTTCAATATAATCAGATCAGGCGTGAGAAACAGAGGTAGACCCACTTACCGTTGGGAAGACGATATTACAAAACTAGCCGGTAAAAATTATATATTAAATTGGATTTAAAAAGCCAAAGATAGAGATGGCTGGAAAAGTCGGTAGGAGGCACGTAGGAGGCCTTCACCCTCACAAGAGGGGTTCTTGCATGATAATATTAAATTAAATTAATACCATCAATATTAATAGGATCTCTTAATTTAATTTCAACATATAAATATTTAAAAAAAAATTGTTATTTTATTAAGTTATTTAATTAAAAATAAATTAAATTATTGATTAAATTTAAATATTACATTGTTATAAATGTATTAATGTTAATGTATTTTATGTTTTTGTTTATATTTTGCGCAAGAAATAAAAGGCTATTTTATTTTATTTATTATAATCAGTTACAAGTATCTTTAACTCGGTGCAATGGCCTCAAAACTAAAATAGATAACACTATAAAAATACACAAGAATAACTATTTTGAGAAATAACGAAAGAGCAGATAAAATTGAGGGTTAACATGATGTTTAATAATTAAGGGTGCTGTTACACCTAAATCGATTAATGCATCGATCGAGGCTAATCGATAAATGTAATAGCGTTGGCCCATCGATTGCGCGCTTCTTTTATTTTTAAAGATAATGCGTAAAAAAGTAGGCGCTTTCGGCGCTTCCTTAGTCTGAATACTTCAGCGCCACATTTTTGTCGTTTACAGAATATGCGTGATACAATCTGCATCATCAGCGCTTCCTTAGTAGTGACAGCAAAGATACTTCGGTAACATTTTTTCTTTTATAACACGCTTATATTAGCTTCACCTGTATGTATGTATGTATGTAACCGACTCCTTTGGACTCGATTTTGACCCACTTTAAACGGACGGATTTCATTAAAATTTTGCACACCTGTCAAAGATCGATGACAATGCAATAAAAATAAACCAAACTAAAAAGTAGAAAATAAATAATAGTTAAAAAAAACTAAAAAACTCGCTTTTTCACAATAATACTAGTATTTTTTGTTCATTAGGTACCATTTTCAGTTTATATTAGGAATTATTTTTCACTTTTTAGTTAGAAGTAGGTACTTTAAAAGCGTGTTTTTAGTTTTTTAAACTATTATTTTTTTATATTTTTTTCGGCCTGCACCCTTCGCTTCTAGTACGTGGTCTTCTTCAATGTAATTTGTCACTATGTGGTCCTTGCCTGCTAAGGTTGCCGACCGCTGATTTAGACAAACAACTATTTATCTGTCCGTACGTTCTAGGCGAGCAGAGGTGAAAACCCTGAACTTTGTTATTCATTAAAGGTACACGGTATATCTGATAGGTAAAAAGGTGGTTGACATCTGCAACGTTGTAGTTAAGGATTTTTTAAACAGAAGAATGTACATTCCATTAATATGCTGTTTTGGACCTAAATTAAAAAATTTGGTTCACGACTAAATAGGCCAACATTACGTGAGTAACACCCGTATTTCATAATTTGAATAATGTTACAAACTCACGTCAGTTTTAATAAAAATATCGACTGTACCTATTTCATAATTTTATACCATTACTATTAAGGTGGCATCTACTACTACGGTATTGCTCACTCGCACTGGTATAGGGCGTCCATGACTTTCGTAAGGGTATCAGAAGGGGATAAATCCATATCTTTTTTGTTAGCCTTCATTATCCCACTGCTGGCTTTCTCCTAACATTTCCAGTCCACTCTATCTCCTGCAGTTGCTTACTAGTTGTGGTTAGAGGTATCTAGGTCGTCCCGCCAGCGCCTCCTAGATCTACCCCGACGACGCGACGGTGTCCTTCTTGAGGCAACGAATGTGTGGCAATCCGTGCCCCCTTCCGGATGCATGCGTGAAACATGTCCCGCCCAGACCCACTTCAGCTTAGCAGACTTGCTGCCCACGTCAGTGATACCTGTTTGGGCACGTATGTAAATATTGCGAATTCGATCGCTGAGCTTTATTCCCAGCACACTCTGACAAATCTTGAGCCTGGACATCTGAGCATCTGTTAATGACTATGTTTGGGCTCCGTATGTTAGGATAGGCAGGATACACATGTCAATGAGCTTACGCTTGCTTAAGACACAATGGAAGGTCTACCTTCATTAGCGTTTTCATGGACCGAACTACTGGTCCATGGCTGGTTCCAGGTATTTCTGAATCAACTAACCATATCTTACTAAATCTTATGTGAGTAAAATAACACTCATATTTTCATCATCATCATCATCCCTTGGCATTTTTTTAGCAAACAATAGTGTTAAGAACTCGTCTACATCAGCTTACACAGTTTAGAAACACTATCCTATCTAACTAATATTATAAATGTGAAAGAGTGTGTAAGTGTGTGTGTCTTTCACGCAAAACTTTACCAGCGATTTACCCTGGCCACAAAGGCTTTAAACAGGCTCCGTACCCAAGTTGGCCGCTGCCATTAGCGAGGTGGGTGGGGTTATGCAGACTTCGTCGATTGTGAATGCGGTGTCAGTCCCCAAACGATGGCTCACCTTCTTACATGCCCCTTATGTCCCACCACCTGTACCATAGACGACATGTGGAGCGCCACCGATAATGCCGTTCTTTGGTCAAACAAAATTTAAATATCATGCATTTCCATGTGTTTTTCCATTGACACGCAAAGAAGACGCAAAAACTACCCGGTAGATTTTGATGAAATTTAACATAACATAACATCAAGCCTATATTACCCAGAAGGGTGTGGCAGAGGTGTACAACATACACACATCACCTGTTATGTTAAGGTCCCATGATTATACGGCTATCCACCGGGCACAGTTCCAACTCCGTGCTGCTATTGTGAATTTCCTGGCGGAAAGTCCACAAATAACACTATGCCCGGCCCGAGAATCGAACCCGGTGACTCATACGCTAATCACTACACCAACGAGTCAGTCAAATTTATACACACAAATAAGCTCATCCTGTGAGCAAGAAATTCAAAAAGATCTTCATGAAAACTCAGTCTTTATCGATGTCTCACTCGGATGGAGACGTGTACAGAAGCTTCCCTTTGAGAAAAGCTCTCCCACATTCGTTTTCTTTCACCTCTCACTCGGGGTGAAAGCCCTTGAGCAGAGCACGTGGTTTCTGACATTGTACGCTAACTCTAGTCCGAGTTCATATTTAATCGGATAAACTTTAATTATGTCAGTAACCGTAACACACAAACAAACTGTTTTCGTCATGTATTGTTTTTGTTGACTCTTGCCCCAGCATTGTGTCCTCTGATGATGAATTACGAAGGTTACAGTGGATTAGAATTTAATTAAATAGCGATACAATTATTTCAAGACTAGCTTCAGTGAGTGGTTCCACCTTTTTAAAAATCACACCCACACGCCCACCACTGTGACTCCTGTGACGCCAGGATCTACAGCGGTAACCAACTGAAAGGCACCGTGCATGACACATGGGCAATCCCAGAGAGAGTTAGAATTGTCTTGGAACCCGCAACGAATTTAATCAGAAGTATATAGTTGGAGTTGGAAAGTATGTATCTTTCCTTCCCTCCAAAGCAAAGCGGGAGACTGAGTTATGCCAAATATGTATAGACAAAGTGTCTATATGGAAAGAGTGTAGACACCACGGACAGTGTGGTTCCACCTGCGTAACTAGTAGGTATATCGATAAAAAGTAGTCTCGTCATGTCTTTCTTCAGGTATTAAACTTTGTCCATACCAATTTTCATCAAGATACTGACCGATATAAATAAGCCACCCTGTATACTTGAAGCGTGTGTAGCAGCTTTTTACCCCGTATTTTGACCACCTCGCCGCTCTCCACTACAATGGTGTTGTGGGTTCGATCCCCACATGGGCCAAATCTTTGTGTGATTTGCAAAGATTTGTTCTGAGACTGGGTGTTCTTGTGTGAGTGAATGTGTGTATTTGGCTTTGTTATTGGGACCATTGGATAGTGTAATTGCTTCTGGCGTTCTATCTAATGTAAAAAATATAAAATGGCCGGGGCGGGGAGACCTAAAACGTTGAAGAAGTTTGGTTTAATTAAGGGATCAAATAAGTAAATAATAAAAACACAATATTCATATAAACCCCACTTTATTCTCATCTGTCTCCCAATAGAACCTCACTATATATTTGTACATACAACTAATATATTTACAATAATATACACAACGTATACCAAATAAATACAAAATAATTTCATATAATTTCGATATGTATACAAAATTTATAAAAATAAAAAGGTAAAATTATAAAATCTAACAGCCATGATTGATAATCTCACAATTTATGTACTAATGTACTAGTATTACCTCTTTTTTTGAAGGCGGTTAAAAACACAGAATTTTTCTTTGCTATATATTGACAAAATGATAAATTTAGGGTTGTTTTGCACTAATAAATTGACCGTCGAAACATCGGTTGACTGGGATCGACTGGTATGATAGCTGTAGCCGATCGACAGTTGCCAACTAATAAACATTTGTTTTTTCACCTCAGCAGTTTGAAAAGGTGTTTTTTTGTTGTGTTAAAACAGTGATTCAATTTTGCTTACTCCTTTCAGTGAGCAAAACTTGATTTTGCTTCAGTTTTGCTCATTGCTCGCATTTTGAGGTGCAGAGTTGAAAAGTTGTATGTGCGACACGAGATCAAAGTTACAATCATTGATCGATCGGTCGTTATTGTCCCCGCAGACTAGACTTTTTATTAACTATCTCAATTTTCCTCAATTTAAGAGAAGTCTGAAATTGTATTTAATTAATACATGTTTTTATAGAATAGAAGATTTATTTTTAATGATTTATGTATTTCTGTTTTGTTTTATTCATATAAAAATGTTCATTGTCTTTTCAAAGTGTTATTAATAATATTAAGCTTAAAAAAATTGCATTCTGTCATTTATAGTGGAACATGTTGGACAATTTACTTTGTAAGATCATTATGTTACCATGTTTTCGCAAATAAATATATTGATTGATTGATTGATTGAATGATAATATGTAAAGCAAATTTATAGATACCAAATCGGTGCAATTTGCCCACTACTCTATATATTCATACTGATAAAGATCTCGAATAAACGATTGGCTGATAAAGTCTATACTTCTATAGTCTGCAGGGGCGCTGGAAGGTGAGTGCGCACTCTCATACCGATAGGTTCAAGATCCATCTTAACACTACTTTTGCGAAGACATTTCAGAACAACAAAAGTCTAAATACATTTGACATTTTGTTTCAGTAAGTGTCTAGTTTATACAAACTGTAGAGGAACAGGGTGCGATGTTCCTCCACCACAAAGGATCCTCCGACCAGGCTCGGTGGTATTGCCTGGCGGACATCTGTCCGACGGTAGCGTATTGGAAGTGGTATATATATTCACTTGCTGTGAACATTTCGTTATCGCGATTCAGCACTCGACGAGATATGTCACGTGTGTGACATCCGTCATTTATTATGTGCGGATACCGCCCACAAACTAATAGCTACCATATTAAATATATCCATTTCAAACAAAACTATGTTAAATGGGTCTTGGATCTATTGGTATTATAGTACATTTAATTAAATTTTAGAGTACAGTTCAATTTATATCAAAATGGATCTAGTAGTTTTTGAAATATGAAGGAAAATGTAATAAGAAGTCGTTGATTTACTCCGTCATTTTCTTTAAATATAAAAACAAATCAAAGATCTAGGTGGTAGTAAAGTTAGCTGCAGATGGCTGTTCGACCAATGGACGGATACTGCACTCAAGCGTGACAAATCCCAACCCGTGAAATGTCTTTTCGGCTAACTTCAAAACCGCCAATATCTTTGATTGTATCTATAATATACACATTTTTTTGTATCTCTAGTACATTAGCACAAAACAATGCAACAAAAAATTAACTAATAAAACTAACTACAATCAACTGGTATGTTATTTGATAAATATCGAGTGAAAATATTTTACTTCAAGATTTTTGTCATGGAAAGGAAGTTTTTAGATTTTATTGTTACCAGAGGGGGGGGGGGGGCAAGCATACGAGCGCGAAATAGATTTAGCCACGTTGTTGTCATATTTTTATTTGGAAAAACGTGACAAAAACGCGACAAAATCTATCTTGAGCTCGTATGCTTGCCCGGCTAGGCACGGTATTTATAAAGGCGTTTTTTAGCAAAATAGTACTTATTAAAAGGTAATAGATTCGTACTGCGTATACAATATTATTTTTACTTTACCAAAATCCGAAAAGAAGTTTCTAGAATCGGCAACAGAATTCATTGCACTAGTTCTTACGAAAAATATTAAATAAAATATTTTTTTCAATACCACAAGAGTTTATAAATTCTTTATATTTAAATCTTATTGTTATAATGTAAGATGTTAATTTTGTAAAGAATTTAAATATTATTGACATGTCATATTTGCTGAAAAAACATACTACTTGTGAAAAGCTGTCCAGAATGGTGTAATAAGCTGCCTTTAACAGCGTATGAGTGTTTCAGAAATCACTGTGTATTTTACTTAAACTCCACTTTCTTTTAACCTCTATTTTTTACAATTAAGGTTCATTTTCGCTCGATACAAATCAAATGATAATTTCATTTAAAATACTTCATTAGGCTTAAAACCTCGTAGCCGTATACGATCCTCACAATAATCTATTTAATAGAATATTAATTATTAATGAAATAGTTGAATTCGTAAAACTTTGAGTACCAATAGGTAGGCACATAGATGTTATTACATCGAAATCGATCGATGCAAAACAGCGTACTTTAAACGTCAAAATAATCGATTAACGGTCGATCGATTTAAATGTAGTAACACTCTTAGAGCTTGGTCGAAAGCCACAAGTGGGGATTTGTCACCGGAACAATGAGTCGATTTAATCTTTACTGTTCCGCTCTTAACGCTTATAGCGTTTTGTTATAAGGCATTTCATCATCGGCTTCTAGTCTAACGGATTTAGCTGAATATCAGTATTTTACGTGGAGCGACTGCCATCAGACCTACACGACCCAGTACGATGTGATACGATACTCTTTGATAGACTAGATGTCAGACTTCCTGGCCTCTGACTACCCGTAAGGGGCCGTTTAAATATTACGTAAGCAGATTTATTACAATTATTTACCCCCCCATCCCCCTTGTCAGCAAAAGTAAGCAAAGCTTTTACCCCTGCCCCCCATGCTTACGTAAACATTTTTTGGATTTCAAATCAACGGTAACACAAATGTTAAGTTGCTTTGCTATGCTTACAACACGTACGTCTACTCGCTATAGTATCCAAACAAAACAATACACTGACGAGAAGAAATTTAGACAAGTGAACAGCGCGCGGTAATTCCCCGAATCGGTTCTAAAGCGAGTGCCTAAACGTTTGCGCGTTTGGAATCCCCAAAAATGCGTTTCGTTTTCAAGCATAGACAATGTGAGGGTTGCCATTCGTATAAAAAAGTAAATAACTACCGATGACGTAATCATCATCTAGACTCCCCTACCCCCCATGTCATCCAAAATAAGCAAAACAAAGACCCCCCCACCCCCCATAGTGCTTACGTAATACTTGAACGGCCCCTAACGACTGCCATAGATGTTCAAATGGCAACAGGGATATGCATGAATGGAAATGGAAAATATACATTTCCGCTTAATGTGCTCTCCGAGGCACGGAGGAAGCCTCGTTATGTTTAAGATGGTTACCCATCCAAGGCCTTACCTATCCAAGGCCTACCCCGGTTAGCATTGCTTAACCTGCAAGATCGATATTGCCGCGCCGCTTCGATTTAGAAAAGAGAGCGGGTTAAATCCAGCTTCAAGTCCTAAATTTTTTAAACTATTCTTAGTATTAAAATATTGTTTAAAAAAAAGCAAATGTTTAAAAAAACATAAAAGCTGCCTAAAGTTTTTTAAAACATTCCATTTCGTAGTTTTTTTGAATCTACCCTGTACGTTGATTAGAAGAGCGATATTAAGAGGACAGAAGCTTCCACATAAAATACTGCTATTTCGGTAACAAATCCCACTCAAGGTTATCACTACTATAGTCAGGTAATTCCTAGCGAGTGCTCACACTACTGTTTATTCCCCGCAAATTACTAATTGGATAATGACAGTGAACTGCGGCAAGTTTCCATCGTTCGGTTTTATGCGCTTATTTTTACTTTATTGGCTTATTAACTAAAAAAGTGATGAGAGATAAAGTGAAATAGGCATGTAGGCTACTAGTCAAATAGCAGGTTGTCAAAACACTCTGGCCTGCGGGTGACAGACCTAGGGCAGTCTTTCGCCTGACGGAACCAGGCCCGAAAAAGTGGCGTTCCGCGTGTGCCTTTCAAGAAGGGTTAGGCTCTCCAATATTGCCGCCATGTTGCAAGGCGACTGTGACTTAGAGGTTGTCAAAAAGACTATAAAGGATAGGGCCGACACTGAGCCGTTCAAATGGCAACAAACAATAGGAATAAACCAATCAGCATATCTAGAGAGCATCAGTTTTATATGACATTATTCACGTTAAAGTTTAGAAAAGTATGGATTCTGACAGTTTTTACCCGGCCCGGGGAAAATTGTCTTTGAAATTTGACAGTCTAATTGTTGTTAAAGTATAACCGTAAATTTTCTTATTGTTACATCTTAACATCTATTATCTCTATATATATAATTTTGTATTTAATATTGTAATAAAATTAATCTTGTGAGCGTTTTGGATGCAACATCTGTTAGCTTGTAAGATGGAATGAATAAATAAATAAATAAATAAATAATTAAATCTCTGAGCATAACCCAATTTAAAATCATTACTTAGACAATGTTTTCAACAAGCGAAACATTATTTTATTTCTAGTTTATTTTGTCAAGCTGTAAACACTTTTATCAAAACGTAAAAAACAAAAAAAAATATTTATAATATCTATAAAAACGTGAACAATGGCGTTATCACATAATCGTGATTAATATAAAAATAAAAAATAACAAAGGAAACTTTATATGGTGACTGAAAATCGTTTCATGTATTAAAAATGTAAACCAATTTATGCTGACCATGGAAACACGCCTATTGTGACAAGGTTCTATCCCATTAGTAATTTGCGGGGAAAATACACTACCCACTACTTAAGTGTATAGAATCTTGAGTAGTTTAAGAAAGCTGCCACGAAAGTTTTACTTTTAAAATTTGGCTAATGCCATCATAAGACTGAGATAAGGTATTGTTGATGATAAAGAAAGTAATCAGTACAATGTTATATTAAATGAGAAATCATAATTGAAGCTGCTAAATTCATAACTCACCATCAAAATTACTGAGTCAGCCACAGTTAGGTTAGGTGACTGACTTAGTGATTTAGAAGGCAATGCACATTTTGGAGGCGACAGAGTTCAGTTCAATTAACACCCTTTTTAAATAGCTTAGCTTCAATTTGGCCGCTTACTTCCCGTCCCAGTTAGCTTCACCCAAAGAGGTTGTAAATAACTCTTTTACAACTAGAGAGCCATACATATCAAGAAAGCGATGAAATTTTTGCACCGAGGAATGTCAAAAATGCACATAAAAGTCAAAAATGCATACATAGTTTCTGTATTTATATGTGTGGGTGGAGACACGCTGACGTTTCATATAAAGTTGACAACTAAGCCGTCTACTTTTCTCTGCAAAGGCAGAGAACTCAACAAACTAGAGATTTACTAAAGACCCATCTCTAGTGAATCTCTATAGTTTGTAAGTAGCCAAGTATTTTGAGAATGCCATTTTAATAGTGTGATTTTTAATAGCTTTATACAAAAAGTTTTACTTTCTCTATCTTTAGATAGATACAGGCAGATCCTTTCATCGTAATCTTCAACAATCGAGAAATTAACTGTCAAATGGTTTAGCTGCTGGTGTTGTGGGTTCGATCCCCACACGGGACAAATCTTTGTGTGATCCGCAAACATTTGTTCTGACTCTGGGTGTGCTTTGTGTGTGTGAAATGTATATTTGTGAACATCCCCGCGACACAGGAGTTATTTATATTGCGGGCGTCGTTTTTTAAGAAAAGAAAATACATTTTGGTTCATCTGAGTGACATGATGGCAAAGTTGTAGTAATCTCATCCCTTTAACATATTGTTACATGGTCATAGAAGAAATACAATACCGTGATTTTGAATTGCATGAGGTAGGGGGCAGGTAAGCGACCAATTTGATGCCGGTAGTAACTGATCCCATTGCTAAATAAAATTGAAAATCATACAAATCCAAGTTTTGCCTAAATTTGATTTTCCTAACATTTTCATCGCACTGAAGACTTTCTTATCATCAACCTCACTTTCTATCACATTACATCACGTTATCACCCGTCAGTGGTCGGCACTGTCTTGGCCGTTGGCGATGGCCGGCATGGGCGTTATGGCCGTAGAAATGGCCGGTGCGTCTTTTTCTAAAGGCCGGAACGACCAGTTGCCGGCGCCGTCGAATTCTAAGACGTGCGTGTGGTATTTCCTGAAATAAAGGTTTTACAATTAAAATCAATAGAAACATACATATATTGTGCTCGTTATCAGTGAAATATAATTTGTTTTGTTTTTGTTTTTTTTTACATTAGATAGAACGCCAGAAGCAATTACACTGGTTGGTGTTGTGGGTTCGATCCCCACATGGGACAAACCTTTGTGTGGATCGCAAAGATTTGTTCTGAGACTGGTTGTGCTTTGTGTGTGTGAAATGTATGTTTGTGATCACGACACAGGAGTTATTCCTAGCGCGGAAGTCGTTTTAAAAAAAAAATATATATATACATATATTTTGTACTGAATAAATTACTTATGACAATATGACTTATCCTGCCAACATGGCCAAGTGGGGATTCACAAACACATCCAACACTAGTTGCGAATATGGATCACCCACCCAAAGAATGGCCGATCTGTTGTCCTACCCATTACTTCCTACCCCTTGTACCCTAAAATACCTTATGCTGGCCAACCAAAAAGGCGTCTTAGCCGCATCCTATTGAACTAAAACTACCTATATAGATATAAATAATATAACAGAATTACGATCGTCATTGACACGACAAGAAGAAGAAGCCGGCAAAATCCCATCCCATATCGCTGTTGCCTGGCTCGCTCATCGAACCTAAGACGTTGCGGCTATAGCTAGCATACGTAAACCAACTAGGCAGTAAGAACCATCCAAATCGGTCGTAGCGAACGATGACGGTCGTGAAAAATACATTGGGATAATAGAGCACGGCAGCGATAGCAAGAGCAGCGATAGCCGAGTGGCAGACCGTAGGACTGCGAAGTTAAAGGTCTCGGGATCGAACCCACGGCACACACCTCTCGTCTTTTAAAAGATATGTGTGTATTCATCATATTAATAGGCATGATGACTAATTTTTATTTTTGTATGTAATTGAAACACCTCTTGATATAAGAAACATCATTACAAGAATTTCTTTGACCTAACATAAACTTCCTGAGATAATACAATTTCAAATTCACATTAATAATAGACTCGCCCAAACGCTCCAAACAAAAGGCTACTCAAGCGTGACGTCACGATAGAGTATTTTGTATGTGAAGTTATGAATTTTGTTTGATAGCTATACGAAATATTGCGTTTATAAAAATGGTTTTATTACAAATATTGCTATAAATTGTGTATGTAATTTAATGATAAAAAAAAATCGAATAATTTCGTATTTTAAAAATGAACTCGTCCATGAAACTTTGAATGATCTTAAAATGAGTTAGATTTATAGTATGTAACAAAAAATTATTTCAATTGGTTTATGTTTACCTATAGTTTGATAAGGTATCCTAATATTTTACTATCTATAGATCAGTCATCATGCCTATTATCGCTCGCTAACGGTGAAGGAAAACATCGTGAGGAAACCTACATGCCTGAGAGTGCCTAAAAAGTGCTCGACGGTGTGTGAAGTCAATCCGCACTTGGCCAGCGAGGTGGACTATGGCCTAACCCTTCTCATCATAAGAAGAGGCCCGAGCCCAGCAGTGGGACATGTATTAAATACGGGGCCTGCTATTATTATAATACAACATGTGTATACAATCTGTGTTTAATATATATACCTAAATCACACATTCACGACACACCTTTATTTATGTCTATTAGTGTATTTCCCCCTTTACTAGAAAATGGGGTTAAAAACTGTCACTGTCAAGTGTCAAAAAACCGGAAGATGTTTCCGAACGAACTCTACCGTGTCAGTGTATCCGAAAAATGCATAGACGAAGGAAAAATAGTCTATGGTGCGGGGACTTTTGAACAGAAATGGCGGATAGCATCATATACTAACCAAACGAGTCCAAAGTGCAGTAAAACTATCCCGGAATTGTGGTGAGTGTAGGCAATAAGTTATTGTATGTATTTTATTTATCTTACTACAGCCTTACACCTCTAGCACGACGAACGGCGATAAACCACAGAAAGCTTCGGAGCCAGTTTTTCGGTAATGTTGGTCGCATAGATCAAACACTCTGCTTACCACACGGAAGGTCTGTGCGTGATGGAGAGCAGCGTGATGCCTTCCTTCACAGCCTCTTCGTACATCACTACCTCCGTCTCCATGGAGACCGCGCTTGTGCACTCGTCCAGGAGAGCGTATACCGGCCTGGAACCAAACATTTTTGGGTTAGAAAGAGTTACAGTAGTAACTAATATTAAATACTTTTGTCTGCAGTTCCAATGTCCCATCAATCAATTATCTTTTTTTTTTTTTTGGATCAAATAAAGGACTATAAAATTAACTAACGTTATTATTGAGAATACGGGTTACTCACGTTATTTTAGCAGAAGATATGCCGACTAGTTTCGAATCTATTACGTAGATTCATCAACTGGGCAATAAATCACGGTCCGTTGTCGCCGCGCGATGTAACCCATATTCTCAATAATAATGTCTTTACCTCAAGTATTCTAATAATATGACGAACTAACATAAAAAAGACTTATATAAAAGGTAATAAAATAGCACACATAAAATGGTGATGAATATAGACAAACAATATCTTACTTCACTCACCTCGCTTTTAACGGTATTACATAGTTTTAAACGTTCCCCTAGAATTGGGCTGTTTAATGCCGAAATTAACATCTAAGTTCGATTAGCAGATTCCGAGATTAGCTCAATCAAACATTTGATATAACAAGACTGGTGACTAGGTCGATTTAGAATGATGCTGCTGCGCTCCCGGACGTCACAGCGTAATCATAAATAGCATAAAACTTTGCTTGATAATATGGCTATCAAATACAAAAAGAACTATTGAACTTTGACCAGTCGTTTTTGAGATTAACGCGACCAAACATACACTTACCTATGATAGAACATTCTCGCCATGGCCATCCGTTGTTTCTCCCCCCTGAGAGGGTAGACCTCCAGTCTCTATTAGCCCTTAGTCCGCCATGCCTGTGCAGCGCACTGGTCTAGTCGTACAGTCTTCAGTATATGTAAGGCTAGTTACTTGATCGATTAGGAAATGGTGCTGATGCGCAACCGTACGTCCGTCACAGCGTAATTATATAGCAAAGAACCTTTATTGATAATGGTGCTAACTAATAAAAATAGAACCATCTAAATACAACCAGTCGTTTCGAAGATTACCGTGACCAAACATACACTCACCTATGATAAAACAAGACTAGTTACTTGGTCGATTAGGGAACGGTACTGCTGTGCTCCCATACTTCGAAGCGTTATTATAAATAGCAAAGAACCTTCCTTGATAATGTGGTTATCAAATACAAAAAGAACTATTGAAATCTGACCAGTCGTGTTTGAGATTAACGCGACCAAACATACACTTACCTATGATAGAACATTCTCGCCATGGCCATCCGTTGTTTCTCCCCCCCTGAGAGGGTAGACCTCCAGTCTCTATTAGCCCTTAGTCCACCATGCCTGGCAGCGCACTGGTCTAGTCGTACAGTCTTCAGTATATGCAAGGCGCGGCGCTCGGCGGCGATGTCTCCTTCCTTGACGCTTGAGGGGTACGTCACTTGGTCGATAAGGGAACCCATCGACATGTATGGTCTGAAAAGGAGTTAGTAAAATTTAAAAATGGTTATCATTAATGTTTTTTTTTTATCCACCTGATGGTAAGTGGAGTACAGCCCATGGACATCAACAATCCACAAAAGCAGATTATACTTGCGTCGCTGCAGCTGAGGACTACGGTGTTATGCCTCATGTGCCAGTAATTTCAGGGCCTGATCTCACCACCAAACTAGATACTATTTGGCGGCAGGTTAAAGGTGAGACGGTGGTGCTGCCGCCCTCGAGCTCGTTCACAAGAGCTCTACCACCAGTGATAAAAAATGTTTTGTGTTTCAGTGACAAAAAGTGTGGACTTAAAAATGTTTTTGAGTTTAGTCACAAGCATTTTCACATACACAAAGCACACCCAGAGTCAGAACAAATTTAATCTTTCAGAATGGTGTGGCAGAGGTGTACAACACCCACATTTCACCTGTTATGTTTAGGTCCAATGGGATAGGGGTTGAGCCTATTGTCATCCACTGGGCACAATTCCAACTCCGTGCTGCTGTTGTAAAATTCCTAAAGGAAAGTTCACAAATAACACTTCACACAGTCCATCATGTAAAATTATGTTACCAATTATATGTTTTATAAAGACTATTGTCTATCAAAATCAATTAATGTTATATTTTGTGCAATGTTTTGTTATATTATTGTCATGTATTTATTTTATGCTAATGAAGAACTTTCTAAACTAACTAAACAACTTCACACAGTCGCTCTCGAGCCGCCGCACAGTACGGACCTCTCTCTGACGTCATTACGCTACCCGTTGAATAAACGAAGCTTATAAAAGTACTTGGAAGTTTTCCTTTGAAGACCCTGAGTGAGTCATCATGAGGACAACAATTGTGACGTCAGCTATGCTGATGTCACACTTTTTAAAAACACTCTGGAGATACCTTCTCCGTAATTCCTGACCCGAGAATCAAATCTGAGACCTTGCGATGGCAGTTAGTGAAATAGGAAATAATGTAAATTAGCTGTAATACTCACCTCTGCGGTATATAGAACATGATAGGCCTGGAGGTGCAGAATCCGGTATCAATCAGATTGCTCTCATCGGCGCAGTGTGCGCACGCGCAGGGACGCGGCACGTGCAACTCTCCGCCGAACACCGGCCATAGGCCTGACACTATGCGGAACAAACTGGAAAAAAAATGAATCGTGAAAATGAAATTGTATAATTAATTAGAAGATATTATAGTAGAAATATAGTTTCGTGACATGAAAAATACATAATTAGAAGCTGACCCGACAAACGTCCCGTCTTAACTATGCGTACATTCTCTGTGAGGATATTTGTAGCACGCATTATGTCAATGTTATGTCAAACCCCATGAAGGTACATTTAAAAAGTTCATATGGTCAAAAGCGCTAAGGTTACTAAAAGGCTATTAAAAAATAGGGGTCGGTGATAAATGTGTAAAAATTTTGGGTTGTACGTATTTTTAATGCAACATTATAGAAAAATAGAAATTTAATAATAAATTTTGTCCAAAAATAAAAAATTTTTAAGTGTGAACAACCCTTATCACTTAGGGGTATGAAAAATAGATAGTAGCCGATTCTCAGACCTACTGAATATGCAAAAAAAAAATGGTAAAAATCAGTAAAGCCGTTTCGGAGGAGTAAGGTAACTAACATTGTGACACGAGAATTTTATATATAAGATTTGTGGTACTAGTGACAGGCCTGTTTCTCCCCCCGAGTGGGTAACAAAAACATGCCTACGTGCGGCCAGTACCTCAGGCACCCCGTTCCATAAGGGACTCGCGTGGTGTTGCACGCGCTTTTTTAACCAACTATTCGTATTGCTACGTTTGACCGCGACGAGTAAACGCTAGTGCAGTTCGCTAGATGGCGATAGTATCTTCTTATTGCTTGATAACCCTATAGCGACACACGTGCAATGCTCACTGAATAGGTTTTAAGTATTTTGAATCATAATTCAGAGAAATAAGGTAATAAATTTAATTATCATGGAATTGTGGAGGTAACTAAAGCATAAGATTGTGCAATATGAGGTGAGCTAAATTGCACCTTAATTTTGATGACATTTGGTCTAGTATTATATACCAGCTGTAGCCCGTGGCTCCGCCAGCGTGGTATGTCGACCATCACCTAGCGGTTTTGTTTGGCTTAATAGCCTTAATATAAGATTATATCAATAAGTACAAAAAATCCTAAAAAAAGAGGGGAAATGGGAAAATAAACCATTTTTCTTGTAAAATCTTTAGCGTGGTTATCTGATCTTTTATCTCAGGTTTAGATAGTGGTAGGTACCTCGACTTCCCGCATCCGTTGGGCCCCACGATGAGCAGATGCGTGCCCGGCGCGATGTCCAGCGTGACGCCGCCGGCCACCACGTCGCACGCTGGCGTCACGATCGGAACGTTACGCAGGCGGATTGATAGGTCGTTTGTGTAGATTATCTTGCCTGGAAGACGTAAATTAAGATTTTTATTCTAGTCCTAGTTGATCAAACAAGGGTTGCCTTGTTCTCTTATAGGCCTGGAGCGCTGGAGATGCTAGTCGATAAGATATCAATTTCTCATAAAGGTCGAATTGGCTAGCAGAGACCTAACAACAACTGGACAAGCTGGCTAAGGTACTTTTACATTTATTAACAATTTCGTAATTTTGAATGTATTGCCGTGACAAGAATAGATCGTTCGTCGAGTTTCAGTAATTGGGCTGGTATATACCAAAACAACGTAAAGAAATTGTAAACAAATATTTTTTTTATATGGAAACAGAAATGTATAAAAACATTTTCCCAGGTCCTATTGCTAGAAGTCATCTTAGTTACTTACACTGAAATCGATCAACATCGATCGATCGTCGCGCAGTGGTGCGATCATATTGACTCTTTGAGCGTCAAATGCGTTGTAATAACACCCTTATATGAATGGTGATGCGTTACCTTCATGCACGGGTCGGCTGTCCTTGAACGTGACCTGGAACGTCTGGCTGGCCGGCGCCACGTGCACGGCGCGCACGCACCGGCCGCGCGCCACCTCGCCGAACACCACCAGCATGTCCGACACGCGCGTCGCGTAGCCCGCCAGCGTTACTATTTCCTGGAAACAACATTCATTAACATCACATCACGCCTATATTACCCAGAAGGGTGTGGCAGAGGTGTGCAAAACCCACATTTCACCTATTATGTTTAGGTCCCATGGGATAGCAAGTGATCCTATCGCCATCTACTGGGCACAATTCCAACTCCGTTCTGCTATTGAGAATTTCCGGACGAAAAGTGCACAAATAACACTTTGCCCGACCCGGGAACGAATCCGATACCTCGCTGCGAGAGGCGCATACGCTAACCACTAAACCATCGGCATTAATTAACATTAAAGAAATGCGGTCAGAGTGAAAATTACAAACTTTAGAGTATAACGATACTAGTCGCACAATCACGTAACCACGGTGCGCTAACACGGTCTATAATAAAATTTACAAACTACAACTTTCGTTTTATCCCTCCATACGCGTCGCATTTAGGTGGCCTTTGGGAAATTTACATAAACACTTGAAAAAGGACTCGGAAATTGAAATTTTTGTCGAAATATGGATGGAGCACTGATGTTTACATGAGCAAATCCGCGGGGAAATATTTATTAATATGAAAATGGCGTACCTTATAACTGGACATAAGCCTCTCAATGGCGTCGGCGGCGGAGTTGAGCAAACTTCTAGAAATCATCATGTATTCTGTTCTGTCACTTATGCTCTTACTTGTTCCTGCAACAGAGATATAAAAATAAATTAAAATATACATGTTTTTTTTTTTCATGATATAAAGGCACGGTAAAAGCCAGTGGGAGCTTTAGGAGGGGAAATATAAAAAGGCTCGAAATTTAAAAATTAAAACCCTAGTTACGGGTCAGCACTAAAGGCCCATTCACATAAGGACTATAGCCACTAAGCTAGATACATATTGTACGGCAACTCTAAGGGCAAAAGCACATAATTATGGTACTTTTAGTCGGTAAAACGCACGATTCCGATGTCGAAATTGAACTATTTTAAGAAGCTCATATTGCTCACACTGCCCTGCAAGTATATTAGAGACAAATGAGTAATTTGATTTTGACCTGAGCTACAAAATTAATTAATGCTAAGAATGTGTCCATTAACACCTTTCTTATTGTCTCTATAGAAAATTACACTTTGTTCTTGTGTGCTTTTGGGGCAAAGGCTCTGTTCTGTTGCTGACAACTTAAAACAACACTCAAGGGATACTTCTGATGTTATTAACAATACAGTAATTGCCTGCCATCAATAGATAGACTATCAGAAAGAAGTAACTGACGTACCATCATCCTTGGTCCCAGTGAGGATAGGCAGCGCAAGCATGACCATGCCGGTGCCAGACCACACATACTTCATGAAGAACTGCTCCAGCATCACATACCACAGCTTCTTGTTGAAAACCATCGTCATTTGTGTCACTAGTTCTTTGTATGCGCCCTGGAGCTGGCCTAACTCCACCTGAAATTAACAACAACGTTTTGTATTACGTAAAATTACATTGAGGTTCGAGACTACAGGCTAGAAATGCTAAGAAACAGTTGCAAATTAAGGGACCGGTATGATTTGAACCTGTGACCTCTCCGGGCAGCCGCTTTAACCACTCAGCTACGGTCGCCTCTTGCCAAGACCCTAAATTACCTAAAGGGTCTATATACCAGCGATTTTTCGCAAACTGAGTCGAATTTGACGGGCGCAGTTGAATGTCTCATATACGCATTGCTACAGCTGCACCCACATTGTTACACGAGCGAGCTTTTTCCATCGATATCGACCATTCTTTTACGCCAAAGGGGCTTCTAACGTCTGAATATCAGTATTTTAATCATATCCCACCTTATGTCCGCCATAGAAGGCCACCTCCTCGGCGTGAGCTATGAGCCTGGCGTGCACGTGCCTCAAGTTGGCCTTCATGCGCGCTTCTTCACCGGCCAGGGCTCCAAACCTGGGGCTAAGCATTCGCAGCAACTGTCCCGTCATGCAGATCACTACTGTTGCTATGCCGGGACCTGGAAATGAGATATTTTCGGTTTATAAAAGTGCCTAAACGATGAAAAGTGAGTTATTTTTTCTTCTACGACGTACGTAACGAACGGGTGTGTAGACTACCTGATGGTAAGTGGTCACTACAGACTATGGACATCAACAATCCAAGAAAGCAGGTCGTTGATGCTTCGCTTTATCTGAGGACTACATTGTTATGCCTCATGCCAGTAAGGCCAGTAATTCAAGCACTACTTTTTTGGGCAGGTTAAAGGTGAGAGCTCTATCACGTTGAAAGCATACCACAAATCCTAATGACAGTAATACCATTATCTGATTGAAAATTAATATTAAGTTATAGATAACTAAAAAGACTAATAAATCTTACCAATGAAGATATTTCCCTTCATCTTGCTGGAATAGCTAGCGAGGGTCAGCACTATGAGGAGCAGGTCGAACAGCGGCTTGGTGAGAGAACTGTACAGGTGAGCCACTGACTGCGTGAACACTGACACGTCTTCTGTTAACCTGGAACGGGCAGTATACAGGTTAAACAACTTATATAATCGCTTGCTTGAATGACTGATTCATCAACGCAGAGCCTAAACCGCTACCATTCCTTTATTTTCTTTTTGACAGATCACGCTTAAGACTACTACACACAGTGCCGGCGGCAATACCGCCGGCCTTATGCCGAGCGGCTTTGCCGCCGGCAATACGAGCCGCCGGCACAAGCCGCGAAAAGCCGCCACGCATCATTCCGGTTGAGACAGTCAGATAGAACGCTAGTGAAGTGCACATTTTGTACAGGAACGGACTGACGCCGGCAAGCCGCGTAACCCGCCGGCTCAGCCCGGCGGCCATGCCGGCGGCTCCTTTGTGCGGCAAAGCCGGCGGTTTTGTATGCTGCCGGGTGCACGGCGGCTTGACCGGCGGCTTGCCCGGCGGCCCTGCCGCTGGCACTGTGTGTAGGCACCTTTATGAATTACCGTTTTTTTTTTGTCAGATTAATGTACTACTATAATAATGTATCTACTTTATTGACAAGCGACACTTTTTAGGGAAGTTCACTGTTTGTAACAAACAACCACAAACTATAAATCAAATCGTGAAATGAAATAAATCGATCATTATGATAAAGAATAATTAGACTTTTTTTTGTGTATTGTCTGTATTTTTTATAAAAAAAAGAATATAATAATAGTATCATGATTCCATGAATAATTATTTGCAAGAAATTAAGTCTAAATCTTGGAATGACATGAAGGAAACCATCATAGACTAAGTATGTGACATTATTATTATATTATTATTTTGTATATTTATTTCATCTAATAAAAACTACTAATAAACGAATAATTAATAATGAACTAAAACCATTTCGATGTAATTAATCGATTGAAAGTTCTTCTTAGACAACATCGATAATGATTACAAATCGAATCAGTAACGTGTGAAGGCATCCCTAAATGTAATCTGTCAAAAAGAAAACAAAGGCTTGGAAAGAGCATAGTTAGACTACGTGCTATGGAAATCCTTCGCTTTCCTCAGTAGTCAATATTAAGGTCAGACTTTGTACTTGAAACTGTAAGGATATTTCACTGTGCGAGTTTGAGTCTGAATTATTATATATCGTGATCAAAATTGACTACAATAATAACACTAAACATAACATCACACCTATACCCAGAAGGGTGTGGCAGAGGTGAACTACACCTACATTTCATCTGATCTGATCTCCGACGGAAAGTTCACAAATAACACATTGCCCGACCCGGGCATCAAACCGGAAACCTCGCGGTGAGATAATACGCTAACCACTAGACCATCGAGGCAATAATAATCTTATAAAAACATCTCATTTAATTATCAATAACATTACAATTTATTTTTAACACGCTTATATTAGCTGCACCCATAGAAATCTTAATAACTAGTCAATAGAAATGCTATCGACTATCTTTTAACACTGGGACGCATGTCGCCGGTTTTCAAATACCACTTTTTGTATTCCTGCAAACAAAATTATTCTTTTTGGCGATGACATTAAGACGACAATTCCTCAACTCGCACTTGTGTTTGACTAGACAGATGCGCGGCGACAAGGTCACGCGTCTTTGACATTTCTATTGCCTTATTATTAAGATTTCTATGGCTGCACCTGTATGTATGTATGTTTGTATGTAACCGACTCCTTTGGACTCGATTTTGACCCACTTTTAACGGACAGATTTCTAAAATTTTGCACACCTGTCAATGATCGATGACAATGCAATAATTCGATAAAAAAATTAAAAAAATTAAATTAAAAAATTAAAAAAAACGCTCTTATAAATAAACTAAAACCCAAAATACTAGTATTATTGTGAAAAAGCGTGGGTTGCTCGATAGACGAAAAATATGGCACAGAGCGCCCGACGCTTTTTCACAATAATACTAGTATTTTTTGTTTATTACCATTTTCAGCTTATATTAGGAATTATTTTTCACTTTTTAGTTAGAAGTACTTTAAAAGCGTGTTTTTTAGTTTTTTTAAACTATTATTTATTAGTTGTTCATTTATAACTGCAATCTAGTGACAGTTCAAAATGTAAAAGAATGCGAGTATCCATCAAAAAATCACGCCGCTGAAATATCAGAGTGAATAAGACTCATCTCATAAAAGGGCCGTCACTTTCGCAAAACGAGAGTGAAACAACATTACAATAACACGTATTCTCCGGCATGCGTGGACAATGCTGACATAACGTCTAGACGCGACCGTTTCCGATACATCAGGCACGTTGACCCACTGAGTTATGTCATGTTGCATTACCGTACTTGTAGGGACGCTGTTTACAAATGTATTACATGCAGTTTGCATGAAACGAGATTTAGCCGGCATCTGGGTTTTGCGGGTGGCTTATTTCGCAATCGTTGCCGCGGTCAAAAGAAGTATGCATAGAATAACGTCTTTTTTTATTTCGGTCAAAAATAAATTACCCTACCTACGCTCCGACTGATCTATTTAGGTTACTTCTAATATTTTTTAGAAAAAAGGGAATTGTACAAAAGCGCTTTTGTCGACGAGAGCAGGGAGCGCCAAAGGCAGGCGCCTTAATTTTCATATTTTCATAACAATAAAAGGCAGCACTTCCTTGACTCGTGGCTCTTCCTTGAGTCAAGGAAGAGTACTGAAAGCGCCTTCCTTTAATCATGTATAAAAAAAATATATCAGTGGCACCGAAGCGCCTTAGGCATACTTGACACTTTCAGAGTGTGTTTCACTTTCTTGAAGAGTTCCCTTACCTGTGGTCAGCATTTTCTATCCTCGCATCTAGGTTGGCGACCCTGTAATACGTCTGGTTCTTGAAGTAGAGGTCATACGCGTGGTTCACGAGCCTGGTCCTGAAGGCCAGCGCCAGGCGAGACTCCAAGTATCTGATCATGGAATTGATGAAGGTAGCCGGGATTGCGATGCTGAACCATTGGATGAGCAACGCCGCGAAGCGCTTCATGTCTTTTTGGACTATGTGTTTTACTGAAAACAAAAAAAGAATCATAGCATAACATCACGCTTTTACTACCCAGATGGATGTGGCAGAGGTGTATAACACCCACATTTCACCTGTTATGTTTACTTTTTATAAGGTTACCATCAGCAAGCAATTTTACTACTTGTCGCCTTACCTATTGAACCTTCAAGAGAAGCCACATAGATAGACAAGAAGGTCCTGGAGAAGAGACACAGGGTATGCGCGGACAGCAGCGCCACCTCGTGACTCCTGAAGCCCGGCACCATGATGCGAGCTAGGGATATCAGCTGCCGGACAAACTCCAGGTTCAACCCTGGTATGTGCTCAGGTATCGACTGGGTTTCGTCTGCATCTTCCTGTAGATGATGAATTGATCATATTACATGTTTGTTAAACATCAGCAAAAATCAGGTCTTCGTTAAGACTCCAAAAAATCATAACTTAATCTATCATTACTAAGTATTTGCACAAATCTCTGCTACACGTGTACAGGAGGCAAATGCAATCTATAGTGAATCTACATGTAACATGTTACAAAGCCTGACAAGTCGACCCTGATCTCAAAGTAGACTTCTGTAAAATCTGCCGACATGGTTTTCTTTCTATCCTTGAGTGACAAATGATGATGTAATGATTCTTATTGAAACTTATAAAATTAAATGTTTAAGGGATTGATGAGAAAAACGTCGTTTGGATGTATGTAAAGCTAAAGATACTAAAGAAACTTACAATATTTTGTTTATTGTCAGTGTCAGCATCTCCTCTGCACAGCGCGCATTGCTCTGCGCCGCACCGACCCCCACACGTGTCCCCATTTGATGTGCCCTCATCGACTGTGAGTAGTTTGCCATTTTTGGTCACCTAGGAAATAAAAAGTAGAAATATACATACACGAATAATTACCAAACTAATTGCTCTTGAATATACTTAAAGTGGTAGGATCTAAATCGAATTTGCAAGTTGATTGTACATTATAAATTTGTACAGTAAAAAGTGTATCTAATAGAAATGTTTTTTTATACTACGCCGAACGTGTAGTCCACCTGATGGTAAGTGGAGTACAGCCCATGGACATCAACAGTCCACAAAAGCAGATTATAGATGCGTCGCTGCAGCTGAGGACTACGGTGTAATGCCTCATGTACCAGTAATTTCAGGGCCTGATCTCACCACCAAACCGGAACACAGTAATGGAAGCACTACTATTTGGCGGCAGGTTACAGGTGAGACGGTCATGCTGCCGCCCTCGAGCTCATTCACAAGAGCTCTACCACCAGTAAAATGACACCAACCTTATAATTATTATTATTGTTGCAGGGCTGCGTCGGTTTCTTCTCTCTGGTTCCGTACACAGCGCAGGCTGCCAGTGCCACCCCCACTCCAACCCCTAGAGCTATTGAAGGCTGCACCCGCGACGCCTGCTCGCGAATCTTAGTTAAAATCGCCGGCATTTTACTTGCTTATACTACGATCATTTATACTTAAATAAGAGATCGGTAACTTATTAAATTAAATCACAGATTTTGGTAATGATTGGTCTGCATGTCACTGCGGTGTCTCTTCGTCCATTTTCTGAAACAATAGAGAAAGAAAATTCATTAACATCTAGTTTTTATTTATTAAAAACGAACTCGGGAATTCTCAGATGGATCTGGACAAAAACTGCAACAAAAATTATGTAAGCTAATTTTTTTTTTTATTACCCAGAACGGTGTGGCGAATCTACAACACTCAGATTTCACCTGTTATATTAAGGTTCCATGGGATAGGGGATGAGCCTATCGCTATCTACCGTGCACAATTCAAACTCCGTGCTGCTATTGTAAATTTCCTGACAGAAAGTTATAATTTTGATTATCAAGAGGAAATATTACATTTATTGTTTGTTACGCTTGTGGGACACATATTGTATGACTGAATAAACAGTCGTCTCTCCACATTCACGCCGTTAGGTCAATAGGTTTAGTTAATAACATAAGTATATATTTCTGGTACCAGTTAATAAAGTATATAAATAGCACGCAACCTCTATCATTCACATCAACATGAAGAACCCCCTACATTTAATTCAAAAATTTATTTTATTGAACTATTACATTACCCCCTACATTTTATCGAAGTTCGATGCAGGGAAGCCGCGGGCTGAGGCTAGTGTTATATAGGTATGCTTTTTGTCGTTAATGCTTGATGAAAATCTTTATAAAAATACCTAATATTATAATGCGGATTGCCAATCTGAGAAAGAATCTTTGTTCGATAATTGGCATGAAGATAGTTAAAAGACCTGTAAACTTCGGAGAGAAAACCGGCTACTTTTTAGAACCTTATTTCTTTTCTTTTCTTTTCAATAGTATGTTATACTAAAAAACAGAAAAAAAAATATGGCACACCAGGAAGCCGCCTTAACCAACCAGCAGTGGTCGGTCGCGTCCTCCCAGGACCCTAGGTCATTTCTAATAGTATGTAAAAAAAGAAATCATCTTAATCTATATTTCAAAAAAACATTTTTAAATGTGCAAAATCAATCTTTAAACGTACTTGCGTCTCACCTCCAAAACAGTCTAGTAATTGCAATTTCGCCGCAAATAAAAATAAACAAACAAGTTGACGGACACTCAACCCACATAGCTACCACTAACAGAAATACGAAGCAGTCACGGAGGCACAGAGCAATACAAACAACTCTACAGAGAGAGCAAATACTACTGACACAGAGGCCTAGTTGCGCACGCGCATGGTACTAGATCTACCGTTCTCAAAGTGTACTCTGTGGAGACTCCGTGAGTAGTAAACTCGAAAAAAAAAGTATGTCAAACGAGAAATGAATCGTTTTTAGAAATGTCTTTTACTTAAAACATGAGAATGGAGCTAAGAGCAATAAACCAACCGGAGGCGTCATTGACAGGCGTCTCCGGCCACGAAATGTGGAAGAGCGCCGCTCTTGCACGTCATATAAAACTAGTCGTCAAATTATAGATGCGCGGAATAATGTAACCCCCTGCTCTTTCAGTTTTTGCAGTTTATGCAGCTCCCTCTCTCTAACCTCATTAGAAAGGGACAGATGACAAATGATAGTTTAAGATGACTAAAACTTACGCGCCTATATATTACCCACAAGGGTGTGGCAGAGGTAAAACACCCACACTTCACCTGTTATGATTAGATCCCATGGGATAAGGGGGTGAGCCTATCGAATTTCCTGACGAAAAGTTCTCAAATAACACTCTGCCCGACCCGGGAATCGAACCCGAGACCTCGCGAAGACAGGCGCATACGCTAACCACTAGCCCATGGAGACAGTAATTACAGTTATCGTGATAATTACCTAAGAAAATAATTATCTTGATTACTTTGAACCCTGATAATAAACATTCTATTCGCCACCTAAATAATTTTGTCATACATAACCATCACAATTTTCCATCTAGTCGGTAGAAAATAGTGACTACGTTTTTTCATTATCACCTTAATACCACAATTCGCAGGCAAATAAAAAATAGTGAACACATTTGTTGCTAATGCATGAGTCAATTTATTGCCCAATTAAAATTTCATGGAATTCGTACAAAATGCGAAGGTAGGAATTAGCATTTTGCATAGATATCGTCAATAACATAATTTACACTACAAAAATATAATAATAAACCAAACTTAAAAATAACTTTTGGTAATTTTTGTTCTTTATATGGGTGTAGAACTTCAAAATGAAAAACTAGGTCGCCAATGTTGGTTGCTAGTTAACTTTACCTTGACAAAAAAGTAGTACATAATGCAGGCGACACTGTGCCGTTCGTATTTAGGTCTTGGAATAACTCCTGTCTCGCGGACACATTTCACACACAGAGCACACCCAGAGTCAGATTAAATCTTTGCGGATCACACAAAGATATGTCCCGTGTGGGGATCGAATCCACAACACCAGCGTAATTGAAAGCAGCGTTGCGACCGCTTCAACCACTACGCCAACTGTGCACTCATCGTGTATGGCAATAAAGTTACGAAAAAACCAATTAGCGCACCCAATTTAAATGGGTGTGTAATGTTTGATATAATAACAAATGCTCTAATTTTACTTGAAATAACGTTCATATGTTATAATTTTTATATGCTATAATATCAAATAACTTAATTTCATATGATATAATGTTTTATATGATATAATCTTCCTTTGATATAATAACATTTTGTATAAAGTTCATATGATATAATTTTCAAAATGCATAATATTCTTTTAATATAACTTTCATTTAACCTAATGTTCTTTTGACCTAATTTTCTGGTCGAGGTCGGACTTGGTCGACGGAGCCCCGCTACGCGGGGCTCCTACTTCTGGTTGGTTAAAAAAAAAAACCACGAAGGGGATGGCGGGGTCGTAGACCGCGCCATCCCCTTCTAACCTAACCTATCCGAGTCGGGGTGCCCTAAAGTCCAGATTGCATCCAGATCCTCCTGGTAACAATAGTTGGGTGATGTATAGGGTATAAAGGGAAGAACAAAAACTTAATACAATAGCTAATATAATATTAAAAGTTACTTAGAGATTATGAATATTATAGTAAATAAATAATATACTAAACGAATGTTATGTCAAATGTGCATTATAAAAAGTGTTCATTATATCAAAAGAAATTAGATAAAATGAAATTATATCAACAGATCAATATGACAACTGATCGTTATATTAAATAAAATTATATTAAGTGATATTATGTCAAGTGACCGTTAGATTTTTTGTTATTATATCAACCGTTACACACCCATTTAAATAGCCCAATTCGTGACAATGTTTTCAGTTAAAAAGTATGACAGTTAAAATATATACCATTCTGATTCTTTGGTAGCGACTATCGTAAACGACTGTTTATTGTTTACAGTATAATTCGCTGTACGAGCAGTATTGGCTCGTACAATAACATTTATTCCAGTCTCGGGTACGATTCCCGGGTCGGCCAAATCGTTATTTGTGTACTTGCCGCCAGGAAATCTACAATAGCAGAACTTGTTGGAATTGTGCCTGGTGGATGGCGATAGGCGCGCCCTCTATCCCATGGGACCTTAAATTCATAGCAGGTGAAATGTGGATGCTGTACCCCTTTTTCACACCCTTCTAATAACCTTGATAATATAGGCCTGATGTTATGTATGTTACTATAACATTACCCTTTAGCCTACAGAAGCCGCGCAGTAAGGATAAACATTCACACCTCTTTAATAAATAAATAAATATTTCACAACTCACACACAACGTCATTTAGTCCCAAACTAAGCAGAGCGTGTACTATGGGTACTAGAATAACGGATACTAATATATATATACTTTTCTTTTGTAAATACATACTTATTTTACATAGAAACACCCAGCCCAGCCACCTAAGACAAATCCCCGTGTTCATGCACACAAGATTTGTCTTAAGTGGGCATCGAACCCACGAACTCGGCGTTGCAGGCAGGTACACTACCCACTCCGCCAACCGGTCGTCTTAATCATCTGTAGCTTAGTCATTATCATTCAAAGTCACACTAACATTAGAACCCATTAACAGAAAGATCTAGATTCTAATCCGCACATGTAAAACGATAATTTATATTAATTATGTGACAATTAACATTTAACGATTGACATTTGATCCGACCTTACAATTTGCCACTGCAATGGAAAAATATAAAGCTAGTAAAATATAACGTTTACTATAGTAAAATCTTTATTATTGAGAAAACGGGTTACTCACGTTACTTTAGCCGGGATATGCCGACTAGTTTCGAATCTAGTACGTAGATTCATAAACTGGGCATCGGAGGCGACGACACGCGTTTAATAGCCCAGTTGATGAATCTACGTACTAGATTCGAAACTAGTCGGCATATCCCGGCTAAAGTAACGTGAGTAACCCGTTTTCTCAATAATAATGTCTTCACCTCACGTCGGTTTTAATAATAGACTAACTTTGGTGTTAAAGCAAAACGGGCATGTAGTCCAGCCTAATCTCACTATCATACTGAATCACAATGGTGCAAACACTATGGGTGAGACGGTGGTTCTGCCTCCCTCAAACCCTTTCAGATAAGCTCTACCATATCATAAACATGAATATCTTAAGGAAGTGGTAATTTTCGCAAAAAAATTATAAATTATAGTTGCTTTTTCGTCTTAAGCCCATTTTATTTTGGGTTCTGCTCTGACATTTTTTTATCAGGTGGACTATTATCATATATACAGACCTTTGACCGCTGTTCTGTGTATTAACTAACATAAGTTAATTACCTTCAGGATCCGCAATTAAAGAAACTTGTTCTAAAGTGTCTGCTTTATCGTAATTTCAACATCATCTTCATATTAAAATAATTTACACTTAATTGCGTTTAATACTCGTAACGAGTTCCTCTTCAACGCAAATAATATAAGAGGACCTTCATCCGTACTAATCCTAGGTATAAAAAAAGTATTCAAAAAAAATAAACCGACTTCAAAATACCTTGAAAAAGCATTTAGCAACAAATAGTTCCTGAAGTCTGTGCTGATAATTTTCTTTCAATTACAATTTATGAGCACCGACTTTAAGAAATGTTTATTCGATTTGTTGCGTTAATAAATGCTTTTTAAGGTATTTTGAAGTCAGTTTTGTTCAATTTATTTAATTTATCTTTTTTGTGGAGTATTTTTACCGTTAGTCATTCTCATTTAAGACGGCTTGGCTTGTCCAGCAGTTTTTTAAAGTCGGTAAAAAATATTATAAATGTGATGCAATTTGCAATTTTGTTATAGACATAGTTGAAGGTATGTACAGAGAGAGATAGAGGGAATAAGGTTATTTTTTGCCACGCGGTCGGAAGCTACCTGTATTGACAGCGTATACAAAAGTCAACATTTATATACTGATCCCAAAAAGGTACCTAGCGGAAACCCTCTGAATTTAAAAAATATTCATACAAAACAGTATATTTCACAGATTTATAGAGACTCACATAGCAAATCACTACATAGTATAAAACAAAGTCGCCTTTTCTGTCCCTATGTGCGCTTAAATCTTTAAAACTACGCAACGGATTTTGATGTGGTTTTTTTTAATGAATACAGTGATTCAAGAGGAAGGTTTTTATGTATAATACATGCATATTATAGTAGAGAAAAGCCAAGAAATTTAAAGATTTGTAATGTGATGTCGTAACAAACATATTTTTCTGCGCTTACATTGCAAACGCTGGCTAAACCTTACGAGATAGATCAAATTTATGTACTACGTAATTGTATATCTTGAAAAGATGAATAAAAAAATCCGCGACAGCATATATTTATCTCCTAAAGATAACCCACAGTAACCATTTTTATCTTTTACATATTACAAAAAAAATATGGGTTATTTACCAAGCTATTTAAACGATACAGTACTATCATTACTTATCCAATTAAATACGTTAGATACGTTGTGCATTTCATGTAGATCAAAATTGCCCTTTACAGCATGTGATTTAAATGAATATTTTCGAAGATATTACAGATTTAAAAATTGCGGGACGTAGAGTTTGCGGCGGTATCGGCCGGTCGGGGCGGCGCGGGAGCGAGCCTGTTCAGAGGGACAGAGAATCGTCAATAGAGCGTGAGGCTCGACTCAGTCAGCTTCGGTATAAAAATAGAGCTGAGAAATGTAAAAAGTAAATAAGTAAAAATGTTGTGTATGAATATTCCAAAGATAGCAGGAAATCTTCATGGTATAGGGAAAGGGGAATTGTTTTACTCCTAATTTAACGCGTGCGGGCCACGGGTAGTAATAAATAAATCAAAACTACTGGATCGATTTTAATATTTTTTTCAGTGAGTGACATAGGCTATAATATATTATTATTATATACCCGTGCGAATCCGGAGCGGGCCGCTGTGTTTATATACAACGTTCACAGTTTTTCTGTAGTGTATTTAGTATCAGCATTGTACCCGTGCGAAGCCGGGGCGGGTCGCTAGTTAAAGAATAAATAAGTTATATACTTAAAGGCAGTATACTTCAAGATGTAAACTGATGAAGTAAGTTGAGTCACCTAATCGAAAGCATCATTGTAATCATTACAACAGACCTAGGTATTAATATCCTATACTTAGTCAGCCTTGAAACGACAATAGCTGTTACCTGTTGCCATCTGGCATGCTATACAATCAGTGATAGTTAATTGTCATGACGAGAAAAGATACGCTGTACTAAGAAATTCTTGCATTTACTACATCTTATATTCTTCTTCTTTGCGTGTCAATGGAAATGCTTGGTATTTAAATTTTGTTTGACCAAAACTTTGCCACAAGAACGGCATTATCGGTGGCGCTCCACAGGTCGTCTATGGTACAGGATCTAATATTATAAAGGCTTGTTCAACCAACCAATATACAAATATACAACCAAACAAACATATTCTCCGTATGTTTTTTTGGTTGGTTGAACGAGCCAATTTCAGGATCTACTGGTCCGACTTAAATAATTATTTTTTTGTTAGATAGTACATTTATTGAGGAAGGCCATAGACTATAACAACATCACGCTACGACTTATAGGAGCGGAGCAGCAATGAAATATATTGCAAAACAAACAAACAAAAAAATCTTACGTCTTTATAATATTAGCATAAAAATGATAACATCATTCTGATATTTATATTATTATATGTAAATTATTAGGCAATAGCTCATATGAATTGGAATTTATTTGTTTAATTTAAAAAATGCAAATAAAGTCATAAATGCTAATTAATTTAATAATTGTCATATCATAATTATAACTCATATGCATACAATGTGTGCATATGGTGGGAAATATAGTAGCAAGGTGAATATTTTCGTAAAAATTACGTAATATTTTTTAAAAGGCGGATGTACTAACTAACTTATATTATGGTATAATAAATAAATAAATAAAACTTTGGTTTAAAAAAAACCTAAACTCTAGCGAACATTAGATACCAATTGTTTAGATACAACTAAAGTTAATTACCCGTAGTACTTAACCCGTTAACACCTGGGTTACGATGTGACGGGCCTTTTTTTTAGGCAGCCTGGTACCAATACATTGCATATTTTCTTAGGACTCATATACATTTTTTTCATAGGTATATAATCGTATATCTGCTTAATTATACGGTCGGTTCTCAGACTTAACTCAACTGAACCTCAGTATAGAGGAAATGTGTGCAAAACGATATTTTAATGGTTCTTTAAAACACATCTTGATGGATTTTGGCCCTTATATGTATTAACTTTTATCTTGATATTAAATAAGAGCCAGAGATCTATAGTCTAAAAGTGGGTGGCGTGAGGGGCGACCCTTATTGACAAATTATACACAAGTCGCTATCTCAAACAGAGGATATTATAGAACTTAAAAAGTTACCTACAGTGACATTAATGCCACCAACGACAAAAAACATCCCACAAAAAATAATAAGCAAAACACCGTTCCTTGTGGCATTGCTGTGACGTAATATGCTAATGGCGGTTGAGTAACAGTGTTCACATTTACCGACCGGTTTGAAGATTTATGGATCTGACACTCAATCACGCGATTTTAATGATGTTTATTATAACATCACGGCTATATTACCCAGAAGGGTGTTGGAGAGGTGTACGACACTACACTTCGCCTGCTATGTTTATTCACAGCACACAATTTTAACTCCGTGCTGCTAATGAGAATTTGGCTAATGGAAAAATGCCAAATATCATTTCTGCTTGACCCGGGAATACAACACGAGGCCGCGCGGTGTCGGTAAGAGGCTGCATACGCTAACCACTAGGCCAACGAAGCATTTATTTAATAATGTAATTATTACAATACTCATTTACACTTCCATCTTAATTACTACATAAATAAACTACACTTAAGAGGCCTATTACATTTCGACTGTGATTTTTGTGTTTAATGGTCAACTTTGACGTTATTTTTCTAAGAAACTGTAAGACCTCAATAACTTTGACTTAAGTAGTGGTAAAGACAAGTTATTAAAATAGTTTATAGTGGCCTCGGTTTTTTCATTTTTTTCGTATCTATTGATATAACGGCAATATTTCTAAGCGAGATTTTCAAAAAATTCACGACATCACTTTTTCGAGCTCGAAGTTTGTACTACTAAAATAATTAATAATAGCGCTTATATAGTGGTTTAGTTCATAGTGGCCTCAGAATTTTAAAACATGTATGGAATATCTATGATAAAAATCCCATTCTAAACCATAAAATTACTAAAAAGCGCTCAGAATTAACTGTAAATTTCTCCTTACTACATTAATATTGGTACGTAAAATTTATACTAGAACAAACGTTAGTTCATAAGAAATTAAATAGTCATAATTTCTTGACAAATAAATAAGCTATAAAGCTTTAAATAAACGTATTTACAATTGGCAAATTGCTTTAAATTGCGATGCATCGGCTGCTCACACTCAGTACCGCGTTCCCCAATATATTAGTATACTCTTTGGTACCGCGCGAGCGCTCGTTGAGGTAACATCTATGCCGAAGTTTTTCGCGCCGAACTATCTAGCTTGAACTGGTATAGTTGGACTTATCGATTTTGATCATGTAGGTACTTTTTGTAACTATTAATATTAACATCGAAACATATTATTAATTTCTTTTTACTATAAGAAAAGCGGGCCTTAAAAATTTAAAAGTTAGATAGAACTTTTTTAAATCTTCTACATTGTATTTTGTTGGCCTGTAAACACAGATTACGTTTATTGTAGGCTCGATTCCAGATCATTCTATAGTATTTTCTCTCCATAACTGGTAAATATTTTTTTCACCACACCAGCACGAAAAAGATCGTTTTCTTGCCAGAATTCAGTAAGTAAAAACAGTTTTTACTCACTAGTGAGGCAAAGTGATTCAAATTTCGAAACACAAAATCCTTCCAATGACTATTCATTGGACGGATTTTTTTTTCAGCACCCATGTGCTGAAAAAAAAAACAGCAGCCACCATGTAGGTTAGTAATAAACATTGACATCAACTTTATTAAATAACTACAAACTATACGTTTTAATTATTTTAAATTATATAAAATACACGCTTATTTAGTATTTTCATGTTTTAAATATTTTTTTCTTTTAGTTTTCATGTTTTCCATTAAAATCAGGTACTTAATTAATATTAGACTCTATAAATAAATGTTACGGAAAGCATTGCCGAACGCATATTGTGGAACTCTAAAAGAGTTGCGACAACTGTTTGCTTTTTTACCAGAAAAATCACGTGAAAGGTATTTGAAAGCGTATGACATAATTTAATTAGTGGCGACTTACAAAAGGTCCTAAAACGTATTCTGAATTGGTATTACTGTCGTATTTCATGGAATTATTCCAGGTTAAGCAATCGAGTACGAGTTTATTTAAATCTTAATATTTTCTCACTGGAAGAGGTGAACAGTTTTGTATGTAACGCGTTAGAAAAAAATAATTTCCAGTTATAAGTATATAGAAGTAGTCTTTATTAGAATCACTCGCTACGCTCGGGATTCAATTTAAGACAACTTCACAAGCTCAAGATTTAAAATTGGCACTCACAACAGAATTATAAACTTTTTCTCACTTGTACCATAAATAACTATTATATATATATAATAAATATCTGTGTTACTCATAGAAATCTTAATAACTAGTCAATAGAAATGCTATCGACTATCTTTTAACACTGGGACGCATGTCGCCGTTTTTCAAATACCACTTTTTGTATTCCTGCAAACAAAATTATTCTTTTTGGCGATGACATTAAGACGACAATTCCTCAACTCGCACTTGTGTTCGATTAGACTCATGCGCTTGTATTCCTGCAAACAAAATTATTCTTTTTGCGATGACATTAAGACGACAATTCCTCAACTCGCACTTGTGTTTGACTAGACAGATGTGCGGCGACAAGGTCACGCGTCTTTGACATTTCTATTGCCTTATTATTAAGATTTCTATGGTGTTACTCAATTGTTTTGGTGAAAATACTTTCCCAATTATTGAAACTGTGTTTTTGTATACGAATTTGAATGTCAACCCGTTACGAAATATTTACAAAAAAAAACAACAGTTCTTAGTATTAGATTGCTGAGCATGGCTAAATGCTATATAAAAATCAATTAGAAATTCAGTAGAATCCGTTTATAATGATATCGAAAGGAATTGACAAACACGTCATAATAAGCGAACGTCATACAAAGCGTTTTGTAAAAAAAAAACCTTTTTTATGTAAATATGTATGTACTTAAATATTTTAATAGAGAAACATAGTAACTACATTATGTATACATACATATTAAATCAAAATTAAAATTGAACGTTATAAACACATTATTATAACACATAATTATAAGGGTATTTTTTAATGTAAGTAATCTGTAATTTTTGTTTGCTTTTGTTTTTTCGTTTTATTGTTAAATCAGTTTCTAATACGATTGTGTATAAAATAAATCAGTATTGTCAAATTATCAAGACAAAAACGAGCCAAGTGCCGAACGTGTCGTCGAGAATCAACGAACATTACCGAAGGTGTAAATAATAATGTCAGTCATTATAACCGGACATAATTGATTAAATATGGGTCATAATAAGCGACGTGTAACTGTAAGGGAAGTCATTATATCCGACTTTTTATAAGAGTTTTATATGAAATTCAAAATTCGTAATGTAATTACGTCATAATAATCGGTTGGTCAATATAGGCGGAGTCATAATAAACGGGTTCTACTCTATTTACAAAGTGTATCGAAATAATTTTTAACAAAAAAAAAAACCGACTTCAAAAAGTAGGTAAACTAAAAAGCAAAAAATTAATTTACTTCGCACAAAATAATACGTTTTTTCATTTAGTTAAATAGAAATTATTAAATATTTATTTTATAATTCTGAAGTCGGTGCCAAGTAAAAACAACCTTTCTACAATATCAAATTACAGTTCACACAAAAAGGGAGGCGTAGGTGTTCTAGTGCGCGGTCGCCCAGTATTGGTACTTACCACAGAAATATAACTAATATTCAGTCAGAAAAAAGTTGCTAGAACGATTGATATTATCTATACAGAGTTATTAATTGTTTACTTGGCACCGACTTCTGAATTATAAAATAAATATTTAATAATTTCTATTTAACTAAATGAAAAAACGTATTATTTTGTGCGAAGTAAATTAATTTTTTGCTTTTTAGTTTACCTACTTTTTGAAGTCGGTTTTATTTTGTTAAAAATTATTTTATTTTACGATTTTAAGTGATGGGTAGACCGAGCAAGAATGTTTCTCGAATGAGGAGACGACGGTTGCTTGAGACGGAAAACTTATTAATAATAGACAAGAATTAAATCCTTTCGCCTGACTATTGAGGGTCACGACCTTCCATCATCAGCTCATTTGACACAATAACTAGCAGCAGGAATACGCGTACAGTAGTGAAAGAATTATCCTTTAACTCCTAACTATTGAGGAGTTGACCTTCCATCATCAGCTCAACCACATAAAATTATTGCGACCAAGCGTAAATCCTGGCCTCGATTCATAAAATATGAGGGATCCCATCATCAGATCATGACATGCTGAAAATGGGACCACCTTTGAAATATCTCCATTCCAACAGCTCACTTGACATCATAACTAGCAGTCTGAATATGTGTACAGTAGTGAAAGAATTATCCTTTAACTCCTAATCATTGAGGAGTTGACCTTCCATCATCAGCTCATCCACATAAAAATACGTAAATACTGGTGCAGCTTTGAAAAACACACTAAAAACATTACATGTGCCTATAAAATTCGAGGGTTGCCCTCGATTTCTCTGAGATCCCATCATCAGATCACGACATGCTGACGATGGGACCCTTTTGGAATCATCTCCTGTCCAACAAAAAAAAAATCATCAAAATCAGTTCATAAACGACGGAGATATCCGTGAACAAACATAAAAAAAAAAAAGCAACATATATACGAATCGAATTGAGAACCTCCTCCTTTTTTAGAAGTCGGTTAAAAAGAACTGTAATTAACAAAGTATATTTTTACTCAGCTATAAATATAGGTCTTATGTGTCATTGATTTTTTTGAAATTGATTATTAGATCAGTTGTCATTATTAACAATATTTTAATTAAAATATCTTTTATATAGTAATATTCAACAAGGACAATAATTAAATAACAAATAGCTATATTATAGAAAAAGTATCAAAGTCATTTAGTCGTAGCTTTAGCAGTGTCGTGAACTCGTGACCCCAGGCGAGTTGTCGCCGTGCTTCGATATACCTAATCTTTCAAAATGCAATTTTGTGATAGGCCTCTTAAATTATGTCTCGAAACTCGGTGTGCCTTACGGCATAGGCCTCCTCCAACGCCTTTTACTGTACCCTGTCTGCCGCCACTCTCGTCCAGATAAAGCCCAAGGTTATCCTGAGTTCATCCTCCTATCTTCTGACTTTACAACCATCACGACTCATCAAAATCGTATTGATTTGATGGTGGTAGAGCTCATGTTTACGAGCTCGAGAGCAAAACCACCGTCTCACATGAACAGTAATTTTTACATATTTATACTGTGCCGAAGCCAAGAACAGATGCGGTTGGAAGAGCATTGTCAGAAACAAAGTGATACACTAGCGGGGGAGTTACGACCCAGCAATGAGGAATACGACGCGAGGAGGAGAGGAGACCTAACACCGTAGTCCAGAGATGAGATGTAGCGACATAATTTACAATCTCCGTTTAGTTGAAGTTGTTGTATATTTTAATCCAGAAGTTGAATATTGCCATACAACGTGGCAATGCTGCCAGAATTTTGGGAACGTTGCCCACTGGCAGCGGTCTTTTAGTTTAGGTTTGTAAATAGTTATTTAATTTAGGTTTGAAGTCATTTATTTTTAAGTTAAAAAAAATGTTGTTTCTTTTTATTTTTAATCTAAAATTTGCGTTGGTGGATTGTTGATGACCATGGGTTGTGATTACTACTTACCATCAAATGGACTACACGTCTGTTCGGTACTTACGTCGTAATTAAAAAAAGGTAAAGGTAAATAATAATAGTTTACTCGATATTGGGGGATATAAATAATATTATTGTATAGCATGACCTCTGATTCTCATACAATCAATTATCTTAATTTCCTGTTAATTTATACTTGTCATTTAATTTATAAAAATATGCTCACGTGTTCGGCAGTGTGATATTTAGCATTGAAAGATATTAATTAGATTGTCAAAAATTGCATAATTATTTATACATGCAAAAAAAAAAATAACTTTTGCCCGCGACTTCATTCGTGTCGAATTCTTTATATTAGGTAGTAGATGTTCACGCGCTTTGACTTGCGTTTAACCTTACTGCTTTGTCCCCGTGGAGTTTAGCGTTATGATAAATATTTAAAAACATTTATTGATAGTTAGACTATCAAACACATCAATAATTATTAAAATCCGGACAGTAGTTCCTAAGATTAGCGCTAACAAACAAACAAACAAACTTTCTGCCGCGGTTTTGTCAGCGTGGTGGGTACATCAATAGTAGTACCAGTAGCCTATGTTATGCGCCTTATAGTCAGTTACCAAGCCGATACAGACAGACAGACAGACAAATTTTTGAAACCTGTATTTTAGGAAATAGCAGTATCAACCGAAAAAAAACATTGTTATTATGATATTCAAAACAGACACTTCAATTTTATTTATTTGTATTGTTTAACACCTTGTCAACAAGGTTTCATAAACAAGATTTTCAAGAGTTTTGTTTTTGTGTTATGTTGGGCTCATCGTCATCTACCGGTAACAGATTGAAAGACTGTGCTGTTACTAAGTATTGCCTGGTGGCAAAATCCGAGATAGCACTTGTTCCCGATCTGGGCAACGAACCCGAAACCTCAAGATCAATAGCCGCATACTCGTGCCACAAGACCAAAGAAGCAGATGCCTATATGTATGTTATTAATAGAGCCGAGAGTTCCGTCATACGTATGACTGACGAATCTTTTGTGATGCTTTATTACTGTGATTGGCTTACAATTTATATGGCTATCGAGATATGGATGTTTGCTTCTAAAGCGTGAGGTGTACTTGATAAAAATGCCATTTTACTTTGATTTAATAAAAGATTTGGGAACAGAATTTCAAAAGCAATAGTAATACGTAATGGGTAATTATGAATGTACATCTATGTAATAAACATTGAGATACTACGGACACTGATGCAAGACGGAGTAAGTTTACACCTCATCAAGACGTATATTTTATAAACTCCAACTAAAAACATAAAATGTCAACAAATCAGATCAATCAAGTCGATTCAGGCTCTATTGACAAAACATGCAAGAACAATGGCTTAATACACCATTGTTTGAAGAGGACCCAGAATTATACCTTGTGGGACACCACGTGTATGTATTACTCGTCACTTAAGTCTTGACCCTGAGATGACTCAGATACGCTAGACAATGCTTGGCATCGACCTCTGTAACCAACACAAATTAAAGAGGAAAACATCATAGAATAACATACTAGAAAACTCGGTGCACTCAGTCAGATGCCCGTGTATAAACACACATAAAATGTTATTTATGTACGGTATAAAATAATAAGTACACTATGTACTTTAAATTATAAGTACACCAACTAACAGTATGAAACGATTTACGTTATATATAGACTTCATATCAATGTGACAGAAAGTACCTATGGATATGGGGCTAAAGATGTAAATATTTCGAAATATCACTTCTACTCGCGTGGTATATTTGACTGTTTACAAAATATAGGCTTAAAAACATACCACTATTTCAAAATATTGTTTTAATCAGCTGCTGGTTACGGAGATTGTTCTCACAAATGTGTAGTATTGATAAAGTCGAGCCAAAAAAGATTCCGGGTATGTCCAACTACGGCAGCGAAATATACGCGAAATAATAACAAATTAACTTCCTGTTTGTAATTATTTAGTCATCATACTAAACTACATGAATATAATGCTAATAACAAAACACTAGTAGTAAGGCTAGTAACACTAATCACTGCTCATCAATCGTAAACACGTCATGCTTTGAAAAGCGTGGATTATACGCCATTCGCGTAGTCGTTCACAGTCGAAATCTTAACTGCGTTCTGACTTCAAAGTTGAACATAACAACATAAAATCACGCCTATATTATCCAGAAGGGTGTGGCAGAGGTGTACAACACCCACACTTCACCTGTTATGTTTAGGTTTAGAATAAGGGGTAAACCTATCGCCCCAACTCCGTGCTGCTATTGTGAATTAGACCATCGAGGCAGTTTTGCAAAGTTATTTGTAAAATACATTACTTTTGATATTTTATGTCATGTCCATACCAAATTTGATTCGTCTTTATATTGAACGGCTTCCGCATGGCGCACGTTTGGAGGGATTTTTCACGGACTGTACAACCAACGAAAAAAAACTAAAGTTTAATCTTACCATTAGTAGAAGTAACCACAGCTTAACATAGCTAGCAACAATGTTTATAAGCACTTCTTAGTAGCCCTATAGCATGATTCTATAACGACTCTGTGAATTGAATACGTAATCAATTATATCATTGTCTGATTTAAAGACATTGAAATTACTTCTTGAGACAATCAGCTTTTGGACATGTTTTTTTGTTTGCCGGGGACGTGTGTATCAAACACTCGTATTTACTAGAGTCTAATCTCATCAGTAAACCAAAATTTAGTACTGCAAGCAAACTCAAACTCAAACTCAAATCGTTTATTGCTTACTAAGTGTTACATTTTGGTCTTAATAATAATTACATAGGTCCTTAATACTTAGCGGCCTTTTGCAGGCGTTGCAATATTTTATTATACATAGCAAAATTTCCATATCAACTAAACTAGACTCAAAGCACTAATGACAATACCAATGTTTAAAAATCTCTTATTCCTTATTATTTTTACATCATTGCACACATTATACATTGATTGTTTTATACAATATTATTCATTTATATAGTAGGAGGAAATTCTAGAACAATATAATATAAATATGACATATTATCACATAATTTTATGTATATTATAATAATGAAAATATATATTTATGCGTGTAGTCATATATATGTATGTATATCCATTTTCATTGGGTTTTATTGCTTAATTTACATTAATTTAATGAATTATTATCTAAATATTCTTTAACTGAATAGTAGCAGTTTTGGATAAGGTGATGTTTAAGCACCAATAATACAACACTACAGTAGAGCTTACACCCTCGAGTTGTACACAATAACTTTACCACCATTATTATCATCTAGCCTCTCGTATTTCTCTACCGGACATGGGCCTCTTTCCGAATCAAGTCTTCTCCAGCGACCTTCATCACTTCGTCAGTCCACCTGGCTGGGGGTGGTCATGCCTTACGTTGCCTTAGGAGTCGTTGGCTCCAAAGGTGGTCAGTCCTTCGGCACGTGGCCAGCTCTCTGTCATACAACTTCATTAGCACCGTTCCTTGAAAAATTACCCATTAAAATTAAGAACGATTTTGATCATAATAATATATTTGGTTGCACGATAAAGCTGCATTCGCGTTGAGGCGGTCAAGGTCAGCGTTGTGCTGTGGCCGATTCATTTAAAGTAATATAAACAATATTTGTATTCACCTTGGAAAGTTAACGTTATTCGTATGTAGTGGTTTTTAATCGTTCTGATTGAACTTGAAGATATTCGTAGAAACTGCTATTAACGGCTTTTTATCGTGTTCTTTTCTTAACGAGTTCGAGGTAGCACCATCGTTTCATCTTTAACCTGCTGCCAATAGTGTTTGCAGTACAAAATTTTGGTTCAGTAAGGGATGGAATTAGAAATTATATAATGCCTTTTTTATATGACGTGTATAACGAATGGTCACCTACCCGCTGGTCAGACCTGGTTAAATCGCTCACTGGTCTATCCATAACCAAGGCTCTTAAGACCGCCGAGGACAGGAATACGTGGAGAAGCATAGTGCATCGAGTGACCAACACTTCTAGCTAGACACGACCTTCAGCAATGAAGAAATGAGAAGAATAACGAATGGCCGTGTAGTCCTGATGGCAAGTGATAACTACAGCTCATGGACAAAAACAATGCGCAAAAGCAGATTGTAGATGCGTCGCTTCATCAGAGGATTACGATGCCTCATGTGCCAGTAATCGCAGGGCCTGATCTCAACAGCAAACCAAAACACAGTAGTACAAGCACAACTATATTACGGCAGGTTAAAGGTGAGACGGTAGTTCCCTTAAGCTCGTTCACAAGATCTCTACCACCATTATTATAATAATGAAATGGATGTAAATGGGCACTTAAATTTCCAATCTCCATATACCTATTTGCCATGACATCATTTTAAATAAAACAGCTAAATTTATAGGATTATATTAAGACCTAGTTTGAGAACGATTAAATATTATTATATATATATGAGTTACCTTGCAATTAGTGCATAAATGCATTTAAACTAGTTCATATTTTTGAGAAAGTCTACATTAAACCTGATTTTTATTCAGGTTTGAAGGTGGAAGAGCCATTTTAAACAGTATAGAGGTTAGCGTATGCGCCTCTCACCGCAAGGTCTTGGGTTCGATGCCCGGGTCGGGAAAAGTGTTATTTGTGAACTTTCCGTCAGGAATATTCTTTACACATTAGGTATTTTATTCTATTGATCAAATACATGAAAAGTTATGACAGTAAATATTTTGTTTAATTTTCAAATAGCTACCCTGTAAATTGTGTGTTTGCGTTTATTCGTGCAAAGCATCGAGGTGATAAAAGCACGGCAAAATAAAATATTAACAACAACCGAAATTACAATCTTAAAAACATATAAGGAATTGGCAAAGCACCTGGGGCGTTTACTCGGGGGGTGCAGGTTCGAATCCTGCTGGCTTCTTAATTTTTCAACCTTATATATATAAATATTGTATAATAGGCATAGCAAAGCTATAATTTGCTTTATAATATTACCAAAAAAAACTTAATGAAAATTAGCACAAACATAAAATGTCATAAATAACATAATCAAATGAAGTTAAATAAGAAATATTTATTACTTAAATAATTTATTACTTTAATAGCACATTGGTTTGACGTAACAAGAACGGTTCGTGACGTCATTTACGACATGTCATTCATCGCATTAAGCAATGATTATCTCATTTTATAACTGCTACCGACCTTCTTAAATATAACTGATAAATTCAATGAGGAAACAATTTATTTATTTTATTTTCTTTATTTATTAATAGTTAATTACAACTGCTTAGAAACAAAATTACAATCATTAATTTAGACAGGTACTGATAGGACATGTTATCTACAAAAAATATACATAAATATCATAAAATATAAAAAAGAAATATATAGAATAAAGAAAACAAATGGAAACAAATTAAACAAAGAACCATTATAATTTTTATAATTAAAACAAACATTAATATACTACCGTACTTTGCCTCTCATAGATACTCTCACAAAACACTAAACATAATAGGTGAAATGTGGGTGTTGTACACCTCTGCCACACCCTTCTGAGTAATATAGGCGTGAAGTTATGTATTATGTTCATAAAAGACAATATCATGCAAATCAGAGATATCCAAAACAACATTTCAAATAGAAATCTCACCTTACCTTGTGCAGTGAAAAAAATGGTCAATATAAACAGAAATGAAACTACTGAACAAATTGGCTATTCAAAAGTTACATTTAAATTCCAAGGCAATAATCTTGAAAACCATATTTTATTGGACAAAACCTCATAGTTGACGATCTAAATTAATATTTTTATTGGCTACAATACTCACGCACTTTTAATTAATCCGGCTACAATATGACACCCGCCAATAAACTTTATAGTTTTATTACATTTAAATAACAAAGAGTCAACAATTAAAATATCCATCTGTCAGTATTTTTATCGAAGGATCATCTCATTAATATTAATGACTTAGGGCGCGTTCACACGCAGCCCTAAGTCTGCTTTTTAATTAATGTCAGAATCAGAATGGGTGATCATTGTTAAATTTTAAACTAACGCGTTGCATGATTAAGTAAAATTTAACGGGAATTAACTCGATCATGTATTATTTAACGTTTAAGCTTGACGTTTCGGCAGACAGATTACACTGGCCGTGGTCGCAAGCAGTCTGCGTCCACGGCCAGTTCCTTAAAGGTAATCGCGTTAATTTCCGTTAGATTTTACTTAGGTTGATCTTTGACTTTATAATTGTCTATTTTGACAGTTGTGGTAATGGTAGTTTTGGTAGAGTCAAAACACACAAGGTTGTCCACAAAACCTCTCTAGCGCTGTAGTCGCTCTATGGTTCAATATCTGTCTCAAAGTAAGTACATACAATTTTGTCATCATTTTAAGACATATATATATATACCTCGTATATATATGTACCTCGAAAAATCCGCGGGAAATACTAACAAAATAACAATTATGGTGACAATGATAAATCAGTGAAACACTATGGAAATATCGTGTGTTACTACGTTCCTGCCATTGGATGTGGGTTTTGTCGCACGACAGCTTTGTCAAAAAAAGTCCGACATAACTTCTTCAGTCCCCTCCCTACACTGAGAAAGTACGCTAAAAAGGGCCGTATTTTTTTTTTTATGGATCCGTCTTACTGGCACACACGTCGCATTTACAGGCCAGTTTTCCACGGCGAATAACGGATCCACTAAGCGGACCCGCATTTCGGATCATTTGTTTTACTGGATCCGAGATACTGTACTGTAAAACGAACTGTAGTGTGAACGTCCCCTTATCCAATGAATATATCGGTACAAGGCGCCTATTTTTTTAAATTGCAAATGATCTGCTCGGTGTTAACTTAGATTGAACTTGAGACGTGAGGAAAATACTAAATCTCAGTAGGTATAATATTTTTTTTATAAGATTTATGTAGCAATCGAACTTGGAGTCTACAAGGCATCTGATTCATTTACAAAATGTCATAAAAGATTGGTTGCTACCTCTAAAGACGATAATTTTTTGTGCCAGTCGTCAAAAAAAATTCATGGCCTCGTTACTTCACCAAAACGAAATAGCAGAATAAATAGCTATGTGCATGAATTCATCAAAGGTGCATAATAATATCATTTCCATTAGGAACGTAATTTGATTTAATTACTACCTCGAATTTCATGATTTCTTCTTCAATTTACAAGGGTTATAATAAAGAAAAATGCAACAAAAATCTGCCATACAAAAACAATCAACACAACACTACAGTCCAATAAAGTTATACAATTATAAACACTGGTTTAAAACAAGATACATTAATTTATCAATTATTTGATCTGAGCAAATAAATCTTTTGTTTTATTTCTATCAAATAAATTGAAAAAAAAAAAAACGATTTAAACAAAGGAAACTAGTTTATTTTGTTCAATCAAATAAATAATAGATCGATAACACGGTTTTTATATATGTTTTTTGTACAGAAAATAAAACAACACGATTTAAGACAAATACACCTTAAAACCGGCTGATAAAGCTAAAATAAATTCTAAAATCTTCCGAGCACAAATCCAGCTTAGTGCTGCTAGCACTAAGCTGGATTTGTGCTCGGAAGATGATGACAGGCTCACCCCTTTATCACATGGGACCTTGGGACAGATGAAGTATATGTGTTTTACACCGCTACCACACTGTTCTGGGTAATTTCAGCGTAATGTTGTTAAAATGTAAAAGGGTCATTTTCAAAAAAATATGACCGATAGACATCATCTATCAACGCGCCCGACTGCCAAGAGAAAGTAAAGAAATTGTAAAAAAAATGGTGCCGCGCTAACTGACACGCATTTTTTATGCCGCTACACCGTTAATGGACTATCGCCGTCATAGTCACCATGACGAGACACTTTGCTACTAGTTTTTCGACATTCTTTGATTTTTTTTACCATTAGCAGTACGCGGTACGGCCTAACATCCGTTGTTTTGATTAGTTTTATTTTTTTTAAGTTTTTTAGTGTTTTGTAGTACCTACAAGGAACCCCTAATAGTTTCGCCATGTCTGTCTGTCCGAGGCATAGCGTCGAAGCAAGAAAGCTGAAATTTTGCATGTAACTTTTACATGTTTATATGCATGCACTTGACCGCTTTTTTAATTCATGCTATTATTACATGCGAGCAAAATGTCATCTAAACGTCGATTTTATATATTTTTGTGAAAGTGTAACAGCCATCCACGCATTCCGCACCACTAGACTTTGTCATATATTCCAAAAATGTTATATTTAAAATATTAATAGAATTATAAATTAATTAATACCTAAAATTTAAATTATAAAGTTCACCAGACCAGAAGGGGCTATAGATAGATAGATTTTGTCGCAATTTTGACATATTTTTAAGCATGACAAATGCGCGACTCGCGCGCTTGATATTCTAGATAGGTATTGAAATAACCTTAAAAATAAAATTCTAATAATAAATTTCGAAATCACTTAAATAATGAAGAAGTTAATTGATATAACAACTTTGAAGCCTTTGTACAATTTTCTTCAATGTTAAATCTACGTACGACACAAAAAAAAACTTAAATTTAACAAAGCCATTGTTAATGTATTTCTTTTTTTATTCATTCGTATGCTTCTTTGTTTGTTTGTTACTCTTGTGCGATACAACCGCTGAACCGATCGAAACAATAAGGTAGAGGCAGTTGTCAGTATCAACAAGATATAAGTATCAATGAGAAGATGAGCGGAAACTAATTAAGAATGTATAGTTTTTATACTAAGAAACAGATAAATAAATTATAGGAGGGGCAGGATTTGAACCTGCTACCTTCTGCACAACGGGCAACCGCTTTAAACCATCCAGCTACGGTCGTCGCCTCTTGCCACGAGCCTACATTTTGTATAGGTTAGTCTCCAAATGATTATTCCATCCAGTACGCCAGTACCCAATGGTATATAAATAAATAAATAAATAAATATTTCACAACTCACACACAACGCCATCTAGTTCCAAACTAAGCAGAAATTGTGCTATGGGTACTAGAATAACTGATAATAATACATATATACTTTTCCTTTGTAAATAAATACATATTATACATAGAAACACCCAGACTAAGACAAACCCCCATGTTCATGCACACAAAGATTTGTCTTAAGTGGGAATCGAACCCATGACCTCGGCGTCGCAGGCAGGTACACTACCTACTCCGCCATCCGGTCGTCAATATATCTATCGTCTTTGCAAAATTTTATTATAAAATGTCTTTATGTGGTTATTCATGATTGAATCGTTGTCTTTCCTAAAATGGCTAAAGTACACATTGAGATATTATTATTTCTCTTTATTTATATTATTATTTTTTTTATATATTTTTAAATCTGATTTATAAAAAATACAAAAAAAAAATATAAATAACAGTGTGCCACCGACATCAGGTGCAGGGACCAAGCTACCGATGGTTAAGGTTCCAGAGAGAGGAACCTCCTCACGATGCGTGCCGTGTCCAAAAGGACCGCTGCAGCTGATTCTTGGTCCAGCTGCCTAACGCGAGCCTCTTAAGGTGTTGGTCGAGGCTCTTTGCTATCAGTCTCTTGACTGATATGACTATCGGTACAATGATGGTCGAATCCACATCCCTCATGTCGACAATCTCGTGTACCAGATCAAGATATTTTATTTGTTTATCTTTTTCGGCTTTCACGAGATTTCCGTCATGGGGGATGGTGATGTCGACAATCACTGCACGGCACTCCGTTAATTATTAATATTATTATAAGCCTATAGTGTCCCACTGCAGGCTAAAAGCCTCCCCACCCTTTTTCCACTCGTCTCTGCCTACGACTTGTAGTGCCCAGTCATTTTGGTAAGACTCCAATTCATCCCGCCATTTTCTTCTGGGTCTGCCACGTTGTCGTTTCTTTTTGTTCGGGACCCATTGTGTTGTAGTTTTGGCCCAAAGATCTTCTAGCATACGACATACGTGTGCAGCCCAGTTGAGAAAGGCTCTCTCTTAAATTTAAATGATTACAGTTATTGCTTCTAAAAATATCTATCGTAACGGAATAACAAATATTTAAAGTAATAAATAGGAATTTGCCCTCATTAATTAGCATAATTACGGACTTATTTATAATCATAATATTTGTATAGACTATGTTCAAAAATAAGATTATTTGTTTAATATTAAGTATTCGTAGGTTACTGAACTTTAATTATTTACTTTGAATAAGTAAATATGCTTCTGAATGTTCGATAAAACATGACTTAAATAAAATCCTATACAACATTAAGGGTCCTGGCCTGGTCCAAAATTTAGGTAGCTGGTTGGTTAAAGCGGCTGCCGAGTGTGCAGAAGGTCGCAGGTTCAAATCCCGCCGGTCCAATAATTTTTTCAACTGTTTTTTAGTATAAAGCCGGAATGTTGGGGCAAGTGTCCTCCAGCAAACAGGTTTTTAGGCGCCTTTTAATTAAGCTGTAGAGGGTGCATCTCTAATTGTGTTGGCAGTCTGTTAGAAAAGACCGTGCCCATTATGTACACGGACCTCTCACATTTTGTCAGTTTATAATTTGTATTATACTATGTAACTTTATCTCCAAAATTTTGTTTGTTTGTGACAAAAATATATAATAGGTATGTCATTATTGTGTCATGCACGGTGCCTTTCAGTTGGTTACCGCTGTAGATCCAGGAGTCACAGTGGTAAGCGTGTGGGTGGGATTATATCCAGTAACATGTCATTATTTTTTTGTTGTCACACTGCTACTTACTCATTCACTGGGCGCATAAGAATGAACAGCGCTGCGGTGCTTTTAGCGCTGCAGTATTGTGCTGAGATGCGTACCATTTCTGGAATTATGATTAATATTCTTAAATTATTTAGTTTTAGACGCTTTGTAATGTTTTTTTTTATGCCAGAATAAATTATTATTTTCTTTACTTAAACGTTTCGTATGAAAATATAATAATAATATGACAGAAGAGTATATTATATTTTTTACTTTACGGCATGTATAGTCCTTTTTTTATGTTTTATGATTTTAAAATAATGATCTCACATAACCTTAACCATTGGGGTGCATGAAAGGAGCCTCCCCGAGTGACGTACACAACGATTCCCTACGTCCGGCGCACCCTGGGCAATTCGCGAGTTCTCCAAAGCGAATTGGCTAATCCTTTCACCACGATGGCTAGTCTAAATAAAATTTGACTCATCCATCGACACGACGAAGAAGAAGAAGACCGTTGTTACATTTTTTTTATCTTTAGATTTAAGTTTTTGCATCTTGTATTCTTTCTTTCTTTTTAATTTAATAACGTGTTTTTAAATTACAAAGAGTGTTGTGTACATCTATCAAACATATTCATACAAGACCCAAAAAATTTCAACCACGTGTTACAGTGATATTATTGTATGTATATTGTTGATGTACCTATTAAATAAATAAATAAATACACAGTCAAGCAAACATTTTGACCTATCGTGTTCTTCGATTTTAATCTCGGTATTTCTGTTTGTTTATTAAATAAAATTGCACAATTATATAAAAAAATCCGTCACACGAAATAAAACACGAAATATAAACTCATGAGACAATATCAAAAATTATCCCACGGCCAGAATATAAAAATAATCAGGTACCTGGCAGTTACGTTTTATATTTTTGTTTGCAATAATATAATAATATATTTTATTCAAAATATTTTGTTAATTAACCAATTGTTTCTAGTGTTTTTCCAAACACTTAATTGTAATATTTGTTATCTTTGGTTTTTTTTTTAATATTCTGACCAGAAACTAAAAAATTGCTATATAAAACGCTATATTCTATCCATCTCAAAAGTTCATTTAATTTCATAAATTTGACGCCGGTTGTAAATAATTGATTGTTGAGATGATACATGACATAAGGCTCTATCAATTTTTTTTATGGCAAATATTTAAAAAAAAAAAAGGATTTTAGTTTGTACAAGCTAGAGATCTAAACATAACTGCACTGGTATAAATGGTGGTAGAGCTCTTGTGAATGAGCTCGAGGGCGGCAGCACCACCGTCTCACCTTTAACCTGCCGCCAAATAGTAGTGCTTGCACTACTGTGTTCCGGTTTGATGGTGAGATCAGGGCCTGAAATTACTGGCACATGAGGCATAACACCGTAGTCCTTAGCTGCAGTGACGCATCTATAATCTGCTTTGGTGGATTGTTGATGTCCAAGGGCTGTACTCCACTTACCATCAGGTGGACTACGCGTTCGTTCGCTGTGGGCGTAGTATAAAAAAAAAAAAAAACTGGTGTTGTGGGTTCGATCCCCACATGCGTCAAATCTTTGTGTGATTCGCAAAGATGTGTTCTGAGACTGAGTGTGCTGGTGTGAAGTTGTGTGAGTGAATGTGTGTATTTGGCCTATCTAAAGTAAAAAAAAACCCGTCAAAATGTGGGTCAAATAATTCTAGAATTAAATAGAAATATGACGAGTTAACACCAGCCATATTACGACATACTAAGCATAACTAATACGTGACGAAATATTTACAAGGTAACTACAAGGTTCGATGTTCGGGTCGTACAAATTTGCATGATAACATAACATAACATCACGCCTATTTAGTCCAAAAGGGTGTGGCAGAGGTGTACAACACCCACATTTCACTTGTTATTTTTAGGTCCACCTAGTCCCAAACTAAGCAAAGCTTGTACTATAGGTACTAGAATAACAGATACTAATTCATACATACTTTTATTTTGTAAATAAATACTTATTATGCATAGAAACACCAGACCAAGACAAACCTCCATGATAATACACACAAAGATATGTCTTGATATCGAACCCGCGACCTCAGCGTCGCAGACACTACCTACTCCGCCATCCGGTAGTCAAATATCAATGTTAATGATAATATGTTACCGCAGGGGTTTTTGCGTTACTAATAGCTTTGTGGCACATAATAAATGACGGATGACATTGACAACGTCAACCAAATTAAAACATGGTTGCGCGAAGGAACCCAGAAAATACACATGACAGTGTGGACAACAAGTGAAGGATGTCGGCAAACTAAGAACGCTGTTCCAGCTCTTAATAAAAAACTTGCCCGCGACCTCACCAAACTGAATAGAGACAGGCTCCGCAAGGTCATTGGAACCTTGACCGGTCACTGTCTACTTAACAAACACCTACACACGATAGGAATAACAGACAGCCCTCTATGCAGAATATGCATGAAGGCAGAAGAAACGCCACAGCATGTCATCATGGAATGTAGCAGCGTGGCCGACCAACGGGCACAAATTCTTCAGTCACCAACATCGCTTCCGGAAGCCTGCAGCAGTCCTTGAAGGCTGCTTTCGTTCTGGACCGATCTAGGCTGGCTGGAGTAAACGGGAAACCTCTCACGTACAACGGTCCCATAGGAGGACTAAGTGCGGATACCGCCCAGGAAAACTAAACTAAACATTGACAACGTCAAGTAGTGACACACACGTCAAGTATGTCAAAGAGCGCTGAATCGCGATAACGAAATGTTCACAGCATGTCTACATATATACCACTTCCATCCAATACGCTACCGTTGGACAGCTCTCCGCCAGGCAATACCACCGAGCCTGGTCGGAGGATCCTCCCTTTGTCGTGGAGGATCATCACACTGATCACACCTTGTTCCTCTACAATTCTACATGGGTGACCCCGACGTGATTTCTCTACAGCTTAATTCTGACATTGAAATAATTTGCCATCGTGCTGATGAATATTCAGGTTAATGGCGTCTAAAACTGCCAATATTTTAATGGCTGTTATGCCAAAATGTTAATGTATTATGTCATGTTACGTCATACATAAAAAAGCGATAATAAATATGGATTTATTAGTGGCCATTTTAAATTATTGCTTAATTGAAATTACGAACTTACAATAAGTCTTACGATTAATTGTTTCAAATATTATTATTTTTTAAGTTTTTACCCATTTTATTTACAGCATTACCGCGTTGTATTGCGATACTAAGTCGCTGGCAGAAATATAAGGCAGCATTTAGTTAGGTCAATATTAGTTATCGATAAAAAATGCGAAAGTGAGGGTTATGAGGATGTATGGATGTTTGGTACTCTATAACGCAAAAACTAATGGATTTGAAACACATATAGCGTACCTATAGCCCAGATTAGAACAATATAGGCTACTTTTTATCAATCACGGCCTCGCTCAGGGCACCATGTCGTTCTTTAATATGTATATTATTTATTTTGTACGCCTTAGATGGCAAAACATGTAGAACTATAATCCATATTTTACTATCCGGCATGCAAGCTTATATCTTGTACAGTACACACATGTGTTTGACAAAATAAATATCATTTATCTTTTATCTTTATCTATATTTTATATGTAAAAACCCTCGTTATGAATCATTCTATCTATTTAAAAAACCGCTTTAATATCCGTTGCGTAGTTTTAAAGATCTAAGCATACATAGGGAGGGACAGACAGACAGCGGACAGCGAATTTGTTTAATACTATGTAGTGAAGACGCGTCACCAGCTTGTTTTAAATATATAATTTTATCGACTTAAAACTTATTGAAATCGCTAGCTAAGTTGGCATGAAACACAAACAAATCGTGTTTAGGTGTTAAGGCAGGTAGGTTGTATAAAACAAATTGAAATATTTGTAGAGAGTAGTATATAGAGAATTCTTTATTGTACACAAAGAAAAAGTACATAATTGTGATACACAGTCTAATTGAAACATGCACAATGGGCGGCCTTATCACTATAAAGTGATCTCTTCCAGGCAACATAGTGAAAACTGACTGCAATAGATATGCATGTGTGAATCACATATTAAATAAGTGTAATATACCCACTACTTAGCTATGTAACTCACTATCCAAAACTGGTGTAGTAAGTCTTTACTATGACTAAGAAGTTTTTGCCCTGCATACCTAACTCGTTGGCCCACTGTACATACCTTTAATCCTTTGCTGGCATTGACCAGTCATATTTTTGTGATAAGCCTTACCGAAGGCCTTTAATAAATACCAGACGAATAAGTTTTCATAATATGAAAACAAAGAGCACTTAATCATTATAGAGAGGAAATGAATGAAAGCAAGTAAGTGAAATAAGTTTGCCAAAACTCGCAGGAGACGGGGTGGTCGATTGTACCGCGCATCTATGTTTGACAACTAGTTTTAAATGATGAGCAAGAGCGGCGCTTTTCCACATTTGGAAACGGGGGACGCCTGACAATGGCTAGTCCTTTTGGTTCAATTGTCTAAGTATGAAAATAACTCATGTAGTCTCTTGGGAAAACCTCGACATGAGCTCATTCTAACTTGAGCGACAAGCCGCTCATCAGTATTTAGATACACGATTCTAATTAACACCATGTCATATTAATGAACTTATAGCGAAATCCACACTGTACGGTAGAAAAGATATTGTCGTCAATGCTACTTCGACAATATTATTTCTTCGAATTCCGAAAATAAACAAACATATATCCATGATTGTTTTTGTTTGCGGTTTGGACGTCACTGGCGAGTCCATCGTAATAATATTTGCATAATTCGAAAATATAGGCTTTGTACATAAAAATTATGACAGCTACGCGAACAAAATTTATATTTGAATTAATGAATATCACTGTTTAGATTATTATATTAAAGACTATTTTATAATAAAATGCATGAAATTTTTGCATGTCATAATTATGGCAAAACATTGCTGAACATGTCATTGTATTTAATATTAAGACCTTATTGTACCATTGTTTTGAGCAAAATAAAATTATCTTATCTTATCTTATCAAATAACTAAACAAAGAAGCCTCATATTTTGACTAAGGTGTAGTTTTTGAAAGGGGGGCCTGTTAAGTTAGATCCTTGGCTCTACGTGGGATCATAACTTTTTAACCGACTTCGCAAAAAGGAGGAGGTTCTCAATACGATAGTAGGTTTGGTTTTTTTTTTTTTTTTGAAATTTTTTTTTTGACAAATGGTAAAATAACATCAAAAAATTATAAAGTTGACAGGGAAATTACAAATGTATTGCGATAGTCTAGGATTACGTTAGTCTTCCATAATCAGTCGGCAAAAAATCATCAAAAAAATCCAAAGTTGACCAGGTATTTGCAATTGTTTACGATAGTCTAGGGTTCTACTCTTCCATGATCAGTCGAAAAAAAAATCCTCGGAATAATCCTGAATTGGCTATCCAACTAAAAAAAACCATTCGAACCAGTACTTCCTAAGGTTAGCGCGTTTAACCATTGTTTGGTTCGCGCGTTTAACCACTCCTCAGCTTTATAATAATACTTAAGATAAAAAATTTACCCTAAGTGTATTTCCGACCATTATTTACAATAATATTTAAACAAACGTTGCATGTTTCTACGAACTCTCGAACATTCTAGTAATTTATTATTTTTGTAGTTTGTAATCACGCTCTCCTTCAGCATTCAAGGTTCATCATTACAGTTTATAACGGAGAATTCATATTTCTTGAACAAGTATACACAAAACTAAACCATAAAGCAATTTTATGTTTCTAATTTTATAAAAAAAAATCTTCACAATTTTTACTACCTTTGCTCACTAGTGAGTAAAAGTAAAAACATTTTTTGACACTTGACGACCGGATGGCAGAGTGGGTAGTGTACCTGCCTGTGACGCTGAGTTCGCGAGTTCGATTCCAGCTTAAGACAAATCTTTGTGTGCATGAACATGGGGGTTTCTCTTAGTCTAGGTGTTTCTTTGTATAATCAGTATGTATTTACAAAAGAAAAGTATATACATATGTATAAGTATTTAGTGTAGTATAAGTAGTTATTATTATTTTTTTTTTTTTTTTTTTTTTTTCTTTTAGAGAAGGCTTACAGACTAATTACACAAAGATATATATAGTACATATAACTTAGATGAACATATTGCTAATAACAAGCCTCCACAATTAAGTAGCATGGAAAAAAAAAACATAAGTAGAACAATATTAGATAATAGTATTAAAAATAACAAAAAGAAAAACAAACAGTTTGAGTGCCGCTATTGTTCGGATGTATCTAAAAAGTACTCATTAGCTAAACGTTTCCTCACTGTGTCAGCACTAGCACAGAGTAAACAGAGACTAAGCTTCATACAACCGCGCTCAGATACGTCCACTCACACAAGCATAAGACGTCTGTGTGCGTGTCCACTTGCGGCCCTATCACGTACGAGGCGAAACCGGTTTCTACCGGCTCGTAAGTGCCTTAGCGAAGGACTCTCGCGCGCTCTCGGCGCGGCTCGCGGACACTACCGCAGCTCACATAAATGTACCCTGTGAGTGTGCAGTGTGCAGTCTACAGTAGTCCAGCGCAGCCGCGGTGCGCGCACGCCCGTATGCTCACTCGCAAGTCTCGTCCTAAAGGGCACGACGCGCGTTATAATTTATTAATACAAAATGTACTGTAGGTACTGTTTGTAAGAACAATAATCGTCGAAATAAGAACATATCTTTTTTTTTCTATCCCAAGGAATCTACTAGGTGAGTAGTAAATTGATAGTAAAAGAGTAGCTATTTTTATTATATAGGTACCTATTCAATTTATATTAGTGGGGTAGATAGATACTTCATACATAATTACATAGGTAGGTACCTAGTGTACCTACATCAATATCAAAGCAAATTTAAATCTGTGCCGTGTTTGTAATGCGATGGAACCTTGACACAATTCACAGCTAATAATATATTCCTACTTATGTATGAGTCACTAGCTTCTACGCGTGGCTCCAACCGCGTGGTACGTCGATGTAGCCTATATTATTTCTGGGGTCTTATCTTTTTATACCTATAATTGTATAGATATATGAGAATGACAGTTCTAATGTCATGCGCTCTTCTACCTAATACGTTAATAGGTAGGTAGGTACGTTAAAATTAAATTGTAAAAGGTTCTACTTATCACATTAGGTACCAATTTGAGAGGATTATACTTAAAGACTTTTATTACTTTTTTGACTTGTTGAAATATGTAAAAAATACCTATCTACCCTTATTATTAGCGATTGATTTATTATGATTAGGTACAGCGGTACAGGTAATACAATAAAAAAAACCGCCGCGTCGTTAAAACACCACTATACCGCCAGTGTAGTAATTGTACTAGTCACATGGTTTGTCCTGTTGTGCCAACACTGCCAAGTGCCAACCCTAGCAAAATAGGTAAATATCTTAGACGTTCTTTAAAAGGTTAGCCTCTGTTCGTTACTCTGTGGCACTAGTGCAGAACAAATCAAAGTTTAGGTTTATTGGAAGTTTATTGAAGCCTAACGCAGCTCGAATGCAATATGCATTGCGCCTGTAGTTAGTAGTGGCAAAAGGAACCTGTAGCAGTGGTCTTTGACGAAAACTGATTTGATTAGTGCGTATATTAAATTTAGATACAAGTTCGGGACAGTCGATAGAATTGTTAAAAATTTTGGATAAGTAACAAATGTCACTAATATTTCGCCTACATTCAAGAGGTAAAAAATGGTACCTTTTGCAGCGAATGTTCGTAATCTATCGATCTTTGCTGTGCCTTGAAATCGAGATAGCGCATAAATCTCCTTTGGATCCCCTCAATACGCGTTTTATAAACATCATATTGAGGGTTCCAAACTTCAGAAGCATATTCCAAGTGGCTACGCACAAAGGAGCAGTATAATATTTTTACAGGTTTGAGAGAACGAAAACAATCAGTGGTCCTTATTATAAATCCTAGAGCCTTGGATGCCTTATTCACTATACTCTCGACATGTTTATCAAATATCAGCTTATTGTCCAGTATAATGCCTAAATCTTTAATAGAGCTAACCTGGCTTACTATTTGATTATTAAGAGTATACCTTGTGTTAAGTAAGGATTTCTGACGCGTAAAGCATAGGTGGTAGCATTTAGACACATTAAGCTGTAGCTTGTTAAGAATGCAGTAACTTTGGAATCGATTAAGGTCACATTGTAACTCCTGAGCATCTGATATTGTACGTACGAGCTTATGAATTTTCATATCGTCCGCAAATAATAAAATATAAGAATGCCTAAAGCATGTTTTGATGTCAGCAATGAAAAGTATAAATAGAAGGGGCCCAAGAATTGAACCCTGAGGGACACCGGATGGGACTGAATTCCAACCAGAAGTGTAGCCTTGGAGAACTACAGCCTGTGAACGCTGCTGCTTTTAGCCACATTTTTGGCAACTCTTATTTTTTTAAACGTTCAAAATATTTTACCTAGCGACAATGATCGTTATCAAGCTAATTAAGATAGAGTTGTAATTACGTTTGACATTGCTAAATTCAAAACATAATACAGGATATAGATTTACATAGTAGGTAACTATTATATAATAATATATACAAGCTATGTTGTAATAGTTTGACCCGAACCTTGAAATGAGTCGTTTAAAAACAAGGTTTTATTCATATTATGAATAGAATATCGCATACAAAATTAACAACAGAGTTCTAAAATCCTTTACCCACTAATATTTTTACTAGCTGTTGATATAATAAATTTTAGGAACATATATCTACATTAATATTATTAAAACCGACGTGAGGTGAAGACATTACTATCGAGAATACGGGTTACTCACGTTATTATAGACTAGTTTCGAATCTACGTACTAGATTCGAAACTAGTCGGCATATAGCGGCTAAAATAACGTGAGTAACCCGTATTCTCAATAATAATATATCTACATGTTTCTAAAAATATAATGTAACAACGAATTGCTGCGTCTGTTTTAGTCGACACAGTTGCCTCAGTCAGCTATACGCGACAATAGAACAAAAAAGGTGCCAGCTCGAATATATGTGTAGGAACCCTAACAAATATCATAAAGAGGAATTTTGGCCGAAGGGTGTTGTGTTCCGGAGATTCCGTGGCAGCCTACCTGACACCGCGCGTCACACGTCGCCGACTCTATGTGTGACGCCGCCGACCCGATGCCTGATTTTAATAAATAAATAAAAATAAAATTTCATTAAAATTTGAATACTGTGCAAAGAAAAATGTTCATTTTCAACCTGTTAGAAAACAATAAAATATGTTGTGTTAAAGGCCTGATCGGCAATTTAAAACATATTTTTGCCCGTTGTTGCGCTGGTTCTGTAAATTAGCTTTTCTTTTAATACTTTTAGATTAATCTAGGTCGGGTAGTATCAACTTTTTCATTTAACATTGAATTGAAAAGAGAATTTTTAAACATTTTTTTAAATTAATAACGTAGAATAAAACTGGACGACTTTTAAACCTAAAAAAATTGGTCTCCTTAAATACAGTGCAGTTGGCAACGGTGCAACAATCGACTTAAATATTCACAAATTGCATTAAAATATAGTCCAAGCCTCTCTAAACAACTTTCTCTGGCAAAAAATAAGTAGGGCTATCAATCAGTAGAATCGAATTAAGCCAAAGTGGCTATAATTAATTAATCAATCTTTATATTATAAAATCAATTATTTCAAAGGCCTAAATGGGCTTAATAAGTCAGTTTTTTTTTTTAAATAAGTTTAGTGTATAGTATCATATATATGCACCATATAAATATAATTTCTGTGACAATTTATAGTTTTAGTGCATATTCTATTTTCACTTCTCAAGTACAAAAAGGTTCGTTTGTTTACCCGAAAACAATGTGCAAAAGTCGTTTTTCTCTCTAGTGAGTAAAAGTGATTCAAGCAAAAAAACAATATTGAAAAATCAAATATGTTGAACTTAATCTTTTCCATAATAAATTGGGTCAGAAAAAAAATGATCTCCTTTATTTCGGTGCAGGCCATCTATATAAATATTCGTACATTGCATTAAAATATAGTCCAAGTCTCGCTCAACAACTTTCTCCGACTGCGATCAAGTTCGGCATGAGATCAAGATACCTTAGAAAGTGTAATAAATATATTATATTTTTTCTTTTGCAATACCAATGCTGAGGAACTTTTTCTTGTACACATTTGGTAACAAGTAACTGTGTGTCCCTGAAGATAGCTGCAAGTTTATAACTAAAGCCAGTATGTTTTCTGCATTACCTTTTGTTTTCTTATTTCAGTGCCTGCTATAATGCCTACCGGATGGCGGAGTGGGTAGTGTACCTACCTGCCTGCGACGCCGAGGTCGAGGGTTCGCTTCCCGCTTAAGACAAATATTCGTGTGCATGAACATGGGGGTCTCTTACTCTGGGTGTTTCTATGTATTAGTATCAGTTATTCTAGTACCCATAGTACAAGCTCTGCTTATTTTGTTACTAGATGGCGCTGTGTTTAAGTTGTGAGATATTTATTTATTATTGAAATAAATAAACGATCTTTATTATTTAACTGACGAACCAATTAGTGTGCATAATTAAAATCACAATTTTAGATATTCGTTTAAAATAAAAAAAAACATTTCCATAATCTAGATTAACCTTTAACTTTAAATCATTAACATATAAATAACTATATAATAGATCTTAGTACGATATGAATAAATATCTGATTTATTAATTTCGTACTCAGAAATATACTAATGTATGCAAACAAAATTGCAGGAAGACTATAAAAATAAACGTTATTTGGACAAGAAATTAACAATAATTATCAATTTGTTATATTCGCATCCTATTTCCGGACGTGTTCGTGAATTTGCACAAAGATATCAAAAACCGGAAATGAACAAACAAAGGACAAAGCTATTTTGTGTTCAAGAAACGGTTACAAAATGCGATATAAAACTGAAAATATAGGAGGGATTGCCAAGAAAATAAAATAAATCTATATTTAATTTCTGAGAGACCCCACACTTGAATTTCCTGTCGTGAGGTCTGGCTCGTTTGTGTCCGTTTGTGTGCTTTATTACAGTATAATAAGAAGGTATGTTCCTTTAAATGATTTAAATTAAAAATATGGTTTTTTGCACTCGCAATGAGTGTGCGTGTGTTTAAAGTAAAGTAAAGTAAACATTATTTATTAGATCACCATCAAAATTAAAATTAAAATCAAAATAATAAAACAAATTTAGAAACTTACAAATAAAAATATACAGAACAATTATAAATATTAAAAAAAATAAAGTGCCTTTATACACAGGTTGCAAATCAGTTTATGTCTCAGACTTGATATGCTATGATGGTGCCTAAAAGGCCACAGCTCATCATATTGTTGCCAGAAAATTAGGCAACGTTGATTTTCAGCTGGAACCTCAGGTGACAAGTGATATATAAAGAAAAATATATAAAATAAATTAAAAATAAATATGATGTATAGACGTAATAAAAATCAAATCAAAATAAAATAGCTAGTAGACTAAGGAAAAAGAATAGGTAGGAAGATGTCAAAATAACCTAATATGTCAAAGTGGTACGGCAATAAATAATTAATAATGTCAAATTGAAAATGGCATGGAAAGAATAAAATAAAATAAAATATGTTTGTGTTTGTGTGTGTGTGTGTGTGTGTGTGTTTGTGTGAGTGAGAGAGTGTATGGGAGTAAGTGAATAAGTGAGTAAGTAAGTGTATGTGTGTGAGAGTGTGAATGTGAGTAGCTCGCGCCAAGTTGTTAGTGCATTAGAAAGTAGTGCCAGACTGAAGCCGATAATATATATTACATTTCATAAACTTTACAAGCCTGACGATGCCTGACTAGCCCTACGACAAAGTCTTAGGTTCGGTAGCTGTGCGGGACACAATTACACCACTAGTCAGGTGTCTTATATAGTCACTTCATGATACTATTTTATAAAATTTTCCGTTTATGTAGTTTTTTTCTGTTTTCAGTTTTAGTAGCAAATAACAAACCTTTGTTTGGTTGGTTTATGGTAATAACGGGGCTATATTTAGAATTGTATTTAATTGGGCGTCGTATTTAAAGAACGAGTTGGTTTAGTAAGATTGCGAATATAAATAATTGGCTATTATGTTTTTCTTCTTCGTCATGTCGACGGCGGTTGAGTCAGATTTTAGAGGCCCAAAATGGATTATAATCAACAAAAGAAGATCTTCTTATTGATTTTTTTATAGCATTTAGCTATGCTTGGCACATTATACTAAGTGTGTGTGTGTGTGTGTGTGTGTGTATAATGGATGAACGTGACGTCACGAAATGACGTAACATACAGTTGTGAAATTTAGAGTCCTGGCAAGAGGCGAGTAAAGCTAAGTGCAAAAGCGGCTGCCCGGTGTGCAGAAGGTCGCAGGTTCAAATCCTGCCGGGCCTTTATTTTTTCAACTATTTATTAGTATTAAAGAAGATCTTCTCTGGTAAATTCATCTCGATATTTTTATATGGAGGACAGGCCTTCATTTACACGAAAACATAAAAAAAAAATATTAAAAAAAAATCATCTTCTCTTAATTTGTCTTGCCTTGTTTGTTTTGTTTATTATAAATTTTGTTTGATATTTTGTATATGCATGTTTGTCAAAGTTTGTACTCTTAATAAGTAAAGGTACAACGTGAATGCAATGTACACCTATTATTTGTAGAATTACATATAACTTAAGCAAATTATTGTTAATATGAAGTATCTCTGAAATTTTACTGTTGGTAGTGTTTATAAATAAATAAAAAATTAAAATCAATAAATAAATAAATAAATTTGGCTGCCATCTAGCCAGATAGTAAGTAATGATGTGGTCTACGAGAAATTAAGTGCAAATTAAAAATTAATTTGTCAGTCTTCAGGGCCAAAGATGCAAAAAAAAATGCAATTGGAAAGCACACATTCAGTATTTCGAAATGCACGACACAGTTCATATGCAATCGGTACCTCAAGACAACATTCAAGGCTAGACGTCTTAATAGTTGCACTGAAATGTACCATTTTAAGTATTAACTATAACTTTTAAGTATTTCTTCACACATGTACTTTTAATTTTGCAACGTTTCGGATCCTTTGCAGCGGACGTGGTCACGGGTAGATTGACAGCTTCACTTATTTGGGGTATTGGGCAATCCAAAGTCCTTGGATTGGATACGAGCAGTAATGGTGGAGTTTGACTTCAACCATTTTATTTTACTGTCGAATTCGAACCTAGTCCAACACAAACAAACACATACGGCGGCGAACTACTCTACCCCATACAATTAATCGTTCAGAAAGGCAAGTTAGGCGGACCTGGGTGTGTGAAGTCTACCAATCCGCACTTGGCCAGCGTGGTGGAATATGGCCTAACCCTTCTCATCATGAGAAGAGGCCTGAGCCCAGCAGTGGAACATATATGTATTAGATACAGGGCTGCTAATATTATACCTGAGATCAGTGGGATCTCAAAACTTAATCTTATACAGGGCAAAATTCTAAGAAAGTCACCTTATTTAAGCATTATGTGAAACAACATAGAGTAAAGTAAAGTAAAGTAAAGTAAAGTAAATCTTTATTTGGACGAATATGGTACATAAAAGGTGACTTAAATTAATTACAACGTATCATCATATTCTGCCAATCAAGGCGTGCAAATATTTATACATAAAATTTAAATTATTATTATTATTTATAACTAGCTAGAATCAAGTAAAATTAAAAGTAAGGGACCAAAATATATTAAGCGGCCGTGGCGCAATAGATAAGGCATCGGTGTTACGATCGAGAGGTCGTGGGTTCGAATCCTGGCCATTATACCACGGAAGTCAACATCCCTCTAACACAAGCGAATTACGGTTAGCTAAAGGGGGTTAACAAGAATACTCGTAATTTGTATTTGCAAATTACTTGTAAGATTTAAAAAAAATATATTTATGAATAATATATTAAAAAAACTCATAGGATTTTTTTAAGTCAAATCAAAGCAAAGTAATCAAAAAATTTCTATCGCTTCCGTGTATTTTTTAAAAAATTTAATAACTTTAATATGCCACAAAAACTTGGCGTCTTTTTTTCGCAAATTATTATAATTTTTACCTTGTTAAATGACTTGACTATCTGACAAATCATACCATAAGCAGAAACTAACTAGCAGATAAACAAACATACGTAAAAAACAGAATATCTCATTTCCTTGTCTAAAACCGATAAAAACAACTAATTAATCAATGCTTATCGTAAGGCGCTTACGTCAAATTGACTTATTCTATTATCTAATATAGTTTATGCTAATGTATGTGTATGTTTGTGAATGTTTGATATCTCATCCTAAACATATTGACCTATTTAATCAAATGTATTGAGAAATAATTATCATGATAAACATTTGTATTTGAAACAGTAAAGAATACAATTATGAGTATAAAAAGAAAAGATAAATAAGTAATACTAAAAAACGTGAGATGTGTTTGTGTGTGTGTTGAAGTGGATCTGTTATTTTGGTCATGGGATAGGGGTGAGCCTATCGCCATCTACTGGACAAAATTTTAGCAACGTGAAATTTTGTTTTTTTTTTTAATTTTGACAAAAAAAATCCTGTTCCTGACGATTAAAATTGTATTTTGTTGTTTTTTCGTTTTTGCAACTAACTAAACTAAAAACCAATTTTGATAAAAAACTAAACTACTAAACCAATTTTGATCAAATGTTGCATGAGTGAGGTTTTTAGCCATAGAAATATATTAGGCTACTTTTACCGACACAGTCGCGAGAAAAAGATAGTATTTTATAATACTGACCAATAATAATTACAATTAAAAAATTAATTCATAAATACCGGTTTAATTTTAATGCCAGATGATAGATAAGATACATAAATACATACATTTCACAATCGCAAGAATTTTAAGAAGTTATTAATTAGATAAGATCCAACAATTAAAATTTGTGTGATGTAAATTTTTTACTTTTAATTACCTTCAACTACCAGCTTTCAAGGTTTAGTTAGACTCACAAAGAAACATTTTATATAATAATAAATCAATATCTCACAACTAACATACAACGCCATCTAGCCCCAAACGAAGCAGAGCTGATACTAATACATTTATACTTTTCTTTTGTAAATACATACTTATTATACATAGAAACACCCAGACTAAGACTAACCCATGTTGTTGCACACAAAGATTTGTCTTAAGCGGTAATCGAACTCGCGATCACGGCGTCGCAAGCAGGAGCACTACCCACTTGGCCATCCGGTCGTCAAAAATTTTAAATTGCCTTGCCATATATTGTTTTTACATTTTAATGTTGATTTGTATCCTAATACTAAATACTCGATAAAACTGGTTTATTATAAATAATATCGTCCTCATGCTAGCTCCAATTTCACCAAACTTACGGCGGTTAACGATGATCTCGACTGTTTGAACAAAGAGATTATGAAACCGTAGCTCGGCGTAGGTCGATGGAATTGCCCTTTAGTGTATTTTTATAATAATAATAATAATAATTTATTTGGCACACAAAAAAAAATAGGTACTTAGTAGGAAACTTAATATAGGTACAAAAGAAATTAAAATATTATGTTCTTCTGCCTTTAGTGTTCTTATCACATTATTTAGTGCAATAGTGGTGAATATAATTTTTTGTGGTGATTTATAATTGATTAAAAAAATCGTAGCATAATATTGTGGAAACCGTCTCTATTTCTACGGTAGAGAACTCATAAAAATCACATTCACTTAATTATAAAAGTTTAAAAAATAATTAGTTATTTTTTTTCCACTTCTCAAGGACCTAACATAACAGGTGAAATGTAGGTGTTGTACACCTCTGTCACACCCTTCTAGGTAATATAGGCGTTTTGTTATTTTTTTTCTTATGTTCTTAAGGAGACCAATTTTTCAAATCAAGTTATTTTTAAACAAACACTTTATGAACGCTTAACTATCCAATGATTTTAACCATTCGCCTAGAGCCAGATCATCACAAGAATCATTATCGCAACTATGTATCAACAGTTTTTCCTCGACAGAAAAACATCTAGTCACTTAAATCTCATAAATTAAAAAAAAACACTTGGTAAACACTCACCAGCAATAAATCCTTTAATAAACAAAATATCACAGAACAACACCACAAATCACACTATCGATTATCGTTAAACTCGGATCCCGAGTCGATTTAAATTGATTGAATCAAATACACGTGCACTGCGTTCTACAGCGACAAGCCGACTGGCCATTTAGAATCAGCTCGAAAATATCCGAATACTTAATCGAGTACAGTAGGCAACGCAGATCGTTTTGCGAGTAGGATTCCGCTCGTAAATATTTAATCAAGACTTTTTGGTGCTAGTGTACTTTAATACAGAAGGCAACGTAGATTGTTTTGCGAGTTGCTTTACGATGTTGAATGATTAATCGGAACTTTTTGGGGCGTGTGTACTTGAGTCTTGAAGCAGTTTACTTGGTCAAATTTGGGTCAAACTCGTTTTTCTTGAGCAGTTATGGAGAGGCTGGTTTATTTGCATTTGTTTATGGAAAATCTACTGACACTACTGGATTTTAGAAATCGAATATTGGAAAATATTTTATGTGTTGGTTTGAAACAGATACAATCATAGAAATATATACTATAGAAATGGCTTGTCCGAACAAATTGCCCTTCAAATTTGACAATATGAATAGCAGGATCAGTAACGCCATCTGCATTGAACTACCATGTGACAATTCATAACAAATACTTTTTTAAATTACCAAAAATATTCTCTTGAACGCCCGCGGCATAGTTCAACTAAGCGCAGTAAGTCATGTCACGCGGATATTCACGATTAAGGAATATGGCGTCGGAACGAAAAATTTTAGCAAATAAAATTGATAAAATAATGTAAAGAGGTGGATATAATAAGATATTTGTGACTTACCGGTGATATGTAATACCATAATCTTTTTTGTTATGTTTAATTTGGTAGTTCGTACAACTTTTCAGTGCACAATTAGGCATTTTGTCGTGTTTGACCGCTCACGGAGGCAGCCAACCACAGACAATTTCACTACGCGCTTTTTGTAGTCTGATTGACTCCAAAAAGGTTCAGTTCATTTATCGCGCGTTAGCCGTGTCCTTACTTTATACGTCAATGGATACAATACAAATCTTTATCGTTAACTCAATGTCAGTCAGTTTTTTTTTATACTTTTTCTTATAGTATTTTATAAATATCAATAAATTAACATCGACATGTAATAGATATTTAATAAAGTCACATGAATAATCAGTAGTGGATTTTAAGGGTAATACCTACTCATCATAATTATTTAATTAAAATTAAAGATTTTTAAAGATTAGATTAGAAATTATAACAAAAATAGTAATATAATAAATATAATTTTAAATTTACAAGGAGAAAATAAATAGTCGGAATTAATATTTTTTTGTTTCTGCCCTTTTACGAAGTCGGCTTATATTTTTTATTTTTTATTTTTATTTATTGCTTTTCCTATTTAAACCGTTATTATGACTTAAACAGTATACATATTTGTATTTTGCTCGCCAAGACCTTGCATTTCATACCAAATACGTTATGATTATCTCAATTTAGTTTTTTTTTGAGGTTAGAATCTGGTGTTTAACTTTCGTTATATTTTTTTTATCAAATTTATTTATCCTATGTCACCTGGGCTATCCTTACAAATCTTTTAACACCTCATTCATTAAAAACCGTGCAGTAGTTTGGCGCTACGGTGAAACATACAAACATACATAGACTGCTTCGCCGTAGTCGGGTAAAAAATAGGTTTTTTTTTTTTTTGTGGATAGGCTCTCGTTTGACCGCTATCTCACCTGATGGTAAGTGATGATGCGGTCTACGGTGGAGCACGCGTACCTATGAGATACCTATTGACTCTTGCTTTGAAGAGATCCAGGTTGTACTCATGCGGCAACACAGACTCGGGCAAGGCGATCCACTCTTTGGCAGTTCGCATTAGAAATGTAGAAGTTATCTAATGTGGATATCGATGAGAGCTGTAGTATGTAGTATTACTTTAAAATATATTTGAAAAGAGTCACATACTATGATTTGTTAGTTATATGTAATATTTATTTATTATTTTTTTCTTTAGTATTATATAGGTGTAGTTCTAGTTGTTTCTTTCTTATGTAATTTAGTCGTTTTGCCCTAAAATATATTTTGTTTACTTGTGACACAAAAAAATATAATAAAATGTAATTATTTTTTTTCTGTTGTCACACTTCTCACTCACTGGGCGCATCAGAATGATCAGCGCTGCGGTGCTTTTAGCGCTGCAGTATTGTGCTTGAGATGCGTACCATTTCCGGCATTTTGAATAATATAGTTTTTTTTTAGTTTTAGACGCTTTGCAATTATGACAAAATAAATGATTTTTTCTTTTTCTGTAGTCAGTCACTACTAACCATTAGGTGGACTACAAGGTCGTTTGCTACATTTGTCGCACAAAACACGTGTTTAAAACACTTCCTTCATCTCAAAACGTGATAAGCTAATCGCCATTAATTATATTCTGATTAATAAATCGGAATTATAATCTAGTATTTGCGTGTCATATAAGCAGGCCATTCAAATCATAATATAATAATATCAAATCAAATCAATCAAATCAAATCATTTATTTTGCAGAAAACACTGTTACAATGGTGTTATTTAATATACAAGTCTCAAGTGATCCTGCCGTAAGGCATGCAAAAAATATATTATTGCTACAACCATTAAAATAAAAATAAAAATAGAATTAAAATAAAATTAAAATTAAAATCAGGGCTGTCAATGAAATAATTACCTAGAAATTGCTTTAAAAATTCAATAAGATAATATGTAATAATGTCAATTAAATTAATTAATAGAATGTCGAGTAGCATTAAATAAAATAGTAGTAATTTATAAAGATTTTTAAATTATTTCAATGTCACTCCTGCGAACATTATCATTTTCAGCTATTACAATCATACAATACAATAATACAAAATAGTTACTAAAATTGTCCTACCACTCGATGACACACACTGTGAGGTATAAAATTAATTTTGTCATTTAAAAATTCGTTAAGGGTATAGTAGCATTTTTCTACCAAAATCGTCCTAAGATGTTTTTTAAAGAGAACAATATTCATGGCCCTGATTTCTTGAGGCAATTTATTGAATATTACAGGGGCCATGTGAAAAACACTTTTGTGCATCAAAGTGGTACAAGTTCTTCGCATGCAGAGGCGAAATGGATCGCGTTGTCGCCTATTATTTACGTCGGAGGCTAACGTAAATAAATTTAGATTAGTCTTGACAAATATTGAGACCTCATAAATGTACAGGCTTGAGAGAGTTAAAATTTTACTATCCTTGAAAATTGGCTTACAAGATTCCGTTGTTTGGAGCCCAAACATAGCCCTTATGCATCCTTTTTGTGCTTTAAAAATTAAGTCAACATCAGTCGAGTTCCCCCAAAAAATTACACCATACCTCAAGACTGATGCAACTAAACCATGATACGCTGTTAGCAAGGTATTAGCATTTGAGATATGTTTAAGTTCATGTAGCGCATACACTGATTTATTTATTCTTTTACAAAGAACTTCAATATGATTTTTCCATTTCAATTGATTATCCACCGTAACACCAAGGAATTTAGTGAAACGCACTTCAGCTACAGGTTCATTCTTGTATTTAATCTGAGGTGCAGTTGTGTTCAGTGTGCAGTTCCATCAACGTCTGAACACATTCAGACGTTGATGGAAGTTAATTATTTTAGTTTTTGCTATGTTAGCCCTTAGATTATTAATGTCTAGCCATTTAATTATTGCATTTAGGGTACAGCTTATATCCTGTTCATAAGTTATTTTATCTCTACACTTAATTGCAACGGTGCTTTCGTCGGCAAAGAGTGTCATTGGGTGTGGCGTCGTATTTGGCAGATCATTAATATAAATTAAGAAGAGCAATGGTCCCAATACACTTCCTTGCGGGACTCCATATTGCATTTCACGTACCATTGATTGGTATGTATACTCCATCTTAGTTCTAGTATTGACTCTGTTAATTTGTGTATATTGAGTGCGGCTTTTGAGATAAGAGCCAATTAATTTTAAAATGTTGCCTCTTATGCCGTATATCTCAAGTTTATCAAGTAAAATGTCATGTGCCACATAGTCAAACGCTTGCGTCATATCCATAAAGATGGCGCTGATCGGTATTCGCTTGTCGACATTAGATGTTATAATTTCTAGGAACTCATATATAGCAAGGTTAATACTTTTGTTCTGTCTAAATCCTTTTTGTTCTTTAGCTAAGATGTGATTGGTTTCAAAATATCTTACTAATTCATTATAAATGTACTTTTCAAAATTTTTTGAAATAATTGGTATGAGAGCAATAGGTCTATAGTTATTTATATCTTCTTTACTTCCTTTTTTATAGATTGGTTTAATAATAGCAACTTTTAATTTCGCCGGATATTCACCAGTTTCTATAGACAGGTTAATAATATGACTAAGAGGTTGAGATATACATTCTGCAACTAGTTTAATAACTTTAGTACAGATACTGTCATATCCCACACTATTAGTATTTTTTAAACCTTTAATGAAATTTTTTATATCGTCTGGCAAGCATGGCTTCATAAAGATTGAGTTAAGTCTAGATGTTAGGTATTGTTTAGCAATAATAGCAGCTCGGTATCTAATACATGTCCCACTGCTGGGCTCGGGCCTCTTCTAATGATGAGAAGGGTTAGGCCATAGTCCACCACGCTGGCCAAATGCGGATCGGTAGCCTTCACACGCTCTCGAGCACTTTTTAGGCACCCTCAGGCATGCAGGTTTCCTCACGATGTTTTCCTTCACCGTTAACGAGCGATTATTTATATGATAAATACACACATATATTTATTGACAGAGGTGTGTGCCGTGGGTTTGTTTTGTCCCAAAACCTTTGACTTCGCAGTCCTATCTTCCACTGGGCTATCGCGTATCGCAAAACAAAATATCAGGCTTATATCACCCAGAAGGGGAAAACATGTTGGAGTCCCGAAAGTATTTAATAAAAACCGGCCAAGTGCGTGTCGGGCCACGCGCAGTAGGGTTCCATAGAAAAATATTTTTAATTTTACTTTTTAACTAAATGGCGTCCTTCAGAAAGGAAATGTTTGTAGTACACGAAACCAGCTAGCACGTATGACGAGATGTATGAATGTTGAGGAAGCGAAAGAAGTATGTAAGGAGCGAAGCACATGGCGTTCCATCGTCTCTGCCTACCTCCGTGGGATAAAGGCGTGATTTTTTATATGTATTATGTATGTTTATTTATGTTTCAAGAATTTTGAACGAAATATTCTGAGTAACTGCATCTGACATTTCGGACCCCTATTCCTCTTGAACTAATGAAGTGAACTTATCCGCTATAGTTTTCCTTTAAAGTTCATTACATGTACTACCGACACAATTTTTTTCAGATTTTAGGATCCAGTAGTTTAGCTTTTAGAGGGGGGGACGCCCTACTCAAACAAAAATTTGCTCTTTAAAGTTAATTATCTCGCAAACGGATCCCTAAATCAAAAAACTGTCTTAGCAACCCCTAAACGTTTTTAAAAGTCCTATCTAACAATACCCCACACAATGGGGTAGGCGACAAAAAAAAAACATCCCTACTATACAATATGTAGGGGAGCTACCTGAAAAAAAAATATTTTTCCAAATTTTACTCTACGACTTTCTTTGTTTAGTTAACATACATGTTTATGCAAAATTTCAGTTTTCTAGCACCAACGGTTTCGTCACTAAGCCGTGGACAGACAGACGGACATGGCGAAACTATAAGGGTTCCTTGTAGGTACTACGGAACCCTAAAAAGGATGGAAATACAACATTTAACTTATTTTAGATATCATATTCTAATTAATTCTAATATTATTAAAACCGACGTGAGGTGAAGACATTCTTATTGAGAATACGGGTTACTCACGTTACTTTAGCCGGGATATGCCGACTAGTTTCGAATCTAGCGCGCACGACACAGTGCGGCGCAGTGCGAGACCTCGCGCGGAGGCGACGACACGACACAGTACGTACTAGATTCGAAACTAGTCGGCATATCCCGGCTAAAGTAACGTGAGTAACCCGTATTCTCAATAATAATACTAATTAATTATTTATTTTTATAGTGTTTGTATATGCTTAGCGAATTATACTAAGAAACAGTTGAGCTAGCAGGATTTGGACCTGCGAGCTTCTGCACACCGGGCAGTCGCTTTAAACAACCAGCTGCGGTCGCCACTCGCCAGGACCCAAAATGTCTCAACTGAATGCTACGTCATTATCCATAGCTGGTTGTTTAAATCGATTGCCTGGTGTGCAGATGGCCAAAAAGTGGTGGTTTAAATCCTGTCGGTCCCATAATTAGGATATAAATCATGTTTGATAGATTGCTAACATTTCAATTTCAATTCTTCGTACACTAAGTGGGTAAGCGCCATAAACTCAACTTTTAAATATTACTTCTTACGTATCCTGCAGCCGCTGAATACGTTAGAAACAAATTAAAGAAAAACAAATTGAGTATTTTATCTTAATAACAGAAATAATATTACCTCATTTGAAACCAACAATATTTGCAAGATTTTTTTTACTTACGATACAAGGTACAAGGTCTCCACATGTTAATTAATATCACAATTCAACTTGATATTTAATTAAATTAAATATATTTTTTTGATCTATTCAAAATTTCAACCACTTATGCTCACTAGTAAGTAAAAACGAATTTTGCTTACATCTTTTGAGCACCAAAACGAACCTTTCGTGCAGGAAATATGAAAATACATTGTTTTACTCCTGAAGTTCTTCTTGAAGATAAAAATTACGCATAATAAGATTATGCTACTGAAAATGGGTTATGCTGTTACCACACATACGGCTTCATACAGCATAATAATATGAGATAAATATGCTACGCAATGTTACGCCGTGGGACACCCTTTATGTACCGTTAGTTACATCCGGCGCACCCTGGGCAGTCTGCAAATTTCCACCAAGCAGAATGGCAATCCTTTCACCACGATGGCTAGTCAACACCATGAGAATATGACTGCAGCCATCGACACGAAAGATGAAGAAGTTACATTATGGCACATTAAAAATATCTCTCAATAGGATTAAATACTTATAATTTTAACAATTGTTACAGTCTCAGAACAAATGTTTGGGTATCACACAAGATTTGTCCCATGTGGAGATCACACCCACAACACCAGTGCAATGGAGAGCGGCCAGGCGACCGCTAAAACCACTACACTTTTAATTTGCTCGACCAGACGTTTCATTTGATACCAAACACGTCACGTTTAAATTCCGTTGTACAAAACTTTGATAAAATTTATATAGCCTATGTCACCTGGCACAATCTTACAAATATATAGACACCTCATTCATTAAAATCAATTTAGTAGTTTAGGCGCTACGTTGGAACATACAAACATACACACATAGACTGCCAAAATCTTGGTTTCGCGGTAGTCAAAAATAGCCTATGGGAACGGAAACCTTCCAAATCTCAAGGAAAATTCATCAACATTCAACATTTTTCACAAACATTGATATAGCAGTTTATATTCACCTGCTAATGCTCATGACGTCAAACCGTAATGATACACGGTGTTACTGGTGTTAGTGCGTGGTATATTACGTATGTAAATGTATAGGACATCGCACCATGCATATAGATATTGGTTTTATTAGTCCAAACGTGAGCAGATAATATTGAAATCTATATCTATCTATCTAAATATATATAAAAATGAATTGCTGTTCGTTAGTCTCGCTAAAACTTGAGAGCAGCTCCGAACGATTTGGCTAATTTTGGTCTTGAATTATTGTTGAGAGAAGGTTTAAAAGGTGAATAAATATAAAAGTTGTTATCTATCGATCAGATTATTTAAATGTAGATTGATAAATAACATACCGAGCATTTTTTTTATTTATACAAATGTATTTTATTTATCGATTGAGGCAGTACGAAGTCTGCCGAGTCAGCTAGTACATTATAAAAGTGTTATTATGTGAACTTGCCGTCAGGAAATTCACAATAGCAGCACGGAGTTTGAATTGTGCCCGGTGGATGGCGATAGGGTCACCGCCTATCCCATGGGACCTAAAACATAACATGTGAAGTGTGGGTGCCTAAAACATAACATCACGGTTATATAGCCGTGATGTTATGTTTATGTTTGTTTAATGATGCTTCTAGACCACGAAGCAGTGACGTGGACTAGTGGTAGAGAACTAGAGAATGATTAATTTTCAACTCGCAATAATCTGTGATAGGAGGCCAGATAAGGATTCTGTCCTTGGAAGGTGCTCCGAGCTGTTGCTGGTAAGTAATATAACAGCAGTGATAGCCGAGTGGGAGACCGTAGGACTGTGAAGTCAAAGGTCTCGGGTTTGAACCCACGGCACACACATCTGTCAATAAATCGTTAAGATTCGTCTTTTAGAAGATATGTGTGTATTTATCATATAATTATCTCTCGCTAACGGTGAAGAAAAACATTGTGAGTAAACCTGCATGCCTGAAAATGCCTAAAAAGTACTCTATGTCGTGTGAAGTCTACCAATCCGCATTTGGCCAGCGTAGTAGATGGCCTAACCCTTCTCATCATGATAAGAGGCCCGTCCCCAGTAGATACTGCTATTATTATAGTATAATTAAATTATATATCTAGTATATCCGCTATACAAATAATACTTATCTACTATATTATCCCCGCATGGTAGGGCTATTTACAGCGCGCTATTAAATTTTTGGTTGCCAAAAGACAAAGCGATGCAAATACCATCCTTGCCCCTAACCTTGTTTTGAAATGCACTACTTGTTATATACCCTTTGTCTATGACCTTTTGTAGGGCTAGCTACGAACGAAAGATGGATTTTGACGCGTTTTTGTCATGTTTCTCCATACAAAAATATGACATAATTATAATAGGTGGTGTTATAAATTTATAATATAACTTACACATAGGTGTAGAGTCAAAAAGAAATAACAATTGTATGAATGATTGACAAAAATGGTGCAAATGAGTTTCTTGCCAGCTCTTATCTCTCACCCATCAGTGCTGGTACTTAGATTTATTTTTATTGAAACCTCTAAGTTGAATTTAAATAATTCGAAGCGCCGCGCGCCGGTAAATTCCAATCATTATTTTTTAATGATGTTTCTAAACAATTAGAAACCTTATTAAGATTACAGTCAAGTCTATATATAAAATTAGAGACTAATGAGTAATCTAATTTTGACATAAGCTATTAAATTAATTATATCATAAAATTAATCATTTAAATGCAATCAATAATTTTTAATTTAATATTTTTTATTTTGATGTACTATGACTTATGAGTGACGTGTGACAGTTTGAGCACCTTTTAGGACCCATGAAAATAAATGATTTGCTTTCTTTATTTCTTGACAAAACCGACTAAAATCTATTTCCCACTGGTATTCTCCTGAATTTCTGACGTATCAAATCGCAAACGAGTCTGTCGGGATTTTGCTGTTAATAACATTAAATTGTGATGATAGAGAAATGTCCACTTTCATCGGCAAACAGGTTTTTGTCTTGACCAAACATTTGCTTAGTGATAGTTGGTGAATATTTATTTTATTTCTAGAATATTGTAAAGAGTAAATGTGTTTACTCACACAGAGGCAATTTTCTTTTTACATCATTTCCTATAAAGTACACACGGCAACCGATCAGCCTAATAGATATAAGATTCCTAGCAGATTTCGGCTACGGCGACTAAGCTATTTGTGTCTTTAGATTTAATTCTATTTTTCACACAATTCGTCAAGCAAACATTTGCCAAAAATATACCGATTACAATTACAAAAAATGCACTAAAAATATTTAAAGAATTATCCCCGTACTCCTAACCTAGTCCAGGCGTCTTCGAGTAATCGGAAAAAAATACAATTGGACTAAGAACCTCCTTTTTTTTTGAAGTCGGTTAAAAAGTGAACAGAACCTGCTGTAGAGGTAAGGTAAATAAATTTATGGAATCATATTTTTTTATTTTAATGAAAATGTTGTCTTACCGCCATGTCTGCAAGAATTCAACCCGGCGCGGCGCCGGCGCTTGGTAAGTCGTGAGGTCAATGAAACAAGGTTAAAAGATCAAGGACAATCTCGCATCGCTTTCAATGTAATAGCGATACCATCAAATGCGACCTCTTTTGGCAACCGCTGTGGTTTGTGGTTGCTGTGATTAGCCCAAAAATTATGTGTTGAAATCATGTCTACATGTTTCAAAAGCTTATTACCTTTTTAAGACCGAGTTTTTTCCCGACTGCCGAGGCAGGGTTATGTTTTCTATTTTATTTTTGTATTATTTTCGTAACACATTTGTATCGCAAGTGCAAATTGACACTGACATCAAAGTAACTGTCAACAGTGAATGATCAAAAGTGTGAAAATAATGCATTAGATGCTAATTAGCACTTAAAAACTTTATAAATCATAAATGATTGTTCAATGGTCTTAACCGAACTGCATAGAGTGTATTCATTACAAAACTTTGTTGAAAAATCACTTTTTGTCACTAGTGAGTAAAATTGAATTTCGCTCACTAGTTTTGTGAACCGAAACGAGCTTTTTTGTGCTGTAGAGGTAAAGGGACCGGCTGTTCCAATTGTTTTTTTAAGCTTTGTGTTCATTTCCACCGTGCTTTGTCAAGACTGAACCTGGCCATATTGTCTATGGGTATTTAACAGACAAAGGGGCAAGTCAAGTCGTGAGGTCGATGCCTTTACGTTGTGGTTTGACTCCGAACTGAAGCTGTTTTTGTGAGGATGACGTATTCTTTGGAAACGGGAAGTAACTTGACCTTGAACATTTATATTTTTATTATTTTATTGCATCTTCATCAATACAAAAAGGGTACGTATAGGCGTACTTAATGCCTTAGGCATTTTCTACCAGTCTACCTTTGGATGATTACAGTCTAGCTATATTTATATTATACTAATAAAAATAATCATTTATTTCAATAAGATACATGAAGCAATACAAAGCAAGTACATATTAGATTAATCCAAATATTACAAAAGGTTGTAACGTTTGCACCTGTACTAGTAGTGAAAACCACTGTATCACAGGTACCAGCGCCTTCCATTTCTATCAACAAGATAATGAACGGTGTACTGTATTATAACATAACAAAGTTTACATGAATAAACTATTGTAGGTATTTAATAATAATTTGTATAATATAAATTAGCATGAAAAATAGATTTAAATTACTTAGTTTATCTAGTTTTTAGCAAACAGTTTAGTTAAAGTTATTTAATACAAAAGGGAAACAAATTTAGTAGCATAACTAGCATACCATATGTTTATTATTTTATATTTGTGATTTTAAAAGGTCTGAGTATAATCTAATGTCTTTAACCAGTCTGTAAGTTTCGATTTGAAGGCATTCTTAGGTAGTGGGTGAATATAAATTTGCTTGTTCTTCCAGCAAGATATGTTCTGTGAGATATAATTTTGCAAATACGATCTCTTCTTCGCCTATCATTCATTTTACATACTATGGGATACGTAAACATACTTACTAAGCCCCGATTTCACAGGTTATTGGAAGGATAAGCACATAACACACATAAATGAAAGTGACAGCTGTGTTCTTTTTCAAGTGTAACTTGTGTTACTTTTAAATTCGGTCAGTTTATATTTTATGGGTCGGAAAAGATCAATCCGGAACCTCTGAAACTGGTCCTAATATACTTAAAAAATAACTGACCTAATAGATGAATATTAAATATACAAATTCCCATCGTGCCATTTTTACTCACATGTGCGTAAAAATAGTTTTGCTCACTGTTCAGGCCTGGGCATTCAACCCGACGCTTGGCAAATTTTGAGGTCGATGTTTGCCCATTGTGGTTTGACTTTGGAGACTAATTGAGTTTTTGTGAGGATGACGAATTTGTGTGACTTTGGACAGGTGATCGGAAATGAGTCATTTTTACTCACTAGTGAGTAAAATTTATTCTCTCTATTCTACGCAATAAAAGCAAGGTATTTAACCTGGCGCTTTGCTAGTTTTAAGGTCGGTACCTGCCTGTGTTTAGATTACAGTCACTAATGGAGTTCGTGACGTTGACGTATTTGTTGGACATGGGACAGGTGGTCGGAAGAATCTTGTTAATATAAATCATTTATCATCTTCCTTGCCTTTTCCTAATTGTATTGGGGTCGGCTTCTAGTCTAACGGATTTATAGAATAGAATAGAATAGAATAAGCTTTATTTTCAGAATATGGTGGTTTACAGGTGTTAAAGGTATTTTTACAGCATATTCTGCCGTATTAGGCGTGTAAATATTAAGTTTACATAACATTACACAATCAGTCATTGAATCATATTATATACACACTAACAAATTCATAATAAAATTAAATTTTACACTACTAAATTACAAATAAAAATACACATACATTGGTCATCCATCCATAGCCGAAAGCGGTTAGCATTGCTTAACCTGTAATATCGATCAGCTTCGACAAGAACCTCCAAATTGATATATGAATCATTATTTAATTATTTAGTTAAGAATGAGTTTCGGCAGTGATATTGTCATTTATTTTATTTTAACGTTTGTTTGCCACAAACATTTAATTTTTGGCTGTATTTAAACAGTTCCTAAACAAATTTTACTGAACCGCCAGCGAAGATACCATCACGTTTACAAAACTTGATACAAAGAAATTCTAATTCAAATTCAAATCATTTATTTTCATAGGCGGCGCTTGAACACACCATATCACATCATTGAAAAAAACATCAATCGAATTTAAAACGACTCCTTTTTTTCTAACCCATGATGTCTGCTGAGCAATTGTCTCCCCCATACACGACCACAATTCTCTGTTTAGGGCTCTGTCAGACCTGTCAGTCCAATCCCTCTGAAACGAGTCCAAATCATCATTTGGACTTGCCGTTTTTTTAAGTCAGTTAAAACATTTTTAACACGCTTATATTAGCTTCACCTGTATGTTTGTTTGTTTGTTTGTTTGTTTGTTTGTTTGTATGTAACCGACTCCTTTGGACTCGATTTTGACCCACTTTAAACGGACAGATTTAATTCAAACTTTCTACACTTGTAAAGAATCAGCGACAATATAATAAGGCCAGGATTAAAAAAAAACTAAAAAACACGCTTTTAAATAACATCAAACTAAAAAGTGAAAAATAAATATAGTTTAAAAAAACTAAAAAAACACGCTTTTAAAGCACATCAAACTAAAAAGTGAAAAATAATTCTTATTTTAACCTGAAAATAATAATAAACGAAAAATACTAGTACTATTGTGAAAAAAAGCGTGGGGCGCTCTGTGCCATATTTTTCGTCTATCGAGCGACCCACGCTTTTTTTCACAATAGTACTAGTATTTTTCGTTTATTATTATTTTCAGGTTATAATAAGAATTATTTTTCACTTTTTAGTTTGATGTGCTTTAAAAGCGTGTTTTTTTAGTTTTTTTAAACTATATTTATTTTTTATTTGAAATAATGTTTAATTACAGGCTCGTCGTGAGTTAGGTAGACAGTTTGTAACGTAATGCTTAAATCAAATCAGCAAACATTTAATTACAATACAGACGAATTGGGGTGCATAAAAGGAGCCTCCCCGAGTGTCGTACACAACGATTCCGTACGTGCGGCGCACCCTGGGCAATTCACAAGTTCTCCAAAGCGAATTGGCTAATCCTTTCACCACGATGGCAAGTCAAAATAAAATTTGACTTAGCCATCGACACGACGAAGAAGAAGACAGACGAATGCTCGACCGGCTAAATCAGTTTAACTGAAATGAAACTAGACAAAAATGCAGTCGCAATGTAACTGTAATTAACAAAAAGTGCAAAAAGCAAAGAATACGGTATACTAAATACTCATGTCGGTGACCTCTTTAAATAATCACACTGTTATAATAAAGGCGAAAGTTCGTGTGTATGTTTGTGTGTTACTGCTTCACACAATTTAGAGTGTGCGAAATGTATGTTTGTGAACACGCCCGCGACAAAGGAGATATTCCATCGTTAAAAAAAAACAATTTCTAAACAACACTACTTTGACTACTTCAGCGGGGCAGTAGGTTACTTTTAAAAAAAAAAACGACGCCCGCACTATAAATAACTCCTGTGTCTCGAGGGTGTTCACAAACATACATTTCACACACACAAAGCACACCCAGAGTCAGAACAAAATATATGTGGATCACACAAAGATTTGTCCCGTGTCGTCGAACCCCGCCTCCACTTTAACCACTACGCCAACCATGCACTCAGATACTTTAACACGATGTAAACTGCGGCTAACAGCTAGTAAAGATAATATTATTAAAATTTATTTGCTTTTGAAATATTATGAGCATGACGAGTCCCGGCGTCTTTTTTAATTCTACAACAGTAGTTGTAGAAAAATAAATATATAAATTTTAATAATATTATTCGAGACACAAAAAAACACGTTAAAAATTCAGTATAATTAGTTACTAATTATACTGAATTTTTAACGTGTTTTTTTGTGTCTCGAACGAGAGAGACGTTATTACATAAAAGTAAAACATCGGAAACTTTGAGAATATAAAAAAATAATAAAATGTTATTTTAGCATGTTTAACATAATTAACAGGATGAATAATTATGATTCTATGACTCGCCAGTCTAAGATCATTTTTGTTCGCAAAATATATTTTTTTTCGTATTTCTTTAACCATTGAATATTAAAAATTACCATACTAACTAGCGCAATAAGCGCGAGATGGATATTGCTATGTTTATGCTAATTTTGTGAGTTTGAGAAAACATAACAAAATGCTACAAAATTCATCTTGCGATCGCTGTGCAAGCCCTTATGGTCAGTGTTCATTTCTCATACTGTTTTTATCGTGTTGTTTTGTACATAAAAAAACACGATAAAAATGTTTTCCAAACTTATATAATCTTAAAAGTCCAATTTGTTAGAAAAACATTTTTTTTTAATTCGTTGTTGTTGTCGATCTGGTATAAAATAATAATCACAGTACTCACTGTTTTAAATCTTAAAAACAACGTATTACATAACGCTATAACCGCCAAGGTCTTTAATTAAGCATTATAATTTATCATCTAACTAACATTGTACAATAAATGCATGCTTAAATTAGACTATACAATTTAATAGAGGAAACACACTTTAATTAAAACTTAGATCAATTGCTTGATAAGGAGAAGTACGTTCTGTAGAACTCTATGCCTGCACACAAAAAAAAAACAAAAAAAATCGTTGTTCACCTCACGTAAGGTATCGAGTTCGATTCCCGGGTCAGTCATACATGAGTGTTTTTTGGGATTTCACGCCAGGAAATTCACATTTAGCGGGGTATCGCAGAATACCAGCGCTTTGCGGTATCTTGCAGCAATGCAAGCGCTGTAAAGCATAACGCTGCGCGATATCCCGATTCCTGTACGGATACTCGTGACTTCGTGACTCGTGACGAATGTAACTTTTGACATTATTGTTTATATTATTGTTTTTTTTTTTTTTTTTTTTTTTATTCTGTTTTCAATTTAATTTGTTATTTTTATTTTTAGTGTTTATATTAAGAACTGTGTGGGAATAACCATTTTTTCCTTTCTTTCATTTCAGCACGAATCCTGGATCGGCCTTAAATTTAAATCTCACTAAGTTTCGCTTTCTACATTTCTAATACGAACTGCCAAAGAATGGAACGCCTTGCCCGGGTCTGTGTTTCCGCATGAGTACAACTTGGATCTCTTCAAATCAAGAGTTAATAGGTATCTCATAGGTAAGCGTGCTCCACCGTACCGTTAGGTAAGATCGTGGTCAAACGCGTGTCCATAAATCAGGAAAAAAAATCATTTTCTATAACTCTACAATACGTATTCTTGTCCCTTCTGAAATCGAGACCATAGTTCTATATCGCTAATTAACATTATAGATTAATACGCTTATGCAAATGTTATCTAAATCCACACATGATAACGTACCCTAGATATAATTTTGCGAGTGAATCGCACACGGATGTACACCAATTGTAAGTAATCGAAATCACCACGAACAACGTGTTTATCTTGTAATAATCTTATTAATAATATCGATAAATCACAACGTAATTTTTTATGAAATCCCGTTAAGAAACTTATCTGTTACGTCCTTTAAAATAAACTTGTAAACCAATATTATTATTACCAATAGATTTAACTCAAAAACAAAGGCACATTTCTAAAATTTCTGCACCATGAGAAGGCCTGCTTGAGAAACATAGGTATATAAATTTCTAATTAAAATACCTGCATCGTCATTCTAAGAAATACCTGCACCTTCACTCTAAGCAATACCTGCATCTTCAATATAACAATTATATTTAAGAAAATGGTAATTATTAAAACCGACGTGAGGTGAAGACACTATTTTACGTTATTTTAGCCGGGATATGACGACTAGTTTCGAATCTATTACGTAGATTCATCAACCGGGCGGTTAATCGCGTTTCGTCGCCGTCGCGTGACGTCTCGTACTCAGAGTTTATAATATGCATTTGATTATTGTCAAATATTATTTCATGTGAGTTTTATTTTATTTTTTCTCTTCTATGTATAACGTCTTGGTCTAAAACTGTAATGTTGTACATATGTTTAAGTAAATAAATGATAAATAAATGCAACATGGTAATTTACCTATAGTTACCTCTAAGTTCTATTATCTATGATAGCGACTATAAGAATGTTTACAATTTCACAAAAAAAAAATTCTAACATGAATAAAAATACAAAAATAATACTTAGCATTATGAGGCTCCATTTTAAAATATCAATATGTATGACAATCTATACTATAATAATTAATATTATAAAGAGGTAAAGTTTGTGTGTTTGTTAAATTGTCAGGGGTAATCTCGGAATCTACTGCACCGATTTTAAAAATTCTTTCACTAATAGAAAGCCACATTATCGCTAAGTGTCATAGGCTATATAAAAAACCGAAAAATTAAAAGGTTTTTACGTGGTAGTCCGTTTTGTAAAGAGAATCGGAGAAAACTCATCGTTATACGTGAAGGCCACAGCAGCGCGGCAGCGGCGCGCGATGGTTTCGGCTTATTTCGGTTCGCGTTCGTGCTCACTTCGGAAGAAGGAGGCGTGACCTTCCTTTTACATCTGAGAGGTAGGTACCCGCGGGCCGCGCGGCTCATTCGCGCGGTCGGCTCTTTACGCAGCGGACGTCCCCAAAATTGAATTTTTCGTAACACACTTTCGTCATTCATTAATTTTATTTTCGGTACATTAAAAAAAAAATCTTCTATGTTTATATAGTTTTCATTTAATTTAGGTTATAGATAGGCATTAAGTTTGTTTCATGTACCTAGATATTAAATTAGGTTATAGGTATTAAGTTAGTTTCATGTAGATATTAATTTAGGTTATAGGTAGGTATTAAGTTTGTTTTGTGTAGATATTAATTTAGGTTATAGGTATTAAGTTAGTTTCATGTAGATATTAATTTAGGTTATGTGAATCGGCGAAAAAACATTCTAATGAAAACGTTTCTTACGAACGCTGCCTTAACTATGAAAGATATATATTTTTGAACATTATGCCCAACGAAGTGGGCACGGGTCAGCTAGTTTTTATAATAATTAAGTAAACATGTTAATATACGTAAGTGGAAAATAAATGATAATACATATAATTATGATTTCGCGAATTCGCATACAAACAGGTATGCCAATGTTTCTAGTATGCAAAAATAGACCTAATATTTTTTTGTTTCCATAAGGCGGCAACTACGCCCCGGGTTGGGCAAAGTGTTATTTATGAACATTCCGCCAGGTAATTCACAATAGCAGCACGGAGTTAGAATTGTGCCCGGTGGAGGGCGATAACCTCATTCCCTATCACATACGACCTAAGCATAACAGGTGAAATGTGGGTATTGTACACCTCTGCCACACCCTTCTGGGTATTATAGGCTTGATGTTATGTTATTCACATCTCATAACACCTTCCTCCCGTCCGATAAATAAATATTATGCTGACTATAATATAATTGCTCTACCCTTCGATAGATGGCGTTGTTCCTATTCTCTGAATCCTGATATGGTTTCGTTACCACTTCTGATACAAAACAGCGACGTGCGTTCATTGGTTTGAAGAATGAAGAAAATGCTGAATATATATTTTTGAGTCGTTCATGTAGGCTGGTAAATAAGTAAACATATATTTAATAATGTTGTGTTACAGTATAAGTTAGATAATTATCTGAGGTTTTTTTTTTATCAAAAATGTAAGCCTTAAATATATTATATTTATATTTAAGATTGTTTGATTGATGTTCTTATGATTAATTATTGCATTTTCTCTCTCTTGATATATATAGTTAAAGTATGTATATAGGTATATTATAATATGTAAGTATTGAAGCAGCGATAGCCGAGTGGGAGACCGTAGGACTGCAAAGTCAAAGGTCTCGGGTTCGAACCCGCGGCACACACCTCTGTCAATAAATCGTTAAGATTCGTCTTTTCGAAGATATGTGTGTATTTATCATGTAAATTATCGCTAGCATACCTGAGAGTGCCTAAAAGTGCTAGGTGTGTGAAGTCTAACAATCCGCACTTGGCTAGCGTAGAGGACTATGGCCTAACCCTTCTCATCATGAGAAGAGGCCCGAGCCCAGCAGTGGGACATGTATTAGATACAGGGCTGCTATTATAAGTATTGTACGTATGCATGTATAGGTAGGTGTAAATTTATGTAAATAAATAATATATTAAGTAGTATATTATATTGCAAAATTAGGTAGTATATACTTATTTAAATTATTATAGTATGAAAGCATTCATATAGCATTATTTATTATATCAATACTTGCGGTTGTGCTGTAGTGTGTAAGGTTCTTTATAGTTGATACATAATTATATATGTGTGTGTATTACATGTACTTTTGATGACAATCAAACATTATCTTAAACTGAACGGACGTGTTCTAAATGCACTCAACTTTTCTCTTGTATAGTCTAATATTTCTTTTCCTCGACGGCTCAAAGGTTTGCTGGTAGAAAATTCAAGATTGAATTAAGCTCATATTTGTGCCTAATATTTTAACTGTTTTGTTATATTATGTTATAGTAAAATCTGTCTATACAATAAAGAATTTGAATTTGAATAATAAGATAAATAGTGAGTATAAAAATAAATAACTCACTAGTGAAGAAATAGAATTGTCGACGACGATGGACATGGGTCAAAGTGTCATCTCCACGGAGCGGAACGAATAGAGGTATTGTGTACAGGCGCAGGTCACTCTCGTAATGACACGTACTATTGCACAACCGTATGTGGTTCGCAATTCTAAGGTTCATTATATCTAATGTGAGACATATTCCTAAGAGATACAAGACCCCTCTTCTATAACTTCATTTAAGATCAAATATACATAATTTGCAATACATACAACATATTTACTTAAATATCAATAATATTATTAAGTTTTTAGAACAATGACCTATCCCCTTAATTTCACGCATTGTTTTTTTTTATAATAAATATCTCACAACTTATACACAACGTCATCTAGTCCCAAACTAAGCAGAGCTTGCACTATGTGTACTAGAATAACTGATACTAATACATTTATACTTTTCTTTTGTAATACATACTTATTAAACATAGAAACACTCAGACTAAGAGTAACCCCTATGTTCATGTGAATAAAGATTAGTCTTAAGCGGGAATCGAACCCGCGACCTCGGCGTCGCAGGCAGCAACACTACCCACTCCGCCATCCGGTGGTCATAATGTTATAATTATGTACCTGCCTTGTTGGTTAAGTGGTTAGGCTTCGGGTACTATCCCCGGGTCGTGCAAAACTGTTATTTGAGATTTTACCGTGAGGAATTTCTCAAACATAAAATTAAAAAATAATAAAAAATAAAATATTTATTCAGTACCATTTAAATTTACACATTTTTTTACATTTGGAACTTATGCTAATTTAACAATGAATTTTTTGAAAAAAATGTGAAGGTAATGGCCAAAAATCTCCTGCACTAGGCTAGGCCTGTCCTGCAGGAGGTTTTTAAATAACAGAATTACAATATTCTAGAAATGGCGGAGTTGTTACTTATTTAATATTTGTAATATGGTACAAGATTTGCAGTGTCACATACTTATCATAGAAATTAAATAATTATTGAAAAACTAAAATAATAAATTCTTACAATAATGAGATCAGTAGGGTGTTCACTTAATAAAAATAAAACAAAATATATAAAATATAAAAACTATTGAACTATCTAGAAAGAAAAAAAAAACAAAATTAAAATTAATTTAATTCGATTCGCTTTACAAATTCCTCCGTGTAATCGTAGTTCCAGGTTAATAACAAATTAAGTACTTTAAACTTGCATTCGCGGAAAGATAAATTGGTGAGATTGCAGATTTTATTAATTTTATTATAAATAAATGATTTCATATATAAAATGAAACGTTTCGCAAATACTGTTTTCACTGGTGGAAGCGGAAGATGAAAACGTCGCTTTCTGATCATATCCTCATCAAGCCCTGATAGCAGAATTTCTTTATGCTTTAGAAGTACAACTTTGAAAATGTAAAGCCTCCGGATACTTAACATCTGCGTTTCCTCAAATAATATGGCAGTTGAAAATCTAAATGGCTTTCTATGCATGGTTTTGAGAACAGCACGCTGTGCTCGCTCCAAGTTGATTAAAACAGTAGGTGCTGAGCCACCCCAGACTGCAATACAATACGATAAAACTGATTAGCAGAGGGAAATGTATATTTTTCTTAGTATGTCTATTGGTGTCACGTCGCGAAGAAGTTTCATAACATAAATCAGTTTTCTGACTCTAGCGGACGCGACGTGACAGCAATATGTTCGTTAAAAACTAGTCTTTCATCTATAATGACCCCTAAGTATTTAGCAAATTTAACTCTTTTTATAGGTTTGCAATTACAATCCGGAATATGATTTTTGGGACAAAATTTGGCAATTATCTGTAAACCTGGAGGTGGAGCTGAGCTAACGGTTTTGTGAAAGCAGATAGCGTTGGATTTGGTTGCGTTAAGTGTTAGTAAATTGTTATCGAGCCATTTTATAACATAATCTAAACCTCGTTGAGCAGTATGAAAAACTTCAGGCCACGTCTTTTCCAGCACGGTGTTGGAAGTGTGGCCGGTGGATGACGATAGGCTCACAGCATATCCCATGGGTGCTAAACATAACATTTTGTTGTGTGGGTGTATAGTAATATTGTTGTGTTCTAGTTAATATATGCGTGATGTTATGTTATCTTATTATTGTGTATTTTTTATTTAATTCATCTTGATATAGGGTTTTTTAATCATTCAAAAAAAAAATATTTTCTACTCTACCGAGTTAGAAATTTCTTATCGGTAGGTAGTTATAATAAATGAGTTTAAAAACACCAGTCAAACGATGGTTCACCTTCTTACATGCCTTTTATGTCTCACCACTCTCACCACCTGTACCATAGACGACCTGTGGAGCGCCACTGACAATGCCCTTCTTATGGCAATGTTTTGGTCAAACCAAATTTAAATATTATGCATTTCATTTATTATGTGTTTTCCATTGACACGCAAAGAAGAAGTTTAAAAAATCTTATTGTGCTCAAACAAAGGACAAGCCACTCTCACACAATAAAACTGTATTACATCATCGTGTGTGGGCCGTAATCCTAAGATATTTAATAAAATATGAAGGACTTAGCCCAATTTTTAAGAATAAAATGTTATACTTATTGCTTTAATGAGAATTTGAATGAAGAAATATTTTTGCAAAGGTTCTAGGTCACTGTGCACAAAATGAATTGCATATTATTGTCTCGCAAGGCAAATATTACGAAATGGTCAAATGCATTTTTAACAGACTTTTTTTTGTTAGTTAGTTTATTACTTTGATTGGGCGAAGCGATTTTAATGATTCTTATTTTTATTTAAACCGAAATGCCGTGTGGTCCCATTTCAATTTGGTCCAGCTCTGTTGATGGTGTTCACAATGGCACCCATGAAAAAACCATAAAGTCTAAAATTATTGTAATTGAAGTCGTTTTTAGGGTTCCGTAGTACCTACAAGGAACCCTTATAGTTTCGCCATGTCCGTCTGTCCGTCCGTCTGTCCGAGGCATAGCGACGAAACCGTTGGTGCTAGAAAACTGAAATTTTGCATAAACATGTATCTATACAAAGAAAGTCGTAGAATAAAATTTGGAAAAATATTTTTTTTTCGGGTGCTCCCCTACATGTAAAGTAGGGATGTTTTTTTTTTGTCGCCTACCCCATAGTGTGATAATCCGACTACAGCATAGCCAAAGTCCTGGTCCTCTCTGTGTAGCAAACCAACATTAAGTACAATATTATATTATACAAGTAATACATAATTATGTTTTTTTTTTTTTCGTATCGTAATATGGAGCTAACATAACCGTGGTAGGCTAATAGTACTGTCTGTATGGTTGATGTAGCTCGGAGTTTATTTAAGACGTAGACAAAACTTAACCTTTTTACAAACGCCGTCTATGTCGCCGCCTATGAGTTTTTTTATTAATAAAAAAACGCATAATAATCTAAACTTAGTATTATTATATTACGTAATCAGGCAATATTTTTACTATATTTTTATTAATGATCTTGATGGAGTAAGTTCTAAATTGCTCATATCAATATGATTCAACGCTCGGTCATACATCAACATAACATAGCATCACGGCTTATTCCGGCAGGGTGTTGCAGATGTGAATAACCCTCACACTTCACCGTTATTTTTAGGTCCTATGAGCCTTTCGCCATCAATCGAAAAAATTCCATCCACCGCGCAGCTATTAAGAATTTGCTAATGAAAAAAATCCCAAATATTTTGTCCGACCCGGGTATCGAGCTCGAGACCTCGTGGTTAAAGGCCGCATACACTAACCACTAGACCAACGATGCCATAACCCTCTGTCAAACTTATGATATGATAAATACATGTTTCGAGCTAACATTACATGACTTATGTTGTAACCGGGAGCGTGTAAGTAAAAACTTGCACGTGTTTGGTAACTTGGACTCATGTGTATGTAATGTAAGTACTTACATGTTTGTTTGTTGTTGCTATGTTGATCTGTAACAAACGAATTGCTATATTAGTCAACAATACTAATCAATAAATTGAAGTAAAAATAATACTGTCAATGAAAGAGTTACTTATGATCTTTCCGTCAGGAAATTCACAATAGCAGAAAGGAGTTGGAATTGTGACCGTTGGGTGGCGAAAGGCTCACCTCCTATCCCATGGGACCTAAACACACTGCCACACCCTTCTGGGTAATATAGGCGTGTTATGTTATGAATATAGCAGATACTTTAATAAAGTGAGTAAGCAGTTCGATATCGATCCATCTATCTATACAACTATCTATATACATATACAAAAATGAAACCCGTTTTCCGTTGTCACGACAAAGCATGAAAACGGCTTGACCGATTTGGTTGATTTTTTTTTTGTAGTTTTTTAATACTCTATACAAGGATCTTACGGAAAAAAAATAAAAAAATAATATATATATTACTACATTTTCTGTAAAAATATAAGTGAAATTATTGAACCCTACAGAATAAACACTATTACGAAAATATATATTTTGTTTTTTATTTAATAAAATTTGTAAAGTCCTTCTCAGGTATGACGAGACCTGGGAAATAGGTATTCATTTTTATATGGAGGATATTATAGATTCCAGTTCAAATTGAATAGGTACGCATAAGATAGGTCAGCTATACAAAATAAAGTAGTGCATCAAATTTACGCTAAGGCGGTACGAAGTTCGCCGGGTCAGCTATTTTACAATAAGTTTGTCTGCGGCAAGAAGACGGTTGAGTCTAAAATTCTTTAAAATAAGTAGAGTATCATATTTCTTTTTTTTATGTTATGTTATATTATTATTTTTTTTTAATTACAAGGTTATGAGCAAGCGTTGTTTGCATTAGATTAGTTTTGTTAGCACTAAATTGTTATACTATGGTTATACAGTCTCTAGAAGCGAAAACTTGTTATTGGCTTTATGGTTCCTAAACTATTGTTTTTTAAGTTAGTTGTAAGTTTTCCATACGATAAATAAATAAATATAAAAAAATCAGCCTTCTGGGGGCATATTACATTTTAAAATGTTTTATTTGACTGAACGTTATGTTGATCACTGCATAATATGCATTCAGTCGACATAAGTGCACACGCACTGGACCACAATAGTCATTAATAAATAGTCCAAAGGTTCATTTTCTGGTACATAACAGATAACACATATTTAACACAATACAACATGTATTATCTAAATGTGTATTCACAACAAGTACAATCAAATATTGGTCAATAAATAGACATAAATATTTTAAAAGTTACACCCAATTACATATTCTAATTTGCTTTGGTAGCGATATTTATAGTTTTATGAGCAAATAAGGAATTATAGAAGCACTTTGGTTCAAATCCTGCCGGTCCCATATCTTTTTTTAACTGTTTCTTAGTATAATTGGCTAAGCATAGCTAAATGCTATAAAAATAATCAATTAGAAGTTGGTAATGTAATGTACTGTAAATGCTTAATGTGGTAAAAGTAAGACTACTAATGTATTGTGGCGATGAAATGAAATGAAATATTTTATTTGCCAAGAATATGGTACAGCGATGCCCGTACAGTACCCAAATGTTAATAGACAGTTAAATAAATAAGAAGGGGACTCACCGAATGTTCATGGCTTGCAAACAACATAGACAAACAGACGATCAAATTCAAATGAATCAATATGCAAATATTATGATTTTAGAGACCGTGGATTTGAGGCCACACTTGTTTGTATTCGTTGAGAAAGGTTTGCCATAGTCGTAGTGACGAAATCATTTCTCTGATTGAAAATAATATGTTTAGTTTTTAGTAATGAATAAACTGAGTTTATTTATTAAATAACATAACATAACAATTTTACACACAAGGGCGTGGCAGAGATGTTACACCCATAGTATTTATAGTATTTATTATACATAGTATTTAAGTAGTTATTTTTTATAGATTTATAAGCAAACATTGATCTCAATTTTTATTTTTGTTTTGATTACTAGATTTTAATTTAGAAATAATATACGACATATTTTGTACTTATAAATATACCGCCATTACAAACAATATGTAATTTATAAAATAAAAACCTTCTACAGGACAGGCCTAGCCTAGTGCAGGAGTTTTTTAGCAATTTACTTAATTCTTTACAAAAAGGAATATCTAAACGTATGTTTAACAATAAGTTTTTTTTTATGTAAAGAATTTATATACTCATGTGGTATTGAATAAATATATTTTATTTTTATTATTTTATGTTTAGAATACCTTTTAAACTAACGCTTTGCATGAAGTAAAATCTAACGGGAATTAACGCGATCATGCATTATTTATTTTATTTGTTATGTTTAGGACCCATAGGATAAGAGGTGAGCCTATCGCCATCCACCAGGCACAGTTCCAACTCCGTGCTGCTATTGTGAATATTGACGGAAAGTCCACAAAAACGGAAAAGATATTTTAAACATTGTCCTTCATAATATGGTAAATAAACATAAAGCTAAGTTATTATAAAGGTAAATAAAAATAACGTTTCGTTATTTACCTTTATAATAATTACACGATTTAGAACCGCTCTCTAATTTTTGAAAAATGTTCTCAAATCGCGAAAGTACAAAAACATATAAAGCTCAGTGTAGATGTAATACACTTTAGCCTTTTTTTGGATCTACCAGACGAATTAATGTATGGTAATTATACCTTTAATCTGCCAGCAAACCTCTTTTGGAACCAGTTCCTTCAATCATGCGATACAAGGTATGTATTTACGTATAATATGTAAGTAACCAAGCATTATTTATTACATATTAGTTTTTGTTATAAAGTTAAAAAAAATACTCGTTGGCAAAAAAATGAGAGAGGGAGACAGCTTTTCATCAATACATCAATACAAATAAATTATATTGAAGTGTTTGTTTTAGCTGGTATAATTATTTGCACCATACCTTTGCCCAAAATCCCGTTTTTAAAATGATTGTCTGTGTGTCTGCTTGAACCGGCTAATCTTCAAAACGACAACACTGATTTTAATAAAATTTTAGGTGCCTACGTTAAGCGCCTTGTAGTCAGTTCCCTGGAACTGACTACAAGGCGCTTAACGTATAGGCTTTATTATTTATCTACCACGCAGACGAAACCACGGTAGAAAGTTAATTTGATTGTTTGATAGCGCTAATATCGAGAGCTACTGGTCGAATTTTGATAATTATTTTTGTGTATGATACTCTAACTTTCAATAAAGGTCTTTAGATATTTAACATTACGCTAATGTTCACGGAAGCGAAGCAGTAAGGTTAAACGCTGGTCAAAGCGCAGGAGCAACTTCTTCTTTCGTGTCGATGGCTGCAGTCATATTCTATGAGCCCAGTGCGTAGCCCCGCGGATAGCGCTTTCATCGGCTAGAAGCAACTATTACTTTATACAACGAATTCTACACGAACGAAGTCGCGGGCAAAAGCTAGTTATTAATAAGGATAACGCAATTGACGTCACAGCCAGTCACAGGATATCACAAGTAATAACACAACCTGACAAGCAAGTAAAAAGAAAACTTGCTTCTAGTGCTTGTATTTTTTTTTCTTATTGTAACACGTTACCTTCTGACGTCATTGGAGAGTTTTATCATTATAATTTATTCGTATTTTTTTTTCTTAAATCACTTTAATGTATCGATTTATTTTTCTTTTAATTTCATTATCTTCTTCTCTATAGATATATATTAAAACCAAAACAGCTAACTAGTGTTTTATAATATAATAATGGCCAATATTTTTTATGTATGAAACAGCCTCGATAGTCTTGCGGTAGATAGAAATAATCTATTCGCGTAAAACATGGTAGGTACAGATGTTTTAACATTTTGTTACTTTTTTGTATCACATATTTCGCCGGGAATTCGACATGCAAATATAAGATATTATTGCTAAAAATTATTACACTTGGCATGCAAAATTCATGTTTATAATGTGCTTTAAATAGAAATTGAATTGAAGCATACAATGTCAAACCAATTAAAATAAATATAGGTATAGGTACTTGATCAATGTCAGAAAATTAATAAAAGCAATATTAAACCTATTATTATGTCATGAATTGGCTAATTACATAAATTAAAATAAAATCATGTCATGTCGTGCAATAAACACAATAATTAAAAAATAAAATAAAAGTAGTAACATGTCAATATTTAAATAATTTATGGACTCTATACATATAATTTGTGTATAGCTCACCGCGCGGTCGCGGGTTCGATTCCCGTATCGAGTGTTACTTGGGATTTTTGTTGTTCACCTCAGTCACACCCTTCAGGATAATATAGGCGTGATGTTATGTATGTTTTTTTACGAAACAGTCTCCTGAATTAGCGGTTCGCTGTAGTTACCACTTACTACGTCCGTTGTAATGAAATCTACAGGAAAGACTCATCGGCTCTGTAATTAATTAGTAATAAAAATTAGCCAAGTGCGTGTCGGACCTGCGCACGAAGGGTTCCGTACCATTTATCTATAAAAATGCCGAAAAAGAAATATTTTACGTTAATTACCTATTTAAAAAAAAAACAGATTGTAAATGACAATTAGTACATTATTTGAGACCCTGAGAGCAAAAATTTTTCACCTTAAATTTCCACTTATCGGGAAATCGGTCCTAAGAAAATTTTACACATCATAAGGCAATTGTAAGTGTATGAGAACTGTAGCTAAGGACACAATCTTTTAGCCTATTCAATTAGGCAAACGATATTCCAAACACTCTGTATACAACTCAATATTCTGTGAATATTTCAAGTCTACCTGTTACCGTTTGTTGTAAGGGAGCCCCCGTTATATAAGTATTTATATATGAAGTTTTTAGTATAAAATATGTTGTTATCATATATATAATTTGTAAAAATTTGAACAGTCTAGCGATCACGGTTCATGGGATACAGCCTGGTGACAGACGGGATTACAGCGTAGTCTTGGTAATAAGGTTTCATTTTTACCCTTTGGTTACGGAACCCTAAAAAACAAACATTACAGGCCCAATTAGGCAATTCTTCACAGTTTCACTTCATTTTAAGGAGCTCTTGTAAAGAAGGCACCACCGTTTTACTTCTAACCGCGCATCAAAAAAGTTGCCCGGTTGTGTCATTAGGTCTAGAATATAATGGCATAGGAGACATTTGTGCCCAGTGGATAGCGATTGGCTCACCCCCTATCACATGATAGATAGATAGAGATAGAGAAAACTTTATTTGCACATCAAATTTGTAACAAACATACAAAGAAATAGGTACTTAAAACTATAACGTACAAAGGGCGGCCTTATCGCTTGACGCGATCTCTTCCAGGCAACCTTAGGATGGACATAATAGAACACATGGTATCTAAATAGGTGAAGTGTGGGTGTTATATACCTCTGCCACATACTTCTGGGTAATATAGGCGTGATTTGATGTACATATTGGTGGCTTCAATGGCGGGACAAAGCTAGGGTGACATGTAGAAGGAGCTCCACGCCCAAATATCCATGTCGAAAAAATTGTTCTATTGAATCTATTTTACACCAATTTACATAAGGTTACGGTACAATACAGTCTAAGTCTGAAACAGGACACAAAACTTCGGGATAACTCAGTTAGCTAGGTTCTATAAACTTTGCGCTGGCCTGCGGGTAGTCTGTCCAAGATAGTGGCGCGTTGTGTTCCGCACACGCCTTTCAAGAAGGAGGAGGGTTAGGCCCTCCAAAATGACGGGCCGCCATGTTGCACGGTGGTTGTGACTAGTGGATGTCAGCGTCTATGCGCGAGCGATACCTGGCACCCCGGCAAAAGTCTTGTAGACGGAACACACTGGGTTTTAATCCGTGCAACTCGGACATAACCTCTGACTTTGTCCAGATCAGTGGTATGCGTCAGGCATTTCCCAGTATAAAAAAAAGGTTCTATAAACTTACGATCCTATATTGCTTAAAACACCACCTAATACGCCATTAGCACCTATGTAGCAATGTCAACATATAACGATAAATGACATTATATCCAGCTTAGTGATGTGACAACTTACCGGTTATTGGTATTCGAATTTTCTTAAGCAAGTCCTTATACTTTTGAGGTCGGCTACTAATATTATTTATTTGCAAAATATGGGTGCAAAGTTGGTTGTATATAGGTAAATATTACATAGTTTCAAATCCATATCTTGCCTATTAAAGCCATTCGTATCTTGTCTTACGGATTAAGCTAAATGTGGATATTTTACTGCCATCAATGCCAATACGGGTTACTCACGTTATTATAGCCGGGATATGCCGACTTGTTTCGAATCTAATAACGTGAGTAACCCGTATTCTCAATAATAATGTCTTCACCTCACGTCGGATTTGAAATAAATAACCTTCTAAATCCAGGTTCCCAATAAAGTTTTTCCCAAAATTGTAAATTTGGGTTTGAAAGTTAGTAGGAAGTTTACATCAATGCGCAATAGATGGCGCCACGGCAATAGAGTAAAACGTTTACCACGGGGAAAGTCACGGGGAGCAGCTAGTTTCCTATATTTGTATCATATTTACACATTTTCGACTTGTCACACCACTATTTTTGATGTCAAAAGCCATACCGCGTATAAACAATGTGCCAATACCGCCACTGTTGCAATCGCCTGCAATCCTGCAACCAGTCGGCTAAGATGAAGCTAAATGTATTACTATAGCTAGATATTACTTAGTGAATGTACCGTTAACTTTAAGTATTGACTGTTGAACCCTGTTGTGTAAAGTCACTTTGTTCGGTTTAAAAAAAGGAGGAGGTTTTCAATTCAATTGTTTTTTTTATTTATTTATTTATAGGTTCGCCTACAATTGTTACACATTTCTTACATGTAATACAAGCATGATCAACAAGGTATGGGTGCACAATATCAATCGGCAAACACAGCATTCACAATAAACATATAGATTAGTAAAAACAAAAATAATATAGGTTAGAAGTTAGGTAGATATTACCGATACAAAAATTTTTCGTGAAGCATGCATTAGTAAATAAACTTAAAGCTAACATATTAATTTGATTTAATTTAATTTAAATGGCACAGTTTAATTATAAAAGTTGTTAAAAGAAATTAGTTCTGTTGTGAACCTGACTCTTAAATCTAACAAGGTTGGTATTAAGGATATCAATTTGAGTGTCAAACTTATTATACAGCTTATTGTTGCGAATATCCAAGTAGCTTTAGTTATCAATATTTCTATTTTGTTTTTCGTATATTACCTAAACCTACTCGGATATTTGCATTTAGCCAACAGCATTTCCTGTTGCTGAGCTGATACTGGAAGGTACAACTCCTCAACGGTTAGGAGTACAGGGATAATTCTTTAAATATAGGCACTTTAAGGCCGTTTACTGTATTCTTTCAAGTTATATACAGATGAGGTAAGGTAAAACGTTGAATTGCAGTTTTTGTAATTGAAATCGATTTTTTTGTAAAGTAACTTTGGGTAAAAAGGTTCTTAAAAAACTTCTGAGTAAATTATAATGTTTTATTGTGAATCTATTTCACTAAAAAGCCTTCCTGCATAGCATCGATAATTGAGTCGGAGACTGCGAAGTCAAAGGTCTCGGGATCAATCTTCTACTACTTTTACCTCGCCTTTTCGTAATTATCAGGGGTCGGAATAGGTAGATTGATATTATTACGTACTTGCATCATGAATAGTCATAGAAATCATAACATGGATAAGCCTTTTTCTGGGATTTCATTTTGGTACTCATTGCATCAAATATTGTGAATGTGAAGATTTTTTAACTACTACATTTGAAATTTAATATATATATTATTTAATAAAATGCGATAGTTAAACGTTTAAAATTATTTTTCTTATTTATCAAGTAATAAAGTGTGTGCGTCCATTCGTAACTTACAAAATCTTCATTTATATAATTTACTTCATTATCCTGACTCTTTAAACAATTAAAATAAATAACCATAAGTTTTTCAATATTTTCTATTTGTGATCTAAATCCTGGCATCCCGAAGGCATATCCATATTAATATATACGTGCCAGTTCATTGATTCCAAATCAATCTACATATACGGTCACACGCAGACATCACGCTACACCAAAGTATTAAGTAAATCTACTGCGAGCAACTACCAAGACAATATAAGGAGAAACCGCTTGATAAAGCTATCGTTACATCACACTATTATCAAGAAAACCAGAAACAATAAAGTTTACGACCGCAAACCTAAGTGATTTCTTATTTGCATTGTTTATTTTTCCTTATGGTTTGTTGAAATAATTGAACGAGTGTATCTTTTGCATTATGCCTTATTGTTGATGGAAAATACTTCAGACGGTAATAAGTTTTAAGTTCAAAGAACCTAAGGAGCAACATGAAGCGTTTTATTATTTAACAGACTTAAAAAAAAAGGTTCGTAATTCAAACTTTTTTTTAATTTTTTTTGTTCGTCGATTTCTTGAAGACGCGTAGACCGAATTGAGTTTTTTTTTAGTTTGTTCGCCGATTACTCAAAGACGCCGGGACCGATTTGAGAAATTCTTTTTCTTCTGATAGAATGTACTTGTCGTGTGGTCCCAGTTTCATTAGGTCACGATCTGATGTTGGGATTCTAGAGAAATCGAGGGCAACCCTCAAATTTAAAAGCTTCTGTATTGTTTTTCGTATATTACGCATTTTTTGTAATTGAATTCGGTTAATTTTTTGTAATTTTATTTGCGTGGCAATTTCCTTGCATTTTGTAGTCCATCTAAAGTGACCTGGTAGCCAGGATTTTAGAGATTGTCCCGCAATGTTCGTCCTGTCTCGTAATTAGAATCTTATTGTCCAAAAATCTAAATTTATACGTTAACGGCCAGAGATTTGAGAAAGCGTGAGTGTGAAGTTAAAATGATTCTATCGGCTTTTGACTTGGATATTTGGCTGTGGAGCTCCACAAAAAAAAAACATATCAGTCGCTATTATACATTTATATGGCCTTTATGGTCATCCTTACATGGTTTTATTGCTACATAGGTGCTAATGGCATAGTAGCCAGTATTTTAAGCAATACAGGATCTTTAAGTTAGTTGAAAGGTGGCACTCGCACATTTTTATGAAGTGAGGAAATTAGACATCAATTATTTTTATGGTGTTTCGAGTTTAGAGCCCTTGTGTGTGCTCATAGCCGAAGGAACCACCGTCTCACCCTTAACAACATAACATAACATCACGCCTATATTAACCAGAAGGGTGTGGCAGAGGTGTACAACACCCACATTTCATATGTCATGTATAGGTCCCATGGGATAGGGGGTGAGCCTATCGCCATCCACCGGGCACAATTCCAACTCCGTGGTACTATTGTGCATTTCCTGACGGAAATTTAGACAAATAACACTTTGCCTGAGCCCGCAATCGAACCCGTGACCTCGCGGTGAGAGGCGCATACACTAACCACTAGACCATCGCCTTCTGGGTAATATAGGCGTGATGTAATGTTATGCTGCTATCCTATATTGTCCCAGTGTTGGGCAAAGGTCCCCGCCATGTTATTTTTTGTTGATTTTTTGTTTGTTTGTCTTTGTTGAGCCGTGCTCATGACTAACGTCTGATACAAAGGTCATAGACATACATAATCAACCAACCACATTATATTTATATATACCGCTACTTCTTCATACCACGAGTAAATGTAAAGTATTATTAAAATTGTACTTGCAAATCCTACTTATAATATAAATGCGAAAGTTTGTGCGGATGTCTGGATATTTGTTTCTTAAAAACTACCGCGTTAATTTTGATATATTTTTTGAACGCGTGCAGATTAAACTCTTCCTTCTACGTTCAATCTGTCCTCCTCTGGAACGCACTTCCGCTCGAAACCAGGATGGCGACATCACGCGCTATTCATTCAAGATGAAGATTCGTGCTCTCTTATTTGATGAATTGGCGGAATCATCTCATCATTACTGTATGTATGTATGTATGTATTTGTATATATTATGTATATTTTGTATTTTGCTTATATATTTTTTTTATAATAATAATTATGTAAGTATTAGTATAATATATATTAATGTATTTTAAATAGCTATTAATTTATTACTTAAGTGCCTCACACGTGTTTAAAACTGCACCTACTATCTACATCTCTGCATCACCCAAAGGTTGACTGGTAGAGAATACTTTTAGTATTAAGTCCGCCTTTGTACATTTAAGTGCATAAAGTTAAAATAAATAAATAAATTAAACTCAGTGTCAGATTAACCAGTGGTTATTCAAGGAAAAGTGGAGGGAACCAGAGCGCGCGGCAGGTCCTATGCGCTGGACTGACCAAATAAAATCTTACACACACCCACGCACACACACACACGCGCGCATACTCACACACGCGCACACACACACACACAAGAATATAAGAAATAAACGTGGGCAGACAGAGAAATACAAACATAGAATCTATTGAACAATCTAAGAGTTTGAATTTATGTATACGTATCATCATATTATCATTTTAAGAGGGATAAGAGACTGTTACTCCTTAACACAGATTATTTAATAATCTAGCTAGGAGGACAGTGCACTTCACCCACTTGATTGTAGACATTATTGCATTGTATACTTATATTTCAATTTGTCTTAGTTTTAAGTAATTGTGTACAATCCTTTGTGAAGATAAATAAATATTGATTATTATTAAAAAAAAATCTGCAGTAGGAAACCGCATATCTGACTGCACCAGAAAGACTGCCAACAAGGAGAGATGGCGAAAAATCGTGCGGGAAGCTGTGTCCACTACTGCCTCCGATGTGGACGCCTCAACGTGACCACGACCGCTCTGCCAAGAGCGAAACGACAGAGAAGAAGAAGATTAAAGTCTGGATTAACATATCGGCTACTTTTTATCGATGTATGCCTGCGGCTGCCCTTGTGTGGCAATCGCAACCGCGGGCGGAAGCTTGTATTATAAATTCAACAGTATATCTGACTGTTATGCCTTCATGGCTTATTACAATCTGCATCATAATCGGTCAAGACCGATTATGATGCAGATTGGTTTTGCTAAAATCAGGGATCTTGATGATGCTGCAGATGGTTGCTTAACTAATCGACGAGCACTGTACTCAAGTGGGGCCATTACCGACCCGTGACATTTCATATGCGGCTAACTTCAATCCGTCAAGATCCCTGATTTTATAAAGATATCCCAAATAAAAATAGTTCTAAACCCCAGAAAGGTCATAGGTTACTTTTATCGACATACAACGCGGGCAGAGCAGTGTTCGGAAGCTAGTAAACACATACAAAATCAAACTTCAAGGTTCACCACAAAGAGTAATGCCAATTTAATATTTACACACATCCGTTTCCTTTATTAATTTAATTACTTTCAGTTGTAAAACCATTTAAATTGCGTCAGATTCAGATTCAGATTCAGATTCATTTATTCACAAGAATGTAGTAGTACATAGGTGTTACATTACATATTAAGACACTGTGACATTCTACCATAACAACAATGGTGTGCAAATTTTAATTAGTAATCAATTTTAAGTAGTAGCATATTAAAATTGGTAATTAAATGTCAAAATTAAATTCTCTTCTTAAATTAATTAAATTCCGCGATGATGAGATTTTTTTCGTGCGCCCTACTTGTAATGTGTTGCTGTTATTTTTTATGTCGCGTACCCCATACTGTGGGGTATCGTTAGATAGGTTTTTTAAATAAAAAAGGGAGTTGCTAGGACAGTTTTGATTAAGAGATCCGTTTGCAAGATAATTTACTTTAAAGATCAAAATTTTGTTTTAGGAGGGCATCCCCCTCCTCTCAAAGCTAAACCGTTAGCTCGAAAAATGTGAAAAAACATGGTAGTAGAATATGTAATTATTACATATTTTACTACCATGTTTTTTCACATTTTTCGAGCTAACGGTTTAGCTGTAATAATTACATATTCTACTACCATGTTTTTTCACATTTTTCGAGCTAACGGTTTAGCTGTAATAATTACATATTCTACTACCATGTTTTTTCACATTTTTCGAGCTAACGGTTTAGCTTTGAGAGGAGGGGGATGCCCTCCTAAAACAAATAATGCACTTTTAAGGGAAACAATAGCAGCTACGTTAAATGAATTATATCAGGAGTTACTGGGGTCCGAAGTAGAAAATGTAGTTACTTAGAATATTTAAACCTTAATGACTTGTATGCAATTGTTAATGTTAAATATAGATATTAAACCTATTTTGAGTCGCTAATTATGTTGTAACGGCTGATCACGGAACCGTATAGCGCGTGGCCCGTCACGCACTTGGCCAGTTTTTTTATTTTATTTTGAGCAGTGGCCATAGTATATTATAGGTATATAGGCCATAGTATAGGTAATGAATCTGCCGATCCTATTCAAGATATTCTACTGATAGGGAGCTAGACTCTTTCAGAATGCTTTTAGATAAATACGTTACGTAACAGACCTACAAATAACATCCTTTTGCTTAGCTTCGGTAACAAAACCTGCTTGGTTACCTAAACACACCGTGAAAACCGGGCCTTCTCTATTTTGTAAAGGTACAACAAAATAATGGTCAGATGCACATTTTATAAAATACTAATTAATTCAATACTAACAAATGTACACTTGGCCCACTTATCGTTGTGCTGATTGTAACAACATATAAAGTAAATATTTGTATACATTGACCTCAAATGAGTTCACAGACCTCTAAGTGCTGTATAGGATTAATTTCACATACTCTGTGTCATTGATGGATTGGCGATATTTGTACCTTTAGCAAACATAATAAATAGTACCTGGAGACCGAGCCTTGCTTGGTTCTTCATCTAGCCAAAAAATATCTAGACCTTTAAAATGGCTAACAAAAGCGTTATCATATCATATAGATTCAAGACGAGAAAAAGAAGGCAACGCGTCCCAGTATATTTAAAAATAGAATTAGCATCCTATTAAAATAATTTTATATACTTTCTATATTTCATACTCGTGCATGACTCTTACCTTATAATTTGTTTTTATTAGTAAGCTGTGGTAAATGGTGTTGGTGACACAATTGTTAAATAATATGTAAGCATACAATAGATTAATAAGTATTGTGTTACTGTTTGTTTACCCAAATAAATAAAATAAAATAAAAATAATAAAAGAGAGATAGATAATAGTTATTTATGCAACTGTTCTATAATGAGGGGTATTAAAACACGAGTGTGGGTTTATCACACGAGGCGAAGCCGAGTGTGATAATAGTATCACATGAGTGTTTTAATACCTAATTATAACAGTTGCATACAAGACTTTATCTACACCCATGATATGAATCCTCTATAAATGTTCTGAAACCATAGGGTATTAGGGTACAGTGTTGTAAGAACTCTATGTAAATTCATGGAAAGTTTAATTAGTGAGTATCTAATACAAAAAAACTATGTATAGGTAATAATATAATTATTTATTGTAATAATTATTTACATTTTGTCAATTCAAAAATTCGAATAAGTTTTTATTTAAATTACCGCGCTGTGGTAGTGAAACGCGCGTGCATGACATGTTCTTTTTTTGAAATTCATAAAGATGCCATGAGAATGTGGCTGTTCGATGAGTAAAAAAGGAGTTGCATAATGAATTTCAGTACAACATTATAACACCCGTTTGGGTGTTATAATGGTTATTATGACACTGGCTGTTTTAATGTTGGCAATTAGTTAACTGTTTCAAGAACGTTTATAGAGGATTTATAGCATGGGTGTAGATAAAAAATAGTAACGCTATTTATAATTATACACCTCACAGGTATATATGTTATATTAGTTGGTTGCTGTCAACCATCTACGGCCGACTGTGGTTTTAAATATACTGAAACTTTTAAATATACCCACTACATAATAAATAATCTAGGTAGATCCAAACCACCAAGTTGGTTCGAGCCTAACTTGAACTTTAGGGGCGTACAACATCCAGCATTTCACAAGACTAAAGTATGTATTAGTAAAGTAAATGAATAATGCACGAGTCCAAGCGCGTCCGATATACTTCCTTTCATTATGTTGTAATACTTACATACACATGTATGCTCGCTAACGGTGAAGGAAAACATCGTGAGGAAACCTGCATGTCTGAGAGTGCCTAAAAAGTACTCGAGGGAGAGTGAAGTCTACCAATCCGCACTTGGCCAGCATATCGGACTATGGCCTAACCCTTCTTATCATGAGAAGAGGTCCGAGCCCAGCAGTGGGACATGTATTAGATACAGGGCAGCTATTATTTTACTTACATACACATAAATATAACATCACGCCTATTTTACCCAGAAGGGTTTTACTGGTGGTAGAGCTCTTGTGAACGAGCTCGAGGGCGGCAGCACCACCGTCTCACCTTTAACCTGCCGTCAAATAGTAGTGCTTCCATTACTGTGTTCCGGTTGGGTGGTGAGATCAGGCCCTGAAATTACTGGCACATGAGGCATACCACCGTAGTCCTCATCTGCAGCGACGCATCTATAATCTGCTTTTGTGGATTGTTGATGTCCATGGGCTGTACTCCACTTACCATCAGGTGGACTACACGTTCGTTCGCTGTGGGCGTAGTATAAAAAAAAAGGATGTATCAAAGGTGGATAACACCCACATTTCAGGTCTCATGGGATAGGGGATGAGCCTGACGCCATCAACAGGCCACATATACAACTTCGTGCTGTTATTGAGATTTTTCTGACGAATAAATAAATAATAAATAAATAAATATCACACAACTTACACACAGCGCCATCTAGTCCCAAACTAAGCAGAGCTTGTACTATGGGTACTAGAATAACTGATACTAATACTTATATCCTTTTTTTTTGTAAATACATACTTATTATACATAGAAACACCCAGACTAAGACAAACCTCCATGTTCATGCACACAAAGATTTGTCCTAAGCGGGAATCGAACCCGCGACCTCGGCGTCGCAGGCAGGTACACTACCCACTCCGCCATCCGGTCGTCAAAAATAAAATAAATCGTCGTAAAATAAATCACAAATAACACTTTGTCAGACCCAAGAACCGAATGCAAGACCTCGTGATTAGATGCGCATACGCTTACCAGTAGACCAACGTAGCAGTTAATTAAAGTTAATGAATTATTCACGAATTTCAGCGCATTTCTGTTTATACTTCCTTTCAATTTGTTATCAAGTAATACTTCAATGTTACTATGCAATTTATGCATTAAGGATGTTTTTACATCGAAATCGATTGACGTCGATCGCTCGTTGAACAACGCAGTCACTTCTTCGTCGTGTCGATGGTTGAGTCAAATTATGTTGGCTTACTATTATCAGTATACAACGCGGGCGCAACCTAATTTATATTAGCAATTATATAATAAAAGAAAGAAAAGAAAAGAAAAATGTATTGGCACATAACAAAAAAGAAACAAATTTTACATGAATATAGGAAATACAGTGAAATAAAGTAATACAGTCTGTACCAATAGCAGCTCAGCGTAATGCTAAGTGACTGCAATGAAATACAATTACCTATCGCTGATATTCAGCACTTAGCTGCACCCACGAGCTCACTCAAAACTACAGAAAAGAATATTTACCTTTATAATAATTACGCGATTCAGACCCGTTGTCTAACTTTTGAAAAATACAGAAAAGAAATTTAATTATAATAATAATCCGTTGAATTGAAAAATAACAAAAAAGAAAGGATATCATAATATCATTTTCATTTTGCTATTGACTAAAACGAATTTTGATTTTGCTATTAGTATCAAGCATAGTAAGTTGCATGCATTGGTTAATTTGAAGAAACCAAGGCTACACGTAAACACTAGTCTAACCGGTAACAACACTTTCTACTAGAAAACACCACTAAGCGCTTATTAGCGTGCTCTCTCCTAGTGAAACTATATTACTTAGTCTTAGACGCTAAATGTCTATGTCAATAGGCATCATGGCTAATATTTATTTTATATGCAATTGTAACACCTCTCGAAATTAGAAACATCATTAAATAATTACTTGTTAACACGTAACTGCCTAAGATAATATAATTTTAAATTCATATTAATAACAGACTCGCCCAAACACCCAAACAAACGGCTACATAAGCGTGACGTCACGTTTGTGTAGGTTGAATGAATTTATGAATTTTGTAGTGTATTTGTTTTAGCTATACGAAATATTGCGTTTATGAAAATGGTTTTTACAAAAGTTTATAAAAATTTAATAAGTAATTTATAGAAAAATATTTTTCTATAAACTTCAACTACAAGATTTTTTAAGTAATAAAGCTTATTACTCAATAAATGATTTTTTAAATGACCAAATTTAAGTTAATAATTAATGTAATTATAAGACGGTTCTTCATTTTGTTTATTCTGTAAAGATATTTTTAATGTTATAGTTAAATTAATTTTATGTGATGAATTCGATATTTTTATAATTTATATGACTAATGAGAAATGTATAATTATAATTATTATAAATAAATATGCATGATTATATTGTACGCCAAATATGGCATGTTACACATGGAGACTTAATTTCTAGTACATAAGAACTGTATACTTAACACCTGTTACAGGTGTTAAGTATACAGTTCTTATGTACTAGAAATTAACAATCAATAAATAATTTGAATTTGAATTTGAATACAACAAATGTTTGTGTGATGCGCAAAGATTTATTCTGACTCTGGCTGTGCTATGTGTGTGTAAAATTTATGTTTGTGAACACCCCCGCAGGAGTAATACCTACTGCGACGTGGATAAAAAAAAATACAATTTCGATTGTTTCTTAGTATATTGTGTACAGTCAGAACAGTTTGGTTGTCACTAACAAAGCAAGAAGAAATATTCTGAAGGCAAAAGAAAACAATGGTCGGAACAATGCTGTGGTAGGTATAATGTGGCTAACAAGACCTCCATTTTCCAAATAACCACAAAACTCAAGCGGAAAGTAATGAGCAGAAACAATACGTTTTTAGGTCATTGTAAGCCATTACTAGATTTTCTCTTTTTGTCTGGTCAGTTATGCAATTCTAGACATTATCGATTTTGAAGGAAAGTTGTCCAGCAATTAAGCCTGTTAGAAAAGTATAATTAACACCATTTACACAAATTATGTGAAACCCGATTATTCCTTGATGGACTTGTGGTCTGTGCCTCTCACCACGAGGTCTCGAGTTCGGATCCCGGGTCAGAAAAAGTGTTATTTGTGAACTTTCCGTCAGAAAATTCACAATAGCAGCACGGAGTTGGAATTGTGCCCTGTGGATGGCTCACCCGCAATCCCACGGGGCCTGAACATAACAGGTGAAGTGTGGGTGTTGTACACCTCTGCCACACCATTCTGGGTAATATAGGCGTGATGTTATGATAATTATGTTATGTAATACCTTTTATAATCAAACTTGCGTTATTGCCTAATCTTAACAAAATTATAAACTCTAATTTAAGTCGATTAAAAAGGTTGTTGACCTGCGATGGTTATCTCACTTAGACAGATTACCAACCTTTTGTCATCATTACTTAAACTCTAGCCAATTATTATTTCTCGGAAAATATTTTTTTTCTTTTTTAAAAAAACGACGCCCGCACTAGGAATAGGTAACTTCTGTGTCGCGGGGGTGTTCACAAACATACATTTCACACACACAAAGCACACCCAGTCTCAGAACAAATCTTTGCGAATCACATAAAGATTTGTCCCATGTGGGGATCGAACCCACAACACCAGTGCAGTGGAGAGAGGCGAGGCGACCGCTTAAACCACTACACCACACGTGCAGACAGATTTATTTATCATTTGAATATTTCAGAACCACATCTCCACATATGAGGATAACTCTTTCTGGTAAATACAGTTTAGTATAGCTCATGTCATGATACAGTCAAGTAGAAGCTCCCAGGCTATCATTAATGTTAATGATGATGGCAGACAATCAGGAATCATCTGTTCGTGACCGCTCGAGAGTCGAGACCGCCCCGGAACACGACAACGGTAGAGGCACCATGCTTTGTGGATTATCGAGGACAGGGGATTTTTATCGGTCGGTTCCAACATGTCTGTTTGATTTATCTATTAGTGTGTGCCTATATCTATAATATGACTTTTTCTTAGCTTACAATTAACTCCATTCTTACATAATACTACCTAATATTATAAATGAGTAACATAAATTATCGGTCGCTAACAGTGAAGGAAAACATTGTGAGGAAACCTGCATGCCTGAGAGTGCCTAAAAAGTGTTTAATGGTGTGTGAAGTCTACGAATCCGCACTTGGCTAGCGTGGTGGACCATTGCCTAACCCTTCTCATCATGAGAAAAAGCCCGAGCCCAGCAGTGGGACATGTATTAGATGTAAGACTGCTATTATTATTTTTCAGCAACCGTCTCTTACGCACAGCTATACTACTGGACCGATCATCATGAAAATTGGTATGGAGATAGTTCAAACCCTGAGAAGGGTCATAGGCTACTTTTTATCTACATCATCACTACCACGCGTCTTTCTGTCTGTTTGCGATAGCCTCGAAAACTACTGAACGGATTGGCCGGAAGCTAGTCTATTATTATTATTATATTTTTACTTTTAACATACACACAACACCATCTAGCCCCAAACACAGCAAAGCTAGAATAACTGTAACTTATACATATGTACTTTCCTTTAGGAAATACATACTTATTATACATAGAAACACCAAGAACAAGACAAACCTCCATGTTCATTTTCATCGAGATGTAAAAAAAAACGTATTGAATAAATAAACTCGCATTCAATTTCAAAATATTAATTACGATAGGGATTGGTTATAATTTGTTGTCTGGTTGGCTCAATAGTAAAAGTAGCATGTTCTGCAATCAGTCATAACAGGTTCAAAGTCAGTAGTGCAATGTGTCAGTCAACAAATCTCATTACTGAAATAAATAAAAAAATAATTATGCCAGTCATTTGGTAAGTGTTGCAAATGACTGGTAGTTTTTTTCAATTTGGTAGTTATTAGTTATAGTTCTCACACCAACAATGACTGTTTACGTATAACGTCATTAAGGTGCTCCCAGACTGCGTGTAATGAACTTGGTGTAGAAGGCGAACTGAGCAATACAGTGCGCAAACTTTAATGATACAATCTGCAATGTTATGTATCAACTTGTAACACTTTTGATACAATTTCTATTGAAGCAAATACTGACAATCGAATCCCTAAGGGTGTTATCTATACTTATATAATTGTTCGTCGGACAGGCTAGAAACTTGAAATTCTCTATGTAAGGAACCTTCAAAGAGAATTTCAAGTTTCCTAGCCAGTGTAAGGGCGCACTAAGAAGGGATTTTTGGCAACTCCATTTTGAAGGCGGTAAAACGAGGGATGAACGGTTGTATGGAAGTCCGTCATTTTTGAAGTTACAAGCATGAAAATTCGTATAGTTAAACTTGAATAAAAATAAATAAATTTCTGTATTTATTATTTCTGATTTTCTAAATTTTATTCCTGTTTTGCGTCAATAACACTCTTAGTCTGGTGATGAAGTTTGTAGAGTAATGGTCAAAATTGAATCACGTTACATTACAAACGACTTCTCGCGATCTATTATAAATAATAATATAAATATAATATACTAAACGATGGTCGTCGGCGTCGGTGTAGGCCCAGAAAGCGCTGGAGGGATGATTTGGACTCGTTTCAGAGGGATTGGACAGAGAGCCCAAGACAGAAAATTGTGGTCGTGTATGGGGGAGACCTTTGATCGAGAGCCCAAGACAGAAAATTGTGGTCGTGTATGGGGGAGACCTTTGATCAGCAGTGGGACATCAGGGGTAAGAAAAGAAATCGTAAGACTAACTCTACTTCTATCCGTCTGTCTATCAACTATATTATCACAGTTAATTACTGCACCAAAGAAAAGGACATGGACTACTTCAAAATATACTACTCAGTTGGATTTTAAAAATAAAACAAGGATTGAATAAAGTTAATTATTTAAACTGTAAAGCCTTGGCCGTGAGTTCCGCTTTCAGTACTAAAATAGGTTGTATTTTTAAAGCCTACCTTATTTATACATTGGCCCACTTTATGCCTCTGCGGCAAAGTGGGGGGTGGGTGAGCTATTTCTGGACATACGGCATAGTAGTGATGCAATGAATATCACTTAAATGAATACGAGTAGTGATTTTACTACTCAGCGAATACCTAGTAACGAACAATTATGTTCAAGTATCTTTTAATTGAACCCAAAAAATCTTATAATGTCTTTAATATAAGTTTTTAAGGGATGCTATTAAAAATATACCGCAAAACTTATATTATTTTTACACAAACTAACTTTCAACCAAAAGTAGCTGCCGAGTCTAAAACTTCTGAAATAGAGTCATTAATTATTATTAGTTTGTCTTGAAAAAACGACGATCGCACTAGGAATAATTCCTGTATCGCGGGGGTGGTCACAAGCATACATACCACACACACAAAGCACACCCATAGTCGAAACCAATCTTTGCGGATCACACAAAGATTTATCCCGTGTAGGGATCGAACCCATCATTAATTTCAATAAAATAACATTGCGCATAAAAAAAATTATTATTATACTCAAAAAATCGCGTGACATTGCCTTGAAGTAAGTAATCTTATCAATAAATTCTATACAAGATCATTATATAGTTTTAATAATCCTAACTTAACTATTATAAAGAGCTCTTTCACTCTTTCTGTTCCTAACCTTATCCCTTCATTTAGAATCGGCTTTCCTAGTTCGTTTTCGACAGGATGTCCTATTATAAAGACCGTCAATAAAATAAAAGATTGTCTACGAATACCATTATTCTACTTGGTGAATATCTACGAATACTCGTATTAGTCCAATCACTAGTAACTACGTACGTGGCAGTTTGCGTTGTATGCAAAAATAACTGTGTAGTGAATTATAGTGGCAGAAACGTTCATTATGCCATTTTTTTGCTGAGAAATGTAACACTTTTTATTTTATGGCCTTTATATTTAGTGGAATTTTTGCTCGAAGTTTATTTTTTATTTTTGTTTTGGCCTAATTTGGGCATACTTATAATTAAAGTCTTTTATGTTAAACTATAACACAAATACATATTAATTATTTTCTTGTCTGGCTAAATTTATTTACATAACTTTTTTTTTTTTTTTGGCCGACACGGTGAATACAAAAACAAGGCTCATAAAACGTTGTTATGATTTTATAATAACAAGCAACGATGAGAAATATAACACAATAACAGATGGGAGCGAGATAAATTCGGCAAACAATGGGATAATTGCAGTTCGTACTTCGTATGATAAAAAGTTAAATAACATCAGTCCGGTAAAATACTGAGTGTGATCCGATCGCTATCTTACGCCTTTGAGATATAAATCAGAAATAGGTGTCAAATTTTGTTATGAATAACATCCTTGTTGAAATTTACCCAAAAAATACATTTGCTGTGTGCAAAACAATTTTTGACCGTCTTCAAAAAAGGAGGAGGTTCTCAATGCGTCTGTATTTTTTTTTATGTTTGTTACCTCACAACTTTCGACTGGGCGAAGCGATTTTAATGATTCTTTTTTTCTTTGAAAGCTGGTGCTTCATTTAATTTCATTTGGTCCAGTTCTGACAATGGTACCCATGAGAAAACCATATATATCTAAAATTATTGTAATTGAAGTCGGTTTTTTTTGGATTTTTTTTGGTATTTATAGCGACTGTTACAATATGTCTCGACTTTGTAAAATTCATGGTCACAACACTATACAGTTAGAAATGATAGGACAATAGAGAATACAGCAAATTGTATTAAATCACCGATTGTTAGTACGTTTCATTATTTAGACATCGGGCACGCGATCTCTGTAAGTAATATGGTAAATGGTAGGATATGTTCTGAATTAATATTTTAACGTAATATTATGTTATAGATTTGTTGTTCTACCAAAATTATAGTAATTATATTGATATTCGGGTGCGATTATAGGAAATTTTCATTTGGGATATTGCCGACAGGAAATTCTACGTCGAAAGGCTGACCTTCTATCACATCGGACCTAAATATAACTTGTCTGCTTTGATTCTCATACAATTTTTCTATATAAAATCTCAAGTCCGAATTTGGTCTTCATTAAATTTTAACAGAATTAGAAAAGTGAATTAAAGATGGGTCCTTTTCCTAAAGGAAGGTTATTCGTTCACTAAGATTCTACCTCGTATTTCACATATATGTAATATAATTATAACACAACATACACACAACGCCATCTAGCCCCAAGCTAAGCAGAGCTTGTACTATGGGTACTAGAATAACTGATACTAATACATATAAACTTTTCTTTTTTAAATACAATACATACTTATTATACATAGTAACACCAAGACTAAGCTAACAAACCCCCATGTCCATGCACACAAAGATTTGTCTTAGGGAATCGAACCCGCGACCTTGACGTCGCAGGCAGGAACACTACCTACTCCATCATACGGTCGTCATCCGGTCGTCAGTATGTGTAGGCATAGAGCAATTATAATTAGACGCAGCTATACTTACACATTTTAGGTATGGATAAAGAAAATTGAATTTTGTCAGAAAAGGACACCTTCTCAGCCATATGCTGCAGAGCTACAAAGCCCTGCAGCGCTGATATTCTGATGGCGCCAGGGAGAGGACGGACGGTATCACGTTAAAATAATAAATAACTAAAACTTAAGTACATATCAATAATCATCAATAAATATAAAAAGGTAAGATTTAAAATTCAAATTACAAAACAAAAAATAAACAATATAAATAAAATATAAAAATAAACATAAAACTCTTATCTCTTTATTCGGAAATACTTGTGCCACGATTGCTCCGATTGGTTGGTTCACAATTATATTGTGCCATTTTTATGTGATTGTAGTAAAAATATTTCAAAACTATGTCAATACATAACACGTAGTTATTATATTTCCAACACAGATGCGATATCGAAGTGATAAGAATAACAATAGTTATGTGGTAATTTTTTATCATTCGAGTTGAACTCGCACTAAAGTAATTAAAAACAATTGCTGAAATGAATTAACTAGATTCTGCCACCAGATTCGCCTTTTGTGAACGAGCTTGAGGGCGGCAGCACCACTGCCTCACCTTTAACTTGCCACCAAATAGTAAGGCTTGCATTGCATGTAGAATTGCAATATGGTAAACTTTTAAAGTCCTAAAAAAATCCCGATTTCTAGTAAAAAGTTCTGACATTTTTCTCAAGTGCCCGCAACAATAATAAATTAGTAGGTAATTAGGAAATTATATGAAAAACGATGAAATTTTAGTTTATCGTTTTTTTATTTCCGAAATGTTATGGTTATAAGTGATTATGATGAAATAAAAGAATAATAAATAAAACGAAATTACACACAAATCGTAGAAATTGCAAAAACCTGTCACTATCCAAGTCCAGCCACAATCCTTACAGGGACCAAATCCTCCTGACCTACGGTAACCATTGACAAATGATGACATGAGACATAACACCGTGGATCTAAGATGAGGCGCCGCACCTACAATCTACTCATGTTGATAGTTGATGTTTATATGTTGTAGTTACCACTTACCTTCAGGTGGACTACACGTTCGTTCGTTACGTTTTATAAGGGAAAAACGTAGGCACTATCCTTGCGGAAACTAGTATCCAATATTTTTATTGACGTAGATAGCTATATCCTTCCTTGAGTAATTACGCAATAATTTAGTCATGGATAAGCCCATAGGATATTTCTTTTGGTTAGTAGGATATAGGGTTACCAGATTTGCTGCTAATTCTGGGATAAATCCACATTTTCTGACGTCAAATCCAGGATTTTTTTAGATATTGGGAGACCAGACACAAAACAGACAGTTAGTTATTCGTCGATAAAAAGATTTTGTAAAAAAACTAATTATACGGATGCCGGGACAATCCCGAAAAATCCCAGCCATGGTGTAACCCTAGTAGGATAATAAGAACGAAGGATAATCACATTTTTCCGTTAATTTAATCTTTCAATAATATTCGTAATCATGTAATCTTACTTATCGATCGGCTTAGAAGGACCCGAAGTATATTGTCAAGGATTTTAGAAGAAAACCGACCAATTTAACACTGCTAATATAACATGGTCTCGCATTTTCATCAAATAAATAAAAATCAATATCAATTTAATAGTTTTCATAACAAAGTATTCAAACAAACAGACACATTAAAATCGGCAAGGATTAAACCACATTTGGTAGGACATTACTAGTCGGTTTGTTGATCGAAATACTCACCATAAGTGCTCCATTGTGTACCTAATCAGTCATTAACAATGTAAGATACATATAAAAATATTTATACTAACACTAGATGTTGCCCGCGGCTTCATCCGAGTGCAATTCGTTAAGGATAGCTGTATTTTACTAGCTACGTCACAAAAAATATTGGATATTATTTGCCGCTCGAATGGTACCTACATTTCATCATATTTACCACAGTTTTACACGCGTTCTATATACTTACTCTACGCCCGTCGCGTTTTATTGCATATTTCATTTCATCAACAAATGGGCTATCCAACAATAAAAATAATTATTCTATTCGAGCCAGTAGTTTTTCATCCATCAAGCGAGGCCCGAGGTGGATCTTAAGCGGATGCCGGGACTGCCGGGACAAACAAATCTAATGACGGGACATGGGACAAGCAAGACGCAAAATTTCATAACAATTCTGGCATTCCCAGTCTCGTCCATGAATCACTCTCAACACGCGTGAAACATTTTTTCACGCATGTTGTGATCACTGAGATTCTTTTTTCGTATTGCGATATTTTACATACTCTAGTGATGCAGCGAATACGATATTAATATTCGTCGAATATTAAAATTATATTTGTATAAAAATCATTTTTTTATCTCAACGTATCTTGTGAGTAAAATTTACGTGTATTTAGTCCTAGCCTTTTAGTTATATTTGAGAGCAAAATATTAATAGCATCTAACTTCAAACCGAGAATTTTAATTAATATCTCTAAGTTACATTAAAGTCAATGTAAGCTCCGGTGTCAAATCATTTTATTACAATAAGTATTTAGTTAGCTAAGTTTTATTATAATTTTATATTGTTTGTATTTTGATGTTTGTTTTGACGTGTTCAAGCGCCCCTTAGGGCCCATGGAAATAAATGATTTGATTTGATTTGATTTGATTTGGAAAAGGTAATATGTTCGGCTATCGCTTTTTGTTGTGATTATTTATTAAGATTCACCTACATTTGAATACACTTTTACATATTTTGAAGTATACATTATATATCTAATAGCGTATACAAACTAGTTAACACTGCAAAATCGCATATTTATTCACCTTCATTAGGCCCCTAAAATGACACATCGAGAGGTACAATAGACAAAGGGCTTAGTAAGAGAACAATTAGAATTCAAAGATATAAGTCGAATATTTAAATAGGTATTCGTATTCTTTCAAGTGATATTTGTTACAACACCCACACAAATCAAACCCCACACATGATGACTAAACTAATAACATTGAACAATTGAAAATGACTCATGTTTTTACAGCAATAAAGTCCAATTTACTAACTTGTTACTGAACGAACAAAGAAACAAAGGGGTTTCGCTACTACAAGTCTATCTTATCATTTTTAAATTACTCAGTGCCGATTGCGTCAAAATTAAGTATAATGCTAAGCTATAGTTTTCAATCTCTCTGTCCTGTACAAGTAACATAACATCACGCCTATATTACCCAGAAGGGTATGGCAGAGGTGCACAACACCAACACTTATTTTTGGGGGATAGGGGGTGAGCCTATCGCCATCCACCGGCCGCAATTCTAACTCTGTGCTGCTATTGAGAATTTCCTGACGGAAAGTTCACAAAAAAACTTGCGCGACCTAGGAATCGAACCCGTGACCTCGCGATGAGAGGCGCATACGTTAACCACTACACCAACGAGGCAATATGTATTAATAGTGAGCATTAAACTTCAAAAACAATCAATAGCGTTTATTTTTGATTATTTTATACGTTTAGCTATGCTTAGCAAATTATACTAAGAAACAGTTGAAAAAGATATGGGACCGGCAGGATTTGAACCTGCGACCTTACTGCACACCTGGCAGCCGCTCTTAGCCATCCAGCTACGGTCGCCTCTTACCGGCACCCTAAATTTCTCAACTGTATGATACGTCATTTCGTGACGTCACGTTCATCCATTTCAACTGTTTCTTAATAGCGTTTATATTCATGGCAATGTGAAATGGTTATCTCTTGCTGCTACAACGGTTTAGTAATTAGTGTATGCTGCCACCCACCACAAGATCTTGGGTTCAATTCTCAGTTGGAACAAAAGTGTTATTTGGTACATTTCCATGAGGAAATTCTCAATAGCAGCACAGAGTTGGAATTAGACCTGGCGGATGGCAATGGGCTCTCCTATCACATAGGACTTAAACATTACAGCTGAAATATGGGTGTTATAAACATCTGCCAAACTCCTTTTAGTAATGTAGACAGACATATAAAATCAAAGTAATTTACTAAACTGCAACTGATTACCTGATAACTACTTTCAAGTGTCCTTCGCTATACTTAATCAACTTAGATAGGCAACTGAGCTGAAAAAAGTATGCTAAGGCCAACACATGGTATGGTGACCTTACAAGAAAGCCTTGGCCTTATAGGTAGGTTGGCTAAGGGCCAGTTTTACCAGTTCCTTATAAAGTACAGTAGCAGGGTGAGCAAGGGTGACCCGCCTCGGGTACCATTCACCAAGGGGTGACAGAGTTGGATTATCCATAATGCAAGTTAGATACAATAAAGTGTACCTGCAGAAATTTTAGATAGCAGGCACCTAAAAATCATTTACTTTTAGTCTTGCTAAAGGTAATGTACAATGGAATTTTATAAGTACCAAGTGGCACCAAGTTTGAAGGTGGTGCAACAGAAACAGAGGGGTGGACACTGAGAAATAGTTCCTGCTAAGCCACCACTGATAAAGTCTCTGATAGCCTATTAAAAAAAGAGACATTTAACAGATAAAAATAAAAATTGTATCTATCTGTAACTTTATCATGAACTAGTGAAATTTATTCTTAAGATAAGGTTCAAAAACTATAATATATATTCCTTTAAAAATATTTTTTTTATAAACAGAACTGTGATTGAAAACTTCTACCTATTCAGCGAAATCTGTATATAATATGTTTTGCATAAAAATGTAATTAAAAAAGATATGCATTAAATGCAACACAATAATGCAATAAAAATATAATTAAGGTTAATGATAATAGCTATCAACCAGTTGTTCTTAGATCATTAGCAAAATAAAACATATTATAATTACTGAGTAAATTACATAAATAAACTATATCACAAATATTATAAACAAAGGTTTGCAAGTTTTTTTTAATTGTACTGAAATATCAGATGAATCTTAAAAATTAATATTACACAAAATCAAGCAAAGCATGTTTCACTGAGGTCTGTTAATATTAAACTAATAAATATTTTAAAATGAACTTATCCATAGTTCTGCAGGTGATAATACTGGCAGTAATTAGATCCCACCTTCCAACAAATGTTGGTTTCCAGTCAGCATCAATAAATTTGCTGCAAAACATAGCTTTCCAAAAAAATATAAAAACTTGATGATACAAAGCTGAACGATAATTTTGTGCCGATTAAAAAAAGTAGACAGCTTATTTAAAAAAAAATATTTATGCAAGGACAAAATCATAATATAGATAAAACGAAAACTTAAAAAAAAAAATAAGAAGAAGGGCTGTAGCCATAATAATTTTAAAATTGACACCCAATATGTACGCCATAAGAATATTGCCATTGTAGTGTAGCTAACATTATGACCAAGGACTTTATTATTGCTCCATTAAAAGTAAATTATAGGCACTCCGCAACTATTTTATTACTTACCGATTGAAGGTTCGGGAATACTTTGCACACCAACTTTTAACAAATTACACTTCTGCAAAATCTTTGAACAAGGATTTAGCGAATAAACTTAATTATATATTGTTTCCACGGACACCACGACACGCTCGCACTATATAATGCGTCTAGTATTTATTATTTTACAATAATAAACAACGCAGCTGACCACACAAAGACATCCAATATGACAAAATGACAAGTTGCACAAAAGGCAACCCAGCGATTGGTATACTGCGCAAGTTCTAGTGCCGGCGAATCAGGAAATGGTTTTTAATTAGTTAACCAATCATATTTGGCTGATTTTGACATTAACAACTCAGTGTTGTCAACGCTAAAAATATGCCTTAAAAACTTAAGCTTACTGAATCACTAACAAATCGCTATTAATAACAATATCAAAATTAGCACTCTGAACAAGTTACACAATTACTATCTTATACACATAATAATATTATTATATAGATAATTAGTTGATCAACAACTGAGATCAATGGACGCATAGTTTCGGAGATAATGGTAAAAGTAAGGTCATTTATCTGTTTATTTATTTATTTATTTATTAAGGATTGTCTACATCACTAACATCTTAAATATATAAGAAAGTTATTAAGCATTAATGGATTTAGTGTTGTAACACTTTGTCGTGTATTCATTCTGTGGCCCTGAATATAATATAATAACTTTGTCAGAATGATTATTAAAATTAAATTTGCTTTACAAAAATATATTTTGCACACATATTACTTATCATCTTTATATTGTACTAATACATCATATTTCCGATTTTGGACCTTTTGTATGAAAACTTAGTTGTACCAGTCACGACTCACTCTGGGCCGGTTTTATTAAAATAATATTGAAGTTGACTAGTTATAATAACCTCATAGTAAGAAAAATGAATATTATTACCAAAAATCAACATTATAATGGGTCCAACACATTTGTTATAGGTATTTTTAAGCCCTCAAAAGATGCTCTCTCACTCATTGGATTTTTTAAAGTTTTGTCAATTTATCACTGTATGTTAGACCTGCTTGTTTTGTATTAAATAACTTGAGTTTGAATCCAGTATTTCATTTTGATTTCTGCATAAACTGGAACGTTTTGCATGTCGATCAAGACTTGGTTTATCGTACAGTATTTTTTAATGAAATTACTTTTATAAATATAAATATGATAATAATCAGGCTTATGAATATTTTAAATGTTATTTTAAGATATATTATTCACCATCTGCTAATTATATTTCTATTTCTAAGATGTTTTATGACACTATGTGATATCTTTGATTGCATTTGAAAAACCCGCATTTCGTTTCTCACGCCCAGTTTGACGTCACACTACGGGGTTCTCGGACGCACCGTACCGCACCCTATTCAACTCAACTCGAAAGGTAACAAACGCCATTATCCAAAATTCCAGCAGCTTTAAGTTAACCCAATAAAGTTGATTTCGCATTGGCAGTATTTTTAGTAAGTATTTGTAGCAGCAGATGGCGTTGGTATTTTAAACTACACTAGCGCAGAATACACCAATCACGTTCCAGGAACTTTGACGCAATTTGCAAATGGCCGTGAATTGTAAAAAGGATCGGGCTTGAAGGAGTAAGAAAAGGCGAATGGTGAATTTTATCGTGATAAAAACTAGTGAATAATTCTTGATTCTGTGAGGTGCTGTTTAAACGTTACAAAATGTGCCAATTAGTGAGAATCCAGTCTTAATGGTGGTATAGGAAGCGCCCAAAAACCGCTGGAGCGACGATCGAAGGGACATTGCTGACAGAAGGGTAAAATCCTATTAACATTTTAGCCTAATCGTTCATTTTTTCGTTGCTTGAGTCTTGTGTTCGCGTTGTGTAGTTGTAATAACGTCGTTTTGTCTACCCGAGAGCTATAACTATTGGGTTGAAACCGTGGTGCCATTTGGGTGTACTGTGCTTCGCCGGTGCAAATCGTTGCGTGTAACGCGCATTAGTGCTGATATGTGAGTGTTATTGGGCTGGTAGTGTCACGTAGGCCACCTAAAAGCCATTAGGACTTCATTAAGGACTACCGGACGAAAACATATCAATCATCTATTGAGAAAAGAGAGGGTGTACATATTTATAGGTATGTATGAGCCCATGTAGCCACAGCCCTGTTGCTAGTCGAAACGACATCGATTCGTTGCTGCTATACGCTTTTCGCCTAACATTAGCGCCAATTTGCCGATATGTAGTTACATGAGTCGTAATCCACGCTTATTTTTGTTGTAAAACGAGTTTTTTACGATATCTAGATGAAAGATAAGATGGTCACCTCACACGGCTATTTGTCTACATATTATGGATAGTCGATCGTATTTGATATTTCGTGTGTGATCCGGGGACTACACGGTTTTTTTGCTAATGTTGTATTAGATAATTGAAATATAGCAGAATACTGGCTTATCTTTCTATTTAATTTAATAAATCTGCAAAACATATTGTGGCCTTCTAGAACTGAGATGTATTCTGAATGATGGGCCCTATTTCATTAGTTTGAATCTATATTATCATGTTGTTAGTGAACAATAAGTACCACACCCTTAACTTAACTCCTGTAATTACATTAAAAGAAGCAAAGCTTTTTATGTATATAAATGTCTAATTAGACATGCCTTTTAACTTGACTATTTCATACAATGAAACTTGTAATGTTATTGTCTGATGATTAATCCTTGTTTTCTGGTAAAAACACGGAAAAATATGAGTTGAAATCTTTCCTTAAATGGTATCACCTTTCGTCATTTATCATTGATAGATTCTTATGAATTTAAGATTTCTAACTGGTTTTTTTGCCTAATGCTCTAAAATCTTGAATATTAATAAGTTTTGTCAGACATGTCTCTCTTGGATCTCTTTAAAGCAAGAGTTAATAGGTATCTCTTAGGTAAGCGTGCTCCATCGTAGACCGCATCATCACTTACCATCAGGTGAGATTGTGGTCAAACGCGGCATGCATTTGACCACCATAAAAACAAAAAATAGTCAACCTTTTTAATGCTAAGTAGAGGTAGGAACTGTAGCTGTGAATACTTACATATTTAAACCTCTTTTGGATATCAAGCTACTATATTGATACATTTGCATTTAGTCCAGCTTTTACTAAGCAATATTCAATAGAGTTATAAAATCTAGAATAATACAGGTATTGAATGAACAGAATTGACTTGCTAACATTTCAGCACTATTGTTCCTGTCTGATTTCTATTGTTGGTGACAAGAATTAGTCATCACAAATTTTAAACAGCTGTTACAAAGCTTAGCCAGCTGAAGTGTCACAAGATCATTCAATTTCATATCTGGGTGAATATTTTGAGTCAAGATTATTCTAGATTGAATTGGAATCTTACTAATAATATAAATGTGAAAGTTTGATATGTAGACATTAGTTATTGTTTCACTCTAAAATTACTGGGTAGATTTTAATGAAATTCTGGATTGACTTAGCATTTTCTCACAAGGTTTATATCTCGAAAAAAGTTTCATAATTCAAGTGTAAATAAAAATATGCAAATATTTTGGTGTTTTTGCCTATTCATAGTATGGAATTTAAGAAATATCCAATACATTTTTCTACTGCTCTAAATATTGCAGATTTTACTGCAAAGTGTGAACATTATGCCACAATAACTGTCTCCCTGAATTACAAGCATGTTGCTTGTAATGTAACATTTCAGTTTTTTTTTTAAACCAACCTCCTTAGTCGGTAGGGGGTGTCCACAAACATTCATTTCATGCAAACAAAGCACACCAAGAGTCAGAACAAATCTTTGCGAATCACTTAAAGATTTGTCCATTGTGGGGATCAAATCCTCAACATCAGTACATTTAAAAGCAGGAAGGCGACTCAAATTGTACAGTTGCACACTATAATGCTTGGTTCTCTTCCCTCACTGAAGTAATGTTTGACTTTGCAACATTACCTTACAGGCTCATAGTGTGGGAGCACCTTTTCACATCACATATTGTTTACATTGCTCACTCAATAACACAAAGTGAGTCTGAGGTTGGAATTATAGTTTTAATGTGTCATAGCATAACATCACGCCTATATTATACAGAAAGGTGTGCAGAGGTGTAAAACAGCCACATTTCACCTGTTATGTTGGGTGAAACAGTTGCCAACTTAAAAAAAAAACTGTTAGGCAAATTTTTTCGAGTTTAATTATTTCTACATTATTAAAAATTTACATGAGATAATCTATTAAGGATGGTAACAACTTTTCTCTGATTCATGTCAAAATGGGTCAAAACTACCTATTTAATCATCCTATAGGCATGTTTAATATTTGCCAAATAAGTAAGTAGTGGTAACACTAGCTGGCTTATATGGTATGATGATGCTAAGTACTATATTTCCTTTCTAAGGCTTATATTTCTACAAGTTATTATAATACACATTTATAATATTAGTAAGAATAGCTTACAATTTGTTAGGGTGCACTTTGACCTCACGCTTAGTACAATGCAGTAACAAAATCAGCAAATAAATTACAAATGCATTACTTTTTATTTATTTATTTAACTTAAGCACAAAGTAATGTACAAGGTGGACTTGATGCCAAGGACATTGTCTATCAGTCAACCTAGGGTGATGCTGAGTTAAGAAGTGGTAGGTGCAATTGATATTTGAGTATAAAAATATTGGAATAATGATTTCAGTAATAAAGATAATGAGATAATCAACATTTAAAAGATAATGGTAAAAAAACGAGTAAAGATACTGTTACTAATTATATACATATTTCTAACTATATCTATCTATTTCTTGTGGATTATGAATGTGATGATGCAGTTTTACCAACTTGATTGTTTGTTAAGCCTAAATTACCTGTAAACTAAAAAGCCAAGACCATTTAAATAAATAGACAGCAATTTTCACTGTTCCTTACTTGCTAAGCATTCCATGAAGTTATAAATTTAAGATTTGCATTAATTTACAATCACCTCAACATATATAATTATAGAAAGGGTCATATAGAAGTCATTTGATAAGCTATCACATCCTCATTTCTTAGGTTAATAGTTCTGCGGAGTTTATATTTGTGTCTGTTTATATAATTTACCTATTAGGGGTATTGACATTAAAAAACTGTTCTTTTTGTTTATGTCCCCTGCATACTATATCGATAAAGAGAGTAGCCTTTGTCCTTTCTCAGATTTTGCAACTATCTCCATACAAATTCTCATTAAGATTGGTTCAGTAGTTTAGCTGTAAAAGTGTACCAGATGTACAGAGAGCAACTTTTTCAGATTACTTCCTCGTCGATCGGTATCTGGTTCAATTCCCGGGTTGCGCAAAGTGTTATTTGTGAACTGTCTGTCAGGAAATGCACAAAAGCAGCACGGAGTTAAAATTGTGCCCAGTGGATGGTGATAGACTCACCCCTATCCCATGGGATTTAAACATAACAGGTGAAATGTGGGTGTTGTACACCTCTGCCACATTCTTCTGGGTAATATAGGCCTGATGTTATGTTACTGTTAGATGTTTGTAGACTACTGTAACCACTATGCTTTGTTCCATCTTACCTAAACTTTAGTAATTGCTTATGACTTCTGTAATCTATTTATTTGTGTTTGTAATTTTTTTACTCCTAGGTCTGAAACACCAACATTCAGCAGATTTTAACACAGTGGTTTTTAGCGTGTTGAAATTTCGTTTCACAGGTGACTTCTAACAGAATCAATGAATTAAGTTTATCGGGCAGACTATGGGCCTATTTGTTACACCATCTAGTAAATGAATTTCTGTCGCTTCAAATACCTAGTACTTCTGTTCAATACATAATGTACATAAGTTTAGTGTTGTTTTTCAAAGATGTTAGTTACACAAGCCTGCTTACTTAAACTGTTTAATACTGTCGTAACACACTTGGCACATTTTTTTGTAAGTATACTGAGCAACAACTGATTTTATGTAAGTCGTTTTTTAACTGTGTGTTATGTTGATTCAAGATTCAAACCATTTATTTTTATAGGCTCCAGGGAGCGCTGGAACACTTCAAAATATTACAAATAATAATATAAAAATAAATTATAAGTAACTCTAAATTTAATTACAATGATCTGAATAACCAGGGTTAAATAATAGCAGCCCTGTATCTATTACATGTTCCACTTCTGGGCTCGGGTCTCTTCTCATGATGCGAAGGGTTAGGCCATAGTCCACCACGCTGGCCAAGTGTGGATTGCGGATCACACACTCTCAAGCATTTTTTAGGCACTCTCAAGCATGTAGGTTTCCTCACGATGTTTTCCTTCACCGTTAGCGCGCGATAATTTATATGATAACCGGGGTGTGGGGTTAGGTTGAGTTAAACTGAATGTTTGCCTGAAAATACTACTACATATACATATGGTTGTTGTGAGGATCTTGAGAGGGCAACACTAAGATAAATCTATAGATAGGTATTTTAGATAATGTGCAAGTGTGGCTGCCAAAAGGGCACAAACTTTTTATATAATATTAAAGTTGAAAAATTAAGAATCCAGCAGGACTCGAACCTGCACCCTCTGGGTATACGCCCCAAGTGCTTTGCCAATTCAGCTATGGATTCGTATGCTGCTGGACACGAAATTTATCAACTCTTTTGTGCCAGCCATATGATAGCTAGACGAACCTTACTTGGTTTTTAATATTATATAAAATACAAAAAGGCATATCAAAGCTAAAATTTGCTTTAAAATATTATGGGCACAAACTTGGTAACTAATTATGTAACACTTTAATTAAAGATAAAAATTTGCTTGTGTTAGTTAGAAGTTAAATCTTTCTGTTTTAAGCAAGGCAGACAGTTGGTTTCTTTATTTAAGTGAAGCTGTTTTCAACATGCTTCTCCACTAGCTTGTCCTTGTGACATATATGTAACTTAACATCATACCTATATTACCCAGATGGGTCTGGCAGAGGTATATAACACCCACACTTACCTGTTATGTTTAGGTCCCATATGATGGGGGTGAGCCAATCGACAAAATATACATCACGTCTATATATCCCAAAAGGGTATGTGTCTTAAAACCTACATTTCACCAGCTATTTTTCGTCACCATGTGATAAGGGATGGGCCATCTACCGGCCTTATTTCCAGATCCTGCATCAACATCTTAACGAAACAATTTTCTGTTCATAATACATCTCATCTCACATAGACACACCATATATTTATGGCAACCTTGTTTACGCAACAATGTGTGAAAAGGTATGGAAAATTGTCCGACATGAATGACAGACGGATTTGGAACTGTCTTTGTTAAAATGTAAATACCAATATGGTGTAAATATATTGGATATCTTTTTAGACTAAATCTGAAATCGTTGAAATTGGTGTCGACGTAAGTGAAGGTCAGGAGAAGGATATTGGTTATTTTTTATCAGGTTAAATTTGGACAGCAACAGATCAAAGCTCGGACTGAACTCAGATCGGTTTTTTTTTCAGACTAATAAACCAATATAGACAGGAAATAAATTCAAATAAGTCTACCAAAACTCGCAGGGGACTAGATTGTTCCGCGCGTCTATGATTTGAAAACTAGTTTTATATGACGTGCAAGATCGGCGCTCTTTCATATTTAGCAGCGGGGGACAATGACGCCTCCGGTTGTCTTATTGCTCTGACGGATTACAATAAAATTCGGATGTAATGTGAAAACGACTTAAGATTCTAAGTTCAGTTCATATCCAGTCAGTAGAATTCAAGGCAGGTGTCCATTGTGTCGTCGGTATGGCACCTGAATGCTCGCATTGTGCCCGCTATGGGGCAGGTGCTATTCGATTTTAATAACTCAGCCAAAGGTATGAGCGCTAGTTATTCGAGTAATTTATTCTGTACTAATATCCGCGCGCGGCTTCGCCCATTTAGTACTGGTACCTGCAATGTTAAAAAATGGACTAATGTTGCATTATTGAATAAAAAATACGAGAAGAATATAATAGGAGTGCACGGTTGGCGTAGTGGTTAAAGCGGTTGCCTCGCCGCTTTCAACTGCGCTGGTGTTGTGGATTCGATCCCACAAGGGACAAATCTTTGTGTGATTCGCAAAGATTTGTTCTGACTCTGGTTGTGCTTTGTGTGCGTGAAATGTATGTTTGTGAACACCCTCGCGACACAGGAGTTACTCCTAGTGCGGGCGTCGTTTATTTCTAAAAAATAAAACAAGTTTTCATTTGCTATGAATTTTACCCATCACTGTAGTTTGGACAAGTCAGAACATCGTGGTATTGCATCATCATCCAATATCAGTGTCGATTTATAGTTTTAATTACACGTGCTGAGTACTCAGGCGAGCTTATTTAATCTCGGTTTTAACCAAAGCGGGGACGAGAGGATAAGTTATTCAAATTATGAAATACGGGTGTTACTCACGTAATGGTGGTCTATTTAGTCGACACCCGTATTTCATAATTTGAATAATGTTACAAACTCACGTCAGTTTTAATAAAAATAGAGAGGAGAAGTGTTTTAATAACCAATCAGGTAGCGTTATTTCCACATCTAACCTGATAAGATATTTTAAACACTACTCTACTCCTATCTCAGTCTCCGCTTTGGTAGAAATATCAGGTCTTACTCGCTGCGTATTAACGGACGTACAGGCAAGGCAACTAACTATGGCGTGTATATCGCAGCTTTCATACTATAGGGGCACAATTCGAAAAATATGATTGTTGGGAAAACGCGTTTAAAGATTTTTGAGTCCATGTATTTTCACAAAATCGGTCATAAATAAATTAAACTATTAATAGCAAAATAACATAAGAATATTGTCCATTAAGCATGAAATATTTATCGCATGTTATGCAATGTTTATGCATATTATAAAAACTCGAAATCACAAAATTTTGAGATGTGCCCCTATAGTATGAAAGCTGCGATATGACGACCGGATGGCGGAGTGGGTAGTGTACCTGCCTGCTGTGCTGAGGTAGCGGGTTCGATTCCCGCTCAAGACAAATCTTTGTGTGCATGAACATGGCAGTAAGTCTCGGTCTGGGTATTTCTATGTGTAAATAGTATGTATTTACAAAAGAAAAGTATATATGTATTAGTATCAGTTATTCTAGCTACCATAGTACAAGCTCTGCATAGTTTGGGACTAGATGGCATTGTTGTGTGATATTTATTTATGGACGAGTGTCCGTTGACTCGACCAAGATATATGTCTATGTCAGAGGCGGCTCGTCCTTAGGTGCACTGGTGCAGTGCACTCCCAGATAAAATACGTTGTATAATATTCCTTTAGAACTCTATTTACTCTATACATTCTTAACTAAATAATAGGAATTTTTATCTTCATTCATATTAACAACTAAAAACTATTACATTGCCTACCCGTACAAAGTGGAATGTTTAAAAGACATTCGGTGCGGTGTCATGTCAAGTAGAAGTAAAGTTGGAACGAGTGGTGCGCTTGCGATTACGCTCCTACTGCAGAAATTTCAATACAACGCTCAGTACTAAATTCCATAAGTGCGAAAGAGAAACATCGATGCGGCCCGGCGCGTGAAACAAAAACTTTGTACGAGATTTTCGCCTAGACTGGAGCGCCGCTCCTGCTGCGCGACGTTGCCAGATTGCGTTTTGATAGTACATGACTTCAGCAGCTCAACTCAACAGCAGGGCGCTTCCGCGGGTAACGCGGGCGCGGGAAATTTTGAATTGTTGCCGATCTTACGTAAACAAACTAAATGAGTCGTGTCGTTGTGTCCGCGTTGCTTTGTTAATTTACGGTAATTTCGTAATTTGTCAATTGATATTACTGTAATTAAGACTTATAATAAAAATAGTTTGTGCTTGACCGACCAAGAGGTGCGCCTATGAAACGTACCTTCCCAGACTACGAAGTGACACCCCACCGTAAATGGTAAGCTCTTGTTTATTTTGCTATTTTATAAGTGAACACCCATAAAAAAATGTCACGAGCCGCCTCTGGTCTATGTCTCGTACTCGGTTAGGTGTGACTAGGACATTATAGTAGCCATAGAGACTTGCACGGTAAATAAAGCAAAAATAACCTAAATAGTTTTCGCCTTTTCATCTCAAAATTGTTTTATAACAACGAAAAAAGAGTAAAACCGTTTTTAAATAAAATTCGCTCTGTTCTCTGAAATGGAAAGGTATGGCGGTATGCGTAACTGGATTACTGCTCGCAAAAAGTTTGACGGTTAAGGAATGCCTTTAGGCATGGTTTCCGCACACGAATTGTTTTGAAACGTTTCATATGCAGATGTTAACTTATAATAGCTTTTTATATAATAAATCTTTTCAGAGTAGGTACCCAATCCTTTCGTACAATTTAAAAAGTCAAGCCATACATAAAAGTATATTTTTTTTAGAAAAATATACACGTTGGATATTAAATTAAACTAGTCTTATATTATAACTTAATTTTAATTAAAGACGACCGGATGGCGGAGTGGGTAGTGTACCTGCCTGCGACGCCGAGGTCGTGGGTTCGATTCCCGCTCAAGACAAATCTTTGTGTGCATGAACATGGCAGTAAGTCTTGGTCTGGGTGTTCTATGTGTAATAAGTATGTATTTACAAAAGAAAAGTATATATCGTCACTGGAAAGGCTATATTACTAAAGCGCCAAAAGTGCATTTTACAGGAGAGCAGTTTAAAGTTTTTATTTTTGTTCAGGCTGGCATATCTTTGTTGAATGTATTCCAATTGAAATTTACCCAAGCCAAAAAATCTTTCTTATATTATTATCTAATTTATGAAATAGACATATTGCCAGATATTGTTATATTTACGAAGATAGTGTCGCTTTAGTATAAATGCTCTCACCACTTCGTAAGGAAAAAGGGCTTACTTCATGTAAACATATTCAGGTACAGTAAAGCATAAATACTAATCACTTACATCAATGAAAATTTAGGAATGGAAAAACGACTAACATGCATTACAGAATAATACAGTCTTAGTATTTATTACTAAAATGTAATAATGCGGCATAATAACATCAATTAATTTGACTAATTGGTTTGTTGAGTCGTGAATTATTGTTTTTTAAATGCTAAAATGTACCCAGCTATTTTAAAATGTAATAATGAAACGTAACATATTTTTTGTAGCAATAGTATAGTTAATGTACTTAAGCATAGCATAGTGTAGCGACGAGTAGCAAAGAATAGCGTAGTGTGTTGAAGAGTAGTATAAAGTAGCAAAGTGTAGTATGGCGTAGATTCTTTTCTATCCTAAGGTGATACATAGTTTGCCAAGTCAGCTAGGTTGTTAGTTATAGTATACTTTGTGAGAAATTGTAGGGATTGCAACGAAAACGGTCAAATAAACATACGTATTGCAACTTTTATTAAATATTTTGCCAAATTACCATAATAGTATTAGTAATCATCATCAAATTTAACATGCTTGATGCTTCGACTAAATGTGAGAGCCAAAATTAAGTTTCGAAGTCAGCGAGATACCGAGGAACTCAAGACGATCGGTTATTGGAAGGGATACATTTCGGAAGGTAGAAGTCAGGATGAATGGGCTACGTTTAGCGGAGATAAGACACGCCTGAGTCTTACTAACATTGAACGTGACTAAGTTGGCTTCACACCAATCGGAGACTGCCTTCAGAGACACGTTCATACGTTCGACCATTGCCTTCCTGAGCGACTGTATTTGTACACCACTAGCTCGTGAGTTGGGTATATAGCTTTCAACAGCCATTGTGTCATCGGCGTATCCAAACATACCTTGGTCGTTGATGTGAAGCTGGAAAAGCGTTGCTGAGAGCACGGACCCCTGAGGTACTCCGGCATTGATTGCCATTTGATCGGACGAGCTGCCATTAACGACAACCCGAATCGATCGGTCCCTCAAGAAGTCTGATACCCAATCACAGAGACTAGTGGGTAGACCGAAGGACAGTAGCTAGTAATCGAGCCTTCCGTAGAGCGTTTTTGCTGGACTTGGTTGCCCTGTTATAGGTTCTCTTCTTATCCCGGATGTCGCTAGCTTTGCGGTTTCGAGCATCAGCCCAGGCAAGGAAAACCTCGTGTTTCCGTGCTTCAGCACTTCCACACTCAGCTCCAAACCAAGGCTGTGCTTTGCTAGATGTGCTTTTGTCGGAAAAAGGAATAAAATATTACATACCTTGGAGCAGCAAATCTGTTATAGTATCCGCGCATGCTGAAGGATCACCCGAAGAGAAGCAAATAGGCAACTACGGATAGGATGCAAAGAATGAGCGCATCCCATCCCAGTCTGCTGACTTATATCGTCATATCCGCATTGTGCCTTTTGGGCCGCTTCGGCCGTCAAGGAAACCGAAGTTTCGTAACCGGTTTCCATGAAGGCTTTTTTTATATGTTTACGTAACTAGTTTCCATGAAGGCTTTTTTATAATGCTATGTAACTGGTTTCGAAGGAGTAATTATCCAATGTCCCTTAAGCCGCCTACGAAACTGACAACGAAAGATGAAAGCGAAAAAAAATAGTAGATGCTTACCTACCTACTTTCTTTTAATCATTTTATATTTAATACAACTGGGATATATGAATATTGAATGAAATTGAAAACATAGTTGTAATATTTATATATTGTTTTATTTAAAATAGAAACAAAATATTAAAATAAAAATGCGTACGGTAAGTTTTTTTCAATGCAGTGAGTACAACTGAACACAACTAGAGTAGAACTGGACACAATGATGGAGAAGCTGTCTCATCTCCAACCAGCATTGGTCAATCGCTCGTCTCCGCTGCTCCTGCGACAACGCGCGACCTTATACTGCACAGCAGACAGTCTCCAAGTTGCAAGAACTAGGTTTGGAAGTTCTCCGTTATCCGCCCTACTCACCAGACCTAGCGCCTACAGACTACTTAACTGTTTTCAGAATTTGGATAACTTCTTGGCGGGAAAAAAAATCAATACCCGAGAGGCAGTACAAAATGCCTTTGAAGAATTTGTTGCCTCCCGTCCAGATGATTTCTTTAAGAATTACATCAATAAACTGCCACTGGGTTGGCAAAGATGCATTGATTGCATGGATGATTACTTCGATTAATTCAAATAAAAAATACATGACCATGATCACAACCTTCCAAGTTGTTGGTTGTTCTGATCTGTTCCTTGTTACAGCAACAAGTTTTCTCAAAGTCGGTATTGTTAAGCCCCAGTGGCTTCTAAAATATGTATTAAATTTATTTATATCTTCACAGAAAATTATTATTATTATTTATTTCACCGACGGGCTTCCTACGCATCACCCATAGATAATACATATAAGCATCACCTAATCAATACCACTCGCAATAAATTCTGGTGGTAATCGACAATCGTGCTATTCCGGCACACCGTGACAGTTACGTAGCAGTATGAAAAAAGCCTTCATGGAAACCAGTTACATAGCAGTATAAAAAAAGCCTTCATGGAAACTAGTTACGTAAACGTATAAAAAAAGCCTTCATGGAAACCGGTTACGAAACTTCGGTTTCCTTGACGGCCGAAGCGTTTTGGGCTAGGATCGGGTGGAGAACATACCGACACAGACTTGACTGGACAGTAGTCAGAGCTGCTTAAAGGTGCTGACACTGACACTGCATAGTGATCCGGGTTGGTAGTTAGCAGAAGGTCCAAGCAATTGGCTGTTTGGCCGTCAACATCTGGAACCCTTGTTGCTCCTTGGACCAGCTGAGTGAGATTTAAAGCCAAAGCGAGTTTGCGCATCTCTCTCCCAGCATGGTCAGTGTGCTGGTACGAGAACAGCCACTCCTGGTGGTGGGCATTTAAGTCCCCTAACAACACTAGTTGGGCAGTCGGGTATTTATGTTGAGCGGCTTCCGCCGCCTCGCTTAGGTACTCTGAGAGCCAGGTTGTCTCGCGATCTCAGCTGTGTGACCGATACACAGGCATAGAGAATCTTCTCCGTGCCTGTGTCTACCAGTACCTATAGGGTGAAAAAGTTGGGGTCTTCATAGAATCGGATACGTAAACAGCAGATCTCGTCGCGGGCGTACACGCACACACCAGCACGCGGCTTAAAATTGTGCTCCAATACCCTGGATACGAGAGGTACGCCACGTCAGAAGAACACCTTTTTTTGCGACTCCGAGAGATACAAGAGAGCAGGTTTTTCAGTCTCAAGGTGGTGGTGGACTGCGTTGAGATTTGAGTGCAATCCTCGGATATTTGAGAGATATTATTTAAATTTGCCTGGATATTCATAGTATTAGGCATATATATTAGTAAATAATACAAAGAACATTTAAAATATTAATATGATACTGTATAACTATAGTACATAAATAGTACATATGACTATAGTTATATGTACTTCTTTAGAATTTAAAAATGTAATACACTTTCCCTGAGACAAACTACGAAAGTTGTTTTGTGGAACTCTGTTAAAAGTATAAGTTAAAAAAGTCATAATAGTCTTAAAGTATTAGTTATACTGTATTTGTTAATAATAAATAATAAATAAATATTATTTATTTATTATTTATTATTAACAAATACAGTATAACTAATACTTTAAGTCATATTATGACTTAAATTGTACTTATCACAACAAAAACGATAAAAAAATGAAATTGCAATAGACTGCCATTTTATAAAGAATTTGAATAATTCTAATACCTAATGGACCACTACGGTATTTTTTAGTATAGTTTTAAGAACTCAAAATACCTTTTCATCTTATAAGTAAAACCCAAATACGCTTAATACTCATTTAGACATGTAGATCACTATAGCAAAATTACTAAAAAGAGAATCATTTTAATAATATTGAAGGACAAAATTACTAAGCGTTTACGTACATCAATAGTCATGTAAGGCAAATTTACTAAGTGACCTTTTCGATACAATTTGCGGCACGCCAGAAATACTAAAACGACACAAATTTACTAAATTCTGCATTTTAGCTTTCTAAACATAACCCGACAGGCAAATTGGAGTAAGGAAAAAAAACTAACCGACAATAACAAAAAAATATACGTAATTTGTTTTAGGTAAGTAAAATGGACGAATCGAGAATAGCGAAAAATGTCGATGCTAAAGCGCCACTATCTTTTTAAATAATGGTCAGATTGCAACGAGACCTAGACCATTCTGTAGAGGACAAAAAACCCAATTCAACGGTGTAAAAAACGCACTTTAGGTATTTTGGCGCTTTAGTACTTTAGCCTTTCCAGTGACGATATGTATTAGTATCAGTTATTCTAGTACCCATAGTACAAGCTCTGCTTAGTTTGGGACTAGATGGCGTTGTGTGTGAGTTGTGAAATATTTTGAAATTATCTAGATGGGTGTGGCAGACGTTTATGTATAACACCCTAATTTCATGTGAAATGTTTAGGTCCCATGAAATAAGGGGTGAGCCTGTCGCTATCTACCAGCCTCAGTGCCAGAGTCAGAGGCGCAGATCAAGGGGTGAAGTTGTGGACCTCCCCCGGGCCTAGAAAAATAGTAGTTTTTTTTATTATGGACAAAAAAATAACTCGAATTTGTTTATATGTGTTTTGTTCCTGCTTAAAAGCTGAATCTGACCTTGATCGGACGTGTTTTTCTATTGACGGAAAATTTACAAATCAAACTGCCCGTCCGAGTGATAAAACTTGAGACTTACGGTGAGTCAACCAGGCAATGTCTTAATTTGCATTACAAAATAATATAATCATCTATTGGTGTATCTTACTAGTGCAAACTGTATGCAAATTTTTAATGCGCAAATTCAAATTGCACAAATTAGATTGAGCGTGTAGCCGGACCATATAAATAAATATCGCTCAACTTACACACAACGCCATTTAGTCCCAAACTAAGCAGAGCTTGTATTATGGGTATTAGAATAACTGATACTTATACATAATACTATTTTTGTTGTAAATACATACTTATTATACATAGAAACACACAGACTAAGACAAATTCTCATGTTCATGCACACAAAGATTTGTCTTAAGTGGGAATCGAACCCGCGACCCTGGCGTCGCAGGCAGGCGCTATCCGGTCGTCGAAATATCACTATAGCTTGCACTTTTCAACCGTAAAGTTTTGATCTAGTGACCTTGACACACTGTTATCAGTGTGACTAACGGGAAATCTTCATCGTCACATAGTCGGAACAGACTATGCAAAGCAAGACGGATATTCCTGTCCGTCACGCAACTCAACTTTCGGCCGTATGACATCACTGTATCGTTGGACTTTCAGATATCTCGATTTTCGGAACGAAGTTCCTTATCGCGCGTTGCGAAAGGGGGCTAGACGGAAAAAATTGGGACGAAAAGTTGTAACGACACATTTCGTAGCAATTCTCGTAGCGGCGTAGTAATTACATGCTACGTTACAGCTGCGGTGCTACATCATCAGACACACGGAGAAAAATGCACACGCCCTGTGTCTGTCTCTCTCTCTCGCTTATAGAAAAAAAAGATAAAATAAACTAAAAAAATAACAAAAATATTATTAAAACTTAAGAAAAGATTTTTTTTATAACTTAGAAAAATAAAAATTTCTTTACTAATTAATCGAAAGGAACTTCGTTCCATCCGGGTGTCCCTTGACACCTCAGTAGTTTTTTATCATTATCGGTTTATTAGCTCAGGATAGGACTGCGATTGAAAGGTTTGGATGACATCTCACAAGGTTGTTACAAAAAGCAATTTTTCTGAGGGCCCAGGGTGGAGGATCGACACCCTAATTATAGCGGATCTTGCAATAGTTTATAGCTGAAGCGTAACAAACAGGTTCTTTTCGCATTTATATAAGGATAATGTTTTGATTGATTCAACAATCTTTCAATCTCACGGTTTTTTTAGTACAGAGCTGGCATTGGTTTTATCGCTCGAGTTGTAAGCTAGTCTGCTGCCAACCTCCAAGTGGTTTACCTTGATTCTTATTGACCTGAACGTTAAAAAACAACTAATATTATGATCAATATTACAGATAGATTAGAGATAATTGCTACGTTTATATTTTGTACCAGTTTCCGCCTGAGTAGTGGCTTCATAGAAAAAAAGTAGCGTGTGCGTATGTGTATGTTAAAATGTATCATCCATATCTTCTATACTAAAGCCTACGAAACAAGATAAATTTATGTTATTACAAATCACACGAATATAAATTCTATTGCTTTGTAATTTAAGTTGATTTTCGTATAATAGAAACTGTTAAAAATGCCCTAAACAATCTCCATTGCAGTAGAATTTAAACTTTATGGCCTGTGAATTGGGTTTATAATTGTAAATCATGAATATTATCTCGTTTCGTTGTCTGAAGTATAAGCTATAATATTAATAATAAGATTCCTAGCCGATTTCGGCTACGGCGACTAAGCTACTATGGGCTATTTATTTTACGAGCATGGATGTTTTTCTCTTAAATGACTAATGTACCCAATTTTTACGGTAAATACACGTAAACACTGCGAACTCGTGGCACCATTGAGATAATTAAATGTTATATTTGAAGGTGGTCGTGTTTTCAGTTGGTCTCGTTTAGTATAAGTATATCTTATATTTTATATTTCGTGTCACAATGCTAGTTACCTTACTCCTACAAAACGGCTTTATTGATTTTTACCAAATTTTATATGCATATTCAGTAGATCTGAGAATCTGCTACTATCTATTTTTCATACCCCTAAGTGATAAGGGTTGTTCACCCTTAACATTTTTTTTTAATTTTTGGTCATTTTTTTGTTTTTATTTTTTTATAATGTGGCATTCAAAAATACATACAACCCTTAATTTTTACCCTTTTATCACCAACCCCTAATTTTTAATAGCCACTTTAGTAATTGAAAAATTTTTCATCCCGCTCGATAACTGATCAATTATCGTCTTTTTCGTTAATGTTTTTCACTCTATTTCGATTAAAATTTCCCTGAGCTTAACAATAATGAATGATTAATGTACTTAATTTTTTAATTTGTATTTTCTAATAAACAAATTAACTTCCTCCTTGCTTCGATTTCCTCATTTCTGAGGGTTGTGACCTCTTTTCTGGATCATCATTGCCCGTGTGATGGTCCGCCATCAGTGCCTGTCTTGGGCTGTGTGTAGTGCGGTGTGAACCGTGGTGTTGAGGTTAGTGCGGACTTGATCAGACCAGCGTATCGGGCTACGGCCTCTGGGTCTCTTTCCTTCGACCTTTCCAGTGATCAGCAGTCTTTCGAGGTTGTCGCCTTCTCTTCTCGCTATGTGGCCAAAATACTCAAGAATTCTGCGAAGTCACAGGGATGAAAGGCGTTCTTTTATGCCCAGAACTTAGCCCAAATTAACTTAATAAATTCTAAAATCTGCTTATTTATTGCCTTTAAGGCGAAACAGAGTTAGCCGGGTCAGCTAGTAATATATAATCTAAGCTATAGCAGTCTAGGAAACCAGGGACTTTTAAGGCTACCTTGTCACATTAATAATATTATGCTATTACGTAACTAACTTTACCAAATTAACTTAATAAATTCTAAAATCTGCTTATTTATTGCCTTTAAGGCGAAACAGAGTTAGCCGGGTCAGCTAGTAATATATAATCTAAGCTATAGCAGTCTAGGAAACCAGGGACTTTTAAGGCTACCTTGTCACATTAATAATATTATGCTATTACGTAATTCTATACTGTAAAACGAAACGCATGGTTGAGCCGCTTGGCGTTTCAATTTACATGTCTATTTCACTAAACCGTACTTGTGGACTTAACTGAAACCCTACAAGCTTAGACTTCAATTACAAAAAAAGCTCTAAAAAGTAAGAAATACTAAAGTAATATTCAACGTCTCGCCTCATCTGTGTATTACTTGAAATAATACAGTAAACGGCCTTAAGGTGCCTATATTCTATAAATTATACCCGTACTCCTAACCGTTGCGGAGTTGTACCTTCCAGCATTAGCTCAGTAACATGAAATGCTGACTGCTAGATGCAAATATCCGAGTACCTTTAGGTATGTAAAACAATCTAGGATCTAATTACAGATCGTGACCTGATAAAATAGGGCAACATTACTAATATAAACTTAAAGATAAAAAAAAAACTCTAATAGGTACAGGCGTCTACGGGAAATCCGAGAAAAAATATTAGCAGTAGAAAAGAAAATCGAATTGAGGACCTCATCCTTTTTTTTGAAGTCGGTTAAAAAATGAGCTTTTCCTATAGCTATTCCACTATCTGTGGAAACTTGTAAATGGCCTTCATTGTGTTTATTTTCTCTTTTTAATCTGTAAGTTTATAGCTGTAAGTTTTCCAAATAAAATAAAATAAAAATAAAATAAAATAGTCAATTGGTCATACCCCTTTGACCTTGAAGCGGTCTATACTTAAATTGTGTTTCTGCACTTTGCACTAGTTTTACGAAGAACCTGTCGATTTGATAATTTGTCGTACTTTCTCAATGTCCGAATTTATATCACAACATTCCTGTTGTACTACCCAGAATATCACCTGCACCTTCAAAACACCGATTCGATAAACAGTGTAACCAAACTCGTACGTTGAACGTTTTCAACGTAATAGGGCAAATCCGGCCGATGGCTGCCTGTTGATCGCGCTGGGCTAATGACCTGCTGATCTACTTGGCTGTGTTGTATGTACGCTTTTCATTCTCTTTTATGGCCTCTCATAGACAATAACTCAACAAAATACTTCAACATATTTCCATTTTTTTTGTTAACGCATACTTATTATACATAGAAACACCCAGACCAAGACAATCCTCCATGTTCATGCACTTAGATTTGTCTTGAGCTGATATCGAACACTACATACTCTGCCATCTTGTCGTCAAATGATATATATTAAATTATGTATATATATTGTTTTGATAGAAGTTGTTTGGTACCCCAAGGCTTGTCACAAATTAATGCGCTTTACAATGAACCCCTAAACTTGGAGTTATCAATGATGTAGGTATGGAATAAAAGCGTGTTAAAAAATCCCGATTTCTAATTTCTACATCGTTAAGACAATCATTTTATATAACGGAATATAAACGTCAAAAAATAAAAAATAAAAATCACTACGTAATCATGACGGTGTTCAATATCAAATGAAAGGTCTTTCGAGCACATTACAAATATATACATTTACTATATTGTTTTAGTTAAAATCTATAGTTTAAATGCGGTCGTACAGTTCTCACTGTCCTCTCTGTGTAGCAAACCAAGATTAAGTACAATATTATTACGTAGTCAGGTTATAGTTTCAACTTAATTCTTGTTTCATTTACCGCTCTACAGATCTTGATGAATTTGTACAATATAATAGCAGCCCTGTATCTAATACATGCCTCACTGCTGTGCTCAGGCATCTCCTCATGATGAGAAGGGTTAGGCCATGGTCCACCACGCTAGCCAAGCGCGGATTGGTAGATTTCACACGACCTTTGAGCGCTTTTTAGGCACTCTCAGGCATGCAGGTTTCCTCACGATGTTTCCCTTCACCGTTAGCGAGCGATAATTTATATGATAAATACACACATATCTTCGAAAAGATGACTCTTAACGATTTATTGACAGAGGTGTGTGTCGTGGGTTCGAGCCCGAGACCTTTGACTTCGTAGTCCTGCGGTCTCCCACTCGGCTATCGCTGCTATTTGTACAATAATTATATAATAACCCTTTATTCCACTTTATATTAGGTACAGTATTTAATAAGCCCGTCTTCGTGAATTTCGCTGAATCTTGTTTCGAATACGTTCGTCACTTCCTTCGTCTCGAATAACGCATCGAATAGAGTTGTATCAAAACAATGGAATATGAGTAATGTCGACGCCATTGATATTTCATATATTGCGTCAATCCTGTGACGGCCAGGCCTTTTTCCTGTTAATCATAAATATAACTTTACAGGATATATTTTTTAGAATACACATATACCTCGGTCTAGCGGTATAATTTGTGTAGTATCGCTCACGGCGAGGTTTCAGGTTTGATTCCCGGGTCGGGAAAATTGTTATTTGGGATTATTTCTTCACAAAATTCTCAATAGCAGCACGGAGTTGGTGCCTCTGCCACACCCATCTGGGGAATATAGGTGTGATGTTATGTTTGTTTACAATACATGTTCACAGTCCTCTAATCCTCTAATCATTATTATGTTCCCAATCCCCGTCAGTTACCGTTTCAATATTAGATAATGATTGCAAAAGCTACTATTTACAAGCATCCCTCGGCTTCTAATAAAATCGATACATCAAGTTAGATTGATAATATCGACGGTGACGTGACGGCTAGCGTGCTTAAATACGTACTTATAAAATACCATCTTAGTATACGTCTTTAAAAGGTCTAGATTAAATAGATACAGCATGTGCATATTAATATCTATATTTTTTAGAAGTCTAAACAAAGCGAGACCTTCTCATATTGGAAATGTATAGCTTTTTGTGTGGCAACGCACGCCTAACTACTCCATATACACGTCTGTCCATGTCTGCACGTGTGGTGTAGTGGTTTAAGCGGTCGCCTTGCCGCTCTCCACTGCACTGGTGTTGTGGGTTCGATCCCCACATGGGACAAATCTTTGTGTGATTTACAAAGATTTGTTCTGAGACTGGGTATGCTTGTGTGAGTGAATGTGTGTATTTGGCCTCGTCATTGCACCATTGGATAGTGTAATTGCTTCTGGCGTTCTATCTAATGTACAACATCCAAATTATTTATTTATAAAAAAAAAAAATATTATACAACTTGCTTACACACGTCCCATGTGGTGGTGAGCCTAGCGACTTCTACCGACCTCAATCCACACACTCCGTGTTAGCAGCACAAAGTCTGGATTGGGTAATTGAGAATTGCCTAGCGGATAAATAAATACAAATAACACTTTTTTGCCCGAACGGAGATCGCAAAATCGTCCTTAAAATACAAGTGAATCATCAATATTGACATCTTTGAGTAAAGGTGGAAAATTACTTGCATCAAGCTTAGGTCAAATAAACATAGCAGTACGAAGGGCGCTTGCTACGTCGACCGATAAGATTTATACGTGACAGATGACGTTACCTAATGTCATATTTATTGTGAACGTACCTACTATATTCTAGAAGGAACACCATCGTTTCTCTTTTTCCACCCGTATTATACCTGCATCTATCAACGTCGATCGATGTACTGACGGGTTAAGCCAATACACTGTATCTTGAGTTATATTGTTATGCTTTAAAAGAGCTGAGTCTTAATAGTTTGGCTTTACCGGCTCTTATACCACTGAACATATTTCTGAAATACAGTGTTTCGACTTCATACGTTTGACGTTAAAAAGCCAATAAGAGCACACCACTGCGCAGTTTAATATTCGATCGATGTCGATCTATTTAGCTGTAATAATAACAACCTTTAGGGCCTTATCATACTAGCGGATTACGAGTGGATTCAAAGCGGAGCGGGCGCGCAACGGATTCGTTGCGGGCGCGCAACGAACACGCCGCGCATTCGCAGCGAATTCGTTGCGGACGCGCGGCGTGGACGCCATTTTGTACTGTCTCGTACAAACGCCAGCCAACCAACTTAATAAAATATTTTTTTCAAATGTCAAATCATTTTGCATCATAACGGCTTCTTGCGGGATTTTATCTTGCTTAAATATTTTATGTTTGTTTTATGGTAGGTAGGAACGAAATTATTTAGGATTATTTTTTAATCGTTTGCAAAACAACACAAAGTAGTCGCTCTCTTCCATTCGATTATTTGATAATGGATCTTCCCAAATTCGTCGATGCTTTCGTTTTCGTCGCCGGCGTCTCCGAAGTAACAAAGCCAACAGCAGTGTTTCCTCGTCGGAATCAATTTTGTTACTGAGTGTATTTGTACGTCGTTAATTCGCTACAAACACGCGACGAAAACGTGGCGTATTCGCCACGCGTCCGCGACGTCTCCGCTGCGCAGCCGCTGCGTGTTCGCGACGCATTCGCTGCGTGCCCGCCCCGCCCCGTAGCCGCTCGCAATCCGCTAGTATGATAAGGCACTAATATATCACCAAATAGAGAAGACTGTTCACTACTATCAACGTTGCATTTTTTCCATGGAAGATCAATATAACTGCCTATTGGAAATGGCAAAATGCGTCAATAAATTGGAAAACCTTGAAAAAAAGGACTAGACTTTAGACTTCGACTTAGGTCGTCCGATGCAAGGAAAACATGGCCAAAGTAGGTTTATTAATTAAACGGGCGTAGCTTACGAATGTGGTACCATACAAACTATATTATTATGCAACTTTAAAAACTTACCCACCTGTCCAAGAGAGGCGACGAGAGCGCTGTAATAATAGCCACATATTAGGCCGCTAAAATCAGACTCAAATGCCGTCAATACGATGAAAGTTCGGACTCCAGCCTTTTAATAGAAACTCGATGGTCATCAATATCGTCAGCTAACCTTTATCCGTGCCCATTTTCCGGCTTCCGTTCCTATCAATCTCTATACAGAAATAAATACACGAAGGGCAGTGAGATGTGCTGAGTCAGTCAATATTTGGAATACCCACTTAAAATACTCGTTAAAAAGTTGAATCGTTACTAGAATGGATATTTGATCATCATCCTAATTATTATTTGGGGCCGGCGCGATATATTTTATCCGTCCATATCGTAAGTCAGACGTAATTTTTGACACAATCATTTCATCTTTTCTTTGGTATTTATTTACCTTTTCTTTGTAACCTACCACATATTTATCCTTATTCAGTACTATCATGATAAGTAGTAAATAAATAAATAATAAATAGTACAAGACCTTATGCAGGTCAACCAATAAGTCGCATCCTATTGGTCCAAAACTGTATAAATAGCAAATATTAAACAGAATAACTATAGTCATTGACACGACAAGAAAAAGTACTATTATGAGTCCGATAAATGTGTCTAAAATGTCATGCAATCCGCGCAAGAAAAATTAGAATACAGCTGCGGTTGGGCAATCGATATTGAATATCAAATACCTGCCTCACCCGTTAGTGCTTTTTCCAAGTACCATTAAGCATTCGAGTAGCGAGTATTCCTTGAAGTATTCGAATAAGTACTCGAGCGTCGTCACATCCCTATCAATCTGGGTCATCCCGCGACGTAATCCTATTATCTGATGTCGTTTTAATTGAAGAGATTGTAATTCCGCCCGAGTTTGTTCTTCTGTTAACGAACTGATCATTACTGAGATTTCGCCCTTTTAACCGACATCTAAAAGGAGGTTGTTAATTTGAATCGTCGTGTATATGTTTCTACGCGTATTTCTCAGGAACTAAATTGTGTGATTATGTTGTGTCAGTAGCTTCTAAATTTACATGATTGTATGTAATTGTATGGTACATGTTGAGAAGCACGTGGCAAAGTCAAAGCCGCGCGGACCGATCGATCTTACAGGTGCAATGCTAACCACGCGGCTGTTAGATGAGACCATCTTAATATAACGTTTAGCTGTAGGTTCCGTTTGCTATTTGAAGATCTATGGCAGTCATAACGAGTAGTCAGAGGCCAGAAAGTCTGACCCAGTACAGGGTGATAACCTAGTACTGGGTCGTGGAATGTTGATGGCAGTCGCTCCAAGTAAAATACTGATACTCAGCTAAATACGTTAGACTAGAAGTCGACCCAATGTAATTGAGAAAAGGATCGGAGGATGATGTAGCTAGTTGTAAAATTGTAAAATGTATTATTACTCCGAGCTTATAGTGTCCCACTGGAGGTCAAAAGCCTCCCCTCATTCTTCCATTCTATGGTCTCTGTCTCTCTGTCTATGGTTAGTAACACCTATTTTTTCTGGTGCTAGTCTAGTTTATCACACCATCTCTTTCTAAGTCTACCAGGTTGCCGATTACTTAAATTTGGGACCCACTTTGCCGTTGTTTTGTCCCATAGTTGTTTTAGTTGATCGTAGTTGTATAATATGTAACTTTTATGCTTTCTATTGACACACATAATATTAATGTCTTCTGTGTTGAATCGTATTATTGTTTTACGAACGCATACCGACTACATATCGATATGGAAACATTTAGAAAGTATTCATGCATCAATACACTATCGAATGTCAATCACTGTATGAATGTTTACTTCTCATACGTACCGTACATACAACATACATACAGATTGTAATGTAAGACATATATGACAATCTGTAGGAATAGTTGCAGATTTTAATACAACTTGCTTCTGCTCGAGGTTGCGATTGCGTGGTACGTCGATAACCTTGACTATTAATATACCTATAGCTTTCTTATGAATCACTATCTTTGGGCGAAAACCTCGTAATAATCCGTTCAGTAGATTTAACAAGGTCTATCATTAGGTAAGTCAGTGAGTATTATTTGGTATTTAACAGGATTTATTGGTTATAAACAATCTAATAGGCAATCGTAGTCCACCCGGTCCTCCGCCTTCTGCATTCAGTTTAGTCCAGGCGACCTTCTTCAGGTCGTCAGTTCACCTATATCAATCCAGGATTCGTCTGCCCCAACGATTGTCGATCCTTCGGCCGACGTAGCCAGCCCAATGCCATTTTTGTAAGCTATGTCGGACACTTTGGTTCTTTGTATCTAGCATCTAATATTTAACAGTATTACCTAGTTATAATAGAAGTCAATGACCTCACAAGCAAGCAATAGTTGCATACATCCATTTCGTACCGTTTCCGTCTTCACGTGTATAACTGCGTACTGCACGCTCCACCGCGTACGTACGCAACGTCGGATGTGTTGCATATGCTCATGTTTATTTGTGAATGGTTAAACTATCTTGCCGCGGTCGTTTCTTGGATGGGTGACCATTTGTAACTTGGAATGTCAATGACCTCCGACCAATAGTTGCATTATATCCGCTTCGTACGGTTTCCGACTACACGTGTATAACTGTGCGTACTGCACGCTCTAACGCACAAACATACGCAACTTAGGATGTGTATTGTTTGTTTATTAAGTGAGGCTACTAGCTTTTGTCCGCGACTTCGTCCGCGTGGCATTCGTTATATTAAGTAGTAGTTGCTCCTGCGCTTTAACCCGCATTAAACCATACTGCTCCGCTACCGTGGAGTTAAGAGTAATGTTAAATACATATTGAAAATTTATAGTTAGACTATTAAACACAAAAGTAATTAATAAATTCCGGTCAGTAGCTCCCGAGATAAGAGCTAACAAACAAACTAACTATCTTTCGCCCGCGCTTTGCCTGCATCTAAAATTTTATCAAAATCGGTCCAACCGTTTAGGAGATTAGCCGATACAAACAGACAGACAGACTTTCGTGTCGCCTTGTCTCTTCTATGGGAATGAGTGCTAGATGTCGGCAATCTGAAAATCTAATCAAATTGCATTCTGTATTATTTTAGAATCTAAGCTATATTATAAGCTACATGTACGTATGCTAAAATGCCATCCATTAGTGTTTATGCGGAAGAGTAATAAATACATGATTTTTTGCATTTATTAATATGAATGAAAGATAATATGTTTTTAAAATTTCGCGATTTGAGACCATTTTTGCAAAAATTAGACAACGGTTCCTAATCGCGTAATTATTTAAGAAAATATAATATTCATTTCCAAACGTCAACAAGCAGCGATAACCGAGTGGGAGACCGTAGGACTGCGAAGTCAAAGGTTCGAACCCACGGCACACACATCTGTCAATAAATCGTCAAGATTAGTTTTTTCGAAGATAATTATGTGAGTATGTAAATTATCGCTCGCTAACGGTGAAGTAAAACATCGTGAGGAAACCTGCATGCCTGAGAGTGCCTAAAATGCGCTCAAAGGTGTGTGAAGTCTACCAATCCGCACTTGGCCAGCGTGGTGGAATATGGCCTAACCCTTCTCATCATGAGAAGAGGCCCGAGCCCAGACGTTGGACATGTATTGGATACTGCTGCTATTATTATTTATGATCGGAGATGCAATAAAACTAAAAATTCGACTTTACTATTAAATTCCACGTACCAGTTTTCCCCATAGAGTATAAACAATTTATTTTTAGTTTTCGAACTACTACCGTTTTCTTTTTTTTCCTTTGATTGTTTACTAGTTCGGTAAAACCGAACGCTCGTATTATCGCCAAGTTTTGTTGATCCTAAGTGATTATATGACTGAAACGCTAAAATAAATAAATAAATAAATATTCCACAACTCACACACAACGCCATCTAGTCCTAAACTAAGCAGAGCTTGTACTATGGGTACTAGAATAACTGATACTAATACATATATACTTTTCTTTTGTAAATACATACTTATTATACATGATTGAAAATGACAATGTTCGTAAGTAAAAAGAACTGAAGCCAAGCCAAGCACTGCTACTCTGAATATTTAGATTCGACTATGACGGAAACCGAATAAAAAAAAAAAAAAAAAAAAAATGTATGTAGGTCCAAAAAATACAATAAGACACAAATAAATTCAGTAAAGAAAGAAAAAATAAATCAATACGGTAATTTATAAGGCTGTATGCCCCAAAGCAAAAATTGCCCTAAATGGGAATTGGTTTAGTATAATGCCAATCTTAAGCTTGGCGCTGGTTTTCAACTAATCCTACTACACGGATGACAATCTGTTACTTATATTATAATAAATAAATTAAACATACAAACGAAAAAAAAAATCAAACATAAGCGAGGACGATCATTAGTTTTGGTTATTATTTGGTATTTAAATTTCTAACCCTAGATTATTGGCATTTATAGTAACTCGGACTATTCGTCAATAGGCATGATAAATAATTTTAATTTTTGTATGTAATCGAAATATCTTTTTATATTCGTAACATCATTAAAATAATTACTTTGTTAACACGTTAATTTCCTGAGATAATACAATTATTTATTCACATTAATATTAGAGTCGCCCCAACGCTCTAAACAAAAGGCTACCTAAGCGTGACGTCAAGCTTATGTATTTTATAAGAGAAGTTATGAATATTGTTTCATAGCTTCAGCGGCTCCAAAAGTGGCCAACTAGTCGGCACATCTACACGAAATAGCAAAAACACGTTAACCCACAAAGAAAATCCATAACAAATTTAGTTTTTACACTACACTGATGACTAACGTCAACGTCAGTGAAGATATTGTCTTTATATACATAATATACATCGCTGCGTTTTAGTGAATCACACGGTTGTGAAAAAAACCCGTAAACAATGTTGGTGAGATTTGTGTGACGTTCAGTTTTAACCAATCTGTTTAAAAACACGTACTTAAAATCTTGAAATGAAACTACCTTCCATCGGTTTGCTTTGACCACAATATATCGAAATTATAATTTTATTTTACAATAAAAATTAACTTCAATTACAAAAATGCACTAAAGAGTAAAAAATACTCAAGTAATATTCAACATGAGTTCATGGATAAGTTGCAATTGCCTACCTTATTTATTAATGAACTTGACTCGGTACGTACGTACCTACCTACATGCAAATCGCCTAATGGGCATGTTAACCAATTTGCCAAATAAGCGAAACCGCGGATCTAAAAACAATTTGTACAATTGTCTGTACTGTTTCGTATAGATAAGCGAAAGTCCCATCCTTGTTGCCAATATCCATGCAAATGTTAGCCCCGATGGTTTTCATTGCATTGTTTGTTTTACCTCATTATGCGTGACACTGTCGCGTATTTATATTAAATTGTCAGGGTTCTTATGTATTTAGTATTAGCATTTTTGCATTGTTAAAGTAGCTTACGACGTGACGTCGCGAAATGACGTAACATACAGTTGAGAAATTTAGGGTCCTGGCAAGAGGCGACCTTAGCTGGTTGGTTAAAGCGACTGCCCGGTGTGCATACGGTCGCCTGTTCAAATCCTGCTGGTCACATATTTGTTTCAACTGTATCTTAGTATAAAAGTAGCTTATGTCCTTCCTTAGTTCTTGAACTATCGCCCAACCAATTTTCATCAAGTTCGATTCAGTAGTTAAGCCGTGAAAGCGTAACAAATAGATTGAAACCACCGCATTATTAATATAAGTAAGAAAATAAGGATTTGTATAACAACTTTTCATTAAAATATAATATATATTGTCTAGTTATTTTATTCACAACTTAATAAGTTGCAATAATATTGCACATGGCAATAGTATGCTACTAAATATTGCTTGGCTATATATAACTATGATAAAAAATGGTTTTAGCCAGCGGCCGCCCGACTGTCTTTTTATAAAAGCTGAAAGTTGTATTTTTTTTGCCTGTAATAGAGCTTAAAACAATCGGCAAATAAGGAATTTAGATCGCGGTGGCTTTGGGAGTATCAAAAAAAGTTTAAAAGAAGTTACGTCATAGTATAAAACGTAATTTTCTGATATGTAGACCTTGATGATAGTAGACATCATCCAAGAATATCCAAGAAGATTTCTACCATCACCAAGATCAACATATCCAAAAAATACGTTTTCTACTACGATGTAACTTTTTTTATGACTTGATATCGTCTTAAGCCACCGCGATACACCAATTTTTACCAATATTCGCTTGTAACATCCAAGTCTATTACCCTGAAATATATCTACCATTCTACCACACTTCTACTAATAAAACAAACTTGCATTGCAACATTGGCACTAGTACATTTTTACGATTATCGAAACCGGCCATCTTCACATTTTCTCCGAGAAAACTCGATAAAAATATTCACGGGGCAACCCAAGATATTATGCATACATGTTGGTATAATTATGTGTACGTGCATTTTTATTTTATTTTATTTTTATTTTATTTTGGATTTTTTACATTAGATAGAACGCCAGAAGCAATTACACTATCCAATGGTCCCAATGACAAGGCCAAATACACACATTCACTCACACAAGCACACCCAGTCTCAGAACAAATCTTTGCGAATCACACAAAGATTTGTCCTATGTGGGGATCGAACCCACAACACCAGTGCAGTGGAGAGCGGCAAGGCGACCGCTTAAACCACTACACCACACGTGCAGACGTAATTCTCCCGTGTAACTGAATCATCTCAAGCCCTATCTATGCCTACATACATACGTAAACAGTTTTTTTTATACAAATTCTGATTATTTGACAGCACATAATATGCCTTATTCAAATTATGAAATACGGTTTACTCACGTAATGTTGTTATATTTAGTCGACCGCGGTTTCACCTATAAAATTCAAATTCAAAATTCAAATTCAAATCATTTATTTTCATAGGCCCTAGGAGGCGCTTGAACACGTCAAAACATTACAAAAAATGATATAAAAATAAATAATCAATAATACTAAATTATACTAATTACAGTGGTTTGAATAACCGGGGCTTAGATTAATTTTAATCAAACTGTTTCAATTCAAATTAAAATCAATCCAAGTACCAGCTCCGATGGGTATTGCATTATGAGAAGAGCTGGTGAGAAACTCTATACTTCTAGGCATTTTCAAGAGAGTGTAGTAACACCCGTATTTCATAATTTGAATAATGTTACAAACTCACGTAAGTTTTAATAAAAATAAAATGCCATTTAAAAGCTTAAATAGCGTCTAAAAATACTATACAAAAATCAGATTTCTCGTCTCCTCATATCTAGTTCTTCTTCTTCTTCGTCGTGTCGATGGCTGAGTCAAATTTTATTTTGACTTGCCATCGTGGTGAAAGGATTAGCTAATTCGCTTTAGAGAACTCGCGAATTGCCCAGGGTGCGCCGGACGTAGGGTATATAGAATCAGATTTCTCGTCTCCTCATATCTAGTTCTTCTTCTTCTTCGTCGTGTCGATGGCTGAGTCAAATTTTATTTTGACTTGCCATCGTGGTGAAAGGATTAGCTAATTCGCTTTAGAGAACTCGCGAATTGCCCAGGGTGCGCCGGACGTAGGGTATATAGTATACACATAATTATCTAGTATATTTTAGTAAAATCAATGTACTACCCGTTCAGTTTGTTTGGCCATATCTCGTCACGCTTCACCTCTTGTGAGCTCCTATCATGTCAAAATGAACGGGTGGTAGCTATGCTCAGTTCGTTTTTGAGTCGATTTAGTGGCACACGAGTGTAGTATAAACACATCTCGAGCACTCTTATACGATAACTAATTTTAGACACAAAATAAATAAAAAACTCTTGGCTTGTTTTGATTGAATAATAAACGTTGAAACTATTCTGTGGGTATGTAAGATCGCCGCATTTTACCCGCGTTGAACGTTACTATGCCGCTCCCGCAATATCTCATTGCTGCTCTGCTGCTATTTGTCGTAGCGTGATGTTATATTGCCTATAGCACTCCACATTTAATGAGCTATCAAACAAAGAAAGAATAATTCAATTCGGTTCTATAACTCCTGAGATTAGCGAGTACAAACAAACAAACAAACTATTGAGCTTTATAAAATTGGTATTTGCACGGGTATTTCCGTGTTATGCATCGGAAGATCTTACAGCAGTATTGTTGTTATGACGCTTTATTATTTAATTAAATCACGTTTATATTACCCAGAAGGGTTTGGCAGAGGTGTATATCACCCACACTTCACCTGTTAAGTTAAGGTCCCATGTGATAGGAAGTGAGCTTATCGCCATCCACCTTATGATGTTTGCCTTATACCTAGGCAGTTACTCCAGTCTATAATCACTGAAAATCGCCTGAGAAAGTTTCCCAGAACAAATCATAGAGTAACATTTCCGTCCGTACCGCCCACTTAATTTAAATCGATATCGTTTCTGTATATGTACTATGTATGTACTACGAACCGGATATTTCCGTATAGTTAAATGTTACAATTTTATAAATATAGGCTTCAGACCGCGGCTCTGCCAACGTGGTTGATAGATACAATTCAAGTCTTTACTGCACTCCACAATGTTAAAATGGTCTTATAAGTAGGTACAGTGTCAATTATGGATCCTGACGGGCACGGCAAAAGTGGGAGAGAGGAAGAAAGAGCTCTTTGTGTTTATAACAAAAATATTTATGTCAATATTCTAATCACATTTCATCAAGGTCGGTTTAGTTCTTATAAAGTACTAAATTATGAAAAAGGTCCTATTCAGATAATCGCGACTAAGGTTGCCATTTCTCGTTCGAAAGGCAAGCGATCGCGAATTGAAATTCAGGATTTCTCTTCCTCTGCTCATAATATGAGCGCCCCACCTGGCAGGAAAGAGCCTGGCAGGATCGTAATGTACCATTTTCGCCCAGCTGAATGATTCGCTGTACCTTAGTCCCTACATGTAAACGAAAATTCGATCAGCACATAGATTTTCCGAAAATATTGATACACAAAAAATAAAATTCTGGACAGCTGGCAACTCGATTCGTAACCATTATATTATTCTCTTATTGTTCACGCACGAGTAGAAAACATACTCGTTAATACATAAACATAATATATAGTTCCCACATAATACCCCCCTTGTGCAACTGTGACGTAACGCAGGACAACCGTAAACAATGGCGCGAGATAATAGCTCCATTAGACTGTCCTCCACTCTATACTCTTTTATTTATAAGATTGTTGCTTTAAAATGCTGACTTTCCTTTTATAATGTGCTACACGTGCCAGATTTGTCTGGTTAAGCCGTATCACGTTACGGTACAAATTAAATGACAAATACCCGAGTGTAGTATTATTTTTTTATAGGCTTCATTTTCAAAGTGTATATAAAAGGCGTATAAATACAGTAATACCCCGCTTAGCGCGACCCCGTCACGCGCGGTTTCACTATAACGCGAATTTATATTTATTTATATTTCAAAGATAATATTATGCCATTATATATTGCTAGGTCAGATGAACCGCTATAGGATAGGCAAATTTTAGATTTTTATCGAGGCCTATATCGACAAAAACTAAGCTTATGTAATGACGATTTTAAAGTTGTCCTTCCTTAATGACGGCGGACTTACCATACCATACCACTCGTCACTAATCATTTCCTGCAAGAAACATGCGATTAGTAACCAATTTCATGACATAATATTTTCTTTAAAATAAAGCCCAAATCATTACTATTAACATTATTTTAATGCCATTTATTTACACCCTAAAAACACCCATTATTAACCAGAGTAGGTGTTCACAAACATACAGAGCACACCCAGAGTCAGAAAATCCTTTGCGGATCACACAAAGATCTGACCCACAACACCAGCTCACCAAGTGGCGAAGCGACCGCTTCAACCACTACGCCAACCGTGCACACAAACCTATACCAATAAAACAAAACAGTTTTTTCCAGCTCCATAAAGTTTATGTCTTCATTGGAATCGTTGTAGTTGGCATGCGATCAGCGTATGTAAAGACAGCCGGCTATACATCTATATATATAAAAATGAAACCCATTTTGCGTTGTCACGACATAGCATGAAAACGGCTTGACCGATTTGGCTGATTTTTTTTTTAGTTTTCTTATACTCTGTACAAGATACTGCATACTTATGTATGCAGTCAGCTATACAAAATAAAGTAGTGCATCAAATTTACGCTAAGGCGGTACGAAGTTCGCCGGGTCAGCTAGTTTCCAATATAAGCTGGTCTCGCATGGCACGAGAAGCCTGTACAACGCGAGACCATCTTACACTTGGAAACTGGAGCTTCATGTATAGCTGTGTGTACTAGAAGAACGTATTTTTTTAATTTAATGCTTTTGAAGCTGTGTGTGAGCATATTTGTTGTTGCCGTTGCATCAGTGTGCTAATTTGTAAAGACCACCACTATAGTTTAAGATTTGGTACTAATTCCCGTGCAAACAAAAAAATAATCATTTTTTGTAATGTTTTGACGTGTTCAAGCGCCTCCTGGGCCTATGAAAATAAATGATTTGAATTTTGAATTAAGGCTTTATTGGGGTAGCGGCTAGCCTAAGCGCACGCGACCTCTTACCACGAAGTCTCGAGTTCAATTCCAATGGCAAACGTCTTTTTTTATTTTTTTTCATCAGGAAAACGGTAGTCTGGCAATGTGCCTGATACATGGCGATAGGTTCACTCCTATCACATGGGACTTAATCTTAACTGGTAAACTGAGGGTTTCTTTAATACATTTCTGCCTACCCTTCTAGATAATATAGGCGTTATGTATTTTAAAGAATTAGCAGCACGGGTGTCTGGACATGTGCCCTATAGATGACGATAGGTTCACTTCAATCACATGGGACCTAAAAATAACTGGTAAACTGAGGGTTTTGTCAATACACTTCTGCTAGATAATAAAGGCGTTATGTGTGTTAAAGAAATCTAACGTATAGTATTATTTTGCCCTCAGGTCGGTGCGTTGCGTGGACACAGAACGCGGCGCGGTCGTCGAGCGGTCGTAACAAGAAGAGAATAGAAACTACAGCAACATGAACGAATTGGACAGCCTACGCCAGGAGGCGGAGACCCTCAAAAATGCTATCAGAGTGAGATTTTTTTATCTTGATACTACTTATTTAGCGAACGGACGTGTAGTTCACCTGACGCTGAGTAACTACAGCAGACAACTGCAACAAAAGCAGATGTGCGTCGCTTCTTCTGAGGGTTACGGTGCTGCCATCTTGTGCCAGTAATTTCAGAAGCTGATCCCACAACTAAACCAGAACGCAGTAATGTAACCACTATTCGGGGGCAGGTTAAGGGTGAGACGGTGATGCTTCCGTCTGCAAGCTCTTTAACAAAAGCTCTACCGACATACAAGATAGTGACAAGTAGTTGAAAAACAAATCTTCAATTGTCATCGAACTGCCATCATCTTTTAAAAACACAAATGCTAACGCGGCAACTCCGCTTCACCCGGTTTTCGCCTTAACCTAACCGAGTGGGATGGCTTTTAAAATGCATTTGAAGAAAAGTGTATTTGTTGATGTTATTTTATTTGAGCTTTTTCCGTCAGGCAGTTTTCAATAGCAACGTGGAGTTGAAATCGTGCCCGGTTATTCCATCTAATATTATATTATTTGCTCTCCAAAGCGAATTGGCTAATCCTTTCACAACGATGGCAAGTCAAAATAAAATTCGACTCAGCCATCGACACGACGAAATGTGGCTGTTAAACACGTCTACACACCCTTCTGGCTAATATATATAGACGTGATGCTATGTACGTATTGCTGTATTCCAGGATGCGCGGAAGGCGGCGTGCGATACCTCGCTCTCGCAAGCCACGGCGAACCTGGAGCCCATCGGACGCATCCAGATGCGAACGCGGCGCACCCTGCGAGGACATCTCGCCAAGATCTATGCCATGCATTGGGGGAGCGATTCCAGGTAAATAACATTGTATTTTATCCGACTGCCGAAAAAGGGAGAGGTTCTCAATTTGTATTTTAACTAAATGATGATTCGGAGACTAAAAACTCGGACACTGTGTCCGAATTTTCTGTTTTTAATTTTGATATTTATTTTGCGACAACTCGGACATTACTGAAAAGAAGGTGTTTTACGTGACACCGCTGTACCTCTGCACCTCTGCTTAAATTATACAGAAGCTAGTCTATACTAATATTATAAAGAAGAAACATTTATTATTATTGAGAATACGGGTTACTCACGGTATTTTAGCCGGGATATGCCGACTAGTTTCGAATGTATCACGTAGATTCATCAACAGGGGACCAATCTAGAAGAAACATTTATTTGTTTATTTGTACCGAATAGGCTCCGAAACGACCAGTAGCTTCGGATTGGTTCAGACCAATGAAATGGTCCGAAGATTCTTTGTTGTCAAACAAACAAACAAACTTTCACCCGCGGGTTCGTCTGCGTGGTAGGTACATCAATAAAAAGTAGTCTGTGTTACTCGCCTTGCAGTCAGCTTCTTGCATATAAGATTTTATCAAAATCTGTCCAGCCGATTTGAAGATTAGCCAATACAAACAGATAGATAGACAGACAAAAAATGTAATAACTGTATTTTAGGCATAGGCATCGTGCAAATAACTATATAGACGACCGGATGGCGGAGTGGGTAGTGTACCTGCCTGCGACGCCGCGGTCGTGGGTTCGATTCCCACTTAAGACAAATCTTTGTGTGCATGAACATGGGGGTTTGTCTTAGTCCGGGTGTTTCTATGTATAATATGTATGTATTTACAAAAGAAAAGTATATATGTATTAGTATTAGTTATTCTAGTAACCATATTACAAGCTCTGCTTAGTTTGGGACTAGATGGCGTTGTGTGTGAGTTGTGAAATATTTATTTATTTATTTATTTACCTACTGAAAAAAACATTGTTATTTCGACATTCAAAACAGACACCTCAATTTTATTTATTCGTATTGACTAGGAGCAACCCGCGACGTTGATATTACGGCAGTAAGATCACCCATAAGCCGCATATAGCTATCATCTCGGGCGTCTTGAACTTTGCTCTTATCAGACCATAGATTGATATAGTTCATATACTAAGTTATTGCAGCATGCGACTTCGGAAATAGAGCGCTGAAGTCCCGATAGGAAATTGCAATCGCGTCGCTTGATCCATGTCCTGTGCATCGGCAGGTGATTGCATGCTGCTGTTTAAAGTATTTTCTTGTCCAGTTATGTATCGTTAAATTAAGTAATTACTAGGCATCTAATTGATTATTTTTATAGCATTTAGCTATGCTTAGCAAATTATACTAAGAAACAGTTGAAAAATATATGGGACCGGCTGGATTTGAACCTGCGACCTTACAGCACACCGGGCAGCCGCTTTAGCCATCCAGCTACGGTCGCCTCTTAAACTCATTTTGTATCCTACTTCTATACTATCTCGGGTTCGATTCCCGGCTCGGGCAAAGTGTTATTTGTGAAGTGTGAATTAATAATAGAAGCAATGTGTTGGAATTGTGCCCGGTGGATGGCGATAGACTCACCCTCTATCCCATGCGACCTAAACATAACAGGTGAAATGTGGGTGTTGTACACCTCTGCCACAACCTTCTGGGTCATACAGGAGTGATGTTATGATTATTACGAATCGTAAAATCAAGTAATGTTTAACTAAAAACTATTAGACCAATTTCAAAAACTTCTTCAAGATTAAAAATCCTAGATTATTCCTAAGTAACATTGTTCTTATTGAGGCAAAGCCGCATGCGGATGCTGATTTGAATATAATTTATTGGAAGTTTCACAATTAATTCAGCTTTGGAATATATTGCGATAACTCACGTGGGCACCTGCAAGAACGTCTGAAGCCAACAATAATAACGGCTAAATATAATAAACGTATTTGTTTTGTCTCAAAACTTGATCTATTTCTGATTTAGATACAATTTCAAGTGAAATTGCGGAATCAGAAATTCGTTTAATACAAAGAATAGAATATAATTATATAGAATATTTGAAATCTAATGAATTGGGACTACATGTAACTTATAGCAGATCAATCTCAAAGGGTGCTCCGCATAGCGCTGGGTTGCCTATCTATTAGCTAACGGATTCAAATCAAATCATTTATTTCCATGGGCCCCAAGGGGCGCTTGAAAACTTCAAAACAAACATCAAAATTACTAAAAATATAACATTAAAATAAAACTTAACTAATTCAATTATAATACTAACGATTTGACACCGGAGCTTAGATTGACTTTAATTCATCTTACAAATTTTAATTAAATAAGTACCAGCTCCGATGGGTATTGCATCATGAGAAGAGCTGGTGAGAAACTCACGTGCACTATCTTTTCAAATAATTCTTACAATATTTGTTTGTTTTTTTGACAATATCAGTTAGTCAAAGTTAATAGATAGATCTAAATATCAGTATTTACACGTAGTGACTGCCATCAGACCTCCAAAACCCAGTTAAAGGCGATACGTAGTCTTTGGTGTTTCTATGTATAATATGTATGTATTTACAAAAGAAAAGTATATATGTATTAGTATCAGTTATTCTAGTACCCATAGTACAAGCTCTGCTTAGTTTGGGACTAGATGGCGTTGTGTGTGAGTTGTGATTTTTTTTCGGCTGTTAGCTGTCGGACTTGCCGGCCCCTGACACCCGTAACTACTGCAATAGATGTTTGAATGGGAACAGGGATTCTTAAAACACATGTAGGAAAATATTCTAGAAATAATATCAGTATTTGACGCGGAGCAACTGCCAACAGAGAAAATCCAATCCAATCTTCTTCTTCGTCGTGTCGATGGCTGAGTCAAACTTTATTGGTCCAATAAGTGGCCACTGTTAAGGCGCTCTCGTCAGCGTTCATGAGCGCCTCTCTTGTGCAGGTGATAGGGCATTTTGGACAGTCAGTAAGGTGGTCAAGTTTTTGACTTGCCATCGTGGTGAAAGGATAAGCCAATTCGCTTTTAAGAACTCGAGAATTGCCCAGGGTGCGCCGGACGTAGGGAATTGTTGTGTACGTCACTCGGGGAGGCTCCTTTCATGCATCCAATCCAATAAGCCGATACGTAGTCTTTGTTATACTAGTTACTACCCGTAACTACTGCAATAGATGTTTAAATGGCAACTGGAATTATTTAAAAACGAATAGGAAAATATCCTAGAGATTTGTTTGCATGAAACGAATGATGAAATTAAAGCAAATAGCATCAACAATAGTTGAACCAGCAATTAAAATCATTACAGAACATTTATATTACTCATTTTCCTTCAGATAGGAGGGCAATACCTAACGGTATATAACACTATTAATTGTCTACCTTATTCGTTAAGCAATAGAGTTGAAATTGCTGCTTACTTTTGTGAACTGAAAGTACTGATTCATATTACCTGTTAGTCGCGTCATTGAGACGTCATGGCTCTGTGAAGTGAAGGATGTTTTTTATTGTTGTGGTTCAAAATGTAGTTGGGTTTTTATTCAAAAGGAAAATCTTGAAAATCGTGGCTCTTTGCCCTAAATTCTTTAAATTATGTTTTTTAGAGATTTCAGCCTAACAAACTTGTCTAAGTCTGGAACATTTTCATTAGATTAGCCTTGCAGTTTAATCAATTACGTTAACACTTTATGCTTGACTCATAAATGCTATATAAACATGAATTAGAAAATTATACATTAGTGTTATGATTCTCTCCTGTTCAACAATATGAGAGATTGAGAAAGTTCCGCCGACCGGAAAAAAATATCCTAAAGCGATCGCCTGCACTATTGACCGTGGGCCTGCGACCGATTTCGATGACCAACTTCCTCCCGTGTGATATTTTGTGGATTTATTAAGGGAACTGTTTAAAAAAAATCTCGTGAACATCAGCTGGCGCTCCGGTTGGTGGAATGAGTAGCTACTAATCTAATAAATCGCTGCAAAGACAACCTGGTCATGTGGGGATTCACAAACACATTTAACATTGTATGTATGGCCCATCTGTTGTCCTGCCCATTACTTACTACCCCTTGTACCCTAAAAGACCTTATGGCATATAAGAAATATAAGAAATGATGCGACTAGGACGCCTTTTTGGTTGGCCAGCCAACCAAAAAGGCGTCCTAGTCGCATCATTTCTTATAAAAAGGGTCAAAAACTACCTGTTTCGCCGAAATAAATGACCTATACTTAACCATACTAAATTATTTATATCTTCCACAGGAACCTGGTATCCGCCAGTCAAGACGGCAAATTGATCGTGTGGGACAGCCACACAACGAACAAGGTGCACGCCATTCCGCTGCGCTCCTCCTGGGTCATGACTTGTGCGTATGCACCGTCCGGCTCGTACGTCGCATGCGGAGGACTGGACAATATTTGTTCTATCTACAGGTGAGTGAGAGAAATTTAACATGTAAAAATAAAATAAAATATTTTTTACCAAATATCCATTAGTCCCACACTAGTTGTATTATACACGCCAGTTGTATTACATAATGCACTCAGTCGAGACCGTTAGTGACAATATTAATACATTTATAATTATAAGAGAGAGAGGAGAAAGATATAACATGAAGTATATGTTTATATTATTTGCACTCAATGGTTTACCTACTATTGAGTATTTTATATATTAATCTTGACGAGCCTTAAGCAAAATTAATAAATAAATATATATCAACAAATCCGTGCTGTAAAACTACCGCAAATATATATTATGGCCATATTATAGCCTGGAAGAGATCCCGTCAATAGACCTGCCTTTGCTCGTAATAGTTTTAAGTACCTACCTATTTCTCTGTATGTTTGTAACAAATTATGATGTGCAAATTAAGTTTTCTGTGTTTTCTCTTTCTCTATGTGGGTCGAAATTCAATGAACAAAGTTCACGCCATACCGCTGCGTTTCTCTTGGGAATGACATGCGTATAAAAATGCTTATGTTACCTTATCTTACAGTTTTCAGGATGCGACAGTGTTTTTAGCGTCCATAGACTACCATAGTCTAGTAGTCTATATAATAAATTTAACACTCGATATATCCTCCATAAGAAAAGAGGCACCGTTTGAATTTATTTCGACTTGTTACCTATAATATTAATCATACAAAAAATATATGAAAAAAAGAAGAAAATAATCATTTATTCTGGCATAAGAAAAAAACATTACAAATCCTCTACAACAAAATAATTCTAAAATATGATTCATAACGCCAGAAATGGTACGCATCTCAGCACAATACTGCAGCGTTAAAAGCACCGCAGCGCTGATAATTTTGATGCACCCAGTAAGAGTAAGTAGCAGTGTGACAAAAAAAAATACATTTTATATTTTTTTTTGTGTCACAGACAAACAATATTCAACAGCAACAAACTAAAACGTTTCATGCTGGCAGAGCAGTGAACAAGGTCGAGGGCGGCAGCACTACCGTCTCACCTTTCACCTACCGCTGCTAATGCTTTTACTACTGCGGACAGCATTGGTAGTAAGATCAGAACTTGAAATTACCACGGCATATCACCACTGTCCTTAGATGGATCGACGCATCTTTGATCTGGTTTTGTTAATGTTCATGGGCTATACTTACCACTTACCATTCGGTGGACTGCAAGCCAGTTCGCTAAGAACGTCGAAAAATTTAATTAAACAACCCGCACTTACATGAACATACGAGGGAAGTTCAAAAAGTTCGCGGGATAAAAGGGAAGGGGGGTGAATTTAAACATTACATTATTTTCGCTTTTCAATATATTCTCCATTAATTTCTTTCCACGAAGCTCTTTTTTCATGATTTTAAAATAAATAATAATCACGGGGAGCCAAATCTGAACTATAGAGAAGGATAATACTATAAGGATACAATAGAGAGGGGGTTTAAAGTTTCGAAGCCGCACTTGTGTAAGGCAGCCATCGCACCATACTCTTGTGGACGGCCGCATTGTCGTGCAAAAGGAGCACACAGCGAGACCATTTTTCCCTTCTCTTTTCTTTAATTGTTTCTTTTAATTTTACCAATAGTGTAGCTTAGTATCTCCCCGTGATATTGACACCTTTATGTTTATAATCGATCAATAAAATCTACCTCGTATCTCAAACGCGGTTCAGTAGCTCATGAGTCATAACAATGTATACAACTTATTTGAACGTGCTGATCCCCGGTAAGATAGCGAGATGATGACGTTAGCTCAGTCAAAAACATATGTTTTTGGGTCAATGGTATTTGTACAAGTAAACACAATGTTTCATACAGTAGCGCTAGATTTACAACAGAGAGCAAAGATTGACAGGCACTCATTAAAATCAATGGACATCTTAATAACAATTGATTTCAATGATAAATCAGAGACAGCTTTATTTGTGCAATAAACTAACTAAACTGCCTCGATGGTCTAGTGGTTAGCGTATGTGCCGCTAACCACGAGGTTTAGGGATCGATTCCCGGGTCGGGCAAAGTGTTATTTGTGAACTTTCCGTCAGGAAATTTACAATAGCAGCACGGTATTGGAACCTACCACCTGGAAGTAGGCTGCAGTGGCCAATCTGGAAGTCTCTCAACCGCCTTCGGACACAAGTTGGTCGCTGCAGGGAGAACCTAGCCAAATGGGGAATCACAAACACCAATGACACCTCGTGCAATTGTGGTTTCCCTAGTCAAAACATGGCTCACCTGCTTTCGTGCCCGTTGTCTCCTTCTACATGTACCCGTGAAGACCTAATGCAAGCCACAAGCAAGGGAGTAGAAGTTGCTACCTACTGAGCAAAAACAATATAAATAACAAATGAGAAACCATAATGCCATTGATACGTAAAAAGAATAATTGGAATTGTGGCCGATAAATGCCAATAGTCTTACCCCCTATCCCATGAAGACCTTAACATAACATGTGTAATGTGGACGTTGTACACTATGTACACTATAATATATATTGGCTTAACATGCTCTCTAAGGCACGGAGAAAAACCCGTTATGTTAAAGATGAACAGCCATCCACGGCCGACCGCGGTTAGCATTACTTAACCTGCAAGATAGATCAGTCCGTGCGGTTTTGATTTAGCCACGAGCTCCTCCTAATGTGAAATGTGGGTGCAATACACCCCTGCCACACCCTTCTGGATAATATAAGCGTGATGTTGCGTGTGAAGCGCAAGGCGATACTAGCGCCATCCGGTCATTTTTTATGTTTAATAATTATATTTTTAGTTTAGTTTAGTTATATCTAGTTTATAAATTGTTTTAGGTTTGCTATATTTTTATTTTTATTTTGTTTTCTTTTTTTCTTGCCGTCTTTGTAACCACTTTGTAACCATAATATATTCTATGCATGTATTTATAACCTAATTTATGTTTCATTATTAATTATATATTATTCCTTTGTATAATTTAATTTGAGCTTAATTTAATTTTGTCACTGTCATCTTTATATGTTGCTGTACTTACCTGTTTTCTATTTGTGCCGTCAACCGTGGTGGTTGCTGAAAATCAGCGCTGTGGAAGTTTTGCAGAAATGCAAGACTCCACAGCATTAAAGCTGAGCAACCACCACTGTTTTCTTACATATTTATTACATATTTTTTTTTTATAATAATTACCTATTTTTGTATATTATGTAAGAAAATAAAAAATAATTTTCATTCTTCTTCTTTCTTTTCTTTCTATGTTTTGTTAATGTACTGTATTGTTAATTTCAGCTTGAAGACCCGCGAGGGTAACGTGCGCGTGTCGCGAGAGCTGCCCGGCCACTCGGGGTACCTGTCGTGCTGCCGATTCCTGGACGACAACCAGATCCTGACCAGCTCTGGAGATATGACATGGTGAGATCACGATAAGATTCTCTTTCTTATACATTTATTTATTTAACTTTTTGCACACAAAATGGTACATAGGTGGACTTAATGCCTAGTGGCATTCTCTAACAGTCAACCTTGGGTGGTGCAGAGAAACAAAGGTAGGTGCGTTTCGATAATAGGTACTAATAAAAAAAAAATTATACACTGATTTGAAAATCGATTAAATACATATAAATACATATATGGTACATACATAATACTTAAAATACGTCAATAATATACACAAATATATACATATATAAATATATACACATATACAGGGTTATTGGGTAAGTCGACCTAGATCCGTTAAGAGGTGGTAGTTCCCACCATTTCTGACTGATCTGACTATGAAACACCCCACCCTAAACCTAACCGTTTTCGAGATATTGGACTTAGAAGGTTTTTTTAAAAAATATCCCGATTTCTTAACTATAGCCTATTTTTTTTGTATCCTATGCCTTTTATTTTTTTTTAATTCTGATTTTTGTGTGCCAGATAAGTTTGTTTATAATTCTCAACCCAAAAAGTGCAAGTATCTGAACCAATGGGATCGTAGTAGACGATTGATACCGTAAAAAAGTAATTAATTTGAAAAAAAAAATTGTTTCTTTTAGTAATATTTAAAAAAAAATCTATGGCGTTAGTTCTGCAGATGTTTTAAATAATATCTACGTTCCATTAGCTATCCAACAAGGTATCACAAGCTAGGGTCTTATCACAATTCATAGAAAAAAAATCGATAAAAGGCTCTCAGGTAGCAGTACAAATTTGGGTTCTTTGGTCCTATTGTTCTTCCACGGAGCTGTGGTGCGTGCGAGCGTGACAAACTGACCAGGTGCAAGCGAGATAAAATAATCCCGGCCAATTTGTTGTTATTGTTTCGTTTTAGTCTGCTTCCGTGATTCGTCCGTAGTAGATGCGATATTTAGTGCTCTTCATTTCTTACCCGACTTGGCTTGTATTTCTGGACTGTTTCCTACAAATTGTGACTGTGCTTGTTAACTGGACTTTGAATTGTGCTTCTGAATTGGAACTGTTGAAGATGGCAACCTTCACGAACGAGGAATACGCGGATATTCTACTTTGTTATGGGTACTGCAATGGTGTTTCTGCACGAGCTCGTGACGAATACATTGCACGTTATCCCGGCCGCCGAATACCGGATGTCACTGTCTTTGACGGCGCTTACCGGCGACTCAGAGAGACTGGCTCTGTTTTAAGGCGTCGAGCAGACCTAGGCCGACCACGGATCATTGTTGATGATGAAGATGAAGATAATCAAATAGTTCAACGGTTTAGAGCGGATCCAACTACTTCAACTAATGCTGTTGCCCGAGAACTTGGACTCTCGCAGTGGAAAGTGTGGTTTACGGTGAATACTGCAGGCCTCTACCCCTATCACTACACGCCAGTACATGTTATCGAAGAGGGAGATCCAGTGAGGAGGTTAGACTTTTGTAGATTTATGCTTCATGGAGATTTAGAAGACCCAGCATTTTTAAAACAAATCTTGTGGACAGATGAATCAAAATTTGATAAAGATGGAATTACAAATTACCACAACGCTCATTATTGGGCCCCAAAAGCGCAAAAAAAATCCTAACCAGAAGAGGACAAAAGCCGCACAAAGAAGATTTAGTTTAAATGTCTGGATGGGAATCATAGCAAACAAATTAATTGGGCCCTTCTTTCTACCTGATAATTTAAACGAAGAATTTTACGAACATTTTCTAAGAGAAGAGTTACCAAATTTATTAGAGGATTTACCCCTAAATCTGATTAGAAACATGAAGTTCCAACACGACGGTTGCCATTACAGAAGAGGGGTCAGGGAATGGCTAGACAACGAGTATCCTAATAGGTGGATCGGAAGAGGTGGACCCATACCGTGGCCAGCAAGAAGTCCTGACCTGACTCCCATGGATTTTTATGTGTGGGGACACATGAAGACATTAGTCTACAATGAGAATAATCCAATTGAAACTATTGACATATTAAGACAGAAGATTATTGAGGCTGCTGACGAAATTCGAAGAGACTTAACGACTGTAGTAGTTAAAAGCGGACTAAGACACCGAATGAGAGTGTGTGTGCGAAACAGAGGCGGCCATGTAGAACAAGATTTATAAATTTAAATAAATGTTGTTTAATAATTATTTGTATTGTTTTATTTCGTTTCCTGGCCCAAAAGAGAAGTTTAATCTTAAGTACCATTGTTTTTTTTTACTACCTGGGAGCCTTTTATCGATTTTTTTTCTATGAATTGTGATAAGACCCTAGCTTGTGATACCTTGTTGGATAGCTAATGGAACGTAGATATTATTTAAAACATCTGCAGAACTAACGCCATAGATTTTTTTTTAAATATTACTAAAAGAAACAATTTTTTTTTTCAAATTAATTACTTTTTTACGGTATCAATCGTCTACTACGATCCCATTGGTTCAGATACTTGCACTTTTTGGGTTGAGAATTATAAACAAACTTATCTGGCACACAAAAATCAGAATTAAAAAAAAATAAAAGGCATAGGATACAAAAAAAATAGGCTATAGTTAAGAAATCGGGATATTTTTTAAAAAAACCTAAGTCCAATATCTCGAAAACGGTTAGGTTTAGGGTGGGGTGTTTCATAGTCAGATCAGTCAGAAATGGTGGGAACTACCACCTCTTAACGGATCTAGGTCGACTTACCCAATAACCCTGTATAAATAACGGATGAAGAGAAGGGGGATGAACAACTAATCATTATGACGATTCTGTCAATTTTTCTGTTAAAAGTTTGCGTACTTTAATTTTGAAGGCAACCGCAAAGATATTTAAATGGCAACCGCTTAACGTGCTCCCAGAGGCACGGAGGAAAGCTAGTTATGTTAAAGATGGCCACCCATCTACCGCCGACCGCGTTTCGCATTGCTTAACCTGCAAGATTGATCGGTCCGGGGACTTGGCTATCACTGTTACAGCTTAAAAATAACTGCCTATTTATCGAGGGAGGACCATGAATATGGAGGCCTTAGCAAATAAATTTTCCATGTTTCGTTTCATTGGACAAGTAGTGGGTACCGTTTTGTGCTAAAGTCAAATTAACCTAAGGATAGAGATGGCTCTGCTATTTATTTATGACTGATATCCTCATTTAGTAATCTAATGAGGAAATTGTCCGCTAACGAAATGCTCCGCTTGTTACATTATCAAGTATTCAACCCTTTATTCGTAAATGCTAGCGCCCTCTGGGACATCGAGACGGGCCAGCAGTGCGGCCAGTTCACGGGGCACACGGGCGACGTCATGTCGCTGTCGCTGGCGCCCGACCAGCGCACCTTCGTGTCCGGCGCCTGCGACGCGTCCGCCAAGCTGTGGGACATCCGCGACTGCCAGTGCAAGCAAACCTTCCCGGGACACGAGTCTGACATCAATGCTGTCACTGTAAGTACTCAACTACGAACACATTCACAAACAAAGTAATGATATATCTTCAAACGCTACTCTGACTGCCTTGCAGTCCACCCGAATCCACTAGCATACTAATTACTTGATGGAACTGGAACCCTAAACCGGCTCAAAAGGAGGCACATACTTTAAGATGGTAGCAGCGACATTGGCCCCTGCACCTTAAACGCCAATAATATTACATCCCAATTGATAAAAGTCCAAATATACTAAGGACTGATGGCAATTTATTTATTAAAACAAAAAAATAAATAATCTTTAAATGGCAGCCAAGATCTTCATATTCTCTATTAAGCATGGAGGTAAACTTGATGTTATTAATTACTTATCCCGGATCGACTGCTATTTGTTTGTGTTTGTGGCGCATGACCTGAGTATGGACCTGCGGTTGGCCTGAGCAAAACCATTTCGTGGCACTGCAAGGTCCGACGCAGGACCATATTAATAATAGCAGCTCTGTATGGATGGACACGGGCCTCTTCTCATGATGAGAAGGTTTAGGCTTTAGTCTACCACGCTGACCAAGTGTGGATTGGTAGACTTCTCACACCCTCATGTATTCCATAGGCACTCTTAGGTATGCAGGTTTCCTCACGATGTCTCCCCTTCACCATTAGTAAGCTATTATTTTGACGCACATCATTGAAAATACGAAATCTCAAAGATTTATTGACAGAGGTGTGTGTGTCGTGGGTTCGAAGCCGAGACCGTCGACTTAGCAGTTCTTTGGTGTCCCACTCGGCTTTCTCTGCTTCTATAGTAATAGAAGACTAAAACGCGATCTCCCACCTCAGTTCTTCCCGTCGGGCTTCGCGTTCGCGACGGGGTCGGACGACGCGACGTGCCGCATGTTCGACATCCGCGCCGACCAGGAGCTGGCCATGTACTCGCACGACAACATCATCTGCGGCATCACGTCCGTGGCCTTCAGCAAGTCCGGCCGCCTGCTGCTCGCCGGGTACGACGACTTCAACTGCAACGTCTGGGACTCTATGAAGAGCGAGCGCGCTGGTACGTATCTTTCACTGCCTTATCCATGTTATTAACTACAGCGGAAGCCAATTATAGGGATGATATTCCTATGTTTAATACCTGTCTGAGATGTCTTTACTGGGTGCCCGTAAGCTGCCCGCTCCCTGACTACTGTTCGGATCTCACGGGGACAGCTGTGGTGCTACTCAGCAAACACTGACACATCTCCTTGAATGCCCCAATTGCCCTGACAATTGCTCTCTGAGCAATCTGGAACTGGCCACGGAGAATGCTATTAATGTAGCCACCTACTGGGCCGGGGTGGTATAAAAACTTTGACCATTGACTCGTAAGAAGAAGAAGAAGAAGCTGTGAAACCTGTCTAGGACAATTTAAACAAGTGCCTGGGGGCGGAGGATTGTAAGGAGCACACAAGATCTCAAAAACTGTCCGTATACCGATCTCAAAAGTCAGTGACTGACTAGCGAAATATGCCTATATATCTAAAGGGTTCAGTTCTTGTGACCAATAAAAACAGAAATTGCGTTTTATGTCAATAAATTCTCTGGCAAAATGTCAGAAAATAATGGTTATTACGCTTTCTTGCTTCTGTAAACACGTAAAGAAGATAGCTCTAAGCCTGTTATCAGGAAGTATTTATTATTTATTAATTAAAACTTCCTTTTTGCACCTACTACCCCACTCTCAGCATCACCCAAAGGTTGACTGGTAGAGAATGCCTATGGCATTAAGTCCGCCTATGTGCGATATTGTACATGAAGTTTTAAAATAAATAAAATAAATAAATATCGTGCGGTTTTCTTCACGTTAGCGGGATTACCCGAGACTTTTCCACAAAAGTACATTAAATAAACTTGTGTCAATATGGCACGGGGGGGGATTACGCGTGCGGGGCAATGTAGCATGCGTGATGAATTCCGCAGGGTAAAAAAAAACACCGTCAATCACATATCGCATTTTTTTGCTACTGAAACGTTATCCAACTTATCAACTTTCCAAACTGATTTTGAGCGCCAAAAACGTTAATCTACAAGTAAAATTATAATATTATTAAAACCGACGTGAGGTAAAGACATTATTAATGAAAATACGGCATATCCCGGCTAAAGTAATGTGAGTAACCCGTATTTTCAATAATAAAGTAAAATTATATATATTATTTCTATACTTTAACCACGTATATGTGTTACAGGAATCCTGGCCGGCCACGACAACCGCGTGTCGTGCCTGGGCGTCACCGAGAACGGCATGGCGGTCGCCACGGGCTCCTGGGACTCCTTCCTGCGCATCTGGAACTAATACCCCACCACCCCCCTCCCCTCCCATACACACACACGACACAAACACACCGAACAATAGTTATGTACGGTACCACGGTGCGGAGAAAAACATTGCTTATGATTGTATTAGATTTCAAACTAAATTTTTATTCTTCAAGCAAAGTAGGGGAGCCCGATGTTGTGAGGGGCGCCAATATGGTGTTTGCCGGGCGTTCTTGTCATCAATTAACCTCTGCGTGCAATCGTTTAACTCCTTGTATCATCAACCTATAAAATAAAATAAAAAAACTGCTATATGCCAGCGCCCCAAAAATATTACTGTTCGATTTGTAATCTACACCACTGAAGTTTAACAAACTGAAAGTGGAAAAATTCAAGTTAAGTCAGTTGAATTGATATACAAGTATACGGGTCACCTGATATAAAGGATAACAGTGTTATAATGTACTATATCAATCTTCCGAGCCTTCTCCCAATCTCATTGGGGTTGGCTTCTAGTCTTTCGGATTTAGCTGTTATAACTTCAATGTCTATGTTAATAACAGTGTTATGTACTACTAAGAGATATTAATCGCGCTGATCCTAAATAACCTGTATAACTAAACTATACATAACCTCCTTTTTTAAATCGGTTACAATACTAGCATCAACATAACAGTAATACATAATCAATGTTTTTCTACACGCGCCTATATCGCGACCATCTTTGTAATTTTGTATACAAACGGTGTGTTACGTGTTAGCTTCGGTCGATTCGTTCAGACCAATGAGACGAATCCATTACGTCTTACTGTATAAAGACTTGTCCAGATGTCCTTATCATTTTCTTATGCACAAATGACTTGTAGATGACAGTGTGACTTCAACGTGTTGAGTTTTGAGCAAAGATTTCTTGAAAAATGCCAGTGAGACATTATCGATCGTTGATGGAAGTTGCCAACATTAAAAATGGTTTACAAACTGTATATTCTTCATCTATCTAAAGTATTTAGATCTATATACAGTGGCTTGTTCGAACTAATACGAGATAAATCGATAATTGGAAAAATTCCCGCGTTGTTTCGCGTAAGAAGTCGAAATGTGCTCTTAAAATCAATACGTTTCAGTAACATATTGTATTTAAAAGAAAAAACTCTTAAATTCTTGAAATTCGACACAACCGGGACGTTCCCGTACAATTTATTTATTCATAATTATAATTTCTAACATAAAAAAGCATTTAAACAACTTTTAGGGAGGTAGTTTACTTGTGTATGTATGTACGTAATTATTGCGCGTGTGTGTGATTGCTTGCGTGTGTGAGTGAAACTTCACGTTCATGAAGCTTCATATACTGAGATAATGTTTTTCTACATGTTTCTTTCAAATCATAGCAAATGACGTTCCATAGTCTCTGCTAACCCTTTTTAATATGAAGGCGTGACTTAATGTATGTAACTTTACCTTTGATAGTTTTCATCTTGGCGCAAGGATTGATGTGTGCGTGAGCTCAGCTTGACGTGTTCATATATACGTACACTGATTCAAGCGCCAAGCTAAGTTGAACTGTCTATAAAATGTGGTAGAATTTCAATCTTATTTACTGTTAAAGTTCATTCTATACTTAGTACGAATGTAGAAGAGTATTTTCTCAGTACAATGAGGCTTACAGTTATATAATTATGTATTGGATAATGTAATTATTAATGATTAACAATAGCGGCTGGGGCCTTTCCACCTTAGCGGGAGGGTCGGAGGCTGCAGGAATCATTTCTGTTTATCGGTGAGTAGACTTTTTGTTTGTTTTGAAGTGCTTACGATATATTTGCGATAAAACATTGTACGTCATTCGTAGATAAAAAGAAGCCTTTCTTGAGGTTCTATAACGATTTCCTTACAAATTTTGATCAAGATCAATTCAGTTCGAATCCTGGCTATTACACCACGGACGTGAACGTCCTCCTAACACAAGCGAATTAAGCTTAGCTGGAGAGGGTTGACAAGAATACTAGTCATCTGTATTTGCAAATTACTAGTAAGCTTTTAAAAAATATATATATATATCTATATAACAGGAGAAATGTGTGTGTTGTCAACCTCTGACACAACCTTCTGGGTAATATAGGCGTAATGATATAGTTATAGTTTAGTGAAAACGTAATATAGAGTTAAATTTGTTTGCAAACGATTAATAATGATTTTTTATAAACTAAGCTCCCTTTGTTTCGTGGTTAACGTACTTGCGACAGTCTTAACTTTAAAGCTTACTATAGTATTTCAGACTACATAAATGATAATAGTATTTGGAAATGAATTGCTCTTCTTATGTGATTTTTATGTACTTTTATATTGTTATATTTTTCATTTTAAAAGATGGTGCACATGAGTTTCTTACCAGCTCTTCTCATAATGCAATACCCATCGGAGCTGGTACTTAGATTGATTTTAATTCGATTCTAAACAGTTTGATTAAAATTAATCTGAGCCCCGGTTATTCAAATCATTGTAATTAGTATAATTTAGTATTATTTATTATTTACTTTTATATCATTTTTTGTAATGTTTTGACGTGTTCAAGCGCCTCCTGGGGCCTATGAAAATAAATGATTTGAATTTGAATTTAAATTTGAATTTAGAAATAATGGAACTAAGGTTTTCTGTCTGGGGTCTGAACTATGCTAAAGATGGTTATATGCCGGCGAGGCTTGTGTCGTCACGCATTAAAAGATTATAAATACTCTATTCTTAAAACAATAGTTTAAAATTGTACAAACAAATACTTCAATTCTCGCCACGCTGCACCAAAGATTGTCAGGGCAAGTAAGAAAATTTTGCCATACAAATTTCAATTCCCGCTTTGCTCTGCCACGCCACGCCACGCCAATATAAAACCACCCTAAGTGAATGCAAAAGTGGGAAAGTATGTTAATATATATCCAGTAAAACATAGAAATATTCTTTATTAAATGACTTTTTAAGTCCAAGGATTTCATGTATATCAAATCAAATATTTTATCGCAAATATATCACAAGTTTTAAAATAATTTGTAGTCACTAAAAGTAGCTTTATTTATATTTTGTATATTATTAGTTCACAAATTTTTGATGTATTATTAATTATTTTCATATCTTCATTTGTTATTACCAGACCTGGATATAGATATAGATACGGTAATTGGTTAAGTTATGTACAGTGGGCCAACGAGTTAGCTATGCAGGGCAAAAACTTCTAAGTCATAGTAAAGACTTACTACACCAGTTATGCATAAGTGAGTTACATAACTAAATAGTGGGTATATTACTCTTATTAAATATGTAATTCACCCATGCATATCTATTGCAGTCAGTTTTCACAATGGCATAGAAGTTTTTTCTCTGCATACCTAATTGCTTGGCCTACTGTACGTACTTCGCGTGCCAACGGTTGGCCCAAGGCATCATCTGTTCCCAGTACTAAAATGTTCACATGCCGTCATGTTGTTAATTTTTTTGGTAGATAAAAATATGTTTCTAAACTGTGAGACAACTGAGAACAGCAAACATTATTTGTTTCAGTCACTAGCAGTACATAAAGGGAGTGAGAGCGACTGAAACAGCGCTATTTCGCTGTTGATTCCATCCAACCGGCTAGGAATTATTTTATCTATAGTTAAAATCGACACGCTTGGTTTCTTTTGGAATCTTGGACGGACTAACATTATCTATCTCTATATCCATATCTGTGTGTTGTATAGTATAGCTGTACACATCCAACGTCTTACACGAGACTTCTTACATTTCAGGTGTCGACGTCACGCAACTGTCGCACAACGCTAAAAATTATAATTAAAGAACCAAATATTAATTATAAATGTATCTATGCGTAATTTATTACATGAGAATTATTATTTCGAATTCACTTGTGTAATCTATGCGGCGAGGTTCGATAAAAAAAAGAAAACAATTCCTTCTACCACGATATTTGAATATCTTACGATGAGCTCGCTTTTCGTATAAACATCGATATTCTGTACTGTGTGGCTATTTCATCTCTCGCCGAATAGATTATAACTGTATTCCTAACGTGGTTGAACTATTTATATATGTTTTAGATTAGTTAACACACCCGTTTGTTATAAGAAAGAGATAACTGATCTCCAATTGACGAATATGAATTCTTTTTGTACCTCCGTAAAGGCGTTTCCACACGAACGTACCGCGTATTTTTACGCCACGAACGCACAATGCCAACTTATTACGCTAGCCACCCGCACTGTCCGTGTGTAAACGCCTTGTTTGACATTCATGATTGTAACTGAGATTTAAATCTTAAATATAGGCTTTAAGCGTACAATGATTTATAATTTGACATGCAATATAATTTATCTATATCCAATTCAATTTTGTATCATTATCCCTCGAAAGCGCAAATTAACTATACTTTGAAAAGTAACGAATGTGTTTTACGCAATTTCTTGTTGCGTTAAACTGTAGCTGGAAACGTAAATGTGGCTTTAGGATTGGTACGTAACTGTCGTTGTTCGGTTGCATAAGTTTACCTGCAAATATGTTGCGTAATTTTATAGCTTATGAATTTTTTACATAGAGATCGTTCTGTATCGTTCGTTACACTTCTAAGAATAGTTATACATCACCTAACAACCACAAAGACTTGAATTTGAATAAATTCCATACATTACGCGCGTGTGTGCACTTTGAAATCAAAAGATGCATTTTTATCTCTCCATTCCTCTTTGGCGTAGTGACGACTTAAATCATTCTTTTGTTATTAAACTGGACTATTAAGTCTTAAGCGGTCCTTTCTCAAATAAATGTGGGTAAAACACGATAATTAAGAGTCATCGATAAAATGTGTATTTGTTTGCGCGAGAATTATACGTCGAAAGTTCGGCAAAGGTGAATTGTGCGACATTGAAACTATCGGCATAGTGCAATATGGTCCTAATATTTGAATGCTTGTCGGATTATGAATTGGACTGCTAAGAAATAATGATTAATGTTATTAGAATGAAGTTTAAGAGGCGACAAACAAAAAGAGTACTCGTCATCGGAATCTTATGATGGAAATCAGTCATTCGCCGCTTTTAAAACAGCGTAATATGTGGGTGAATACGACGCGTAAAGTTATGACTGTCAAAACAGCTGAGATCGATTCAAAATTTCTACAATACCGCTTACATTATGATATAGTTTTTTTAGACGCTGGATGTTTATTTTTTTTTAATATTTATGTAAGTGTCCTAGCCAGATGATCTTCAAAAGTTCTCGCGCAAATGACTACAATGATCATTTTCATTACGCACTATTTTATATGTTTATACGGCTTTCACTGTGAATAAAGCGTAACATGTTTAGCTTACATTATATTAGTCTGGTGTGTGTCGTAAAATTCAGGCCCTCAGGTCTCTTCAGGTCCTTCATGTCCTATGGTTTCATGTAATGTAACCTAAATATGTTTCAACTTCTCATTATAGTACTTAGTCCGTCTTCAATACATTTGGAAACGTTTAAAAGGTAACTGAAAAGATTTTCGATCATAGATGGTTAATTTTAAAATAAGCATATACGGTAGCGTTTTTAATGTCATGTAAGGGTTACCATGTTAAATGTTTTGTGCAAGATTTGTATTCACACGCAAATATGATCTATAATCCTTTGAAATAAAACACATTTATCGGACGGAGCAAGATCAACAAATCGTCGTCCTGTAAGTTCATTCTCCTAGGGTAAGCTAGCTTTAGGTATGTAAGTTAATATACATGATTAAAATAGGCATTTGTAACTCGAACATTCTGTGTTGCTAACTGCAAAAAACCGATGCCAACATTTTATTTGTGGTAACACTAGTTTATATTCTTTGCAGTATTTGTTGGGATTTTAAGCACAAAATATTTTATAATTATTGTTTGTCGGCTTTTTAATACTATCGATGGATGGTTGTCGCTATTGTTTTTTTTGTTTAAATTAAGCCTTTTTGTCTTAGATAGGTTATAATAGATGTTTGTATTAGGCAGGCGCGGCCAGACGTATGCTTGAAATATCGAAGGAAACACAAATGTCAACAATTTCACTTCTATAGTTTGTCGTGCTCAATTATCATAATATTTATAATGCACAAAGGCGGCGAAACCTATAACCCAGTTTACACGATTTTTAATAAAGCTCTTAAAGACAAAAAGATGAATGTATAAAAAATGGCATATCAAGCCCGCCATTTGTCAGAATATAATCATTTCGTGTGTGCATTATTAAGTTGATTAAACACGTTTTGAGAGTATTTAAATATATGTTCACGCATGCATCTATTTGTCTATACGTAAGGTAATTTTGCATTATGGGAATTATTTGTCCAACGGGCACAAGATGGCCGCCGGTGATTTGGCGGGCTCGGCACAAAGGCTCAGGCACCTCGCATACAGCCGGCGTTGGACAAGTAAATAGATTGTAATCTGATAGCTCTGGTCTGGTAATTCTATGATTAGGATAAGACTCTTTTTTAAATAATAATAAAAAAATTGTTTTCTACTGTAACAGCTTCTTTTCTGATCAATGTATGATAAAAATAATATAGCATTATAATATGTATGATATGTAATGGATAGTTTTGAAGGCTCATATTCGGTTTTTTGTCTATTCAGACCAATTTTTCTCACTTTTACATCGTATTATTGGAATGGACTGCCATATTTTAACCTGTAAACTATAAATATACTTAAAAAGAGGGATACAGCCGATCGGACGGTTATCAGGGAACTAAAAGCCTAATCTTTAAGATACAAGACTCCAAAACGACGCAACAACCACGATTTATTTTATGCGAATAGATCTTGTGTCCCTGAAATTGTAAATTCCTTTACGAATAATATACCTTAGTTAATTTTTATTTGCTAGTCCGCATCTTTAATATGTTTAATGAAAAATAATTATTCTTAGTGGTATAATACTAATTATAATGTATTGTGTAAAATATTTTTTTTAGTTATTATATCAATAAATTAAAATTTGTTTATTTTAATTGCCTTTTTTTATTAATCATTCTATTATTTATCTGACACCTTTGTATTGGACACCACATCCGGTATAGTAGTATTCTTCTTGGTCAGTTCCTCATGGCTGAGGGTTGTGACCACCTGGAGTGCTGCTCTTAATCATATTCTTCCAAGTTCCTCTGCTTTGGGCTAGCTGTATTGCCCCCTCGATGTTGGCACCCGTGGTGTCTCTTATGGCGTCTGTCCATCGTGTAGGGGCTCTGCCTCTACATCTCTTTCCTTCAGTGCTGCCAACCATTATAAGTTTCTCGAGGTTGTCCTGGCGGGCTGTGTGTCCAAAGAAGGTCAGTAATCTCCGGAAGCATGTAGTTGAAAGCCGGGTTTCAATCTGGAGCTCTTCAAGAATAGATGCATTAGTGCGGCGTTCTGTCCATGAAATGCCTAACATTCTTCGCCAGCACCACATTTCGAATGCATCTATTTTAGCTTTCACGCGCGGCTTCCACGTCCACGTTTCAGACGCGTAAAGAAAAATGGAGAAGATAAGGGTGCGCATCAGTCTAATTTTGGTTTTGCGATATATGTTCTTATTCCTCCATATCTTCTCCAGACGCTTTACTGCTGTTTTCGCAATTTGTGCCCTCCTTGTCACCTCCTTCATGCAGTCTCCGTCATTAGAGATCTGCGAGCCCAAGTATACAAAGTCTTGTACAACGTCAAGATCTCGCAGCTCACCCGACCTCTGTAATAGTCCAGGTCTATCGATGAACATCAATTTGGTTTTATTCCGGTTTATGTGGAGGCCATATTGCGCACTGATTAGTTCCACTCTACTAAGTAGGGAAGCAAGTTCACTTTCGTTAGTTCCTATTATGGTGGTATCATCAGCGAATCGTAAGTTGTTAATAAGATGTCCCCCGACACGAATGCCACCCTGCCAGTCATCCAGCACCCTGCGCATTATGTGTTCCCCGACCAAGTTAAATAGTTGTGGCGATAGTATGCAACCTTGCCTGACACCTCGCTCTAATCTAAAAGGTTCAGACTCCACATCTGCAAGCCGGACTCGGGACCTGCCATCGAGGTATAGGTTTTGTATTAGGAAGATCAAATGCTCAGGAGTTCCCATTTCCTTTAAGACTTCTAACATTCGCTGCCAGTTTACGCAGTCAAATGCTTTAGCGTAATCAATGAAGCAAAGGGCCATGGGAATGTTGAATTCTCTACTCTTCTGGATAAGCAACCTGATGTTTAAGATTTGCTCCCTTGTGCCTCTTCCCTTGACAAATCCTGCTTGTTCTTTTGCGATTTGTCCGCGTATGTAATATTCTAACCGCTTGTTCAATATGTGCAAAAGAATTTTGCCAGCGTGGGAGATGAGAGATATAGTCCGATAGTTCTCGCATTTGCGTGTGGAGCCTTTTTTATGCAGAGGGGCAACAGTGGAATCTGCCCAATCTACCGGCCATTGGCCAGTTCGCCATACTTTTTGACAAATAGTGTGAAGTATATGGATACCTTTGCTACCACAAAGCTTGATGAGTTGAGATGTGACACGAACGCCGCCACTAGCTCTATCTTTAAGTTTGCTAACTGCATTCTCGACCTCACGGAAAATGATATCGGGCTCTCTAATGTTGTAGTCTTGCCTCTTCTCAACATTGTCGTGGGCAGTTTCAGAATAGAGCTGTTGGCAGTATGCCCTCCATCTTTCGAGAACAAAGTTTCTATCCTCTATTATACTACCTTTTTCGTCCTCTATGGTCCATGTTTTGAGTTTAGATTCCTTTGCAAGAGCTTTCACTTTCTGGAACATATCTTTGGTGTGAGCGGTGTTTGCGTGCCTTTCAAGATCGCTACATATTTCGTTAATGTAGTCATTGCGGTCGTTCCTACATTGGCGTTGTACGCTAGCATTAAGTTGCGAATAGTGCTGACGTTCCAAATCCGTATCTAAGCCCTGCGTTTTGACACTGTTCCTTATTTCGATAGTCCGCCAGGTTTCATCGCTCATCCACTCAGACTTTGGATGAAAGTTCGCTGTACCTGACACAATAGTTTCGGCTGTTTTAAGGATGACACTCTTGAACTTGTTCCAGGTAGCATCGGCTGAATCAAATGGATCTATTTCTGTTAGGCTAAGATGTTGTTGCATTAGGTCTTGGAACGGTTGCTCTGCACTTTTAGTTTAATAGTTTTTGGCATTTTCTTCTGTTTTATTGATTTCAGTCAGATTCTGAAAGTGGCTTCCAAAAGTTGATGATCACTTCCACAATCCGCACCAGGTCGAGTTTTTGCAGAAAGAATAGAAGATCTCCATCTTTGACTGATCATCACGAAATCTATTTGGTTGCGGTGGCCATTTGGTGACTGCCAGGTGTATAATCTGCGTGGATGCTGTTGGTACCAGGTATTCATGATAGTAAGGCCATTTTCAGCGCAAAAGTCCAACAACATTTGACCGCGTTCGTTACGCACTCCTATTCCGAACTTGCCAATAATATCTCGAAGGCCATCATCCCTTGACGTGTCACCGATTTTTGCGTTGAAGTCACCTAGCAAAATCGGGATCATCTTGCTTGGGATATCACGATATACCTTTTCTAGTTCGCCATGGAACGCAGTGATGTCATCTGTTGATGAGTTAGATGTTGGAGCATACACTTGCATGAGGTAGATAGGTGATGGTCGGGCAGCCAACTTTAAGGTGATAATTCGATCATTGATGGTATTATATCCGATGACCACGCTGGGTAGCTTCTTCGATACTAGGAAGCCAACTCCGCTAAAGCTGTTTTCAGGCTTACCCGCGTTGATCATCAACGATCCATTTGGTGTTACATGGTGGCCACACTCCTTGATGTGAGTTTCACTTAGTCCTAGCACGTCTATGCCATATCTCTGCATCACTCGCTCCACTTCTTCCGTTTTGCCAAGTCTAGAGACCACGTACATTCCAGGTACCGATTTTGAGGGTTTCCTCTTTGGTGGTGAGTGAGTTTGCATGCGATAGTAAGGGTCCGTCAGTAGTCCATTTTCTGCAAGAAGCCTGCGGAGGCACTTGCTTGCAGCCGGTCGCCAACTTCACACCTGAGTGACCATCGGCGCCAGGATGGTTCCGGGTCTCCGGAACCATCCTGGCGCCGATGGTCAGTCGGATAAAAGTATAAAGAGGCCCTTAAATATAAAATTAAATAAATGAAATATTCAAGAAATTTTCTCAGTGCTATAATAAGAAAATCTTATTTTACAAAATGTTTTACTCGTATTTTTTTTAAGCTCTCCCGTCATTGTACAATATTCAGTGAAAATAATAACAGTTCCAATAGGCATGATGACTAATTTTTATTTTTGTATGTAATTGAAACACCTCTTGATATAAGAAACATCATTACAAGAATTACTTTGACCTAACATAAACTTCCTGAGATAATACAATTTTAAATTCACATTAATAATAGACTCGCCCAAACGCTCCAAACAAAAGGCTACTCAAGCGTGACGTCACGCTAGAGTATTTTGTATGTGAAGTTATGAATTTTGTTTGATAGCTATACGAAATATTGCGTTTATAAAAATGGTTTTATTACAAATATTGCTATAAATTGTGTATGTAATTTAATGATAAAAAAAAATCGAATAATTTCGTATTTTAAAAATGAACTCGTCCATGAAACTTTGGATGATCATAAAATGAGTTAGATTTATAGTATGTAACAAAAAAATATTTCAATTGGTTTATGTTTACCTATAGTTTGATAAGGTATCCTATATTTTACTATCTAATAGATCAGTCACCATGCCTATTCTTACCATGAAAAATACATTATTGTGGCTAATCTATTATTTTGAAAGGCAACACAGCTCCAGGTACTGTCATAGGTTTTACTAAATTAGCCTTCAAAGATTTTATTCTGAGCATAATTTCCTGTTTTTCAAACTGCCTCATCTGTTTTCTATGTTCTCTCTCTTCATTTAGCATTGATATTTTTATTGTGCGTTCCTGTTTTTCTTTTTCTAAGACTTCCATTTGCATTGAAGCAATGGTCAGCTTCTGTTCGGTCAGCTCCTTGATTATATTTTTCTTTTGGGCCTTCACTGAAATAGAAAAGACGGTGTTAGAAGACATGAATATTAAATTATATGGGAGGCATTGGTTGAGGGGGTGGAAATGCATAAACTTATTGTCCAGTTTTGTTGCGCCACCATGCCGCACCCTAGATTCTGCCGCCCGTAGCAAAACTGTATGATCTTATCAAACTCATGTTTTTTTTTCAGAAAACGTAATTACTTAAATGCTTAGATATTATTTTTAATTTATAAAAATGATTTTTAAAGATAGGTCGACTAAATGACTAGCCGATTAGTTGGCGGAGCTGATCATTAGATTCAGTTTAATTTAAAAAACAAATGCATTTATAAACTTGTTTTTTTTTCGTATTGTTCGTCGCACCACCGCATGCAGTATTTAAAAAGCGACACAAGTTATAAAGCTCTTCTAATGCAAGATTATTATCTTGCGTTTATTAAAGTGTTATCTTTCACAATAAGATATGGCCGATACAATAAGATAGGTACCTTTTCGAGTAGAGTTTTAAAGATTCTTTATTGCCATCAATGTTAAGACATTTTGTTACGCTAGTTACATTAAATCTTAAATTGATTCTATAAGAAAAATCACCCTTATAATTTCATACTACCTTTTTGTGTTTGCTGTCGTTCAGGATTAGCTTGAAGATTCATTTGAGTATCTGAAGAGCTGGATTCCACAGATAGGGATCTGCTTGATCTAGAGATTTTGGGTTTGATATCTTCATCTCTATACGAAGATTCATTGCCGTTTGACGATGAAGGACTCGGTGGTGCTAGTACATATTCGTACACTATTTGTTCTGCAATGGTTTAACTGTAATTAAATATTATTCTAATAAGCCATAAAATAACTAGACATCGTTCAAGAATTACTTGAGCAATGTAGGAGGGGCGAGACCGCAAGACAGCACAGCAAATACCACCCCGGTTTTGATTACTTATGAAAAAAATTGGCTATGGAAACCAGAACATAATATTTGCTGACGAGGGAGGGAAAAATAAATGCTAAAATTTTGCTTTTGTGTAAGTATAAGCACTCATATCCTACTAGTAAAAATAATTAATAAGTGCCATGTTCATGACGATATAATGGCTATTTTTAGGAAATATTGAAATTACATACTTTTAGGAGTAATTTTGCTGCCCACCGACTTGTTTTGCTGCCCAATTTCATATGTTTCGCATCCGGACCATGACGAATGTTTATAGTCTGCAAAAAGTAAGTATCAAGTTTGATTAAATTGTACCTTTGTAACACAAACCATTAGATACCTGTAATATAATAATTATTTTTAGAATAATAAGATTGCATTCGATTCATATTCAATCTTCGTAAATACGATCACATCTCCTCCTATCGTTCTCAGTTAAGATGGTTGCCTATTCGGCAGCGTCGAAGTCTGCGTACGTTAACTACACTTTACTCTATTCTTAACTCGCCTCATTCTCCTACTTATTTAAAACCACACTTTCAATATCTCTGTTCTAGCCATGATAAGAATCTCAGATCTTCTAATAATCTCCTTCTCTCGTGTCCTTCTCATACTTCTAGTTTAGTACATTCTTCCTTCTATATTCAGTCTATCCTTATCTGGAATGCACTCCCTCTCGAGATCAGGATGTCGACTACACGGGACGCATTCAAAGCTAGAGTACGTGATCTTCTGTACAATGAATCATCAGCAGTCATTAAAAAATTAAATGATATTGTGTGCCTACATGTATATTATATTATATTATATACGTTTAAATTATGTATTACCTGATTATATGTATTTAATATATTATATTATATATTATTTATATTATGTAATAGTAATATTTAGTATATTTACATTATATATTATCCTGTTTAAAATATAATGATTAGAAATTGTAAATTTATAGATTGTACTTTCTTTTTTTTTTAATTCTAAAGCATCTATAGGTCGCGTCACGTAAAAAGAACGCTGGAAGAAAGTGGTGGGGGGGGTGTTTGCGCATTGGTACACTCGCGCACGAAAGTGCTAGTACTTTCGTACGGGAGTGTTGTTACCTATTGCTTTATTGCTGTCGCTCGAGGCTTTGTATATTGATTTTCGGGAAGTACATTGCAAAATTTATTAGGTAAAATATCATTAAATAGAATTTAAAAGATGTTTAATTTAGTTTAAAATGTTTAATCTAATTACAAAAAAATTAAAGTAATATTGATACTCCTTCCATTAAGTCGTCGTTGGTGACGTGAAAACCAGATAAGGACGCGGTCTTCGCAACTTGCCTATGGTAGGCAATTCTTTTTCAGTGACGTGGAAATTGTGGATGATTCTTTTTATAACACCCTGGTCAAAGTTGTCAATATCTGTTATTGGTTTTTGTTTGATTCTTTTATTTTTGCCGGGAGTTCCGAAGACAGTAAGGAATTCTGAATCTTTTGAACCTTTTACAATTCGTCTCACTGTAGGCTCAGAACATTTTGTTGCCACTGCGGTCCGTTTCATACATTGTTTTAAATTATCAACTGCATTATTATCAGCCTCTCTCTTCATAAAACAATATACGTCATAAATCATTTTCTCACTTTTCTGTATAAAACCATTTCGTAAATAAAAACTTTTGTGCGCGATGGTATTTTGAGAACGAATATCGAAAAATCGCCTAATGCGCAGCTTGACCGCCAGCGTTCTTTTTACATGACGCGACCTATACCATTATTGTCTCTGCACCTCATGGTTGACTGGTAGAGAATGCCTTAGGCATTTAAGTCCGCCATTGTACTTATTGATGTGCATAAAGTTTAAAATAAATAAATAACATTAAATAAATATAAAGCAAATATAACACAACAGCCACACGACGCCAACCAGTCCCAAACTAATCAGAGCTTGTACTATGGGTATTAGAATATCTGATACTAATACAAATATTTTCTTTTGAAAATACATACTTATATTATACATAGTAACACCCAGAGCAAGTCAAACCTCCATGTTAATGTACACAAAGCTTTGTCTTGAGCGGGAATCGAGCCCGCGACCTCGGCGTCGCAGGCAGGTACACTTAGGGTTGCCAACCGTACTCTAAAATAGAGTATTGTACTCTATATCATGTAAGCGTACTCTATAATCTATAACACTAATAGAGTACGCTAAAATACTCTTTTTTACACATTCTTACTTGACATATAATCGTATGCAAAAACCCATAATCAAAACCAAAAATCAATTATTTACTGTTAATTATGTTGGTAGCCCCAAAAAAATTTCCTCCAACCACATTCGGAATGATGAAAAATTGTAATGTGCGGCAAAAAGTACAAAAAAATACCTTTTTAAAAATTTAACATAAATGATACTCTTTTTTTTAAGTCTATACTCTTTTTTACCTTCATTGAAATCAGATATACTCTTTTTCTTCTGAAAAAGTTGGCAACCCTAGGTACACTACCCACTCCGCCATCCGACCGTCACAACACTGGTGTTATTGTTTCGGTTCCCCAAGTTGTATCGTTCTAATTCAGGCTAAAATTAACTGACAATAAAACACTAACCTTTCATATTCCTTTCTAGAACTTCGTTGTATTCCGTTTTGTGATTAGATTGAAGGTGTTTGACTAAATTAGTTCCATGAATAGTCTGCAAAGAAATCAAATTATTCATTGATTATTGAACATATATTTTGAACATGGTAACATTGAAAGAAATATAATATAGGTTACATATTTGCATTAGAACGGCCGATTTCGGTACATACCGAAAATCATATCGAAACAATTATAAAAAAAATTACCGGAACCGAATTGATTATTTTTGTAGTTTTTACGTTTATAATATTATGCAGTTCGTGCCAAAGACACAATATCCAATTAAAAATAATTTCGACACTCCGAAATATGTAATAGTTATTACCTACTAGTATTCAATAGGTAAAAATGAAATCAAGTGCCTAGATTTTAGTATAAATATTGTATTGATTGATTTTAGTATATATATTTGTACCTAGAGAGAACAGATCAAGTAGGAGAGTTACGGACTTTTAGGTTATATTACCACAAATGACCACAATGAAGCTTTTAGAACATTGGAATTTAATCGAAATTATTATAGGTTATCAACTTAACAAAATAGCGTAATAGGTTGGTACTTACATGTAATATTTTTTTACACAACAAGCACGTAGACTGCCTAATTTCTTTTTCAAGGGTGAAGTAAGTATACACATTATTTTTCCTTTTACGCCCCATTTCTTAATATACTGCACTGGTTTTGAGATATCGGTATTGTAAAGAATTACATAAATCGATCGCCGTACATTTATTATTCTCTCAGCGAGAACTCTGATTGTAGAACTGAAATCAAACCGGTATCAAATAAGCGGAGCGGCAACTTCGTAATGCGACGTTGCCACTCCGATCAATATATACCGGTAAACCGGTTTGCGGCTTCATAGTAGTTCATAGACAATAACCATCTTATCACCTATCATTTCTCTCCATAACCTTTAGCCATTGTGTCTTAGTTAATATAACTTACACGTCATAGAATTAGTGTCAAAAAACAAAAAATAAGTATAATTATTGTATTATATAGATAAATATATAGTCTACTGAAATATAAATACTCTACTGGAATATATTTTTAGGAAGATAAACTGGAAGAATAAGGGTATTAATATAACAGGAGAGTCCTTGTCTCATCTTAGATTTGCTGACGACATTTTATTAATATCCGAAAGTCATATAGAAATACAACAAATGATTCAAGAACTAGATATAGAAAGTAAAAAATGTGGCTTAGAAATGAACCCCGCAAAAACCAAGATACTGACAAATATGGAAAAAAACCCTATATTCATTGGGCCGAATAATATTGAGTATGTCACCGATTACATATATCTGGGCCAAAATATAAGCTTCCAGGACAGAATGCGTAAGGAAATAAATAAAATAATCAATTTAGCATGGAAAAAGTATTGGTCTATGAAAGAAATATTTAAGGGTAATTATTCACTACACATTAAAAGAAGGCTAATAGAATCAAATGTGTTTCCGACTCTAACTTATAGTACGAGAGCCCACGACCAAAACCATGTCTCATAGCAATACGGCAAAAACCCTATAAAATCGTTAGATTGTATGAATCTGTACCCGACTAGGTGTGTAGTAACGGTCGAAAGTGTAGCAACTGCGTGGGAGGCCATTTCTGCTGTGTCAAAAAAAAAAAGACAGTCGGTAATATAGCAATACGTCTGATAGTGAAAATGTACATAGATTTTATAATTGTATTACGAAAAAGGTTGTTTTCAGACATTTTGCGCGTAGCATATAGCCTGAGCGCATTTTTGAAAATGTCAACAAATTTAGCCGACCTGTATCATAGCAATACGGATAATTTTTTTTTCAACTTTTCGTATTGCTGCCATGATTACCAAAAACCTGTTTTCAGACACTTTAAGTGTAGCATACTCCCAAAAACGTAAATAATGTTTCGGAGTCGCCTGGCCGACGCCTGTGTTAAATGTTTTTTTTAAATTTACAGCCTTCATAGATATTCAAGAATCTCCCTTGTCTATTATATGTACTTTGACAGATGACAGATGTCATTACTTATTTCTTTTGTAAAAGTTACTCAAGTGTGCTTTAAATAAAACCAAAACTATCAAATCAATCGGTATTTAATTTCAACAGCCTCAGCGCTTGTTACACTCCTGCCCCTTTCTTACTATTATACAGCTCAATCGCCAGCTGCTCCAAACGTTGGAACGACGCTCACTTAGTTGTCATACGTTGTGCGGTTGTGGTGGTGTAAAATGTCGGACCTGAGTTATGTGTTTTGTAAAGAAACAACGATGATGATTTTAAATGATATCTGAGTATCGAAAAGTTGTCTGATAGAGAAGGTGCTACACTTAATTTGTCTGATATAAATTTTTTGCACATGTGGACAACTTATTTTATCATGTCCAACAATTTTCAGACATATTGCTATGATACCGATCGGTAAAATTTGTTAACATTTTCAAAACGGTCTCAAAATTTAATGCGTTCACATTTCCGTCTGAAAATTGTTTTGTTCACATCAAATAACCAAAATTTACTAATAAAAAAGATTTTCAGACGTATTGCTATGAGACATTTTTTTTGTCTCATTTTTAATTTTTTTAAGTGATTTTACGGGTTTGCGCTACACCACTAACGTCTGAAAAATATGTTTCCGGTATCTCAGAACTATCATTCAACTACAGTCTGCAAATCAGACATATTGCTATGATGCAGTTCGGTAAAATTCTTTGACAATTTTGATAATTCGGTCAGATCAAACGCTACGCGGAAAATGTCTGATATTGGTATTTTTGAGTTCAAGATAATCGTATCTGATGCTATTTGATGCGGTTTTGGCCGTATTGCTATGTGACAAAAATGTTGGTCGTGGGCTCTCGTACTATTATGGATGTCAAACCTGGACTTGTAGCTCAGAAACAAAAATCAAATTAAGATCTTTTCAGAGAGCCATACAAAGAAGCATCCTTAATATAAAACTATCAGATAAGATCCGCAGTACCGACATCTAAAATAAAATTAAAATTAGTGACATCCTGAAAATAATCGCTAAACTGAAATGGAACTGGGCAGGCCATATTGTAAGGATTAGGGATGGCAGATGGACTGAAAAAGTTCTACACTGGTATCCCAGAGACGGCAAAAGAGACCGGGGTCGCCCAGCTAGAAGATGGCGAGACGACATTGTGGCTACAGCTGGCGTTACGTGGACTACCAAACCAAAGCCCAAAATAGACACGACTGGCTTGCGATGGAGGAGGCCTTTGTCCTTATGTGGATTCCCCCTTAATATAAAAATTAGTTTTATAGCTTCTTATTTTTTTAGTTTTATTTTGTAATTCTCATTTTTACTACTTCATTTTTTATTTTTTATTTACTATTTTGTAACAATTTCTTAAGTGGGATAATTAAAGACTATTTTTATTTTTTATTTTTTTATTTAATAGATAAATATTTAATTAAATAATTGTTACAATATCACTAAATAAAAAAAACAAACAAATATTAAGTATATGAGTTTCTCACCAGCTCTTCTCATGATGCAATATCCATCGGAGCTGGTACTTGGATTGATTTTAATTCAAATTACTAAGTTGAATGAAAGTCAATCTAAGCTCCGGTGTCAAATCATTTTACCTATTTCAAAAGTATTATAATTTAATTACATAGTTGTTTTATTTTAATATTATATTTTTTGTATTTTGATGTTTGTTTTGACGTGTTCAAGCGCCCCTTGGGGCCCATGGAAATAAATGATTTGATTTCTTGATATCTGATTTCTGAATAACTTCAGTTTTAGCCCCAATTGCAATTACTTCACTAAAGAAACTTTAAATGCCGCAGTTAACACTAGGTATATATACCCGAATTCGACGTATCTCTCTCAATCAATCTTTAAACAGGACAGAGAGATCGAAAACGTTCGCTCAGCGTTTAACGTCGGTTTGACACGTTGATGCAATTGGGGCTTAGATTACTGTTGTCTATTACTGTTCTAATTTAATTATTATATGTAGGTATAGATAAAATCAAAAATCTTGGCGGTTTTGAAATTGGCTGCAAATAAAATGTCTCGGATCGAGAATGGTCACGCTCGAGTGCGGCGCCGCCGCCGCGCCATGATCTTTGATTTTACTCTTATTTATTTTATAATAATTTATTGTTATATATTTTTTTTAATTAGGCAAAGATGACATTCAATAAATTGTACCTAAAAGTAAAATTAACAAAAAAAACAAGATATAAAAATAATATAATTATATTTTTTTATGAAGTAAAGGAGCAGCCATGCAGTTCGAAGTTACAAATATAAAATATTTATTTTAATATTAAAACATATTCTTTTACATTGTTATATCTTAATAACAGATATTATTAGGTAAATTTTATTTTAATAAAATATAATATGAATGCCAAATTCCGAACGAAACTTACTGGGAGAGGTGAAAAACAGTATACGGCAATACTCGATAGGAAAGGTAAAATTTGCTTTAATATCGAAAATATTTTACTTGTTTCAGGTTTAATATTCTTCTTCCTCCAAACCTCATTTTTTTAAATTGCTACAATAGTTTCTGGGTTAATTTTTTAATCAGCTTCCTTTTATTCGTTCTAGTCATCCTCACCATCCGCTAATATCCTGGAGACAGATTTGCTTTATTTCTACCGAAATTAGCTTTTAAAGATTCTATTCTAAGCGTTATCTCTTGCTTTTCCAATTCCCGCATCAATTTCTTGTGTTCAACATCTTCTTCTAGTTGTAATACTAACAGTTCTTCTTTCTTTATTTGTTTTTTTAATAATTTTCTTTGTAAGGACGCGACAGACAGTTTTTCTTCAGCTAATTCCTCGATCATTCTTTTCCGGTTTGTTTTTACTGGAACAAAATGAAAATAAGTTAAAACTGTAACCCGACTACGTAATAATATTGTACTTTATGTTGGTTTGCTACACAGAGAGGACCGCGAGAACTGTACGACCGCATTAAAACTATAGATTTAAACTTAAACAATGTGATAAGTATATAATTATATTTGTTATGTTCTCGCTAAAGCATTTCATTTGACGTTTAAATTCCGTTATATAAAATTTCATTAAAATTTACATAGCCTATGTCACCCGGCCTATTTGTACGAATCTAATGACACCTTATTTATAAAAATCCATTCAGTAGTTAAGGCGCTACGGCGGTACATACAAACTTACAAACATACATAACATAGACTGCCAAAATCATTACCCTTCCTTATGGCTTCGCCGTAGTCGGGTAAAAATAAGGTAAGAATAGTATAGCGAAACCGTTTTATACTGGAAATGTATAGCTTGGTCATCGTATACCTACTAAAAATGTATAACTTGATCAAAGTACATACTTTTTTCGGTACAGTTTTTGTGAATGAGCCAAACAGTAGAACAATGCAAGGAACAGTAGGCAGTTCCTCAGAGGAAATACTCTGTATAATTCTGTATAATCAAAGAGGCCCACGAACGAAAATAAGAATGATGTACATACATATTGTGCAGGTACGGTAGGATCACTTGAGACTTTTAATAACACCATTGTAACAGTGTTTTGCTACAAAATTTAATGATTGATGAAAAAATAAAAATAAAACACTACGCGTCTACAAGCTGTCTTTGTTATTTGAGGATGTTCAGACGGTTATTCATGCGGTATATGCAATCTACTGATGGACTTCTCGTCCCTTCGCTGCATACGTCACTGCAGTGCCGGATTAGCCATATAGCAAGAGAAGCATTTGCTACAGGCCCCGCGAATTGGGGGTCCCCACGGTTTAGCGCCTGTCTGACCTTGAAAATAATTAAATTTAAATACGAGCGTAAACTATCTTGCATGCCTTAAACACGTATTTCGACAGAGAAAATCTCTTACAACAAAAGCACTCTGGAAAAATCCTCAATAATTCGTTCGTCGCTTACGGTGCTTTCTGACTTAAGAGTCAGAAAGCAAATAAGAGTTGGATATTAGTAGTCAAATAGACGAAAAAAATAGTGTAAGTGTAGGTAACTTACGTACATTTAATAAATATACACTTCACAAATACATAATAAATAATATTTAAGTACATAATATATTTATATACATAACACTAACTACTACTGCGGAGGGCGTTGGATTCATTTTATCTTGTTAAGGGGGCGGTAGTCCAAAAAGGTTGGAAAACCTAAAGTGAACCAAGGACCCCATGCCAGATTTTGCTTTAGGCCCCATGCTTGCTTAATACGGCACTGCATCACTGTCGTATAAAAAAGTAATAACATAGTTATTTACCTCGCTTACGTGAACTGGCTTCCTCTGAGGAATCGGAGTCCACAGAAGACGCCCTGCTTATTCTCGGCTTGATATCCTCCTCTCTAGAAGATTCATTGTCATTTGACGCAGGGCTCCCCGATTCAACTACATACTCGTATACCAAGCTACCTGAAAAAGAACAGTTGCATCATCATTGCAGATCAGTAGGAGACGTCGCGCGACGGCGACGAAACGCAACTATCGCTCAGCTGTTGATGAATCTGCGTAATAGATTCGAAACTAGTCATACCTCCGGCTAAATATCTTCACTTCTTCTCGGCTATCTTCTCAATAATTAGAACAGTTGCGTTACTTATTGTGGGTGAAGTCAGTACCTGATGAAAATGTATATTCACACCGACCTTCATAGTTATATACGCCTAAATTATCCGAAGGTATGGCAGAAATGTGTTAAAATCTTTAAATATGTTGCCTGTAAAGGTTGCCTGTAAGATATTGCTTTTTAGCGATAAGGCCGCCCATTGTACATGTCTTAATGTTTAATTAAGTTCTATTTTGTGTCATATTTTTTGGTGTGCAATAAAGCTTATTCTATCTATCTATCTATCTATATCTAGATATGTGTAAGTACCATGTGATAAAGAGTGGAGCCTATCGCCATTTACAGGGCACAATTACATGTTGCTATTGAGATTTGCCTGATGAAAAAAATCTCAAGAATACATCCCTTAACTTTTATTTCTAGCTCATAACCTCTTCACGGTTGGACAGGTGGACCAATTTTGATGAAAATGAAATATACAGATAGTTTCTTACCTGGACTAACTTAGGCTACTTTTTAACCGACTTCAAAAAAGGAGGAGGTTCTCAATTCGTCAGTTTTTTTTATGTTTGTTACCTCATAACCATAACTTTCGACTGGGCAAAGCTATTTTAATGATTCTTTTTTATTTGAAAGCTGGTGCTTCCCCTGTGGTCCTATTTACATTTGGTTCAGTTCTGACAATGGCACCCATGAGAAAACCATATAAGTCTAAAATTATTGTAATTGAAGTCGTTTTTTTGGCAAATTATTAGTTACTCAAATTTATAATACTTGTAAAGCAGGATGTGTTCTCACCTTTATTCAGTGCCATGACTTCTTGATACTCTGGGTGATGGACGAAACGTAAATGTTTTAGTAAATTAGCTTCATGTATGGTCTGCAAACAAGATATAATTATAAGATACGTAGACGTACCACCGTCTAAAATTGTATTTTAAATTAGCGCAAATAATAATAATGATATATGACTCGGCTTTACCCCGCTCGCTCTAGGTAAAGAAAACTGACGCAAGCAAACCTGTATGTATAGTACTAAGTCGATCGATGAGATCGATCTATCATCACTACACACAATTGCCTAAAATATCAGTTTCAACTTAATGAATCGAATCCTTAATATTAACTTAAAGCTTAAATTTTTATTAACAGTCGTTTCCTTCAAGAAAAGTAATAGCAATACCCACGTGGTCGGAATCAGGATGTGCTATTTTGTTCTTGAAGTAGACAACATAGGATTGACACAACAATAACATTGTACTTCTAATTTAGGGTTTGGAAAAGTATTCATTGTGGGAAGTAGATTTTTTTTCTGACCAGTCGGCGGACATTATTGGACACCGTGCGTTTGAGATCTAGGCACTAAAATGCAAAATTAGTATCTCGTTAAAATTAAAGGAAATAAACACCTAATAAAAGCTAATATAATATTGATGTTTTAAGAACGTACAAACAAACAAGACAGCACAAATTAAAAGGTGAGGCATGGTAAAATAAATTAGGTTGATAGTGATGTTCTCGAAACGTTGCTTTTTAACATAATATCGTTGCCGTAAAGAAACGATATTGTATTTAATGTTACCTATCGATGTAACATCGATAACAAACACAAAGATTTCAATTAGGTCTGTCACTCTCTAAGGCGTATTAATATAATCCTAAGTACTTACTAAGTACTTACTTTTAAAACTTTTCTGCACAACAAACACGTAGACTGCTTAGCTTCTTTTGCCAAGGAAAAATAACAATACACATTATTACTCTTTCTACGTCCCATTTTCTTAAAAATACACTGATTTTACTGTTTTATTTATTGTTTAGAAGAGGTTATTATAAGTATTAGATCAGCTGTCAGTGTCTGAACTGAACGAAATAAAAACCGTTAAGCCGGTAACGTTAACAGAATGGCAACATTGCAACGTTGCCGGTCCGACGAGTTGATTTCTGTCTGGCAACGCTATAGCTGCGTTCCTAATGCCGTTTTGCTCGCGGTTATTTTGCTTCAATAGTTACTGAGTAGAGCCGTAGATCGGTATCGGTAAATTTTAACGTAATAACGATATAATAATAGCAGCCCTATATTTAATACATGCCCCACTGCTGGGCTTGCGCCTCTTCTCATGATGAGAAGGGTTAGGCCCTAGTCCATCACGCTGGTCAGGTGCGAATTGGTTACTTTTCTTTAGGCACTCTCAGGCATGCAGATTTCCTCACGATGTTTTCCTTCGCCGTTAGCGAGCGATAATTTATAATAATATGATAAATACACACATAACTTTGAAAATCGAATCATAACGATTTATTGACGGAGGTGAGTGTCGTGGTTTCGATTAACAATATGAAAAAAAGACAGATAACATTATTGAAAACGAAAATTATAGCAAATACATTTATGGATTTAAATTATTATCAATTGATTGATTATGACCAATGGGATTATGGTAAATACCAGTATGGCATATGAATTTATGGCATTTTAAATTATGGCAAACATTAGTAAACCAACCAAAAACCTATGGCTATAGATGGTTATGGAGAGAAAAATAAACTAAAATACTGCTATGGAGTTAAATTGTTACTTATAAATAAATTAGTCCACAGTATACAGTAGGTATACATAGTGTAAGATATTGCAAACTTATATAAGGTTGCATTATCTAACGTGTGTACTGTGACTATGTATGGATGGAAGCTATCAGGTGGTTTCAATAAATCTCTCAAAATCGCATCCACATCCATATTATGTCCTCTGTATGATCTCGGGTTCGATCCCCCGTCCGGGCAAAAGTAAAGATTTTGCCTTTAGGAAATTCTCAGTGACAACACGGTGTCCTGAAAATGTGTATAGAAATAAATTAAGAATTAAGATAGATTTAAATAAAATATTTTTTTTTTTTTTATAATTAATAAATTAAGATAGACAGTAGTGAACTCACCCTCTACCACATGGGTCCTAAACATTAAAGGTGAAATTCACCTCTGCTAGACCCACTTGGATGATATAACCGTGAAGTTAATTATGTTTATTTACCTATTTTGCAGTGCACATACAACTGGAAAAGCCCATGAGTTATGTTTAGTGTTGGCGTATGAATTAAATTCATGTAGCTTGTAAATAATGTGTGTATGTGTTCGGTGGCGAAACGGGCGCGCCGGCCGCCGGACCAAATTAGACGCTGGCAAACGAATGCTCCAAGTGTGGTGGCCAGCTGCTTGATGGTATACGGATATAATAATATGCTTTTAAACTTTCGAGATTTGAAAACATTTAAAAAAAATTAGACAACGGACTTTATGCTCGACGTTGGAAATGGAAATGACGCCACGAGCCGACTGGTGAAGCTCAGCGTCGGCGTCGTCTCCGTGAAGCGTGGATATTGTCCACTACCCTCACTTGGTCGTCTTTCTTTTTATTATTATTTAGATCGAAACCGTTGGTAGTTCGACACACAATACTTTAGGTTAACTTAATTTACGCGTAACATTGGTTCGCCGAACACTGCACTTGCTTAGTATAGGTATTTATTTACATATAATAAAAATGCGATTTAGATGCCCGTTGTCTAATTTTTTTAAATGGTATACGGATGTTCTCAAAAAAATATTATCAACTATTGCGTCGCCGGGAACGACGTAACCAGGCTTTGATCTCGACGCACGCCGCGGCGCCCGCGCTGCTGGCTTTATTGATATCATATCTAAACTCATTCTTATAAAGGAATATATACTATTTAAAAATAAAGTTCTCGTTGCGTTTGTCTGTGTGTTAGTCGTGATAAACGTAAAAATATTTGACCTACATTTTTTTTAAATTTATTTTTTAGCTAAATTGCTCTGCCTTCCTGTTTTGAATCACACGCTAAAAGAGCAGTGTTCAATTGTGGAAGCCTTCCCACACACAAAGTGACATATACCACTCATATTTCAACTAAAAAAAAATCCTGTTCAACTGTAGCACGCTTTTATTTTGGTTATGAATTAAATTGGTTAGCTTTTTAATTATATTAACCGTAATAAATCGAATTAAAGCTTGTATTTAATCATTAATTTTTTCTCATATATTTTTTGCAGTTTAGTCCGTGAAAATTCTCGGCTCATGGTCACCCCACACTGGAGCTTTTCTACGTATTATGCAACCATGTTTCAGAACTTATTTTAGTTAGTGAGAAAACTTCGCGGCGTACGCACTCCGCAGTGCAATTCAAACAAAAACGGTATCTATTGTAACGCAATAAGATTTATTATACCGTGATAAATTAAAGTGCCTTTTTATAGTGATTTCAAAAGTGTTCTTTTTCATATTTAATTTTTTTTTGCGTGGGTTTGATGACAGGCGGCCATTTTTGTTTTTTTTTCTTGTTTTGTTTGTTGTAATTATGTGTGGGTGGATTTCCGGGATGACACATTTAAGCGCAAATCAAAAAGAATAATTAAATTCTATTACCCTAATAAACTATAAATTCATGCTTTATTTATAAAATCAATTCGTGGCTTGGAAATTAAATTATTATTATCGAAACAAATACCGGTTAATACCGGTATTGAAATTAAAATGGTTTTACAATAAATAAAATAAAACGATCCCAAAATAGCTGAAATAAAACAAAGAAAGTTAATTATTTAATGTCAAATTAATTTTCGTATTAATTAATGTCAAATAAAATAGTTAAATAATATTTACGATTTTATTACAAACACACTAAATTTTACCTAATATTAACAAACTGAAGAAACAATTCAAACCCCTCTAATTAACCTTTTGTATCTAAGAAAACTGTTTCATCCATCTTCTTTGTTTAATTATTCAAATAGCATGGGTTCTCTTTTCTGCTAAACTATTAAAAAACTTATTCATTTGCAGTCTGTAACTTGTGAATCCATTATTTATTTAACTTTTAGATAAATCTGATAATTTCTCTACACTTTACTAATTGAACAATAGTTTTTTTTTTACATTCTGAACGTTGATCAGCTCATCAACCATTTCGCTAATTCTAACAAGAAATATATTAATGAGTAATAAAATGACAGAGTGGCCAGAGAAAAACCTAACGAGCGTTAAAATGTCTTAATACCAACAACGAAATTAATATGAAATTATCTTTTCTTCTGATAAGATATTTTTTCAGAAAGCATTGTTTTATTTCATTATTAAATAAAGCAACCCTCTCTGAAAAAATATTATTGTAGTTTTGAGATCATAAAGTGCTGGGAAACGAAAATATAATTTAAATACGTAGATGTATGATCAAAAGTCGTGTAAATTATAAAACGAAGAACAATACAGTCAAAAGCAATGTCACAATCATGAGAAAAATGTTAAAAATTCATTCTAGAAGCGTCCCTGCGCTGTTGCCAAACGGTTCTTTGAAAGTTTCACTTTTAATTAATGTCAGTTAGTGGATTTATCTTCACTACGCAGAATTACGCACATACAACGCATGTGCTTCGATATCAAAAATATTTTCAACTATCAGCCGGCTGCGACTCCATATTCTCGATAAATAGCGGCCCATATTTTTCCTAGTCCCATATTAAGTCTCTATGTCCATACACATTTTCATAAGGATCGGTCCAGTTGTTTAGCAATAGCGTAACCAACAGACAAACAGAATTAATAATCGCATGTGTAGATAATGAAACTTCGCAATGTGTTTAGGAGCTTTATATTTTGGTTGGACGTGCACAGTAAACGAAAATTAGATGTTTTTAGCCACACATTTGTTTGTTAGTCTTTGTTGCAATTTGTTTCGATTTCTACTTATAGGGTAGATATTATAGGTACACGAACTTACTACTCTATTAAGTATCACTAAATCCTTTCCAAAAGAAAAACATCATGATGAATCAGCTGGTAAAATAGCAAACAGTAAACAAAAATTGCTCATAAAAACATCTGGTGCAATGAAAGGTAATTTTTGCCTGAATTTTAGTCATTCGTCATGTCATTGTTTATTAACCGACTTCAAAAAGAAGGAGGTTCTCAATTCGCCTATTTTTTTAAGGTCTTTGTAAGTAGGTATTCGATGCTTGTTCGTCTGGTTTTATCAATTAAATAATAAAAACGATTTCAGTAATCATTATTATTAAATATTTTTTTTATTCATTCATTAGTTTTACATAACATTAAATTAATAGAGTTAATTAACTTAATTAAAATTCGGTTTTATGCACCAAATAAATGTAAATATTTTTTATGAATTACAGTTCTTAACATTATTGGACATAATACATAAGATTACGTATTATGTAATTTATAAAAATCAGCAGTTACGAGTAGCTTTAAAGTAGTGGAAAAGATATAATCCTCTCTGACACACAGATTCAGTGGAATTCTGTTTTAAGTGAGCCTCGATTCGTTTTAACCGACCGACATAAAACAAATGTAAACGTTAATTGCTTTGATTCGTGCCAGGCCTATCAATATATACCTATCCTATACGAACATTTACTTAGCAAATAGGTTTCGAAAATAAAATCGAATTCTCAAGATAATATCTGTGGTAATCTGTGTCTTGTCAGTTTTTTTTTGTATTTTTAATGCCATTTTGTCAATCTTTGTTTGGATTTTTGATAAGGAATACTGAAATTGCAGACTTTGCAAACCATTTTGTGCCGGTAAATGGCAAATGGACACGCTATATTTATATTTATCAGACGATAAATATTCTTTTTCTTAAATTTACATTGCAATTAATTGAAAATATACCTACTATAAACTAAACTGTGCAAATAAAAATTACAAGCCATTTCGTTTATTAGTTACAGAAGTATGCCTATAGTCATAAAAAGTTTGTAAGATATACCATTTAGAACTTTACAGACATATTTATAATTAATTAGTTAAAATATGTTGTATCACAATAATATTTTGAAGCCACAACGCGTTTACTGAACTTCATTTAGCGACGTAAAATCACTAATACAAGGTTTAATCACGCAACGGCTTGGCAAAGTCCACGCTCGTAAAACGATTCCAGTTAAATAATGTAAACAACATTGTGAAATCATCATTTACCTACTAAATGCGCTTTGAAATTATGTAGGTTCGTTTACATTTTGTTAGAAATTAGGTTAACTTAATGTTGTTTCAAAAGCTCTTTGGCAAGATAAACATGAGTAGTATTAGTAAAACTAGCGTACAGATCTATAGATCCTTGATGATAAATATATTAACTTTATTAAAAAAAACAATTGTTTTATTGTTTTAAAACTTCTTGCCAATACCGGTTTTAATATTATGTATTTCAACATTTTCAAATCGCTACCACGAAGTGTGTACCCAAGTGCGTGTTCGACGTAATGAGCTCACTTGTAGTCTGTGACGTCAATTTTTTGAACAAGGCCACATAGATAAATATCACATATTATTCTAGAAAAACAACTGGACCTACTCCATATTTGTAAAAAACGAGAATATAAGAACTGAACTAATTACAGATTCATAAAGTGAGCAAACAGTGAAAAAGCGCTCGGCAACACATTTTTAAGCCAAGGTATTTTGGTATAATCTTTGCATTTTACGTCAATCGTATTGTGCAAGGGATTTTAGACTTTATAACAAAGGAATAAGAGCTTTGCGCAAATAGAAGAAAGTTTGGCATCTGTTTAGAATCGTGGATTCGTTGCATTGAATGATGAATTTTGTGTTTTCATGTTGTGAAATTGTGATGGAGGATTTATAAGCAGACAGAAACAGATGTCCTTGTCTATAGTACTGCTAGGAGCCAATAAAAATGTGCTAAACTGCTAAGACGAGAGAGTAACTTTTGAGTTACACAAAATATTTCACACAAGAGCATGTTTTGGTAGCCTTAAAATAATGAACCAGACAGGTTTAGTAATATTAAAAAAAACCACCTTAGTAAAATAAAAAAAAAGTTAGTAACTAAGTTAGTATAAATTTCTTAGTTAAATACAAATTCCGCTAAATATTATTTCTAGACCGAACTTAGAATTTAGTGTTAGATACAATATTAGCACTGAAGGCCACTGCGTCATTTTGTACACTAAACTACAAACACAGTACCGCGCAAATACTTCGTACATAACTCACACATAAAATAACACCTAAATACAAGCACTAAATACTGGAGACATTTTACAGAAGAAATATTATTAATTTGGGTCGCTGACACCCGGTGACGAGGTAAATACGTAAACCAGCTCGTCATAACATAAACTGCCGATGACCATTCAGTCTTGAACAATCCGCCTGCCCGGCAAGTTCTCCAGTATTAAATGCTAACACAAACACATAAAACAAATTCTAGATAAAGAAAACTCGAACAAAGTGAAAGTGAAGTGAATCGAAAAGTAATAAAAAGTCAAAATGATGACAATTAGCGAGAGCCAGTTCTCATCCAACAAGATGTCCAGCATCCGCACATTCAACGACCGCATTGTCCACAAGGACAGCTTCGATGACACCAAGAGCTCTTCCAGCGTGAACAGCACCCTCATCACCAAGAGAGGGTTCAAGCCTTCAGACATGTACGACCCTCAAAAGAAGGAGTTCCTCACAAACCTCAGTTATAAGTTGTTCCCTGTAAGTTGGGTAAGTCATTTTATTTAATTAATAGATGGCGCTTCTAACACACGCCTTGGATTTGGGACACGTTTTAAGTATATTTTATTTATATTTATTTATCATATTTTTAAGGCACAAATGTTTAAACTTGGCAAAATAATATTCGGGGAATTCTTTAAAAAAACTCGCTAAAAGCGTAATTTTGCAATTTTATATTTGCAAGATCTATCATACATTTTTTTCGTCTAAATAAGGGTGATCGAAATAATACCGGTACGTGGCGCGTTCATTGCTACTGATATCGGTATTTGGTACATCTAACTTTTAATTTTGATCGAACATTTGTGACCTTTATTAATTTCTTATTTTATTATTATTATTTATATTTTATTATTATTATTTATTATATTCGTAGATAGCGTAGTTAAAGGAGTTAGTATACTGACGATACTAATTTTAAGAAGTAAAATGCAAAAAAACAAATTTTATAGGTTTATACCAGCCTCACCACTCCTGATAAAGTTTCAGATAGGGGACTGCCAGTTAACACGACATAATGGAATCTATAGGCTACCAAGAAAACTAGCACTTATATTTCTAATAGATAAATAATACATATCTACGTACTTAGCTTTTAGGTAAAATTTATAAATTACAAGAATAAAATCAATATGTGTTGGAATAGTCAGTAATTCTACGGACTAAAATATATGTTTTTTTTTTAAATGCTGAAGTATTAAAATTTGTTTGCCAATTGAAAAGTCATTGATCTCAGTGAGGGTTACGTTTCTAAGGAGGTTCAGTTACCTCTATTTTACCACTATTAAAAATAAGTGTTACAGAAAAAAATGTCGCGACTGAAAATATAACGCATTCAAAGCGCAACGATGAAATGAGACGCGGTGAAAACAACGATTTTTTGTATTTTGTTTTTTCAGGATTCTTAGCTTTGAAGTCAATTGGTTTTATTTATTAATTAATGTTATGTGGAGTACGTTTACGGGACACGTCACAATGATTTTAAAAATAAATATATATCACGTTACTGTCCGCGACCAAATTTTCAAATTTTATTTAATTTTTAAGTTAAACTTAGCAAAATATGAGTTACTGATTAAAATAAAATTGGCACAACTCTACGTACGACTAATGTATGTACTTATTTTTTTAAAGCAAGTTGTCAAATCGACGGGGAAAAAGAAAACACGCTATTTTAGTTAGAAGTGAGTTTAATACACAATTATTTGAATAGGTATTTTTGAATAATATTATTTTATAGGTTCTCTATTGACCTGTCTATATTAAAAGCCAATTTGACACACAATTAAAAAAAAAAACATCCTAAAAAAGATCTAAGAATTGTCCTGTTCTTTGTAGTAGCAGTACCTATTTCATGCGAAATCTGGCATTGTTATTTCTGATAGAAAAAGCTTATCACAAAAAAGTATAACAACAATAAAGGTAGAAATAAAGGTGTGATGGTAGTTTCAGTATAAATAAAATTTGTACAAATATATAATTATAAATTATATACAAAAGCTATTAACACGCTAATTCAAATGTACCTTACGAAACCGCTGAAAGCGTCTGGCACTTTTGTGGACGGACGGACAAACCGATTAACCTATATATTTTCTTCTAAATATAATGGGCAGTTGGCAACTAACGCTCAACTTTCTATACATTTACTAAAACAAGTTTTTGTAAAGTTGATTATTTGTTGAAATTAAATTATTAACTGCCTCGATGGTCTAGAGGTTAGCGTATGCACCCTCTCACCGCGAGGTCTCGGGTTTGAATACCGGGTCGAACGAAGTATTATTTGTGAAATTTTCCTCAGGAAATTCACAATAGCAGCACTGAGTTGGAATTGTGCCCGGTGGATGGCGATAGACCCATTGTAGATAGGCATGATGTTATCTATGTTTTGTTATAAAATTATATTAAACGCGATCTTAGAATTCGAGTTTCGTAATAATATTTTATAATCCCCCTAGACATTTACCCAATTCCTTAGAGGGTTGGTTTCTAATCTACATCTACATACTGCCATCAGATGGCCAGACTAAATCAAAGTTTGTCAGACTCGTTGCTAAGCTTGTTGGTATGATTACCTGCAACGATGGTTAGATCTACAACTACTACAAGGTGTATCGATTAAAAAAAAAAGTGTTTTAATATCTGTTATCATTTTATTGTCTCTTTTGTGTGTATAACAAGAGATACTTAAATGTCAAATAAAATTATTAGATAAGATAGTATAATTATTATGTATTTATTTTTTTATTACATCTTTATTTTTCGACATTTTCTTTTAAATTTTTATTTTCACATTTTTATATTTAAATTAAAATAAGGGATAATATTAATATTGATATTATCATGCAAGAACCCCTCTTGTGCGGGTGTAGGCCTCCTAAAGACTCCAGCCGTCTCTATCATTGGCTTTAATTATCAATCCACCCATGATCAATAATGTTTATAATGTTTACAGCAAAAAGTAAGTGAAAATTTTAAAATACAAAAAAAAAACTCAAATCTTGCCGAGACTACGTAATGTAAATTGTGTCTGACATTTTATGCTATAAATCATATTGATGAAAAGCAGACATGTTTAAAAAAACTTCCAACGATTTTAAAATTTATTTTTTGTAAGTGCTTAGCAATAAATCATGTAAATATTAATGCATCTGCTTTGTAATAACAAGGCCATTGATTTAAAGAAAAATGCATACGTCTGAAACTGTATAAACTAAAAGCTTTTAATATAATGTAAACATAAACTTACCATGCATTGTTAAATCTAAAATATTTCATCAGAACATCGATTTCTGTTCGTGGTAGAGCTATTGTAAAAGTTCTTAGTCAAGAAAGCACCTCCAAATAGTATGCTACTTGTGTGGTAATAAACTTCATCAATATCTATCTAGCAGCTTTTGTGTGAAAATGTTCTAGACATATATTAGTTTCACCAACAAACTTTCGCATTTATGAAGTTCTAGCTTTTGACCGCAACTTCACCCGCGTGGGACTCGTTATAATAAGTAGTAGTTGCTCCCGAGCGTAATGTTAAATATTTAAAAACATAACACTATCGAACACAAAAATAATTATCAAAATCCGATCATAAGTTCCCAAAATTAGCGCAAAAAAAAAAGATAAATTTGGATTTTTACCCGACTGCGTCAGAAGGAGGGTTATGTTTTTCGAGCGTATGTATGTAAGTATGTATGTATGTCTATTTCTTTGTACCACCCTACAGCCCAAACGGCTAAACGGATTTTGACATATGAGGTGTCGTTGAATTCGTCAAAACAGTGATAGTGACATAGGCTATATAAATTTTCAAAATGGCGCCGGCAAATGAAAAAAAAAAGGGGGGCAGGTATGGATTTTCTTTTCATCATAGTAATATGGGTATCAAATAAAAGGCCATGAAAAAACCATTTCAAAAATATATACTTCTTATCACATTTATATTACTGATTAAACACAATTTACCAATTTATATATCGGCACGCTCGCGCGCCCGAAGTGGGTGGAAGTTAGTTTGTATGTTCACTCACGCTAATCTTGGAAACTGCCGGTCGTATTTGAATAATTGTTTTTGCATTTGATAGTTTAACTCACGATTAAAGCTCATTGATCTCAAAAAGATTTGATTTCTACAAATTAATAGATATAAAAAACATGTCGGTTAAAAGAACTAAAAAGAGTGAAATAAAAAATAATTATTAAAAAAACAAAAAACCCGACTGCTTAAAAAAAAGACTAAATTCTTTATGATGTTGCAGGCGGGGACAAACTATACTTTGTTACTACTATATAACTTCGTTTGTCACCGCCTGCAACATCATAAAGAATTGAGTTTGACATATTTCATTTGTTGTTAATGAATTTAATGTAGATAATGCTATACTTGTTTTTATCTTTTCAGTTCTTTTTTTTAAGCAGTCGGGTTTATTATTTTTTTACATTAGATAGAACGCTAGAAGCAATTACACTATCCAATGTTCCCAATGACAAGGCCAAATACACACATTCACTCACAAAAGCACACCGAGTCTCAGAACAAATATTTGCGAATTACACAAAGATTTGTCCCATGTGGGGATCGAACCCACAACACCAGTGCAGTGCTATGAAACAAACAAACAAATTTTCGCCCGCGGTTTCGTCGTAGGTACATTTATATAAAGTAGCCTATGTTACGCGTCTTATAGTCAGTTCCCTGCATCTAAAATTGCATCATAATCGGTCCAGCCGTTAAGAAGATTAGCCGATAGAAACATGCACACACAAAAAAAAAAACTATATTTTAGGCATTAGTATCGTGCAAATAATATAACTATATATATCATCTAAGAAAAACATTGTGACACTTTAATTTTATTTATTTGTATTGACGATTAATAGGAAGTATGATTTAATAAATGAATTAAGCGGCCGTGGCGCAATGGATAAGGTCTTACGATCGAGAGGTCGTGGGTTCGAATCCTGGCCATTACACCACGGACGTGAACTTCCTCCTAACACAAGCGAATTAAGCTTAGCTGGATTAACAAGAATACTAGTAATTTGTATTTGCAAATTACTAGTAAGCTTTTTACAAAAAAATAAAAATAATTGATGACTTATTGTGTCCGATAACAATAGTACAAACTGTTATTTAGCCAGTGCGTAGGAGGTATTGACTAAGGTCTATGAATACAACATGGCCGCCCACTGCTGCCGTGTGCCAAGTCTCTATTATCGAGATGTCCCTCCGTGATGGACTATTTGTTTTAAATGATTCATACCATGTGGACGAAAGTCGGATAATAGCACTACTGCCCATCGACACCCACAGTCTACAAAAGATTGAAGATGCTTAGATACATCGACGCGTCTTAAGTAGAATATAGTGTAAGTACAAAACAATTCAGGGATACTAAGAAACTGTTAAAACAAAATTGGGGCCGGCAGGATTTGAACCTGCTATCTTCCGGCAGCCGCTTTAACAAACCAGCTACGGTCACCTCTTGCAAGGATCCTAAATTTCTCAACTGTATGTTACCTCATTTTGTATCCTACTTAAGATAAGAACGAATGGATGAACGTTACGTCGTCAAAGCGGCTGCCCCGTGTGCAGAGGGTTAAAATCCTGCCAGCTGCCAGTACCATAATTTTTTTAACTGTTTATTAGTATTATTTGTTAAGCATAGCTAAATGATAAAAAAATAATCACTAAGAAATTAGGGATATACACACATCAACACTGTCTAGGGATATTTTGTATTTCTTAAATTTTTTGATATACTATAAATATTTTGTTCAGAGAAGTATATTATAGGGAATTAAACCTCAGTTAATGCCCAACTTAATTAAATAAATAAAAAACATTTTAGATCTTCAAATATTTTTTTAAAAATAAAATAACAAAGAGACTAAAAATTCTGCTAAGTCTACGAATGAAATTAATGAATAAAATGGATAATTTTATTAAAAAAAAACAACTTAAAGTGAGACATTTTAACTCTTAATAATCAGTGTTGCCACCCCTCACGTTAATAAGAGTTTGGCATCGGTTATTCATACTGTAAATTAAGGTGTCGATGTCTTGCTGTGGTATGCGTTCCCAGGTTCGTTGCTTCGTTGGTTCAAGGCTCTGAGTAGTATAGAATTGGGGTTCCTGGATCACGGATCCAGGAACCCCAATTCCCTATTGGAATTTGAGTCTTTCTATCATCCATTCAATTATTCTAGTCATTTGAGATATGTTTTATCATCCATTCAATTATTCTAATCTGCCAATACATATACATACATTAATTATTCACACTTGATGTGAATTCGGAGATGAAATTATTTAATTGATTTATCAGTAATTATTCGCATATGATTTTACACTCGATGTTAAGTAAACCATCAGTCAATTACTGTTATAAGTTTTAATATTCATTTATCATAATTACTATATTCATTAAAATGATCTAACCACTAAGATGCAATGCTACTATGTTATCGATTCAACATTGCAACCAAATGATAATGGAATTCGCGCTCGCCGACCTGAACGCTGCCATTTATACAAAGAATATCGGTGTTTATATTGTTATACCTGTATAAATAAAACGAAGTATCTTTTATTTTATCATGATTTTATTAAAATTTTAATATATTATAATCATGCTACTTTAAAATTATAATCAATATAGTGCTTACTAGTATAATTTTAATTTATATTAATTAAGCTATACAATAATTGAAAAACAAATATACAAAACTATTATACACTAATCAAGTAACCAATTATTATTCTTATTATTACATTATCTATGATTTTGTTTCGATATCATCCTGAATCTTCGATATTAATTCTCTCGTGCTAGAATATATATCATCAAATAACATCGTTTTTACGACGTGCTGAACGCATACATCAGCTTCACAGTGACAAATCGGGTGCTCAGCTTTTGGGAAGCTCTCTGTATCATATATTTCAATCTTGATTATTTTTGTTCCCCGCGTGATAGGTTTCTTTATATATTGAAAAAACGTTTGATCCGTTTTCGATCTTTTGCGAGTAAGACCGAGGGTCTTTTGTCCAGGTTTTTGTTGAACCGCTGGTTGATCCACAGGTATAAAATTAAATAGTTCTTCCGTGTCCTGAAAAATAAATTTATTCATAATGAAAAACACTTACCAAAATGTACAAGACGTAATAAATGGAGTTATGTAGAATTAAATAAAACACTAATTCAAGTAGGATCGAACTTCTTATAACTCAAATCATCGTTCCATCTGTATTTTATAGGTAAAATTAAAATATTCTTTTTTATAATAAAAGATAGCAATGTTGATAAATTATAAAAGTGTATGTATTATACACGACTTTTCAGTTAACTATAATTCAACAAACATTGTGTGCAACTGGACAACGATGTATAATAACTATGTACTTTGTGGAAAAGCAGAATAATCGATCATTTGCTTGGGAATTGCTAATCCAGTGCGTAGATATTGCTGCCTAGAACATGAAGAGAGCAAAAAACAATTATTTAAAATAAATAAAACATTCCTCACCGACATTTTGTTAGGTTGTCTAATCTCACTCGCTGGCAGATTTCAACTAATTTGTACTTATTTATTTTTTTAGTTTATATAGAATTTAAATAAAATATTGTTGAAGGATATAGAGTTCAAATTAGCTATGAAATTATCTTAATTAACATGTGCTGATGTAATTAAAATCAACACGTGTCAATGTTATTTCTTAACAATACGAAGACATACCGCCGCGGATTGCATGACTTATTTTAAAGAGAATATTTACTTACGAAACCGGGAGTGCAGCCGGTGTCAAACCTGCGAATTATGCAAGTTAGACTCCCCCGGTGGTCCAGCGTCAGCGTTTATTGTACAGTCAACGGCACATTAACCTAAACCTTTGCAACACATCAATCTATACAAGCCAGTATAAGCTGGCCTTGCGGTGTATAGATTTCCCGTACAATGCGAGACCAGTTTATACTGTAAATGTATAGTTTGTGTGTTGCGAATGTATGTTATTTTATGTCTTGCACTGTATAGATAAAGTTGAAATTGCATCGTCCTAAATTTTCATATTTTGGGTTGAGTTGACGAAGCGTTTTTATCCATATACTCCCTATAGTATAGGATCCCGATATAGAACAACCTTCACCGAGCTAGTTAATGGATGAAAAGTATTTTTTTAAATCCAGTTAAATGTCAATAAATGTATTGCATATTGGTTGGCTTCATACTTTCGATTCGTATGAGATTCGTCCTTTTACCAAAACAGGGCAATGATAAAAATAATAATAATAACAATAATAATAATTTTTAATTAATCGTATTCTGGACTGAAATTTTATAGACAACCCATATATTTATAGACATGCTTAATTGGATATAACATTTTTTTTACATTAATTTTTAGTCAGCTCAGTAAAGGCCGTTCTATAGTGGGATCTTGGACTATTATTTCTTAAATGGGATTGTATGGTGCAATTCATCACTATATAAGTGGGAACCTGGTGAACCTAAATCACAACGAAATCTTCAGCTGGAAGCAGTCACATCTGAACCTCAATATATCTACGAAGAAAAATATAACTCTTTTAAAATGTAAGTACATAATCATCTTTCGATTGTTACTCAACATTTCTACTATACATTCTTCTTTAAGTATTCAGTTGCGTTCACTTTTCACTATCCAACATACAACAAAATTACATTAATAAATATGATGGTAGATAAATTATCTCACTATTTCAATCATTCAAGTATTACTTTCATTCGCTTATTTGACGATTCAATTAATTGTTTACTAATGTTAAAGGATGTAGTTTGTCTTATTTAATAATTTATATAATTTTGATTTTTTCTAGGTCCAAGCACACCGCTGAACAACTTTTCCCTTCCGAGAGCGAGTCGTCGGGCGAGGTGCAGGTGAAGGCTAATCCAAAAGAAAATAAGAAGTGTAAGCCAACATCAGAATATGACGAGTCGTCCGACGAGGAGCAAGTGAAGGCTAAGCCAAAAAAAGAAAACAAGAAGCGCAAGCCAACATCAAACTCTGGGTCGCGGCCGTCCACAAGCAAAAAGAACAAGCCTACTATTCACCCGATCACTCCTGTCACCAAGTCAACAGCACGTGACTTGTTCGGTTCGGACAGCGACGACGAGGAGCTTCAAACGGCTGCTGAGAAGAAGACTCAACCGCTTTACTCCTATGTTACGAGGAGGTTAGCCAACGGGTTTTCTCGTCAAATGGATGAAGGTAAAAAAGGTGCGTTTTACGTCGAACTAAAAATATACAAGTTTGATGAAATAGAGCGAGTCCAACCTATACATAGGTGGCGCCACTCTATTATAACAGTCAAAGACCAAACTAATAACGATTCTGAGTCTTGGCGCCGCCTAAACGCATATATAACAAGCGTTAGAAAGGAGTTCAAAAACTGCCCTCCAACATTTATTAGCACTTACCAATAAAAGTTATAATAAATTATTGGTTTTAGAGTAACCTATTGCTACATGTATTCATAAACATAAATACGTTTCATATTAAATTGTAACGAATCATGTACCTTATCATAATATTAAAAATACTAATTACTTACACTAAAATAATTATATTGTCTTTGTAACGATTCTGAGTCTTGGCGCTGCCTAAACGCATATACTTATAACTAGCGTTAGAAAGGAGTTCAAAAACTGCCCTCCAACATTTATTAGCTCTTACCAATAAAAGTTATAATAAATTATTGGTTTTAGAGTAACCTATTTGCTACATGTATTCATAAACATAAATACATTTCATATTATATTATAACGAATCATGTACCTTATAACCTGTACCATGTACCTATACCTTAATATTAAAAATACTTATTACTTACACTAAAATAATGATATTGTCTTTGTAAACCAAATATTTTATTATTTAATAAAGTGCAAAGTTTGATGTTTGTTGTGTCTTCTTTTGATTCCAGTAACACAACCCAGCGATGACCCATCAGCAAGTTCTGATTTATTTATTGATAATAATGATAAACGTAAAATTACTATCCCCGAACATGAATATAATGTGAATGTTGGTCAGCCTGACTGTTTATTCAAGACAATTTATTGTGAAAAATGTAAAATTCATATCCTCGAACATAAATACAGATACCATAAAAGAACGAATATCCATAAATCGAATTGTTTAATAAAATCAAGTTTTGAGAATATAGATACTATTGCAACAGCATTCAAAAACAGAATTGTGACCTATCGCTTAAATCCTTCATTTACAGAAAATGAGTACCTCACTCCAGAAGCGTTCTTAGATGCCAAGCGAAAGGATATTTTTAAAATTATTAAGTTATCCATATTGAGGAATACTAGCATTAAAGTTAACTTTGAGTTGTTTGCTTATTTTTTACTACCTAAATTGAATGAGCAACAACTTAAATCATTTAATACGAAATATGAAATTATTTACAATAGTACTGATTTAAATGAGATATTTTTAAAAGTAATAGAGACATTAAAAACAAAATGTACTGAATTCGAACATTGCGAGTCTGGGTGGTCATTTGTTTCTATAAATCATTTAGAGGTTAATATAAATAAATATTCCCCTATGCGGGGTGGTACTTTCTTACAACTACCTGCTGTTATTAAAAATACAAAGAGTTGTTTGAATATACGAAATAATGATGAATACTGTTTTTTATGGAGCATAGTCGCTGCGTTATTTCCAGCCAAAAAGAATGTCTGCAGAACGAACTCCTATCCACATTTTAGTTCAATATTAAATTTACAAGGGATTTCATTTCCACCTTCACCAAGAGACATCAAGCTTTTTGAAAATAATAATTCTGAGATAAGTATTAATATTTATGGATTAGATGAACGCAACACGGTAACTGGTCCTCTTTATATAACGAATCATAAAAAAGATAAACACATTAACTTATTGTATTTTGAAAATAACAGCAAAGGTCATTATTGTTTGATAAAAAACCTTTTGCGGCTAGTGCGACGACAAGTGTCATGCCATAAAGGTCGAATGTATTTATGTGAAACATGTTTACAATTTTTTACTTCTGAAACAAAGTATTATTCTCACAGTTGCTCTAAAATTTTAACCATACTACCTGACAAAAACAGTATTTTACAGTTTAAGAATTATGAACGAAAGCAGAAAATAAATTTTGTTATATATGCTGACTTTGAAACTATATTATCGAACTATAACGACAAACAGAATGATCAAAATACAGTGAAAAATAAGTTACATCAACCATCCTGTTTTGCATATTATGTATGTTGTTCACATGATAGCAGTCTTAATAAATTTGTGACATACAGAGGGTCAGATTGTGTAGAAGTATTTATAAAAAGATTGATAGAAGAGGCAAAGTTAATTCATAATATTTTAATAACGAAAAAGCCTATGAAACCTATGACAACCGAACAAATTGATTATTATCGTTCAGCAACTACATGCCACATATGTAATCATTTATTATTTGATGATAAAGTTTGTGATCACGATCATATTACAGGCAACTATCGAGGTGCAGCACATTCATATTGTAATTTAATATATAGAGTGTGTCCATTTATACCTGTTATATTTCATAATTTGGGTGGATATGACTCACATATATTCATAACAGAATTATCTAAATATGATGGTGAAATTAAAATTATTGCAAAAACTAAAGAAAAATATTTAACCATAACCAAAATAATAAATACTGTAAAAGGATGCAAACCAATACAGATAAAATTTATAGATTCTTTTCAATTTCTTAATTCAAGTCTCGATAATTTGAGTAAAAGTTTAAGAGAGAACGATTTTATTCATCTATCATCATATTTCTCAGACAAAAAACAATTCCATTTAATACGAAGAAAAGGAATATATCCCTATGAATATATTTGCTCATGGCAGAAATACAATGAAACACGACTTCCTGCAAAGGATGATTTTTATAACACTTTACAATCGAAACATATATCTGACATTGATTATCAACATGCTCAAAATGTGTGGAATTATTTTAACATTAATTCTCTTGGTGAATATACAGATTTATATTTAAAGTGTGATGTTTTATTACTGTGTGATGTATTTGAAAATTTTAGAAAAATTTGTTTGCAGCATTATAAACTCGATCCTGCATATTACGTAACATCACCTGGATTGAGTTGGGATGCTATGCTTCTGTACACAGGTGTTCGCTTAGAATTAATCAATGATTTAGAAATGTATCAAATGTTGGAAAAAGGAATACGTGGAGGGTTAGCGCAATGCTCTCACCGATACGCTAAAGCTAATAACATGTATTTACCTCATTTTGATAATTCCAAACCATCAACATATTTAATCTATTTAGATTGTAATAATCTATATGGCTATGCAATGACGAGAAAATTACCGATTTCAGAATTCAAATTCATGACAAACGATGAAGTAAAATGTTTTAATATATTCGATTTTTCTGATAATGCCGATTACGGCTATATTTTAGAAGTAGATATAGCGTATCCAGAATATTTACATAATTCACATAGCGATTTGCCTTTTGCTCCTGAAAAATTCATACCTATTGGAGGGAAAACACCTAAATTAATTGGAAATTTGTATGATAAATTTAACTACATTATTCATTATGTGCATTTAAAAGAATGTCTAAAAAATGGTCTGATTTTGAAAAAAATTCATAAAGTTCTTTGTTTTAGACAAGAAAGTTTTTTAAAAAAATATATAGATTTGAATACTACACTACGACAATCCGCTTCAACATCATTTGAAAGAGACTTTTTTAAACTTTTGAATAACTCGATATTTGGCAAAACTATTGAAAATAAACGTAAACATGTCGATGTTAAATTAATAACCAGATGGAGTGATCATTCGAACAAAACTAATAAAGTAATAGGTGCTGAGAAATTAATTACAAAACCTAATTTAAAAAATCTTACTATATTTAATGAAAACTTTGTAGCCGTACAGTTGAATCCTGAAAAACTTGTTTTAGATAGACCGATATATATTGGATTTGCGGTGTTAGAATACTCTAAACAACATGTGTACAATTTTCATTATAATTTCATTAAGACTAAATACGGGGCTAAAGCTAAATTATGCTATACCGATACAGACAGTTTATTGTATCTAATACATACTGAAAACTTTTATAAAGACATGTGTGATGATATATCACAATATGATACGAGTAATTTTGAAACGAATAATCATTACTGTATACCAAAGGTAAATGAAAGAATTCCTGGTTTATTTAAAGACGAATTAGGGGGAGACCCAATTACTGAATTTATAGGTCTAAGAGCAAAACTTTATTGTATTAAATCATTAAAAACGCAAATAAACAAAGCTAAAGGTGTATCAAAGCCTATTTCAGGGAATTTAACATTATATAACTATAAAGATGTTTTATTTAAAAACTTAACTTTAAAGTGTAAAATGAATATGATAAAATCGATGAAACATGTGCTGTTCTCACAAGAAGTAAATAAAATAGTTTTAAATAGAATAGACGATAAGAGGAACATCCAGGGAAATCAAATTAATACTGTACCTTGGGGTCATTTCAATCACATTTGTTAACTGGTTTATTTTGTATAATATGTGTTTAAAATTTTGACTATGTGATTTTAAAATAATGGTTGTTTTATTTTAATTCTAAAAATCATTTGATTGTTTAATCAATTGAATTGTTTATATTTTTTAATAATTACATAAAAAATGTACTCAAAACACAATTTTATGTTCCTTAAGACTAAGTATAATAAGTATCTAATACAATACCAATAATCTTTTGTATAAAAATGCGGGGAGGCACTATAATTATGTATTTTTAAATTAATAATATAAAAAAATAAAATATTTTTGTAAATTGTACCCTGTTTTATTATTATTATTATTGTTATGTACCTTTCACTCATTTTATTTAGTTGCTTAATAGACATAATGAAGTTAGTCAAACATCCTGTAACACGACTCGTTACTTAGAATAATTCCTGTAATGGCAAGTCTATAAATATAAGAAAAAAAACAATTATATAAATATCTATGTTAGATTAATATTAAATTAATTGACAAGATGAAGCTGATCAAACAAGCCATATCACTAAATGTCAAAAATATTAATCTTGGTGAATCTCCTAAAGAAATTAGACATAGCCCTTTGTTACCAAATACGATTCGATGTATTATTTGTGGCCCATCAAATTGTGGTAAAACAAACGTTGTTATCAGTTTATTGTTGCATGAAAATGGGCTCAAATTTCAAAACCTTTACCTTTACTCAAAAACTAATTTTCAACCAAAATATTGTTTTTTACGAGAAGTTTTAAAAAGAGTGCCTCAGATAAAATTCTATGAGTTTAATGACGATAAAGATGTCATATCTCCGAGTGAAGCTTTACCTAATTCAGTATTTATATTTGACGATGTTGTTTGTGAAAACCAAATAAACATCCGTAATTATTTCTGCATGGGTAGACATAAGCAAATTGATTGTTTTTACTTATCGCAAACCTATTCAAAAATCCCGAAACAGTTGTTACGTGATAATGCTAACTTTCTTATAATATTTAAACAAGATGATGTGAATTTAAAGCACATTTATGAAGAACATGTCAACTCTGATCTAACGTGGCATCAGTTCAAAGATATTTGTAAAACTGTGTGGAATAACCATTACAACTTTCTTCTTATTAACAAAGAATCATCTTTAAGTAATGGGAGGTATAGACAAAATTTCGATATATTTTTAAAATTTGAATGAATGAATGTACACTAATATACAATAATAATAATATTAATGAATTATATACAACACATTGTTAGTGTTATCCCTTCCTTAGTTGAACATAGTTGTGGTTACTTAGGATGGAGAAAAATATTAAAATCGAACTAATGAAGTCTGTTGACTCCATAAAAAATAAAATAAAACAAATGAAAAGTCAAGAATATAAAATGAACTTATCTTTAGATAAAATGTTCAAACCAGTTGCAGAACCCCTAAAAACTCTTATAAATTCAAAGACAAATCTTAATAATATTAAAAATGATGAAAATATATCCGAAAGTTTTGCCCCTATTCAATCGGATACAAATTGTGAAAGTAATTCTACTAAATGTGAAGATTTTCATGATGCTGATATAATGTTTTCAAGTTCCCCAAAAAAAGAAGTGAAAAATAATTTAGAAATTTCTTTGCAAAGTGAAGATATCTATGGTATTTATGATGGTGTAAATGTACCATTTGGAATAAGAACTGACAACAAAACTTTGATGATGGGTAATTCAGTAGTAACATTTTCTAAAATTGAAAGTATTGACGGTGATAAATTAGTTTTGGTTAAAATTGGTGATAAAAGTTACGATTTTACTCCTGGACTAAAAGAACTTTTACTTCGAAGGAAACCTGATTTACAAATTGTAACAAACACTGACAGGCTTGTTTACAAAGATATACTGCATCATACAAACGCTCATAAACGAGATTTTAATCCCAGAGGTCAAGTAAGAGGTGATAAAGGACTCAAATATCGAGAAATAATCAAACCATTATTTGTTGATATTTCGTTGGAAAACAATCAGCAAAAAATAGGGGGCAGTTTACCGACGCTTAAGACATACAAAAAGAATACTGACTTAGTATATTGGGACGATCCCAATGAATTGGTTGAAAGATTACGATTATTAATAGCTTCAAAAGATGCGGGTAATACTAACCACAACAATGAAATATTATCAATAATTGAAGAATTAAAAGAAGCTAATATAATTAAGGAATAAATACTGATCATCAGGAGCCTTTCATATAGTATTACGATGTCATTCAATTGAATAAGAAGTCGGTTAAAAATATATTTAAAATATGTAAATATACAGTTTTTTTTTTTTTTTTTTTTTTTTTTTATGGAGGATAGGCACGCGTTTGACCACGACCTCACCTGATGGTAAGTGAAAAGTCTGTCCAAAAAATATATTAAAAAGGAATGTTTTAAAATGAGTAAAGCGGATGTGGTAAATGAAATTCATAGAAGTGCGAGGGTTAACTTTCCGCGGAGACGTGTTATTATTAAGGATATAGATGATCTATGGCAAGCAGATTTAATGGACATGCAATCAATTTCGAAAGAAAATAATAATTTCAAATATATTCTTACCATAATTGATACATTTTCAAAATATGCTTGGGCATTTCCTTTAAAAAGTAAAAACAAAGATGAGGTGTATAAAGCTTTTGAGAATTTACTGAAAGATAATCGTGTTCCTAAGAATTTGCAAACTGATAATGGCACAGAGTTTTACAATCATAAATTTAAATATCTTATGCAGTCTCTTAATATTAACCACTATTCAACGTTTTCATCAAAAAAAGCTTCAATTGTTGAGAGACTTATTAGAACATTAAAATCGAAACTGTACAAAGAGTTTAGTTTGAAAGGTAATTATAATTGGATAAAAAATACCCTGAAAAATGTTGTCCAAAAATATAATCACACCTATCATCGAACTATCGAGGAAATACCAGCAAACGTCAATAATGTAAATAAAAAAAAAATACAAGAAAGATTTAATAAATTAACAAAAAAGCAAAAAATTACGAAATTTAAGTTTAAAGTGGGTGATTATGTTCGTATCAGTAAGTATAAAGGAACATTCGAAAAAGGCTATACCCCCAACTGGTCAACAGAAATATTTAAAATTAGATACAGACGGAATACTACTCCAATAACTTACTTAATAGCGGATACAATTAGAGGACAGCCTATCTTAGGAGCATTTTATGAACAAGAACTTCAGAAGACAAAACATCCCAATGTATATCTTGTTGAAAAAGTTCTTAAAAGGAAAGGGAATAGAGTTTTTGTAAAATGGTTAGGTTTGTCTTCTGGTGAAAATAGTTGGATAGATAAAACAAATGTTTTGTGAGATACAAAATAAACCAAATTGCCTTGACAATCTCCATAATATATTAAAAAGAGTCGAGTCCTTAATTGCTTAGTCTTGTGATGTGTATTGGAGAGAATAGTCTTATTAATTGGTTAATAAACCACTTACCATTTGAATTACATTTGCCAGGATATAATTATTGTGGTCCTGGCACTAAATTACATCAGAGACTTACACGTGGAGACAAAGGTGTTAACAAATTGGATGAATATTGTAAAAACCACGATATTGATTACTACAAGTCGTCAAACTTGAAAGATCGTCACAGTGCTGATCTACTACTATTAAAAATGGCTAAAACACGATCTCTTGCTTCTGATTCAACTGCGGGAGAAAAATTCGCAGCACGTTTAGTAAAACATGCAATGCTGACAAAAATTAGAACAGGTGCTGGCTTAAAAACTCGACGTCAAAACGCAGCAAAAGATACAGATGGCAAAAGTCTTAAAAAGAAACTGAAAAATGTTATATCTGTTACGAAAAAAAATATGAAAAAATTTAAACCTAAATGTAAAAAAGCAGCAATAGAATTAGCTATGGCTGCTGCTAGAGAATTATCTAATGATTCAACCATTAAACTTCCTCGGATTATTCCAATACCAAAAACGGGTGGAGTATTACCTTTGATTCCTATTTTTGCCGGATTATCAGCCGCAGGAGCTTTAGCTGGTGGAGCAGCTGGTATTGCTAAAACTATAAATGAATTTAAGATGGCTAAAAAACTTTACGATGAATCGAAGAGACATAATGAAAAAATGGAGGCTCTTTGCATTGGCAAAGGGTTACATCTTAAACCACATAAAAATGGACTTGGAATATTTGTATCAAAAGAAAAAAACTAATACCTCGGCTACCCAAACGAGCCTTAACTAATTTTGACATTCTAAAATATGGAAATTATATTCCTTACTTTAGAGGGGTCTTTATGAGAGATGAACTCCCAGAATATCCTTTTAAAAATGAGTGTGCAGTTGTTAATTTAGATAGTTCTAAAAATCTTGGCTCTCATTGGGTAGCCTATGCAAAATGTAGTGATTACATTGAATATTTCGATAGTTATGGAAATCTTAAACCGTCAAAGGAATTAATAAAATACTTAGGCTCGAAAATCAACTATAACTATCAAAATCTCCAGGGTGATCACCCATACAAATGTGGACATCTATGTTTAAAATTTTTAAAAAACTTTTGGAGTAGGCATCATCATCAGCCTGTAGCAGTCCAGCAGCATATAATATATAAAACATAATTTTTGTAAAGTGTTCAGTATGTGACTATGTCTATAACTGTGACAATCTCTGGCAATAAATCAGAATTAGAGTCGTATTTTCAACCACCTCTTAATTTATCTGAAAAATATGAGTGTGGTTTGCTTTATTATTCAGTTGTAAACTCCGTATTAAATGTGGCTAATAATATTCCGTCTGTAATCAGGATTGAGTGTGATTTAATATACGGTTCTTACACTAACGGTATACCGACACATATTATCTATGAATTTATACCTGTTATAACTGCAGGCAAATATTACCTAGAAACACCTCAGAACGTAATTTACTTCCCAGTTAACAAAAATCTCATTACATCCATATCAATTAGAGTTGTTGATCAGTTCGGCTACAGTATCTCTTATATAGAACATATTCAACTACGTCTTCATTTGAGGAAAGTAAAATGATATTATACAATATAAAACCTATTCTTAAAATGAAACACCTTACTTCTTCTACAACCAGTAAGGTGCATAGACGTAAGATAAAAGTGAAAAAATTAACAAAACCAAATAAAGACTTTCTCAGAGCGTTGGGTCTTAAAGTATGAATATGCTGCAGATTACTGATTTGCCGCACTTCGATAATTCTATCGAAAGTTATGAGATTCATTCCTACAATCCTTATAACAACTGCTTTAGAGAAAACGATGAAATCAGAATACCCATCCATCAGCAAGACATATACGTGTTGCCATCAGCCAGTTCAGTTTACATTGAGGGTCACGCGAAGCTCTTCAACAAAGATGGGAAACCAATTGAGAAAGATATTAAATTTACTAATAATCATGTTCTGTTCCTGTTTCAAGACATCAGATACGAAATAAATGGTATTGAAATAGATCGCATAAAAAATTCTGGCATAACGTCAACAGTAAAGTCATACGTTTCATTAAATGAGGCTGAAAATAAAATGGCTGCATTATGGGGTTGGAACTTAAACGGATTTCAAACTAAGGGTCACTTTAGTGCTATCATACCATTAAATAAGATATTGGGCTTTGCAGAGGATTATAGTAAAATCGTCATAAATTGTAAACATGAACTTATATTGAACAGAAGTAACTCTAATTTAAACAGTGCTATACTTACAGATGATGTTTCTTACTTTCAAATAAACATCGATAGAGTACAGTGGAGAGTACCGCATATAAAAGTATCAGATAGACAACGTTTAACACTTTTAAAACATCTAGAAAAGGATAAACCTATTCAAATGGCATTTAGAAATTGGGATTTGTATGAGTACCCCTTACTACCTAAAACAACAAAACATTCATGGTCAGTTAAGACTGCATCACAATTAGAAAAGCCAAGATATGTTATTTTTTGTTTACAAACGAATAAAAAAAGTAATAAACTAAAAGATTGTTCACTATTTGATCATTGTCAAGTAACAAATGTTACGCTCTTTTTGAATTCACAATATTATCCATATGAACCATTAGGTTTAAAATTTTCTGAGAACAAATACAGTATATTATACGAAATGTATGCGAAATTTCGACAGTCGTATTACAGCTGTCCGGCGGATCCCTTGCTTGATCTAAAGGACTTTAAAGATAAGGCTCCTCTGTTCATTATCGATTGTTCAAGGCAAAACGATAGTGTAAAAACAGGACCAGTAGACGTTCGATTGGAGATTGAATGTTCGGAACCAATACCAGATAACACTACTGCATATTGTTTGATTATAAACGATCGGCTTGTGGAATACAAACCTTTAAGTAACATAGTGCATCGATTATCATGACTGCCATTGTAGATGTTCAAGGCTTTAAAACTGAAGCAAATGAATTTATAATAAAAGAAATTGCTATATGGTGTGATAAAAAATTGCAAATATTTTTAATAAAGCCTCCATTCCCCTTTTATAACTTAACAAAACCAGAAAGACGGCAAGTTGGATGGATTGAACGTAACAGAAAAATATACTGGAATGAAGGATTCATACCTTATTCAAATTATCAGACGATTATGTTAGATATTTTAAAAGATAAGTTTGTTTATACTAAAGGTCTAGAAAAAGTTCTATGGATAAAAAGTATTTTTAAACATAATAATGTAATTAATTTAGAAGATAAGAGTTGTCCTAGTTTATCAAGCTTGTATGATCGATATGAGTATTCTGAAGATTTGTTTAGTTGTATTTATCATGAAAAAGTATGTGCTTTAAAAAATGTTTTGTGTTTAAAAAAATGGTGCTTTGATAATAAACTTTTTTAGAACAAAACGAAGTTTTTTTATTTTTATTGGTAAAATATAATTCCCTGCTGTTTTCCATTCCCATATTTCAAAAACTAACATGATTGGACAGATTTGTCAAGAGCCATAGATGCAACCTGTTTACACTAGAATTCTGAATGTTTTAGAACTAATAAAACAATCAAAACGAAAGTAGATCAGATTGGACATGTCGACTAGAATGATTGAAGGGATGATAGAAAGTCTCAAATTCAAGTGATTAAGTCGTTGATACCGGACAGATCGATGTGCAATGGATAACGAGATGCGATCGATATAATGCCTAATAGATGCACTACAAGCTACAGCATTGCATTGCATCCCAATGCGAGGTACTCGGATTCGTGTTGAATGAACTAAATCAATTAAATAATTTCATCATCGAATTCACATCAAGTGTGAATAATTAATGTATGTATTGGCAGATTAGAATAATTGAATGGATGATAAAACATATCTCAAATGACTAGAATAATTTAATGGATGATAGAAAGACTCAAATTCCAATAAGGAATTGAGGGTTCCTGGATCACGGATCCAGGAACCCCAATTCTATACTACTGCTCTGGTCACGTTATCGTGATACTGGGGAAGTGGCGGAACGGCATGCTGACAGAATTCGTATGACCACCCCTAGAGAGGACCGTTTTCTCCAAAATACCGCCAGGAGAGAACCTACTCTGACGGCCATGGAAATGGTACAGAGGCTCCAACGAGAGCATCAGCTGTTGGTTAGCGACCAAACTGTCAGAAGAAGGCTACATGAGGCTAATCTTCATTCTCGCAGGCCAATTCGTGTTCCTGCTTTGCGACGAGGCAATCGCGGAAGGCGACTATTGTGGGCTCAAGAACACGTGTTATGGGATAATGAACAATGGTCGACAGTGCTCTTTACGGATGAGTCTCGGTTTGGATTTCATCCAGATTCGCGAAGAAGCTAGTAAACGATAAAACTGAATTGCGAAATATGGTAAATGGGAAATTTTCCGTGCTATTTAATTTTTTGTGAGAAAATGACCATGTGTAGTCTCAAATCTTATATAATTTAGGGATAGGCTTTAGCGCCATTTTTGACCGGGTCAAAACTGAACCCGGTTTTCGATCAAACATTGAATGAGAAATAGAGATCGATAACTTTACAAAAAAACCGACTACAATTACAAGAAATGCACTGAAAAGAAAGAATAAGAGTAATATTCAACGTCTCGCCTCATCTGTGTACCTATAACATGAAACAATACAGTACGTAACGGCCTTAAAGTATACCTATATTTAAAGAATTATCCCCGTATATGAAATGTTGACTGCTAGATGCAAATATCCGAGTAGCTTTATGTAATATGTATACGAAAAACAATATAAAAGCCTATTAAATTTAAGAATTATCCTCGATTCTTCTAGGATCCCATGATCAGATTGTGACCAGAAAACCATGGGACTACATGACAAGTATACTCTTCCAGACAAAAAAAAACTTTTTCTCACACCAGTAAAAGCGTCTTCAAGTAAACATAAAAAAAATACAATCAATCGAATTGAGAACTTCCTCATTCTTGAAAGTCGGTTTAAAAACCAATCCTAATAATATTATAAACATTCGAAAATAAGGTGTCTCACGCAAAAACTACTGGGTTGATTTTGATGAACTTTTGCACACATATAGCGTAGATTAACAATATTAAGTAAAGGATACTTTTATTAACATAGCACGTGGAGACGCATGCGGAAATTAGTATTTTAATATTCTTTTAACCTCAATAACTAATACTCGAAAGCTATTAGCCGATCTGAAGAGCTAAAGCTCCTAGAAATAGCCGAGATACAAATTAGAGCGGCCCGGGCATCGAACCCGCGTCATTCGCCACCTTTGATCTTGGCCTCAGTGTTGTCGTCTGCCGTAGTTTAGTGTTTAACATGTTTTGAAGTCTTTTCATGTATGTAGTAAACGAGCGCGTAGTCCACCTGATGGCAAATGATAACAGTCTATGAGTATCTACTATTTCAAAAGCATATTGCTTCACTACTGCGTTTAATGCGTCATGTGTCTGAAATGCCAGGCCCTATCGTCACCCACCAGTAAAGAGGAGACATGTCATGTTGGATGACCAATTGTCTATATTATTTATGAATAGCTTTTGCCTGCGACTTCGTCCACGTGGAATTAATTGTGGTAGTAAGTAGTAGCTGCTTCCACGCTTTGACCCGCATTGAGCCCTACTGCCTCGCTCCCGTGGAGTTTAGCGTAATGTTAAATATCTAAATACCTTTATTAAGAGTTAGACTATCAAACACAAAAAGAATTATTAAAATTCGACCAGTTGTTCTCGAGATTAGCACGATCGACGACCGGATGGCGGAGTGGGTAGTGTGACGCCGAGGTCGTGGGTTCGATTCCCACTTAAGACAAATCTTTGTGTGCATGAACATGGGGGTTTGTCTTAGTTTGGATGTTTCTATGTATAATAAGTATGTATTTATAAAAGAAAAGTATATATATGTATTAGTATCAGTTATTCTAGTACCCATGTTACAAGCTCTGCTTAGTTTGGGACTAGATGGCGTTGTGTGTGAGTTGTGAAATATTTATTTATTTATTTATTTTATCAAACAAACAAACTATCTTTCTCCCGTGGTTTCGTCTACGTGGTAGGTACATCGATAAAAGTAGCCTGTTACGCGCTTTGTAGTCATTTACCTGCATCTAAAATTTTATCATACTGGTCCAGGAGTTTAGAAGATTAGCCGATAAAAACAGACAGACAAAAATTTTAAATACTGAGTTTTGGGCATAGGTATCGTGCAAATAACTATATCAACTGGAAAAAACATGGTTATCTGACATTAAAAACAGACAATTCAATTTTATTTATTTGTATTGACTATTGATTATTTCCACATCTCCTATCTGCTTAGTTTCGGTAACTTAACATACATTGAAACTCATCTTCTCTCCTCCAAACTTTGGTGGTAATCGGGCCTAATACTGCTGTCAAAAGGTCTTGTATTCTTCTGTTAGATGAGTGTATCATGATAAGCGTTTGGTATATTAGAAATGAGGATCTCCATCGTGACCTGAAGGCGAACCTCGTCGCCAGTGTTATAGAGCAGTATGCTGAAGTTCATGAATAACAACTTCTCCAACTTCTAAACATTGAGGCTATGAGCTCCTTGACACCACGGATATAATTATCAAGAAGACTAAAAAAGACTAAGACCTTTGAGTTTTTGTAGTGAAATGAGAACAATGTAGTTGGATAAAATCTACATAAAAAGAACACATTAACAAAGTGTCTTTCCAGTAATAGAGACTATAAGACTAGTGGTAATGGACACATTCTTAGATTTCTAATAATAGCAGTTTAAGTTCTAATTAAAATACTCATTAGCCTCTTAGGCTAGATTGTTATATTTATGGTGTTCTACCTATGTGGCGGGTACATAAAAAGAAAAAAAGATGTAAGCGAATGCCGTGAAAGAAAACTGTCTTTAATTTGTTGTTAACGTGTAAAAACACAAGTAAGTATGGCAATAATCCATTATTTTAAATTTATAACCGTAAAACACAAATAAAATGGTTAACCAAACCATTACGAGATCACTTAATGCAGTTTTAACACTTTATTTGTAAAAACAACGTAAAAATAAACATTTATTTATACTTTAAGTGCATCGGTCCATTAAAAATCTGTCACAAATTCTTGCTTATTTTTTGCAACGAATTTATAATAAATAATGTATCATCACGTTTATACCACACAGAAGGGTGTGGCAGAGGTGTTTAACACCCAAAATTCAACTGTTATGTGATACGAGGTGACCCTATCGCCATCCACCGGGCACAATTCCAAATCCGTGCTAAAAGACCTGTTCTCAACCTCTTAGGTGGTACTATTGAGAGTTTACTGGTGGTAGAGCTCTTGTGAATGAGCTCGAGGGCGGCAGCACCACCGTCTCACCTTTAACCTGCCGCCAAATAGTAGTGCTTCCATTACTGTGTTCCGGTTTGGTGGTGAGATCAGGCCCTGAAATTACTGGCACATGAGGCATAACACCGTAGTCCTCAGCTGCAGCGACGCATCTACAATCTGCTTTTGTGGATTGTTGATGTCCATGGGCTGTACTCCACTTACCATCAGGTGGAGTACACGTTCGTTCACTGTGGGCGTAGTATAAAAAAAAGAAAAAAAAGTTCCTGATAGCAAATCCCAAATAACACGATTTTCCGTCTCGGGAATCGAACCCTCGCCCTCGCAATAAGAGGCCGCATACGCTCACCAACCACTAGACCAACGAGGCAGTTGGCAATTTATTATTCCAGAAATATAATATTAATGACAGGATTGTCTTGGCATCATGATACTGACTTATGCCTATCTAGAAGATAAATGTTAATTGGATTTGGATTGATTTTAATTCGATTCTAAACAGTTTGATTAAAATTAATCTGAGCCCCGGTTATTCAAATCATTGTAATTAGTATAATTTAGTATTATTTATTATTTATTTTATATCATTTTTTGTACTGTTTTGACGTGTTCAAGCGCCTCCTGGGGCCTATGAAAATAAATGATTTGAATTTGAATTTGAATTTAATGTTGTCTGTCTGTCTGTCGACTATTAGTTAGAATAGAATTATAGCACAATATCTTTCAAAGGGAATTTAGTTCTAGGAAGTCGTTATGGTTGCATTTGTTGTGTTACACAAATAAATATTTGTGTCGAGTTGTGTAACACATATAAATATATCTTTCTTCTTCCGGCTTTGCTGAAATTTGACTAAAATACATTTTTGACTTTTTTTTTAACGGGATATAATCCCACCCACACGCCCACCACTGTGACTCCTGTGACGCGAGGATCTACAGCGGTAACCAACTGAAAGGCACCGTGCATGACACACGGGCAATCCCAGGGAGAGTTAAAATTGTCTTGGAACCCGCAACGAATTTAATCAGAAGTATATAGTTGGAGTTGGAAAGTACGTATCTTTACTAAAAAGATACGTACTTTCCAACTCCAACTATACTACTGTCCGCGACTTCGTCCGCGTGGAATTCGTTTTATTAAGTAGTAGCTGCTTCCGTGCTTTGACCCGCATTCAAGCTTACTGCTACGCTCCCGTGGAGTTTAGCGTAATGTTAAATATCTAAAGAGCTTTATTGAGAGTTAAACAAAATTACAAAATCAAAAAAATTTAAAAAATTACCAGTAGTTCTCGAGATAAGCGCTACCAACCAAACAAACTAACTATCGCCCGCGGTTTCGTCTGCGTGGTACAGTTGGCCAAAGAGTTAGGTATGCAGCGCAAAAACTTTAAAGTAATCGTAAATACTTAATACGCCAGTTATGGATAAATGATTTACATATCTAAATAGTGTATATATTACACTTCCTAAATATGTAATTCACACATGTATATCTATTGCATTCAGTTTTCACAATGGCGTAGAAGCCCTGCATACCTAATTGCTTGGCCCACTGCTGTACATTGAAAAAGAGTAGCCTATGTTACGCGCCTTGTAGTCAGTTACCTGCATCTAAAATATTATGTAAAAATTTTCAGCCGTTTAAAAGATAAGCCGATTCAAACAGTCTGACAGACCGCCAGATAGACAGACAGACTGATTAATTAAAAAAAAAAAAACTATATTTAGGCAAAGATATTTAAAAAAATTTAGTATTTTTGTATTGTATATTGTATTGATTGGTTTGAGAATAATTTCAGCTGAACCCTTGTGTGTTTTGAGTCAGCTGTGCTCTGTCATTTATTATTTAATCTGAACTTGTAGATTTATATGAAAACCCCTAATGAATGATTTTAAATAAATAGTTGATATTCCTAGAAATACAGTTCACGATTAAAAGAAACGTTGATATTCCCTAGAAATATTGTTTACGATTCACAAAAATGTTGATATTTCCTAGAAATATCGTTATCAGTAGTCAGAAATACATGCTCGTAAGTCAAATAGCCTCACTATTCCCGCTATTGTATAACCGCATCTTCTTAAAAGTAATGTATGTAGCAAATCTATATAATCTTTGATCGATTCGTAAGTCAAAAGCCTCACTTTACTAGGTATTTTATAACCACATCTTAACACTAAGAGTACGTAGCTAATCTATAAAATCTCAGATCGATCGATAACCCAATATCACATATTACACACGACCTCGAATTGTTTCAAACTTTAATATAAAATGTTCTTAAGATTGTATCTGCCAGCCGAAACTTGGCTCCCTGCCACCACTTACCATCAAATCTGAACTGAATACGTCAAACTGCAGTTATAAACGATTTTATTCTCTATCCTAGTCGTTTTTAAATTTGAGTGGGTTAAAAAAATACAATAGCTGGTAACCCCATTATGTCTATTGCGGAAGTTTTAACTATTATTTCAGTATCGTAATTGAGTTTATTTTATTTTTGAAAATAATAAATGACGTACATCTTCAAACAATTTTTATCTACACCCATGCTATAAATCCTCTATAAACGTTCTTGAAACAGTTAACTAATTGCCAACATTAAAACAGCCAGTGTCATAATAACCATTATAACACCCAAACGGGTGTACTAATGTTGTACTGAAATTCATTATGCAACTCCTTTTTTACTCATCGAACAGCCACATTCTCATGGCATCATTATGAATTTCAAAAAAAGAACATGTCATGCACGCGCGTTTCACTACCACAGCGCCGTCATTTAAATAAAAACTTATTCGAATTTTTGAATTGACGTCGTATCCCGCCATTTTTGTTCAATAATAGTATTGAAAAAATACTTTTTAATAATTGTACGATCCAAAATGTAAATAATTATTACAATAAATAATTATATTATCACCTATACATAGTTTTTTTGTATTAGATACTCACTAATTAAACTTTCCATGAATTTACATAGAGTTCTTACAACACTGTACCCTAATACCCTATGGTTTCAGAACATTTATAGAGGATTCATATCATGGGTGTAGATAAAGTCTTGTATGCAACTGTTATAATTAGGTATTAAAACACTCATGTGATACTATTATCACACTCGGCTTCGCCTCGTGTGATAAACCCACACTCGTGTTTTAATACCCCTCATTATAGAACAGTTGCATAAATAACTATTATAAGATATTTAACATAACATTACAACACGCCTATATCACTCAGAAGGGTGTGGCAAAGGTGTAGAATACCCACACTTCACCTGTAATGTTTTAGGTACCATGAGATGTAAGCCTATCGCCATCCACCGGGCACAATTTCAACTCACTCTGTGAAGTTCCTGATGGAGAGTTCACAAATAACCCGACTCGGGAATCGAACTCGACACCTCTCAGTGAGATGCGCATCCGCTAACCGCTAGACCATCAAGGCAGTTCTTAAAATAATTTATTTATTGATAAATGATTATCAACATGTTAAGTACGTTTCCATATTCTATATAATTTGGCCTCAGGCATTGACCTGTATAAATGCAAGTACAGTAGAGTTATATATATAGAATAAGTACTAAATAAAAATAATATACGAATAATGAATTATATATAGATTTGATAAATAGCCAAGTAGGGCGCAATAAAAAGGGCTGGCTAAATACATCGACTCTTCAAGAATTTTATTGATACTGTTCGGTATGCACTTAATGTAGTTACATACTACATAATTATTATAATAGCAGCAGCTATATCCCAAGTAGCACACAAGCTCTATAACAAGCCGTACACTGGCCGGTTAGAAGTTCTTAATAACGGCATTGGCTCCATAAACAAGTTCTACAGTAGATGTACAAGCGGATATAGCGCCGCTGTACCTCCGAAAGAGGACCAGATTTGAGACGTTTTTCACGCGCCTGCTGTTTATGCAGTTTTTTGTATAAAAAGTACATTTAATTATTGGGTTTGAATTTTGAATTTAGTTTATATAAGATCGTTTAGCTTTATAATTAGTTTCTTTAGAATCCTGGGTGAGAATGAGTGGCGTGAATTCGATTTTTATCCATATTTATGAGGTTAAAAAATTATAAATAATCATGTGAATTGCTTTTATCATAAACAATTAATGGCGTCTCGGTTACAAGAGCCTACAGAGTTTATTAGAACCGTTCTATTGATTTAAGCCGCTAGTATCCACCGTTGTAGACCTTTCGGTTCCACAATTGTGGTATTGACGCTCTATTGTACTTTTTTAGGTCTACATCAGCAACTAATATATTATTTTAAGAGTCTAAGGTTGTACAACGGACTATTGATATTCTTGGGGTCATTTTATTTAGGGGTCCATTGCCATAATCTTAAAACCCGTTAATTCCCTCTAACACTTTCTCATTGTTTGTCTGTATGTTTCTATTAATACTCTACTTATTAAATATGACTCTTACTGCAATATTTTTTGTTTATATACAATCAATTAAATATTTACAGATAACATTATAGTCTAATTATTTAAACGTTTAATTATGAAAACATTTATTAGTAAAAGTACGAAAGAGTTTGTGAGCAAAGTATGTCCTTAATTTTTGTCGATCCGCTAAGGTAGCCCGCGAAATTTAAAAGCATCACATTTCATCTGTAAGTAAATAGTTACATAATCCTAATTAGATTTTTTTCTGATATTATATAATAGTTATGGAGCGTGTTCAAAAACGCATGAAATGAGTACGTTTTCCCAACGTTTTAGCCCCTTTTTGTTAGTTTGGTGAATGTACTCTTGTAGAACTTCGTTCAACTGACATTTGTGCATTATTATCTCGAAATCGAAAAAAAATACCCTGAGCCCCTTTTTGCAGTGTGCCCTTCATGTTATTTCATTATTTACCTACCTTTAAACAATAAAATGAGAACTTAGACATTTAGAACTTTTAAGTAAAGGTTAATTTCATCATAGTAAAATTAACGTAATTTAGAACGATATAATGAACACATTAGGTAATAGTTTCTCTCGCATTTTGCTTGATCAAATGTCAAAATAAAATCTAAATCTCATGTCTTTCAGGTATTACAAGAAGACTGCGGGAATACTTCAACAGATAAAATTGACTGCAGGAATTCTTCAGAATCTCAACCTGGCGAAACGTATATAATACGCGACAAATTGATTTTTTCTATGTACGCCAGATAGTAGGGATGCCAGTTGATTTTGTGATTCTATTAAGTTTATTACTAAATAAAAACAATTATTAAGATTCACATTGTTTTATTTTATAAAAATGTATGTAACAAAGGGAAAACATAAAGTTCTCTTTTATGTTCAATGCACACTAATTTACACATAATATCCTGGGTTGTTACAATAACATCAGGTATTGAAAGTGTCGAAACTTTATATATATTGAGAAATGAAGATTTTATTGGAGTGAGAAATAAATCTGTTTTATTTAGCAACTTGTTACCACACACTCCTCTTGTATCATCAATTACATTTTTATAAAGAGTGTGAATAGTAACTTATTACATCACATAGATGGCGCTAAAACCAAATAAGGTTCGTCTAGCTAAAAGCTGGCACAAAAAGAGTTGAGAAATTTCGAGTCCGGCAGCATACGAATCCATAGCTGAATTGGCAAAGCACTTGGGGCGTATACCCAAGAGGTGCAGGTTCGAGTCCTGCTGGATTCTTAATTTTTCAACTTTAATATTACATAAAATAAATGCATAGCAAAGCTAAAATTTGCATTAAATATTACAAGTACATTTTTAAATTCAATTATATCTTTATTTTTCGTCATAAAATACTTGTCCTGAGGTTTAGAAGAAATCACAAAATTTGATGCAGTGTCATCTACGGATTCTTCAGCAATTACTTCGGCCTCAACTCCTGGGAAGTAACAGTTAATACTCTCAGCTACATCACTGCTCCAGGTTACATTCATCGCAGAATTTAAACCTACGGAACCCTCTTTATTTTCAACACACACTTGACTGTTGGAGTTTTCAACACTGATAACATTATTTGATGCAGCGTCACCTGCCTTAACTTCTTCGAAATTAACAATAATAGTGTCAGCTAAGCCGCTATTGCAAGTTACGGTAATATTAGACGAATTTCCTTGAAGCTTCACTTGATTACTAGCGTTTCCAAATTTTTTGCCGGGACTATGTTCTGGTCGATTATTAATAATATTCCCATATTCTTTGCTAATCTTTTTCCTCAAACTACCATGTCTTTTTCTTAATTGCCACGCTTTTTGGCTATCCATGATAAATGTACGATAATCTTTCACAAAATGGAGTCACAATGAAATTAGTAAAACACTCTTCTCTCGCTTCAGCTGTTATAGTGACCGTAGAAACGGTTTTTTTTTCTTTTAGCTGTTTATAGCGTGTTTTTCTTGCCTTATTCAGCTATTTATCATACAGTTGCTGTATAAATCTCGAATATAACGGCTTACGGGCAACTATAGAATTATATTTCTCTGCTGTAGATAAAGCGTTTCAAAAGCTGTAATAAGTTCTATTTTACAGCTTACAGGTTTAGAAATATACAATGTACAACCTTACGCGCTTTAAAGGAAGCGTATAACTCCATTTAAACATTTTTAACTACTAAAGCCCTCTATAAGACCTCGCGGCGTTTTAAAAGGTATTTATAACTCTGGTTTATATCAAATGCCCGTACAATAACTCTATGACACGCCTTTGTATCTTCATTGGGATTATATTTGCCGTTGTTCGGCTATTGTACCACATACCTGTTAAAGCACTATTTAATACGCTACTGAACAACTTGAGTATTATAGTAAATCCTTTAAACAGCTATTATACAACATTCAGGTTGTACAGAAGCCATTTAAGCAGCTTGAGTGCTACTTGGGATATGAAGACGGAGGATAAATAATTACATTAATTTGAACCGAACTTGGTGATTATGATTATAAAAATGCACTCACAATATTTCTAGGTAATATTATACCATGTGTAGGGAGCATGACAATACAAACATTTTTTCTGACAAATCACAAATATTATAAACTAGCTTTCCCCATAAGAAGTAGCTGCTCCCGCGCTTTGACCCGCGATAAAAGATTTTGCCCCGCTTCCATAGAGTTTAGCGTAATGTTATATATCTAAAATTCTTAATGGATAGTTAGACTATCAAACACAAAAAGAATGATTAAAATCCAATCAGTAGTTACCAAAATTAGCGCTAACAAACAAACAAACTAACTTTCTCCCGTGGTTTCTGCGTGATAGGTACATCAATAAAAAATAGCCTATGCTACGCGCCTTGTAGCCGTTTAGAAGATTAGCCGAAACAAACAGACACAGACTGATAGACAAAAAATTTAGAAACTGTATTTTAGCCATAGATATCGTGAAAATAACTTTATCTACTGGAAACAACATTGTTATTTTGACATTAGAAACATACACTTCGATTCTATTTATTTGTATTTATGATACATTCTCGTAATTTTTCAGTTGTGTAACAAAAATAAATAAATATTAATATTTGCATGGTATACACAGAACGACGCCGAGTATTCACAAGCACCCGACACACTGGAGCCGTTGGATTGTCTCACCGTAAGACATCCTTAAATCACAAAACTACGGAACACCATATTACTTTCATAATTTATAAAATCAGTGTAAATATTCCATTAATTCTCACTTTATACAAAATCTATCGAAAAACATAATATTAGGAGCCATCCAATTTTAAAATTATAAATAACACCGTTTTTTAATCGTCCTAACATTTTTTATTTATTCTATTGTCTCTTGCTTTCGCTTTTTCTGTCTGGTTTCTTAATTTATTAATTATTTCTCTGGTGTACTAATGATTTTGAAAATAGTCAATAGCATTGAAATATCCTTCATTATATGTCTAATGACACGTTCAGAAATTGTTAAAAAAAATATATACTTTTTATCTTTTGGTATATTGCTGTTGACAATTTTTTTTAATATTAAACTGTGTAAAGCACACCATCCAATATTCTATTGATATTGCATACTACCTAAAATAGGTAGATATGTAAATTCACACATTATTGTATCATAAGGATTTTCAGTATTTTTTTAAAACCATAAATTAATGAATTCATAAAAAAATATCACATAAATCGCTCATTTTACATTGTGTCTGGTCTAATCCACTGTAAAAATACATACAATTTTCACGTTTGATTTGATTTAGAGTTTATTATATCCTAAATATTTGAAACTTATTCTTTCAGCCTTTATTTTCTTTTTTTCGCCTTCACAAAACTTTGAATCATATTTTGAAGGTACTGCAATTAGTGTTTACTTTTTTCTCTCGATTTAATGCCGAATTTGAATATTGTGTGGCATAGATTATAAGAATTTCCTTTTTTGAAATATTTGGCAGTAGTTGACTTTTTAATTTTTTTCTGTCCATCAAGTTTTGTCGAGTAGGGACACACTGCGTACAGAAAATACAGCGACAGGTTTATAGTGTGAACCTGTAGCTTACACAAAACTTAACACATTTTATTTGTAAATATTTGTCTCTTTTGTTTTATTAAATATAAGTTACACTCAAACATACTGACATAGTTAATTGATGTAAAAAAAGGATTCAAGATTATTGGCTGCTTCGATTATTTCATATTTGAGTTCGATTCTCGAATCAAAACGTGAATGGTTTTTGAAATTACTATTTTACGCTGTATAATTATTATTAACAAGCTTCCGCCCGCGGCTCCGCCCGCGTGGTATGTCAATTAAAAGTAGCCTATATGTTAATCCAGACTATAAGCTACATGTGTGCAAAATTTCATCGAAATCGACCCGGTAGTTTTGGCGTGAAAGAGTAACAAACATCCATCCATACATCCATACATACAAACTTTCGCCTTTATAATATTAGTAAGGATTATTTACTAAAATTGACTCGTTGTGATAATTCGGCATGAGTTCGATTCTTGTATCAACCACCGATTAGTTACAAGTAAAAACATTTTTTTTTCTTTATTTAAAAATAAAATCACGAAACAGCACTTTATTATTTATTCTTAGAAATTAAAAACATAGGTACAATGTAACAGAAGAATTGCTTGATTTATTTATTGATCATCGAAAATCTAGAAATGAAATTGTAAGCTACACAAATAAACACAATGTAACACAAATAGTTGGTTCCTTTCATACCTTGGTAGCCAGTTCATCATAACCCTCGCTGTTCCAGGAGGACATGGAGAACAAGCCCATAATCACGGGCGATAAAGATTTAGACCTCAACAAGATCTTCACACCTGCCGCTGATGCTGAAGAGCATATTATCAAGAAGGATCGCAAATTCGGTACGTACCAATTTATGTTTACAATATTGTTTTCTTATAGTTAAGGCAATATGTAAATAAGTTCTTGATCCTTTCATGTATTGAACTTTTGCGTAATCTTACTTCTTACTAAAACCATCTTAAACCTCCAAATACAATAATAAAATTTGAAAGAATAAAATTAAGAAAACATTTATATACGTAATTAAGTGCTAACTACAAAAACAAACACATATGTCAAACTAAATTCTTTATGATGTTGCAGGCGGGGACAAACAATACTTTGTTACTACTACTATACTATAACTTCGTTTGTCACCGCCTGCAACATCATAAAGAATTTAGTTTGACATATTTCATTTGTTGTTAATGAATTTAATGTAGATAATGCTAAACTTGTTTTTATCTTTTCAGTTCTTTTTTTTAAGCAGTCGGGTTTTTTGTTTTTTTAATAATTATTTTTTATTTCACTCTTTTTAGTTCTTTTAACCGACATGTTTTTTTATAATAATTTGTAGAAATCAAATCTTTTTGAGATCAATAAGCCTTAATTGTGAGTTAAACTATCAAATGCAAAAACAATTATTCAAATTCGACCGGCAGTTTCTAAGATTAGCGTGAGCGAACATATAAACTAACTTCCACCCACTTCGGGCGCGCGAGCGTGCCGATATATAAAATTGGTAAATTGTGTTTAATCAGTAATATAAATGTGATAAGAAGTATATATTTTTGAAATGGTCTTTTCATGGCCTTTTATTTGATACCCATATTACTATGATGAAAAGAAAATCCATACCTCCCCCCTCTTTTTTTTTCATTTGCCGGCGCCATTTTGAAAATTTATATAGCCTTTGTCACTATCACTGTTTCGACGAATTCAACGACACCTCATTTGCCAAAATCCGTCTAGCCGTTTGGGCTGTAGGGCGTGCCAAAGAAATAGACATACATACATACGCTCGAAAAACATAACCCTCCTTCTGACGCAGTCGGGTAAAAATGACCACTATAAGTGCTAACGCCGACCATTGTACTGCAGTCACTAGTTATAAGTTCTAATTGTAAACTCAAGGTTTAAAATAAAATGTATAATAAAAAAATGACCTGAATTTACCCCCTTCGGTGTGGACTTTCGAAAACCCCTTCTTAGTGCGCTAAACGTGTTGAACCTAAGTCAGCGCTGAAACCAGGTTTCAAACTTTCTTTCTCATTCTGTGTGTCTTCAATGTCTGAAAGAGACAGAGATATTGAAAACTATTGTCCAGCATTGAATTCCGCCTTTAAGCATCTAGGTTCGTTTTGAAATGTTTCCTTCATCGCAGTGACGAATACGAGCACGTTAATAAAAACGCTACCAGTACCATGCTTTTTGCTTGGAATAGTATCACAACCCGTGATGTAGATAATTATAGATAAAATAAAGTTTCTAGGCGGTTCGAGTGAGCTGAAAAATGCGATTGCCGTAAGTAAAGTAGGAGAGCAACTGAGACAGCGCATTTTCGCAGCTCACACCAGAAACCTTGAAGACTTGAATTTATCTATTTATCTACGTTCGTTCCTAATTTGGCGCACAGTTGTTTTCTGTCAGTCTGTCGGTTTGGCCATATCTACGATATATTCTAAAGTTATTTCTGGCGTCTCGGTCGTAGTTTATGTAACATTGCTTAAGAAAAGGATTTTTTGTTTTTCGAAGTGGTACGTAGCAAACGGACGTATATGTGTAGTCCACCTGATGGAGAGTGATAAATACAGCCCATGAACATCGTAAACCTTGAAAGAATCATAGCTTGATTCGGTATTATTGTTTGTATTTAATCAGACTCTATAAATATATATCTTAATAGTATTATTAAACTCGTCTTCTACATAATATTTGCAACGTTTGCCGCCATCTACATTCCAACCCAAACAACACACTTTTCATATTCTCACAACAGATGTCGCTAATCTCAACTTTATGTCTTACAGAAAAAACGTTCGCATCATCAGCGTTCTACGTCCCAGGAGTTCACCCGACAGTGAAAGAGCAGATGGACCTGGCCAGGTCTATCTCCAAGTCTTTGAGCGACACCAGCAATCATATGAGCAGGGGGCAAAGCATGTATGTCAATAGGAAGAAGAGATCGGTCAAGTGGGTGCATGAGGGACGAGGTTTGTAATATATAATCTTTTTTGCATCATTTTGTGGCTTTTAGCCAAATGTCATATCATAATCGTTGTAAAATAACATTCTTATTGTTTACTGAGAAGACATTTTAATTCCAAAACTGTAAAGAATCCTGAAATACCTCCAATTTACATAATGTGTTCTGTGTGTTCATGATAAGGCCCATTAAGACAAGACCCAGTTATATAATAATATTATCTCAGAGTACATTATATAATCAAAGAATATTATATTCAATTCAATTCATTTTATTTGCGTTAAATATGGTATAAAAGTTGTTATCACTTTATCATACAAGTCCATTCATATTTTGTCATTATATGGCATGCAAATCTTATCAATAAACATACTTATAATATAACATTAATACAATTATATTCACGTGCAATTTTATAATATAACATGTAATACCAATAAATTATTCAAATTACATTACTTAGAGTCAGAGCAACAAACGTAAGAATTCTAATCAATGTGATGTAAAATTTCAGATGAATGTCATACTACTATAGGTACTATATAATATAATATACCAAAACCAAACTATTATTACATAAATGATCAAAACCACATAATAAGATATACATGGGACATATATAAGATATAGCAACCCAATATTTTATACATGTCCCACCGCTGGGCACGGGCCCCATTTCATGATGGTAAGGGTAAGGCAATACTTCGTCTGCTTGGCCAAGTGCAGGTTGGTAGACTTCGCATACCCTTGAGCGCTTTATGCACTCAGCTGGGTCCACACCTGACCAACGAAGGCCAACGAACGGCTAAGGATGTTACAAAATTATTCGCTTGACATATATCGATTAGTGTTTATTCGATTATTAATAACTTACATAAGTTAATAATTAAGTGGCAATTACTTATTTTTAACTATTGATGCCATTTCGAGTGGCTTATTCGCGAGTCCCGTCAGTCTTCATCGTTTACTTGGTCCAATACACATTCAAACATAAGCTACACACAAATTCAAATCGAATGAAACGTAATGTATATAGGTGATGCGAATAACTTTATCACATCCCTAGCCTTCGTTGGTCGTTCGTTGGCTCGGTGTGGACCCAGCATTAGGTATACAGAATTTCTCACGATGTTTTCCATTACCACGCGATAATTTTCATGATATATAATATTTGTACAAATATCTTCGAAAAGGCAAAACTTAATGATTCATTGACATAGGTTAGATTCTGAACCCGATAACTAATCTATTCCGTTGGACAACTTTTATTAGTCAGGGGTTTACTTCTCTTAATAAATTCCACGAACTTTAAACGCCTCGCTAATTAATCACCCTAATTAAACATAAATCCTGACGAATATTTACGACAACAGCTGATATTGACAGCTTGGTCTTTCGCCAAGATGGCGGCCTCAGATATTACTGAATTATTATTAGGAATTCCCTTGGTTATTATGTAGTGCACGGCCTATCAAATGTGATGGACTGGGATGAAAGATTGAATATGCGTGACTGAGGATTGGCAGGAACGAAAATAGAATTTGATTGTGTCATTAAAATTAGTACTAGTTTTATGTGTACTTACTTATCTTTACTAATGTTATAAAGCTAAAAACATTGTTGATTTGATCGCGTTTATTCTTTTAGGTACAAGCGTGATGCCACCGGTTGGCTCATGATTTTCCATTATTTCAAAATGAATCGCCAATAGTACCGCGTTGCACCTTACTCACAGTTTTCTCTTGCACCTCGCTGGCATCACAAATAATATTTTTATCTGTCAGAATCACAGAACAGACAATTTTTATGTCACTCGCAGTTATTTTATTGCAGTTGCATTCATGCTTTTATAAATATAATATCAATCAACTACTTAAGGTACCATTCCATCCACCCAAAAATTGGGAGGACCTTTAAGAACATGTGTTTTCTATACGTCTTTTTAATCTAAGTTTTTGGTGATTCCAGGTCGAAACACATCAAACTCTTGCTCCACACCGACTCCAGTTGCGAACCACGACACGCCGTACCGCCCGCCATCTAGTCTACGCAACCAGAAAACTTACCCCAAGTCTGCGCTGAAGCACACGTCAATGATACCCAAAATGGAGCCTTTCCCCGTCTCCCCACCCACGATTAATGTACAAACTATGGATTTACCTGTACCCTTGGCTCCTACAAAGTTAAATGATGTATATGCTTCACCAAAAAGTCCCCGTTTGCCTTTGGTTTGCGGGCCGAACTTCAACGTAGCGCCGCGCGGTTGGGGCGAGATGAAGGACTATTACCGGCCAGTTGTACTAGATGTCGCTAGTGCGTCGCCGAGCTTCACAGATTTCTAAAAATATTTTTATGTAGTTAATCATTTTCAGATATTTTTTACGATAATTTCTCGTTTTAGTTTTCATATTGAAGTAAGTGTAGATTTCTATGTTGATTTCTGTCTATAAAAGCTTACTTTATAAGGTAATTAAATACCTTGGTATGATAATTAAATATAATTATTTATTATTTTTAAGTTGTAGCCAAATAAGAGCACAATGGCGTTCCATTCTTTATGTTTATTTCCAAAAAATGGCATGAAGCTGGTTCATTTTAAATAAGCATTTTCAATATAATTATTGATAAAATCATAATTCATAGATTTTATATTATATTCAATATAATAAATAATAATAAAACATCGTAGTCGTGAACTAGTCATATTTAATTTTAGAATAATAATAATATAATTAAATGTAAGACTCGTATCATGTGCCTTAATGTGAAACTAACCAAAGATTTTTTTATATTTATTGTTACTTAAATATTATATCAATATAATAGAATATTAATATTTAATTAAGTAAAATATAAAGCACAAACAAAAAAATATACTAAATGTTTATTTAAATATTTTGATGGATTTAGTTCCAATTTAGATATGACATTATGTTATTTTTAGGTTTAAAGAAAATAATAATATAATTGTAGTTATTTCGATTTTTGTTTGTACTTGTCGTGAAAGAAAATACTATTATATAGTTAACAGAAAAAAAAGTGCGTAAAATGTAATATCTTTAAGTAGATTTATTAATTTTGTGGATAGTTGTGTATTTATTTAATGTGGATATACAGTTTTGTATGAGAATTAATAAAGTAAGACTAAACGACATTTTGTTATTTATTCATATTTGCAACATTTCTTTAATTTTAAGGGTGCGTCTCTTGCTCGATTCCTGGGTGAGGCCAAGTGTTATATTTGTGAACTTTCCGTCAAGACATTCTCAATAGCAGCACGGAGTTGGAATTGTGCCCGGTGGATGGCGATAAGCTCACCTCCTATCCCATGGGACCTAAACATAACAGGTGTTGTACAACTCTGCAACAACCTTCTGAGTAATATAGGCGTGATGTTATGTATTCCGTTCTGTTATGTTCTGTTGTCTTCTGTTATGTATACATTCTCAGTAGCAATACGGAGTTGGAGACGTGTCAGATGGATGGCAAAATAAAAACATTGTCAAAGAACTATACTTCAAATTAGCGTTTCTTCATTTAGAATAGGGCCTATCGAGTAAGGCTACTGAGATGAGTTGCAGGGCCGTCTTTACCAGGGGGTGCAAGGGGTGCGGCGGCGCCTGTCGAGCGCTGAAATTTTGTATATTTCATTGAACTTAACGCCATTGCAGTTTTATAGACTTGTTACTTACAGCAAATATGTATGCGCAAGCAAAAAAAAATAGTCCTCAACAATAATATTTTTTTACTTTTGTTACGCTTTCCGCGCTCGTCATACCGCATTACTACACTAAAAGTAAAAAAATAACGAGGGTGCAGACTGAGTCCCGCACCCCGGCGCAGAATAGACTTAAGACGGCCCTGATGAGTTGGATGTCCTCTGGACCGGTTATATTCAACAGCTAACCAGCTTTCTTAAAACATTGCATTTTTGTTTCTTTATACGTATGCAAACAGTCCCCTAGTTCAATAGGTAATAACAACTTTGAGAAGGAAGCCAATGCCATCCATTTGGGGTGGGCAGCATTCAGGAAGCTTCACGTCGTCCATACCCCAAAACCAGAAGACTAAAGCCTTCAATCAGTGCGTCCTACTCGTCATGACATGCGGAGCTGAGTCGTGGACAGTTGGGCTAGCTAGTTCATAAACTATAAGTAGCTCAGAGGGCTAGGCTCGAAGTTTTTCTTAGGGTACGTATCCAAAATGAGGAGAGGAGAGAGAGTCACCGACCTAGCCCAGAGAATGAGCCGACTTTAATGACAATGGGATGGCCAAATTAGTCGCAGAACCGTTTATGTTGTCATGTTCTGGGGAGCAAGCATATCAGCGCTAGATAGATTTAGTAACATTTTTGTCATATTTTTTATGGGGAAATTTGAATTGTTAGTTAAAATTATGGTAAAAGTGACAGATAGATAATTATAATGAATAAATATATCTTTTAATTTTTAGACAATTTTATTTTCTTTTGTGAGAAATCTTTGACCTTTATAAGGAGGCCAATTTTTTTTATACGGGGCCCCGCCAAGGCACACTACGCCACTGGGTAGAATGGACACTAGATAAAGCTAGAGGAACAACTTATCATAATTAAACTATTTTTTTTTAATTTAGTGCTTGGATTGTGAATCAAACGCATGTTGACTGATCAATAAAGATATCAGAATGTCCAACAATAATCAGATATTAATCCTAGTATTTGGAATTATATATACGGTACCGGCTCACGTCTGTTTGTATTTGTGCTACAATCTCAGAAACCACTCAACCCATTCAGGTATCATTCACACCAATCATGTTGTTTGTCAAGTTATTACATTGTTTATCCATCCTAGATTACGTACAGTCGAGTTCGTTAATATTTTGGCATTTTTGGCTCTGGTTTTAGAGCTTATTATATCTCTTACTATCTATAGACCTTGGGCCAGCTGCTTTTTTGGTCAATTATTTCGTCCCAAGATTAGTGGAATGATTAACTTTTAAACTTACGCGTTGCATGATTAAGTATAATCTAACGGGAATTATCGCGATCATAAGTGAGCGAGAGTGAGTCTGCTTGCGACCACGGCCAGTGTAATCTGTCTGCCGAAACGTCAAGCCTAAAAGGTAAACAATGCATGATCGCGTTAATTCCCGTTAGATTTATTGTGGAATGATTAAGGGAGATGCACAATTTAGGGACAGTCAGCTGCGGAACCGTTTGTGGAATAAGCTGCCAGGGGGATCCACCGCTAGAGAGGATTTTGATCATCGCTGACTGCTACGGGCTGACAGTCCTTATACTCTAACTAATCGGCTAGCCGATTAGTCGGCAGAACCCACAGTCGGCCTATTTCTGGTATTTACCAAGTACTATCAGCAATTAAAGTTAATTCATGACCCATTTAATATCATTTACTGGTGGTAGAGCTCTAGTGAATGAGCTTAAGGGGGGCAGCACCAACATCTCAACTTTAACCTGCCGCCAAATAGTAGTGCTTCCATTACTGTGTTCCGGTTTGGTGGTGGGATCAGGCCCTAAAATTACTGACATATGAGGCATAACACCGTAGTCCTCAGCTGCAGCGACGCATCTATAATCTGCTTTTGTGGATTTTTGATGTCCATGGGCTGTACTCCACTTACCATCAGGTGGACTACACGTTCGTTCGCTGTGGGCGTAGAATAAAAAAACCTTTGAAATTGTCAATGTCGATAAGATTGACATTAATTGATAGAACAAGCGAGTTTTGACTTAAACGTTTTAAAATGTAATACAAAATTTGTATTATGGTGGATCATGAATCTGCTTTGTTGATAGTACCTACAACAATAACAGGAAAACAATTACTACTGTTAGCTCGTTGGACAGATTTACTTGATTATAGATAAATACTGTTTACATAGTAATGCGTACTGACTGAACTATGTTATATAACATGTTATGATTTAGTTTACAGGAAGCACTTAGCGCCAAATCATATGTTAAGCTATTTTTTCTTAGATTATACAGGGTGGATACAACATAGCGACATTTATAAAAACTACAACTTCCATACATGGTCAGTTTTCATTTCAACCGGTTAAATTAAATTTTACGAAAAAAACCTTTTGTCGATCAAATTGGATGATTGCAATGTTAAATTTGTTGAGAAATAGAGTTAATTTAATTTAAAACGTTAAAAAAACGGATATATCTTTTTTCATGTTAGACCACGCATAACTTTTTACAGAAATGTCCAAACTCCAATATAATAATGAATAAAGAAAACATTTATTTAGATGTATAGTGGTACGGAATCCTACGTGCGCGAGCCCGACTATTGGTCCGGTCTTTTTTTAAATCAATAAGTTCGATTCCAGGCTAAGAATATTGGTTTTCCAAAAAGCCTATGGCAAAGTTTTAGTTTTTATCAAAATCAGCGTTTATTTATTATTATTATTATTATTATTATAGTTACTGATTTAGCTATTGGGGCCAATTTGAAACAACACCTATATATATCTGTCGTTTTTAGTTGTGCCTTTTAATACGTCGAGCGGCGTAAAGGGCTTCGTGAGAAGTGAAAGAAAAGTCCAATAGTTCGAGCACAGCACAAGAAGATTACAGAAGGGAGAAAACAAGAAAGCACATACAATATTTATTTTGAGTCTGGAATGTATTATAGTAGAAAATGTGTGTGAGTAATGAACAGGGCTCGGAATTAGGTAGAGTTTTTTATGTACTTGCATCGAAATGTTGATATTAATGTGGACCTTCCCGGGATTTCTAATGGACAATCCCGTGTGGCCAACAATACTACGAACAAATAATAATAAAAACCTCAGAGATCGACAAATAAAACAAAGATAATTAACATATTTTTTTTATTAGTTTACACAATACAAATTGTTGAAAGTCTGTAGTAAATTCTCATACGCATATTTCGCCTTTTTTATAAATACGAGCAAATACTTTTGCTTCTAGCCTAGACTCGTGAGGTTTTGCTTATTCAAACGGCCCACCAGAATCATTTTCCTTGTCCGATTCATTACCAGTAAGATTTGAAGTGTTCGCTTCCGACATTACCTACTGTATAAATTTTGTGAGAATTAAAATATTTAATCGCACGGGCAGTAGTTTAAATTGTGTATAAAAGTAAATAACTTTTTATTTAAAAATCATGGGATTTTTTTCTGCTCTTTAAAATTAATCTCGGGATTTGAGGCATATCCACTTTATTCTTTCGCTGTATGAAATCAGTGTAAGTACATATTTAACTCTACCTAATTCCGAGCCCTGGTAATGAATGTTAGTGTTTATATACATAAACATAAATAAAATAGTATTACATAAAAGATTGTTTAGAGTAATAAATAAATATAATAAACTTAATTAATAAATAGTTGTGTCCCCTACATCGTTCAGAGGGTAGATAAAGGAAGGTCACCAAATTGTTATGTGCTTTAAGCTGCCCAGTGTTAATAAGTATCTAATCAAGCAAAAACCCTTTGTTTTTAAACATTTATTTAGCTTGCAATGTGGGTATGTATGTTTGTATGTCTGTATACATATACTGGTAGTCCCGGTTGAGGACGTCAACCAAAAATTGGGCAATATCGGGCAATTATTTTCTGAAAGCTGTCATACCTTACCAAGGCAAATTACTGTGAAAACTGACTGCAATAGATATGCATGTGTATACATATTTAATAAGTGTAATATATCTACTATTTAGATATGTAACTCACTTATCCATAACTGGTGTAGTAAGTCTTTACTATGACTTAGAAGTTTTTGCCCTGCATACATAACTCGTTGGGCCATTATACATTTTACCAATAGCTTTGTCACGATGTCATTATCCGGCACTATAGCTGATTTTTTAATCCCGGATACTAATTTGACAGGAAGAACAATAGTTTTAAGACAGGGGCATTGTTCTTCCTGTCAAATTAGTCTCTGAGCTTAAAAAATGAAGTATAGTGAAACTGGCACGGAATAATTAATAAAAAAAAATAAAAAATAAAACATTTATTCAGTACCATTTAAATTACACATTCTTTACATTTGGAACTTATGCTAATTTAACAAATGAATTTTATATAAAAATAAAATACAAATGTAAAGGCAATGGCCAAAAATCTCCTGCACTAGGTTAGGCTTGTCCTGCAGGAGGTTTTTAAATAACAGAATAATATATTATATTTTTGTAATGGCGGTGTTGTTATTTATTTAATATTCGTAGTAAGGTACAAGATTTGCAGTGTCACATACTTATCATAGAAATTAAATAATTATTATGAAAAACTAAAATAATAAATTCTTATTAAAATTATGAAATACGGGTGTTACTCACGTAATGTTGGTCTATTTAGTCGACCGCGCGTCGCTGCCCGCAGTGCAAGACTGGCTGCGACTCAGGCGCGACGTATCGCACTCTCTTGATAATGCCTAGACGTATAGGCGAAACCGCGGTCGACTAAATAGACCAACATTACGTGAGTAACACCCGTATTTCATAATTTTAATAATGTTACAAACTCACGTCAGTTTTAATTTTTTATTAAAACTGACGTGAGTTTGTAAATTCTTACAATAATGAGATCAGTAGGGTGTTCACTAAATAAAAAAAAATATATAAACTATAAAACTAGAAAGAAAAAAATTAACAAGTATGTTTTATATTTTGAGATTATAATGTATATGACATTTGAGATGGACATAAACTGGGTCTCAAGAAGGCTGAACACGTCAATGAAGTCCTTGAAAAGGTCAAGTACTCGGTCTAGGCAACCGGTTATCACGTAGACGCACCCTTCAATCTCAGTATACATAAGTATATTTGCAGAACTACGCCAATATTATCCAGAACGGTATCGCAAAGGTGTATTAAAACCAACTTTTTCGGGTATGTTTAGGTCGCAAGTGAAAGAGGGTGAGCTTATCGCCATCTATAGTACTACTATACGTATATCTAGCGACAAATTCCAAACAAACTTTTGACCGACCCGAGGATGGATCCCAGGTGCTCACGATTAGCAGTTGCATACATTAATCACTAGACTTACGGGATAGTAATACAAAAATATGCTTTTCAACAGTTTTACGCGCATAATGGGTCTTCTTCTTCGTCGTGTCGATGGCTGAGTCAAAATTTATTGGGCCAATAAGTGGCGACTGTTATGGCGCTTTCGTCGGCGTTCATGAGCGCCTCTCTTGTGCAGGTGGTAGGGCATTTTGCACAGTCAGTAAGGTGGTCAAAGTTTTGACTTGCCATCGTGGTGAAAGGATTAGCCAATTCGCTTTGGAGAACTCGTGAATTGCCCAGGGTGCGCCGGACGTAGGTAATCATAGTGTACGTCACTCGGGGAGGCTCCTTTCATGCACATGCGCAAAATGGGTGTGACCTTATGATAAGTAACAACTACATAATATACATACATATATTCCCTATCATATGAGACTTAAACATAACAGGTGAAGTGTGGGTATTATACCTCTTCAATCAATCAGTATATTCACTACAAATATCTTCAATCGAACTTAGGACATGATTTGAACATTGTCTTCGAGTAGTGCTACTATTCTTCTGGACTTTTAATGCGACGGCTGACTCCCTATTCTATTGGACCTATACATAAAAGGTGAAGTGTGGGTGTTGTACACCTCTATCATACCCTTCTGGTTAAAAAGGTGTGATGTTATGTTAGTTTGTTTGCAGTAATTTCAGGGCCTAATCGCATTACCAAACCGGAACACGGTAGTGTAAGCGTAAAAACTTGAATTCCTCGAATTATAGGTAGTCCAGTACACAGGGTTATTTAAAAATATGAATAACCTTAAAGTTAATTATTTTAATTGATTAATAATTAGGACAGAATCGCTCTATATGAATACAAAATTCAACTATGTTCATTGTTAAACCATGGTCTGTCGAAATGTTATGACTATTATTTTTATATTACTGTTTTTGCTGATTATTTCATATATTATGTGCTAATTTGGAATAAAAATTTCTTTAAATATTTGCATGGTAGCTTATGGTGAAACATGGTAGCTACTTAATTTCAGTTAAACACCAATAATGTACTATGTTACATGCAAATAAATAATTTATTCAATGAAAATTTGTATGCCCAAACCAAGAATAAAAAACCGTCCAAGTGCGAGTCGGACTCGCGCACGTAGAGTTCCGTACCACTATACATCTAAATAAATGTTTTTATTTATTCTTTATTATATAGGAGTTGATTGAATGAAAGGTAAAATGCGGTTTACGATTTATAACGAAAAAAACTAATTGTTAGATCTCGTTCAAACCAATCATCGGTGGAAGTTTGCATGGTAATGTACATCATAAATCCAAATCCAAATCCAAATCATATATTATTTTTCATTTATCATTCCCTTATTTTAGAAGTTACGGGGGGGGGGGGGGGAAGGAGGCATTTAATTATTAAGTCCCTCCTGGCTGCTAAATCCATTAGGCAAACTCCCTTAATCATTCCATAAAGTATCGCTGAGAGGAAATAATAGTCCAAAAATTTAAATTTCAAATTCTAAAAGCCTCACGCATAAAATCTGGGCAAGGTATATTTGAAAATATTCGATTCTTCATCCCTACTTTTACCACTCATTTCTTGTTAATGGCTGAACCGATTTAAACAAAACAAAGCTAAGAAGATAAAAGCCGCATCTGGTCTATCAAAATCGGTTCATTCATTATACAGCTACGATTTCAAAGACAGACACACACACATGGTTAAATAACATCTGGCTCACGGTCTGGAAGGTATCGATTAATTTTCAGAAATATTGCGTGAGCCCTTGACCTTTCGAATCGAGTCCTACCTAATCTTTTATCGAGAAATGAGATTGCTTTTGGCAGTAAGGGGAGAAGGTCACGATAGTACCATTTAGGTGTTAATATTTTTATAGCCTTTTGTTTTGAAGAAGGCTATAATAACTTTACAAAAAAAAACCGACTTCAATCACAAAAAATGCACTAAAAAGAAAGAAATACTTAGGATATATTCAACGTCTCGCCTCATCTGTGACTAACTTGAAAGAATACAGTAAACGGCTTTATGGTGTCTATATTTAAAGAATTATACCCGTACTCCTAACCGTTGAGGAGTTATACCTTCCAGCAGCAGCTTAGCAATATGAAATGCTGACTGCTCGTTCGCCCGCGGATCTGATCGTGTGGTTAATTTCATAACTTTGTAAGTACTACACCCACGCCAAGTTTCATTAGAATCCGTTCAGTAATTTATTCAGTAAATGTGTTCAAAATACAAATAGGCAGACAGAGAGACAACATTATTTTTCACATCTTTTTTCTTCAGTGTCTTAGCAGAACGCCTTCCAATAAAAAAAAAATATCATTAATGTACAGAATTGGACCCTCAACAGTCTTATTATAGGTAATAATTAATTAATTATAAATATTCAGTTCAAATAACAATGAATATGATTTCATTCAAGTTTGAAATGAGAATTCCGTCAGGCTTCAGAAATATGAAATGAGTTTTCCATGGCGTCACTGTTATTGCGTTTCTTATGACGTCACATGCTTATTGCAGCTTTATATTATTATAATTATTTTCTAATTTATTTATTTTCTCTAATTTTTATATGTTTAAATATAAATTATAAAATAACACATTTTTGCAATATAAAACTATAAAATTTTACATTTTTAAATAAAAAGTACTACTACGCAACGGATTTTGATGCGTTTTTTCCAATAGATAGAGTGATTCAAGAGCAAGGTTTTTATGTATAATACATGCATAGAAAGGGGGAATTGTTTTACTCCAAATTTAACGCGTGCGGGCCACGGGCAGTAAAGAATAAATCAAACTACTGGATCGATTTTAATCATTTTTTCAGTGAGTGACATAGGCTATATATTATATACCCGTGCGAATCCGGAGCGGGCCGCTTTGTTTTTATATACAACGTTCACAGTTTTTCTGTAGTGTATTTAGTATCAGCACTGTACCCGTGCGAAGCCGGGGCGGGTCGCTAGTACAAATATAAAAAATAGTACCCCACCGGCATCGGAATGCAGGGACCAAGCTCCAGAGAGAGGAACCTCCGCACAATGCGTGCCATTATAATTATAATATAATTATAATTGCACGCATTGTGCGGAGGTTTATTATATTTTTCACCACACCAGCACGAAAAAGATCGTTTGCTTGCCAGAATTCAGTGAGTAAAAACCGTTTTTACTCACTAGTGAGGCAAAGTGATTCAAATTTCGAAACACAAAATCCTTCCAATGAATAGGCGCTGAAAAAAAACAAACAGCCACCATGTAGGTTAGTAATAAACATTGACATCAATTTTATTAAATAATTACATACGATACGTTTTAATTATTTTAAATTATAGAAATACGCGCATATTTAGTATTTAATGGTTTTATATTCGTGATTGACCATTAAATTAATTAAAATCAGGTACTTAATATTAGACTCTAAATAAATGTTACGGAACGAATTTCCGAACGCACGATTTAAAAAAAAAAAGTCTGTGTATGTGTCAGTCATCGCGGGCAACTATAAATTATTTTCAGTTTATGTTTAATTGTTTACTGGAACTTTTTAACAAAAAAATAGTGAATCCAGTGATAAAGAACTTTGTGGAACTCCAAAAGTGTTGCGACAACATGCTTCTAACACAGAAGTTTGCTTTTTACCAGAAAAATCACGTGAAAAGTACACGTGAGTAGTTTTTGAAAGCGTACGACATATTTTTTAGTGACGACTTACAAAAGGCCCTAAAAGGCATTCTGAATTGGTATTACTGTCGTATATTATTCCAGATTAAGCAATCGAGTACAAGTTAATTTAAATCTTAATATTTTCTCACTGGAAGAGGTGAAAAGTTTTGTATGCAACGCGTAAGAAAAATTTAATTTCCAGTTCGTGACCTCTTACCGCTTGCGAAGTAGTCTTTATTAGAATCACTCGCTACGCTCGAGATTCAATTTAAGACTACTTCGCAAGCTCAAGATTTAAAATTGGCACTCACAACAGAAATATAAACTTTTTCTCACTTGTACCATAAATAACTAATTATCTACACCCATGCTATAAATCCTCTATAAACGTTCTTGAAACAGTTAGCTTATTGCCAACATTAAAACAGCCAGTGTCATAATAACCATTATAACACCCAAACGGGTGTACTAATGTTGTACTGAAATTCATTATGCAACTCCTTTTTTACTCATCGAACAGCCACATTCTCATGGCATCTTTATGAATTTCAAAAAAAGAACATGTCATGCACGCGCGTTTCACTACCACAGCGCCGTAATTTAAATAAAAACTTATTCGAATTTTTGAATTGACGTCGTATCCCGCCATTTTTGTTCAATAATAGTATTATTACCTATACATAGTTTGTTTGTATTAGATACCCTATGGACCCTATGGTTTCAGAACATTTATAGAGGATTCATATCATGGGTGTAGATAAAGTCTTGTATGCCACTCATGTGATACTATTATCACACTCGTGTTTTAATACCCCTCATTATAGAACAGTTGCATAAATAACTAATAATAATTTCATATTGTTCTTTTATTTGATGTATATGTAGTTAGGTATTTATTTAATTATTTTTAACGATAAAATTAATGTAAACATTTAAATGTGTGTACAAATAAATCATGGATAATTTTAATTACTAATATAAATTGAAATATTGTAAAAAAAAAACTAAAAAAAATATACTATTAAAATGAGTGCTACGTTTAAGAATATTTTTTGAATCATCATTATTATAGAGACCAGACAGTCAGACTATAGTAGCGTCAAAAAGCATATAACTCGTAATTATCGGAAACAGCACCGATTTTGATGATTTTTGTTATATTTGTTTGTTTTTTTTTGGACTTTTTAAAATTTGAAAAATATATTTTGAAGCGGGGAAGAAACAATTTGTATTATTTAATGATATTTATGATATTAATAGAGAGCGAAAGAGTTATTTGCTTATAGTCAGTGACGTAGCGTGCCTTGGCGGGGCACAGATATTTGAGGGTAAAGATTTCACACAAAAGAAAAAAAAGTTTGCATAAAATTATATTATCTATTTGTAATTTTTACCATATTTTTTACAAACAATTCAAATTAAATACTCTCTCCTCTTGCCTTTTTTTCGGTAATTTTTTTTATTAAGTAAATAATTTATATATGATTGATTACTTTAGTTTTTCTAAATTCTGCCTCTATGGACAATACTATACAAGCGTTTATTATATATGTCTCATCGAAGTTCTTAGGTATTTTTTTACTTTCTTGCTTACGCACTTTGGGGGCCCTTGTATGCCGTATTATTAATACGGCAGATACGGCGGAGCTACGCTGCTTATAGTTCACGTAAACACATTGAGTTTAGACTTATTGGATCTGTCACAATAAGCACCATTTTTTTTCCTTTTTTTTTAAAAACGACGACTGCACTAGAAAAACTGTTTTGTGAGGGTGTTCACAAACAAACATTTTACACAAACAAAGTACTTTCATGACAAGTGATGTGGTACTGATAATGGATTTCGAAAGGCAGCATCATGCAGGGTATATCCTAATACCTAGGCGTGTTATTATTTTTTAATTTTATCGTCCATCGATAACGATGTCGTCATCGAAATCAATGGACGTCGATCGATGCTTTTGACGTTTAATAATATCTATTTTACTATTTTATTGTGTTCCTATTATAAAATCAAGGGCTTTGTCTCAAAGCACTTTATTTTACTTTTTTTTTTAACAAGTTTAATACCTATTTTAATGAAATATATATTTTTTTTTATTCATATTTTAAATTAAATCAATTTGCTTTTACACTTATTTTTATAATACTAATTTATACATTAAATAATATTTTAAAACAAAAATCTATAAAAAATTTATGACATCGTATTATTTTGTTTATTTTTATCGTCGTACATTTATATTGTTTATTTAATATTTAACATAAATGATTACACTATTATATTTAACAGTTTTATAGTTTAATCATTCAAAACTAATTAATTATACTTACTTATTTGATTTAAACATATAATTATTTATTATTTTTTTATATTAATTTTGTGTTTTTTTTTAATTTGTAAACTGCTTTTATTTATTTATATATGGTGTATCCTTTCTTTTTCCTTTTTAAATTCAACGGATATTAATAAATTTTATTTTAGTAGTTTTGAGCGTACGGCACTCGTGGGCTGCAGCTGAAAATCAGCGTTAGGTGACTGTATTCATTGCAGTCACTTAGCATTATGCTGAGCTGCTGGCCTTTTGGTACAGACCGTATTACTGTATTTGATCGTATTTCCTGTATTGTTTATTTTATGTTTTGTGCCAATAAAAAAAAAAATTCTTTCTTTCTTTAAAGAGCCAATAAGAGCGCACCGCTGCGCTGTTTGACGATCGATCGATTTTGGTGTAATACCAACCGAAGTCAAGCAAGTCTCATGCCTTTCGCTTTACATAAAATACTAATATTAAGCCGTTGGACTAGAATCCGGCGAACGAAAACGGTTCGAATAATAAAAATATCGACCACATTGTAACCATGTGGTGACAACATGATCGTCTTACTCAAAACACAACTACACGGCTACTAAAAAAGAAAAAAGAAATATAAATAATTTGGGTTATAGTCTATTAATATAATTTGCGTACGACCCTGGTTGGGCAAAACTGTTACTTAGGATTGTGCCGTCAGTACATCCTCAATAGCAGCACGGAGCGAGTTCGATTTTGCCCGGTGGATGGTGATAGGCCACCTCCTATTGCATGGGACCTAAGCATAACAGGTGAAATATGGGTATTATACTGATATTCCTTTGCCACACCCTTTTGGGTAATAAAAGCGTGATGTATGTATTATAATTATCATGGACTATATTATAGTATGATTATACTTAGATTGATTTTAATTTGAACCCGAACTGCTTGACTTAAATTGATCTAAGCTTCGGTAATTCAAATAATATTATCATATTATATTAGCTTTTTGATCTTTCAATACTGATGCACATGTGTTATGTTACGATCCAGATCTGATCTGTAATGCCATGCATGTAATGTGTTTTGTGCGCCTAAATATAAATAAATAAATAATTATGATTAGTAAATGTTAATTCATTTATTTTCTTCATATAATATTTATTGTGAAATGAGAAAAAAATATTTACATCCAAAGAAATTAAAACACAAAAAAAAACTAAATAAACTAACCTTAAAACTACTAGCGTTAAAAGCCTACCTAACCTTATCTAACAAATCGCAGCCAATGGGCAACGTTCCCGAAATGCTGGCAGCATTGCCACGCTGGATGGCAATGCTAATTCGAAAAACCAGCATTTTGGCAACGTGTTGTTTCAACCAATCGCTTTGATATTTCTTTAAATAAAGAATAGGCCCCTGGTCCCCTCGGCCCAAGCGTCTCAACCCTAAAAGGCACAAACATATACCACTATCGAGGAGACTATATTTTTGCGCCTCTTGAGTTTTTCGGCTGATTATTTTTACTTGCTCTGCAACTATAATATTTGTTAACGTGTTCAAGCGTCCCTTGGGGTTTATGAAAATACATGTTTTGGCTTTGACTTTAGGCCAGCTTCTAAAATATAATACATCCAGTATTATATTTTAGAAGCTGGAGAACGAAACAGCCTCGAATAGTGTTGATAACCGTTGACCACAATACCACATAGTTGGCATGTGGTGACAACATGGTCGTGTTACTTAAACTACTCCACTATTATGACAGATAAACTAATGAGGAAAAGATCACTATAACTAATATTACTTATTGGTATTCCCTAACCCGCTATGAATAATATAGTGTTTAGTTTTATCGACTTACCACGCGGTACGCGGCATCTTTGTAATTCATATTATTATTAAATGAAATGAAATTAAAATATCTTTATTCCTTGACTTCACAAAGCACTTAAATCGTCATACAAAATAATTGTACTCTAAATTCGCGGCGCTTAAACTCACTTTCATTAATCATCACAATCTTGAATGTGAAAGTGAATTGAAGTCTAGTTCTAGAAGATATTCTACTGTATATTACGAGAAAAAATATTATTATTTTTCATGGTCATATGATGGGCTAACTGTGCCGTTTTCATGTTCACGTGATAATCAAGCTTCAATATACACTCGTATTATTATGATAGGAGATAATCTACACTAAATCGAAAAATCCAAATATGTATGGTTGCAAAAATATGAGTTCAAATATTTGTACGAAGTCTCGCCATAAATACTGTTAATTTTGTCATATTTTTTTGCATACCAGCCTGATACGTTTTAACTGATTTTAAGAGAAGAATGTGTTTCTTTCCTAAAAATAAAAAAAAACAAATATTTTTTTTTTAAAGTAAATCTACTAAGGTAAATACTACTAATAATGTATAGTGCACTATGCTAATTAAAAAAATACCTTTCATTTGACGTATAAACTTTAAATTTAAATTTCTTACTTTAAATGCTTAGCACCTGAAATTACTGGCGCATGAGATGTGAATGTGACTAACTTTTGGAGATGTTTAGGGGCTATAGTTATCACTTACCTATGGTGGATGGACTACACGCTCAAAACACACGACTCGAATATTTTCTGAAAAATCATTTTTTATTTAGTAGGTCCTGAAAATACACTCATCATGACGCACCTCATATATTTTACGAAATACGGAAGTTTATGGACTTTAGATAGTAACCATCAGGTGGACAACACACTCGTTGCTTCAATATACAGAGTCAGAGACTGCAGAACTTCATCACTTTCTCGTTAGCTTACATAAACCGGTCTTCTGCATGGCCTGTGCAATAATACAATGCGATACGCGACTCGCGGCGATTTCGCCATCGTGCATCGCCATAGCAAAGTCAGTGTGTGTCGTGTTGTGCCGCGAAGCTATCGTTCTGCGTACGAGCGAACGTCAAGTGATTGAACTGTGATTCTTTATTCAAAATATTATTTGTTTTCGATTGATTTCTAAACGTGAGTACACTTATTTAAACTTTCTTTTTTTGTTTTTTATTTATTAATTTATGTGTGTTGTCTGTATTGTCTATGACTTTCTTTTAAATGTTTTGGAATTTGAATCGTGTTTGAGCGGTGTTTTTTTCCTTTTTTGCGCGAATCTTTATGTTGAGAACGGTTGAATTCAGGTGTTTTGATTTTTATGACTGGGAACAAAGGTTTGTGTGGTATATAAATGTTGAGGACACTTTTGTAGCCTTCTTGTCTATAAAATAATTTAAATATTATTTTGACTTAAATATTTATTAATTGGACAAGGTTTTATTATCAACAGGGACATTCATATAATTTGATTAATTATATTATATCAAGTATTAGCATTTTTCAACACTTTTACTTAACCATGCGAAATTCAGTCAGTCGGTCACTTTTTTTAGACGACGACTAAACCAATTTTATTTAAATTAATGAACGTAAAGTATTAAGAAATACACATTGCACTCTTTAAATATAAGTACGTAATAAATAATTATTTGATTTATGTATCTAAAGCACGCAAGACTGAACAGCGAGTCGTTGAACTGATTTGAACTTCGAAGTCAGAGGTTTTGAGTTCGAATATGAAAAGTTAAAAATCGACTTCATAATATCAGAACGTTCCGTTATTGTTCGTAAAAAATGAGGCATTTGGTTCAAGTACCAATTTAGAGCGATATATTAAAAAAAACTGCACCATTGGTTAAGTGCTTAGCGTACGCGACCTTCCGCCATGAAGTCTCGGGTTCGATTCCCGATACCCGGGCAAAAGTGTCTTTTGATATTTTTGCGACAGGTAATTCTCTCAAAGCTGGATTTGAGGCTGGTGGATGGCGATTACTATACTTGTTTTAATTTCTAATCTAATGTACCTACTTCATTCTTTATTATTTATATCTTTAATTTAATTAATTATGTATACTTTACTAATGTTATAAAATGTATTATTTTTGACGTTATTTTGTGACATATTATAATTATAAGAAAATGTAAAAACTGACATATGTTTAACTCAAGAATTGTATTGTATTGTATTGTACTGCCTTAAAAAATATTATAGGTACTCATGCAAAAACATAGACTTGAACAGGACGTTATTTTTTTTAACATTTAAAACCTAATATATTGACTTTCTATAATTAGGGGCACATCAACTATCACATGAGAGCTAAATACACAGCTCTGCCGGTCCCTTCTAGTACGAGGCGTGATGTCATGCTAGTCAAATTAAAATTTAAGGAAAAGTTGGTGAGAAAATGGTAGATTTACATAAGAATAAGGTTTTTGGCTATTGTTGCTTCATTTGTATGAAGAATTTAAGTTTTATTTATTAAAATATATCCTCTTTAAAATAGATAATTCATTTTCTTAAAATATTAAGTTACAATGACATATTAATATTTCAAAACTTTTGTCACAAGTTTTCAACTTATATTATAAAGAGAAAAGATTAGGTTTTTGTTTTGTTATTTTAAACACTAAACAATATTTATTTACAGAAAAATATACATTTAAATCTAATAACCAGGGCTCGGAATTAGGTAGAGTTTTTCATTTCATACAGCGAAAGAATAAAGTGGATATGCCTCAAATCCCGAGATTAATTTTAAAGAGCAGGAAAAAATCCCATGATTTTTAAATAAAAAGTTATTTACTTTTTTACACAATTTAAACTACTGCACGCGCGACTAAATATTTTAATTCTAACAAAAATTATACAGTAATGTCGGAAGCGAACACTTCAAATCTTACTGGTAATGAATCGGACAAGGAAAATGATTCTGATGGGCCGTTTGAATAAGCAAAACCTCATGAGTCTAGGCTAGAAGCAAAAGTATTTGCTCGTTTTTATAAAAAAGGCGAAATATGCGTATGAGAATTTACTACAGACTTTCAACAATTTTTATTGTGAATTAATGTAAACTAATAAAAAAAAATATGTTAAATTGTCTTTCTTTTATTTGACTATCTCTGAGGTTTTTATTATTATTTATTCGTAATATTGTTGGCCACACGGGATTGTCCATTAGAAATCCCTGGAAGGTCCACATTAATATCAACATTTCGATGCAAGTACATAAAAAACTCTACCTAATTCCGAGCCCTGCTAATAACTTAATCTAAACTTAATAGGACACTGTCAGAAGGCCTCGTACCCAAAATGCTGGCAGCATTACCGCGTTGTATGTACCTATTGCGATACTAAGTCGCTTGCCGAAATATAAATAAGTCAGCATTTCGAGAACGAATTAGGTAAGTTATTTGTTGGAATACTTGCGTTTCGACTCAAAATTGTCTTTACCATTATTTGCTCGATTATTTTTGAGTAACATAATTATAATTGTAATCATATAATTTGGATATTTTACAAGACAGTACGTCAGAAGCAATTACACTATCCAATGGTCCCAATGACAAGGCCAAATACACACATTCACTCACACAACCACACCCAGTCTCAGAACAAATCTTTGCTAATCACTCAAAGATTTATCCCATGTGGGGATAGAACCCATAACACCAGTGCAGTGGAGAGCGGCGTGCGACCTCTTAAACCACTACACTATTTGTGCAGACATTTAAACATATAGGTATACCAATTTGGTTTGTTGGTTTAATTGGTGTACGAATTACCACGCGGGTGAAGTAGCGTGCTGTTTGGGATTGGCTTTATGTAAGAAAATTTATTTAATTATATTTAAAATTACACACTTGTGTGTAAGCCAAAAAGGACCCTTAAGCAACTATCTCCTATGATGGTCAAAAATAGACTGACTCTTTGGGCTAATGATGCCACGTGCGTCGCGTCGGTAAGCGTGGGTGTGTTAACGAAAGCATATTACTAAAAAAAATAGTTAAAAAAAACTAAAAAACACGCTTTTGAAGTACTTCTAACTAAAAAGTGAAAAATAATTCCTAATATAAGCTGAAAATGGTAATGAACAAAAAATACTAGTATTATTGTGAAAAAGCGTGGGTTGCTCGATAGACGAACATATGGCGCTTAAGAGCGTGTTTTTAGTTTTTTTTAAACTATTATTTATTTTCTACTTTTTAGTTTGGTTAATTTATAAGAGCGTTTTTTTATAATTTTTTTTATCGAATTATTGCATTGTCATCGATCTTTGACCGGTGTGCAAAAATTTAATGAAATCTGTCCGTTTAAAGTGGGTCAAAATCGAGTCCAAAGGATTCGGTTACATACATACACACATACAGGTGAAGCTAATATAAGCGTGTTAATAAGGAGTAAGCATTAAGCCATACATCCATAAGATATATAACAGTGCAGTACTCAGTAGATTTACCTAACAGTTTAAAATGGATTCAAAATAGAATACTCATAGGAATTATAAAATCATCCATCAATAAATGGAATTAACATCGACCACAAATATGTATTTACTTATTTATCCGCAGTCAATAAAATTCAATAAATTATTCAAACAAATAGAAAATTAAAATAATTCATGTATGTACACACGGCTACCGATCAACCTATACATGTACAAGCTGGTCTCGCTTTGCACGGGAAGTCTGTACAATGAGAGATCATCTCATACCGGCAATGTATAGGATGATCGATAGCCAGCCGTCTGTACTGACGAATGACCCTGACATTACCAGCGTAGTATATTTGATAAGAATGATGAGTTTAGGGTGTTGTCGATGTCATCTTACAATAATTTCATTCCGATTTCATATCATTTAATTTAATAATTCGAACAGCTATATAATAAGTTTTCAAAAAAATAATTATAATTTAAAACGTCAAAAAATAGTTAGCACACCCAGTCTCAGAACAAATCATTGCGAATCACACAATGATTTGTCCCATGTGGGGATCGAACCCACAACACCAGTGCAGTGGAGAGCGGCGAGGCGACCGCTTAAAATACATCCGCATCTATGTCAGTCGCGGGTAACGTGGCCAGAAGGCTGGCGGCATTGTCACGTTGGATGGCAATGCTGATCCTTTGACCAAGATAGAAGGCAGCCTTCTGGTCAAACAGCTATATACATTTCTTAATTTACTATCTTTTTATTTTATTTTATTTATTTATTAGGCGCACAAAACACATTACTATCGTAGTAACTTTAAAAATAGATAATGTGCAGTTCAGATCTGGATCGTAACATAATACATACGTGCACACAGCAAAATCAGTATTTAAGATCAAAAAGCTCTAATAACTAAAAATAATAAGGCACGCGGTTTTAGAAGCTAAACGAACAATTAAATTTGAAATAGAAATAGAAATATTCTTTATTAGTAAATGTAGGTATCATTGTACAAAAGATCTATAATAAATTAAGTTCGCTACATTTTACCAAAAGGTATACAAGTCATGTTTGACATACAAAACAATATCATATAACTAATATAAAAGCATTTAAGTTTTTACTGGCTTACACATATTTATGACCTTATAATTAATTTCTTATCTACCACTATACAATTTACACGTTTTTAACCTACTTAATTTCTACCAAAATTATTCAAACTAAACTAACTATTAAACATGATTATTATTTTGTTTCGATGTCTCAGATGCTCCTTAGTTATTAGTTTTATTAAATTATAACGAAATTACTACCTATGAACTACACCTAATAGGAAAAGAAAAATATTAATATACAATAATATACACACCCACATAAATAAAACTATACAGCATCAAAAAACTCCTCCGCATCGATGTCAGAGGGCGACATCGTGCGCAGAAAGCTGGCAGCATTGCCACGTTGTATGGCAATGCTTATTCTTTGAGCCAAATAGAAACCAGCCTTCTGGTGTATTCTTATTCTGTGCTTCTGGTCACGAGTCGCATCGATAAGTCTGTTTGATATTTTTTTAATTCGTGCTATGTATTTTGTATGTAAACACTTCTATGACTGTTTAGTATTTTAAAGCTAATGCCGTGGTTGTCTGTAATTGGTTAATCACTGAAACCACAACTATATTTAATGATATTTTATAATGATTTAGTGTATGTTACGTTGACAATTTTCAATAAATAAAACCTTCAAATCTTTGATAGCAAGTTAGCCTATCGCCATCCACCGGGAACAATTCCAACTCCGTGCTGCTATTAAGGATTTTCTGACGATGAAATCCTAAAAAACACTTTTGCCAAAACCGGGTATCGAACCCGGGACCTTGCGGTAAGCGATACGTAAGTAATATCAATATACTACAGCCCATTTTTTTTTAAATTTATGGTTTTATTTTATGTTGTCGTGTAGTTGAGTTTTGAGTAAGACGATCATGTTGTCACCACATGGTAACAATGCAGTCGATATTTTTATTCTTTGAACCTTTTTCACTATCAACAATTTGCCTCACCCGGGAATCGAACCCGAAACCTCGCGGTGTGAGGCGCATGTGATCAGCACTAGAAAATCAAGTCAATCTTGTTGGTAGTCAATTATTAAGAACTCTTCTTGAAACTCTATCTCAAGAGCTTTCCTAAATTTAACAGGGTTTCAAATAACCGTTTCCATTTCACGTAACAACATAGTGATGTGATTTATAATCGCATTCAAACTGAACCGTGTATTATATTGTATAACTCAACCGAGGTCAAATGTTATCAAAGAAGTTGTGTTAATACCCACACTGTTAATGTAGGGTTTGAATATTATTTTGATAAAATAATGTGGTTTTAACACGCTATTTTATTATTATAATATAAATTTTAATATTATATTTTACTGACTTTAAAAACCCTGGATGGTCTAGTGGTTAGCGTATGTGCCGTGCCGCGAGGTAACGGGTTCGATGCCCGGGTCTGATTTTGCATGAATATGTATTTTAACTATGTAAGGGGTAGAATACAATTTAAAAAAAAATACATTTTTTTATAAATAAATATATAAATATTTTTACAACTCACAAACAACGCTATCTAGTCCCAAACTAAGCAGAGCTTGTACTATGGGTCTAGAATAACTGATACTAATGCATAATATATTCTTTTCTTTACTTATTATACATAGAAACACCCAGACTAAGGGTTGGACTGGACCACATCTGGCAGCACGGAATCGCATTTGTTCCGCCTGTGCTACCACGTGCTGCAGTATGCTGCCGCATGCGAACGCGCGCTGTCGAATTCCGCAGACAAAGAGGCGATCGCACCCGTCTGCATAGCAAGTGATCGGCGGTGAAAGGTTGCGTTAGCATACTATCGCGCGCTTCAGCGTTCCGGAGTCTCCCTGCCGACCATTGCATTTTGTCCGTGATGCCGATCGCCTCGAGGATTCCGCCGCGTGCTATCGCATTATACTTTCTGTCTCGGTCTAGCAAATGGCAGTTCTAAGCGACAGAAAGAGAAAGGGCGACGGAAAAATGCGATTCTGTGCTGCCAGATGAGGTCCAACCCTAAGACAAACCCCCATGTTCATGCATACAAAGATTTGTCTTAAGCGAGAATCGAACCCGCGACCTCGACGTCGCAGGCAGGTACACTACCCATTCCGCCATCCGGTCGTCATTTTTCACAATCCGTCATTTTTAGCAATCCGTTTGCGAGATAATCAACTTCAAAAATCAATCATTTTTTGAAAAACTTCAAAGAGCAAATTTTTGCTCGAGTAGTTTCCCTCTCCTCTAAAAGCTAAACCACTGTCTCAAAAATCAATAAAAAATGTGACGGTAGTACTTCCAATGAACTTGCAAGGAAAACTATAGCAAATAACTATATGCAAACGTGATTCTTATGTCGTTTTTGGTTGAACTTCATAACGAGAACAGGTAGAAGCTTGAAATATAAACAAAATATTTAGTTATATATTTACTTTCATAATAAATAATTTAATTATAATTAATAAATACTTAAGGGAGGCGCCGATATAACAAACGTGACTATTTGCCGTTTTAAAAGATCAGAATAGAACCCATCACGCGCGACGGCGACTCGCACTTGGCCGGTTTTTATTACAATACACAGCTCAGATTTCACAAATATGTGAAATCATATACTTATAATATTAACGCAATGTGCTCAAAAATGGATAGAAAGTTTTTTCATATATACCTACTGTAAAAAGTATTATTATTTACATTAATTCAGACATACTGTTCCGACTAAACATTGAGAGTTTTTTCTATCCGACACCACATTGACACCCACACTTCACCTATAACGTTTAGGACCCATGTCATAGACGTAGTAGGTAAGCTTAAGGGGAAACAATTGGTTGTCTGTTTTCCATACAAAAGTCAAATGGGTTTAACTATAATATCAGTATTAATCTTTAGCTAATGAGTGCGAAATAAAAATAATTTTTTTTTATACTACGCCCACAGCGAACGAACGTGTAGTCCACCTGATGGTAAGTGGAGTACTGCCCATGGACATCAACAATCCACAAAAGCATATTATAGATGCGTCGCTGCAGCTGAGGACTACGGTGTTATGCCTCATGTGCCAGTAATTTCAGGGCCTGATCTCACCACCATACCGGAACACAGTAATGGAAGCACTACTATTTGGCAGCAGGTTAAAGGTGAGACGGTGGTGCTGCCGCCCTCGAGCTCATTCACAAGAGCTCTACCACCATTTCTTGCCTATAAGTTTTTTAACTAACGCGATTTGAAAACATTTTTCAAAAATTAGACAACGGGTCTATATCGCGTAAGCCGACTGGTGAAGCACAGCGTCGTCTCCGCTAGTTTGTAACTACTACTACCGACGGTTTCGAACTAAAAAAAATAAAAATTGTGACAACCAAGTGAGGGTAGTGGACAATATCCGCGCTTCACGGAGACGACGCTGAGCTTCACCAGTCGGCTCGTGACCACGAACGAATGATCAATCAATCAATCAATTTATTTATTTCAAATTAGGTGCATACAAAATTTCATTTACATTTCAAGACAACCAATGACTTAATATCTAAGATATACACGTTACAATTGTGTATTGTTAAGTGGATGCCTCTACTAGGAAAACCTGTGTTGTAGGTCACCCGACATTTTATTTGACAAGATGGATGTGGACGTGTACATTCCAGAGAAAACAAGAATCATGCTCCATGCTCAAACAAGTAATAGGTATCTATTTATAATATTTGAATACAAGGATTCAAAAAAAAAAAAAAATTAAAAAATTACATGCAAGTCATTTTGAAACGTCGAGCATAAGTATTTATTTACCTTTATAGTAACATTTCTTTCTTTCTCCTTTCTACTCCACCTGATTATTGCTCAATTTGCTCATTGATATCCTATCCACAATTCGTAATAGATGCAGTTCTAGTGATTTTCTTTGACCGTTAGCAAAATTATAATTCATATCACATCTACGAACGGCCAAAATTATGGTCATTGGTATGTGCTGTGGATTTAAACACAAGGACTTGGACTCTGGTATTCCTAACTCATCATAGTATTCATAATGCTGCCTGTGGTGGTGGTTAAGACTATCCCCATTTTAACACGTAACATCTATTTATTTATTAATTCATTTGCGATTATGGGTACATAAAGATGGTACAGAGGTTGTTTGATTCATCCACATTCAGCCATGAAGCATGCAAATAATTTAATTTTATAATAATAATAATATGAATTCATGCAATAATTAAGCTTATTAAATAACAAAAATCGATTATTGAAATTGAAATAATAGTAATAATGTCAAATTTAAATTAATGATAATCATAATAAAGTGTCAAAAACTACAAAATTATGTCAAATTAACATTATTTCAATTAAACAATAAATATTTTTAGAATGTCATAAATGAAATAATGATACAAATTCAAATATAAATCTCTTTAATTATTACAAATGTGTTTATCCTTATTGATGTGTAGATATGTATACTTCTATCTACTAAAAATTCTCGAATAGAGACTGCTCATAAGGAAATGTTATTACATTTCCTTATGAGCAGTTTTTGGAGTTCGCACTTAAAAGTCTGTACATTTTTAGAATTTTTAATATTTTTTGGTATATGGTTATTTTTTGGGACAAGCAGAGATTGTGGTGATGAAATTTGTCTCGAATATAATCTTTCTGATGGTGGTAGAGCTCTTGTGAAGCAGCGATAGCCGAGTAGGAGACCGTAGGACTGCGAAGTCAAAGGTCTCGGGTTCGAACCCACGGCACATACCTCTGTCGATAAATCGTTTAGATTTGTCATTTCGAAGATATGTGTGTATTTATCATATAAATTGTCGCTTGCTAACGGTGAAGGAAAACATGTTGAGGAAACCTGCATGCTTGAGAGTACCTAAAAAGTCCTCGAGGGAGTGTGAAGTCTACCAATCCGCATTTGGCCAGCGTGGTGGATGTTGGCCTAACCCTCATGAGAAGAGGCCCGAGCCCAGCAGTGGGACACATGTATTAGATACAGGGCTGCTATTATTATATATGGTTATATATGCGTGGTGCAATGCAGAACAAACTTTTGCGCATCAATGCTATCCTACTTGCCACACACAACACATAATTTTTCAGCATGACGTACGCGCCTATATAACCCAGAAGAGTGTGGTAGAGGTGTAATCACCCACCCTTCACCTGCTGTACGAGCCTCGTACATCATGTCATTGCCCTACATACATATTTGTGCGATGTCAGCAAATTACTTATTAATTAAATTACTCATATTTGAAATCAGTTTTTTTATTATTTTTTTTTATTTAAAAAAAACGACGCCCGCACTAGGAATAACTCCTGTGTCGCGGGGGTGTTTACAAACATACATTTCACATACAGAGAGCACACCCAGAGTCAGAACAAATCTTTGCGAATCACACAAAGATTTGTCCCATGTGGGGATCGAACCCACTACACCAGCGCAGTTGAAAGCGGCGAGGCGACCGCTTTAACCACCACGCCAACCGTGCACTCAAGTTCGCGTTCACGCTCTGTTATCCATCAACGTATCGCGTCTAACTTCATATCATTCATCTTATATCATTTTATCGATCAATATACTCAGTCAAAATTACACCTGTTATGTTTAGGTCCCATGGGATACAAGGTGATCCTATCGCCATCCACCGGCCACAATTCCAACTCTGTGCTGCTAATGAGAATCTGACAGAAAGTTCACAAATAACACTTTGCTCGATCCGGGAATCGAACCCGAGACCGCGTGGTGAGAGGCGCATTCGCTAACCACTAGGGCAACGATTATCCTCTTTTTTTAAATCAGAAATCATGTGCACACTCATTTGTTGATTTCATAGTAGCTCAAGCACTACTATTTGGCGGCAGGTTAAATGTAAAACGGTGGTGCTTCCGCCCTCGAGCTCGTTCACAATAGCTCTACCAACATCTATAAAATGCACATTAATTTCTAAATTCCTTTTAAAAAGGAAGTTTGGGTGCATGAAAGGAGCCTCCCCGAGTGAAGTACACAACGATTCCCTACGTCCGGCGCACCCTGGGCAATTCGCGAGTTCTTCAAAGGGAATTGGCTAATCCTTTCACCACGATGGCAAGTCAAAATAAAATTTGACTCAGCCATCGACACGACGAAGAAGAAAAGGAAGTTTAAAACAAAATGTTTTTTTTCTTTTATATGGCAGGCAGAATGATTTCCTATTGATTGATTAATTGTCAAACACGGAAGGAAAACGTTTGTAATACATTAATATCTAGGAATTAATTAAAGCTACACGTGCAATTTATTTATTACGACTATTAAGTGTCTATCATTTATGTTTATTTTTTTAGAGAATTAAGGTCTGTCTTGATTCTGGAAGTTACTGACACATTATGCATAATATTTTAGACAATTAGGAGCTTTAATAAAAGCGGCCCTGTATCTGATACATGTCCACTGATGAGCTCCGGCCTCTTCTCATGATGAGAAGGGTTATTGATACGCTTGCCAAGTGCGGATTGGTAGACTTCACACACCCTCGAGCAATTTTTAGGCACTCTCAGGCATGCAGGATTTCTCACGATGTATTCCTTTCCGGCTGCGAGCGATAATTTATATGATATATGTAACACACATCTTAACGATTAATTGACTGAAGTGTGTGTCATGGGTTCAAACCCGAGACCTTTGACGTTGCAGTCTTACGGTCTCCCACTCGACTCGTGCTTGCTTGCTTGTTACGATTTAACTCAAAAACTACAAGGCCAATTTAAAAAATTCTTACCCGATTAGAAAGGTGCTTCTTCACTCAGTGATAAAGGCTACTATTGAGGTACCACGCAGGCGAAGTCGCACATAGAAGCTAGTTTTCTACAACAGTAGAGAAAACATTATTTTGAAGTGATGCTGCCCCACCAAAACTTAATGACGAAAGTCTACCACCGTACCAATTGCTGATTTAATTGTCTACAAACGTCGTATGATATTTTATTAATAGATAAAAGAACGTAGTAGTATTTAGAGTTATTTGGCTACACAATGTTCCGCGTGTCTTATGCCAAATTTTTCAATTTGGCAGCTTTGGATTTTATTAAACTGTTGATAAAAATACGCCAAGCCATTATTAGGAAAAACAATATTAATGACTATACTGTGTCTCACAAGAGATAAGTAAATAAATACTTGCTTATTATACATAGAAACACCTAGGCCAAGACAAACTGACTGAATGGCTACGAGCGGCTGAATGATGATGGTGATGGACATCGAACCTACGACATCTGCATAGCGGGCAGTTGTACTACCAACTCCGCTATCGGATCGTCCAAACTTTGTTATACATGTCTTAATTCCTTTGCCAATCGGGCAGAAAAGTGAGGTGATGAGAAAAAGGTCGTAAAAATTGGCCATCTTAACGCAATATCGTCGGTTGACAACTAAAACTCATTAACTACATTTATAGTCACCTGAAAATGTACGCTTAATCATCAAACCGTAGTTAATTTGTTTTATAGATCTAAATTGAAGTAATTATATTCAGTTTTCGACTAGTCAAACTTATAAATCGACATTGAAGACGGTTTAGTACCAATTTCACCATACGTTTATAACCGTTGTTAACGCTGAACTGCGGTTTTCTGTCTCTGTATCCCGTTCAAAAATCAGAAATCAAATCATTTATTTCCATGGGCCCTTTGGGCATGAACACGTCAAAACAAACATCAAAATATATGATATATAAAATAAAACTTAACTAATTAAATTATAATAATTATTGCATTAAAATAATTTGAATCACCGAAGCTTAGATTAACTTTAATTCAACTTGGAAATTTGAATTAAAATCAATCTAAGTGCTAGCTCCAATGGATAATGCATCATGAGAAGAGCTGGTGAGAAATTCATGTGCACCATCTATTCCAATAATGCATACAATATTTGTATGTTTTTTGACAATAATGCAATTTAAGATATTTATATCTATGGGCTTAAGCCGCCTGAAATAAATGATTTATTATTATATTAATAAAAAAGAAATATTATATGTATATATAATAATTGCTTCTTTTTTTGCTTGTAGTGTAAGATATTGCATCTTTTTATACTATGGACTAATTGATTAAAGTACAAATTTAATTCCATAGTAATATTTAAATAATAAATATGAATAAATATTTCACAACTCACACACAACGCCATCTAGTCCCAAACTAAGCAGGGCTTGTACTATGGGTACTAGAATAACTGATACTAATACATAATTATATACTTTTCTTTTGTAAATACATACAGATATACATAGAAGCACCCAGACTAAGACAAACCCCTATATTCATGCACACAAAGATTTGTCTTAAGTGGGAATCGAACCCACGACCTCGGCGTCGCAGGCTGGTACACTACCCACTCCGCCATCCGGTCGTCTTAATTTTAAGTTTAATTTTCTCTCCTTTCTATCTTTCTATCTTTTCATACATTGAATGAGAGAGTGAGATCAAATTACGAGTTTAGGAAAATCGCGGTTCAAGCAGTTTGCTGCAATTGGGGCTTAAATTAATTAGGCAAGCACCTACTGCTGCTGATACATATAAATAATGCTAATTATCTATTCTAGTTTAATTGCAAATGTAATTAACGTATACAAAGTAATAAAAACTTCAATGTCAATTATTTCTTATCAATGACTAGCTTGTACCAGAGACTTCGCTCGGGTTTTTCCTACAATAACAAGACCATATATTTCAATCTAGGCTATAAGCTATATGTGTAGCAAATTTCATCAAAAGCCGCTTAGTAGTTTTTGCTTGAAAGAGTACCAAACAATCCCATATAATATATTCTCATAAACTTTCGCGTCAATAATCTAGCTATTATGTCCAAGCTATAAGCTATCTATAATATGTGCTTATCAGGGATGTAAGGGAGCTCCGTAACCGTTACCGAAACAATCGGATATCCTATAGAAAAAAATATCTGTAACCGTAACCGAATCCGAAATAACAATCCCATTAAATAAATTTTCTCATCTCATGGGTAAATCAAATTCTCCTAATTGTGCCGAATGTGATAGCATTGAGGACGCCTATCATATTTTGATTGAGTGTGTACGGAACGAAGTAGAAAGAATGGACTTTGTAGCAAAATCAGGCACCGATCTGTATACAGTTGGAATATGTAATAATATTTTGGCTCTTCCTTTATCGAAGGAGGCAGAAATGTTAGTCTATTTAGTGAATATTGCTATGAAACGTTAGACGATAAGCCCCTAAATGTAAGTGCCTTGTCGAGGGTGGCATAATCAGTGTGATTAAACCCTCCATAATAAATAAAGATTTAAAAAAAATCGAATAGGAGCGGAGCCTAATTGAGATACGTTATTACAAGTTGTTATAATTGGCCGGCCGTAATTCATACCAAATGGTGGCATATAAATAAAACCATTTTATTAGCTATATGTATTTCACTTTTGGAAATCCATAGTAATCCGTAACCGAAATTAGCCGAAACTAACGGATAATCCGAAATAAATTAAATATCCGCATCCGAAACATAATAAATCTTATATCCGTAATTTCATATCCATAACATCCCTGGTGCTTATATAATCAAAATTCGTTCAGTAGTTTATCATGCATGTTTAACAAACATTCACTCATCTACACATCGTCATAATATTTCGGGTGAGTTTGTGGAATTTTCATGTTAACAATTAAAATTGTCATAATATATTTTATTTATTTTTTATTTATTTTATTTTATTTAATAAGCACACCAACTGTATAATTACACAGAGCCATACAAACTATTATAATAATGTACAGGTAAATCATATAGTAATTACACAAATCACAGGCATGCATTACACTCAAACATTTTCTCTTTAGGAGACTACAAAAATAGAAATATTAAAATTAATTACTAAATCCTAATTTTATTATTAAATTAATTATTTTATATTATTAAATTACTTATTTTATATTATTAAATTAATTATATTATTTTATATTTATATTTATATTTATTATTAAATTTGAACATATTTATTCATATCAATTATATTGAAGTGAGACATAAACATAACAGGTGAAATGTGGGTGATACAGTGTACTCTTCTGACACACTCTTCAAGGTAAACAAGACGTGATGTTATTAATATATTATGTTATAGGAAATTTACAATTTTTGCAGCGCGGAGTTGGAATTGTGCCCGGTGGCGTGTCCCGTGGGACCTAGACATAACAGGTGATGTGTGGATGTTGTACACCTCTGCCACACCCTTCTGGGTAATACAGACGTGATAATATGTTTTGTTATGTTTTCTACTTATTGTACTCGTACATAGAAACACATAAATTATCTTACTTATTACACGCAAACAGTTTTTTGTCATACATTATTAAGTTTGTCCATCAATGACTTACAAAAAAACACACTAATCTTTAAAAAGGACCCTATCACAATGAGTTACAGCATATTTTACAAAGATAACATTTTTTGCATCGAGTTGACAAGCAAAAAGTTGCGGAAATGAATGACAGGTTAAAATAATAGCTTTGTCTCCTGGCTGCGTTCAATGTTATTGCGTATATTTCGAAGACCGGATGGCGGAGTGGGTAGTTAGGTAGGCGGTAGGGTTCGATTCCCACTTAAGACAAATCTTTGCGTGCATGAACATGGAGGTTTGTCTTAGTCTGTGTGTTTCTATGTATAATATGTATGTATTTACAAAAGAAAAGTATATATTTATTAGTATCAGTTATTCTAGTACCCATAGTACAAGCTCTGCTTAGTTTGGGACTAGATGGCGTTGTGTGTGAGTTGTGAAATATTTATTTATTTATTTATTCTATCATACTAGTCCTAAGCCTACTGAAGCAGTAACTGAAATAACCGAAACCTTTGCATCTACTTTAACCAAAACAGCACGGTTGCGGTAACGGCTCGCCAGTGAGTACCCAGCTTTACTAAAGTATGGCTCCATCCACCGGGCACAATTCCAACTCCGTGCTGCAACACTGCGCGACCTGGGGATCGAACACGAGACCTCGCGGTGAGAGGCGCATACGCTAACCACTAAACCATCTAGGCAGAGCATAAGTAAAAAAACCGGCCAAGTGCGTGTCGGGCCACGCGCAGTAGGGTTCCGTAGAAAAATATTTTTAATTTTACTTTTTAACTAAATGGCGTCCTTCAGAAAGGAAATGTTTGTAGTACACGAAACCAGCTAGCACGTATGACGAGATGTATGAATGTTGAGGAAGCGAAAGAAGTATGTAAGGAGCGAAGCACATGGCGTTCCATCGTCTCTGCCTACCCCCGTAGGATAAAGACGTGATTTTATATATGTATTATGTATGTTTATTTATGTTTCAAAAATTTTGAACGAAATATTCTGAGTAACTGCATCTGACATTTCGGACCCCTATTCCTCTTGAACTAATGAAGTGAACTTATCCGCTATAGTTTTCCTTTAAAGTTCATTACATTTACTACCGACACAATTTTTTTCAGATTTTGGGATCCAGAAGTTTAGCTTTTAGAGGGGGCGGGACGCCCTACTCGAACAAAAATTTGCTCTTTAAAGTTAATTATCTCGCAAACGGATCTCTAAATCAAAAAACTGTCTTAGCAACCCCTAAACGTTTTTAAAAGTCCTATCTAACAATACCCCACACTATGTGGTAGGCGACAAAAAAAAAAACATCCCTACTTTACATGTAGGGGAGCTACCTGAAAAAAAAATATTTTTCCAAATTTTATTCTACGACTTTCTTTGTTTAGTTAACATACATGTTCATGCAAAATTTCAGTTTTCTAGCACAAACGGTTTCGTCGCTATGCCGTGGACAGATGGACAGACGGACATGGCGAAACTATAAGGGTTTCATCTTTTTAGGGTTCCGTAGTACCTACAGGTACTACGGAACCCTAAAAAGATGGTATATAATATAGGTAAAAAAGATGGTATATAATATACCTAACTGTTGCCTGCGATTTCGTGTACGAGGAATTTACCCGCGTTTTACTGCTACGCTCCCGTCGCGTTAAGCTTATAAATTGCCTTTGTTCTTACAATACATTTCGTTACTGAACGAATTTTTCAATCAGAAGTTCTTACAAACAATTATTTTTTATTTAATATAATTTTAAAAATTCAAATCATTTATTTTCATAGGCCCCAGGAGGCGCTTGAACACGTCAAAATATTACAAACAAATGATATAAAAATAAATTATAAGTAAAACTAAATTATACTTATTACAATGATTTGAATAACCGGGGCTTAGATTAATTTTAATCCAACTTGTTGTTCCAGCTCCGATGGGTATTGCATTATGAGAAGAGCTGGTGAGAAACTCATGTGCGCCATTTTTTCAAATGAAATGAATAAAATATAACAATTATCATACATATTGAAAGTCACATAAAAAGAGCAGTTCATTTCCAAATACTATTATCATTTATGTAGTCTAAATTAGGTATAATTATGACCCAGAGCTTACCTTTATAAAAATAATGTATGTAGTAGATAAGGTTAGGTAATAGTCATGTGATTTGAAGTTATATGATGACATTGAGGTTGCTATTACTTATTATAATAGCCTTTAGCTAGTACATTTAGATTACACTTCATCTATTAAAGGTCAAGGTCATCTCATTTTAAGGTTAAAGATTGCTGTAATCAGATATACTTACACACTAGATACACTTACTGGTGGTAGAGCTCTTGTGAATGAGCTCGAGGGCGGCAGCACCACCGTCTCACCTCTGCCTGCCACCAAATAGTAGTGCTTCCATTACTGTGTTCCGGTTTGGTGGTGAGATCAGGCCCCTCCACTACTTACCATCAGGTGGACTACACGTCCGTTCGCTGTGGACGTAGTATAAAAAAAATATAAATAAATAACTTGACTAAGAAGGGTTTTTTAGGAGTTTTTATAATACCGGGTACCTGGCAAACGAAGGCAAACGAATGCGTTACGCAATCGATCGTTCGTTGGCGTTCGCTGGCATTCCCAAACCAACATCAAGGGGTTCGTTAGCGTCCGCTAAGCCGAGATTGAGTGCACGGTTGGCGTAGTGGTTAAAGCGACCGCCTCGCCGTTTCTAACTGCGCTGGTGTTGTGGGTTCGATCCCCACACGGGACAAATCTTTGTGTGATTCGCAAAGATTTGTTTTGACTCCGAGGGTACTTTGTGTGAACACACCCGCGACACAGGAGTTATTCCTTGTGCGGGCGTCTTTTTTTTTAAAGATAGACACAAACCAACAAATCTGTTCGTTGACCTTCGTTCGTTAGGTGCGTACCCGGCATTACAGTAAAAGCTCCTTATTCGCTGTCGTTTGCGGTTACGTTCCGTTTATATGCCTCGACCATTATCAATTTGCGACAAATATTATATCGATATTATCCGCGACCAACACACAGTAGCGCGACGTTTTTTTTTTGGTATGTAGATAAGATAGTACAGTGACAGGAACATGATATAAATAGTATAATGGCACTTTTGTACTACGTTTGTCGCAACTCGGCTTTATTTTTAACCGACTTCAAAAAAGGAGGAGGTTTTAGTTTCCGTTTTTTTTTCTTTTTTTCTTATGTATTTTTTTGCAATTTTAATGTTTTTTTTAAGTTTTGAACTATCTGCAAAACAATTCTCATCCCGATATTATGTTTAGTGGTTTAGCTCTGAAGATGTATGAGAATAATATGCATCAACATGTAATATTATTTTTATTATTTTTTTCGTTTATATATAAAGATTTGTATTACCTGAAATATTGACAAAAACAAACATAATTGTATGATTTATTATTTGAAAAGAAGGTGCACATAAGTTTCTCACCAGCTCTTCTCAATGATGCAATACCCATCGGAGCTGGTACTTGGATTTATTTTAGTTTGAACCTAAACAGTTCGATTAAAATTGAACTAAGCTTCGGCAATTCAAAGCATATTATTTTGATTAGTAAAATTTTTATTTATTTCATTCGTTATATTATTTTTATTTGTTTTGTAACTATAATGCTTGTTGACATGTTCAAGCGCCCTTTGGGGTTTTGAAAATAAATGATTTGACTTTGACTATAATAAGTATCAGCCTATCTTAAGAAATGGCCATCAATCAGTCCGTTCAAATAATTTTCAGCTTGCTATAACGAACAACCGTTCACTTGTTGCAGCACTTCACCCACCTTTTTTTTTTTTTTCTTAAGAAATGACCATCAATCAGTCCGTTCAAATAATTTTCAGCTTGATTTACATTTGTAGGTACAAGAAGATAATTTCATAACACAAGAATTGATGTTCCTTTGTTTGACGTCGGACGCACGGAGTGTCGTCAGATTTGTTACAACACACGATGTAACATCTATGTCAATAAAAAACATAACGTGAAAGGCAAAATATGTTGCTAGTCGCAAAACTTGACATAATTTTTTTTTTTTTTAAAACGACGGCGACGCCCGCACTAGGAATAACTCCTGTGTCCTGCGGGCGGCTGCGGGGGTGTTCACAAACATACATTTCACATACATAAAGCACACCTAGAGTCAGAACAAATCATTGCGAATCACACAAAGATTTGTCCCATGTGGGGATCGAACCCACAACACCAGCGTAGTTGAGGCGAGGCGACCGCTTTAACCGCTACGCCAACCATGCACTCATAATGTGTTGTGTCTACCCATGGTGCATGAATAAAGAAGCTAAGTATATCCAAATATTATTCAGGGTGGATAGCTGATTGCGACAAAGAACATTTAAATAAAATAAATAAATATCACACAACGCCATTTTGTCCGAAACTAAGCAGATCTTGCACAAGTACTATGGGTACTAGAATAACTGATACTAATACATATATACTTTTCTTTCGTAAATACTAGAAACATCCAGACTAAGACAAACTCCCATGTTCATGCACACAAAGATTAGTCTTAAGCGGGAATCGAACCCGCGACCTCGGCGTCGCAGGCAGGTACACTACCCACTCCGCCATCCGGTCGTCAATTTATTGAAACTACATATTATTCTAGACGATTGTAAGAACATATTATTCTGTAATCCCATTTATAATGCATACGTTAGTATAAATATACACCGGTTAAAAAAGAAATAGAAGAAAAACACACGTACCGAATATATGGCACATTCAGCAGCTCGTTCAGGCAGCTAGAAGTGGTCGAAAAATGCTTACATACATACAAACCCACACTGCAAATTAAAAAAAAAGCTTTACTGGTGGTAGAGCTCTTGTGAATGAGCTCGAGGGCGGCAGCACCACCGTCTCACCTTTATCCTGCCGCCAAATAGTAGTGCTTCCATTACTGTGTTCCGGTATGGTGGTGAGATCAGGCCCTGATATTACTGGCACATGAGGCATAACACCGTAGTCCTCGGCTGCAGCGACGCATCTATACTCCGCTTTTGTATATTGTTGATGTTCATGGGCTGTACTCCACTTACCATCAGGTGGACTACACGTTCGTTCGCTGTAGGCGTAGTATAAAAAAAAAAAAAAAATCGGTATACCCGTTTCGGAGGATTAATAACTAACAGTCACACGTAATTTTTGTATAATATTACATACACTGCTACCGCCCTTTTCAGGGTTAAGCATGATGTTATGTATGTTTTTCTAACCCAATCAATAAATCACATACAAAGACTTATGGTACTGGTATCGGACAGTTCCGCAACCATATTTTCTGGTTTCCGTGCTATCAATATAATCTAATGTGTATTTCCTGTGAACAAGAACTTCCTGTAAAACCTTTAAATGGATTTCTGGACATATGAATAGTATATTATACTCTACAGATGGAAAGTAGGAACTACATTTACTAATTATTAGATATAACGGAATATTTACCATATATATTTGTTGTAGCGAGTTATTTCGATATTTCAGAGATGTTGCAATTTTTTTGTTCACGATAAAACTAAAATTTAAACATTATTGTAATTGCGGGTAATGTGAAAATAGTGTTATTGGCAGACGAACCGATCTACCGCACTCTTTTACTGCCGCACTCTTATACTACGGGACGGAGCCTGCACTATAATTGTAAATTGCTAACTATAAAAGGAGCTCGCGGCTGATTCGAAGCCCGAGAGACCCCTAAGCGGTTGTCGCGGTGCTCTCAGTAGCGAGTGCCGCTTAGGGGTCTCGTCGGTGTGCATGTTTATGTGTGCGTGCCGTTTCGCACGTTTGTAGGCAGTTTCCGTACTGTTTGTACATATTTATACTGTGATTGTGGTAAGCATTGCTTCACCTGCAAGATCGATGAGTCCGTGCGGCTTCGAATCAGCCGCGAGCTCCTTTTATAGTTAGCAATTTACAATTATAGTGCAGGCTCCGTCCCGTAGTATAAGAGTGCGGCAGTAAAAGAGTGCGGTAGATCGGTTCGTCTGCCAATAACACTATTTTCACATTACCCGCAATTACAATAATGTTTAAATTTTAGTTTTATCGTGAACAAAAAAATTGCAACATCTCTGAAATATCGAAATAACTCGCTACAACAAATATATATGGTAAATATTCCGTTATATCTAATAATTAGTAAATGTAGTTCCTACTTTCCATCTGTAGAGTATAATATACTATTCATATGTCCAGAAATCCATTTAAAGGTTTTACAGGAAGTTCTTGTTCACAGGAAATACACATTAGATTATATTGATAGCACGGAAACCAGAAAATATGGTTGCGGAACTGTCCGATACCAGTACCATAAGTCTTTGTATGTGATTTATTGATTGGGTTAGAAAAACATACATAACATCATGCTTAACCCTGAAAAGGGCGGTAGCAGTGTATGTAATATTATACAAAAATTACGTGTGACTGTTAGTTATTAATCCTCCGAAACGGGTATACCGATTTTTTTTTTTTTTTTTATACTACGCCTACAGCGAACGAACGTGTAGTCCACCTGATGGTAAGTGGAGTACAGCCCATGAACATCAACAATATACAAAAGCGGAGTATAGATGCGTCGCTGCAGCCGAGGACTACGGTGTTATGCCTCATGTGCCAGTAATATCAGGGCCTGATCTCACCACCATACCGGAACACAGTAATGGAAGCACTACTATTTGGCGGCAGGATAAAGGTGAGACGGTGGTGCTGCCGCCCTCGAGCTCATTCACAAGAGCTCTACCACCAGTAAAGCTTTTTTTTTAATTTGCAGTGTGGGTTTGTATGTATGTAAGCATTTTTCGACCACTTCTAGCTGCCTGAACGAGCTGCTGAATGTGCCATATATTCGGTACGTGTGTTTTTCTTCTATTTCTTTTTTAACCGGTGTATATTTATACTAACGTATGCATTATAAATGGGATTACAGAATAATATGTTCTTACAATCGTCTAGAATAATATGTAGTTTCAATAAATTGACGACCGGATGGCGGAGTGGGTAGTGTACCTGCCTGCGACGCCGAGGTCGCGGGTTCGATTCCCGCTTAAGACTAATCTTTGTGTGCATGAACATGGGAGTTTGTCTTAGTCTGGATGTTTCTAGTATTTACGAAAGAAAAGTATATATGTATTAGTATCAGTTATTCTAGTACCCATAGTACTTGTACAAGATCTGCTTAGTTTCGGACAAAATGGCGTTGTGTGATATTTATTTATTTTATTTAAATGTTCTTTGTCGCAATCAGCTATCCACCCTGAATAATATTTGGATATACTTAGCTTCTTTATTCATGCACCATGGGTAGACACAACACATTATGAGTGCATGGTTGGCGTAGCGGTTAAAGCGGTCGCCTCGCCTCAACTACGCTGGTGTTGTGGGTTCGATCCCCACATGGGACAAATCTTTGTGTGATTCGCAATGATTTGTTCTGACTCTAGGTGTGCTTTATGTATGTGAAATGTATGTTTGTGAACACCCCCGCAGCCGCCCGCAGGATTCGAAGCCGCACGGACTCATCGATCTTGCAGGTGAAGCAATGCTTACCACAATCACAGTATAAATATGTACAAACAGTACGGAAACTGCCTACAAACGTGCGAAACGGCACGCACACATAAACATGCACACCGACGAGACCCCTAAGCGGTTGTCGCGGTGCTCTCAGTAGCGAGTGCCGCTTAGGGGTCTCGTCGGTGTGCATGTTTATGTGTGCGTGCCGTTTCGCACGTTTGTAGGCAGTTTCCGTACTGTTTGTACATATTTATACTGAGGCACAATCGACTATCATTAACATATCGATTATGCATGGAAAACCATTGTTATTATTACATTAAAACAGACACTTCAATTTAATTTATTTGTATTGATTACAAACCAAACATAACATAATTTTGACGACCGGATGGCGGAGTGGGTAGTGTACCTGCCTGCGACGCTGAGTTTGCGGGTTCGATTCCCGCTTAAGACAAATCTTTGTGTGCAGGAACATTGAGGTTTGTATTAGTCTGGGTGTTTCTATGTATAATAAGTATATATTTAGCAAAGAAAAGTATATATGTATTAATATCAGTTATTCTAGTACCCAAAATACAAGCTCTGCTTAGTTTGGGACTAGATGGCGTTGTGTGTAAGTTGTGAGATATTTATATTTATTTATTTATAACGCCTATATTGCGCCCTTCTGAACACACTCACACTGTCTGTAGCCTTACTGGGTGCAATTTGAGACTCCCGTTACTAGTTGTTTGGCACATATACTGTAGTAAAAATTTAGGTCTAACTGCAATTTAAATATGCATATTTTTGAGTATTTAATACCGAAAAAATTTAAAAAATGTTTACTTTAAATCTTACATTTAAATAATACTTACTACCTATGTATACTACTGAATATTCTAAGTTTTATACACTTATCGAGATACTAGATTTTTTTTAATGTATGCAAACTACTTAATTATGCGAAGTTTGCATTAAGTAGGCTATGTTTTGGTTTATTGACCAATACGCATCACATGACCAAATCAACATGTTTTTCCTGAATTAACCTTTTTAGGGTTCCGTAGTACCTACAAGGAACCCTTATAGTTTCGCCATGTCCGTCTGTCCGTCCGTCTGTCCGAGGCATAGCGACGAAACCGTTGGTGCTAGAAAACTTAAATTTTGCATAAACATGTATGTTAACTATACAAAGAAAGTCGTAGAATAAAATTTGGAAAAATATTTTTTTTTCGGGTAGCTCCCCTACATGTAAAGTACGGATGTTTTTTTTTTTGTCGCCTACCCCTTAGTGTGGGGTATTGTAAGATAGGACTTTTAAAAACGTTTAGGGGTTGCTAAGACAGTTTTTTGATTTAGAGATCCGTTTGCGAGATAATTAACTTTAAAGAGCAAATTTTTGTTCGAGTAGAGCGTCCCCCCCCCTCTAAAAGCTAAACTACTGGATCCCAAAATCTGAAAAAATTGTGTCGGTAGTACATGTAATGAACTTTAAAGGAAAACTATAGCGGATAAGTTCACTTCATTAGTTCAAGAGGAATAGGGGTCCGAAATGTCAGATGCAGTTACTCAGAATATTTCGTTCAAAATTCTTGAAACATAAATAAACATACATAATACATATATAAAATCACGCTTTTATCCCACGGGGGTAGGCAGAGACGATGGAACGCCATGTGCTTCGCTCCTTACATACTTCTTTCGCTTCCTCAACATTCATACATCTCGTCATACGTGCTAGCTGGTTTCGTGTACTACAAACATTTCCTTTCTGAAGGACGCCATTTATCTGGTCCCTATATGTCTTTCGAGGATAAAATAAATAATAAAATAAATAATTTCGAGGATAACATAAATAAAATAAATTATAAATAATCATTACATATCTAGGTCATACATAAGATCACGATTTTTATCTCAAGTCGAACTACTAGAACAGGTTGAGTGAAAAATATAAATTATTTTACGTGGAGCGACTGCCATTCACAAGTTCACAACCCAGTACGTGGTGATACGATACTCATTGTTAGACTAGTTGTCAGACTAAGACTGGAGTAACGACTGCCATAGATGTCAAAATAGCAACCGGGACCGACGGCTTAACGTGCTCATCCGATGCACGGAGGAAAATTCGTTATGTTAAGAAGGTCACCCATCCAACGGCCGACCGCGGTTAGCATTGCCTAACCTGCAAGATCGATCGGTCCGCGCGGCTTCGACTTAGCCACGAGCTCTAATCGGTCAAGTAGTTTCGAAGCCTAAGTGGGGACGATATTTTTTCTGTCGCCTACCCCATAGTGTGGGGTATCGTTAGATAGGTCTTTAAAAACATAAAGGTTGTTGCTAATACAGTTTTTTGATTTAGGGATCCGTTTGCGAGATAATTAACTTTGAAGAGCAAATTTTTGTACGAGTAGGGCGTCCCACCCCTAACTAAAAGCTAAACCGATAGCTTAAAAAATCTGAAAAAAATCACGGTGGTAGTATATGTAATAAACTTTTCATGAAAACTATAGCGGTTACTATAACTTAATTAGTTCTAAAGTAATTGGGGTCCAAAGTGTAAAATGCAGTTACTTAGAATAATTCGTGCAAATTACAAAAACCTTTGAAAGTAATGACTTGTATGAAGATGTTACTGGTTTAATACAGATAGTAAATCCCTTTTAAGTCGAAATATGTTGTTACGACTAGCTACGGAACCCTACTGCGCGTGGCCCGACACGCACTTGGCCGGTTTTTATAATAAAATCAACTTTTTTATAACGTATGCAGCGACCTTGTAGCATTCCTGATGATGTTGCAGAGTGAATCTCCAAGTCATTCTTTGCATCTCGAGAAAGAAATCAGCAATAGATGAAGAAGTATGCATACTGCTTTTATTACTTGTTTAATTCTAACTTTTCTAGGTACTTTGACTTTGGCAGAGGTTCTCAATTCGAGCATTTATATTGTTTTACGTATGCAGCTAGACATTTTCATCTCATGTTGCTGAGATGATGCTGGAAGGTGCAACTTCTCAAGGTGCAAGTCCACACAAAAAATATCTCCTATGTCGCGGGGGTGTTCTCAAACATATTTTTCACACACACAAAGCACACTCTCTAAAGCTACTCGGATATTAGCATCTAGCAGTCAGCATTTCATGTTACTGAGCTGATGCTGGAAGGGACAATTCCACAACGGTTAGGGGTACGGGGATAATTCTTTATAAATATACACCTTAAGACCGTTTGCTGTATTCTTTAAAGATTATACAAAGATGAGGTGAGACGTTGAATATTACTTCAGAAGTAGTTGTTATAGTTTAAATTCAGTAACAATGGAGTAGGTTTATCTATATCGCAATTTTTTATGGTTTAGTGGCATTATAGTTTTATGGCCGTGAAAATTAACGAGCCGTATAAACGAATGGTCACGCAATGTACCTACGTACTTACCGATAAGTACATACGGCTACCAATCAACCTATACATTGCTAGTACAACGCGAGACCATCTTATACTGGACATGTATAGGTTGTTGTGCGGTGTCTGTACTTGTGCCTATTTGGTTTTGACTAGCCGTTGTCCACGACTTCGTCCGCGTGTAATAAAAAATCTTGAATTTTATTATATGCCTGCAGCGAACGAACGTGTAGTCCACCTAATATTACGTGGAATACAGCCCATGGACATTAACAAGCTACAAAAACTGATTAGTAGATCAGATGCGTCGTTGCAGCTGAGGACTACGGTGTTATACCAATAATATGCAAGTAATTTCAGGGCCTGATCTCACCAACAAATCGGAACACAGCAATGCAAGCACTACTATTTGGCGTCAGGTTAAAGGTGAGACGGTGGTGCTGTCGCCCTCGAGCTCGTTCACAAGAGCTGTACCACGAGGAGTCTCGTCCTTATGAAGATTTCCTGATACAAACAGACAACCAGATAGATAGAGAGTCAGATAGACAAACATTTTAAAAACTAGTATCAGTGTAGTTTAAATAGCTGCATCAGTTTTACAAAACGTGTTTCCCCTTTTCGGATACAGAACCAAAAAAACGTTTGGCGAGTCAAGAAACCTGAATTAACGAAATGAAACAAGTTATTTGTTAAATCATCGTGATCTTCCTCTACGTTACGTAACGGACCAGGAAAAACCGCGTAATAAAGAAAATAATGCAAAAATGCTGTATCGTATGTGATAAAACGGCAAGATACCATTATTTAATGACGTTAGGTTATTATGTTATGTTTTTGCTTAGGTTGTATTGTTTGTTTTCGGGCGAGTGATGTTTTTTGTTAAGTAAAGAAACGAGATATTTACCATGTATATTATTTTGTTATAGCGAGTAATTTCGATATTTCAGAGATGTTACAATCTCTTTGTTACACTCAACTTATAATTACAATAACTCGCTACAACAAATATACACGGTAAATATTCCTATATACGTATATCTAAATAATTAGTAAGAAAATGACCATGTTTAGTCTGAAAACGTATATACAAGTAAGTATTTCTCTGTTACGTATAAAGCTGTCACTAGTAAACATAACATAATAGCATCACGTTTGAGTGCACGGTTGGCGTGGTGGTTAAAGCGGTCGCCTCGCCGCTTTCAACTACGCTGGTGTTGTGGGTTCGATCCCCACATGGGACAAATCTTTGTGTGATTCGCAAAGATTTGTTCTGACTCTGGATGTGCTCTGTGTATGTGAAATGTATGTTTGTGAACACCCCCGTGACACAGGAGTAATTCCTAGTGCGGGAGTCGTTTTAAAAAAAACCTTCTGGGTTTTTGGGTGTGGCAGAGGTGTACAACACCCACACTTCACACATGTTTAAGTCCCATGGGATAGAGGGGGAGCCGATGCCCAGCACAATTCCGTGCTGCTATTGTGAATGTCCTGACGGCACGATTACGAAATTTGTAGTAAACAATTTATTTATTAAAATAGAATTATTAAGGAATAACCCTAAGTATAGCATTGTTATGAAATCAAAACTTAAAGAATGGTTTCTCAGTGACAGTTAGATAATGTTGCCTACCATTGAGAAACAATTCACCAAATAACAGAGTGTAATTTTGTTTATTTAGTTGTGTAGATATTGAAACTATTGTCTATATTGAAATTTTGTTTATTTAGTTGAGTAGATGTAGATACTGAAACTAAATTGTCAGTGTAATTCTTTAATTATAAAATAAACGTTTCTCGCCACCAAACGTAACAGGTTGTTGAGTGCACTATTGGCGTAGTGGTTAAAGTGGTCGCCTAGCCGCTTTCAACTACGCTGGTGTTGTGGGTTCGATCCCCACACGGGACAAATCTTTGTGTGATTCGCAAATATTTGTTCTGACTCTAGGTGTGCTTTGTGTGTGTGAAATGTATACAGTTTGTGAACACCCTCGAGACACGAGTTATTCCTAGTGCGGGCGTCGATTTTTTTTTTTTATAAAAAGAAGTTTGGCGAGTTTATAATGTGTTAACAAATTCACATTCTAAAAATGATAAATAAATTATTTAAAAAAATGTCGTAACAAATCAATATTAATGTCATACAACTCAACTAAATGTAAATGCAATGACATGTCCTTTTATTTCATTCCTTTCCTTTCATTTTACAAAGCGTGATTTGAAATCGTGATTCAGCATGAATAGTTAATTAACGAAGACAAGAAAACCGTGATTTATAGTGAGAAACTAATTAGGTACCATCCGTGACTTCATCTGCATGGTAGAACTAGTAGAGTTATGTATATAGTTATGTATGTAGTTATGTATTATATATAATACATCTAGTCACATATCTTTGTCCTCAGACAACTCCATGCCGGCTGTGGCGCAAAGGATAAGGCATCGGACTTACGATCGAGAGGTCGTGGGTTCGAATCCTAGTCATTACACTACGGACAAACTTCCTCCTTTTTTTTTTTTTTTTTTTTTACGCGGGGAAATGCATTTACGCATACCACCTCACCCCGGGGTGGGTGGAGTGGTTATGTGGGACTCGCTCGTGCCTGAAGATGTTGGAGGGGGTTAACAAGAGTACTAGTAATTTGTATTTGCGAATCACTACATAGTATAAAACAAAGTCGCCTTTTCTGTCCCTATGTGCGCTTAAATCTTTAAAACTACGCAACGGATTTTGATGCGGTTTTTTCCAATAGATAGAGTGATTCAAGAGGAAGGTTTTTATGTATAATACATGCATAGAAAGGGGGAATTGTTTTACTCCAAATTTAACGCGTGCGGGCCACGGGCAGTAATGAATAAATCAAACTACTGGATCGATTTTAATCATTTTTTCAGTGAGTGACATAGGCTATATATTATATACCCGTGCGAATCCGGAGCGGGCCGCTGTGTTTTTATATACAACGTTCACAGTTTTTCTGTAGTGTATTTAGTATCAGCATTGTACCCGTGCGAAGCCGGGGCGGGTCGCTAGTTACTAATAAAGTACCGAAAAAAAAAACATCAAAGTGAAAGACAGTTGCTCGTAGGTCCGTCAGGTTTCCCTTTGTCCTACTTTTCTAGACCTATAGCTGTCCTTATTGCACCAATAGAAATGAACTACTTGCATCCTTTTTATTTGATACTGTCTCTATCAATAATATAGTGCTAGAATGTTTTATGGAGGATTGTGGAAATCCAAGAATGAATAATGTATTGCGTTTGCGCATCGTTAAATAGTTTACAATGATACTATTTCTTGCTTTGCTATATATTTAACCAACTTTGAAAATAAAGTTATCGATCTAACCCTCATATGTGTTGTTGTTGGAAGCCTTTTACATGTTTTATTATGTATTATATGGTAGTTGATTATACATTCATTTACCGTGTACTTACAGGATGTAAATTACATCGTGAATAGTGATTTAGTGGGGACATTTTTCTGAGACCATGAGGCAATATTTTCCTCGGCAATTTCCACACATCGCAAAATCGGTCTTGGAAAAATATCGTAATAAAGTAAATCACAAATGTATGAGAATAAGTGTTAGGAACATGATTTAGCAACTTTAGATGCAAACATTTTACTTATGTTTCTTCTATTGCTCTAGGTTTGCTGGAAGAGAACTCAAGCACTGAGTTAAGCTCGCCTTTTGTATACAATTACTGTTATATGTTTATTTATTTGTAATCTTTTGTGTACAATAAATTATAAAAATAAATAAATAACGTAACATTTTTCTTTGCAGATGCTGACAACATGAAATAACGCATTTCAGTTCAGGCAGTGAAATAAGAAACCCTTCATCATGACGGAGGGGAGGTTCGAGACCCCGTTTTTGAGACAGGTTGGTATTTACGTACTAAACAATATTTTAAACAAAAAACAGTCGTTCTTGAGTTTCTTACCAGTTCTTCTCAAGAAGACCCTGTCTAATGGAACTGGTAATTCAATTTATTTTCACATTCAAGATATTGTGATGATAAAGTGAGTTTAAGCGCCGCGAATTTAGAGTTGAATTATTTTTGTATGACGATTCTAAGTGCTTTGTGAAATCTAAGGAATTAAGATATTTTCATTTCATTTCACTAATACGGAGAAAGAGAGAGAGACAGTGGTAGAGGAGACTTGCTTTCCCTTAAGCACTGCTTGCCATTCTTGACATTTAGATTCGACCATAACTTAGTTATCAAAAGGCTATAAAAAATTGTCATTTCTATGTAGATTCTGAGGTTGTAATATCTGTCTGATTATATTGATATTATATTTATATATTATTATTATACGAGTAGAACTATAAAGCGATTGCAGCGCTGGAGGAGGACAGCATATAGGCTGTGTCGACTCTAACTACGTCATATTACGTTACGAAGTTCTATCTATTGGCTGATTCAAAGTGAGACGGCAATACTTTAGCCTTAGAATTAGTTCACAAAAGTTCTACACCAGATAGATGCCTCCTGCCCCAATTTAAAAAACTTTGAATTATCATACTGCTTCGATGGTGTAGTGGTTAGCGTATGCGCCTCTCACTACGAGGTCTCGGGTTCGATTCCCGGGTCGGGAGGTATTATTTTCGTCTGGAAATTCACACTAGCAGCTCGGAGTTGGAATTATGTCTGGTGGATCGCGATAGGCTCACCCCCTGTCACATGGGACCTAAACATAACAGGTGAAATGTGGGTTGTACACCTTTGGCACACCCTTTTGAGTAATATAGGCATGATGTTATGTATGTATGTATGTTTAGCTCATTTTTTATTAGGGTTCCGTAGTACCTACAAGGAACCCTTATAGTTTCGCCATGTCCGTCTGTCTGTCCGAGGCATAGCGACGAAACCGTTGGTGCTAGAAAACTGAAATTTTGCATAAACATGTATGTTAACTAAACAAAGAAAGTCGTAGAGTAAAATTTGGAAAAATATTTTTTTTTTCAGGTAGCTCCCCTACATGTTTTTTGTCGCCTACCCCATAGTGTGGGGTATTGTTAGATAGGAATTTTAAAAACGTTTAGGGGTTGCTAAGACAGTTTTTTCATTTAGGGATCCGGTTGCGAGATAATTAACTTTAAAGAGCAAATTTTTGTTCGAGTAGGGCGTCCCCCCCCCTCTAAAAGCTAAACTACTGGATCCTAAAATCTGAAAAAAATTGTGTCGGTAGTACATGTAATGAACTTTAAAGGAAAACTATAGCGGATAAGTTCACTTCATTAGTTCAAGAGGAATAGGGGTCCGAAATGTCAGATGCAGTTACTCAGAATATTTCGTTCAAAATTCTTGAAACATAAATAAACATACATAATACATATATAAAATCACGCCTTTATCCCACGGGGGTAGGCAGAGACGATGGAACGCCATGTGCTTCGCTCCTTACATACTTCTTTCGCTTCCTTAACATTCATACATCTCGTCATACGTGCTAGCTGGTTTCGTGTACTACAAACATTTCCTATCTGAAGGACGCTATTTATCTGGTTACTTTAACTTAATTAGTTCTAGAGTAATTGGGGTCCAAAGTGTAAAATGCAGTTACTTAGAATAATTCGTGCAAATTACAAAAACCTTTGAAAGTAATGACTTGTATGAAGATGTTACTTGTTTAATACAGATAGTAAATCCCTTTTAAGTCGAAATATGTTGTTACGACTAGCTACGGAAGCCTACTGCGCGTGGCCCGACACGCACTTGGCCGGTTTTTTAGGATATTTTCTACTCTTTCATCTCATCATCTCTTCCAGCTGTTGGCAGTAAGCGGTGTGGTGATGTACATGATCGGCACGGGCGCGAACATCGCCTTCCCTGCAGTGCTACTGGAACAGCTCCGAGAACCAGACTCCGTGCTGCGACTCACGCCGGAGCACGAATCGTGGATTGGTAAGTTTTCAAAAGTGACGTGAAAGACACCATTTTATTCGTTTCTAGGATGCCGAATCATTGCATTTTTTAATAAATGCTCAATCACGTTGTAACTCCTGAACCTCTGGGCAGGGCCCCGCCACTCGGCCGTACCTACAGCGATAAATGCCTACAAATTCGCATGGCGCCGGCTCCATTCGACCACATTCGACTGTAGGGTTGGTAGGGTGTCGTGTGTTTTGTGGAAGTTTTAATATTATTATAATGAGTACTAAATAAGTTTAAAATAAGAGAGAATGTCTGGTTTAAAGCATTGCTTATTTGATGGATGTGTGTCAAGACAAAAGGACGAGGGATTGTCATTTTTTTCATTACCTGCAGATGAGAAAATGTAAGTTCAAATTTATTTTAAAACTATGAAACTATAAACCTTCACATTCTTCATATTACTAACATTAATTAGTTACTTTGTTGATACTTACTAATAATATGGACTCATGTCTGAATTATTTAAGGAAATTGTTTTTTATAATTACGAGAGCAACTTGAAAATGTGACTTTTTGTTTGTTGAGATATTTTAACGATTATGGTGTCAAATGAAAGGCCCAGGTCTAAAACTATTTTATCCGTTTGAATCATATAAATGGGTCAACGCGTTAGGAGATTAGAAGAATTAAGAATAGTAAAAATGTAAACAAACCAGAATTTTTGATGTTTTTGTGCCACAACTTTTTAATTAATGCACAAAATGTAAAATATTGTTATTGTAAGTAAATGAGAATAGTTTACCCATGTGAAAAGAAAAATTTTATAGGGGTTATATGATAAAAAGAATTTAATTAGGTTCCCTTTTCCCCTTTACAAATGAGAGACTGTAAAATTCGTTTTAGTATCTACCTAATTGACTGAGTAATCAATCATACGCATCAAACGTAAGATAGAATAGGTGGTCAAATAGGTAGATAGATAGACGATGAACATTATAGTAGTAGGTAGCAACGCATCGGCGAGCCGACAACCCTAGCGACATAGGTATCGCGTCACTCAGCGCCAGACAGCGACAGAGCTACGCGTTAGAAGAGAGCGGCAATACTTAGGTGAATATCTCGTTAGGTACTGAGCGCTTATGCGAGCTGAATTGAACTTTGTTGCTTAGTAGCAAGAGTCTCTATTTCTATGAATTGTTACGGGAAGTGGTGCTTCTGTACTTGTACTTAATATTCTGTGCTCTGGGTCATTAGCGAGAGGTGTAGTGTTCCGGCGATTCCGGGGCAGCCTATCCGACACCGCGCGTCACATGTCGCCGACGGAACGTGTGAAACAGTTATAGTTATAATTATAGTACTTTTATTTTATTTGAATATTGTTTTAGTGTATTTAATATGGGACATGATGATGCCTGAATTAAATAAATAAATAAAAAATATCAAATAAAATTAACGTATTCATAATAGGCATCATGTTGTCATGGCTGCCGTTTGTTGATCTAAGTACCACGCGGTTTGAGACGCGGGTAGCAACTAGTATTAAATATAGGACCCAGTACTACTCCTTGCGGTACACCACATTACGCAACAATTGAACACTATAATCTCAAAGCTCCATTTATATTTTGATTTGTGGTTTTGCAACATAGTAACTACATACATTTTCGAACTATAATATGTCTTTGCCAAGTTAGCAAACCTACTTGGCCTTAGCTATGACGATGGTTACACAATCAAATGCTTGCGTAAAGTCTTACACTTGAATAGCGGTGGCGTTGTCACGTTCTTCTTAAGGAGAGGATTCATGGATTTTAAACTTAATTTATTCCAAGTGGCACACATAATAAAATTATAATAATCACCATTTAGAATAATTTTGTAATTTTTAACCAACTTCCAAAAAAGAGATGATTTCGCAGTTTTTATTTGTGACAATGTACTTCCAAAATGGTCCTGTGGCCACCAAGTCAGGTTCTGATGATGGTATCTCATAGAAATCTAGGGCAAACCTCCAATTTTAAAGGTTTTGATAGTGTTTTTCGAAAAGTTAACGTAGCCGCTACAGTTTTCTTTGAAAGTACATTACATATACAACCTGCTTGAGTTAAAATTTGCTCTTCAAAATTAAATTTCTCGCCAACGGATCTCTATATCAAAACAACGCCTTTGCAAAGTGTTTTTTAAAGACCTATCTAACGATACCGCAAACTATGGGGTACGCGACTAAAAAAAAAACCCCATTTCACATGTAGGGGACGAACCCAAAAAACAATATATTTATCAAGATTTTATTCTACCACCTTTTAGCCATATGTAGTTAACACAATATCCATGCAATATTTGAGCTTTCTTGCACTAACAGTTTTACCGCTATACCTCGGACAGACAATCAGACAAATAGACGGACATGGCGAAACTAAAAAAGTTCCTTGTAGGTACCACGTAGCCCTAAAAACCTTACCGCAACCCACACAAATAAATTCGACCTTGCCACAATGGATGTATTGAATATCAAAAGATCCTATTCTTTTGTAGTCCTATACTGAAATCTGATGATTGTTGAATCTCGCATTCGCCCTGTTTACGACGCGACGGAAGAAAAGATAAACTGAAAGATCACATTGCTGTATCCTATCCTATTACATCAAGCGAGCAATAATTCTTGCCTAAATATAAGAAACATTTCGTGCTTCTAAAACTGTTTTTAATCTGAATATTACTGACATTTCCGTGGTAAATTTTTTGTTTTGCGCGATTTTTGCGTACGCAAACATATCGTTGAATTTTTACTACAAGTACAACTTGTAGTAAAAATTCAACGATCTGTAAGTAAGTACCATTCGTTTCTTCAACAATCAGGTATTCATTCACAATGAATGATTGTTTGACTGTAACCAATCGTTAATGTTTACAGGTTACATAGCATACATTGTAACATGAAATAACACACGGTTCACGGTAATGTTATGTCTAATGCGGATTTTCTTTGGGAGGGGTTGAATTAGCTTTGGAGGTTTTTCAAAAGTTAGACAACGGGTCTGAATCGCGTAATTATTATAAAGGTAAATAAATACCTATGCTGCATACCTACCTGCAAGAATGATGCAAGTCATTCGAAACGTCGAGCATAGGTATTTATTTACCTTTATAATAATTACGCGATTCAGACCCGTTGTCTAACTTTTGAAAAATGTTCTCAAATCGCGAAAGTTTAAAAACATATAGCTTTGGAGGCTCAGAAAAAAATCAGGTTTCTTAAACTCTGAAAAGACAAAAATATAAAAGGTCGAGTAATGCTTGAACTGATTTGCACTAAAGTTATTTATAAATCACTACGATCACACAGGTGGCGTTGTAGCCAAGTAAGGTTTGTCTAACAGGCATATGTACCTAAGAAATTGGCACTAAAAAGGGTTGAGAAATTTTGATTCTAGCACCAAACGAATCCATGGCTTAATTGGCTGGTATGCCATTGCTATCAAATGCTATGTTTGGTTTGGGGTACGTTTACCCGGGGAAAGCACGTTCAAATCCTGCTGACTTCTTAATTTTTCAAACTTAAAATTGTATAAAATACAAAAAGGCATAGTAATGCTATAATTTGCTTAAAAATATTACATTTATAGATTACTTAGACGGCGCTCTCGGCTTGCCAAGGTTATTCAAATTTTCAGAGTTAATATAATAAAATATAACCTACCTTAGTATATATTTTTCATCTTTGTAAATTTTAAGTCCCACTATTATATTACTGCAGAGTGTTATAGCTTTAGATATTAGATTTGAATCGTATCTTAAAAAAAGTTGCGTTACATAATGTTACATACCTTGCAGTCCCACATATAACGAGAAGTGAAAGGAACGAGTACGCACTCACTTGATGACGATCTATTGACTTGTATGGGCAGCCCCTTCATACAAACGACGACGGTTTTGTTTGAATAGATAACGCAACGCGCTGGGTGCGGGCGTCGTGATAGGTAGCAACAACGACGCGCGAGAGAAAAATAATAGTTTAAAAAAACTAAAAAACACGCTTTATATAGAAAACCAAATTAAAAATAGAAAATAAATTTTAATAAATTTAATTTAATTTTAATTTTAATTTTTTTATTTAAAAAAAAATCTCTTAGATATAAATGAATAATAGTGTAAATAAGAAAAAAAAATATTTCAAAAAAAAGCGTGGATAAAAAGATAGTCTATCTCACTTTATGGATTTTCAGATGCTTTTTTACCAATTGCAGATTATTCCGGTTAAAAATTTCACATGTAAAGCTTCAAAGTTATGTTTATTATCATTGAAAAGTGTTTTCGCAAGCTAATTCTCTTTGCATTGTTTAATTAAGTCTAAACAAAATCCAAGACCCATACGGAAATTTTCGGTGAAATATTTTTGCATCCAGGGTATCCTAATCATGATGTATTGAATCAGTGGTAAGCGGTATCGTCACGTCATTTCCCTGTATAGGTTGATCGGTACATTTGTTCCGCAGAATCAGCATTTTTTACAGACAAAGAGACAAGCGGTCAAACTTATAAGTCCCACCTATTTTCGTCGCGGTTAAAAAGAAGTAAAGCTGCTCGGCTCTTTCAAAATGGCTCTACCACCACTGACTGTTGTTTTAGCTGCATGCACATTGCTCAGATCAATGATCTAGGCCATGTTCTAATTACTCCAATCATTCGATACCATTTGATTGGCATTGCATCCTGATCAGTGAAGAAACGATCGCAGTCCACCTCGTTGTAAGTGGGTGCTTAGCCACTTAAAAAGGCGAAAGTTTAAGGGCTATCTCTATGTACGAGCAAACCCGTACATCGCTATAGTTTTAGTTGAATGCTGACATCAACGCGCAGTGAAGTGAACAAAATACGTACATTCGACATAATTATCAGTAGTTGCTAACAATCGGTTCGGGTTATAACAAAACGTTCCTTTCGCCGCGTTTCTGGTTTCGGTCAATTTAAATTAGTTTTCAGTGTAATCTATCTGATTTTAAATACATTTCTTTTATCTTCTATCAGACTTATCATTTATACGTACTTTTTCATGTTCACTCTACTAATTATAAAAAGGAATTAGGGCTATCTCTACTAATAAAGAAGTTTTTTTTTGTCCGTTTGTTTGTACCCAAAAATCTTCGAATCTACTGGACCGATCTTAATAAAAATTGGTGTGGAGATAGTTCAAAGCCTCAGAAATAATAAAAGCTATTTATTTGACGTACCACGCGAGCGGAACCGCTAACGGAAGCTAATCGTTTATAAATTCGCCGCTGGGGGTGCGTGTGTAACGTGAGGTCTCTCACTATTTGCGGGTTTGCTATGTGGTCGTTGAGATTTTAAGTGTCTATAGAGGCACAGTTCTTTAGGCTGTTATTGTACTGAAGACAAACTTTTAAAGAGGTACAGAGAACGTATTTGTGCGGAAGGCACATATGAGAGCAAACAAGCAACAAAAAAAGTAAAGTCACATGTATAAATAATTCAAAATAAATTGCACCAAAGGACTTTGATTCCAAACCAATAAAATCAATGAGAATACATTGAGAATATATTGATATTGCCTTAAGTGTCAGGTAACCGTAGTGAGACTTTTACGTCAGGACATTCTGAATAACAGAACGGAGTTGGAATTGCGTCCGGTGAATGGTGACAGGCTCACCGCTATTGTCAACGAGTCAAGTGGTTTAAAAAAAAAACTAAAAGAGATTATAATACCAGTTTGAAAACTACCTTCAATGTATATTGAATACGAACAAAACCAATAACAATATTCTTCCCTAAATTCCAGCTTCAATCCTGGGCCTGGCTCTGATCAGCGGCATCGTGGTGGCTCCCTTCGGTCTTCAGAAGCTGGGCCGGAAGCTGACCAACCAGCTCAGCACGCTGCCAGCACTCGGAGGATGGGCCCTGCTGGCTACTGCCAAAGGTCCTACAGCACTGCTCATCAGTAGATCCTTACAGGTAGGATATAATATAGACTAGTCGTTTATGATACCATACAACTCAGGTTACAGATTAAAGGCAGACAGAGTGCACCAAACATGCAAGTGAAGCCACAAAAGCAAATACAAATTCTTAATATTATTATATATTTTTTTAATTTATCTTTATTTTTCACACACCGGAAAATCGGGCTAAAAAAACGACGTCATAAAAAAAATCGCAAATGTTTGAGTACCTATATTCTTCAGTTCTTTTTCTCATATTGCCTTAAACTACCCTTGCTTTTACTCTGCACCACCCTAGGTTGACTGAGAATGCCACTAGGCATTAAGTCCGCCTCTATACGTATATATGTGCAAAAGTTGAAATAAATAAATAAAAATAAATAAGTGGGTTCCCCTAAATATTTAGTTTTACAATTTCTTAGTTTATAGTATATATAAATAAATTTATATACTTAAATAAAATTAAAATTAAATTTAAATTTATTTAATTATAAATGTATACATTTATAGTGAAAAATACTCAAGTAAATTTATAGTTTTATACTAACTCTTCTTTTTTCATATTTTCTCTTTAGTTTTATTTTGTAATTTTTCATTTTTATTACTTCTTTTTTTAGTTACAATTTTGTAACAATTTCTTAAGTGGTTAATTAAAGGCTATTTTATTATATCTTATTTTATGTTTGCAACAGTAGAGCAATTGGAGCCAACAAGTGCATATCGATATGACATCAAATTGACCCTTTTAAAAAGTTATATATTTATAAACATGTGATACTATCTCAGTTTATCAATGTCTTGTGACAATATAAGATGGGTACTTATTAATATTGTCCTATTTATGTATCTGGATTACTGTGTCATTGGAAGTCAATGAAAGTTATCATTCAGCCACGTATAAAATAATTATTCTTGGGATGGCATATTATTATGTCCAGCAGTGGACTGCAAATGAAATGAATGAATGATATAATAAGATTTACATGTATTAGGCAATGTAGAAAAGAAGAATAACCCTATGCACATCGATTACATGGTAAATCATGCTGTACTACCTAATAATACTGTAATATTATACCACCTATGTAACCATGTGTATGGCATTTAAATGATGTCTACATCTACATCCCATGCATTACATCTGATACTTAATAAGGAACTCTCTAATTTCAGGGTTTTGGCATGGGTATCCAAGCTGCAGCAGCGCCGGTGTCAATCGCTGAGTACTCCGCTCCAGAGCACCGCGGAGCGTTTCTGGCTACGATAGCCTTCTCCTTCGCCACGGGCATGTTGATCGCCCACGTCTTCGGTACCCTGCTGTACTGGAGGTCTGCTGCACTGGCCTGTGGAAGCGTCTATGCCCTATCCCTCCTTCTAGTCTCCCTAACACCTGAAACACCACCGTACCTCGCGTCCAGAGGACGAAACGACGCTTGCAGAAGATCCTTCCGCTGGTTCCGAGGCTACGATCACAACTCCGAAAAGGAACTAGAAATCCTGCTCAACAGCCAAAAAAAGGCACCAGTCGCTAAAAAGATATCCAAATGGGCAACTTACAAAGAGATTATTATGAAACCGGAATTCTATAAACCAACTGTGATCATGATGTTCATGTTTGTACTCTTCCAAGTGTCGGGAATGACGGTAGTTCCATCGTACACTGTGCCAATGATGAATGAAGTCAGCGGTGGAGTTATCGATTCTAATGTCAGCATGCTGATGGTAGATATTGTCCGGTTCATCACTGCTGTACTCTCTTGCTTAGTGGCTAACAAACTCAACAGACGAACGCTCCTATTCCTTGGAGTCATTATAAGTGTCGTGTCTTTACTCGTGTCTGCATTACTCTTGTATTTAAGAGATTTTGGCTTCATTCCTGAGGCTTACCATTGGGTACCAATAATACCTACTCTCGTTTACATTTTTGGGAAGACATTAGGCATCCTACCTATTCCCTGGGCTATTGCTGGAGAGGTATTTCCCTTAGCATACAGAAGCTTGGGAAGTGGAATCTCTGGCATGTTCCTATCGATAATGTTCTTTGTTGTCGTGAAGACAGCGCCATTTACATTTGAGCAAATTGGAGTGAGTGGCACCTTCTGTATTTACGCGGTGTCCATTGCTATCTGCGGGGTGTTCTTGTTCTATTTACTACCAGAGACTAAAGGAAAGACGTTGTACGAGATTGAATGCTACTTTAGAGGAACGAAAGGTGATGATAAACAAATAGAACTTCATGAAGGGGAAAAGATGCTGGAGCTGGAGAAGGTGGAATGTGGATGAAGAGGGACGGGGGACCACAGGATGTGATTTACTGCTACGAAGCAGTTACTTTTGGCGATAGGAGTAAATTATTTTCGACGTTCAGTGCCACGGTGCTGGGTTTGATACGAACTATACGAAGACTGCGATGAATTGGGACTGTGAGGTGTGTGATTTCAATAGAAATAATCGATCAAAATTCAGAAGCTGACCACAATGTGATTGGGAAAAGATATAAATAAATAATGATGATCACTCAACATTAAGGAAGTATATAGGTACCGATACTTGAACTTCGTTGCGAAGTCTTGATGTCAACCAATGCAGGGGCACTGAAAGTATTAATAGTTTGAAATAATATAAGAGCTGATAACAAATTGTTTTATTTTGTCCTAACCTGAGATTTAACTAACATTTACATAACTTAACGCCTATATACATAGGATTGACTAAATTTACATAATATAAATTATGATAATATTTGTTTCAATATGCAAATTGAGTACATCATTGCTCAATTCAAAGTCCGCAGTAACGAGTATTTTACTAAAGACTTAAAAACAATGAAACCTAAATCCCCGACGGATTAGGTTAGCCAAACGTCCTCTTTTAATTGATAATATTTTGCGAATGTTCTTTAGAACTTACATTGTACACTTCAGTAAACATTTAACCCTGACTTACTCTTAATTTTAATAAATAATATGAGAGCTAGATCTTCGCAACATTTCTTCTCTTCTTTTCAAAGGTTCCACACTCTTCATATCAGCGGGAGACAGGCCTCTGAAGCCATCCTCTATCTCCTGAAGAGTTTTGTCCTTCGTCTCCGGTAACATGAACCAGATCACGCTCAAGCATGCAAATACTACACTAGCGTACAAACAGTAAGTCAAAGGCAAGCCTATATTGATAGTGAGAACCGGGAAACACTTCAACGCTATAAAGAAATTCAAAGACAAACCTAAGATACTGATTCCACTACCGAGCCCACGGTACTCTAACGGGAAGATCTCCCCAGAAACCGCGAACGGTATTGACGATATACCAACCGTTAGAGAGAACATGTAAATTCCTATTAAACCTAAAGGTAGCCATTGACCATCGAAAGGTAGAAGATCATTTTGTTTGGCGTAAACGTAACCCGCTTTACCAAAATAAGCTAGGATACAAATGGCGCCACTGCTAAACAGCAGGCTCCGTCTTTTCATGACTTTCATCAAATAGACAGCCAGGAGATTACAGAGTAGTCTCTCAATATCCAAAGCCACCATAATAACTTTAGCATTAGCTTCTGGTCCAACGACTTGTTTAATAATATCTGTAGTGTAAGAACTTATAACGTTAATGCCGGCAAACTGGAACATGACATAAAGAAGCGCCATTATAATGACTGGCTTGTAGAATTCTGGTTTCTTGATATTCTCTCCCAAATGTCTGAAAAAGCGTCTGATTCTAACTCCAACCGTCATGTTTTGATCGACGATACTGTATTTTCTAGCCATTTGTTGAGCGGCAATCATTTTTTCTAATTCATCTAATTGCTGCTCATCATCACCTCTCAGCCAAATGAAGACTTCTCTTGCTTCTTCGATTCTTCCTTTGGCAATCAACCATGACGGAGATTCTGGAGTGAAGATGATTAGAAGACAACTTGTGAATGTTATAAAGGAGCATATCAGAGCACTTTGCTGCCAGCTGAAGAACGTTCCTAGAGAGTGACAGAAGAGGACTCCAATAGTAAGCGATAAGGAGACACCTGTGAGAAAAGGTCCTCTGTTCTTCGGGTCAGTCATTTCGCCGATGATGATAGAGCCGAGAGGTCCTAGCATTCCCATGGCTACTCCTTGGAGAAACCTTGATATGATGAGGCCGGCTACATCATTTACCATGAGGAGTAGAAACCATCCGACCATAACTGGTAGAATGGTCATAAGGTGCGATTTCTTTCTTCCAGCAACGTCAATGATAGATGTGATGATGAAATTGCCGACGACGAGTGCGAAGCCCACGATGGAAACTGAAATTGCAAACATTAATGAGTATGGTAGAAGGCTTCATGCTTAAATCACGTTGTTAAGTTTATTCGATACTAAGTTAAATAGATGGCTTTCTGAAAGTTTTGTTCTAGGAAGCTCCACATTTCCCTAACTGCAGGCCTTATTGACATGACAACAGTAGTCAGACTTCTTAGAGGCCCAAAGCAAAAATATTCAGCTAAATCCGTTAGACGCCGTCAGCCGACTCCAATGCAATTGTGAAAAGGAATCCGAGAATATTTATTGGCGTGACCGATGACGTTGTAATATTAACATTACTATATAATTAATTACTCATCCATGATTCTTTATTAGGAGTGGCGTGTATGTGTGACTCCGGCAGACGCAGGCTCGGCAGCAGGATGGCGGAGAAACCGTTGACGCAGCCATGTCCAATGATGTTGTAATATTAGCAGTATATATAATTACCCATCCATGATTCTTTATTAGGAGTGGCGTGTATGTGTGACTCCGGCAGACGCAGGCTCGGCAGCAGGATGGCGGAGAAACCGTTGACGCAGCCATGTCCAATGATGTTGTAATATTAGCAGTATATTTACCTATACATGATTCTTCGCTGGTAGTGGCGTGTATGTGTGACTCCGGCAGACGCAGGCTCGGCAGCAGGATGGCGGAGAAACCGATGACGCAGCCATGTCCAATGATGTTGTAATATTAGCAGTATATATAATTACCTATCCATGATTCTTCGCTGGTAGTGGCGTGTATGTGTGACTCCGGCAGACGCAGGCTCGGCAGCAGGATGGCGGAGAAACCGATGACGCAGCCATGACCAATGATGTTGACGCACACGCTCGCTGTTATAAAACACTCGAACGTAATAAATATTCATGTTTATAATACTATGTGGCTATTCCCTGCGATTCGTCCGTGCGTAAATACAAAGAATAAATAAGAGCACTAATATGTACTACCTGATAATATATTTTAAAATTCTTTGTATGTTTGATTTTATTTCATTTCAGTATAATCTAGGGTGATGAGATGGTTCGTCGATAAAAATTAGCTAAAGGTACGCCGAATGATGATCCCTATGACAGTTCGTTAGCGCTTAACATTGTACCGACGTCCTGTCACATCAAATCCTTTAGAGGTCCATTAAAAAGTCGAAAAAATCATAATTGTGTACATTTGTAAATTATAAAAACCGGCCAAGTGCGTGTCGGGCCACGCGCAGTAGGGTTCCATAGAAAAATATTTTTAATTTTACTTTTTAACTAAATGGCGTCCTTCAGAAAGGAAATGTTTGTAGTACACGAAACCAGCTAGCACGTATGACGAGATGTATGAATTGAGGAAGCGAAAGAAGTATGTAAGGAGCGAAGCACATGGCGTTCCATCGTCTCTGCCTACCTCCGTGGGATAAAGGCGTGATTTTATATATGTATTATGTATGTTTATTTATGTTTCAAGAATTTTGAACGAAATATTCTGAGTAACTGCATCTGACATTTCGGACCCCTATTCCTCTTGAACTAATGAAGTGAACTTATCCGCTATAGTTTTCCTTTAAAGTTCATTACATGTACTACCGACACAATTTTTTTCAGATTTTAGGATCCAGTAGTTTAGCTTTTAGAAGGGGGGGGGGACGCCCTACTCGAACAAAAATTTGCTCTTTAAAGTTAATTATCTCGCAAACGGATCCCTAAATCAAAAAACTGTCTTAGCAACCCCTAAACGTTCTAGAGTCCTATCTAACAATACCCCACACTATGGGGTAGGCGACAAAAAAAAAAACATCCCTACTTTACATGTAGGGGAGCTACCTGAAAAAAAAATATTTTTCCAAATTTTACTCTACGACTTTCTTTGTTTAGTTAACATACATGTTTATGCAAAATTTCAGTTTTCTAGCACCAACGGTTTCGTCGCTATGCCGTGGACAGACAGACGGACATAGCGAAACTATAAGGGTTCCTTGTAGGTACTACGGAACCCTAAAAATGAATATTAAGAAATTATTACGTAATGTTCAGAAATAATGGAGAAAAACTCAATGCAAATGTACATGGTACGTGCTGCAAAAGTTACGTCGTCTAGCTGTTATCGACTGAGAAGGGACACATCGATAAACCAAATATCGATAATTTGTTGGAAAAATTAAACAAATGCTTTCAGTTTGTATTTTATTTATATCAAGCTGAATCTGATACAGGGTCAAGCGGATCTTCAAAATCTGAGTCTAAACTGCAGCTATCCGTGACGTTTATTATTAACGGTTGGTCAATGATATTGTCGTATGTCGACACATCTCGATCCCAGTCTTGTACGCAAATTTTCTTTGTTCTTTCGACCACTTTTCGCCAATTGTCAGCTGTCAAAATTAAAGTATAGTAAAATAAAATATAATAAGGCTTACTTTTTTATCTAGTGTTTTATGTCCATCAATGCGCGTAATCTTTTTTTTAAAATAAATAAATATTGCTTATTATGTTGAATGACCTGGCTGAATGACATTTGCCTAAAAAAACAGTATTTTATCGAAATTGTTTCGCATAACTAGTACAACTGTCAATTGAAACGTCATAGGGATCATCATTCGGCGTGCGAACTATAATAAGTAGATTAATCTTAAACCAGACTGGCAGCACGGACACTGCTGTTGTGCCGGTAGATGGCGCTATGCTCAATTCCATATTACATGGAACTTAGGCATAACTGTTATACGTAAGTGTGGGTGTTATACACACACCAAACATTTCCGGTTAATATTATAAGAAATCTTTTACCCAATTTTACCCAACATTTCATGTCAATAAACATTGGCAAACACCTCAGGGTGTGGTGTATGTCTATACACACCCTAATTAGAGTGTAGTACACCTACACTCAGCCTTATAGCATTAGTTATGGTATTAAGTACAATCTATGATTTGTCTATGTTTAGATGTCTCTTTCGGTTGGAACTGCAAGAAAAAAACACACAGTATCAGTCTACCAAGTCTTATAATTATAAATACCCAAACCTGGACCTCTATAAACCCACAACAACATCACACAGGGAAAAAATATTTTTATCTTCAATTGACCAATAAATAAATCAAATATCCAATAACCAATCAACCTTAACCGACTTTTCAAAGGTAAAGGTTTTCTTCCAAGTGCAAGAGATAAGATAGGAAGAATTAAAAAGATAAGAAGTACAAGATGATGCACATGTCGTTTTTAGCTGACTTCTGGCACTGAGGAGCTCGTGGGTAAGTCGGAGCCGCGCGGATCGATAGACCTTGCAGGTTAAGTAATGCTTACCGCGGTCGGCCGTGGATGGGTGACTTTTTCAACAATTTTAATTAATAATTAATTTTTATTTTTTTTCGTGACGCGATAAGAAGAATTTATGAGTTTTCCGAGGAAAATATTAGATTTGCACATTTTTTGTGATTTTACGCAATAGTAACATTAACCTAGCCTGTCCTAATGTATTTTCAATTACAGCAACATAATGTAAACTTTGTATTTTTTCAATTTTTTTTGGTCGAATTTGTCAATAATAGATAGAGCGTCATAATAAATGTCCTTATCACTAAAAAGTGATTTTAAAAGTTTTTTGTCATACAATTGCGGTATTCTTTCTTAATTTTTTTTTAAATAGATGTTATTATTGTCTGAGGTTTTTTTTTTTGCAGCCAGTTCTTAATGTTGAAATACCTGGAAAGAGCTATTATCACGATGAATTTACAACTCCAATATATTTACCTTTAATTTTTGTTAGGTATTTAAACCGTACTTAAAAAGATAACAGCTATTTAATCAATCTTCAAAGATTATTGTAGTAGTCGCAATAATTAGACACTGATTTCAGAAGACAAAATGTTGGATATAACCACAGATAATATAATACTAGTAATATAACTAAGTAGCTTATTTTTTTTAACCTGATAGAATTACATTTTCTATTAATACATTTCAAGTGATGATAATGTATGCATTTATTGCTTAAATATTTATTTAATTAATTTGTGTTTTTCTTGCGCCTGCACTACACGACCGAGGCAGAGGATATCGCGAGATATGTCAGCCAGAAGCTGAATCATGTGCCAAGAGTGCAGCTGTTGGAGTCGCGCTGCAACGTCAACTTTAAGGCGTTCGTGGTGAGAGTGCCAACCTGTATGCTGGAACAGGTGCTTGATAAAAGTTTTTAAGATTCCGCGGAACTATAACCAAGATATAGTACTAAATAAAGTGTGCAAATATAATTATGTATTTTTAGGTTAAGGTATTTATATATGGGCCTATGCAGCCTGACATAAATGATTTATTTATTATTTGTAAGAGGACTGGAAGAGGCAGGCCAATGAATTGGAATATAAGACGTATTAGAATGTAGATAATCCAAGTATTGTACAGTACGAGATAACTCAAGATGGATTACTCAAGACAAATAACGAAATAAATATACTATGTGTATATTTCTTTAGATAGGTACACTTTTCGAGAAAGAAACAATCTGCATGTAATTATGGTAAGGCCATAGTTTTCTATGCTGGCCTAGTTCGGGTTGGAAGACTTCGCATAGCCAGCACTTCAGGTCACTCAGATCCTGCTATGCAGGTTTCCTCACGAAGTTTTTCTTCACCGATAGCAAGCGATATTTTTTTTACGAATAACACTTTTCATATCTTTGAATTTTAACATACCTGTTTGTAACGAGTATCACTATTCACATTAAATACTTATTATATATTTGTTTGTGGATGCCTGGACGAAAATATATTGTTGGTATGCTTGAGGTTTCGATATGACTGGAAAGTTATTTATATGGTGGTTTTTTAAAGCTGAAGAACCTGATAATTTATTGTAAATATTTATATAATAAAATTATATACACACCTACAATAACTTATAATATGATATTTACAAAACTTTATAGAGCATTAAAAATCTCCTCCGCATCGATGTCTGAGGGCGGCACCGTCGTTTACTTATAATTTATATTTATATAATTGTTTGTTATGTTTTGACGTGTTCAAGCGCCCCCTAGGGCCTATGAAAATAAATGATTTGAATCTTGTAAAATTGTATTGTTTGGTTTCTTTGTGTTTTTTTTTGATGTTTTTAATTGACAATGTACTGTACCGTTATGATTAATAAGTAAATAAATAAATTATAGGTAATATGTACATTCTATTGATATAATATAAAATAATAAATAAAAACATAAATTAAACTTGAAAACTCTACCTTACCTTACTGTAAGATCTCTTACAAATAATAAATCCATTACAGTAATATTTTAAAGCAAATTTTAGCTTTGCTATGCATTTATTTTATGTAATATTAAAGTTGAAAAATTAAGAATCCAGCAGGACTCGAACCTGCACCTCTTGGGTATACGCCCCAAGTGCTTTGCCAATTCAGCTATGGATTCGTATGCTGCCGGACTCGAAATTTCTCAACTCTTTTTGTGCCAGCTTTTAGCTAGACGAACCTTATTTGGTTTTAGCGCCATCTATGTGATGTAATAAGTACTATTTCGAGTCCGGCAGCATACGAATCCATAGCTGAATTGGCAAAGCACTTGGGGCGTATACCCAAGAGGTGCAGGTTCGAGTCCTGCTGGATTCTTAATTTTTCAACTTTAATATTACATAAAATAAATGCATAGCAAAGCTAAAATTTGCTTTAAAATATTACAGTATTTGATAAAAATGCGTCATCTCTTGACTGTAACAGTATTGATCTTAATTCAAACTTACAGTATGTGAATAGTACTTATTACATCACATAGATGGCGCTAAAACCAAATAAGGTTCGTCTAGCTAAAAGCTGGCACAAAAAGAGTTGAGAAATTTCGAGTCCGGCAGCATACGAATCCATAGCTGAATTGGCAAAGCACTTGGGGCGTATACCCAAGAGGTGCAGGTTCGAGTCCTGCTGGATTCTTAATTTTTCAACTTTAATATTACATAAATCCATTACAAATATTAATTGATAAATCCATTGCCGTATGGATCAATCTTTAAAAATCTAACTTAAATAAATATATCTAATATAATAGTATATAATCATAAAGAAATAAATAAATAACAAATCTACCGTACAGGATTTTTATCCGAACAGATTTTTCACGGTAATATTTTTCAGGAGCAAAATAAAACAAAACTTCGTATTTTTAATATGATTTTTCTTCTCTGAAAATCTACATTTTCTCCTTAATTACTAAATCACGCTGACTTAGTAATTTTGTATGTTGATGTATTAATTATGTAGCTTCACTTATTAATCAAGTTTTCCTAGATAACTCACCTGTCTCAAAAACGGCGATCCTTTCGTTCCACTACTTGTCTTTGATATCTCACCCATTTTTTGTAATAAATAAAACAAAAACTATTAATAATATCTCATTTTTCACCCACACGAGGTTCGACAACGCACGACACGAGTGATTGTGCTTATCTCCTATCCTATCACTTCAAGTGTAATGATATTTGCTCTAAGATTAGATTATTAGATTATATTGTCCATTTCAGATTATAATACTGGGATTTTCGTGTTATTTTCAAGTGAATTGACGCAAGTAGCATCTTAAGTGAACGGTTGGCGTAGCTGTTAAAGCGGTCGCCTCACAGCTTTCAATGCGCTGGTGTTGTGAATTCGATCCCCACACGGGACAAATCTTTGTGTAATCCACAAAGATTTGTTCAGACTCTGGGTGTGTGTAAAATGTATGTCTTTGAACACCCCCTCGACACAGAGGAGTTACACATAGAGCAGGCATCGTTTTTTAAAAAATGAAAATAAAATAAGAGGTATTGTATAAGCGGAAATGATAAGGGATGCTTTTCAACTAGGGTGTTTCCTCCAAATCTGTGTCGAAGATACTAGCGTATTGGTTAGACTGACAAATGTTCGCGGTCTGGTATCACCTTTACATACAGGCTTAGAATAAAACAAAGGCGAGTCCAAACACGACACGTGTCTTATCGTATGATATATCATATTTTGATAGTAAACGGTAGCTGATAAAAAATATATCTTTAGTATCGCCTGTAAATGCTTCATTTAGATTGATAGCTAAATCAATCGTCGTTCTTGAATATCTTTATGACATCTTCATCTGCCTTTCCCCCTTACATTGGGGTCGGCTTTTAGTCTAACAGATTTAGCTGAATATCTGTATTTTACACAACCAGATATGAGGTAATACGATATTCTTTATATAATATTAAAGTTGAAAAATTAAGAATCCAGCAGGACTCGAACCTGCACCCTCTGGGCACAGAATAAGAACCCTGGGTATACGCCCCAAGTGCTTCGCCAAATCAGCTATGGATTCGTATGCTGCTAGACTCGATATTTCTGAACTCTTTTGTGTCAGCGTCATAGATATATACATATATACCTTAGCTAGACGAACCTTACTTGGTTTTAGGTTTTGTTATATAAAATACAAAAAGGCATAGCAAAGCTAAAATTTGCTTTAAAATATTACAAGTATACGATACTCTTTGTTTAGTTGTCAGACTTTGTCCTCTAACTACCCGTAACGACTGCCATAGATGTTCCATGGCAACCGGGACCGACGGCTTAACGTCTCTCCGAGGCACGGAAACTCGTTATGTTAAAGAAGGTCACCCGTTCACGGCCGACCGCAGTTAGCATTGCTTAACCTGCAATATAGATCGGTCTGCGTGGCTTCGACTTGCCGAGTGACGGAGGAAGAAAATGCCAGTTTGCAATTATCACTACCATTATAGGCAATTATAAAAAAGCAACTCGGATAATCACTCTTTAATACTTCGTTTTCAATATCTGATCACATCATCGCCTGTATTTATTTCAGTATTATGTATTCCTTTTTTAACCGACTTCAAAAAAAGGAGGAGGTTCTCAATCCGATAGAATTTTTTTTTATTTTTGTTTGCCGATTACTCAAAAAAGACGCCTGGTTCGATTTATGAAATTATTTGTTGTCCGAAAGAGTATACTCGTCATGTCTTGTGTTCTCGATCTGATGATGGGATCATAGAGAAATCAAGGGGAAACCCTCAAATTTTAAAGGCTTCTATAATTTTATTTAATACGTTCGAATTAATTAATTTTTCAACTTTAATATTATATAAAATACAAAAAGGCATAGCAAAGCTAAAATTTGCTTTAAAATATAACAAGGCTTCTATATAATGTTTTTCGTATATTACCTAAAGCTACTCGAATATTGCACTCAGCAGTTAGCATTTCATGTTGCTGTCGGTTATTTTTTTGTTAAATTATTAACTTTAAACGTTTGGAAATGCTTTATGCGTGTTATGTCGGTATCTCCGGCAAAACCGACCAACTGACTCAAACCACCACGATGCGTCTTTATTATTCGCCTGCATATCTAGTCAACAGTATCTATTTTTTAACCGACATCTTAATTTTATATTCACTGTACAAATATTTTAATTGCGAAGGTCAGAGTTTTTGCCAGTCTATTACGCGATTAAAAATGGAATGCATATACAGTTGTAAAACCTGGAAAGAACATGACATACCACCGAAACACGCAAGCGACGCCGCGTGTGAACACAAGTGACACCTAAACACACCACGATTCGGGCCAATGCGGATATCTTTATTATCTAGCACGTTTTTTATTACATTGATATCAGATATCAGTTACTGAGTTAACGAGTATAATATCTTGATATGCAGCTAATGCGTAAACATGATACATCGAATAAAACATAATCCCAAATTTATGAAGCTCTGACTTTTTTTTATAACTGTTATACCTAGGCTATGAATTTTTTTTAAAGACATTATAACATATTGTAAAAGTGAATTTAAAGATTTAAATTCACTTTTACAATGTTTATTGCCAAACCGAATACAAGGTCGAAAGACCTGTCAAATGCCCAAGAATTCAGGACTGATCTTACACGTCTGACCGTCTAACCCGAACTGAGGTGATGGTGAGCGGATCAGAGGCAGGATGACACCCCCGCACATAGAGATGCTGAGTCAGCATCTTGTCAGCGTTTCTATGAGCAGTGTAGGGATGTAACAAAACGTATTAAAATTGCAATTTGCCCAAGTAAGATTAACGGACCAAACGCCTTGTTTCCACAAAAAGTTAGTGCAAAATAAAACGAGTAATCAAAAGCAAAAGCGACTGTTAAAAAGAGCTTAGCTAAGAATTGCGAATAAAATTTTTGCTTTTTGCAAGTGAATTTAAATGTAGGGGCGAATCATTTAAATGTTAAAGTAATGTAACAGTAAAAATTGTACAACAGCCAGCAACTTATCATAATGAATAGATAAATTAACTCTGACTACTGGAAACTGTAAAAGCGCAAGTGCACTGCAATTTTTTTTGTATTTTTAGATCTGATGATGTGATCCTAGAGAAATCAAGGGCAATCTTCAAATTTTGTCTAGCTGTCAGCATTTTATGCTGCTGAACTGATGCTGGAAAGTACAACTGCTCATTGTTTAGAAGTACCTACTGGGATTATTCTTGAAATATGCACCTTTTTTCTGTATTCTTTCAAGTTTTACACAGATTAGGCGAGACGTAGAATATTATTATAGTTTTTGAAGTTTGTTTTTGTAAAATTACGGAGAGTACAGATAAATCGAAGAAACCACAATTGTAACAACTCCGGTCAATTATCGACCATGTAGTCATTTCGCGAATCAGTCATTCCTAGACTAAACCCTCTTTTTCAATATTGTAGTGAAAGTTCTATATCCCAAAATCGGCTTTCTAAATTCATTTGCATTTATGTCAGCCAATACACGAATATTTTTTTGAACTTCTATAAAAATACAATATTATTGTTCGCGCGTGTTTTTTAGGGTAACAATGTATGATCTTCATAAACAACTTAATCAAAAGCACCCCTCTCTTTCTTAAAGGCATGTCTCCTGCAAACATGTGTGGGTTCATTCACATGTTGTCAAAACGAACGATAAATAATTAAGCGTTTTGATTGACTGTCAAAATGTTTTGCTTAGGTGTTTGGATGACTTGATAATATGCATTATAATTGAAACAAATCATGTAAAAACAGAATTTAAAAAATAAAAAAATATATATTGTGATTTATTTATTGAACCAACATAATTAACTTATTTACAATTTATAATAAACATGAATAAATTAGCAGTCTTTGAAAATAATATGAGTTCAGGTACAAATACAAAGAAATTCACATGTCTTGAATTCTTGTCTGGCTTAATATACTTCTTCTATGGTGGGGCCGTCGTTTCTCTGGTTACCGCCGTAGCTGCCAGGCATACCGCCGGACATTCCATTGAACATGCCGCCGGGCATTCCGCTAGGCATACCGCCTGGCATTCCTCCGGGCATACCGCCGGACATCCCATTAAACATACCGCCGGGCATTCCGCTGGGCATTCCTCCGGGCATGCCTCCTGGCATACCTTCTGGCATTCCTCCCGGCATACCACCAGACATTCCACTGAACATGTCACCGGGCATTCCTCCGGGCATACCACCAGGCATACCTCCGGGCCTACTGCCAGGCATGCCCTGGCCCTGACCTTGCGCGCCGGCGCCATGCATCTTGCTCATGAGCGGCGAGCACACGCGCTGCAGCTCCTTTAGCTTGTGCTGGTACTCCTCCTGATCGGCGAGGCTGTTGTTATCGAGCCACTGCAGCGCTTCATCGCAGGCAGATCGCGCTGTGCCCTTGTCTTGCTCAGACAGCTTGTCTCCGGCGTCGTCCAGCGCTTGCTTCACGCTGAACACGTACGACTCGAGCTGGTTACGAGCCGATACCCGCTGTCGCTGTTTCTCATCCTCATCCTTATACTTCTCAGCTTCAGACAGCATGCGGTCGATCTCCACCTGTGACAGTCGCCCTCTGTCGTTCTTGATGACGATGTTCTTGCTGCGTCCCGTACTGTTCTCCTTGGCCGATACGTTCAAGATGCCGTTCGCGTCCATATCGAAGGTGACGTCAATCTTCGGCACTCCGCGAGGCGCAGGCGGAATGCCCGTGAGGTCGAAAGTGCCCAGCAAGTTGTTGTCCTTAGTCATGGCGCGCTCGCCTTCGTACACCTGGATGGTGACAGCCGGTTGATTGTCCGAGTAGGTGGTGAACGTCTGCGATTGCTTGCACGGGATCTTAGAGTTGCGTTCGACGATCTTCGTCATGACTCCGCCGGCGGTCTCAATGCCAAGGGACAGTGGTGCGACGTCCACCAGCAACACGTCCTGGATCCTGGAGTCCTGATCGCCGCTGAGGATGGCCGCTTGCACGGCCGCGCCGTACGCCACCGCCTCGTCCGGATTGATGGACAGGTTCAGCTTCTTGCCACAGAAGAAGTTCTGCAGCAGATTCTGCACCTTCGGAATCCTAGTGGAACCGCCGACGAGAACCACGTCGTGGATCTGGCCTTTGTCGAACTTGGCGTCTTTCAACGCTTTCTCCACCGGATCTAGGGTGCCTCTGAATAGATCTGAGCATAGTTCTTCGAAGCGCGCGCGAGAGATGCGCGTGTAGAAGTCGATACCTTCGTACAGCGCGTCGATTTCGATGGTGGCTTCGGTGCTGGAGGACAGCGTTCGCTTGGCGCGCTCTGCAGCTGTCCTCAATCGACGGAGCGCGCGCGCGTTCGCACGCAGATCTTTCTTGAACTTCCTCTTGAACTCCTCTGCTAGGTGGTTGACGAGTCTGTTGTCGAAGTCTTCGCCGCCGAGGTGGGTGTCGCCGGCTGTCGCCTTCACCTCGAACAGTGAGCCCTCGTCGATGGTGAGGATGGACACGTCGAATGTGCCGCCGCCGAGATCGAAGATAAGCACGTTGCGTTCGCCTTTGAGGTTCTTGTCCAATCCGTAGGCTAGCGCGGCGGCTGTGGGCTCGTTGATGATGCGAAGGACGTTGAGACCGGCGATGGCGCCCGCGTCTTTGGTGGCCTGACGCTGCGAGTCGTTGAAGTACGCTGGCACTGTGATGACCGCGTCCCTCACGCCAGTGCCAAGGTACGCCTCCGCCGTTTCCCTCATCTTCGTCAACACCATACTGCTGATCTCCTCGGGAGCGAAGCGCTTCGTCTCTCCCTTGAATTGTATCTGGATCTTCGGTTTGCTGCAGTCGTTGATCACCTTGAAGGGCCAGTGTTTCATATCCTGCTGAATATTGGGGTCGTCGAACTTCCTTCCGATGAGCCGTTTCGCGTCGAACACTGTGTTGTTGGGGTTCAGAGCTACCTGGTTCTTAGCTGCGTCGCCGATGAGGCGCTCGGTGTCCGTGAACGCCACATACGATGGCGTTGTGCGGTTGCCCTGGTCGTTGGCGATGATTTCCACGTTGCCATGTTGCCAAACTCCAACGCAAGAATACGTTGTTCCAAGATCTATTCCGATAGCTGGAATTTCCACTTCTTTTTTTCTATGCGTGTGCACTAGTAATGCTGAATAAACTCTTTCGGTTCACCCGAACTGCTTCGTCTTACTTGTTTGAAGTTTCAAATAATTATGACTTGCCGCCGCGCGCTCGCCGCTTATATACTCGACGAATAGCGCTTCGAGAAAATTCTACCACGTTCTCGGCGACCAATTAGCTTCGAGAATACACCGAAAGTTCTGGAGGGTCAATGATAATCGACCAATAGCAGCGCGCCATTCAACGAAAGAGACGGCACTGTCTAGTTAATGTAGGGTGGTAAGCATAAGTTTTTTCCCACTTACACGGGCAGTATTAAAAATTTGAAAATATATATTTATATATTTTGTGGTTAGTGAGTAAACAATTAAAAAATTTTAAATATCATATTTTATGAATTTTTTAAATCTTATTGCCGCCTTTTCACTCAATTGTTTACCTCTAAGTCAGGTGTTTTTAGTTTCTGGATTGGGTATACTTACAATATGTATAATTATATACTCACTATACTACATATTACAGTAAAAAAATCAATGTTCAATTTATAGGGAAAACGTGATAATTTTTATTTTGCATCTGAATTTTAACCGGTGAAACTAAATACTGACTATATTATGGAAGCTGTGGTTTTAATTAATGTGGCATCCACCCTTCTAGGGTAATGTTACTCTTCCAGAATCAGTCGAAAAAATAATCATTTTTTTATTTTCAGAATCATGTACTGAATCACTGGTAAGCGGCTTCGTCACGATTTCATTTACATCCTGTAGTTTTCCTTTAAAGTTCATAACTGACATCTCTCATATTATTAACAGAACCTTAAATAAACATAGGTAGTTGTTATTTATGAATTTTGAACTTTGAAACTCACCTTTTACATATTATTTATTAATATTCATCGACAATACAATAAACTGGGCAATATTAGTAAGTAGATTAAACATAAGCGCCTGGCAACACCAAAGAACTCTCTTGAGCTCGCGGGAAATTACGAGACCGTTCTATTCTGACGTCACAGGTGACAGGTGCGGGCGAGACATCGTGCGTACCTCTCGCTCTCTCGTATTGATCGCTTTGTAAACAAAACACAGCTGTTGGCATCAGTGCAGGCAGGGTATGGGTTAATACAAAGATCGCTTCTCGATGCTTCCACCCTTATCTGAGGGATGTAACGTGATGTAACGATTTACTGTAACGGGTTTTTATAGTCTGATTAATATTAGTAAATATTTTTGTTAAGAAAGTATTGTCATTGTCAATTATAATGACATAACAGACAATTTCAGTCAAAGATGAGTAAGGAGCGCCTACACGCAGCATTTTTTGAAAAAACATCAATTTGATAGGCAGTCCGGCCCTCCAGACGTCAGTGCGTAAACTAAAAAAATTAGGCATAAAACCATATTCGATGTCATCGAGATCATAAACTAGGAGGACATTAAAAAAACAAAAAAAGAGAACTGTCGAACGCCTTCGATTTGGCCGATATTAAATAATAAATAAATAAAATTCATTTATTTCGAGTAACAAGACCCATATAAAGCAACACCAAAAACAAAACATTCCAGCTTCACACAAATGATTACAGTAATAAAACAATAAGGTACATTAATTTGACTCATTTGAATAGAATATTACATTGCGATATTTGTTATTTATTAACAATATTAATTAATAATAATATTAATATTAATAATTTATTATAATGACAAATAAAAAGGAATTCGATTAGTTTGATCGTAAAAATAAGTGAGATGATTCGTTTTATGAGGTTAGACCTATGGAATAATTATTTTGTATAAAATTGTAAAATGGACGAAAGAACGGAAATTTTTGTTATTAACACGCATATATTAGCTTCACCTGTATGTTTGTTTGTTTGTTTGTTTGTTTGTTTGTTTGTTTGTATGTAACCGACTCCTTTGGACTCGATTTTGACCCACTTTAAACGGACAGATTTAATTCAAACTTTCTACACTTGTAAAGAATCAGCGACAATATAATAATTTCATAAATTTATCTCATTATCCTGATTAGGATCGCCAGGATTAAAAAAAAACTAAAACTAAAAAGTGAAAAATAAAAATAGTTTAAAAAAACTAAAAAAACACGCTTTTAGAGCACATCAAACTAAAAAGTGAAAAATAATTCTTATTATAACCTGAAAATAATAATAAACGAAAAATACTAGTACTATTGTGAAAAAAAGCGTGGGGCGCTCTGTGCCATATTTTTCGTCTATCGAGCGACCCACGCTTATTTTCACAATAGTACTAGTATTTTTCGTTTATTATTATTTTCAGGTTATAATAAGAATTATTTTTCACTTTTTAGTTTGATGTGCTTTAAAAGCGTGTTTTTTTAGTTTTTTTAAACTATATTTTATGTCTAAATTTGTCAATTTCCCAATAATAAGATAATATAAGAGATACAGTGGCCGAATTCAACAGAGCTACTGTGTGCAGTGAATAGAATGAATTATTATTGATTGCGTGAAGACAGGATAATGTAATAAGCTCTGAACCATACTTATCTACCTGTACATCATTATCTACTTTATAAAAGTCAATGCTGTACATGTTAAAATAATTTGTTAGTTGCGTTTGCGACTGTTGTACTACATAGATTGATAGAGAGATAAAATTGCACTGCAGGCAGACCTTTGTGGTTTTTCAGCAACGCATTGTAATGTTATTTTTTGTAAGGCTTTTGTAAATGTTAAAAAAATAAATAAAAAAAAATGCCGCTGCCTGAGGGTTGAGTTCAGATAAATTCCTGTTCCTGCATTCAATATAGTAAAAAGTTATCTTCATTAGATATCCAAAATATTATTTTCATAAAACATATTATAAATTCAGGGACTCAAATATTTTTTAAGCAGATTCTCCGTCAGTAATGGTTAAAAATCTGTTAATTTTTAAAAATGGTCACAGCGTTGTTAAAAAAATATTTTCTAATTAAAATCAGGCAACAGATGAATCTTTTAGAAAATACATCCAAATGTGTAAATATTTTTCAAAATGTGTCATAATTTTGTTTATTTTTAAGAGATTAAAATGTATTGCAGTAGAGATAATATAATGAATAATTTATATTGCAGGCATTATATTAGGAATTTTGTCGATAGTTACATTTTGAGTCAGATAAAAAAAAATGGAATAAAATAAAGTATAATTTTAACTAAAAATATAAATAAATTGTTAGCTGGTAGGTAGACTAGGTACATAATGCATAACTGCTAAGTTCTATTAAAACAATTTATATATTTTATTTTATTTTTTATTTTATTTATTTATTTATCGTACACTCAACTACCATGACAGGAAATTCCCAATGCGATAGTTTATGACATAAGACAAAATATAATAACAACATCAATGAAATTAGATTAAATTAACATAATAAGGACACATTTAAAAAATATAAAAAAAGATACATCTTACATTTAACAATTTCAAAAAAAAATAATAATAGAGATATATACACTCAAGAAATATTTACAATCTTAAAAAATAAATCAATGCAACACTATTTTACTACCTATAAATTAATCACAACCGTAGCATATTATATGTAATGTGATTTTTGCGAATTCGCTCTGGGAACACACAAAAATATCAATTTTCTGATTTATTAAGTTTAATAATTTGAAAGACCTCGTGATAGGTGTGTTGTCTAATAATTTAGTTCTGCCACGAGGTACCGCTAGTAAACTCGGTCGTTTTCGCCGCTCTATAAATCTATCTGGTACTGACAGGCATATCTCCTGCAGCACCGCCGGGTTACTTATAATGCCTCTTAATACTTCAAGTACGTAGGTTGTAAGTGCTAGATTCCTCCTTGTCTCCAACTTGTCGTATCCAACCATACCCAAGACAAACAAAGTAGGATACATCAGGGGATAGAAGGGGTATACTCCATATCGTTTAAAGTAAACAAATCGTAAGTATTTATTTTGGATGCGCTCTAACATAAGATTGTATTTACATTCGTGTGGGGCCCATATTGCAGCATTAAACTCCAACTGACTCCTTATCAGTGCGTCATACAATGCTGCAACAGCGTTAATATTTGTAAATGCCACTGATCTTCGTAGCACAAAGCCCAGTCGTTTATATGCCTTTTTACAAACATTGATGATGTGTTCACGGAATGTTAGTTTGCTATCTATACGTACTCCGAGATCCCGAACTGACTCAGTTTCCCTCTTCATCAGTGAGCCATCCACTACGTAATTGTAGTGGAGAGGTGTTTTTGCTCGACTAAATGTCAGAACTGCGCATTTAGCCACATTGAACTGCAACTTGTTGTTCCGACTCCACTCAACTACTCGGTCGATGTCTCCCTGAAGACTTTTACAGTCGTCTTCATTTTTGATGGCCAGGAGCAATTTCAAATCGTCTGCAAATAATAGGCACTTCGCATCCCTTATTACTTCTGGCAAATCATTGATCATAATTATGAACTCCAGGGGTCCTAAATTGCTACCTTGGCTCACGCCCGATCTGGTGAAGTATGGTTCCGATCGGTAACCACCATACTCCACATATTGCTGTCTGTTCCTCATATAGCTCGAGAAAAACTGCAGAAGTTTTGGCGTGCAACCAACTTTCGCCAACTTTGATAATAAGACATCATTATCCACCAGGTCAAATGCTTTCTTAAAATCAAAGTAGGCGGCGTCCACCTGCAGCCCTGCATCTACATGAGGGACCAGATATGTCATGGCATTCAATAGGTTGCTATTTGTGTTACGTGCCGGTCGGAAACCATGTTGAGCGTCAGTCAGTTGTGATTTTACTTGCGCCATGATGTTTCTTTGTATTGCCGATTCAAAGACCTTCGCAGGAGTGGAAAGAATAGCTACCGGTCTGAAAGACTCTACTTTTACTCCTCCTCCCCCTTTAGGTATCGGAATAACGCGTGTTGTTTTCCATCGTGCCGGAAAATGTGATTTTTTTAGACACAAGTTATATAAATAAATGAGAGGTTCCACTAAGACCATGCGGCAATCTCGCATGATAAATACGGGGATACCATCAGGACCTGCTGAACGTTTCGGCTTGAGTCGAGCGAGCGCCGTCATCACTTCACCCTGAGTCAGTTGGGGGACTTGCACACGCGCGCTGTTTGTGCCAGCCGCCGCCACCGCTTCGTCAACATTGAGTTTTGCCTGCTCACTATTGTATACTGAATAGAAAAAATTTGCAAATTCTATAGTACATTCGGCATCAGTTAAACGTACTCCGTTTTTCATAATACTTTTATAGGTGGTGACGTCTTTTTTTGCCTTAACATAATTCCAAAAAGACTTGGGATCTTTCGCTAAGTTATATTGAACACGATTTTGATAACTGTTGTGCTCATGGTCTATATTCTTTTTTATTTGAGCCCTACACAGAGAAAAAGCATCGTAGTCGCTACGTAACCATGTCGATTTATACTTCTTATGAAGTCTTGCTTTTAATTGAATATCCCTAATTATATCACTCGTATACCATTCTGGGTAGTTATATCTTCTATGTGAATCCTTTGGTCGTTTTTTTGGTACACAATTTTCAAAAACACTATTAAGAGTATCATAAAAACATTCTAAAGCCTCTTCTGGTTGTTGAAGCAGATAAACCTTGCTCCAATCGGCAGCCGCTAATGTAGAATAAAGGAAGTAAAAATCAGTTTTATATAAATTCCATTGTGGTTCAATTTGACTTACATTATGAGCTTGCGTAGTACGCCGCGTTGGAGGCGAGGAGGGCCCAGCGCTTGCACCTAGTTGCACGGTCACGTCGAGGGGCGGGTGGTACGCATCTATCGGGACAAGTGCCTCGTCGGCCTCCCGTATACTCACTTGTTCACACAAACATAACGAGCACAGAACTAGGTCTAATTGTCTACCGCTGCAGTTAGGAACCGTATTTACCTGGGCGAATTCGCAAAAGGTCACAAAATATTCAAAATAATTTCGGACATTTTCGTTGCATGAATATAAATTAAAATCGCCTAATAATACGACTTGCTTATATTTTACACACAGCTGTTCAATTATTCTAAAAAATATCATATATTCGTGTTCATCAGTCTTTGGTGGTAAGTAAACAACACAACATAAAAATAAATATCTACACTTAAGATGCACTGTCGCACAAACCAATTCGAATGAGTAGTTATCGATGTTGACGTCACTCGATGGGTCTACTCGCCGCATTTGCAAACGGTGTGTGGCCACTAAAAACGCACCGCCTTGTTTCCGTCCGTCCAATCTGTCGCAACGTAATATTTGGAATCCTTGTGGTATGATTTCTGCATTTTCTATTGAATCATTACATCCAGTTTCAGTGATAGCTATTAAATCAGCCCCCGATGATTCCAAGTTCATGTTAAAAAGGTCTAGCTTTGTGCGTAAACCTCTTGCGTTCTGGTAGAATATATTAATACTGCTATGTACCAGTTTTGTTGGTGTTTGAAGCTCTCCGAAACCAGATCCATTCGGCAAACTCTGCATTTACGGGCCAAGCATCCGGTTGGCTGAGATCGTCATAGACCAGCTCAGATATGCCAATAATAAATGAAGCATAATCTCTGGGGGTTTTATGCTTTATTTTATCAACTTTGACAATAGTTTCACTGCCACAAATCTTTTTGACATGGTCGGTCATTTGTTCGACTGTAGTTTCGGGATGCAAACGCCAAACATGTAGGTGTTTTTTACGCTCCGTAGCATGAATTTCAAACAGGGTCGAACTCTTGCCTTTCTTTACTTCACTACTTTGAATTTTCCCCTTCTTTTTTGTTACTGTAATCCACTCTTTTTCGTTGTTGTCCAATTCTAAATTTATTATTGGCAAAGTCTTCTCCATGACCTGAGGTATGTCCTGAGGTATGTCTTTTTCTGTCAGTATGTTAGCGGATTTCGAGGCCACACACTTATCTTTAATCGCGGTGGGTGCGCGACAAAAATCAGCTGGTTGTTTAGCTGCAGTTTCGGCAAAGGTATTTGGCTTCATAATTGTGTTAGCCATCTGGTAGGTACTAATTTGATGTTCCAAGTACTTATTACGCTGAGATAGGTCTTTTAATTGGTCCTCCAACGAATGTGTTCGTAATACCTTACTTTCAAGTACTTTTACGTAATTACATAATGTTTGCAATTCATTGTTTGTGTGTTTGCCTATTTCCTGTAATCTAGCGATTTCATTTGCCTGCCGATCTAAACGCGCCGACAACTCTGACTGGAACAACCCAAACATTTCGAGCAACTTGCTATTTTCCTCGGATGTCGGCGATGCAACGATATTCGCACGGCTGGAGCCGCGTTTGGTGTTAACATTACTATTACTCCAACCCTCTATCGGTCCTGAAACCTTACTGCTGATAGGTGTTTCAGCATTCCGATTTGGTTTACGTTGTAAACAAATACACTCGGGGCATATCCATTGTTTTTTGTATTGAAGATTATATTCTTTGAACTCTTCTGTAGATATTCCAAGACACGTTATATCGTACACCTTGTTACAATTATCCTGGGAACATTCCATGAACGGCGTATTCAATCCATCATCACGACAGCAGCCACTGCATGTCCGAGACATTTTCAAATTTCGCGCGCGAACGTGGACGCTCGAGCCGTGAAGAGGCACGCGGGGGTGAAGTTGCGTGCGGGCGGCAGTGAAGCTCGATGCGACGCGACGACGCGGCGATTTAAAACTTAGCAGTTATTTAAAAACTTTGAATTGAAATTTGAGAGTAACTTTAGAACTACACTGAATATCACAAAACTGTTTTCACTGGTTCATAGGTAACATGTTAGGATTTGAAATTATATATGGTTTATAACTGAATACTAACTATTGACTATTATTTACATTTAATTTTACGGAGCAAAAAAAAATACGTGTCTTATCTGCACAAGTGATATATAATATGATAACTATTTAGTTACGTCCACGAGAATAAATTAAAGAAAACCAGTGTTTTTTTTTAATTTACCTACTTACGAAAAGTATATTTTTGGTACTTACCTTCGATACAAAAGACTTCAACGCCAGAAGAAATGTCAAGCTGTTTCATCAATTATTTTTATTATTCATTTATTTATTCATATTTTTTTATTAATATCGCACATTGTTCGCGCCGCTTCCAATACACTCCACAGCAGTTACAAAACGCATTCACCGACACTTCACACGCATGCTCACATGCATACCACTCTCACGCACACGTCACTATTCATTCGCCAATCACAGCACAGCAACGACACTATTCCCAATATGGCGCCGATGCGCCACTCTTCTACCAATTTCTACGCTATGCGCAGTGTGCGCTCCTATAATTTTACCACGTCAATTTCAACAATAAAAGTATTGTAAACCATTTACAATGAGTTTTAATGTTCGTACTGAACACACATACAACGCAATAACGTCACATAGCGTCGATGAAGTACCAATACCTCCTAACTGACATTTTTGTCTAAATAAAATTACTTTTTTTATTACAATAGACATAAAACTCATATTCGCATAGATTGAATTCACTCCTATGCAACATTTCTTTACCAAAAAGCTTCTCGAGCTATGTGAAAATATCTACTAAGTGACGGAATTAATTCGTTCGTATGTATTTAATACAATATCTCCTAACTGCACCGACTGCCGACTACACTTGGGCGCGCTGGTTGAATTTCGAAAAAAAAACTCCTTATTTTAATAGAAGAATGGGGGTTTTTTGTAGAGATTGGTACCGATTAGAGTTGCCAATAAAGAAATTATAAAAAAATAGAAAGTCAAGAAGATTTTAGCTTTTGTTTTATTATGTTTTCTAAAAGAGATTTTTGAAAAAATATTCATGTTTGGTTTGAGTTCGGTGATTGTTTTGTTTTTGTTATTATGAAACATTGTGAATTATTTATGGTCAAATAAAAAATATTCAGTCAATTATGAGTTTTACTTACAAGAAATAACTCCTAACATTAAAGTGGCTTTTCAATTTCATTTTATCAATATCTCCTAAGTGACTAAATTCCTATAAAACGTCCACATAACCACATCCCTTCGTAACTAATACATAACTAATGAAAAGGTAATTTATATCAATAGTTCATCAAAATAAATAAAACCTTATTTTTAAACAGTTTTTTTCTTCTGGTGTAAAATTAGATTCTCAACACTTAGGAGGTATTGATACTTCATCGACGTTATGCAATTATTGTGAAATATGAACCATAAGAAAAACACCTAATCTACAATGCTATTTTTTGTAGATAGGTTATTTCTATACTATTATCAATGGATGTGCAATATGTTAAAAAAATAACCTTCTTAATATATTGATGTACGGATACCCACTTTCCTCTCGTTATGTAATTTTATTGTTTACTAACTTTTGCCCGCGGCTTTGTTCGCGTGAAATTTTAAGTAGTAGCTGCTCCCGCGCTTGAACGCGGGTCAAAACCCGCGTTCAACCTTACTGCGCCACTCCCGTGGAGTTAAGCTTAATGTTAAATATCTAAATACCTTTATTAAGAGTTAGACTACCAAACACAAAAAGAACTATTAAAATTCGGCCAGTTGTTCTCGAGATTAGCGCTATCAAACACACAAACTAACTTTCTCTAGCAGTTTAGTTTGCGTGGTACTCGTACGTACATCGGAAACAAGGAGATTATGTCACGCGCCTTGTAGTCAGTTACCGACATCTAAAATTTTATCAAAATCGGTTCAGGTGTTTAGAAGATTAGCTGACAGACAGACACATTTCAAACTATATTTTGGGAATAGGTATCGTGCAAATAACTATATCAACTGGAAGGCAGGTTCACGGATCCTTTGCAACATGTAGTTCGGTGAATCTGCCAACCAAGTCTGAATCAACTCGCTCAATTACCATCCTCAGGACTTGGTTCTTTTCATTTTACATGAAAAATATATTTTAAATAGTAACTTAAAATCACGTTTTAAAGTTGAGAAAGGCGATGCAGCCTACAATTTGAATTTAAAGATCTTTTTGTATTACAATATTAAATTTATGTGTAAATAAAGAACTTTTAAAACTAACTATAAAAAATGCCATGATTACTTTGATCAGAAATTAGTTACCTTATCAATTTCAAACGCAACGGTTGTTAAATGAGATATAAATCAACTCGGTCTGAACTATGTGTGTTTGTATTTACTTATGCTTCTCCGTAGCGCATAAAACTATTTAGCAATTTTTCAGGGTTTCGAAGTACCTAAAAGGAACTTTTAGATTATAGTTCACCATGTTCATCAGTCTGTCCAAGGCATGGCGTCATAACCGTGAGCGCTAGAAAGCTGAAATTTGGCAAGAATATTTATGTAAAATACCTAGGTCGGCAAAAAGCTAAATGTAATGAACTTTAAAGGAAAATTAGTTACCTTTTATAGTTAAAGCCCCAATTTGGCTACGAGCCCGTACACTCCTCAATGTTCACCCCTCAGATTAAAATTGCATATTCACCTCTTTTTGGAGAGCCTTTACACCCCTTTTGAAGGGGTGTATCAAGACAAAATTAATTTAATATTTTTTGACGAGCCCGTACACCCCTTACGTATAATCTATATTATTTGAATTATTTTACAAATGAAAAAGTACCGTTAGACAAAAAATGCTAAGAAATTTAAAAATAAATCTAATGTCTACCCGTGCCAATCCGGGACGGGCCGCTAGTATACCTATATATAATTATGATGTTTATTCAATATCTACAGTAAATTATTTTATTATACTAAACCATTTAAACTGTTATTGTTATTGAAGAACTATTTTTTTAAATGCTAACAATGGTTGTATTAGAATATTTATTAGCGTAACTAATTCGTTACATAAAACTTTTTCCGTGTACTGTTTGTTTTATTTATTTTATAATACCATTGTTCTGCTGACTGTACTTTGAATGTATCTTCATTAAGGGGTGAACGGGTACTACTCTTTTTTCAAGGAGTGTACAGGCACTTATTCCTAATAATTAGGGGTGAACATCGAGAAGTGTACGGCCTCGTAGCCCCAATTTCACGGTTGTTGGATAGAATGATATTGTAAATTCTGGGTGTGTACAATAATGAATTTGAAAAAAATAAACCTTATTGGGAGGATAAGCATAAAAAACTCATAAGTGAAACTGACAGCTGCGTTTTTATTTCAAGTATAACCTGCGTCACTTTTAAATTCGGGAAGGCTATGTTGTATGGGCGGTTAAGATCTATCCGAAACTTCATAAATAAAATTTGTAGTTTTTTTTTTTTCAAAAACTACCGCCCGCACTAGGAATAACTCCTGTGACGCGGGGTGTTCACTAACATACATTTCACACACACACAAACATACATTTCACATACACAAAGCACAACCAGTTTTAGAACAAATCTTTGCGAACCACACAACGATTTCTGCCATGTGGGGATCGAACCCACAACACCAGTGCAGTGGAGAGCGGCGAGGCGACCGCTTTAACCACTAGACCACACGTGCAGACGTTGAGAGATTTGATAGAGAGCCTCGCGCTAAATTCGTGATACTGACACTTAATTATAAAAAAATTAAACCAAGAAAGTGTTAATAAATAAAACAAAAGCTTTTGTTAAGTTACTTAATTTTTATTGGTTCAATAAATAAAATACCTACGGACATACGGCTTACAGTAACAAACATAACAATCATAACGACATCATGACAATTAAATTATATCAGTCTTGAAAAATAATAGGACTAGTTATCACAGTACTAATTTAAATTTTATGAATTGTTGACTGGATTAATCTACTTCTTCTACGGTGGGGCCGTCGTTTCTCTGGTAGCCGCCATAGCCTCCAGGCATTCCTCCAGGCATTCCTCCGGGCATACCTCCGGGCATTCCTCCGGGCATACCTCCAGGCATTCCTCCGGGCATGCCCTGGCCCTGGCCTTGCGCGCCGGCGCCATGCATCTTGCTCATGAACGGCGAGCACACGCGCTGCAGCTCCTTCAGCTTGTGCTGGTACTCCTCCTGATCGGCGAGGCTGTTGTTATCGAGCCACTGCAGCGCTTCATCGCAGGCAGATCGCGCTGTGCCCTTGTCTTGTTCAGACAGCTTGTCTCCGGCGTCGTCCAGCGCTTGCTTCACGCTGAACACGTACGACTCGAGCTGGTTACGAGCCGATACCCGCTGTCGCTGTTTCTCGTCCTCATCCTTATACTTCTCAGCTTCAGACAGCATGCGGTCGATCTCCGCCTGTGACAGTCGCCCTCTGTCGTTCTTGATGACGATGTTCTTGCTGCGTCCCGTACTATTCTCCTTGGCCGATACGTTCAAGATGCCGTTCGCGTCCATATCGAAGGTGACGTCAATCTTCGGCACTCCGCGAGGCGCAGGCGGAATGCCCGTGAGGTCGAAAGTGCCCAGCAAGTTGTTGTCCTTAGTCATGGCGCGCTCGCCTTCGTACACCTGGATGGTGACAGCCGGTTGATTGTCCGAGTAGGTGGTGAACGTCTGCGATTGCTTGCACGGGATCTTAGAGTTGCGTTCGACGATCTTCGTCATGACTCCGCCGGCGGTCTCAATGCCGAGGGACAGTGGTGCGACGTCCACCAGCAACACGTCCTGGATCCTGGAGTCCTGGTCGCCGCTGAGGATAGCCGCTTGCACAGCCGCTCCGTACGCCACTGCTTCGTCTGGATTGATGGACAAATTAAGCTTCTTGCCGCAGAAGAAGTTCTGCAGCAGATTCTGCACCTTCGGAATCCTAGTGGAACCGCCGACGAGAACCACGTCGTGGATCTGGCCTTTGTCGAACTTGGCGTCTTTCAACGCTTTCTCCACCGGATCTAGGGTGCCTCTGAATAGATCTGAGCATAGTTCTTCGAAGCGCGCGCGAGAGATGCGCGTGTAGAAGTCGATACCTTCGTACAGCGCGTCGATTTCGATGGTGGCTTCGGTGCTGGAGGACAGCGTTCGCTTGGCGCGCTCTGCAGCTGTCCTCAATCGACGGAGCGCGCGCGCGTTCGCACGCAGATCTTTCTTGCACTTCCTCTTGAACTCCTCCGCTAGGTGGTTGACGAGTCTGTTGTCGAAGTCTTCGCCGCCGAGGTGGGTGTCGCCGGCTGTCGCCTTCACCTCGAACAGTGAGCCCTCGTCGATGGTGAGGATGGACACGTCGAATGTGCCGCCGCCGAGATCGAAGATAAGCACGTTGCGTTCGCCTTTGAGGTTCTTGTCCAATCCGTAGGCTAGCGCGGCGGCTGTGGGCTCGTTGATGATGCGAAGGACGTTGAGACCGGCGATGGCGCCCGCGTCTTTGGTGGCCTGACGCTGCGAGTCGTTGAAGTACGCTGGCACTGTGATGACCGCGTCCCTCACGCCAGTGCCAAGGTACGCCTCCGCCGTTTCCCTCATCTTCGTCAACACCATACTGCTGATCTCCTCGGGAGCGAAGCGCTTCGTCTCTCCCTTGAATTGTATCTGGATCTTCGGTTTGCTGCAGTCGTTGATCACCTTGAAGGGCCAGTGTTTCATATCCTGCTGAATCTTGGGGTCGTCGAACTTCCTTCCGATGAGCCGTTTCGCGTCGAACACTGTGTTGTTGGGGTTCAGAGCTACCTGGTTCTTAGCTGCGTCGCCGATGAGGCGCTCGGTGTCCGTGAACGCCACATACGATGGCGTTGTGCGGTTGCCCTGGTCGTTGGCGATGATTTCCACGTTGCCATGTTGCCAAACTCCAACGCAAGAATACGTTGTTCCAAGATCTATTCCGATAGCTGGCATTTTCACTTCTTTTTTTACTATGCGTGTGCACTAGTAATGCTGAATAAACTCTTTCGGTTCACCCGAACTGCTTCGTCTTACTTGTTTGAAGTTTCAAATAATTATGCCTTGCCGCCGCGCGCTCGCCGATTATATACTCGACGAATAGCGCTTCGAGAAAATTCTACCACGTTCTCGGCGACCAATTAGCTTCGAGAATACACCGAATGTTCTGGAGGGTCAGTACGTTTCGGCCAATAGCAGCGCCCCGTTTAATGAAAGAGACGGAACCAACTCATAAATGTAGGGTGGTAAGCATATAAATTTTCCCTACTTTAAGAGAGTTTCAGTTAAAGTGTGGACACAATTTTAGGTGAAGACGATTTTCATTTTCATTTAATTTCTGTGCCCCTGTGGTAACTATGACAAGAAATGTAAATTTATTATTGATGAGATATTAATTTGAAAAGTCAATTTAAATGAATAGTTTAGCTATACTAAGGTCAGGATAAATAACTATGATATTAACTTACGTACGTAAGTACGCAAATAAAGATTCATACTTGTTCAGAACAACATTTTGTTTAATAAAATGAGTAAACAGGGTTATATGGCATAGCGACATTTATTGTTTCATTTCTACCGATTAAAAGTAATTGGTTTAAATTTGTGAAAGACTATACAATATAAGATACACTACTAATATTGAATTATTATTATTGTTTCAGCTCGAACGTAGGGACTTTACATCATGTTCCCATACAAAAATGTACTCAATTACTAGAATATTCTACAAAACTCGAGAGTGGTAAATCACTCACACATATTTTAAAAATATTCCTCTATGTTCTGTTCTGGGATGTTCGATGTTTCCAAACTTTTATTTGAACATTCATAAATATTCTGGACTATTCTTGAAATTTCTAGAAGGTGGAACTTCCAGCCCTTAATCTTCAAAAGCCGGTTCTTCAGATAAAAACGGGAATCGGTCTCCTTTATGGACATAAGATAGAGGTGTAGTACATTATACCTCTCTTTAACGCACATCGTACATTATTGTATTCGACTGTAATTTACTTTTCGTTACGTTTGTTAATTTTCATCTTTTAATTTACTAATACTTCTTAAAAATTGTCCTTAAACGTTACCCCAATAAAAAAATGCCCAACAAAAATATCAAATACTTGAAAATCTTTTTTTTTAATTACAGGTTCCTAGACTAACAGAACTATTAGTATTTTAGACTAATATTTTATTACATACACTTCATAACCCTCTTATTCATCTCAAGTACATAATATTAAAGATCAATTTAAAAAAAAAACTGTCGCTTTAGAAAATGTGGGGTAAATTCCATTTCACCAGCTGGCAGCACCACTGAACTTACGAGAATTCTCTTGATAACTGTGGTGTGAGCGAGATAGAGATATCATTGTCTCTCATTCCCACCTTGTTATTGTTTACATGCATAGCTGTTTTGTGAAGGAACGAAGGGCGCGGACGATAAAGATAGTTATTTTTCAATTCTCGATGATTCCACGCTTAATAATGTTATTCTTTAACGGTTATAGAATTACGTTAAAGATATTACATTAATCATTTTGTGTTTTTTGGGTGTGGTTTTGAATGAACTTAAAAATAATAGAACAATGAGAGCTGGACTCAGCTGAGTAAACAGGAATCTTGAGTAGTCTTACCGTACATTCCAGTGTAATACAAGAATTTTGCCAATAAATGCAAAATAATTCGGTAAAGCTGTTTGCATATTATTATGTTTAAGTAGAACTTAAAAAGCTTTTTGATTTGGTGCCACTTTTTTGGAAAAAAGAGTTAAAATTTTGTTGTATTTTAGAGTGAGATAAATTATTGAACAAAAATAAATGTAAAGGTTTGGTAAAAAAAACGGTCAAGACCAAATAATATACTATAGACCCACACGGTTATATGACTCGGTATCAATGTCTAATTTTCTATAGAAAACCGTGTCGGTCTATTTAACTATAGCTACGTCATTAATTTTAAAAAGTTGACCTGTTTAAACAAATCTCTCTCCCTTAAATTCAAATTCAAATTATTAATTTTCATAGGCCCCAGGAGGCGCTTGAACAAAATACAATAATTAGCAAATACAAATTACTTATTCTTGTAGACTCCCTCCAGTTTAGATTAAAGGTGAGTCCAAGTAGGTTTGTATTATTGGTGGTAGAGTTTTTGTGAAAGCAATGCAAGCAAGGGTCAGGTAGGTAGACAGACGTTACAACACATATATTATGAACTCAAAACTCATACAGGTTTAATTTCTATATTAAATATTAACAACTACACATAAGTTATTATTTTCAAAGAATTTGTATTAAGTACGAAATATTATAATAAGTAACTGCATTTTACACTTTGGAACCCTATTATTAAGACCTAATTAAGTTGACCAAGCTGTTATAGTTTTTCTTGGAAGTTCAGTAAACATACTACCATTATGATTTTTGTTTAGATTTTTTGGGCCAGCAGTTTACCTTTAAGTTCCGATTAAGTTAATTATCTCGCAAACAGATCTCTCAATCATCAAAACTGTTTTCTTAGGGCCAGTTTCTGAAGTTTATCATAAACTTACATTTAGTAGATTTAAATCTGATTCTTAACATGTGGATTAAAATTAATACAGGCCCCAGTTATTCAAATCATTGTAATTAGTAGATATAATTTAGTTTAAATTATAATCTATTTTTATATTATTATTCTTAAAGCACCCCTGTGGACTATGAAAATAAATGATTTGAATCTTGAATTTTAAATCTATTTAACACTATTAAACATAATAAAGATTGCTGATAACTTTTTTGTGTTTCTCAGTCTATCTCTCTTGTAAACAATCTGTCGAACATTTAAAGCGCAATTTACTCGGCTGATAATATAAACCGGCCAAGTGCGGGTCGGACTCGCGCACGTAGGGTTCCGCACCACTATACATCTAAATAAATGTTTTTCTTTATTCTTTATTATATTGGAGTTGATTGAATGAAAGGTAAAATGCGGTTTACGATTTATAACGTACCTATTAAAAAAATCTCGTTCAAACCAATTTTCGGTGGAAGTTTTCATGGTAATGTACATCATATATTATTTTTACATTTAGCGTTCCCATTTTAGAAGTTACGGGAGGGGACACACATTTTTCCCCTTTCTCGCGCAAACTATTCAGTTTAGAAAAAAAATATATTAGAAACCTCAAAATCATTTTTGAAGGCCTATCTAATCTATAGATCCCACACGTATGGGTGTGATGGAAAAATTATTAAGTTTCAGTTCTAAGTATGGGGATTAATGGGGAACCCCAAAAATATATTGATTTTTTTTTCTATTTTTGTATGAAAGTCTTAATGCGGTTCACCGAATACATCTACTTACCAAACTTCTACAATATAGCTCTTATAGTTACGGAAAAAAGTGGCTGTGACATACGGACGGACGATGAATAAATAAATATAATAAATATATTTTAAAAACCGGCCAAGTGCGTGTCGGGCCACGCGCAGTAGGGTTCCGTAGCTAGTCGTAACAACATATTTCGACTTAAAAGGGATTTACTATCTGTATTAAACAAGTCACATCTTCATACATTTCTCTCAAAGGTTTTTGTAATTTGCACGAATTATTCTAAGTAACTGCATTTTACACTTTGGACCCCAATTACTCTAGAACTAATTAAGTTAAAGTAACCGCTATAGTTTTCCTTTAAAGTTCATTACATGTACTACCGACACAATTTTTTCAGATTTTGGGATCCAGTAGTTTAGCTTTTAGAGGGGGGGGGACGCTCTACTCGAACAAAAATTAGCTCTTTAAAGTTAATTATCTCGCAAACGGATCTCTAAATCAAACTGTCTTAGCAACCCCTGAACATTTTTAAAAGTCCTATCTAACAATACCCCACACTATGGGGTAGGCGACAAAAAAGAAAACATCCCTACTTTACATGTAGGGGAGCTACCCGAAAAAAAAATGTTTTTCCCAATTTTATTCTACGACTTTTGTTGTATTGTTAACATACATGTTTATGCAAAGTTTCAGTTTTCTAGCACGGTTTCGTCGCTATGCCTCGGACAGACGGACGGACAGACGGACATGGCGAAACTATAAGGGTTCCTTGTAGATACTACGGAACCCTAAAAAGTAATTATTACTATATATTAAATTTACATTATTTTGTTATTTTCTCAAATATGATTTATAACATTATAAATGTTAAATAATTTTAGATTATAATGATACGTGGTACGTACTACGAAAATTGGTTTGCGTGCCAACATTTTTTGCGTGAAATGAAACGCAGATGTCATGTCATCCATTCTCCCGCACGATACGATCACAAATGTCAACATTTTGGTATGGATTCCTTGTTCTGAGGTTTAATTTAATGCCGTACCGTAGAGATATAACAAAACGGCAACAAGACGGCTAATACTTCATTCGTAGTATTACATTATCTTTGCTTCATTCTAGTGAAACACGGAGATCTGTGTTTGATTACCCAAAAGTAATTTCAGATTATTATTAAAGTTTCCAACAAGTGTTGTCCTAAATTCAATGGTGTTCAAAATATTGTTAAGAGGTATTTTTAATTTTTTACTTTATTGTGTTTTACCTACAGTGTGCAATAATCCTCTGTTAACCCAAGGTGTATGTAATGTTGAAGCTCCTTAATAAATACAATACTAATAATAATACTAGTATAAATTTATTAAGTTCTCAACTTCAAGTTTACCTACATTTTAAATAGGTAGAGAATGTCTTATTCGCTTAAAATTTAAGTCTACCATTGTACACTTTTTAGTGCAATAAGTAAATAAATAATTGAGACTGTCTGGATGCTCTGGTGATTCAATAATAAACTAATAATGTTTATTATATTCAAAACATACATAAATCGGCGACAAATTATCCTTTAACCATTTCTTTTCAGGTTTGAGGTGGAGTGCATAAGATAGAAATGTTAATTTTGACTGAATTTCTCTAGAAAGCCCAATGCTGTGAATGAACTAGCCATCCCGGAGGAAGACCTGATATTAATGACACCTATTAAAAACCAACATTGGACACTACTTTGTCATGTTAGTTCATTTTTATATTTCTTAGTCATTAATTTTCTTTTCTTTGACATTTTTAAATACAAATTTTAAAGTAAGATCATTTCAGAATATTATAATGATTTATACCTATCAAGACTTTATTTACAGAAAAATATACATGTTGGATCTTAAATGAAACTAGTCTAATAACTTAATCTAAACTTATTAAGTCACTGTCAGAAGGCCTCGTACCCAAAATGCTGGCAGCATTACCATGTTGATACCTCATTAGTTCCTACTTAAATTCTAAATTAAAAAGTTTGTGAGTAGGTGTGGATGTATCTTACTTGGCACTTGGCACCTTCATTCAATGACCAAATTCAGTAATGTTGTCATTGTTAATCAAAGCTTAGCTCACAAAATTACTGAACAATTTTCATCAAATTTAGCTCACCACATGTTAATTTATAGCCTGTATTCCATCTTTATGAGCCCATTAAAAAAAATATTTGTAAGATACCACATAGGAACTGTTCTATTTTCAAAAAATTCCAGTTACACTAAATATGTAAGTAAATAATTTAAGTTTTAATTAATCTTCTTTCAGGTTCAAAAAAAGGACTGTAGATAGTGCAAGCTGAGCTACAGAGCTAAGGGAATAGCTTCTTATTGGTGCTAAGATTATTTCTACAAAGGCTGACACACCTATATGAATATGAAGCAAATGCAATATTTATTAATACAATTTTCAAGCCACTAACAATAATTTATGATCTGAAATAAAGACTTTTATTGAAAACGACTTGTTTTGAATCTATTCTATGAAATTATAAACAAACATTTTTAGATAATATACAAGGAACCTAAATGCATTTAATTTGATATCAATTCAGTTTCTGGCAAATTTTTATCATGTTTTGCTTCAGCTATTTTAGAATAACAATTAAATTTATTTCAAATTGCCATGTAGGGACATTTCATTAAATACATCTTCCTTACCTTCTGTTTCTTGTTGAAATGTGTAGAATTTATTGAAAAGTCTTGAAATATATAATATGAAATGTAATAAAACGATGCCAGTGAATTTCCTTTGAAACTTACAACGTATAAATGTGATTCCCCAGTTTATGATAAAGTCTTTGATAACCTATTCAAAAAAATGTAGACGGATTAAGGTCTAATTTCGCAGGTGTTAGATAAATAAACCTTTGTCAAGATAAGCATAAACACCTCAGAAGAACGATTCTTCTGAGATAAACACAGATAAATGACAGATGGGGTTTTTTTTGTCATGTGTAACATGCGTCACTTTAAATTAATAAGGTCTATCCGGACCCCAGAAACTGGGTCTAAATGAAATTTGTAATTCGTCAACTTATTAGATAAAAGAGTCTCGGGCTTTATGACAAACTCTTGAAACTGATCCTTTCCATAATAATAAAAAATGTAGAACAAGGATGTGTTAATGAATGAATAAAACAAAAGCTTTTAAATTAAATTTATTTTATTGGTTCAATAAATAAAAGACCTAAGGACATACTTCTTACAATCACATTTCTGACAATCATAACGACATGATGACAATAACATTATATCAGTCTTGAAAATAATAGGACTAGTTATCACTGTACTAATTTAAATGTTATGAATTCTTGACTGGATTAATCTACTTCTTCTACGGTGGGGCCGTCGTTTCTCTGGTAGCCGCCATAGCCTCCAGGCATTCCACCGGGCATGCTACCAGGCATACCTCCGGGCATGCCCTGGCCCTGACCTTGCGCGCCGACGCCGTGCATCTTGCTCATGAGCGGCGAGCACACGCGCTGCAGCTCCTTCAGCTTGTGCTGGTACTCCTCCTGATCGGCGAGGCTGTTGTTATCGAGCCACTGCAGCGCTTCATCGCAGGCAGATCGCGCTGTGCCCTTGTCTTGTTCCGACAGCTTGTCTCCGGCGTCGTCCAGCGCTTGTTTGACGCTGAACACGTACGACTCGAGCTGGTTACGAGCCGATACCCGCTGTCGCTGTTTCTCGTCCTCATCCTTATACTTCTCAGCTTCAGACAGCATGCGGTCGATCTCCGCCTGTGACAGTCGCCCTCTGTCGTTCTTGATGACGATGTTCTTGCTGCGTCCCGTACTATTCTCCTTGGCCGATACGTTCAAGATGCCGTTCGCGTCCATATCGAAGGTGACGTCAATCTTCGGCACTCCGCGAGGCGCAGGCGGAATGCCCGTGAGGTCGAAAGTGCCCAGCAAGTTGTTGTCCTTAGTCATGGCGCGCTCGCCTTCGTACACCTGGATGGTGACAGCCGGTTGATTGTCCGAGTAGGTGGTGAACGTCTGCGATTGCTTGCACGGGATCTTAGAGTTGCGTTCGACGATCTTCGTCATGACTCCGCCGGCGGTCTCAATGCCGAGGGACAGTGGTGCGACGTCCACCAGCAACACGTCCTGGATCCTGGAGTCCTGATCGCCGCTGAGGATTGCCGCTTGCACGGCCGCGCCGTACGCCACCGCCTCGTCCGGATTGATGGACAGGTTCAGCTTCTTGCCGCAGAAGAAGTTCTGCAGCAGATTCTGCACCTTCGGAATCCTAGTGGAACCACCGACGAGAACCACGTCGTGGATCTGGCCTTTGTCGAACTTGGCGTCTTTCAACGCTTTCTCCACCGGATCTAGGGTGCCTCTGAATAGATCTGAGCATAGTTCTTCGAAGCGCGCGCGAGAGATGCGCGTGTAGAAGTCGATACCTTCGTACAGCGCGTCGATTTCGATGGTGGCTTCGGTGCTGGAGGACAGCGTTCGCTTGGCGCGCTCTGCAGCTGTCCTCAATCGACGGAGCGCGCGCGCGTTCGCACGCAGATCTTTCTTGCACTTCCTCTTGAACTCCTCTGCTAGGTGGTTGACGAGTCTGTTGTCGAAGTCTTCGCCGCCGAGGTGGGTGTCGCCGGCTGTCGCCTTCACCTCGAACAGTGAGCCTTCGTCGATGGTGAGGATGGACACGTCGAATGTGCCGCCGCCGAGATCGAAGATAAGCACGTTGCGTTCGCCTTTGAGGTTCTTGTCCAATCCGTAGGCTAGCGCGGCGGCTGTGGGCTCGTTGATGATGCGAAGGACGTTGAGACCGGCGATGGCGCCCGCGTCTTTGGTGGCCTGACGCTGCGAGTCGTTGAAGTACGCTGGCACTGTGATGACCGCGTCCCTCACGCCAGTGCCAAGGTACGCCTCCGCCGTTTCCCTCATCTTCGTCAACACCATACTGCTGATCTCCTCGGGAGCGAAGCGTTTCGTCTCTCCCTTAAATTGTATCTGGATCTTCGGTTTGCTGCAGTCGTTGATCACCTTGAAGGGCCAGTGTTTCATATCCTGCTGAATTTTGGGGTCGTCGAACTTCCTTCCGATGAGCCGTTTCGCGTCGAACACTGTGTTGTTGGGGTTCAGAGCTACCTGGTTCTTAGCTGCGTCGCCGATGAGGCGCTCGGTGTCCGTGAACGCCACATACGATGGCGTTGTGCGGTTGCCCTGGTCGTTGGCGATGATTTCCACGTTGCCATGTTGCCAAACTCCAACGCAAGAATACGTTGTTCCAAGATCTATTCCGATAGCTGGCATTTCCACTTCTTTTTTTCTATGCGTGTGCACTAATAATGCTGAATAAACTCTTTCGGTTCATCCGAACTGCTTCGTCTTACTTGTTTGAAGTTTCAAATAATTATGACTTGCCGCCGCGCGCTCGCCGCTTATATACTCGACGAATAGCGCTTCGAGAAAATTCTACAACGTTCTCGGCGACCAATCAGCTTCAAGAATACACCGAACGTTCTGGAGTGTCAGTACGTTTCGACCAATAGCAGCACGCCGTTTAATGAAAGAGACGGGACCATCTCATTGATGTAGGGTGGTAAGAATATAAATTTTCCCCACTTTAAGGGAATCAATCTCAATTGTCAATCTATTGTTGATTAGATTTTAATTGGAATAGTCAATTTAAATAAATAGTTTATCTATACTAAGGTCAGAATATTATATAACTTTAATATTAACTTATATATATATTCACACTTGTTTAAAAGAACATTTTGAATTATAAAATGAGTAAACGGGGTGAATGTGGCATTGCAACATTTATTTTTCATTTCAACCGTTTAAAAATAATTGGTTATAATTATAACTTGTAATAGACTATACAATATTTGATAGACTACTCATATTGAATTATAATAATTGTTTCAGCTCGAATGTAGGGACATGCTTTACTTACCCCCACCAAAGAGTACAAGAATAGCGTCCCATACAAAAATATCCACAATGATCCAGAATATTCCACAAAACTCGATAGTGGTTTGAAATATTCCTTAATGTTCTGTTCTTGGATGTTTGATGTTACAATATTTATGAATATTCTAGACTATTCTAGAAATTTCTAGAAGGTGGAACTGCCAGCCCTTAATCTTCGAAAGCCGGCCCTTCAGATAAAAACGGGAAACGGTCTCCTTTATGGACCAGAGATAGAGGGGTAGCACATAATACCTCGCTTTAACGCACATCTTACATTATTGTATTTGACTCAGATTTGTATTCAGATTTTTAGCGCTTTGTCAATAATATCTTACTTACGTTTTTTTTTGCTTTTATTTAATTTCCATCTTTTAATTTACTAATACTTCTTAAAAATCATCCTTGTACGTTATCCAACAATAATATCAAATACTTAAAAAAACATTTTTTTTATTTAATTACCGGTAATTAAAGAAAATATTATTTCTTTGCGGCATGATTCCTAGACTAACAAAACTATGAGTATTTTGGACTAATATTTTATAGACATACAATACATAACCCTCATAATCATCTCAAGTATAATGATTATTCTCGTATGATTTAATTAATTTGTATTGACATTTGTAAACTGACTGTAACCTAGGTAATATTTTATGGTTTATTTTATTAATGCAATTAAGTAATGATTGTAATTTATTAATTTAATTTATTTATGTATTTTATTAATGTAATTTATTAATGTGATTTATTACAATTATTATATTGTTATGAAATAAATGAATTGAATTGAAAAGTACAAAACAAAGAGCAACTTAAAAAAAAAAGAATTAAGTACCGCTTTAGAAAATATGGGGTAAATTCCATATCACAAGCTGGCAGCACCGCTGAACTTACGAGAAATCTCTTGATAACAGTGGTGTGAGCGCGATAGAGATATCGTTGTCTCTCATTCCCTCCTTGTTATTGTTTACATGCATAGCTGTTTCGTGTAGGAACGAAGGGCGCGGCGGCCGGGAAAAATAGTTTTTTCACTTCTCGATGATTCTACCCTTAATAATGTTATTCTTTAACGGTAATAGAATTATGTTAATCATGTAGTGTTTTCTGGGTGTGGTTTTGAATAAACTTAAAATTAGAACAATGAGAGCTGGGCTCAGCTGAGTAAACATCATCGTCACCTCTATTGCTCTAGGTTTGCTGAAAGAGAACTCAAGCACTGAGATAAGCTCGCCTTTTGTATACTCATACTGTTATATGTTTATTTTTTCTGTAATCTTTTGTGTACAATAAAGTGTTAAATAAATAAATAAAATAAACAGGAATCTTGAGGAGTTCAATTCAGTTATACAATACTATATGGACACACGTTTATTTGGCCCGACCCACGGTTTTCTATAGAAAACCGTGTGGGTATATAAATATAAATTTTATTCTTCTTTTTTTAATCTCTATTTTAGAATTTCATCTTATTTTTTAAAAAAAAGCATAGTTACTAGCAATTTGCAAATATATTATTTTTTTTTTTTATGTTATTGAAACAAGAGTTATTTCAATACGATATTTTTTTTATTAAATATACTCACGTAATTTGCAATTACAAATGACTAGAATTCTTGTTAACCCTCTCTAGCCTAGCCTAAGCCTAGTGTTAGGAGGAAGTTCACGTCCGTTCACGTGGTGTAATAGTTAAATATCTATTATTCTTTGTAAGGCCCTCCCTCTCGATATCAGGACCACCACCAATCGATACACCTTCAAAATCAAGGTTCGACATCTTCTTCTGAACAAGAATGAATCGCCACCATAATAAGATTTATTCGTTCATCTATTTTTTTTTTTTTTTTTTGCAGTATGCATTTCCACCGGATAAAAAATTCTCTGGCGAAAAAAAAAATCCACGTCTTCCGAACAAATTGCACGATCGCAATGTTCAAATTGTTCGGAGAACGTGATTTTTTTTTTCGCCAGAGAATTTTTATCCGGTGGAAATTGATACTTACCATGTCGTATAGAAGCTGTGGTTTCAATAAATGTCGCTATGTCGCATCCACCCTGTATATATAATATATTTCTATTTATTATAATAACTTCACCTGCTTTGTTAATCTGCATCACCCAAAGATATACTGTTAGAGAATGCCTATGGCATTAAGTCCGCCTTGTATTCTAATTGTTTTTAATTATATAAATATCTATATCTATTGAACATTAGTAACTTTATATAAGTTATTATTTTTAAAGGTTTTTGCATTTACTACGAAGTATTATAAGTAATGCATTTTACACTTTGGATCCCTCATCATCATCATCATCAGCCGGTAGCAGTCCACTGCTGGACATAGGCCTCTCCCAATGTGCCTATTACTTAAGTTATTACTACTACTACTAAAATTTATAATTTATTTTAGTTAACCTAGCCGTTATAGTTTTCCTTAAAAGTTAATTACACATACTACCATTTTGGGCCAGCAGTTTAGCTTTTAGAAAAGGAGATACGCCATACTTGAACAATAATTTTGCTCTTCAATGTTAATTATCTCGGAAACACATCTCTCAATCAAAAAACTGTTTTGTAAACTCATAATATTTTTAAAAGACCTATTTAACGATAGGTACCTCGCACTATGGGGTACGCGACAGAAAAAAACATCATCCCTACTTTACGTGTCACGAAAATAGAACCGTATTAAAGTTAATTCTATCGAAAATCGAAATTTTAACCCGCAATTGTTACCGGCAAGTTGTCAGAAAAAAAATTATACCAGTATAAAATTACAAATTACTATATTATACAGGTATAGGTATCCGAAAAAAATAAAAATACAAAATTTTAATCTACCTCTTTCTTGACATAGTAAGCATGGATATGTAGGTATATCCATGCAAAAAAATCAGCTTTCTACTACTAACGGTTTTGACAGTTTGCCTTGGACAGACGGACATGGCAAGACTATAATTATGGCTTCTTTGTAAGTACTACGGATCCCTAAAAAGAGGATTTTTTGAGTACTATGGTGGTGCTGCCGCCCCCGCTCGTTCACAAGAACTCAACCACCAAAAGAAGTTATTTTTAGATATTTATATATGGCGTCAAGTCAAACAAACTCCTGGCTATAAATATAAGCGATTGCGATCTGTGACTCAGATATTGCGTCATCGGAAACTAATTTTACCAAAATCTATATTTGACCAATGCAAAGCTTATAAGTGGTATAAGAGGTAGAGATTTTGTGAAACAGTATTTCATGAAAAAATAAAAAAAAATAAAGCTATACATAATTTTTATTTCTGTGTAAAACAAAATTGGTTTTCACGCCATCTATTGCCATGATTCAGTATTACAGAAAGAAACAGAAAAAGACCACTTACAAGCCTCCCCATTTATCAGCTCTCTTAATATATAATATAACATAACATAACATCACGCCTATATTTCCCAGAAGGGCGTAAATTCTTAGATGCGAGATGCAAGTTTTCTTTCGTATGCAAGATTGACTCTTTAAGTTTGATTTAATTGGGCCTCAAATTGTATGCCCTGTTCAGGTACGTTATTTAAGTTATTGATATAACCAGAGTTACAGACCAAGAGAAAAATAAATTTGATGGCTAGCCCACGCAACAGAATAAGTTCCAAGTAATGAAATAACTCAGTCCGCTAAGCAAGTTAAGCTAATCTTAGCCTAACTCTTGGTCTGCAGTCAGCTTAGGATTCTACACCCGTGTGTTCTGCGACTTATTTAGACATAACATTTAGACAATATTTTTTTCAGCAGCTAATGTATTTCATTTGATAGCTCTTTATAAATGTTTTGTTTTTTTAAGTCGTAGGAGACACGTTTTTCAATTGAGTAAATGGGGATCATAGAATAAAACATATTATAATTAATATAAATATAGGTTTTTTTATTTATTGAACCAATAAAAAATCACGTACTTTAAATCACAAACAAAATGATCATGTGCTGGTAAAATAATTCAAATCAGTCTTGAAAAATAATACGAATATCACAGTACTAATGAATTCAGATGGGATGAATATTTGACTGCGTTAATCTACTTCTTCTACGGTAGGGCCGTCGTTTCTCTGGTAGCCTCCAGGCATTCCTCCAGGCATACCTCCGGGCATGCCCTGGCCCTGACCTTGCGCGCCGGCGCCGTGCATCTTGCTCATGAGCGGCGAGCACACGCGCTGCAGCTCCTTCAGCTTGTGCTGGTACTCCTCCTGATCGGCGAGGCTGTTGTTATCGAGCCACTGCAGAGCTTCATCGCAGGCAGATCGCGCTGTGCCCTTGTCTTGTTCAGACAGCTTGTCTCCGGCGTCGTCCAGCGCTTGCTTCACGCTGAACACGTACGACTCGAGCTGGTTACGAGCCGATACCCGCTGTCGCTGTTTCTCGTCCTCATCCTTATACTTCTCAGCTTCAGACAGCATGCGGTCGATCTCCGCCTGTGACAGTCGCCCTCTGTCGTTCTTGATGACGATGTTCTTGCTGCGTCCCGTACTATTCTCCTTGGCCGATACGTTCAAGATGCCGTTCGCGTCCATATCGAAGGTGACGTCAATCTTCGGCACTCCGCGAGGCGCAGGCGGAATGCCCGTGAGGTCGAAAGTGCCCAGCAAGTTGTTGTCCTTAGTCATGGCGCGCTCGCCTTCGTACACCTGGATGGTGACCGCCGGCTGATTGTCCGAGTAGGTGGTGAACGTCTGCGATTGCTTGCACGGGATCTTAGAGTTGCGTTCGACGATCTTTGTCATGACTCCGCCGGCGGTCTCAATGCCGAGGGACAGTGGTGCGACGTCCACCAGCAACACATCCTGGATCCTAGAGTCCTGATCGCCGCTGAGGATTGCCGCTTGCACGGCCGCGCCGTACGCCACCGCCTCGTCCGGATTGATGGACAGGTTCAGCTTCTTGCCGCAGAAGAAGTTCTGCAGCAGATTCTGCACCTTCGGAATCCTAGTGGAACCACCGACGAGAACCACGTCGTGGATCTGGCCTTTGTCGAACTTGGCGTCTTTCAACGCTTTCTCCACCGGATCTAGGGTGCCTCTGAATAGATCTGAGCATAGTTCTTCGAAGCGCGCGCGAGAGATGCGCGTGTAGAAGTCGATGCCTTCGTACAGCGCGTCGATTTCGATGGTGGCTTCGGTGCTGGAGGACAGCGTTCGCTTGGCGCGCTCTGCAGCTGTCCTCAATCGACGCAGCGCGCGCGCGTTCGCACGCAGATCTTTCTTGCACTTCCTCTTGAACTCCTCTGCTAGGTGGTTGACGAGTCTGTTGTCGAAGTCTTCGCCGCCGAGGTGGGTGTCGCCGGCTGTCGCCTTCACCTCGAACAGTGAGCCCTCGTCGATGGTGAGGATGGACACGTCGAATGTGCCGCCGCCGAGATCGAAGATAAGCACGTTGCGTTCGCCTTTGAGGTTCTTGTCCAATCCGTAGGCTAGCGCGGCGGCTGTGGGCTCGTTGATGATGCGAAGGACGTTGAGACCGGCGATGGCGCCCGCGTCTTTGGTGGCCTGACGCTGCGAGTCGTTGAAGTACGCTGGCACTGTGATGACCGCGTCCCTCACGCCAGTTCCAAGGTACGCCTCCGCCGTTTCCCTCATCTTCGTCAACACCATACTGCTGATCTCCTCGGGAGCGAAGCGCTTCGTCTCTCCCTTGAATTGTATCTGGATCTTCGGTTTGCTGCAGTCGTTGATCACCTTGAAGGGCCAGTGTTTCATATCCTGCTGAATCTTGGGGTCGTCGAACTTCCTTCCGATGAGCCGTTTCGCGTCGAACACTGTGTTGTTGGGGTTCAGAGCTACCTGGTTCTTAGCTGCGTCGCCGATGAGGCGCTCGGTGTCCGTGAACGCCACATACGATGGCGTTGTGCGGTTGCCCTGGTCGTTGGCGATGATTTCCACGTTGCCATGTTGCCAAACTCCAACGCAAGAATACGTTGTTCCAAGATCTATTCCGATAGCTGGCATTTCCACTTCTTTTTTTCTATGCGTGTGCACTAATAATGCTGAATAAACTCTTTCGGTTCACCCGAACTGCTTCGTCTTACTTGTTTGAAGTTTCAAATAATTATGACTTGCCGCCGCGCGCTCGCCGCTTATATACTCGACGAATAGCGCTTCGAGAAAATTCTACAACGTTCTCGGCGACCAATCAGCTTCAAGAATACACCGAACGTTCTGGAGTGTCAGTACGTTTCGACCAATAGCAGCACGCCGTTTAATGAAAGAGACGGGACCATCTCATTGATGTAGGGTGGTAAGAATATAAATTTTCCCCACTTTAAGGGAATCAATCTCAATTGTCAATCTATTGTTGATTAGATTTTAATTGGAATAGTCAATTTAAATAAATAGTTTATCTATACTAAGGTCAGAATATATAACTTTAATATTAATTAACTCACTTTGATATTTAATTATTATTTTATGAATTATTTTCTTATTCTACATCGGTAAAATAACTATTTACAAAATAAACTGAGCTTGAATGCTATTATGTTCATTTATTTTTAAGTTACGATTTGATTATGATGCATCAATGAGCTACTAAAATGACAAAGTTACAGCTATTAATTTAAATTAGTAGAGCCGTAAAATAAATATGTATACTTGTATCAAATATAAAGTATATTCAACCCAACGAAATTAAAAGTTTATCAAATCGTGGCAAATAATATTGCATCAGAAAATAGGGGTAATTCAATTCCAACAACTAGCAACCTATTGGAATGCTCGAGAACGTGCAAGATAAGCGTTCCACGGGCCGCGGCCATCGCATTCCATGTTTGACGTAAGTGCGAGCGAGATGGAGACTCTTTTACTATATTCGATACTCTTTTACTATAGATACTATGTTCGAGAACGTTATATGATAACATAAAATTGCAATGAAAATAAATCTTTATTTAGTGTTTGATAAAATTTCTTATCGCAGATGCGATAATTATTCGTCTAGCGCAGTGTCCGTATCGATGGTCCGTAGTATGTATGGCATTGTTTACCAGGGTTTACCTTCGAAAATTCGAGATGCACTGAATGTGGGACAACCGTAGACATTAAGGTTACTTCTCGATGTTTCCACCCTTTTGCGCCCTTAAGAGAAAGAAATAACGGTAAATAGTCGCAGTTACTAATTTATAAGGACTTGCTTCTAATTTTCATATTGCATCTGCCTGCGTTTTGCGTCGATAAAAAGTAGCCAATTTTCTAATCTGGGGCATTAGCTTACTTCTATACCTAAAATCTTTCCATTCGTTGGAGCGTAAAAAATACGTTACAAATGCACTCACTTTTGCTCACTAACTAATGTGTTGTTCTAGAGATAAATTAGTTTAGATAGTTTGATAAAGTTTATAGATCTTTCTTCTGTTTTCTAGATCTACTAGATCTATTGATCCCATTCAAGACATATTTTAACTGATATGAAGCTATTAGACTCTTTTCGAGTGATAATTCTACGAATATACCACGCGAGCGAAGCTTTTAAAATATATTATTTTGTTAATTAACAATTTAATCTCTCTGATTCAATACTTGTGTTAGTTATGTTAAAGTCAAAGTTGCTTTATTTGTTGAATATTGTAAAATTATACAGATGTATGTATATAAGGTAAATAAATACAGCATATTCTGTCAGTTCTGACGTTCTATACATAATCATTATAATGTTCAATAATTATAGATTGAATACAGGACAATTAAAATTAGAAAAAAATATATATAAAATTACCAAGCTTCCTAAATATTACAAAATACAATCAAATTTAACTATCTAATATCACATTCTATCATTTAAAAATTCTTCAGCACTATAGTAATTTTATTGTTCATAACTTTGATCAACTTATTCCTAAATTCGTATAAACTTAAACTCTTGTAGGAACTGAGAATTGTATTGTACATTTTATTTATTTGATATCCTAATCATTTGTTCCTAATCATAGAAACCAACATTCTATGATTAGAATTAGAAATATAGTACAGAGCCATCTCACGGTCAGTTATAATTAGAATTGTTGTTGATGCCAAATTCTATAATATTTGTTTATTATCTTCAACGAACATGATAATTTCAGAATATAAAAGAAAAATATCGTATTTATTTTGCATTTCATTTAGCTAGATTTAAAAGATAAAGGACTAATAACAACGCCTACTGCCATCTATCGGTTGAAATGTTCAACTTTTGTTATCCAAGGGAATGAGCTCTGTAGTACTTTGTTATAGAACAGAAGAACTTTGTGTAGAAGCTAGTAATTAATAATGCTAAAGGGGTGATATCTGGATTTAGTTACTCTTTCTCGCATTAACTACTGAATGGATTTTGATGTTTAGCTACTTATATCGACGTACCACGCAGACAGATAAATATAGAGCATACCATGATAGCTTTCTATTCAAATAATAACTCTAGATGGCTTTGAGATAGCTGGAAGCAATCCGCGTGGGTGAAGTGAAACTACTTTTTAACCGTTATTAGTCGTTATTGTTTGAGTCATCGTTGCACCATAATATCGGGAAGTTACCTACCTTTTTTACCTGTCTATTTGTGTGACTCAGCCCCACCCGAGTACAACGCGAAGATCTAATTTCAAAACTAATGTTTAACTATGAACCAACGTTTTCGATCTTACTGCCCTCAAACATTTAATGAGAGAAAGAGATTGCATCCAGGTTAAGCGTTAACCGCGGATTAAGAAATGTGGTGAAATTAGGGCTTGGTGCCGATACTAACATGTTAATAATAGCAGCCCTGTAGAAGCTAATACATGTCCCACTGATGGGCTCGGGCCTCTTCTCATGAGAAAGATTAGGCCACGTTGTCTAAACGCGTAGACATCACACAGCCTCGGGCACTTTTTAGGCACTCTTAATGCATGCAGGTTTTCTAACATTGTTATCCTTCACCGTTAACGAGCGATAATTTATATAAGACCTATGCTTTGACTTCGCAGTCCTACGGTTTTCTACTCGGCTATTGTTGCTCACAACGAACATGTTAATTCAAGTAAAATTTAATTTAAATCAATGTTCAAACGGAACAGAGGGATATAAATCGTACGTCCGCATTAAACGTCGGATCAACACGTTCGTGAAATTGGGAATAAATGGGCGGCAGAGGTCGAATCCGAGTTTATCGTTAACCGCGGATTATGAAGTTTGGTGACATTGGTGAGCTTAACATTAGGTGGACTGTACGCTTTGTTGTATGAAAATATGTACCGATACTTGTGTAGAGCTTATACTAGGTGGATGCTACATAACGACATTAATTAAAAACACAGCTCAAGTTAACATCGGTGGCGTTTAAAGCCAAAACGAATACTCACGAAGTCTCGAGAAAATTCTATGCAAGCGAATTCTAACTTAAATGTTGCGTAAGAATGTTGTGATAAGGAATATCAGTTTATGTATTTAATGTCAATGTAATCTCATAACTAACGTGCAACGATTGATTACTCTAACATCTACACCATGTACCCATATTATAAAGGGTTTTTTCGTTGTTTGTACTCAATAAGCTCCAAATCTACTAGACCGATCTTAATGAAAATGGGTGTGGAGATAGTTCCAAGCTCCAGAATCAACATAAGCTACTTTAATTGACGTTCCACTTGGGTGGATCCACGGATGGATGGAAGCAAATAAAGTATGTAGGTATATTGTATCAAGATTCTCACTGTCAAAAAATAATAGCAATATATTTCAGAATGTCGCGAGTCAACTTTTTTAAAAGGAGAATGTAGAAGAATGATTTTAACATTATTGATTATACGCGATAAAATCAATAAATAAATATGTGAATCAAATACATATATACAAGAGGAGTGCGGTCTTGTTACCTATCTATAATAATATTAAAAATATGTTTTTGTTTGTTTGTTTGTATCGATTAGGCTCCGAAACAACTGGACCCTTCTTGTTGAAAATTGGAGTGTAGCAAGTGCAAGACGCCAGAAATATCATAGGCTACTATTTAAGCGACAAGCCATAACAAGGGGAGCGGACGGGCATAAAAGAGCAACGAATACAATCTTTCTAGAAGGAATATCGACCGTTACACTTTGAATGCGCATGTGCACTGTATTTGGGACAATATATGCACTTATATAGCTATTCTAGAGCTTCTAGACTGTTCTGAAGCGTGTTGATTTTCCAGATATTACAAGAGGTCAACATGCAGTCAATTAGGTCATGCCGCGACGATCAATACTACGTTGATGTCTAGAATATTAAGTGAGATATTCAATGTTCCCTCTAATTCCGATGTTTTAATTTATGTTAATAATCTAATTAATGTTAAGTTAAACATGATTTGTATACCTTATTGGTAAAATGTAGCGTACATCATTTATAAGACCTTTTGTACAATAATACCTACATTTACAAATAAAGAATATTTCTATTCCTATTTATTAATTAGTACATGACGTGATACTGCTACAGACTGGCCACACTATCTTTACTTCCCTCCAAAGCAAAGCGGGAGACTGAGTAATGCCAAATATAGACAAAGTGTCTATATGGAAAGAGTGTAGACACCACGGACAGTGACAAAACTATGGGGCCTAAATTTGATTGCTATAATAGGTAAGGCAGGTATCACTAGATCATTATAAGCAATTCGATTATGACATTGATTGTGTTTAGTTCCAATGTAATGCTGATTTATCTCTCTGGTCCGTATAACGTTTAAGTTAAACAGGAATAACCAGAGCTCAGCGTTGAACTCGGTTCAGTGCGTTCGGTATGGCCGCAGAAAGTATACGTATCGGGTATCCCCCTACTACAATAAAGCCACTTAGATTTTTCTATAATTCTTATTCATACAATGTGATAGAAGTAACTTTGATACCTAAGAACTAAATAGCCCTGATAATCTTACAATGTAATCTTGGCTATGAGTGTATGACATTATACAGAGACAAGATTCTTAAGCTACCTTTAATTCTGCCTCACTCTATCTTGGTAGAAAAAGTGCTACCACGTTAGAAGCATTAGGCATTTGTTTCATTTTATCTGAATAAACTATTGTAACTAAAGATTTGATATTGTTGTTTGTTTGTTACGATTTAACTCGAAAACTACCGGACCGATTTAAAAACGAATATCACTATTAGAAAGCTAGATTATTGTTGAAAATCATTGACAATACTTAATATCGAAATACCATGCGGCAAAGCCGCGCTCGGAGGCAAGTATTTATTCTTACTTAATAGCGCCTATCAAAATTATCATAGTTAAGTTTTGCATGTAGTAATTTAACCAGCCTATGTCCAAACCAAAAAAGAAAATAATGTTTTTATCTATGGGCCTATTTCAACGACCGTGCTTATCGTTGTATGGCTTTGGCTTTAGTCTTTAAACCCAGCTTACCAGCCTTTATAAGGAGCCCCAAAAAAGGTTCGTATAGGAGAAAATGGCTAAAAGCCTGGCCTCATCAGCCGTCGGATACACTACATGGAGATATACATACAGTTCTTTGAGCGAAGACGAAGACTATGTACAGTGGGCATGTATGTAAGTAGGTATGCAGGGTAATAACTTCAGTTATAGTAAAGACTTACTACACCAGTTATGGATAAGTGAGTTACGTATATATCTAAATAGTGTATATATTATACACATTCACACATGCATATTATCTTTTGAAGTTAGTTCTCACTATGACAGAAGTTTATACATGTTTATACCATGAATATCTAAGTGCTTGCCCATTGTACTATACTATAATAATTATTGTATTCAATCAATCAATCAAATCCAGTCCATGCTAGATTAATGAAATTGATTGATTGAACAAAATAATTATTCAGAGTACATAACTATTCAGGACAATTAAGAGATCAGAAATAAAACAATAAATAATTTGTTAACATTTACCATTTATTTTGAATAATGGAATTTGAACTAAATCAGTCTTTGGCTGTACACCAGTGCACAAAATAATTCCACAAATCACATTCTTACACCATTACAACATGGCTAATAGGCGGCTGAGATTTAATCTACTTCCTCCATGCGAGAAGCTTCATCGGCATCTCCTTCCAGTGGAGGTACGTCTCCGGCACTGCTCTCCTCAACCTGGATGGGCTCATCCTCATCAATGCCAAGACCCAGCTTGATCATTCTGTAGATGCGAGAAGCGTGCACCTGAGGCTCGTCCAGGGCGAATCCAGAAGACAGCAAGGCAGTCTCGTACAACAGAATTACTAGATCCTTGACTGCCTTATCGTTCTTGTCAGCCTCAGCCTTCTGTCGCAGAGTCTCAACAATGGAATGGTCTGGGTTGATTTCCAAATGCTTCTTCGCAGCCATGTAACCCATGGTGGAGGTGTCACGGAGAGCCTGGGCCTTCATGATACGCTCCATGTTGGCTGACCAACCGTACTGTGCTGTGACAATGCAGCAAGGTGACTCAACCAGACGGTTGGATACTACGACCTTCTCTACTTTGACGTCAAGAATGTTCTTCATGACCTTGCAAAGACCCTCAAACTTAACCTTGTCTTCCTCGCGCTTCTTAGTCTCCTCCTCGTCTTCAGGGAGCTCCAGACCTTCCTTGGTAACTGATACCAAAGTCTTGCCATCATATTCTCTCATCTGCTGTACTACATACTCATCAATGGGCTCGGTCATGTAGACAACTTCAAAACCTCGCTTCTTGACTCGCTCTACAAATGAGGAGTTGGCTACCTGGTCACGGTTCTCACCAGTGATGTAGTAGATGTGCTTCTGGTTCTCCTTCATGCGGGAAACATACTCCTTAAGAGAGCATGCCTCATCACCAGAGGCAGATGTGTTGTAACGTAAGAGTTCAGCCAACTTGGACCTGTTCTGAGAGTCCTCGTGGATACCCAGCTTGAGATTCTTGCTGTAGTGTTCATAATACTTCTTGTAATTTTCTTTGTCTTCTGCCAATTCTTCAAAGAGTTCCAGACATTTCTTAACCAAGTTCTTCCTAATGACCTTAAGGATCTTGTTCTGTTGGAGCATCTCACGAGAGATGTTGAGTGGCAAGTCCTCACTGTCGACCACACCCTTGACAAAGTTCAGGTACTCAGGGATAAGGTCCTCGCAGTTGTCCATGATGAACACTCTGCGGACATATAACTTGATGTTGTTCTTGCGCTTCTTGTTTTCAAACAGGTCGAAGGGAGCACGACGGGGTATGAACAATAGAGCCCTGAACTCAAGCTGTCCCTCAACTGAGAAATGCTTCACAGCGAGATGGTCTTCCCAGTCGTTGGTGAGAGATTTGTAGAAGTCACCATATTCCTCCTGTGTGATGTCATCAGCGTTGCGGGTCCAGATGGGCTTGGTCTTGTTCAACTCCTCATCCTCAGTGTACTTCTCCTTGATAGTCTTCTTCTTCTTCTTGCTATCTTTCTTGTCCTCGTCGAGGTCCTCACCAACATCCTCGATCAACTTTTCTTCCTCCTTCTCCTCTTCAGCCTCGTCATCAGACAGTTCCTTTTCGCGTTCTTTCTCAACCACTAATTTGATGGGGTAGCCGATGAACTGGGAGTGCTTCTTCACGACTTCCTTGACCTTGTTGTCTTCCAGGTACTCAGTGAGGTCCTCCTTAATGTGGAGAACGATCTTGGTACCGCGGCCAAGCGGCTCGGCGTTGTCAGAGCGGATGGTGAACGAACCTCCGGCGGATGACTCCCATTGGTATTGTTCGTCATCGTTGTGCTTGGAGTGAACGGTCACGCGGTCGGCCACGAGGTAGCAAGAGTAGAAACCTACACCGAATTGACCGATCATACTGATGTCAGCGCCGGCTTGCAGGGCCTCCATGAACGCCTTTGTTCCGGACTTCGCGATGGTTCCTAGGTTGTTCACCAAGTCAGCCTTTGTCATGCCGACACCGGTATCGATGATGGTTAGCGTGCCTTCGCTCTTGTTAGGAATGATCTTAATGTACAGCTCTTTGCCGCTGTCCAGCTTTGATGGGTCGGTGAGTGACTCATACCGGATTTTGTCTAGAGCGTCCGATGAGTTGGAGATCAGCTCACGAAGGAAGATTTCTTTGTTGGAGTAGAATGTGTTGATGATCAGGGACATGAGCTGGGCGATCTCCGCCTGGAAGGCGAAGGTCTCCACCTCCGCTGTGTCGGTCTGCATTTCTTCGGGCATTTTGACTTATTACACTTAAAATATACTTCTCAAGACTCAAATTAACGATAGTTTAGTACACTGAATGAATACTTTCTGACTAGCGCGGTTAAAAATACACGTGTTTTAATTACGCGTGGAATCGCAGTGTAGCTCTCACTTCGTATTTCTTGTAAATGACGCCGGCCGAAATGTCATTTTCTTATATATGCCCCGGTAGCAGGCGACATCTGTGAGCGAGTAGAAATTTCTAGATTGTATGCGCTATCCGGCAGAGGTTTAGCACCGTAGGTAGTTTTTAGAGAAAGCAATACCATTCACATACAGTTCATACAGTTAAGATAATAATATAATCTTATGCATTCAATACAGCACTACTTGCAGTTTGTTCCGCGATAATATTATAATAATACTGTTGTGTATAACTGGTTTAGCTAACTTACATGCAATTAAATTTAATGGAAGTTAATAAACGTAATTGATGAAAATGAAGTGGTACAATTAAGATCGAGAAATACTTAAAATATTATAATAACATAAAACATTGATGATTTAACAAATTGCAACATTATTGTATCTGAATAAAGTAATTTTGTAATGACATAAAATTCTAGTACGGCAATATCATATTAATCACTAGCTACATTTAATAAAAAAACATGCAAATTATTTAAAATTAAAATTAATTGAATGATAAAATTATTTACATTACAAAACAAAAATAATAGTTATTAGTTAAATAAAAATTAAATTTACAAAACAATAAAACTAACAGTCTAAAAATAATGAAAAAACATTATATTCGATATAATAGAAATAAAAATAGTATTGATCAACATTTACTAATAGTATATAAGTTAATTGATATCAAAAATAAATTAAAAATATTTTTTAAGTGATTATAATTTAGAATAATATTTAAAATTAAAACTAAAAAAAACATTAAAATTCGAACAATGACATCGATATAATTAGAGGAGAAGTATAGGTAATGGGTACTAATGAATGACTGATTGAAAACAAAATAAAATAGGGCAATACATGCGGCCATCTCGTGATTAATTTGACATCGTGTATTTTTATAATCTCGAGCAAAAATACGGGTTTTATTATGCGCTTTTTTCGTCCAATAGACACTTTTAAGTATTTGTACACGAGCAAAATGTTGCTGATACCAGCATCGTTTTTCTAGTACCACTACTCAACACATGGTGTCGCTAGCATCACAGTAATGATTTTTCGTCGAACATTCTCGTTCTTTCTAGAATGGTCTAAATAATTTCGAAGATTTCTATCAATATGAATGAAACCATATGAGAAAAGTGTTTAATTTCAAAGCTTGAAGCTGTTTTATGTCATAAAAATATATGAACATATAACTTTATCCACAAAATATACAAGTTTTTGGACTTCCAATGTTTCAACTAGAACATTCCATCCATATCCGGTGTGTAGTTCTACTGCTGGCTGCCGATGGCGCTAGTAGTATCCGGGTCAACATTTATATCAAGTTCAATGAAATTAATAGGGATACCAGTAAATAAATAATTAGACTGTACACCTTTTTGTAGCTTTGATACTGAAAGTGATGACACTGAACTAAATAATTATGGTATAAGTAATTACAGTGACAAATAATAAACTTGGCATTCAGTAAATTATGTTTTGAAGAAATACTATGTTGATGTTATTATTTGCCTACCAAAATTATTTTATAAGTACCTCTACTGGTAAAGGGCATAAGATAAAATAAGATAAATGTTTATTTTCACCACAGTTTCTTTAGGAATAGTAAAATGCGTTTTTAGTTATCAAATAATTAAATCTTCCTTTCTTAAAAAAGGAGGTGACTAGTATCTTTGCCATGTTATTTATTAAAATCCTGAATTTTACAATTTTAACTCCAAATTTACACAGTTTTTATTAATTTACCAAGAGTTGTTTTTAAATATGTTAATTTATGCGTGCGTGTAAACCTACATACAAAATTTCACACAATTTCTTTCAAAATTGACTTACTTCCCATATATTTTATAAACTTACAACCTGCAACAACAAGCCACTTAGGTTGCAATTAAAAAAAAGAAACAATTTATAACATAACAATAATTTATAGGAGAACCCTATTCAATGAGATTATGACGCTAGGGTTCATTATTATAGAAAAAAAAAATAAAGTATTTTATATAATAGCAAAGTATTTTGGTCAAAATGAAACAACTCGTGTTGTTAGCTTGCTAAGCTTAAATAGTTAAGTGATATAATATCAAATAATACATTTTCATTATTTCGGCCGAATACATTCGGCCAAATTACTGCATAAAGGCTGGCAGCACTTGTACAACCAGACTATACTGTATTGATTATTTATTTTGCAGGTCTTATTATTAACTTTGCCCTTTCTAGAATATTTTAAGGCAAATGCTCTATTTTAAAGCTAATATTTGAGCATGGACTGATCTTCTTAAATAGCCTATCCGACCGCGTGTATCGGAATAACAAAGACTTTTAACGAATATTCTGGAAATGCCGGCGGGCTGACCGGAAATCAAGTTATTATAATGATAATTCCCCAAAAAATGTGATTTAGATATTAAATTAAATAAAGCACGCCCTTATTTATTTATTTTTTCTACATTAATAAAGAATTTCACTTGACTTTGCCCGTATGAAAGAATTTAGCCGGTAGACCTAACCTAGAAATTTTTGTACCTAAGAACCTAGAAACCATAGAAATCTACATAGGCACATTGGTCCTACCACGGTCGCCCTGTTTATTTATAGTTTTTTGAGCTTTTTCTAATTTAATTTCAATATTTTACGTATAGCGAGTTACCTACCATGTAACCATTCATGTAACATAAAATTTATTATGTCAGGTAACTACTTCTAGGAACATACTAGAATCTTAGCATCTAGAACAGTAGATGAGGGTGCTTAAATAACGTTCAGTAAGTAGATAGGTAAGAAATTTATTCATGTAATTATTTATTACATTAACTTCATGCCTCCCACCTAAATGTATGTAAGAAGGAATGTACTGATATGTTAAGTATGACTTATGTATTTAATGATGCAATGTATTACTAGTTGAAGGAAGCTGAAACAAATACGCTGGACTTGAACCAGTGGCCCCGGAATAGTACCTACACTTAATTGCTAAATTACAATTGTAAGATATTTTTTTGATAAATAATCTGTATTCCTAATTTACGCATTCATCTATTTAGGCTTTTGGATTTTTGGCTTAGCGAAGCCAAACATAGGACAGAACCAGCTAGTAGAGCCGGATATTTCTGTAAAAAAGACACTACATTATTGAGGATTTTGTGGCTTCCTTGCATGTCAATTGTTTTAAATTTAATTCAACGTCTGTCAACATATTAATACTATGTTGCGTTCTTCGAACCATTGCCTTATCAAGGAAAAAACTCATTTCAGGAAATCAACGTTTGCGTTTTGTCCTAGGATCGCAAAGTAATACTGACTAATTAGGAATTCTAAAAAATAATAACGTTCATTTTGGCTGGACACGCAATCTAAAAGCCTAACTATGTCCAATTTTATCCGACCGCTTGGCAACGCTAGCCGAGGTGGCCGAGGGGCCCAAAACACCCGCGCGCCGACTGCCCGTCCCTTTGCTCCGTGAGCTCCCTCCGACACATTGTATGTAAGCTCCCTGGCAGCCCCTGGCCTGCAATGTAAGGGCCCCGATGTTCACGTTACGGCCTTACATAACTGAACAATTAAATTAAAACAAACTCATCTTTATAATAGTTAAAATATAGTTCTTATTATGTTAACAGGCATTCTACTCTGCGCAACAGAGCACCTTAGATGCTTTATTATTATTATTGAAAAATTACCATTTCGAATTATGTTAGAACTGTTCGAATTGTATAATTCATTTATTCGCTGAATGGTGACGAATGCCGAATGCCGGTGCCGGTATCACACGTGCTGATGTTAAAAACACGTTATCAAATTTTAGGTTAAGTAGGTACATATTCGAGGTGACGAAATACCTACCAACTCGCTATGATACATTCTACATTGCTGACAAATTATTATCATACATTATAGAGTAAATGTATTATCTATTTATTGTTTTATTACAAAGAAATGCTTGCAAAAAGTACAACTGCTAATTTAATTCGCGGACGCAAACAGGGTCCAATGAGATCTTTATTCAACAATCTATCAGTCTGTTTATTTTTTTAACAATGTTTATGACGAAATAAGATATACCTATGTATTATACATTTTCTTTGAACTATTAATAAATGACTGTTTGTATTTTCATACTATTGTGAAACATAATAACTCTTTGTTTGATGGAAAAGATGACTGTGCTATTTTAATCGACAATGCACGCATTGATATTTAATTGTTTAACTATGGTTGTGCTTTTTATTGCCACAATTCATAGAAAAAAGGGCATCGGTATCTCCAACGTTACGATAAGAATATTCTGGTAGCGTAGTTTACCTTATCAATCGATGTTTTGTGGCATTTTCAAATTATTTATCGAGACATAAAACAGCGCCATCTAGCGGCATAATGGTTAACTAGAATTTATTTCATGTCTTTTTAGAAGTAGGACATAATTGGAGTTATTTGAAACAACACATTGATGGTTTCAATGAGATGGTACTAAAATATGAGTTTTATGAATATTTTAATTACAACACAATCATCAAACTCAAAAGAAATTGCGAAAACGTAAGAAAGTAAAGCGTCATCTATTGGTGTAGCTTAGTACTAAATGTGACATTTTCTGGCTGCTAGATGTCTCAGAAGTCGCTAATATATTTTGAATGTTGCTTTAATTGACTTTCGTTTTTGATACTTAAATTGCTTTTGTTGATAAGAAGATTTGTAAAAAAACAAATATATATCTATAGTAACGTGTACGTAAAAATATAAGCTTGTAATAAAATTACTGGAAAGGTTTCAGGTTACTAAAAATGCTGCACGGTGTTATTTCTGACATCTACTGGCTAATAGATGTCGTTGTCTTCCAATTTGTTCCCGATCATTCCACAATCTTGTGGAACTTATTATCTCGAACTTTCGCGTGGCGCTCTTGTTGCGGGCAAATATAAAAGCGATGCGCGCGCCTGCTAGCAGCATTATTGAACAACACTTAGAGCAAGCAAAGTGAAGTGAGAGAGTTTGGAGTTTTTATAACTTTCTATCTCTAAGCATAATCATTCGATTATTCGAAGTGTCTAAAAAGTGATAATTGACCATTAAAAATGTCGCTTGTACCGTATTGGTTCGACGAATTACGTCCACGACGCCACCATGACCGGCTTTTCGGGCTGACCTTATCTCCGGAAGACTTCTTGACGGATATAGTAGAACAACCAACTTTATCGGTCCGGAAATACCTACGGCCTTGGAAAAATTTGTCAGCTGTCGCTCGAGACGTCGGTTCCACCATCAAGTATGACAAGGACAAGTTCCAGGTGAATCTCGACGTTCAGCACTTTGACCCTGAGGAGATCTCTGTCAAGACTTCAGATGGCTTTGTGGTCGTTGAGGGGAATCACGAGGAGAGGAAAGACGACCATGGCTACGTGTCCCGTCAGTTTAAACGGCGGTATGCGTTACCTGAAGATTGCAACGCTGATGCGGTGGAATGCAAACTCTCTTCTGATGGGGTTCTGACCGTCACAGCTCCCAAAGCTTCGCAGGGCAAGGACGAACGGGTGATTCCTATTTCTCAGACTGGACCGGTGCGGAGGAAACCTTCCGAAGCAATAGAGCAGACAAATGGAGAAGACAAAAGCGAAAAGCCTGCTCCGCCGGAGAAGAAGCGAAGGAAATAGATTTCTGTATTATGAATGGTTAAGTTAGGTACATTTTAAGGCCTAGTTTCACCGTCCGAGTTCGATGCGTAGCCCTGAGTTATGATTTTCGATCGCCCGCGCCCTTTCAAACATTGAATGAGAGAGCGAGGTTGAAAGGCAGGTTTAGCGTTAGTCATGGCTTAAGAAGTTTGGTGAAATTAGGGCTATGTTTAGTTTATAATTGAAAAGTATTAACCGACAGATTTAATTTACTGTAAGCTTTACTGTAAGACTGATTTTTAAAATAAAAGTTTTTGTGATTTAGTAATGTAGTTTAATTTTCGCTTTACATCTTATTGTTGCTATGCATTTTATTTAGGCGCTTAGAAAGATATCTTTATTTTCTTCCCCGTCACCAAAAGTTATAAACTGAATATTCGCTGTAGAACTATTAGTTCACGGAGGTGTTGTCCACCTGATGGTAAGTGGTTTCTTCAATCCATGCAAAAGATGGACATTAACAAACCACAAAACCTAGATTTTAGATGTCAAAGATAATATAGAAACGTGCGTCGTTTGTCGTGTCGCTTTATCTAAAAACTAGGGCGTTATGGCTCATGTGCCAGTAATCTCAGGGCTTGATCACACTCGTCAAATTGTAGGGCATGGAGTGTCTACTTCACCAACGTGTTAAGCTCAAGACTAATGCCACAGTATAAAGTACATATTTATACTGTGCTAATGCTAAGCTATAGCTTTTGATATCTCTGACCTGTACAAATGATTGAATAAGGGAGAGAGAAAACTGTCGATTTAAAAAGTTTTATGAAATCGGCTCCAAGGATCCTGTGACTTCTGTGAGACGGTGCCTCTTCCGCTCTCGAGAACTTCATTTTTTTTACAAGAACTTCACCAGTTCTACCACCATAAGTGGACTACCTACTTATTTAATTTAATTATTTATTTTGCATTTGTGTGCGAGCGCTGTCATCTTTTGAAATTTATATGAAACGCTGCAAGCAACTACTTCATTATTATAGTGTACATAAATGCTACTAGATGGCGCTGTAAGAGATGTAGAGAGTATTAAGTAAATATAATTTAGAAACTTTTTTCTCTTCTTATTTATCTCAGAACTTTTTTCTCAGAATCAAAGATTAATTTTGTAATCATTTGTCTCAAAAGTCAATGTTTCTAGTTGTTTTAGTCGTTGACTAAATTTAATGAGATTCGGGGAAGTCCCGAACCGTAATCTATCCAACATCCGTCCGCCAACCACAAGCGTAGCCTGCAAGTTGTAAATTATGACATTACTGAAAATAACAAGAGAAAAATATTAAAAACCAACTTTAATTTTGAGAATAAACACTAAAAGATAAAGGATACTTTTTTTCGGCGCACTCTTAATCTTTCCGTTACAAACGTGCGAACCGGAAGTTAATTAAATAATTAATATAATATTAATTATAATTTATTATTTATTATAATTAATTATTATTTATAATTAAATATTAATTAATTAAATATTCATATTAACCGGAAGGGATGATCACATGCTGCATAAGTCGTTAGTGCCAGCGAGGCGAAAGGTCCGCTGTTATCTAATATTAGTATACAATTGTAATGTACGTTTGTGAACACCCCCGCGACACAGGAGTTATTCCTAGTACGGGCGTCGTTTAAAAAAAAAAAAAAAAAAAAAAAAAAAAAAAAAAAAAAAAAAAAAAAAAAAAAATTGAATAATACTTTTAACTATAAAATAATAAAATAAATCTATACATAACATCACGCCTATATTACCCAGAAGGGTGTGGCGAAGGTGAAGAACACTCACATTTCACCTGTTATGTTTAGGCTCATAGGATAGGGAGTGAGCCTATCGCCATCCACCGTGCACAATTCCAACTCCGTGCTGCTATTGTGAATTTCCTGACGGAAAGTTTACAAATAACACTGCCCGACCCGGGAATCGTGCCCGAGATCTCGCGGTAAGAGTCGCAAACATAGATTTTATAAAATAAAGTCCCTTGAAAGTGTGTAAGAGATCGATTTTTTTAACATCTATTAAGCGGATTTTTGTACAGTTTTAAGGTATTTTTACACGACTACGACGAAGCCAAAAGAAAGGGTAATGATTTTGGCAGCTATGTACTCGTATATGTATGACTATATTTGTTTGTATGTTTGTATACTATAGTAAAAATGCGGTTGTACAGTACTCGCAATGCTTTGGGTTCCTAGAAAGGGGCGACTGAAGCTAAATGGTACAAGCGGCTGCCCGGAATACAAACAAAAAAAAATATTTTCTTTCTTTCTATTTCAATGGTTTAAAAATGTGCCAATATAACCTTCTATCCGAAAATCAAATGAATTTCGGGACGTTTTGCTGAATGTCGCGTTTCGAAACTATCCTACCACCTACGTAACTATATCCACAGCTTTATGTACATTTATATGAATGTCGGTCCATGGGTCCATGTTACTTATCAACAATAAGCTTTCAAAGTGTTTGGTTTTGGTCACTTCATATTTTAGTGTAGCATTGACTTGCAGTGTGAAAAAGTGTAATTGTTAAGTCAATAAATAATTATTATTGGATACAAGAATTGGAGCATATAATAATATCTGTAAGTATATTTACTTTTATATAATATTAAAGTTGAAAATTAAGAATCCAGCAGGACTCGAACCTGCACCCCCTGGGTATACGCCCCAAGAGCTTTGCCAATTCAGCCATAGACTCGTATGCTGCTAGACTCGAAATTTCTCAACTCTTTGTGCCAGCGTCATAGGACCAGGTATATATATATATATACCTTAGCTAGACGAACCATTACTTGGTTTAGGTTATTACCAGGTTCGAGTCCTGCTGGATTCTTAATTTTTCAACTTTAATATTATATAAAATACAAAAATGCATAGCAAAGCTAAAATTTGCTTTAAAATATTAGGTACTAATATTTACTTTTATATAAAATAAACTACTATGCCTCGTTGATCTAGTGGTTAGCGTACACGGCTCTTACTGAAACGTCTCGGTTTGATTCTAGGGTTGGACAAAAGTGTGATTTATTTAGGATTTTTCCGTGAGGATCTGGTTTTGTACCTTTTGGGTGGGCATAGGCTCGGCGTCTATCAAATGGGTGATTCAAATTAAAGATAAAATGTGGGTGGTGAGTGACCGGATGGCGGAGTGGGTAGTGGGTTCGGTTCCCACTTAAGACAAATATTTGTGTGCATGAACATGGGGGTGTCTTAGTCTGGGTGTTTCTATGTATAATAAGTATGTATTTAATTTACAAAAGAAAAAGTATATGTATTAGTATCAGTTATTCTAGTACCTATAGTACAAGCTCTGCTTAGTTTGGGACTAGATGGCGTTGTGTGAGTTGTGAAATATTTATTTATTTATATACCTTTGCCACTACCTTCTGGATAAAATAGGCGTGATGTTATAGTATGTCCCCGCCGCGTCTGTCTATATGTCTGGCTGCGATAAACCCAATTACTAAACAGACTGTGATACGATTTTCACCAATCGATCATTCATAATCATGGGGCAGTTCTTCTCTATCTATCAATGCTAATATTATAAAGAGGAACACATACATTGTTTATTTGTTCGTTTGTTACGATTTAATTCTACAACTACTGAACCGTTTTTGAAATTCATGCACCATTAGCAAGGTACATCTTTATCGAGTAACATTTAGTGCACGGATGGCGTAGTGGTTCAAGCGGCGGCCTCGCCGCTTTCAACTGAGCTGGTGTTGAGGGTACGATGCAAAGATTTGTTTTGACTCTGGGTGTGCTTTGTGCGTGTGAAATCTTTGTTAGTGAACACCCCCCGCGATACAGGAGTTATTCCTAGGGAGGGCGTCGTTAACAAAAAAAAAACACTAGCTTATGCGCGCAGGCTATAAAAGGTAGCACACATTACTTCTGGGGTTTTGAACTTTCTTCATACCAAATTCCACCAAGATCTGTTCAGTAGATTAGGAGCTTATTGGATACAAACAAACAAACAAAAAAAAAACCTTTTTTATCGTGTAGATTGAGGTATACCGGCAGTAAGCAAATAAATACATGAACACCTTTGTTTCCAGCCATCACAATGAAAATTCTCGGGTTCTTCAAGTTCATCCGAGAAGAAGAAACACAAGACCATCGTCTGAGGAACTGTCCCCTCGTCATCGACGCTCACAGCTTCTTCTTCCGAAGCTATGAAGACAGTAAGCTGCCCTTCGTCTTCGGAGCTGAAGCCAACGAGCTCGCCAGGTTCATCAACGGCAGAAAACTGAGTAGATTCAAGAAATCAAACCTCAAATGCTTTTTCATATTCAAAGGAGGAGATTCGGACATAGAAAGGAAGATTCAAAGACTTCTGCCCACTGATTTTGATCTAGAATCAAATCAATTCGTCGCTCCAGTATTTCTAAGAGAGATGTTCCTCCAAATCACTGACGAGATGGGTTTTCATTACTCGACAAGTATCACCGAGTCGAAAGGCGATTGCGTCGCTTTGGCACAACAGTTACAATGCTCTTTAATGAGCTACAATCCGGAATACTATTTTATGAAAGCGCCGATTACTGCTTGCCTCAAATATGTGTTCACAGAAAATTATATATTGAGCAGCCAATATGAGCTAAGCAATTTTCTTGACAAACATTCTTTGACGAATAAGAAGGCTGCCATGTTTGCGGCTTTGACAGATGTGCATTTATTTCCAGAGGACCATTTCAATGATCTTTTACAAACATGGGATGTTTACGATGATGATAGTAATATCAAATTCAAAAATCTACTAAAATGGCTCGCGACCCACAATGAAGATGAAATATTGAATCAAGTGACAGCATTTCTTTTTGAATTAACTGAAATTGAGAAATTCAAAGGTCGAATAGAACAGATTTTGACGAATTTGCACAAAGATCACAGGAGCGTCGTCACGGACTATTTATTGAACGATTGCAAAATATCTATTACCTGCCAAGATCCATTGTGGTTTGAGAAAGGAGTCGCGGCGCAGTACATAGCTATTCCTTACATCAATTTATACAAACACAAATACATTCAAGGCTCATGCGCTATCGAGAACAACCAACTCACAGACAGTTTAATGCTCTCCATGGACATAATAAAATATGCTTATAATTTACTCACAAATTTCGAAACGAACGAAATTAGAGTGTATCAAGATTCAGAAAACTATATAACAGTCAATACAGAAGATTCTATAAAAAAACCAACGTACAGTTGTCATGAATCGGTATTTGAAAACGGCTGGAAATATATAAATAGTTTGAAACTATTTCAGCATTTCTTGGCTGAGAGTGATATCAATATAGATATAATATATCTGTTTCCTGAAGACAGCTGTGTGTTGTTCATAGCTCTGATATACTTTGCCCGTAAGAAGATCGCTGAGGAGGTAGACGTTACAAAGGAGATATACTGCTTCATAGTATGCTATGTTATGTTGTATGCTGTGTTACATACCAGTGATTATTACTTGAATATATATCGAAGGTTGACAAGAAGAGATGCTGAAGAAGCAAAAAGAGCTACGAAGAAGTATTTCACGTATGACGAAGAGGAAGCGAGAGAAATTTTCGATGAAGACGCATTGAAAACGTTAGTGGAACTCCAATATTGCTTGGTTCACATGAATTACTTGAATACTCTGTGCGGGAAACCCTTCAAACCAACAAAGTACCACCGAACCTTTAATGGTACTTTTATTTATAAGTTGTTACATGACATGAGAGACCGTCACGCCAGTCGTTTCATTGAGGAGCTCTTTGAAAACGCTCCGTCGGTGTTAAACTTCATTATTGACTTGGTAGACAACTTTAAGAAACAGTTTTGGTAATGCCGTTGGCGAATTAAGGACAATTTAATATATTTTTTGACCAAAGAATAAAGGAACGAGAATGTACAAGAGTTTTGTGCTTAAAGTCCAAGGGGTCCTGACAGTCGTCGGTGAAAGATGATATCAAACTTTTTGAGCTACCAGCTGACGTATAGCCGAGCTACAGCCAGCTGACGATTTGTTGTCTTCAAGATAATTTGTTGGTCTTGTACACCTGTGCCACACCCTTGTGAGTAATATTGTCGTGATGTTATACTACCCCGTCAAGTCTTATCGCACTATTGTTTTGTCAGCGATACAGAGTTGCTTTTACCTACACAAAATATTACATATTGTAGGTACAGTGTATATTATTAATTTATTATGTTAACATAAACATAGATTTAAATGTAAACAAACTAGCGACGTGGCTGCGCCCACCACTTAAGTCAGTCGTGAATACAAACAGTTTGCGTGAACACGTATCATCTATTATTTATATTCCAATTACTTTCCTCAACAAAATACCAAAGTAAAACCTATATTGGTGACCCCTGTAAACTGTGCTATTTAATAATAGTTAGTTTTTGGAATTTTGGGCAATGGCTACTCCAGTAAAGTCAGGAGTCAACACACCAGTGATACAAGCACAGGCGCCGAACAATGAGCCACATATCGAGAATGTGTCGGCGTTGGCTAGCATTACGGTTTCCTCGCGTGTTCCTGATTTTTGGGCGGACCAACCGCGACTCTGGTTCGTTCAATTTGAGGCAGTTGTAGCAAATCAGAGATTGAGTGAGGCTGCAAAACAAAATTGGTCATAACGAAGCTGAACAAAAGTGCTATTCAACAAGTAAGTGATTTACTTTTGGCCCCAGCGGAGACTAAAAAGTACGACACGCTAAAAGACAGATTACTTCAGGTTTTTGAAGAATCAGAGACTCGCCAGTTCCAGAAACTACTTGGCGAAATGGAGCTGGGAAATCAAAAGCCATCACAACTCTTGAGGCGAATGAGGGATTTGGCACGTGCAAAAATGCCAGACTCGACCCTGCAAATTATGTGGAACAGTCACCTGCCGGCGGCAGTTCAGGCGGTACTGGCGGTCACAGAAATCAAAGAGTTGGACAATCTGGCGGTGGTAGCTGACAAGGTGATGGAGGCGACTCGTCCAGCAGAAGTGGCGGCGGTGACGTCAAACCCCACCCCCAGGGACACCAGCGTGACGACGGATTTAGCAGCGGCAGTACAAAAACTTAGCCTCGAAGTTGCAGAGCTACGACGTGGTAGGCAATATCAACGTCGTAACGAAAATATACAATCAAGTTCACACTCTAGAAATGTAAGTAGAAGTCGGAAGGATCCTAATTGGTTGTGCTATTATCACTACAAATTTAGATCTAAATCTACTAAGTGTGTGGAGCCGTGTAATTGGAAAACTTCAAAAGAAAATGCGAAGCCGACGGAAAACTAGCGGCGGTACAGCCTGTGGCGGAGGTTTGTATCAATACCTATAATCGCCTATGTGTGTTAGATAGTAATAGTAGACTTAAGTTTTTGATTGACACGGGTGCTGATGTTTCGGTAATTCCGGTTGGTAAAATTAATTCAAAAAAACTCGAAAGTGATAGTTACAAGCTGTATGCGGCTAATGGTAGCGAGATACAAACTTACGGTGTACGTAGTTTAGTTTTAAATCTTGGTTTAAGAAGAGCTTTCCGATGGACCTTCATTGTGGCGGCTGTTAAACAACCGATAATAGGGGCAGATTTTTTAACCCATTATAAGTTGTTAGTTGATTTAAGCGCGCGAAAGTTAATCGATCAAGTTACTCGTTTAAATGTTATCGCTTCAGTTGTGTGCCATGACGTATGTGAGTCATTAGTTCAAACATTAATAAATGATAATGTATGGCATAAATTACTATCAAAATACCCAGACATTACCAGACCAATATCGTTCAAAGAAGTTCCTAAACATTCGGTGTGTCATTATATTGAAACCCCAGGACCACCGGTATACGCTAAGGCAAGGCCACTACCACCGGATAGATTCAAAAAAGTTAAGGCTGAATTTCAGAATATGTTAGAATTAGGAATTTGTCGACCCAAGAAAAATGGAGATATTAGACCGTGTGGGGATTATAGGCGGCTTAATGCAATAACAAAGCCGGATCGTTATCCCATCCCACGTATAAACGATTTTAAATATTTAATTGCAGGTAATAAGACTGTATTCAGTAAGTTAGATTTAAATAGAGCATATCATTTTATACCTATAGCCCTAGAAGATATCGAAAAAACTGCAATCATTACTCCTTTCGGATTATTCGAATTCCCACGTATGACTTTTGGTTTGCGGAACGCAGCGCAATCGTTCCAGAGATTTATGGATACGGTAGTTCTTAATGGTTTTGATTTCGTATATAATTATATTGACGATTTGTGCATAGTATCGGAATCAGAAGAAATTCATAAAAAGCATTTAAATGCGGTTTTTCAAAGGTTTAACGAATTTGGTGTCACAATTAACATTTCCAAATGTGTGTTTGGAGTATCAAAATTAAACTTTTTAGGTTATGAGGTGTCAACAGACGGTATTCGTCCACTCGATGATAAGGTTCAAGCAATTGTAAATTTTCCGAAACCTGAAAATATCGAACAATTGCGTCGTTTTCTCGGTATGGTCAATTTCTATCGTTCGCATATACCTAATGCAGTCGATAGTCAGGCAGAGTTAAATAGTTATCTGCATAATAGCAAAAAGCGGGACAAAACCGTGATAAAATGGACTGATAAGGCCATCGAGGCATTCGAGAAATGTAAGGTGAGCTTAAAAAGCGCCGTTACATTGTCGTATCCAATGTCTGATGCTAATTTATCTTTGATGTGTGATGCTTCAAATACTAGTGTAGGCGCGGTTTTACAGCAACAAATAGATACCAATTGGAAACCACTTGGATATTTTTCTAAAAAATTATCACCTACGGAAATGAAATACTCTACTTATGATCGTGAACTATTGGCTATATATATGGCAATAAGACATTTTAAACATTTAGTGGAAGGTCGGGCATTAACGATATTCACAGATCATAAACCTATCGTATACGCATTCAGTAAAGTAAATAGCGATAAAGAAAGTCCTAGACGTATTCGTCAACTTTCTTACATAAGCGAATTCAGTACTGACATTCGGTATATCAGCGGTGATCAAAACGTAGTAGCAGACGCTTTATCTCGGATAGAGACAGTAAGTTGTCCCACGATACTAGATTATGCGGAATTAGCAGAAACCCAATCTAGTGACGTATACTTACGAGAGGCATTGCAAGTAACAGATAGTAATTTACAGTTTAAGCAATTTTATTTACCAGGTTGTGATAGACAAGTATATTGTGAAATTTCATCAAATAGAATTAGGCCATATTTAACTGAAAATTTTAGATTAATCGCATTCCATTCAATTCATGACCTTAGCCACCCTGGAATTAAATGTAGTAAACAGATGGTTAAACAAAAGTTCTTTTGGCCGAATATGGATAGAGATGTTACCAAATGGGCTAGAACTTGTCCTAGTTGTCAGAAAGTAAAAATCAATAGACATACTGTTTCCGGTGTAGGTAGTTTTGAACGGGCTGAACGTTTTCAGCACCTACACATTGACATAGTCGGACCTTTAACGATATCACCTGATGGTTATAGATATTGCGTAACTCTTATAGATCGGACAACGGGTTGGCCAGAGGCCGTTCCTGTTAAAAATATTACAGCGGAAACCGTGGCTAGAGTAGTTTTTGAATGCTGGATCTAACGTTTTGGATGCCCTTCAAAGCTAACAAGCGACCAGGGTAGACAATTTGAGAGTGATATGTTTAAAAACCTTATGAAATATTTAGGTATACATAAAATACGCACAAGTCCGTATAATCCAAAAAGCAACGGCGTCATTGAGCGTTGGCATAGAGCACTAAAAGTATCCCTTATGGCACGTTTACAAGATGACAAGTCTTGGGTGGACGAGCTTCCGATCGCGTTATTAGGACTGCGTGCAGCTATCAGAAGTGATAGCGGAGTAAGCGCAGCTGAGTTGACCTACGGTAAAACGATTCGATTGCCGGGTGATTTTTATGATGAAAGTAAAATATGTATGTCAGACTCTGAATATTTACAGGTACTTAGAGATTCTATAAATAAATTAAAACCACGACCACCATGTCATAGTAATTCACGTTCGCTATTCATATCCAACGAGCTTAATACGTGTAAAAGTGTGTTCGTTAGAATTGATTTAATGCGTAAGTGTCTTCAACCACCATATGACGGTCCATACAATGTCGTAAAAAGACAAGGAAAAACTTTCACTATCAAGGTAGGCGATAAAGAAAAGTGTATTTCCATAGACAGGCTGAAACCTGCCTATATAATTGATAGCGATTGTAAAAACTCTACCGACAATAGTTTTAATTTGGATTGTAACTTAAACGATAAACAAAGGTTAGTCATAACAAAACAACGCGTTTTGGCCGAGTAATCAAAACACCATTGAGATTCGTAGAATAAGCAACATAAGTAGCGTTTGACACAAAGGACTTATTATAACACTTTTAGTTATAAACACTTTTATTGTTTTGTTTAAGTATACTTTTGTGTAAGCTATTCATAGGTTTCGAAATGTTTATTGTTTATTTTAAATATACTTTTGTATAAGCTAATCATAGGTTAAGACATTTTTACTGTTTATTTATATAATAAAAACTTATGTGTATTTTTTTGTAAACAACGCTTTCGTTGAGTAGCAGTTTGTTTAGCTCTCACAAAGCGCTTGAGATTAAGCAGGCGGCAACCGCATTTATCTACAAATAAAGTGTTTTAAGAAAATATGTTAGCTTAACCCTTTAATTACTTATTAAATATTTGTTACTTTTTTGTTTTAAAAAAGGGGGGAATGGTGTAGGTACAGTGTATATTATTAATTTATTATGTTAACATAAACATAGATTTAAATGTAAACAAACTAGCGACGTGGCTGCGCCCACCACTTAAGTCAGTCGTGAATACAAACAGTTTGCGTGAACACGTATCATCTATTATTTATATTCCAATTACCTTTCCTCAACAAAATACCAAAGTAAAACCTATACATATAATTAGTGTTGCCCAGCAAGAGCCTTGCAAGTCTTGCAATTACCTCTAAGGCTATTGCTATTTATTAAAGTTTACTTTAGATCTTAGAAAAACGTATTAAAATAGGAACATTTTGAGCTTGAATTAACATAATAACCATAGTAAAGACCAACTAGATTAATAAATGTTTAAAGATTTTTCATGGTTATCAACTGAGCTATATGCCGTTTCCCACGGGAGTAACTGTTTCTTAATAAACATTTACGTAATCAGTATAATGTATTCGTTTCCATTCTAAGCATTCTGAAACTTATTTAATTCTTTGGATGGAACAACTGTACTCTGAAATTGGAAAATCGAAGACTTGCAAGACTCTTGCTGGGCAACACTACATTATAATACAAAGTACAGCTTTCCAACTCCAACTATATACTTCAGATTAAATTGTTGCGGGTTCCAGGACAATTTAAACTCGCCCTGGGATTGCCCGTGTGTCATGCACGGTGCCTTTCAGTTGGTTACCGCTGTAGATCCTGGCGTCACAGGAGTCACAGTGGTGGGCGTGTGGGTGGGATTATAATTATCCCGTATATATAATACAAAGAAGGGCCCACATCTGTTCCCCGAAAGCTGAATAGGCATATTTTAGACTAGCTATTACCCGCGACTTCATCCGCGTGGAGTTCCTTATAATTAGTAGTAACTGCCCCGCTTCCATGGAGTTCAGCCTTATATTAAATATCAAAAAACTTTAACGGATAGTTAAACTATCACACACAAAAATAATTATAAAACCGGCCAAGTGCGTGTCGGGCCACGCGCAGTAGGCTTCCGTAGCTAGTCGTAACAACATAATTTCGACTTAAAAGGGATTTACTATCTGTATTAAACAAGTAACATCTTCATACAAGTCATTACTTTCAAAGGTTTTTGTAATTTGCACGAATTATTCTAAGTAACTGCATTTTACACTTTGGACCCCAATTACTCTAGAACTAATTAATTTAAAGTAACCAGATAAATAGCGTCCTTCAGATAGGAAATGTTTGTAGTACACGAAACCAGCTAGCACGTATGACGAGATGTATGAATGTTAAGGAAGCGAAAGAAGTATGTAAGGAGCGAAGCACATGGCGTTCCATCGTCTCTGCCTACCCCCGTGGGATAAAGGCGTGATTTTATATATGTATTATGTATGTTTATTTATGTTTCAAGAATTTTGAACGAAATATTCTGAGTAACTGCATCTGACATTTCGGACCCCTATTCCTCTTGAACTAATGAAGTGAACTTATCCGCTATAGTTTTCCTTTAAAGTTCATTACATGTACTACCGACACAATTTTTTTCAGATTTTAGGATCCAGTAGTTTAGCTTTTAGAGGGGGGGGACGCCCTACCCGAACAAAAATTTGCTCTTTAAAGTTAATTATCTCGCAAACGGATCCCTAAATCAAAAAACTGTCTGAGCAACCCCTAAACGTTTTTAAAAGTCCTATCTAACAATACCCCACACTATGGGGTAGGCGACAAAAAAAAACATCCCTACTTTACATGTAGGGGAGCTACCTGAAAAAAAAAAATTTTTCCAAATTTTACTCTACGACTTTCTTTGTTTAGTTAACATACATGTTTATGCAAAATTTCAGTTTTCTAGCACCAACGGTTTCGTCGCTATGCCGTGGACAGACAGACAGACATGGCGAAACTATAAGGGTTCCTTGTAGGTACTACGGAACCCTAAAAATCCAATTATTAGTTGCCGAGATTAGCGCTAACAAACAAACTAACTTTTATATGCAAGTAACTGACTACAAGGAGCGTAACATAGGTTACTTTTTGTTGATGTACTACCACGCAGACGAAACCGCGGGAACTAATGATCGGATTTAATCATTCTTCGTGATTGATAGTTTAACTTTTATAGGTGTAGCGTCAGCAGTCGTACGCTATCACGTCGGGGTCACCAATGTAGGGTGTTCTTCATGTTGATGTGAATTGATATATTTTATTAACTGTTACCAGAAATACATACTAACATTATTAACCTAACGGCGTGAATGTGGAGAGACGAGAGACGACTGCTGAGCCAAGCAACTGCGCATTTGCGCCTAAGCACAATTTGTAGCGTCAGCAGTCGTACGCTACATATAGTTTAACTTTAAGTTTTTTGATATTTAACATTATGCTGTAGTTCATAGAAGCGGAGCGGATCGTTGAACGCGGGTCAATGCGCGGGAGCAGCTACTACTTATTAGAAGGAACTCCACGCGGACGAAGTCGCGGGTAATAGCTAGCTAGTACATAAATATAATTTGCTAATATAACATTACGACGGTGTTCTTAGAAGGCGTAAACAGCGATTAGACCACCCTTTGTACCATTGTTGGTATTGTTTTAATGATTCATTATCATTATTCTCATTAAGTAATCTCAATGATGTACAAATAAATATTAATTTATCTAAGTGCTGATTTCACAAACGTGTTTATCTATTTTTTTTAATGTACAAACATTTCTTGAATAAATAAAGAATTAAAAAAGCTTATAAGCTTTTAGAAAAGTATTCACGTAAGTTCTTTTGCATGCGACAAATAAAACAAGAGAGTTTTTACTAACCTAGATGGAGGTTTAGGCGACGGTTTTGTCTACTAATTTTAGTACTTTTAAAAAAGAAAACTAACTGCAATACACTAGTCCGAAAATAAAATTCACCGAATAAATTTAAATTATTTATTAAATGCATAGTTTTGTTATTAAGTACAGAGCAAACTTCACGACAAAGGTTTATCGAATATAATCTGAATGATATCTCTATTAGTAACAATTATTTAATCGATCAGATTATTAAAAGAACACAAAATTACTTAGTCCCAAAGTTGCAAAACAGTCAACCTTGAATTGAGCGACATCTGGTGGCTAAGTTTTCAGTTACCTTCCCTAATGAATTATGCAGATTTCTGGCTAATATTATCTGTTATCGATAGTTTTAAAGTTAATCTTGTCGTTAGTAAAGTTAAAGTCAAGGCAGTGATTGTTGGCGCTCCCTTATGGGCCCCAGCGGGATTTGCTTAGTATTATAATTATTGCTAAGATACCGGCTACAGCCTCCATTTCATTTGCACAAATAGTTAGTGCAAACAGGTTGTTTTATTCCAGTTACACGCTCAAACTGAAATTTTGTAAAATTTGAAATTTGCACAAACCATTTGCAAGTAAAATGGCGCTTAAAGCTGGTACAATTTAGCACCGCCTCGCCTCCGCCTCGACTTTACTATTAACACTAACATTTCAACATCCTATCAAAAAGCAAGCTCCAATAAGAACAGCCTTGTCTCGCACATTCAGTTGTACAGGGCACGTCACTCCAATACTCTTGACATCGCCCCCTCCTTCGATAGGTAACTCTTTTCTAATCCGACCGATGTACCCTATAGCGTCGACGCCGTACACATATTTAATGCTATAAACCATGCGGAGTCCTCCCTGTGCTCTGAGAATCAAAACCGTATCCCCATTTTCATTTTTGACTTGATACGTATTCCATTTTTGTTCCACGGACCCAGCGAAGACCCCTGGGGGAGCCCACACGAGGACTCGATTGGTACAAAACGTAAAAGGCTTTTTTACTTGAATAACTTCGTTTCCATAATTGTTAAAGACTTTGACGGTGAATGTTCGGCATCTTTCGTGTCGGACGGCGACGAAGATCTTCTGTCCTTCATTGTTAAGTATTGTGAAGTTGTCGTGGGATCCGCCGATAAGGTTATGCAGTTTGTCCGTAGTTTCAGTTACGATGATTTCGTCCAAGGGCCCCACGTAAGCCAGTCCAGGGTAGTCGGTTTGAACGAGAGGACACTGCATCCATTCAGGTTTGGTCCTCACATTGTCGGCTTTCCGAAATTGCATTTAACTTGTTGGTTTTTGGACTCATATCTAATCGAGGTTGTGTTACATTTTTGCTGTTTATTTTCTGCTTTTTTGGACGAAATCTTGACATTTAAGTTTCAGAAGATTTGCAATGTATTTTTGAAATGTGCACGAAGTTTTTAATTAGAAAGCAAAAGAGGTTTTTATACATTATATTATTGTCATTTATTACGCAGAGCAAGAAAAAAAATACGACGCCCGCACTGGGAAGAACTCGACCTGTGTCGCCAGGGTGTTCACAAACATACATTTCACACACACAAAGCACATCCAGAGTCAGAAGTCAGAGTCTCGTGTGAGGATCGAACCCACAACATCAGCGCAGTTGAAAGCAGCGAGGCGATCGCTTTAACCACTACGCTAACCATGCACTCCAGGCGTACCCGATCTTGCACGTTGTCACTTTTTCATTTAAAACTAGTTGTTAAATCATTTATGCGCGAAACAATCTACCCCCCGCAACCTCGCAAGTTATGGCAGACATTTTTGCATAAATATTTGTGTTCATGTCCTGTCTATATTGGTTTCTAGGTCTAAAATTTATTATTTTTAATTTAGTTTTCACCTTCTTAGTTCTTTTTTATCTTAATACGCCATCTATAATTGTATGTCAGAACTAAAACCAGAAAAAATAGCACGCCATCTATGTGATTTACCACGCATTATTTGGTTGATATGTTAAGAACCAAACTTCGTCTCATTGTAGTACTGATATGTGCAATAGATGTCGTTATAATGAAGTAAACGTTTTCAGCAAACGTAAAGTTATTAGTCGAAAATTGGAACCTTATCACCGTATGGTATACCAACTTCCACTCTTGGCTCCACAGTATCTATAAGGCTCTAAGACAGTCAAAGTTGTTTTTGAAACGGGTGGGTAATTTTAATGCGGTTTTCCCTCGGGACCAACGATTAAAGGTTTTGTTGTCCATTCCTTTATTTTCTTTTTGACAGATCACGCCTATGAATTACCGTTTTTTTTTGTCAGATTAATGTACTACAATAATAATGTACTTTATTGACAAGCGACAATATTTAGGGAAGTTCACTGTTTGTAACAAACAACCACAGACTATAAATCAAATCGTGAAATGAAATAAATCGATCATTATGAAAAAAAATAATTTGACTTTTTTTGTGTATTGTCTGTATTTTTATATAAAAAGGATATAATAATAGTATCAAGATTCCATGAATAACTATTTGCAAGAAATTAAGTCGAAATCTTGGAATGACATATCAAAATGTAAACAAAGGTAACTAGGTAACTAGTCATAGACTAAGTATGTGACATTATTATTATATTATTATTTTATAAATTTATTTCATCCAATAAAAACTACTAATAAACGAATAATTAATAATGAACTAAAACCATTTCGATGTAATTAATCGATTGAAAGTTCTTCTTAGACACCATCGATTATGATTTCAAATCGAATCAGTAACGTGTGAAGGCATCCCTAAATGTAATCTGTCAAAAAGAAAATAAAGGAATGGACAAAGTATAAGATGCGTCGTTGCATCAGAGGACAACCATTAATTTATTATGATGCTTAATTAGCCTAATACCTCGTTGGTCTTATGGTTAGCGTATCCGCTTCACACCGCGCGGTCTCTGCTTTGATTCTCAGGTCGAGTAAAAGCGTTATTTGGGATTTTGCTGTTTGGAAATTCTCAATAGCAGCACGGAATCGTGCCTAGTGGATGGCTATAGGCTCAACCCCATCACATGAGACCTAAATGTAACTGGTGAAGTGTGGGCATAATACACCTATGCCACATCCTTCTGGGTTATACAGGCGTGCTGGTATGTTATGTATTTGTTATGTCATTAGCCAGGAATTTCGGGACGTCATCTAAAATGGAGCCCAGAAGTGAAAGCAAAACGATTTAATGGCAGGTTAAAGGTAAGACTGTGGCGCTTCCATCGAGCTCCACACAAAAGCTCTTCAACCATCGTGTTTTTCATCTGTTGTAAACCCCAATTTCATCATCTAAGTTCAAAACTAAGACCGGTTATCGACCATTCTCTTTTCTTTCTCTCGACATCATGCCGTAATTATCCAGATGTGACAGAGGTGTACAACACCCACACTTCACCAGTTATGTTTTGGTTCCATTGGATAGGGGGTGAGCCTATCGCCATCTACCGGGCACAATTCCAACTCCGTGCTGCTGCATTTCTGGCATATTAATAATATTTTAGATTTAAGTAGTTTTAGACGCTAATGTAATGTTTTTTTTTTATGCCAGAATAAAATAATGATTCTTATTCTTATAGATGTAAATACGTGTTTGACAAAACTTTAGATTAAGAATTAATTGATTATTTTTATAGCATTTAGCTATGCTTAGCAAATTATATTAAGAAACAGTTGAAAAAATTATAGGACCGGCTGGATTTGAACCTGCGTCCTTCGAACCAACCAGCTAGGGTCGCCTCCTGCCAGGATCCTAAATTTCTCAAATATGTATGTTACGTCAGTTCGTGACGCCACTTTAACATTTGCACCTATCTTAAGTAGGATAAAAAGGAGATAAATGTGTAGATTAAGAAGTTTGGTGGAATCCACCCTAAGGCGTTGACCCGAAATGTAATATAGTCCTTATAAAAAACACCTAATTTACTATTTGTTCGTCCAAACTGAAATGTCGGTTATTATTTATTTAGGTTAGGGTTCTATACACCGAATCGGAGTGTATTTCGAAAATATTCTTTTCTCTTTTTGGCGGTTATTTGGCCATACCATTCTCGTCACGAGAAGCGCCCTGTGTCCTCCAGTAAGGGGCTATCCAAGCATCATATAAGCACTGCAAAGGCTAGGAGCAGTGTATAGATAAGATTATTGGTTTGCTTATTTTGGTTCGCTTTTAGGCACTCTCAGGTATGCAGGTCTTTACTTTGTTAACACGCTTATATATTTATTAGCTTCACCAGTATGTATGAGTATGTACTCGATTGTTTGGACTCGATTTTGACCCACTTTAAACGAACAGATTTCATTAAAATTTTGCACACCTGTCAAAGATCGATTACAATGCAATAATTCGATTAAAAAAAAAAACTAAAAGTAGAAAATAAATAATAGTTAAAAAAAAACCAAAAAACACGCTTTTAAAATACTTCTAACTAAAAAGTGAAAAATAATTTCTAATATAAGCTGAAAAAAAAGCGCCCCACGCTTTTTTTACAGCTTATATTAGGAATTATTTGTTCTTTTAGGATAGCTTATATTATTAGGAATTATTTATTTTCCTTCACCGTTAGCGAGCGATAGATATACGACTAGTCGGCCAAATCCATAGTCAGCCAATAACAATAGCAGCCCTGTATCTAATACATGTCCCACTGCTGGGCTCGGGCCTCTTCCCATGATGAGAAGGGTTAGGCCATAGTCCACTACGCTGGCCAAGTGCGGATTGGTGGACTTCACACGACCTCGAGTAATCTTTAGGCACTCTCAGGTATGCAGGTCTTTACTATGTTTTCCTTCACCGTTAGCGAGCGATAGATATACGACTAGTCGGCCAAATCCATACCAATAACAATAGCAGCCCTGTATCTAATACATGTCTCACAGCTAAACTCGGACCTCTTCCCATGATGAGATGGGTTAGGCCATAGTCCACTACGCTGGCCAAGTGCGGATTGGTGGACTTCACACGACCTCGAGTACTTTTTAGGCACTCTCAGGTATGCAGGTGTCTTAACTATGTTTTCCTTCACCGTTAGCAAGCGATAATTTGCATGATACACACATATTTTCGAAAAGACGAATCTTAACCATTTATTGACAGAGGGGTTTGCAGTCCTACGGTCTCCCACTCGGCTATCGTTGTTACCTAGATATTTCGTATCTTCGCAAAAGTTTATACTGCGTTTCGACACACGGAACCCCTCAAATACATGGTGTAAAATGTCATCGTCATAAACTTACATGACGTGTAACAAGCTCTGAACAAATAGACACACCGACAAATACCAAATACACTAAATAAATAGAGAAGTAGTTTGTAGTCGCTAGTAATAATTAATCGCTAGGAACCCGTGGCTAATCCTACAAGTTAAGCTATGCTAACCGCTGCCCAACGTGGATGGGTTTGATGGCAGTTGTTCCACGTAAAATACTGATATTCAGCCATATTTGTTTGACCAGAAACCGGCCCCAATTAGGAAAAGGTTCAGCAGATTGAAGATTGAGTGCCAGTCATTTCAGGACATAAACAACTAAACGAAAACTTAAGTATTTTTCTTTATACGTATGTAGCGAACGAACGTGTAGTCCACTGGATGGTAAGTGGTACCTGCCTGCGACGCCGAGGTCGTGGGTTCGATTTTAATCACATATTAATTATTTACAATGTAAACAGATAAATTAAACATCACAATATTAAGTTAATTATTGCAAATTCATTAATCATGAAATTTGCTTATAAATATATATCTCTGGATAAATCATGTGTCAAACTAAACAAACACAGCGTTATGGGTGCGATCTGTGGCGGTATCCGCACATAATAAATGCCGGATGACATTGACAACGTCAAGAAGTGACACACACATCACAAATGTCAAAGAGCGCTGAATCGCGATAGCGAAATGTTCACAGCAAGTATATATAAATACTACTTCCAAGACTCTACCGTTGGACAGCTGTCCGCCAGGAGGTTCCTCTCTTTGTGGTGGAGGAATATAACACCTTCCTCTACAGTTCCATGTTAGTTTTGTAAACATATTTGCCTCTAATGACAGGATATTGAAAATTTCAAATGAGTTTAAATATGTATTTGTTCTGTATAATTATTATTATTTGCATTAATATATAGAATACTATTGTTGTTCTTGTATTTTATTTAGTTGTAATGTTTTTTCTTGATTGTTGCATAAGACAGTGTTACAAAGTTTTTAACTTTTAGCTTTTGTCACACTGTAGTATGTACTCAGTGGGTGCATCAGAATGATCAGCGCTGCGGTGATTTTATCGCTGCTGTATTGTACTGAGATGCGTACCATTTCTGCCATAATTATGAATAATATTGTAGAATTAAGTAGTTTTAGACGCTATTGTAATGTTTTTTTTATGCCAGTATAAATTATTCTTATTCTGAAGTCTACGTATTTGAAAGTAATTTCAAGGCCTGATCTCACCAAATCGGAACACATAAGTGCAGTGTAAGCATTAGATTTGGCGGCAGGCTAACGATGAAATGGTGTTGCTTTGGTCCTCCAGCTCATTCACAAGAATTTGCCACCATTTGCCATAGCAAAGTGGAATTCTACTATTGGAATGATCTCACAAAAACATTGAACTCTTTAAGAGAAGATATTCAACTTTAATTTTAATAAGTTTTTAGCATTTTTTTTACTTATTTAATAATTTTACAGTTTGTATGTAAATCAATTAGTGAGTGTTTTAGATGTAATATTACATAACCTCACGTCTATAATATTACCCATAAGGGTGTGGCAGAGATGTACAACACCCATACTTCACCTGTTATGTTTTAGGTCCCATGAGATCTGCGTGAGGGGGATGTATATAAAAATAGATAAAAACTTTATAACATTAATGTTACAACCTCATTTGGAATGTATGAAAAGCGGTGGGTCTTCTCTTTAACGAGCAGGACCAGAGTACTAACCACATTTCACCCTAGATAAATGTGTAGCAGGGCCACAATTAACAATAACGCACTAAATGAAGTGTGCCCGCGAATCCATCGCAACAAACATATATAATATTTTCTTTCTCTAAAACTATCTCCTATCTCATCCCCCCTTTTCACCCCCCCTATACGTGTGTGTGTGTGGAAAAATTCGTACTTGCTACCCTAGCGAGCCACCCCCGCCTCGCCGCTTTCACGGTTCTAATTTTTGGGGAATTTGGGGCATATTCGTAAATATGAAATGGAAAAAATATTTCGCATGAACTTGTAATATGGACTTTATTGCAATTAAACAAGGTTGCGTTTCCGATGGATGGCAGTTGGAAAAAAAATTACTTCATATGTCGTCCTTAAGACGGCGCGCGGCGCGCTTCGTGTGTGTGTTGTGGCACAGAGCTGCGTGGAGACGCCATTAATTATTCTATTGTGTTTTATTTTTATTTTTATGAACTATTTTTTATGCCTCGATAAAAATAAATGCTAAACGTAGATCACAAGGAACACCTTAGACATGATAATAAGAGGATTGTACTGCCATTACATTGCCAGGCAATGTTTGAGACTGGCAGAACTACCTAATACGACTTTCTGCAGTTTTCACAAAAGACGAAACTACCAGTTTTCTTTATACATTATTAACCCTGCGGCAACATTAACAAACTGAAATTGTAGTATGTAAGTAAAACAAGAATTAATTGTCAATGGCAATGTTTTATTATAACTATAGCTATTAAATTCATACTAATCCCCCAGGAAAAAAACGCCGTAACGAACGTAGAGGTGCCTTTATTTTTTTTACTTCTTATTCAATAATTAAAAAAAACGACTTTAAAAAAAAGTAGGAGTACTAATCGATACTTTTTTTTCTTTTTGTTTAATGTTTTTTGCGCCGATTACTCGAAGACGCCTGGACCGAGTTGAGAAATTGTTGTTTTTAAAAGAAAGAATAGAAATGATAATGTGGTCCCATGCTCGTCAGGTCACGCTCTGATGATGGGATACTAGAGAAATCGAGTGCAACCCTCAAATTTAAAGACTTCTTTGATTTTCGTATATTACCTAAAGCTACTCGCATATTTGTATCTAGTAGTCAGCATTTCATGTTGCTGAGCAGATGCTGGCAGATTCAAGTCCTCAACGGTTAGGAGAACAGGGATAATTCTTTAAATATTAAGGCCGTTTACTGTATTCTTTTAAGTTATATAGATCACAGATGAGGCGAGACGTTGAATATTACTAACGTATTTCTTACTTTTTATTAGTGCATTTTTTGTAATTGCAGTCAATAAATTTTGTAAAATTATTTAAGTACAGTAAATAACAAACGCCTACACTTTTAGAAGGTGATATTTTTTTATATCTTTGCTATTTTTATATTATTTCTGTTGTAAGCGCAAGTGAGTAGTTCCATTTTTATTCACAACTAGCTATTACCCGCGACTTCATCCGCGTAAATTTCGATATAATAAACAAAAACTGCCTTGCCGTTCGTCCAGTCGTTAGTGTTCGATTTTTGGGTCAAGTAAAAGTGTGATTAGGATTTATTCTATCATGAAATTCGTAAATGCACAGCACTGAGTTGGAATTGTGCCCGCTGGATGGCGATAGGTAAGGCGCTTATCATCTGTTACTTAAGCAGGTGAAGTGTGGGTATTATACACCTCTGCCACACCCTTCTGGATAATAAAGGCGTGTTTTTTTTTTTTAAAAAAAAAGCTTACTAGCAATTTGCAAATACAAATTACTAGTATTCTTGTTAACCCCCTCCAGCTAAGCTTAATTCGCTTGTGTTAGGAGGAAGTTTACGTCCGTGGTGTAATGGCCAGGATTCGAACCCACGACCTCTCGATCGTAAGACCATTGCAATGCCTTATCAATTGCGCCACGGCCGCTTATTAATTTATGACAAATATGTTAGCTGTTTCCACGCTTTTACCCGCGTTATAGGTTAATTTAAAATTCCTTTGATGTATGTATACTATATACCTGGTAAAATAATATAAACCAAAAACTATATAGGCCAAAAAAAAACAATAAAAAATATAAAGCAACCCACTCTACGCCCCTCATATTCCATCAGCGAGTAATATATATAGCTCGGGCGTAGCTATACGAAGAAATATATTATATTTTCCTATGTTAGTTCCATCATTTATACTTTATTACTATATAGCAACTATTTATATATCACACTGTTTGTCTGTGTGCTCACAAAGGGAAGAACTCAATTAAATATTTCCTCTAATAAGATTCTCGAAGAACCGTATTATTCTTCCGGAGATTTCAACAAAATATTCTATTGACAACTGTGGTAAGCGTATACGGCTTCTCATCGCGAGTACTCAAGTTTGATTCCCGTAAAAAACTGTAGTTGGGTTTTTCACGACGAAAGGTTCTCTTCCTATGAGAGACCTATAGATAATTGGTAAAATTTGGGTGTTACACACTTCTGCCCTACTCTTCTAGCTAATATAGGCGTGATGATAAACAGATAAACAGATAAATGATGCTATGTGTTTTACGACGATATTTCAAGAAAATTCCTGTTCCGGTTTGGTGGTGAGATCGAGCCCTAAAATTACTGGCATATAAGGCATAACACCGTAGTCCTCAGCTGCAGCGACGCATCTACAATCACCGGTCCTTCACTTACCACTGGACTACGAGTTTGTTCACTGCAAGCGTAGTTTAAAAAAATGGTATCTCTTCCATACGTAGACTACACACTCGTGCCCTAAACACATGGCTAATAAAAATACCTCGATGAAATCAGAATGGGCTCTTACACCTAAACGGCTAAGGAAGTGAAAAGCTTCGTAGAGGGTCTACGGCGTAGCTTTGCTACGAATCGTGAAGCTCATTTTTAAACGTTTTTTTTAAGCTTTACTCTTTTATTGGTTTTGGGTAGGGCTATTAGCTATACTAAGAAAATATTATATTTTACTTAACAATATAATATAACATAACATCATGTGTATTGTTTAGGTCCCATGGGTTAGGGGGTGAGCCTATTGCCATACACCGGGCTCAATTCCAACTCCATGATACTATTTACAAATTCTTGACGAAAAAGTCCCAATTAACACTTTTGCCCGTGTCTAGTGGTTAGCGTACGTGGCCTCTTACCATGAGGTCTCGAATTCGATTCTCGAATTTATTCATAGATCTTCCCGTCAGCAAGTTTTCAATAGCAGCACGGAGTTGGAATTAAGCCCTATACGCGATAGACTCACATGGGACCTAAAGAAATACCAGATGAAATGTGGGTGTTGTACACCTCTGCCACACCCTTATCAGTAATTTAGGCGTAATGTTATAGTAAGTGATATAGATTTTTTTTATACAACAAGCCATATTAATGTGTCAAGGTAAAATTATCGTTTTAAGGGTCCGTTAAGATATTTTGTATTTCCCAATGTAAATTTATTGGCACCGTGTAGAATTTATGAAAAATGAAATACGCCATGGAAAAACACACAGTTTTTTATCAAACTATACATTTCCAGTATAAGCTGGTCTCACATTGCACGGGAAGCCTGTACAACGCGAGTCCATCCTATACTGACTAAGTATAGGTTGATCGTTAGCCGTGTGTACAGTCGATGCGAATATAATAAAACTCGGTATTTCATGTGTTCATATAATATATATGTATGTACGATCATTAGTTACTGTCCCGATAAACGCTGTAAAACGGCTGTGTAGACCTCTTGATAGTAAATTACTTCAGAGGACAACAATATTGTCTCCGTTCTCTGTAATTTCAGAGCCAAATTTCATCCAAACCCAACAGTACAAAATATTACTTTTAGCCAATCCCGGAATTGAATCTGTGACTTCACGATTACAAGACGGATACACTAACATTTTATGTGATGAGTATTTTTTTGTATTAATTACATCCTAAAAAACAGTTGACCGTGGCGGAAGTGACCTATCAAATGTCAGGCTAATGTTTATTTAAAATTTTTATATCAGGCAATTCTTAATAAGCAACCCGAAACCTGTACCCATTGCATGGCGAAGGATCACCATTTATCAAATAGAACCTACACGTAACACGTGAAGATTAGTCATTGTACACCTCTACCACTCCTTTTTGAGTAAAAAGAGCGTATTATCATTTGACTTTGACGTATTAATAACATTGCCAATTTAAAAAAACAACACTATTTTCACATCACGTATTAAAACAAAAATAATTGAAAAACTGAAAAGAACAAAAACAATTCATAATTCAGTATCAAAATGCACCCCTCGTGACGTATAGCGGGGGTGACTGTACTACAAAAAATATAGGCCAGTAGGAATTTTTTAAAGTGAGTCAAATAAGCGTCTTGGGAGCGAAAGGGTCGCATTGTGGAGCTACCCCTTGTAGAAAAGGCCACTAAAATGGCGAAAAACTTGCATATTGCTTTCTTCACGGAAAGAGTTTAATTTCATACTACATACTAATATAATGTGTGGATGTTTGTTACTTTTTCACGCACAACCTACCAGGTCAATATTGGTGAAATGTTGGACAGATTTGTAGGCTATTTTTTTTTGAGGTACGACGCGGGCGCAAGCTAGTTATATCAATAATATTAAATAGTGTTATAGCTATAATAAAATGGATTTTATAAGATAGTTCGTGTCAAAATGTAGCTGAAGCCATCTTATAAAGAGACGCTGAAAAAGTGTCGCTAAAAAAGACAACTTGTGCTAGAAATTATTTAATCGCTCTCCTCGGAGCTCCACCCACGTAGTACGTAGATCAGTAAAAGGTAAATAATCCAATCTAGATTTTAACTATCTGTGTTCTTTCATTCAAGTCCGTCAAGTGGTTAGCGCGTGATTGAGTAAGAAACATCCAATTAATATCAAACTTTTTTTCTAATGTTTTGGTTATAGAAACCGTAGTATTGTGTGTTAGTGGTCAGATTATTGGCACCTAAGGCATTTTTCCATACTTTTAAGATGATTATAGACTGTAGTTACCACTTACCATCAGGTGGACTACACACCCGTTATCTTTATCGGTCGTGTTTAAAAAAAAAACGCTGTATGACTAGAATGGGTTCTTTAATTAAAACAGCTAACAAAGTGAAAAGCTTCGTAGAGGGTCTACGGCGTAGCTCTACGAATTCTGACAGTCGGAGGTATTTATCGCGCCTTGTAAGGCTTCATCTTGCGGGGAGGCTGCTAAAACTGTGAGAGAAAAAATATGCGCTTTGACCTTTTCATTACTAGTTCTAAAATATATTTTAATTTAAACTAATAATATAAAATCCCTCGTTGGTCGCGAGGTTTATTTGCGAATATTTCGTCAAGATATTCGCAATAGCAGTACGGAGTTGGCAGTGTGTCTCTATCCCATGGGCCCTAAAACATAACAAGTGAAGAATAGGTGTTGTACACCTCTGCCACACTTGTTTGGGTAATACAGGCGTGATGTTATGTTATCTTTAACGTACTAATCTCAAGAACTGAGATCTCCTGGCGGCACTATCCCAAATCATTATTTTACCCGACGAAAAATCTTTATTCAAGTAAAAAAACATACAGAGTTTGCTAAGATTAAGAGTAAACATACACAGCTTATGTTTCAGATTCTGTACAAGAGATGATTTAATCTCTTAAGCTAGGGTATACCTGTATTATAAGAGGTAGTTTACAGTCGAGGATTACAATCTATTATTGATAACATTTCGTAAGTGGACTGTGTCAATCTACTGTTATTACAAAGAAAACAAAAAGAGAGACCCATTGATTAGAAGAGAGAAAGAAATTGTTTGTATTGGGATTGAACCCGACACTTCACGGACAGCATTCTTATACACTATCAGTTTAAATAGTGAAATGTAGGTAAAATCTAGCTGGTAACAAGATTCAGGCGCTTCTGAACATATTCCCATTCGCCCTCCCACTGGCACATTATATCGTTTTATATTAGATGGATTTGAAGAAAGATTTAATACGAGTGATAACATAATATAACATTTTTTATTTTGTTATTTTTATTTATTTGGAACAATAAACAATTACACAATATATTTTTTTATTAATGATGTTTCTAAGCAATTAGATACGTCATAAAGATTACAATCTAGTTAGTCTAGATATAACATTAGAAACTAATGAGTCATTTAATTTTGACCTAAGCTACTAAATTAATTTATGCTAAGAATATGTCCATTAACACCTATCTTATTGTCTCTATTATCGAAACTGACACTTTGTTCTTGTGTTCTTTTAAGGTAGCACTAAACCATTTGAATCACTCATTTCACTGAACTAGCTCAAAAGGTTTCGTCCTTTTAAGTCTTCTAACTATATTTTTTTATAGATTTTAGATATATAGATTTACACATCAAATTTGTAACACAAATACAAAGAAATAGGTACATACTTAAAACTATAACGTACAAAGGGCGGCCTTATCGCTTGACGCGATCTCTTCCAGGCAACCTTAGGATGGACATAATAGAATGGATATATGCGGTAGTTTATTGCATTGGATTTGTTATTACTTGTTTTTCTTTATAATTGATCTAGATTTTATGTCTGTCTATCTTTCTTTGTGTATCTGTCTGTCTATATGTTCGTACTCATCACGCAAAAACAACTGCATGGAATTGGATGCGGTTTCCAAGATGTGTAGCTGGAGTCTGGATATGTTCTATCTTTGTTATTTGTCCGTAAGGTGGTAAATTAGGAGGTGTAAGTTTATATGGGAGGTTCGTTAATTATAAAGGAAAATGCATGAAATTCGGCACATAGGTACCTTACATGCCGTAAATTAACTGTGAGATAGATTTTTTTGGAAATGCCACTCCGTAAGGGGGTAAATTTGGGGCCGAAAGAAGTAGAAAAATCATGGAAATATCGAATTCAACGTGGACGAAGTCGTGGGTAAAAACTTACCTTAACTTACATGCAACGTTAATTTAAATCAATAATAGTTTAAAAAAAGCGTGGGTTGCTCGATAGACGAAAAATATGGCACAGAGCGCCCCACGCATTTTTCCAGCTTATATTAGGAATTATTTTTCACTTTTTAGTTAGAAGTACTTTAATAGCGTGTTATTTAGTTTTTTTTAATTATTATTTATTTCCTACTTTTTAGTTTGGTTTATTTATAAGAGCGTTTTTTTTATCGAATTATTGCATTGTCATCGATCTTTGACAAGTCTTAGTGTGCAAAATTTTAATGAAAACTGTCCATTTAAAGTGGGTCAAAATCGAGTCCAAAGGAGTCGGTTACATACATACATATATACATACGTACATACAGGTGAAGCTAATATAAGCGTGTTAAAAAAGGAGATTGCCTCTTGGCAGATTCCCTTTAAAATTGGTTCAAAAAGTATGTAGGTCAAATCTAGCTGGTAACAAGGCTCGGGGGCTTAGAAACTTAATCCCATATTCCCCCAGCACAAGAGATCGTTTTATATTTGATCGATTTGAAGAGGGTGCTTGCAGAGCAGCTGCCTCGTTGGTCTAGTGGTTCGCGTATGCGGCTTCTCACAGTGAGGTCTGCAGTTCGATTCTCGGGTCAGACAAAAGTTGTTTTTTGGATTGTTTCGTCTGGAAATTCTTGATAGCAGTACGGAGTTTGATTTGTCCCCTTTGGATAGCGATACGCTCACCGTTTATCCCATGGGTCATTACAGGTGAAATTTCGGTAAGAGACTGCCACACCCTTCTAGGTAATAAAGGCGTTATGTTACGATGCTCAAAACAAGTAATATCCAGTTTTCAAGGAAATCCTCTTGCCATCTCTGTATTTATAATTTTATTACGGTAGTCAAAGAAAGCATTTAAATTAGAGATTGGCTAACTATGGGGTTGGCCGACCAGTCAGCGTTTTATTAAATGCCCGATGTGGCTTATTTATTGATTATTAAATACGGTTAAATTTAAATGCATTTTTTTTTTATTAAGCTTACTAGTAATTTGCAAATACAAATTACTAGTATTCTTGTTAACCCCCTCCAGCTAGGCTTAATTCGCTTGTGTTAGGAGGAAGTTCACGTCCGTGGTGTAATGGCCAGGATTCGAACCCACGACCTCTCGATCGTAAGACCGATGCCTTATCCGTTGCGCCACGGCCGCTTTTGTATTGAACGTTGCCACATTCAGTTATTAAACTAGTTTATTGAAATTCAAAGTAAATCTAGTCGGCGTCTACAAGAGTGGCACAACTGCTTTCCGCCTCGATGGTCTAGTGGTTAGCGTATGCGCCACTCACCGCAAGGTCTCCTGTTCGATTCCCGAGTCGGGCAGTGTTATTTGCAAACTTTCCGTCAGAAAATTCACAGTAGCAGCACGGAGTTGGAATTGAGCTCACCTCCTATCCCATGGGATCTAAACATAACAGGTGAAGTGTGGGTGTTGTACACCTCTGCCACCTTCTGAGTAATTATGCAAGTGTATTTTTTTTTAAATATGACGCTGCACTAGGAATTACTCCTGTGTCGCGGGGGTGTTCACAAACATACATTTTACACACACAGAACACAGCCGGAGTCAGGACAAATCTTTGCGGATCACACAAAGATGTGTCCTATGTGGGGATCGAACCCACAACACCAGCGCAGTTGAAAGTGGCGAGGCGAACGCTTTAACCACTGCGCCAACCGTGCACTCAACGATATTATAAGTGCTTTCTGCCTCAATCTCGTTCACGAAGGCTCTACCACAAAATCATAAATAATACAGTAACAAATGACAGCAAATAATACGGCTCCTCGCCCAAGGTTCGGGACCTTTCTCTAGGTCAGATTTTATGATACGCCGAATAATGAGTACCTACCTGATTCTTCGGAAAAGGACATGAGTATTACTGTACTATCTGTTGTTACGGGGATCAGCAGTGATATAGCTTTTTGAATGTATATAAGTTTTTAAATTTGATTTGAGAACATTTTTTAAAAATTAGACAACGGAGGATCACGGAGACGACTCTGAGCTTCACCAGTCGTGACCACAAATGATGGCAGTCATTTGGAAACGTCCAGCATAGGTATTTATTTACCCTTATAATAATTACGCGATTTAGACACGTTGTCAAATTTGTGACAACTTCTTATAACTTTATTCTTTCGTCCCCATTTCACCATCGGACCAAAGATAAACGACACTCAGGCATCGCTTCATGGTAGATATGCCTCCTAATACGTTCGATGCGTTTCGCTTGAATATTCCTTGTTAGAACTGCTAAAGAATGAAACGCTCTGCCCGAGTCTTTAGCACGAGTACAATCTGGGTGTTAACATTGGATAGCTCAGTTGGAGAGCGATAAGACTGAATTCTAAGGTCGAGAGATCAAATCGCGCTTCAAGTTTTAAAAAAATCGACTGTTCTTAGTCTATATTATGCCTCAAGTGCCAGAAGTTTCACGTGCAGAATCAGATCCTCGGCCTGTATTTGGCCACTCATAATACCGGACCTATTGATAAGGTCAGTAGTAGGTAGTAGTGGCGAGGTTTAGTATTATTTGGAGTCATTTATTATTGAATTATTAAATAACTGTGCAATACATAGCATAGGGATAGTATCTAAATAAATAATAATATTTGAATTTCATCGCGAGGTATCGATTCAACGTGTTTTTAACCGACTTAAAAACAAGGAGGAGGGTTTTCAATTCGGTTGTATTTTTTTTTTATGTTTGTTCGCCGATTACTCGAAGACGCCTGGACCGATTTGAGAATTTTGTTTTTGTTTTTTACTTGTCATGTGGTCCCATTTGACTTCAGAATTATAAAATAATTATTTAATAATTTCTATTTAACTAAATGTATAAACGTATTTATTTTTTGCTTTTTAGTTTACCTACTTTTTGAAGTCGGTTTTTTTTTGTTACATTTTTTTTTTGTGAACTTTTCGTCAGGAAAATTCACAATGGCTGCACGGGGACAATAGAAAAATAAAGATAATTAACTGGTGAAATGTGGGTGCTGTACACTGCTCAACTTTTATGGGAAATATAGGCGTGATGTTATGTTATGTTTAAATTCAAATTAGTGACTAATGTTGTTGTCCACAAAGCTGGTTACCAGTGAATCAGAATATGATTCTAAGCACACAGGGAGCATTTTTTAAAATCAAAATCTCCTTTTTCGGTTTTACCATAATGATTTATGAATGAGTTCTAAGAGAACCATGTTCGTCACGATGTCATTTACACCATGTATACAATTCAAGGTGTATATTTAATAAATAATAGTTTAAATAAACTAAAAAACACGCTTTTAAAGTACTTCTAACAAAAAAGTGAAAATAATTCCTAATATAAGCTGAAAATGGTAATGAACAAAGAATACTAGTATTATTGTGAAAAAGCTTGGGGCGCTCTGTGCCATATTTTTCGTCTATCGAGCAACCCACGCTTTTTCACAATAATACAATTTTTTTTTTTGTTAATTACCATTTTCAGCTTATATTAGGAATTATTTTTCACTTTTTAGTTAGAAGTACTTTAAAAGCGTGTTTTTTAGTTTTTTTAAACTATTATTTATTTTCTACTTTTTAGTTTGGTTTATTTATAAGAACTTTTTTTTTTTAATTTTTTTTATCGAATTATTGCATTGTCATCGATCTTTGACAGGTGTGCAAAATTTTAATGAAATCTGTCCGTTCAAAGTGAGTCAAAATCGAGTCCAAAGGAGTCGGTTACATACATACATACAGGTGAAGCTAATACAAGCGTGTTAAAAATAGAATTATCTCCCATTTTGAGAGTACAGGACCTACGCTGTCGTCAACACATAAATCATATTTCTGGAAAATTTTCCAATTTCCTACTGCCTCGTTGGTTCTATTGATTTGTGTTTGCGACCTCTCACCGTTAGGTCACAGGTTCGATTCCCGAATCGGGCAAAAGTGCTATTTAGGATATTTCCATCATGAAAATTTCAATAGCAGCTCGGCGTTGGGATGGTGCCCGGTAGATGGTGATAATAATAAATAAATAAATAATAAATATAAATATTCCACAACTCACACACAACGCCATCTAATCCCAAACTAAGCAGAGCTTGTAATATGGGTACTAGAATAACTGATACTAATACATATATACTTGTCTTTTGTAAATAAATACTTATCTATATATATAAAAATGAAACCCGTTTTTCGTGGTCACGACATAGCATGAAAACGGCTTGACCGATTTGGCTGATTTTTTTTGTAGTTTTCTAATACTCTGTACAAGGATGTTACGGAAAAAAAAAAAAAAAAGTATTCATTTTTATATGGAGGATATTATAGATTCCAGTTCAAATTGAATAGGTACGCATACATAAGATAGGTCAGCTATACAAAATAAAGTAGTGCATCAAATTTACGCTAAGGCGGTACGAAGTTCACCGGGTCAGCTAGTTATATTATACATAGAAACACCCAGACTAAGACAAACCCCCATGTTCATGCACACAAAGATTTGTCTTAAGTGGCAATCGAACCCACGACCTCGGCATCGCAGGCAGGTACACTATCCACTCCGCCATCCGGTCGTCATATAACAGTGCATGGATAAGCATAAGATAACATGGGACCTATATGACAGGTGAAGTAGGTATAATACACCTCTGCGATACTTAAAATATATAGATAGCATTGAAATTAAAAAAGTCCACCGAAATGACAAAAAAAAATCGCTTGTTGAAATTCACCCATCACTTAGATGCCTTCTAAGTATATATTTATTTTATATATAATATATATTTTAAGTAAAAAATTAATAGTTGACTTGACCGGACAAAAGTTGACTGCCTGTCAAATCCATGAGAATGAAGATAAACAAACAAAAATGGTTCTATTTGATCGAATATATTATAATTTAATGATAAAACAACCGATTTAAATCCATATTATGAATATATTTGCAGGGGAAGGTATTTTATGAGCGGAATTGGGTTCGGGACAGGCCACCGTGATGATAAAATGACACTTTGTAATTTTTTTTTTGGTATATTATTGGGTAGAAATCAATTAATTTTTTTGCCAAGGTAGAGAAGTACTTACTTTTTTGAGAAAAATATATAAAATAAAAAAATAGCACATTGCACTACCATTCTCAGGTTTGCCGTGTATTTTTTTTGCTTGTGCAATTCACCCTAATATAGGCGTGATGTGTGTCCTGCCAAACAGTAATGTTTTGACTATCGTGCTATCGGTACATACTGGAGGCATAAAAATCATAAAACCGAGGTTCTTTTACACACGGAACTGGCAGTAAGTGACGATTCCACCAACAGCTTTGATCTCTCTGTCCCGTTCACACGTTGAATGAGAGAGATGCAAATACAGGTTTAAGCACAACATATACAACTGTAGATTAAGAAGGTTGGTGGAATCGTGGCGCTTAGATTCGCTACAAGAATTTGTGTAAAAAAATAATAATGTTTTATTTTCATTTTCAGTTATTTTATTTATTTATTTTTTTCTCTTAAAAAGCTTACTAGTAATTTGCAAATACCAATTACTAGTATTCTTGTTAACCCCCTCCAGCTAAGCTTAATTCGCTTGTGTTAGGAGGAAGTTCACGTCCGTGGTGTAATGGCCAGGATTCGAACCTACGACCTCTCGATCGTAAGACCGATGCCTTATCCATTGCGCCACGGCCGCTTTATTATATTTAACTTACATCACCGCGAATTCAAACAATATCTTAATGAATTAATATCTTAAACAATGTTATTAGTTATATCTTTGAATTTTACATGGCACTGTAAGGAAAATAACATAACATCACGCCTATATAACCCAGAAGGGTGTGGCAGAGGTGTACAACACCCACACTTCACCTGTTATGCTTAAGTCTCATGTGATAAGGAGTGAGCCTATCGCCATCAACCAGGCGCAATTCCAACTCCGTACTGCTATTAAGAATTTCTTGGCGGAAAAATCTCAATTAACCAATGATATTATAGAACTATAGATATGTTACGTTCATAGAAATTACGATTTAAATCCGTTCCGAGCTATTCCAAATTGCACACATTGACAAATGTCCGCAGCGCACGCATCCTTATCGCTCTAACGTCAAAACAATATCGCTTTCTCTTTCTTAACTTGAACATGGCGCATGGCGTCTGGCACGTGACTGCGCTCGACGCAGGCCACACGCAAACTAAACACAAGACGTCCCAATTGGGACGTATTTGAGTATTCACAGCGCGAGCGCTTATAACATATCTGCTTTTGTTTTTATATAATATCATTGCAATTAACACTTTTGTCCAACCCAGGAATCGAATCCAAGACCTTGCGAATACGCAAATGATACAGCTAGACCAAAGGCAATACATCGTAAAACATAGTTTATCCGTTTAGCAACGTATACAATTATGTTATTATTTTCATGGGATTTAGTGACAATACTGCCTAGTGGTTAGCGTATACGCATCTCAACGCGAGGCTTCGGGTTCGATTCCCGGGCAAACTATGATTTATGAACTTTACATCAGGAAATTCACAATTAATTGTAGCACAGAGTTGGAATTGTGCCCGGTGGATGGCGATAGGCTCACCCCCTATCCCATGAGACCTAAACATAACTGGTGAAGTGTGGGTATTGTACACCTGTACCACGCCCTTCTGGGTAATATAGGCGTGATGTTATGTTATGTAGTGACAATATTATTAGAAAGACAGCGTATCACCAAATGGGCCGAACGCTTGTTTGGCTATCTCAGTGGTAAATATAAATAAATATCAATTTGTAGTTTTCCAGGATATAAAAACTCAAATGTTATAAAACCTATTTTCAATGATCGATACAACGTGCCAGGGTAAACGTACAACGAATTCAATTTTAAAAAAAGAACGACGTAAAAAAAACAATATAATTTTTTTATTCAAAAACGTAGCTACACAGGGTGGTTTAAAAATCGAATCAGTCCCCCGTCCTTGAGAGTACCTACGCTGCCGTCAACACATAAATCATATTTCTGGAGAATTTTTAAAAGTCCTATTGCTTTCGCGTATTTGCCATGTACTCCCCCCGAGGGGGTCGTGGGGGGGGCGTGTGTACTTACTCCCTCGTTTCCTAGTTGTGCGGCGAGTAGAGGGTGTTTGATAATGTAATGTTGTTGCCTAGTGATTTGTAGAGATAAGCGGCTCGACGACGCGACGTGCGTAGTTTTGGATCTGTTGGCGTTTTTTTATCTTGATTTGTATTGTATCGGTTCATTGGCAGGTTAGTGGTTAATAAAGCATTTTAGTTTTCAATTAGTGATTAATTATGATGTGTAAATAACAATTCAACGTTAGTTTAAATGAAGTTAAGAAATGGCCTTTGGGTATCAATATCATTGTTTTCGCAATTTGTTTTATGAAATTGGCTATCATATTTTTTTCATTTCATAAAAAAAAATTGCGATTTACATTTTATTCGAAAAAAAAAAGGTTTTGCGGGCAGTTTTTTACATAGCTATAATTTAAGTCTTATGTGTTTAATAAAAAAAGAGATAACTCACTAGCCGAACGGGGATCTAAACATCATTCTCTTTCAAACCTCACCACTATACCAAACTAAATTCGCATTGAAACAGGAAAGCAATAAATAACAATTAATTAAAATAAAAAATAGGCTGTAATACAAACACGCTGTATATCTATAAGGCTCGGCGGAGAACGAGGGCGGGCGAACGCCACGCGTAGTAAACGCCAAAGAAATAGATGAAATAAACTTTTGTTTTTTAATTTTGATGCGGAAGTAACATTTTTGGGAGTTTTAAGTAAAAGAAGAAAAAATATTTCAAGGATTCAACTCGTTATCTATACTTAGTCCCCAAAAAAACAAAAAAATAAATAAAAAACAACATACTTTTTTAGATTTTATTCTAAGAAGATAAGAAAAGCATTGGTGCATCAAATAACTATGATATAATGTGTTTTGTGTGTGAGAGATAAAAGATAAAAAGTAGGTAATAGGAAAGCTTGTTCATATAGAAATGAAAAGCTAGGTAATACAATATAAAGATGGTAGATCTTTCCATCTTTTCCTTACCCTTATATTGTATGTAAGAGTGAATGCTTCATTTCTAATACATTCGCCATAACCGCATTTAAAATTTTCCAAGGTTGCATACCTGTAAATGATACTTGGTCATTTATATGTGAATAAAATGATCTTTATCTTATCTTTGTCTTAAAAAATTAACGAGAGTACAAAAAATAGAAGATATATAGACAGACTTTAAAGGAAAGTGTAAAACTAGTTTTTTTACTATTGAAGAAAATAATGAAATGAATGAATTGGCTTGAATGAAAGTGATACGACAAGTAAGTAATTGTAATTGACTAGACAAACTGTTTTACAGTAAAGCTGATTTTCCTGTAATTTTGGTCGTTACTTTATTTTAAAAGTTTGTAAAGTTTCATGGATATTGATGACCTCATTCATAAAAAGTTAATTCAAAAACAAAATTATAAAGCATCTGTTATCATTAAAACAACACAGATATTTAACCTACATTATTTTACCGATTAATCGCAAGCCCAAAACTCAATATTATCGACCATAGATAACAAAAGATAAACCTTCGCGAACCGGAAGCGGTTGTGAGTTATCTGAAAATTTATCATATACTGTGCGAGGCACACATGTGGTGGGGAACTAGGAAGAAGAAAACGGGCGAAGAAAAAATGAGGGAGACGAAAAACTAGAGCAGGACGGAAAAGTGGGCGAAAAACGAAAAATTTCACCCCCCTGCCTGGCCCGCCGCGCGCCCCGCGACCACCCCTCACACGCACACACGCGTGGGCCGACTACGCGCAAACCTTCTTGGTACTAGCACTTTGACTATCACTTTTATTAAATTAGGAATTTGTGTGTTCTAAATAGGTTTTAAAGAAATGTAAGCAAAGTTTGTACATGTGTGCATCCAGTGGTTGCAGAAACATAAAATATTTTTTATACATAAAAATAAGATAAAATACAACAAATAACAATAAAAAGGACTGTAGTATGAAAACATATTATGCATCGTAAAGGTAGGCATATAGTATGGTAGGCATGAAAAATGTTACTTCGATCGTGGTAGGCTTTCAGCTATAATCTTCTTTTTAACTATAATCTAATAAGAATGTTAATAATAAATCATACTAAATGACTTCAATGGCTTTATGCATAATCTGCTGATGAATACTTGCGTGTTTTGTATGTCAAAAAACGGAACCCTTAATGAGTCGTCATGTGAACAGACATGTCTGTCCGTCCGTATGTCACAGCCACTTTTATCCGTAACTTGGTAAGTAGATGTATTCGGTGAACCGCATTAAGGTTTTCATACAAAAATAGAAAAAACTTCCCCATACTTAGAACTGAAACTCTATTTTTTTTTCATCAAACCCATACGTGTGTATCTATGGATAGGTCTTCAAAAATGATATTGAGGTTTCTAATATATTTTTTTTCTAAACTGAATAGTTTGCGTGAGGGACGCTTCCAAAGTGGAAAAATGTGTGTCCCGCCCTCTGTAACTTCTAAAATAAGGGAATGATAAATGTAAAAATAATATATGATGTACATTACCATGCAAATTGCCACTTAAAATTGGTTTAAACGAGATCTAATAATTAGTTTTTTTTAATACGTAATAAATCGTAAACCGCATTTTACCTTTCATTCAATCAACTCCAATATAATAAAGAATAAAGAAAAAAATATTTAGATGTATAGTGGTACGGAACCCTACGTGCGCGAGTCCGACTCGCACTTGGCTGGTTTTTTTATATTTTGTATTATCTTAGGACGAGTGTCCCCCCTGACAAAAGAGGCTTGAAATAATCTTTATATAAACCTTAATTTAATGTTGTAAATATGCGTAAATTTTCCTTACATCATTGGTTTTTCATCCCGAGGTCAGTCAGTGTCAGGAAATTCACAATTCACCTGCAATGTGTTGCAATTGTGTCCGGTGGATGGCGATAGGCTCACCCTCTATCCCATGGGACCCAAACATAACACGTGAAATGTGGGTGCTGTACACCTTTGCCACACCCTTTTGGGTAATAAATCATATTCATAATCATAATCAATTTCATATCATTTGGCATGATGTTATAATTATGTTACGTTTTGCTATGTTTAAAGTTAATATGCTACTTTCATAATGTAAGTTTCAACATTTTGAAAGCTTTTCACAATAAAGTTCTATCACAATAATTTTATTCGTTTAATATTAACAGAAAAAAAATAATTATTATTATAATCAAACACAATCTGTTATTTATGTTAAGAACATAAAATATTAATTGAATTAAAAACAAAATATATTTCTTATTTAATAAACGAGGAACCTATTAAGTTTTACAATTACCAATAACTTCAAGAAGATGAGAAACGAAAAGACTTTAATTAATATGCCCTGAGGCTATTAGTCTTAAGGATCAAATTCGCTTGTGATGGCGTCCACGCTTCCTTGAACTTTTCCCCACACGCGCTATTTTTCCGGTCCTGAAAGTATCAAGACTGGTCGCTCCCCTAGGAGGCTATTGTAGCATGTTTTTATACCCAAAAATTTTAAGTCAGTAGGCGCTCGAACTCAGAGCCGCTAGTACGTTTATATTATTATTAATATATATTTATATTTCGTTTTAATTTACAAGTTTTCCATCGTTCATAATTTTAATATTTTTATACCGTTTTATACAATAATAAAGTGTTTATAGATAGGCGTAATTACAACGTAAACATAAAGTTACTACATCGAGCTAAAACGGAGGGAAATTCGCGAGTCGCCGGTTTAAGTTCGACACCAAGTTTCGGCCGGCCGGAGTTTGACAGTTCGCCGATTGGAAAATTTAAAAAAAGAATTGACGTTTGAAATACAATATGGCGGCTGGTGTGTTTGTCGTGTTCGAGTTCGTCGACCTCGCTGGAGTCCAGTAGCGATGATCAACTTTCATAATATTTGACGCCTGCTGTATCCGTGAGTACCATTTATTTTCAGTAGAATTAAATTTCGCCCCGGGCTTTTCATTCACCCGGCTATTTATAGGAACGGCAGAGGTTTTGTGACGGAGTTCTTGAGAGTAAACAACACAACTTTACATACAACTACGTTATAGTTTGATCAACCGGAGATCATAGTACAGTCTTCCTATTGAGTACAGCATGAACCAGGAAGACAGGAATTATATCGGCAAAGCATACCATAATATTGGACCTCTTTTATGTACCTTTTTTAATTACGAACCAAAAAGGAGTATGCTATATTTAAAAAAAAAACGATCTGGACTGCGAACTGCTTGCAACATTTCAAAAAAAGAATCAATCGCTCTCCGAATTATTGATGGCCAATATATTACATAAGGGCGAGTTCATAATGTCGCATGAATATTGTAGCGGTTATATTATGATAGGTTGGTCCGGCACGCACGTCGCACGCCACCGGATTGTTTTTATCGTTGGTAGTAAATTATAGGGGCTACTATCGTCCGATACGTAGTTCGTATTGATTTTTCCCTCATTCTGTTAAATTTCATTTATTGGGGGAACGAACGGACACGCGACTATGACGAGTGCCCATTGTGAATTATCGCTAAGAAACTGGAGGGTATCTCGAAGTTTGCGGTGATACGTTCGGATTTCAAATATGGGAATATTATTTTGTTTGAATACTTTTTTTCGTTGAAAAGTTGGCTATCTACGTTCGAATTTCAAATGAGTAAACATTAACGGTCAGTTTTACCAGTTCCTAAAAAATCTCCAGCAATCTGCATGTAAAATTTATAAAATGTCTATACACATTTGACAATTTACCTGTTAAATAAGTGTCGAATAGGCCACCAGGGACTTATCCGGCAATTATGAAACAGGTTGATGTTGTGTTGTTGTTGAAGTTGTGTTTTTGTGAACGTGCTCGATAGCACAATAGTCTTACTTACAATCTATCTTCAATTTCCATCATGTATTTATTTTAACTTTAAACTTTACCTTCGTTTGGGATATTTCAAAGGAGATGGTGCGCTCCAGCCACTGGTGGCAGTGGTCAGTGGCCCGTTTGCGTGGACTATAAAATAATGACATAAGATCCAGGCTACATGCTCCAACTTACATGTACCAACAGTTTGGTCACATTTCAAAAGTAAAAACTCAATTTGCACAAGTAAGATTGATCGTGAAGCGGCAAAACGACCTGTTTGCACAAACTGTTTGCGCAAATATTATGGCATAGCCTAGAAAAAGCAAATAGTATAGAATTCTTGCTGAAGTTTTTAGCCTTCTGCATTGCAAGTGCATTGAAATCAGTAAATATGCCACAATCATGTCAAGCGCAAGGAATTAGAAGATTAAATCCATTCTTTAAAATGCACCATATACCTACATACGGCTACCGATTCACCTATAATGGGTGTGCTTTGTGTGTGTGTGAAATGTATGTTTGTGAACACCCCCGCGTCACAGGAGTTATTCCTAGTGCGGGCGTCGTTTTTAAAAAACAAAAAAAAAAAAAAATTACCCAGTATAAGCTGGTCTCGCATTGCACCGCAAGCCTATACAATAAGAGACCAGTTTATACTGGAAGAATAAAGGTTGGTGTGTAGTCGTTTGTGTAGTCATTCTAAGGGTGGGTACATATCTAAGATTTATTTCTACTGGTGGTAGAGCTCTTGTGAATGAGCTCGAGGGCGGCAGCACCACCGTCTCACCTTTAACCTGCCGCCAAATAGTAGTGCTTTCATTACTGTGTTCCGGTTTGGTAGTTTCAGGCCCTGAAATTACTGGCATATGAGGCATAACACCGTAGTCCTCAGCTGCAGCGACGCATCTATAATCTGCTTTTGTGGATTGTTGATGTCCATGGGCTGTACTCTACTTACCATCAGGTGGACTACACGTTCGTTCGCTGTGGGCGTAGTATAAAAAAAATCCTTTTTACCGACTTAAAAAAGTAGGTAAGGAAAGCAAATATCATTTAGCCCTGGCGCAATGGATAAGGTTTCGGTCTTACGATCTCGTTGGTTCGAACTGGCCATTACACCACGGACGTGAAATTCCTCCTAAAACAAGCGAATTAAGCTTAGCTGGAGGGGGTTAACAAGAATACTAGTAATTTGTAGTTGCAAATTACTAGTAAGCTTTTAATAAAAAAAAAAAATTGGAAGCCATCAAGGAAATTATGCAATGATAAAAATATGATTTTGTAAAAGGCAAGACAAACGATACACGAAGCTTATTATAACCTTTTTAATTTTGATGGTGATGGAGCTGTTGCGAACAAGCTCGAGGGCGGAACCACCGTCTCGCTTACAACCTGCTGCCAAATAATGCTTGCACTACTGTGTTCCGGATTGGTGGTAAACAAGCTGCAATTACTGTCACATGCGGCATGACACTGAAGTCCTCAGATGAAGCGACGCATCTACAATCTGCTTTTGTAGATTGTTGATGTCCATAAAAAAGCAGCGATAGCCGATTGGAAGACCGTAGCACTGCTATGTCAAAGGTCTCGGGTTCGAACCCACGGCACACACCTCTGTCAATAAATCGTTAAGATTTGTCTTTTCGTAGATACTCCACTTACACAGGTGGACTACACGTTTGTTCGCTGAGGGTGTAGTATAAAAAAAAAGAGAAAGACTGATTTTATTTACCATCAGGTGGACTACACGTCTGTTTGCTTTGCATACAAATCCGAATGAACGCCTTTATTACCTGGGAGTGGCAGAGGTGTATTACACTTCGGCTGTTATGTTTAGGTCCCAAGTGAGCCTATCGTCATCTACCAGCCCAAACGAGAGTCTTTACTGCTTCTGAGACATAGCTATCATTTACTAGCTATTTATGTTTTGTATATATTTAGGTAGAGACAAGATAGAGATGGCTGGAAAAGTCAGGAGGAGGCCTTCACCTTCACAAGAGGGGTTCTTGCATGATAATATTAAATTAAATTAAATTAATACAATTAATATTAATAGGATCTCTTAATTTTATTTCAACATAGATATAAAAAATAATAACAATAATAATAATACCATGAAATGTTAACAGATATTAGTTAAATTATTAAGTTATTTAATTAAAAATAAATTAAATTATTGATTAAATTAAATATAACATTGTTATAAATTTATTAATGTTAATGTATTTTATGTTTTTTGTTTATATTTTGCGCAAGAAATAAAAGGCTATTTTATTGTATTTATTTATTTTATTTATATATTTAGGTTTGCAAATAAATGTAATGCTTTACTAAAGCTTGCAAGAAATACGTATATTGTTCTCACAATATTTCATAATGATTTTATAATTATTTCTTGTTTGTAATATAATGAATTATATTAACGACAAAAAGGGTAACTAGGTATGTACAATAAAAGTAAATAATAAAAATTGCGAGGTCATAGAATTCCTCCGCATCGATTATATATAATGTATGTAATATGATATTTTTATGACTATGAGTTCGAAATAAAGCGCACTAGCTTTGGGTAATGTGTAATCTATTTTTAATTTGTTCTGCCAGGATTAATTAACAATGGATTTGTTACGTTTAATGTCTATTTTATGCAATGAAAGACCCTTGAAAACTAATTGCTTCTGAGAAATTCCTAACGGACTTTGCCCGCCTCGAGGATCGAACTCGAGACCTCAGGACTGCTAGACACTCAGGACAGTACAAAGAGTAAAGGTACTGGCTTCTAAAAAGGTCATTAACAAGTACCCAGAAAGGGTCCAAGGACACACGACCTTTGGAACGACCTTGGAAAGGGTCAGATGTAGTCGAAGGACTTGAATCAAAAATAAAAATAATACAAATAGTAGGATAAATATTTGAATTGATATTATTTTATTGTGAAATCGAAGAGCACTTAATAAATATGGAATGGAAATAAAAGCAAATATATATGCAAATAAGTCAGCTAAAACTCGCGGAGGAGTGGAGGGTAAATTATAATAATATTATATGTCGTGCAAGAGCGGTGATCTTGCACATTTGGTAGCTGGTAGCGTTGCCAGGCGTCCGGATAAAGCTGGACAGTCGGCTGCGTGTCCGGCCAAAATTTCAGCGGCTTTTTTTACTTTGGCTCTTGGTGGCAAAACGTTTCGGTGTCACTTCTAAGTCTTTAAAGAACCTATTACAACAAGTTGGTGCATTCGGCGCTCACCGGATCTATTGTGGTGCAGGCGCTATGAGCTTTTCTAAGTTTTAAAGAAATAACCGCAAAAGGTTTTAAAGAAAATATTTATAAATAGTCGGCTGCTGACTCTTAGTTGACATAGGACCAATTTTTAAGGTTTCGGATAGCTCTTATCAGTCCTATAAAATACAACCTGATATAAAAGAGATACAAGTAACACTCGAATAACGAACACAGCTGTCATTTTCATTTATGTGTGTTATTTGTTTATCCTGTCTATACTATAAGGATTATATAACCTGGGAAATTGGGCCTTAATAATTGAATCTTCACAAACTTTGAAATGTTAGAGTTGGTATATTGCAGCAAGATCTGAAATTCCCTTCATTTGGTGTGATATACTAATTGCTATCCCCCCTTTTCAACCAATAGTGGCACACTAAAATTATTTCAATCATCCGTTTGACCCGCCTTTTGAAAAGCTTGGGTACCCTTGAATAGAGTGTCCGCCCTTTCTACCCAATTGTCCGGCCAAACTGGCTGGTCTGTCCGGTTATCCGGTTTGGTGACCTAGCAACGCTAGCAGCGAGAGACAATGACTAGTCCTTTTGGTTTAATGTCTAAGTATGAAACCTATACAAATTTTTCATAGTTTGTTTTGTTACACGTCGAATAGTCAATTTTTTTTTAATCGGTAATAAATTTATAAAATTCTACTTTAAAAAATATTATGAAATCGGAATGTATAGGAATTGTACTTGACAAATAGGGTTTTGTTAAAAATCACTAAAATTGCCATTTATTTATCAGCCCTGTCTCTAATACATGTCCCACGAATATAGGCGTGATGTTATGGTATGTCAAATCCAATCAAATCAAATCATTTATTTCCATGGGCCCCAAGGGCCCCAAGAGGAGCTTGAACACGTCAAAACAAACATCAAAATATAAAATTAAAATAAAACTTAATTCAACTTAGAAATTTGAATTAAAATCAATCCAAGTACTAGCTCCGATGGGTATTGCATCATGAGAAGAGCTCGTGAGAAACTCATGTGCACCATCTTTTCAAATAATTCATACAATATTTGTTTGTTTTTTTGACGTTTATATTATTATTATGTTTATTTAACCACCATTACTCAAATCATTTTTAACATTAAATTTATTTATATTCAAATTATATTAGTAAAAAATTTAATGTCCGTTCACAAAAATCAAACGAAATTTAAGAAAAATAGTGATCTTCATAAATTAAATCTAAGGAACAAAACAAACTCGCTGTGCCAGGCTCCATAAAATCTCTAACTCGTTTCCAGGTCAATGTATACGCTTTTACAATAAACTTGCTTTAGACGCAATAGAATTATCGATAGGTAAATTTAAAAAATATGTTAAAATTAGGTTATGTCAAAAAGCTTACTACAGCTTAGTATTTCGGACTACATAAATGATAATAGTATTTGGAAATGAATTGCTCTTCTTATGTGACTTTTATTATGTATACCTACTTATTGTTATAGTTTTCATTTTAAAAGATGGTGCACATGAGTTTCTCACCAGCTCTTGTCATAATGCAATGCCCATCGGAGCTAGTACATGGATTGATTTTAATTTGAATTTAAACAGTTTGATTAAAATTAATCTAAGCCCCGGTTATTCAAATCATTGTAATTAAATTAGTATAATTTAGTATTATTTATTATTTATTTTTATATCATTTTTTGTAATGTTTTGACGTGTTCAAGCGCCTCCTGGGGCCTATGAAAATAAATGATTTGAATTTGAATTTGAATTTAAATGAGATCACCTACTGCACTAAGTTAGGGGCTTGTTCTGCAGAAAAAAATGTGTTTTATCAACGTAAAAATACAAGTCGTTCAGCATCTTCCGTTTCCGCCTACGATTACGTCTTCTGCGGAAATCTCATCAATTGCGGTAAATCTGCAAAAAAAATATTACTTATTACCGTTTCCCTAAAAAGGCTATATTTAGGTCAAATTTTGTATTCATAGTTCTTAGAAGTGACGAATTCGAAATCTTTTATAGATTGTGGGTTTTTTTAATTTATGAATAGTCATGCGTTTTACTATAAGCAGTAGTTATAGACCAAATTACATCAGTATACAGGGTGTTTGGTACATTGTTAGCCCAATTTAATCCATAGTTATAGTTTTAGCACTCCTATCTCAGATTTTAAGGATTTTTCAGAAAAATTGCCTTATTCTGTTTTTGAATCAAAAAAAAAAAGCTTCTATCGGCTTCTAATTTTAAACAAGTTTATCAGTCCGGACATGATTCTGAATAAGCTTGCGCAAAAACACTTTTAAATAATGAAAAACATGATTTTGAAGCTGCGGGTGCGGGTGCGAAATTTTTTAATCGGAAAAGCATACAAATGGGGTTTTTTTTCACATCTGCCAATGAATAATCTCAATGTTCAATTTGTTCGGCAAACGAATTTTGATTTGATTTTTTACGTCTAGAATTTTTTTTTCATGGTGGATAGTCTCACCTGATGGTAAGTGATGATGCGGTCTATGATGGAGCACGCTTACCTATGAGATACCTATTGACTCTTGCTTTGAAGAGATCCAAGTTGTACTCATGCGGAAACACAGACTCGGGCAAGGCGTTCCACTCTTTGGCAGTTCGTTCTGTTCTGTGGTTTCAATAAATTCTTTATGTCGCATCCACCCTATAAAACGGTAGTCCTCAATCTGGTTTATGAATTGTGGATGTTCATTGGCTGTAGTTACCACTTACCATCACATAGACTGGTTAGGTGTGAACTAACCTTTATCGCAGTTTTGCATAGTACAAGATCGTGGTCACGACTCGCTCCTTTTACGATGTTACAATGTCAGCTCTCTGTACTGCGGAGTTTCACCTTTGGATATCAAACGCTTACAAAATCGAGAAATATTCGTGATATAATAAATATTCCACAATTCACACACAACGCCATCTAGTCCCAAACTAAGCAAAGCTTGTACTATGGGTACTAGAATAACTGATACTAATACATATATACTTTTCTTTTGTAAATACATACTTATTATACATAGAAACACCCAGACTAAGACAAACCCCCATGTTCATGCACACAAAGATAAGTCTTAAGCGGGAATCGAACCCACGACCTCGGCGTCGCAGGCAGGTACACTACCCACTCCGCCATCCGGTCGTCGAATATTGTGTATTTACTGCCTCGATAGTCCAGTGGTTAGCGTATGCGCCTCTCACTGCCAGGTCTCGGGTTCGATGCCCGGGTCAACGGGGACTTTCACAACGGGGACAGGAAATTCGCACGGAGTTGGAATTGTGCCCGGTGGATGGCGATAGGCTCACCCTATATCCCACGGGACCTAAACATAACAGGTGAAGTGTGGGTGTTGTACACCTCTGCCACACCCTTCTGGGTTATATAGGCGTGATGTTATGTTAATTATGTTATATAACGAGTTTTGCGATTTCTTTTTTTCACGTCTTTTTGGCTTATCTTTATCAAATCAAATATATTTTTGTTTTTTGGCATCAGGGCCCATACATAAATACCTTATAACTGAAATACATATTTGTATTTTATAACTTAGAAACTATTTAACACTTTTAATCGGCGAAGTGTTGCGCAATTGCGAGGTGTCGTGTAACCTTCCACGAAAGCGGCGACACGCGACTCCCTCTGGCCAGAAATCCTCTTGAAGAAACGTCTCCAGATGGTGTGTGGGCGCACCACAAACGATTTAAAATTTGTGTTGTGGCGCGGTTATAAATATGTTCATTATAAAAATTCGTAGAAGTTCATTTTGGAATTGAGATGACGTGTAGTTAAGTTAATAATAATGACATCATGTGAATAAAAATTAGAATAATTTTGCAGAACTAGTCAAAATTTGTAATCGTAACTATGCGTCATAAACTTACCGTAAGTGCCTCTCACCGCGAGGTCTCCAGTTTGATGCCCGGGTCGGGCAAAGTCTTATTTCAGAATAGCAGCACAGAGTTGGAATTGTGTCCGGTGGATGGCGATAGGCTCATCCTGTATCCCATGGGACCTAAACATAACAAGTGAAATGTGGTGTTGTACACCTCTGCCACAATCTTTCGGGCAATATGGGCGTAATGTTATGTTATGTAATTAAATTAATTCAAATTTTGACCTCAATATAAAATTAACTTTTATAATATAAAATACCCAAAATATAAAACTTGATTCAGACCGAGAAAAGAAGTAACACTGACATACTCAACAATTTGAACTTTCTTTGGGAATACCCACTCTTTAAGCGCTGTATCTAATGCGAATGCCGCACTTATCACCAATGTTTTATACGCCTTAATGAATGACGTTAGTATTTTTTATGGCAGTAATCAAATTACAACAAAAAAAATTGTTTGTTTTTGTTTTTTTTTAATTCTTATCTTGCGTTCATGGGTTCATCCTTAGTGCGAAAGCGCTCTTATGCCGTATAAAATTTTAACTTAAAAAAAATAACACTAACCCTTACTGGTACATAACTATGTTTTGACACGATTTATATTAGCTTCACTTGTATGTTTGTTTGTTTGTATGTAACCGACTCCTTTGGACGCTATTTTGACCCACTTTAAACGTTCAGATTTCATTCAAATTTTGCACACCTGTCAAAGACCGAGGACAATGCAATAATTCGATTTTATTGTATAAAACGCTCTTATAAATAAACCAAACTAAAAGTAGAAAATAAATAATAGATCAAAAAAACAAAAAAAAATGTTTATATAAAAAACCAAACTAAAAATACATGGGGGTGCTGTCTAGTTGTTGTTAGATTTAATTTGTTGATAGATTGATAAGACTGGTTACTAAACTAAATGTTTTAATTAACTGGTACCAGAGTTCATATTATATAATAAGCGGTTTTTGTATTTATCTGGTACTTTATGGACTAAATTTTTGGATAATTTAGCGTTGATGAGGCGGTATCTATAGATATATAATCAAAGCTAGCCAGTCTTGACATTTCTGCAAGAATATAACGTTGTGTCGCTAACGGTGAAGGAAAACATCGTGAGGAAACCTGCATGCCTGTGAGTGCCTTAAAAGTACTCTAGGTCGTGTGAAGTCTACCAATCCGTACTTGGCCAGCGTGGCCTAACCGTGTGCGTACGCCCAGCGAAATGTTGTTGAATTTAAAGATTTTAAGTATGCAGATATTTAGTGTATGACGTCGTGTAATTGTGTATGGTAAAAAAAAATTTGTGCATGCAGCCATTGTGGAGAAATTCACCAAAAACTGATTCCGCTGGGCGAACGTTGTCCTGGCGGAACTTTTTTTAATCCATCGACTTTAGAAGAAAAGAGATGTGTCCAAAAATTAGTGTGTATTTGTGTGTAATTGTGTATGTATAAATAAAATTAGTGCATGCATAAACTTCGGAGAAATTCAAGTTTCCGCTGCGCGAACGTTTGGCCATTAGCTAGTTTTCATATAAAGCGCTTACATAGAGAGCTGTAGATTTTTACATACGTTGTTTTGAATTTGTTTATATTTGTTTAAAAAACAGATTTAGAAAAAAAATAATGGTTTTAAAGATAAAAATATAAACGTAAAATACTCTTATTAGGTCTTAGTTCTTAAAGTATGCACTTTGGGGTCTAGATTTTCACGTTTATACAAACCTTGTAAATGTCTGCAACCTGTTGCCAAGTATCAATGATGTTCCGTTAGTAATTAAAGAGTTGTAGGGCAATTTACCATGAATAGTTGTGGTTTTTGTTGTGTTTACAAAGCAGTCAAATATCACGACGTTCTAAAGGAATTGCATGGTAAAATGTATGCCAATAATTAGTGTATTCATTCAACTATGCACATGCAAAATTTCATGTCATTAAATTCAGTAATTAAAGAAAAACAATTAAAATACTGACGAAGCATCGAAAACCTACATAACCGACCAAGTACGGATGGCTACAAAAAAGCGGCCGTACCATATATATAAGAGACGTTCTTAATCTTCCAATATAGTATTTATTAATATGGTACAGTTGCGTACACAAGCGTTAGGAATCGTATCTATTTTATGTCCATTTTTTTACACTAGAATATTTTTGATCATTTTATAACTACAATACTTAGACTATTTAACCAGAGGACTAACCTTAAGCGTTCAAACAAAATAATTCTGCATACTTTGGTGGGGTGCGGTGGAACACGCTCACATACATAAGTTACCACCAGTACAACGGTATACAACAATTAAAAATTGAGTCTAGAAGTAGTTTTTTTTAAGTTATTAGATTGTTTGATCCACTAAAGTTGCAAAGGGGAACGCTCGTGCATGCTTAGTCCAGTGGTTAAATAGTGTAATAAGCTACAATATGATAAATATTTACCTAAACAGTAGTACTTACACGTGGTAATTATTTAATTTTCTTAAGGGGTCTATAGTTAGAATCCTGATCCGTGAAATCTTCAATAGAAATTAGCTGTATGAATTTTATTTGTCTTAAATAATATATTAATATCTAGATTATATCTCAAGTATCAAGCGCATACTTAAATAAAGTACCAACGTAAATAGTACCTACTTTCTGTCATAGTCAAAAAGATTTAAAAAAGTAGGTTTACACAAATAAATGACCTATAAATTATATCGAAACAATTGTGTTATCACCTATACCGAGTTCAATACCAGTATTATACTGCAAATTTTGGGATGTTACCTAAATATATTGCACGGCCGCTTTTTTGTAGCCATCCGAACTTGGTCGGGCTATGTAGGTTTTCGATGCTTCGTCAATATTTTAATTGTTTTTCTTTAATTACTGAATTTAATGACATGAAATTTTGCATGTGCATAGTTGAATGAATACACTAATTATTGGCATACATTTTACCATGCAATTCCTTTAGAAGGTCGTGATATTTGACTGCTTTGTACACACAACAAAAACCACAACTATTCATGGTAAATTGCCCTACAACTCTTTAATTACTAACGGAACATCATTGATACTTGGCAACATGTTGCAGACACTTACAAGGTTTGTATAAACGTGAAAATCTAGACCCCAAAGTGCATACTTTAAGAACTAAGACCTAATAAGAGTATTTTATGTTTATATTTTTATCTTTAAAACCCTTAATTTTTTTCTAAATCTGTTTTTTAAACAAATATAAACAAATTCAAAACAACGTATGTAAAAATCTACAGCTCTCTATATAAGCGCTTTATATGAAAACTAGCTAATGGCCAAACGTTCGCGCAGCGGAAACTTGAATTTCTCCGAAGTTTATGCATGCACTAATTTTATTTATACATACACAATTACACACAAATACACACTAATTTTTGGACACATCTCTTTTCTTCTAAAGTCGATGGATTAAAAAAAGTTCCGCCAGGACAACGTTCGCCCAGCGGAATCAGTTTTTGGTGAATTTCTCCACAATGGCTGCATGCACAAATTTTTTTTTACCATACACAATTACACGACGTCATACACTAAATATCTGCATACTTAAAATCTTTAAATTCAACAACATTCCGCTGGGAATACGCACACGGCCTAACCCTTCTCATCATGAGAAGAGTCCCGAGCCCAGCAGTGGGACATGTATTAGATACAGGGCTGCTATTATTATATAATGGTGTACATTACCATTCGCCTCCTCATAGTTATTATTTACAGTGGGTAGGCAGTATTTCTTATTATTAAGCGACTTTAAAAAGGAGGTTATTAATTTTATACCTACGTGTATTGACGGAATCGCACAGTTTTTGTATAATGTTACTCTGTACCAGCTTTTAAATAGGTGTGCAAGTTTTTATAAGTGTATGTTTGGCCATGCCTATATTAAAAAAAAAATTGTCGTTTAGCATTTTTTTTGTTGGATTTGGTATGATCTAACTTAGAATTAAAACTCTAAGTTAAATCAAAATTGGTTCAGTAGCTTTTGAGCCAGATAAATTGCGAACTAGAAAAAAAAACAATTTTTGTAACGACATTTCACGTTATTTAATGGCGGTTTAACATTCATAATTGACTATTTTTTGTTACAATTTAAGTTCATTAATAAAAATACTAAAATTAAAATAAAAAATCATTCTTAGGGGCGCATATAAAACTTTAGAGTTTAAATTTAAAATTCAAAAGTTTCAAGTACCGAGTCGTGTAGAAAGGTTGGTGTACATCGCACCTTAGATCGTTTTCGAGGTCAAGCAGACATGTTTTCCCGCGTAAATCCCTGGCGAAATCATGGTTAAAATGATTACGCTCCGTTGGATATTACGTCTCCGTTTATAATGACATGACTTTTTGTGTCATTGTTATTAGACAATGAGAGAATCGATAACAAAAAATATTAATCGATTAACTACATTAACATCACTCCTCCTACAGCACCCACACTTCACCTGTTATGTTTAATGTAGAAAAGGTTATCCTTTACCAAACACACGATAATTCCCTGGCGGGCAAAACCCAAACTGTATTTTTCCCCGACAGAGGAAACCATCCCGAAACCTCGCGATTAGCTTAACTTAACCACTATAGACTAGATGATTAACTATTGGTACGCGTGCCAAAGATAGCACACAGCATAAAAAATCATGGCATGGGTCGAATTTTTTCATGCGCACGCGCATGATTAACTTCTCTTTCGTTTTTTTCGGCATATTGTGTCTGCTTTAAGTCTTGTCTTTACCGTTCAAGGCTTGCAACTATCTAAACGCCAATGTTTACCAACATGGATCCAGTAATATAGCCGTGCAACAAACAAACAGAGAGACAGAGTTTTGGATAAAATAAATTTGTCATAATTATGCGTAATAAATAATGAATAAAATACTATATATATGCATATCAATTACTTTGACGACGTGAGTCAATGATTCATATGGTCATTTGCCATAACAATGCGTCAGGAGTTATCATTCAGAAAAACACCATATTAAAGTATTAACTAGTCTAGTACAGTGTGTAAATTATATATTGACAAAGCCGCTTGCCAGTACATATGCTTTTTTTGAGGTTTCAACTGATTTTGTAAGATTAACGTAACCTGACCATAGATTTCTCATACATTTGCAATTTTCTGGTCATCTCTGGAAGTTTAAGATGAAAAAAAAAACATATTTGTGGCATTTTTTGATATTTTTCACCTAGAGCATCAAAATATACTAATTCTCTCGTCATTGTTAAATTTTTCCGGACTCATAAAAAAATTGGTATATGTTTCATCTTTGTACTTAACCCAAAAGAGGGTAAATTAGGGATGTAAGTTTTTAGGGGAGGTTCGTGAAGGAGGAAGAGGTTTTTGAAGGAAATTGCATCAAATTCTGCACATAGGTTCTTAACATGACGATTAAATGATTTTTAAATATTTTACTCCAAAAGGGTTGAAAGTTTGTAATTTTTTAAGAAAATAGCATGAGTTTCTAGGATCGATTGATTTTTTGGGAATTCAACGCCCTAAGAGGGTAAATTGAGGATTGAAAGTGTATGAGGGAAGTTCCTTAGTTTTAAAGGAAAAAAAAAAAAAAATAGAAATGTCGGATTTAAACGATTCGAGACAGCTACTAAAATCATGAAAACAATATAGTTACCGCCTCTCCCCGTGGGTCTCGTTCGATTCTCGGGTCGGGAAAAGTGTCATTGGAATTTTACCGCCAGAAAATTCACAGTAACAGCACGGAGTTGGAATTGTAAACGATGGAGAGCTATTCACCCCTTTTTTTTATATACTGGAAACTGCCTGACGCATACCACTGATCTGGACAAAGTCAGTGGTTATGTCCAAGTTGCACGGACTAAAACCCAGTGTGTTCCGTCTACAAGAGTTCTGCCGGGATGCCAGGTATCGCTCGCGCATAGACGCTGACAGAGCCATTCACCCCCTATAACATGGGACCAAACACTAACTATGGGACTAACACTCAAACTTCACCTGTGTTACAAACCTTTGCCACATCCTTCTGGGTAATATGGGCGTGATGTTATTATATGTTGCCGTAAACAAAATCTCGAGCTAAAATTCATAATCTATAATAAAAACGGGTACTTGCGGGCAGTAAGAGGCTAGAAATTCTGACAACAAGTTTCACATAGGGTTTTATTTATTATTACCTTCTTTGTGGGTTGTGGAGCTCTGATGGCTCCACGTAAAATACTGATATTCAGCTATATAATATACTAGAAGGCGACCTTAATCTCAGTGGAATAAATGCATGAAGGATGATGATATAAAAAAATAAGCATCAAACATACGGTTACATGCAATAATCTATTATTGTCACGTTTAATTTCCTGTTACTAACAATAATTGGTTAATTGCCTGTCTTGGAACAACAATATTATTTATTCTAATGACTTGTGGGCCCGTGGTTAATTACTCTGAGTCAGGCCGATATGAAACCTAATATAAGAGAGGGTTTTAACTGTAGCAGCCATTCTTGTAACGAGCATCGCGCAAGATGGCCGTAAAACTATTAGTACTCATACTGGCCGCTGCCGCCGTCAGCGCCGAAGAGTGCAAGTGTAACCAAGCGAAGGATACCGCGGAAATATGGCAGTATCTCACTAATATGGAAAAAGACATGGCGGGAGGGGACAAGGAGAGTGACTATGTCCTCCCCGCCGTGCTATCCCCCCTCGTCGACTGTGATTGTTCAGAGAAGATCCGACCGAAAAGGAAAATAATGCCTGATGTCATCGACCGAAAGGATGAAGATGTCGTTATTCCAATGGAGAGTGGCATAGGTTCCATGGGGTCCATCCGTTTTGGAGATCGCCGCTGCCCGAAGAACTACGCCAGGTTCAGGAACATGTGTGTTAAGGAAGAAGACCTACTTGATTAATTGAAAACTTACCGTTCCGATCTCGACCGATTTGTATCGTGAGTGACTAAAGTTTTAATGCATTTCGTAGTTTTATTTTAATTTTTAAATGATAATAGTCAATTAGTGATTAAAAATACCAATTTCTGAATTCATAAAATAAGTGTTCGAAATATTTTAATTTTATTTTTATAAAACGAATGTCATGTGCCAAAGAATATTGTAAGTCGATCTTATTTACAAAAAACTTATTATAAAGATCATGGTCAAACGCGTGCCTATCCATCTATACAAAAACTTGTTTTTTGAGCCTGATATAATATATGGATTGATTTTAAAAACAAAAAAAACAGATTCTAACCTGACTGATGAATAAAAAAAAATATCATAACTGGAATTTTTGCATTGAACAGTTTTTTTTAATCAAGTTTTTTTTTATTTACTTGTAAGTATAGAATTAACTTTTAGTGTATAATATTAATGGAAATAAGTGAAAAGAGAAAGGTGGTACAGTTTCTCAATAGGTACCAGTTGCACGAGGCTACCGATTTAGCCAGCTTACACTGGCTATGTATAGGTTGTATTTTACAAGTCATATCTAAATTTGCTTTAAAAAAAAATTGGTGCATGTTAGTCCTATTTGCCACACAGTATAATGAATTTAATACCAATAGTATTATAATAGTAGTAGATGGAGATTTTAAAATTTTAAATACTCCAGTAAATATAAACTTCTCTATTACTGCCCTCTACGAATGAGTAAGGATATCAAAACAATTGACATATCAATAGATTTATATTAGAATTTAAGTTTTTACAATAAAAAATAAGAAATATGTTTTTTTTTATTCGATAGTGTCATAACAAAGATTTTGTTACACAAATAAACTCGTCATAAACAGAGTTGTATCACAAAATGCTTAGGCCCGATTCCACCAAACTTCTTAATCTCTCTCTTATTGAATGTTGGAACTGGACAGAAAGACAGTAAGCTGCTGCTGCAGCTCAGCTTCAAACGTCGGTTTGACACGTTGGTAAAATCAGCACTAAATATCATTACTTAACATTATAAATTGGAAAGTAGACAACTTTGTCCGTTTATATGTAACTCTTACAAGCCTAAACCCCAGTATCGATTTTGCTGAAAAATTGGTATGTATTATTTAAGAACCCAGGATGGACATAAGTCTGTCAGCGTCTATGTGCGGGCGATAATACCTGGCACTCCGGCAAAGCCTTGTAGGCGGAACACATTGTTTTTTGGCCGTGAAACTTGGACATAACCACTGACTGCCGTGATCAATGGTATGCGTCAGGCATTTAACAGTATGAAAAAAAAGGGATGGACATAAGTTATTGTTTATCAACAAATCACGAAGTTAAAAAATTTCGATCGATTCAATCTCTCTCTCTCTCGTACAATGTTTTATGTGGAATCAGTGAGATTAAAAACTTGGTTCAGCTTTGAACTCTGTTTAAAACGTTTGTTAAAATCAGCAATTAGCTTTTAGTTACGGGTTAGTTTAAAATTAGTATAGAACCTTTAAGAGCCAAATTCACTATACTTTTTTTATTAAACCCATATTTACATCTAGAACGGGACAGAGAGATGGAAAGCTATAGCTTAGCATTAATCTTTAGTTTAACACGCTGGTGGAATCGGCATAAAGAAATCATGTTTTATTTTCCTTAAACCTGTCATTTTATTCAAACGGTATAATAATAAGGAAAATAAGTATAAATCTATACTAATATTATAAAGAGGTAAAGTTTGTGTGTTTGTTAAATTGTCAGGGGTAATCTCGGAATCTACTGCACCGATTTTAAAAATTCTTTCACTAATAGAAAGCCACATTATCGCTGAGTGTCATAGGCTATATAAAAAACCGAAAAATTAAAAGGTTTTTACGTGGTAGTCCGTTTTGTAAAGAGAATCGGAGAAAAACTCATCGTTATACGTGAAGGCCACAGCAGCGCGGCAGCGGCGCGCGATGGTTTCGGCTTATTTCGGTTCGCGTTCGTGCTCACTTCGGAAGAAGGAGGCGTGACCTTCCTTTTACATCTGAGAAGAGGTAGGTAGTAGGTACCCGCGCGGCTCATTCGCGCGGTCGGCTCTTTACGCAGCGGACGTCCCCAAAATTGAATTTTTCGTAACACACTTTCGACATTCATTAATTTTATTTTCGGTACATTAAAAAAAAAATCTTTTATGTTTATATAGTTTTCATTTAATTTAGGTTATAGATAGGCATTAAGTTTGTTTCATGTACCTAGATATTAAATTAGGTTATAGGTATTAAGTTAGTTTCATGTAGATATTAATTTAGGTTATTGGTAGGTATTAAGTTTGTTTTGTGTAGATATTAATTTAGGTTATAGGTAGGTATAAAGTTAGTTTCATGTAGATATTAATTAAGGTTATAGGTAGGTATTAAGTTTGTTTCGTGTAGATATTAATTTATTTCTTACGAACGCTGCCTTAACTATGAAAGATATATATTTTTGAACATTATGCCCAACGAAGTGGGCACGGGTCAGCTAGTAAATTATATAATTTAAACAATAATTATAACGGGAAGACCGGTTCAAATAAAGGCAGTTTTCCTATGAAATAATTTATTATACCAAAACTAAGTATTACTCGCGCATGGTCAGTATATAAAAGGCGGATGACCTGGCCAGGTCTGGAACAGGAATTGTTGATAAATGAGAGCTTTGAATTTAACAACAAACTAAGTAAAAGACTAGTTGACTCTTCACGCGACCAGAAGGCTGGATTCTACTTTGGACAAAGGATCAGGATTGCCATACAACGTGGCAATGCCGTCAGCTTTCTGGGCACGTTACCCACGGTCGACATCGATGCGGGCGTATTTTTTGACACCTGAACTTTTTGTACTTGTACTATGGGTACTAGAAGTACCCATAGTACAAGCTCTTGCTCTGCTTAGTTTGGGACTAGATGGCGTTGTGTGTAAGAAGAATGTGAGATATTTATTTATTTAATTTATTTATAGATAGAAACATCAATAAGGTGCGTTCATACTCCAACAGAATTCTGCCAATAGGGCCTGAGCCTTACTGCGGCATCTCAAAAAACCAGGCTTATCAATTCCTCAAGGGAAAGCTATTCGAGGATTCATCAAGGCTCTGACAACAGGGTCAGGGGATGAATCACAGCAAAAGCCTCATCATCCTAAATACTTCAATAACTTTAATAAAATTATATACCTATTCTTTCCTCATGAATCGCTCTATCTATTGGTGAAAACCGCATGAAAGTTCATTCAGTAGTATTAGAATAAATTTTTGAAGAAAATTTTGTTTGTAAGGAAATAAAACTGTAGCGTTAGTCTAGTGGCTATAAGCAAGGTCTTGGGTTCGATGCCCAGGACGGGGAAAAAGGTTATTTGGGATATTTCCGTCAGGAAATTTTCAATAGCAGCACGGAGTTGGAATTGTGCCTGAAAATGCGATAGGCTCATTAAAAGGGTCGAAATTGGGCCATTAAGGAAATTTGGATGTTGTACAACTCTGCCACTACCTTCTGGGTAATATAGGCGTGATGTTATGTTAAGGAAATAATTAAATAACCTAACATTTTCCTCAATTTAGACACAGGCCTTCTCGGTACTTGTAGATATTATCTTAAGTACTGTATATTATTTTAATATACAACGTAAAACTAGTGGAATGGATCAGGTTTTTCATAAAGTAAAATAAGGTTTTATTTTTTAGAAGTGGAAATCCACAAAAATATTGAATAATATCGTCATTTTTTTATATTTTTTTTACTAAACGGCGCCTCCACTAGGAATAGTTCCTGTATCGCAGGGCTGTTCACAAACATTTATTCCTTTAATTTAAAAATGAATATGACAAAAACTAATATAATCCAATTTCAGACATATAACTCGAATCCTATTAAACTTGACATTAATTATAATGAATTTCATCTATCAAATGTGAAAGAATGTATTTTTTTGGGAATAACCGTCGATCAGTTTTGTAGCTGGAAGCCTCACATCGACCGGATTGTAAATAAGTTAGATCGCTTTGTCTTTGCTTTAAAGAAAATTAAACTCACCGTTAATTTGGATGCTGCAAAAACCGCTTACCACGCCTATGTATCATCGGTAATCAGATATGGTCTAATAATTTGGGGTAATTCAGTGGATTTTATTAGAGTCTTCAGGGCACAAAAGAAATGTGTACGTGCATTAAGTGGAGCTGACTACCTTGACAGCTGTCAACCACTATTTAAAAAACATAAAATACTGCCATTACCCTGCATGTATATATTTGAGGGTTGTATGTTTGTGAAAAAACACCCTGAACTATTTAAAAGATTTTGTGACAAAGAAAGTAGCCGAACTAGACATAAAAATAAGCTATGCCTGCCAGCTATTAGACTAGAGTTGCTTAAGAGAAATGCCTACTATATGTCTATAAAATTGTTTATTAATTTACCTGAAAATATTATTAATTTACCAATGTTATTATTTAGGAAGAAGTTGATGCTATTATTACAAATTAAAAATTATTACAATGTAAAAGATTACCTAGATGATAAGAATTTATAATAGAAACTGATTTTAAATAAATTTATAAATGTATTTGCACGCCACTTGTGGTAGAATATGTGGAACTATTACTTATATCTGTAAGACCGTAATGTACATACCATATTTGAGCAAATAAATATTTCATTTCATTTCATTTCCACACATACACAAAGCACACCCAGAGTATATATAGTTAGGTTATAACAACAACCACTTTGTGTGATCCGCAAACAAATATTTGCGGATCACACAAAGATTCGTCCCGTGTGGGGATCGAACCCACAACATCAGCGCATTGTAGAAAAGCGAGGCGACCGCTTAAACCACTACGTTAACCATCAAATTATTTTACAGTTGACCAAAAAATTCATTTTGGTAGCATTTTCTTTGCGTGCATGCCTTTTTTCTAATTTAAAACAAGTTTGAGTTATTTGCAATGGCATTATATAGTTACCCGAGATTCCTGGACATTGGTCAAGCCAATACGCAGATAAACAAATAAATCTTTTCTCAGTATTTTTTGATTTAACATAACAAACATACATAATATCACGCCTATATTACCCAGAAGGGTAAGGCAGAGGTGTACAACACCCACACTTCACCTGTTATGTTTAGGGAGTGGATCGCTATCCACCAGGCACAATTCCAACTACATGCTGCTATTGTGAATTTTCTGACGGAAAGTTCATAAATAACACTTTTCCCGACACGGAAATCGAACCCGAAGACCGTGCAGTGAGAGGCGCATATGCTAACCATAAGACCATCAGGGCAGTTTTTAATTTAAGTACCGTTAATATGATATAATTAATCAAAGAGATTCTTTTTACTTTTACTCTTTTTTCTTAACAAACAAAAATATTTTTTCATTTGATCAGCTACCTTTAGTACAGAACTTGTTTATAATGATTGCTTGAACAAGGAAAATAATACAGTTTCTCATACCGCGTATCCCCGAAGGTTTTTCCATACACTTATCCACGGTCACGTACCTTTTGGACTTGGTTGAGTTTTTATAACGGGTCCTAAAAAAAAAACGCTTTTCATTTAGTTTTACTTTTAAGGACATAGGTGAATTGACAAATCTAATAAAACTTACCTGTATAATGAAAGCTTACTTCATAAGCTTCAACTTTTATAATATCATATCACTTCTGACATCAAAGGAACTGCTTATGGACAAAGCTGAAGAGAGAGGTGGCATATTAATCTACGGTTTAACAATATCGTAGCGTAGATTAATAAGATGGTGCGATCGGACCAAAAGAATTTGGTGAATTAGGTTGAGTTCTTATAATCGAGCTCGCAAAATAAAGTTCTACTTTCTCACATAGTTGAACTTTGGGCGATGAGAGGTTTAGCCTTAACCACGGTTTAAGTTTAAGTTGGTGGAATGGGGGCTAAATCGATACGATAATTGGTAAAATTAAGCATTTTATATGTCCTTCCAGAGGACTTCAATTTTGTACGAAATATTTGATTTTATTTTTCAATCAAATCAAAATATATTTTGATCAAATGATAGTTATATCATACTTAGGACTGATTTCACCAAAATCAAAACACACAGTTAATACGTATTCTATCTCTCTCATTCAAAGTTTAATAAACGAGAGTGAACCATCCAAGTTCAAAATTTAACTCAGTTAAATATGTTTGGTGAAATCGGAACTTACTTGAATGTTAAGTAAGTTCTTTATACTTCTCATAGATGGCGCTCCTGGTGGCAATATGAGGTTTAGTATCATCTTTACCCTGCAGCCGAATAGGCATACTGTGTGCCGGTTTGATGGTACATTTAGGCATTTGAGAAGGTATATCATGGTCCTCAGAAGTAGCGAAGATTCTGCAACTTCTCGTGGATATTTTTATGGAGTTACGTACCTCTTATCATCTCCTAGTCAGTTCAATAGATACATCAAGTATAAAAATTGTGTCACTAGATGGCAATAGGTAAATCAAATAGCATTGGCATTTAGTTTGAAATATATTGACCATTGGTTTAGCCACAGTATAAATATGTACAAACAGTACGGAAACTGCCTACAAACGTGCGAAACGGCACGCACACATAAACATGCACACCGACGAGACCCCTAAGCGGCACTCGCTACTGAGAGCACCGCGACAACCGCTTAGGGGTCTCGTCGGTGTGCATGTTTATGTGTGCGTGCCGTTTCGCACGTTTGTAGGCAGTTTCCGTACTGTTTGTACATATTTATACTGTGGTTTAGCTTAGATGTTTCTCAGATTCACCTTAGACAAAACACTGCTAAAAATAGTTTAGACAGCAGGTGCAATTTGTTCAACATATATCAACTGTCTAGAAAAAATATGAATGTTTGGATATATTCATCCCTCTAGGAAAATATAAATATTTGTGTCCTATTGTTGGGTTTCCATTCTTCTCTATCCGTACCTTTTCCTGTCAGCTTACCAGAAAGGTGCCCAAGTCATCGCGCCAGCGGTTCTCGGCCAGCCTCGGCGACGACACCTGTTCTCCGGCATCCATTTTGTCGCGATTTTTGACCACCGTTCTGAATACATCCTACAAATATTAGTCCTAAAATTGTAAAATATGCAATTTTCTTATAGGAATTTTTGAAACTTATAGCTCCAGCCTGAAGTGTACCGATCATTGCTAATGGAATGGAACCTGGTCTCAATTCACTTGGATTGTATGACTCCGCACTACGACAAGGGTCCATCGCGCTGTTTAAATTTCAAGCGTTCTTATTAGTTTTTTTTACGTCAATATTAAATTTTCTGGGAATTTACAAGTCTTAATTTTTTCCAAAATATAAGAAAGTATTATGTTATGTTTTATGTTAATTTATTGTTATCAATAATATGCGATAACAGTGACGTTGTCAGAGTCAAGATAAGCTTATGGATTATAAATGCTGTCCACATGGATTTTCATTAAAATAGCTAAGTATTCCATTTTTTTAAAATATTAACATGCACTTAAATGTAATATTATTAAGGCGTGCAATATAATTTTGTATGTTTTTACAATAGTTTCCATGTGTAGTTGAAGTCCCTGCCATCTATTGTATAATGTTGGCAACTCGGCGCTTAGTACGTTTTTCAATTACATAGATTCTTTCTAATATTCTTATAATTTGACCATGGCCAGTGTAATCTATGTGCCGAAACGTCAAGCCTAAAAGGTAAATAATGCATGATCGCGTTAATTCCCTATAGATTTTACTTAATCATGCAACACGTAAGTTTAAAAGTTTATTCTTATAATTTTTCATGCTACTCAGTAAAAGTATTTTCTTGATTTTTTTCATTTCTAGTTAGATACATTTTTGAATTCGTTAACGTTCTGATTAGCATCGATCTTTGTCTTATGAGATCCGAAATGGTTTATTAGAACTAGATTTCTTGTGTGAATCTCTTAGCCTCTCAAAGAAAAATAATAATATAAAACTATAAAATTCTCTACCCGTAATAATATTAAGGTGGTCCATATTTTGGTCACACAAACAGAACGGACTGCGGCCTGGATGCCTATGAAGGCACAATATGCATATATTATAACGAAGTTGTCACTTACCACCAGGTGGACTACACTTGGCTTGATACGTCGTATATTTCACACCAGTCGCACGAGAAGCGTGTTTTTAACACGCTTATATTAGCTTCACCTGTATGTATTACGTATGTAACCGACTGACTCCTTTGGACTCGATTTTGACCCAATTTAAACGGACAGATTTCATTAAAATTTTGCACACCAAAGATCGATGACAATGCAATAATTCGAAAAATAAAATAAAAAAATAAAATAAAACGCTCTTATAAATAAACCAAACTAAAAAGTAGAAAATAAATAATAGTTAAAAAAAACTAAAAAACACGCTTTTAAAGTACTTCTAACTAAAAAGTCAAAAATAATTCCTAATATAAGCTGAAAATGGTAATGAACAAAATATACTAGTATTATTGTTATTATTTTTAGTTAGAAGTACTTAAAAAAGAGTGTTTTTTAGTTTTTTTAAACTATTATTTATTTAAAAGTCCAATTTAAATTAAGCCAAAACGCAATTATTAGAGCAATGCTTTCGAGCCTCGCAACTCAAAACATCTAATGACCTACATTTGATGGTCGTCGGCGCGTCAAGGACTTATCTATAATGCGTCAATTGCTTTACTGTTAATATTACTGCCTAATTGGTATAGTGGTTAGCTTATCGCGAGGTCCCAGGTTCGATTCGGTCGGTAAAGTGTTAATTGGTATTTTTTTGCCAGGACATTCTCAATAGCAACTCGACGTTGGATTTGTGCCCGGTGAATGGCGATAAGCTCAGCCCTTTTCACATGGGACCTAAACATAGGTGAAATGTGCGTTTTATACACCTCTGCCATAATCTTCTGGGTAATATAGGCGTGATGTTATGATATTAATAGATATTATATTACGAGCGTTGGGTTAAGCAACGCGTATAGTGGACGACCACGGATGGATGACTATAATATTGCTATGCTTTTTGTATTTTCAGTTTCGTTTACGATATTTTCACCAGGTATGTACGTTATAAATTAAAGTGCGCGATTGTAGAGACGGCTACCGACCAACTGCGTATATCCAGTATTATCTGGTCTCGCATTGCTTGAAAGTCTAGCCAACGCGGGACCATCTTATAGTGGCAATGTATAGGTTGATCAGTAGCCGTGTGAACATTATAAGTAGATTGTCTTGTTGGTATAAAAGGTAGCTACATTTGATCCTAAGAATAGTACTCGATACTTCCAAGTATTTTTACTGGTGGTAGAGCTCACCTTTCACCTGCCACCAAATAGTAGTGCTTCCATTACTGTATTCCGGTTTGGTATTGAGATCAGGCCCTAAAATTACTAGCACATGAGGCATAACACCGTAGTCCTCAGCTGCAGCGACGCATCTATAATCTGCTTTTGTGGATTGTTGATGTCCATGTGCTGTACTTAACTTACCATCAGGTGGACTACACGTTCGTTCGCTGTGGGCGTAGTATAAAAAAATAAAAATAGTATCGATATTTTAACGATTACGATACTTTTCTACTAACGAGTACATACAGTATGATGACTTTCTATTGTATGTGTCCCTACACGGAACACGGTTGGAATACACTTCTGCAAATCTAATCTAAGACATACGTGATGTTATGTAGAAGGAATGTGTGTCATCAGAAGTACATAACGACCCACAGGAAGGAAGATATCTCTGACTCAAATGCAACAATTAAAAATTACAGGTACTCTATGAGTCAGAATTTTTGGAGATTCTATTACACAATAAATCCGTTGACGCACTACCGTAGACCGAAATTTACATAATCACAAAGATAATGTAATGTATGAACATCAATATATGACTGCAAAGTGTTTTTTTTTAACTTTACTTCAGAAAATTTTTAAACGCAGCACGTAGTTGGAATTGAGCCCGTTGGATGGCGATAGACTCACCCCCTATCCCATGGGACCTGAATAACAGGTGAAGTGTGGGTGTTGTACACCTCAGCAACACCCTTCTGGGTAATATAGGCGTGATGTTATGTTATGTTATGAACATTCCCTAATTGTGCCCGCGGCTTCGTTCGTCTGCTATGACGCCAATAAAACTCAAAGAGATTGCAGATAAGTCTATAGCAAGCATAGAAATATATACTATAGAAATGGCTTGTCCGAACACATTGCCCTTCAAATTTGACATTATGAATAGCAGGATCAGTAACGCCATCTGCATTGAACTACCATGTAAATGACTTTGCATTCACGCGATGTGAACCTTGTAAGGGCGTGATGAAATTTCGTTAGCATTTTTTTTGCCGAAGGTACAATAAAATTGTGATTCTTTCAATAGTGTAAAATATTTATTATTACAAAATTAAAAATACTCCTATTATAGTTATATTATTAAAAGAACAGTACATCACGGGAATTCTAAAAGTAGGTCATATTTTGTTTAAGGAATAAAATAAAATGTTTGTTTCGAGAAATATTTTTTTACTAGCTTCTGGTCGTAGCTCCGCCCACGTGGTATGTTTATAAATGACTAGCTGACCCGGCGAACTTCGTACCGCCTTAGCGTAAATTTGATGCACTACTTTATTTTGTATAAAAAGTAGCCTATATGTTAATCCAAGCTATAAGCTACATGTGTGCAAAATTTAATCAAAATCGATCCGGTAGTTTTTGCGTGAAAGAGTAACAAACATCCATACATCCATTCTTACAAACTTTCACATTTATAATATTAGTAAGGATTTAAGTACAAATGTAATTTGTACTTAAATCATTTGGTGAACATTTTCTATAATCCGTGAAAGGCCAAAAGATCATTGAACTTTTGTTACAAGCTTTTATTTAGTTTTTTCAATTCATCAACTTTAACAAAATTATAGACTATTCTTGACTATTAAAATTAGGTACTTACTTAAAAAAATTAAGTGTTTAGCTACTTTTGTTGCTGACTGTACATATATTATCTCTAGCGTTATAACAAGTTTACGCAATAACAGTACATTGCACAATGATATGACAATACTTTTTTAAATTACCAAAAATATTCTCATGAACGCCCGCGGCATAGTTCAACTAAGCGCAGTTGCGCAGTTCCAAAGTCATGTCACGCGTATATTCACGATTAAGGAATATGGCGTCGGAACGAAAAATTTTAGCAAATAAAATTGATAAAATAATGTAAAGAGGTGGATATAATATGATATTTGTGACTTACCGGTGATATGTAATACCATAATCTTTTTTGTTGTGTCTAATTTGGTAGTTCGTACAACTTTTCAGTGCACAATTAGGCATTTTGTCGTGTTTGACCGCTCACGGAGGCAGCCAACCACAGTCAATTTCACTACGCGCTTTTTGTAGTCTCATTGACTCCAAAAAGGTTCAGTTCATTTATCGCGCGTTAGCCGTGTCCTTACTTTATACGTCAATGATAGCAAGATAAAAAGTTTGACCCACATGATGTGTGCTAAACATTAAAATTCATATTGTACCTTATTCAAGTATGTTTTGCGTGAAATACTTACAAACTATCACTCTCACACAAATCTTAACATAGTTAATATTTATTTATATTTAAGTATTTTGTTATGTAGGTATTATGTATATCTATATAAATAAAAATGAATTGTTGTTCGTTAGTCTGATTAAAACTCGAGAACGGCTGGGCCGATTGAGCTGATTTTGGTTTTAAAATGTTTGTCGTAGTCCAGGGTAGGTCTAAACGGTGAGCAAATAAGGAAAAATTGCGAGTAAGATAGAGTAAGACGACAATTCCATTTTCCCATATAAAAGTTGACCACTTACTTTCTGTCAAACATTTGACGGTATTTGTACTCTCAGTTCCACTCGAATTGAAGAACGCATTAAAACAAGACTTTTGAATCGACAACATAATATCAACTTTGCTCATAACATCGTGTATTTAAATTTCAAAATATAAAAATAATTAATGTGTTGACATATTTAATGGGTGCCAACCTTACAGTGTTACCAACTCTCAAAATATTTTTATTATAATAATAAGTGTATCCGAACGTTCCATTGTTTTGTCCATAGATTTAGAGACTTTTTACTGCGCTCCTACTATAGCATCCTTGGTTTTGTCATCTCATGTTAAAAAAAATAAACATTTAATTGGAGAAATACTGAAATTAATTAATAATTTAATACAACCTGGACAGTTATTATTTTTGTTCTGCCGTTCCATCCACTTTTTACAAAAAGTAGGTAAACTAAAAAGCAAAAAATAAATTTACTTCGCACAAAATAATACGTTTTTTCATTTAGTAAAATAGAAATTATTAAATAATTATTTTATAATTCTGAAGTCGGTGCCAAGTAAATCGGATAAATAAGAACTAATATTCAGTCAGAAAATAGTTGTCAGAAAGATTAGTCTATACAGAGTTATTGTTTACTTTGCACCGACTTCAGAATTATAAAATAATTATTTAATAATTTCTATTTTACTAAATGAAAAAACGTATTATTTTGTGCGAAGTAAATTTATTTTTCGCTTTTTAGTTTACCTACTTTTTGGAGTCGGTTTTTTTTTTATTAAAAATTATTTTTTTTTACGATTTTAAGTGATGGGTAGACCAGAATGTTTCTCAAATGAGGAGACGACGGTTACTTGAGACGGAAAACTTATTAATAATAATCCCCGTACTCCTAACCGTTGAGGAGTTTTACCTTCCAGCATCAGCTCAGCTTAAAATGCAAATATCCAAGAAGTTTTAGGTAATATACGAAAAACAATATAGAAGCCTTTGAAATTTGAGGGTTACCCATGATTTCTCTAGGATCCCATCATCAAATCATGACCTCATATTATGAATGTACATAAGTAATATTCAACGTCTCGCCTCATCTGTGTATAACTTGAAAGAATACAGTAAACGGCCTCAAGGAGCCTATATTTAAAGGATTATCCCCGTACTCCTAACCGTTGAGGAGTTGCACCTTCCAGCATCAGCTCAGCAACATAAAATGCTGACTACTAGATGCAGATATCCGAGTAGCTTTAGATAATATATAAAAAACAATATAGAAGCCTTTTAAATTTGAGGGTTGCCCTCGATTTCTCTAGGATCCCATCATCAGAACGTGACTTGAAAAAAATGGGACCACATGACAAGTATATCCTATCAAACAAAAAAAGAATTTCTCAAATTGGTCCAGGCGTCTTCGAGTAATCGGCGAACAAACGAAAAAAAAAAAAAAAAACATACAACCGAATTGAGAACCTCCTCCTTTTTTGAAGTCGGTTAAAAAGGGACAATGCATTTTAAGGAGTTGAGGGATATATAGCTTCACTATAACATCTGGAAAATAGTTTTAAAATATCAACAATTTAAATATTATAGTTGTTTGAATTCTTTATTTTCTCGATGACAGATGTAGTTCTTCTTCTTTTCTTAACCATGGCCACCGTCAAAAAAAAAACGACAGATGTAGTTTGATAGTTATAGTGTAAATATTTGTCAGTATTCACTCAAAAAAAAATTGTCTATGGTAAAATGTCACTTGAAATTTAAACGTCTCTTTGTTGTGCATCTATACTATAATTCTTTAATATTCCTAAAAATCTAAAAGCAACAAATTTCAATAAAATTAAAAAAGTATTGTGTCGTGTGTTTGTGTCTTACTAAATATGCCTCCAATAATTAGGCGGTGCGAAGTTCGCCGGGTTAGCTAGTATATTATATATATACGCACTTATTTTCATTATGTATTCATTAATTGTATTGATTTTTATTTCATTTCAAATCAAACGCTATATTTTATAACTTCACCTGCCTTGTCAATCTCTGCATCACCCAAAGGTAGACTGCTAGAGAATGCCTATGGCATTAAGTCCGCCTTGTATACAAATTCTGTATATGAAGTTTAAATAAATATAAATATAACATACATAAATTAAAAAGGACAGCTGTGTTGTTTTTTAAGTGTAACTTGTGCTTTTATGGGTCGGATAGGATCTATCCGGAACCTCAGAAACTGGCCCGTGAGAGAGTATACTTTCTTAGGTAAGCAGTGTTTTTCTGGTGGAAGACCTATTGTAAAATACCACACGAGGAAGCAAGCGTCGTTGTCTCATATTTAACCTGCCGCCAAATAGAAGTGCTTGCATTCTAGTGTCCGATGTGGTTCTGCGATTCTGTAACGAAGCGGACAATTTCAAAACTAACTGTACTTATATATGAATACGGTCGAGTTTTGATTGACAGAAATTTAAATTTATTGTTTATACTCATGCCGGTTTGTTGGTAAAAAAAAATATTGCATGCCTTTATTAGGCAAGATATGGATAGAAACCATGTAATATTTACCTTTGTTACCCATATTTTGCAAATAAAGAATTTTGATTTTTGAAAAAATAGAGGGACATAAATAAACTACTTGTCGACTATAGAACCCCCTCTTTCAAAGTCGTAAATAAAAGTTTTTTTTCTCCGTAAAATCTGACGCATACGCCCGCAGTGACGTTCATAGCGTGCATAGACGTACTTACAGGCGAAACGCATCATAACAACATTATTCATAACGGTCATGAATAATAAGTCATTCCCTATGACCTTCCTCATCATGCGAGGAGACGCGTGCCCAGCCGTGGGACACGTATGGGCTACAATTTTTACCCTACTAATATTTTAAACTGCCCCGATGGTCTTGTGGTTAGCGTATGCAACTCCCACCGCGAGGTCTCGGTTTTGATTCCCGGGTCGGGCAAAGAGTTATTTGTGAACTTTCTGTCAGGAAATTCATTCAGAATTGTGCGCGGTGGATGGCGATAGGATCACCCCTTATTTTATTAGACTTAAACATAACAGGTGAAGTGTGGGTGTTGTATACATCCTTCTGGGTAATATAGACGAGATATTATGTTATGTGACGATGTATTATTTATGTATGTGTTTATATACATACACGCACAAAACTACTTAAAGATTTTAATATAATTTGGCGCGCGAGTAGCTAATAGCCTAAAATCCTGAAAAGAGTATGTTATAGGCTCCTTTTTAATGATAATACTATAAATATAAAAGACATAGTCTCTGTCTATCTGTAAAGTAATGATTACGGTGAATTATTTAACCGATTTTGATGTACTTAAATATAAATATACAGTTATTAGGTATTTGTAAACCTCAGTAATGTACAGGATATTTTTACGACATCCCGTTTTAGGCCGTATTATGCATATTAGAAAAATTGCTAATTATTATGATTATATCTTATCTCTATTTCATTATACTTAGTGTAATTACATTACTAATTATAGCACAGATTACTGATAGTTGCTTTATAATAATATGCTCAAAAGAGCATAACTAAAAAGTAATTAAAGTGTTTTTAGATAATTATATCCCAACAAAAACTTCATTTCATGGTCTCGTGCTTAGAAAGTTATAAATAAAATTCATTCAAATACTTGTCATTACTCTGTATTTAATCTTAAAAAATAATTTAGAATTAAACTTAAAATCTAAAATACTTTCTGGTATATCACTTGTCATATCTACAAACTAAGTAAATTCACAAATTGACTAGTCATTGTAGATACAAAATAAATTAAATTAACCTATACACCACATTAGCTTTATCCCAAAACTCTATACATAAATTAAAAGTACTTTAAATGCAATTCAATGTACAAATATACAAAAAATACTGATAAAACTTTTGATTTCACAACCAAAAAATTAAATTAGACCTGAAAATGCACAGGGCGATTCACTAACGAGAACAACACTAGAGTTTTTTAATTAGTCGGTAAGGTATTTTTCTTGCACACACAAAAAACCAGCTACCCTAGCGTATCCAAGTGGGCACCGCTTCGAGTTGAATCGGACAGACCTCCTCGTCCGCCTGGCGTCCTGGTACATCGCATCGAAATCCAAAGGCTTAATGTCCCTCTTCCTTCGTTTCTTATCACCACAATCGCAGTCTACGAGCGGTGACAGGAACCCTGGAACCACAGGGTACTGTTCCTGGTCAAGACCAGTTTCTTCGGAATCCAGTTTCTTCAGGTAGTCCCATAAGTCCTTAGTGTCTGCATCTTCATAGCAGTCACATATAGTTTTCGCGTTGACTACAACGACTATAGCAAATAATAGAACGATTTTGGCGTACATGTTTACTGAGTGATGCTCGTCTGCTCAATGAATCCAAGTCCCTACCGTTAGCTTATATACGTATGTTTGACTGTGACTCACACCTTATCAGTCTAAGTTCGTTCGTCAGCGGGTCTGTTATTTATTTATGTAGCTTTTTTAATGCTTGACACTTTATACGTCATTGACGTCGTGCGTAAGCATTTCAAGAGGCTCCTACTTAATTTACCCAATTTTATTGTACCTTCTCATTCTTTTTATCCTAATTGAATTTTGGATCCCGGATCCCGGAATCATATTGTACAAAGTCATTATCATTAACGATGTTTTAAATACGAAATTGCTATATTAAATTTTATAATTGACTAATTACTTTTTGATTGACTGTAACGTTTTGCATATTTAACTTTTTTTTCAAAATAACTTTTACTTATCACTTTTTTAAATGAAGTTGGTATTTTTTTTACTTTTGTGGTTCTAAAAATGTTTTCGATACACTTTGAAGTACGTTTTTCAAAATCCGGGTCATTTACTTATTTTTTTTCAAAAACACGGTGTACGAGTACATTTTTTTTCTAAAATCCGGGTTTTTCTAAATTCTAAAATTTGCTTAATTATCATTTCCCCAGCATAATACGGTGGACAGTTGGATTCTGTATGTTGAGATATCAACTCGTAAAGTGTGACAGCGAAAAATAATTTAAATATGACATTTATATTTTTAAACCAGAACTCAAATTATCTATTTGTATAATTGAATTAATTAAAACACGTATTTCATAATTTGAATAATTTTACAAACTGACGTCAATTTTAATAAAAATATTAAATTAGTTGTTTTGCTTAAATTTTGAATTACTAATGATTAAATTAAATGAACACGGTGATAGTTTAGTCAACTAATTTAGTTTTACTAATAATTTATTTTTATATCATTGTTTGTAATATTTTGACGCGTTCAAGCGTCTCCTGGGGCCTATGAAAATAAATGATTTGAATTTGAATTTGAATTTTATATGTTTAGGTTCAAGCCAAAAAGTTGGACCTAATTAGTAAATTAGACTTCTTAAACATAAATAATTAGAAATTTTATTACTATATGTCTATTTTATATAGAGTGAGAGAATCTAATTAAAGTTCGGATTTAAAATATAAAAACAAAATTTCTACTAATCTAAAAATAAATAACTTAAAAACTAAAGTAAGTAACTATGTACAAACCTTATCTTAATGACAATAAATGATATCATGTATAATTTTATATTAAAGTTGCAAAAAACGCCCCAAGGGCATTGCCAATTTAGGCCTGGATTCGAATCCTGTTAGATTCTTAATTTTTCACTTTAATATTGAATAAAATACAAAAAGGCGTAGCAGCTAGGTGTAGCCGCACTTCGGTATACTTACACTTCAATATACATTAGATACAGATTTCAGAAAAATAACAACAGGTATCCAAATTATTTGTTTATTTTTATTAGCTAAATAATACTTGCCTTGTTTTCTAGTTAACAAATTTATTTGAATTACGTGTTTGGCGGCTCTGAACTGTCTCGATGGTTCAGTGGTTAGCGTATGCGCCTCTTACCGTCTAGGGTTCGTTCAAAGTTTCCCGGGTCGGGCAAAGTGTTATTCGTGAACTTTCTGTAAGGAAATTCACAATAGCAGCACGGAGTTGGAATTGTGCCCGGTGGATGGCGATAGGCTTACCCCATGCGACCTAAACATAACAGGTGAAGTGTGGATATTGTGCACCCAGGAGTGAAACCAATAACTTGGATTAAGATTTAAGTCATTTTCTTTCCTTTTCATTGGAAAGAAGTTTTTTAATAAAGGTAATATAAGAAGCTGCGGCCAAAACTAGTATATAATTATGTTATTCACAATTTTGTTATTATTTAGTGTTTGGCTAAACAAGTAGTAATAAATGAAGGTAAATACTACCCCCTGTTGGGACATTATATTAAATTATATCTCAATATGAATATGATCTATTGATGTCCAAATATTTCCAAGAAAATCTCTTGTTACCTTGATTTTATCTGAAGTTGCGTGTACAACTATTATGTTCAATCCATATAATACTTGTTTATCTGTTATAGTTCCAGCAACTCATGAAGGCAGTTGTGATTATGTCGATTGATCGGTCCACGTGGTTGCCACGCCTCAAAATTATACCTACTTAGACTATCAAAAACAAAAATAATTATCAAAATTTTACCAGTACTAACGAGATTAGTACTAACATACAAACAAACCCATATTGCTCAGTATCCAGATATTGATATATTTTACTCCAAATATGAACAATTTCAAAAATCATGTGTCTCTTTTTTAGGGTTCCGTAGTACCTACAAGGAACCCTTATAGTTTCGCCATGTCCGTCTGTCCGTCTGTCCACGGCATAGTGACGAAACCGTTGGTGCTAGAAAACTGAAATTTTGCATGAACATGTATGTTAACTAAACAAAGAAAGTCGTAGAGTAAAATTTGGAAAAATATTTTTTTTTCAGGTAGCTCCCCTACATGTAAAGTAAGGATGTTTTTTTTTTGTCGCCTACCCCATAGTGTGGGGTATTGTTAGATAGGACTTTTAAAAACGTTTAGGGGTTGCTAAGACAGTTTTTTGATTTAGGGATCCGTTTGCGAGATAATTAACTTTAAAGAGCAAATTTTTGTTCGAGTAGGGCGTCCCCCCCCCTCTAAAAGCTAAACTACTGGATCCTAAAATCTGAAAAAAATTGTGTCGGTAGTACATGTAATGAACTTTAAAGGAAAACTATAGCGGATAAGTTCACTTCATTAGTTCAAGAGGAATAGGGGTCCGAAAAGTCAGATGCAGTTACTCAGAATATTTCGTTCAAAATTCTTGAAACATAAATAAACATACATAATACATATATAAAATCACGCCTTTATCCCACGGAGGTAGGCAGAGACGATGGAACGCCATGTGCTTCGCTCCTTACATACTTCTTTCGCTTCCTCAACATTCATACATCTCGTCATACGTACTAGCTGGTTTCGTGTACTACAAACATTTCCTTTCTGAAGGACGCCATTTAGTTAAAAAGTAAAATTAAAAATATTTTTCTATGAAACCCTACTGCGCACGGCCCGACACGCACTTGGCCGGTTTTAAGTATTTTTAAGTAGTATTAAGTCTTCTATTTGTATTAGTTTATCGCACGTGTTGGGAAACTGTGAGTGCATTAAACAGTTGTGTAAATAAATAAATAAACTAACTTTTTCCCACGGTTTCTTCTGTGTAGTAGGTACTTACATCGATAAATAGTAGTCTATGTTACGCGTCTTGCAGTCAGTTACCAGCATATAAAATTTTATCAAAATTGATCAAGCCATTTAGAAGATAGCCGATACAAACAGACAGACCGACAGACAGACAAAAATTTAAAAACTTTACTTTAGGCAAAGGTATTATGCAAACAACTATACCAGCTTAAAAAAAACATTGCTATTATGACATCGAAAACAGACATTTCAATTTTATTTATTTGTATTAATATTAGAAGGATAAGATTTGAGTAAGTTCAGAAAGCATACTTAACTGTTTAACATTTTAACATATTTATGAAATTTTCTACAAAAAATATAGTAACCACAACCACATAAATAGGCACTCATAATTTTACTATTGTAAGTATCCAAATCGAGATCTAATTATAGCTATTATATTTGGATCATGGTTTAGAAGATCGTCAATCACTAAAAAAACCGGTACTTTCATGTAAGGACCTGAAAAGGTAACTTTTTTAGATTAAATTCACGCAAAATTTTAGCTATAACATTCTCGAAGGCCTCAGACGGACGGACAGACAGAAAGACGGACAGAGCCAAACCATAAGGGTTCCTTGCAGGTACTACAGAACCCTAAAAAACATTCTCCTCAGCTTTATGTTAGGGGATTATCCCTGAGCGATTCAGTTTAACAAAAAACCTAGTCACTTAGACTGCTAAGTAAAATGATAAAATAACGTAAACACATTCTAGGGTAATTCCTAACAATGATATTAATATCGTATTTCTGTCGTCAATGCGGGCCGGAATATACCGTACTAGTGAATTGCGCAAAAATTGAAACATCACGCTTATACTACCCAAAAAGGTGGGGCAGAAGTGTTCCACCACCCACACTTCACCCGTCATGTTTAAGTCCCATGTATCAGGGGATGAGCCTATCCACCTAAAACAAAGCCAACTCCATGCTGTTACTGAAATTTCCTGACGGAAGAATCCAAAATAACACTTTTGCTCGACCTGGAATAGATCCCGAGACCTTGCGGTGAGATGCGTATACGCTAACCACTAGACCAACGTGGCAGTTCGAAACCACATTTCTAGGGTTATTCCTAACATTGATAGGAATATCTGAGCTCTGTCGTCAATACGGGCCGTTTGAGGTGCTAGTATAATATTGCGCAATATGACTACAAGTATTGCGCAACAGTCGTAATTGTGGTTATTCTGACGTGTTGACAAGGAAATAGACACAACATATTAAATTAATTTATAAATAATAAACAATATTACGTTTTCAATTTTTTTTAGTATCCCTAGTTTTCACTATCCCATCCCCCTAAACATAACAGGTGAAATGTGGGTGTTGTGCACCTCTGCCCCACCCTTCTGGGTAATATAGGCGTGATGTTACGTTATGTGTATACAAAAACTGTTATTATTCTTTTCACCTTGTCTTAGTAAAGACGTCAGAATAACCGTTAGAAAACGCTTGCGCAATACTATCTACTTAAAACCACTACCTCGATCTAGTAAATAAATAAATATAAATATTCCAAAACTCACACACAACGCCATCTAGTCCCAAACTAAGCAGAGCCTGTACTATGGGTAATAGAATAACTGATACTAATACATATATACTTTTCTTTTGTAAATACATACTTATTATAACATGGAAACACCCAGACTAAGACAAACTTCCATGTTCATGCACACAAAGATTTGTCTTAAGTGGGAATCGAACCCACGACCTCGGCATCGCAGGCAGGTACACTACCCACTCCGCCATCCGGTAGTAAGGTAAGCGTGCTGATTAGCTCTCGAGTTCAAGCCCCGGGCCGCAACCGATAAGAACCACGCGAGGCGCGTTGGATGCAAGTAAAATGTGGCTAGCATATCGGATTGCTACCATAACCGGTAACATCATTACTAAGAAGACACTTTCTAAGCGGATTTGCAGTAGTATTTAATTAAACCTTGACTTCATTAGTCAACCACTATGAACCGGAGTCGACGACCAAAAAAAAGAAGCGCTTTATTTTCGAGTGAATCATGAGATTTTGCAAAATTTTGAAGAGCCGTCGTTGGTCAAGAACTACCTCGTTGGCTAGTGGTTAGGTTATTTATTTATTGTGGTACTAGAAACAAACAGTATTATAATCAAGAAAATTACCAAAACATACATACATATCGCACAGATAAATAATAAATATTACAATTTAAAAAAATTGAGAAATTATATTATATAGATAAGTATATGTAATATTTGTATTTATATTCGCTTATACCACTTAACTATAACCAATATAAATCAGAGTTATTCCGCATTAGAAAATAGTTGTGAAATAAACTTATTAAATTTTTCATGAAAAATATTAATATTGTTGATATTTTTCATGACGTCGTTGGTCAAGAAATACCTCGTTGTCTAGTGGTTAGGTTATGCAGCCGCTCGCCACGAGTTTTGGGTTTGATTGCCGGGTTAGGTAAAAGTTTTATTGGTGATTTGAGGCTTTTTTTCTGATTCAGCAGGGAGTCTGAAGGTGTTTCCGATAGGTGGCGTCGGACTTACTTTCTATCACATGTGACTGGTGAAGTGTGGGTGTTATGAACGTCAAAACAAACATCAAAATACAAAAAATATAACATTAAAATAAAACTTAAATAATTGAATTATAATACTTTTTGCAATAAAATGATTTGACACCGGAGCTTAGATTGACTTTAATTCAACTTAGAGATATGAATTAAAATCATTCCAAGTACCAGCTCCGATGGGAGCTATGAGAAGAGCTGGTGAGAAACTCATGTGCACCATCTTTTTTAAATAATTCATACAATATCTGTTTGTTGTTTTTACAATAATTCTATGTGTAAGTTAGAGCAACCAAAACAACATTATGCCTAAAGATGGGTTATAGAGAGAAAAGACATGACATGAGAAGACCCGTGCTTAGCATTCACTGCTGGGCAAGGGCCTCTAGAATTATTGTTATTATACCGCAAGACCAAACTAGGAGGTTTTGTATGTAGTTTTAATATTCTCTTTCAGACTATTTACATAAAACATAAACAAACCCAAATACAATTTTTACAACACCCTCGTCACACACAACGAAAAAATTGGTTGTAAAAATTAAGTAAACCGGCAGTAGATATCATGAACATTTGGTAATAAAAATGCAATTCCACTTTATTATAACTAGGCGGGTCGGAAATTGGGCGATCTGACGTCATCGCGGTGACGTCAGCAATTTCATTGTCCGTCGAAGGCGATCCGTCAAATATAGGTATGGGCTTTTAATGGCAATAAGCTAGCTATTTGCTGCTATTTGTAGTTAACATAAAGCTACGCAGCGGTGCATAATACTCACACTTTACTCGTTATGTGCAGCGATAGCCGAGTGGGAGACCGTAGGACTGCTACGCCAAAGGTCTCGGGTTCGAACTAGGGTTGCCAGATGTCCGGTATTTAAGCGTACAGTCAGTTATTTTCGCGGCCTGTCCGGTAAAAAATAAATGGTCATACCGGACAAAACAATGTCCGGTATTATGAAGAAAGTCGGTACTACTGGTCACAAGCGCCTAGAAAAGTAGGCATACAAACATAACAAAACATAGAAATAAAAAATATAGTATAAAATAAAACGTATTTTTTGCGACCTAGCATGCCCCCCCCCCCCTTTTGGGGTTGTCCGGTATTTTTTCGCTACTCACCTGGCAACCCTAGTTCGAACCCTCGGCACACACCTCCGTCAATCGTTAAGATTCGTCTTTTCAAAGATATGTGTGTATTTATCACATAAATTGTTGCTTGCGAACGGTGAAGGAAAACATCGTGAGTAAACCTGAGAGTGCCTAAAATTAAAAATGCTCGAGGGAGTGTGAATTCTACCAATTTACACTTCGCCAGCGTGGTGAACAATGGACTAACCCTTCTCATTATGAGAAGAGGCCCGAGCCCATCAGTGGGACATGTATTAGATACAGGGCTGCTATTATTACCTGTTATGTTTGGATGCCATGTGATAGGGTTCAAACTGGAGACCGCGAGGAGTACTATACAAGACAACCGCTAGACAAGACCAATTCGGCAGTATTTTAATGGTCCGTAATCACATACGATTGACTATATGGAGTAAAACGTAAAACGCCTAAAAGAGCCTACTCATCTTGGAATAAAACTATAAATTAAGCCGTATGTGAGTACGGACCATTAGGCCAATGCTTTATTTTTCTTCTCTAAAGAATACATCTCCCTTAGTAACATATTTATAGTTTAAATCATCTGCGGGTTTGCAGATTTCGCCCCAATTTCACAGGTTAAGCATGTATATAAAACACACATAAATAATGAAGCTGACAGCTGTGTTCTTTTGTTGCTACTTGTGACACTAGTAAATTCGGTCAGTCGAATAAGATCTATCTGGAACCCCAGAAACTGGCCCTTAGTTTAATAACTCATTCTCCGTTATTCAGTTACTTTAGGTTCGGTTTCTAGTTTTACGGATAAAGCTGAATATCGGCATTTTAAGTGAAGCTATTGTCATCAGACCATCAGACCTCCACAACCCAGGGATGATACAATACTCTTTGTTAGATTAGCTGTCAGACTTTCTTATTAAGTATTTTCTTTATCTTTTGGCAAAAACCCGCATAAATTGCTTTTTCATTTTGGTATGACAAATTAGCTAGGACAAATTAGGTATAACGGTATATTATTGGGGTTTTCCTTCCAAATTAATACTGGCGAAGTTTTCCAAAATAAGTTTCCTTGTATTAAGTTAAATATGATGAGATCACACCTGTTTTTGCCTAAAGGATTAGGCAGAAACGTTTATCACCTACATGTTAAATAAATTGAATTGAATTGAATTGAATGTTACCTGTGTTTTGGTCCCTTATACAAAGGTGGAGGCAACGTGACATTTTTTAAAACCACAGTGTCTAGTCGTGGATAGCGTTCATTTCCAACGAAAAATCGAACTCTTACGAAAAAAAAAAGGTTTCCGAGTGATTCAAAAGCACGTGATGAAAATAGCTTTAATCTCGTGTCGCACATACAACTTTTCACCTCAGCAACAGCTCAAAAAGGTAAAAATAGTGAGCAAAACTCGATTTTGCTTTAAGCATAAGGAAAAGTATAATAGAATAGTTTTCATACAACAAAGAACGCCTTTGCGAGCGAGCTACTGAGGTGAAAGTTTTTATTTTCGTTAGTGTTTTTATTCTTTTGACTGTGAAAGTCCTGAATTTCTGACACAATAAAACTAAATACCACTTTTTGTCCTCAAAACATTTTGAGTCGGGGATTTTATAAATTGTTAATTGGGATTTCTTCGTAATATAATATCTAGGAATCCATAACATTAATGTTTGTAAATAATCATATTAGTATTACATCAGGTCATAATGTTAAGAAGCTATCGTTATTCATTAATCTGTTTATTATTTGTCATTTATGAGCTCAAGAATTACCCGAGAAATACGGTTTATTATTGTTATCGTGTTGACCTTAGAAACACTAGTATTTATATAAAATCTTGTTACAGATTCGAATTTTGCAAAACATGTGTAACAAGATATAATAATTAAAAAATAAAATATTTAATTGTGTATGTTACTATATAAATCTAGACAACAGAAATAAATCTAGTTTACAAATGAAAAATATTTGTGCAACTCTGATTCCTGAATAAAAAAAATTAAGGTTGAACCTTAATTTTTATTTATTTATTTTACTTATGACATTTTGCGGCACTAATTAGCGTCACTTTGGCGAGAGGTGAGGCGCTCTGCCATTTTTGACAGTTCAAACTTTTTTGTTTTGCCGTTTTGACGTTTGAAACATCTGAAACTATATACATTATTATTTAAGTCACTCTAAGCGCCAGTTTTAGAGTGTAACTGTATGTGTGTGCGTACTGGCAGGATAAGGCAATAACACACAAAAATTAAAATGACAGTTGTGTTCTTAATTCAAGTGAAACTTGTGTCACTTTTATTTTCAGCGCGCTCGGCTCCGGATAGCTCTTATCACCGTAAAATATGACTTTTAACGGGGATAAGAGCTATCCGGCACCTCTAAAATTATCCCTGAAACTATTATTGCTTGCTTTATTGCTCGATGCAGGCTTGTCTATAACAAATACTCGACCATTTTCCAAACCAAACTATAGACATAAAACATAATATTTATTTCTCTATAAAAAACAAAACTACATAATATAAATAAATCACCGATAACTGTCCTTCGTTACGTTATAAAATGGTTTAGAGAAAAATATATAACTGGGTTTCAACTTACTATAATTAAAACACGGATTCCCCAGCACTAGAAAAAACGTAATACATATTGAAACAATCAAATCATCTCACTCTAGCACATATAACATTAAGTGTGTAAGAAAGAGACGGACATTGCGTAATGTCGTGAACTTGTGAATCAGTAATTGATACGTGTGACGTCATAATGGCGGAAACTCCATGTTTGATATTAAGAACAAGAACGGCGCGTGCGCAACTGACATCGATAACGAGGCAATGTTGGCCTACTTATGTTATGTAATGAATGAGAGTGTAGTCTACCTGATGGTAAGTGGTAACTATAGTCCATGGACATCAACAATCCACAAAAGCAGATAGTATAATAATATGTATTGCTTCATCTGAGAACTATAATAGACCATTTCAAGGCCATTTTAATAATATGTCATATTTTTTATTTAAAATATACCGCCATTACAAAAAAAAATGTAATTTAGATAGTAAAAACCTTCTGCAGGACAGGCCTAGCCCAGTGCAGGAGTTTTTAAGCTATTTGTTGACTTGATTCTTTACAAAAGGAACATCTTAAATGATGTATAACAATAAGATTTAAATGGTAAGAATTAATAAACTCTTGTAGTAATGAATAAATATATTTTATTTTAATCACACCCACGATTTGGATCATACCACAATTTTGGTTAAAATATACATATTGGATCTTAAATTAAAATTTAAAAACATACCACAATTAGGTTGGCTAAAAGTGATACGGTAAGCTTTATATATTTAGCTTCACAAGACTTCTACCACCATTATGTTTTTTTTGTAGCAATAGGGTCGATACTAACATCACGCCTATGTTACCTAGAAGGGTGTGGCAGAGGTGTATAACACCCACACTTCACCTGTTATCCACCGGTCACGATTCCAACTCTGGAAAATATCGAAAATTTGCTAATTGACTGGTTTTTGTGATTTTTTAGTAGACAAAGCTGATTATATTGTTTATATTATTGCGCGTGTCAGTCTAAACTTAGAGTTATTAATGGCAGCTCTTTGCTTCTATGGAGGAACGACTTACGACATGGTTGATATGCGTGACGTCAGAATGACGGGAACTGCATGTTCCCAGAATGGCGCTTGCGCATGTGTTCAATTGATAGCGAGACAACGCTTGCTTTGATGCAATTTATTTATTAATAGCACATGGCGTCTGGGTGTCCCCACAGCCTATTTTTCAGTCAGTATAGAGGTTTTTTTATGCGACCTTTCACTGTGATGTCTCGGGTTCGATTCCCGAGTCGAGAAAAAGTGTTATTTGGGATTTTTCTGTCTGGATAACCTCAATTGCAGCACGGAGTTGGAATTGTGCCCGGTGGATGACGATAAATTATCAAATGGGACCTAAATAAGTATAACAGATCAAAAATGTGGGTATACACTCCTCTGGATTTTATAGGCATGATGTTATAGCAAAGAGCTACCATTAGTAACTCTAAACTTGTTTGTAACGGCTTTATCACTATACTGGCACTATTGAACGTAACATAACATAATATCCTAAAAGCCAGTAACCGCCCGACTTATGTAATTTTATAAAAGTTAAAAGTTTCCCTGTTTGTGCCACTAATAGAGGTTAAACCGATGACCAAAAATGGAATTTAAATTGTAATGGTGGTGGCCCAAAGCCACCACGACCCAAATGCCATGATCCAATTGGTGATCATTTTAACTTCTATTAGAGGCAAAAACAGGGCAACTTTTAACTTTTATAAAATTACGTAAATCGCGTGGCCCCAGTTTTTTTTTCTATATCCTGCTTAGCACAGCAATCTGTTTTTCCACATTTAGCTGCTAATCTTTCTGATCAATATCCGGTCATGTCATGTAGCTGTGAGGAGAGTCCACTTCTCTCTCTCACTATTTGATATTAAATCGACTCTTGAGCGTTGGAACAGTGTTCCTTCTCAGTCTTGAGTGAACAACACTCAGTGGGCGCGGACCCAGTGGCTTTAAAATATTATGTTATGTTATGTTCAATAGTGCCAGTATAGTGATAAAGCAGCTACAAACCAGTATGGTAGCTCTTTACTACTATGGAGGACTTTACGACATGGTCTATGTTTGACGTCACAATTGTGGAATCTCCATATTCCAAGAATGGCGCTTGCGCATGTATTCAATTGATAGCGAGACAACGCGTGCTTTGATGTAATTTATTTATTTACTATTTAGTCATAGTGTCTGGGTTGGGCCGTATACATATTACACTAAATTCACATATTATAAAATAACGGTAAATGTGAATGTTGAAAATTATTAATAATTGCCTCAATGGTCTAGTGGTTAACGTATGCACCTTTCACCGCGAAGTCATGGGTTCAATTCCTGGGTCAGGCAAAGTGTTATTTGGAACTTTCCGTCAGGAAATTCTCATTGGCAGCATGTAGTTGGTTGGATGGCGATAGGCTCATCCCATATCCCGTGGGACCTTAACATAACAGATGAAATGTGAGTTTGTACACCATTGCCGCACCCTTTTAAGTAATATAGGCGTGATGTTATGTTATGTTATCTTGTTGTTTATTTAAACCCAACACAAATACTCGTGCGTAAATTCCTTAATGTCTCGTCTCATGCTTGCGCACGCGCCGCTCGTTATTGAGATGGTTTTCCGCTACTCTGACGTCAAGTTCAAGTCAGAAACACTATAGATCATAGAAATCTTAATAACTAGTCAATAGAAATGCTATCGACTATCTTTTAACACTGGGACGCATGTCGCCGTTTTTCAAATACCACTTTTTGTATTCCTGCAAACAAAATTATTCTTTTTGGCGATGACATTTAGACGACAATTCCTCAACTCGCACTTGTGTTCGATTAGACTCATGCGCTTGTATTCCTGCAAACAAAATTATTCTTTTTGCGATGACATTAAGACGACAATTCCTCAACTCGCACTTGTGTTTGACTAGACAGATGCGCGGCGACAAGGTCACGCGTCTTTGACATTTCTATTGCCTTATTATTAAGATTTCTATGCTATAGATCGACTTCTAAAACGCAAAGCATTAAAATACGCCATAAATAGATTTTGATGTCGGTGCTCCTAGATTGCAAATTGGGGAATTTAGATTAGCACCGACGTTAAAATCTATTTTTGACGAAATTTTAGTTATATCAGTTTATTGATTTTATTTTTTTTCCATATTTTTTTCTGCATAATTTTATTTAGCAAATCACTTTGGGTACTTTTTGCGGCTTAATAGTTATTTGGCATTATTGTCTTTTGGCATAATATTTAATTTACTATTCACTTCATGTGTCCATGTAGAAATCACCCCCACTATTGGCCGACACTCAACATTTATTTATTTTTATTTATTTTATTTATTTATTTATTTATCAAGCACACACATTGTTATTACAGGTTACAGACCCAATACAGCAATGTAGCAATACAAAATAAAACATTTGTCACAATTTAGGATAGCTAAGGTAATCGAGTGTCACCTTTTCAAACTCCGCCAAAGAACATAAACAAATATCGATACGAGGTGAAACCTCATTTAAAATTGTTAATGCCCTGACCGTAGGAGAAAACTTCTGCAAATTGGTGCGTGATGCCGGCACTTCAAACACCTTAGTTCTTGGCGCCTGCCGCAGTCTTGTATTTGGTACAAGCAACTTTAATGATTCCAATACCTGTGGGTTTCTCAATTTACCTCGGAACACTAAAAATATATATTTAGCCAAGGCTAGGTCTCGCCTTACTTCCAACTTATAGTATCCAACCATCCCTAGAACAAAGAGGGTTGGATACATAAGTGGATAGAAGGGATACACACCATGCAGTCTTAAGTAAAGATATCTAGCAAATTTATTCTGCATTTTCTCCACCATCAAACTATATTTAGTTTCATGGGGGTTCCAGATAATAGCACTTGTCTCTAACCTACTTCGAACTAATGCGTTATACAAAGACTTTACCGCGTTAATGTTCTGAAAGTCCCTTGTCTCTCGCATTATAAACCCCAAGTTCTGATAGGCCCTCTTACAAATATTAACAATATGCTGTCGAAATAAAAGTTCGGCAGAAAATAAGACACCAAGGTCTCGCACCATCGTGACTCGCGGAATAACCTCCCCTTCCATCTTGTATTCATACCGCAGTGGTTCCAAAGCTCGAGTATAAGACATTATGTTGCATTTTGAAACATTAAAAAATAATTTATTTTCAATGCTCCATTCTACAACATTGGTGATGTCTTTCTGTAGGCGTTCGCAGTCGTGCAAGTTATTTACTTTAAATAACAACTTCAAATCATCTGCAAACAGAAGGCAGTTTGCATGCTTGATCACTTCGGGCAGATCATTGATCATGATGAGGAACTCCAATGGGCCCAAATTACTACCTTGACTTACTCCTGTAAGAGTGGGATAAGGATTCGAAGTGTATCCCGCATACTCTACAAACTGCTGTCGGTCTCCCAAATAGTTGGAGAAAAAGGATAACAGATCAGGAGTAAATCCGGCAATTGCAAATTTCCTTAACAAGACGTCATTATCGACACTATCAAACGCCTTCTGGAAGTCAAAATAGGCTACATCCAGTTGCGCTCCAGCCTCAGAATCGAGCACCGGAGCAGCTTGGTTCATGAAGCACAATAAGTTGGAGTTTGTGCTGTAGCCCGCCCTGAACCCGTGCTGTGCGTCATTAAGCTGTACACTGACCTGTGATGTTATAGTAGAGCACAACGCCATCTCGAAAACCTTTGCGAATGTCGATAATACCGCAACAGGCCTGTATCCTTTCACGTCCGAACTTGAGGACCCCTTTGGGACTGGAATTACTCGTGTTAATTTCCAACCATCTGGATAAACCGTCTCATTTAGACAGATATTAAATAGGTGCATAAGAGGCCGAGCTAGTACCATTCGACAGTCTTTCACGATATATGGGGGTATGCCATCTGGGCCCACCGATCGTTTGGGCTTAAGTCGTGCTATGGCAGATCTTACCTCGCTTAGAGTTAACTGTCCCACCTGAATACGCGTTCCACGTTCAGGTGTCGCCTGTGCTGCTGTTGCTGCATTTAAATGTGGTTTTATATCACCATAAACGGACTGAAAATAATTGGCAAATGCTTGGGCACACTCGCTCTCTATTACGGGCATACCGTCTTGAACAATGCGCGTTTTGCTACGTTTCGAGCATTTCCGTCTAATAAAACTCCAAAAACTAGAAGGTTCCTTTAAAAATTGCATTTCTATACGATTCTGGTAATTTTTGTAAGCAGAATTAACTTTGTTTTTAACTTGTGACCTAAAGTAAGAGAACTTATCATACGCATCACTAGATTTATGTTTTTTATAAGTTTTATGCCAATACGCCTTTCTTTTAATGTCGCCTATAATGTCTGCCGTGTACCATTCTGGGTAATTGTACCGTGAATGACCGGCTATAGGCATTTTTCTTTGAGTGCTATCATCTATTATCCTATAAAATATGTTATAAAGTATACCATAAGCTTCATCAACGCTGCTTGTACCATACAAATCGCTCCAATCCGCTTCCTCTAGCGCCGAATACATCGAATAAAAGTTTGCTTTCGCAAAGTTCCATCGCGGACCGGTTGCGGGCAGTGGTACCGGCCGCGGTGACGCGTCGTTGTGTATGTTGTGTAGTGGGGACGAAGTAGGAGCGGGGACTGCGGCGGCGGCTACGGCAGACTCCTCAGTTGCATGCGCGTGCGCTTGGCGGACGCTCACACACAACGGTGGGTGCTGCGGGTCGACACTAGACAACGGCTCGCGCTCTTCGCTTACGATAATTTCGTCATCCGACAGAGTTGTCAAAACCACATCGAGCGTACGGTCATTACAGTTCTTAATGTTGTTGCATTGGCGGAATTTGCAATAGGTGACAAAGTATTCATAATAACACTGTATATCCTGACTAGTTGAGTACATATTAAAGTCTGCTACTAAAATTACTTTTTCATACCGTTCACACAACATTTCTAAAAGGTGAAACATATACATATATTCTCTATCCGTGGCTTTCGGTGGAATATACACTACACTACAAAAAAACATGAATTTGTTTCCGCGATAAACTGTTGCACTCACTATCTCGAACGAATGAGAGTCTAACATAGCGTTCCCGGGTAAAGGCACCCGGCGTAGCTCAAGTCTATCACGTAGCGCAGCGGCCAATAGAACACCTCCGTGCTTTCGACCATCCACGCGATCACATCGAAGCACCACGTACCCATCCGGCACTATTTCTCCGTCGTGTATCGATTCATTCAATCCGCTCTCCGTGAATGTAAACAATTGTGACGTTGATGATAATATATTGCAATAGATATTTTTTAGCTTCGAACGTGCTCCTCGAACGTTCTGATAGCTAAGCTCTAATACGTTATTAGTTCTCCTTTCCTTGGGATGTTCTCTGAAAGTTCCGAAACCAAAGCCATTCGCTAAGACGGGTATTCACCGGCCAAGCTTCTGACTTAGCGATACTCTCGTAGTGGCTTTCTGGAACTCCAATTTTAAAGGACGAATAGTCCCTCTGGGTCTTGTGGGCTATTTGTTCAACACTGACCTTTTTAGTATCACCAACAATTTTGCCTACATGATCCGTCAGAATATCGGTTGACGTGTCGGGATGTAACGACCATACATGTAAATACTTTTTCTTTTCAATAGCCTGCAGATTACTAATCTGATGGTTCCCACCTTTTAGTACAGCTGTCCGATTAATCTTCCTTTCCTTCTTCCTGTTGGTAACGGTTTGCCATTCCGCCTGCTTAGCGGCCTGAGCCCTTTCTACCTGTGACGTCTGCAGGTTCTCGGAATATGAGGGAATAATATTTTCAGTAACTTGCCTCTTTTTTGCCTTGCTTTTCTCTTCTGTAATTCTGTCATTGTGTAGTTCTGTAGGCATTCTGTAGTTCTTTGCTTGCAAAGTAACTTGAGTAGCGTTTGTATCGGATCCTTTTAAGGATTTCTTACTCCAAGTACTTGTTTCTGGAGGCTGAGAAACGTTATCTACATCTTGAGGCTTATCTAAGCTACGTTCCGTTTGCAATAGTTTTCCCCTGAGAAGTTGGTTTTCCTTGCAACACTCATTTACCTTATCTTTCAGTTCATTGACTGTCTTCTGTAGGTTGTTCAATGCTCCCATAATTAGCTTCTGCATTGAACATTCTAAAGCCGCTGTTACTTCTTTCTTTATAATATCTCTAATCTGGCATTCCGAAAATCCGAGTTGTTTATTGCCAATGGGAGACTGCCATTGTTCATCCATCTCCATCTCGTTGATATGCGACGATTGCCGCTTATTCCTCAAGGTAACGTTGTCCGTTTCTGACATTTAAAGCCGGGCACAGACTGAGCGCAATGTATTTTACACCTTAAGGCAACGCATTAAGGCGCTTTAAAGTTTGCCGCTTCACTCTCTCCGCTGCATCGACGTCACGAGTACCTTGTAGCCGGTTATTTCGCACGCTCGCTTCAATCCTCGGTGGCGCGGTGGTGTAGCGTTCGCTCCCCACTCACACAGCTGCCGGTTCGAATCTCGGTTTCGATTTAACAATGTAACTTTGTTAAATATATTTATCCCTTTCGGACTCCGCCCACTGGGCGGAGTTCTTCCTAGAGAATTCCTTTAGAGAGACAAGGAATTAAAAATTGTAGGTTTCCACCAATCACAAATTTTCGACACACAATTTCCGACAAGACTCCGAACAGACCAAAAACACGTCCGCTCATGACAGCGCGCGCACGAAGATGTTTTCAGCCCCTGACAAACATCTTTAAGTTTAACTATAAAATGACGTAAGTTTGTCACCAAATGGGCTCTTAATATATTATTTTAGATTAGCTTAATATAAAGTGTAAATTCAGCTTTTTATAGTAAAGTAATAAAAAAAAGATTTCCCCATTCTTGTAAAAGACTCGTGCGCAATATGCAGAAGAATGACACACCTCATTAATTCTTCAAGTATCTTTGGGCATGCGCTTGCGCACGCTTACGATGTTAGATGCTAATGGAAGACCCACAGTTTTGACGTCATAAACAGTCCATAATCAATGGTGGAAAAGTAAATTAGATTTTCGCTTGCCGCTATCTTGATGAAATTTTATTTAATACAGAGTGGATGCCACATAGCGACTGTTATGGAAAGCTCAGGTTTTCTACATGGTCAGTGTACATTTCCACCGGTAATTATTTTTGAAGACCAATGACCATTTATAGAATCTGTGGTTTCAATAATGTCGCTGTGACGTATCCACCCTGTATATCAATAATAAAATTTACTGCACGTGGCCACTAACTATAGAGCCGTGAATGACTCATATTATGCCATATAGTACTTATTGATAGTGTAAATATAAAGAAAGTACATAGGGAAATACAATTTAGAAATGATTCCTATTTAGAATCATACGACTTTATATGGTTTTAAACTACCTTGATAAATGGTAGAATTATTTATTATCATATGACTGCCTCGAACGTATGCGCCTTTTATCGTGAGGTCTTGGGTTCGATACGGGCAAAATGTAACTTGTGAATTTTTCGTCAGAAAATTCACAATAGCAGCTCGGAGTTTGAATTGTGCCCGGTGGGTGGCGATAAGCTCATCCCCTATTCCATGGCACATAAACATAACAAGTGAAATGTGATGTGAATGACACTTCTGGGTAATACATGGCTATAATCAAAACATCAATACAAATAATGAAATTGAAGTGTTTGTTTTAATGTCAAAATAACAATGATTTTTCTAGCTGGTATAGTTGTTTGCACGATGTTGCCTGAAAGACAGTTTTCAAAATTGATGTCTTTCGTCTGTTTGTATCGTCTAATCTTCTATAGGGCTAGTCCGATTTTGATAAAAAATATAAGCACGTTACTGACTATATAAAAACAGTAAACAAACCCCCCCCAATTACAAATTACGATATTGCGAAAGAATAACACACTGTACGTTACCACATTGAGTTGTATAAACTAGTTCACACACCAACACACTAATATTCACATATATTCATTGTAAATTCACTGTGCAAATGTATTCTTTTTGCAAATTTCGTTATTCCAAGGAGACTTCAAACCACAGATTATATTTACGACATGGAAGTTTGACATTTGATTTAGGGATGGGAACAAGTGAACGAAAGAACGATTGGGATTGATTTACGTTTTTGTCAGTGATGATGAATTAAAATTGTATAAAACATTCTTAAATTTATTGAAAGCTGTACTTAAATTAAATTAAATTTTATTTAATTTATTTATCGTGAATAACTAATCGTAACGAATTAATCCTTTTCTACAACTAAAGTGACCCATTCGACTGTGCGGTTCGCGCGACTCGGTTGTTTAGATTCGTTCAATCGCGAACGACACATAACTAAATCAAAGTCCATTTTTAACCGACTTTAGCGACTTTTAATTAATTAATATCATTCACTGAATGAATGTTGAAGCGCCATTTTGAGTAGTTCACAACAGTTCATTAAATGATTCACATCACTATTTTTTTTCGTCAGCCATTATTGTTTATCTTTTTTGCCAAGTCTAAATGAATAGACTATACAAGACATTTTATCGATGTACCTACTACGCAGACGAAACATCGAGAGAAAGTTTGTTTGTGAATTTGTTAGCGCTAATCTTAGGAACTACTAATTGGATTTTAATAATAATTTTTGTGTTTGATGTTTTTGTGGCATGGCAGACATGTGATATAAACTCACTCTACCTGTTTTGCTTTGGTCTCATTTGATATGTAAGTATGTGAGCCCTTTACCATACCAACACAAATCTAGACTCCGTGCTACTACTGAGTATTCATCAAATAACATTTTTCCTGATCCGAAAATTGAACCCTCCCGATGGTCCGCATACGCTAAACACTAAATAAAACGAGGCAATCGAGTCTTATCATCATCTACGAGCATAATTTAAAATGCCGTGTTGCCACTGAGAATTTCCTGGCGGCAAAATCTGAAAAACACTTATGCCCAACCCGAGAATCGTACCTTCACGATGAGAAGACGCATGTTGACCACTACACCAACAAGGCTTAGTAGGCCGTACAAAAACTAAACTTATAAATAGCGACTGAGCCAAATTCAATTAATTTTAAATTACTAGAAAAAAGCTGGTTATAATGTCAGGTTTACTTCGTAATAAGTCGATATTAGCCCGATGTACACACGGCAACACATGATACTATACATGTCCAGTATATGCTGGTCCCACATTGCACGGGAAGTCTGTACAACGCAGGACCAGTTTATACTGGACATGTCAAGGTTGATCGGTAGCCGCCTGTACACGCAACCATTGTGATATTAAGCCTTGGCGGTATTATGGGAAAACGCGACCATGAAACATGTATAAAGTTTATCTATAGTTCCTTACTAATATCATAATTTAAGAATAACTATATAATACAAAAAAAGCAGTGATAGCCGTGTGGAGGACACAGGACTGCTGAGTCGAAGGTCTGGGGTTTACACACTGGCAATACAATCGTTAAGATTCGTTTTTTCGAAGATATGTGTGTGTATCACGAAAATTATCGCTCGCTAACGGTGAAGGAAAACATCTTAAGAATACCTGTCTGTCTTGTTCTTCTTCGTCAAGTTTTTTATTTTGACTTGGTATCGTGGTGAAAGGATTAGCCAATTCGCTTTGGAGATTTCGCGATTTGCCCAGGGTGCGCCGGACGTAGGGAATCTTTGTGTACGTCACTCGGGGAGGCTCCTTACATGCACCCTAATCCTGTCTGTGAAGTTTATCAATCCGTACTTGGCCAGCGTGGTGGACTTTGGCCTAACTCTTCTCATCGTGAGAAGAGGCCTGAGCCCAGCAGTGTATTATACATTCGAAAGTATCTCTTTCTATTAGTTTGTCTGTCACTTCACAGCTAAGCCTCCAAACTGATCCAGATGATAATTAGATCTTGGTTTGCAGATAGTTGAAGGCCCAAAAGCAGACTATAAGTAAGGGCTAATTATAATCAGGAAAGACAATGGCTACTTTTAATCAAACGGACAAAACTCTCAAAATGTATAAGAAAAACTAGCCTTTGGCCGCGACTTCGTTCGCGTGGAATATGTTGTATTATGTAATAGTTGTTGCCGCGCTTTGACCCATGTTAAACCTTACTGCTCCGCTCCCGTGGAGTATAGCGTAATGTTTTATTAAGAGTAAGACTATCAAACACAAAAATTATAATCAAAGGTCCTGCGTCACATCGATAAAAAGTAGCCTAGGTTACGTGCCTTGTAGTGAATTACCTGCATCTAAAATTTTATTTAAATCAGTTCGGCCCTTGAGAAAATGCAAAATACTGTTTTTTTAATTTTTTGTCTGTCTGTTTGTATTGGCTTCGACAAAAATTAAAAAAATCTGTATTTTAAGCAAAGGCATCGCATCGTGCAAAAACTATACCAGCTTGAAAATACATCGTTATTTACAAAGACACTTCAATTTTATTCATTTGTAGTGATAGTAATAGAGATATAATGAATATCCACAATCCATAAAAGTTTGCAAAGTCGTTACATCCGAGGACGAGATATTATGTCTCATGTGCAAGTAATTTTAGGGCCTAATCTCACTACCAAGCGAGCATTGAAGATAGGTCTCTCAATATAGTTTTTTCTTGTATTCTCTCCCTAAATCATTGAAATATTAGCGAAAATATGTATTCAAATTTCCCTCTAACGATATGCTTATGAGTAGATACATTGTATTGCTATTTCAAACAATTTTTACTAGACTGTACGAATAGTATTAAGAACTTATTTGAACAGACAAATTAAATAGCCATATAATAGAGAGCCCTCACGGAAACCAGAGCCTTAATCAATAAACTGCCCAAAGAAACCAACTTTTATTGCAAAATATTAATCTTAATCATGTCTATGTGTGCGTATATACTACACACGTACTTACACTGCTGTAGAAAAATCTTAGTATCGCCCCCTCGCGGCCTGCTCACAATAATTAGTTTAACAGTGTTCGAACCTCACCCCAAAAACCCCCCTTACCCCCCCCTATACCCCACAAATTTCCCCCTAATACACACATACAAGGACTTCTATGGTATCAGTGTGTATGTGCGTCAACTATTGGGAAAATATCCAGGAAAATTGGACAAAATAGTCATTTGTATTTAGCTGAGTTGTGTTATATGTATTATATTGTTTTGTATAGACACGTGTATTCGTAAGAATAATTATATGTTGAAATTGATTTGAAGACTGAAATTAAAAAGTTCGATCCACAATTTGGCAATATTCGTAAAGTTTTTTAATGCATGAAATCAAAAAGTAATTAAGACTAAAATCGTCAATTATTCATATCTTTTGAATTGTTTCACTTTAAATTTCTTTGGGTTCATCGCCAGACTTTGCCAAAACCCACAAAATATATCAGATTTGCGTTGTCTGTGGACTACGTTATTATACCTACTACTTGGGACAGCATTTTTCAGACCATCTATAATTATCAACATCTCAATCAGAACACAATAGAACAAGAACAACTATTGTATTATGGTTACAGGATAATATAGACATGGCGGTAGAGACTGCCGGACTGGTGTCGATTACCAAAGCTGTAAGTACCACCATTACAAAAATAAGGACGTATTTTTGTTGGTATTATTATAGTTTAATTAATACAATTCACTCTTCTTGTTAACCCCCTCCAGCTAAGCTTAATTCGCTTGTATTAGGAGGAAGTTAACGTCCGTGGTGTACTAGCCAGGATTCGAACCCACGACCTCTTAACCGTACGACCGATGCCTTATCCATTGCGCCACGGCCGCTTAATTATTGCCTTGTTGGTGCAGTCTGATAATGAGCCTGAAAAATAGCGATAGGCTTGGGAGCTAGACATATGGGCATACACTTCTGCCACGCCCTTCTGGATAATATAGGCGAGCGTGATGTTATGTTATGAATAAATAATTTATACATTTTATTCAATGAATAGGTCATGATACTCATGATTCATGTAAGTTATTCACTGTTCTGCAATGATAGTAGGAAACTTATTTACCGTTGTATGAGTGACGTTGACCATGTGTCATTTTTGGCAGGTTTTCCTCCAGTTACATAATCAAACTATCTGTTTCTCTTGGTTTTACTCGTGTTCACCGTTACTGCTCCGCTCCAGTGGGTCCTTCTTTGATAAAATTAGAACCAGTCGTTCTTGAGATGAACACGTTCAGCTAAACAAACTAATGAGTCCGATTATAGTAGTATAAATGTATATAGTTTCTCACCAGCTCTTCTCATAATGCAATACCCATCGCAGCTCGTACTTGGATTGATTTTATTCAAATCTCTATGTTGAATTAAAGACAATCTAAGCTCCGGTTTCAAATCATTTTATTACAATAAGTATTATAATTTAGTTAGCTAAGTTTTATTTTAATTTTATATTTTGATGTTTGTTTTGACGTGTTCAAGCGCCCTTGGGGCCCATGGAAATAAATGATTTGATTTGATTTGATATATAATAGATAAAAATACGAAATATTAAATCTGTTGTCAATTATGCGTCAATAAAAGTTGTCATACTTTCTGACCTCTAAAACCCGTAACGGTCATAGATCTTCAAATGACAATGATGAGGATTGCAGGAAGCCGAGGTACGGAGGAAAACTGGTTATGTTAAGTTGTTCACCCATCCCGCAGGCGACCTCGTTCAGGGATTGCATAACCTGAAGATCGGCCGGTTTTGATTTAGCAATTTTTGTAGTTCATGATTCATACAAAGTCTATGGATGACATTGTACATGTGTAATTTTTGGCAGTTTTTCCTCTACTTACATAATAAGATTACGCATAGATTTAAAACTGACTGAGTAATATCTGAACAGTTTTACCTGTACATTATTCCGGTTAATCTACAAGATCTTTTTTCGTACACCAAGAATATTTAGAATGTTGGTAATGTCTTGCGTCAAACATTTGGTTTTAACATTCAGTAGTGTTAGATATAACGCGATATTAACCATGTTGTTATTGAGAATACGGGTTACTCACGTTACACAATAAATCGCGATTAATTACCCAGTTTATGATTCTACGAAATAGATTCGAAACTAGTCGGCATAATCTCTTGCTAAAATAACGTTGACTATAGTATTCTCAATAACAATGTCTTCACCTCACGTCGGTTTTAATATTATTATATTTACTATGTATTTTGCGATATATAGTAGCTGTTGAAAAGACCACGTAAGAAAATGACCACGTTTAGTCTTAAATCTTATATTCAGTTGTACGCCCAGACTACGAGCAATAAATACTACAGGTATACGTAACATTTTATAGATGTGTGTGTGTATGTGTGGACATCTAAATATTTTTTACTCATTCACACAAAAACTACCGGGTTGTGTTTGATGAAATATTGCATACGTCATGTATATGTCTGCGAAATTGTCCGAAAACCGCACTCAAATCGGATTTGTAGTTTCTGAGATTATCGTGAACATACATACGGATCAAATACAGCACCTCCTTTTTTTGAAGGCGAATCTGGATCGCCGAATATATCAACGTTTTTTTTTTCAAATTTGACGCCCGTACTAGTACTAACTCCTATGTCACGGGAGTGTTCACAAACACAAAACACACCCAGAGTCAGAACAAATATTTGCGGATCACACAAAGATTTGTCTCGTGTGGGATCGAACCCACAACACCAGCGCAGTTGAAAGCGGCGAGGCGACCACTTTAACCACTACGCCAACCGTGCACATAATATGCTATCATATGAAACCTTAAAAAAAGCTGGTGAAGTGTGGATGCTACTACATCTCTGCTATTCCCTTCTTGGTAATATAGTCGTGATGTTAGGTTAATTACTATTTCGCTTTGTGGTTAGTTAATGGTCTTTGAGATTATTTACGACACTTTTATTAAGTAGCTGTAAACTTTTTGTGTCAAGTACTATAAATACGTAGTTTCCGTGACATTTTTTGTTTGTAAAACCCACGTAATATAAGGGAATTCCCTAATGTAGGAGTCTGAGGAAACGTAGTTTTAAGGCGTAGGTAGAGCTTTTTGTAGACGAGTTGGTATAGTTTTTCAGAGGCCAAAGTGATAAAAAAATACTAAAATCTTTTTGATTTTTATTAATTCATTTATTTATTTCAGACGTGGTCGATAAAATTAAAATCAGATAAAAATAACTTCAATCATAAAATTCAATCAAAAAATATTTAAGCAATTACAATTTCAAATACTGAAAAATATTTTCAATCTTCGGTCAGTGGTTCTAGAGATTTGCGCTATCAAACAAACAAACTTACTTTCGTCTACGTGGTAAATACATCAATAAAAAGTACGTTTATATTATAACGTAGCAATTTAGGTTAACATAATATTACTTATTAGTCTTGATAGGCTAGATTTTAATAATTGATTTCTTATAAATAAAAAGTGCATTCTTATGAGTTACCTGTACCTAAAATATTATTATAATCGTTCTAGCCGTTTAGAAGGTTAACCAATACCAGCAGACAGACAGACAAACATTTAAAAACTATATTTCAGGCAAAGTCATCGTGCAAATGCATCATGACGACCGGATGGCGGAGTGGGTAGTGTACCTGCCTGCGACGCCGAGGTCGTGGATTCGATTCCCACTTAAGACAAATATTTGTGTGCATGAACATGGGGGTTTGTCTTAGTCTGGGTGTTTCTATGTATAATAAGTATGTATTTACAAAAGAAAAGTATATATGTATTAGTATCAGTTATTCTAGTACCCATAGTACAAGCTCTGCTTAGTGACTAGATGGCGTTGTGTGTGAGTTGTGGAATATTTATTTATAAACAACTTACCAGCTTGAAAAAACATCGTAATTTGACATTAAAATCAGACACTTAAATTTTATTTATTTGTATTGATATGTGGCTTCCTCTTTCGTGCAGCCGTGCATTTGACAAATCAACTGTCAGTCAGCCAAGTACAACAAACAACTATATCAGCTTAAAAGGTGATGTTATTTTAACATTAAAAACAGACATTAAATTCAAATTCAAATTCAAATCATTTATTTTCATAGGTCTCAGGAGGCGCTTGAACACGTCAAAACATTACAAAAAATGATATAAAAATAAATCATAAATAATACTAAATTATACTAATTACAATGCTTTGAATAACCGAGGCTTAGATTAATTTTAATCAAACTGTTTAGAATCAAATTAAAATCAATCCAAGTACCAGCTCCGATGGGTATTGCATTATGAGAAGAGCTGGTGAGAAACTCATGTGCACCATCTTTTCAAATGAAAAATATAACAATAAGTATACATATAAAAGTCAAATAAGAGCAATTCATTTCCAAATACTATTATCATTTATGTAGTCTGAAATACTGTGGTAAGCTTTTGACATAATCTAATTTTAACATATATTTTTTTAATTTACCTATCGATAATTCTATTGCGTCTAAAGGAAGTTTATTGTAAAAGCGTATACATTGACCTGGAAACGAGTTAGAGATTATATGGAGCCTAGTAGTGGGCACAGCAACAACACTTAAATTTTATTTATTTGTATTGATATATGGCTTCCATTTTCGTGCAGCCGTGCATTTGACAAATCAACTGCCAGTCGGACAAGAACCCACAATCTCAGCGAGCCAATTAACAAGCAGATCGATTGGCACAACTTTAGGGTACCGCAGGCACCTCATAAATATGTAGTTGTGCTACGGAACCCGGACTGTTAACCAGCGAACGATTTATTGCGTCTTCTAGTCTCAACACCGATTGCACCGAACTTCTTGATCTTCGACTTCTGATTGATTTTATAGCATTTAGCTACGCTTAGCAAATTATACTAAGAAACAGCTGAAAAAGATATAGGACCGGCAGGATTTGAACCTGCGACCTTCTGCACACCGGGCAGTCGCTATAACCAACCAGCTACGGTCGCCTCTTGCCAGAACAAATGGATGAGCGTGACGTCACGAAATGACGTAACATACAGTTGAGAAATTTAGGGTTCTAGGCAGAAGGTCGCAGGTTCAAATCCTGCCAGTCCCATATCTTTTTCATAATAGACAGTTTTATTAAAACCGTATTTGCTACTCTCTCTATGATTCAATGTTTGAACGGGACAGGGACATTGAACGTTGCTCATCGCTTAACTTGAGTTTAAGAGGTTGATGAAATCGGTTCTCAATGAGGAATATTAAACGTTAGTCTATAAAACAAAAGGTTGCAGTGGCAGTTGGGTAGGTAAGTAGTGTTTATTACCTGGTTTCAGCTTTTCAAGTACCCTTTTTGGTAGGTCTTTGATTTGTTGAAAAATACAAGCGTTGTAAAACTAGCATTTTCGAGTGTATTTATCAATGTGAATGTTTGTGATCAAATCATTTATTTCCATGGGCCCCAAGGGGCGCTCGAACACGTCAAAATAAACATCAAAATACAAAAAATATAAAATTAAAATAAAACTTAGCTAATTAAATTATAATACTTATTGCAATAAAATGATTTGACACCGGAGCTTAGATTGACTTTAATTTAACTTAGAAATTTGAATTAAAATCATTCCAAGTACCAGTTCCGATGGGAGCTATGAGAAGAGCTGGTGAGAAACTCATGTGCACCATCTTTTCAAATAATTCATTCAACATTTGTTTGTCTTTTTGACAATAATTCTATGTGTAAGTTATAGCAACCAAAACAACATTATCGAGGTAAGGCGGCAATTGAAGCAATACTAACCGCGGTCGGTCGTGGATGGGTCACCATCTGAACTTAATATTGAAACACAGTAGTAGTTTTTGCTAGACTGACGTTTATTTTGTCTATAAACTAGAAGTACACATATTTAGTACTAGATGGCGCTAGTAGTTATTTTCTCATTATTTGTTATTAACAATAACACCACCACTTAACAAAATAATGAAAAACTACTAAACAACAAAAACAAACTTAAAAATAATTAATTATTTAAGTTTACAATCCCCATCTTTTTCATAAAATAATAATGTTTATTTTTACTTAAACTTTTAGTCAAAACATCTGCTGGCATTTCTGAAGTGCTCAAATATTCTATGTTAATCAATTTATTAGTGACTGCTTCTCTAATAAAGTGAAACTTTACATCAATATGTTTACTACGCCTGTGATACACACAATTTTCAGAAAGTTTCTTTGCACTTTGACTGTCGTTATACAATTTAATAGGAATATTACGAGCCCTTAATAGGAATATTACCCCTATCTAAAAGTTCAGTTAACAGATTTTTTAAGAAAATAGCATCCTTAGATGCCTCGCACATAGCCATGTATTCGGCCTCCGTGCTTGACAGGGCAACGGTCTGTTGTTTCCTACTTTCATGTGACACAACACTACCTGAATAAATAAAACAATATCCAGTGAATGACTTACGATCTATTGCATCTGATGCCCAATCAGCATCTGCATAACCAGTTACATCTAAATTATCTTTTACATACATTAGTCCAAAGGATTTTGTATAGTATAAATATCTTAGGACACGTTTAGCATGATTAACATGTGTTTCAGTATAAGATGTATTGAACTGACTTAAATAACTAACACAAAAAGCAATATCAGGTCTGGTTAAAACTGAAAGGTACATCAAGCTGCCAATAAGCTGCTGATATGGAAATTTTGAATTTACAATTTTTTCTTTTTCAAGCTTCAAACTAATTTTCATTGGGGTCTCTATACCTTTACAATTCTCCATGCCAAATTTATATAATAGCTTATCAATAAATTTTTCTTGGCTAACATAAATCTTGTCTTTCTCAATTTTTACATCCATGCCTAGACACTGCCTCAATTGGCCTAGGTCTTTCAATTTAAATTCTTTACTTAGTTGGCATTTTAAATTGTTAACATCATCAATACAATTAGAACATATGAAAAAATCATCGACAAATAAACTTACAAATGTTTTAAAATTACCAACAGATTTTATAAACAAACAATGTTCATATTTGGATTTTTTATAACCTAATTTTTGCAAGCTATCATCTACTCTTTTATACCAGGCTCGAGCTGACTGCTTGAGTCCGTAGATGGCTTTTTTCAGTTTAAGAACTTTACCAGTACTTTCACATTTAAATTTTGGAGGCAATTGCATGAAAACAGTTTCATCTAAGTGACCATTTAAAAAGGCTGTTGTTACATCCAAATGAGTTATTGTAAGACCTAAATTAGCACTAATAGCGAACAACAATTTTAGGGTTGAATATTTAAGAACTGGAGAAAAAGTTTCTTTATAATCAATACCTTCTCTTTGGGTAAACCCTTTAGCAACTAGTCTTGCCCTGTATCGCACTGTGTTATCACTGTTTAGTTTTTTCTTGTAAACCCACTTGCATTGCACAACTTTACAATCACTTGGTTTGTCGACCAATTCCCAGGCTTCGTTTTGACTAAACGACTGAAGTTCTTCTTCCATGGCTTTACACCATTCTGCTCGTTCTGGTCCTCTCATCACATCTTCATAAGTAAGACTGCTTTCATACACATTTTCTATATTTTGACATATGTTACTGTATCCATACCTATCTATTGGTTTTTTAACACGCTTCTCATGTGTAGCCAATTGCTGATTTTCTAGTTCTTCTAACTCACTGTGGCTAAATTTACTGTCACAGTATTCATCTGAGCTGGAGGTACTTACATTATCCTCTGGTACATATGTAACATCATCTGAGGTACAGGTATTATCCATTAGATCACAGCGTAGATCTTCACTCCCTAGAGTCTTATCTTTATCTTGATCACTCAGAACACTTTCCTTTTCCTCCACCACTGCTTGTATCATGTCAGAGTCCTTAATTTTCTCCATGATGACAACATCTCTGCTGGTGATGGTTTGCTTTGATTTAGGGTTGTATAGCCTATAACCCTTTGTCGTTTCAGAGTATCCAACCAAGATATGTTCTTCAGCTTTTCTGTCCCATTTAGTCCTCTTTGCTTTGGGCACATGGACCATCACGGGGCTGCCAAATATCCGAACATGGCTGAGATCTGGCTTTTCACCACTCCATAGCTCATAAGGTGTTTTGTTTATTCCTGAAGCCAATGTCCTGTTTCGCAGATAGACTGCTGTATTAACAGCTTCTGCCCAAAACTCTTTTTTTAGGTTGGCCTCAAACAGAAGACACCGAGCTCGCTCTACTACTGTCCTGTTTAATCTTTCACATAAACCGTTCTGTTCTGGTGTGTGTGGGTTCGTTGTTTGATGCACAATACCATGTTTCTTTAAAAAACTATCAAACTCCAGAGAACAAAACTCCCCACCATTATCTGATCTCAATACCTTTAGTTTTCTGCCTGTCTGTGTTTCAACTAAAGCTTTGAACTCTTTGAAATACTTAAAGACTTGATTTTTGGCCTTAAGGAAATAAACAAATGCCATCCTGCTGTGATCATCTACAAATAGTAGAAAATATCTTGCTTGTCCAATGGATATTTGTTCCATGGGTCCACAGACGTCAGCATGGATCAGATCTAGAACATTTTCATACCGTTTCCCTTTATGATTAAAAGGCAATCGCGACTGCTTCCCCTCACAACAAGTAATACACTTAGACATTCCAGCTTCAGCTTTATCTGCATATGAGATTCCTTGTACAGCACCATTTTTCATAGCATCCAGATTCCTAATGTTAATGTGCCCTAATCTTCGGTGCCAAATTTTACTAGTCACATTTGTAGCTGAACATGCCAACAAATGTTCTGACTTAATTTGCAGTCTATATACTCCATTTACAAGATTTGCTTTTCCCACCAATATATTCTGACGATTTCGTATGTAACAAACTTCTTTTTCAAAGTTAACCTTGTTGCCATTTCGAATCATCTGACTTACTGAAAGCAAATTAGTTGAGAGATTAGGCACGCACAAAACATCATTAACAGGAATATTAAACTCTGAATTGTCAACTATGGTCGTAATTTGTGTGTTTCCTGAGCAAACAACAGGTATTTTCTTATGATTCGCAACTACTATTTCACTTACTTCGTGGCTGAGTGATATATTTTGTAAACAACTTTTATCTGTGATCATATGTGAACTTGCGCCTGAATCTACGTACCAATCGGATTTCTGGAACGATTGATTTAAAAATATTGCACTAAATGCGTTGCTTTCACGTTTATTCTGTGTAATATTTGGACATTTATTCATGTAATGACCTTGTTGTTTACATTTGTAACATTGGATTGTTTTGACGTTCGAATTCGAAGATGGCAGCGATGACACTTTTGACTTATCTGCGGTGTTGCCAGTTTGCTTTTTTGTTTGCTTTTTATTGCGTTGCTGCCAACCTTTCGATAAAAATGCACTGTTTGCATTTTTTGTTCCTGAACGTTCCATTTCAACTTCCGAACTCATATCAAGTAATTTTGACTTTATGACATCCGTGCTGATAACCAATCCAGAATGTTCGATCGCCATTATCATTGGGGCGAATCTGTCTGTTAGCCCCGCCAACAATAATGACCCGATCCACTCATCAGTGATCTGGAATCCGGTACCTTTCACCTTCTGTGCTGTATCCACCATTTGCGTTACGTAGGCACCCATCGATTCGCAATCTTCTAGCCGTATGGAAATCAACTGGCGAAGTAGGCTGATGCGACGCGTAAAGCCAGAGTCATCGTATAAGGCTTTCAAACGTTTCCATACACCTTGTACTGTTTGCTCATTCTTGATGTGGACGTAGATTGATGAATCAATTGTCATGATGAGCTTGGCCTTAGCCTTCTTTTCTTCAATCGTAAGAGCATCACTTGACGATTCTTTCTTGTGAATATCTACTCCATCCAACATCAGGAAGTTTTCGGCAGCAAACGCCCACTCATCGTAGTTATCGCGACCTTTTAACTTAGGCACGTTCACTATGTAACTTCCCGCCATTTTGAAAATGAACTACAAGCCGGCGGCGGCGTGAATTGCAAATTTTCAAATAGGTAAATACAGTTATTTACACCGATTCCAACTTAAACTATATAGTCTTTGTGTTCACTGATCACTGATTGTCCACGAGAAGTAATTAAATTAGCGAATAGTTCAATTTTACACGATTTATGAGAGTCTGGGCTCATAACCTATTGAAACACAGTAGTAGTTTTTGCTAGACTGACGTTTATTTTGTCTATAAACTAGAAGTACACATATTTAGTACTAGATGGCGCTAGTAGTTATTTTCTCATTATTTGTTATTAACAATAACACTTAACGAGCTTCTTGTGGACTTGTTTGATTTATATATAAATATATATTAGTCAAACGATTTTGACGACCGGATGGCGGTGTGGGTAGTGTACCTGCCTGCGACGCTGAGGTCGTGGGTTCGATTCCCACTTAAGACAAATCTTTGTGTGCATGAGCATGGGGTTTTGTCTTAGTCTGGGTGTAGTACATAGTATTAGTAATGTATAATAAGTATGTATTTACAAATGAAAAGTATATATGTATTAGTATCAGTTATTCTAAAACCCATAGTACATACATGCTCTGCTTAGTTTGGGACTAGATGGCGTTGTGTGTGTTGTGAAATATTTATTTATTTATAAGTACAACCAAAGTAACCACCACAAAGATATTATTGTTTATTTACATAGCAGCAAATATAAACCGGATGTGGTGACCTGTAGAGCTGTATTATTATATGAATGAAAGCAAAAACTAACACTTGAGACTTATTTATAAAAAAAATAGGAGTTTCAGAGGAGGAGTGCCTAACCCGGCCAAGGGTAGTCGGCTCATATCTAGTCAAAATACATAAATCGATGTTTTGGTAGTTAAAAAAAAAAATGCCTTTTATTTCACCATTATGATCACATGGTTTTAAAAATAATCATAATTTATCAATTAATTAAGTTATACAATAAAAAAAACCAATTCATTTTCATGCAGTAATAAATAATAATAAAATATCACAATAATAAAATTTAAGAAAAATACTTTTGATAATTAAGAAGATTTAACAAAATAACAAATTAAAATATTAATTTAAAATTAAAATTAATATTTTTTTAATAAATCAATCAAATTAAATTATAATTAATTAATTAATCACATCGCATTTTATATTGCATTATAATCATACTGTTCTTTGTCTAATTGAGTTTAATTTTTTTTTTAATTTTTCTTGTGAACCCCTCTCAGTAGAGGGTGAAGGCCTCCTCCAGAGATGCCCATTTATCTCTATCTGTGGCTTTTTCCATCCAAAGATTGCCTGCAATGTTGGTTATGTCATCTGACCATCTAGTTTTCGGTCTTCCTCTCTTTCTGGTCCCAGAGGGCCCTGCCCTGGACGTCAGCCGAGTGGTCCACCGCATCTTTGAGCCTCGCTACATTTTGTAGTTAAATTTTTTTTTTACTGTAACTTGGCGATCTGTGTGAACACAATAAGCCATTCAGATGAGGTGTTTTGATATGTCTTGTCAGCAGACGGGATTCCTGTTAATCCCTTTCATCTTGTGTCTCTAAACCTAACTGTGAGTGTAGGGACGCTATGCCGTTTCAATCGGCAATGTGTTATACTGCCTGTGGTGCCTTTCAGTTTGGATGCCAGCTCATTGACGTGAGTTGAGATTCTCGTCTGATATCTTTCACAATATCTAGCGATCTCTTGAGGTCCTCGTATATATATTTGTTGCTCACGTAGTAAGGGATATCTAGCATTGCTCTTAACGTCTTGCTTTGGAATCTTTCAAGAATCTCTATGTTGCTATTGCTAGCGGTACCCCACAGCTGGATTCCGTAAGTCCAGATTGGTTTCAGGTTAGTCTTGTAGATAGCTATCTTGCTTTCATGTGACAGACTGGTAGTTACAATGTACAAAAACTTCTAACACATTTAAAAATCTGTTCTTTTAAACATAACCTTACATCACGCCTATATGACCCAGAAGAGTGTGCCAAAGGTGTACAACACCCACATTTTACGTGAAGGTAAGCCTATCGCCATCCACCGGGTACAATTCCAACACCGTGCTGCTATTATTTTGCGTTGTATACATGCCATAATTATAATTATATTTATGTTTTATCTTTGTTAGCTTTTTTCTTTCATTTTGTTTGTTTAATTTTATTAATTAAATAAGTAAATATTATTTTATTTGACGACCGGATGGCGGAGTGGGTAGTGTACCTGCCTGCGACGCCGAGGTCGTGGGTTCGATTTCTACATAAGACAAATCTTTGTGTGCATGAACGTGGGGGTCTGTCTTAGTCAGGGTGTGTCTATGTATAATAAGTATGTATTTACAAAAGAAAAGTATATTATGTATTAAATTCAAATTCAAATCATTCATTGTCATAGGCCCCAGGAGGCGCTTGAACACGTCAAAACATTACAAAAAATTATATAAAAAAAAATCATAAATAATACTAAATTATACTAATTACAATGATTTGAGTAACCGGGGCTTAGATTAATTTTAATCAAACTGTTATTAGTATCAGTTATTCTAGTACCCATAGTACAATCTCTGCTTAGTTTGGGACTAGATGGCGTTGTGTGTGAGTTGTGGAATATTTATTTATTTTATTTATTTATTTTAAGTAACAGATTGTCATCCGTGTCGTCAAACGGTCGGTTGAAAACCAGCGCTAAGCTTTAGTTTGGCATAATATGCTGAACCAATTCCCATTAAGGGGAATTTTGCTTTGGGGCATACAACCTTGTAAATTACTGTATTTTTTTTTGTCTTTACTGAATTTATGTGTGTCTCATTGTTTCTGTTGGACCTAAATAAATATTTTCATTTTAAATTTCTATTAAGAATTGCCTGACGTAAATTCCAAATAACACTTTTGCTCGACTCCGAGCATCGAACCTAGGACCTCGCGGTGAGCGATTCACAAGTTATACCGCTAGCTTGACCAACCAAAATTGTATTTATTACAGCGAGATAACTTCAAGCACCAAACTAGCTTCCGCTAGAGCGAGACCCTCCGACCTTTCAATTTTCGCCCGCCGTTTCTTATTTAGTTCTCGCAAATTATCTCCAATTCTTCATATTATTAAACATCCAGGGGGAGAACTACCACCCCTAGGAGTCAGGGGTGTTTGGGGTGTGTGGGGGAGGGGCAGGGGGGCTTAATGACGAGGAGCGGTCAGTCCCCCCACCCCACGCGTCCAGCGCACTTGTTTCTTGTAAAATTTTTCCCCAATCTTTATTTTCTTCGTGGACGTATATAATTAGACTTTTCTGTTTATGTGTGCGTCCGCGTGCTGTCGTAGTGTGCTGTACGTGTGCGTATGTGTGTATACAGGGTGGTGTAAGACGGGTTATTAGTTTTCTTACCAGTTTTGGTTCGGATGCTTTTGTTAGATTTCGATAATTTCGCAAGGAGGGTGGAAAAAATCAATATGGTTGTTAGTATGTGGGATATAGAGAAGTTGCGTTAATTAATATATGACGCGAACGTTTTCTTGTGTTTTGTGTGCTTTTGACGAGGTTTTGATTGCTGGATGGTTGGGACGCATATTTTTGAAAAGCTTGAATAGAAATCAACATAATTATGATACAAATTAAGTTTGGTATACTTGGTTATCTTTATTCAACGGTCTTACAAACGGAAAAGTGATGGTAGATGTGTTGCTATGCGGCAAGCTAGAGAGTTTTAGTGACCAATGTGCCAGTAATTTCAGGGTCCATGTAGGAGATTCCTCCATTGAACTATACTAGATTCTATTCTGCAAGTATGGCAAAGTGATTTTGTCACTTATCCAATATTCTAGTGGTTAGGGTTCGGTGCCCACGTTGGACAAATACCATAAAATCATTTGCACAGTTGTTAATTGGATTTAGTTGCCATTTATCAGATTTAGAAGTAAATAAAATATGTTCGGACATACTGTGTATTTAAAGAACAATAGATTCAGGATGCATTTGTTTAAATTTGACAGCTCTCACTTCGTTGTCAAGTGAATTTAGACTTTGATGTTTTGATATAGCACAATAGTTATTTTTGTAACAAGAGAGCTAAGTACGTATTTGCTTCGAGTTCTAATTTGCGAAGCGTGTAGTGAATGATTCTAGGTTAGAATTCTAAGCGTGATGGGGGACTCAAAAGCACAACATGTAAATAACTTTGATCTCGTGTTGCACACACAACTTTTCACCTCAGTGAGAAAATAATGTACAGAAATAAAGGATAAGGTGCAAATGAAACTAAACTCTCCATTTTCACAGTCTTTTCAAACTCCTCCGGGGTCAGTATAATTTCGACGTTACTATTTTTTTACTTATTTAGAATATGAAGCAATAAATAAACACGTTTATAAACAATACAAGGTATGGAAACAAATCATTACGTTAAAGAAACTGTCTAAATCTTTTTAAGTCCGTTCGGATACTCATATCCGATAACAACGAAAGTTTGCTAAATGAAGAAATCATTTGAAACCTTTTTCAGCTTTATATATTTTAATGTTTACTTATACATTAAATATTTCAGTATTTGTGTGTTTATCAAAAAGTTAATTATTTTGAATCTGTGTTGGTGCCATAGACAAAAGATCAGTCCATCATAGCAAGGGTCTACCAAATACAATCAGGTCTACTGCTAAAACCCGAATGTAATGATTAAATAATTTTGTATCTCTTTCTTTTTTACTACCGGAGTGAAAGAGACAGAAATAATTGAACTAACGTATTTAACATTTTCGCTAAGCTGTGGCTTTCAAATTTCGAAGTCCTTTTTCCTCACGCTCGAAGCAAAATAGAGTTTTGCTCACTGTTTTTACTCAACAGAGAACGCCTTGTTTAGCTGCTGAGAGGAAATAGTTATTTGTGCAACAAGAGAGCAAATTTCGTATTTTCTTCGAGTGCTAATTATGAGTCCCGAATTGGCGAAAGATTCTATAATATTGTTTTATAGAATCATGAGCGTAGTGAGGGACTCAAAAAAATAACTTTGATCACGTGTTACACATTCAACTTTTCACCTCACCAGCTCGAGAAGGCGAACAGTGAGCATAACTTAACTTTGCTTTCAGCGAGAGCAAAACTCGAAGCAAAATTTCACACAACAAAGAACGCCTTTTCCAGCTGCTGAGGTAAAATATATATATATCAAATAATTGCAAGACACGTTAAGTCTGTCAGTTTGCCCGGTAGAAGTAAAAAATATCAACCCTGTTAAACATTGCTATCTTGTAGGTAAATCTGAACCGATCTCAATTTTCGCTATTTCCTTGGTCTAATGGTTAACGTATATCGTGAAGTCTTAGGTTCGATCCTCAAGTCGGGCAAAAATACTATACCAGTAGATGTCGATAGGCTCACTCACCTCTTATCGTTCCACATGATACCTAAAACATAACATGTGAAATATGGTTCTTAAAAACCTTTTCACACCCATATTTCATTAAAAAGTGTAGTGTGGATGACAATATACCTCTGCTACACCCGTCTGGGATAAACAATCGTGATGTTATGCTATGTTTCCCCGGTAGAAGTAAATGATATCACCCCTGACAAACATTGGTATCTTGTTCATAAATCTAAACTGTTCTCAATTACATGAAGATACATCTTTTCCTCAAATTCTAGTGTACAAGGAAAATATTATTAAAAGTTGGGAGAGATTTTGTGAATGAGAGTAGCAGACGCTGGTGATTCTTCCAGTCTTTCCAAATCTCATTGGGGTCAGCTTCTACTCTTATGTATTTATATGTATAAAAAGAAAGAAAATTAGAAAATAAATTTAATTTGTTACAACAAGCGGGACACAGATAAATAACAACTTACAAAAGAAAAAAAATAATAATGAAAATGGGAATATATGTATGCAATGTAAATAACCAATCCGCACTTGGTCAGCGCGGTAGACTATAGCAGTATAGCCTAACACTTCTCATCATAAGAAGAGGCCCGAACCCAGCAGTGGAACATGTATTAGATACACGGCTGCTATTATTATGAAAATAATGTATAATAGTATTCTTTGTACATCTATTTTATTTTATTCCAATTTTAATAATTTTGTATTTAGGTATCTTACGTACCTATTTGTAACATTGTATATTTTTATGGTTAATTGCGACACATGCTCTGAGCTTGGTGCAGTAGCCATTGTTGATCTCATTATGTAAGTATAATTGTCATCATCATTTCGCCTCTTGTAGTCCACTGCTGGACATAGGCCTCTCTCAAGTTAGTATAAATGTAAATAAATAAAATAATAAAATATGTGAAGGAACTGCCGTCAGACCTGCTTAACACAGTCCGAGGCGATACGATGTTTTTTGTTAGACTAGTTTTTACATAAAAATAATCATGACTATATTACCAGATGGGCGTTACAGGCGAAATGTAGGTTTTATACATACACCATAAATAAAACCTACATTTCGCCTGTAATGTTTAGATTTCATGTGATGAGAGCCTGTCGCAATACACCGGGCACAATTCCGACTCTGTACTGTTATTGAGAACTTTCCGACGAATCATTTTCCAATAAAAAAAACCGACTTCAATTTCTAATAATGCTAATAAAATAAACCAAACTGAAAGAATATTTTATGGGATCACCTGTCAGCTATTTCGATTCGAAAAAGCGAATCTGTCTATTAACCGCGACGTAATCGATGTACATACAAAGAAAAAAAACATACCGGCCGAATTGAGAACCTCCTCCTTTTTGGGAATTCGGTTAAAAATCACAAATAACACAAGTCCTAGGTGGCCTAGTAGGTCCTGGATGGTCTAGTTCTTAGCGTATGTGCCTCTCACTCGAGGTCTCGGGTTTGATTCCGGGGTCGGGCAAAGTATTATTTGTAAACTTTCTATCAGGAAATTAACAATAGCAGCGGCAATTAGCAATAGCACTAGCACTAGCAATCCATGGGACCTAAATATGACAGTTGAAATGTGGGTGTTGTACACCTCTGCCACACCCTTCTGAGTAACATAGGCGTGATGGTATTTCATGTTATGAACACAAGTCCAGTTTGTCCAACCCAGGAATTGATCCTGTATGCTCACGGTGAATCGCAATCGGTAGTCACTTGACCAGTGTATGGCAGTTTATAAAATGCTGATTTATTATAATTGTGAGCATTTTTGTAACTCTTTCACGCAAAAACTACTGAATGGATTTTGATGAAATATTGCACACATGTAGCTTATAGCCTAGATTAACATATAAACAATAATAACGTGTAACATATATTTTTTATTGACCTACCACACGGATGGAAGCTCATTCAACGTGGCAATGCTGTCAGCCTTTTGAACACGTTCCCTGCAGTCGAGGTCGATGCGGAGGAATTCTATGTCACCTTACCTGTAAATTTGTATTTTTTTTAATAACTTATATATAAATTATTAAATTTATATTATTTAGAAAATTGATATTATTGTAAGTAAATATATGTATAGCTTATTCTAAGCAGAGTTCCACAAAACAACTTGGCCGTCTCATGGCGATAGCACCCGTTCGGACGTGCACTGCACAATTTGCGCCAACCAACCACGCTATGGCATTAATCAACACACTGATTGCTCAGCATCCAGATGTCGATATATTTTACATGAAGTTTACTGGTTTTTTTTAAAATATGTCTCATGTGTTTTTAATGTAATGTGTAATATTATATAATTTATTTGTGTACAATATTATGTATTGTATACCTAGCTCATTGTGCGTGTTGGGATATACTGTTAGTACAAAGAGCATCTCATTTAATAAATAAATAAATAATAATAAATAAACTTTCGCTGTTTGTCTTTGGGAAAATTAATTACATGCTAGACAACCTTCCCACAAACATTTAAGTATAAAAAAGACCAAAATCAATCAATAATGTTACAAAAAGGTGTAATATAAGTAGTACAATAAAAAACTAAGCTTGTAAACATGTAGTACCTATCCATTGTCAGGAGTAGGGTACGACCCGAATAGGGTATTTACCCTAAACGGGGCAGTAAGGATCGGCCGCGAATCGGGCGATATACCTGACAGTGTTGTAAGGAATATTATTGAATCGAGATCGCTCTTTAGTTTTTTGTGATAAAAATATCATAGTGTGAGTGTCGTTTATACCATCTTAACGTTTTTGTGAGGTAGAATATTATTACTACTGATGAATACCTTCTGAGTACAGTCTCCACTAGTTCTGAGTAATCATCATCGATACAAATAAATAAAATTTAGGTGTCTGTTTTTAATGTCAAATTAACAAGGTTTTTTTCAGTTGATATAGTTATTTGTTCGATACCTAATACAGATTTAAAATTGTGTGTCTGTATGTCTGACTGTCCGTCTGTCTGTTTGTCTGTTTGTAACGGCTAATCTTCTAAACGGCTAAACCGATTTTAATAATATTTTATATGCAGGTAACTGATTAAAACGCGCGTAACATAGGATACTTTTTATTTATGTACCTAAAATGCAGACGTTTTTTTTTGACGATTATTCTTATTACGTTATTTTTTTGTCGATAATTCACATTAGGAAAAATGGTTAGTTTTAATAAAAAGGCGTTATATTTCTTGAACTGTTTTAATTCATAACAAAAAATTTATTTTATTATTAAATGTTTTCGAAATGAACAAATAAACATCAAAAACTTTAGCTTTGTCTCTTTCTGTCTCATTATGTTAATTATAGATTTCTTATGTGGTTCAAGTTGAGTGGCTATGGTGGAAGCTTTGCTCCAAAGCCGCAGCTTTCGTTGTTTTTTTATGTAAAGCTTTTACAACTATAAAAGTTAGTTATTGTATTTATATTCATATAGCATTTTTTTAAAGCTTATGATTTAATATGTTTTAGAAAATAAACACAGATATGCTCCGTGATAAATAGACATAAAATATTCCAGGTTGTTTTTGGCAGACATAAAAAATAAAACATAATTATTTATTTTTCAAAATAACAGATTAATCGAGAAAAAAATAAATTCGAAAATTGAATTTATTTTTCGTCGAAAAATTGTGTATTTAATTTCTTATGTCTGGTAACACTTCGTTATATGGCGGCCTGAAGTTTTACTGTCGTATTTAATTTTTGTTATGCTTACATGTAAAATGTTAGTTTAATTGATTTATTTGATGCATTAACTACACAAATAAAAAAAATCGGGTGCATAAAGAGATGTTTGCCGAAGAGATGGAGCTTGACAACTGGCGGACGTTCGGATGTATCGAGCCAAAATGTCTTGATCCAGACATTACGCGTTATATGCATGTAATCGGCTTCTATATGTCTTACTTATTTATTTATTTATTTTCCTTTAATTACAACGGTTGTTACACCAATTACAATAATTAAAGACAGATTAACATAATAAAATTAAGGATTATATGATTGAGTTTCTCGACATAGTAAAAAAATTACCGGTGGAAATGAATTTCGCATAATTCCTGTTTAGTTAGGTTAAATGTTAGTAAATAAAAACTGCCTCGATGTTCTAGCGCCTCTCACCGCGAGGTCTCGGGTTTGATTCCCAGGTCTGGCAAAGTGTTAATGTAACTTTCTGTCAGGAAATTCACAAAAGCAGCACTGAGTTGAATTGTGTGTGAATTGTTGTAATTAACATTACACAACTCCACGGGATTGGAGCAGAAGGGTTATTACACACAGAAAGAGGTATTATTTAATACAACGAATGCCTGCGAAGAAGTGTCAGGCAAAAGCTAGTGCAGAATAAGATATGAATGAGTTTTTAACACGCTTATATTAGCTTCACCTGTATGTATGTATGTATGTATGTAACCGACTCCTTTGGACTTGATTTTGACCCACTTTAAACGGACAGATTTCATTAAAATTTTGCACACCTGTCAAAGATCGATGACAATGCAATAATTCGATAAAAAAAAAAAAAAAAAAAAATACGCTCTTATAAATAAACCAAACTAAAAAGTAGGAAATAAATAATATAGTTTAAAAAAATTTAAAAATTACCATTTTCAGCTTATATTAGGAATTATTTTTCACTTTTTAGTTAGAAGTACTTTAAAGGCGTGGTTTTTAGTTTTTTAATTTTATCTAGATTTATGTAGCAAACGATTGTGGCGTACGTGAGTAATAAACATTCACAATTTGATTGCAGTTACCACTGATTTCCTGGTACGTTCCCAGTTTGTTTCCAAATTGCATTAAAATAACAATCTTTAGATATTTCAGAGAAAATATCCTTGAGGAAACTAACACTGAGCAAAACAAACAGAGCCAACTCCCAATTCTCTGTAATTCTAAACCAAATACAAGTAATTCAATGCAGTAATAGTATTGAGAACATGACAAATGGCGGTTACAAATTAATAATAAAATCGTTTCAATTAATATAAGTGAATTCATAGAATTAATTCCGTTTTTAATTAATATTATTTTGCCGGAAAATGGTATCTTTTTATTTACTTTAAACTTTCTAGATTTTAATTGTTCTTAACACAATTCACACTAATGTAGGAACAACATACCGCCTCCTTTAAGAACTTTAAGAGGTCCTTATGGTTTTAAATATAATTTTAAAAAATATCTTTCATGCATACAAAAATCTTCTATTCATTAATGTAGTATATCTCGACTAGCAAGCATACAAACATCATTTTTTTAAATGTCCTATATAAATTTATCCTTTTATGTATTTACTATTTTATAATATAATTGCCAGTATTATTATTGCAATATATTTAACTATTATTTTTCATTATTGTTTTTGTAATAATATAAATTCCTCAGCATTTATTTACTATAACGTATTGTATTTATTTATTTATAAAATAATCAGGTACCAGTTGAAAACCAGCGCCAGGCACCTGTGTCTGGCAATATGCTGAACTGGTTACCAATTTGGTTTAGTAAAAAAAACAAATATTGACTTTGTATGTATATAATAAGACACTTCTTATCTGTTATTTCTAGCATTTTATCAACTGTATTGTTTCTTAGCCTTATGTATAATTATTCTATTTTTGTTGTGTGTATCGTGTACTTCCAAATAAATGTATTTTCTTTCTTTCTTTTTTCTTTTCTTAATGTAGTTTGGTGGCATATTTGACTTGTTTTTGTTGTGTTCAACCCCTAAATTCAAATTAAACACTATTCGTAAAAATCGCCAGAACACGATATCATATAGTAAACATGACCGTAACCCCGAGCATAATGTAATGTTATACTAACGTTATATTTGTATAATAATTTGTAAGTTTTTATATTTATACAAACTACACTGCAAAGATTACATCTTTGCGTGGAATTCATTATAATGAGTAGTAGCTGCCCGCGGTTTGACCAGCGTTTAACTTTACTGCCCCGCTGCCAAGGAGTTCAGCTTCAGCTATTTAGTGAAAACTGACTATAATAGGTATGCATGTGTGAATTACATATTTAATAAGTGTAATATGGGTATATCAAGATATTATGTAAAACACTTATCCATAACTGGTGTAGTAAGTCTTTACTATGACTTAGAAGTTTTTGCCCTGCATACCTAACTCGTTGGCCCACTGTACTACGCCTGCAGAGAATGAATGTGTGTTGTGATGGTAAGTGAAGTACAGCACAGTCTTATGACTCATATGCCAGTAATGTCAGGGCTTGATCTCACCACCAAACCGGAACACAGTAGTGCAAGCACTACTATTTGGCGGCAGGTTAAAGGTGAGACGGTGGTGCTGCCGCCAGTAATAATGTTGTATAAAAAGTACACCTAGTGGGTACTTGGAGTATGTTCGATACTCACAATCTATTAGATTTCTTTCTACATAATATCTTCAGTCTTCAAGGCCTTGATGAAATCACATTCCGTGGAAACTTTTGAGAATGTAATAAACTTCATATTCGTATGAAACATTCCCGAGGCCATTCGACAATACTTCAACAAACACTAAATTGTCACACAAAGTGATTTGTTCAACATATTGTGTCCTCAGAATATATAATGTTGCCAGAGAAATACAAAATACAAAAAGGCGTATTTTAAGACCGTTAATTTCGGAGCCCGTCATGACGAAAATTCGATTCGCCGGCATTGTCATACAGCGTAGTACGTCAAAGAAAATATAATAAAAGTGAAAAAAATACTACATCACATACGAAATAAAATAAAGTAAAATGAAATAAAAAGACGCGCCGAGGAAATACATTGCTATTTCTTATACAGGGTGTGCACACATACGCGGCGTCCAATTTATAATATTGTTTTCCTTAGGATATATTTTTTCACTAGTATAAGGGGTGGGGGTTTTACCCCCCGTTTTGCCTCCCCTGGGGTGGTGCCTCCCTAGATATTATTAAAGACGTATACTCACACATTCTTGCCGGAACGGAGTGTGATTAGATTAATATACGCTGGTGTGTTTGCTCTGGGTGGTAGGCGCGGGGGAGAGGCATGATTTGAGGACGGCCAGTCGTCTAATACAATGATATGAGGCTTTTATAACCTGTGACGTAGTGTCAGGTTTCCATGGACTCGGATGTGGCAGCCCTACAAAGAATCGATGTATCAAATCATCAAATATGGCGGAATAGCAAATCAGAACACGATAGAGTGATTTGCGCGCAAAATATACTTATAGAGGTGCTCCCATAGCGCGACCATTCGCCTGTAATGTCACGCTGCCAATTCGATTTTGATCTAAGAGATTGTAAATCATTTACAACTAGAGAGGCATAAAACCAAGAAAGTGTAGTCAACATTTTGCACCAATAAATATCAAAATTCACCGTTTAATGTCTAAATTGCCCCTATAAAAGTCAGAAATGCAAAATTTCTGTATGTGTGTGTGGAGACGCGCTGACGTTTCATATAAAATAGACAACTAAGTCGTTTTATCTATCTACTTTTCTCTGGTGTTGAGCATCACGTAAGAAACTGCCTCCCTGATTGAGGAGCATTTTGAAATGTAATGTAACATTATTTCGAATACATTTTCGAATTGTATCATACGGTAATGTTCGGTTCTTCTCCCACACTGGTGTAGCTATAACTGTTCAGCAATTTTTTATTGATTATTTTTTTAGCATTTAGCTACCAAGAAACAGTTGAAAAAATATGGGACCGGCAGGATTTGAACCTGCGATCTACCAGCTACGGTCGTCTCTTGCCAGGACCCTGTATTTTACGTAATTTCTTTGTCAAATGGATGATCGTGACTTCACGAATTGACGTAACACACAGAGGCGACTATAGCTGGTTGGCTAAAGCGGCTACCCGGTGTGCAGAAGGTCGTAGGTTCAAATCCTCATATTTTTATCAACTGTTTCCTAGTACGTCATACCAAATAAAGCCACGAGCAACAGCTATGCGTAACTTCAACAACAAAAAGGTTAATTGCGTAGTAACAATACAATCAAAACGTAATTGACAATAACATCGGTAGTAAACAAGCAATGGAATGTAAAACATGAGTGTTTCGACCCTTTCTAACGTGACCCCGGACCCTTACATTATTGACATTATAAGATGTATTTGTGAAAATCTCTGTTTTACAAATGTTCTTAGTAAATACAATATTATCATTGCCTTACCTAACATCACGCCTATATGTCCAAAAGAGTGTAGCAGAGGTGGATAGCACCTACATTTCACCTGTTATGTTTCGGCCCCATGTGATTAGGGGTGAGTCATTCACTTAGCACAATTCCAAATACGTGCAGCTATTGAGAATTATATAACATAACATAACATAACAACACGCCTATATTTCCCATAAGGGTTTGGCAGAGATTTACAACACTCATTTAGTATTATTTACTATTTATTTTATATAATTTTTTGTTATGTTTTGACGTGTTCAAGCGCCTCCTGGGACCTATGAAAATAAATGATTTGAATTTGAATTCACATTCCACCTGGGATGTTAAGGCCCCTAATGATAAGGGATGAGCCTATCGCCATCCATCGGGCACAATTCCAACTCCGTGCTGCTATTAAAAATTTCTGAAGCAAAAATCTCAAATAACACTTTTGCCTAACCAGGCAATCGAACCCGTGACCTCGCAGTGAAAAGCGCATACACTAACGCGTATAGGAAATTACATTATGCCAAACTAATTATATGCGAAACAATAGAAAGCCTTGAGTGGAAGATATGATTTGCAAAAACAACAGTTTTTGATATAAAACAGCAACACGAGCTAACAGTCCGCCCGCGAGCTTTGGATGACAAAGTTATACGGCCTTCACAGTATTTATATTACAGCCAAGGACGAATGGCGGGTTCACACTGGTAGACTGATAAATGCGATTTCAATGGACAATACTTTTTGCTTGAAAAATCTGATCTGCCTCAGTTTAATTATTATTGTAAATATTTAACAAAAATGTCACACCCTCTGTCTCGATGGTCTAGTGGTTAGCGTACCTTGAGGTCTCGGGTTCGATGCCCGGGTCGGGCAAAGTGTTATTTGAGAACTTTTCGTCAGGAAATTCACAAATGTGTCCGGTGGATGGCGATAGCCTCACCTCCTATCCCATGGGACCAAAACATAACAGGTGAAGTGTGGGTGTTGTACACCTCTGCCATAACCTTACGGGTAATATAGCCGTGATGTTATGATATGTTAGGATTTTTACCAAAAAAACAGTTTTTACTAATTATTAGTGCCTTTAAGATAAAAGCTCTTATCTTCCCCAATAATGTATAAAAACAGAAATCTATTTCACCGACACACACTGAGATTACATTATTTAACAACAAGCTTTTCCTTTTTGAAATATTTATAAATAAACACCTACCAGAATTCAAGCGATCGAGTAACAATTCCAGTTTACTGTGTGGTTAAAGACAAAATCATCAAAACAAAACACCTCATACAAAATCAATAGTTATTTACGCAACGAGAGAGCAAAGTTTGTATTTTCTTCGAGTGCTTATTTTGAGTCCTGTATAAGCGACAGATTCTAGGTTAAAATCTTGAGCGTAGTGAGGGACACAAAAGCACGAGATGTAAAAACTTTGATCTCGGGTCGCACAAACAACTTTTCACCTTAGCAGCTTGAATTAGTACCCATAGTACAAGTTCTGCTTAGTTTGGGACTAGATGACGTGATGTGAAAGGTGACATAAAAAAGCGTACAGTGAGCAAAAATTTACTTTGCTTCGAGCGAGCGCAACTCAAAGCAAAATCGAGTTTTGTTCACTGTTTTCATACCACAAAGAACAACTTTTCGAGGTACTGAGGTAAAAAAACACATTTTACCTATATATATTTGACAGATATTGACTAAAGGGAACGTCCAGCTACCTAGGTATATAAATAGAAAGTCTGTGTCATATTTATTCATTACCAATCTTCCGTAATGATATTCAAAATCAAAATTGTATTTTAGTTTAAGTAATTCGAAACAGCAAATAGAAGACATCAACGACAAAAAAAATAGTTGAATTAAAGTATTTTTTTTTTAACTTTTAAACTTACGCGTTGCATGATTAAATAAAATCTAACGGAAATTAACGCGATCATGCAATATTTACGCCGCTAGAACCAGTTTGCTTGCGACCACGACCACGGCCAGTGCAATTTGTCTGCCGAAACGTCAAGCCTAAAAGGTAAATAATGCATGATCGCGTTAATTCCCGTTAGATTTTTTTTGTTTTCGTCGCCCGTCTGAACTCGGCATACAGATAAAATCACGAGCGACGTCGCGCTGGAACGCTAGTGGACATAAATATGTGTGTTCACACGGGTACACATGAAGCTATCATTGGCCAGTATAAGCTGGTCTTGGATTGTACAGGCTTCCCGTGCAATGCGAGTCCAGCTTATCCTGGAAATGTATAGGTTGACGTGGAGCTTCGTGTTCATACGTTGTATTGATTTTTTTGTCAAAAAAATACTTTTATCTTCGCCTAGTTTAAAGATAACGTGATAAGCGAAATTAAAAATATAGAAGTTTTGTCGATTATGGTACACCGGTGTTTTATTAGTTTTTGTACTACCTTTGTGATGCCTCGATGATCCAGTGGTCAGAGTATGAGACTGCGAGGAATCGGGTTAGATTCCCGGGATTTAATTTTTTTACTTTATTAGGAAAACTTACAGCTAATGAGATATAATATACAGAGATGATGAGAAAATGAAGGCCAATTAAAAAGGCCAGTTTGATGATATTGTGCTTCGGTGGATGGCTATAGGCTCACCCTCTGCTACAGGGGACCTAAATATAATATGAAATGTGGGTGTTCTACCCCTCTGCCATACCCTTCTACGTAATATAGGCGTGGTGATGTATTAAATCCTGCAGCTAGGTTAAATATAGTATCTTTAAATATATCATCATGGAGTTACACATTATGTTAAATAGCTTACAATTGACATCTGGAGTGGTATACTATGAGGATCTCGTATCGAACCGAATAAATGGCCGCTCATTTAGCTGTTTCTGCCATACCTATTATAGCAATCAAATTTAGGCATAGTTTTGTCACTGCCCGTGGTGTCTATACTCTTTCCATATAGACACTTTGTCTATATTTGGCATTACTCAGTCTCCCGCTTTGCTTTGGAGGGAAGTAAATATTCATACTTTCCAACTCCAACTATAGATATACTTCTGATTAAATTCGTTGCGGGTTCCAAGACAATTTTAACCCTCCCTGGGATTGCCCGTGTGTCATGCACGGTGCCTTTCAGTTGGTTGCCGCTGTAGATCCTGGCGTCACAGGAGTCACAGTGGTGGGCGTGTTATATCATCACGGCTATATTACTCAGGAGGTGGCAGAGGTGTACAACACCACACTTCATCTGTTATGTTTAAGTCCCATGGGATAGAGGGTGAGCCTATAGCCATCGCCAACTCCGTGCTGCTATTGAGAATTTGCTGATGGAATCACAAATAACTCATTGCCCGGGAATTGAAGCCGAGACTGTGAGAGGCGCAAACATTAGACCATCGATACAGTTTTAACGTCTGCACATGTGGTGTAGTGATTTAAGCGGTCGCCTCACCGCTCTCTATTGCATTGGTGTTATGGGTTCGATCCCCACATGGGACAAATGTGTAATTCACAAAGATTTGTTCTGGGATTGGGGTGTGCTTGTGTGAGTGAATGTGTGTATTTGGCATTGTCATTGGGACCATTGGATAGTGTCATTGCTCCTGGCGTTCTATCTAATGTAAAAAATCCAAATTTACTAACCTATATTTCTGTAAATTGACCTAATTTAACTAATTAGAATACTTACTACTTTAAGGAATCCTTATAACCATTGGTCAGTCGTCCGCGCATAAGTCAATTATTGTAAATCTAGGATGGATTTACGTCCACCAATTTTAAATGGTTTAAGCTGGCTTAAGATTAAACAAGCTATTTATAGTTCAGCTAGATTAACAATTATTGTATACTAGCTTCTTCCCGCGACTTCGTTTAGAAAATATCTATCAGCGAAAACCTCTGATCAGCTGTTACAACTATGTAACACATAGCTAATCATATTATGTATCTTCATACTAATGAAGAAACATAAAATGATATAACCTGCTGTTTATCTTCCAATAATATAAAATAAAATAAAAATAAAACGCACTTGTGGTTTTATAACCTTTAATTTTTAATTTTCAATACTTTTTAAATATATTTTTTTAATGCAGAATTATAGCTGTTGCTTGCAGCTCCGTCTGCGTGGTATGTCAATAAAAAGTAGTGTATGTCCTTCCTCAGATCTAGAACTATCTCCATATTATTTTTACACGCTGTATATTAGCTTCCCTTGTATGTTTGTATGTAATCGACTCCTTTGGACGCTATTTTGATCCACTCGAAACGTCCAGATTTCATTCAAATTTTGCACACCTGTCAAAATGCAATCATTCGATTTTTTTTATTTTTAATTGAAAAACGCTCTTATAAATAAACCCAAACTAAAAAGTAGAAAAAATAATAGTTTAAAAAAACTAAAAAACACGCTTTTTATAGAAAACCAAACTAAGGATAAAAAATAAGTTATAATTATTTTGAATTAAGAATAGTGTGTAAAGAGGAAAAAAAAATATTTCAAAAAAAGCGTGGGGTGCATGGGTCAATAGTTACAAATATTTCATTGACAGACATGAGAAGAAGGATTATCATTTCGATAATATCTTAAAAAGCACCCACGGTTTTTTAACCGACTTCAAAAAAAAAAAGAGGTTCTGTATTCGATCCGTATGTATGTATGTATGTATGTATGTATGTCTCCTTTTTATGTTCGCGATTTTCTCGGAAACTACTGATCCGATTTGAATGCATTTTTCGGTATTTTAATCCTTGTGTTTCAAGAATTTGTAATTTGGCGCCGACTTCAAAAAAATATAATTAATTGGTATTACATAATTATTTGGGTTTATTGTTTTAAACAAATTAATATAAAGGTAAGCAAAGTTTAGCGAATATTTTATTTTTTACTTTTGAGTTTTTGAAGGCGGTTCCTTTTTTCTTTGAAAAAAATTAGTACATAATTATAATATTTAGAATACGCTCGAGTTAAGAATATTCTTTTTTTTAATTAGTTTTTTTTTTTGAAATAACTTTTTTTTATTTATTTACACACCATTCTTAATTCAAAATTATTAAAATTTATTTTTTATCTTTTGGTTTGGTTTTTTATTTGAAGCGTGTTTTTTTGTTTTTTTTTTGTTTTTTTTAACTATTATTTATTTATTTAGATCGGTTCAGTAGTTTAGCCGTGAAAGCGTAACAGACAGACAGGCAGAGTTACTGTCATATTTCTAATAATTAGTAAGCATGTATTTTATAATGCAGCTTTAGATTGCTCTGGTCACTCACATCGTAACAAATATGATAAGTGCGGAGTGCACCTGGCGGGGTGTGGGTAGGTCATGGGTTCGATACCCGCCCCAATTTTTCTTTGTCATAGAATAACACATTTCGATAAAAATATAGTTTTTGATACAATTTTCGATATAAGATAATTTGTATCGATATATCGAATTTGAATATAAATCATAATAAAGCTTTATTTAATTCAACACAAACAAAATACTTAAAAAAATATTATTTATAAATCTAAACTAAAAAAAAGTCATGCTTATTAATTCAATACAATGCCATTATAATTTTATAGGCATTTTGATTTTGAAGCGGCCGTGGCGCAATGGATAAGGCATCGGTCTTACGATCGAGAGGTCGTGGGTTCGAATCCTGGCCATTACACCACGGACGTGAACTTCCTCCTAACACAAGCGAATTAAGCTTAGCTGGAGGGGTTTAACAAGAATACTAGTAATTTGTATTTGCAAATTACTAGTACGCTTTTTTAAAAAAAAAAAATATTATGATACAATTAAACATTTAAAATTACACTATAATGTATTATTTAAAACGAGAAAACTAAATATATACCTAACTATATATACATCAAATAAAAAATAATAGAAAATTATTAAATGATATAGATCTAATAAAAGAGGTTTTTAAATGGCCACGTGTGACAAAAATAGCATCCGCCCACGGATTAACTCGCGTTATACCTATAAGAATAAAAGAATAACATACATTTATTCCGGCATATCTTACATAAAATAAATATCTTACAATATACACACAACGCCATCTGGTCGCAAACTAAACAGCGCTTTTACTATGGGTACTATAATAACTGATAGTAACACATATATACTTTTCTTTTGTTTTACTGGTGGTAGAGCTTTTGTGAAAGAGCTCGAGGGCGTCAGCACCACCGTCTCACCTTTAACCTGCCGCCAAATAGTAGTGCTTCCATTACTGTGTCCCGGTTTGGTGGTGAGATCAGGCCCTGAAATTACTGGCACATGAGGCATAACACCGTAGTCCTCAGCTGCAGCGACGCATCTATAATCTGCTTTTGTGGATTGTTGATATCCATGGGCTGTACTCCACTTACCATCAGGTGGACTACACGTTCGTTCGCTGTGGGCGTAGTATGAAAAAAATAAAAAACATACTTATTATACATAGATACACCCAGACTAAAACAAACTGCCATGTTCATGCACACAAAGGTTTGTCTTAAGCGGGAATCAAACCCGCGACTTCGGAGTCGCAGGCAGGTACACTACCCACTCTGCCATCCGGTCGTCATATGTGCATATCGATGTGCCAGAAAAGGTACGCATCTCAGCATAATACTGCATATTACCTCGATGAAATGTTGCTTGCTGAAGATCCGTGTAAAACTACTATATAATAATGTCTTTGTTTCTCGCTAAACATGTCGCTTTCGAAAGGTGTAAGAATTTTTCAAATTGTTCAAGTAGTTTTTTAAATTAAGAAAGCGAAAGAAGTATGAATATAAGGCCTTACATACATACTTCTTTCGCTTACATAATTTTGCACACATGACATAGACAATGGGTCTATGTCTACCCCCGTAAGATAAAGGCGTGTATTTTTTTTTTTTATAAAAGCTTACTAGTAATTTTCAATTACAAATTACTAGTTATCTTGTAAACCCCCTCCAGCGAAGCTTAATTCGCTTGTGTTAGGAGGAAGTTTACGTCCGTGGTGTAGTGACCAGGATTCGAACCCACGATCTCTCGATCGTGAGACCTTATCCATTGCACCACAGCCGCTTTTTAACACGCTTATATTAGCTTCACCTGTATGTATGTATGTAACCGACTCCTTTGGACTCGATTTTGACCCACTTTAAGCTGACAGATTTCATAAAAATTTTGCAAAGATGCACCTGTCAAAGATCGATGACAATGCAATAATTTGATAAAAGAAAAAAAAATATAAAAAAAACGCTCTTATAAATAAATTATATATCACAATAATACTACAATTTTTTGTTTATTACCATTTTCAGCTTATATTAGGAATTATTTTTCACTTTTTAGTTAGAAGTACTTAAGCGTGTTTTTTAGTTTTTTTAAACTATTATTTATACGTATGTATGATGTTTTTGAATTCAATTGTAACAAAGAACAAGCAAACAATGTATCTCAACTTTCCTCTTTATAATATAAGTATGTATGTATGTATGTATGTATGTATATTATATTTTTGTAAATATTAAACAACAGTTTTAAATTTCACTGGTCACACACGTCATTTCAAAAACACTCTGATAAGTGCGCAGCGGCTACACCTGGCGGGGTGTGGGTCGTGGGTTCGATTCCCGCCCCAATGTGATTGAATATAAATACGCTGTGACATGTCAGTGGAACAGAAAGCTGTGGAGTCGGTGGTTGACGGTTAAAAATGTATATTTTGGTAAAATAACACATGTATGTATGTTATATCTAAATTATATTCTTAAAAACATTACTTGTAATTTTATGACTGTACAGTGGGCCAAGCAATAGATATGCGTGTGTGAATTACATATTTAATAGATGTAATATACCCACAGCTACAGTGGTGCAGTCTTTACTATGATTTTGTCCTGTATATCTAACTCGAACTGTACACTGTACCAGTAGTTTTAAATTTGCTTCCTAAATTAGCTTCTCTCGGGTTTGCCCTAAATAATGATATCTCCTCAATCCTAAGTTTAAATCAGTTCATTACTAATTTTATATTGACGACCGGATGGCGGAGTGGGTAGTGCAGCTGCCTGCGACGCCGAGTCGTGGGTTCGATTCCCACTTACGACAAATATTTGTGTGCATGAACATGGGGGTTTGTCTTAGTCTGGGTGTTTCTATGTATAATAAGTATGTATTTACAAAAGAAAAGTATATATGTAGGTATCAGTTATTCTAGTACCCATAGTACAAGCTCTGCTTAGTTTGGGACTAGAAGACGTTGTGTGTGAGTTGTGGAATATTTATTTATTTATTTATATTTAAGAGCTACAGTGCCACAGACAGGCATAACAGACCATTTTCGTATCGGGGTTAAAAGGCAACTAGAATTCTAGTCCACCATAGATATAAAATGCGTATAACCTCAATGAAATCGTGACCATAGGCAATTTCGCGTGAAGAATTACCATCAATCAATCAATATTCAATATTACATAAACAACGTTCATTAAATTAAATGTATTGTTTCAAAATGGTTCCACTCCCTAAATAAATCTCATTTAGTTGGTGGTATTTTTTATTGAATGAAGTGTTTTGACGTTTCCTTAATGTATTTAATGCTGATACGAGAACTATCTAAGAAGGATGTTTATATCCACTATTTTAATAGCAGCAAAATTATATGGCCATGGTATTTGTCAATTGTTTTAAAAAAAAATTGACGTTTCCTCACAAAAATTGATGTTGATAAGTTGTTCGGTAAGACACAATCTATTTCGCGCTCGATATGCTACGACTCTAACTCTAACTTTCCTGACGGAAATAACACAAATAACACTTTGCTCGACGCTAATGCTAACCACTTGACTATCGAGGCAGTCGTAGTTAAGTATTATAGTATACAATTATTATGAATTACTCAGTACCTTTCGATATATGGCGTAAAGTAGAGCCTAATGGTGAATGATTAAATCAAACTTAAGAAACCAATGAAAGCAAATCTAGAGATTACAGACTGCTTAAAGGATAAAAAAACATAACCAAACTCCTTTTTATTATATAGTTTAGCCCGGTACTGAATTGCCGCAGGCCTTTTTAAATAAGCGATCCTGATTTATAAACGAACATAACAAAAAAAAACAATTTTAGTAACCTAAACCTAAATAGTACGAACAAAACGCAACATAAAATGGAACAAAAAAATCGCGCGCTGACATTTTGGAAGTCTCCACGGTCCGCCTCGCCGGCGCCCGCATGTCATTTCATCGTCCATTATAAAATGTCGGCAGTAATCGGCCTTTATTTTTATTTTATTTGCCAACCACCCCACCCCCACACACCCCCGCCCCGCGACCGATATTTCAAAGTTAACGACTCCGCAGTAAAATATAGCACTTGACTCGAAAAATTGTGAATGAATATTGAGCAAAACGGAACGTTGTTTTGTGATCGCTCTAGTTGCAATTATTGCGGCGCCATCTTGTCTGTTCCATGTTTGAATTTAAATCAAGAAGCAAGTCTACTGATAGTTCAAGTGCGTAAAAAGGTACACATACATAAACATAACGCCTAAATTGCCCAGAAGGGTGTGGCAGATGTATTCACCTGTTATGTTTCGGCCCCGTGTGATACGGGCACAATTCCAACACCGTGCTGTTATTGACATTTTCCTAACGGAAAAATCCAAAATAATTTGCCCTACCCGAAAATCGGTGAGAGCCGCATACGATTACCGCACAAGACCAACAAGGCAATTAAACAAGTTAATTATCTAAAATGTTAAACCACTGCACTAAATTAGAATACGACTTTTGTGAAATATTCAATTTTAAAACACAAAGATATTCGAAAAGTTCGTTTAGCAACAACATCGGTTTAACACGCTCCTCTCACCGCTAGCTTTCGGGTTCGATGCCCGGGTCGAGCAAAGTGTTATTTTTGAATTTTCTGTCAGGTAATTTACAATAACAGCACGGAGTTGGAATTGTGCTTGGTGGATGGCGATAGACTCACCCTATCTTATGAAACCTAAACATAACAGGTGAAGTGTGGCTGTTGTACACCTCTGCCACAGCCTTCTGGGTAATATAGGCGTGATTTTATGTTATGTGAATCCTTGCCAAATGAAACTAACGTAGTTTTATATGAAATCACGGCATTTTCTAATAAAGTGGCTTCACTACACTTCCGACAGACAATGACACGGCAAAACCAGAAATAGGGCAAAGCCGAGCCCATTTAATTGTGAACTGATGGACAGACTCGATATTATTCTTTACTAGCTTCCGCCCGCGGCTCCGCCCGCGTGGTATGTCAATTAAAAGTAGCCTATATGTTAATCCAGACTATAAGCTACATGTGTGCAAAATTTCATCGAAATCGACCCGGTAGTTTTGGCGTGAAAGAGTAACAAACATCCATACATCCATACTTACAAACTTTCGCCTTTATAATATTAGTAAGGATTCGAGGTCTCGGGTACGTTAATAAGCGGCTACGAGCCCGTACACTCCTCAATGTTCACCCCTAATTAGGAATAAGTGCCCGTACACTCCTTGAAAAAAGAGCAGTACCCGTTCACCCCTTAATGCAGATACATTCAAAGTACAGTCAGCAGAACGATGGTATTATAAAATAAATAGTAGAGAGAAAAAGTTTTATTTAACGAATTAGTTACGCTAATAAATATTCTAAAATAACCATTGTTAGCATTTAAAAAAATAGTTCTTCAATAACAATAACAGTTTAAATGGTTAAGTATAATAAAATAATTTACTGTAGATATTGAATAAACATAATAATTATATATATACTAGCGGCCCGTCCCGGATTGGCACGGGTAGACATTAGATTTATTTTTAAATTTCTTAGCATTTTTTGTCTAACGGTACTTTTTCATTTGTAAAATAATTCAAATAATATAGATTATACGTAAGGGGTGTACGGGCTCGTCAAAAAATATTAAATTAATTTTGTCTTGATACACCCCTTCAAAAGGGGTGTAAAGGCTCTCCAAAAAGGGGTGAATATGCAATTTTAATCTGAGGGGTGAACATTGAGGAGTGTACGGGCTCGTAGCCAATAAGCGGCCGTGGTGCAATGGATAAGGCATCGGTCTTACGATCGCGAGGTTTGGGTTCGAATCCTGGCCATTACACCACGGACGTGAACTTCCTCCTAACACAAGCGAATTAAGCTTAGCTGGAGGGGGTTAACAAGAATACTAGTAATTTGTATTTGCAAATTGCTGGTAAGCTTTAACAAAAATAAAAAATAAAAAAAAATAAAAAATTCAACTCCCGGGTCGGGAAAAACTGAAATTTAGGATTTTTCCGTCAGGAAATTCTCAATAGTAGCTCGGCGTTGGAATTGTGCTTGGTGGCTGGCGATAAACTCAATCTGTTATATATCTACGATAGCATCAATTCTGTTATATCCAAGAATATAACATAACATCTCGCTTATATAAATCAGAAGAGTGTGTCTGAGGTAGGTATAAATAAATAAATATTTCACAACTTACACACAACGCCATCTAGTCCCAAACTAAGCAGAGCTTGTACTATGGGTAGGTACTAGAATAACTGATACTAATACATATATATTTTTCTTTTGTAAATACATACTTATTATACATATAACCACCATGTTCATGCACACAAAGATTTTTCTTAAGCGGGAATCGAACCCACGACCTCGGCGTCGCAGGCAGGTACACTACCCACTTCGCCATCCGGTCGCCAATATAACACCCATCATTTATCTATTTTTAGGTCCCATGTGATCGGGGTGGCGCCTATCGCTATTCACCGGGCACAAATCCAACTCACATCTGCTATTGACCGTTTCCTGACGGAAAATATCCAAATTATACTTTCTTCGAAATCGGGCATCGAACCCGAAACTGAGTTTCACTGATGAGTTCATCAGCGAAGGCAACGGATAAGGCGTCTTACGATCGAGAGGGCGTCAGTTCGAATCCTGGCCATTACACCACGGACGGGAACTTCTTCCTAACACAAGCGAATTAAGCTTAGCTGGAGATAACAAGAATACTAGTAATTTGTGTTTGCAAATTACTAGTAAGCTTTTCTAAAAGAAGAAAAAAATATGTCTATATGTAATGTCCATAATATGTAGTAAACACATTCATAAAAAGTACAATATACTAATTCTAAGCTAGTACTGTACTCAGCGATAGCCGAGTGGGAGACCGTAGGACTGCTAAGTCAAAGGTCTCGGGTTTGAACTCACGGCACACTCCTCTGCCAATAAATAGTTAAGATTCGTCTTTTCGAAGATATGTGTGTATTTATCATATTAATTTATCGCTTGCTAACGGTGAAGGAAAAACATCGTGAGGAAACCTGCATGCCTGAGTGCCTAAAAAATCTAATCTACCAATCCGCACTTGACCAGCGTGGTGGACTATGGCCTAACCCTTCTACATGAGAAGAGGCCCGAGCCCCAGCAGTGGGATTGTATTAGATACAGGGCTGCTATTATATACTGTACTCAGAATATTCACCAACGATCCAAAAATCATTACCGAAAGCTCTATATCCCTGGTACACGTTCACAAAACCACCCACAATATTTACAAAATAATAAAAGATTACGTAATCTTCCAATACATCAAAAATATCTACGATAAAAGTTGTTTCCAAAGACCTCGAAAAGGTTACTGGCCTCGTACGGCTAGATTTCGGTCTAGAATATTGAATGTAAGACGTAAGACCTTGATAGGGTTACGTGGAAGCATAAACGAATGATTGAAGTAAATCTCCAATTTTTATTTTGCGTTAGTTTATAAATATCATATTTGTGTTGCTAAGTATTTTATATTGATTTTGTTCTACAGATACATAATAATATATCAAGTGTTGTGTTTTTTTAAAGTTCATGCTTTTGCTTCGTACGCGTGGAATTAGTTGCTGCTCCCGCGCTTTGACAGCATTCAACATCTGCTCTGCTCCTGTGGAGTTTAGCGTCGTGTTAAATATCTAAAACACTTATTTGAAAGTTGGACGATCAAACACAAAAAGATTTATGTAAATTCGACCAGTTGTTCTCGAGATTACCGCCATCAAACACAAACGAACTACTTTCTACCAAAAGCTTTTCTACAAAAATTTTGAAAAAACATCTTTATTTTGAGATTGCAAACAGACACTTTATTTATTTTTGTGTTTATGTACTGAATGACCTTGTAGTGGGTATTTCTATGTATAATAAGTATGTATTTACAAAATAGTACTACTAGTACCCACAGTACAACTTCTCTGCATGAAAGGAGCCTCCCCGAGTGACGTACACAGCGATTCCCTACGTCCGGCGCACCCTGGGCAATTCGCGAGTTTTTTAAAGCGTATTGGCTAATCCTTTCACCACGATGGCAAGTCAAAATAAAATTTTACTTAGCCATCGACACGACGAAGAAGAAGAACTTCTCTGCTTAGTTTGGGACAAGATAGCATTGTGTAATGTTGTGTGATATTTATTATAATAACAGTATGCTACGATAGTTCTGGCCTGAACTGCGCCTCGTTCACACACAAGAGATATTCCAGTAATATTTATTCACCATTGTTGATTTAAAATCCAAATATTTTCGAATTCAGGCAAAATGGAGGACAGGTATAATTAAGAAACCGAAGTATTCCTGAAATCCACTTGAAGTATGATTAAGTGTCATTCGGCCGTCGGTTCGTGCAAGTATTTTAATTTATGCCATGAAATTATTCCATTTTTATTTTTAAAAAGAAATGCGGAAATGTATATTTTACATCCCTCACTGCCTCCACTTCCTCGGTGGTTTAACGGTTGGCGTATGCGACTGCTAATTGGAAGGTTTGGCGTTCAATTCATGAGTCGGGAATAAGTGTTATATGAAATTTTTTCGTTGAGTAATTCTTTTAGTGAGAGGTGACAGCATGGAGATGCCGATAGGCTCACCCTCTATTACGTGGTAAACAAAACTGGTGAAGTGTGAATTTTGAATTAATGTAAGTCTGCCATACATTACCCTCTGGGTATTAGACCCCACATTAGGCGAGGGCGTGCTTCGGGTGTGTGGGCGCGCTGGCCGCAGCAACACGTTACACCGTGTGACGTGTTTGCAGCCAGCGCGCCCACACGTCAGACGATCGCACATACCTAATGTGGGTAAGTCTTATAGGCGTGATGAACGATATACGGAAAATGTACATATTTACTTCACTTTTAGGATTTAGTAGTACCTACGAAGGAACCCTTATTATATGTTTCGCCATGTCCGTCTGTCCGAGGCATAGCGTCAAAACCTAGAAAGCTGAAATTTTGCATGGATATGTTAGGTACCTGTACCATAAAAGTGGAATAATAAAATCTTGCAAAATAGTTTTTTTAGTTACCTCCCTTGCATGTAAAGTGAGGATGTTTTTTTTTCTAACGCCTACCCATAGTGTGGTCTTCGTTAAATAGGTTTTTAAAAATATTGAGGCGTTGGAAATACGTTTTTTTATATATTTTACAAGAAATTTAACTTTGAAGAGCAATTGTTTGCTCCCTGCACTCTTAAACCGTTGGCTAAAAAAATCTAAAAAAAACATGATGGCAGTTTATATAATGCACTTTATAGAAAAACTATAGCAGTTAAGTTATCTTTGTTAGATTAAAAGTAATATAGTTCCAAACTGTAAAATGCATTTTCTTGGAGTAGTTCGTATATACTACAAAAAACTTAAAATAATAATGACTTGTACACAGATGTTACTTGTTTAATACAGATATTAAATCCCTTTAAAGTCCAACTATGCTGTAACGCCTACGGAACCCTTTTGCGCGTGGCCCGACACGCACATAGCCGGTTTTGTGTGCGTGTCGCGATATTAAAAGCGATTAAGAACCGATGTATTGTCGTTTTAATACACATAAGGTTAAATGCTACCAATAAAAAATATATGACTGAATTAATATTGCATGAACTCGTTTCAAAACTAAGACAATTACACCGAAAGGACTAGTCTTTATCAGGCGTGCCCCGCCGCCAAATATGGAAGAGCTGAATAGTGTTTCAGTCATATAAATCATGTTGTCTGACGGCTGGATGGCGGAGTGGGTAGTGTACCTGCCTGCGACGCCCAGGTCGCGAGTTCGATTTCTGCTTAAGACAAATCTTTGTGTGCTGTGCATGAACATGGGGGTTTGTCTTAGGCTGGGTGTTTCCATGTATATTAAGTACGTATTTACAAAAGAAAAGTATATGTATATGTGTTAGTATCAGTTATTCTAGTCCCAAACTAATCAGAGCTTGTAGCTCTGATTAGTTTGGGACTAAATGGCGTTGTGTGTAAGTTGTGTGATATTTAAATCATAGCTGTGCGCAACAATATATACCCCGCTCCCTCACGAGATTTGGTTGACTTATTTGCATAGACATTTTCCTTCATTCCCTCTCCATATTGATTTAGTGCTCTGTGTTTTAAAAGCATGAAATGGCTTAAAGTCACTATTAAAAATGTTATTGTGACCTAAATAATATTATTATGTTTTTTATTTATCTTTTCAGTAAGTATGCATACTTTAATAAAAACTTATCGAAAATGAGTTTCGTTGAGTTTTATGTAGTTTCAGTTACGTATTGTGATAAAGTCAAATATATTAAAATGTAGGACTGTACATTAAATATTTTTTCACCAATAAAATATAATAGGGGTCTTTATAACAGCAGTAGACGCCAATAATTGTCTGTCTGTTTGTCTGTCTGTCTGTCTGTTCGTCCATCTGTCTAATTAAAAACTTGGTATATGTTTTATCTTTATGCTAAGGAGGTTAATTATGGGGTTGTAAGTTTATATGTGATTTTAGTAAATTTTAAAGGAAATTGTACGAAATTCTGCGCAAAGGTATTTTTTTTTAAATTTATGTCGTGCAGGGAACACGACATTTATTAACAATAAGATAGTTGAAAATGATGATGATTTTTTGGAAATTCCACTCACCAAGGGTGTAAATTTGGGGTAAAAATTACATGAGAGAAGTTACTATTTTTTTTAGGAAATAGCATGAAAACTATGTGGACTGCCTCGATGGTCTAGTGGTTAGCGTATGCGCCTCTCACCGCGAGGTCTCGAGTTTAATCCCCAGGTCGGAATTTAATGTTATTTGTGAGCTTTCCGTCAGAAAATTCACAATAGCATCACGGAGTTGGAATTGTGTCCGGTAGATGGCGATAGTCTCACTCCCTATCCAAGGGACCTAAACAGTGAAGTGTGGGTGTTGTACACCTCTGCCACACCCTTCTGGGTAACATAGGCGTGATGTTAGTATCGACCCTATTGCTACAAAAAACATAATGGTAGTCTTGTGAACGACACGTGTGACTAAGTCGCAGAGAACAGCTAGTACAAACAAAAATTAAAACAATACACAATTGTGTTAATAACCATCTTAAAATATATTAACACTTTAATAAGCCAAACTCAAGTCGGTTCATCCACTCTTTCAACTAATTAAACTTGTTTTTTTTACTTTTAATATAAAACTTTACACTTTTCTTGTGAAAAAATAAGATGAAAAAGGCGAGGAGGTTGTTTATGTCAAATAAGTATACTTGGCGGGAACTTTTGGCGCGTATCTTGTAAAAAAGAGGTCGGCTTTTTAAATATGGCGGGGATTTTGATTAGTTTTCGTAGAGTTTTGCAGGGGTGATTAAAAACATAGGGGAAGGTATAATTATTTGGTTTAAAATCATTGATTAATTTTCCACTAGCGTTGTTATTCCAGTAACTAAATTAAGGTTTTTTTTTAGAGAATGTAATATTGTTTTATAGTTAGTTGTTCGAATTTGCTATAAAGACACATTGTTTATGACATTTTTAACCGACTTCAAAAAATGAGGAGGTTCTCAATTCTTTTGTATTGTTTTTATTTTTTTTTATGTTTTTTACCTCATTTTTTTCGACTGGGCGAAGCGTTTTAATGATTCTTTTTACATTTTAAAGCTGGTGCTTTCCGTGGTCCGATTTCAATTTGGTCTAGTTCTAACAATGGCAACCACGAGAGAACCATATGAGTCTAAGATTATTGTACCTAATTGAAGTCGGTTTTTATTTTTGGTTAATTATTTTATTAATATAATATATGAATTTTGGAATTTATTGTCTGATATTACTTTATAACAATGTCTAGTATTTTTATTAATAAAATACACAATTAAAAAAATGAGTTTTCATTATCTAAAGTAAGATTTATACCCCCATAACTCATAACGATTACTTCGACAGTTTCGATAAAATGAGATAGAAATATTTTATAACATGAGATAAATATAGGGGGATGCAATACGTGTGAGGAAGATAAACATGTTTAATCAAGGCCGCCCTTTTGATAGTGTTTCCAAATTTTCGGAAAGCGTTGTGTATTGTTTGCTGTTAGTGTTGGCTTACATGACGCTGATACCGCGGTGATCGGTGTTTATGTTTGTCCGTAAAGGATAGGATGATTGAGTGGTCCGATCGAGGAAACGTATTGTCAATAAGTCAACAGGTTCTTAAATGTTTTTGATGCAAAAATATTGAAGAGAATTTTGAAGAACTTTTTATGGTAGTATCAAACAGTAATTATACAACGCCTTTGCGAGTGCATCCATGGTTGACATAATTACTCTAGATAAGGAAACTGTATTATGTAATTTATTTTAAAAATCTACACACAATTTTTAAATGGGAACGATTAAAAACTAAATCTCCACAAACCTGGTGTCAAAAATTTAAGTATGAGCGATTATCTAATAATATAAGACATACATTAATCGCGATTGATAAAAAGTGTTATCTATTTAAACATGAAGAATCAATTGGTTGCTTAACATTGTTTTCATACATTTACATACATATTATTTTTTACATAAATTTTTCACAATTTTTTTTTCATGAAATTCGGCTTACCATTAAAATAGCCGGCTTACAAATAGAAGTATATAATGTACTTTATAAGACAACAGTTTTATCTTTACAGGGCCACATAATAGGTAGCACAGAACTTATAAAAATCTCATAGACGGTAGGTTATACCACAATGCATTTTTTCAAACTTTTGACTGAAATATTATTGGTAACATTATAATAAATCCAATAAAAGTCACACAACGATTTTCATCATAAAATTAAGTAATTATTTTAGTTTCATAAAATTAAAACATTCAAAGTTCATTCGCACTTGCATTAAAAACATTGCCTCCGCGTCATGTATACCCTCCGTTATTCTAATGCACCGGCCCCCTGTCAAATATCGACAAGCAGGGGTTGTCGGGTGGGGAACACCAATTTTGCTATTTTCTAACAAAAAAAGAAATATGCGCCCGTTTTTACTCAAAACATCAGTTTTTAAGCGCACGCGCACGGTGACACGCGCCAAATAAAATAAAAAGAAATTTTTCGAATTGCGTATTCCTTTTTTAAATATTTGAGACTGAGTCTGTTGCGTTTAGTGTAGTGAAGTTGAGTGCTTATGGTGATTTGAAGTGCGTTTTAATATGGTGGTTAGAACTATATAGTGATGATGGAAGCTATAGATCTCAGACAGGATAATAATAGGTGAGCGTTCTTATTGGAATCTTGCATGGAATGAAAGGGTGAATTTGTCATTAAGTGCTTTTTGTCTAGTCACCAGGACTTGATATACTTGAAAAAAAAAGACGTTTCTGAACAAATTGAACATTGAGAACATTTTTTTTATCGTAAAAAAAATAACAGGAGAAAATGAACACAGACCATTTCTTAAAAAAAACTGCGGTGTCAATAAATGTCATTACGTCGCATTCACCCTGAATAATATAAGTACATTTATTCACAGATTTTTTTTTAACCTACTCTAAATTTAATAAGTACTCTCGGTGGCCCTTGTTTGTTTTATTAAGTAACAACTCGATTTAAATAATGTTATAAATTAAATAAAACAAAACATAACAACATAACAAAACTCTTTATTTTGCACCAAAACTTAAAAAAAAACATTTAAAATATTAAAGGTACAATCGGCGTTCTATCGCTCTGTATGTTAACTTGCAAGTTATCATAACATTATAATGCAATATTATTATAATAATCCGAGTTACGCCTTAAAATTCGATTTTGAAGTCGTATCCGGATACTCGGCGTTCGTCATGCTCAAGTGCGGTGTCCGTCCATTAGTCGAACAGCCATTTGCAAATCGTATCTTAGATTTTATGTTTAAAAAACACTGCATTTGAGGACCATGTTACACTTAATTATTATGACATTTTAATAAATTCGCTATACATGTTTTTAAACTTTCGCGATTTGAGAACATTTTTCAAAAATTAGACAACGGGTCTGAATCGCGTAATTATTATAAAGGTAAATAAATACCTATGTTCGACGTTTCAAATGACTTGCATCATTCTTGGTCACGAGCCGACTGGCAGTCGGCTTGTCTAACTTTTGAAAAAAATTCGCTATAAGTTTAATTCGTATATTTCCAATACAGTACTGTACTATAGGTTTAAGATTTCAAGAATCAATTAAAAAGTAACCGTAATTTCATTTAAATGCCCCATAGGTTTTCTTATAAATAACTTAGGTCTGTTTACTTCATACGCTGTTAATGATAACTTGAAACACGTATATTTTAACTTCAGAATAACGGTAAACAAACGTGTTTTGTATAACAACAAGCATCATCAAACCGCAGCTAATATGTATTAAGCGTTAAATAAAATGTAATATAGGACAACAATAAACAATAATTCCTTACCGCGATACCTTTATGAACGTGCGGTTGTTTTTAGTAAGCTGTCTTTCTAATTCCTTATAACTAGATATACAATATTTTTATTAAAACTGACGTGAGTTTGTAGCATTATTCAAATTATGAATTACGGGTGGTACTCATGTAAGACTGGTGCAAGACTGGCTGCGACTCAGGCGCGACGTATCGCACTCTCTTGAAAATGCCTAGAAGTGGTCGACTAAATAGACCAACATTACGTGAGTAACACTCGTAATTCATAATTTGAATAGATATACAATGGTCCGTGAAGGTTTCATGGTCAGTCTTTACATACGCAAAAAAAAAAGATGCAAAATGTAAGAAGCAGAATGCATATGTCTTAATTCTATTTTCAAACATAAAAATACGTTGATGTTAAATTTATTGAAAATGATGTTTGAAATATATTTTTTAGAAGTATTTTATCAAAGTTCATTTATTTAATTTAATTTCATCTTGATGTAATAATAATTAATTTTAGTTTCTTATGATAGATAGATCTACCTCTAGATTTAATTAAGTTATATGTGATAATTTAAATTTATTTTGTTAAGATACTCTGGTAGGCTATGTCTGAGATATAAATCATTTTCTGGCTAATAAATATTATTTTATAATGACTATCGAATCGATCAATCGATTAATGATCTAAAATGTAATGCATCAATGCAATGAGCTCGATGAATTAGAAATATTTTTTTAACCAACAATTTTCTTGTTTATAACTTCAACATTGAAATCTACGTATATTATGTTTGTTCTATCCAATCCATTATGAATAAAATATATATAAAATCTTAACTTATTTGGTTCTAATTTACCCACATAAATTCACGAAGTGGCATACTAATGTAATTTTTATCACAATTTGTAATTTTTTTGTATTGTATTGCAAATAACCAGTTGTAATTATTGTTATCATTAAGTATATGCCTATTTAAAATATCATTAACTAATTTATTAGGCAAAACTAAACTTTTTGCTACATATTCATTCGGTCATATGCAATATCAAGTGAAAATTACATTACCCTCGGTAATAACTTACCCCTAACCACAGTCTTTACGTGTTTACATTTAAAATTTTTATGATTATTTACGTCAAATGAAACCTTTATAAATTTCCGCATCAGCCAAATTTGTCCTAACTATTGTCCACTGCCGCTGTGGTTTACCGCTTCCGCTATAACAATGTAGTATTTGACGTAATTATCTTTGCCATACTCAAGTCTTGTCGGAAACTTGGAAGTTTAGATCAATTAGTAAAATGTGTTTTTTGGACATTTCAGATGCGGCGGTGACGCGATGTCTGTCGCGCCAGTGGTGAAGCGCGAGCTGGACTTGGAGAGCGGCGGCGGCAGCCCCGGGCGCAAGCGACGCAAGCAGGCCGCCCCTTCCCGCGCCACGCCCCAGCACCTCGCGCCTCCGCCGCTCGATCTGCACGCCAAGATGGCTGACATCTATAAGAGCGCGCTCGCCTTCGGGGAACTTGCCATCCCGGCCTTCGACCCCCTCGCCGCCTTTCGTCTGCTGCCACGCCACGAGCCACCGAGGATCTTCAATCCGGAGGCCTACTGCGACCTCTGCTGCAAGGAGTTCTGTAACAAATACTTCCTGAAGACTCACCGCGCGAATAAGCATGGAATCTATGACGGCGGTGAGCCGCAGCCCGCACCACTGCCTCCCGCGCATCTGTCACCCCCACGCAGAGCCTCAGACGAGGAATCAGGAGGCACGCCACGGAGACTCTCACCCGACTCCGCGAGAAGAGCGCGCGAGGCTGGATTTCAACCTGATGCTCTTCGACGACTTGGTGTAGTGAATCCTGAGGCATTTTGCGAAATCTGCTGCAAAGAATATTGCAATAAATATTTTTTGCGAACGCATCGAGAACGGCGGCACGGTGTGCCTGTACGGCGGTCGCCTGGCATGGAACACTCTCCACCACCCATCACCACACCACCAATCTGTCAGCTTGGCACGCCGCTCTGTACACCTCTGGCCACGCCACTCGCCACGCCACCTTCTATATCGGTACCACCGCCCGATACTCCTCCTCGCTCGCACTCACTACCACCACCGTTAGACCCTGAAGAGATGGCTGAAGTTAAACGGGAATGTGAAGAAGAACTAGAAGCAGCGTTACGCGATGGACAGACAAGTCCACTCAACTTGATCGTAGAGGAGAGAGGTGCCGCATCGCCGGGCTCCGCAAGTGAAGAATTGCGAAAGCTGCAGACGATGATATCCCAACTTAACGAACTAGCAGCTGAGAGGCTAGCGGACGAGCCAAACGACCCGGGGCCTCGACCGCCCTCTTCATCACCACCGCCCCAGGATGAACGTCGCGCCTCCTCTTCTGGTTCTAGCTTCTGTGAGATTTGCAACAAAGAGCTGTGCAATAAGTACTTCATGCGCACCCACATGCAGCGCATGCACGGCATCTCGCTGGAGAGCGGCACGCAGCTGGGCGGAGTCACGTGTGACATCTGCCACAAGGAGCTTTGCAGTAAATACTTTTTACGCGTGCACAAGCACAACACGCACGGCATCCCCGCGCCGCCAGCGCCGGCGGCCACTGCCCCGGCTGAGCCCTGTCCTCTGTGCGCGCGACGGTTCCGTGGTCCACGGGCGCTCCGTGCGCATCTGCTGGCTGAGCACGCGCCCCCTGCACGCCCACCACCTCCACCGCCGCGTCCCCTCGACCTGCTCGCGAGAGACAAGCCGTATGCCTGCTCCTACTGCCCCTTCACCACCGACGTACTTGCGTTTTTATTTGCACACGAACGAGCTCACGCGCAACAGCAAGTGAACAATGAGCAAGTTGAGATGCCACCGGAGCCCCCGGGTAGTGGGAGTGGGGGTGACATGGACATGGGCGAGATGGGCCCCGAGAGCATCGATGGTGGCGAGGGGAGTGACGGAGACGCGACGTACTCGTGCTCGCGCTGCGAGTTCCGCGCAGAGGGCTTCGCGGCGCTTGAAGCGCACCTGCGTGCGGCGCACGGAGGTGCGGGAGCGCTGCTGGCCGTGCCTCGCGCGCCGCAAGCCCCGCTCACCATGCAACCTTTCGTGGTGGAGGAGGCGGGTGGCGCGCTGAGCCTGGTGCCGGCGCTGGTGTTCCTGCCGGTGCGGCGCCGAGCCACGCGCCGCGCCACGGTCACGCTGACGCTGACGCCGGCCTAGGTGCTAGACCGCGCGGTGAGCGCGCGCGCGCCCCGGAGACTACACGCCGCGCGCGCGCGCAACGATCGCTGAACTGTACTAACTACATTTAACGCTGTGTGCCTTCAAGCGATTGCTGAAATATTATGAGACGTAATTTGTAAAGAAAGAAGCTGTCAGTGGCCGCCCGCTCGAGCGCCACACCGCGCGGCGGCCCCCGGCCTCTTTTTTGTCAGAGTCTAACTTCATATATTGAGAATTATATTGAACGGGTGATATATGAAACGTTGCCGCTTATAAATTCGATTATTTATTATTATCTCCTCGATGTTCCGTCGGTCGGTCCGAGACGAGTTTATGAAACGTCGATTTCGATCGGGAGAAGAAATACACCCTAGGAGTAATTATTATTTAATGGTATATTATCGGTGAGTGTGCACTCACGATAGCGTCGTAGTACCGGTGCGATGTTGATCACTGAGCGACGACGGCAGCGCCACGGCCGCGCCACGGCACCGCGACGGACGCGCCACGGCCGCGCGTGCCGCCGCCACGGGTAGCGTACTACGACAACCGCTCTACCTCACCACGTTAGTTTTTATATTAGCTGTTATTGTATAAATTATATTTTGGAGTTACAATAAAGTACAAATATAGTTAGTGCGTTACTACTGCGCCGGACGGAGGCCGCGCGTCATGTTAGCTACTCGATACTATTTATTGTTGTCTACGAGTGACTTAAAGCACAAAGATACGTACTATTGGGCAGTGATCAACATTAAACGTAATTTAGTATTAAATTTGATTAGATATGTGGTCGTGGGGCTCGGTCAGACGGGTTTAGTTGTGTCACACACCAAATATACGGGTCCTTGTTTGCGCGGCGGGCTGAGCCTGCCGCTCCCGAGCTGCGTTCACGTATTCGTTTGTAATCGTAAACATGATGTGTTACTGCTGGCGCCGCGCGTCTCGCCGTGCTTGCACAAGCTACACACTTTAATAGTCTCTTTACATTCAAATATTTTGACAGAACACTTTTTATAATAGCTTTACAAAGTACCCTTGGAAAAGACTGAAAGTAACGAAACAAACTACCTCAGCGGGCACGGCGAGACGCGCGACGTGTTCATATTATTATCTTGATAATCAAGAATTATTTGATGGGTAAATGGTAACAACGTTTGTTTAATAATTCATTATTGGTAGATCAGTGTGGGAGTTAGCTTGTACAAACCATGCAGCTTCTAAAGAAAGTTCCTATGTATGTACGTAAGTTGTAATTTAAATTTAAAGAAACTAGAGGCGCACCTGTACCGACTCCGGAAGGGACAACAACCTGATTGTAATGAATTGTGATTGTGGATCAGGGTAAACCTTATGAGGAAATCTAGGAAATACGTTTATACGCCTTATTACAAAGGTTTCAATACAATCAAAGAGGTTAAATTAAATTAATTACGGTTTTTAACATATTGGAAAATGAAATGATGTATTGATTCATTTCTCAATATTTTATTAAATCAAATGAAAATTAAATTCCGTTTCTGTAAGCCAAGAACAACAACGAATTTCGTAAAGTTAAATATTTATTAGAATCAGATAAATGTTTCCAAAGTTCCTAATTATAGTTCCGTAACGATTTATCCTATTCAAGCTTCAAATGAATATATTAACTGTATAATTATTTTGAGAAGCCATCTTCCTATTAGTCTTCCTGATGGAAAGCCAAAGCGCCTAGTCCGGAGTCGAGATGGGTGCGCGCAATACAACAAATTATATTAATAACGTTTTAAATAATAAAAAAATTAATACAATTGTACGCGTGGTAAGATCTAAAGTTACTGTCCATTTTCCTAAAGCACCAAGGAACAATATTGAGGGTGTAGAGTTTTTATTATAGAGGGAGAATGGATGGACACGAAGATCGAAGTCATTGGATGTAGTTAAAAAAATATGTATAAAAAAATTGTGTTCAGACATTTTGTTTCCTAGACGCGTTGTATCTTGAGTGGAGACCAATTTAGTCGATGATGCAGCTAAGGTGGGGTTGTCTTAGTACCTGATTCTGATATAATAAGTTAATATGGTCGTTGAAAAATATCAAAACGTCGACACAGAGCAAAATAGGTGTTTTGCTAGCATATCTTTTCATACCATGACTATTATATATAAAGCAGCTTGTAATAACATTGTATTACATCATAATAATATTATAATTATGTTTTGTGCCTCGTAAAGTAACGCAAAAACTGTCATCCACAAAAGCATGATTTAATTTTTTTTTAAATCATTGTACAAATTATTTAAAAACAAAAAGTATTTTCTAGTCTAAAAAAACGATCTAGTCAATTAGATTTGTATCAGAAACAAATTAAAAGTAATATGTTAGTACCTCTACCTCGCAATTATTACGACGAGATGTTTGTAATAAAATAATGAATTTATCCGCGTCTCAACTTGGCTGCATCGTCAACATGACAATAGTACAAATATGTTAACCAAATATGCACGGTAATGGAGGTTGGTAACAAATAATCAAACAGTACAAATTATTATTAAGTGTAGCAGGGAAAGCAAGGTGCAGTTATAGTTAACAAGTCCACTCACGTACAACGCATGTAAACAGGCATACAGTCGCACCCAATTTACATATAATAATGCGTATTATTGTTTTTTAAATGTCGTATTATTATACCCACATTCGTTATTATCGTTGCAAAAATTATTTGGAAAATATATACGTAGATTATATTATATTGTTTCTTGTATTGTATTTGTGTAGTATTAAGGAGATGGGCGGTTTTTATAGCCAAAAATAGTTACCTAGTAGATGTAAAAGGTATGCCGTTATGTATTTTAGCTGCCGTAAAATATCTTTTCATGTGAAAAACGAATGCAAGTTCTGAAAAACGGATTATTGGTGGCGAAGTATGAAAAGAATATTTTTGAAGTGTAAGCTTGTTAAAAATAGCCTGAAAGTAGTATTGGAGCCTGTTTGTATGTACAATATTTAATAAAGCACGAAGGAAAGCAAGAAAAAATCTAAATTGTATTTGTATAGAATATATCAAGGAGATGTTAAATTTTCACTGTTTAGACAACACAATCAGAGCTTGCATAATCCTATGATTTTTTTATGCAAAAAACGTCCATTGTCCTTAACCATAATTATCCTAATACTTATATAGAATTATTAATGGTATCACAACAAATTAGCCACATGGTTTTAACTATAATATACAAAAACGAAATACGTATTGAAAATATTACCAATAAGTGCTTTACCTATACTTACAACAAAAAATAGACAAAATTTCGGCTAAATTCCAATGTTTACGAAATATTGAAATGATTACTGAAAACAATGTACAAATTAAAGACAAAAATATTTTTTGCAAAAATAATATTATGTACATTATACTATACATTATTATAAATGATTAATTTATTTTAAGGTTAACACATGCGCTCGTGGCTAGCTTCAGACTACAGTTTAAATATTTTGTGAGTGTCTGAAGTCAGCTACAATAGCATTGTTGCTACTTTTGTCAAAGTCAAATATTAACGAGGTTCACTATTAAATGTATATTTGATTTTGACAAAACAGTTACGATCTCCTAACTAAAGTTCCTTTTTAATTCCAAAAATGTAATTCGTTCTAGTCTAGAAATATTTAGATTATTTTTAAGTGCGACTGTATATTTAAAAGGTAAAAATGATTTTTCGAGTTGTATTAAAACTGTGTTGTTTCTAGTCAAATTATTTTATAAAGAGTTTACTAATGTGGATGACCATTAGACGAATACAAGTATTATATTATATTATATTTAGGTAATAAAATACAAATTGGAGAAAATACTGTATTTGTTTAAAATATTAATTTCAATAGTAATTTAGATACTTCTGGCGTCCACATTGGGTAAAATCATATTTTAAAATATATAAAGAGAATTATATTGGCTTTAGGAGAAAGTCAAACCTTATGTCGCTGCCATTCTGTACTACATATTATTACAATTATTTTACATTGGTTTTACCCACAGAAATTATAACTTACCATTATATAATTCAATTCAATGTATTATTCATAAAACAAGTTTTACATCGTGTTTAAATATTACAAAAATGAAAAATGAAAATAGAACATTTATAATAATTACAAAATTTCATTCAACCATCAAGATATTAATATGCATTAAAATTGAATTAAAGATACTAATTTGATTTTAACATATAGATTAGAATGTCCACACCATTGCCTACAATATTGTCCATAAAATTAATATAACTAGCCAAGACATAGGTTCAAGCCACATTTTACTATTTTTGTCGCGTCGTTAGTTTGATTTAAAATATGTATCAAACTTACAGACAACACGGTTTTTTGAAAGAAGTAAATAAAACAAAACATTATTATTTACTTCAAATCCAAATTCAAATAATTTATTTTCAAAGGCCCCAGGAGGCGCTTGAACACGTCAAAATATTACCTACAAACAAATGATATAAAAATAAATTATAAGTAAAACTAAATTATACTAATTACAATGATTTAAATAACCGGGGTTTAGATTAATATTAATCCAACTGTTTAGAATCAGATTAAAATCAATCTAAGTACCAGCTCCGGTGCGTATTGCATTAGGAGAAGAGCTGGTGAGAATCTCATGTGCACCATCTTTTCAAATGAAAATGAAAAATATAACAATTATTATACATATTGAAAGGCACATAAAAATAGACACATTCAGCGGACACATGAGTTAATTAAAAACATATTAACCAAAATAAATGCAAATACAATTTTGATTCATTCACAGTCTCTACAATAAACTTACTATAAAAAATGCTACCTAACTTAAGAGCGTGGTTTAATCAGTAAAACACCGTAGCTGCAAAATTAAAACTTTTACCCTAACTTATTTTGAAATAAATACAACCATAAATTAAAAATATAGCAGTAACAGTAATGTGGTAAGTAATGACTAGTAATATGTAGTAATATGTAGTACAGTGTGGTCAGCGGTCGGTATATGTTCCTAGCTCCGTCTGTTCGTTATGTCTTTGTTTTCCATTTAGTACTTCGAAGCATTTCTACCGTATTCAATAAATTAAATATACAAATAACTGTCGAGTTTTCTTTTACCCCCCTATTTACACAAATTTCCTTGCATCTATCACTTAATTTAAAAATAACTGCCTCGATGGTCTAGTGGTTAGCGTATGCGACTCTCACCGCGAGGTCTCGGGTTCGATGCCCGGGTCGGGCAAAGTATTGTTCGTGATTTTTACATCAGGAAATTCACAATAGCTGCACGGAGTTGGAATTGTGGCCGGCAGGTGACGATAGAATCACCCTCTATCACATGGGACCTAAACATAACGGGTGAAGTGTGGGTGTTGTATATATATAATATATGATGCGTGATGTTATGTTATGTTAAAAGAGAACATATTTTCATTCTGATAACTTTAAGATTTAATTCGATACTCAAATGTCGAATTAAAAATAATAAGTTATATATTATAATAGTATTTTAATTATGAGAATTGGAATTCAGATATTCGAATTCGAGTATGCATACAAGAATAATTATTAAAACAAAAATAGCAAAAATACCAGATCTCATTTAGAATAAATGTTTTTCTATTCGACGAATTCATTTAGTAGCGCACTGCGAAAGCATATGCAAAAATGTCAACCGCGAAGATGGATACAGACTCTCAACAGCCTGGCATCGACAAGTGCAATCGCCGCCTAATGATACGCATCAGTGGAAGACGTCGTTAGTGTTGAGTGTAATAATACCGACAATTTGAAAAAAAAAATAGTTTCGACCAAGTGAGGGTAGTAGACATTATGCTGAGCCTTATCACCAGTCGGTTCGTGAATTTCCCATATTGTGAATTTCCAGACACAGTGAGAGGCGCATTCGCTAACCACTAGAACGAGGCAGTTGTTAACGTTACAGATTCGAATATTGAAATTAAATACACCTGTGTGGGAGGCGTTTTCACTTGTATTACTTGTATTGTTCTCTAATTAGACTTTTATTTTACTAATACTTTTGTTCACTCACACACTAGACAAAAGCCAAAGAATCTAAAAAAAATAAAAATGTGTTTTACATAAATTCAAAAATTATACGTCATAAATTACAAGCAAAACTAAAAACACCAAACAAGCAAACTCATTTAACAAAGTAATATATAAATAAATCATTCAATTACAACCCCAACGAAAAAATCTCCGCCAAAAATAGTCTTAATTAAAGATTATATCCGCGTCAACTGTCGGCTTTAGATTTACTAAAAAAACTTGTCAAAAACGCGTTTTTTGTGTAAAAAATCGACATCCATTAAAAATTGTGTTGGGGAGGGTCGTTCAATGTCGCATCTGTTAAAGTTATTAAGGGGAAATGCAGTAAAATTGTTGAAAAATGGGTTAAATGGTGAAAAAAACGCGAAAAAAACATGGTTAAACATAGGGGTTAAGTTAGCTGTGTCAACACGACACGCTTTAAGCTTTAACCCTATGGTGCGATGGTGCTATTTGATGGCGACATGGTTCGTTGTCGTTTGAACTAATAAGTTCAGCTGCGAAATTGCAATTTTGATAAATTTTACGCTGCTAAAAATTGCAATAAAAATCTAAATATAATTTCTTTGGTGTGTTTAGTCTAATCTGTGGCGTCAAAGTAAAATATGATCATTCAAAAAGCATTTTTTTACAGGAGGACCAAATACAGTTCTTATTTTTCTGAAAGATATTATATCCAGTTTATTCCAAAATAATATGAGTTCCAAGTTTAAGCCAAATAATACAAAGAAGCTTTTGCAATAAATTAATTCGATGTTTGTATCTAGTAGTTTAATATTACTTATTTATTCTTCATCTTCTTCTTCTTCTTCGTCGTGTCGATGGCTGGGTCAAATTTTATTTTGACTTACCATCGTGGTGAAAGAATTAGCCAATTCGCTTTGGAGAACTCGCGAACTTACTTATTAGGATTCACCTACCATATATGCAAAGAAATGCACCTTTTCAGGCAAAAGTTCGAATCCAGTCTCAGCTCATGACCTATTGAATTAAATTCATACCACCACGAACCACGACTGCTGTACCACAATACCTACCTGTTACTCCTGCGACGGACTGTCTAGGTAACCGACTAAACTACTTACATTATATTTTCCTCAATAGTGGTTTACAAGCACCTATTTCATTGTTTTCCTTAATTGTACCTTTTACGTCAGACGCTCCAATAGGAAATACAAAGAAATTATTACAAATAATATTGTTGTTACAATATTTTCATTCAATTTCGACGTATATTTTCGTAAGTAGACTTTATTTAGACGCTGACTGGTTGTTTGGCATACTTAGTTTGCGAGTATAAATGCCTGTAATGGGTCATTCTTCTAGAAACGTTTTTTAAGCGGCAACGCCTTAAAAGAATATAAATTGAAAAGTCAGCAAGCCACTTTTTTTTTAGGGAATATCTTTCATCTTCTCCTATTTGGGTTATTAATTATTATTCGATTATCTATATATTTAATATCATAAAAAAATTAAAACACCCCCATTCTTTGATTTTCGTGGAGTGTCCCAAACCCCGATCCAGTTACTTAGTAAATTATATATTTTAAACTAAACGGTACATACTTATCAAAAATAAAACATAAAGTCCTAAGAAGTTGACAATGCTATGAAAAATAAGATCATAGTCCTTAAATAATTACATTAAATAAAAAAAATAAAAATGTTACTGTCCCGGGGTAGTTACTGATTTGCGTGGATCATTGTAAATTCACTTGTACATCCCTAACTTCGCGGCCCGATGTTGCCTCATCCTAATTCATGTTATAAACTAGCCGCGCTCCGGCGGCCGGGCAGAGTGCTTGTATGACAACGCGTTGAGATTCCGAAAAATTGAGGTAAGAACTTCGTTTCGTGGGTATGGTTTCTCAAAACTTTGATTTGCGTGGTACAATTTTCTCCGGTGTCTGTAATTTTTTTTATTGAATTAAATATTGTAGCTAACAAATTTATGGTAACGTAACTTATATTCAAAACACAGTACGTTTGCTTAAAAGGTTTTTATATATTTTCAGAATAAAAGATTTATTTTAATTTTCGTGGTCGTGATTTACGTGGTTTACGTGGTAGTTTAGACCCACGTAAATCAATTATTGACCATGCAAGTGAAATAACTTTGAGTTTTGTAATAGTATGGTATGAAAATATTTTTTTATTACTTTAATTAAATATAAATTTGTTTAAATCAGACTTAAAATGACAAAGCTGATGAGGTTCTGATTTTGCCAGTACCTAATAATAATATAAATAGTATCAGATTAACTAAAATTGTAATAAATTATTTATTAGACCAAAATGCCACTAACAAGAGAAGAAAAATTAGAAAGAAAGAAGCTATCTGAAAGAAGAAGAAGAGAGAGGCCTAAAATAATGAAGAATTGAAGGCCCAAAACCGGGCAAGATATTATAAAAGAAAAGCTGAAGAATAAAATATTTAGTATTCATGACTTAAATCGTCGCGAACAAAAAGCTAGACGAGCGAAAAGTCGAATAAGTGCCCGAAAATATAACTAGAAGAAAAAAGTCAAGCTAAACATTGTCTTAATGAAAAACTTAATAAGTTTTTCAATAATATAAAAGTACCGGCAATTCACCCGTGATCCATGGAAGAAACTTCAACTCCATATCTTTTGACTGATTCTATTATAAATAAAGCTTTAAAAAACGATTTCTGTGTTAGTTACTTACTTATGCTTTTACCTGATGACTTAATGACTTATTTGAGAAAGTTACATTTAAAAAAAATCATTATCGTGGAGTGTTTTGTGATTTGCGTGGCATCCATTTTTTTAAACTCGATTATATATGTAAGTATATCGCTCATTGAGGTGCCACTTCTATAAAAAATATTACTTTTACGTATATTTTAAGAAACTGATGCCGATTTAAGATAAATATTAAATTTAAAAATTGCCACGCAAATCACCAAAGAATGCCTTGCTCGAAGAAGCACCCTAATATAGCAACATGTAGAAATGTACATGTTGCTATATTAAACACAGAACAATGAACATCATACTGGAGAAAAGATATCAACAACTCTATTAATGTGTTGTTCTTCTTCTTACGAGTCAATAGTCAAAGTTTTTATACCACCCTGGCCCAGAAGGTGGCTACATTAATTGCATTCTCCGTGGCCTTGTTCAGATCGCTCTGTAAGATTAAGGTGTTCGGAATCGATCGAGGCATCGGTCGATTGGTCTAATAGTTGACAGTTTTGTTTCATAATCATATTAAGTAAGTAAGTTAGACTCTAAAGGAACATCGTGTCGCCTCATTGTCTAACGAATCATTCAACGTGACTAATTTATTATTCAAGAACCAAACATTCAAAAAGTGAAAACAATTTTCCTTCTTGCCCCCTCGAATTTCATAAAACTACACTACAAAACCTAGAATTTTATAATTACCATAAAATAGGTAATGGTGCATGAATCAATAAGAAAACCACAACACATAGCGTCATATTAACGGTCATAATATGATAGTGAGCCGTATAAATTACTTAAATACAAATTATTTAAATAATACATTATAACAAATATTGCTTTTAAAATTATCCTTTATGTTACGCAAACGTTACATTGACGTAATTTCTGATATAATATTATGTTAAATTAAATTCTAGATAGACATCCTTAGAAAAACAGAATTAATGGTGACTGCCAATAGTGGGTGTGATTTTTACCATCATCATAAACAGTATAATAATATCCAAAAATTACGTTAATTCTTTTGCACAACTTTTTTTCAAATATTTTCCTACCACGATCCAAATTCGATATTTGGTGATCATGTTTACCTATGTTAAAATCACAACTAGTAAAACTTCCAGCTTTTATAAAATGACGTAAGTTAGGCGCCGATACACTCTCACTCTTAATCACTTTTGGACTTTTTGAAAGAAATATTTGAAAAACAACGATCAAACCCCTAAAAAATGTCCAACCTAAATTCAAAATTTGCACTTAAATTCACTTTAAATATGTGAGTGAAATTAGGTTGGGCGAATTTACTTACTTGATTTTAGGAATTGTTATCTCAAGGTATCGTTTAGTTTCCCCGTGTAATTTAGGTTAAAATTTCTTTTTGTTTCTAAACTGCAGATTTAATTGCCTCATCTTGTCCTTTGGTAAAGCAAAAATATTTCCCGCATTGAATTTTAGCAGGCAGCCGAATAAACAAAAATAGTTCAATGCAAACTAAAAAAATATAGATTGGCTTAACAAAATTGATGTCTACATATTCTATTTAACTTTTTTATTAAAAAATAACAATACGCGATCGATCACGACACGCTCTGACACGCGGCCCGCGACCTTATTATTTACAAAACACTAAAAAATACAGTTTTTACAAAAAAAACGCAATTTCACAAATCTGCCGCGAAAAAACTTCTCTAAATCATTTTATAAAAAGCCATTGTGATTTTTAAAACCCTTGCTTTTTTTGAAAAGGGACATGCGCCTGCCACGCTTTCTATGCGATAAAAAAAAAAACTTTAATTCACTAATGTACACCCAGTGACCTACATACACTTTTTTCCCGTTTTTGCAAGAATACCCTTTTATTACCAGTTTTTTCATAATTGAATTCAATCCTTTGGAAAAAAGGGTTGGGCAAATTCCCTATAATTTAGTTTTTTGCAAGTTTTAGTTCGCGGCAAAAATTATGCGCTCTGTCAAAAATTCGCGCCATTACTTTCGGACATCTGCCGAGAAAAAAAGTTGACAATGCAAATAGGGGTTCGTACGACATTTTTAGGGGAAATCCGTCGTTTTCGTGTGCAAAATGGAGAAATGCATTTAAAGTATAACGGGACATGTCCCCTCATTTCAATATTAATGTCCGAATGCTTTTATTTAACGCATAATGATCAATAATTTAATTTGCATAAGATTCAAAGTCGCGTGGCAGTTTTTTACATGTTTTGCATTTTATGGATTTAGATTTTTATGTGAATTTATGGATTACACAAAGATTCGATGTTAAATTATTATTCAATTCGTTTTATTGATTTTCTATTGAATTCGCCATTTGGCTTTTATTTTTAATGTGTGTTATTGATGACTTAGAATTATCATATTTCTTGCAGTAATTTTGTCAATATTCTACGTGAAATGTTAAAAATTATCTGAACTATCGAGTGAGTGGGTTATCTAGACTAATATTATAAATTGAACAGTTTCTTCGTCTCAAAAAACGTCGAATTCTTAAAATCTTGATAGCCCGTTAATACGTTACTGCTCAGCTCCCGTCCACGTCGCATTAAGCGTAATGTTAAAGCTCACAAATAGAATACATTTTCTACGTTTTTGCATCCAACACAAATAATAATTGTTCAATTCAGACGTTGGTTCCTGAGATAAGCGCGTTCAATCAAACGAAACTTTTCAGCTTTTTAAAATAAGTAGGTAGGGGATAGATAGCTTAAATATTGGCACTTAAATTTACTTACACATTCAAGATATTGTGATGATTCATCAAAGTGAGATTAATTGCCGCGATTTTAAGTGCTTTGTGAAGTCTAAGGAATAAATATATTTTGATTTCATTTCAAAAATAAAAAGAAATCTGAATAAAAAACATTACTATATTCTTACAAACATTTGGGTACGAAACAAAGTACTTTATGAAATACAAATTCTCTGCTATAAACCACATTTCACAAAACAGTAACTATTTCACAAACATTTATACAAATCAAGTATCGTAGTACATGTAGTCCATTAGAAGCGCGACGGCCATGAGCAGACCTTTTTCTTCGACGGTCAGAGACCGATCAAAAGCCACGCCGAACCTGCAAATTATTTCAATGAATTGCCTTTATTTTATGTTTTTTAATCGACAGATATTGTAAGCCTTGGTATAACGTAAGAATCTTTAGATATAAAGGCCTTTTTTAGCAGTTTTTAAACATTTAGTCTGTCTGTCTGTCTGTTTGTATCGGCTAATCTTCTAAACGGCAGGACCGTTTATGATGAAATTTACGATACTGACTACAAGGCACGTAACATAAAGTCAAAGTCAATTAATTTATTTTCACAAACCCAAAGAGGCGCGGCACAAATAAAAATAATGTAAAGAATGAAATAAAATAAAAATAAAATTTGACTAATCAAAATAATATGACTTGAATTACCGAATCTTAGATCAATTTTAATCGAACTGTTTATGTTCAAATTAAATTCAATCTAGACTGCTTCTTTTTAACGATGCACCTACCACGCAGACGAAACCGCGGGCGAAAATCCGACTAATCGGCTAACCGAATAGTCGGCCCATCTCTAGTAGTTTACATGAAACTTAGATAACCTACCCTACCCTATAACCCTACCTTCCCCGTACACTGATGAAATATAGGTATAACACACCTCTTCCATACCCTTATGTATAATTAAGTCGTGATGTTATATTACCTATCAGTGACAGGAGCGAAGAACAGTGCATGAACGAGTCCCTGCCAGCGCTTGCAGGTGGCGCCCACGAACGAACCATCTGTGCGCTGAATCTGGAATTGGACGTCTCGGAAGAAACACAGCGTCACTGTTGGACCTTGAAGAAATAAGAAAATAAATTATAACTTCTTAGTTTTTGACACCCACAATATATTGTTATGTGACATACTGTTGAACAAATTACAATTCAACCTTTTACTATTCCCTTCCTATTTTCAGCTTAATTTATCAACCACTGAGCAAAAAAAAAATTATAAGGAACTCCAAAGGGCCTTTGCCACCAAGAGTAAGGTAAGAGGAATTCGGCGTGAGACCACTGGAGTGCCCGCTTTGTTTGCCATGTAGACGGGTCGGCCTGGAGATGTCTCATTGCCGACTTGCCTGATTCTCACTACACCATATCTAGCTACAGGCTAAGAACCACGTGGTTTCAGACAGTGTCAAGTGTCATGATTGATATAGGATGGCGCTCGGGTTTGTATACACCTAACCTGCCGTCCACTGCTGCTGCACCGTTTCTATCACACATCCGGGGGGCCAGCCTTCATGGTCTGCGGCAGACATGGCAGCACCCTGGCTGTTAGTGAGAAGAAGGGACACTTTATATCATCATCTTCGCCGTGACGAAGCCCGTAGCTAAAGTTATTTTCCCATTCATTAACGCATAAAGTTCTTTTATGCCATCAAGCATCCGAGCTACCGTCACTCTTCCCCAGAAACCAGTGGCTCACCAAAATCCCGGTGAGCAACAGGCCTCGTACTACGTAACGTTAGTTACGGCATATCGAGAGGCATAGCGGAGGGAACTAACCACGGATCCAAAAAACAGGTTCTCCCCTCTTATTAACCACCAGATACAGCGGCTTCACAGCCGTCCACTGCTGCTGCACCGTTCCTATCAGATGTCCAGGTGGACAGAACACCTCCATAGTCTGCAGTTGACATGGCAGCACCCTGGCTGTCAGCGAGAAGGGTCGCTTTATTATCATCACATCTTCACCGTTGGAGTTGGTGACTCGGAGTTGGAGAGGACGCAGCCCGTAGCAGAGGTAACTTGCCAATTTGCTGGAGAGAAAGTCGAAGGTTAGGTTATAGGCTAATTACACTTGGGAGCAACAGTGATTAGGGAAAAACCAAATCCGTCATATAAGCACAAGATTATTAATTTAAACCTACATTATGGCTGACTACCAGTGACTGTTGACATTCAGAACTAAGATAATGAATGTTATTTGGAAGTTTTCCCTTAGGAATTTCTCAGTCCCATCACATAGGGCCTAAACATAACAGGTGAAATGTAGGATATACTCCGCCACACCGTTCGCGTTCTAGGTAAAATAATCGTTATGTTGTCTTAAAGGCTAATATAAGTCTTGCCTAGAGTTAGTATCTTGCCTATTCTCCTCATCAATGGTATACACAAGGTTCTGATCAGGAGTCCTGACCATGAATCTGTTCTTCTTCCCCCTCATGGACAGCATATTCCTGACTCCGAGGCGCTTCGTGATCATCAGGCGGTCTACAGTCGATAGCTCGTTAAGGATGTGAGATTCTGGCGGCTGGATAACCTGTAACTAATTTTAAATAACTGTAAAACTGGCTTTTATTTTATTGTCATCTAATCTTATCTATTTAAGTCAAATGTTGAGTCCTTAATTCGATTCATTGATCAGAACCTTTGCAAATGATTGTTACTATTACGAATAATTGTGTAATCACGACTCTTTTCGAAAAATTATGTCATAACTAAAATAATAATCCGTTAAATTAAGCTATCTAGGCAAATTTCAGTAAATTCTATTAAGGATTACTTGCGATATGACGAACCTCGTATCACGTGACGTAACGTGATCCCACCTCATACCACGCGACTCAACTTCACATCACAATATGACTCTTCTGACATCACGTGAGCCTATCTCACTTTACCTCTGACCTAATATCACGTGACTCAAACGCACATCGAACGCATATTTCGGCAAATTGTGTTAATTTGGAAAATCCAGTAAAATACATAATTTTAAAGATTCTGGCGAATTATTGTACAAGATTCACGCAAATATAAAGTAACTCAATTTCGAAAAAAAAGGGCAACAGCCGTAAAAGTTTTGTTAACTACGAAGATTCCAAAAAAAAAGATTAAATTGAAAGATTTTGGAAAATAATCCAACAAAATCTTCTGTACGAACGTAAATTTTGTTGGTAAACACAGTTCTACTGCGAAGTATGGAAAAATTATAAATAAATATAAAACTGCTCTAATTGCGGTTAAGCCTACGTTTATTGTTTACACCGTAATTATGATTGAGTGCAAACTGACGCAAACTTCTGATAAAATTAAATGTAAAGTTTACTTAGTAAACAAATTGCGAATTTATGAAATGAAAAACATATTCTAAAAACCACAATGTTTCGAAGCAAAATAGCACATCTTTATATGCCGTTTGTAGTAGCGGGAGTGGCTTGTATTTTGTCATCATTCATGGAACCCATGGTCAGCTTCTAGTCTAACGGAAACAGCTTAATATCAGTATTTAACGTGGAGCGACTGCCATTTGTTAAATAAGTAGACAGACCACAGATATAGATCTACATAGATAACGCAAGTATCACGATTTGTATTGAAACCAAGCGTGCCGACTTTTTAATACCTATTGGGACGTCACAGCCGAAATTTAGTGACGGGAAATCCAAACCGATTCAAAGACACCGATGCCGCCGATGCCCATCCGCCCAGTACGATTCAAACGGCCGTCCGCTATGATTTTCTCTAACAAAAGACGCGCGTGGACTGAAGTTAGCTGCGACCAACCTTGACGCTTGGTCGGGGTTCGGACACGCGAAGTACATGCATTTGTGTTATCTATGTAGATCTATATCTGTGAGACAGACTCAGTCAGACTTCCCGGCCTCGGAATTTCTGGCCCCTGACTACCCGTAACGATTGCCATAGATGTTCAAATGGCAACCGGGACCGACGGCCTATTGTGCGATCCGAGGTACGGAGAAAACTCTTTATATTATGTTAAGATCACCCATCCAACGGCCGACCGCAGCTAGCATTGCTTAACCAGGAGATCGATTGATCCGTGCAGCTTTGGTATAACCACCAGCTCCTCTTTTGATTAGATGAAACGTATATAGTAAGTTTGAGCGCCGCGAATTTAGAGAAGAATTATTTTCGTATGACGATGTTAAGTGCTTTGTAAAATCTAAGGAAAGAAAGATAGTTTCATTTAATTATATGTAAGCAAATGACGCTCCCCTAACACAAAGCTAAAGGTAGAGATTGACATTATCGAACTCATCTACAATGCAGGCACTACAATGGTTTGAAATTACTGACACTGGAGGCATCATAGCCCTCAGATGTAGACGAACGCATAACGCATTTGCATCTTTTGAGGATATTCATGGGTTGTAGTTGATTATACTTCGTTTTATAAAAATACTTAGTTAAGAGAACCAGTCACCTCGCTGACATCCTGGACAGAGACCTTAGGCTCCTGGTCCTTCAAAGAAGCCTTGGACTTCGGTTTGAAGTCCTCAGGAAACTCGACCACAGGTGCCGAGGGAATCGGCGCGACCTGCATCTTGGTGGACTACCTCTTCAGTAGACGAAGGAAAAGACGGACGGCACTTTGGAATTCATGTTTGAAAATGAAAAAAGATATTTTCGAGTTTACGTACTAATGTTTAAGATAATGTTTTGTAAAATTTGGCAGAGTCAAATTGACGTATTGTGATGGCGTTTTCGATGGCTTTTAGAAGGAAGTTTTCATGAAGTTTTAAATGTCCATTCTTTGTGACTATGATCTTCTTATTGACTGACTTCTAAATAATTTTACAAAAAAACTCAATAACAAAAAATGCCCTAAAAAGTAATGTATCTTAGCGACGAGCATCAAGTAGGCACACACGCGTAGACATCCTTCGTTCAAGACAAGCAAAAATCGAAAAGACATTTTACACCATTAAAAAAATGTTCGTGTAGAATAGTGTACATACATGAGCCAATATAACTTGTCGTTGTCCTATAACGATACCATCAGACGTACTACGTGTTAGCTGTTAACACAGTAGCTATACAATCAGACTGTGGAAACGAGCTGTCTCATTTGGCAGTAGGATAAAGATTGAGCTGACAATGCGAAGGCCTAAATCCGTTTCAACGAGTCCAGCTGCTGGCTTGGAGCGCTTACAATTTGTGGAAATTACAATTTGCACAAGTAAGATCGAGCCTGAAACCGGACTCGACGAACTCTCCAAAATACAACTTACATCGTTGATTCTACAATCTGCCCTTATTTTAGTATGTAGATAATTTTCGCAACAATTTTTAACACCGGTCACCCTAAATTTCACTGCATTTATCGCGTTCCCATAAAATAAAAGTGCAGTTAACTTGATCGCAGTGCATGCAAATGTATTGTTACATTTTGGGGGATTCATTTAAATTTTTGTGAAAAAAACGCGGAAACTGTATCGCTTTTAGCAATCGGACAACAATAAGGGTAGTTACAATGGACTGTAGGGTGACTGTTGTGTTGAAAAAGTAAGGACAGTTCTTGATAAACTTGTAAGCTTTTGTGAGTGAGATCCCATGCTGTTACTTTTAAAATAATGAAACATTATGTATTGAGTAGAGTCTAATTAACTTATTCACTTATTTTCAAATAGCTGATTTTTGTATACTACTCTGAGCGTAATAGCAATACTGTCAGACGCGTCTAACAATCGAGAACTACTAAATCGAGTCGAAAGTCGAGATTTTTTAAATTTATCATAGCATCATAGTTTTTAAAAATAAACAGTAATTATTTATTTAACTAAATATTATGATATCGCAGCGTATCCTTTAAATTTGACTTTGCCGTCGACTCGAACGAAGAAGAAAAAGAAGCAGCGTATCCTAATTTTATAAATATTTTACTAGCTCACTCCCGCAAAGTATGTCCCTTGATAAAAAGTAGCTAATAAATCAATTCAGACTATGAGCAACATGTGTGCAAAATATCATAAATATCTATCAGTAGTTTTTGCGTGATGGAGTAACAAATATCCATACACACAAAGCGAGTAACCGGGCTTTGCTGGAATTCTTAAGTTAATAAATCACTAGTAAAAACACTCGTCTACTGCGACGTTTCAAAGCTGAATAATTGTTTGTCAAACGCAATCTTGTTTATTCAAACGTTTTTTTTTGTTCTGTGTAGAAACTGAATTGAAATATTTTATTCAAAAATGTTGCACTAATCCATTATAATCAGATCGTGTGGTCACTTCTTATTTTAATGGCGCAGCGCACGCGCCGGCTTTGCACCCATTTTATGCAAAAACGCAAATTTCGTTCGAAATTTGAAACGCTCCATTGTGTTACCAGCCTGAATGAAGAAAAATAATTGTTGCCAACTTGAATTTTTGGGGGAATCGTCCCAAAAATGCGTTTGTGCAGGTTTTGCCATTGTTGGTCCGGGAGTGTGCCGAATAGAATTAAGAATAGTTTTTATGCAAGCGACATTTGAATGAATTAATATGATTTTTGCATGAGTTGCGTCATTGCGCGGTCAAACCAACTATTGATTATTTGGAGCTTGTCAATAAATTGGGGCTAAGTTGTAGTGGGTCAGTTTTGGTAATTTGTTTTTAGTGTTCGTTATTTCATTGTGTGAAAACTTTGTACTTTTTTTATAGAATTTTATGATTGCAACACTTGAGTAGATACCTAGAGAATATAATGCAGTTTTAACAAAAAGTTTTTGCAAGAATATAATTTAGAAAGCGTTCATTATTTTGCACATTGAATACTATGCGCCGAAACGTATCTACCATAGGTAAATCAAAAAACTAAATCCACATTTTTTTTTTTTTAATAACAAGAAATGTTTTACCTAGAACGGGTGTCATATTTTAATTTTGCTGACTTGTTGGTCGAGTGGTAAACGTAAGGGACCTCTCACCGTCAGATGTCGGGTTCAATTCCGGGTACGGCAAGAGTGTTATTTGGGATTTTCCTGTTCGCAAATTTTCAATAGCAGCACAGAGTTGGTATTGTACCTGGTGGATAGCGATAGGCTCGACCCGCACACATGGGACCTAAACACACATTACGGGTTAAATGCGGGTGTTGTACACCTCTGATATACCCTTCAGGGTAATATAGGCGTGATGTTATATTGTAATATATTTTAATTAGTGGTAAGGATCTCTAATAAGAATCAATAAAAGACGAATAATTCTCGTAAATTCATTGTTATTCACGTTTTGTACTTCAACATGTTTTAATCTCATACAATATTAAATAACATTCATACAATTAAGTTTGTGTTTCGCTCGATGCCAACCCGAGGGTTCAATAATTTCAATAATTTTATCTCAATTTTTTAGGCATATCAATTAATATAATTGACTTTACATTGCTTTTAAGTTAATGATTCATTTCTTATTTTAACGAGTCTCATCTGTTTGATACATTTTTTTTAAGTCATAATCTTTGAAAAATTAAAACATAGTTTCCATAAAATTTCGGCATTTAACTCAAATTTTAAACATAATAATTAAATTCAGAATACATAACAAACTAAAATAAGACTACAGAAGAACAAAAAATACTAATAAATAGTCAGTTTCACTAAACTACATTTGTCTAATTCGAGCGAAATAATATACACGCGCACCTTTATATTTCAATTCAATAATTAACAAAATGATAAAAACTAACGAAGTAGTGAAGATTCACTCGATCGCTCTCAATATTTACTTAATTTAGGGAAATACGTTTGTTCGACAAGCTATAGTTTATTTCATGAAGAAACGGCAAATAAAGGACATTGACCTAAGCACCTCGTACCATGATATCTTCAATATTCTATAAACGACACAAATTCTTCGAAAAGCCATCGTTATGTTTGCGGACGATACTATAGTAATATTCATAAAACTCGATGTCAATGGCCCATACTGCCTGTACAATTTGAATAAACTTAATAACAATATATACTGCAAAGGGTTACTTAAATTCTTATTTTTGCTTAAAGCAAATCCATAGAATATTAAATATAAATCGTAAAAATATTTTTTTGGAATTTGGTTTTGGTAACCCTTACAGTTTTATATTTATATATTTATAGTCGATGACGACTTCGTTCTCACGACTATTTATTAATATATATTTATTAGCAAATATATAAATGTAATAGTCGATTCAAACTCAATCTTTAGTCAATCAAAATTCACATAGTCTCAAAAATATCAATAAAATAGTGAAATATCGTAAATTCATCATAAAAACTTAACAATATAGTGTTTTCTTAACCAGTGTTAGGTTTTCAACAAATCTATTTACATTATATATTTTTTTAGAAAAAATCAAGCTTTTCCTACTAAATTGGCTAAAAAGCAAGGCACTTCGTGAAGTAACTAAGTATATTATATACAGATAAAATATGTATAACTAAATAAATATCATCTAAAAATATATTTCGTATCACAATGATTTATTCTTTACAAAAATGGTCCATCTTAGAAGCATCCCAGTTTGTTTATTTATTTAAAGTTATATAAAAATATAGCACCTCTTTCTAATATAAACTATGTAGTACATAGTAACGTCATATTCATTTAATACTTATGTAGGCTATCGTATATATCATTTAAATGTTTATTTTAAAGTCATTCCAAAATATAGAGAACTTTATATAAACTTAAAAATAACTATATAAACTTGGCTGTTGCAATGCAAGTCATTTAAAAATAATGTAGAAAATGGACTACAATATTTATAGCTTATTTTTAAATTGTTTATCATTTTGAAAAATATTTTGGATATACCCGTTAACGACAACTTTTGTATTGATTCTCGGTGAAGTGATAAAAATACACAATATAATACAAATACAAATCTAATACATGTTTATATAAAAATAGCTGCATTTTAAGATTTTTCGTGTCACATTTTTAGCGGTTCTCAAACTTTGGGGAGACCCCGAGTTCCCCATCTTATAATATGGCTGTATAATTAAAATTATACATTAACAACAATTATAATATATGTCGGTAACTACAACATCACATTCGCTCTATAATATTTTACTTATATTATGATGATTTTAATATACAATTCAATACTGCTGAACTTGCCTTAGTTAATTTATCTATATTTATTTGTTTTTTGAGTTGCCTCGTAATTAAAGGTTTTTCATTTTATATAAAACAAAAACATTTCAAATTCATGGCAAAACAATAAAATAGAAATAATTAAACATTTTTTTACGTGGATACAAATACAAAGACCTGTTATATTAGGACGATTGCTTTGAATGTACTGATTTACTTTATTTATTTTATTTTTATTAGTCCAGCAGTTTAATAAGTGTAGAAAATGATTACCTAGTACTGATGTGATGATTTCTTTGGCGTCTAAACTGGGATTTCGTCTTCTGTCACATTTTGGATAAAATTGTGTCAATATTGTATTAAACATTGTGTAAGCTTAAAAAGACCCCTTTGTAAATACATTAATTTGCTGAGAGTTTGTTTTATAAACGTCTTAGCTTATTTTTGCTAACGTTTAATTTTATTTTTTACAGTATGTTTGGGTGACATAACGACTCTGAAAGGTTGCTATTTGAGCAAGGTTTACCACACATAAAGGATTTACCACACATTATGTAATTTTAGTAAGGTATAATATTAATTTCTATTTCAATTTCTATGTCCGCAATGCATAGTAAAGTAACATGGAAAATAGTAAATCCATCCATTCATGGTCAAGTTATATTCGTAACATGAGGGGTCCTTTGACAATCTTTGAGAATCATTGTCTTATAAAAGTGACATATTAATATGTCAGACAGCATTCATTTTCATACATTTCTCGTCCATGTTTTGTTTGCCTGTAAATCCGAAATTGAACACAATCACATTTAGAGTTCCGTACCAAGATTGATGAAGAGATGTGTTATAAATTCTTAATTCTACGTGGATATGAGCATAGGAACAAAATTCGATAGGCACGGAACACTGGTAGGCATTTTTGACGGCACAGTGGTTTTTTACATGAAGGTCACAAACGAACTAACAGTTAGCTTATAGCTTCAATCAATTGCCGCTCGAGATTGCACTTAACAAAATCTTTCAGATAATTAATCATCACTTTATGCCAAATTTTGAGGATTTTCTATTCTAACCTCAAAGGCCGATTTAGCCAAACTTTTTAATATAAGACCGTATTTGCAACTTCATATTCTTCATATATTTCTATCACTGTGACGTCAGAAGCCACCTTCATTTCGAAAACAGTTCACATTATATCCGAATCTTAAGGCATTCTTCATGTCGTTCATTTAAATATAAGTAAGAGATCTCTAATAATTGTGATACAGGTAACAAATTTATTTTGCCTGATGGAGTGGCAGTTAAACTCATTTGAGATAAGTTTATCAACATATAACATCAGATACTTTTGATGTTTTGTCTGTTTTCAAGGTATTTTTCAACTTAATGTATCTTCCTCATTGGTAGACTTTTGGCAAAAAAAAACTACCAATAAGCCAAGCAATTCTGTTTTTGTATGTTTGTTTTACGCCATCTTGTGGTATAAGATCAAACTTTGTTGAAACTGAGCAGGCATTACTCGCAAAACTAATACTATAAGGTGACCATATTTTGAACGTGATAGTTTTTACAAAAAACTAGATGGGCACTGCCATAAATTAAGTCATCATGTTTTCACAAAGAATATATAGATGGCGCTACAAGAATTCAGACCATTATGTTTTCGACAAAAATACTAGATGGCGCTGTAGTATCTACACCCGTCATAGTTGCAATAAAGTTTAATAGATGGCGCTGCAATAAATTGGCCCGTAACAAGATGGCGTCGTAGCAGAAAAATCAGGGCCATGGAAAGTAATAGAATTGATACATTGCCGGCGGGTTAAGCTCCTAGATCCATGTCGAAGCAATGCTGCCGTGGATGGGAGTGCGGAGAGTGGGGGGCGTGGTGGTGGGGGCCGCCGAGCAGGAGCGATGGGAGACAGCCTTCCGTTAGAGATAGCAGGCCTGTTTCGGACATTAGAGATGCTGAACCTGAAATTTGAACACATGTTTTCAATAGGTACAACATACGAAATTGGTACATAAATCAATTAAATAATTAATGCTAGCTTCTTAATTTTTTTTTTGGGTTCTGCTTCTAGTCTTACGGATTCGGTTGTATTAGTATTTTACATAGTGGCTGGATAGATAAAGATAAAGATCATTTTGTTCACACCAAATAGTTACAATGGTTCTTAAAATATATAATATACAGTCACTTCCATCTATTTCGCCAGTCTGTGGGCATGCGAACATTTAAACATGCATTATAGTTAACAAATTAGGATATTATTATATTCAATTTTTAATAACAATATAAACGACATTTCAAAATAATTATCAAAATTAATAACTCAATTTTATAAAAAATAAAAAATAATAATAATGTAATCAATAATCATCATATTTAATAATTGCCAGTGATAAAATCATTAATTGAATATATTATTTTTTGTAGTAACCACTTCTTTAAGGTTTTTATAAATTGTGTTAGAGGCAATTCTTTTATGGATTAAATATGTATCACTATGAATATACCTCTTGAATCGGTAGTAGTTTCAAATATCTAAGCGTACTGACGGCAGGACACGACTTTGTATTTTAATATGTAGCCGGGATCACAGATATCCGATTCGAAGAAGTGGTAAGTATTTTTACTACCCCATGAACATCATTCACAAAAGATTATGCAAGCAGATGAAGCTATCACCTGATGACCATACATGTAGTAACTTGCTACATACCTGCAGCATGTGAGAAGGCAGCTGCCTCGTCGTGTAGCATGGCCGCCATTCCTCTCTCCCCGGCCTCCGCCACCACAGAACTCAGGCACATTTGTGATGTGGGCGACGAACATAACATAGGATCCCCTGTAAAAAAGAAGACAATATTACATTTCGGTTATATTTCCCAGAAGGGATAGACAGGGGACACCCATCTTTCACCTGTTAGTCTCTGTATGTAAGCATACTACTGGAGACTATCGCCATCGGTTTTGAATCCGAATTTTGAATCAATTTTGATGGTTCTTATTTTGTAAGATTAATGATTCTAAGAGCAGCGATAGCCGAGTGGGAGACCGTAGGACTGCGAAGTCAAAGGTCTCGGGTTCGAACCCACGGCACACATCTCTATCAATAAATCGTTAAGATTCGTCTTTTCGAAGATATGTGTGTATTTACCATATAAGTTATCGCTCGCTAACGGTGAAGGAAAACATCGTGAGGAAATCTGAATGCCTGAGAGTGCCTAAAAAGTACTTGATTTCGTGTGAAGTCCACCAAACCACACTTGGCCAGCGTGGTAGACTATGGCCTAACCCTTCTACATGAGAAGAGGCCCGAGCCCAGCAGTGGGATTTGTTTTAGATACAGGACTGCTATTATTTTTATTTATATTAATGACTCTGAAAACTTTATTTTTACAATCGCATAAACTTGACTGTACTGTACGACACCTATTTATATTACAATAGCAAAACTTCTATAAGTTTTAATTGACATTATTCCCTCTACCGCCTTTTAGATAAAGTTCACGTCAAAGTTATGTGTGGGTTTTGACAGCTTTTTACGCGGCCCGGGGAAAATTTATAACTTAACAGTACAAATGTTGCAAAAGTATAACCGTCAATTTTCTTCATGTTTTATCTTGACATATTATTATCTCTGGGTACACAAAGCTAAACATCAAGCTACATTTCCAATATAAATTTAAAATTAAATAAAAAATTTGGATTTTTTACATTAGATAGAACACCAGAAGCAATTACACTATCCAATGGTCCCAATGACAGGGCAAATACACACATTCACTCACACATGCACGCAGTCTCAGAACAAATCTTTGCGAATCACACAAGGATTTGTCCCATGTGGGGATCGAATCCACAACACCAGTGCAGTGGAGAGCGGCGAGGCGACCGCTTAAACCACTACACCACACGTGCAGACATGGTATAAGATGGTCTCGCAAGACCTGCTTATACTGGAAATGTAAAGATTCCTTTTCTTCTTCTTCTTTCGTGTCAATGGCTTTTTCTGTTAAACAGTTTTTCGCCCAAAAAGCAGCAACGTACACTCCTTTTTTAGTAGCTTGCATAAGAACTTGCCGCGTACACGTGGCAAGAGACAACGGGCATGATAGCAGGTGAGCCATATTTTGTGTAAGAAACCAACTTAACCAAGATCTCCCTACAGCGGCCAACTTGTGTCCGGAGGCGGTTAAGAGACTTCCAAATTGGCCATGTATAGATTGATATACCCATGTGTGGATGAAGGCATTTGAAGTGGATATATCGTTTTTTTTCTATAAATTAAATAGTTAAATAGTGTTGTACCTTGTGTGACAGGGTTGTGCGAGTCGTCGTCCATGAGGTCTTCGATCTGCGCGAGGTTGAGCACGGCGTCGCTGTCTTCAGAGCTCAGCAATCCCGGCGTCGGAGATAAACGCATCTGGAAGATAAAAATAATGTGTTAAAATTCTATTACAGATATTTTTGTAAATACACTATTTTTTTATTTATAAAACTTCCTATAGGTACAGCAGTGTATATTGGCGGACTTAATGCCTAAGGCATTCTCTACCAGTCTACCTATTCATTACCTACCTACCACTATTCATTCATTCATATATCTTATACGTCGAGTCTTTTCCCAATAACATTAGGGTCGGCTCCAAGTCTAGCGGATGCGGCTGAAGATCAGTATTATACGTAGATCGACTGCCAGTTAACTTTTATGTTTAACTTAAACATTAATATTATCGTAGAACTCTCAAATAAAATTGCAGTTTATCTTGTTTTCTTAGCTTCCAAATAATAAAGCTACTTCAATTTCAACTGTGATTTGCTTAAACCCAAATTTCGATATCTCCCTTATTCAATGTTTGTACAGGACCTAATTTTACCCACATTTTAAACTATCACTAGACAGTTTTTATTTTACCTTTTTTTTAAAAAACGACGCCTGCAATAGGAATAACTCCTGTGTCCCGAAGGTTCACAAACATCCATTTCACACACACAAAGCACACCAAGAGTCAGAACAAATCTTTGTGGAACACACAAAGATTTGTCTCGTGTGGGGATCGAACCCACAACACCAGTTGAAGCGGCGAGATGACCACTTTAACCACTACGCCAACCGTGCACTCGAGTTTAAAAACTTGGGCAAAATTAGGACTAAACCAATGTTGATAAAAATATTGTAGAATGCATGGAGACATTACAGTATGTTTAAATGTATATTTACCTTAATATCTTTGTGGTTGAAGAGCTCGTTGACAGGTTCGAGGCAGAGGTCGGGCTCCAGGCACAGCGATAGGCCTTCGTCGCGGGACAGCGGGGAACACGAACCTAGTTTTAGACCGTCTGCAAATTATGTGCGGGTAAGTATAGCCGATGCGGCCTAACTGTGGCAATGGAATTAATACATTGTGATGGAATATAAACTTATACTAAGAAACAGTTGAAAAAAGCGAAGTTAGTTTAAATGGATGATCACGTCACGAAATGACGTAACATACAGTTAAGAAATTTAAGGTACTGGCAAAAGACGACCGTAGCTTCTTGGTAAAGCGGCTGCCCGGTGTGCAGAAGGTCGCAGGTTCAAATGCTGCCGGTTTCATGTATTTTTCACCTGTTTCTTAGTATAATTTGCTACGAACGTTGACTTTAATTCAACAGACTTTATGCTATCGGTCGAGTGAATCAGATAACTGCTAAGATGAATAAATAGAAATCTTACCCAGTGCATCGAGCGCAGTCAGACACTCGGTGGAAGGCATATCTCGTAATAAATCCGGCGGCTGCTCACTGAATTCCATTAGCGAACCTGGCTCCGTCTTGGGTAGCACCAGCTCCTAAAATATTTACCATTTTTATGTTATATTGTTATGCTAAACACATAACAGTTCATATTTTTTTAATAATAATAACTTTATTTCCAAAAAGTACAGATGAAAGTACATTTACACAAACAATTGATTCCCTTCTTAAACTAGGTAAAAAACCTGTATCTTAAGAGACAGTGTTCAGCCATAATTGTCTTAATTAATTAATAAACTATGAAAGTCGTGTCAAAGCTAGTTGAGGCTACTATTTTTAAACTTATTACAAGCATAGGAAAAAGGACCTTTGTGGATATATATATATATATATATATATATATATATATATATATATATATATAGCCGCCAGAGAATTTTTATCCGGTGGAAATTGATACTTACCATGTATAGAAGCTGTGGTTTCAATAAATGTCGCTATGTCGCATCCACCCCGTATATATATATGTGTATGTTGAAACAATATATGTAAGTTTCATGTGTATATCAGTCTACTAGGCAGACTTTTAAAACTCCCTGCCTTAAATTTTCAAACGGAATAATCCAAATCTCAAATAATATATTTTCTTAACCCAAAACAAACCCGAAACCTCATGGTTAGCGGTCCCAAATTATACTGACCACAAGGCAGATACATCCTGAATAATCCTAATAGTCAAAATGTGAAGGCCTAAAGATCCTTGTGGTAGGAAGGTGGCCCTGATGTGACTGGTACATCAGGCATGCTATCATAGTCCACGTACTTCTTTGTTGATTGTGGACTGTCATGTTCTGTTCTACAATCTATAGAGTAGATTTCTGTTATATGTAGTATACTAACCGGCGTAGCATTACTGGGTGCTGGCGTCACGGGGGTCACGGCGGGGGTCTCGACGGGCTTGGGCTCTGGCGCGGGGTCTGCACACTCCACGCCAGAGTCGTCCGTGTGGGGAGACGACCAGCCACTCTCGCTGCCTGATAGGGGGAGACCGTGCACGCGGGCTAAACGTTCTAATTCCTAAAAATTTTAGATTAAATATTAGTCAAAAACAGAAATAATAAACTACCGTCCAAATGCGGTTTTAATCGTTTAAAAATTAAGGTAAAATATATTTGCGAAACTTTAGTTACATTTACTTATTTACTCCTGAGTTACTATAATTATTATGTTACTACTGCGTTACTGTTAGTTGTGTTACCACCGTGTTACTGTTGATTGTGATGCCACTAAGTTACTGTCAATTGTGTCACCATTGAGTACCTGTTAATTGCGTTACTTATTGTTCATTTATCAAGCAGCAGTAAACACCTTAACAATTAGCAATTCAATCTGTGTTTCTCTGTTCACTCTACTTTAGTCTATTCACTTCATCTCTCAAACACTTTATGTGGGATCCCTTACAGACAATTATGCCAAATGACTATTATCCCAAAAAAACATAATTCCTAAATATGTGTATTATTATAGTATTATTTAAAAAAAAAATGCGAATTCACTTTTCCCAATTTAATATTATGCGAAACAATAATAATATCAAATAAAATTATGCGAAACAACAGAGTACCAACTCCCTAAGAAAGTAAACTTGCTTTGTTTACATCTATAAACTTAATCTATTGATTTATAAAATATTAAAGTTGAAAAATTAAGAATCCAGCAGGACTCGAACCTGCACCCCCTGGGTATACGCCCCAAGTGCTTTGCCAATTCAGCTATGGATTCGTATGCTGCCGGACTCGAAATTTCTCAACTCTTTTTGTGCCAGATTTTAGCTAGACGAACCTTATTTGGTTTTAGCGCCATCTATGTGATGTAATAAGTCACTATTCACATACTGTAAGTTTGAATTAAGATCAATACTGTTACAGTCAAGAGATGACGCATTTTTATCAAATACTTGTAATATTTTAAAGCAAATTTTAGCTTTGCTATGCCTTTTTGTAATTTATAAAATATTAAAGTTGAAAAATTAAGAATCCAGCAGGACTCGAACCTGCACCCCCTGGGTATACGCCCCAAGTGCTTTGCCAATTCAGCTATGGATTCGTATGCTGCCGGACTCGAAATTTCTCAACTCTTTTTGTGCCAGCTTTTAGCTAGACGAACCTTATTTGGTTTTAGCGCCATCTATGTGATGTAATAAGGCATAGCAAAGCTAAAATTTGCTTTAAAATATTACAAGTATTTAATCTATTGACTTTATATTTGTAAAACTTTAGTTACAATTACTTGTTGACCCCTGAGTTACCATTGATTATTATGTTACCCCTAAGTTACTGTTCTTTGTGTAACTATTAAGTTACTGTAGTTGTGACTTTATCCCTCAAACACGTGATGTTATATTAGTCGGCACTGCTTTTAAAAGAAAGATTTTTTATAACAAACATTAAATATATTACTGACCTGTATTCTCAAAGTAAGTTTCCTATTATGCAATTCAATCTGTTTTCTTCTCTGTTCACTGTGCTTAAGTCTATTTACTTCATCTCTCAAACACTTAATGTAATCGACACTACTTTTCAGTATAGTGCCCTTGTTTGGTCGGACATCTCGTATAACCTCGTAGAATGGGTCGTTGGTCTTCGGGAGTAATGTGCCTAGTTCTTTTATGCGGTCGTTTATGTTGAAGCGGCGACGTCTTTCAACTGAAACATTGGTAAATATAGTTAGTAAGTAACATAAAAGCTTGCTTATATTAAATACATATATTTTTGGATGATTTGAAGCAGCATTTGAACCCGTGACTATAGGATTCCAGCCTATTGCTTTACTACTCAGCCATCCAAGCCCCGCCCCGTCTTTCCGGACGCCTCGCGTCATCTATTGTAACTACATATTAGTAGGTAGCATGGTTATATTATCAAGAAAGGTGTGGTAGAGGTGTACCTGTAGCACTCACATTTCACTGGTTATGTTTAGGCCGCAGTCCATATGATATGACTAATAAGGTTATCTCTATCACCTATCTCCCTCTACGAGCCACAATCCCGTGCTTCTACTGAGAATTCCCTGACGGAAATATGCCAAATAATAATCTTGCCCGTACCAAGCAGCAAAGCCAAGACCTATCGGTGAGCGTTTGCATTCACTTCTGCATACCAAAAAGCAAAGCATTTCGAATAAGTACACTACAATTAGACCAGTGAGGCAGTCGAAGCACTTCTCAAAAACTAAATAATCTATCAATCAACTCTAAACTCTACTTACTCATATTATGGTTGTCTTTCTTCTGCCTATCTTTAGCCAGCGCGTGCATATCTGCATCTGACAGTAATGCACAGTCACCGGCCACAGAACTGGCTGCTGAGGGAGGCCCTGATGACGACAGGGGCCCCGCGCCGCTGTCGAAGGATAGGATGTCATCTAGGAACTCGTCAGCCTATAAAAGAATATTGTTTAATAATTAATTATGTATAAGTAGAATCAGATGGTATGCAAGACTACTCAGCTTTAAACCTATATTACCTAGAAGAATGTGGCAAAGGTGAATAACACCCACATGCCAGGCACAATTTCAGATTTCGAGTTATTGAGTAGTCCCAATCGTAAAAAAACATGTCCAACCGGCGATCAAAACCAAAAGCTCACAATGAGCGATCACATAAACTACCGGAAGAAAGTGCATGCACATTTCTCGTACTTATCTTATATATAAAATATATATACCTTACCGAGAAAGGTAACTAACATTGTGACACGAGAATATGTACGAAAATCAGTAAAGCCGTTTCGGAGGAGTAAGCCTTACTCCTCCGAAACGGCTTTACTGATTTTTAACCAAATTTTATATGTATATCCAGTAGGTCTGAGAATCGGCTACTATCACCATTTAATTTCACCCTTTAATTTTTATTTTTATTTTTGGACAACATTTTATGTTTTTATTTTTTTATAATGTGGCATTAAAAAATACATACAACACTAAATTTTTACCCTTTTATCACCAACCCCTATTTTTTAATAGCCATTAGTAATTTAATCATTTTCAATTCCGCTCGATAACTGATCAATTATCGTCTTTTTTGTAAATGTTTTTCACTCTATTTCGATTAAAATTTCCCTGAGCTTATGGCAAATCTAAATTTTTTGGCAAAACAACGTTTGCCGGGTCAGCTAGTATTATTATATTATAACACTATTATATCTGTATATTTGTTACGATTTGCCAGCTTAATCACTGCATCAACCTTAATGACTTATAGGGTGAAAGCTACACTCAATCAATCATTATAAAAACACGACTATTGAAATCAACTTTAAAATCTAAAACGTGAGATAAAGAGTTATCAAGGTTTTGATAAAATTGCCAAAATTATCTTAATGTGGCGTGGCGCTTGATAATTGGTAAATGTATTGTATTTTAGGATAATACCTATATAGGTACTATTTTAGTATATTACAGAGTTATTCTTAAAAAAATATCGCCGAGTATTTTGTGATATCAATCAGTACATATCTACCGATTTGAATGTAAAAAGGTGTGTTTTAGATACGGGCACATTTTACATCAAAATTAAATAAGTAATTTATAAGATAATTGAAGGGTGTGTATTTATTTACCTTCGAGTTATTGTTCTTTATGTCACCACTGAGTTACTTTTAATTGTGTTATCCCTACGCTATTATTTTTACTGATGAGGAACTGTCGACTATGTTACCACTAAGTTACTATTCTATTTACCTCTGAGTTACTATTGGCAGAAGGCAGGGTGGGAGATCGCAGGCTCGAGGACGGTCGCTCCGGTGACGCGGCGCGCTTCGTAATCAACTCTGGTGCTGATTGCGCGGGCGTACCGCGACCTGATACCTGTAGAATACAGACCCAAATTAGTACATAAAACATTCATAACATCACGGCTTTATTACCGAGCACTGTAAGGCATGACTAAATAAATAACGGCGGAATTTCACCAGTTATGGTTTCTTTCCATGTGATAGGAGATGAGCCTATCCTCACCTGAACATAATACCAGACTCAGTTCCGCTACCGAGAATTGCTTGATGGTAATTTCTGGTAACATTTGAAACTGAACCGGGGACCGAAACCGAAACCTCACGGTGGGCGGTTATATAAGTTGCTATTACTAGACCAACTAGCAAGTTACTACATAATAGAGGTTATTTTACTACAAAAATAAAACATAAGACATACCTGTGTTTGCGGTTGAAAAGATTCACTAAGGTACTGACGCACTTGACTCTTTTGCTTCTGTATCACGTGATACCGGGTGGGGTTCTCCAGAACTGTTCGCACCTGGAAACAACAAACATTATTATTAGAGACACGTCAACCATATTGCATCTAATATTTTTTGTAAAAAAATACCAGGCTGATTTTCAGATTCGTTAAGAAGAAATTTCCAATTAACTTCGTCAATTGCGCAACACTTCGCCGATTAAAAGTGTAAAATAGTTTCTTAGTTATAAAATACAAATATGTATGTTAGTTATATAAGGTATTTATGTATGGGCCCTGATGCCTGAAATAAAAACATATTTGATTTGATTTGATTTGTATTAAATGTTTTTTATATGGCAATACTAAATCAATTGTAATAACACTTATCACATCTTTTAGCAAATATAACCTAGTAATGCCACTTGTTGATTTTTTTTTTACAACTCTGTTACCTTATTGAGATAACGTCATTGCTGCAAAATGGGTAAATATATTTTTAACCGACTTTCTTAAAGAAGGATGTTATTTACCTGTAATACTTGTGGCGGTAATTCGACGTGAGGCGTGATCCGCGGCACCTCCGCCGGAGATGACTTCTTCTTCTCCTCATGATCTTTGGACTGACCTGCCTGTTGTGCCTGGAATCATACAAACATACATATTAATGAAAATGTCAGTTTGACAGTCAATTACAAAAGGGACTAGCGTGTATGTAAAAATAGACACTTTTTCTATTCCTGCACTCTCATAGCCTGATGCAATGGATTGACCGACACTACCGGAGAGAAATCAGAGGGAAGACCAACGGCTTTACATGCTTTCAGACGGGCTGAAGTGTAAAGTTGCCTAGTTTCTGCCTAGATACAAAGAATGTTCTGCCACTACCAGCAATTAACCGTTTTTAGGGTCCCGTACCGACGCAAAGGGTAAAAGCGGAACCTCATTGCTAAGACTTCGCTGTCCTTCTGTCTGTCCGTCTGTCACCAGGCTGTATCTTATGAACCGTGATAGCTAGGCAGTTAAATTTTTAATTTAAGTGAAGTTTTTACAGATAATGTATAATTGTTGCCGCTATAACAACAAATACTAAAAACCGAATAAAATAAACGTTTGAGGGGGCTCCAATACAACAAACGTGATTTTTAGCTGTTTTTATAGATAACTAGCTGACCCGGCGAACTTCGTACCGCCTTAGCGTAAATTAGCTGACCTATCTTATGTATGCGTACCTATTCAATTTGAACTGGAATCTATAATATCCTCCATATAAAAATGAATACTTATTTCCCTGGTCTCGTCATACCTGAAAAGGACTTTACTAATTTTATTAAATAAAAAAAGTAAAAAAAAAAATTCATAATAGTGTTTATTCCGAAATAGTGATCATGTTGCCATTTGTTAGCACGGTTATGTCTGTGGTGTCATAGATCACCACAGAGTTTTTTGTTTTAAATTGAATGACGTTGACATAGCATATCCTCCATATAAAAATGAATTCTTTTTTTTAATTTTTTTTCCGTAAGATCAGCCAAATCGGTCAAGCCGTTTTCATGCTATGTCGTGACAACGGAAAACGGGTTTCATTTTTATATAATAATATATAGATGTTACGGAACCCTTCGTGCGCAAGTTCAACTTGCACTTGGCCGGTTTTATTGATACCAGCTTAGATAGTTTTAGTTAGAGGTCTTTGTGTGGTGCAATATTCATTTTACATTGACTGAATTGGATACAGTAAAGTGAAAAGATAAATTAGTAATACCTAATCTGAGGAAGTAGATTTTCAGTAGGAATAGTTATCCAATGGCAATTATAGTGTACAATAAACTATCAAACGATATAAAATCATTGCAATCTCCTTTATTATTTAAGAGAAAATTATTTGATTGGTTGGTGAAAAATGTTATTAATGAATATCTCAATTATAAGAACTGACATTAAGAAATTAATTATTTAAATTGACTTATAAATTTATTTATTATAATAATCCTATTGACATTTGCATTTTCTTTATTTATAATTCAATTCAATACTTTTTATAACTTATTAAATTGCTATTCATTAATAATTATAGTACTTCATTTATTCAAATTGTTTTAAGAATATAAAAATAATAATTGTAAATGTAATTTAATGTATTAAATATTTGCACGCTCTTAATTAAAGGACAAAACTTGCTGTATCTACCCGACATAATTATAACAACATCTTGTAACCGTGTTTTATGCAAATAAAGTTCTTGATTTTTGATTCTTGAAATATTCAATTTAAACATCATTTAAGGTGCATAACACGAAACCATAACCAAGGATGCTATGAGATTCTTTCCCTGCACAGTTATCGCATAACTATTAAGTGAGCTCCAAAACGTTTTAGCTTAGAGTGCTCATACTACATAAGGTTCTATTTACATTACGTATAGTCTGTCAGAATGACAAGGTGTTAATCGGTTGGAGTCACGCCATAACGTAAACTTCAACTCCTTTGTGGTGATAGTGCCGACCGAACATCTGCTGGCTTTCACAAAAGAGGAATTTTGGCCGAAGGGTGTTGTGTTCCGGAGATTCCGTGGCAGCCTACCTGACACCGCGCGTCACACATCGCCGAATCTATGTGTGAAATAGTGAAATAGTGTTATGTATTTTTAGGTTAAGGTGTTATGTATTTTTAGGTTTATGGGCCTATGCAGCCTGAAATAAATGATTTATTATTATATTATTATTATTATTAATCCCATATTTTACAAACCAGACTTCATAAATGCCTCGGTACATTAAATGCAATGCACTACCTTACACTCCTTTTAAGAACAAGTGTTAAGTCTTACTATGAAATCCCACTAATATTATAAATGCGTAAGTTTGTGAGGATGTATGGATGTTTTTTACTTCCTCTTTAGCAAGAATTCTCCGTAATACAAGACGGATTGCTATAATTTATTTGTTACTTTACTTTATACAAACATTAAAATTGGTTGTGTATACGTAACTTTTGTTACTTTTTAGGGTTCCGTAGTACCTACAAGGAACCCTTATAGTTTCGCCATGTCTGTCTGTCTGTCCACGGCATAGCGACGAAACCGTTGGTGCTAGAAAACTGAAATTTTGCATAAACATGTATGTTAACTAAACAAAGAAAGTCGTAGAGTAAAATTTGGAAAAATATTTTTTTTTCAGGTAGCTCCCCTACATGTAAAGTAGGGATGTTTTTTTTTTGTCGCCTACTCCATAGTGTGGGGTATTGTTAGATAGGACTTTTAAAAACGTTTAGGGGTTGCTAAGACAGTTTTTTGATTTAGGGATCCGGTTGCGAGATAATTAACTTTAAAGAGCAAATTTTTGTTCGAGTAGGGCGTCCCCCCCCCTCTAAAAGCTAAACTACTGGATCCCAAAATCTGAAAAAAATTGTGTCGGTAGTACATGTAATGAACTTTAAAGGAAAAATTATAGCGGATAAGTTCACTTCATTAGTTCGAGAGGAATAGGGGTCCGAAATGTCAGATGCAGTTACTCAGAATATTTCGTTCAAAATTCTTGAAACATAAATAAACATACTTAATACATATATAAAATCACGCCTTTATCCCACGGGGGTAGGCAGAGACGATGGAACGCCATGTGCTTCGCTCCTTACATACTTCTTTCGCTTCCTTAACATTCATACATCTCGTCATACGTGCTAGCTGGTTTCGTGTACTACAAACATTTCCTATCTGAAGGACGCTATTTATCTGGTTACTTTAACTTAATTAGTTCTAGAGTAATTGGGCTGGCTATGTTAGCCAGGACTCTCCACGCACAATGGACCAAATGAGAGTCTAAGTGCGGAAAAATGAGTCCACTTTCCATTCCATTCCATTCTAGAGTAATTGGGGTCCAAAGTGTAAAATGCAGTTACTTAGAATAATTCGTGCAAATTACAAAAACCTTTGAAAGTAATGACTTGTATGAAGATGTTACTTGTTTAATACAGATAGTAAATCCCTTTTAAGTCGAAATATGTTGTTACGACTAGCTACGGAAGCCTACTGCGCGTCGCCCGACACGCACTTGGCCGGTTTTTTAGAATTAACAGTAAGCAAAGGCTTACTGTTAATTGTTACCACTGTGTTACTTTTAGTAGTGTTACCACTGAGTTACTGTTAAGTAATAAGAATATAACATAATATAACTTACAACGTGGACTAACATTATTTAGGCAGATTTGCAGGCAGAGCTGCATACAGAATAGTTGTTACTGAACAAGTGAAGTGCGAAGTGCTATATCAATACAAAATAATGAATCCGTCAGATGTGGAAAACAATGGCGTGTTGATCAAGGCCGCTAATCTGATTAGATGGTAAGTGACAAAAGTGGTTACCAATGTTACCACCTCAGATCCAGTTCTACAATCTTTAACATAAATTAGACCCTGAAATTGCTGAAGGTCTTCAATATTACAATGCAATGATAGCATTGTATGCGGTAATACAGACTTGAGCAGGGCGTTTCACTGCTTCGCTGTTTGCATAAGGCTTCGTGCGTATTTCTTTCTTTTTCTCTCGTAGTCGAGGGTGATAAGTGGGACGGGCACTTACTTGTAAAGATTCTCTCCTGAGCTGCTCCTGTGCATGTTCTCGCATCAACTGTTGCTTCAGCTGTGTGCGAGATGTCGGCGTCAGCGTCTTAAATGTGGGGGGGCTGCAACAACGGAAAACATACTGTTAGCTTTTGTTATACTGTTTTTTAGATGTCTATGGCAAAACGGGGCTATAGTACATTTAAATTGAAGAATTCGTAAATGCAAATTAACCTACAAAGTTTATGTTGTAGAGGAAGATTATAAAAGGTTACCCTAGAAGTTACGATTACAGTTTTTTATTGATCTCGGATCCCCGTTATTTTACCATAAAGATATGTATACTTTTTTTCGTTCTATAATTAAATACCAACAATTTTCACCTACCCTCATTCTCAATGGTGATGAAAACAAAAAAGGTACAAAAATAAGAGTTTAAGGTTTGTTATTTTTTTCAGTAAACTTGGTTCAAAAGGTTAATTAAATGCCATGGAAAGTAGTAAATGAGCATAATATGCAACTGCAGCACGGTACTGCAAGCATTTAAGCAGGATAAACCTGAGACGTTGGTGTTGCTGCTCATTTCAATTTACAAGTCCTAGTGCTGAAAAAAAAAAAAAACGCCATTTCAGTCACAGCCAATCAGATCGTTTGAGTAGTAAGTAATTGGGAGATGTCGTTTGGTTTTGTTACTTTGGTCACAGAAGTGTGAATTATTCCCACCAAAAACCGCGTAAATGACGTAGCCTTTAGACAAGTTAAAGCACTTAACGTGCGGTGCGTTCTCGTATATTAAAAAAAAATAGCAGCCCGTATCTAATACATGTCCCACTGCTGGGCTCAGGCCTCTTCTCATGATGAGAAGGGTTAGGTCTTAATTTACCACGCTGGCCAATTGCGGATTGGTAGACTTCACACGACCTCGCATACTTTTTTGGCACTCTCAGGCGTGCAGGTTTCCTCACGATGTTTTCCTTCACCGTTAGCGAGCGATAATTTATGTGATAAATACACACAAATCTTCGAAAAGACGAATCTTGACGATTAAGAGGTGTGTGCCGTGGGTTCGATCGAACCTTTGACTTCGCAGTCCTACGGCTCTTTTCTCTCACTCGGCTATTCTCGTATTAAATGCTAATAAATCCATGTCGATACAATAGTACTGACGTGTCAAATGTGTGAAGACTTGACGTGTTGTTAGACATGGCACGACACGAGTTTTGTCATCGCAAATGATTTAAATAGCTAATTAGTACGCTGGACTTGTGGAGAACGGGCATGGTGAATGATCTATAGATAGTACAAAATATATGATACCTTATCAAAATATACGTAAACATTAACCAAATGCAAGAATTTTTAGTCACATATAAGTCTAAAAAAATGTATGATTATTCAAAGTTTCATGGACGTGTCCATTTTTAAAATACTAAATTATTTAAAATATATGTTTAAATTTCACACACAATTTATAGCAACTTATGTAAAATAAACATTTTAATAAACTCAATATTACGTAAACAGAATTCATAACTTCACATACTTCTCAAGCGTGACGTCACGCCATAGTAGCTGTTTGTTTCAAGCGTTTGGGCGAGTCTATTATTAATGTGAATTTAAAATTGTATTATCTCAGGAAGCTTATGTGATATCAAAATATTCTTTTTTATGACGTTTCTTATATCGAGAGGTGTTTCAATTACATACGAAAATAAAAATAAGTCATCATACCTATTGTATTTGCTCATGACTATACTAGTGACCTTATTAGAAGGTTTACTAGCTTTTAGTTAGAAATGTGCCCGGTGGATGGCGATAGGCTCAACCCCTATCCCATACCTAAAAATAACAGGTGAAATCTGCCACACCCTTCTGGGTTATATAGGCGTGATGTTATGTTATGTCTTATGCTTTCCAAAGTACATGAAGTTATACACATTAGATTCCAGTGTGAACTTATTTGCTCTTTTCAGGCACTACACATTTTACATCGACATAGGTCATATATAAAACTTATCGTATGGTTAAATCGTATGCTAAAAGACGTTCAGCTAGGCGTCAGTGTATCTGTATGCGGCGCACGCGCAGTGTCGGGTTATGCGTAAGTACGAGGTGAAGGATATGTGAATGTTTGTGGTCCGTTATGTGACATTGGTGAGATTTCTTTAAGTAAATTATAACAGTCGATGTATTAAATTACATAATCAAAAGATAAAAGATAAAAAAAGTAAATTTTCTACTAACCTAAAAATAAATTACTTACTTAAAAGCTAAAATAAATATGTACTAACCTTATCTAAAAGCTTTGCCACGTTGTTGTAGCTTTGTCAACTTCTAGCCGAAATAAATACCAGTAAAAAAATTTATATGACGAAAAGCTATTTTGTTACAAGCGACATGTTATTGAAAATGGCGTTTAGCCCAGTTAGACTTTAACACGTCGATATCATGTCATCTCTTCTAATTTTTTAACATTTCAAATGTAATGTTAAAATAATGCGCGTTGCATATAGCGGATAAAACTTAATATAATTCCCATTCATTTATTTATTTAATAATTATTGTAAAGATATTATAATAAACCCTTATAATATACTAAGTTCAACCATATATTTTTATTGAATACAAAGAGTTCTTCCTCTCTCCTACTTTTGACATGACCATCAGGGTCCATATTTTTTATTTTTTTATTTATTTAATGGTAAGTTACATTTACACAGTTAGATGGTTTTTCTCGCCAAACACAGTAGTTTATAGGCGAGATGCGCTCTTTAAGTATTAAAATAACCTATTTTTATGAATTTAAATTTAATCATTAACAATATTTTATATTTCTCATTGATTAATGATTTACCTATATTTAAGATATATTTGTTACATTATAGAGTGCAATAAAGACTGAATACTAAAGCCTGGCATAAAAACTAATATAATAAACAATCAAACCGCACTAAAGTTTGCTGAATCCAGAATTTTAGACTATTTAATAGTTGGTTCAAAATACCTACTGCTGTTTTAGTCGAGCTCGTTCGCAAAAGCTGTCTACTTTCAGAAGATGGTAATAAATTCAAGATTACAGAACATTGCGTGCTGAATGCATATTACTGCAGACTTACAAGGTAATGTCAAATTACTGGTTATGTAGATAATTTAGGTACTGTACATCGATATTGTACAATGATGACAAGACAATAATCTTTGCTGATATTAAATGAGAAAGTATAGTTTTTTTTTATTTGACGTCTGTAACAACAAATGTTCCGTTCACCTGACGGTTAGTGGTAAATACAGCCCATAGACATCAAAAATCTACAAATGGAGGTCTTCACCTAAGGTCTACGGTAATATGCCTCAATTGCCAGTAGTGTAGTAGTGGCAAAAGGAGACCGCAGCTTAGTGGTTTAAGCGGCTGCCCAGTGTGCAGAGGTTGCAGGTTCGAATCCTACCGGTCGCATAATTATTTAACTGTTTCTTAGTATACCGCTGAAGCTGGCGAGTTCACCAGTTGATGTTATTTAAAAACCTCCTGCAGGACATGCAGTGCAGGAGATTTTTGGCCATTGCCTTCACATTTTTTAAAAAAAATGCATTGTTAAATCAGCATAAGTTCCAAATGTAAAAAAAAATGTGTAAATTTAAATGGTACTGAATAAATATTTTATTTTATTTTATTTTTATTTATTTAACTACAAGCGGTCGACAAAAAGTTTCATATCCACCGGTAATTGAAGGAATACAATGTCATGCTCATGTGCCAGTAGTTTCAGTACTAATCTTAATATAGACAATCAAGCATTACCGATAGACGAAAGGTAAAAGGGTAAACATAAATGCTTTATTTCTAGTCTAGTCTCAGCTGAAAAAATAAACATATTTGTATTTATGTTAGTAGATTTTCTAATTCCATGTTAGCACCTATCAGATACAGATGTATTGAGAACCTCTTATACAAGTATTGCGAATCAATAATAAATTTGCGATAGGGGTCAAAATCATACGTTGATATAAGAGAATTAACTGACAAGGTTGACTCGTTGCCGGCTCGCACACATGCGCAGGAGTTGTGTGTGCATGTGTGTTGTGTGTGTGGTGTGTGTGTGTGTGTGTGGACAAGCTATGATACGGGCAAATTATAGCAAGTACGGCAGTTTTAAGATAGGCAGATATGGTGAGTCTGCTTTTTTTATTTTAATGTTAGATCTCTTTGTGATATGTTGATATAAAGTTGTCTATGTAGTGTCCCAGAAATGCATCTATTACCACGCCAAATTTTGATGTTGAGAGCTAGAGTTACATGAATACAAATAAATAAAATTGAAGTGTCTATTTTTAATGTTAAAATAACGTATTTTCAAATTGGTATAGCTGTTTGCACGATACCTGTGCCTAAAATACAGTTTTATATTTTGTCACTGTCTGTCTGTTTGTTTGTATCGGCTAATCTTTTAAACAACTACACCGATTTTAATAAAATTTTAGATGCAAGTTACTGACTACAAGTCGCGTAACATAGGCTACTTTTTATCGATGTACCTACTAAGCAGGCGAAACCGCGGTCGAAAGTTATTTCGTTTATTTAATGGCGCTAATCTCGAGAACTACTGGTCGAAATTTGATAATTATTTTTGTGTTAGATAGTCTAACTTTCAATAAAAGTATTTAAATATTTAACATTACGCTAAACTCCACGTGAGCGGAGCAATTTATTTAAACACGGGCCAAAGCGCCGGTGCAGCTACTACTTAACACAATGAATTCCACGCAGACGAGCAAAAGCTACACAACAAAACAAATCAAAATAAAGCAGTAGGTACTGTTTTATCTTCAATTGCAATCACTTGCAATATTACGCGACACCAATATGATTTTGGCGAAATTTATCAATTTGATTACGATAATAATTATCTCACGTTTTATTTTTAACGTCAGATTTTAAATAATGATATTTTTACATGACTCTTTTAACATCAAGGTGACACTTAAGGTGGTTAATACACCAATCGATCACTCGTCGATCGATGGCAGACTGGCAGCAGAGTCAGCCTCGTTCGATTATTGTTTTGAAGTTGAACGTTAGCTTATCTAATGGTCGCTTGCATCGATCAGCGTCGATCAATTTGGTGGCATAACACCCTAAGCGCGTATGCCTGACGATGAGCAGTTCACTATACTAAAATACTGATATTAAGCTTAATCCGCAGTGAGCGCTATCGTTTTATGTCTCACCAGGTGGCGCCACTGGAGAGTAAGGTATGTCTAAGATTATTGACAGACATTGATTTATCCCAACCGTTGAGTTTATACGTTTTGATAGAGGCACAGTTCTTTAGGGCGCTTTGAATACAATTTTGGTATAAAAATTATTAAGAAGTACGGATTTTTTTGTTCTAATTTCAAGTGGGGACATTAATAGGTCCTTCTTTTTAGTTCTTATATGTGCCCTATGCACAAGTACTTTCTCTGTCGCTCGTAAAGAGTTTGTCTTCAGAACGCCCTAAATATCTGTGCCTCTATAGACACGTATAAGCTCAATGACCACGTAGCCAACCTGCGAATAGTGACATTAGACATTTCAGAGAGCTCACGCAAAGCACCTCTAGCAGCGAATTCATACGCGATAGTTCTCATTAGGAAAAGGCTAGGAGAATGATGATGACAGCAATTGATATATTGATACATTCCAGTTCCAATATAGTATTATATATACAATTCACCCTAGATTCGTTATTAAATGAATCCAGGGTTTATCTTACTTAATAACCTCTTAAGTTGCCCTCTATGGCATCATCGTCTCTTCTATTGCTCTATGTTTGCTGGAAGAGAACTCAAGCACTGAGATAAGCTCGCTTTTTGTATACAATTACTGTTTTATGTCTATTTCTTTGTAATCTTTTGTGTACAATAAAGTATTAAATAAATAACTTGAAGTTTAACAAAACAAATCTTAAAACATATTCTTATCTTTATCATAATAGAAGTAATATAAAATGTAGGTAAACGGTTATTACGCACTATAAACAGGCGTCTCTTATACCTAAGCGACAATTTAAAAGCTTTAGGTTTTATGGTGATAATAAATGTCCTAGATTCAGGCTTTTAACTTAGAATATGTGACCTTAAATGATAAATAAATAAGATATTCAGGCTTCTAATAATTATATAATTAACAGCTAATTAATTAATAATTGCACATCTATAAAAGTACTAGAATATGAGTACATAGTACAAATTTGTAATCAATACAATAAATAAATTGAAGCGTTTGTTTTTAATGTCAAAATGTTTTTTCAAGTTGGTTGTCCGTCTGTTTGTTCTGCTTATCCTTTAAACGGTTGGACCGATTTTAATAAAATTTAAGATACGGGTAACTGACTACAAAGCTCGTAACATAGACTACTCTTTATCGATGTACCTACCACGCAGACGAAACCACGGGATAACATTAGTTTGTTTGTTTGATAGCGCTAATCTCTAGAACTACTGGTCGAATTTTGAAAATTCTTTCTATGTTTGATAGTCTAACTTTCAATAAAGGTCTTTAAATATTTAACATTACGCTAAACTCTACGGGAGCGGAGCAGTAAGTTTGAACGCGAGTCAAAGCGCGGGAGCAGCTACTACTTAATACAACTAATTCTACGCGGACGAAGTTGCGGGCAACAGCTAGGATTTTTATTTCGACTGCTTTTTTTTACTCCACCTGAAAATAGGCTTTAACACTTGTAACTACTGTCAGACCATGTAAATTTTTGATGACACTAAGTGTAAGTACTACAATTACTACAACATTCATCATTATCATTACCATAACTAATGTTTGGCACTTACTACCATTAAACAGTACATGCTAGAGTTGCCACACAATTGCCAAGTGTAACACTCTTAGTGCCAATGTGAAAGATGACACTAATTCATTTGTACCTATTAGGTTTTCATGATTATATTGCCACTTTTTTTTTCATTTGTTTGTATTTTTTTTCTTCTGGCATGTTATAACTAGACAGGTGAAATACTATTAGGTGTAAGCGACATTGTAGAATTGATATAAAATGTGACGTAATAAAAACACACTTAGTGACATATTACAACAATCCTATTATAGCGCTTAAAAATATATATAATTATCGTATTGATTCTCATATAAAAACATTTGATGACAAGTGGCGCTTACACCCTTTGAGTTACACCACGTCGTATGTCTATCTCTACAAAATCGAGGAATTACACAAAGGATCTCTTACAGAATAACCAAAATTTGTTTTTCAATACAATCCCTTGCTTGTCACTTAGACCTATTATGTCGCTAATAAACAACGGTTTCGTCATTTGAAGCACTTAAATAACATCCACAACAGTTACAATATACCTACATACTACAAGTATATAAACAGTTACTCACGCATTCAAAACAATATATTTGTAAGCTTTACTACACATGTTGTCATGTACTTACAGACAGCTACCTATCAACCTATACAAGTCCAGTATAAGATGGTCTCGTTGTAAAGGATTGCCATGCGAGACCAGAGAATGGAAATGTATAGGTTGATCAGTAGCGGTGTGTACATTGTACCCAATACGCAAAAATGTTAAAAAGAAAATTCGCGACTCATTGTCAATTCTGCGCGCGCGCAAGTATCGCGAAATTGCGCGCGTCCTAAATATATTATTAATTGTCGAAATGTGCGCCCGTGCGGGGTCAGAGCGATCGTTTGTAGGACTAATTAATGTATAGTACATACAATGGACCGTAGGATTAATAGCAATTTGCTGCCAGAATTAAAACGCGGTTTTTAATTTGTCGCTTAAGTCTTTCTTGCTTGAAAGTTTAAATACTTTAACTGGTTGGGCGCTTAGTCACCACACCACGACTGCTTCTTAAGCTTTGTTTTATACCAAAAATAGCTTAAATTTGTATATTTGTGTATTTGATTAAACTTTTGGTTGACTGAACATACCCATTCTATTTAATAATAATAGCAGCCCTGTATCTAATACATTCCCCACTGTTGGGCGCAGGATCTTATGATTAAAAAGGGTTAGGATTGGTAGACTTCACACTTAGTTACTACTACTACCACCTTTAAGGTGGACTACACTACAAGCTACATAAATCGTAGAAAATGAAATCGAAGCAATAATGAACGTCTAAGTACTTGGTAGCAATTTTCGTGTCAGTCTCCGACCTTGGTAGTTACACACGACACAATGTTTGTGGATCTCATAACTGTGCGTGATGACCACGTTAACGCGTCCAGCAAGGACTAGTGACGTCGCGCCATTATCTTACAAATACTGTTGTCAAGTTACGTGAAGATCTTTCATTTTAAAAGAAAATTCTTTAACTTAGGTATGCGATACTCAAAAATCAACTTACAGATGCCTGATTTTTCCTACTTGACTAATTGGTGAAAAATAATACTAACCAAAAAGATATGTGAGGCTGTTTTTAAGCTAAGTTAAGAATGCGATACTGATTTAACTTTTATATACGAAAATTGTTTAAAACGTTTTTTGAAGAAGTATTTCATCACTATATTCGTTTTTAATTCAAAATTAACTGTAAATTATATACTAGTTAACTTAACTAGTAACTTTAATTACTTATGCTGCAAGATCACTATTACGCTGTCAGTTTTGAATCTCATCAAAGGAATAATCAGACATCATATTAATTATCTGGCTGTACGTCGAGGACAGTTTTCTAGTTCTATTTTATTGATATAATTAAAGATAAATAGAAAATAATCGTTTCAACCAGATCCTTAATTGTTGAGTATTTTTCCAATCCTTATTCATAGTTATAAAGAATAAATGAACGTCCCATTAATAATGTCAGTTAGAATCCGAGTCCTTTTGTTGAATTGATGCGGGTTATTTATTTGTTATTAGAAGACAATGAATTGATCTATTGAAAAGTGATTCAATGCCCTCAACTTTAAAAAGAAGTAATAAAACATTTCGATATTAATTCTTCTTATAGAAGATTGAATAGAAATGGCGGTTAAGGCGGTTAGGGCGTTTGCTAACGAACAAAAGGGCATAAGCACCACTGTTTAACTTTTAAGCTGCTGCCAAGTTATAAAAAGCAAATATCTCTATTCCTTAGACTTTGCGTGCACAAAAGTTTCACCTTAGCAATAAAAACAATATATTTCAAGCAAATAATATATTTGTAATATTTAAAGCAAATTTTAGCTTTGCTATGCATTTATTTTATAATATTAAAGTTGAAAAATTAAGAATCCAGCAGGACTCGAACCTGCAGCCCCTGGGTATACGCCCCAAGTGCTTTGCCAATTCAGCTATGGATTCGTATGCTACTGGACTCAAAATTTCTCAACTCTTTGTGCCAGCGTCGTAGGTAACGGGTGGCGCAAAAGTAAAGACCCTATTTGGTTCAGCTATAACATTTTTTCTAAATTAGAAAACTAGATTTAGATTTTTTTAAATGTATATTTGTGCCATTAAATTTCGTACCATTAGGATTTAAAGATGATGTCTTTTAAATGGTGACCTCCAGAGTTGATACACATTTGAGCCCTATTTATGACATTTTGCATAACTTGCCGTAACACTTCCTGCGATATGTTCGTTATTTCTTGACGAATGTTTTCTTTTAGAGCTGCGAGAGTCTGTGGCTTGTTCACATACACCCGAGATTTCAAAAAACCCCAAAGAAAGAAGTCTGAACTGGTCAGATCGGGTGATCTTGCAGGCCAAGGCAAATCGCCAAAACGAGAGATAACTCGGTCTGGAAAAGCGTCCCTCACTAAGTCCATAGTGTCGCGCGCTGTGTGTGCCGTAGCGCCGTCTTGTTGAAACCAGATGTGCTCCAGCCCCAATTCGTCCAAACTGGGTATCAAAAACTCACGTAACATGGTTCTGTAGCGTTCTCCAGTGACAGTTATCGCATTGCCTCCAGCGTCTTCGAAAAAATAGGGTCCGATCACTCTGTCAACACAGATGCCACACCATACAGTAACTTTTAGTGGGTGTAGAGGTGTTTCTTGAATAATGCGCGGATTATCAGTGCCCCAGAACCGAGTATTCTGCTTATTGACATGCCCTGAGAGATGGAAATGCGCTTCGTCACTCATAACCAATTTTGAAGGAAAATCATCCTCTTCAAGGTGTATCAACTCTGGAGGTCACCATTTAAAAGACATCATCTTTAAATCCTAATGGTACGAAATTTAATGGCACAAATATACATTTAAAAAAATCTAAATCTAGTTTTCTAATTTAGAAAAAATGTTATAGCTGAACCAAATAGGGTCTTTACTTTTGCGCCACCCAGTATATACCTTAGCTAGACGAACCATTACTTGGTTTAAGCGCCACCTATGCGATAAGTGATAAGTCACTTAGGCACATACAGTACGTTTGAATTAAGATCAACACAATACTGTCGAGAGATGACGCATTTCTATCAAATACTTGTAATATTTAAAGCAAATTTTAGCTTTGCTATGCATTTATTTTATAATATTAAATACCCAGGGGGTGCAGGTTCGAGTCCTGCTGGATTCTTAATTTTTCAACTTTAATATTATAAAATAATATATGTTGCTAACAGATTCCAAGTTACGACGTACGTCCAGATAAGTAAGCCAAATCTTTGTCTTTATCTTTGCAAGCCACACGCTCGATAAAAGATAAGGGAAGTGGCAAAAAGATATCGCGTATCTTTTTGCCAATAAAATTTTGATTTCATTCGGTTTCCCACGAGACGATTACAAAATTGTTTTATATAATAATTAGACGTATTTTGACTGACGTAGTTTTCACGTAATAATGTTATCTTGAGCGTGGACTTAGATAATTAATTAATTGTGCATAGTAACGTGATTTTGAAAGGTTAATTACATGACGTATTAAAAATACGTAATAATATTTCTGTCTAAACTCTTCCGAAAGTAACTTTGTCTGTTTGGTACGCTTTCATGGCCTAACCATCGACACAATTATGATAAAAATTACTTTTCAGTGACATACCGCGATTTGCAAATACAAATTACTAGTATTCTTGTTAACCTCCTCCAGCTACGCTTAATTTTCTTGTGTTAGGAGGAAGTTCACGTCCGTGGTATAATGACCAGGATTCGAACCCACGCTTCAAAGTTGAAGGCTGAGACAGCCGTTGGTTTGTTAACTAAGCAAGCTTGCATTGTTAGGTAGACGCCAAGCGCCCAATGCGGCCGGTCGCAAAATGTCGAAAAAGTTAGTTTTGGCGCGAAGCAAGCAGCCCACCTATGCGGCCTTACCCGAACTCTTGTTTTACTGAAAAGGGTGTATCTACAACATCACTTACGAATGACCATGAATTCACCATAAATCCCACAGACACGCGTAGCACGCAGCAATCACGCTAATGACGGGAAGCCATGGTTTCCGTAACACCAGTCATGGCGCACACCATCATTACATTACAGAATAGTCATCGCGTCATTTAAACGTCATTCTCGTCACTATGCGCTTTTGAGGTATTTTTAGAATTATTTAATTGAATTACGGTTATAATGGGGTTGTGTATACGAGTTTAGATAGTAATAGCCATGGGAACTTTGATTCGGCGAATATTTTTATATAGCTTCTGCCTGCTTCTTCTTAGCTTTCTTAAAAATATGACATAACACGATAACATCACGCGTGTATTACCCAGGAGGGTGTGGCAGAGGCGTATAAATTATAAAAAATTATTATTATTAAATCAAAAGGGCCACATGGTAATTCTTTTTTTTTTTTGTAAACGTCGATGCACGATACGATATATTGTCACACTTTATATAGGTACGATACCATTGAACAAATGAGCCCATTACTAAACTAATGATAGCCTGGAAGTCATCACTCATCTATGCAAACAGTACAAATGATGAATATTATGGTAGAATGGTAGCACGGTACAGTGGCAGTGCTTTCCCACAGTTGGATGGCAATTAATTCGTAATTGACGTGTGGCCTAAGCGACAAGCGACCGCAAACTAATCATAAGTCACACGCGATCACGATATTGTAGACATGTTTGCAGCAGGCTAACAGATTGCGGCAAAGAATTTGTCTTTAACCCGAAGGGACAAAGATGATTCCACCTGCTGTTAAACCGCCTGTAACATCGTACCGCCAGAATGTATTATTAACCTAACTTCAATGTATTTTTTTTTATTAATTTCTGAATACTACCCTACTTTGTACAAAAAAATCGGCCCAGAACCTTTTCAAAAACGGAAAAATACTTCAAGGTTATTGAAAAACCGAAATGTTTGTCGTAGGATGCACGAACTGAAAATATTCTGGAGTAGAAATTTTTAAGCACGAGGAGAATAAAAATAATTAATCATTACCTAGCTAGACTGGTCTTTACTCAATGAAAAAATACTAGAAAATTACGCACCTAAGGTCTGTACTAGTCTGTAGTACCTAAACGCTGTGATTTGAATAATCATAACGTGCGTACTCACGTTTGTCGCACAATTACGCGTTTAGCGACAATTAGTTCAACAACGCGCATTTAAACGCTTTACACTTGACTATAATTTACTTTTTGTTTCGTAGAACTAATAGTTCAACCAATTATCTTCAGTTTGTTTGTTTATGCATGAGTTTTCGACCATTGTGTACAATCATATTATATTGACTATAAATAAGACTTTATCAAAATATTAATAGGAAGGAAAATAATCATTTTTAAGTTTATTATTTTCTAATTAAATTACGACCGCTCTGAATGTATAAGTGAAGCACTACCTGTTTTTCGATATATTTATTTTTTATATTTCAAAATATTGTGTAAGTTTATATATTAAGCTCTGAGTGAGCGAACAATAGGTCACAAACTATCAGTACAATAGGCACTAATTCAACAACTTTGCGCTTTCGACACAACTCATTAAGGCAGCGTATTTTTAATTGATCAGAGTATTCTTTAACTATTATCAACAGTTCTAATAAACATTGCGACGAATTCCTTGAAATATGACCTACTTTGTGCTGATTTTATGCGACTTTTAAGTTCACTTGTTATAGTTATGAAGTAAATAATATTGACCGCAGAAGAGCTTTCCATTCTGGCAAAATGGTATTGGAGAGAGAAATAAGGTATGTTTAATCATAATGTATTTGTTACATTCTAGACATATATGTCTACCCAAAGACGTAAGCGACATATAAACAAGAAATATGTAATAAGCGCCATTTAAGGAAACAGAACTATCTTTTCCAAAAGTATACAAACAAACAGCATATTTTTTTGGAGTACCAACCGTAAATTTCTGCAATTCATCACAATACTGAACTCTCGCGGTGACCTTGATATCGCAAATGACGCTCTTCCTTTTATCGGCCTCTCATCGTCCAAGGACGAGCGATCGAGCGACGAGCGTCGCGCTGTGCTGCCAATTTAACGACTTTGTCGCTAGAAATGGCGACTTTTATGTTAGCCTAAGCGAAAAAAAACAAGAGGCTGAAAATGTTGGGGTTCATAAAAACTTATTTTGATTTAAAAAATAAAAAAGAAATCAAACTTTTATAGTAGGTACATATTAAATTACAGAACGTGGTTCGATGAATAAATCAAAACAAAGATGTTCCCGTATGATGTTCAGTAACTTTATGACGAAGTATTTTAGTACCAAGAGAGTATCTCAGAGTGAAAAATGTTGAGTGGTAAGCGATTTTGGTTACTGAGTCTAGAGACATGGAAATTCTAGAGTTGGCAACATTTCGCGTGAGAGTGGCGCTCGCTCTGCCGTGACGATCACGTTTCCGCGTTTGACTCCATCATTAGTTTGATTTTGCAGAGGTTATTGGGATAACATGTCTCGTTATTGCAAAGGTAATGCGGGTTTGTAATGAAATAAGATATTCTAGAGGTGTACTTCCACTGTCAGCGTCTATGCGCGAGCAATACCTAACACCCCGGCAAAGTCTTGTAGACGGAACACACTGGGTTTTAGTCCGTGCAACTCGGACATAACCACTGACTCTGTCCGGATCAGTGGTATGCGTCAGGCATTGCCCAGTAAAAAAGAAAGTGGTGTACTTCCACGAAATTGTTATGTCGCTTAGTACGTTTTTACGGTCTGAGTATTCTAAGATTTCGTCCAAAACATAACATTGTACTTACTCAAAGAAAAACGATAAGTAAAGGTTTATCTGTGCTTCAGACATCACGTTTAGCCTTCAACCTCAGTTGTAACAGAAGACAAAGTAGGAGTTCCGACGACTGATCAAATCAAACATATTGTATTGTTTCGTAAATTGTGCATTCTTAATTTCGCACAAAATGCTGCTAAATTCATATTATTTTATTAAATCGAGTGATATTTCGCTTTGTTGTGTTATGTTTATAAAATGTCGTTTAATACAAAACAATGAGCAAACTTTAAAACATGAATCAATATTACATAGATTGTAAATTTAACCTTATTGTAATTGCATTATCATTGCTACTAACTAATCTACGTCACTAATCTCGCATAATCACCAAATAATAATATTTGTTAACACACCGTTCTAGTTCGCTGAAAATCGCATAAAATATTTTCTTATCATCACTAAAAAATATTTTGATAAAAAAATCACAATATTTTAAATCAGATATCACTATGAAGGGATTACTGCCTATAGGTCTACTGACACAGTAATATGTCTATAGATCGTAAAGATACAGGTTCGATTTGTGACTCAGGTGTGGTTTTATAGGTTTGATTTAGATTAGATTATGTCACTTTATCTTGGTGTAGGAAGAAGTACCTTTTATTTATCACCAAATAGGTAGTGCTTGCTATTTTAATTTGGTTTAGTGCGGTCTGATCTTAAAATTACTGACACATGAGTCATAAAATGACGACGCATCTGCAATAGTAGAATGGCTGTTATTATCACTGTTTTTCACTAAATAATTTAACCTTATTAAAAGAACAAAAACGCATTTAATGGATGATGTCACCAAATCAAAAATCTTGAAATAGGTTCTCTACTAATATTTAGTTCATAAACAAACACGTCGTAGCTAAATTAAATCAATAATCAAATAAACTAGGTCTACAAAACGAACAAAAAAGCAAGAAACTCGATCAGCTCGATTATTTTCTCATTTAAATCACTCCGTATGGGCTGACCCTGGAGTCACCTAGACCCACATAGGGCCCTCATGATAACATAACATATCGTACAGAAATACTTGCAATAATTTTCCGTTGGATTCCAATCTGTGATTAATTGTAAAAGGATATTAAAGGCTTTTAGTATCACGATAACTATATACGCATGAATATATATGATAAAATTATACATTTTTCAAATGGAAAGCATTGTCGTCAATCATAGTTGCCTAGGATTCTACACAGATAAAAAACCTCCTAATACCCACTCTTAATATCAAAATTATTGCAGTTAATAGAAATATTCTCAACTTGGAAGGACAATGATATAATAATATCATTAAAGATACATTTATTATTATATACACTTGTTTCCGTCCCGCATTCACTCGAATCTTATGTAAATAAATTAGCTATTCTTTCATGGATGTCTTCCTTTTGGAAGTCGATAACAATAAGTTTTTATACTTTATGTATGAATTAAAACTTACGCGATATTTACTACATTTACAAACTACAAACAACTTGAATGGAAACCATGAATGAACCGACGTGGCCCATTATATGCAAATGCTATCGGAAAATCATCTTAATTGTACTAGATAATAGGTGGAAAATTGCTTGCATCCGGCTGATGGGCCTGCAAGGATGACCGGTTGGTTGTATTAATTATGCAAGTTTAATTAAACGTACGAATGCAATAGTTGCCTTCTTGGTAGACTCTTGATTAGAAAAAACAAAATACTCGCTCGGTTGATTACTCTATAAAAATATAAAATGAAGTAAAAAATCTCAATTTAAAAGATACATTAATTAGGTAATGTATCTAAGTAACATGTCTATAAGCCTACAAAGGTCTTAAGTCACATTTAAAGAAAAAAAAATATCGAATATATAAATATATCGATGTAAAATAGCTGCAACTCTTACTGTCGCTTACACCTTTTTGGCTCTTACGCCCTTTACTAAAGACACGGGCATAAGAGTAAAGGATAGGCTTATTAGCCAGAGCAATATCACTTAAGTCCTTCAAAAATAACCTTTTATCAGACACGTGTCTTCTCGACACAGCTTAGTATAAAAGGATTTGACTACTTAACTACTTGTACTTTGTGATTATTTATAACTTTATCTGTACCTTTATCGATAAGAATAGAATAATTAATGATTGAATACTAATGAATTAAATTATCATACGGAATGCATTACTCTAGCAAGGTATACAATTGCATTGTTAATAAAAGAAACGAGAAAAACTCGGGTTCAATTTCTGGATTTTTCGTCAGAAGATACTAAATAACAGCACGAAATTAGAATTGTGTCCGGTGGATGGTGATAGGCTCAGATATCTAATAATATAGGACTTAAACAAAACAGTTGAAGTGTTTAATACATACGTCTGCCACAGTCTTCAGGGTAATATAGGCGTGATGTCTTGTTATTAAAGAAAACCACTTCTCCTATTACCAAGCTACATTCTAAAGCATGGTATTAAATGGGGGTGCATGAAAGGAGCCTCCCCGAGTGACGTACACAACAAATCCCTACGTCCGGCGCACCCTGGGCAATTCGCGAGTACTTAAAAGCGAATTGGCTAATCCTTTCACCACGATGGCAAGTCAAAACCTTGACCACCTTACTGACTGTCCAAAATGCCCTACCACCTGCACAAGAGAGGCGCTCATGAACGCCGACGAGAGCGCCATAACAGTGGCCACTTATTGGACCAATAAAATTTGACTCAGCCATCGACACGACGAAGAAGAAGAAGAAGATGGTATTAAAATCTATAAAAACTTCAAACTCTTTGCATACGTCTTTATATTAATAAAACACTTAACTAAATTATTCGTTTATACGCCGGGTAAAACCTGCACACATTTACAAGGAAAATCACAAAATAAAAAATATAATCACAGCGTTAGTAATCCGCGTGATTGTTTTACAACTGCGTACCAAACTTATCGCGCCCTGTTTTTCTTCATTTACTTTAAAAAGATAAAAGATATGGTTACTTTTAGATTGTATTTGACGATTAAAGAACTATGCATTAAGTTAAAAACTTCTATTTATCGGTGCAAGTCAGCCTAATTATAAAACATAATATAACATCACGCCTTATTACCTAAAAGGATAAACCATAGTTGTATAAAACACATACCTCACTTGTTATGATAAGGTCCTATGTGAAAGGGGGTGAGCTTATCGCCATCCACCGGGCATAATTCCTCGTGGTGAGAGGCCGAATACGCTAACCACTAGACCCACGAGGCATGTCATAACAAGCATGTCGATAGGTAGTGCTTGTACTACTTTGATCCGGTTTGATGATAAGATTAGAAATAACTAGCATAAGAGGCTTAAGGCGTAAGATTTGACGCCGCAATATTTTTTAGGTATTTGGCAGTTACCACTTGACATCTAGTGGATTTAGGCAGAGGCCTATTGGCGGCGTTTTTCTGATGACAGCTCTTTCAGATAGGCTAGGAACGGCAAGAAATAAACACACTTAAAAATATATAAATTTCCTATTGTGTGCAGCTAGCTCGTTAATATAACATATCGATGCGTGAAAGGCTAGAATAAGCAATTTTTTACGGTTGCTTAACGCATTTTACTAAGCGCCATTTTTCTAAAATGTCGCTTAAAACATTTTCTTTCACCCCTCGATACACTGCGGCTGGAATACTCTGTGATATGATAAAGCGGAAATTTCGTTCAAAATACGCATAATTGTAGAAATATATCGCCGCATAAATATAAAAAAAATAAAAGTACTCACTCTTTCTTATTGTTGACTACAATGACTAGCTTCACTTTCCGAGGGCCCTTGGTCATTTTGCAGATATCCTTGCTGCTATCCACCGGGCCCTGGGTTAAAATTTTTAGTAGAGGAATGTTTCCGTAGTTCTATCACCTCCGCCAGAGGCCACCACTCACGTCACCTCACTGACATAATCACTTTTATCGTCCACTTTTACCCTTAAACTATAAATTCAATCACTTTTTGTCCATTAATACTGATAAAATCACTGTCACTTATAAAATACTGCTTTGGTTCTGAAAATGATAGACGGTATCAATCAAGGCGCTTTGTTTATTGCATAATCAGATTATCTTATATTTATTAAATAATCGATGCATTTTTTTGTGTTTGCCCATAGTGAAGGATTACGATTATTTATGATTATGATTACACGTGAAGTCAGTTAAGCTTAATAATTTACACACTTTTTTAAATCACTGTTGAAACACAAGATTTTTTTTTCTTTTTAAAACACAATATTGAAAATTACGTAACTGACCAAAATGACCTACAGGACAAGTTACGTAACTTGAAAGTTTACGTAATATAATAAGTTACTGGCAATACATGCTAACTCGTTGACAAAACTAATCTGAATGGCACATACGCCAAATCGGAGTTACGTCAAGTGGATGATGAATGATGATGTATGTTGTATGTCCCTCTTGTAAGATTGTGATAAGATTTCAGAACAAATATTTAATGTAGCGACAAAGAATTTAGATGAGCTTTGCTTATAAAAATATTTTTTCAGCACATATGAAACGGAAAATATCTGAATGGTGGAAAGTATAAGTATAGGAAACATTGCTGTATTTTTAAAACTTAAGATAAACAAAGTAAAATATTTTTATGTATGATAGTATTTTTTGCTATTATTATATTTTTTAAGGTCAAAATTACAAAGACGATTATAAAAACCATGCATGCTTCAATAGTGTATTTTACGACGTTCCTAACCAACGAATTCATTTCTGAGAGTCAGTTTGCCTTCCAACGGAAGTTTTCAATCAATCTGTGGATTTTCCGTCAAGCTACAAAAATTTGACATAATTTCTATGTAGTTTACATCTATCTCATCTTTATCTTTAGTAACAAAATCTACGGATAGATAAGTCATTGCAAGCAACATTAAATTACGCAATGGTATTTAAGTTTTTGCGCGGTTTTACTATCATTTAGAACATATGATTTTATTTTAAAGCTTTTTAAACAACAATGTACACTTGTACAAAGCTAGACTTAACGCTAAAGGCATTTTTGACCAGGTGCTTTTAACAATAATTTTGAAGTATAAACATGACATTGATATTATGGTTTAATTTTTAATTAAAGTTTAAGTTAAAATTTATTAAACATGGTTATTTTCTTACTAAATATTAGATATCATGGGATTGTTACTATGCTTATTTGTTGTAGCAAGTTATTTCGATATTTCTGAGATGTTGCAATCTCTTTGTTCACGATCAAATCTTGATATTATTTGTCTATCTACATAGTCTCCCTTTTTTACATTAAAATAGTTACTGTATTATATAAAAACAGAAGAATATTAAATTTTCATACTAATATTATTTTACTAAGATTATGGCACGCGAGGTAAAAATTCTAATTAAGTATTACGTATTAATTTTTCTTCTATATTTGTTATGAGGATTAAAAGATAATTCGATCACGAAAGGATAAGGATAAGGTGATATTAAACAGCTGTATTTTTACACAAGAATATAACATCACGGCAAGTGTATATAGCACTCACATTGCACCTGTATTGTTTAGGTCCTATATGGGGGTCCATTGTTTAGGTACTTCGTGAGCCTATCGCCACGCCTAATTTATTAAATAATTTAATTTAGTTTTAATCTTATTTATTTCATAATTTAATTTAATTTATATTTATTTATATTTTTTTTATTTTTTTATAATGAAATTGAATTTTTTTTCGTCAGACAAGCATTCCTTTTTTAAATTAGCGTAATGTGTTGTCTAAGTCCTATTTTTATCTAATTTCTTTTATTACAGTGCATGTTGTGCTCCTCTATAAGTAGTAGTAAGACACTTAGAATTAAGTTCACAATGTTAACTCTTATTTAATGTAACAGTGTACTCATTGTTGAAGAGCCAAATAATAAATAAATAAATGCCCCGGGCACAATTGTATCTCCAAATTTGCCAGTACCCGACCCGATGTACCGCAGTAGAACTCGGTTTTTTGAACCCGAGTCGCGGTGATAGGTCACATATCAACACTAACCACTAGACTAACGAGTTATTCTTATTATGATTTATATAACATCCTAAATGTTGTATTTACTTCAATTATTATGTATCGTTTTAGTACTGAGATTAGGCTCTAAAATTACTGGCTCATAAGGCATAATATCGTAATGCTCAGCTACGCATCTGCGATATTTTGTTAATGATCTGGCTCTAAGTTGTAAGCCTGCATTGTCCCACTGCTGGGCAAAGGCCTCCCCCAAACGTAGCCAGTCCTCTCTATCTCCTGCAGTTTCCCTCCAGTTGTGGCTGTAGGCATCAAGGTCATTCCGCTAGCCCTTCTTATGTAAAAATTCATGTAAAAATATTTTGTAACAAAATTGCTTTGAATATATCTATTATTTAGTTAGTAATCCAAACAGACTGTATCATAATTCCTTGGTGATTACAGCAAATTATTTATTTGGATTCATTAAAAGTAACTTTTTGTAACGCGAAGATTAAGATAGTGGTAATACGCGATCAGATTACTTTTCGTATAGTAATAATAAGTAACGTTGGATATGGAAAATTACACACATAACGTGGTGTTCTAGAACTATTTTCTGCGCAAAAAAAAAACTTATCGAAAAGGCGTAACCGCCATTTTAAAGCGATCCCTTTTTCCCCTATTTTATTTAAGTTTACAGAGATATTTCCCATTTTAGATTATGGATTTAACAGAGACTGAATTAAAAAATATAAGATTTTTAGTTTTAGAAAAGTTTATTTAGGCCAAAATAAATTTTAAATAATTCTTTTAGTTTAGGTCTGAGAAATCTCGTTCTAGCGCTTACGCTCTTTGAGCCCCGAGGTATCAAAGTTATTATTAGATTACGTCCTTCCCTACTTTGATGAAAAATAGCCTTTTCACCTCAGCAGCTCTAAGACAACAACCATCCATACATCCTGACAAACTTTTACACTTTTACTTATGGTCTCAGCCTAAAAAACCAAATGGACACGAAATGAACGCAAATACCTTTCCATTCAAACTTTTAAACACGCGGGGCAGCGGAGGGGTAGATGGTTCCGGGCTTTTGTCAAATCATAGGATTTGACAACTAGTTTTGGCGGCTCTCTTCCACATTTCTCTGAGCTTATTGTTTATTATTGACTAGCGTCTCGACCTGGCTTTGCTTTGGGTACTGTGTAGTACTACAATATGCATCTACCTATATATACATAAAAACCTTCGTTATAAATCATTCCATCTATTAAAGAAACTGCATTGAAATCTATGCGTTGCTTTAAAGATCTAAGCATACATAGAGTCAGACAGACAGACAGACAACGGAAAACGACTTTGTTTTCTACAACGTAGTGATGATATACCACGCGGGCGTTGCAGCAGAGTCTGTTACGTCACTCTTATTTCAATTAGCTGAGGCTAATCTATTACTTAACTTTCAGCTCAATTAGCTATCATTTAGGACATTTAGACCAATTAGGAGTAAACCAAAATAGATGAAAAGTCAATAAAATCAAGCAAAACATCATAATTATGCTAAAATCTGTAGATATTTTTGGAATCTCGCGTGACTGAATAAATTATTGTGATATTCTATTTAGATGTTTCTTAAATAAACAAGGATGGGTATCTATATTTTTCCCTTTTACGTCTTATTTAGGTGTCTCATTGATACGGTAGCTAGCGTCTGCGGAGGTTAATATTCTGTTCATAAATCAGAGGGACAAAAGTCGAGCTCCAAAAAGTCTAATTCACGAACCATAATTGACCTACGGATGGCGGAGTGGTTAGTGTCTGCCTGCCTGCTACGTTGAGGTCGCGGGGTCGATTCCCGCTCAAGACTAATCTTTGTGTGTATGAATACGTGGGTTTGTCTTGGTCTGGGTGTTTCTATGTATAATATGTGTGTATTTACAAAAAAAGTTTATATGTATTAGTATCAGTTATTCTAGTACCCATACTACAAGCTCTGTTTAGTTTGTGACTGGCATTGTGTGTATGTTGAGTGATATTTATTTATTATTTGTGAATAACATTTTAGAGCTCAATTGTTATCTCGATTCGATACCCGGGTCGGGCATAAAGAACCAAGCCAAGTTTTTTCACCACAAATATATATAAGAAATATAAATAACATATAGACAACCTAAAGTCAACGTAAATCATTAGACTTTGATATATAATCCGGCAAATCTAATCTAGGATTTAACTTTGCCTAAGCATTTGAAAGCCGCGGTGGGATTTAATAAAATCATGACATTGTTATCAATGACACAAATAATCTTAAGTAAAGCTACCAAACCGACTTTGGTATTATAAATCTTTGGTATAGTAATGCGTATATATCTTTTTTATTGCGTACAATAATAATATGGGTTATTTTTTGATTCGGTGAATTATGACGTGAGTTTTTGCAAATAAAATCGCCATCGAGTTTTTTATAAATCCCATTCATATTTGACTACCCCGTTAGTCTAGTGGTTAGCGTATGCGACCTCTAACTGCGGTCTTGGGTTCGATACCCAGGTCAGGCAAGTGTTATTAAAGATTTTTCGGTCAGAAAATTAATAATAGCAGCAAGGAGTCGAAATGGCGATAGGCTCATTCTTTAACATTTGGGACCTTAATATAACAGGTGAAATGTGGGTGATATACTCCACTGCCACTCCCTTTTGGGTATTATTATTATAATTGTTGGGACGAGGTTTTGTGACATGTAATGTCAACGAGTGCTGAATCGCGATAACGAAATGTTTACAGCAAGTGAATATATATACCACTTCCAATACGCTACCGTTGGACAGCTGTCCGCCAGGCAATACCACCGAGCCTGGTCAGAGGATCCTCCTTTGCGGTGGAGGAACATCACACCCTGTTCCTCTACAGTGTTCACCTCGACCTCCGCATTATAGACTCTCCTTTAGGCCTCCATAAATTGGAGCAGTCTCTGTTCTGGGTAGTATAGACGTGATATCTATATAAATAAAAATGAATTGTTGTTCGTTAGTCTGATTAAAACTCGAGAACGGCTGGGCCGATTGAGCTGATTTTGGTTTTAAAATGTTTGTCATAGTCCAGGGTAGGTCTAAACGGTGAGCAAATAAGGAAAGTTTGAATTCTTTATTTTCTCGATGACAGACGTAGTTCTTCTTCTTTTCTTAACCATGGCCACCGTCAAAAAAAAAACGACAGATGTAGTTTGATAGTTATAGTGTAAATATTTGTAAGTATTCACTCAAAAAAAAATTGTCTATGGTAAAATGTCACTTGAAATGTAAACGTCTCTTTGCTGTGCATCTATACTATAATTCTTTAATATTCCTAAAAATCTAATAGCAACAAATTTCAATAAAATTAAAAAAGTGTGTTTGTGACTTACTAAATATGCCTCCAATAATTAGGCGGTACGAAGTTCGCCGGGTCAGCTAGTTATAAATAAAAATATCCCAAATCACGAATTGTCTGACCCAGGCATCGAACCCGAGACCTTGCGCTGAGAGGTGTCACACGCTAACCAATAGACCAACGAGGCATTTCGTACGTCCCAGTGACACATTTATCACATTATATCAACAGCCTGACATAAAACTTCTGACTGATAAGACTTTTGTCTTAGAAACGTGCTTTATTTGATCATTTATTAACGGAAGATGACGGCAAGAAAATCTGTTTTGACATACATTTTGTGTATTTTCTAGAGTTCCGTAGTACCAACAAGGAACCCTTCTAGTTTTGCCATGTCTGTCTGTTTGTCTGTCTGTCCGAGATCTAGCGTCGAGACTGTTAGAGCTAGAATGCTATGAAATGTTGCATGAATATGTTATATAACTATCCTAAGAAAGTGGTAAAATATGTTTTTCGCGTACCCTATATTTAAAGTGGGAATGTTTCTTTTTCGGTCGTCTACCCCATACTGATCAGTCGCCATGTCTCGTTCTGCACACCAGGCAGTCGCTTTAACCAACCAGGCACGGTTATTTTTTTTTTTAATACTACGCCCACAGCGAACGAACGTGTAGTCCACCTGATGGTAAGTGGAGTACAGCCCATGGACATCAACAATCCACAAAAGCAGATTATAGATGCGTCGCTGCAGCTGAGGACTACGGTGTTATGCCTCATGTGCTAGTTATTTCAGGGCCTGATCTCACCACCAAACCGGCACACAGTAATGGCAGCACTACTATTTGGCGGCAGGTTAAAGGTGAGACGGTGGTGCTGCCGCCCTCGAGCTCATTCACAAGAGCTCTACCACCAGTAAAACGGTGACGGTAAATTTCTGAACGTTATGTTTCGTCATTTCGTAACGTCACGTTCACCCATTTGTTCCGATCTTAAGTAGGATACAATTTTAATTTTTATTACAGCTCATTTTCAACTATTCCTTAGTCTGATTTGCTAAGCATATCTAAATGGTATAAAATTAATCAAATAGAAGTTATAACAGTAATGTAATATTGTCAATCCTTACACCTTGCTCCATCAATCAAAGCGCTATCAGATATAGTATAGCTGTCAATACCATATCATACGTACGTACGCACTTAAAAATGTCACTGTTCTATATTTTAGTTTTGTTTAGTTACTGCCTGGTTAGCCTAGTGGTTAGCGAATGCAACCTCTCACTGCGAGGTCTGAGGTTCGATACCCAGGGCAGGCAAGTGTAATTTGGGATATTTTCGTCAAGAAATTGTCATAGCAGCACGGAGTTGAAATTGTGTCAGGTGGATGGCGATAAGCTCACCCTCTAACATTTGGGACCTTAACAAAACAGGTGAATTGTGGGTGTTATTCCCCTCTGCCACTCCCTTCTGGGTAGTCTACGCGTGATGGTATGTTATTTTTTTAAACGGTAGTAAGAAAACTGTAAGCTTTATTTTACAGTCAGTCTGTTTGTTACGCTTCCACAGCCTGAACTACTGAGCTGATATTAATGAAGATTGAGTTTAAAGATACACTTGTTATCAATACATGAGGCAACGTATGAGCACAGTATAAATATGTAACAGTATGGAAACTAAGCCTATTTCATAAAATAATTACCTACGCTCTATTGAAGCTATAGGGTTGATACTTTCAAGCTTTTTGATATTGACTTTTTATAAAAAAAAGTGTTTTTTAGTGATCATTCAATCGTATTGGAATAACTAGTTTACAAATAAAATTGAAATAGGTAATCTTAGGGCATCGGTGAATCTCAACAAAATACGATACACAGTTTAATATTGACACATAACAACTTGTAGATCTTTGTATTTGTTTTGTAGATATTTATCTAAATATTACAGCACGCGGCGTACAAAATGCAATTTAACATAACATTACAAATTAAAATAAAAGAGAGGGCTAAAAGGGTTAAAGTTACAAATTATTTTCTGATAAATACTTTCGTCTGCTACGACAGGTACGAAATTCTTTATTATTAAATTTAATTGTGCAAAAAATTCTCATTCTTATAAACAGCTTTTTTAAATAAACAAGGACAGGGTACTATAAAAGTGATTTTGTCTAATTCTTTGTAAATGAATTCAGCTACTTTGCAGTTTATGTGTTGTTTTTTAAAGCAATAACGAAAAACTTCATCCATTTACTCGACATATTAAACAAAATCATCTGGTGGTCGGCGAAATTTTAAACGTGACCACTCGCTTCCACGCGGCACTCGCTATTGACAGCACCAATCGCTTAGGGGTCTCGCTCGTCGATGAGTATGTTTATGTGTGCGTGCCGTTTCGAACGTTTGTAGGTAGTTTCCGTACTGTTAGTACATATTTATACTGTGGTATGAGCAAAGTCGCAGACGGAAGTTTGTGATTATATGGAAAAGACTGATAATGAATCGCTATGCTGAGTCAGCAAGTTGTGTGATGAAGGTATAGTCGAGTTCATTGATATGTTAGTCCTTAAATGCTTACATTAATTACCTCGACTAGACTGTACTATATTATATTAGGTCATACTTAAAAGTTTAATTTTCACATGGTTATTTAATACAAGATGCTATACATGTTTTACGGATTTTTTTGGACAGACTACGGCCTAATTTCTGAAGTTCCGGATTGATCTTATCCGACACATATAATATAACCTGACCGTATTTAAAAGTGACACAAGTGACACAAGTTACACTTGAAAAAAGAACACAGCTGTCACTTTCATTTATGTGTGTTATTTGCTTAACCTGTCGGTAAGGTTTATCTAGCCTGTGAAATTGGGGCAACAGCCCAATTTAAAAAAATCCTGATTGTTTCGGATTGTTAGTTAAGTGCTGGTTAATTCTATGTTTGTCTTTCCATATTTGACATTTCATTAGTTAAAAAAGTTCCATAGGCTATCAGAGACTTATCTAGAACTGGTGTAATGTAAATAAATACTTTTAATAGGTTGAGAAGCTAACTTCAGAAGCTAGCTTCTATTTTAATTGAAATCATATTTTCGTCACTTTTATTTTGTATTAATAATTGTAGCTTCAGGCTTATTGATACATTTACAAACAAAAATTATAACTAAAAGTAACTAATGACTAAGCTCCAGAAACAATACAACATACAAAAATAATAAATAACATAAAATACCACTAATTCAACTTATTGTTTTCTACACCAAGCCAAAACGGCTACCATATTATGTGACAATGACCACATTTACCTATAATCTGCCACCATTACTCGTCACAAGACAAAATGCAGTAATAATTGCATGCAATTGAAAGATAAACATTGCAGGAGAATTGAGCGTATTTAAATAAATATCAACATTTAAGAATACTGAGAAATAATGTTTCAAAGGCACTAAGGTAAAACTTTGTTGTTTTTTTAACACGCTTATATTAGCTTCACCTGTATGTATGTATGTATGTATGTATGTATGTAACCGACTCCTTTGGACTCGATTTTGACCCACTTTAAACGGACAGATTTCATTAAAATTTTGCACACCTGTCAAAGATCGATGACGATGCAATAATTCGAAAAAAAAGTAGAAAATAAATAATAGTTAAAAAAAACTAAAAAACACGCTTTTAAAGTACCTACTTCTAACTAAAAAGTGAAAAATAATTCCTAATATAAGCTGAAAAAAGCGTGGGGCGCTCTGTGCCATATTTTTCGTCTATCGAGCAACCCACGCTTTTTTCAGCTTATATTAGGAATTATTTTTCACTTTTCAAATTCATTTATTTTTATTTAAGTTTAACTAAACAAAATTTCATGCTTGTAACTTCAAAAATGACGGACTTCCATACTACTGTTCATTCCTTCATTTTACCCCCTATAAAATGGAATTGCCAAAAATCCTTTCTTAGTGCGCCCCTACGTCATGTAAGAACCCTTCATTGGAAAATTTTAGTTCCTAGGCCTAGTGGTTTCGGCCATGCGTTGATGAATCAGTCAGTCGGGCGAACAATTATATAAGTATAGATCTAAAAAAAAAACTAAAAAACACGCTTTTAATATTATTTTTCACTTTTTAGTTAGAAGTACTTTAAAAGCGTGTTTTTTAGTTTTTTTTTTTTAAGAAGAAGTACATAATTGTGATACACAGTCTAATTGAAACATGCACAATGGGCGGTATGTATAATGTAATTTGGAAAAGGCTCGGAGAATTATGAACATCATAATTCTAGTTATAATTAGTCGTTTAATTTCCCTTATTACGGCTGTCAAGTTATATTAATACCCGCCATTGTGAAGGCGCCAGTACCATGGATGCTGTGACGCACACAGTCAGGCAGTCGTGATCACTACTACCATAGATAATTATAGAAGTTAGTGCTAGCAGAGGTTATTATACAACGTGTGAAGATACGCCTGTAATCATATGAGATGCGTGGCGTTATTACGGATAGTGTATCTGATCTGTGTTGGAAAAGGCAGCGATAGCCGAATGGGAGACCGTAGGACTGTGAAGTCAAAGGTCTCGGGTTCGAACACACGGCACACACCTCTATCAATAAATCGTTAGGATTCGTCTTTTCAAAGATAAACTAAGTGTGTATTTATCATATAAAATATCGCTCGCTAACGGTGAAGGAAAACATCGTGAGGAAACCTACATGCCTGAGAGTGCCTAAAAAGTGCTCGAGGTGTTTAACACCCATATTTCACCTGGTATATTTAAGTCTCATGTGATAGGGTGTGAGTACCATTAAGTATACAAGTATTATACGCTAGCGAACTGACCGAATTGTAATATCAATGTGTTTTATCATAATTTCATTTCGTATCAGTATGAGTTGAATCCATCTATCAAAAATATCAAATAATATTATATATTGATGACATACTTTTTTGTTGTTAGGTGAAGAAATATCATCCTTGCTAAGGTGCATTGATTAAAACCGTCATAGATAAGTAAGGCTAGCCGCACACACGCAATAATATTGACTGCATTTTTGCTGTCGCACTTTGGTACATAAATGTACGGGGGATAAGGTTTTTTTATATTTTTAGATCGGTTCTCAATGACGGAAAAATTGCTGCACAAACAAAAAAACATACGCGTCGAATAAAGAACCTGCTCCATTTTGGCAGTCTGTTAAAAAATAGTATGAATTAAGCTGTAACTTGAGGACACGAGTTTTATAGCCTAGCTTAGGTTTATATCGGCATACGGGCAAGAACTAGATACATAATATGTAATTATAACTCGTAATATATAAATAAATATAGAGAATTAGCAACAGATATTCAAGTTACGCGGCCTAACTACCTGTCACAGATATCTAAGTGAGGTATTCTATTCTAACTTCTAACAAACAAATCTTTACATCATACCTAATTGTTCCAATTAGATTTCTTTTTATTTTGTTTTTTTTTTAAAGCAACGCCCGCACTAGGAATAACTCCTGTGTCTTGAGGGTGTTCACAAACATACATTTCACACGCACAAAGCACACCCAGAGTCAGAACAAATCTTTGAGGATCTCACAAAGATTTCTCCTGAGTGGGGATCGAACAGGCGTAGTTAAAGTTAGTTGTCTGGTAGACTCAGCTCAGCAGCTTACGCCGTAAAAACAATTCGTCAACTGATCGATGTTGACACTGCGCGTTTAGTTTATTTTAGCTATTTTCACAGTATAATGTCATATGGTTTATTGCTTTGGGGTAGTGCCGCGGATATAGATTCAATATTTGTGCTCCAGAAACGAGCTATTCGAGCTATCTATATGATGAGTCCCAAGGAGACACTAAGAAATAAATTTAAAGAGATACATATTATGACGTTACATTCTCAATACATTTACGAAAATTTAATGTACGTTCACAAAAACCAAACGAAATTTAAGAAAAATAGTGATCTCCATAAATTAAATCTAAGGAACAAAAACAAACTCGCTGTGCCCACTACTAGGCTCCATAAAATCTCTAACTCGTTTCCAGGTCAATGTATACGCTTTTACAATAAACTTCCTTTAGACGCAATAGAATTATCGATAGGTAAATTTAAAAAATATGTTAAAACTAAATTATGTCAAAAAGCTTACTATAGTATTTCAGACTACATAAATGATAATAGTATTTGGAAATGAATTGCTCTTCTTATGTGATTTTTTTATGTACTTTTATATTGTTATATTTTTCATTTTAAAAGATGGTGCACATGAGTTTCTCACCAGCTCTTCTCATAATGCAATACCCATCGGAGCTGGTACTTAGATTGATTTTAATTCGATTCTAAACAGTTTGATTAAAATTAATCTGAGCCCCGGTTATTCAAATCATTGTAATTAGTATAATTTAGTATTATTTATTATTTACTTTTATATCATTTTTTGTAATGTTTTGACGTGTTCAAGCGCCTCCTGGGGCCTATGAAAATAAATGATTTGAATTTGAATTTGAATTTGAATTAAAAGCGGTGAGGCGACCGCTTTAACCACTTCGCCAACCGAGCACTCAAATAAGATTGCGGTCGGTTTCTAGTCAAGCAATCGAGAAGTACTTCAAATCTAACTGATACGACTGAAACTCAATATTTACGTGGCGACTGCAGTCAGTCTCCACAACAACTTTCTGGCATCAGCTTAGCTTGACGATCAAACGGTCAGAGCGACTGGCATATGCTGGGTAGAGGCCTGGCAACCGAAGGATAACAAACGCGTTCGATAGCTTCTGTTAGAGTAAGTACTTTATCGTCATATTGATCGTTTGTCGACGTTCGCTGGTAATGCAAAGCGTGGCGGTAACATCGAAGGATTCGTTAGCGTTCGTCAAGCCGTCCAAAATCAGTTCGTTGGCTTTCGCTAGGTGTGTACCCAGCAATAGCCACGAGCTCCTCAAACAAATCTTTACAATACGTATTTATAACTTACAGAGACATTGATTATAAATATAATACACTGAGGAGAATCTTTGAATAATTAGTACGTGGACTTATTTAGAACAATACAGTACGATGGAGACAAAGTGTTAAAAAATAAACGGAACGATTTAATGGCAATGCATTTTTCAACTACAGACGCAGATTGCTGTTTACAGAAATATAGACTTAATATCGTAGTAAATATGGTGCAATTTGTACTGGTAAATAAAAGAAAGGTTGTATGCACATTTTTTTCCCGTACGTAATAATACCGAGAAGCCTATTGATTAAGTGTTATGCCACTTTGCGATAAACGTAGCAATTGAACTTGTAGGAAATTAATGACTAATCTTAATTAAATCAAGCAATCAAAACCAGCATCCTCTGCAATCTAAACTTGACCTTAGAAGATTAAGCGCGGCGTAAACTAGATATGTCCTAAACTACCTTAAAGAGTATTCTCAATTTAAATACCAAATAATATCAAATATGGAACTCGATTAACAGATTTTAATATAATTAATTGGGCGAATACAGAATTTCAGTACCAACGGTATTACCGTATTCATGCAGATACTTTGCCTGAAAGAAGCAGTTGTTAAGATCAGCGCCAGAGCGATCGAAAACTAGTGAACGGCATGCATGATGCTCATAATATTCAATTCTTGCATTCTTATTGTGTCCAATGTACAGGACAAATCATTGTATGATTGGCCATCTTTTAAATATACCTGCCATTTGCACATTTTTGTATTTTAATATTAGGTATATATTTTTTTTTTTTGTGTAACTTGTATTTGGTGCTATTTATATGTGACAGACTGCAATTGTAATGTATAACAACTTCTATAACTCATGTTCATGCAAATAAATGATTCTTATTCTTATTCTTATTCATCTCTTGTTGAGTTGAGAAATTTCGAATCTAGCAGCATACGAATCCATGGCTGAATTGACGTTGTCCTGTATTAAATACCTATGCATCATTCTCTGTGACGATATTTGCAGGACGCATTATGTCAATGTTATGTCAAACCCCATAAAGGTACATTCAAAAAGATCATATTGTCAAAAGCGCTAAGGTTACTAAAATGTCTATTAAAAAAAAGGGTTAGGTGATAAAAGGGTAAAAATTTAGGGTTGTATGTATCTTTTAATGCCACATTATAAAAAAATAAAAACAAAAATGTCCAAAACTTAAAAAAAATGTTAAGGGTGAACAACCCTTATCACTTAGGGGTATGAAAAATAGATAGCAGCCGATTCTCAGACCTACTGAATATGCATATAAAATTTGGTAAAAATCAGTAAAGCCGTTTCGGAGGAGTAAGGTAACTAACATTGTGACACGAGAATTTTATATATAAGATATCAAGATTTTAATTTAATTTATTTGAATACCAAAGCCCTCTCTAGCGTTAAAATTGGCTACATTACATTCACTTAACTTTTAACTGATTTCAGTGACAACAGCGCGCGTCGGACTTGACGAGCGTAAATTTGTCGGATTATATATTAACTATGCTTTGTGATTGGAATTCTTTGAAATTTTGTATTGTTCAGTACAAAAAATCAAGACAAATTTGCTTTTTTGTATTTCTGTGACGTGTCGTAGGTAATTTTGTTTGTTGTCATACTATAAAAGTGGGTGTGATGTGAATGTTAAACAACTCTAAGCACCGAACTCACAGGTGTTAGATAAATCTTATTGGCAGGATAAGCATATTAACACTCATTAATGAAAAAGACAGCTGTGTCCTTTTAACTAGTGTCACTTTTAAATTCGGTCAGGTTTTATTTTGTGGGTCGGATAAGATATATCCGGAACCTCTATAACTGGCCCTTAATGTAATATTTCTCTTATTTTTCAGAAGGTTTGAGTCTTTACCATTGGTATCAATCTAGGTTGAAGTAATAATCTGTATCATGTCTCAACAAACAATTCTGCGTGAGAGTATCTACTCTGAAAATTGTACCAACAGGCATTACCTACATGTTTGACTTGGATCAATCACATCAATTTTGGTGCTGCCTGCACCTTGTCCTATTCATGTTTTAATTGGTCTAGTGGTAAGTGTATACGGCCTCTTAACGCGAGGTATCGGGTTCAATTTCTGAGACGGGCAAAAATGTTATTTAGATTTTTTCAGTCTGGATTTTTTTTTAACAGCAGCAACAAAGTTGGAATCGTGCCTATTGGATAGCGATAGGCTTACTCCCTAATATCACTATCATGCCTAACATCACGCTTATATTACTCAGAGGGATGTGGCAAAGATGCTGAAATAGTTCAAGACGATAGCTAAATCTCATCTAACTGCAGATGCTAAACAAAGTAAACAATTTGTAATTGCTACATTTGTTCCTACAGCGAATGACGGATGCGCAGATCATAAAACTAGGTAGAAGTACAATAAAAAGTAATTTTTAACGGAATTTACGTTTAAAGCTAAAAAAGTGCATAACAAATCAACACGTGAAAATTATTTGTCCTTATTTTCGCACTTCCTTATAAACGGAATCTTGTATTTTATGGCTTTGGGTTTTTCATGGCTGTCTGTCTACGTTTTAATTGATGGACGACTGACCAAAAATATCATCATAATGTTGATCATCCAATAACGTGTAATATGCAAATAAGCTGGCTCTCTTGTGAAGGAGACGGTGCAACTGTTATATCAAACAAAATAAATTTACAGGCGCGTCTGCAGCGCGCTGTGAGCTGGCCTTCAGTGGAGCTTGCGTCTTAGGAAGGCACGCTTCGTTGTACTGTTTGCGACTTCTACCTTCCTTTACATTCCACGTAGCAGACAGATACGACCGTTGCAAACCTGTAACACGTGTGACCAGTGACTAGCACGTCAGTACTCATTGTTTTCTTTTACTGCCGACCTTGAGTATTGTCTGGTAATAGATACGAGCACAACACTGGTTCTTGAACTTGGGATAATCTACAAGCTAAGTGAGGAAAGACTTTGGTCATATTTTTAAGTAACCTTAAAGTTAAAATACCTAGGCATTTCTAAGTCAGGGTCTTGCTTGATTGATGTTTCAAGTTTGCAAGTGTCCATAGGGTAACAGCAGCGATAGCTGAGTGGAAGACCGTAGGACTGCTAAGTCAAAGGTCTCGGGTTGGAACCCACGGCACACGCCTCTGTCAATAAATCGTTAAGATTCGTCTTTTCCCAGATGTGTGTATTTATCATATTAATTATCGCTCGTTAACGGTAAAGGAAAACATCGTGAGATATATATAGATATAACGCAGATGTCGCTGGAAGTACTGTAAGAGGTCCTCCTCACAATAAGTACAGGGACCAATAAGTTCAATGTGCATATTAAACAGTTTTCCACACTGATATTTAGCCGCCACTGTTTAGATCATAGGCCGAGCTGTCATGCAATATTTAGGTCGGCTTCTAGGCAAAAATAATAAGGAAAAATTGGGAAAAGGCCCAGGTAAATGAATGATGAATGAGCTTTCCATTATGACACCTACAAGGAAAAATAAAGGATATTTCAACACTAAGGTACACATGTTAAGTTAATGAATACGGGTTACAAACAAGTGAAGTCACTAGCAAACAGTGAAATATAATAAACAATTATAAATATTATAATCAATCCAAATAAATAAAAAAATTAAGTGGCTGTTTTTAATGTCATAATAGCAATGTTTTGTCAAGCTGAAATAGTTTTGTCAATTTTTGTCCATTAGTCTGTTTATATCGGCTAATACTTTAAACGGCTTCACCGATATTGATAAAAAAATATATGCGTAACTTAGACTACTTTTTATTGCTTAAAAGTTAGTTTGTTAGCGCTAATCTTGGGAATTACTTATCAGAGTTTTACAATTAAGATTTTTTGATATTTAACATTAAAGTAAACTCCATGGAAGCGGGGCAGAAAGGTTTACGGGTCAAAGCACGGGAGCAGCTACTATTTAATAAAACGAACTCCACGCAAGTCACAAGCAAAAGCTAGTAATAAATATAAAAAGAGGAAAAAAAAAATACTAAACATATTCATTTCACTTGTTCTAATAAATCGCTAAGGAAAATCACATTTTCCGAAAAAAACGGTATTTTCAAGGTTCAATTAATTCGTAAAAATGGATTCTGTTACTGATTCCGAACCAACATCTTTCGCGTTTCCGGTTCAATAAAAATATTAGTATCGAGTCAACATAGAATAAACTTGAAAATTGAATGATAAGTCATACAAAACAGATAAATAGAATATCACAACACACATAGATGATATTATTTGTATGTAACTGATAGGTTACAAAGGTTTAGACACAAATGATTGATCATTGAATTTGACAGATGATAAGTGATGATAGTGGCCGTGGTTGCCGTGGTTTAACGGCTGATAAACGTTATTTATCATGATGAAAGACTTTGGGATCAAGTTAAAATGAAACACAAGTTAATCTTAGCTAACGTGGCATATTTATATCAGTTTTAGTGTTTTTAGCCCCAATTTTACAGGTGTTAGATACACCTTATTGGCGGATAAACATATATATAAAACATATAAAGAAAAGTGACAGCTTTATTCTTTTTTAACATGTATGTAACCGACTCCTTTGGACTCGATTTTGACCCACTTTAAACGGACAGATTTCATTAAAATTTTTGCACACCTGTCAAAGATCGATGACAATGCAATAAAACGAGAAAAAAAAAAAAAAAAAAAAAAAGGTCTTATAAATAAACCAAACTAAAAAGTAGAAAATAAATAATAGTTAAAAAAACAAAAAACACGCTTTTAAAGTACTAAACTATTATTGTGAAAAAAACCGGCCAAGTGCGCGTCGGGCCACGCGCAGTAGGGTTCCGTAGCTAGCTAACAACATGTTTCGACTTAAAAGGGATTTGCTATCTGTATTAAACAAGTAACATCTTCATACAAGTCATTACTTTCAAAGGTTTTTGTAATTTGCACGAATTATTCTAAGTAACTGCATTTTACACTTTGGACCCCTATTCCTCTTGAACTAATGAAGTGAACTAATCCGCTATAGTTTTCCTTTAAAGTTCATTACATGTACCACCGACACAATTTTTTTCAGATTTTGGGATCCAGTAGTTTAGCTTTTAGAGGGGGGGGGGACGCTCTACTTGAACAAAAATTTGCTCTTTAAAGTTAATTATCTCGCAAACGGATCTCTAAATCAAAAAAACTGTCTTAGGAACCCCTAAACGTTTTTAAAAGTGCTATCTAATAATACCCCACATTATGGGGTAGGCGACAAAAAAAAAGCATCCCTACTTTACATGTAGGAGAGCTACCCGAAAAAAAAATATTTTTCCAAATATTATTCTACGACTTTCTTTGAATAGTTAACATACATGTTTATGCAAAATTTCAGTTTTCTAGCACCAACGGTTTCGTCGCTATGCCTTGGACAGACGGACGGACAGACGGACATGGCGAAACTATAAGGGTTCCTTGTAGGTACTACGGAACCCTAAAAAAGCGTGGGCGCTCTGTGCCCAATTTTTCACAATAATACTAGTATTTTTTGTTCATTACCATTTTCAGCTAATATTAGGAATTATTGTTCACTTTTTAGTTAGAAGTACTTTAAAAGCGTGTTTTTTAGTTTTTTTAAACTAATATTTTTCTAGTGTAGCTTGTGTCACTCTTGAACTTAAAATAACTGGCCCTTAATATCATGAAATAGATTTTGGAATTTTTATTTATTTAAAAACTTCATATACAGAATTTGTATACAAGGCGGACTTAATGCCATAGGCATATATGCAATATGTTTTGAAATTGTGAGTGAAATTCCAGTGCAAGCGATTTTCGACTGTTCTTAGTATTAGATTGCTAAGCGTGGCTAAATGCTATATATAAATCAATTAGAAATTCCAATGTTACTAAAATGTTTATTTAGAACGATTTTATGCAAAACATTCAATTATTGATTGATTTGCAACACTTCCGTGTGTGAAGTGCACAATTGGCGTAGTGGGTAAAGCGGTCACCTCACCGCTTTTAACTGCGCTGGTGTTGTGAGTTCGATCCTCACACAGGACAAATCCTTGTGTGCTTCGCAAAGATTTGTTCTGACTCTGTGTGTGCTTTGTGTTTGTCAACACCCCCGCGACACAGAAGTTATTCCTAGTACGAGAGTAAAGAAAAGAAAAATTAAATAGATTTGCAACACTGGATACCGTGTGTGATACCAAGATGTTTGTTTCTCTTTCAAGCAAAAACTACTAAGCGGGTTATGATGAAATAATTTGGCACACGGGTAGCTTAAAGCGTAGACTAACATATTACATTCTGCTTTTTATCGGACGTACCTCGCGGTCCAAGACGCGTGTGGAAGCTAGTCAATGATATAATAGGCCCATTAGTTTATTGACCATGTGACCGTCCCACGTGATAGGACATACTATTACTAGGTATTGCATGGGAAAGTGTTGACAGCTATTGTATAGAACACGTGGACATTTTAATGTAAACAATAATACAACTGAAACATCAAACTGTTATTAAAAAGAAGAGAGGTAAAATAGTTTTTGATAACGAAAAGATGTTAGAGAAAACGGGATTTATATAATTTGATGCCCTGTCTCGATGTTCTAGTGGTTAGCGTATGCGCCTCTCATTGCAAGGACTCGGGTTCGATTTCCGGGTCGGGTAAAGTGTATTTGTGAACTTTCCGTCAGGAAATTCACAATAGTAGCATGTAATTGTGTTAATAAAGTGATCTAAGACAGGTAGTGGCACCGCCAAGACGAGCTAGCAAAGCGCAAGGGCACTATCTACCTTTTCTCCATTAACAAGTTTAAATTAACAATTTCTTAAGCTCGTGTAATTTTCGATGAAATAAAACAATATATTCTTTAATTAGTTGTGGTTCTTGAAAATTACCAAGAGTTACAAGAACATTTATATTTAAAATAAAACGGTAAATAGCGAGAAAATAAGGAAAATGTTAAAATATTGCCAAGGCCAGTCTCAATATCAATGAATATTAAATAGTAAACGGGTAAACTTTAAATTGAAATTCACTTTAAAAACTAAAAAAATATATTAGAAGCCCATTGAAATTAAAACTGTGGTTAATGGTAAATACATACTATCTATTTACTATCAATACAATTAAAATTATATAATCAATTTGCACAATGCTTTTTTCAAGCTGGTATAGTTTTTTGAACTATACCTTTGCCAAAATACAGTTTTTAACATTTTTGTCCGTCTGTCTGCCTGTTTGTATTGCCTAATCTTCTAAGCGGATGGACCAATTTTAATTAAATTTCAGATGCAGGTAACTGACCACAAGGCGCGTATCACCGCGGGCGAATTTAGTTTGTTTGTATGCTAGCGCTTATCTCAAGAATTGCTGGTCGAATCTTGAATAATATTTTTGTGTTTCATAGTCTCAATAAAGGTCTTCTAAACACCACGCGGACGAAGTCTTGGGCAAACCACTCATACCTTGTTTATGTGTTCAAATACACAATAAATAGTGCATTAGCTACATTATTAATTCACAAAAATAACTCGACCATGCGACATTGTGGTTGCGTAAATTCCAAAACCGGTACTTAAATGTAACCACGAAAAATCTATTGAAGGTATTGAATTTCTGAACCAAACAAAGTGGCAATTGTCAGTGTTACGAATTACCGCCATTGTCATCGCTTACTATATTGTTTACTATGCCTAATATGCCTGTTACTCACACTCGGTCAGGGGGTACTCATCCACGGTTTGGTTTCCTGCTGGTGTTGTTTTGAATCGTTGGTCTAGTGGTTGGCGTTGCGACCTCTCACTAAACGGTTTCGTGTTCGATTCTTTGGCCACCAAAAAGTGTTTTTTGGGCTTTTTTCCTTTTTTAAATTTTATGTCCGCACTGTGTCACGGAGTTGTTTACAAACATACATTTCACACACAAAGCACACCCAGTCTACCAGATTAGTGGTGAAATTACGTTCTTAAAATTCTGGCACAAGAGGCATCTTCTAACAGGCGCAACTCCAGACTCCGTGTTGTTGCTTAAAACTATCTGTCGGGAAATCCCTAGCCTGACCCGCGGATCGAATCTAAGACCTCTTTGAAAGCTGTCGCATACACTAAAGCTAGACATCGAGGGAGTACGTACAGTCGGCCAATGAGTTGGGTATGCAGGGTAAAATCTTCTAAGTCATAGTAAAGACTTACGACACCAGTTATGGATAAGTGAGTTATATATCTAAATAGTGGGTATATTACACTTATTAAATATGAAATACAAACTTGCATATCTATTGTAGTCAGTTTTTACTATGGCGTAGAAGTTTTTGCCCTGCCTACCCAACTCATTGGCCGACTGTACGTGGTATAAAAAACACTAAAATGTAAAAGAAACTGTTTAGTATAACAAAACATTTATATCACCCAGAAGGGAGTGGCAGAGGTGTACAACATCCACACTTCACCTGTTATCTTTGGGTCCAAAGGGATAGGAGTTGAGTCTATCGCCATCCACTGGGCCAAAATCCAACTCCGTGGTGCTATTATGAATTTACTGACGGAAACTTTTCAAATAACACTTTGCCCGACCTGGGAATCGAACGCTAACTACTACACCATCGAGACACATGGGGGGCATCGAGGTAAGTACTTATAAATAAAAGGAAAATTAAACTCAACATAGTATCAAATGCCAACTACCTGTGAAAAGTGAGGCAACAGTATGTGATGGATAAATATTGAAATAACCGACAGATAAAACAGTTGTACGTATACAAATGCCTTGATATGCGTATGCGCATGATAAGATAATGCATGATATGCAGTTGTAAATAATTAGACAATTGAAACCATTTTGATTATAATCATAGAATTATTACACCTAGAGACCCAGGTCAAGCAAAAAAGTGAAACCACTTCAATTGTGCCCTTTTGACTTGATACTACACACAACAGGTTTTTGATGGTGTGCGTGTCGTAATTTTAACGCACACATCAGATTTTGGCTTTACTTTAGACGGAGCGCTTATATAAAGACTTTTAATCTAGGCGTTATAAAACTATGATTACAATACATTTCTAATGTTTCTATTGTTGTTGATAATATACGTATATTTGTATTGTATTGTCAATCATATTGATAGAAAACCAAATACTTTCACCTCCTTTCTTATTATTGAACTTTATGAAAACCTCAGTATAGGTATTATTTGTAACAAATGTAATCAATACAAATACAAAGAGATAAAATTGCAGTTTCTGTTTTTAATGTTTTTCAAAGCTGGTATAGTTGTTTGCACAATACGTTTGCTTAAAATACAGTATTTATTTTTTTTGTCCATCTGTGTCTGTCTGCCTATTTGTCTAAATAAAGGTCATTTGGTATTTAACATGACCGTAAACTCCACGGGAGCGAAGCAGTAAAACGGGAGCAGAACTGCTACTCAATTGAACAAATTCCACGCGGACGAAGTCGCGTTCAAAAGCTAGTGTTAAATAAAATCAAGAGTTTATCTGGATCAATAAAATTAACAATTTATCTAGATCAAATTATCAAAAAACAGCAAAAACCGTGATTTCACCTTATTGACCTATTGGCACTGAGTCTAAAAGTCAAGACAAATTGTAGATAAAATCTGTAACGTGTTTCAGGTTCAAAAGAAATTAGTACTAAAATAGACTGGGTCTGATCTAGCTGCCAGAAACTGAATCTAGACATACTGTCTACTAATTGTAATGGCATTAGATGTATTTAAGCATCTTATATTTAAATGTAGCAGCGGAAGTAATCTCTCTAATCTAAATCAATGTTTTCTATGATTTTATTACAAATACAAACCTTTTGGGCGCATAATGTATTTAGGAAAATAAAAATCTTTAGTTACAAAAAATAAACTAAAAAGTTAGAAATACTTAAGTAATATTCAACGTCTCGCCTCATCTGTGTATAACTTGAAAGAATTACAGTAAACGGCCTTAAGGTTATTAATATTGAAATAATTATCTCTGTACTAAACCAATCACTACTATTTGGTGAAATATGAGTGGAAAAACCCTGTTGCCATCTCCTCAAGTGTGTCGAAAGCTCTTCCACCGGAATTTCCATCAGTCTAGCCGAGGTCATTCGTCACAACAATCTCAAAACCTTATCATGACGGCTGTTGATTCAAAAACGTCATATTTTACTTCTTATCAAATTGTGATAACATGATTTAGCAGATTCTGATTTCGTTAACTAGGACATTATGTAATTGTACTAGAATCAAGGTAAATGATTTCTATTAAAAGAACCTTCTTTTTGAAGTTGGTTGACAACTGTCGTTGTTGCGGTAGAGCTCTTGTGGACGTGCTCGAGGGTAGACTACAGTATTACCTTAAAAGCGGGCTCACACAAACATAAATTTATATTGTTAATTCACGAAATTGGATACAAATTAGCTTTTTTCATAATACATTCAGTTTTTTTTAGATGATAGTTCTTCAGATCTATCTAAAAAGCCGTCAGGATGCTCGTGTTTCTTTACATTTACATGAACGAACACACAGAGACACATTACGAATAAAGAATCCCAATTTTCGTCTGTGTAAGCCCACTCTATTTCAATTATTTATTTTATTTCTTTATTTATAAAAAACATAACAAAGCCACATTATAAAACTACAGCGAATGCAACATAAATCCGAGAGGTTTTCCGCACATCTGATTCATCGCAAGACGATAAGCATACATACACAAACATTTAATTACAATACCTACTCTTACTGTAGTCTTTTACAGCATAGCTAGAACATTATATCAGACACCCATTGAATGCATGCTTAAAAATAGCAAAAACTTACGTAAAATGAAATATAGTGTGCATAAGGGGGTATATTGAAAAACATTAATGGCACATGAGGCACACCGTATAGGTTAGATACAAAGTCGTTCACTATTGCATACATCACAAAAACGTGTTCTCAAATTCATTTCCTATTATAAAAGTCATCTTAGACACAAACAATATTTAAATAGCGTCACACATACCACGTTGGCTTGTTACAACTCACTATACATATTTACTTTATTTATAATAGATTAATGTTTTACAATTTTTACTGTCATCATAGTTGTAGGAAAATTTGTTAATTTTCCTACGAGGATTCCTATTATCATTAATTCAATACCTAAATTCTTCATCCTAATGTTTAAAAAGATGTGTAGATGTGTTTTACTCTTTCACGCAAAAACTACCGGATCGATTTTAATAAAATTCGGCACACGTGTAGCTTATATCATGGATTAACATGTAAGCTATTTTTTACCCGACTGCGTCAGAAGGAGGGTTATGTTTTTCGAGCGTATGTATGTATTTATCGACGTATCACGCGAGCAATGCCGCCGGCCGAAGCTAGTAATTAATACACAAAAGTGAGAATACCCGGTAAAAACTTTAGTAACTTTATAACAATCGGTAATTTGCAATTTTAGTTAAGTTTTTAGTGTCAAAGCAATAAACTGCACTGGTTTACCTTGATGGTAAGTGGTTATTGCAGTCCGTGAACATCTACAGCTGAGATATTATTGTTATCCCTCATGTGCCAGTAATTTCAGGACCTAATCTTACCACCAAACCGGTATGCAAGCACTACTACAATTCCCGCAAATAATGGGCTATTATAAACGCCATCAACGTCAAAATATTGAATAGTGACAAGGTTCTATCCAATTAAAAGTTTTTGGGATTAGAATTTCGTCGGTAAATCCTTAGACAATTAAACCAAAAGGACTACCCAAGCAGCAAAATTATCCCATAGTGCAGATGTTATAGGCCTCCAGCACTTATAATATTCTCTTAACGGTTCTAGTAATTACTGCCACGCTTGTAATAGCAAGCATGAAGATAGGTGGGCCTTATAGTGTATCTGGTTTTGTACATCAACTTATAAATACTTATAGGTCGAAATTAAGGGTGCAATATAAGCTTGGGTGACCTATACAAGTATCGCGAGGGTGTAAATGCACTCAAGAGTAGATGCACTGGTAAGCTATACTTATAACCGATAACAAGACGACATTATAGAACTACTATAAGTAAAGTACGCCAATTAGAGTGATAAACAGAACTAAACATACTGAATACTATTTGGATTTATTACTTGGTTTTATAAGGGTTTTTAAATTCACTTTACAGAACAATTATAAGTAAAATGGAGTGGTTTTATAGTGGTATAAACTAATATTGTTATAATCTTAACACGATTATAAAGGTTTAATATAATATACTCAGTATCCAAAACTATATCCGCGGTGTCCTGTACAAGAATACATTGGAATAAAATGGTCTTCCAAATACTGTTATAGTCTCAGTACGGACATTTGCATTTTGTTGTGTCGTATTTTTTGCCAACGTATTAAATTTTCTTTCAAAAATGGATCTATATAAATGGAAACGGATGAAAAGAAGTGATTATTATAAACGAAAGGTTTCGAAAACCTATAAACAAATTATACAGGTATCGGGATATAGCTTTGTATCTGGCGAAGAACGAATCGTAAACATAGGAGAAGGTTCCGTACAAAATAGTGACTAGAAATTTTAGACAAAATAATTCTGCACAGAACAACGCTTTATTTTTATTTATTTTTTAATAAAAAAAGCTTACTAGTAATTTGCAAATACAAATTACTAGTATTCTTGTTAACCCCCTCCAGCTAAGTTTATCGCTTGTGTTAGGAGGAAGTTCACGTCCGTGGTGTAATGACCAGGATTCGAACCCACGACCTCTCGATCGTAAGACCGATGCCTTATCCATTGCGCCACGGCCGCTTTATTGCGAAAAGCGATTTAAATTTAGTCTCTAAAGATTGTATTAGTGAGGAATCTCTTCGATGTTCTAACTTAATGTTAAAATCTTCTCTAACAATCAAACGGTGCATTCAATATCAATATCATAATATCACTTTATGATATTTATGACATACCTAGTGTATTTATGTACAAATATCGATAGGTGTATGTCATTTCTATATACCGTATAAATCAATGACTTATAGGTATAGGTTAAGAGAAATCATAGAAATTAAACCTAAACTGACAGAAATTAGGTACTATTGAGTAAGTTACCAAGTTCTCATTCGTCACTGGTGAAGTGGTCATAAACTGAGTAGAAGCAGCATTTTTTACACCAGAAATTATCTTCTTTTAACAATGATCTAATGTGTTCTTTATTCAGAACGAAGTGTCGTGGCCGTCTTGCGAGAATTTTTGAAACTTTATGGTTACAACCACGACATTTGTGAGTCAACAAGAAGTGTGTTTCGTTCCAAGGCTACCTTAAGGTTTTTAAAGCTTGAAAATCCCTTATGGTCAAAAAGCGATCGACGTCCAGAAACATTACCATTTTCAATGCTGACTTCTAAACATAAGCATAAAAATAAGATATAGGTAGGTAGGTACTTAATAGCAATATAAAATAACCGTCCTGTTATAGAAATATTTATGGAACTCTAATTCCAAACAATATGGCCAAGCAATGGTTCTGATATTTACCATTATTGAACAAAGTACGCCTATAACGGTTTTTTAATGTATTTAGGAAAACCAACTTTGTCAAAATGGCGACTTTTCGTTATATGTCTTACTGAAACCAATATTATTTTAAAATTGAACTTAATAAAAACGCAAATTTCAAGGGGCGCGTGTAAAAATTTTGATTTAAAACTTATTATACTTCACCGAAAATATACGTGCGCCATGCAAATTCAAACACATTAGTACATCTTGACTTATTGTTAACTACAGTCTACTCATACTATTAATATTCTAGATAATATTTATAAGAAATGGATAAATCAATTAGCTTTATCAATTTTAATCTTTAAAAATGTGTGCAGCAACATTCACCAATTCATAACACGTTTTTTGAGCTTGTAAGAGATTCATTGTGTACGTTATTGTCGTATTTGGTTCCATTAAGCGCTGATAGTTAGCTTCGCGGCCGCAAATAGTTTTTCGTAGTCCAACTATGAGGTCGTTATTGGTATAAGTGGTGTTCACCAAAACTTCTATAGATTTTTAATTAGGTAAAATAGGCCTATAAATTTGGCCCTTTTCCGTGGTTATAATTGCTTACTATTCCGTTATAGTCCTAATGAAATAGTGGTTCCAGGACAATTACTAGACCACATTTTGCTGCTTGGGTAGTCATTGTTAGGCTTTCAACGCTGCCAAATGTGGAAAAGCGCCGCTGTGACACGTCATATACCACTTGTTGTAAAATCATAGATGCGAGGGACAATCTATTCCCCTCTCACCGGTGAGTTTTGGCAGACTTATAGCATAGATATTTAATTTTATTACCTCTCTATAATGATTAAATGCTCTTTGGGCATATAACTTTAATTTGTGATATTGTTTCCTTTAAGTTCATTCGCAAATCTTAACTACCATAACTTTTGTAAATAAAAACGAAAATATGTAACCTATAATCCGTCACTATCTGGTTGTTACCCGTAAGATAAATCTGTCATGTTTCAGGCGACATGGCGCTAACAGTCACGTCCGAGATACATGTAGATAGCATTCAAGGCTGTTCGCTATTGTATCTTACAGTATTTTGTTATGTTACTGAAGATTATTTTTAGAAGGAGAATAAAATGAAATAGAGTCTGACTAGCAACTGATGCACGCAAACCTCTTTTACAATTTTTTATTGGGCAAATCCTGTCTAAAAACAGATTAAAAAAACCAATATGGACACGCAATGAACAGTGCAAGAACGACTCTCTTCCACATTTGGTAGCAGGGGTAGGCTAAGAATGACACCTCCGATTGGTTTATTGCTCTGAGGGCAAATCTTATTTGCATTGGCAGCATTAAACATGGTAGAATATAATTTAAAGATAAATTAGTAATAGGACTGAATCGCGTTTAAATTATTTATTTATATGACGGATGAGTGGTCCTTTTGATGGTAAGTGGGAATTACTTAATACATGCCATGAAAACACAACCCACAAGATATAAGATACGTCACTACATCTGAAGATTACGATAATATGGCTCATGTGCCAGTAAACTCAGGACCTGATGTGGGAGTTGGTACAACTAATACTCTCCATAGTGTCCAAAATCGTGACAATTTGGTTATTACGTTAAACACGTAACATTACAATTACGTAACCTAGCGTAGGACCGAATGGAAACGCCACTATTATTCTATACATATTTTTGTATATTTGTTACTCAGTCTAGTTTTAAAAGAAACTCGTTTTGGTTAGACCAGTTAATATTGATAGGTATAAATACGATTTATGAGCGTTCTCTTAATAAAGATATTAAAAAAAATATAGAGTGCACGTTTGACGTAGTGGTTAAAGCGAGGCTTTCAACTGCGCTAGGGTTCGATCCCCACACGTGACAAATATTTGTGTGATCCACAAAGATTTGTTCTGACTCTAAGTACACTTTGTGTGTGTAAAATGTATCTCTGTGAATACCCTCGCGACACAGGCGTTATTAAAAGAGCGGGCGTCCGCGTCGTTTTAAAAATTAAAAAAACTAAAAAAACACGCTTTTAAAGCACATCAAACTAAAAAGTGAAAAATAATTCTTATTATAACCTGAAAATAATAATAAACGAAAAATACTAGTACTATTGTGAAAAAAAGCGTGGGTCGCTCGATAGACGAAAAATATGGCACAGAGCGCCCCACGCTTTTTTTCACAATAGTACTAGTATTTTTCGTTTATTATTATTTTCAGGTTATAATAAGAATTATTTTTCACTTTTTAGTTTGATGTGCTTTAAAAGCGTGTTTTTTTAGTTTTTTTAAACTATATTTATTTTTCACTTTTTAGTTTGATGTTATTTAAAAGCGTGTTTTTTAGTTTTTTTTTAATCCTGGCGATCCTAATCAGGATAATGAGATAAATTTATGAAATTATTATATTGTCGCTGATTCTTTACAAGTGTAGAAAGTTTGAATTAAATCTGTCCGTTTAAAGTGGGTCAAAATCGAGTCCAAAGGAGTCGGTTACATACAAACAAACAAACAAACATACAGGTGAAGCTAATATAAGCGTGTTAAAAAGAAAAAAGCTTATATGCATGGTTCTCCCAAATATTAGAATGGGCTCCAAAGCGGCAAGAAAGAAAATTATCTGTTTCCAAAAACATACGTAATTTTTTTTTCAAGACAAAAGTTTTTTATGTAAAATTCATATTAAATCGGAAGTAACATAGCATAATGTCTCATAGTTTTCAGTTTCAAATACTTAGTTATTTAATATTCTCCGAAATCTTTAGTCATTCGACGCAGAAAAGCGTTTGCATTGTAAATAAATAAACAAAATAAAAAAAAACATTCAGCACAATATTCATAGATTGTCACCACTTTCCAACAGGTAGACTACAAGCCTGCTAAGCAGCAATTAGCAACAAGAAGCGCATCGTAAATGGTTCAGCAATTACGTCACAAAAACAATTTGTTTTAATTGTTACGCTTTGCTTCGCTTTAAATCATTTGTTATTTATGTGGTTCCGTATTTGTTTTTTCCACAAGACTTAGGTAAATGTATACATAACAGTATAACATCCACACTTCACCTTAACATGGGCTAAGATCCGTCTCGACCTATCGCATCAGTAGGCAAAAGGATAAGCCTATCACCATCTACAGGGCAAAATCCCAGACTCCGTTAACTTAACAAAATTTCCGATAGAAAATTCTCAGTCTGCTACGGAGGTCTCTCTAAGAGCAGTCGCAAAGGCAACCACTACACCAACGAGACAATCAAAGGACAATTTCCATACAAACTTGCAATAAATCATACACGCGTATCAAGTATACACGGTAATACAGTAATTAACAGAAAGTAATTTCAAGTGCTTACACTCATGTTTACACTCAACTGATATCTAGAATCGTTTATAATTGCGTAATTTATGACTCTTTTCGAAATGTAGGTTACATCGTACAGGAAAATACATAACAAAAAATACACACAGAGAAAAAAATGTCGAAGAGCTTTTGTGAATCAACTCGGAAACGATATTATCCTATTGGCGGCGCGGCGCTGTAAGTTCAAAATCTTTATGGGCGAACAATTGGTTGGCTGTCTTTCACAACAAAAGTAATATATGGGATTTACTGTAACATTATTTATTTTTATAGAAAATATCTTAAACACTAAAATGCATGTTTGTTGCAACAATTTTAAAAAAATGGCCCCGAACAAACATGCATTTTTGTCTAGAAAAATAGATAAAAACTTAATAATATTTAAGTTAAAACCATATTACGTTAGTATTAAAACACGGCACTCGAAAGTCTACTCTTAAAAATCTATTTAAATAATAGTAAGGAAATAAATACAAGTTTTTTTTTATAATTTGGCTATATCGCAAGCCCCTTGCATACTGTTAACTCATAACAAGAATTGTAAGGTCAGCTGCAGAAAAATCTCACCCCCTTGAGTATTTTTTTTCACTTTAAAGAGGTGAGTTCACTCTGCAGCTGACTGTACATGTTTTCAGTGTTATAGTCGAATACTGCAAGCCGAAATAGTCGTGCCAAAGTTATGATTTACAATTTTTCGCTAGAGGACACTTGGAATACATGGCGCCGTCAAAAGGTTTTCCTAACTTTACTCTATTCAGGTTTTGTAATACTGATAAAATTAAAAAAAATTATAAGGGCACTATAATGTTTCCTATCAGATATTTTATTTCTCAAAGGAACCCTAACTGAGTTAGGCTAATAATAGCCAGTCAAAAGTTTCGAGATTTTAACTTATTAGTGTAAGTAGCGCGAAGGCGTCGACGTGTGTAAATGTATAGGCTGCCAACATTTTACTTAACAAATTGTTGAGAGGGAATAATCAATAGCGTATTTCCAGTACAAATCTAATTGACAAGCAGTCGAAATAGTGTTTGGGCGAGTTGCATAGTCTGTCAACTGCATTAAGTTAAGTTCGCAACTATGTCAAATTTAACTAGATGTTTTAATGTAAGTCGGTTTATACTAATGTTATAAATAGGATAGTTTGTTAGGACGCTTGTAACACCTTTAAGGGGGAAACATTGCTTTGCTGTTTGCCATACAAAAGTATTATGGATTTAACTTAATTATTATTAAGTTTCTATCTTTTATTATAAACAAATAATATCTAAAACACTAAAATGCATATTTGTAGGTACCCGCTTTTTCAAAATGTTAATTAAAAATTTTCAGTTTGTATGTAACTCATTTTTTTTTTTAATTTTTTGACATAATGGCCACGAAAAAACATGCATTTTAGTATTTAAAGTGTGATTTGTCTATAAAAATAGATAAAAACTTAATAATTCTAAAAGTAAAATCCATATTCCATATTTAAAAGTAAAAGTCATGATTTTTAGTGTAGCTGAATTTTGATATTGGGACCATGTACCTTGAAAATAAAGAATTTATTATTATTACTATTATTATTATATATTACGTAAGTATGAAAACACGGCGCTCGGGAGCCTTACCTACCCTTAAGCAAAACTAGTCAGTTCATTTTCATGAAATAAAACACACTTGTAGCTTATAAATAAAGAATAAAAAAAACATACCAGCATTACAAACGAGCAAACTGAATAGTTTGCACATTTCGAGTTTCGATAAAAATCTTCGCTTGTTTGTAATACCAGTATATGCCTAAGGGGATGACTGTCGATGATTTTTATTATTCAATTAAGAGTATCTTTTCTGCCAAGCCCTTGACCGATCCGAACATAATAATTTAGCGTAATATTGACCTAGTTATCCGCCGCCATTATCGTTAATTTCACCAAATGTACCTGTTTGTTACAAAACTTCCGTGAGACGACCTCGTTTATTGGAAGTATCATGGGAATTATTTAAAAACACATATTTAGTCTTTTAATTGAAATGGGAGAGCGTTTTGAACAAGCTCAGACAGAATACCACGGCCTTATATCTATCCTGTACTAGTTCCCGTGCGCGGCTGCGCCCGCGTAATATGTCGGTCTATATTATCCTGGGATCTTAATCTATTTCCTCACCGATTTTACTAAGATCGGCCCAATAGATTCGAAGATATCTGTGTACAAATCAAAAACAAACGAAACGAAAAAAAAATAACGACAAATTGAATAACATCACGCCAATATTAACCAGAAGGGATGAGAATAATAATTGTATAATATTTAAATTTTACCCACACTTCATCTATTATTTTTAAGGTAACCTAAACATAATTCGGTAAAATTAGGTTCCATTACTCACTTTTTAGCAAATAGCAGTCCTATTTGATATTAATCTCACCCAAATCAAAAGAGTATTTCGTCCTAAATCTCAAATAAATATTTTGCCTAACCAATCGAACCTGGAATCTTTACGCGATCTCTATCTTTAAACGACCAAAGTAGACATCAATCAAATACGTTACAGCATTTTACACAGATGTAACAAATCGTAGAAGTCGCGTGGAAGGTCGCTATCAATTACTGAGTGACGAACCGACAACCATGACGAGATGCAAGGTGACATACTCACTTTTACACACGGATAACTTAACTAATTATAACATAACATAACATCACGCCTACATCACTCAGAAAGGTGTGGCAGAGGTGTATAACACCCACATTTCACCTGTTATGTTTAGATCCCATGTGTTGTGGCCATTTCGTAAATTGTTCAATTCATGAAATGATTGGAATTTCGTGAAATTGTAACATTTTATGAAATTTCTTATTGATTATTTTTATAGCATTTATCTATGCTTAGCAAACAAACAACCAGTTGAAATAATTTTGGGGCTGACAGGGTTTGAACCTGCGACCTTCTGCACACTGGGCAGTCGCTTTAACCATCCAGCTACGGTCGCTTCTTGCCAGCAATCTAAATTTTTTAAATGTATGTTACGTAATTTCATGACGTCACGTTCATCCATTTGATCCTATCTTGAGTAAGATACAGTATTTCATGAAATGTTTTACTTTTTATTGGCCAAATCATAATATTATGTTTAATGTTAAGAGATATCAGATGAAATACGGGTATATCTCACCATCTTAGAACGTAGTATACAAATCCATATAATATCAGTGATAAGTGTATATTTTATACATTGTGTATTTGAAGATTGAGATAAAAAAACTCTTGTGGAAAACGTGACTCGTATCTAACTGGATTGACTTTTGTTATGATAAGGATTTAAAAATATTATTTTTTATAGTTTAAAGTGGGTGTTATACAGCTCTGACTGCCTTTCTTGTTTGTTTGTTTGTTTTTTTTTAAAACAATACTTAACACAAAATACAATAAAGGCGAGCTTAACTCAAATTTGAGTTCTCTTCCAGCAAACCTTAGAGTAATAGAGGAGAAGGATGCAAAAAGAGGGCAAAATCAAGTGTACAACTCAAAGGAAAAACGGAGTTACCATTATTACGGTAAAAAAACAAAAAAATAATAAAAAGTAACTAAAGCTACAATACATAAACATAAACAAATAGACATAAATATATTATAATGCCATCTATAGTTTTGGCGATCACGACTCGTCACCCACCAATGCTTAAACTTAATCAAACCAATGCAAATGATATCATAATAATTCAATTAAATTATAACTTTAAATAAGAACTATTTACAAATAGATAATTACCATTCATTATATTTATTACCAACTACTTCCTGTATATTTATTATTTCATTTGCCATTTCCAACACTTGGTCCAGTTCAGTATCTATTTTCCAATCATAGATCAATTGAATAACAATGTAAATAATACGTAAATGATAAATAACCATCTAAACCTAACATTATACAGTACCCACTCCGCCATCCGGTCGTCGAATAACACTTTTGCTCAACCCGAACCCAAGACCTCGCAGTAAGCAGCCGCATACGTTAACCACTATACCACTCATACAGTTAGGCGTATTCACAAATACTCTGCCACTGTAGTATTAGCCACATTGCATTGTTTTCACGCATTGTTGTATAATCACTGTAATCAATTATTGTCACGTCTGTACATTGACTTGTTTAGTTCTTAGTATTCGTTTACATTAAGACAGCGTATTATTTGCAAAAAGTATTTTTTCATATTATGTAGCGAACCGGCGTGCCACTGCGCACATAGTAGATATACCTCATGTGTCAGAAATTTCAGGATAATAATATCTTATATCACCCTCACACATTTAATTTTGTGTAAAATTTGCAAGCTGAATAAAAAGTGGTGTTATGTGTATGTGTCAACTTTTTGACATTTGTACATATTATGTAGTACAAATGTACCTTTGAGTGGGTAGTGTACCTGCCTGCGACGCCGAGGTCGTGGGTTCGATTCCCACTTAAGACAGATCTTTATGTGCATGAACATGGGGGTTTGTCTTAGTCTGGGTGTTTCTATGTATAATAAGTATGTATTTACAAAAGAAAAGTATATATGTATTAGTATCAGTTATTCTAGTACCCATAGCACAAGCTCTGCTTAGTTTGGGACTAGATGGCGTTGTGTGTGAGTTGTGGAAAATTTATTTATTTATTTATAACATTACGCCTTATTTACCATCAAGTGTGTGGCAGAGGTATATAACATCCCCATTTCACTTTCAAAAAGTTTGTAAGTGTAAAGTCACGATTTCTGCATCCTGAAACCACTTCTCTCACATACAGTTTCAGTTTTCATAACACACTTAGCTCCAATTTCACAGATGTTAGATAAACCTTATTGCCAGAATAAACATAATATATATAACACACATAAATGAAAGTGACAGTTGTGTTCTTTTTTCAAATGTATCTTGTGTCACTGTTAAATTCTTCAAGTTAAATTAAATGAACTACAGAAACTGGCTCTTAGAGTTTATCTTAATCCTTGTCATAGCTATTACTATTTATTTTATTTATTTCCACTTTGACTGACTTTGTAACTGCGCAACGTGAACATTCGACATGGCTAACTTAACATGTGCTGCGATTTGTAAAACTATATAGCTTCCGCACACGGTTTTCCTTGTATTTTATGTCATAAAAAGTATCAAAGATCACTCAAAGAGAGTCAAAATTTCTATCTGTGTAAGAATTTTCAGTATCGGATGAGTAAATTCAGAGATTATCGATAACAAACATACACATTGACCTCTTTATGATAAGCATCAATCAACAGATGCCTGTGTACACATCTAAACCGACGTTTTTATAAGTAAACAATATCCTACCCTTACATTAACAAAAAATCCTTGACAAACACGAATTTCAGTCCAAAAGCGCCTCAATTAGATACAGTATTGTATATCACTCATTTTAACATCACTCACTTCACTTAGCCTATATATGTACGCAACGTCGAGCCGCGCTAACAACCGGAGGACGACTGATTATGGCCGACATTATCGCGTAAAAAAAAAACACAAATACTAGTGATAATACTACAGGTATCGCCAGTCGCGGATCAACTGTCCAATTGGACGCTCGTGTCAACGCTGGTTCGCTACAATATTACTGTTTATATTCTTCGCTTTGACAAGCAAAAGCTTCGCAAAACCAGTCAATGTGCAAAATATTGTCAATAATTATTCAAAGATTATACAACGGGTCTAAATCGCGTAATTATTATAAAGGTAAATAAATACCTATGCTCGATGTTTCAAAATGACTATGTACCTTTATAATAATTACGCGATTTAGACCCGTTGTCTAATTTATGAATAATGTTCTCAAATCGCGAAAGTTTAAAAACATATATATTGTCAGTAATATTGTGGTCAGTACAATGGATTCAGTACCACGGAATTCCAGCGCTTAATCAGCATTCATAACCTTATTATGACATTAATGACATAAGAAAATAGTCTGATTCGATCCAGCGCTAAAATTCCGCGATCAATTCTTTCGTTTTTGTTTAATCGTCTTTCTAGATCCAGCTGCTGGATCTATTTATATGAGCCTTCACTCATTATGTGAATTGGCAGGTTGGTATTAGTGTTTTTACCCGATTGCGTAAGGAGGGTTAAGATTTTCCAGTGTATTTTCTTTGGCAAGACCTGTCGATTACAGGCAGACATGTATAGTTCAAAATAAAAGATCTAGAATTCTAGACGGTAGTGAAGTTCGCTGCAGATGGCTGTTCGACCAATCGACGGGCACTGTACTTGAACATGACCAATTCCGATCCGTGACACGTCATTTGCGGCTAAATTGAGTGCACGGTTGGCGTAGTGGTTAAAGCGGTCGCATCATCGCTTTCAACTGCGCTGTTGTTGTGGGTTCGATCCCCACATAGGACAAATCTTTGTGGGATTCGCAAACATTTGTTCTGACTCTGGGTGTGCTTTGTGTATGTGAAATGTATGTTTGTGAACATCCCCGTGACAAAGGAGTTATTCCTAGTGCAGCCGTCGTTTTCTAAAACGAATGAAAAAAAAAGATTATATCTATACAGACAAGAATTTTGCTGTTGCGCATAGGTATCGTGCAAATTACTGCATACACCAGCGTAAGAAAAATGTAATTTGGACATTAAAAATATACATTTCATTTTTAATTATTTGATTCGATTTATTGGTAAGAGTAGTTACGTATTAAAGTGATTTATGTTTTGTATGTTAAGAGGATACGAAGGTGCTAATATGCTAGTCTCGAATATTTCAGATAATCAAGGTTTCACAAATATCTCTGTCACAAATATCTGTAGGTACTTTATTATTAACACTTGTATGCGACAGATAAATACTTTTAGGATAAGGATCTGTATATATTATATAAGTTTATGTATTGAAATATTACTCTTTATCCTAAATAACAGAATTTTATGTGGAGTGATTGCCATTCCATTAAACGTCCACAAACCGGATCCCAGGTTTTGTAATATTTCTCTGTATGTCTGTCTGTCTCGGTTTGTATCGGCTAATCTTCTAAACGGATGGACCGATTTTGTACAATTTTAGGTGCAGGTAACTGACTACAAGGCACGTAACATAGGCTACTTTTAATGGATGAACCTACCACGCAGACGAAACCACGAAAGAAAGTTAGTTTGTTTGTTTGATAACGCTAATCTCGGGTACTACCAATCGGAGTTTAATAACTATTTTTGTGCTTGATAGTCCAAATGTCAACCAAAGTTTCAAGTTTCTTTGTATAACGCTAGACTCCAAGGAAGCGGAGCAGTAAGATTTAACACGAGCCAAAGCGCGGAAGCAGCTGTAAGTTATTACAACGAATTTCACGCACACAAAGCGCTAGTTAAAAATATAATTACAATATTTTTCTTGGCAGAATCTAGGTTATCTAGAAGCACCTGCTATCGGTCAGTCAGCTGTTGCCCTTAAAACTTAATCGACGAGTAAATAACAGAACAGGTTCGTAAATAAAAGATAAGTGCCTGAAACTGATTCAGGATAAAAAAGAATCAGAAATATGACATGTCATAAAGTGAAGGTAATAGAGCTCGCTTACCATCACGCCTGTGAGTCACAGAAGGGTGTACAACACCCACATTTCACCTGTTATGTTTAGGTATGTGTCAGTGAGGCTATCGCCATCCATCGGGCACAATTTCAGCTCAATGCTTTAGCGAATTGCCTGACGGAAAACGTCCAAATGCATTTATTTACTTTGGGAAACAAACAGCTTGTAACATAAACAATATAATCTACATATATATATATATAAAAAGAGACCCGTTTTCCGTTGTCACGACATAGCATGAAAACGGCTTGACCGATTTGGCTGATTTTTTTTTGTAGTTTTCTAATACTCTGTACAAGGTTCTTACGGAAAAAAATATTAAGAAAATCTCTCAGAAAGATTGAAAAATATACATTTAATTTTGCATATTTAAAAAAAGCACATTACGAATGTCAACGTCTTTAAATTTAATGGAATAGGTACGCATACATAAGATAGGTCAGCTATAGCAAAATAGTGCATCAAATTTACGCTCAGGCGGTACGAAGTTCGCCGGGTCAGCTAGTAACTTATAATAATACAACTTAAGCCAATTGACAGTTCCCGCTTATATGAAATGATACTTTTATTTGACGACCGGATGGCGGAGTGGGTAGTGTACCTGCCTGCGACGCCGAGGTCGTGGGTTCGATGCCCACTTAAGACAAATCTTTGTGTGCATGAACATGGGGGTTTGTCTTAGTCTGGGTGTTAATATATATTATATGTATGTATTTACAAAAGAAAAGTATATATGTATTAGTATCAGTAATTGTAGTACCCAAATTACAAGCTCTGCTTAGTTTGGGACTAGATGGCGTTGTGTGTGAGTTGTAAAATATTTATTTATTTATTATTTTATTATTTATTTAGTTGTCTTACCCGGGAATCGAGACCGAGACCCCGCGGTGAGAGGCCGCATTACGATATGCATTACGATACGCAATACGAAGTAGCTAAGCTCGACAAAAATTTCGATCCACCATATATATATATATTATTTACGAGTGTGTTTCTCGGAACATTTAAAGTAGATCACTTTCCCTTCTTTACAAAATTCTGTAATTATTTGTGTAGAAACAAAAGAGTTTGACAGGTTGTCGTTATTTTAAATATTTTTTGCAAAACTAATGACAGTTGGTTGCCATTGTTACCTTGTAGGCTTTTACTGTTATTGACAGAATGTTACTTATGTAAGGCACTACAGTGCTGAAATAGAATGTAATTATTTAACAGCTTCTGCAGATGTAGATAATAATTTTACATTAAATAATTTTAGTTAATAAAATCCGACTTCGATTACAAAACATGCACGAAAAAATACTTAATATCCTGTGTATAACTTGAAAGAAAACAGTAAACAGTGCCTATATTTAAAGATTTATCACTTTATGAGGAGATGTACCTTACAGCATCAGTTCTGCAAATATCCGAGTAGCCTAAGGTAATATACGAAAAACAATAGCCTAGAAGCCTTTAAGGAATTGTGAGGATTGCCCCCCAGGATCCCATCATCAGATCGTGCCCTGATGAGAATGGAACCACATAACAAGGATACTAATAAAAAAATATTTCAAATCCGTCCAGGCGTCTTCGAGTGATCGGCAAAAATACATAAAAAAAAAATTTATGAAATCCCTTTATTGACCCAATATATCCCCAACTGCTAATCCAGGCTATAAGCTACATAATGTGAAATTTCATGTCTCGGTAATTTTTGCGTGAAAAAAACAAACATCCATACATCCAAATTTACGCATTTATTATTATAACAGTATTTGTCTAGTGAGACCTTGATCTTGGTTCTCAAATACGTTTATATTTGCCCGATATGACCTTACGTTTACGATAACAGATATATCAATGAACCAACAAATAGTAAATAATTAGTAACTTATGCTTAATGTTTTTATACAGCGTGTGTAACGGACTTGTAGTCCACCTGATGGTAAGTGGCAACCACAGCTTATGAACGGCTAATCCATCCAGCCATCAGGTAAACATTAACATCATTAGCAATATAAGTTTTGAGACTAAACATGGTTTTTTTCTTACTTAATATCAGATATAACGGGATATAAATAAATATTTCACAACTCATACACAACGCCATCTAGTCCCAAACTAAGCAGAGCTTGTACTGTGGGTACTAGAATAACTGATACTAATACATATATACTTTTTTTTGTAAAAACATACTTATTATACATAGAAACACGCAGACTAAGACAAACCCCATGTTCATGCACACAAAGATTTGTCTTAAGTGGGAATCGAACCCACGACCTCGGCGTCGCAGGCAGGTACACTAACCACTCCGCCATCCGGTCGTCAACAATCTCATTGTTCACGATAAAACTATCACACATCATACACAAACTATATTTAACTATGCAACATCTCTGAAATATCGAAATAACTCGCTAAAACAAATATACATGGTCAATATTCCTTTATATCTAATAATAATCATTGGCAATAATTAACAATCCTCAAAAAAAATACATTTGTTTACTTTTCATCTGAGAACTACAATATTACGCCGCATGTGACTGTAATTTAAGAGCTAACATCCATCGGCGTATATAATAAGTATAAGTAAACTGACAATAGGATTTTATCTACATAGTCAAGCCAGGATGTGGAAAAAAGATAAACAAAAGTACTTGTAATTATAGATTTTAATCAATAAACTACACTATAATTTACTTACACGTAGGTACGCGTACAATTTATTGTACTGTCGACAAAGATGGCGAGGAATATTACTATTAAAACTTTACGTTTATTTGTCACAATTTCAAGCAAAATCTACTAAACAGATTATGAACAATTTAGAACAAATGTGCCGGTAGCTACCCTCCGATGACTCGGCACGGGAGCGGTCAAGTAAAATATTCCCATAAAATTTTATATAGCATAGAACTCCAGCGCTGAGTAATCGAAAAACCGACTTAGTCCCTATCTGAATTCTATGCTTCCACTTAGGGTGCTGTTACACCGCAATCAATCGGACGTCGATCGATTGTCGAGCAGCGTTCTGGCTTTTTTAACGTCAAATGTATCGATCGTCGTGGTTTTTTTTTAAGATTCAGGAGATATTCCTAGTGCGGGATTAGGAATATCTCCTGTGTCGCGGGGGTGTTCAAAAGCACACCCAGAGTCAGAACAAATCCTTCAGGATCACACAAAGAAATGTCCCATGTGGGGATCGAACCCACAACACCGTAGTCAAAAACGGCGAGGCGACCGCTTTAGCCACTACACCAACCTGAGTGCACGGTTGGCGTAGTGGTTAAAGCGGTCGCCTCACTGCTTTCAACTGCGCTGGTGTTGTGGATTCGATCCCCACACGAGACAAATCTTTGTGTGATCCGCAAAGATTTGTTCTGACTCTGGGTGTGCTTTGTGCGTGTGAAATGTATGTTTGTGAACACCCCCGCGACACAGGAGTTATTCCTAGTGAGGGCGTCGTTTATCAAACAATAAAAAAAAAACCGTGCACGAGGCGGTTATACATTTCTCGTTCACAAGAGCTCTCTCATTACCCATTAATATATTAAAAGCAGTAGTCTCTCACGAAGACCTTTACGCCAATTAGTTGTCCTTCTCTGCTCATGCATATTCTCATTATTTGTATATTGTTTAACAATAGATGCTATTTACGTCGCATGCAAGCGCGCACAGAACACTTACTTGGAGATAAACTGAACGTTATGGCTGACTGACATACTATTCAGGAAATTCTCATAGCTCTTAGTTCCGCCTAATCATTTTAGTAATCCACTTGATACTAAGTGCTGATCATTTTACAAATAAAAACCACTTCAATTACAAAAAATGCACTAAAAAGTAAGGAATACTCAAGAGGCCTATTACATTTCGACTGTGATTTTTGTGTTTAATGGTCAACTTTGACGTTATTTTTCTAAGAAACTGTAAGACCTCAATAACTTTGACTTAAGTAGTGGTAAAGACAAGTTATTAAAATAGTTTATAGTGGCCTCGGTTTTTTCATTTTTTTCTTATCTATTGATACAACGGCAAAATTCCTAAGCGAGATTTTCAAAAAATTCACGACATCACTTTTTCGAGCTCGAAGTTTGTACTACTAAACATAAGCAAATTAAATGAAAAATATTTAATATTAGCGCTTATATAGTGGTTTAGTTCATAGTGGCCTCAGAATTTTAAAACATGTATGGAATATCTATGATAAAAATCACATTCTAAACCATAAAATTACTAAAAAGCGCTCAGAATTAACTGTGAATTTCTCCTTACTACATTAATATTGGTACGTAAAATTTATAGTTACTAGAACAAACGTTAGTTCATAAGAAATTAAATAGTCATAATTTCTTGAAAAATAAATAAGCTATAAAGCTTTCAATAAACGTATTTACAATTGCCAAATTGCTTTAAATTGCGATGCATCGGCTGCTCGCACTCAGTACCGCGCGGGCGCTCGTTGAGGTAACATCTATGCCGAATTTTTTCGCGCCGAACTATCTAGCTTGAACTGGTATAGTTGGACTTATCGATTTAGGTACTTTTTGTAACTATTAATATTAAAATCGAAACATATTATTAATTTCTTTTTACTATGAGAAAAGCGGGCCTTAAAAATTTAAAAGTTAGATAGAACTTTTTTAAATCTTCTACATTGTATTTTGTTGGTCTGTAAACACAGATTACGTTTATTGTAGGCTCGATTCCAGATCATTCTATAGTATTTTCTCTACATAACTGGTAAATATTTTTTTCACCACACCAGCACGAAAAAGATCGTTTTCTTGCCAGAATTCAGTGAGTAAAAACCGTTTTTACTCACTAGTGAGGCAAAGTGATTCAAATTTCGAAACACAAAATCCTTCCAATGACTATTCATTGGAAGGATTTTTTTTTCAGCACCCATGTGCTGAAAAAAAAAACAGCAGCCACCATGTAGGTTAGTAATAAACATTGACATCAATTTTATTAAATAACTACAAACTATACGTTTTAATTATTTTAAATTCTAAAAAATACACGCTTATTTAGTATTTTCATGTTTTAAATAATTTTTCTTTAAGTTTTCATGTTTTCCATTAAAATCAGGTACTTAATTAATATTAGACTCTATAAATAAATGTTACGGAAAGCATTTCCGAACGCATATTGTGGAACTCTAAAAGAGTTGCGACAACTGTTTGCTTTTTTACCAGAAAAATCACGTGAAAGGTATTTGAAAGCGTATGACATAATTTAATTAGTGGCGACTTACAAAAGGTCCTAAAATGTATTCTGAATTGGTATTAAATTACTGTCGTATTTCATGGAATTATTCCAGGTTAAGCAATCGAGTACGAGTTTATTTAAATCTTAATATTTTCTCACTGGAAGAGGTGAACAGTTTTGTATGTAACGCGTTAGAAAAAAATAATTTCCAGTTATAAGTATATAGAAGTAGTCTTTATTAGAATCACTCGCTACGCTCGGGATTCAATTTAAGACAACTTCACAAGCTCAAGATTTAAAATTGGCACTCACAACAGAATTATAAACTTTTTCTCACTTGTACCATAAATAACTATTATATATATAATAAATATCTGTGTTACTCAATTGTTTTGGTGAAAATACTTTCCCAATTATTGAAACTGTGTTTATGTTTCCGAATTTAAATGTCAACCCGTTTCGAAATATTTACAAAAAAAAAAGGACAGTTCTTAGTATTAGATTGCTGAGCATGGCTAAATGCTATATAAAAATCAATTAGAAATTCAGTAGAATCCGTTTATAATTATATCGAAAGGAACTGACAAACACGTCATAATAAGCGGACGTCATACAAAGCGTTTTGTAAAAAAAAACCTTTTTTATGTAAATATGTATGTACTTAAATATTTTAATAGAGAAACATAGTAACTACATTATGTATACATACATATTAAATCAAAATGAAAATTGAACGTTATAAACACACTATTATAAGTTATAACACATATAAGGGTATTTTTTAATGTAAGTAATCTGTAATTTTTGTTTTCTTTTGTTTTTTCGTTTTATTGTTAAATCAGTTTCTAATACGATTGTGTATAAAATAAATCGGTATTGTCAAATTATCCAGACAAAAACGAGCCAAGTGCCGAACGTGTCGTCGAGAATCAACGAACATTACCGAAGGTGTAAATAATAATGTCAGTCATTACAACCGGACATAATTGATTAAATATGGGTCATAATAAGCGACGTGTAACTGTAAGGGAAGTCATTATATCCGACTTTTTATAAGAGTTTTATATGAAATTCAAAATTCGTAATGTAATTACGTCATAATAATCGGTTGGTCAATATAGGCGGAGTCATAATAAACGGGTTCTACTCTATTTACAAAGTGTATCGAAAAAAGAACTGTAATTAGCAAAGTATATTTTTACTCAGCTATAAATATAGGTCTAATGTGTCATTGATTTTTTTGAAATTGATTATTAGATCAGTTGTCATTATTAACAATATTTTAATTAAAATATCTTTTATATAGTAATATAATATTCAACAAGGACAATAATTAAATAACAAATAGCTATATTATAGAAAAAGTATCAAAGTCATTTAGTCGTAGCTATAGCAGAGTGTCGTGAACTCGTGACCCCGGGCGAGTTGTCGCCGTGCTTCGATATACCTAATCTTTCAAAATGCAATTTTGTGATAGGCCTATATTTAAAGAATTATCCCCGTACTCCTAACCGTTGCGGCGTTGTACGTGAAACAAAGCAACATGAAATGCTGACTGCTAGATACAAATATCCAAGTAGCTTTATGTAATATACGAAACAATATAGAAGCCTTTAAATTATGAGGGTTGCCCTCGATTTCTCTAGGATCCCATCTTCGGATCCTAACCTGATGAAAATGGGACAACATGACAAGTATACTCTTTCAGACAAAAATAAATTTCTTAAATCGGTCCAGGAAACTGAGCATGATCTATTGGTTAAATTAATGCATTCAACTCATAACCTTATCAGGTAATGAGATGCCTAATGTTAACCCTTCTGGGCTAAAATTAATTCAAAGGAGCTGTGTAGGACGAAAACACACATTGTAACTTAGTTTTCTTGTTAATTAAGACTCTTGTAGTTATGTTATTGGTAAATGTAGCGCGAATTTATTTAGGTACTATTTATTTGTAATTATTTATTTAAAACTTTAATATAATTTTCTAATTAATTCATATAATATATAAAAAAGAAAAGTATTTATATACAAGTTAATAAAAAATAACAAATAACTATTTACAAATTTACAGGAGTAATTTAATTTTGAGTAACCGCCGAACAAAAAAAAACAAAAAAAAATACAGTTGAATCGAGAACCTCCTACTTTTTGTTGAAGTGGATTAATGCCAGCCCATGAACATCAATAATCCTAAAATACAGATTGAAGATTTCCACTTTATTTGACTACTTCATTTCAGGGCCTGATCTCACCAACAAACCGGAACACATTAGTGCAAGCACTACTGTTTGACGGCAGGTTAAGGGTGAGATGGTCAGTCACGAAATACTCACGGCACGTGTAGAATTTATGTGTTAAATATAAAACTCATGAATTCGTGATAGCCATAGTTTCTTTTGCGTGTATCGTCAATTTGTTTGTTTGTTAGTCATGAGAAAGCCAAGGATGTGACGCGATAATTGACTGGTTTAGGTACCTGAAAGCCTTCAGAAACAACTTATGGAAGTTTGTTGAAATTGCTAGGTTTTTTCTACAGTTTATGAAAAGCAAGGTTAGGATATAATCAGACATTACAAAAGGTCTACTTAGGTCTATCAGTGGAATTCATGATTATATTTATAGCTGAACAAGCTTTTGCTGGTAGGCAACACTTCTGTCTTGCCTAATAAATGCCATATGCTTTCAGAAAGATACGCTCACTTTCGTATTTTTGTCTCTTTTGTAAAGTAATACTTGCAATTAATCCTGCGTTACTAGTACAATATTTTAAGTTCGTCTTACCACAAATATAACATAACATAAGGTGTACAACACCCACATTTCACCTGTTATGTTTTGGTCCCATGGGATAAGGGTGAGCCTCTCACCATAAACCGGGCACAATTCCAACTCCGTGCTGGTATTAGGAATTTTTTTGATGAATAGTTTACTAGTAACACTTTCCCCGACACGGGAAACGAACCCGAGATTACGCTAACCACCAGACCAACGAGACATACATTATTGTTATTAAGTAATAGTGTTAAACTAACTTAAAAAAGCAGCGGATCACATGTAGGTTTAGAATTTTTCAATACCTCAAGAAGTAGTTTTTTTTTTTTTTTTTTTTTTTTTTTTTTATGGAGGATAGGCACGCGTTTGACCACGACCTCACCTGATGGTAAGTGATGATGCGGTCTACGGTGGAGCACGCTTACCTATGAGATACCTATTAACTCTTGCTTTGAAGAGATCCAGATTGTACTCAAGCCGACTTAACAAAAAAAAGAGGATTTTCTCTTCTTTTCTTTCTTCTTTTTTCTCTTCTTCTCTTTTTCTCTTCTTTTTAAGTTTTGTGACAAGCTCAAAACGTAAAAGTTTTTGTTTGCACTTTCACGTTTTGAGCTTGTCACAAAACTTGTAGTTATTAAATTCAAATTCAAATCATTTATTTTCATAGGCCCCAGGAGGCGCTTGAACACGTCAAAATATTACAAACAAATGATATAAAAATAAATTATAAGTAAAACTAAATTATACTAATTACAATGATTTGAATAACCGGGGCTTAGATTAATTTTAATCCAACGGATTAGAATCAGATTAAAATCCAAATTAGATCCAGATATTAAATTGCAATGATTGTTGTTAAATGTAGTTATGTATAGCTACAGTTCAAACGGATAGACTCACTCAACATAAATAGTGTAATCTACGGATATACCTGTCCCAGTGAAGGTTTCTTATCATAGATAAGTTAAATCCTACACAAATAAATTTATTTTCCATTTTGATATAGCGAATTCAGTTCTATTTAATTTACTAAATTAGTTTCGTAAGCACGTGGTAAATGTTTAAGGCTCAGTTAAGAGGGAATGAGCCTTTCGCCATCTAACTTTTCAACTCCGTGCTGCTATTTAAAGTTCCCTGGTGGAAAATCCCAAATAACAACGTTGCCTGACCCGGGGTTCGAATCGGAGACCTTACGGTGAGCATTCGCATACACTTGTACATCAAAGATGCAGTTAATAGACGATCGGATGACGGAGTGGGTAGTGTGCCTGCCTGCGACGCCGAGGTCGTGGGTTCGATTTCCACTTAAGACAAATCTTTGTGTGCATGAACATGGGTGTTTGTCTTAGTCACGGTGTTTCTATGTATAATAAGTATGTATTTACAAAAGAAAAGTATATATGTATTAGTATCGGTTATTCTAATACCCATAGTACAAGCTCTGCTTAGTTTGGGACTAGATGGCGTTGTGTGTGAGTTGTGGAATATTTATTTAATTTAATTATCCTGTTAATATAATGTTGGATGAGAAAATCATATTTTGCCGAGTTTTTCCCAATAACATTGGAATTGGCTTATTGGCTTTTAGATTAAGTATATATTATATACAATACTCTTTGTTAGATTAGTTGTCAGTATTTCTAGCCTCTGACTACCTGTAACAACAGCCATAGATGTTCAAATAGCAACTGGGACCGGCTTAACCCACTCTCCGAGGCACGAAGGAAATCTCTTTATGTTAAAGATGGTTCCCCATCCACGGTCGACCGCGCTTAGCATTGCTTAATCTGTTAGATCAATCTGTCTGCGCGGCTTCGACTTGGCTACAAGTTACTCTTAGTGATAGATGAGAACAATCGACCAATAGTGCTCAAGTCGTGCGTGACGTCACGCCCAGCATGGCGCCGACTCCCTTTCTTTCAGCCAATAATATTTGCTCTCACAATACTCGGTGTTATCTCAGTAATTTATTGCTAGAGCTGTTTGTCAAACAATGTCGGTCTATATGTTATGTAATTAACTACAGAACGAATAGCATAATACTGATGGGTGTGACAGGTGGATCACTGGTTTTCTGATTGTAATACTGTTAACTGGAGTATGTCACGATAACTGAAACTACGAACGAGAAAGATTCATGGTAAAGATACGTTACGAAAATAAATTAAACCGAATTCAAAAACCCCAGAAAAATCATTAAGTAACGCCAAAAGTCGTATAATTAGTTATTGAAGTCTGTGCTGGTCATTTTCTGCCAATTGTTAATTATTAGCACCGACCTCAAAATTTTACCGGCTTTTTGGATTGTTTATTGCTTTTTTTGGGTTTTGTAAGACGGTTTAATTTTAATTTTTTTTTTTTTAAATAAAATTGCAAAACCGGCGTTTACAAGTTTTATTCTTTGCAAGGAAAACCTACCCAAAACATGAAATTTTATACGTCTCTTGCTATCCGTGATCTTGAAAGGTAAATTATATACGTCTCTTGCTATCCGTGATCTTGAAAGGTAAATTATGTGACAATGCGTCAGCACTTCTTAGCAGATGCTTAACTACCATTTAATGATATAAAATGTACTATTATGTAATTATTTACACCCAGACCTTAATAATTACCTTTATTAATATGTCTAGACGCGTAACGAGGCTACTTTGTTGCAGAATCTCATCGTACACCCAGCAAGAACTGAAGCTATTAAGTTATTTTTCTAGTAATATGTTCTCTCTCTTCCCGGCCATTATTAATCCCATCTGGTGGTGGATCAGCCTTTCTAGTTTTTTCTCTTCACTTCGCTCTATCTTCGACGTCTGTGTCAGTTAATTTGCATGCCAACTTGTCTCTTTCTTTTATCTGCGACCATCTGGTCTTCGGTCTACCACGGGACCGCTGTCCGGTGTTTTCTAGTAATATGATGAAAAAACTTTAAATTATTATGCCTAGACTCATAATATGCCTACTTTGTAGTCCGCTCCAAGCAATAGATTTCGAATCATTTGTAGTGCAAATGCAGTAGCAGTAAAATCAATACATGATTGCTTTTGTTATAAACAGTGAGGAAAATAATGTTAAACATAATTGTTAGTTTTATACGTACCTATGTTGTTTTATTGAGCATTTATTTGTATGGACTTCTGTTAAGTACGATACTGCCTCGATGGTTAGCGTGTGTGCCTCTCATTGCGAGGACTCGGGTGCCGGGCAAAGTGTTATTTGTGATCTTTCCGTCAGAAAATTCGCAATAGCAGCACGGAGTTGGAATTGTGCCCGGTGGATGGTGATAGACTCATCCCATGGGACCTAAACATAACAGGTGAAGTGTGGGTGTTGTACACCTCTGCCATACCCTTCTGGGTAATATAGGTGTGATGTTATGTAATGTTAAGTTTGTTATTGTTATTTAATTTCTAAATAAATAACTATTGTAAAGAATAAGTTATTTACCGGTGGTAGAGCATCTGTGAAAGATCTCGAATGAGACAAGTTACCTATGATCTGCCACCAAATAGTACTTATTTATAGCTTATATTAAAGTCGCTCGGTTTGGTCACCACCACATCACATATATAATCTCACCAGACTGGCCCATGACACTTCCTTCATGACATGTTTGGATGTTTGTTGCTTCACGTAAAAACTACTAGATGATTTTTGATAAAACTCGACACACTGGTAGTTTAAAGCCAAGCCGTAGATAAACATTGTAGGTATAGGCTACTGTTATCGATGTACGCAGGCGGAACCCCAGGCATCTGCTAGTGGAATAGTCAATGTTGTATTATTTATTTTATTTATTTAATAAGTCCAGTATTGTAATAAGTCCCTGTAATAATATGATGTGACAATATTTTATCAGTACACCAATCTGTGAAATCTTCATACTTCGTGATAAACTAATTCTCAAACATTTGCTACGACCTACATATTGTACTCAAATGGAACATACACGTTTTTTTACAAAACATCACACTCACAATATATTATAACTTGCATCTATTCATATTTTAATGAATTTATATTTTATGTTTTTAAATTAATTTATTGTTCTCTCTGCACTATGTCATGACTTCGCCTACCTTGTTATCTCTGCACCACCTGAAGGTAGACTGGTAGAGAATGCCCTAGGCATTAAGTCCGCCAATATACACGTGTGTATGAAGTTTTATAAATAAATAAATAAATAAAATAATATCATAACACGCACATTTCATCAATATTCAGGACCTATGTTATAATATAAGGCGTGAGCCTATAGCCCGGCACAAATTTAGACTCCGTGGCAAGAATTTCCTGACGACAAATCTCAAATAATAATTTTGCCTGACACGGGGATTAAAACCGGGACAGTGGAGGAGTCATACATTAATGCTAGACCAATGTGGTAGTCATTTTTTTATGTCACGATTAGATTTTGTTCTCAAATTACTAGCCCAAAGGAAAACTCCTTACCATCAGGCGCGCTGTATGCTTGTTTACCACTTTAGGGTCATTACATTGCAGTTTATATCAGTCAAGTGACAGTTGACTCGGACGCTACATACATATATAAAATCACGTTTTTATCCCACAGGGATAGGCAGTTACGATGGAACGCCATGTGCTTCGCTCCTTGCATACTTCTTTCGCATCCTCAACATTCATACATGATCGCCGGTTTCATGTACTACATACTTGTCCTTTCCGAAGCACGCCATTTGTCTGGTCACAATATCTTTTTTACGTCTTTCGAGGACGATATTGACTATTGACGCTACAACGGAACATAACAATATGCCGGCTATCTTATGTGCGTAGTGACTCCAAGTGGCATAAAAAAACAATGAGGAAAAATGTTTATAATATTATGTATGTCAGTATAATAGTAAACCAAGTAATATGGTTATCTAAATTATCTTATCTGGGAGGCTGCAGATAGAAGTGATGTATCGCTGTGACAACTCGTCAAGGCGATTCGTGCAAGACAAGAGATTTTCTATAACATAACTAGCTTACGCCCGTGGCATCACCTGCGTAGTTCTTAGATCAATAAAAGTAGCTTATAGAGTTAATCCAACCGAATCAGCGTAGTCTGAAACATAAGCCGTTAAACATTTAAAATTGTCAGTAATTTATTACTTAAATCGTCATTATTTTCATGAATACAAATAAATAGAATTAAAGTGTCAGTTTTTAATGTCAAAATAACAATGCTTTTGGTAAAGTTATTTGCTTGATACTTATGCCTGACATCCAGTTTATTTTTTTTGTTTTTTGTGTCTGTTTGTCTGCTTGAATCGGATAAATAAAAAAGGCTGTCCGATTTTTATTAAAGTTTAGATGCAAGTACAACTGCAACTATATAATGCAACTTGGATTATAAGGCGCGTAACATAGTTGGCATATTAGGTTAGTTAGTTAGCATAGGCTACTTTTTATCGACGTACCTACCACGCAGACGAAACCGCAGGAGAAAGTTCTTTCATTATCAGGGCCGCGCTGGACGGACGGAGCACTTCGACCCTACTGGATCCATGGTGCTAAAGGTTGTACTCCTTTTATGAGTATAATAAATACTTTTCTTTCTTTCTTTTACAGGCGAAAGTTATTTAGTTTGTTTGATTACGCTTTATATTATGACAATACAAATGCCATACTTGATGATCGTTTTAACCTTTACTAGGCATAAACAGGGCAACATTCAGCTTTTATAAAATTATGTACATCGAGCGGCCACTTAGGCTATAAGATTAGGCCCCAATATTACTGGCACACGAGTCATAATCATAATACTCATAATACAGTGATCATAGTTAAATAATTTTCGATTTGAGATAATATTTCATAATGATAATGAGTTTAATGATGTAATTTCCTGAACGTACTTCATAGGTAATTAATTTTAATCGGAAGGAGAATCTATGATATGACATTTTTTCGTTATCTATCGATAAAAAAATACTATTGCATAATTATTTATTTTGTTTTGCGTGTGGGCAATATCTAAAACAAACAAATTACTCGCGGCCCGCCATGGCTTCGCTCTGAGTACTATGTAGTACTATAATATACATATTTTATACGTGAAAGGTGAAAGCACTGCTAAGTTTTGACTTAAAAAATCGTTAAGATTCGTCTTTTTGAAGATATGTGTGTATTTGTCATAAAAATTATCGCTCGCTAACGGTGAAGGAAACCTGCACGCCTGTGAGTGCCTAAAAAGTGCTCCAGGTCGTGTGTATCTACCAATCCGCACTTGGCTAGCGTGGTGGACTATGGCCTTCTCATCGTGAGAAGAGGCCCGAGCCCAGCAGTGGGACGTGTATAAGATACAGGGCTGCTATTATTATATATACGTGAAAACCTTCGTGAAAATACTATCTATTAAACAAAGCGCAGCAAAATCCGTTGCGTGGTTTTGAAGATCTAAGCATGCATATGGAGGGACATACAGACAGACAGGCAGATGCGATCTTGTTTTGTACTATGCAGTGATGATGTAGTGATAATGAAAACATGCTCCAGAACCGCCTTCCTAATTTATAATCATACTTCTAGCTTGCTCAAGTCTTGATCTATATCCACGTCAATTTTCCTCAAAACCTGTTCAATGTTTTCGAAGTGAAGGATAACAGGCAGACCAACAGTGAGTATTAAAATCACCTTCGATCTGCTAAGAACTGTTTCACTCAAATTTGGCAAGGGGATTAAGGTGACGGTTGAAATCCTTGAGCCCGTTCACGAAAGCTTTTCAATGGCTCTTAAATTCTTAATTGATGATCATCGGACAAGGAAATCATCTCGCAATGATTGTCACCAAGGCCGACGACGGACAATACACCATACATCATACACACACGTGCTTTGTTACTAGTCTACTCGATAGTGTCGCGTTGCGATTACTTATTATATCTTATTTTGAAGCACTATACAATGTAAATAATGATTTATTACGTAGCATGTGCCAGTAATTTCAGAAATTTTCATTTTGTAGACTTGTCGAACGAATTTGTTCGAAGTAACGTTACTTCGAACAAATTCGAACAAACGATGTATTATTAAAATTGAGTAAGAAATTATGTGTTTTGAACAAAGTAAGTACTATCAGATCAATAGATTCATGACTCATTTAAAAAACGCCTCGTTTGAAAATGTAATTGTAGTAGGTAGGTATAAGTTTGTTTAAAATTCACATCTTTTACTATTTTAAAATGAAAATGAAAATTCGTTTTCAGTCGAATTTAGACTGTGATTTTATTAACTCATTAAATTTGATTTGTATAACCTCATTTCATGTTATTTCAAATACTGTTAAGATAAGGCAATCTGTGTGTACATTTTTTTTTTTTTTGGAGTAAGTATAAATAGTTTTGTTATTAACATATATATAATTATTTTCTTTTGTCTGTTCTGGAACCCTTATATATACAGTAGTATACACACATTGCTTTTACTTCTTTATTTTCTGCTTGAAGTGTAAGATATTGCAACCCTATATACTATGGATTTATTTAGGTATTAATTTGATTCCATTTCTATATTTAAGTTTATTTTCTCTTTATAACATCTTTAGCCATAATGTTGTTTTGGTTGCTAACTTACACATAGAATTATTGTCAAAAAACAAACAAATATTGTATGAATTATTTGAAAAGATAGTGCACATGAGTTTCTCACCAGCTCTTCTCATGATGCAATACCCATCGGAGCTGGTACTTGGATTGATTTTAATTCAAATTTCTAAGTTGAATTAAAGTCAATCTAAGCTCCGGTGTCAAATCATTTTATTACAATAAGTATTATAATTTAGTTAGCTAAGTTTTATTTTAATTTTATATTTTTTGTATTTTGATGTTTGTTTTGACGTGTTCAAGCGCCCCTTGGGCCCATGGAAATAAATGATTTGATTTGATTTGATGTTTTGAAATTACTTTGTAAAATTAGTAATAAGTTGGATCATGAATCTTTTAGTCAAATAAAGTACTATATAAAAAGAATTCGAAACCATTAAGCCCTGTCTGTGTCTATTATTAAACAATCAGTGGTTTAAACCAGTTATCCTTGACTATAGAAATATAGACTGAAAATAAAAAGTTGACCTCGGCCTTAGACAAACAATTATTTAAAAAACAAAGCTATTCGCTCCATTTACGCTTTATTGTCATAAACTATAGGTAATCTGGTTTCCGAGTCGAACGCTATTTGAGATTATTAGAATCTATAAAAAATATATATACTGAATTGTTTCACGGATTTTTCCATATCTCAAAAACTACAGAACCTATTTTGATGAAATGTATATCTTTGTATGCAAATTATACTAAAAACAACTTAAAAAATTTGGGACCGGCTGGATTCGAACCTGCAACATCTGCACACCGGGCAGCTGCTGCTTTAACCACTAAGCTAAGGTCTTCTTTTGCCAGGTCCCTAAATTTATTAATTAATGCTTAATCTACCAAAAACAAAAATAATAGTAAACGAGAAATGTGTGCACAAACAAAAATACACTATGCAAATTGGCACAAGTGTTAAGAAGCTCACATAGACTGAAATGCGAAATGCAGGACCCTATTTTAAATGATGACAATTGGACAATTTTGTCAAAATGTTGAATTTATTTTATTTTATTTAAAAGGTACAGAAACAGATGATAGATTAAACACTTCATACATTATTATGTTTTACATGAAAAACAAATACAGATCTGACGCCCAATTATATCTGTACACAGCACTTCAATTATATAGCTTCAACAAGAAAGGTAGTATGTTATACATAAAACAAAAGGAATTTAACAACTAAATTACAAGATAAAATTTAAATTAAATTAGGTAGCTAAAGTAACTAGTTTATAACTACGAAGATTCTAATTTAAACAATGATGTTTTGAATTTATTAAGTAAAGTAATTAAGAATATAAATTTCATTTTGACAGCCAAAATGTGTCAAAATTGTCGGATTGTCACGATTGTCATCTCTATCAAATACCAAATGTATACAAAGCATTGCTATTACATCTCCTTCTTTCAAGTCGGTTAAACACGCGACATTACACCGAGATGAAGAAGGCACTCAGTACTGTGGAACTAATTTATCCGCCAGCTCTCAAGGCTGACCTGTACAAACAACTACACTACAACCTAGATATTTCCAGCATAAGATGGTCTGGCGTTGTACAGGCTTCTAGTGTAATGCGAGACCAGCTTGTACTGGAAATGTATAGGTGGATCGGTAGCCGTGTGTACTGTTTAGTGTTCAGTATGCTAGGACGCGCCGATTCATATTAAATAAATAAATATTTCACAACATACACACAACGCCATCTAGTCCCAAACTAAGCAGAGCTTGTACTATGGGTACTAGAATAACTGATACTAATACAAATACACTTTTTTTTTTACATACTTATTATACATAGAAACACCCAGACTAAGACAAACCCCCATGTTCATGCACACAAAGATTTGTCTTAAGTGGGAATCGAACGCACGACCTCGGCGTCGCAGGCAGGTACACTACCTAACCACTCCGCCATCCGGTCGTCGCCGTAGTTAATTTTGTGGTGAAAGAAAAAGTATCGAAAATAGATAACGTTATATTGTAATATTACGACTGTGCATAAGGGTTAGGCAGGGATGTAATAACCACATTTTACCTCTCCTCTTAAGACCCAAAGTGTTTTGCACATATGACCTTTCGCCATCTACCGGGTACAAATCTAGATTGCGTCAATGATATTGATTATTTACTCACGGAAAATTCATGATTAACTCTCGGGACATACTTTAAAAAGCAGAAATTCAGTTAATACAGTCATATAGCGGTGTCATAATAACTTGTCAAAAAAACCGACTTCAATAACAATAATTTTAGATTCATATGGTTTTTTCATGGGTGCTACTGTCAGAACTGGACCAAATTGCAATGGGACCACGCGTGAAGCACCAGCTTTCAAATAATCATTAATATCGCTTTGCCCAGTCCAAAGTTATGAGACAACAATCATAAAAAAAGAAACGACTAATTGAGAACCTCCTCCTTTTTTGAAGTTGGTTAAAAAGGGAGATTGTACAGTTCTGCAATATAAATTATATATATAACAATTAAATTTTCACGATCGCTGTGCAATAATAATCGCATAAAATATTCTGAAATATAAATCATTGACAAATAAGTTATTCATATTAAATGTTATGTCCAGCTTAACAATTCATTTGTATTGGCAACAATATAATAACCGTGAGTTAATGTATATTGATACGGCACTAATCATACTGTTGCTGAGGGCAACCATGAACTTATACATTAATTGAGTGCTGGTGTTGTGGATTCGACCCCACACGGGACAAATCTTTGTGTGTTTCGCAAAGATTTGTTGAAAACGCGTGTGACGTTTTTATTTAAAAAAAATTCAAAATTTCAAAATTCAAATCATTTATTTTCATAGGCCCCAGGAGGCGCTTGAACACGTCGAAATATTACAAACAAATGATATAAAACAAATTATAAGTAAAACTAAATTATACTAATTACAATGATTTGAATAAACGGGGCTTAGATTAATTTTAATCCAACTGTTTAGAATCAGATTAAAATCAAACTAAGTACCAGCTCCGATGGGTATTGCATTATGAGAAGAGCTGGTGAGAAACTCATGTGCACCATCTTTTCAAATGAAATGAATAAAATATAACAATTATCATACATATTGAAAGTCACATAAAAAGAGCAGTTCATTTCCAAATACTATTATCATTTATGTAGTCTAAAATACAGTAATAAGCTTTTTGAGATAATCTGATTTTAATATATTTCTTAAATTTACCTATCGATAATTCTACTCCGTCTAATGGAAGTTTATTGTAGAAGCGTATACATTGACCTGGAAACGAGTTAGAGATTTTATGGAGCCTAGTAGTGGGCACAGCGAGTTTGTTTTTGTTCCTTAGAGCTTTAAATTTAGTTCAGTACGAACGGTGAAATTTGGCCCTTACTCATCGTAATATCTCACAGTCCACTTTTAAAAATGCAATTAAAATAAACTTCTCCTTTTTGGAAGTCGATTAAAAATGGTTGTACGACTTTAAATCTTTTAGACCTTGACTTTCCTTACGCGAACGAGTTGGCACTCCTCGCGTAACTGAAATAATCCATTATCACTTCATTTCTTAATTAATGAATTAAACTGCGCGCTACGGCCAAAGATGGCGCTTTAATCATTTAATGGCACAATCAAAGTTTAATTAAACTCGGATAAGAATGAATATTTGAGTAATGATTATGATGAATGCAACAAGATTTTTGTTTTGTTTTGATTTCATAATATAACATTACATGACATCACGCCTATATTACCTAGGCGGGTGTGGCACAGGTGTACAAAACCCACACTTCACCTGTTATGTTCAGGTCCCATAAGATAGAGGGTGAGCCTATCGCCATCCACCGTGCACAATTCCAACTCCACGCTGCTATTGTGAATTTCCTGACGGAAAGTTCACAAATAACACTTTGCCCGAAACGGGAATCGTACCCGAGACCTCGCGAGAAGCGCATACGCTTACCACTGGTCGGGCAAAGAGTTATTTGTGAACTCTAGGAGTTGGAATTGTGCCCGGTGTATGGCGACAGGCTCACCCCCTATCCCATGGGACCTAAACATAACAGGTGAAGGTTGTGTGTTGTACACCTCTGCCACACCCTTCTAGATAATATAGGCCTGATGTCATGGTAGGCTATACATATCAGTATAATTTTTATTTTTGTGGTCACTCAAATAACAGGTCCGCTACTTCTGACCGTGAGGACAATAATTAATTTCACCAAAGACAAAAAACTGCTATAAACAAAAAAATTGCGATCAAGCACCATTAGGTCAAGATCACACCGAGTTTATCAAACTGCGAAGAACATTCCCTTGTCAAAGGTCACCGAGAAAATTGTTGCTTATTATAGAACAGACGGCTTTTTTTTATACTACCCACAGCGAACGAACGTGTAGTCCACCTGATGGTAAGTGGAGTACAGCCCATGGACATCAACAATCCACAAATTTATAGATGCGTCGATGCAGCTAAGGACTACGGTGTTATGCCTCATGTGCCAGTAATTTCAGGGCCTGATCTCACCACCAAACCGGAACTCAGTAATGGAAGCACTACTATTTGGCGGCAGGTTAAAGGTGAGACGGTGGTGCTGCCGCCCTCGAGCTCATTCACAAGAGCTCTACCACCAGTAAGGCTTCCCATCAAGCTATTATTATTATTGTTGGGACGAGGCTTTGGGTGTTCACGTCGACCTCCGTGGGTCTATTGTGATTGTAGCCTCATTATAGACTCTCCTTTAGGCCAATAGCCTCCGTAAACTGGAGCAGTCGACCGATCGGGAGTGACTTGACATCATCCGGATCCAAGATATGGCGTCCCAGAATGATGCTTCGTCTATGGATCTGTGGCTCGCAGTCGCTCGGTGCAGCGGTGTTTTCGGTTCCTTTTTACAGAATCTGCAGTAATCATCGTCCGCATAGCCCATACGGGATAATTGCCTATTTAGCTTGCAGTATCCTGTGAGGGATCTAACGGCAAGAGACACCTTGTTCCTACTAAGTGCCAGCAGCTCAGTAGCAAATTAGTTCGAGCTATAGGTAAATCGCCAGTATAAGCTGGTCTCTAATTGCACGGGAAACCACCGCGAGTCCATCCTATACTGGATATGTACAGGTTGGTGTAGCCGTGTGTACGCAATACTGATCTTATTCCATCTATTGGTGTACCAAGTGCCAAGGAAATGTACAGGGCCATCTTAATAATACTTGCATTTGCCTAACGTGTTTCCAGAACGTTTGTAATTTAACGTTTAGAACCTTTATGATATAATTTTATATACAGATTATCTACAGATTACAGGTGAATGCTCGCGGTCTGGGCCCTGTTTGTTCTCCACACGTTGTGGCTTCGATCCCCACACGGGACAAATCTTTGTGTGATTCGCAAAGATTTCTTCTGACTCTGGGTGTGTTTTGTATGTGTGAAATGTATGTTTGTTAACATCCCCGCGACACAAAAGTTACTCCTAATGCGCACGTCGTTGTTTTAACCGTGTGGATGTCCTATAATTATTTTTTTTAAACAATATTAGTCTGATATTATTAGGCATTCTCATAGTAAATCGCTAATGTTATCAGGCTAATATTTCTTATATAACGGGCCCCTGGAAGCAACTTTATGGGTAGTTTCTTTGAATCACATAGAACAACTTTCAGTCTGTTACTTTCTAAAACGCCTATATATTGACCATAAAGGCTTCATACTTTTTTTTTCTATCTTATATTAAACACAGTTTGTTACTCTATGCCTCCTGCGCCTTTGTGGTTGTTTATTGAAGTGAATTGAAGAGTTGTAAAATAAAAGTAATTTATACTAAGAAACAGTTGAGAAATTATGGTCCGGCAGGGTTTAAACATGCGACCTTCTGCACACCGGGCAGTCGCTTTAACAAACCAGCTGCGGTCGCCTTTTGCCAGGACACTGAATTTCTTAACTGTATGTCATTTCATGAAGGTAGAAAAATTATAATTTGATAATTTAGTACGGTGCATAGAAGCTTATGTAAGAGGACTTTTTTAAAATGACCCTGCGTACATATAAGAAACAAGCAAGTAGTTGCCCATGACGAGTTTGGGACCGTCAGTAACATATTGCATTCGACAAATGACTCCACTTTCGACAACCTTCAGATAGTGCTGTCCCCGATTTGGCATCTTGCGCAAGCGCACAATTAGACTCGATACTGATGTAGGGTGTGGATCAGACTTTGGCCTCACTGGTACTGATTTCTAAAGGTGAGGATGTACCATTACCCCTCAATGTTCATCCAAAATTACGTACAAACATGCAAAGGAAAGTATATCGAATTCGTGTGGCATAACTCCTTAATAAATATAAATAAATAAATAATAATATCACTCAATTTTTACATAATATAGTCTGAAACTAAGCAGAGCTTGTACTATGGGTACTAGAATAATAATACTTATACATATATACTTTTGTATTGTAAATACATACTTATAATACATAGAAACACCCAGAACTAGACGAACTTCCAATTTGTATATAATTTAAATTAATATCCGGTAAAAGTGTATCTACTTTTTGTTAGATTTTTAAAGTGTACTCAAGATGAGAAATTAGAGAAGGTAACCACTTAAAACATAATTGTAATTTTTACCGGTTAATTATCACAAGGGTGTAAAATAAAATTGGCGTATCTAAATATGTAAATGGAATCTACGTCACAAAACTGACATGCTCAGCAATACTTCTAGTAACTAATTTAAATTTAATGCTTTTAACAAACTCATCTAAGGTTCTTTACCAAGAAAATTTACAAAGGTTTTCCCGCTGTCATTAGAGCTTGCATAAAATGCAAATATTGTTGAACGACTTTATCGATAAAAATATAACTAACTGTTTTAGTATCAAATTTTAGAGACAGGTAAATAAATAGTTTTATGTATGAAACCTCAAAATCAAGAAAAAAAACAACATCGTTCGTCGTCAGAATTAGCTTAGATATAGTTCAATGTTATATAGGTAATATAATTGAGCGTTCGATTATACAGTTATTATGTTCTTTGCAAATAAAATTGTTTGATGGGTATTAATAATCAACAAAATTGATGACTTCACTGCCTCGTTAGTCTAGTGGCTAGCGTATGCGTCTCTCACCGCGAAGTCTCGGGTTCGATTCCCGGATCGGGCAAAGGGTTATGTGTGAACTTGCCGTCAGGAAATTCCCAATACCGGCACGGAGTTGGAATTGTGGCGATTGGCTCACCCCTATCCCATAGGACCTTTACATAACAGGTGAAGTGTGGTTGTTGTACACCTCTGCCACACCCTTCTGTTTATACCACAAAGATATATAAACAATAATAACAATAATAATAGTTATTTATGGTACAAGTGAGAAAAAGTTTATATTTCTGATGTGAGTGCCAATTTTAAATCTTGAGCTTGCGAAGTAGTCTTAATTGAATCACGAGCGTAGCGAGTGATTCTAATAAATACTACTTCGCAAGCGAAAGATTTTAAGAGGTCACGAACTGGAAATTAAATTTTTCCCACGCGTTACAATACAAAATTTTTCACCTCTTCCAGTGAGAAAATATTAAGATTTAAATAAACTCGTACTCGATTGCCTAACCTGAAATAATTCCATGAAATACGGCAGTAATATCAATTCAGCCTTTTGTAAGTCGCCACTAATTAAATATGTCGTACGCTTTCACATACTTTTCACGTGAATTATCTGGTAAAAAAGCAAACTTCTGTGTTAGAAGCAAGTTGTCGCAACTTTTTTAGAGTTCCACAAAGTTATTCATCACTGGATTCACTATTTTTTGTTAAAAAGTTCCAGTAAACAATTAAACATAAACTGAAAAGAATTTACAGTTGCCCGCGATGACCGACACAGACTTTTTTTTTAAATCGTGCGTTCGGAAATTCGTTCCCTAACATTTATTTATAGAGTCTAATATTAAGTACCTGATTTTAATTAATTTAATGGTCAATCACGAATATAAAACCATTAAAATACTAAATATATAATTAAAAATATAATAATTTATATAATTTAAAATAATTAAAACGTATTGTATGTAGTTATTTAATAAAATTGATGTCAATGTTTATTACGAACCTACATGGTGGCTGCTTTTTTTTTTCAGCGCCTATTTATTGGAAGGATTTTATGTTTCGAAATTTGAATCACTTTGCCTCACTAGTGAGTAAAAACGGTTTTTACTCACTGAATTCTGGCAAGCAAACAATCTTTTTCGTGCTGGTGTGGTGAAAAATATTTTACAACTCACACACAACGCCATCTAGTCCCAAACTAAGCAGAGTTTGTACTATGGGTACTGGAAAAACTGATAGTAATACATATATACTTTTCTTTTGTAAATACATACTTATTATACATAAAAACACCCAGACTAAGACAAACCCCCATGTTCATGCACACAAAGATATGTCTTAAGTGGGAATCGAACCCACGACCTCGGCGTTGCAGGCAGGTACACTACCCACTCCGCCATTCGGTCGGCATATAGATATTAGATACCACAAAGCACATGAGACGACATCGTAATCTTTTAATGTAGCGACGCATCTGCAAAAATTTGTAGATATTGTTTGTAGTAGCAAAAACATCGCAATGCCTGAACACTAAATGACGTAACAAACTCTTGTAGTGGATATTTATAAGTTAAAAAAGTGATTGAATGAAGCCTTCACCTTAAGAAACCGGGCCAGTGCGCCGGTGCACGCTACACGCGTTTTGTGCAATCGGACTAGTCGGCTCGCTTCACATGATCTGATTTACGCTGTTATTTACGTATTTTGAACCGACTTCAAAAAACAGGTAAAGAATCTCAATTCAACTTTGCGAAGTCATCCCAAAGATTTAATTCTAAATTCGCTTGACAACAAATTGGTCCTGAATCTATTGGTCTTCTTCTTCTTCGTCGTGTCGATGGCTGAGTCAAATTTTAATTTGACTTGCCATCGTGGTGAAAGGATTAGCCAATTCGCTTTGGAGAACTCGCGGATTGCCCAGGGTGCGCCGGACGTACGGTATCCTGGTGAATCCTGAATCTATTGGTCTGCTAGTACGATTGTTAATAATTTATGAAAATTACAATCTTGTCTACATAAACTGTCTTTGTTTACCGACAATATTACAATAATGACACAAAATAACCCGAGTTATTTATTTTTACATCAGTTCGTAATAATAATTATGATTGGTTTTTTTTTTCCCACAACCTTCTTGAAGTGGAATAATTTAATGCAAAAAAATCTTCTAAAATGACTTATTATAAGCACCAAGTTGACCTTAAATTCATTAAATTTTATTACTTGTCCGTTACGTGAAGATTTCCGGATGACAATAGAAATTAACAAAAACTTCGCTAAATGTTTTGGACTCAGTATCACCACAGTACAAATATAACCCAGTACTCTGACTTCATAAGCAGCGATAGCCGAGTGGGAGACCGTAGGACTATTAAGTCAAAGGTCTCGGGTTCGAACCCACACCATACCGCTGTGTCAATAATTCGTCAACATTCGTTTTTTCGAAGATGTGTGAGTATTTGTCATATAAATTATCGCTCGCTAACGGTGAAGGAAACATTGTGAGGAAACCTACATGCCTGAGAGTGCCTAAAAAGTGCTCGAAGGTACTGTGAAGTCTACGAACTTGCACTTGACCAGCGTGGTAGACTATGGTCTAACCCTTCTCATCATGAGAAGAGATCCGAGCCCAGCAGTGACAACCACGCGTAATTTTAATATCATGTTCACACGGCAATCAATCAACCTATACATTTCCAGAATACGCTGGTTTCGCATTGCATGGAAAGACTCAATACAACACGAGACCATTTAATACTGGCAATGTATAGGTTAACGGTAGCCGTCTGTACCTGACTTGAACTTTTATCATTCATTTTGAATTGGTTCGCCACAGCGGCGCATTCCTGCGTTTAGTTGGTCCCCTTATTGCGTTCTTATTTCGAGGCAAAGTCACGTAACGCGTTCCGACCGTTTTCATAGAGATAACCTACTCGGTCTTTACTCTGGTATTCCATAATGTATAAATGATTATATATCCATAGTATGATTCATTTGCGTCATATAACATTATTTTATACATTTTAATACAGATTGAATAAAGAGAGTGGAGGCTACCTGATGGTAAAAGGTGACAAGGTAATAGAATAGAAAATGTCCTTCCTTCTGAATTCGGGGCCTAATATCAACAACAAACCGAGACACATTAGAAAGCCTTACTTTTTAGCGGCAGATTAAAGGTTAGACGAGAAGGTGGTATAAGGTAAGCGGCCAACACTAAGAAAACGGTTAATAGTTAATATTTAATGATCATTCATTGGCATACTCCTACTTCAATCACCATAAGAGTGTATAATGTTCGGCAAATGTCAATATACATGCTATGTGGTTTTCCATCGTAATACTGAGAAAACCACATGGCCTCTACATCTTGTTGATAATATTTAACTTTAAAATACACATAACATCACGCTTTATTATTCAGAAGGGTGTGGCAGATGTATGGCACCCACTTTTCATCACGTTTAGGTTCAATGAGAGGGCGGTGAGCCTGTCGTCGTCCACCGGGCACAAGACCAACTCCGTGCCGACTTCTAATTGATTACTATTGTAACATTTAGCTATGCTTAGCAAATTATACTCAATTAATTCAATTAGAAGTTGAAATAACGTACGCGTTCATTCTTTACAACATTTGTACTGAATGTAGCTTCGCCATGTTTGTTTGTATCCTACTTAAGATAGGAACAAATGAATGAACGTGACGTCACGAAATGACGTATCATACAGTTGAGAAATTTAGGGTTCCGGTAAGAGGCGACCGTAGCTGGATGGCGAAAGCGGCTGCCCGGTGTGCAGTAAGGTCGCAGGTTCAAATCCTGCCGGTCCCGTATCTTTTTCAACTGTTTCTTAGTATAACTCCGTACCGCTTTAACACTTTTGGCCAACCGGGTCATCAAACCCGAAACCTCGCAGTGAGTGGCCGCATACGCTAACCACTAGACTAACGAAACAGTTTACAATTTCAAGAGTCGACACAAGCTAAAATATTAATTAGTAAAACATGAATGAAATTCAACACATACACAAAATAGTTTATAATGTTTTATTATCATTATCTATGTAATTAAGATAACTTACAAAAATACTAGAAAAAAAAACGACGGAATATGTTAAAGGTTAGATAAATGTAACATATCTAACAACATGCGAGTAATTCGTGAATTTGCCGCCAAAATTATCATAGAAATAGCTGTAATATGGCGATAAAAAATTACCTATAAGTTAAACTAGATTATAAACTATACTATGTAAATTAAGGTCCAGTTTCTGAGGTGCCGGATAGATCTTATTCGACCCATAAAATGTTATCTGACCGAATCTAAAAGTGATCCAAGTTACATTAGAAAAAAGAACACAGCTGTCACTTTTATTTATGTGTATTATATTCTTATCCTGCCAATAAGAAGTCATTAAGAGACTTAAGGTAAAAATCAATTAGTCTGAAGTTTATATTTTTGCGGAACCATTCCTATACCTAAAATCCTAAATTCACTTGACAACTAATTTCGAATTTCATATTATACACAATTGTGAAACTGCAAATTTTGAACTAATAGCTACCTTAACAGATGTAAAGATTTCTAACGTAACGATTGACAAATGGGCCTTTAATTTATTGGTCTGACAGTACGTGAAATTTCATTTAAATCTATTCAGTAGATTTTGGAAAAGCACCAAAATCTTATACATTCATACAATCTAGAGATTTGTAACGCGTAGTAGGATTTACACACTCATACGTTTATTATCTCCGTCTTCTGACGTACGAGAAATTGGAGTAGGTATGTGATAAACGTATAAAAACACTGCAATGCGTTTATACAAACGGCTACACATGAAGCTTTACATTTCCAGTAGAAGCTGGTCTCACACAGGAAGTTTATAAAATTCAATTCAATTGTTTATTTTGCGAAGAAAGAAGGAACAAGGATGTACAATATTAATACATGTGCATGGTGGACATATCACCATAATCAGCTGTATAGCAAGCAAAATGTTAGGGTCACAATAATAAAATTAAATTTACTTAATTATCTTAAATATATCTAACGGATAAATTAAAATAAGTAATAATTAAATTATGTAATACCTATTATGACGCGCACGTGTGGTGTAGTGGTTTAAGCGGTCGCCTCGCCTCTCTCCACTGCACTCGTGTTGTGGGTTCTATCCCCATATGGGACAAATCTTTGTGTGATTCAAGAAGTTTTGTTCTAAGACTGGGCGTGCTTGTGTGAGTGAATGTGTATTTGGCATTGTCATTGGGACCTTTGGATAGTGTAATTGCTTCTGGCGTTCTTTTTTTTTAACGGGATATAATCCCACCCACACGCCCACCACTGTGACTCCTGTGACGCCAGGATCTACAGCGGTAACCAACTGAAAGGCACCGTGCATGACACACGGCCAATCCCAGGGAGAGTTAACTAATGTAAAAACTCTTAATTATTTTTGTTATTATTATTAATTGCATGGGATGCCTTTACAATGCAATACCATCTTTTACTGGAAGTGTATAGCTTGACGTGTAGCCTTGTGTAGTGTGAGTAATTAGATATCGTAATTAGGCATATAGAATGTGATAAAAACAACTCTTTGTTATTGGTGATATAATTTTTTTACAATTCAGGAGTTATTCCTAGTGCGGGCGTGGTTAAAAAAAAAAAAACATACCGTCTTTCATTAACATTTGGTTTTTCATCTCTCCAGCACCAAAAGGCTTGTTTGCATGAGTTAAAGTCAGTTTTACTCACTAGTAAGGCAAAGTACTCAAATTTCGAAACACAATATTCTTCTAATGACTAGGCTAAGAAAAAAAGTAAATGAGCATATCATGCAGTTCTAAAACAAACGTAGACATAAATCGTTTCTATCAAATGAGGTTTTATGCAACATATTTTATGCAAATCATAAAAAATAAAAATAAAATAAATTTATTTTTACATCAAAAAATTACTCTTTTACATTTTTTATAACTCAATAATTCGATCGATTTGCAGGCTAAGCAATGTTAACCGCGGTCGGCCGTGGATGGGACCATCTTTAACTTTAACTATTAACTAAAAAAACACCGACTTCTATTTGAGAGAATCGCCTCAAGATTTTGATCATTATAACGACAGCTATTTTATTGTGTTAAGGAGATTTGAAATTATCTTTTGCAATTGATAGCCTAATTCTTAGTTTGCCTTAAGATTTTGATCATCAAAACGACTTCTATTTAATAAGTGTTTTGATATTACCTTTTGCATTTCATAGCCTAATTCTTAGTTAGTAAGTATAGTATCATTATATTATCAGAGAATGTAAAATCTTATATTAGCCGTGAGTTTACATTACAGGAAGAATTTTTGTTACGAGCTGACCGTCTATAATAGTCTATATTAAATAATAATGTATGCGCATACATGAAATATGGTGAGATGATGTTAGCCAGACGTAAACTATCGAAAACAAACATACGGTGTTAAGTTCTTAGATATTTTCCACTTTACCTATAGTATGAATCATTATGTTAATCTGGTCAGTATCACAGGTACTATTATTCAACCTTTTACATAACTGCGTTTGATTTTTATAATTTTCGATGTCATAGTTTTTGTGTTTTTCGAATAAGTAATAGCTCTGGTGTTAACAGTCGGATTTGGTTGGACTTTTATTAGATACATTAATGTGTAGTTTGCTTTCTTTTTTCTTTTTTGTTTTCTATAAAAATAATTTTGAGTCTAACTTTCTTTGAACAATTACTTATCGAGCGAGCTTCCAAAGTCTTAAAATACGTAAAAGTTAAAAACTGTCATCTTCTAAATTAGATTTTTATTACTAACTAGCTTCCGCCCGCGGCTCCGCCCGCGTGGTATGTCAATTAAAATTAGCCTATATGTTAATCCAGACTATAAGCTACATGTGTGCAAAATTTCATCGAAATCGACCCGGTAGTTTTGGCGTGAAAGAGTAACAAACATCCATACATCCATACTCACAAACTTTCGCATTTATAATATTAGTAAGGATTTAGATATTACAAAGATCTAAAATCTTGATATTAATACATGTTTAAGAATTTCTGTCTGTATGTTAGTTACCGCTTCACGTCAAAAAAAGCTGATTGGATTAGGATGTGTTTTCCACAGACATATAGTTTAAAGCTTAACTTAAAATCAAAGTTATGTTTCCTTATTTATGCAGTAGAACCGTAAGAACGAAAAGGAGATTTTTTTACGCAAGCGCATTTGCTAGCAGACATTATTTAAATCAATGAATTTTAAAGTTATAATAATATTACGAACTGCATCCTACATTTCGTTAAAACAGCCAAAACTTATATTATATACTACACAAACCTGAATATTTTCGAATATAACCTTGACCTCAATTGAAATCTTTTCTTATATTTTTAAAATACTATCATATTTTGATATAGTCATCAATGAATTAAAAACCTGTTAAGTGCCATCTCCAGCCAAGATATAGGTATAAATTCATTAAATTAACGATAAATAAATTATAAAACATTTTTCTTTGTTTTCTATGATAATAAACCAGTATTTCTCGTTCAATTATCAACACGACTTGGCTTACAAATATATTTTTCAACTTTAAATAACTTGCTTAATAAATAAGGCTTTAATTTGATCAAGAAATAACTGTGTCAATGAAGTGAAAAATTGACACTTTCATAGTCTTATTCTTAAAAGATTGTTAGTCATGATGAATATCAGTATTTTAAGTCGAACGATTGCCTTAGTACGATACTGTTTCTGAATGCTACCCATAGCGATGACTAAGAATGAATGAATGTTCTTTTTTTGTTATGATGTATAGGCACGCGTTTGACCACGATCTCACCTGATGGTAAGTGATGATGCAGTCTACGGTGGAGCACGCTTACCTATGAGACACCTATTAACTCTTGCTTTTTAAATGATCACCGTTCAAGAGGAAAATTCATAAAGTTAAGATAACCCATGCAATGGCTGACCGCGGAAAGAATTGCTTAAAAAATAATTTAGATTTGGATTTTTTTACGTTAGTAGTAGAACGCCAGAAGCAATAACACTATCCAATGGTCCCAATGACAAGGCCAAATACACACATTCACTCACACAAGCACACCCAGTCTTAGAACAAATCTTTGCGAATCGTACAAAGATTTATCCCATGTGGGGATCAAACCAACAACACCAGTGCAGTTGAGAAGCAGGGAAGCGTCCGCTTTAACCACTACACCACACGTGCAGACAAAGATATAACGTAATATTAAGTCGCCTTTGAGTTGACCAAAAGTATAATAGCAAATACAATGAGCCATACTAAACATCACGTTTGGAACGAATCATCCACAGCGCTCGTGCCATTATAACTACGCGTACCTTATTATGCATGCAGTAATAAATAATAGTTTTTATACGACGTACGATGTATGTACTGTGGCGAACGATCTTGTAGTTAAAATGGTAGTAAATGGCAATTAGTACCCTTGGACATCCGCTCAAGATTCCAAATGCGATGCTTTATTGAAGGACTAAGATGTTATGGCTCCTACGCCAATCAGGGCCTAATCTCAGCAAATTAAAACACGAAGCATTGATGACAGTTTAAAGCTAGACTTCAAACTGTGTTACTTTATTACTTAAAATTTTAAGTATGATAACAATCCATGAAAGGACTTAGCAAGATGTAGCAATACAACAAATAGCTAGTAGTTTAGTCACGGTTCCAGGATTGTACCTTGCGCAACACTCAAGATTCAAAGACAATAACAAAATAAATGCAGCTTTAGTTTCTCAAAACAAGTTTTGGTAATAAAGGAAATATACCGTATTTTTTGTTTGTTATCTCAACCAGTAATGTTGCAGAATTTTATATTTTTGTATGCAAAACACAGTCGGTTGTGTCTGCAAATTCGCCATTTGCAAAACTGGGTCCCCGTGACCCAAAATAAGAGGAAAATTGTTGCAGGATTCGAGTGGTAGTATAAAATCTGACTATCTTTTGAATATGTAAGTAAACCATAGAAAACAGGCTAAGCAAGGTACTTAAAATATTGCAATTTGGTAACCATAGTCATGCTAGTCACAAAAAAATATAGTTTAAAAAAACTAAAAAAACACGCTTTTAAAGCACATCAAACTAAAATAATAATAAACGAAAAATACTAGTACTATTGTGAAAAAAAGCGTGGGTCGCTCGATAGACGAAAAATATGGCACAGAGCGCTCCACGCTTTTTTTCACAATAGTACTAGTATTTTTCGTTTATTATTATTTTCAGGTTATAATAAGAATTATTTTTCACTTTTTAGTTTGATGTGCTTTAAAAGCGTGTTTTTTTAGTTTTTTTAAACTATATTTATTTTTCACTTTTTAGTTTTTAGTTTTTTTTTAATCCTGGCGATCCTAATCAGGATAATGAGATAAATTTATGAAATTATTATATTGTCGCTGATTCTTTACAAGTGTAGAAAGTTTGAATTAAATCTGTCCGTTTAAAGTGGGTCAAAATCGAGTCCAAAGGAGTCGGTTACATACAAACAAACAAACAAACAAACATACAGGTGAAGCTAATATAAGCGTGTTAAAAACCTGTTGCTATATAGTTATGGCGTAATTTGACACGCGTATCTCAGAGGGACTAGGCAGAGAGGTGTCTAACACCCACACTTCGCCCGATACGCTTAGAACGCATGTGGTAGCTGGTTAACCTATGGCCAAATCTTTTTCACGAACAAATTTTTCGACCGATGTCTAAGTGATTAAATTTTATTGATCCTGATACAAAAAAACCAACATACTTGTTATCATTACTTAAATTATAGGATAAATGCAATAGTCTTTTCAGAAAAACCGGCATACAACCGCTAAGAACATTTGTATAGACAACTCCGATCACAAAAACTATCTAAAGTAGCTTTTTTGCCTAAACTGAGAACAAGCGGACAGGAATCAGTCATTGCGTTAAAGGTCGTGTTAAACAACAAGAAAAAACTGATTATAATGCTTGTTTGGATTAACGATTGATGAAATATATTGTTCAAGTAATTCTTATTATAATAACAGCCCTTTTTCTAATACATGTCCCACAACTGGGCTCGGTCTTTTTATGATGAGAAGGATTAGGCCATCGTCCACCACGCTGGCCAGATCCGGCTTGGTAGACTTCACAATCACATTTAAGGCAATCTCAGGCATGTAGATTTCCTCACGATGTTCTCCTTCACCGTTAGCGAGCCATAATTTATACTATATCCCGCCCTCTCCCCCCATTATACTAAGAGTCGTCCCCAACCCGCTTAAACCACACCACCACACATGTGGTGTAGTGGTTTAAGCGGTCGCCTCGCGCTCTCCACTGTACTGGTGTTATGGGTTCGATCCCCACATGAGACTAGTCTTTGTGTGATTCGCAAAGATTTGTTCTGAGACTGGGTGTGCTTGTGTGTGTGAAATGTATGTTTGTGAACACCCCCGCGATACAGGAGTAATTCCTAGTGCGGGCGTCGTTTAAAAAAAATAAAACAGAAAAGGCTCAGAGTATTACAATGAATGATGTTACTCACAACTATGAATAAAATGCCATTACGAGAATCAAATTCACGTGTTTTCTGTGAGCAACTTTACAGTTCCATCACAAATAGTACGGAGCGTCAAAAATCAGGAATTTAGATAAGAAATAAAAACATAATACAAATTCTTGATCCGATTTTCATAAACAATGGACTTGTGGCAATTTTTGGTTGTTTGAACCCACTTATCTCAAGAACTAGCAGTCAGATTTGGATAATTCTCTTTTAATTACATAGCAAAGTTATCAAGGAAGGTTTTTAATTATTAAACATCACGCTACAACCAAAAGAAGCGGAGTAGAACCGTTTAACACGAGTGTAACCGCGGAGACCTGCTGGTAATTTATAAAGTAAGTTTAATATATTATTATTACCTGAGTACAGATTGTGTTTATAATACAATCATAGTAAAGGCACTCTAGCATAACGCAGCGTAATACAATTGCACTCATTCTTCTCGATAAAGAGCAATTTTAAACTTAAATACGTCGCACTACATTTTAAAACAAAATCCGTCGCCGCGTCTGTCTGTTCGCGATAAACTCAAAAACTACTGAACATATTGTCATATGGTCATAGATAGAATGATTCATGAGGAAGGTTTAGATGGATGGATGAAACCACGGATGGAAGTTTGTTGCGTACATTTTACTCACCTTTCGTTTTATAGACGATGCGAAACGCATGATAAAGAGCCCTTTATATAATACTAGCTGACCCGTGCCCACTTCGTTGGGCATAATGTTCAAAAATATATATCTTTCATAGTTAAGGCAGCGTTCGTAAGAAATAAATTAATATCTACACGAAACAAACTTAATACCTACCTATAACCTAAATTAATATCTACATGAAACTAACTTAATACCTACCTATAACCTAATTTAATATCTAGGTACATGAAACAATAACTTAATGCCTATCTATAACCTAAATTAAATGAAAACTATATAAACATAAAAGATTTTTTTTTAATGTACCGAAAATAAAATTAATGAATGTCGAAAGTCTGTTACGAAAAATTCAATTTTGGGGACGTCCGCTGCGTAAAGAGCCGACCGCGCGGGTACCTACCTCTCAGATGTAAAAGGAAGGTCACGCCTCCTTCTTCCGAAGTGAGCACGAACGCGAACCGAAATAAGCCGAAACCATCGCGCGCCGCTGCCGCGCTGCTGTGGCCTTCACGTATAACGATGAATTTAAAAAAAAAAAAAAAAAAAAAAAAAAAAAAGCCTATGACACTCAGCGATAATGTGGCTTTCTATTAGTGAAAGAATTTTTAAAATCGGTGCAGTAGATTCCGAGATTACCCCTGACAATTTAACAAACACACAAACTTTACCTCTTTATAATATTAGTATAGAAGTATAGATAAAAACTAAAATAGGTATACTTTTCTGTTTTGTAACATATCACCACGCCTATATTAAACAGAAGTTAAGGCAGAGGTCTATAACGCGTTTCATCTGTTATGTTTAAGGCCTCGTGTTATAGGGGTAAGCCTATCGCCATCCACCGAGCACTATTCCAACTCCGTGCTGCTATTGTGAACTTACCGCGGGCATCGAACCCGAAACCTCCCAGTGAGAGGTGCATACGCTAAAGACTAGACCATGGACGCTGGCATACGAAAACAATTCGAAGGCAAATCTCAGTAAACTGGATGGCAATTACACTCATGGGCGAAATAAAGGCGCTAGTTAGCAACTAAAATGGCAAATAGAATTAGCTGAATTCCAGGCACGAAGCTTCTTTTCTTCAAAGCAAGAAGTAATAGGTATCTCTTAGGTAAGGGTGCTCTACCCTCGACTGCATCGTCACATACTTCCAGGTAAGAGTGTGTTCAAACGCATTCCTAACCAGCATTAAAAATATGTCCCTAATTTAAAACGTTTTAGCCAATAAATTATTGTGCAATTCACGTGAATCTGTACATATTTTAATGGACATAGGTTGCTGCTATACTAATTGCAGCTCATATCAATTTTAATTGGTATTTGTCATTTACCAATAATTATTATCGGTATGTAATTTTGTAATTATGTTTCATGTGCTTAAACCAATATGATGATGTGATGTTAACCTCCAATATCATTGAAATAGAATCCAGAAATACTTAAGGAATATTCAACTTTTCGCCTCATCTGTTTATAACTTAAAAAATACAGTAAATGGCCATAAGGTCTATATTTAAGGAATTATACTCAAACTTCTAACTGTTAAGAAGTCGTACTTTCCAGTATCAACTCAGCAACATGAAATGCTGACTGCTAGATGCAAATATCAAATATAAAATCGTATAGTTGCCCTCGATTTCTTAAAGATCCCATCATCAGATCCTGACCTGATGAAAATAGGACATGACAAGTATATTATTTCAGACTGAACCTCTACTAACTACTACTAAGTGCAACTAAAACTTGATTCACGGGTTTAAATTCAATGGATAGAATTTTATATGATATAATATAATATGGGGTTGAAGACTGGTGATAGAACTGGACAATACTTACGGGTTTTTTAGTTATAGTTAACGTAAAGGACGAATTCTTTTTAATATATTTAGTTCATTGTAAATTGATACTACGATGCAATTGGAGCTTCATTTGTTCCTGGGCAGCACTTGGTCTAAAACTTTTAAAATTACAGTCCTCCATAAAATATCAAAGAACACCGAATAACAAAATTACTTTAATATAAAAAAAAATTAATGAACACATTTTTATTGCTAAAGTACTGCCGGCATTATTTTTAATATCTTAATACTTTTTCTTCTTCATAATGTGGTTAGAAGGTTTATAAGCCTTTCGTTCCAGTGAGATATTAAAACAGGACCGAAATTAATTTTGCCTACCATTTCGAAGGAGGCACGCCCGTCTAGGTTTTATTAAACGGGAGAAAAGAAATACTAGGGTAGAAAATATATAAGTAACTAGCTGACCCGTGCCCACTTCGTTGGGCATAATGTTCAAAAATATATATCTTTCATAGTTAAGGCAGCGTTCGTAAGAAATAAATTAATATCTACACGAAACAAACTTAATACCTACCTATAACCTAAATTAATATCTACATGAAACTAACTTAATACCTACCTATAACCTAATTTAATATCTAGGTACATGAAACAAACTTAATGCCTATCTATAACCTAAATTAAATGAAAACTATATAAACATAAAAGATTTTTTTTTAATGTACCGAAAATAAAATTAATGAATGTCGAAAGTGTGTTACGAAAAATTCAATTTTGGGGACGTCCGCTGCGTAAAGAGCCGACCGCGCGGGTACCTACCTCTCAGATGTAAAAGGAAGGTCACGCCTCCTTCTTCCGAAGTGAGCACGAACGCGAACCGAAATAAGCCGAAACCATCGCGCGCCGCTGCCGCGCTGCTGTGGCCTTCACGTATAACGATGAATTTAAAAAAAAAAAAAAAAAAAAAAAAAAAAAGCCTATGACACTCAGCGATAATGTGGCTTTCTATTAGTGAAAGAATTTTTAAAATCGGTGCAGTAGATTCCGAGATTACCCCTGACAATTTAACAAACACACAAACTTTACCTCTTTATAATATTAGTATAGACTACTTCTACTCAAAATAAATAAAATTAAATAATTTAACTAAAAAGCTATCTTTTATTTTCTTACGAGGTATACAGGGTATCCCACGGACATGCCACATGGAGGGGAAGTAGGTATCCTAAATATGATAGATAGAAGATTTTACTGAGAGAAGACTTTATTTTATTTTCCAAAACAATATCAACTGCATTTAAGATTTTTGACAATTGGCTTGTGTCGCCGGCGAATCAAACCGAAAAAAATACATTCTGCAATTTTATAGAATCAATTGATAGCGCTTATCATAAAAATTAAATCTGTCTAACAAACATGATGATTTAAATGAAACGGTGACCACCCAAATCCAAAAGTGACGAAGGTAAAAAAACTAGTATTCTATATTTTTATTATCAGCTGTAAAGATACATACTTTCCAACTCCAACTATATACTTCTGATTAAATTCGTTGCGGGTTCCAAGACAATTTTAACTCTCCCTGGGATTGCCCGTGTGTCATGCACGGTGCCTTTCAGTTGGTTACCGCTGTAGATCCTGGCGTCACAGGAGTCACAGTGGTGGGCGTGTGGGTGGGATTATATTCCGTAAAAAAAAAAGCTTATCAGCATCGTTAGTTCATAATAATATGAGTAATGTTCAGTATGATATGAATCGCCGCCCCTATTATTACGTCACATGTTTTATGAAGTATTCATCTGTTCAGCGTTGTTGTTCGTCAGTCTGTCAATATGCAGTGGGCTGTGTTGTTTGCGTCAAACCAGTGCATACATAACAGTAAAAAACCATTGATATTATTATGTTCCTAGCTTTTGCCCGCGACGTCATCCCATGGAATTCCATCTATTAAGAAGTAGCTGCTCCCGCGCTTTGACCTGTGTTAAACCGTACTGGTCCGCTCCCGTAGAGTTTAGCGTAATGCAAAGCATATTAAAACCCTTTTTGAGAGTAAAGCACACAAATAATTATTGAAATCCAATCAGCAGTCCCCGAGATTAGCGTTATCAAAAAAACTAAATATCTTTCTCAAGCGGGTTTGGCTGCGTGTGGGATACAACCATAAAAAGAACGTTCCTATATTACACGCCTGGTCACTTGCCTGCATCTACAATTTTCTAAAAAAAGGGTTTTAGCCGTTAAAAAGATTAGCCGATACAAACAAACAAACAAACAGACAGACGGTCAGAAAGACAAATAGACAGACAAAAAAAAATAAGGCAAACAACTATACCAGCTTGAAAAAACATTGTTATTTTAAAATTAAAACAGACGCTTTAATTTTATTTATTTATTTATATAAAATATGTATATGTGATAACGTTGCAAATTCACCTTAGAAGGCGTCCATAAATTAGGAATTTTATTTATTTGTATTGATATGTGCACGCAATGTTACATATAGACTATCTATTCTACTTTGGGCAAAATTCATTGCTTATCGTAATCATAAAAATAAATTATTCGTCAATTTTAATTCGCGGGGATTTTCTTGTTGGTAATGTGGGCGTTGCTTATTTCAATTATTGAAGTACGTTAATTACTGCAACATACCTATTGCCTTCAGATGACTCAGGCCATTGTAACGCGACCAATACGCACAATTATTTGGATCAATATGCGTCAAGTTAAAGATTATAGGTATAGTTATTAAAAGGTAAATAATTAAACCTATAGTTCTAGTCTTAGCGGTAAGAAGTTTTTTCCTGTATATGAGTAAGATGGTGACAATACAGGTAAAGTGTATGACTTTTAACAGTTACAAATGTCTGTCATATTTCAGCTTAATATTGTATAAAATACAAAAAGCATAGCAATGCTATAATTTGCTTTAAAATTATATTTAACAAGTATTTGATAAAAATGCGTCATCTATCGGCGGTATCAAGTTGGTCTAAACCCAAACGTACTGTGTGTGGATAAGTCAAAGATCAAAATCATTCTTCACGCAAGTGGCGCTAAAACTAAGTAAAATAAATAATATACCTAGATATAACGCTGTTACAAGAAGGGTAGAGAAATTTCGAACCCAGCAGGATACGAATCCATGGCCAAATTGGCAAAGCACCTGGGGCGTTTACCTGGAAGGTGCAGTTACAAAGCCTGCTGGATTCGGATTCGAAATTTTCTAGATGAGCAAAAAGGCATAGCAAAGCTATAATTTGCTTTAAATATTACTAGTTACAAAAGTGTTATTTGGGATTTTTCTTTCAGGTAATTCTTAATAGCAGCACGGGGAGTTGAAATTGTGCCCGGTGGATGGCGATGGGGTCAACGCCTATCACATTAGAACTCAAAATTACAGGTGAAGTATGGCTTTTAAACACCTCCGCCACACCCTACTTACATGACCCTACCACGCCATCTACTGGGCACAATACCAGACTTCGTACTGCAAAGTTGCTAATAGAAAAATTCCAAAATAACAATTTGTGCTCGACCCGGGCGGCGAACCTGAGACTTCGCTCACAGTAGTACCTAACCAACAAGGCAGTCAACGTTACTCAGAAGAACGATATGATTCGTTGTTCTGAGCAACGTTACCACAATTGAAAATAATAAGTAAGGCGCCACGTTATGTTATTCTTCAAATATCCGCATAACTGACCGATAACATCAAAAACATAACAAAAAAGCCGGTCAAAGACATTTGTCAGTCCAGTTTGCAATCCTGCTGGTGTCAGTGACAGGTGACTTGACTGTCAGTAATAGCCTGTCAAACTCCGTTATTTGTTATCTAACTAGATTTAGTCGCGGTTTTGGTCGCTATATATTATAGTGTATTTTTTTATCATCAGATTCTTTAGGATTTTTTTCCTAATAATATTATGAATGCAAACGAATGCAAACGTTTGTGAAAATATATGTATGTTATATATACAAGCTATACAGCTATATAAGCCATATACAGCCATATATTAGCTATACAATTTAGTATTATTTATGATTTATCTTTATATCATTTTTTGTAATGTTTTGACGTGTTCAAGCGCCTCCTGGGGCCAATGAAAATAAATGATTTGAATTTGAATTTAAGCAAAAACTACTAGGTCGATTTTGATGTCATTTTGCCTCAGAATGTAGCTTATAGCTTGAATAAATATATTCTACTTTTTATTGACGTATGACTCAGACGGAACCGCGGGCTTGTATGTTGATCAATACAAATATATAAAATTGAAGTATCTGTGTTTAATTGCAAAATAACAATGTTTTTTTAAGCGGGTATTTTAAGTTGTTTGCACGATACTTTTGTTTGTCTGTCTGTCTGTCTGTTTGTATCGGCTAATCTTCTAAACGGCTAGATCAATTTAAATACAATTTTAGATGCAGGTACAAGGCGCATAACATTGACTAATTTATATGGATATACCTATCACGCAGACGAAACCGCGGCAGAAAGTTAGTTAGTTTGTTTGTTAGCGCTAATCTCGAAAACTATTAGTCGAATCTTGATAGTTCTTTTTGTGTTTGATAGTCTAACTCCCAAAAAAGATTTTAGATAATTAACATTACGCCAAAATGCACGGGAGCGAGGCAGTAAGGTTAAACGCGGGTTACAGCTCGGGAGCAGCTACTACTTATTACAACGAAAGTCGTTGGCAAAAGCTAGTTAACTATATAAGTGGCAGTTATCTAATAACTAATATAATAACAAACTGTAAAAACAAAAAAAACAAATACTTATATTACACAGTTATGTATATGCAAGTACATAATATTTAAGTGATATAACGCCCGCATACAATCATGTATTTGCATATAGATTAGTAACAGTGAGTTATATTTTTGGCCAGGTAATTGATCTCAGAACTGGCGAAATGTTTCGAAGGTGAGTGAGCTTTCGCGAGCAAGGTCGAGGGACAAACTAAGCTTACCTTTAACCTATTGCCAAACGGTAGTACTTGCACTAGATAACATAACATCACGGCTACATTACCCAGAGGGGTCCGGCAGAGGTGTATAACACCAAAGCTTCACCTGTTATTTTAAAATCCCATGGGATTCACCATGAGCACAATTCCAACTCCGTGCTACTATTGATTCTCTCCATAACCATCTTTAGTCATAATGTTGTTTTGGGTGCTATAACTTACACAAGGGATTATTGTCAAAAAAACAATCAGATATTGTATGAATTATTTGAAAAGATGGTGCACATGAGTTTCTCACCAGCTCTTCTCATAGCTCCCATCGGAGCTGGTACTTGGATTGATTTTAATTCAAATCTCTAAGTTGAATTAAAGTCAATCAAAGCTCCGGTGTTAAATCATTTTATTACAATAAGTATTATAATTTAGTAAGCTAAGTTTTATTTTAGGATGATTTGATTTGATTTGACAATTTCCGATAAAATTCAAGTGAGAATTTCCTCACTGTGACGGCAACAGCTAACCTAAACTAGTAGAGAGAGGAAAGATAAGTTTTTGTTTATTACGATTGAACTCATAATATTTTTAAGAATACTAGATTTATACTGAGAAGCATAGACTATATTTAACGAGCTATATAAATTATAGCTAACTAACAGTGATGGATAACATCGTGAGGAAACCTGCATGCCTAATAGTGCCTAAAAAGTACTCAAGGTCGTATGAAGTCTACCAATCCACACTTGGCCAGCCAATCCTTCTCATTATGAGAAGAGGCCCGAGCCCAACATGTCTCACACATGTATTAGATACAGGGCTCAGTGTTGCCACCTTAGCCCTTTTGGGGCTAGATCTAGCACTTTTTATTGTAGGTGAAGTCGTTGTTTAATTATTTAGCCCGGAAAGGGCTATTTGGCCCTTTTTACATTTGTGTCATAGATATTGATGTTTGTAGATAATCCGTTGATACCATTTGTTCGATTATGGCAACATACCGCATTTCTACGCCGCGCCGGTCCGGGTCTTCCCTGTGGAGTCTACAGAGTCGGCGGGGAAGCGTTTTCCTGGAGCGTTTTCTTTTTATAAACCGACTAATTTAAGATGTGTATCAAAACACTATTTTTTCATAAGTTGATATGTCAATTGTTTTTTGCAATATAAAAATAATATGAAAGAACATTTTATTTTTCCCTCATTGAAAGTCATTCGCCTAAAGTTCATCTTTGTAATTTGAGGTTTTTCATAGAACATTGTAATAGTTTGAGTTTTTCGTTTTTTATTGAGTTTTCTCGTTGACAGCCCGATCTAGCCCTTTTTAGTTTCTTCAACTGCCCCATTTCTAAAATTGAGGTGGCAACACTGACAGGGCTGCTATTATTATTTAGGCTATATTCAACGAGTAGCTTGTAATAGGAAGTTCGGTCGCTTGAATTCGCCATTAAGTAAGTCTTTTACCATAGACATTGTAAAAATAAGACCATTTAAAAGTGCCAAATAACAAGTTATTCCAATTATAGAATTCATTCATTCGCAATACCAATCACAACGAGATTGAGGTCCAATGATTGTTTTCTGCAACAGTTTCGGAGAAAGCGCGCCAAGGACGTGCGTACGCGCAGGTTGTGTCATTGACATGCCGAAGAATTCTGCCGCTGTTATTGAGGAAAGTTTTGCTTTAAAAAAGGAGGAGGTTCCCAATTCGTCTGTTTTTTATGTTTGTTGCCTCATAACTTTCGACTGGGCGAAGCGATTGCAATGATTTTTTTTATTTGAAAGCTGGTGTTTCCCGTGTAGTCCAATTTCATACAACAGCACCTATAAGAAAACCATATAATTCAAAATTATTGTAATAAAATTGAAGTCGGTTTTTTTTGTTGGAAAATTATTTGAGACTAGGTTCCGCCCGTGGCTCTGTCCACACGCCGCATCATCGATGAAAATAAGTCTTATAATGTTATTCTAGGTAGGCTATAACCTAACATCTTATTGATTATTTTAATAGCATTTAGCTATTCTTAGCAAATTAAACTACGAAACAGTTGAAAAAATTATGGGATCGGCAGGATTTGAACCTGGTTTGCTACGTAATGACGTATCATACAGTTGAGAAATTTAAGGTCCTGGCAAGAGGCGACCGTAGCTTAGTGTTTAAAAGCGGCTGCCCGATATGCAGAAGTCACAGGTTAAAAGCCCTCAACTGTACAGTGTGCCCTCAACAGTATAAACTAACAGTTTACCAAAATTCATCAAAGCGAAGCCTAAATATATATTAAATAATTTCAACGCCATCCACCCAGCACAATTACGTGCTGCTATTGGGAATTTCCTGACAGACGAGAAAGCTCAAACAATACTCTTGCTCGACCTGGGAGTAGAACACAAGACCGCAAGGTCAGTAAAATAAAGTACCTATTTTCAACATGGTAGTGGCATTCGCATAAACAACACAGTCTCAATCGGTAATCGAACTCCAAACAGAATCGATTAGTTCTGCTCCTATGCTAAATCAGACATAACTTGCTAAACCAGAGATAAATATATATATAACATAACATAACATCACGCCTAAAGTGCCAAAAAACGTGTGACTGAGGTGTATTTCACCTACATTTCATCCTATCGAAAATCCGTGTTGTTATCGAAAATTTCCTATCAGAAAATCCCGCACGAGCCCAGGCATAGAATTCAAAAGCCCATAATCAGTGACATGCAAAATACCTATTTTCAACCATGTTGGTAGTCGCTTTCGCACAAACAACATAGTCTCAATCGGTAATCGAACCCCGAACAGAATCGATTAGTGCTGCTCTCACGATAAGACATAACTTGCCAAACGAGATACGTGATTAAATATGTTTAAACATATTACTTCATATGAATCGTAACCAGTTTTCTGATTGTATAGGCTTGTGTTTAATTGCACACAGGTCGTAATAGTCTAAGAGCCAGTCGCCCGACTGACGTCATTTGTAATATTTGAAAGAGTCCGTGTTCGTGCCTGTAATAGAGGTTAAATGGTCACTATATATGGAATTTGGATCGTGTAAACTTTGAGAGATATTAAAAAGATATAATATAAGCGAAGATACGTAACACTATAAAGCGTATTTTTTTGGATATGTTGACCTTGATGGTAGTAGAAATCATCCCCATCATTGGCAGACACTTAACAAGATGTCGACTCGAATGAGGAAGAAGACTTAACATGGTTCCAACTCCAGTCAGCCATGGAGTTGGCGTATTTTTTTTAACAACATTTATTTTTAAATTTTGTAAAATGACGTAAGTCGGGCGGCTACTGGCTCTTAGACTATAAGCAAACTAGCGAGTTGTCCACATGATGGTTCGTTCGTGGTTCCATCTAGTCTAAGAACAATTTAGGAATTACATAGCTTCGTTGGTCTAGTGGTTAGCGTATGCGGCCACTCACCACTAGGTCACGGGTTCGGTTACCAGCGGGCAGGAGGTATTTGGGCACTTTTCCATCAGGAAAATTCTACCACACATCTAAACAAGAGGTAAGATAGAAAGAATTTGGCAAAGGAGTATATATATCGCCCTCCCTCCACCTGTTATGAATAGGTCCCATGTGATTGGGGCCTATTGCCATGTACATCTGTGTCACGCTTTTTGTAACTAAATAAATAAATTTTCTTTCTTTCTTTCTTTTATATACCGAGTAGAAATCCAGACTCCGCTGTTGCTACTGAGACTTTAAATTTGCCCGACCCGGGAATCAAACCCGAGACCTCGAGGTAAGAAGCGCATACTCTAATCACAAACCCAAAGTGGCAGTCCTAGCTTTAACGTTCATAAAGGATATCTAGTTACTCGCATTGAACAAGAAATGAGTGTTTAGTGCGTCGGCGCAGGATGACGGGACACATAAATCTTCTTCACAACTACCGGCCATTTGACAGTTCACTTTATTCACTCAAATTAAGTCTTAGTGGCGATTTCACCAACTTAAACTCGAGTTTAACGCTTACCTACAGCTTTCTATCTTGGTTAATCAAACATTGAATGAGAGAGATGCAATTTTTTTTTTATACTTGGGTCTATTCCCAAAAAATCGTATCTATAGGAACAACTCCTGTGTCGCGGGGGGTGTTCACAAACATACATTTCACACACGCCTAGCAAATACACGTTTAATAATTCGACGACCGGATCGCGGAGTGGATAGTGAACCTACCTGCCTGCGACGCTGGGGTCTCGGGTTCGATTACCACTCAAGACATTTAGTGTACATGAACATGGAGGTTTGTCTTTGTTTGGGTGTTTCCATGTTTTGGGTGTGTCTTTGTGTGTGAAAAAGTGTATATATGTACAAGTATCAGTTATTCTAGTACAAGATTTGCTTAGTTTAGATCTGTAGATTAGATTTGGTGACATCGGGGCTAATACAAGTGGTAGAGCTCTTGCGAACATGCCATCTTTTTGACCAGCAAATATGTTATACTGGCTTCGAGCCTTGTTCCTCTTGGTCTTGTTTTTGCAAGACCAAGACCAAGACCAAGACTGTGAGCGCAAGACCAAGACCAATACCAAGACCAGGCGTATTGCTGCAAGACCAAGACCAAGACTGGCTAAGTCTCGTCTTGTTCTTGCATTTGGGCAACACTATGCGTGGTAGAAAGAAATAAGTATAGTATAAATATGTTAATCCAGATTATAAGCTACATCTGTGCAACATTCTATCAATATCGAGCCGGTAGTTTATGTGTGAAAGAGTAAAAAGAAAGATTTTTACATTAGATAGAACGCCAGAAGCAATTACACTATCCAATCGTCCCAATGACAAGGCCAAATACACACATTCACTCACACAAGCACACCCAGTCAGAGAACAAATGTTTGCGAATCACATAAAGATCCCATGTAGGGATCGCACCCACAACACCAGTGCAGTGGAGAGCGGAGGAGCGACCGCTTAAACCACTACACCACACGTGCAGACAAACGTAGTAAAAGCATTTATAATATTAGTAAGATAAATTCGTCCTTATATACTAGACCTGTTATTTCTCATTTGATTGCGTTAAATAATTAGATACAGAGCTTGTGTCCTTTTTTATGATCTGGCTGTATGTTACAACAGGCAGGTCATTGACACGGGAATGTAGATCAAAATAATATGCAAGCAGATAGATTATTTTGCTAAGATTGTTTAATCAAGGATTACGTCTTTTAATAGTAAAAAAACTATATCGATCTAAATGTTTTTTTTAATAAGTTTATTAGTAATTTGCAATTTACTAGTATTCTTGTTAACCCCCTCCAGCTAAGCTTAATTCGCTTGTGTTGGCAGGAAGTACACGACCGTGGCGTGATGGACAGGATTCGAACCCACGACCGCTCGATCGTAAGACCGATACCTTATCCATTGCGCCACGGTCGCTTCAAATGGTCGTAAAAATACCTATTTGCCTACAATTTGTAGATACGCCGTTACATCTTAGGACTACAACGATATGCCTTATATGTCCGTTAATTTAAGACAAAATCTCAAAAACAAACCAAAACACAGTAGTGCAAGCATTATTTGGCGGCAGGTTAAAGGTGCGACGCGACGGTGGAAATCCAAAACTATACAAGTACAACTAAAGTACTGTAATCTAGGTGTAACTGTTCAATATTCAATACATATCTACTACAATAACATAAAACAATAAAATCAATTAATAACAATAACAATCAAACGCATCAGTCGTCCAATGGTAATTGGAGATAGTTGTCGTACAAACGGCTTATCAACCTATACATTTCCATTTTAGTATAAGCTGGTCTCATGTTGTATAGGCTTCCCGTGTAATGCAAGACCAGCTTATATTGGACATGTATAGATTGATCGGTTGTATTGGGTAGTCGTCTGTACTTAGTTGACATATGCGCCAGCGCATCGTCTCAATAAAAGCGATTCGATTGCGAGAATCGAAACTGGTAACGGACAATTGATGTATTATTAATAGTTAGGAAAGTTTCACGTTTTCCTGGTGGTAAAGCTGGTTAATAAGCCCGAGGAAGAAAGCACCACAAGGCTTTCTTTCTAGAGCTTGCATCTTTAAATCGATCCGAAAATTATTATTATTATTGCGAGACTATAGTGTCCCACTGCAGGGCAAAGGCCTAAAAAATAAAAAAAAATAAAAAAAATAGTGAAAATAATATTGTCTCGCAAAAGTTTTAAATATGGAGATGTGTCCTGCCAAGATGGGACCGTAGCTTAGTTGGTTAAAGCGGCGGAACGGAATTCCGACATCGCAGGTTCATGTACTGACGGTCCCATATATTTTTACTAGTAAAACTAGGTTTTAGGCGGGCGGGAATTACTGTTTTTATTCATTCCACCGACGGTTCCACAGCTGCCTGTCACTAAAATTCATTATGCAGCTCCCTTAATAATTCCACAAGGTATCGTTTGAGAGGAAATAATTTACCAAAAACTAGCAAGCCTACGATCTATCAGTAGTTTAAGATGTGTGTTAAATGCGTTAATAGATCAATCAGTTCAGAATACAGACAGAATGACACAGTCATATAAATAAGTATTTAATTTACTCTACAAGATTTATTAAGTAATGCCTGTACAATGAAAATGCGTCATTCTCTTTTTTGATACGAGAGAGAGCTTGACTAAAACAGTAATGGACAGATATATCACGATATCTGCGTCTATGTATAAGTACATGAGTTAATTTATTTGCCTGTTTATAACGGTTTGATAGCTTAACTACTAGACCGATATTGATGACTATTGGAATGGAGATAACTGGAAACTTGGGAAAGGACAAAGGCTGTTTTTTTTCTACCTACAACGAGAGCGAACCCGTGTTTGGAAGCTTCATAAACCATACCAAATTCATCTTCAAAATCGATCGAATGGATATTATACTGCTTATTTGGGCCTGGTTGAATAAAATATAGATACGAGCATAGAATCACGACTTCGTTTATAAATAAATATAAATATAAATATCTCACAACTTACTCACAACGCCATCTAGTCCCAAACTAAGCAGAGCTTTTACTATGGGTACTAGAATAACTTATACTAATACACATACTTTTCTTTTGTAAATACATACTTATTATACATAGAAACACCCAGACTAAGACAAACCTCCATGTTCATGCACACAAAGATATGTCTTAAGCGGGAATCGAACCCGCGACCTCGGCGTCATCCAGTCGTCAATATGAATACAATTATTTCTGCGCTACGCTACATTCATTTAAATTAAATACATTTTCCTTGTCCGAGTGAGTCCTGCCTGTATCACTTCCATATGCGAATCGACCTACATTTAATGCATCAAGTACACATGGATACACATAAACATATACATTTCATTTTTAAGTACCTATTTCTTTGTATGTTTGTTACAAATTTGTTGTGCAAATAAAGTTTTCTCTATCTATCTATCTATTTCCAGTATAAGTAACCGTTGCCAGGTGGGTCGCGGAAAAATACGTTTTTTTTAAACTAATATGTTTTATTGGTATGTTTTGTTATATTGTATGCCTTTTGTAGACGCTTGTGACCAGAAGTACCGACTTTCTTCAAAATACCGGACATTGTTCTGTCCGGTATGACCATTAATTTTTACCGGACAGGCCTCGAAACGGACGTACGCTTAAATACTGGACATCTGGCAACCCTAAGTATAAGATGATCTCGCGTTGTATAGCTTTCCCGTGCAATTCGAGACCAGCTAATACAGGAAATGTATAGGTAGATATGTAGCCGTCTCTACAATTAAAACCTCTCTGCATTCTTTCAATGAGATAAAAGTGATCGACTTTAATGAATCTGTAATTAATATCTGTGGAATTTGTTTACCGTTGCCACGTTCATCTTGATTGTTACATTTCAGATGCTCATTTTTATTAGGGATTTAATTTTGAAAATTCAATATTTTGGACTTGGCTATGCGATTTCGGACTATTTTCACCAACCAGTTATCCGCAAATAAGCTCGCTGAAGTGGCAATGGACTAGCCATGTCTGCTGAAGAACAGACGGACGTTTGAGGTTGGATCAATGAGCAATTAATCTATTAACATTTGAATGTTACGGTCTGGGCTACAATAATAATAATAATAGCAGTCCTGTATCTTTTACATATCCCACTGCTAGGCTCCGGCCTCTTCTCATAGTGAGAAAGGTTTGGCCTATTGCGGATTGGAAGACTTCACACACCCTTGAGAACTTTTTAGGCACTCTCAGGCATGTAGGTTTCCTCACGATGTTTTCCTTCACCGTTAGCGAGCGATAATTTATATGATATATACATGCATATCTTCGAAAAGACGAATCTTAACCATTTATTGACATAGGTGTGTGCCGTGGGTTTGAAACCGAGACCATTGACTTCGAAGTCCTACGGTCCACTCGGCTATCGCTGCTGGGCCACAATAAACATATTTGTTATGTAAAATATTAATGTTGAAAAATTAAGCATCCAGCAGGACTCGAACCTGCACCCCCTGGGTATACGCCCCAAGTGCTTTGCCAATTCAGCTATGGATTCGTATGCTACTGGACTCGAAATTTCTCAACTCTTTTGTGCCAGCCTTAGCTAGACGAACCTTAATTGTGTTTAGCGCCATCTATGTGATGTGATAAGTCGAGTCCTGCTGGATTCTTAATTTTTCAACTTAAATATTTTATAAAATAGAAAAAGGCATAGCAAAGCTAAAATTTGCTTTAAAATATTACAAATATTTATTATGTGTCTTCATACTGTATCTATAAAAAATAAACTAATATTAAATTTGAAGATCTCATAAAACCTCAGTCGTTGTACGTTTTTTGCGATATTCAGACGTCCTTATGACCCAGGTAAATTACTTCTTTCTTTTGAATGTCCGAACTAACAGGTTTTTGTTCTTTTCTTAAGAAATATTACTTGACCTGGCCTTCTATGAAAATGATTGTATCGAGAACCTACGTCAAGGTTAAAGGTATAAAAACAATCTATATTAACAAATTAAAAAAGCCTATTTGGCATAATTACAACAGTAGATCTAACGACTGACGGTTGACTGCCTTGATGGACCAGTGGTTAGCGTTTGCGGCCTCTCATTGCGAGGTTTCAGGTTTGATTCCTGGGTAGGACAATTAAAAGGTGTAATTTGGGATTTTATGTCAGGAAAGCTCAATAACTGTACGGAGTTGAAATTGTGCCCGGTGGATGGTGATAGGCTCGTTTCTACATTGTTTCGCATAATTTTTTTAGGTATAATGTAACTTTAGTCCAAATATTTTCGCTTAATTTTTTTAGCATAAATACTTTACGAATAATCATTCTTAGGCATAATGTTTTTTTGGCATAATTGTCTTTAGGCATACTATTTTAATATTATTCTAATTCAACAAAATACTTTTCGTATGTGTACAATAAACAAGGGGTCACCCCAGGACTACCCCGCCGGACCTTAACCTATTTCTACACTATGATACCTATTTAAATTTCTTTAGATTTTTATTACGCGAAAAACCATTATGCCTAATAAGTATTATGCGTAAAAACATTATGCCAAAATCATAATGCGAAATACCAGTCATGCCAATTAAAGAAGTATGCCAAAAGACTATTATGCAAAAAAAATGCATAAACGTGTAATGCTAAACTAAATTATGCGAAAATAAGGGATCCCGATGGGCTCACCCCCTACCTCATGGGACCTAAACATAACAGGTGAAGTGTGGTTAGCATGAATATCTGTGTGAGAGCCTAAGCAACAGGCAACAGTTCTTATTATTGAGAATACGAGTTACTCACGTTACTTTAGCCGGGATATGCCGACTAGTTTCGAATCTTTTACGTAGATTCATCAACTGGGCTGTTATTCCGGCTAAAGTAACGTGAGTAACCCGTATTCTCAATAATAATGTCTTCACCTCACGTCGGTTTTAACAAGTTCTTATTAGTTTTTTTATGTAACAATAGATTTTATTTCAATTGCGTACCGTTTTTTATGTATTTAACTGATTTACCAATTAACCAATTGACCTTGCAGTTAACCTAATGATAAGGAACTGCAAATCCGTGACAATTTACAATCGATTGTAAATTGGCAATACGGAAGAACAAGAAAAATATTGGCGGAACAAGGATCTAAGTAAATAAATAGTACTTATGAACTATGGTTTTGGCCGACTTGTCAGCCGTTTCAACAGTAGCCGACTATTCGGCGTAACCGATTAGTCGGCCACTATACACTCACCAAAATGCAGTATACTTCAACGCTGCACAAGTTATAAATAGCACTTCTTATACTAGATTATTGGCATTTATTCCGTGATTAAAGCCGTGATTGGTCGCCACATCTAAATCTACCCAAACCTATCCTTATTAATTATAGCTCACGTCAAATTTCTAGGCGGGTGTGAAGCAAATGAGGTATGTAAGGAGAGTAACACATAGCGTTCCACCATAGTGTCTGCCTACCCCCATGGGATGAAAGCGTGATTTAATGCCATGTCCATACCACGTATTAACTAAAATCTTTTTGTCCGTTTGTCTGGTTAATTCCACAAGTAAAGAGATGACTAACAGTACTCGGTAGTAACAATCGTAAATACCTACTGTTCATTACAATTTAAAATGGAAACATTATCATTAATACATACATTTTACTCGTCAATATGGCGCCGAAGTGAAGTCTGATTATTCAATGAAGAATTTTGCATAAAATTATGGGTTTTCAGGTTGCGGTTGTTTTATTAGTGTAATGTAATAAAAGGCCTACAATTATACTAAAGGAAGATAGTTGAATGACGTATAGTCTACGCAAGTCCTTTTCATAGTTTCATAGGGACCATGTCGTAGACGAACGAAAGAAAAGAAAATAATAAATTATTCTGGCACAAGAAAAAAACATTATTTCAATGCGTCTAAAACTAAATAATTTTACAATATTATTCATAATAATATGCCAGATATCTCAGTACAATACTGCAGCGCTAAAAGGACCGCAGCGCTGATAATTCTGATGTGCTCAGTGAGTGAGTAATTAGGAGCGTGACACAAAAAAAGAATATTGTAATTTTTTGTATCATTCAAATTACGTAACTAAGAAACAACTATATATATTATAATGGTAAAGCAATACATTAACAGAACAAATGAAAGGTATTGACAAAATTCATCCTAAAGAGATACACCGAGGATCCTAAGTTTACAAGAAATTCCACGCGAACGAAGTTAGCAACAACTCGTTACGAAAATAAAATGCAGAATGCACCAAACGGAAAACAATCCTACTAATATAATAAATGTAAAAGTTTGCGAGGATGTATGTATGTTTAAATATCTGAAAGATTGTCAGTCTTTCACGCAAAATATACTGCTGAATTTTGATGAATTTTGTCCAGTTATGCAAAGTAGAAGTACTCAAAGTCAAATCATTTATGTCCAAAAGCCGCCACTGGCGATGAGCACGTCAAAAGAAACATCAAATTACGAAATAGATACATAAAAGTAAAATTAAAGTACATTAATTATACTAATTGCATTAAAATTATTTGAAGTAACGGAGCTAACATTGATTTTAATATTTTTAATCCAAGTTGGATTAAAAATATTAAAATTGTTTGATTGGTTTGAATTAAAGTCAATCTAAATGATAGCTCCGATGGGTATTGCATCTTGATTCAGCTGGAATAGCTAAGGCTTATTATTAAGTCTACTTATCGACAAACAACGCAGGCGAAGCCGCGCTCAGAGGTTAGTACATAAATAAATAAATCAAGTATTTAAAAGCCACTTGAATTCGCAGCTGGACTCGGTCAGATAAAAGCCGACGTGTTGTGAATCATTGTTATCTCTCGTCATTCCCCTTCGCAGGAAACTATGGATTTGAGACTGAGTTCAATGGTTGCTCAAATTGTCGTCAAGGGTCTCTGTGTCATTCATTGCCGTATTAGAGACAATAGACACACACTCGGAGACGCAAGATCTCTTGAAGTTTGTAACACTTGACTTTTGCGAGTTTTTATAATGGCCTTATAATCATTTTTCATTTGAAAAGATGGTGCACATGAGTTTAACACTGGGAGGTGTACCAGGAGCTGGTACTTAGATTGATTTTAATTCTAAACAGTTGGATTAAAATTAATCTAAGCCCCGGTTATTTAAATCATTGTAATTAGTTTAATTTAGTTTTACTTATAATTTATTTTTATATTATTGTTTGTAATGTTTTGACGTGTTTAAGCGCCATCTGAGGCCTATGAAAATAAATGATTTGAATTTGAATCGTGCCCGTAGTAACATCACGCGTTTATTATCCAGAAGTGTGAGGCATAGGTGTACAACACCCACATTTCACCTGTCAGATTTAGGTCCCATGGGACAAGGGGTGAATGACACTATCGTCATCCATCGGGCGCAAATACAATTATTGCGAATTTCTATAACTGCAATATATATGGTAAACTGCCCGAAAAATATTTAATTGTTTACATAGTTATAAATCCTGTGAATGCTTCGTAAATCATCGTTATCGTAATATTAATTGTAATGACTTTTTTTATGGGTAATTGTGCCGCTAATTACATGAACCATAAATAAGTAATTAATTGTAATCCACAAACCTGTTGCTTTTATTTAATAATTATTCTAGCGGTATTATTATGGGTAGGACATTTCACATTAAGCATATTGGCAGGTTAAGCAAATAACACACATAAATGAAAGTGACAGCTGTGTTCTTTCATCAAGTTTAACTTTTAAATTCGGTCAGGCTATATTTACTATCAACTATCTATTTAATGTCTGCACGTGTGGTGTAGTGGTTTAAGCGGTCGCCTTGCCGCTCTCCACTGCAATGGTGTTGTGGGTTCGATCCCCACATGGGACAAATCTTTGTGTGATTCGCAAAGATTTGTTCTGAGACTGGGTGTGCTTGTATGAGTGAATGTGTGTATTTGGACTTGTCATTGGGACCATTGGATAGTGTAATTGCTTCTGGCGTTCTATCTAATGTAAAAAATCCAAATTTATTTATTTATTTATTTATTTATGATAATATGAGATATAAGTAAAAACAGTTCAAAAACGATAAGAAACTTTATATTGTAGCATGGCGATGTAACCAAAGCTTTGCAGTTTATAGGTTGGAGGACATCCCATGATAATAATTTGCTCTAATTTATCAACATTTAACACCGAAGCTATCCTAGAAAGCTACAAAATGTACAGATAATTACTTTATAATCTTGCCACAAATTGCTATTAATACAATTTCACCTCTAAAGAGCTTCAAAGTAGTTGCAAAAAGGTTTCTTTCGCGAAACCGTGGGTTGCCATTTTACTACAGACATAAAAAAACATGTTTTTAACACCAAGTGCCGATTCCACAAATGTGTTAAAACGAACGTTTGACGCTAAGTTACAGCTTTCGTTCTCTGTACCGTTCAAACAATAAATGAGCAAGAGAGATGCAAATACTTGTTTAATAAAACCCTGGCTTACGAAGTTTGTTGTAATAAGATCAAAATATTTGAGGTTTCGACGAAATTCTCACGAATTTATCAAGATTTGTGGTGACATGAACTCGCGAATGACTGTGACCCACAAAATGAAAGCATTCATGTTATGTTATATGCCAGGACATTATATGTAAGGATACGTAAAGTGCACCGGATTTTACTCAATACTTTTAAACATATTGAGTCACATTATAATTCATGAAATTATTAATATAATACATTTATATTTTATTTTTTGTCATAAGGTGGGTGGACCATGGAAGGCCACTCTAACGAGTAAACGCTTTTTATTCGTTTATTAACTGGATAAATGAAAAAAACAAATTATCAAATAATAGTTTGTTTTATTGTGTACCATATAAAAAACTTTTTTTTAACCTAGCTTTAATCAGTATTCCTTAAACTTAAGTTTTGTTAAGCTCTTCCAAATGGCCTTGCAAGGAACACGGCTCCAAACAAGGCCAATATTATACATCAGTCGTTCAACTTAAAAATAGAGTTGTAACAATTAATGTATTCCCTTTTACTAAAACTACATAATAAGCTCTTTCATTTAAGCAAAACATTAAATGCTCAATATATTTTTATCATTTATAAAAAACTCAACGAACATTACTTGAACACCATCGTATAACTAAGAATATATTAATGGAAATTATTTAAAAACAGTAGTAATGAGTATTATATTGCCATCAAATAACTTGCCAACGCGTATTATAATGAAATTAAAAACTTTTTTTTTTACCTCAAATGGCCTTCTTCGGCCTACTTCTAGAACGGACCCTCCGTTCTTTGTAAGGCCAAAATGATCCTAAGAAGGCCAAACTAAAAATTATCAATGACTTTCTTATATTATGGATCTGGATCTGGATGTGCAATAATGTCTAGCTAGTCTAGTTTTTTTTGCTTAAAATATGATTATAGACAGACTATCTTATATATAACTTATCACATACTTACTTTATCACATACTTTACCGTTTTTAACATGTAAATATTTTTTATATTCGTTGCTTTGCATGTAAATTAGTTTAGTTTATTTTCAGACATAACCTTTCCATAAAAGAAATTTAAATATATACTGATAATAAAATAATTAAAAAAAAAATGTCTATTCAATATGAGTTAAAAAGTTTAATAACCCTTATAAATAAAAATATTATAAATATAAAACATTGTTTTAACTGTAACGGTACGTATTTATAACTAAAAAGTAACTGTTCATATGTTCATGGTTTGTACATGTTCTTTGTAAGGCCCATGTACCCCAGCAAGGCCAACTGTCAAATTTTTGATTGGCCTTATAAGGAACCATCGGCTTTCCTGGGAACACTACCAATATTTTAACTTAAATCGAGGCAAAACTATTTTTTTTTTCTTTAGTACCATAAACATATCCTTATACGACAATTCACAGTAAAAAAATATGAAATAATAGTAGGTTATCTAACTAAAAACTTACGTTTTGCTGTGCGCGCGAATTACAATTGTAACGTCGACGATCGAAGTCTAGGAAGCGTGAGATCGCATTGCCACAATAGCGGCGCGAGCGACTCGCCGCCGCATCTGTGGCCTTGAGTTTGATGGATCTTAGTGTATAGCCGAAGGAATATGTGTTTACATGTCAATAACTACGACTTTTTGATAGTTGGCCTTCAAAGGAGCGTGGCCTTCCATGGTCCACCCACCTTAATTAGTTAATTTTAAAATAATAAACGAATTTAGTAGTATTGTTAAAATAATCTTAAAGCTTGTAAAAACTAGACATCGGTTTTCTTAAATGACAAATCCATGGCTGGTTGGTTTTTATACGACCTATGTAGCAACTGAGATGAATTGCGCGAAAAGATACACAAGAGAAGACAGTGAAGAGGAGAATGGTAAAGAAAGACGGTTTTTGGCTACCCTGAATAAGATAAGAACATGGAGAAGATAAAGCAACCGAACAATTTACCTGATTCGGAGTTGGCTCAGAATCAGGTAAGTTCCTCGGTTGCTGATTCTGAGCCAAGGCCCTTATAATTATGATATTAATAGCACCACCGCCCCGCAGCCTAGCAGTGGTACATGTATAAGATATACATGTACCACTGCTAGGCTCGGGCCACTTCTCATGATTAGGCCATAGTTCACCACGCTGGCCAAGTGCGGATTGGTAGACTTTACACACCCTCGAGCATTTTTAAAGCACTCTCAGGTATGCAGGTTTCCTCACAATGTTTTCGGTCACCGTTAGCAAGCGAAAATTTATAATTATGATAAATACACACATATCTTCGAAAATATGATAGAGGTGTGTGCCGTGGGTTCGAACCCGTAGGACTTCGCAGTCCTACGGTCTCCCACTCGTCTATCCAAGCCTGTCAAGCCTACATTTTATTATCATAGGTAAGCGTGCCCCACCGTAGACCGCATCATAAGCTACCATCAGGTGAGATGGTGGTCAAACGTGCGTATACAGCTTTAAAAAAAACTAATATTTTCTAAAGGTAACCGACCTAACAGTATAACCGATCAGCTATTCTAGCGGAAGAAAATAATGCTGAATTCTCGATTAAACAGACATTTCGTAAATTCATCATGTCAGTTGATGCTACAGAATAATAGAAATAGATTGAAGGCCTTAGTTGTCTATTTTATATGAAACGTCAGCGTGTCTCCACCCATACATTTAAATATTGAAATAATATACGCATTTTTTTTTTCATAGGCGCATTTTTGACATTAATAGGTGAATTTTGACATTCATAGTTGCAAATAATATTTGATTACCTACGCTTTCTTGATATAAATTATGCCTTAATAATTGTAAAATAGTTATTTACAACCTCTTTGGTTATTGCAATAGCCAGGATTTGTACCTCGACCCCGCACTCTAGTTTTATATATTTTGCAAAGTAAATATTTGTAATTTCCTTTATAAAAGTGATTAATGATTCATTTAATGTCAACTAATACATCGATTTGTATCTTAGCAACTTAATTTCAACTATCTAAAGTAATTTTTAAGATTTATAGCTTTAAATTACTTATAAATTAGAAAATTTTAATCGCTTTTACTTGGTGTTTTTTTCGTACACGTAATGAATACCTATATTATGTATTTCCGGTGGAATTTGCATATAAAAATAATAAGCCAACCGTAAGCGTCATTGTCAGGCAAATTGTGGAAGAGCGCCGCTCTAACACGTCATATAAAACTAGTTGTCAAAATATAGATATGCGCAGAACATTCAACCTCTCCGCTTCTCCCCGCACAGGCTTATTTGCATAGATATTCACTTTCATTACCTCTCCATATTGATTAAGTGCTCTTTGTTTTTCGTGGATGTTCATTATGGGTTGTAGACGATGTAGTTGTAAACAGGCCTTAACAAATCTGAGTCTAGAACAGTCTTACGTATACCTACTCTTAAGATAAACTATCAGGTGCACATGAGCTATAGCCGATAGCTATTAGCCCACATACTCAAGGTAAATTATTTAATATTATCGTGAGTTTAGTTTAGCCCCCGGCTCCGTGTGACCGACTCCTTTCGACGTAACATCTTGGGTAAGGTCGGCAACAGGAAAATTATTTACGTCTTCAAAATTTTTGCAGATTTAAATGCTCCACGTCTGATCCGAGCCTACGATACTATGCCTTATGTGGCAGTAATTTCAGTATAAGATGCCTAGCTATGTATAGGCTTCCCGTGCAATGCGAGACCAGCTTATACTGGTAATGTATAGGTATCCGTATGTCCTTCCAAACTAAAACACAATCAAAGGTACTTCCCTCAACGTGGTTGTGTTTTTCCATTATGAAATCCTGACTAATTATGCCTTGAACAGAGTCTGGAATTTAGCCTAAAAGATTGCAAAGTCCCTATTTAGTACAAAAATAGCATCATGATTCATCTTTGCCTAGCCTATCGAAGAAAAACCCATATGTTGTTTATCAACTGCCTTCAAAATAAGGATAAGAAAAGCATACAGACTGTTATTTACTCTTAAGCTAGATTTCGACGAAACATCTTTACCTGCGTCATTACTTTATGAACTAAATTAATTATCATAAATGAATTCATCGTGTAAAGTTGATTTGATCTCAAAACCAGGCGCATTTTTCTGACTCACTGTAAACAGCTTCTGCAGCCCTAGATCTAGAAACGTCAGAAAAAAAAACGTCTATTACACTTTGTCTTTTAACGTCGCTATGACGTCACAGTCGAATCTGAATGTCAAGTATGTCAAGCCTAAATACTTCCTTCTTCCTAGTTTCTCTAAGGTGAAGATCCTGCCCGATCCTCACCAAATTGTTGTAAAAATTAAATCAAGGCAAGAAATGTCCTTGATGGCTGCTGTTATTGTTCGTTTCATAATCAAAAGAAAAGATGCAAATATTTTCTGAAATGAATAAAAGATCATGATAAAAAAAATATACAGAAAGGAAAATTATGAATTTAATCTTTAAGAGAAGACGTGATCGTGACGTGACGTTTTCATATTAATGGGTTTAATAAAATTAAGTTTTGATATATTTTTATAGACAAATATATATCTTAAACACGGTCGACATTGATGCGGACGAGTTTTTTGACACCTGAACTTTTTATTAGATGTATTTTATTTAATAAGTTTGTATTATAATTTTTAGTTTCATATATATATAGTTAGGCATTCACTTTCTTAAATGTATAGTTGTAAATATCAAAGTATAATTTCTTAAACACTAAAATGCATTTTTCTTCGTGGCCATTTTGTCAAAATTATTTTAATCATTAATAATTCTATATATAAACTGAGAAATTAAAATAATATTTTTGAAAAATGGGCGCCAACAAACATGCATTTTAATGTTTTAGATATGATTTGTCTATAGTAATAGATAAAAAATTAAAAATGTTAAAGTTAAACCCATATTACTTTAGTATGGAAAACAGTCAAACAATATTGTACCCCGTTAATCCGTGGGACGACGTTTCAATTAGATAACAAATTCAAAACTTATATGAAGACAGCTCAAAATGTTGACTAAAAGTGAATTGAGTAACACGCTCGAACCACTACAGATTACCAGCACGACACTAAGTAACTGTCTCAAATGCTCTAAAAAGGGCACCTGTCTCAGTACACTTGAGAGCCGGTTGAGAGATCATAATCAATTGTTTACACTCAGTTACTCAGGTCAAGGGTGTGGGGGAGGTCGCAGGCTTCGTGGTATATGTGCTGGGTCATTTTTTAAATATTACCTTTTATGCAACCGCACACATCGCGACAAAATTTGTTGTGAAATTCATAATTTTGGACCAAATTTAGTCGCTATGTAATTTTTTAATATAACCTTGTATGCAACCGGACACATCACTCCGTAAGAAGCAGCTTCTACGCACTATTATGAACAACTTTTTCTAATACTAGATTTTTTTACGTTGATTTGCTTTAAGGCAAGCTCTATAAATCTATAGGTATTATATAGATAATCAACAAATTAATTGTTACATATATATCTATATATTATGTGACAATAAATTTGTCGATTTATTATCTTTGCACTCACTGTTGGGTATATCTCCATGATTGTATTATTGTCAAATATCCGTAAAACTTATTAACTGCTTTCATAACATTTACATAGTTAACAAGTTTCTAGGCCAAGCGGTTTAGGCCCTGCGTTAATAAATCAGTCAGTCGGGCGTTCAATTATATAAGTGGGTATAGATGAAAAGCAGTAAAACAAAATAGTGTGTTACATTCACGTATTGTGGACACAAATAACTAATTACCATCTTTGGCCCAGAATAGAATAGAATCATTTATTAGCATAAAATACCCTAATTTATTAGCATAAAATGTAGGTATTTTATGCGAATAAATGATTCTATTCTATTCTATCCTATTCTAAAAAAAAACTATTTTTAAATGACCCTGTCTAGCTCAAAGAATTTAAAGGGCAACACTAGTCATTGTTAGTCCTTTAATTGTTAATTGATTAAATCTTAACACTCATAAGTGTTAACTAATGTAAAGACCTCGGTTACACACGACAGATAACTCGTCTTGAATTAGAATGGGTTAGACATGATATAACACCACGAACATATTGATTAAACATGATATAACATCACAAACATACCCAGAAGGGTAAGTATAACATCTTTATTTCACCTATTGTTTGGTTCCCATGTGAGCTTAAAGCTATCTACCGGGTAAAATGCCAGACTGTGCTGCTGCGACAAATTTTCTGACGGAAAGACAAAATACAAAACTTCTACCCGATCCGAAGATCAAACACAAATACTTGTCTTCGACTCTCAAACACGATTCCCACATTACTGTCAAATGATTACATAGACACGCATGCTCGTTTCTATTCATTTCGACCCATAATAACGATTAAAGTTCGACATTAATTGTCTTATCGAAGAAATCAGAGCCGCCGATTTCGACTTATCTTCTGTTGGCCTGTCAGTAATCCCGACCATTTGAACCTGAGAGCATGCAATCAGCTATAAATTTTAAATGACATTATTTCTACTGCACGAGCAGAGATGAACGTTCCAAAAAAATCACGTCAATGTTTAGAAATATACCTATGAGTTATAAATGTATATACGTTATAAATTTTTGTATAACAAACTGTAAATCTGTCACCACTAAAGCTCTAAATCGCTTATTGGTTATCTAACTGTCTCAGAATATTGACATACAATTTTGACATTATTGTCAGTGTCAAATTAGTACATCTAAATTTCCGCGGGAATACATTGACTGCATTAGCTTTATGAATAACAAATTCATGTTTGTTTTTTTTCCATAACACCGAAGACATATTCTGATAAGCTATGTAACGACTTGTTTCTACTTTCTATTAGTTTATTATGGCTTGATTAGTCATTATTCTAAAGTTCAATGACCAAGAATTCCACGATCTGTAAGAGAACACCTAAACATGCCAAATATGGACCAAACCATAAAAGATTATGTAGCAGCTGCAATATTAATTACAGAGAAATATTCGACGTCTTTTTAATAAAATTATTGCCTCGACGGTCTAGTGGTTAGCGTATACGCCTCTAACCGCCAGGTCTCGGGTTCTTATATGTGAACTTTCCATCAGGCAATTCACAATACTAGCACAGAGTTGGAATTGTACCCGGTGGATAGCGATAGGCTCACCACCTATCCCATGAGATCTGAACATAACAGGTGAAGTGTGGGTGTTGTACACCTCTGCCACACTCTTTTGGGTAATATAGGCGTGATGTTAAAGTTATAAATATGTACATATTATACATTCTAGTATTATCGTTATTATTACTTTTACCGGAGGATATAGGATAAAATGCTAATACTTAACACACCATACGTGATAACAAAATTTATGAGACCTACTACTGGTGGTAGAGCTCTTGTGAATGAGCTCGAGGGCGGCAGCACCACCGTCTCACCTTTAACCTGCCGCCAAATAGTAGTGCTTCCATTACTGTGTTCCGGTTTGGTGGTGAGATCAGGCCATGAAATTACTGGCACATGAGGCATAACACCGTAGTCCTCAGCTGCAGCGACGCATCTATAATCTGCTTTTGTGGATTGTTGATGTCCATGGGCTGTACTCCACCTACCATCAGGTGGACTACACGTTCGTTCGCTGTGGGCGTAGAATAAAATAAAAAAAAACCCTAATAATACTAATAAGGACAACATAGACAAATTTTTTTGAATTAGAAAAAAAAGACAAAATAAGAGTCGGCACATTTGGTTAACGTTGTTTTGAAAAGGTGATCACTTAGCAACATTTCCAAATTTCTTTAAAGAAAATAATGTATCTCGTTGGAAATAGTTACCGACATACAAAAAACCGGCCAAGTGCGAGTCAGACTCGCGCACCGAGGGTTCCGTACAAACCTGTAGGTATTAAGAATTTCAATATAATACCACTACGCGTTCATGAGTAAAGGGGTAATAAGTTTAAAATTATTAAAAATATTTTTATTATATGATGTAACTAAAAATTTATGCTTTTCGCAATTTTTCCTTTATCTGTGTTATAAGACGTTGCTTCGTACCAAATTTCAAGATTCTGAGTTCACGGGAAGTACCCTGTAGGATTTGATTCCCTTGCGAGTGTCGAAAATTTGCGGCATAAACGGGAGTATCTTTTGATCGCGTTGACTTAGAAGTTTGATATTTTCACAGCTCCAAGAGACCATAGACTTGAGTATTTGATATGAATTTCAGCTTGATACCTCCACGCGTTCCTGAGAAAAAAGGTCTTGACAGACAGACAGACAGACAGACAGACGGACAACAAAGTGATCCTATAAGGGTTCCGTTTTTACCTTTTGAGGTACGGAACCCTAAAAAATACTTAAAAAAATTAAAAAAATTAGTGGACCGGCCGAATTTGAACTAGCGACTTCTCCATTCCGGGCAGCCCCTTTAACCACTAAGCTACGGTCGTCTGTTGCCAAATTTTTCAACTGTATGTTACGTCAAAGCCGCTGCCCGGAATGTAAATGTTTGTATGTAGGTAGTAGTATGTTCAAATCCAGCCGGTCCCATAATTATTCAACTGTTTCTTTGTATTTGCTAAGACCAGCTAAATGCTATAAAATAATAAATAAGAAAAAGAATACTTGTCATAACTGATTGATCAATGCAAAGTCTAAAGTGTCTAAAGTCGAAACCATTGGCGTTCGTTGAAATTTCGCTCCAAGTTTCCTTAAATGATGACGTAAGTAACAATAAAAAGATATTCTAGGTAATTCTATTATTCCCTATGGAAATCAAAAAAGGAAGGAAAGTTGATCGAAATTCGCCAATTTTACGTTCGAAATCACTTTCAAGTTAAATTTTGACGACCGGATGGCGGAGTGGGTAGTGACCTGCCTGCGACGCCGAGGTTCGATTCCCGCTTAAGACAAATCTTTGTGTGCATGAACATGGGGGTTTGTCTTAGTCTGGGTGTTTATAAATATGTATTTACAAAAGAAAAGTATAATATGTATTAGAATCAGTTATTATATTATATACCCATAGTACAAGCTCTGCTTAGTTTGCGACTAGATGGCGTTGTGTGTTTGTAAGATGTGAAATTTTTATTTTTTTAATAATATTGAAATATCACATTAAAAAAAGCTAGTGGCCCGGGCAATCGTTCCAACAGAACGAGGAGGCGACGTGTGTAATTAAATAGCTAATTTAGCTAGTTAAGATAATTAACTGTTTGGTCTATCTGCCGATCCAATATGGCTGACCTAGTGCCGACATTCCTTTTCAAAAATATTTTATTTTGTTATAGGTTTAGTTGTTTCTATGTTTGGATGGTGATTTGGCAAATTTATTGGTTAAAGAATGAGATTTATCGTCATTTTTTTTGGTATTATATATACTTTATAAACTTACTTTTAGGGACCTTTCCGGCACCAGCATAGAGGCAGCATGCTACATTGTAGCCTACATACCTTATTTGTACGTTGTTGTTTTATATTTCTGTATTGTCTACTTTTATTGTCTAATTTGTTGGCATGTGCTTGTTATTGGAATAAAAGCTTTCGTTCTTGTTTTCTAAATATGCTAGAGATTTAAATGGCATTTTACAGACAAGAACGAATATATATCGTGTATCAGTTAAAAATCTCATTGAATTGTAAAAATCAGACGATATTGATGAAGCAATTTGTAATATTGATACTGATATAAATACGAGTAACTTAACATCACGCATATATTAACCAGATGGGTCTGACAGAGGTGTACAACACCCACATTTCACCTGTTATGTTTAGGTCCCACGAGTACTAAGGTTCATTATGCCAAGTTGTATCTGCGGATGTGAGTTTAGTTTATTTGCTTGTTCGTTACGTTTTCATGACAAAACAGTTAAATCAGTATTGATAATACTTATCTACACCTAAAACATTATAGGTTCAGAAATAACGATATAACTTACAGGCAGATGAGGGGGCAAGCTAATTAGTTATACCAAAACAAAACACTTGCAACGGCATATCAAAAGTAATTGACTAATAATGTATCGTTAAATTTGAATAAGTGTGTAAGTGTAAAAGAAATTACAGTAATTAGACAACTAACAACCAATTAACAAGTGTTGTGTTAAATAATTAGTAAATGCATTGCAGTGCAGGTAGCGTTAACAACAAACTTGCATGCATAATCATTAATCATGCAACTACATGCATGCATGATCATTAATCATGCAACTACATGCATGCATGATCATTAATCATGCAACTACATGCATGCATGGAAAATGTACTCGAATTTATAAGACGCAATGTTTTTATGCTTTATCCCTTCAAGCTGATAGTGTTTGATTTTGGTATTCAATAATTAGATTATTATTATAAAATAAGATTAATACATTGCAGAAATAGGTACTCTTTTCTGCAATTTATTACTCTAATTTTTCATTTAGATTTTTACTAAAAAAAAAGTTTTTTTTATTATTTTAATCACGATTTTATTGAAATTACCGTTTCTACTATTTTATCCCAGCTAGTATCATGGTATCATCGAAGTGAGAAATAGACGAACACCAAAATACGCGTTGGACTTAATGCTTTTTGGACGGGCAGCTATCAAATCTCATTGTTTACTTACTAAAATATAACCAATCGTAAATTTTAATTCTATATCCTAAAGGGTGTGAGGATAGGGTGTGAGCCTAACACCATCCACCGGATACAATTCCAACTCCGTGCTGCTATTGTGAATTTCCTGACGGAAAGTTCACAAATAACACTTTGCCTGACCCGGCAATCGAACCCGAGAACTCGCAGTGGGAGATCATCGAAGTAGTTAAACTAATTAATTATTTCTATAACAAAATATTAATTTAAAACAAAATGTAAAGCCTTATTTATTATTACACATGTCGTACTGCACTTAATATAATCGGAGAATGTGTCGATCATTACGCGACATAAAAAAACAGGTTGTACAAATTAAATTAAAGCAATAGTGAATGAAACACTTACGACATCCTAGCAATATCAATAAATGTATTAGAGAATTTGCAAAATAACATTGTGCAAAAAATTACTGTGATTTAGAAGCTGGTTTTTATAATATATTCAATAGTTGCTTTTAAATAAATAAAATAAGAAAATAATTAGTAATTATACAGAAAAAAGAATCTCTTAGTTGTATTTTTAATTATTATGAAATTAACCTGTAGTGAATTTCAGGAGTACAGGACCAGGTCACTAGATTTTATAATATGTATTTGGTTATTATATTATTTAATTATTTAACATAGCAACAAAAACAACAATAACAATAACAACAACTACAACAACATAACATATTTAGCAGGAAAAATACGATTAATTTATTTGCTATAGGTACTCCACATACGTAAATACGTAGCGACGTCGCGTCGTCGTATCAACCTGTCGAGTACCTATGACATCGGTCGTTGACTGACTGTACAAAAACAAATGTTATTTATCTTGCAACGTTAAAAATACGCCTGGTATACTTATAAGTATAGGGCTACCCGCACACCTTCTATATTTTCATTTTGACTAGTAGAATCATCACAAATACCAGTCAATCAATAAAATTTTGACAAAAATATTGCGTGTGTGCGAATAGCCTTATACCTTAAGTATTAGTGTCACATATCAATTGTATAAAAGGCTTTGTTTCGAGTCCAAACTTTCTTATTTGTCTTATCTGAATTTTAATTCCTTTGACCTGTTTATGTTTTGGCTGTTTTTGGCAATACGAATGGGTTATTTTAAAAAAACGTTGCACTTATCTTTTACTGCACCAATTGATGCATGCATCGATCGACGTCGATCGATATCGGTGTAATAGTACCCAAATCTAACGAGTGTAACTGTAACGAGTGTAACTTTTTTTCTTTTTAATAATTTTCCAAAAAAAAAACCGACTTAAATTACAATAATTTTAGACTTATATGGTTTTCTTATGGGTGCCACTTGACTGTACCAAAACTGGACCAAATTAAAATGAGCCTACACGAAAAGCACCAGCTTTTCAATGAAAATATAATCATTACGCCCAGTCGAAAGTTATGAGGTAACAAACATACAAAAAACAAATAAATATATATATCTATATATATATATAAACAGACGAATTGAGAACCTCCTCCTTTTTTGAAGTCGGTTAAAAACGAGTCCCGCACTACTAGGAATAACTCCTGTGTCGCGGGGGTTCACAAACGGTTACGTATTATAATATCTAAAAGTATTCTATCTATTTTTAAAATAACTACGGTTGATTTATATATGTTTATAACACATATTGGTGAACTCAAGTACTGTTTTATTTACATAATGTCGATTAAACTAAAATTAATCTCACTAACGAACGATTAACCTAATGATTTTTTAAAATATTGGATATTTCCACTACACATGAAATATCTAATGGACGACTCGCCTACTAAAATTAAGGCTTCTCCAATAACTAAGACTTGTCAATTAATTCAACATCATTTGGCATCTACTAGTGCTGACATTTCAATTAATTTACCATCAAAAGACGCCCTGAGACAAATAGTTAATCGTGAAAAAAGAAAGCTATGTTGACTATTAAAGAACCAACAAAATTTGATTTTGTAGTTAACGAAGAAGCAGTTACAACTGGAGACGGGGAATTATTTTTAATTTAAAGCAAAGTATTCGGAAATAAAAGAGTAATGCTGTTTAGCACTAAAGCCTTAATGACCTACTTAGCAAAAAGTGAATATTGGATCATGGACGGGACATTCAAAATTGTTCCTAAATGATGTTATGGCATTTGATAGTTACAGCTTACAATGATTAGACAGGCACTTCGCCGGCCGCTGCCGCGGCACGCTCGCTTCGCTCGCTCGGCTCGTGCGTTGTCTTTCATGTTTCTAACCTAACCTACCTATTAATTTTTATAATTATTTTAAACTTTCTTACAAGCAATTTTGGTGGGAAATGATGTTATGGCATATGGTAGTTACGGCTTACAATGATTTTACTGGCACTTCGCCGGCCGCTACCGCGGCACGCTCGCTTCGCTCGCTCGGCTCGTGCGTTGTCTTTCATGTTTCTAACCTAACCTACATATTAATTTTTATAATTATTTGAACCTATTTTACAAACAAGAAAAGGAAATCCAAGAATGAGTATAAGTTACAAAAAATTGAAGGTATTCTAAAAGAAATCCCGGAATACTCACATGTGGAATTATTGCAAGCTATTGCTTCAAATCTTTAAATTTGTTCGTTGTTCATTTGTATCTAATTATATATAACTATGATTCAACGTTTTTTTGTGATTTCCTATATAAATATTAACCACAGATATATCAACAGTAGGTGAATAGTCCATTAATTAATTCAACCTTAACTTAATTAATTTTAGTTAAATAAACCGTAGGTGAATCGTCCATTATGGATTTCATCCATTAGTTATCATAAAAATCTGTGAAATGACCTTTAGGTTTTTTAAACAGTAGGTCTTATGATCGTAGTCATTTCAATAATAGTTAGAATACTTTTAGATATTATAATACGTAACCTCACAAACATACATTTCACACACACAGCACACCAAAAGTCAGAACATTTTTTTGCAAATCATACCTAAGATTTGTCTTGTGTGGGGATCGATCGTAAATATAACGATTGTTACTACTAGTAATACGATACGATGTATAATTAATACGTGTCTAAAATGCATCACCTAAATTTAAATATGTATTTCCATTTGTTTTCATAATACGTCTATTTTCTATATATATAAAAATGAAACCCGTTTTCCTTTGTCACGACATAGCATGAAAACGGCTTGACCGATTTGGCTGATTTTTTTTTGTAGTTTTCTAATACTCTGTACAAGGATCTTATGGAAAAAAAAAAAAAAAAAAGTATTAATTTTTATATGGAGGATATTATAGATTCCAGTTCAAATTGAATAGGTACGCATACATAAGATAGGTCAGCTATACAAAATAAAATAGTGCATCAAATTTACGCTAAGGCGGTACGAAGTTCGCCGGGTCAGCTAGTTTTAAATAAAAAAAACAGTTTTTTTTTTAAAAATGAATACACAAAGATTGAAGTGATTTGATTTGATTTTTTAAATGTTGACTCGTGTTTGAGGCGCAAGTAGGTGAGAGTGCGGCCTTCGATTTCAAATATAAATTGATAAAGCTATAGCATACACTAAATATTACAGTGAATTTGACATTGGACACGTCAGTTCAGTAAACAAAGTCCTCAGTATAAATTGTCACTGTTTATCGACACAGCAACGACAAATATAATAACTTGTATTACGGATGACCATACTGAAGGACGACATAATCATTTAAATTGACGAGTTCATACTCAATTGAATTTTTTTGACCGACTTCACAAGGAGATAATTTTCATGTATGTAAATAATAATAAATATCTCGCAACATTCACACAACGTCATCTAGTTCCAAACTAAGCCGAGCTTGTACTATGGATGGATACTAGAATAACTGATATAAAATACTTATTATACATATTCACAGGTTATTCGAAGGCGCCTGAATTTATATGTTTTTTTTATATATTTTATTTATTTATTGGAAAGTATCCAGGAGGTTTATTTGGTCCTATTTAAATTTTATCGCATAAAATCTTTATTTTTTTTAACATCGATGATGTTTTTGTTATTGCTGACCCTATGAATCATAAAGTAAAATGTATGTTTCATCTAAAAGCTACTTCCCTAAAAAGAGACAAAATATATTAAAAACATAAAGCTGTTTGTTTGTGTCCTCATTGGTAATTATAAAAAAAAACGCTAAGCAAAAACAAGAAAGCAGTCAAGGCTATAAATGACATTGAAAGTTTTTACAGTTTATTGGCCAAGACTACTTGAATTCAATCAATAGACTAATAAAAACTCGTTATTATTTCAGTTACAACAATTAACATAAAAATCCTACTAAATATTATTTCAAGTTCGTGAGGATGACTGAATGTTTGTTACTCTTAAGCAAAAACTACTGGGTCGATTGTGATAAAATTTTGCACACATGTAGCTTTTACTTTGGATTAACATTTGATTGACGGACTATGCGGACAGAGCCGCAGGTGGAAGCTTGTTATTTTTATATAATTAATGTCAAAATCAATGGTTTTATGTAACACACACACATAATATCACGCCTATAATAGCCAGAAGGGTATAGCAGAGGTGTACAACACCCTCATTTCGCCTGTTATGTTTAGATCCTCTATGAATCGAACCCAAGGCAATGGTATTATGTTATCTATTGAAATTGAAAGAATAACGAGGTGTTCAGGTTACTGATGAGGGTAATAGAACCGTATATTTTTCCATTGATTATATTTATTGATACAACTTTATCAGTTGCTCAATGTGTTTTATCAATAACTGCCACCGAGTTAGCATTTCTATTATCATCTTTACTACCCACGACATAAGAGTTACAACTCTTCAATCAATTGGAAGCGCCTCATCGACAACTCGCAGTACTCGAACCAATTAAAGAGTACGCGAATTTATTACACCCATACAGTATGTCTATAGTAACGTATAAAGATATCCTTAAAGTAAACAAACCGTCTCGATCGACACCAAGTAAATGCAATCCAAAAACCGCCACTAAATTGTCACTATACCACTAATAAACACTACCAAATCGGCACCAAGTCATCACTTTATTTACTCACAAAAAACACGTGGTGTAAACCGCGAACGCGTACGTCCGATCGCGTCGGCGGTCTGAGTGACACTGAGTGTATTACTCTATTAGTTGACGTCAACTCAAGAACGCTATGGAAGACCGGCGTCTGCGCATACTTATCACTGTAATCAGGTGTACAGGGTAATTTTAAAACATAACACAGGTAGCACTGGTAATCTTAAGGTCGCTGGAGTGGGCTGGATGTGGAGGACCGAGTACTGTGGCGCAAATTGGAAGAAGATTGATTGATTTAATTATTTTTTGGCAGTCGGGTAAAAATGCTAATTACCTTTTAGGGTCAGGTTCTCTGCACCATTTAGAACAGCTTTGTCCTACCATTCTTTAAAGTGCTCAAATCATTATCGTATAATAACATTATGAAACTCAGTCAATGACTTTCGTAGTCGTTCTCTGAGCTGTTTATTTTTTAAATGTCATGTATTTGTGGTGTGTAAGTATTATTATTAGTATTAATTGATAGGAAACTTGTAATGCTTTTTTTTATTATTCCTTATGACAGTGTTTGTTTATAATACTCTTTTGTCACACTGTCTTACTCACTGGGCGCATCAGAATTATCAGCGCTGCGGTGCTTTTAGCGCTGCAGGTTTGTGCTGAGATGCGTACCATTTCTGGCATATGAATAATATTTTAGATTTAGACGCCATTGTAATGTTTTTATTTTATGACAGAATAAAAAATGTTATATTTAAAAAAAGTCGTCTTAACATGTTGTATGAGGTTGTAACTATTTTTAAAATGACCCTGTATAACAGGTAAATTGCCTCTGAAAAATACATAAAACCGTGATGCAATTCTTTATACCTGTTTTATTCTCAGAGTAAATACTTGCTTGATGTAGGTTATTTTATTTAAAATTAACTTTTTAAGATAATGTTGGTTAGCTTGAATGAAAATGAAAGGTGTTGTTATTAAACTTGGTCAAAGTATCAATCAACTGCCTCGATGGTCTAGTGGTTAGCGTATGCACGAGGTCTCGGGTTCGATTCCCGGGTCGGGCAGTGTTATTTATTTATTTATTTATTATTTAGACAACTGCTTATTGCACTTACAGTTTCCCAACACGTGCAATAAACTTAAACAAATATATGAAAGAGTACTTATCGCTAGACTTAATGCTACTTAAAAGAACTTAAAAAAGAAATACATGATTTTAAAAATTGTTCAAATTTGGAGTAAAATATATCAATATCTGGATACTGAGCAATAAAGGCGTTGATATGAGGCAAAGCCTGATTTGTTGGAGCAAATTGGGCATTGCACGTTCGTACAGCCTGCGTTGCTAGAAGGCGACACGAGCGCAGCCGCGTGTACTGATTTGGTGCCGATAACGAACAATGTGATAACGTTATCGGATCATCAATTTTATTATTATTTATTTAACTATCCATCAGGAAATTCACAATAGCAGCCGGAGTTGGAATTGTGTCCGGTGGATGGCGATAGACTCACCCTCTATCCCATCGTACTAAACATAACACGTGAAATGTGTTGTACACCTCTGCCACACCCTTCTGGGTAATATTGGTGTGAAGTTAAAGTATCAATGAAATTGACAATACTGACTGCTCCAGTAGCAGTGTGCAAACAGGTGGTTTTACCGTCTACGTTCAAATGCAAATTGCAATGTCATTACAGACATGTGCAAGCAAGGCGGAGCGCGAAGCCGGCACATACGTCATGGTACATTTTCCTAAATAAATAAATATTCCACAACTCACACACAACGCCATCTAGTCCCAAACTAAGCAGAGCTTGTAATATGGGTACTAGAATAACTGATATAATACATATTATTATATACTTTTTTTTTGTAAATACATATTTTGTAAATACTCGGCGTCGCAGGCAGATACACTACCCACTCCGCCATCCGGTCGTCAAATTGAAAGAGTATTTCCATTGCAGTACGGGTTGCATGAAAAGAGCCTCCCTGAGTGACGTACACAACGATTCCCTACGTCCGGCGCACCCTGGGCAATTCACGAGTTCTTCAAAGCGAATTGGCTAATCCTTTCACCACGATGACACGACGAAGAAGAAGAATTGCAGTACTTTCCCAGCATTATCTAATAGGTATTCCACACACGTATAATTACAGCACTGGGCATATGCTGTCACCGAATACATTAGCGACGAGGAAGGAAAATCCTAAACAGTTGCAACTAGTCGAATGGTAAACATCGACGTGTCTCAAGGATAAATTCACTCTCTGCTATAGATTATCTGAAATGCATTTAAGAGGATTTTCGAGGAATGACGACTACATATATATTTATATCAATACAAATAAATATATATATATGTAAATAAAACTGAAGTGTCTGTTTTTAATGTCAAAATAACAATGTTTTTTTTTTAGTTTATAAACTAATAGAGTAAATGCATTCACCTAGCTCTTGTAACTTAAATATTTAAGAAGATAAAATATTGTTGTATGTAACTAAGTTAATAATGTAATGTTTTTTACTTGAAATTTAATAATTTGTTAATAGCGTTTGCGACTGCTGTACTAGACTGCAGATAAAATTGCGCTGCAGGCAAACCTCTGTGGTTTTTTAGCAGAGCATTAAGATATTAATTTTTTTAAGATGGCTTTTGTAAATGTTAATAAATAAAAAATAAAAAAAAAGGTGATATAGTTATTTGCACGATACCTATGCCTAAAATACAGCTTTTAATTTTTTTTTCTGTCTGTTTGTATCGGCTAATCGGCTAATGGCTGGAGCGATTTTAATAAAATTTTAGATGCAGGTAACTGACTACAAGACGCGTAACAAAGGCTAAATTTAACTGATGTACCTACCACGCAAACGAAACCGCGGGAGAAAGTTAGCTTGTTTGTTAGCGCTAATCTCAGAAATTAATGATCGGATTTTAATAATTCTTTTTGTGTTTGATAGTTTAACTATCTTTGAAAGTTTTTTGATATTTAACATAACGCTGAACTCCATGGAAGCGGGGCAGTAACGTTTAACGCGGGAGTAGCTACTTCTTAATATAATGAACTCCACGCGGACGAAATCGCAGGTAAAAGCTAGTATGTAATAAAAAGACCTTTTCATATACTTTTTAATGTTATATTTAGTATAGCATTATTATTAACTTGCTCGCTTGTCTTCAACTCTTTGCTTGGAAAATCTTCTAAACCGCGCCAAAGTTTTATACTTTTGCGGCTGTCATCGTGTTTTGAACCTTAGATATAAAGCACTTTTTTTAAATTTGAAATTTTGAATATAACATCACGCCTGTATTACCCTAAGAGTTCTGGCAGATGTGTATTAATTCTACTGAAATTGATAGTTTGTTTGCTTTAACCTGTAAACATAACAGTTAATGCACCACCACTACTCTAGTATCTCTGCACCACTTAATGGTTGACGCGTGGAGAATGCCTTAGGCAATAAGTCCGCCATTGTACAATTTTGTGCATAAAGTTTTTAAATAAATAAATATGGGTTTGGCTGACTATTCGTCGAGGCCGATCTTCAGATACAAAAAAAAATAATGCAATTTAAACAGTTGTTCATATATAGCTCTTCTTTTACCAGATAAATTGTCCTTTATAGTTAAGCCATCTATTCGGCGTAATTGGCTTACCGACTAGTCGACCGACAAAACAGCACATTTCTAGTATTAATACTTACATTTCATCAGTTAGGATTAGGTTCCAATAAAACATTCAATAATTTATTTTAAAGATAGAAAAAACCGATCGTGTTCATCGATACAGCATTTGTATTGATTGTAACAACAGTAGTGTTGGTTGCTACCTACTAATATGTCGAGAGATAGACGATGCATACAGTCAAAACATTCCTGGATTTGCAGCGGGGCTGGGATGGCTAAGTGGTCAAGCGATAGGCTGAAATATTAACTAATTAGGGTTAGTTACCGAAGCTAAACAGAGAAGAAGAGTATTAGTAAGTGTACAAATTTATTTTTATTTGACTAGAACTTTATTGTATTTATTTTTGACTATATTTATTGACATTGTGTTATATTTGACAATATCCTCGGGCTTGCTATTTTAAATTCATGGATGTATATAATTAAAATTGACATAAACTATGCAATAATATAATTGACATCTGAATATTGAAAACATGACATGTAAAAAGGCTTTATGAAATTAAATGAATATGAATATGAAGAGATGTGGAAATGAAAACCCTGCTTATACAAACACATCTCCTCACCGCTTTGTTAAAAACTGGGTCTAACAGCCATGTTTCTAACACAAATAATAACGATCTCTATATCAGTACAAGTAGAAGAACCGAACCGAAATCGAGTAAGCCTCGTACCATTATCTCAATTGTTTCAATACGAGGCGCGTGCGCGTGCGCCGCTGTCCTCGCGTGTTGATTAACTGCTGTACTGTCATTACTGCCAATGCTCGGTGCTCATCGATCCAACAATATCTATGGTGTACACGCGGCTACATCAAGCTATATATTGCTAGTTTAAGCTGGACTCGCATGGCACCGGCAGTAATATGTCTATGATTCTATAAATGTAAAAAAAAAACAACTCGGATATGGCGCTTGTAAAACCTTTACTATACTTTGACCATTCTTTTATTTTCTTTTTGACAGATCACGCCTATGAATTACCGCTTTTTTTGTCAGATTAATGTACTACAATAATAATGTACTTTATTGACAAGCGACACTTTTTAGGGAAGTTCACTGTTTGTAACAAACAACCACAGACTATAAATCAAATCGTGAAATGAAATAAATCGATCATTATGAAAAAGAATAATTTGACTTTTTTTGTGTATTGTCTGTATTTTTTATAAAAAAGAATATAATAATAGTATCATGATTCCATGAATAATTATTTGCAAGAAATTAAGTCGAAATCTTGGAACTAAAAATGAAAATGTAAACAAAGCGGTAACTAGGAAACCGTCATAGACAAGTATGTGACATTATTATTATATTATTATTTTGTATATTAATAAAACTACTAAAAAACGAATAATTAATTATGAACTAAAACCATTTCGATGTAATTAATCGATTGAAAGTTCTTCTTAGACAACATCGATTATGATTTCAAATCGAATCAGTAACGTGTGAAGGCATCCCTAAATGTAATCTGTCAAAAAGAAAATAAAGGAATGAACAGAGTATACTTTATTTTTGGTTTTTTTTTAACATTTGCAATGGGGGAGAAGTTTTTAAATTCGCGCTCAAAGAGAGCAATAAAACCATACGGGTAAAATAAGACCAGGCCTTGAAATTACTGGCACATGAGGCATAATATTTATCGTAGTCCATCGCCAAAATAATAATTCCTACTAGTCATCATTACACAGGGTGTAATCAAGCGGATATTCCGTAACTATGAGATATATCTTTACGATTACACCCGGCATTATTTAATATCAATGAGCATGAAAATAAGTATTGTATTTTGCAGCTTATCTCACTACTTTAGGTACAGCAGTTTACTATTACACATATCGTGTTGGTGATGTCATCCTGTTTGTGACGGACGAGTAACGAATATTTTTTTATTACTTTGTCGTATTGCGGCTATCGGAGATATGAATCAAATCGTTTTAGACACGTTTTTAGTATTGTTTTATTGCTATCGATAGAGGCTAGCGCCTTCTTATGCATTAAGTGATTGAGCCGGTAGTCCACCTGATTGTTAGTGACATAAGATATGCCACTGCCATTAGGCAACGCTTTCCATAACATAACATCACGGCTATATTACCCAGAAGGGTGTGGCAGATAAGGTAGATGGAGACAACGCCCACACTTCAATTGTTATGTTTAGGTCCAATGGAATAGGGGGTAGCCTATCGCCATTCAACGCGCACAATTCAAACTCCGCGTTGCTATTGTGAATTTCCTATTCCTATCAAATGTCCGTGGGTTACATTATTTTACATTTTGGTAGAATGTTGCTAATTAAAGTTATAAAAATGTTCAAGACATATTGAAATAAAGAAGCCTTCTTAACCTAGTGTTTTGTCATGCGAAAGAATGCGAATGATTCTTGTCTGTTTGCTTCGCTTCCGAAGTTAAATGGCTGGACAGATATGAATTAAAATCGGGTAGGATATATTTGTAAGTTTTGCTTAAGAAGGATGTACACACAGCTACCTATTAACCTATACATTATCAGTAAGAGCTTGTCTTGCATATTGCACGGAAAGCTTAAATATACCTATACTGAAAAAAAAAAGATGATGCACATAAGTTTCTCACCAGCTCTTCAAATCAAATCAAATCAAATCAAATCATTTTATTTGCATTAAATATGGTACAAAAGTTGTTATCACTTTATCATACAAGTCCATTCATATTTTGTCATTATATATGGCATGCAAATCTTTTCAATAAACAAACATATTTCATTAATCACGTGCAATTTTATAATATAACATGTAATACCAATAAATTATTCAAATTACATTACTTAGAGTCAGAGCAACAAACGTAAGAATTCCAATCAATGTGATGTCAAATTTCAGATTAATGTCATACTACTATACTATAGATTAAAATATACCAAAACTAAATTATTATTACATACAAGGTCAAAACAATTTAACAAGAATTATTACAATCGAGTATAATGTAAGACTTCTGATTTGGATGTCAGTTAAACAAAATAGACAAATAAAATAAACCCTTAGATGTCAAAAAAAAAATCTATTTAGTGTTACAGTTCTTAACCTAAAACCAATCCTTTATTGAATAAATCATTTTCGCCAGTATTAATGATTTTAATTTTCTTTTAAATAATGGTATGGGTAGCGCCTGTATGTCAGATGGTACTTTATTAAATATTTTAATACACATATTATAACAATTTCTTTGGAATATTGTGGTTCTTGGAGTTACATCTAATACTAGGCGTTCACCCCGTCTAGTATTCCGAAGAAATATATCTTTAGCTTTTATGAACAGTTCTGGATTGGTTTTTACAAAAACACATATTTCAAAAATGTACAAACCCGGTAGAGGCAATATGCTTAATTTACTAAAGTGTGGTTGACAAGACTCATACGGACGTATACCGACTATAGCTCTGATGCATTTCTTTTGAGACAAAAATGCCCTTTGGATATCAGTTGAGTTACCCCACAGAATAAGACCATAACGTAGTATGGAGCTTACATAACCATGATAAGCCAATAGTGCTGTCTGTATGGTTGATGTTGCTCGTAGTCTATTTAAGACGTAGACAAAACTGTTGACTTTTTTACACACGCCGTCTATGTGATTTTTCCAGTCACAATGCTTATCAATGATTATACCCAGAAATTTAATGTGTGTCGTTTCAGTAATTGGTTTCTCATGATGCAATCGGAGTCGTTACTTGGATTGATTTTAATTCAAATTTCTAAGTTGAATTAAAGTCAATTTAAGTTGCGGTGATTCAATATAATGCAATAAGTATTAAAATTGATTTATTTAAGTTTTATTTTAATTTTATATATTTTTAACCGACTTCAAAAAAAAAAGAGGTTCTGTATTCGATCCGTATGTATGTATGTATGTATGTATGTATGTATGTATGTATGTATGTATGTATGTATGTCACCTTTTTATGTTCGCGATTTTCTCGGAAACTACTGATCCGATTTGAATGCAGATTTCGGTATTTTAATCCTTGTGTTTCAAGGAAGGTTTTAGTATATAATTTATCAGAATCTGATAAAGATCTTTGGAGACAGGCAACGGAACTCTTCAAAAACGAATAGCTAATGAACCACGTTTTGTGCAATCGTGTATCTATGTATTGTTTTCACCACTACATAACATAACATCATGCCTGTGTATGCTTTGAAGGGTAAGCAGAGACACCCTACTTACCTACCCTTAAAGTACCGAAAGCTCTTAGGTTTGGACGGGGCTTACGTTTCAGCATATTTGTTATTATCGTAGTGATAACCTAAGATCATGAAGATCTCAGAAAGATTTTTTGATAATATATAAGGATTTGATAATAAAAAAAATAAATAAAAAAAACTAATTAAAAAAAAGAATATTCTTAACTCGAGCGTATTCTAAATATTATAATATGTACTATTTTTTTCGAAGAAAAAGGAACCGCCTTCAAAAACTCAAAAGTAAAAAAACTAAGACACTAAAAAGCTTGAAATAAAAAAATAAAATAAAAAAAAACTAATTAAAAAAACTAATAAAAAAAAAAGAATATTCTTAACTCGAGCGTATTCTAAATATTATAATATTTTATGTACTAATTTTTTTCAAAGAAAAAGGAACCGCCTTCAAAAACTCAAAAGTAAAAAATAACATATTCGCTAAACTTTGCTTACCTTTATATTAATTTGTTTAAAACAATAAACCCAAATAATTATGTTATACCAATTATTTATATTTTTTTGAAGTCGGCGCCAAATTACAAAATCAAATACCAATTAAAACCGTATTTACCGAAATAATTGTTGAAAAAATCACAAAATCAAATACCAATTAAAACCGTATCAGCAATTATGTGATTTGGCGCCGACTTCAAAAAAATATAAATAATTGGTATAACATAATTATTTGGGTTTATTGTTTTAAACAAATTAATATAAAGGTAAGCAAAGTTTAGCGAATATGTTATTTTTTACTTTTGAGTTTTTGAAGGCGGTTCCTTTTTCTTTGAAAAAAATTAGTACATAAAATATTATAATATTTAGAATACGCTCGAGTTAAGAATATTCTTTTTTTTTATTAGTTTTTGTATTTTGATGTTCGTTTTGACGTGTTCAAGCGACCTTTCGGACCCATGCAAATAAATGATTTGAATGTATAGGTTGATCCGTAGCTGTGTGTACATAAGCTACGTGGTTTTCCCATGCGGGAGCAGCCAAGGGAGGAAGCGTCTTCAAATAATAAACCGGCCAAGTGCGTGTCGGGCCACGCGCAGTAGGCTTCCGTAGCTAGTCGTAACAACATATTTCGACTTAAAAGGGATTTACTATCTGTATTAAACAAGTAACATCTTCATACAAGTCATTACTTTCAAAGGTTTTTGTAATTTGCACGAATTATTCTAAGTAACTGCATTTTACACTTTGGACCCCAATTACTCTAGAACTAATTAAGTTAAAGTAACCAGATAAATAGCGTCCTTCAGATAGGAAATGTTTGTAGTACACGAAACCAGCTAGCACGTATGACGAGTTGTATGAATGTTAAGGAAGCGAAAGAAGTATGTAAGGAGCGAAGCACATGGCGTTCCATCGTCTCTGCCTACCCCCGTGGGATAAAGGCGTGATTTTATATATGTATTATGTATGTTTATTTATGTTTCAAGAATTTTGAACGAAATATTCTGAGTAACTGCATCTGACATTTCGGACCCCTATTCCTCTTGAACTAATGAAGTGAACTTATCCGCTATAGTTTTCCTTTAAAGATCATTACATGTACTACCGACACAATTTTTTTCAGATTTTAGGATCCAGTAGTTTAGCTTTTAGAGGGGGGGGACGCCCTACTCGAACAAAAATTTGCTCTTTAAAGTTAATTATCTCGCAACCGGATCCCTAAATCAAAAAACTGTCTTAGCAACCCCTAAACGTTTTTAAAAGTCCTATCTAACAATACCCCACACTATGGGGAAGGCGACAAAAAAAAAACATCCCTACTTTACATGTAGGGGAGCTACCTGAAAAAAAAATATTTTTCCAAATTTTACTCTACGACTTTCTTTGTTTAGTTAACATACATGTTTATGCAAAATTTCAGTTTTCTAGCACCAACGGTTTCGTCGCTATGCCGTGGACAGACAGACGGACATGGCGAAACTATAAGGGTTCCTTGTAGGTACTACGGAACCCTAAAAATGATGTCATTGAATCACCTATAACAGAGTCACACAATTGATTCTAAAATAAACCTATTACTTTATTGTTATTTGTTATTTTATTTTGTTAGATACAGGAAAATAGTAGTTGTTTTGGCTGACGTCATTTATTGTAGTTCCCATATAGGAGACTTTGTCTTAAAATTGCGGAAAAATAACATAAAAAATGCTGAAATTATAGGAAATATATTTTTAAATACCTATTGATGTCCTGAACGTCAGTCGTTTTTACCATTCGAAGCGAAGCAAGTGTAAAATAAGACGGAGGATATTATCTCTGTTTGGCGTTTAAATTTATTTCCGCGAGTCAGCAGTCAGTATGGGGTGCATGAAAGGAGCCTCCCCGAGTGATATACACAACGATTCCCTACGTCCGGCGCACCCTGGGCAATTCGCGAGTTCTTAAAAGCGAATTGGCTAATCCTTTCACCACGATGGCAAGTCAAAACCTTGACCACCTTACAGACTGTCCAAAATGCCCTACCACCTGCACAAGAGAGGCGCTCATGAACGCCGACGAGAGCGCCATAACAGTGGCCCCTTATTGGACCAATAAAATTTGACTCAGCCATCGACACGACGAAGAAGAAGCAGTCAGTGGCCGTTCAAAAGGTAAACGCAAATAAAAGTTTTCATTGCTTTCAAAATAATAATAATTATAGAAAAAAAAACATTTATTTTTGTTTATCCCAAATTAGAGAATATAAACTATATATTGATAAAAACATGGTTAGACGCAGCTTTTCTGCTAAAATTAACATTTGTTGCTACCACTTTTTATTAAATATTCTATATTTTCAACCCTAATATGTTAAAGGGATCCATATTAAAATACCTACCCTGTATTTCAACTGAGGTTTTAGTTAGATGTTATTTAGTATCTGTTAATAATTATTACTATAAAGCGACCTAAATTTTCATTGCAACTTAATTAGTCGTACAAAAAATCACATTACTAACCTTAAAAGTCGTGCCATTACACATAAACATCCAAAAAACAAATTTCAAGTTACAACTATAACATATCTCGATACTATAAAATGTCCATAAGAATGGTTGCAGCATTCGGAATATTTTAATGGCATTTTTTACCATCATCCGCTGGAACGTCAGAAATTTGAAGGGTATTTTTTTTTATTCTGTCATGGTGTTCTCAGAACGGTTTAGATGAACAATAAAATATGCTATGGCCTCAGTTTTGAATTAAAGATGTCTAGATTGTAAAATATACACCGTGTGGTAAATGTGTACAACATCCACATTTTTATTTAAGCGTACAGTCCGTTATTTTTGAGGCCTGTCGGGTAAAACATACCTATATGGTTTGAGGTGATTTTATTTTTTTCAGAAGTTCCTACCTTTATTTTGCTAAGTAAGATGACTGCATTATATTTTGTAACTAGTACTAATTAAGTTGATTTATGTGTTGTTAATTAATAAATAAAAAATATTAGTATAAAAAAGGTATTTTTTGCGACCTAGCATACCCCTCCCCCCCCTTTTTTGGGGATGTCCGGTATTTTTTCGCGACTTACCTGGCAACCCTAGTCCTATGGGAAAGGGGGTGAGCTGAAGTATTTATAATGAAAATGATCGCTCGCTAACGGTGAAGGAAAACATCGTGAGGAAACCTGCCCAAACCCAAAGTACTCGAGGGTGTGTAAGGTCTACCAGTCCGCACTTGGCCACATGTATGCAAGGCTGCTATTATTATATTATGCAAGATTTCACAATATACTTCTCTTATCTTAATTCTATTGTTCCTATACGTAAGTATTATTATCTTTTTATTGATCTAAGATTATGTGTGACATTTTATATTAAACGGGGATTTTCAAATGATAAACAACTACTGATTTTTGTTCCTATCCTCTCTCTCGCTCTTGAACTAGATTTTAGTAAGAGAAGAGTAATCACTCACTAATAATTTTCCAAATTTATGAAAGAGAGAACAATGGCGTTCGAAGAAACCTTCGTGGTCATTTAATCCTGACGACCGGATGGCGGAGTGGGTAGTGTACCTGCCTGCGACGCCGAGTTCGCGGGTTCGATTCCCACTTAAAACAAATCTTTGTGTGCATGAACATGGGGGTTTGTCTTAGTCTGGGTGTTTCTATGTCTAATAAGTATGTGTTTACAAAAGAAAAGTATATATGTATAAGTATCAGTTATTCTAGTACCCACAGTACAAGATCTGCTTAGTTTGGGACTAGATGGCGTTGTGTGTAAGTTGTGATATATTTAAATTTATTTATTTAGATATTTAAATCCTTATCCAGAAGGAGAAGCTCCGCGTAACAAGACTACACAGTAAAATTAAATACTGAACTTTAAATTAAATGACAATAATATAACGCCTCACACCATGAGGTCTCGTGTTCGATTCCCGGGTCCGGCAAAGTGTTATTTATGAACTATCCGTCAGGAAATTCACAATCGCAGCACGGAGTTGGGATTGTGTCCGGTGGTGGCTTACCCCCTGTCCCATGGGACCTAAACAAAACAGTTGTACACCTCTGCCACACCCTTCTGGGTAATACAGGCGTGATGTTATGTTATGATGTGATGTTTATTGAGTTACAGCTCACTTAAAGTGGGTTTTATTATGTAATATATAAAGAAGTTTAATATGTCAAGGTCTCAACGATGCAAACTCCTCATAACTGTTTATTCGCAGCCTCGTTTTTTATATCATTGTTGAATATCTATTCATCTCCTAAATAATACTCATAATCATAATCCAAGCATGGGTAAGCAGCGTTTATCACGACAAAAACACCAATTTGTTCATTCAGATCCTACTTAAGATACTCAAGAATCATTAATTGAATTATACTAAAAAACATACTTCTCATATTAAACGCTTAATAATTAAGTTTTTAAACCGTATCTGAAGTTCTGGCCAACGTTGCTGCATCCAAAACAAACAATTAGATCACAGAGCATCATAACAAAACAACTGACCAATAACACTACACACTGACACTGAAAATTCAACCTTAAATTAAGAATAGTAAATCACTTATTACTCCGCACAATAACCACTAAAATTTGACACTAAAACTACACAAAAACACAGAAAATTCGACCTTAAAGTAACATACATAAATCACTTTTTACTACAAAATACAATCCCGCCAAAATTATGTCACCGTACGCCATTTTATTTTCGCTCGTTACACGTTTATAGCTCATTATTTAACTGTTATTGGTTATTCTGGAGATTGGCGTATAGCGTCTCCCGCGCGCGGTACTCTTCTGGTCCAAAATAGAAACTGTGTTGCCAACTCCTAAGTCGAAAAGTCGCTGGGAAGTCGCTAACCATCTCAACAGCACAAGCGATGAGCTTTTTTTTTACCTTTTTTAAGTCCGCAATCTACATTATCTCTCCCAGCAGCATTTAAAGAAACAAAATTTACCTTCGATACCGGCTTCATCGCCTATCTTATTAGAACAAAGAGATTGTGCAAACGGTTTGTGCAAATTTAAAATGTATGAAAATTTTAATTTGCACAAATTAGATTGAGCATGTCACCTGTTTTCACAAACTGCCTGTGCAAGTAAGATCGAGCGTATGGCCGGTACCTTAGCCTTTCAATAATATAACCTAAAGTCTTAAATATAATTAATTAAGCTTGTGTTTAGTTACCAATACTATTTCATGTTGTTAAAAAAGTCGTTAAATATTTTCCGTGTTGTCGGTATAGGCAAATGTCCCAATCTTAGACGACAAACTCGTAAACTGGCAACACTGAATAGAAAAGTAATTGGCCCGCGCCAGACGGTTCTTTAGGGTTGTAGCTAAAATTACGTATTAGATACGCAAAGATTTACATCTCAATGAACTCAGCCAAGGCGAGAAAGCCCTAAAAATAAAGCTTTACGTTTTATTTTACCTCAAACCAGATTCCACTATGTCTATGTCGTTTTGTGTTGGAGGAACATCACACCCCGTTCCTCTTTATGGGCTGGACACGTGTGTCGTATGCCATAAGAACATTAGGCCAAAACTACAACGCAATGTGTCCCGAACAAAAAGAAACCACAACGTGGCAGATTCAAAATAAGATTGCGGGATGAATTAACGGGGGGCACTACAAACCGTAGGCGGAGACAAGTGGAAAAAGTGTGAGGCAGCTTTTGTCCAGCAGAGTTGTCTATGAGACGCTCCTCCTCGAGCTTTCTCACAAAAGCTTTACCAGCCATACAACCTATTCGTGCATTGCAATGTTTGTGAGCTTTTAATTCGTACAAAACTAAGAATCGTGCCAGAACATGCATCTGAATCGACACCACCTTGACATTTTTTAAATAACTACCAACTACTGTAAATACTAGATAACTAGACAACGACAATACTATTGTTTAAAGCTGGTTTTATTTAAATATTTGTTGAATAATAAGGAGGAAGAATATTTTCTGAATTGTCTAATCAGTTCAGCTTTCGCATTGAATTGTTTGTAGGTACTGGCATATGATCTCATCAGGTTTTTACGATACTTCTTAGTCTTTAGAAGTCTCGATGGTTCAGTGGTTAGCGTATGCGTCGGGCAAAGTATAATTTAAAATTCACAATAGCAGCACGGAGTTGGAATTGTACCCGGTGGATGGCGATAGGCTTACCCTTAAACCTATGGGACCTAATCATAACGGGTGAAGTGTGGGTGTTGTACACCTCTACGACACCCTTATGCATGATAAAGGCGTGATGTTGTTATGTTGTCTTAGTTCTTACTGAAAGAAGATGGTATCCCGGTATTTCTTGTTATAGAGGAGATACGGTCGGGTATAGTTAGGACAAGTAACTTAAAAGGCTCACATTGAAACATTTTAGACATACTTTACAGAAGATGGTCATTATATACCTTTTGCACAATGATGTTAAATTGTAAAACAGTTTTTAAACAAATAATGTAGCATTATTAAAATTATGAAATACGGGTGTTACTCACGTAATGTTGGTCTATTTAGTCGACCGCGGTTTCGCCTATACGTCTAGGCATTATCAAGACGTATCGCACTCTCTTGATAATGCCTAATAATGCATTATTTGAATAATGTTACAAACTTACGTCAGTTTTAATAAAAACAAATAATGTAGCTTAAAATTGTAATAAGTACCTAAGTATAACCATACTTAACTTATAGATTTAAGTATGATCTGTATTGTATTGCATGCCTTAGGGTAAAATATGGTGGTCTTTACTATTTTGTAACATGTATGTATACCCATATTTGCAACGTACGAAGAAACGCCACAGCATGTCATCATGGAATATAGCAGCGTGGCCGACCAACGGGCACAAATTCTTCAGTCACCAACATCGCTTCCGGAAGCCTGCAGCAGTTTTCGGAGGCTGCTTTCCTTCTGGACCGATATAGGCTGGCTGGAGTAAACGGGAAACCTATCACGTACAACGGTCCCATAGAAGGACTAAGTGCGGATACCGCCCAGGAAAACTAAACTAAACTAAAATCCATATTTGCAATAAAAATATTGAAGTTTGAAGTTTATTGCACCACCGTATAAATATTACCCAGTACGCTAACTCGATCCGAACAAAACATTATCCCGCGATACACGATGGGACTTACTGTATTTTAATATCATGTACACACGGCTACCGATCAACCTACACACTGATATTGAAAAATCTTTGCGAATCACACAAAAAATTGTTCCATGTGGGGATCGAACACACAAGTCACACAACACCAGTAAAGTGGAGAGCGGCGAGGCCACCGCCTAAACCAGGATATTGATGGGGTTGCCCCGCTTCTGCAGTGCATCAGGGATGTTTGTTGAAACTCGGGTAGACTGTTTCTACACAACAATGAGAAAACGATGCGCCTCTCTGGTGCGCAGGGTGCGGGCCAGTCCCAACCTTATCCTGAGCTGTATAGAGAGTAGACTTGATTGTTTGCATGTGAATCGTTGCTGCAAGTTGTCCACCTCGGTGATAGATGTGTGGCGATGATTCACATAAATTCATGACTTAGGTCAAGTAGTTAGAATAAGAAAACTAATATAGGTATAAGGAATATTGTTACTAACACATATGAGTCTTGTTACTTGAAAAATAAAGAAATTATTATTATTATTATTATAATATGCATTTAAATCGGTTGTTAAACCTCTGCACCACACGTGCAGACAAAACTATAGGTACTACTCGGTTTTTACTCTGGTTGCATTAACAATGATCCCGAATTTCAAGGTTTTATTACCGAAGATACAACACAAACGTAAATTCCTTACAGATCTAAATGATCCTGTTCGATGAGGTCATCGTGGTACCGCACGTCGCACGGTACAACATTTCACAAATTATTTACCAGCCATAAAAGTTCGAATACTTAAATCTGCAACTTGAAGTTTTATTCATTAAAATATTCCTGTTTGTTCGATAAGTCTGAGTCATCTTGGCATCGCTTAGAAGTGATTTTTAATGTTTTAATAAAGCAATTATAAATGTATATTTATTTATTTATTGTGGTACAAGAAACATATATATATGTGCTCTTCTTATGTGACTTTTATATGTATACTTATCGTTATATTTTTCATTTGAAAAGATGGTGCACATGAGTTTCCATGGTGCACCAGCTCTTCTCATGATGCAATACCCATCGGAGCTGGTACTTGGATTGATTTTAATTTGATATTAAACAGTTTGATTAAAATTAATCTAAGCCCCGGTTATTCAAATTATTGTAATTAGTATAATTTAGTATTATTTATGATTTACTTTTATATCATTTTTTGTAATGTTTTGACGTGTTCAAGCGCCTCCTAGGGCCTATGAAAATAAATGATTTGAATTGAATTGAATTAAAACATGATACACCAAGTCCCAAACATAATGCATAACATCGCGCCTATATTACCCAGCCGGGTGTGGCAGAGTACAACACCCACATTTCACCTGTTATGTTTAGGTTCAATTGGATATGGGGTGAATTCTAACTCCGTGCTGCTATTGTGAATTTCCTGACGGAAAGTTTACAAATAACACTTTGCCCGACCCGGGCATTTAACCCGAGACCTCACGATGAGAGACGTATACGCTGACCACTAGACCATCGAGGCAGCCTTAAGAAATAAAATGCAACGAACTTAAATATTTTAATGAAGCAATAATAAATTAACATCATCATAATAATATGAATTTCGTACTTCGCAGTGCCAGGTCCTAAACAAACGTAATCATTTATTTACCGCAAGCTTTTTCTAATTTTCCTGTACTATGAATCAAGTCAATCAAGCGTGGCACGACAAGGTACGAGACATAGTCATTAAAAGATTTGAACATATGCAATTCTCGTACCTCACGGTACCAAGGTGATGGTAACAGGAAAAAAGCGGACCAAAACAACAAACAAAAACAAACGATACTAAATATTTTGGTTCTAGCACTACGAATTTACGATACACGTGTTTATGATCCATAAAAACTATTAAGTAAGATAGGCATTGACGGCCGTAAACCATTAGAAATAATAATAAATAAATAAATATAAATATCACACTACATACATACAACGCCATCTAGTCCCAAAACTAAGCAGAGCTTGTACTATGGGTACTAGCATAACTGAAACTAATACATATATACTTTTCTTTTATTATACATAGAAACACCCAGACCAAGACAAACCTCCATGATCATGCACACAAAGATTTGTCTATCATTTCTTAAACTTTAATAATGTACTCATTATCATTGTTAGAGCCTAACTCTGTTCACTGCTGGACATAGGCCTCACCAAGTGTTCTTCACAGTGTCTTCACACACAATCTTTCTCAGATCGTCTCTCCATCTGGCGGAGGCCGTCCCACACTGCTTTCCGGCGCGAGGCCTCCACTCCAGGACTGTTTTACCCCAACAGCCATTGATCGTGCGAGGTGTTTAGCTGTGTGAACTGTGCTCATGCAAACTGCCAAGGGGTGGAACGCCCAGCCCAAGTCTACTTTTCCGCATGAGTACAATTTGTGCTTACCCAAGCTTTTTTATGATACTATATATAACCTGATTAAAAGCTGGCACTACCAGGTACGAAATTTTAGAAATTACATTCTTTAAAGTAATTTGCGAATCTCGCACCTCGCAGTGCCAAGTAGATAGTAACAGGAAAAAGTGAATCATAACATCAATAAAAACAAACCAAAATATTTAATATTTATTTATAGTATACCAGGAAAAAGTGCACACCTGTAGCGCCTGTGGGCTGCCATTTTGCAAATTTTGACGTCCTGACATTGCCGCGTGACGGATAAAAATACGATATCTCGATTATAAGGGATGTTCCCTTTATACAAAATATCGTTATGAAACAAGAAACAAGCTCACATTTAAATATTGATTCATTCAATATCGATTAACGATTTGAAAAATTCAGATTTGCGATTTTTATTGCAATTTGTTGAAAAAGTCGTTGTAAATTAATAAAAAATTATTATTTTACATAGATTTTTCACAATTTAATCATTATCTTGATCACAAAATGATAAATTAACATCGGAAGTAAAATACGAAAGGCAAGAACAACAATGAGACGACATTCTGTACCTTAAATTTTGCCAAAGATTTATGAAGTAATCAAAGTTTTGATTTTAAACCTTGATCGAGTCTGAATCACTATTCATAAGCGAGGACTATGTTATATATAGAGAGAAGCGGAGGCAGAGGATAAGGAATGCTGCCATCGCCTTACATGGAAGAGAGAGAGAGAGTTGCAGTATTCTGTATTCATTAAATTGTGAGTTAAAGCCTCTTGTAGATGACAAGATTCAGTTTAAAATATCCCAACTGAACATCACACGATCCTTTCTAGGTACAGGTGTGTTATTATGTTGTATTATAATATTCACGTGCTAGAATAAAATGAGTTATTATCAATTTCACGTGGGACTTGTTGAAAGTTGTCTTATCTGTAACACAGTTTCGTTCAGTTTTATCTTTGAGTGTCAGACAGTAGTCATCGAATTAAGACCTTACAAGGTCTTCCAAGAAAGTGTTTTCTTCTTATACTAAGTCCTTACATATAAAATGCCTGAAGGCCTCTTTATGATGAATTCTTTCTTCCAAAACCAGCACCACAGGAAGTGGATCTGAATAAGCCCGGATGGTCGAACTAAAAATACAATCGATCTCATAATTTTCCACTAATGCTGCATGCAAATATTCCACGATGTCTTGTGATGAGTAAAAACCGGAGGCGATCACCGCATGGTCAGAGGCACGTTGAATCTGAACTGGAGCGGAAAAAAACTGATGAAGTACACGGTCGGACCGTCGGCCTGCCACATCCAAAACCCCGAAAGCTTTCAACTAGAACTTCAAAATCGCTTCGAATGCCGGGAAGGTTGCACAACAGTGGACGATACCATTAACATGTTAGTGGAAACTGTCCGCACGGTACACACCACAGACCTACAGACACACACATAACTAACAGACTAACTAAATATCATAAGTTGAAGACCTGAAGAACATAACCTGCTTTTAAAATGCACGGCAAAGTCACGAACGGATGCTAGCTTATTAACTAAACACACATATACAATATGGAGTCCCACTCGGCATATTTTGGGTCCCACTGTATTGAATTATAATTTCGATTTATCAATTTGCCAGTATTCGCGTCTCTCCTAATTCTGTCCAAAATAATATAGGTCACTATAGACAGTTGGATGATAAATGTGCAACGGTGAAACGAAAGGTGAGTGAAATACGGGCATCTTATTTAGACAAATATGACGGCTTTCTGGGTCTTTGCCAAGTAATATTAAATAAATATCTTCCCTTAATTTTTTATTTTACAAATCGACACCCAATATGAATAACATTGTAACTCAGTATGACATGGTTTTCAATACAGCCATTTTAAATTTTTTGCAAAGTTTATTATTTATTTGCAACTGCAGGCTTAAGTTCATCTGTACTATTGTGAGATTCATTATATTAATTTTAATTGCTCTTTCAGATGGTTTAGATGCCGTTTTGATTAAACCACTGCAAGTATCATTTTTGCAATCTTACAATGTACAGATTTTAAGCATTATTAAAATGAAAAGCATTGTAACTACCGTTACAGTGCTTTTCAATGAAGTTATAAATACATTTGAAAGCTTTTTTGTGTAAAATGGATAACATTGTATGTCAATTTGCAATGAGTTTATCACAAAGAAATCCTTGTTAAACAAACTTTTGTGTATTGTAACTTTATTTACGAGTATACTTCAATAGAAACAGTGTAGATTTCGAATTACAATGAAATTAATCCATTTCACATAAGTAGTTCTTAACGTTATAGAAATACGGTTCAAGGACAGAAATAAAGCTCTGTTTTTGCTTAATTCAGATAACTTAGAGTTGTACAAACGTGTAACTAAAGTTACAATGTTATTCATATTGGGTGTCGAAATGTAGCAATATTTTAAAACTTCTGTTTTGGAAACATACATCTAACTGAATATATATGCTACATCTAATTGGAAAATGTTCAATTATACCTATACATAATCTTTGACAAGACTTATTTAATTTATTTGATAATTAATTTGAAATGATAAGAAAAATTCGTCATCATTACATTTTGTCTATTAGGAATGTTTAATTTTATATGTTCTCGTAAAAACTAAGTAAATTCACAATAGCAGCACGGAGTTGGAATTGTGCTCGTTGGATGGCGATAGGCTCACTCGCTCTCCCATGGGACCTGAACATAACAGGTGAAGTGTGGGTGTTGTACACCTCTGCCACACCCTTCTGGGTAATATAGGCGTGATGTTATGCTATGTAACTATTGGAATGGAATTCGGTTACTGATTCTGAACAAAGGGTTTTCACGTTTCTGGTAAAGTTAATATAAGGTTGTATAATAAACGTGTTCTTACATCTTGAATCTCAGTATACCAGATAAAATGAATCAGTTGGAAGGAAGGAAAATGACAGTAACCTTGGTTTAATAAAATGTTAATTACCATATTACTAGCCATTCGGTAGCCATGTTTTATTTTGTACGAAAGGAAAAGGCCCAAGGTTAAAAGAAAAGAGCCTGTGTAAAACCCCATATTGGAACAAATCAACACATCGTGTTGATGTGTTGATTTGTTCCAATAATGAATAAAATTAGTGTCTGTTTTTAATTTCAAAAGAACAAAGTTTTTTAGTTGATATAGTTATTAGGATAATTATAGTTATTCAAATTATTGTCTGTCTGTCTATTTGAAAAAAAAATAAAACAATTTTTTTTAATATAAAATTTAAGATGCAGGTAAGTGGTAAAGTAAGTGGCGTAAGAATAAGTAAAAACTTAAAAAAAAAACTGACTTTCAATAGCGCAAGAATTCAGTAAAATATTTCTTGAAGTCGGTGTTCATAATTTGTGCAATTGGAAGAAAATGATCAGTTCAGACTTCAAGAACGATTTAACCGAATTCTTGCGTTTTTTAATGATTTTATTAAAGTTATTTTTTTTAGTCACCCTTTCTAGGCCTTATAATTAAATAAACAATATTGCTACGTTATGATGTTTCTGCCCATGCTTCTTTCATTTGTCCATTTCCCTAGTTGTCATTCTGTTTCTTCGATCATTTCCCTAGTTTCTAAGCTGTATGGGAATATCAATAGTATTCAAGCCCTTCTACTTACGTATAATGTTGTTTCGCTTTTGGATTTGAAATACTCGTATCTTACCTGAAAAAAATAAGAGAATTGGATTAGTAAAATGTTCATGGTTCCCTTAAACTTATTCGCTGACTAGCCCCTTTTCAATTCTACTGACTGACTGAATAATCTAAACATATTCTCAGTAAATATTGCGATTGCACATTACGATGCATATTTTCCAGTCGCCAATTTTCCGTTATGTTTATAAAATATCTAAAACATGAAGCCTTTTTGCAAACTGATAAAACAACTGTAATATTCAAAAAGCACACAAGATAATCATGAAAACAATTGCAAATATTGTGATAATGTGGTAATTTCTGTGAATTGCCAGCAGATGGCTCTGTTTACAACGGACGTACGCATCTGCGCGTACGCAATTGGCACAGTCGACGCGTACGCGAGTATATTTAGCTTGCACTCGCGTTTGTGACGTCGCGTCACGTCAATGAAAGTGACGTTGGATTTACTCCTTTTCGCGACTGTTAAATAAGTTCTTGCAATGTGTTTGACGTAATATGTTTCTAAAAACTTCTCGAGAATCTGGATAATTAGGTAGTCTATACTGTCTATAGATCTGCATTCTAACAAGGCGCTTGATAAAATTAGTCTCCAGCCCTATATTAGTAACTAAGACCACAATAAGTGTGACTTAAATTTAATTATGAATATGAGTTTGCAAAAATGATTTGTTCTGTTTATATAGGTGTAGTTGTAGTTATTTTTTATTTATGTAATTTAGTTGTTTCTCCAAAAATATATTGTTTGTTTGTGACACAAAAAAAATATAATATGTAATTCTTTTTTTCTGTTGTCACACTGCTCCTTACTCACTCACTGGGCGCACCAGAATTATCAGCGCTGCGGTGCTTTTAGCGCTGCAGTATTGTGCTTAGATGCGTACCATTTCCGGCATTTTGAATAATATATTAAAATTATTTAGTTTTAGTTGCTTTGCAATGTGTTTTCTTATGCCAGGCTAAATGATTTTTCTTTTCTATTCTTTCTTTAAATTCTAGACTAGCAAGTTACGTTTTAGGAATTAAATGGGTAAACGGTTAGTCGCTTGCACATCGTTCGTAATCTATATTTTTTGAAGAAAATACATAGATCCCAAGAGAAATACGTGAATACATTTGCTAATATTGTCATTTTTGTTAATCATTAGCAGATGGATCTGTGATAACAACATTTACAACTGACGTACACAATTGGCACGGACGCGCGGACGACGCGTACGCGAGTATATTTAGCTTGCACTCGCGTTAGTGACGTCACGTCACGTCATTGAAATTGACGTCAGATTTTCTCCACTTTGTAACTGTTTTAGTAAAAGCGAGAACGCCTTGAAATTACTGGCACTTGAGGCATAACGTTGCAACGACGCATCTGCAAACTTTTGTCGTAGTTGTTAAAATGAATATTTATCAGGACACATTGCATAATTTACATAAATTCAATTCATCAACCTCGCTCATATACAAACAACATCATACAAAAAAATATTAATTTAGCGTAGGCATTAGACAAGTATTTTGAAGACTAACTGTGAGTGCATGTATGAATGATAAAAAAACCCACTTCGAAATCTGACTGTCGTTAGCTGCTAGCTCAAACTTTTCGAGATACCAGCTGACGTTTAACCTACCGTCCTACAGCCAGCTGACGATTTGTTTTCTTTAAGATAATAGGGTTAGTACAATTTAGACAAGTTTTGCTAAAAGCTCGCTCCACCAACGGAACCGCAACTGTGTTTCACTAAAATTGCTTACGCAACCGTCATAAGCATAACCATTCCGCAAAGGTTTTATCCTAACATTGTAAGTTCAATACTCGCTCGTTGCACTGATGATTTCTGCATTTATTTACAAGAAGTATAGGTACTTAGCGCCTGGTGGAAAGATGTTACAAAACACAACTAAGTGTTGCCATTTTACCATAAGAATTCTAGATATATGTATTATGATATTAAGATGTTATATTACATGTACGAGCAATGTCAAGGTAAAATGAGTACACGGTTGGCGATAAAGCAATCGCCTCGCCGCTTTTAACCGCGCTGGTGTTATGGGTTCGATCCTCACACGGGGCAAATCTTTGTGTGATCCGTTAACATTGGTTCTGTCTGACTCTGGCAGCTGTGCTCTATGTGTGTGAAATGTATATTCAAATTTAAATTCAAATCATTTATTTTCATAGGCCCCAGGAGGCACTTGAACACGTCAAAATATTACAAACAAATGATATAAAAATAAATTATAAGTAAAACTAAATTATACTAATTACAATGATTTGAATAACCGGGGCTTAGATTAATTTTAATCCAACTGTTTAGAATCAGATTAAAATCAAACTAAGTACCAGCTCCGATGGGTATTGCATTATGAGAAGAGCTGGTGAGAAACTCATGTGCACCATCTTTTCAAATGAAATGAATAAAATATAACAATTATCATACATATTGAAAGTCACATAAAAAGAGCAGTTCATTTCCAAATACTATTATCATTTATGTAGTCTAAAATACAGTAATAAGCTTTTTAAGATAAATGTTTGTAAACATCTCCGCGACACCTTGTATTTTTTTTGCTTTTTACTACTAGGTATTTAGAGGCAGGTTAAGGGTTGCCACCATCCTCAAACTCGACCACCCTCGAATAATAAAGTTAAGTATTAAATAGTTAGTTAAGTATTATGTATCTTCTAGTACAAATAGGAGCAAACCGGTCCCACTCGACGCACAGTGACGTTTGAGAACATACGCGCTAAACAGGAATAGATACGTTATTTTAGATGAGGTTAAAATCAGATGTTATGTTATGAGTTATGACATGACTGGCCGGCCTAATACTGCCTCTTTGTTAATAATTATTTAACATAACAGCACATCTATATTACCTTGTACTGGTGTACAACTCCCACATTTCACCCGTTATAATGAGGTCCCATGAGTTAGAGGGTCAGGCTATCGACATTTACTTTTACATTCACTTTTAAAGTTAAAGTGCACAAACTACTAACCGACCAATTGGCAGAATCTTCATAATGTTAAATTTAGCTTTTATCATCTTCTATATATATTTCTTGTTTATGTATTATATTATTGTATTTATTCACGTATGTAATAAGTATATTACATTATATATATTTTATAACATTTTGTATATCTATGTACCTCTTGTATGTATTTTATGTATTGATTTGTACTCGTTTCGCCCAAATATATATATAGGTATATTCACATCAACACTATACACGCGAAGTACATGCATCTGCGTTATCTATGTAGATCTATATCTGTGGTTAAAACCAAAGTGTTGATGTGAATATACCTATATATATATATTTGGGCGAAACGAGTACAAATCAATACATAAAATACATACAAGAGGTACATAGATATACAAAATACTTCAGTTCTTTGCTCATATTGCACCTACCCTTGCTTTTCTCTGCACCACCCAAGGTTGACTGTTAGAGAATGCCACTAGGCATTAAGTCCGCCTCTGTACTATGTGCAAAAGTTTAAATAAATAAAAATAAATAAATAAATTTACCGGGCACAATTCCAAACTTCGTGCTGCTGTTGTGAATTTAATTTAGTATAGAAATATATGCATATTGCATGTTAGACATCAAACAAACTAAACCAAACTTGATCTTTAACTGAGTCACAGAAGTCTATACTGAAAGTACGTTAGAGGAGCGAAGTATTAAGGCATAAGAGTCATTGATAAGATCCGAAATAACTCACGTCATAACTCACTCCAAGACTGATATAGCGGACGTAAGCAACAAATCTGCCAAACTAAAATGGAAGTGGGCGGGGCACGTAGCCAGAATGAACCCAGAAAGATGGGCGCGAATAACCACCGAATGGATACCACAGGATGGTCGTCGGCGTCGCGGTAGGCCCAGAAAGCGCTGGAGGTATGATGTGAACTCGTTTCAGGATTGGACAGACAGAGCCGAAGACAGAAAATTGTGGTCGTGTATGGGGGAGACCTTTGTCTAGAAGTGGGGCATAATGAGTTAGAAAAAAAGGGCAGAGGGATTGGACAGACAGAGCCCGAGACAGCAAATAGTGGTCGCTTATGCGAGAGACGTTTGCCCAGCAGCGGGATATCATGGATAAGAAAAAAAGAAAAAGCCAGAGTGATTGGACAGACAAAGCCTAAGACAGAAAATAGTGGTCGTGTATCGGGGAGACCTTTGCCTAAAAGTGGGATAATATCATTGGTTATAAAAAAAATAACCAACAAACTTTCGCATTAGTTAGGCAGACAAGGTAGTGTATTATGTCAGTACCTAATTTGTTAAGTAATATGTCAACACATATTACTCTGTTGGCTATGATTCACACGTATAAGTAAATATTTACAAAAATATCACGTTTCTTCAGCATGTAGTTATTATGCAAAGAAAACTACGACGGTAATTATTTTTACGAAGTTTTTATTTGGTAATAGTCCAAGAGCCCGTGGCTGTCAAACCTTTGTCATTTCGTAAAAACTAAATTTTTCAACGCCTACTTTCAGCCATCATTGACTACTACGAAGTCTGTATCAAAGTGGTGTTGACAGGTAGCCTCTACTGCTTTACCTCGTCAGTTTGTAACGTCATTACGTATGCAGAGATCGCAGGTTCAAATCCTGTCAAACCATATTTTTTCAACTGTTTACATTAATTTTCTAAGCATAGAAATGCTATAAAAATAAATCAATTAGACGTTGAAACAGTTTTATAGTTACATCACCTAATTTGTTAAATATACAAGATTACCGTCAAGGAATCCGATTAGAAACTTTCAATAAATAAGGCCTAACATTCACGGGCTCTTGGTCTATACACAAGCGTCAACGAAACACGGAAACAGTAAAATGTTTAAGGGCTTTGAGTGATTACTGTCATTAGAGTAATCGTCATTATAATCCTGGAAAAATATACTACAATGCCTACACCTCATTTACACACATTTTGAAGAAATTTTTTGTTGGCAAAACGGTTTCCGGTGCGTGTTGATTGTATGAGAGCATCATTTCATTGCTGTAACTGTTGCATGTATAATGTGTTATCTATGTCATAAAATTCCATACGTGATACTTTCAATTTAAGTCGGGTCTACTCCAGGCAAACGAAGGCCATGAACACGTTCGTTGGTTCCTGTTTGGAGTAGGTAGGACGGCAGACGCATTCAATCGTTTGTTTCATCAAAATTTCGTCAGCGTCCGCTAAGATTTCCAAAATAGTACTTTATAACGCGTTCGTTGGGCTTCGTTTGCCAGGTGTGGACCCAGCTTTAAATAAATAATAAAAATAAAAAATCCTTTTATTTCACCATTAAGATCATACATTTTATAAAAACCACATTACATGCTTTTAAAAATAATAATAATTTATCAATCAAATAATACAATAAAAAATATTTCATTTTCATAGAGTATAGATAATTTAAAAAAATATATAACAATACTTAAACATTTTTCAAAAAAATACTTATGATAGTTAAAAAATGATTTAACAAAATAACAATATAATATTATAAATTGGCTTAGATAATTTAAAATTAAAATTAATATTTTTTAGAAATCAATCAAATTAAATTAAATTGTATCCCATTGCATTCGTTCTTGTCTAATTGAGTTTTATTTTTCATTTTTTATTGTGAACCCCTCTCAGTAGATGACCCAGCTCTAGGTGACCGATATTATTGTAAATTTTTGCCATGACTGCTGTGATGCTTTATCTAGTCAAAGCGGATTTTATCAATACAAAATAAATAAAATTGAATTGTCTGTTTTTAAATCCAAAATAACAATGTTTTTTCAAGCTGGTATAGTTGTTTGCACGATACCTATGCCTGAAATACAGTTTTTAATTTTTTTGTCTTTCTGTCTATGTATGTCTGTTTGTATCGGGTGCGCCAAAGTTCACCTAAAGTTTCAACTCCGATAATTGGAAATCCGAAAATGTTCTTCCTAACATTTTTCATCCTAACAATTACAATTCCTAACTACTCTGTCACTAATGTTCATAATTCGAAGCATTCAACTTCCTAATGTCGGTAGCAATAAACATCTATTGTACTTTTATTAGTTTTCCTATATTTTTTCAGCATAACCATCTTTTACACTATTATTCAAAGTCATAATCTTTACTGTCTTAATCTTTAGATTTTATTTTGTGTAATCTAATTGTTACACAAAATAAAAGCTATAGTTATAGCATAGGTCAATTATGGGTAAAGTAGTAGGTTAGGTCAGGTAAGAACTGCGACCATAACACAGCTAGAATCAATCTGTTTTTAAAATAGGTGTAGTACTATTTTTACAAATTTGCAACAGTTCTTAAATAGGTGCTCACTATGAAATATGTTAGTGAACATATTTTGGTGCACATTCAGTATATTTGGTGGAACAAAGGCAAAATTAGTTGAATTATATGGGAATAAATTGAAGCACTTTTAAATACCATCCATTATGTTCAGGGATAAAAGCGTTCTGATAAAAAAAGTAGGAGTTTAAATGTATTTACATTAATGATATTAGTAATAACAATTTTCGGAAACATGAGTGTTATGAACAACACCGATAAAAACTTTAGGATGAAAAATTTTAGGAAGAGTGATCATTCGGATTACAAATCGTTAGGAAGAACAATTTCGGGAAAAGAACTTTAGGTGAGCCAATATGGACCCGTTTGTATCGGCTAATCTTCTGAACGCCTGGACCGATTTTAATAAAATTTTAGATGCATGTAACTGACTACAAGGCGCGTAACATAGGCTTTACTTTTTATTGATGTACCTACCACGCAGACGCATCCACGGGAGAAAGTTAGTTTGTTTGTATGATAGCGCTAATCTCGAGAACTACTAGTCAAATTTAAATAATTATTTTTGCGTTTGATAGTCTAACTCTCAATAAAGGTTTTTACATATTTAATATTACGCTAAACTCTACGGGAGTGGAGCAGTAAGGTTGAACGCGGATCAAAGCGCGGGAGCAGCTACTACTTTTTAACCGACTTCAAAAAAAAAAAGAGGTTCTGTATTCGATCCGTATGTATGTATGTATGTCACCTTTTTATGTTCGCGATTTTCTCGGAAACTACTGATCCGATTTGAATGCGGTTTTCGGTATTTTAATCCTTGTGTTTCAAGGAAGGTTTTAGTATATAATTTATCAGAATCTGATGAAGATCTTTGGAGACAGGCAACGGAACTCTTCAAAAACGAATAGCTAATGAACCACGTTTTGTGCAATCGTGTATCTATGTATTGTTTTCACCACTACATAACATAACATCATGCCTGTGTATGCTTTGAAGGGTAAGCAGAGACAGCCTACTTACCTACCCTTAAAGTACCGAAAGCTCTGCTTAGGTTTGGACGGGGCTTACGTTTCAGCACATTTGTTATTATCGTAGTGATTACTTATGATCATGAAGATCTCAGAAAGAATTTTTTGATTATTTTGATTGTTTCTATTGTGTTTCATGCGTAATGATGCCTTAGTATTTCTTCCTAACCCCATCGTTAAATCTAAAAAACTAAGACACTAAAAAGCTTGAAATAAAAAAATAAAATAAAAAAAACTAATTAAAAAAAAAACTAATTAAAAAAAAGAATATTCTTAACTCGAGCGTATTCTAAATATTATAATTATGTACTAATTTTTTTCAAAGAAAAAGGAACCGCCTTCAAAAACTCAAAAGTAAAAAATAAAATATTCGCTAAACTTTGCTTACCTTTATATTAATTTGTTTAAAACAATAAACCCAAATAATTATGTAATACCAATTAATTATATTTTTTTGAAGTCGGCGCCAAATTACAAAATCAAATACCAATTCAATTGGTATTTGATTTTGTGATTTTTTCAACAATTATTTCGGTAAATACGGTTTTAATTGGTATTTGATTTTATGATTTTTTCAACAATTATTTCGGTAAATACGGTTTTAATTGGTATTTGATTTTGTGATTTTTTCAACAATTAATTCGGTAAATACGGTTTTAATTGGTATTTGATTTTGTAATTTGGCGCCGACTTCAAAAAAATATAATTAATTGGTATTACATAATTATTTGGGTTTATTGTTTTAAACAAATTAATATAAAGGTAAGCAAAGTTTAGCGAATATTTTATTTTTTACTTTTGAGTTTTTGAAGGCGGTTCATTTTTCTTTGAAAAAAATTAGTACATAATTATAATATTTAGAATACGCTCGAGTTAAGAATATTCTTTTTTTTAATTAGTTTTTTTTTTATTTATTTTATTTTTATTCTACGCCCACAGCGAACGAACGTGTAGTCCACCTGATGGTAAGTGGAGTACAGCCCATGCACATCAACAATCCACAAAAGCAGATTATAGATGCGTCGCTGCAGCTGAGGACTACGGTGTTATGCCTCATGTGCCAGTAATTTCATGGCCTGATCTCACCGCCAAACCGGAACACAGTAATGGAAGCACCACTATTTGGCGGCAGGTTAAAGGTAAGACGGTGGTGCTGCCGCCCTCGAGCTCATTCACAAGAGCTCTACCACCACTTAATACAACGAATTCCACGCGGACGAAATAGTACTACAAGTAGCTTCATAAAGTTCAAATCGGCACGACAGCTTTATAACAAAGCTTTTTAGATGTTCAATGAGATCTCATGGTCAATCATGGCCCTTTTTAATCCCACGACATACGCATGTTTTCTTAATAGCTGATTGTTAGCAAAGCATTCCTTCATTATTGATGTCGGTATAAACCGGATTGCGCCGGTTCGGCAGTTTTTATTGGAGCAGATTGAGGGTCAATTCTGTTGGGAATTTCTTGGTAGACATCTGCCGAGCCTTTTTCAATTACGGTCGGCTTTTAGTCTAACGGATTTAGCTGAAAATCAGTATTTTATGTGAAGCGACTGCCATTAGATCTTCACAACGCGGTACGAGGTAATACGATACTCTTTGTTAGACTTTCTGGCCTCCGATTACCCGTAACGACTGCCATATATCTTTAAATGGCAACCGGGACCGACTGCTTTAACGTGCTCTCCAAGGCTCGGAGGGAAACTCGCTATGTGAAAAATGGCCACCCATCCGCGACCGATCGCGGTTAGCATTGTTTAACCTGCAAGATCGATCGGTCCGCTTTGACTTAGCCACGGAGCCAAAGGAGCTCTCCTTAGGATTTTTTTGGTATTAATGTATGTACAGTGGGCCAACGAGTTAGGTATGTAGGGCAAAAACTTTAAAGTAATCGTAAATACTTAATACGCCAGTTATGGATAAATGATTTACATATCTAAATAGTAGGTATATTGCACTTCTTAAATATGTAATTCACACATGTATATCTATTGCATTCAGTTTTCACTACGGCGTAGAAGTTTTTGCCCTACATACCTAATTGCTTGGCCCACTGTATATAACTACTCGGTAGTGACGAGCTCGTAGCCCTAATAACAACCTAGATTCGATCTCCTTCCCTCTCACCTTCTCTCATTTAATTTTTAAACGAGACAGATATATCAAAAACGTAAGTTCAGCGTTAAACGTCGGTTTTAACACGTTGGTAAAACGGTGAGGTGAGGAGCTATATCAAAGCCGGATCGATCGGCGGAATAAGCAATGCTTAGTACGCAAAGATTTGTTCTCACTCTGGGTGTGCTTTCTGTGTGTGAAATACATGTTTGTGAACACCCCCGCGACACAGGAGTTATTCCTATAGTCTATTCATTTTTTAGACTTGGCAAAAAAGGTAAACAATAATGGCTGACGAAAAAAAATAGTGATGTGAATCATTTAATGAACTGTTGTGAACTACTCAAAATGGCGCTTCAACATTCATTCAGTGAATGATATTAATTAATTAAAAGTCGCTAAAGTCGGTTAAAAATGGACTTTGATTTAGTTATGTGTCGTTCGCGATTGAACGAATCTAAAGAACCGAGTCGCGCGAACCGCACAGTCGAATGGGTCACTTTAGTTGTAAAAAAGGATTAATTCGTTACGATTTGTTATTCACGATAAATAAATTAAATAAAATTAAATTTAATATAAGTACAGCTTTCAATAAATTTAAGATTGTTTTGAACAATTTTAATTCATCATCACTGACAAAAACGTAAATCAATCCCAATCGTTCTTTCGTTCACTTGTTCCCATCCCTAAATCAAATGTCAAACTTCCATGTCGTAAATATAATCTGTGGTTTGAAGTCTCCTTGGAATAACGAAATTTGCAAAAATAATACATTTTCACAGTGAATTTACAATGAATATATGTGAATATTAGTGTGTTGGTGTGTGAACTAGTTTATACAACTCAATGTGGTAACGTACAGTGTGTTATTCTTTTGCAATATCGTAATTTTTTACAATTGGGGGGGGTTTGTTTACTGTTTTTGCCAAGTCTATATGAATCGACTATAGGGAGGGCGTCATATAAAAAACAAATACTCGTACACATCTGTTCTGTACTGATATGTGCTAATATTAGCAAGGTTTGTTTGTTTGTTTGTTAAGTGAACACGTTTATCTCAATAATAGGCATGGCGACTGATAGAAAGTAAAATATAAAGGTTCGGTTCGGGTGACAAGTGGAAACAACTGTATAGCTTGAAGTACGGTTTATTAGTGAATACTTTCTTATAATTAATTAATACATACATTGTTTATTATAACATAGCCTAAATCTAGGGAAGAGCATGACATCATCATCACATGACATGACGCTATAAAAATAAAGGATACCTCATCAAAATATAGGTGAACATAAACCAAATGCAAGAATAACTCATTTAATGATCAATTAAAGTTTCATGGGCAAGTCCATTTTAAAAGTAAAAAAAAACAGCAAATTACCCACAAAATTTAAAGCAACTTTTGTAATAAAACCATTTTCATAAACGCAATATTTCGTATAGGTAAGCTACCAAACAAAATTCATAACTTCACATACAAAATACGTAAGCGTGACGTCACGTGTAGCCGTTTGGGCGAGTCTATTATTAATGTGAATTTAAAATTGTATTATCTCAGGCACTTTACGTGTTAACCAAGTAATTATAGTAATGATATTTCTAAAATCGTGAGGCATGTCGATTACACACAAAAATATAAATTATTCATCATGCCTATTCCTTATACTGTATTAAAAAACTTTGGTTTTTGGATAGTCTGTTTATTGAGAAAAGCTTACCTACCTATAGGCTGTTATGTACCTATAACATCACGCTATAAGCGATCGGCTAGTTACTTTTATAAACAATTTTACTAACAAATTATTTGTATAACAAATCGAATAAGTGTAAAATTATTGTTTGACTTAAAAAATAAAAGGTAGGTAGTTAAACACTATGAACGTGATAAAGTTATGCAAGTCAGGGTAAGAAACCGAATATTACGAATATTACCATAACAATATCTTTGCATACTTACCTCAGGTTGAGAGTAAGACAGGATCTCATAGTTGCCCTCACTCCGCCCCGTTGCCGTTCTGAGCAAAAGGGGTGTGGCTGGCGGGGATTTTCATACCGTTGCCGTTCCGTCCGTTTCGTTGCTAGTCGTTCGGATTGCTTTGACGCCGTGCTACGTTAAAATTTTATTTTGTGACAAATTCTGTGTCAATTTAAAATATGCCACGCCCTCTGAGTAAACTTTGGGATTATTTCCATGTTCTAAGTACTAATAAAAAAACAAAACATGTTGCTTGTGCATATTGTTCAACGGAGTACAAACACGCAACCGCGACTCGGATGGCTATGCATATTGTAAAGTGTAATAAGTGTCCCGAGGATCTTAAAGAATTAGCCAGAGATGGCTCCATTTCTGTCTCTGTGTCAAAGCTTGAGGAATCATCGTCGGGTTCAGCACAAAATGTAACTGATCTTAGCATATCCGCCGTCGAAAAGGAGAGTATCGATGCAACCACGGCACGCGCCATTTATGCGACAAATGTACCATTGAACTTGCTTGAATCTCAGTTCTGGAAAGATGCTCTACAGTCTTTGCGGCCAGATTACGAGCCACCGACCTTACATGAGCTGACTCATGAGTTATTATACGCTGAATATAAACGAGTAAAAAGCCATTCAATAGTAAAAGTCAATTCTGCAACCGCGCTCGCTCTAGCCGTCGATGGCTGGACTAATTTCAACGGAAATGGAATAATTAACTTCAAAATCACCACGCCTGAGCCTGTCTACTACGAGTCTTTTTTGCCTGGAATTCAAAGAGACAACGTCCAGTACACGGCCAATAAGATCATAGCCATTATAGATGAAATTGGAGAGGAAAAGTTCTTTTTTTTGATAACTGATAACTCTAACACCATGAAGACCGCTTCGGTACAGGTACAAATCAAATACCCGCATATTCTTTGTGCGAGTTGTGCTTCTCATAACCTGAATTTAGTTTTTAAGAATATTCAAGACATAACAGGCATATCTGAGACTCGGAAGAAGATTAATCACATAGTGAGAACCATAGAACAGAAGCCAAATATCTTGGACATGTTTCGAAGAGTCCAGAAAATGAAATATGGAAGTACAAGATTCAGTTTAAAGATGCAGAATAACTCAAGATGGAGTGCTTTGGCCTTGCAGTTGGAGTCTATGATACAGAACAAGGCAGCATTGCAGGCGTTAGCAAGATTGCGTTCCATTGATGTGAGGAATGAGATTCGTGCCACATTACTGGATACCACTTTCTGGGAAGCAATTGAACAGCTATGGGAAATACTAAAGCCGTTGATGTCTGCTATATCCAAAGCTGAGTCTGAAGGAGGTCGTCTATCAGACGTGCCCCAGTTATTCAAAAATGCATACGAAGCTGTGGAACAGGAACTGAATAACGGCAACATTTATGTAGTTACAGATGCAGAAAAATGTATGATTAAGTTATCGATCACGAACCAGCGTAAAGCCTGTTTATCTGAAGCCCATTTTGCAGCAAATTTAGTCGATCCTCGATATAGAGGACTTGATTTGAGCGCAGAAGAATATGCTAAAGCTATGAATGTTTTATCAAAAATGGCCAGAGATTCCCATTTAGATTCCAATCAAGTACTTTTAAATATTACACAATTTCGAGAAAAGACTGGGTTTTTTGCAAACGAAATGTTTTGGAACTCTACGCAGTCGATTGAACAAGGAATCTGGTGGCAATCCTTCGGGCGTAAGCAAATAATTAGTGACATAGCATATCGACTACTGAGCCTACCGGCTTCTTCCGTGGTTGGAGGAAATGAGTCTTCATTTGGAATTCGACATCAACTTCGGGACCACCTCACAGATGATGGTATGAACAAATTAATAACTATTCAAGCGAATTTAAGATACATGGAATTGAGTTCTGAAGAAGCTAAGCAAGATACCGATACGAAAAATGCTCGCCCAAGAACTGAAAGGTTTGCCTCAGATGACAGTTCTGAAGATGAAGAATTAGATACAGACCCCTTGATGTAACCATTAGTAGTGAATAATTTGATTTTTAATATTGATAATAATGTAACTAGATTATTAAGCTTAAACGACAAAAAAAAAATAAGTTTCAATTCTAACTATAGTCTTAAGTTAATTATTTCGTTTGATTATAATAAAACTGATTACTTACATTTTAATTTACATCTTACTACTTTTTTATTTACAGTCTTGATGGTCTAGTGGTTAGCGTTGGAATTGGAATTGTGCCCTGTTAATGGCAATAGGTATGCACCTCTACCACATCCGTCTGGGTAATATAAATATAAATATAAATAAATATCTCACAACTTACACACAACGCCATCTTGTCCCAAATTAAGCAGTGTTTGTACTATGGGTACTAGACTAACTGATACTAATACATATTATTATATACTTTTCTTTTGTAAACACATACTTATCATACACACAAATAGACGTGATGTTACGTTAAGTTATATTACTATACTTCTATACTATACTAGTTATTTCAGTTATAAAGGTGCGATCATTTAATAAAATAACGTGTTATGTAACATTTCACTCAACATAGATTTATTAAAAAAAAATAGTAAAGGTAAAAAAATCATGCAAAATATATTAAAAAAAAAATTACACGTATTACAAATATAAAAACAGAATGTACTAAAGTGTGAAATTTGTGGGTAGAATAAGAATGAGTAAACAAAGAAAACAAAGTTATCCCAGCTACAGAGGTTTATGCATGTAGGTACAATTGACTCGCTGTCTCAGTTATAGGGAACCATGCTTACCTCGTCCCACTGACAGGCGTAATTCAGTGCGAAAGTGTAGGGACCTCAGCTGGCTTAGCATACGAGCGTGAGATGGGTTTTGTCGCGGTTTTATCATGTATCTCTCATAACATGAAAGAGATAGCATGATACTCGCGTTTATCTCTACATTGTGCTTAATGTGGTCTAGCTATGATGTATAAATGTATATTTGAATCTCTATACATTTCATTACATCTTTACGTAGAAGTTTACAGCTAAAATGTAATGTTTAATCTTCGTATTTTGACATACATTAATATGCATTATAGCTGCCGTGTGAGAAGCACTAATTGCGATATTGTTAGCGATTCGGAACTTAGCAGAATATTAGTTTGCCAACCGGTACGGTTATCGGTATCGTTCAAAAGTATAATTTTCACAGGTTGTTACGAATAACATAAAATGTAAACCTTTTTGACTTAAAGTGATATAATAATTCAAAAGTACTGTAGCATGTTTTAACTCCTGTTTCAAAAATGAAACTGTATTTGCGCACGATATATTTTTATCCGTCATAATTCAAATTATGGTTTACGCCAATTTATTAGAAAAAGTAACACTACCATTAAAGAATTTAAAACATAAAAGAAAATAATATTCAAATTTTATAGGCATGTGACAACAAATTACATTAGGTACTTAGAACAAACTTATATGTAACGGTAAATTCACTCATTTTATCTCATTAAATGTTGACGTTTTGAAAACAAAATTATAAATGCAGGCGGTCGTTGTAAGATTTACTGATTTGAGATACTTCATTTAAATGAAATTTTCATTTTTCCATACATATACGTGATACGTGTTCTACTTTCGGCTCATTTTACGTACCTATTAGTTATTGTTTTGTAGAGGTGTATGGGACAGTAACAATGAAACGAAGTACTTAATACAACTGTCTATTGCGATTTAAATAAAATACAATAGTAATATTACGATAATTGTAACAGCTGATTAGAGCGCAACAAGTAAAGCGACGCGAGGGTGCTCGGCACGGTGGCGAACAATAGACTGCCGTCGTGTGCGCAGGAAAATCGAACGTCGCCGAAGCTAGCCGATCATTTACGAACGTGGTGCTCGCGCGGCGCGACAGGCTCACCGTGCCCGCGCTCGCGCGCCGCGCCGCCACAGTTTATTTAATGAAAAGTACGTTACAAGCTAAAATCAATTATATAGAAATCATTTTAAAGCATTCATTCTAAAAAAAATACAGTGCAAGTAATATTTAAATCTAATATAAATTCTCTATTGAGATAACGGGCTCGGCCCGGATGTGCGTAAACACATTTATGCATGCATAGGCAAGACTAGTATTTATTTATTTACTATCAACGCCTCGCAGAAAGGTTTGCACTACGAACGCCAACAACATACGGGTTCGCTCCCTCCGCTGTGGCAATAACACACTTAAGATGACGAAAATACTTATTTTATTTTATATTTAATGATCATGATTTATTTTCATAATTCACAATAATAAAATAAAACTTTTAGTTTCGTATTTTTTTAATTTACATTGTTAGCAAGTAGCAAGTTAGATTGAGCGTGTAGCAGGCAAAATTGTGAATATACCGCCCAAACATGCTTGAAGTCAACATAATAATATAAGACAAAGTGATTGAATAATTATTAAGATTGAGATTGATTAGAATAAGTTCAATAACCTATTATCCTTTAACGCTGAACGAACGTTTTTTGATCGCACAATTTACAAAATAAATGTTTTACATCGCTTTAAATTAAATATTAACTTCGATAATTATCTCCTATCATCTCGTCGCACAATAGTGACGACGAGTAATATCTCATATTAACTCGATATTATTTGTCAAAATTCGGTAAATGGGTTCGTTGAAGGTCGGAGTGCACTTGTTGTCTCTACTTTTGACGTTATAACAAGTGAGATAGAAAACGTGACGGTCGTTGTGCGCATGAGTTAAACGTGAGATAAAAACTCTCAGCCATCTCTCATCCATGACTTATGTCATGTTCGTATGCTAAGCCAGCTGCACGAGTTCCAGTTATGGAGGTTTCTCACTAATCCAGGTCCCACTTAAACAAGTTTTACTGTTATACGATATTTTCATTCTAACGTTAAATATCTTTATAAAATTCTCGTGTCCCAATGTTAGTTACCTTACTCCTCCGAAACGGCTTTACTGATTTTTACCATATTTTATATGCATATTCAGTAGGTCTGAGAATCGGCTAGATAGTAGCCGATTTTCAGACCTACTGAATATTGGTCTTTATCTCTTAGTGGTATTTTTCATACCACTAAGAGATAAGGGTTGTTCACCCTTAACATTTTTTATTTAATTTTGGACCAAACTTTTTTGTTTTTATTTTTCTATAATGTGATATTAAAAATACATACATATAACCCTAAATTTTCACCCTTTTATCATCAACGCCTTTTTTTATAGCCATTTTAGTAACCTTAGCGCTTTTATGGGGTACCTTTATGGGGTTTGACATAACATTGACATAATGCGTGCTGCAAATATCGTCACAGAGAATGTATGCATAGTTAAGACAGAACAACGTCTGTCGGGTCAGCTTGTAGTAATATAATATATATTTTTTTAACCCATGTTGTCCCACTGCTGAGCAAAGGTCAATAATATAATATTATGTTTTTAATATTATTTAATTATGTATCTGGGTGATTCCTGGGAAGCTTGATTTTGACGGTCACATCGTAATATTATCTATAATAATAGACATACATAACTTAATTAGCACTCATACGATTCCTTGACTATTATAGTAATGAGGCCTATTGTATAAAATAACAATGTAAAACTAAAAATTGGTTTAAAATCAATTTGAAACTGAAAAACGGGGTGATTTAGCTTGAATTTTACGTGTCACACGCGTAACCTGTACTTTGTAATGACGATTTATTTTGTCTACGCTTATAGCTTTATATTAATTCATATATTTTTGAATACCTAGAAAGTGCTGCTATCCTATTATAATCAAACTGTTATAAAAAAATAAAACTTATAGTAGCTATAGTCATTCAAAAACATGTCACGCGGCGGGCGTCGTTTCAACCGTGCGACGTAAAATAGCAACTAAATTCGGTTCGAACGTGTTAGGCATCTCGCGATTGGTTCGACACATCGCCAGTTTACTGGCAGTGCTCAGACGTAAAGGTGGTGTCGCTCAGTTTCGCGCAAAATAAGTTAGGTGAGTTCTTTGACTACTACACGTTTTTGTCCTACAGGGTTGATACATTCCATAGCTTGTTTTACTACGTAGTTGAAAATAGTTTCACCTTAATGCTTTAAGATCATGAATACTTATATCCTTGAGTAAACTTTCAAGTAAAAATATGTATAATATTATTAATAGATTCATTGTTATATCCTAAAATGTAAATTGTCGTGAGATCCGTGGGCGCAGATCCGTGGGTTTTAAGCCACGGATCTTTGTTTTCGGCCATGGATTTTTGTCGTGTACGCTGGCGAGTTCTGCCAAAGGTACTACCTTGTAGACTGACACTGTTCTTGCTATTTATCTATTTACTAATGATGTCAATTAATGAAAGTGTTTTTTAGAGTTCCGTATTATCTACTAGAAAGCCATATAGTTTCACTATGTTTGTCTGTCCGGGCCCTAGCATCTAGACTGTTAGTGCCGGTAAGCTGAAATTTTGCAAACATATGTATGATAACTATGGCTATAAAGTGATAAAATTAAATCTAGAAGAAAAAAAAAATGGGGTAGGTACTTTTGCTAAGAGTAAAGGGGTTTTTTTTTCTTTCACGTACCTCTTAATGTAGAGTATCATTAAATAGGTCTTTTAAAAGCATTAAGGGTATGCAAAGGTAATTTTTTACTCTGAGATCTGCTAAAAATATTTTTAACCATGGATAGTATTTTTTTGTTTAAATAGCCCTCCCCCTCTAAAAGCTAAACAATTGGCTCAAGAAATACAGAATAATTCGTTACTGTGGTATTACTGAATACGGTACAGAAGACATGCTACATACGTTGCGCTCTATGTTTGCGTTGCTCGGGCATCGCTCACAGACACAATTTCTAAGACTACTTTCGTTCGCACGCGTACGGCCCCTGGACCCCCGCGTGCCCGCCGAGTGTAGGTATAGCAACTTAGGTATATGCATGAGCTGGTTTTCTGTAGCCAACGATTTTGTGGTAGTATTATAATATAATGAAGGAAAAGTGTCACGGCGTATAAAATTAATTAATACAAGTATATTTAATACAAGTAGGTCAAGCAGTGAGCCCCTCTTAAATCTGTATTACTAGGTATGTTCTAACGGTTGATTATGGAACCCTACACTGCATTTGGCCCAACAAGCACTTGGCCGGTTTATAATTATGCTTTCCATGCAATGGGAAAAAAAAGGTAGTCCAGCATTATTAGAGTCCTCAATTGTCTAGTTTTTATATTTACTTTATACGACGTATGTAGCGAACGAGCATGTAGTTCACCTGATGTTATATGTAGCTGTAGCTCATGAATATATCTACAATCCACAAAGCAGATTGTAGATGCGTCGCTTCATCTGAGGGCTACGGTGCTGGATCACAGTAGTGAAAGCATTCGTATTTGGTGGTAGTTTAAAGTAGGATGGCGGCGTTTCAACCCCTTGAGCTCCTTTACCACCATCCCTGACTTACCTTTATTATTTGTTAAAATTAAACACGTTTTTATAATTATTCTAACTTTTGTTGATTTTGTTTTTGCTGATTAAGTGAATAAAAATATTATTACTAGACAAATGATGTTTTATTTACAATTTCGTTTAATATTCTTTAAAATAAACGACTTTTAAGCTATGCCACCTCGTATTTCATATGCTACCTAAGATCCATGGTTTTTTACGTGAGATCCGTGGCGACCCAAAACAAACGTATTTTTATTTCCGAAACTATTATGTTTACGTGAGTGCCTTATGGACAGAAAAGTTTGTTTTTAAGCTCTCTTTTGCTACATATTTTTTGTTTTCACAAAACTTGAAAAAAAAAATGCCATGGATCTTACGCCAGGAACGCTTCTCTCAGGAATCACCCATCTATATATGTATATATTTATTTCATCATTGAGGTAGTCGTTAATAGATATTATAGTAAAGGTTTCATCAGGAAAGTATATCGGTGAAGGTCGTTCTTCTACGTATCCCGCAGTATAATAAATAATGTATAGATTAGTCAGCTAAATCCACATGCCGTTGATACGTAGATGTTATTTATTACCTAAATTGTTATCTCTTATCATCAAGTGGATTGTATGTTTGTTTCCTACATCCGTTGTGTAATGCGTGTTTAATTACCTGAAAGAATAGTTTTTTTTTCTGTGATATGTACTATCATTGATTCGTGACCCATTCCACAAACATTTCCTTTGAAATTGTCAAAGTCGATAAGGTTGACATTTAATAATAGAACGAGAGCATTTAGACTTCAGTGTTTTGAAATGTCTGTACAAAAATACTATTATCGTAATGAATCTGCTGTTAATATTAAAAAAAATTGGTGGTAGTATCATGTCAAATTGATAGTTCGTCTTTACTATGGAGTCTAGGAGATATTAATTTCATATTTATTTTTAGGTTCATAACAGCTCTATCTGTCTCATAAAATATAACCTGACGGAATATAAAAGTGATACAAGTAACACTAGAATAAGAACACAGGTGTCATTTTCATTTATGTTTGTTATTTGCTTATCCTGCCAATAAGGTTTATCTAACACCTTAGAAACTGGGGTTAAACGTTCAAAACAGAAATTTCTGTTACAAGTCATTAGTAAGGATTACAGTAAAAATGTATTGGAAAAACGCCAATAATGCAATCACAACAAGATCTTTCAAATATTTTGAGGACGAAGTCGTCAGAGACGCATATTCGTAATATTCATATTCATATTCATTTAATTTCATAAAGTCAATTTACACGTCATGTTTTCCATATCCACTGATATAATTATATTATTGCATAGTATATGTCAATTTTAATTAAATACATCCAAATCAATTTTAAAATAACAAGTCCGAGAGTTTAGTCAAGCAAATACATTGTCAATAAATATAGTCAAAAATAAATATAATAAAGTTGTCAGATTATTAATATTGAATTTGGCTCTCATTTCACATTTATGTCTGTGATGATATAAGAAATAACATGAGAGCCAGAGTCTTAAATACTTATAATAATAATTGAACGCAATAAACCCAGAAATCAACGATCCTGAGAAACACCAAACCACCAAAATGGGCGTGTGAATCTTCCAAACATCTTCTGTATTAATTATCTCTAATTGCAGCTAAACTAGCCTCTATGAGCTCCAAAACAGCGGACAATAATCTGTCGGTCGGTTTGATACGAGGATGACGACCCAATTCTCTTAGCTGTTATGATTGCTTCTATTGACCCGAGATGAGTGTGAAGGCCGAAGAATCAAAGTTTAAATTATACAATTGTGGTTGTTAGTAGACTTTACACAAAATTTACTTGTAGCTGCAAAATATCAACACACATCGTGCTATTCTATTTGCCGTGCGTCCACCCAGAAACGTCAAAATACGTAGGTCCGTGCACCCAGAACCTACTTGTAGTGACCACCGCGCTCATGGTGGCCAAAATTAAAACTTATCGCGGCTCCGTGAATGAGCTTGCATTTACTATTCCTTCAATTCCGAGTATAAAATTTACAATTCGTTTTTAATAAAATATATTTTTTTTAATTTCTAGTTCTAGTAGTTACACCTTGTGTGTTGTATCTATCTGTATCTAGGAATTTTCGTTAGTTTTTAATTTTTAGTTTATTTTTCTTGGATTGTTTTGTTTGGTTGTAGTGTTACTTTGTTTATATTTTCTTGTGAGCGTTGATTTACTGTGTTGTTTTTTCTGGCAGGGACTAGCTGACAATCAGTGCTGTGCATTGCGCGCAGCAAATACTGAGCTAGATCCCTTGCCGCACATTTTCTGTGTACTATTTAATTTCGTGTAAACTGTTTTTTAAATATAAGATAATGTGTGGCGAATAAATGGTTTAAATGGTTTAAAATGAAGATCACTGTTTGTTCGCTTAGTTATTTTTAACCGATTTCAAAAAATCTGCTGGTATCCCACACGAGCTGGCGGGGGTGGTATCTGAAAAGGGCAGGAAGAGGTGGGCGGGTCGTTACTTCGCGTGGAGCCTCTATCGAGGTTTCCTCGAACCCCAGAGTTCCGCAGCACTCACTTTGGGAATGGCTGCTATAGACTATAGTCGCCGTTTTAGTCGATAGAGACCAAAGATGTTATAAGTAGATAACTAGATGTCAAATGTAGCCACTTACTTCAAGTCGATATCGCTAACCGAATGCTCATACATGCCTGTATTAATCAGAAGTATGTGTCAGAGGTGTAAACACCTACACTTTACCAAATTATTTATTTTTATTTTTTATTAACTTTTTGCACAAAAAGAATAGTACAAAGGTGGACTTAATGCCTGATGGCATTCTCTTACAGTCAACCTAGGATGGTGCAGAGATAAGCATAGGTAGGTGCAGTTCAGAAAGACGAATAATGATAGATATGTAAATAGAAGAAGTACATATTATATAAAATACGTAATAGAGATACATAAAATTAAAAATATAAAATAATAAATAATATTTTAATAGTTTATAACATAAATAAATACATACATTTATAATACAATAATAATAATATAAACATATACAGGTGAGCCTTACAAGAGGAGTTGATAATTATATAAGTTCAATAAGATATATTATGATGATTCTGTGCGCACATTAATCTTGAAACTGACGTGCTGTTGCCATCCTGATTTCCAGAGGTAGCGCATTCCACAGAAGAACGGATTGAACGAGGAAAGAAGAATGAACAAAGCCAGTAGGGTGTGAAGGACATAAAAGCAGTGTAAATCGCGAAAGTTTAGATAATAAGATGTTAGATGTTAGTAATTTTGCTAGAACTAAACACTTTATTGGTTCATTCATAGCTAGTGTTGTCATGAAAGTATCTTGAAAAAAATAATAATTCAGAGACTACAATTTTCTGTACATAAATACCATGTTTTTTATCCGTGAAGCTATTTACGGCGCCCTCATGTTTAAAACAATTTAACATAATTACTTAATTAGACTATTATCACTTTGTTACCTATGCTAATTCTAGTATTATACTAATGGATGTTAACAATGCTTGTGAAGATGACGTATCCTATATGCAAAGGGAGATAAATAACTTTGTAGATAAAGGATTATGGCAGCAACTTTCTAACAGCAACAACAAAAAAAATAGCTTCAGTCCATCACGGCTTTGCCGGCGCGGCAAGCAGCGTCACATGTCGGTAATAAGTTTAAACATTTTTTTTTTTGGATTTTTACATTAGATTAGAACCAGTGGCGGCTGTACCTTAAGTGCGCTCGTGCGCTGAACCACCAATTTCAAAGATTTAAAAATTACATAATAATACTTCATCTTTTTGTTTAAAATTACCATTTTAATATTTTTTCTTAAACATACGTACCTACTAAAACATAATATAACAAAAATAAAATTTCCGATTATAACGATTGACGAAAAAATTTAGGCGTTTTGCTTAACTACAAAGCTCGTGCGCTACGGCGAGCGCACGAGGACTGCTAATACAACTTGTATGAACTGTGAGCTAATACGCTTGACGCGTGAAGCAAAAGATAGTTCATAGAAAAGTACCGAGTAATAAGTCTGTTTTCGAGCGCCGCACGAGCGAACCGAAGATTGCCGAGAGCCCCCGAGGTTTGCCGAAAACGGCCGGCCGCGGCATCGTCCGTCGGCGGGAAACTACGATGACATTTGATTGACACTCTCATTCATTAATTTCTCTGTATCTGTGACGCGGTAATTGTTTTTTGTTTTTGTTCTATTCAGTACTGTGAATACAGTGTGTGTTGTGATTGAAAATGAGTTTAACCCATTCGCTGCGGCAGACGCCTATCGGCGTTTTTTTATTTCATATTCAGGTGCGGAGTACGCCTATCGGCGTTTTTTTTCAATTGTATATATCTTGGCAAAAACCAGCCATAAAAGTAAAATTTTGCAATAGGTGCTATTTTATTTTTAAATGCACAAAGTACTGCTCTCAGTTTCCGGATTTTTAACTATTAAAAAAATTGCGAAATCCTTATAGGTGCTGAAGACGCCTAAGGGCGTTTTCCAGGCTTTAACAACCTTTGATTCTAAATATATTTTGTTAATTACTACTTTTCTATAATAAAGGTATTTTTAGGGATCACTTACAACACATAATTTTTATTTCCTATTTTGCATTAGTTTTACGAGTTAGGTAAGGTTAGGTTAGTAAGAAAGTTAGTAAGAAAATTGAATCGTAATTTTTATAGTAATTATCAGTTTTCTAATATGCAAGCCAATATCCCATTACTAATATTTTATTTTTATATATTATTATTCTTTTATTTATTATTTTTATACATACACTGCATTAATAATATTATTATATGCAGTGTAGGTATTTAAAATAAGTAATGATATATTGGCTTACATACTAAAAAACAGTTTAATCAATGATCTGGTTATAAAAATATATTATTATATCTTTGATGTTTTTAATATTCTTTAATTAGAAAAAAATGTAACAACAAATGATCTTGACAAGTTCAAAAGATTACTAATTATAATTGTTTTTGTACTTTTAAATGTCATAATGTTTATTCGATTTGAGTGTCGTATTTTATTTGACGCGAGTGTGAACCCTTTGCATCATTCAGAAATATTAAATTTTTTGCATAAGTGCGGGTACGAAGACAGGGTTTAATTTGGTTCATCTCTTCGGTCACTAACTGACCAAAAAGGATATTCCGTTTATCTGCATTTTCAATATTGTCATTGTCGTTCATGCAGTCTTCGCATGTCAACATCTTCTTTCTTAATCTTTTTTTTTTTATTTTCTTTCGGGTAACAAAATAGACTGCGAATCTTGAGTATCGTCTAATAAATTGGGCGACCATGAACGTTTTTTATCTGAAATAAAGAATAAGACATGAAATATAATAGAGAGTAATTTGGTGTAGCATCGGAATCCTGGACATTATTGTCGGGAATAACTTAACTAATTGCATCAATTCTTTTAAAGTTCATTTTGAAACGATTGCTTGTATTAACAAAAATGTCAATGAAAATAAGTATAAATATACAGGGTGTATTTTTGAAACGGGGCAGTAAGGGCAAGTACCTTAACCGTTGCAGTTACAGCAAAACGTTCTTAAAAGACCTTCCCTAACTTTTTGGGACATTTTGAACTGCATTCACAGATTTTGTAAAAAACTTACAGTTAGCAAAAAAAATGCAAAAAGTTCAAAAAAATTTTTTTTATGCCAATCGATTCTATTTCATGTGGGGATCAAAAAATTCTTTGGGACCATTTTAGCTTTCAGTACTAGAAAAGACAGAAATCGCCAAAAACGTTTCCCATACATTTCGGCAACAGAAACGAATTTCTACGATGGTCTAACTTTTTGTTATGGCCTGGAAGTGGGTAGAATTGACTGTAAAGTAAATAAAAAGAATTTTTACCCTCAAATTTCGAATTTGATTCGAAAATCTGTGTGTTATACTTAGTTTCAGCTGAGAAACTTCGTATGAGTTATTAATTAAGGATTTTCGCTAAAATGTCTTCTAATCGTGAAAAAATTGACTTATTAGAAGCGTATTTTGAAAGAACCCTGCAATTCCAGGTTTTTTAAAAGATTTGTAATAACCTTTCTTGTTGGCACATGCCGCAACGGATACTTATTGCCACACCACACTAATGCAGCTCCCGCATTTCGATTATTGACAAAATACGCTTCTAATAAGTCAATTTTTTCACGATTAGAAGACATTTTAGCGAAAATCCTTAATTAATAACTCATACGAAGTTTCTCAGCTGAAACTAAGTATAACACACAGATTTTCGAATCAAATTCGAAATTTGAGGGTAAAAATTCTTTTTATTTACTTTACAGTCAATTCTACCCACTTCCAGGCCATAACAAAAAGTTAGACCATCGTAGAAATTCGTTTCTGTTGCCGAAATGTATGGGAAACGTTTTTGGCGATTTCTGTCTTTTCTAGTACTGAAAGCTAAAATGGTCCCATAGAGTTTTTTGATCCCCACATGAAATAGAATCGATTGGCATAAAAAAAAATTTTTTGAACTTTTTGCATTTTTTTTGCTAACTGTAAGTTTTTTACAAAATCTGTGAATGCAGTTCAAAATGTCCCAAAAAGTTAGGGAAGGTCTTTTAAGAACGTTTTGCTGTAACTGCAACGGTTAAGGTACTTGCCCTTACTGCCCCGTTTCAAAAATACACCCTGTATAATATCAGTATAATAAAATAATAGTGGTATTATAAAAGTAAAAAAAGGTTTACTACCTCTGATATTAATTTAAAATGATAATTTTACCTTTCCTGTCATTGAAAACTAAAATATATAAGAGGGTAGCTTAGAAATAAACTACAATTTATGTAACTTAAATAATTTACTTACGATTTATCGCCATATTATTCTAATTTTCATGATCCAACTATAACAGAACCAAAACTTCACAAATAGGCGCCTAATCGATGTTAATTTATTTTTTAACACTAAATACGATCGTTATTGTACCACCAATTTCGCGCATTTGAAGTTTGTTGAACATTTTAACGTAAGAAATTACAAAATGTCATTGGTAAGAACGATTAATAATTTTAAACAGTGCTAAAAACGCCCATCGGCGTTTTATATTATACATTTGAGGTGCTGAGGACGCCCATCGGCGTTAGAGGTGAAAACCACCCCGCACCTGAAATATAAAGTCAATTTCCTCTGCCGCAGCGAATGGGTTAAACATTGAATATATTAAAAACAATAACAAAACTTTTTAAAATAAAGTCGACATAAAATTAGCCGGACCACCAAGGCCCTTTTTAAATATAAAACAAGAGTGCAAATCGAAAAATAAAGCATTTACGCGAAGTTTTAAAAGTGAAATGTATAATAGAAAGAAATGACTGTGTGGATGTGAGCCTCTCAATGCATTCTTTTGTTTTCCTTGCATTACTTGTGGCGGATTTGGACAGAAACTGCAATTAAGGATTTGACGCATTTGAGTGAAAAAATAAAAAAAAAATGTGATGAGTTTGTCTGTGTTAGGCACGGTCAACATTCGTAATCAGCTAGATTCTGTTTATAGAAGCAATATCCAAAGCATTTCTTAATCTCAATACTTAGTGAGCAAGTAAAGTGAACCACCAGTTCGAGAACATACCAGCCGCCACTGATTAGAACGCCAGAAGCAATTACACTATCCAATAGGGACCATTGGATAGTGTGACAAGGCCAAATATACACATTCACTCACACATGCACGCAGTCTCAGAACAAATCATTGCGAATCACACAAAGATTTGTCCCATGTAGAGATCGAACCCACAACACCAGTGCAGTGGTAAGCGGCGAGGCGAGCGCTTAAACCACTACACCACACGTGCAGACAACCTATAACCTGACTACGTAATAATATTGTACTTAATCTTGATTTGCTACACAGAGAGGACCGCGAGCACTTTACGACCGCATTTAGAGTATAGGTTTTAATTTAAACAATATGATAGGTTAACAAGAATACTAGTAATTTGTATCTACTAATTACTAAGAGAAAAAATGTGTGTATATATTTTTAATGTGCTCGCCAAGACTTTTAATTTGATACCAAACACGTCATGGCTTGCTTATATATTTTATGATGGTAGAGTCTGATGATTAAATGCCGTTATATAAAATTGATTAAATGAATATAGCCTGTATCCCCCGGCCTATTTGTATTACATACAAACAAACTAACTTACATAGACTGCCAAAATCATTACCTTTCCTTTTGGCTTAGCCGTAGTCGGGTCAAAAGTAGCAGATATATTAACGTCAGAGTGTCAACTTTTATCAAAATTGACCAGGTAGTTTTGCGTGAAAGAATAACAAACAAACTAACATCTTTATATCTTTAGTAGGATTATTTTTATGATAGGTATACGTAATTACGTACACACAATACAGTTAAGGTTTACTTCCGGATCCCAAAGTAACTCTAAAGGTCATATAAATGCTAATTAATGATACCTAAATAAGGTAGACAATCGTCTGTTACGCGAAATTTGACAACAAGCCTTTGGTGGGCCCCGATTTGCGGGGTTACGCCGCGCCACACACATTAGCGATTATAGCATCATCTTGTTATTTAAAATAACGGACAAGAAATACTAAATATTGCTAGAAGGAAATAACAATAAGTCGCAGTCTGCCCCAGCCAACGAGTCCTGGAATTGAGACAGCGACTCGGCAAAGACGCAGGACGCCCCCCGACAGGTAGACTGACGACCTGAAGAAGGTCGCTGGATGCGAAAGGCGAATAACTATAGCAATAGACTTCTTCTTCTTCGTCGTGTCGATGGCTGAGACAAAATTTATTTTGACTTGCCATCGTGGTGAAAGGATTAGCCAATTCGCTTGGGAGAACTCGCGAATTGCCCAGGGTGCGCCGGACGTAGGGAATCGTTGTGTACGTCACTCGGGGAGGCTCCTTTCATGCACCCCAGCAATAGACTAAGATTGGCTGATTGAAAAAGGTGGAAAGAGTATGTGCAAGCTGCCAGAAAAACTAGTCTAGAAACATAATTTATAATCTAAAATCTAAGTTAAATAATCAATATGTGAGGCAGTGTTTAGTCTTGACCTGGATAGTCGTCCTTAACCATGTGTCGTAGTTTTCCATGTGTTACTCATTATTTATTATGTAGGTATTGTAGGTGCAACGGGATGTCGGCTGGCCAACTAATTAGATGTTAGGAAAAATATTGTTTAACTAAATTTAGATTTGTGAGTCCTTTTTGTAGGGTTGAACTTCCCTTGTCTAACCATGATGCAGGTTGGCCTATCTTGCCTAGAAGGCAATTGTCTATTTTACTTAGATTTATGTAGATAAACACTAAGAATTCATTACACTCAATCAATACGACAGTTAAGCATTGAATTTGCCGCTACATCTAATAATATTAACATCTCACTACTCAGGCAATTAATAAATCATCAATCACAAGTAGTAAATAAACATTTAACTATCAATAAAACACAATCAAAATACTTTACGCACGATTTGCAATCAATACATGTCACCGCCATCTAGCGGTTAACGTTCGAACTACGTAGTAAATGCGTGACCTACCGATGCTGTAATGTTACAGATGTAACAATAGATAGAGCTACTTTGTTTAAAACAGGATTTGTTTATTTACATATTTATCGCATATTTACACTTTCTCTGAAGTATGTTGAACTCGGAACTGGATGTTTTATAAAATAGCAGTTGATTTTGTTTGAGACGTATACTACATAACAGGCCGGTTCATATTTTTAATAGTATTGCAAAAACATGCAAAACGAAGTCCACAGCTCATCTGTTGGTAAGTCCTTAAGTGATAGGTTGGCCTTGAGCTTCAAAACAAAAATGTAAATAGGTCGGCAAATACAAGAGTACCTTGTCATTAAAGATATACAACTAAATATTCACGATTCAAGTTATCTTTTAATTTTTCTAGTCAGTGACGGCGTAGCAACCTTAACCCCCATTCCTCCCCTCCTCTCCTCAGGAGCACTTCCAATTGATGACACACCCTTTAATCTCTCTCTTACTTTGACCTCTAATTTCTTATCAATATTACACAAAAGATTAGACTAATACACTCTTGTATGTAATCTGTATTACCATTACCACAGATGGTATTACCCAAACAAAACTAAGGGTCGACACACACCAAAAGCGCGTCGAAGCGAAGCGCAGTTTCAGTGTCATATGAATTTTAACTTTATTTTCATTACTATAATACTTATTATCGCATGAGAAACTCTACGCTACTACTACTATGGAATTCGCCGGAATTCCCGCGGCGCCGCGGGCATCCGCGCGACTCGTTTGAGTTTCTCATGCGATAATAAGTATTATAGTTATGAAAATAAAGTTAAAATTCATATGACACTGAAACTGCGCTTCGACGCGCTTTTGGTGTGTGTCGACCCTAACGCAAACATTACTTTTTCCTTAAACTCCATCTTTAAGTGCAGATTTGACTAAATACGGGTTTAATAAAACTGAATATTAATAAAATTCTATTCGTGCGACCAAAAGTGTTATTTGGACTTTTGCTGTCAGGAATTTCTTGTAGTGTAATTTTTATTTTTGTACATAATCGAATTACCTCTCGATATTAGAAACTATATTAAAAGAATTACTTTGTTATCACGAAAACTGCCTGAGATAATACAATTTTAAATGCACATTAATAATACACTCACCCAAACAAACGTTTGTATTTTGTTTGTGAAGTTATGAATTTTGTTTAATAGCTATACAAAATATCGCGTTTATTAAAATGGTTATATTATAAAAGTTTCTATAAATTGTGTGAGTAATTTAATGACAAAATTATTTTTTAATGATATCGTTCTTTAAAAATGGACTCGCCCATGAAACTTTAAATGATCATAAAATGAGTTAGAGTTAGAGTAACAAAAAATTCTTGCATTTGGTTTATGTTTACCTATATTTTGATAAGGTATGCATGCTATATTTTGTACTATCTATGGATCAGTCACCATACCTATTAGAATTGTGCCCGGCGAATGGCGATAGGCTCACTCCATATCACATGAGACTTAAACATAACAGGTGAAGTGTGACTGTTTAACACCTCTATTACAACTTTCTAGGTATTGGCGTGATGTTATGTTGTTTCTCCTGCACGTGTCGTCTTATTTTGTATCCAATATGAGTCATGAACTCACCATGTATTAGAGAGATAGATTCACTTCAATTCGATTCGCACTGGCGTATCATTATGATCGATCTATTATTTATAAAACTAATGGTTAATGACCTATTGTTCAAGTCATATGAGAACAGTTACGATTGTTTTTATGAAGTAAGATATCACGATGTGTTATACGAAGTAGGTTTTGGCTGGAAAGTTTTTAATCACGCATTTATTCCACGGGGTAGGCAGAGAAGGTGAATCATCATGTGCCACGCCCCTAACTTACCGCTTCTTAATCGACTTCCAAAAAGAAGGAGGTTCTCGATTCGATTATCGAAGAATACTTTAGCATACAAACCCCAACAGTTATAAATAAATAAAAAAATAAATTTGGATTTTTCACATTAGATAGAACGCCAGGAGCAATTACACTATCCAATGGTCCAAGGTCCAAGCGGCGAGGCGACCGCTTAAACAAAAAAAAACAACTTGTTTTTTATGAAACACTGCTAGTAAAACAAAAAGTATTTAATAAAATTATACATACATACATACATAAAATCACGCCTTTATCCCACGGGGGTAGGCAGAGACGATGAAACACCATGTGCTTCGCTCCTTACATACTTCTTTCGCTTCCTCAACATTCATACATCTTATCGTACATGCTGACCGATTTCCGACCCGGGAATTGAACCTGGGACCTCGCGGTGTGAGGCGCATACGCTAACCGCTAAACCATCTAAGCAGTTTTAATTATTTAATATGTGGTAATATGCTTAGAAACCCTTATCTTATACAATAAAATATTGTTTACTATCAAAATATCATTATTTACTACACAATCGATGCTGCAGTGCTGTGGTCGAGTTTTTAAAAAACGCTGACGTAACATGACTTGAGACAATACACTGTTAACTATTATGTATTTAAGATAAAAACTAAGACGAAAGATAAACGTTGCATATCAACTGTTTATCTTTGAAGCAAATCGTGAATTGTTGCTATATTACATACTTCTTTAGATTGTTTAGTAATGCAACAACTACCTATATTGCATACAACATAAACCATCTTCTTATCCATGCAAAGGTTGCCTGTAAGAAATTGGTCATTTGAAATTATCTATGTTTGTTTATACATAGCTCAGCGAGTCGCTACGCTGAAGTGGCAGTAGGCCGGGCACATTGCTCGAAGGACAGATTGCCGTTGGGGTAAAAGCTCTTGAGTAGCGGGCACGAACAGGCAAACGGCAGCGTGGGACGGCCTCCTGCTAGATCAGATGGACGGACGATCTTGTCAAGATCGCGGGGAGTCGTTGGTTTCAGACGGGCTAAACCGCTCGCTGTGGCAATTGATTGGTGAGGCCTATGTTTGTTTTAATACAAATTGTCAAACTGTAAATTTAGTTCTAATTGATTATTTTTAAAGCATTTAGCTAAGCTTAGTAAATTATACTAAGAAACAGTTGAAAAAGATGTATGTATATGTTATGATGTATATGTATGATAAGCGTATCATAATTTAGGGCTCCGGTACGAGGCGAGGCGTAAGGTCGCAGGTTCAAATCCTGCCGGTGCCATATCTTTTCAACTGTTTTTTAGTATGTAAATTTAGTGTACAATAAAGAATGCTTTATCTATATTGCTAGTACATCATGTTTTATTGTCAAAATACTGCTATCAAGAAGATTGAAGGTACATTGTCATTTGTTCTGATAAGAAATAGGATTACCTGAGCGGAACTGCGAACAAATATTCGTTTGTTTTATACGTCGTACTTACATACTTAAATAAGATCACGATATTTCCTAAAATTACGAGTATAATCAGATAGGATGGAATACCTCGTGCTATGACAGGACGTCAGTCAACAGTGTCAACAAAACAGACCCTTAACGATGTACTTCTTATATCTGCAGCCTGCGTGGTGCGTCGATAAAAGCAGCTTATGTTATTCCTATGGTCTTGGACTATCACCACGACAATTTTAATCAAGACCAGTTTAGTACATTTGTAGCTTATAGAGTACAAACAAACCGGGTTCAACATGTTTGTGGAAATTTGTTTCTTACTATACGATAGGCTAAGGTAACGCCACTTTCTCGATCGCTCTCGTTTACAAGAACCCTACCATTTCTTATCTCAAATCGATAACAAACACCCTTGTTCGATGAACGAACAGAGGACTAAGTGTATTCATCAATTAGTTTATTTCTATGACCAGCATTGACCTTTGAAGTCTAAAGTCTGTTTCAATCTCTCCTAAGATATATCCGAAAGCGGTTTTTAGCACATTATAGCGATGTAGAAGTCCACCTGATACCTGAATGTAAATTTAGTATAGTAACTATATAGACCACGCAAATCTCCAAATAATGCTTCTGACTGCCTGGGTCTGTCTGGCCATACCTACATACAGGTTGGCGATAAAAAGAATATCTCAGGAGCTGGTCTAACAAGAAATAAAAAATTGAGTTGGCTAATATGAAATGCCACGCGGACGAAGTCACGGCAACAACTATTGCATATTAACGTATTTATATAACGACTCCCGCACTAGGAATAACGCCTGTGTCGCGGGGGTTTTCACAAATATACATTTCATGCACACAAAGCACACCCTGAATCAGAACAAATCTTTGTGGATCACACAAAGATTTGTCTCGTGTGGGGATCGAACCCACAACGCCAGCGCAGTTGAAAGAGGCGAGGCGACCACTACGCCAACCGTGCACTAATTTATTAAATTATTACCTACTCTCTGGTTTCAACACAATAAATTTATACATTATGATGAGTCGTTACTCAGTTTACGATCTAAGATAAATGTGAATGGATTTATTTTCGTAATACACGTGTTGTATTTAAAGTCACTGCCAAGTACTGCGATATGCGACTGTGAAGATTTGTGAAAACAAACTCGATGTTTTATATCTTAGACTCGAACGCCACCAAAGCGGAGATGTGCGGTGAGGTCCGAAGCGGAGACGAGAGATTTTTTTTAGCTAGGGTGTAGCCGTCAAAGCTGTGCGGAGACGAGACTATAGCGGATATGTGTGTTAGAATGGAGAAGATGTTCCCTGACTAGAAACAGCTCACTCTCCGCTTCCGCATTAAGAGGTCTCCAACTCCAACGAAATACTATTGGTTCTCTAAAATAGATCTCAGGTTCGCTCGACTCGTCTCCGCCTTGGTAGACTACAAGACTAACGATAAATACTGTACTGTAATTACAGTACAGTACTTTAATTCAACTTATAATTAAAATCAATCCAAGTACCAGCTTGTGGAGGTCTAATGGCATTCGCTCCACGTAAAATACTGATATTCAGCTAAATCCGTTAAACTAGAAGACGACCCCAATGTAATTGGGAAAAGGCTCGGCAGATGACTACATATCACTAGATATAAGTTCTAATTGTAATCTCAAGGCGTACAAATTTATAAAGTAAATCTAAGCGGTGATTCAAATAATTTGAATGCAATAAGTATCATAATTTAATTAGTTAAGTTTCATTTTAATTGCATATATTTAATTATGCATTTTGATGTTTGCTTTGACGTGTTCAAGCGCCCTTTGGGCCCATCGAAATAAATGATTTGGTTTCTGTATGCAATTTTTTTGGAGGATGAGTAGACATTTGTTACTCATATACGCAAAACGTACTGAGCTAATTTTAATGAAAATTCGCAAACGACTAGATTAATTATACCTGACGGTTAAAATCTGAAGTATAGCTTTAACCATTTTAGCCGACTTAAACTAATATTCAAAATGTCCAAACTCACTACACCTTCCGCATTTATCTGCGTGAGCAAAACTGCAATCCAAAGCAGTTATTTTTTATATTATATAGTTTATTGAACTGCAAATTGAATGACTTTTTATGAAGATAATATATTATATTATGTAGAAGTGCGTAATACAACAGAGAGACTATGTTATAACGATTTATATTATCATGTGAACCCTGGCTTGTTGTAAATTAAATTGATTATAATACAACTCCTTTAGTCATTATAAAGTCGACTAATCTACTAATATTATAAATACGAAAGTTTGTGTAGATCTTTCACGCAAAAGGATTTATACTATTGAATACATATTTTTATTAAAACTGACGTGAGTTTGTAACATTACTCAAATTATAAAATACGGATGTTACTTACGTAATGTTGGTCTATTCAGTTGACCGCGGCTTCACCTATACTTTTAGCCATTTTCGAGAGAGTGCGACACGTCACGCCCGAGTCGCAGCCAGTCTTGCACTGGGTCGACTAAATAAACCAATATTACGTGAGTAACACTCGTATTTCATAATTTGAATAATACTGCTGGATACAGTTTGATAAAATTAACACGGATAGCTCAAGCCTGGATTAACTTAAAGGAATTGTATCGACGCACCACGAGGGTGGAGCCGAGATTGGAAGCTAGATAATAAATTGTCCAACGTGTCACAGTAAATTATAGCATGCAATTTTGCCGTCCTAGAATAAGAAGAATAAACGATTTGAAAAAGATAGTGAACATTTTATATAAATAAAATTAAATAGAAATAAATTAATCATTACCGGCCGGATGGCGGAGTGGGTAGTGTACCTGCCTGCGACGCCGAGGTCATGGGTTCGATTCCCACTTAAGACAAATCTTTGTGCAATGTGCATGAACATGGGGGTTTGTCTTAGTCTGGGTGTTTCTATATATTTGTACTAAGTATGTATTTACAAAAGAAAAGTATATGTATCGGTTATTCTAGTACCCATAGTACAAGCTCTGCTTAGTTTGGGACTAGATGGCGTTGTGTGTGAGTTGTGAAATATTTTATTTATTAAGAAAATTTTCTATACTATGAAGACACATATTAAGTAGAAACAATTTGAGAATTCTTTTAATTATAATGTCAAAGTTAATTTAATTTTGTTGCCAGTAAAAATCAAAAGAGCGACTGTCTAGCTTCATGTAATGAGCGCTTAATTCTTTGTTTATTACAAAGAATTAAGCGCTCATTACATGAAGCTAGACAGTCGCTCTTTTGATTGCTGTTTCTAGATAGATAGATAGATAATACTTTATTTGTACCTACAACATAGAATATACATTTTGTAAGAACGTTTAAAAAACAACATACCTATATGTACAAAGGGCGGCCTTAACGCTTAACGCGATTTCGCCCAGGCAACCTTTGATGAACATTCGTGTAAAAGATTTATTGAAATAAGCTTCAATATCTAAAGATAAAACCAATAATTCTCGCTTCGGACTCCTTTTTACAACGTTTATCATATTCTACTTGTTTTTGTGTTAATTCTTGTTATCTCTTTCATCAAATATCGTTTTGCTCTAGTCAATACTGACTCATCTTTTACCCGCATTTCGGTTGTGTACTATCACTATCTCTTTCCTCAACAAATAATGATTAAATAGCTGATAGTATAATAACAACTATCACCGTAGTAATGCGTCTAATTACTCATAATAAGAACCTGGATCCGATCCTTGCTCGGCAAAAATCGTTTTTTTTTTAATCAGCATAATTTGTCATGAAAGTGCTTATTGAGACAAATTTGAAGAGCCTTAACACGATGGGAGTATTTGTAAAGTACCAGTTATCAGTATTAGGGAACTCCTAGGTACCTTTCAAAATCCAAAATCTCACCAAAAACAATTTTATGGAAAATGTTGTCCAGACGAAGCCCTGCACTGTCAAAAAGTTATCAGATCTCATGTAGAGCCAAGCTTCTAACTCTTCATGCCCTTATTTTACAAGCATTAACTTCATAAACTCTACACATTAGTCAAAATATGGAAAGTATCCTATGAGTTTTGATGATCATCAGAGAATCAATAAAGAAATTTGTGGTTTTTAGATATCAATAATTTCTTAAGTATAAGAGTTATTACAATCTTCTTCTTCTTCATTTGAGTCGACGGCAAAGTCAAATTTTATTAGCCCAGTATGTGGCTACCTGAACAGCACTTTCATCTGCGTTCATTAGCGCGTCCTTCGTGCAGGTACTGGGGCTCGCAGGATAAGTTAAAATAAGGGCCATGGTTTGATTGAAACTTTTCAGCACTCGTATTAAATGTTGAATATAGTTTATTTGGTATCAATCAAACCTAAATTATAAGTGCTCTACTAGAAAAGGTTCATGCATTTACAAACATAGGAAAAATCTGTTCTCATTTAATTCGCATAGTACTATTAGCTAACTCTACAGGTAAGAATCGATGAACTTGTGCGTTAACGTGTACGTTACGCCAGCAAGAAAGTGTCACCTAGAGTGATATGAGTAGAACGTATAATTAGTGCGCAATCTGCTGTAAATGTGCGCCGCATAAAAAATTTGTGCGTCTTGTAGTTTTGAAAAAAAAAACGTAAAAACGATTCCTGCTGGAGTAACGTTGTTCTAGCAAGAAAATTCTAGACGAATCATCGGAGATATAAAATACATACATGGGCAGAGAGCTTATATTTGTGCAAATTTGTGCGCCATAAATATAATTTGTGCGTCTTCAGGTTTTCGAGATATTGCGTTTCCCGCTGGAGTAACGTTTTGCGAATTCGTGTATCTCAAAGACCATTATATGTGCGCCTGTAGAATGAACATACACGAATAGCTCTTAATTTGTGCATATTTGTGACATAATTAGATGCCAGATAATATTTATAATTTTCAAGTAATCGCGCTTTATTGAAAACTTAAAAAAATATTGTAGCGCCTAAATGAGAAGACGTATAAACTCGCTAAAAACTGTATTCGTTCCATCTTGACGTTTATAATTACCATAAAAAGTTTCAAAACAGAACCTACAAGCGCTAATGAATAATATTACTAAAAGTCAAAACGACGGCATCATAACTTTGACGCCATCAAACAAGAAACTGGCTCAACCTAAGATGTGTAAATGTAAACCAAAAATTAGTGCATTTATCAAATAATATATAGTAAAAATATCCAGCTTCAACTGTTTCGTATTAAGTAAATATTAAGACTAAACCAAAACAGTTATTCGGCGCAGGTTATCCGACCAAATTCGAATGACTACAAAAAAGCGACGGATTCATACGTATCGATGACCTTCTTAACTTTACTCGCTAACTGGTTGAAACGTATTGTGCCCGAGTACAGTGCAGTAGAAATAGTTATTAAAATAAATTCAGATTCTTTTTTTGATTAGACATAAATAAATTTAGCCATTTGCATTAATTATATCAGTAGAAAAACGAAAAAACTGTGATTTTCTGTGATAAAGGTTCAGTACCATCATAACGGGCAATTCAAGTATAAAGTAGTTACCTATTTGTTGGCCGAGATATAATTTAGTTTTGGATATGATAGTATGATACGCGAACGTAGTATAGACCGGTTAAAATTATTATCAGCTTATGTTTCTTAAAAATTAGCCTAATTTGAAAACCCAAACCTAAGCAGCCCGATATGTGAAACTTGGGTTGAAGTTTTCAAATCCGGCTATTTTTTTTAAGTTTAATTAAACAATGTTTGTTTTAATATTTATAGGTAGGAAATTTGATCTGTGATTTGATGCCATACTTACTTTAAGAATCATGATAATGATAATAAAAATAATATTTTTTTAAACCAACAAGCTCTTTGATTTCATATGATCAGAAAGTACATTTAATATAATTATATTATATTTTTATTAGGTCATTGTAATAATAATTCCCAACGAACATTTGAGCGTGACTGTACGAACACAGTTTAGGTGTAATACGTTTAATAAAGGTGGTCATCGATACGTATGAATCCGTCGCTTTTTTGTAGTCATTCGAATTTGGTCGGATAACCTGCGCCGAATAACTGTTTTGGTTTAGTCTTAATATTTACTTAAGAGCCCTATTACAAAAAAATGCGTATGTGCAAGGTTTTCGCCGTCGTAATTGTATACTTTTTGCTGTTTATTACTTAAAAAAATTACATTATAAAGATAGCCCATTTCTTCGTCTTAAACATTAATACAACAGATATTATTTTTTTAATTTAATTATGCAGTAATCATCATTCTGCTGATGTATGATTCAGTAAAAGAGGGGAACAGACCTTGTTTGAGAGCTCTAATTTGTAAAAACTGGCTAACACTGCCCATCAAAATATTATTTTTTGTATTGAATGTATCCTCTACTAACATCATTATAAAATATATTTTTAATATTGACCTTTTATGAGTATAAAAAAAGGTCTGGAATTGATACAAGTTTTAATCAAAATTACCTCAAAACAAGTCAGAATATCTCTGGTATTTCGTATTATTTCAATATAAAGTTTTTACTAAAATAATATTTCACTTTTGCTTTATCCTATAAATTTTTTGTTTTATTTAAAATTGCTATAGTTATTTTGTAATAAATCAAATAAAAGTAGTACTTATTTGACTGCGCCGGGGCGATGCAATCAGATGCGCACGAGCGCTTGTCGAGGTTGGACCTATGTCAGTTTATTTCGTGCGCTAGTGTGCGTAACTAGGCAAGTAAACGCTACGTCAGTGTGTGTGCGTGTGAGCATCTCATAGTAGGATCGCGATTTCTTGATCATTGTGAGTATAATATTATTTTGGTATTGTGTGTTGTAGTAGCACAATTATTTTACTTCTTTTGTATTATACAGATAATTGCGTTTTATTGTAGTTGTGCTACAGTCAATATGGGTAAATGTAAATACCAATGCTTAAGGAAACGTAAAAGGCATAACATCGAAAACCTGAGCAAAGCTAGAGAAGCAAGGTATGTATTTAATTTCTTTTTCGTCGTTATTTAATTGGTCGTGTTTGTTATGAATTGTTAGAAGGTTCTAATGAAAAAAAAAATAGAAAGGACATCCGCTCCCCTCAATACCTACTTTTTCGGCGTGTTCGAGAAAGTTCTTATGAAAGAAAAATAAGAAATTTGCTCATATTTCCCATTTCTATTAAAACATACTTATACGGGGTGGATGCGACATAGCGACATTTATTGAAACCACAGCTTCTATACATGGTAAGTATCAATTTCCACCGGATAAAAATTCTCTGGCGAAAAAAAAAAAATCACGTTCTCCGAACAATTTGAACATTGCGATCGTGCAATTTGTTCGGAAGACGTGAATTTATTTTTTCGCCAGAGAATTTTTTATCCGGTGGAAATGCATACTGGCCATGTATAGAAGCTGTGGTTTCAATAAATGTCGCTATGTCGCATCCACCCTGTATATTCATAATTTATATTTTTTTATAGAAATAATAAAAAACAGAATCTGGAAAACTTTGAAGCTTCAACATCTAGCAACATCAATGAAACTAAGGACATGGTAAAATAATGAACTTTTCTTAATATGAAATACTTCGTATTGAAAATTTAATTTATTTCATGCTTTTTTTAATTTTTTAGACTTTTGACAGTAAATACGCAGACTTCGACACTAATAATAATTCAATAATTGAAGAAACAGATATAGAAGAAATATCTGTTAACTGTAACGCTGACAAGGTATATATATTATACATTGTATACCAAATAGTTTGTTAAAACTTAGGCAATCCCCATAAGTGATCTTTGTTTTACGCTACACAATGTACTTATATCTTTTTTCTAGGTAATGCTTCGTTTGGGAAAATTATTTAATATTATGTTTTTTTTTTTTAATTTTTTAGAGTGTTGACAATGAAAATCCAGGCTTCGAGACTAATGATAGTTTAATCATTGAAGAAATAGATAAAGAAGAAATATCTGTTAACCGTAATGATGAAAAGGTATGTACGCTAACTAGTTGCTTAAGACTTAGGAAATCCCTATTATAACTAATCTTTGTCTTACGCTACACAATTTACTTATATCTCTTTGATGGGTAATGCTAATGCTTTATTTTGCCTTGTTCACAGGATAATATAGATATTCAAGGAAGACGCTTAATTGATTTTCGTTTCTTCATGAATCAGTTGGTTGCAATTGATGCGCATAGCGAAAAATTGTCATCAAGTCACTATAGTAAACGACACTTATCGACATATTATAATGTATGTATTTATTTTTGTGGATCACACCTACTTTAGCATAATGTTCACGTACTGTAATATTTACTTTATATTAAGTTTCATAATGTTATCAAAAATATACGAAATAAAATAATTTTAATGTGTTTCAATTGACTAAATGTTGTAAAACTGATATACCTGTTATTGATAAGGAGCCAATTCTGCAAACTACTAAACTGGTAAACTGAAAAAATAATTTTTATTCTAACAACAAAGCATACTTTACGATTCGTTTACCGTGGAAGTGCCATAGGAAATCATACTACAGCGGATCAAGATTATTTAGTCACTGTTCACGCAACATGTGCATCGAGTGTCGTAACTTGCCGCGCGGTCGCAGAAACACCTAATTTGGCGCAACGTAAAAATGTAATAGGGCTCTTAATACGAAACAGTTGAAGCTGGATATTTTTACTATATATTATTTGATAAATGCACTAATTTTTGGTTTACATTTACACATCTTAGGTTGAGCCAGTTTCTTGTTTGATGGCGTCAAAGTTATGATGCCGTCGTTTTGACTTTTAGTAATATTATTCATTAGCGCTTGTAGGTTCTGTTTTGAAACTTTTTATGGTAATTATAAACGTCAAGATGGAACGAATACAGTTTTTAGCGAGTTTATACGTCTTCTCATTTAGGCACTACAATATTTTTTTAAGTTTTCAATAAAGCGCGATTACTTGAAAATTATAAATATTATCTGGCATCTAATTATGTCACAAATATGCACAAATTAAGAGCTATTCGTGTATGTTCATTCTACAGGCGCACATATAATGGTCTTTGAGATACACGAATTCGCAAAACGTTACTCCAGCGGGAAACGCAATATCTCGAAAACCTGAAGATGCACAAATTATATTTATGGCGCACAAATTTGCACAAATATAAGCTCTCTGCCCATGTATGTATTTTATATCTCCGATGATTCGTCTAGAATTTTCTTGCTAGAACAACGTTACTCCAGCAGGAATCGTTTTTACGTTTTTTTTTCAAAACTACAAGACGCACAAATTTTTTATGCGGCGCACATTTACAGCAGATTGCGCACTAATTATACGTTTTACTCATATCACTCGAGGTGACACTTTCTTGCTGGCGTAACGTACACTGCGTTAACCTCGTTACTAGCAGTAATAATGTTCAAGATCAAGGTTCGCGATACAACTGCTGTGAGGCCGACGCATAATAGACAGATATCGCACAACGATCACTCGTTATACGCGGATTATGAACGCGCATAAGAGCACGGCTATTTTATACGTTTTTTTAAAATGACCCTGTACTAATCGACTTCCAAAACATAAAGACTGAGAAAATAAATAAAAATGTGATAATATTAAGTCGGTTTATATTTTTATCTAAATTTTGCATTTTTTATTAGTCTTGCCTTTCAATAAAATGAAAGGTAATGCTGAAATTGCTTTAACCAATAACAAATAAATAAAATTGAAATGTCTGTTTTTAATGACCCTGTGACTAATCGGATGGACAATGAGGAATTGGAAATGGTCAATAAGGTTGTCTTTCTTGGCATAACATTAGACTCTAAATTACAATGGGGCCCACATATAGAAACGTTGTCTGGTAGACTCAGCTCAGCAGCTTACGCCGTAAAAACAATTCGTCAACTGACCGATGTTGACACTGCGCGTTTAGTTTATTTTAGCTATTTTCACAGTATAATGTCATATGGTTTATTGCTTTGGGGTAGTGCCGCGGATATAGATTCAATATTTGTGCTCCAGAAACGAGCTATTCGAGCTATCTATATGATGAGTCCCAAGGAGACACTAAGAAATAAATTTAAAGAGATACATATTATGACGTTACATTCTCAATACATTTACGAAAATTTAATGTACGTTCACAAAAACCAAACGAAATTTAAGAAAAATAGTGATCTCCATAAATTAAATCTAAGGAACAAAAACAAACTCGCTGTGCCCACTACTAGGCTCCATAAAATCTCTAACTCGTTTCCAGGTCAATGTATACGCTTTTACAATAAACTTCCTTTAGACGCAATAGAATTATCGATAGGTAAATTTAAAAAATATGTTAAAACTAAACTATGTCAAAAAGCTTACTATAGTATTTCAGACTACATAAATGATTATAGTATTTGGAAATGAATTGCTCTTCTTATGTGATTTTTTTATGTACTTTTATATTGTTATATTTTTCATTTTAAAAGATGGTGCACATGAGTTTCTCACCAGCTCTTCTCATAATGCAATACCCATCGGAGCTGGTACTTAGATTGATTTTAATTCGATTCTAAACAGTTTGATTAAAATGAATCTGAGCCCCGGTTATTCAAATCATTGTAATTAGTATATTTTAGTATTATTTATTATTTACTTTTATATCATTTTTTGTAATGTTTTGACGTGTTCAAGCGCCTCCTGGGGCCTATGAAAATAAATGATTTGAATTTGAAAAATTTGAATTTGAATTTAATGTCAAAATAACAATGTTTTTTAGTTGGTATAGTTATTTGCACGATACCTATGCCTGAAATAAAGCTTTTACAATTTTGTCTGTCTGTCTGGTTGTATTAGCTAATCTTCTGAACGACTGGACTGATTTTGATAACATTTTAGGTGCAGGTAACTGATTACAAGTTGCGTAAATAGAAATAGAAAGTTAGTTTGATTGTTTGCTAGTGCTTATCTCAATAACTACTGGTCGAATTATGAGGCTTCAGGCAACTGGGCAATGTTTGGTTTGGGTTTAATAGTTGCCAAACTATGGTGCATTATATTGCAGTTTGGCAACCCATTACCCATAGCCAAAAGAGTTTTTGATTTACCATCACGGATTAGTGTTGTATCTAAAAGGTATACACGACATGCACGTAACGCTATATTAACTATTTTAGCGAACATTATTTTTGTTGTTGACTGTACGACTTGTGGCTTGGACAATAGATTACTTGTGTGTGTGTGTGGTGGTCCCAGTTGACGGAAGAAAAATAATATTTTTTTTGTAATCCGGCAACTGATCCCGTGGGTCCAGTTAATTGCGGTCCCAGTTGCCTGAAGCCTCGAATTATGATATTTTTTTTTTGTGTTTGATAGTCTATCTCTCATCCTATAGGTCTTAGATATTTAACATTACGCTGAACTCCAGTGGAGCTGCACAATAAGGTTGAACGCAGGCCAAAGCGCGGGAGCAGCTTCTACTTAATACAACGAATGCCACGCGGATAAAAGCTAGCTAGCTAGCTAAAAATTACGAGCATGACAGATTCAAAACATATAATTAAAAGTAATTAAATTATACACGGTAAATCAATAGTGCAGGTGATGGTGTGAAACTAAATCTAATACAAATGAGTAAGTAAGTGATTAACGAGCTCACGAGTATACTATTACTCGATCTTAATAGAAAGGCCACAACTCTATGTCAAGTACAACAAGATATTATTTAATTTAATGATCAGTATAATAATATGGGTCATGTTATTAAAGTCGGTAACGTAATAGAACAGGTGTGTCTTTAGGGTGCTATTGGTGCATTTGACGTACAGAGCCAATAAGAGCACACCACTGTGCTGTTCGATCTATTATTTATTTATTTATTTATTATCTTTATGGAGGTCCAACAGCTTATTCTAATTTAAATAATAATGATACTAGGTGATAGATAGCCAATTACAGGTCCTCGCGTTTAGTAATACATTAAATACATTTCCAGAAACAACTAACTAAATACATTAATTAAATTACACATTTATAAACATCAAGGTACTTAAACAATATACAACCAAAGTACAGTACAGGTATTGCAGCATTCTAGGCAAAGAACTGTTCACTCATTCGTCGCCTCGCCACCGGAATACTAGTGCAGAATAAATCCAGGTCTAGATCTTTAGTTTAAGCTATTGCTCGCTCGATTAAGGAAAGAGTTTTGCCGATAATTAGAAGAAGATAAAGGTACATGTAAGGGTTTTGCTGACCTTATTAACTTAGGGGGTGCATTGAGACAAAGTTTACTTAATAGTTCAGGACAATTTATGTTGTTTGAAGCAATTTTTAAAATATAACATACATCAGCTATATTTCTTCTGTCAGAAAGGGGCAGTAGGTGAAATTTTTTACATATATTTAGGTATTGATCAGATTTAAATGGAATTTGTAGGCGATAGCATATATATTTGACAAATTTGATTTGGATTTTCTCAATTCTTTTGAGGTACGTGTCGTAACGCGGGTTCCATATTTGCGATGCGTATTCTAAGATGCTCCTGACAAACGTGCAATAAAGAATTTTCCATGTTTTGGCATTCCTAAAGCAAGCAGACGATCGCATTATAAACCCAAGAGCCTTGGAGGCCTTTGCTACTATGCCATCAATATGCCTGTCATATAGCAATTTCGAGTCGTGAACAACGCCCAAGTCTCGAATCGATTCATTTCTAGGTACATGGTGGCCTTTTATCATGTATTGAAATGTTATGTTAACCTTCTTTCGACTGTAGGTAACAACCGAACATTAAGGTCGAGTTTATTTGCCTGACAGTACTCATCCAGTCGCTTGAGGTCCGATTGAAGTAACTGAGCGTCGGACAAAGAAGTAATGGCAGCGCAGATTTTCATGTCATCAGCGAAACACAACAGTTTGGAGTGATGAAAGCAGGGTTCTATGTCGTTCACAAATATATTGAAAAGCAGCGGTGCAATTAGTGATCCTTGGGGAATGCCACTAGGTTATAGTGCACTAGCTTCCGCCCGCGGCTCCGCCCGCGTGGTATGTCAATTAAAAGTAGCCTATATGTTAATCCAGACTATAAGCTACATGTATGCAAAATTTCATCGAAATCGACCCGGTAGTTTTGGCGTGAAAGAGTAACAAACATCCATCCATACATCCATACATACAAACTTTCGCATTTATAATATTAGTAAGGATTAAACTATATTCATTTCATTATTTTTTTTTATTTCAGAACAAAAATACATTTGTGTCGAAAATTAGAGGTACACGGAAATAATATAAAAAAACACATAATAATAGATAACAAATCATAGAATAGAATAATCAATTTCATTAAAAAATTAAAATAAAAACTAAAACAAATTATAACATTCAATCAAATACCATGTCAGAAGAATACAAACAAATCAAATAATAAATCATAGAATAAATAAATTAATAAATGTCATTAAATAAAAAATAAAAATAAAAACTAAAATTATAACATTCAATCCGTGGCATGTCAGAAGAATACAATTGTTTCAATAACATTCAATTAATTATCATAATTATTATTATTAGAGGTGTCGGAACGCAACGTAACTCTAAATTTAGTTCCTCTTTTCTTTCACCCATAATACTCATTTATTCATTTAATCATTGCAGAATTCATCTATAGTATAATAAGCCTTTTCCAGTAATAGTATTTTAAGTCTACTTTTAAATATATACATCTCTTCTTGGTCAGTTCCTCATGGCTGAGGGTTGTGACCACACCTGGAGTGCTGCTCTTAATCATATTCTTCCAAGTTCCTCTGCTTTGGGCTAGCTGTATTGCCCCCCGGATGTTGGCACCCGTGGTGTCTCTTATGGCGTCTGTCCACCGTGTAGGGGCTCTGCCTCTACATCTCTTTCCTTCAGTGCTGCCAACCATTATAAGTTTCTCAAGGTTGTCCTGGCGGGCTGTGTGTCCAAAGAAGGTCAGTAATCTCCGGAAGCATGTAGTTGAAAGCCGGGTTTCGATCTGGAGCTCTTCAAGAATAGATGCATTAGTGCGGCGTTCTGTACATGAAATGCCTAACATTCTTCGCCAGCACTACATTTCGAATGCATCTATTTTAGCTTTCACGCGCGGCTTCCACGTCCACGTTTCAGACGCGTAAAAAAAAATGGAGAAGATAAGATAAATATATACATACTAGAGTAGTAATACCTCAATGTTATAGTGTAATGAAATCCTTCATCATATCATAACATCACGCCTATATTACCCAGAAGGGGGTGGCAGAGGTGTACAACACCCACATTTCACCTGTTATGTTTAGGTCCCATGGGATAAGGAGTGAGCCTATCACCATCTACCGTGCTGCTATTGTGAATTTCCTGACGGAAAGTTAACAAATAACACTTTGCCCGACCCTGGGAATAGAGCCCGAAGGCTCGTGGTGAGAGTCGAATACGCTAACCACAAGACCATCGCAGCAGTTACAAGTAATAACAACCTATGCGTGTTATTTCATCAATCTATTGACTATCATTAACGGCCGAATGGTCGACATCATTTAACTGTTTTAGCTAAGAATATCTGTTATCTTATCTATTAGACAGTTATACTGACTATACTCTATCCATTCCTTTATTTTCTTTTTGACACATTACATTTAGGGATGCCTTTACACGTTACTGATTCGATTTGAAATCATAATCGATGTTGTCTAAGAAGAACTTTCAATCGATTAATTACATCGAAATGGTTTTAGTTCATTATTAATTATTCGTTAAAATTTTTATTAATAAATTAAATATTAAAAAATACAGACAATACACAAAAAAAAGTCAAATTATTCTTTTTCATAATGATCGATTTATTTCATTTCACGATTTGATTTATAGTCTGTGGTTGTTTGTTACAAACAGTGAACTTCCCTAAAAAGTGTCGCTTGTCAATAAAGTACATTATTATTGTAGTACATTAATCTGACAAATAAAACGGTAATTCATAGGCGTGATCTGTCAAAAAGAAAATAAAGGAATAGTCAAAGTATAATAGATAATTTCTACAAACTAATTTAGTTGAAAATAGTGTCCAATCGTTTAGTTAGACCAGTAATGATCTACCTAGGGATATCACAATTAGTAATTAGGGATAGTACAATTGTTTCTTCCTACTGAAACTCTCAGTATAACTTTATAGGTACGGGGGGGAGGGAGGGGGGGGGGTGAAAGTCTGACGGCAGTCGGTCCGTAAAATACTGATATTCAGTTAAAGCTGACTAGAAGCCGACTACAATGTAATTGGAATTAAAAAAACTAAAAAACACGCTTTTAAAGTACTTCTAACTAAAAAGTGAAAAATAATTCCGAATATAAGCTGAAAAAAGCGTGGGGCGCTCTGTGCCATATTTTTCGTCTATCGAGCAACCCACGTGTTTTTTAGTTTTTTCTAAATATTATTTATTTTATTTTCTCCTTTTAGTTTGGTTTATTTATAAGAGCGTTTTTTTTTTATTTTTTTTTTATCGAATTATTGCAATGTCATCGATCTTTGACAGGTGTGCAAAATTTGAATGAAATCTGTACGTTTAAAGTGGGTTTAAATCGAGTCCAAAGGAGTCGGTTACATACATACATACATACAGACATACATACATACATACATACATACATACATACATACATACATACATACATACATACATACATACATACATACATACATACATACATACATACATACAGGTGAAGCTAATATAAGCGTGTTAAAAAGAAATGCGTGTTGAATAAAACACTCATACTTACCTGTTATATGATAAGGAATTTCTAATGGAGCCTTTCTGGATAAGCCATCTAGCGCCGCTAAGCCCCGTTCCTAGTCCTGACAATGTCAGTCATCATTATCACCATCTGCCGAGCCTTTTTTTAACACGCTTATATTAGCTTCACCTGTATGTATGTATGTATGTATGTAACCGACTCCTTTGGACTCGATTTTGACCCACTTTAAACGGACAGATTTCATTAAAATTTTGCACACCTGTCAAAGATCGATGACATTGCAATGATTCGATAAAAATATTAAAAAAATTAAAAAAAAACGCTCTTATAAATAAACCAAACTAAAAAGTAGAAAATAAATAATATTTCAAAAAAACTGAAAAAACACGCTTTTAAAGTACTTCAAACTAAAAAGTGAAAAATAATTCCTAATATAAGCTGAAAATGGTAATGAACAAAAAATACTAGTATTATTGGGAAAAAGCGTGGGTTGCTCGATAGACGAAAAATATGGCACAGAGCGCTCCAGAATTTTGGTTAGAAGTACTTTAAAAGCGTGTTTTTTAATTTATTTAAACTATTATCAATTTACAATAACTTGTAAGAATCTTACAAGTTATTTGTAAATACAAATGACTAGTACTCTTGTTAACCCCCTCCATCTAAGTTTAATTCACTTGTGTTAGGAGGAAGTTCACGGACCGTTGTGTAACGGCCAGGAGTCGAACCCACGACCTCTCGATCGTAAGACCGATGCCTTATCCATTGCGCCACGGCCGACAATCTGTAGGCGTAATTTTATGTAAATCACTCCTTCGTTTGTAAATTCTTTTGAACGTAATTACATTAGGTCGACGTAAACCAATGTCATACCTCATCATACGATACTCTCCAGTTGTCAGGCAGATTGAAACATTCATTTTAAATACTGCATCGCGTCATAATGACGATGTGATGATTATTCATAGATTATCTGTGGTTTTGTCTGTAGGCGTAAAAAATGTGTTACTTTATATTTTTTTTTTAACGTTCGATGGTCTAGTGGTTAGCGTATGCGCCTCTCATCGCGAGGTGTTGGGTTCGATTCCCGGGTCGTGCAACGTGGTATTGGTGAAGGAACGTCAGGAAATTCACAATGGCAGCACGAAGTTGGAATTGTGGCCGGTGAATGTCGATAGGCTCACCCCCTATCCCATGGGATCTAAACATAACTGGTGAAGTACTGGTGTTGTACACCTCTGCCACACTCTTTTGGGTAGTAGGTATAAGCGTGATGTTATGTGATGTTTCTTTTTTATATTTATATTTATGATGGTAGTCTGATATTGGCATCCGTTTGCTTCAAGATAGCCACATTTTTCAAAACCACTTCTTCACACCATACCTCTTGTAAGCTTCTAACTCCCAAAATGTTATAAAAGACACACTAATAATCGCCAATTAATTGAAGATATTTAACGGAGAGATTTGCTTAGAAAAATCGCGAAGGCGACGAAAAGGCGGATTAAAAATCTCTTCAAAGCGCTCTATCTTACCCAAGTTGGTCAATGGTTCAAAATTCCATGATTAAATGTGTAAGATGTTACCTGCAAAGAAAAACAAAAACATTATTAAGTCACAAGTACGAATATATCGCAGGTCTTTGCTAAATTCAAGTTTTTGATCATGAACTGTATAGTAAATATTATCATAAACCTAATATAACCTAAACTATGATTAGCAAACTATACTAAGAAACAGTTGAACAATTATAGAACCGGCAGGATTTGAACAAAAAATAGAATAGAATATATATATAGAATAGAATACAAATGGATGAACGTGACGTCACGTAATAACGTACTACACAGTTGAGAAATGTTGGGTTCTCGCAAGAGGTGACCGAAGTGCAGAAGTCGCAGGTCAAATCCTGCCGGTTCCATAATTTTTAAACTGTTTCTTAGTTCTGGTTGTTGATCCAAACATGACAAGTCAAATGTTCAGTTTGGGTTAATCTACACCGAACTTGACATCCATATAGATTTCATTTTCTTAGTCAAAGAAGCAGATAACAAAGCTTTCGTCAATTGAACTTGGCTCTCATTTCACTATTAAAAAGAAACGAACGTTACGATATAAACACTTTTACAATGCAATATGAAACACAAACCATAATCCTCGATATTCCATTGGCTATTCAGCATGGGTACACCTATTATAGTAGAACTTTTTAAGTAATAATTTTATATTGCATTACAACTAATAGCATAAACCTCTTTTCGCAGAATATCGTTTGTCATAAACTCATTTAGCATACATTGGAACCCATAATTCTGTAAGTCAGAATCATCTGTACGCATAATTTTGATATCCATAATAATCACAATGTATAATCATCACATCGCAGAAAGTTCAAAACCAGATTCATCTTTTGGCATATATTTCTTATCCATAACTATTTAAAAGTAGAACCATCATTTCGCATAACGCTTACAGCAAGAATCATCTTTTTTTTTTTTTTTTAGTAATTGTAATAAATAAAAGTTGATTTAATGATAATTATTTGGTTTTTATATCCTTGCCCATGAGAGCATGTTAGGTCACAGTTCTAACCTAACCTAACCTACGCATTTTTAAAGAAAAAAGTAACCCAATCTATATTATTCTAATTGAAATTCTATGATCTTCATAGTATGCCTAGTCAAATTATGCCAAATAATCTGTACTCTAAATGAACGTTATGCTAAATGAAATTATACAAAATTTTACCTATGCCAAAGGTAAATATGCCAATAAAAATTCTACTATCTTAAATGTATGCCATTCTAAATTCGGTCATAAGCACATTATGCCTAAAAATATTTATGTCAAATATTTTTTATGCCTAATAAATGATCAACTAAAGAAGTTTCTGCGAAGTCAGTTATCCCAAATAGGTTTCGGAGTATCAAGTTTCTACCAAATAGACCGCACCCATTCAGCATATATACAAAAGCATGCCACGAGCCAAAACCATATATAACGGTGAAGCTTCATTGATAGTCCGAAGACAAGACATCAAACAACAATGTTGCATAATAATATGATATAAATGCACGTTACCGGCGACCACCCATCTTCCAAACGGCATTTGAAATGAGTGCAAATAGGTTTGTTATAGACTTTTTGGACTAGACTGATACTGGCTGGCGAAGCTGGCCAGTTAGCCATTGATATACTGTTAAAATTTTAAAACATGAATGTTGATCAGACTTGTATATATGAGTCTATGCAGACTTGTTTTGCTCGCGGCCGCGTGCACATTTCGCGTAGATCTTCGGCCAAATCAAAGTGTAATGCCTGTGTGTATTTGTGCTGGTAGCCCCTGAACGCCTGACCATCCCCGTGCTTCTCGTATTTGCAGTTCGTTCACAAGCACATCTCACTTTTGCGAACATTATAAGTGCCGAATTCTCCAACGTCCAGCCGCCGCGCCGTTTGAAGAAAAAACCAGCAAGATGGCGCGACGATCTGCGTAAAATTACTGGTAGCGATTGGATGCGTAAGGCACAGGACCGTGAACTCTGGCGCACCTTGGGAGAGGCCTATGTCCAGCAGTGGACTGCTGCAGGCTGATGATGATGGAACCGCCGTTCAACAGCTTCCAATCTCTCTGTCCTGCTCAAACATTGAAAGTGAGAGACTAGAGAATGAGATGTAAATGATGTTGAAATCGGGGCTAAGTATATACGGATCAAAAATACTGTACGTAATAGACAAGTAAATATAATTTGGCAGCGCGTGTGTATACAAAACTACAAACGTGCGTCTATTTTAGTTGTATACTTCTACAGGTTCAAGGACTTGTGCGTTGTTACACTGATTCATCTGGCGGTGTTATGCTCGTTTTGTGGTGATTTTGGGGTAACGGTTATGTAGTCCACCCGTGGGACTAGCATAACGAGGGAGAGATAGTGTTTGTCATGTGTGCCCATACAAAAAGCCATATCCTAGACCCTCTGGGGTCCTAGTACAACATTTCCATACGTTATTATTGAAAGGTTTGGTACCAACTTCTGCCCTCGTGTGTGTGATACGGCAATCATTTCATTTTCATTTCAGTCCTTTATTTAATAATTTACGGGAAACATAAAATACATTGCAATTTAAATACCGTACTTATGTTTAACATGATTTAACACTATCTATATCAGGCTCAGTGCCTATACAAGTTTTATTACGTAATATGCTTAAAGCTGCTTAGTGATTATAGTTTCAAGTTAATATTATATTTACAGAGCGTGGGTAGTGTGTAAATATCCACTTGTTGCATCTACAATAAAAATATGTTATGTTGTTTATGTTTACAAATACAATGCATTAATCAACTTATTTTTTTTTTATGTACGACACGATACGGCAATCAAAAGTAGTCGATGACCTCACCCTAGGGTCTTGAACTATATTTTTATATGCATCAACATCGGTTCAGTAGTTTTGGTCGTGGAAGCGTAGCAAGCGATCTTGACGGGGAAAAAATACTTATTTATAAATATCGCATTTGTATTGTAAACCGAGCAGCGATAGCCGAGTGGGTGTCTCGGGTTCGAACTGACGGCACACACCTCTGTCAATAAATCGTTAAGATTCATCTTTTCGAAGATATGTGTGTATTTGTCATATAAATTATCGCTCGCTAGCGGTGAAGGAAAACGTCGTGAAGAAACCTGCATGCCTGAGAGTGCCTATATAATAAGTGCTAGAGGGTAAAGTGAAGTCTACCAATCCGCACTTGGCCAGCTATGGCCTAACCCTTCTCATTATGAGAAGAGGCCCGAGCCCAGCAGTAGGACTTGTATTAGATACAGGGCTGAAATACAGGCTTCCGCCCAGCTTAGGCACCAGTCTCTCAAAATTAGCATTGAGCAACGATATGTATAATAACAATAACAATTTACTGCATCTTGTAAATTGTGTCGAAAAAAATAAATATTTGTCTATTTATCTAAATAAAGATTGTAGAGATGTACCGATCGACCTCTCTACTATAAATGCCAATAATCTAGGCTCAGTAGCGCTACATAACTTGTGCCGCTTTGTAATATAGTGCATAATAATATAGTGAATCAACTAACAATACAAAATATAACTAATTGTCCAATTCATTTGTTTTTTAATTTAACCAAATCTTATGATCAGCCTGGCCGACTAATCGGCCGAACCCATAGTCGACATCACTAAAAGATTGTATTACGTAGGAGTGTATAGAAAGTGTGTATTATCAATGTGTACCCACATTTCACCAGCAATATTTAGGTCCCATGCGATAAGGGGTGAACCTATCACCATCTACTGAACACACTCCGAGGTCACGGGTTCGATTGCCGCTTAAGACAAATCTTTGTGTGCATGAACATGGGGGTTTGTCTTAGTCTGGTGTATAATAAGTATGTATTTACAAATTTGGTATTAGTTATTCAAGTACCCATAGTACAAGCTCTGCTTAGTTTGGGACTAGATGGCGTTGTGTGTACGTTGTGAGATATTTACTAATTTATTACCAGACTCAGTGCTGCTGAGAATTTAGCAATAGAAAATTTCCAAATAACACTTTACCCTGACCCGGGAGGATCGAACTCGAGACCTCACGGTCAGAGGTGAAAAATTATACCGCTAGACCATGCAGCAGTCGAGAGGTCCGAACAAGATCCCCTAAGATCATAATTGTTCCAGTTGACAAATTGACACTTTTAAAACACAAATAAAGACATTATTGCCTGGGCGACGTCTGGTCGCCATCTTTCAATTGATTTCACGAGTTGTACCGACGCGACGTCAATTGACAGTATTGAAACACTGATTTTGTATACATTTCTAGTGGGCATCAATCAAGTGTGGGACATGATGAGGCCCACTCATCAACCGATGTCACTCGGCCTATTCTTACGAATTTAATGACACCTCATTTATTCAAATCCGTTCAGTGGTTTAGGCGCTACGGTGGAAAATACAACATACATACATATACTACACTAAGAAACAGTTGAAATAGATATGGGCCCGGCAGGATTTGAACCTGCGACATTCTGCACACCGGGCAGTCGCTTTAGCCATCCAGCTACGGTCGCCTCTTGCCAGAACCCTAAATTTTTCAACTGTATGTCGTACATATACTGCCAAAATTATTAACCTTTCCTTTTGGCTTCGCCGTAGTCGACATGAACATCGTCATCCACCGGGCACAAATCCAACTTCGTGCTACTATTGAGAGCTTCTTGCCCGGCTCAGAAATCGAACCCAAAACCTCGCTGTAAAAGGCTGCAAACGACAAATAAATTCAAATAAAGATTTACGTAAAATTTTGTCAGGTGTCTCTTTATTTCAGAAACACTTGTATAAACATAGTTGAGGTACACAGTACCTCGTACAGTTTGTTTATGAAAAGTAAACTCTTATTATGTTTTGTGTACCTCATTATTATGGCTTGAATCGACGCCCGAATGGACGAAGTGTATTTTATATTTATTATTTATTTATTTATTACGGAGCCTATAGTGTCCCACTGCAGGCTAAAGGCCTCCCCACCCTTTTCCACTTGTCTCTGTCTACGGCTTGTAGTGCCCAGTAATTTTGGTAGGAATCCAATTCATCCCGCCATCTTCTTCTAGGTCTTCCACGTTGTCGTTTCTTTTTGTTCGGGACCCATTGTGTTGTAGTTTTGACCCAAAGATCTTCTGGCATACGACATACGTGTCCAGCCCAACTCCACTTCAGTTTCGCTGCCGTGTAACCGACGTCTGCAATTTGGTTAGTGGAATTTTCGTGTTTCTTATTCAATCTATTAGTCGGACTCCCAAAATGCAGTGCTCTATCTTTCTATGGCAGACCCCGAGTGTGAATTTCTCGGCTTGTGACTGTTTTAGCGAAGAAAAACTGTGAACTAATTTATTACCCCAATCGACCAAAGCATCGATCGACGTCGATTGATTTCGGGGTATAAATACCCTAAATTTTATTTTTCATGAATTTAGTTATGGATATTTTTTTGTGGATAATGTTTATATAGTCACTTGGCATACTGTTTTATTTGACATAACTATCATACGGCATTTATCGCCTAATAGTTACTAGGCATAATGTTTGATAGGCTTTGGTAAAGGTGTGGTAGGGTTGGCGCATGGGCCACCCTTTACCCGCCAACATGGTTATTTGATAATATATCATAAAAAGTATTTTATAAATGTGACCACAAACATTTAAAATCTTACTTTGTTAAAAAGCAATTATGCTAAAAGATAATTATGCCTACAGGCAATTACCTATCCTTAAAGACAATGATGCCAAAAAAATATATGCGTAGTAATAAATATGCGAAGTATTTATTAAACCAAAAAGTTATGGCAAATTAATATTATTCGTAGCTATTATTATGCCAAATAATTCTATGCCAAGTTAAATTATGACAAAAAAATATGCGGTAAAAATAGAGATCCATCTAATTAGTATTTTATTTTTCGACGGACTAAAAAATTTTATTTACACTAATTACCAACAAATCCCACAAACAGTCACAACACTGCCACAAAAAAGATTAAACCTATGTTTTACTTCTCATTAGACAAATTAACACCATTAACCTTTTTAATGTCCGCATAAATTTCTTCTGTTTGATTTATATTCAAACCTGAGACATTTCGGCTGCACCGTTTTGCGTGGTGTTGCCAACAAATGCTTGGTGTCAACATGATGGATGAGTGTAATTAAAGTACAAAAGAAATGTAATGATGTGTCTCTATATTTTAATCCGATAGTAAATGTATCGGTATAATTTATTTTCCCTTTATCTCGCCATCTTCTAAAGAATACAGTACCTAATAAAAGGTAATATAATCTTGTAATATATTTTATACAATTTTCGTGTCATGGCGTTAGTACTAAACTTGCCCGTAACCGCTAAACAGATTTAAAAATATTTTATTATGCGTGTTACTTGACAGCAGGAGATTAAGAGCGACTTTTGGATTGACTTAATCGGTTGAAGGCCTTCATATCACCTTTTAGGAATAGTACCTTTTATCAAAATAAAAGCTCGTCTTTTCAAAAGTTTTCTTTGCTCATTTTTCATGTTTTTTTATAGTTTCAGAATCGATATTTTGTAAAGTATTGAGATAAAAGGTTGAAAAATATAAGTTTTTTTTTGCCGACGACTTCTACAGAATTACTTTTATCGCAAGAATGGCCTTATCTTTATTTACAACTACAAAATCGCTCACTATAAGAATTCTACTAAAATCCAAAAAAAAATTCTCAGACATTAAAAACTAAGACGAAAAATAGCTAAATACGCATTTTCCAGCGGTAAAATTCACAAACCAAACGTTTGCAGACGGATCTATAAATAAATACCTGACTAACATCACCCAAACATTGCGTGTGGCCAATATTCCGGATGTCAAGTCGCTCTGGTATGCAGCACTTGGTGGGCGATTCGCCAGGAGATGGGTATTGTAGTTCATATGATAGTAAATACAGTAACAGGCCATATAGTAATAGGCCATCTAGCACAATGCGTCGCTATATCCAACGACTACGTTATGCTACTATATGCTAGTAATTTTTGGGAATAATTTTATTACCACCAGCCGGGCCAGTATACTAGCGCGAGATATGTTTCCCCATATAAAATACTAGCTGTTGCCCCGATTTTGAAACATTCTTCATTGCTGCTCCGCTCCTATTGGTCTTAGCGTGATGATTTATAGTCTATAGCCTTTCTCTATAAATAGGCTACCAAACACTGAAATATTTTCTTAAATCAAACCAGTGGTTCCTGAGATTAGCGCGTTAAAGCAAACAAACAAACTCTTCAGCTTTATAATATTAGTATAGATGACATAAGCGTATGCTTGTCCGCCAGGAACAAAGTATCGCAAGGAGTTCTTTTTACCAGCAGTTTTATTTCTTCCTTTGTCTATTCCTGCGAAACGAGGCATTTTCCAGCAGGAAAATCTACAAAATCACGTCTATAAATAATTATCTGACTGATATCACCCAAACATTGTGTTTCGTCAATACTCCGGATGTCATGTCGCCCTGGTATGCAATACTTGGTGGGTGCTTCGCCAAGAGATGGGTATTGTAGTTCACCTGATGGTAAAAACAATTACAGGGCATGTAAAATACTACGACGGACTGTTATATGCCACTAATATCTGTAATTTCAGGGCCTTAATTCATCACCAGCAAAAGGAGAACACAGTAGTACTATTTGACAGAAAGTTAAATTAAAGTGTATTTTAACCGACGAATCCGACTGGATTGAATGTTATTTTTTTACAATTGTCTATAAATAAATGTGTGAGTTACAAACACCATTATATATATATTTTGGCGCTTATTTGTGATGTTTCCTCATACAAAAATATGATAAAAACGCGACATCTATCTCGCTCTCGTATGCTAGGCTCTCTGGTATGCAATACTTGGTGGGCGATTCGTTAGAAGAGGAGTCTAGCAACCTAATACATGTTCTAAGTTCGAAAGATTATGGATGATTGTGGTAAGAGGAAAACACAAAAAGTTCTTTGTCACTTAACCCGTACGTATAACGAGAGATAAATAGAGTAGAGTAGAGTATTCTTTATTGTACACCAAAAATATAATAATAATAATAATAATAACATCTTAAGAGGCTCGCGTTAGGCGGTTGGATCAAGAGCCAGATGCAAAAGGCGGTTCTTTTGGACACGGCACGCATCGTGAGGAGGTTCCTCTCTCTGGAGCCCTAACCATCGGCAGCTTGGTCCCTGCACCTGATGTCGGTGGGACACTGTTTTTTATATTTTTAAATGTTTTTTGTATTTTTTATAAATCATATTTAGAAATATATTAAATAAGTTAAGTGATAAATAAAGAGGAATAATAATAATAAAGCCTTTTATTTCCTTAACTTACAGAGTTTAAAAAAATAAAAAAATAAAATAAATTTGACAAAAATGTTAAATAGTTAAGGCCCCTGGCGGGTATAGGCCTCCTCCAACAGTTTCCATGACTTTCTCGTCTTTGCTTTCTTTGTCCAGTCGTTTCCAGCATATTTTTTAATTTCGTCTACCCAACGTTCCTTTGGGCGGCCTCTAACTCTCTTGCCGCTGGGGCCTGCCCAGTTTGTAACTAAGTGCGTCCATCTTTCATCTGTCAGTCGTGCTACATGGCCAGCCCACTTCCATTTGAGCTTTTTCATATGTTGTAGAGCATCTATCACTTTAGTTTTCTTTCTTATATTTACTGATTTTATTTTATGTTTTAGCCTGATGTTCAAGATGCTTCTTTCCATAGCACGTTGAGTCTGTTGAATTTTGTCAGTAGCATTTTTGTTAAAGATCCAGGTTTGCCACCAAAAATATAGTTTGACAATAAATACAACTTAAAATTATTTTCAAATGCACAACACACAACACACTTATCGCTAAAAAGCAATTTCTTACAGGCAACCTTTGGATGGATAAAAAGATAGTTTGTGTTGCAGGCAATATATAGGACTAACATAATATATAGGGACTAGGTAATTAATTATCCGATAACTATCGTGATAATTATTCAAGAAAATAATTATTTTGATATTTTCGAACTCCCCATACGTGATAGGATAAGACCACAGACGGGATTAAAACGGGACAGTGGAAAAGCTTACAAATGGTACCGTAGACCGGCGGTTGGTATCGGCCAAAGGGCCATCCTAGTGGCCGTGACCGCTGTCTTATGTAGTTTTTTCGAGTAATCAGAGCCGTTCATGCATCAGAGCAACATCTAGTGGCTGAGCACATCCCTGTGTCTTATACATGTCCCACTGCTGGGCTCAGGTCTCTTTTAATGATGAGAAGTGTTAAGCCATAGTTCACGCTGGCTAAGTGCGGATTTGTAGACTTTACATACCCTCGAGCACTTTTTAGGCGCTTTCAGGCATGCTGGTTTCCTCACGATGTTTGCCTTATCCGTTAGCGAGCGATAATTCATATGATAAACACACAAATTTTTGAAAAGACGAATCTTAACAATTTATTGTCAGAGGTGTGTGCGATGGGTTCGAAACCGAGACTTTTGACTTAGCAGTCCTACGGTCTCCCAATCGGCTATTGCTGCTCTCTATTGACTAAATGCGACAAAATAATTTATTTTTGACAAACTATTTCTATAGAAATTGTGGTTTAAGTTACAGAATTAGGCAATAAGTTCCGATTGTACTATTGATATGAGATACCAAGTGCAGTTATTTGTATCTGTGTAGCTATCGAATTAGCACCGCATTAGCAAATAGTCTTTGTGTCCATCGCATTTGCTGAATCATTTGAAATGATATAGCAAATGGGAATTATTCATTGCCATTCTTTGATAATATTTTACACAGTATTTAAATCTCGTAAATATCGGTATATATAGAATCATATTATGTACATATTAGTGGGGATAATAATTAATATGTGATATCGTGATTGCCCGTTTAGAACATCAAGCGCTAGCCAATCGTGTTACTGCTAATTTTCAGAATTTACACTGGGATTTTAGCTGGTTGTCGCCAAAGAATGCATTTGGAGATGCTAATGAACTCTCATATCACCGATTTATAAATTCACATGTTGGTGGATTACTCAGCTGTTATTATATTGAGTTTTATGATCTATTAAAAAATGATCCGCAGTAGCTGCATTCCTAAATGTTCGGTCAAATTAGATCATAGCGGTCAGACACAATTTCAAGAAGTGTTGTATTACATAACATTGCTATACGCCAGCGCAAAATTATTGTAATTATTCTATGAGTGAAATATTTGTGTATTTTCTTGGCTTATAATAACAAACTCGAGCTCTATTTATTGAGCATAGAGCCTGTCCCCTAATCAAAATCAATCCTCCTTACTACGATTGATATATATGTTTGAGTAAACGGTTGGCGTAGTGCGCTGGTATTGTAGGTTCGATCCCCACACGGGACAAATCTTTGTGTGATTCACAAATATTTGTTTTGTAGGTGTGCTTTGTGTATGTGCAATGTTTTTTTGTGAACACACCAGGAATACAGGGATTATTCCTAGAATGGACGTTGTTTAAAAATTGAAAAAAATGTTGACTTTTTTATTGAAACTGACGTGAGCTTGTTACATTATTCAAATTATGAAATACGGGTGTTACTGACGTAATGTTGATCTATTTAGTCGACAACGGTTTCACATTATGTAGTCATTTTCAAGAGAGTGCGACACGAAGCACCTGAGTTGCAGTTAGTCTTGCACCGAAGGCAAAACTTACTCATGGAAAGTAAATCCTTATTTAAAACACATTTTTCCACCATAATTCTAGTGCTGTTCTGTTTACACCTTCCAAAATCAGTGTATTATAGACCGAGTAAGTACAAAACGTGAGCCCGATGAGACACTAATAAGTCGGGCACGAATTCCCAAGGCGAATCGTCTCCTTTCAAATTGCGATGAGTACTAAATTATTTAAAAGAATGTTAATGCCTTTGAGAGGTTACTTCGCTAAATGAGAAATACTAACCAAATATCAGGTGTCTAAGTTTGTTGCAAGCAAATTAAAGAATGATGATGCACTTTATACGCGATAGCTCTTCGGTGGAAGTCATCGGGAAAAAAGTTAAAGAGCATAATATTCTCTCTCCTAATAAAAAATGTTAAAATATGTAGGTGTATTTATGTATATAAATAATAATTTAAGAAGTACATTATATTGCAAAATTAGGTAGTATGTACCTATTTAAATTATTATAGTTTGTAAGCATTCAAAGCATTATTTTACTATTATTTTACTTTGTAGTTGTACACTTAACTTTACTCTTGCCTAGTCTTCTCTTTCTACTTTTCCTCTACGGCTCAAAGGCTTGATGGTAGAAAGTTCAATATTGAATTAAGCTCGCCTATGGACCTAATATTTTAACTGTTTTATTATATTATGTTATTGTACATTTGAAATGATAATGGATATTTCTGCAAGCAGCTATTAAGATGATGCCTGTGTGTTTTGCGATTTGGAGAATAGGTATGACGACTAATGTTTATCTTCGTATGTAATTGAAACACCTCTCAATATTAAAAACATCATTAAAAGAATTACTTTGATATCACATAAGCTTTCTGAGATAATATTATTTTGAATTCACATTACTAATAGACTCGCCCTAACACTCCAAACAAACTGGTACAATGGTGTGACGTAACGCTTGAGTATTTTGTATGGGAAGTTATGAATTTTGTTTGGTAGCTATACGAAATATTGCGTTTATAAAAATGGTTTTATTACAAAAGTTGCTATAAATGATGTGGGTAATTTAATGATAAAATTACTTTTTAATAATTTGTTCCTATAAAAATGGACTCGCACATGAAACTTTGAATAATCATTAAATGAATTAGATTCATAGTATGTTACTAAAAATTCTTGCATTTAGTTTACGTTTACCTATATTTTGATGAGGTATCCTATATTTTACTATCTATGTCTAAGCATTAGTTCCTATATTACACTTTCTGGGAGTTTGTACTTATCATAGACACGATACAGCAAGAGTGTCTCAGACGGTTTCCCATAATGTTCAAGAGCAATATATATTAATGATGTTTTTTTCTAACGAAGCGACGAACGCAGACAACGGATTAATTAAAAATATCAACCTCCTAATTCACTCAATGACAATTAATTATTGTGTTTGTTTTCAACTACAAAGTTGTGTTTTAATCTTTCGTCAAAGTCAAGTTGGCACTTTGAGAGAAATAAAATCAAGATTACTTTCCATTGCAGTTAATTTAGACTTAAGACGTAATTGCCATTATACAACATCAACATCACGCCTACATTACCAAGATGGGTGAGGCAGAGGTGTACAACACCTACATTGCACCCACGTTTAGGTTCCATGGGATATTATGAATTTCCTGACAGAAAGTTCACACAAAATACTTTGTCCGACACGGGAATCGAATCCCAGATCTCGCGGTGAAAGGCGCATACGCTAACCACTAGACCATCGAGGCAGTTTGTATTTATAATTCTTGAATATCTTCAATGTACTTACAATCATATCAAATTTACAATTTATTAAAATGTCCCTTTAGATATAGATAGATGCACTTCTTAGTCATACAGATATTCAGAAAAAATAATTAATAACGCAATATTAAAAAATATTTTACTACTTTGGACTAAGGAACGTTATTGTAGCACTATTTTGTGGCGAAAATATTCTTGCAAAAAGACTACCTAATAAACATCTTGTTTGCAGATAAAATCTGATTGACCCTTTGATGAATATTGACCTGTTTCTTTTTCCATTTTGATTTATTTTCTGCTACTGGCTTTGAGATAAGCCATTACGGCTTACATTACAGCTCAATCCAATATTTTATTTTATCATATTTATCAGAAATAAACAGCTCAGTACTAGAAATCCAAAAAACTAACTTGTTTTGCCGGCCGGCATCCTCCAAAGGACAGGTACATTGATAACAAAAAAAAAACCGACTTCAAAAAGTAGGTAAACTAAAAAGCAAAAAATAAATTTACTTCGCAAAAAATAATACGTTTTTTCATTTAGTTAAATAGAAATTATTAAAATATTTATTTTATAATTCTGAAGTCGGTGCCAAGTAAAAACAACCTTTCTACAGTATCAAATTACAGTTCACACAAAAGGGAGGCGTAGGTGTTCTAGTGCGCGGTGGCCCAGTATTAGTACTTACCACAGAAATATAACTAATATTCAGTCAGAAAAAAGTTTTTATAACGATTGATATAATCTATACAGAGTTAATAATTGTTTACTTGGCACCGACTTCAGAATTATAAAATAAATATTTTAATAATTTCTATTTAACTAAATGAAAAAACGTATTATTTTGTGCGAAGTAAATTTATTTTTTGCTTTTTAGTTTACCTACTTTTTGAAGTCGGTTTTTTTTTTTGTTAAAAATTATTTTATTTTACGATTTTAAGTGATGGGTAGACCGAGCAAGAATGTTTCTCGAATGAGGAGACGACGGTTACTTGAGACGGAAAACTTATTAATAATAGACAAGAATTAAATCCTTTCGCCTGACTATTGAGGGTCACGACCTTCCATCATCAGCTCATTCGACACAATAACTAGCAGTAGGAATACGCGTACAGTAGTGAAAGAATTATCCTTTAACTCCTAACTATTGAGGAGTTGACCTTCCATCATCAGCTCAACCACATAAAATTATTGCGACCAAGCGTAAATCCTGGCCTCGATTAATAAAATATGAGGGTTGCCCCCGATTTCTCTGGGATCCCATCATCAGATCATGACATGCTGACTATGGGACCACCTTTGAAATATTTCCGTTCCAACAGCTCACTTGACATCATAACTAGCAGTCTGAATATGTGTACAGTAGTGAAAGAATTATCCTTTAACTCCTAACCATTGAGGAGTTGACCTTCCATCATCAGCTCATCCACATAAAAATACGTAAATACTGGTGCAGCTTTGAAAAACACACTAAAAACATTACATGTGCCTATAAAATTCGAGGGTTGCCCTCGATTTCTCTGAGATCCCATCATCAGATCACGACATGCTGACGATGGGACCCTTTTGAAATCATCTCCTGTCCAACAAAAAAAGAATCATCAAAATCAGTTCATAAACGACGGAGATATCGGTGAACAAACATTAAAAAAAAAAAAAAGCAACATATATACGAATCGAATTGAGAACCTCCTCCTTTTTTAGAAGTCGGTTAATTAGAAGTCGGTTAAAAAATTAAAAAACTAACAAAAGTGAGGCGTTTGTGGTGGTTTTCAAAAAATCATCAACCTCACGAGCGGAGCCGGGGCGCTGCTGAATCAGTCTGCTTGCGACTACGATAAAGTGCAACCGTGTCGAAACATCAAGCACCGAAAGGCAAAAATTAATCGCGTTAATTCCCGTTCAAATCATATCAATAATATGCAACGCGACAGTTTAAAAGTTATTACACCAAGCCAAGCTGATTAAGCTGTGTGGCCGTTGAAGACAGCAAGTGTCTATATCTACAAATTTTAATCCCCAGAAGATCCTTAACAAACTACAACTTTGTTGAATTCTCTTTTGAATCATTACTTTAAATTGGTATCAATTCTTGAGTGGTTGTTGGATGTCATTGGCCAATCGTACAACGCACGTGACCATTGTTATGAAAGTATGGACGCAGGTAGTTTCTAGAGAATTTGTTTTACTAGACCCTCTTATCAAAACGGTTCTATGTGACCAGCTGATTCATCTATCTGATGGTACATGGTAACAATGTAACTGTCTATAAACTTCTTAGATATTCCCCTAAATGGAAGGGCTATAGTAATATCAGCTATATGTTAGGTATTGCAGTAAATTTATAGATCTCATCCATAAAAATCGATATCTTTAGTTATATAGAAATTATAGAAGAATCGGTGTAGAGGAACGGGATTTGATGTTCCTCCACTAGAAAGGGAGGATCCTCCGACCAGGCTCGGTGGTATTGCCTGGCGGACAGCTTTCCTACGGCAGTAGTGTTTTGTCTGTACTGTAGTATGTATACTTGCTGTGAAATATTTCGTTATCGCGATTCAGCGCTTTTTGACATTTGTCACTTTTTGACGTTGTTAATGTCATCCGTCATTTATTATGTGCCGATACCGCCACATCCGATGATTGAGGAATAATGTGATAGAAATTGGTTGTTTTTTTAGAAAACTATGAAACATTTATTTATACAAACACAAAATACATCTCTCATTACAGGTTTCTTAACCAAATGCGACAGAGTACTTGACATTAAAATAATTAATCAACACAACTTGGGAACATAAAATACTGTACATGGCTTTCGTAAACTCATCCAGCGAACGAGAAGACAAATCGACCTTATTAGAACCGCACACTACTTAGTGCCGCGGTTTATAAATGAACTACCCTCCACCATAAAATATAAAATTAATGCAACAAATATAAAATCCAAGCTTAAGTTTTATATAATAAATAAACTAATAGAGTAAATGCATTCACCTAGCTCTTGTAACTTAAATATTTAAGAAGATAAAATATTGTTATATACATAAGTTAATAATATAATGTTTTTTACTTGAAATGTAATAATAATTTGTAAGTAGCTTTTGCGACTGCTGTACTAGATTGCAGATAAAATTGCACTGCAGGCAAACCTCTGTGGGTTTTTAGCAACGCATTAAGATGTTTTTTTTTTTAAAGATGGCTTTTGTAAATGTTAATAAATTTAAAAAAAAGATACCGCATTGATGGGCGCAGCTCCCGAGCGCCCGTATCAGCGGTGCGCGCTGAACCATGTTGGTGCTCGCGGCCGGTATTGCTAGCAATCGCGGCTCTAAACAATAGGTACCTTTTCATATTTGGTTTCAAACTACTAGACTGTTTTTAAAAATATAAATAATTGTCGTCTACACATTCAAATACCACAAATGTAGAAAAATTGGCAAGTATCAATTGGCACATTAATGGTTGTTGCTTTCAGAAGGCAAAATTAGTTGACTGTTTTCCATACAAAAATAATATGGTTTTAACTTGAATATTAAGTTTTATCTATTTTTTAGACCAATCATATCTTAAACACTAAAATGCATGTTTGTTGGCGCCGTTTTTTTCAAAACTCAATTTGATTGTAACTCAATTTTATTAATGATTAAAACAATTTGTCAAAATGACCACGAAAAAAACATGACGTATTGTGTTTTAGATATCATTTGTTTAAAAAATAGATAAATGATTTGTGATAATGTTAAAGGTAAACCCATATAACGTTAGTATGAAAACACGACGCTTGGTTGTCTGCTCTTAAAATCCATTAGAACCAAATATTTGGCACTGACAGTAACATCGCGTCGCGTGGCCAGACGCGTGTTACTAAGGTGAGTAATTCGTCAAAAAAATCCTGAAGATAGGTTTTATGTAAAATAAAAGCTTAGTAAAATAAGTATTTATTTCTCACCACAATAATTATTTTCGTACATGAGTTACCTTACATACTATTTCACAGATTATAGTGGGGAAACTGGTGCCCTAAGTAGATAAAATCAGTACTTCAGGTCACCAGGCCTCCACCCCGGTGCAAAATTTGCGGATTATTTCTCAATGTTTTACAAAATTGGTAATAGTGGTAATGTTGTGTGGGTGTTTGATTATGAGAGTGTGTGTGTGTTTGGCGTGGGTGTTTGTATATGTGAAAAGCGTGAGTTGGTGGCAAGATAGCATGACTTTGGGTGTTTTTTTAAAAGTGAAAGAGAGTGTGAATGCATGTATGAACAATGAGAAAATGATGTTTGTTAAAAGGATAGGAAATATGTGAAAGTGGTTGATCAAAGTTATTGTAACAAATTGTTTGATGAATGACCATCGATTAACATATTTAAGATGGGCCGGTGCGAATAAACCGTGCAGTTCAATGATTTTATAGAATGTTTGTTTGTAAAGCATGGTAGTCTTCTTGTAGTCAACTATCTGCTTCTAAAATTTATAAAAATCATTCTAACCATGACCATCAGACGAGACAGAATAGATAGTCAGACAAATATACAAAATAGTTTTTTACGCCCTTTGCATAAATGATTTGCATATTTATTTTCGTAAATTGCCTTTTAGGCACCATCATAGCATAGCAAGTCTGAGACATGAACTCAGTTGCAACTTCCAAGTCTATGTGAATGTATAATTATTCTATTTTTTTTTTGTAATAAATTTGTTTCTTTTTACTTTAATTTTTAATAATATTTTTTTGATTTTTTATTATTTAATGATGTTCTAATAAATAATTTTCACTTTTTTGATGAAAAATGTCGATCTTTGCATGTATGCGCTACAAACATTTACATTAATATTGATTGCAGTTTCGTGCCAAGAGTTGTTGAATTACCTTTACTTTCAGTCTACCGGACCATGAAGCGTTGTTATTCTGCTAATGCCCCGTTCATGTATCATCGCTCAATAGACATAACAAACGGTTTGTATTTTGACTGCATACACGGCTTGGCAATTTACATGTATTACATGTTTGTATACACACATTGCTTTTACTCCTTTATTTTCTGCTTGAAGTGTAAGATATTGCAACCTTATATAATATGGACTAATTTATTAGTAAGTATCAATTTAATTTTATAGCAATATTTGTGTTTAAATATTTATTTTTATTTTATATATTTTGTATTTTGATGTTTGTTTTGACGTGTTCAAGCGCCCCTTGGGGCCAATGGAAATAAAAAATCTTTGGCAATCATTATGTTCTTTACAAATATTATGAATGCAAAAGTAACTCTATCTGTTTATCTGTTTGTCTATCCGTCTTTCACGGCAAAAGTACTGAACTGTTCTTGAAGAAAATTTTCTTCAAGAACAGTTCAATACTTATGGAGATGGTTTATGATCTGAAAAAGGACATGGGCTATTTTTTAATCAATATTACTATAACGGGCAGAGCTACACGCGTTAGCTAGTATGAGTATAATTCAATTATTTATACAACCATTTTTACTGTATACATTTTCAAAAGAAGCTTTGTACTGTATAGCTTTCCTAAGATTATACCTTTATTAATATTAAATATGAATAAAGTAAAATATGAGAATAAAAATAATAGATACTAAAATGGAGACTGCGACTCGGCAACCGTAAGGTAGGACGCCCTCCTGCCAGGTGGACTGACGACCTGAAAAAGGTCGCTGAAGGGGACTGGACGCGGAAGGCGCAGGACCGGGTGTTGTGGCGCAAATTGGAAGAGGCATATGTCCAGCAGTGGACTACGAGCGGCTGAATGATGATAGTGATGAATAAATATGAATGAAATATATATTGCCATGATCTTGGATTTTACCTCTAACTGTCTAAACTGTATTCTATGATGTTTTTATACGTATATAAATATTGTCGCCGCCTCTTTACGACATTACCTACATAATATCACAATACACATGTAGTATTAAAGGGGTTAGTAAGGGGTCAGTTTGTATCGGCTAACCTTCTAATTGGCTGGACCGATTTAAACAAAATTTTATATGCTGGTAACTGACTACAACGCGCGTTTTTTTTACTCTTTTGATAATTCTTTTTGTGTTTGATAGTTTCACTTCCAATAAAGGTCTTCAAATATTGAAAATTACGCTAAACTCCAAGGAAGAGAGCATTTTTAGGGTTCCGTAGCCGAATGGCAAAAAACGGAACCCTTATAAATTCGTCATGTCTGTCTGTCTGTCTGTCCGTCCGTCCGTATGTCACAGCCACTTTATTCCGAAACCGTTTAATGTTCTTACGACTAGCTACGGAACCCTATTGCGCGTGGCCCGACACGCACTTGGCCGGTTTTATTTGTAATTGAAGTCGGTGTTTTTTGTACAATAAAATTATGTTTAAATATTTTATTAAAAGACAGGTTAATAGGTTAATAGGTTATCGCTGATTACAAGGGAAACGCCCCAAAGTGTACAAAAACAGGTGATAAACTAGTGTACAGACCTACTTACGTTTTTTTTTCCGGAAATATTGGGTGCCTGACTTAATAATAAATATTTTAAATAAGGTCATTAGTTCTCGCTTTACAAAAATCTACAAATATTGAAATGAACATAAATTTTATTCTCATTGATTTACATTTACATTAAAGCTAGGTCCGTGCGAACAAATTGACTTACGAATTCATAAACTTAATAAGGATTGTAGATATATGACTAAGCGGTGATATGAAATATCAAAGTTTTATTTGTGGCGACTCCTTGGGTAGTTTCAGTAGTTTGTGCAACCTTTCACCACACGGTGACAGCCAAAGATAATGTAATACTACGTAGGTGACAGCCAACCACGGACTAAATCACTACGCGCTTGATGTGGCACCGAAGTGCCTCCAGAAAGTGTTACCACATTTATAGTGTGGTTAGGCCTGTCCTTTATTTTATAGGTCTATGCCCAGCGTTGTGTATATTATTTAATTGTCACGAATTAGTCTATTGGTATATTTTTCTAGCGAGAATATCATCACATTCTCAGACACCCTGTATATTAAAATTATGTATACATAATATTTTATCGCTGTAAAATAAGGAATTATCCGACATTATTTACAACCGGAAACACGATATTATCATATCATATAAAATGAAATCCCTTACAATCATACACAATTACACAATATACCTATTATAAAATACTGGGCAAGTGCGAGTCAGACTCGTGGACGAAGAGTTCCGTACCAATATATTATATAAGAAAGAAAGAAAGAAAGAAAGAAAAATCATTTATTCTGGCAAAATAAAATACATAATCGGGCGTCTAAAACTAAAAATATAAACTATATATAGAAACAATATGTCTGTTGTAGGGTTTTTTTATTTCGTTTGTTGTATGTGATTTTAACTGTCTTGCTATCACGGTTCATGAGATGACAGACGGACCAACAGCGTAGTCTTAGTAATAGGGATCCGTTTTAACTCTAAGTGCCAGTTTCTGAGGTTCCGCATAGTTCTTAGCCGACCAATAAAATATATCCCGGGCGAATTGAAAAGTGACACAAGTAACACTTGAAAAAGAACACGGTCATTTTCATTTATGTGTTATATGCTTATCCTGCCATAAGGTTTACTGGTGGTAGAGCTCTTGTGAATGAGCTCGAGGGCGGCAGCACCACCGTCTCACCTTTAACCTGCCGCCAAATAGTAGTGCTTCCATTACTGTGTTCCGGTTTGGTGGTGAGATCAGGCCCTGAAATTACTGGCACATGAGGCATACCACCGTAGTCCTCAGCTGCAGCGACGCATCTATAATCTGCTTTTGTGGATTGTTGATGTCCATGGGCTGTACTCCACTTACCATCAGGTGGACTACACGTTCGTTCGCTGTGGGCGTAGCGTAAAAAAAAAAATCTAACACCTGTAAAATTGGGGCTAAAAATAGTCGGTTGGTTTGGCTATCGACACAAATGCGCACGTTATCTGTAATGCCGTGACAACAAAAGTAACGTAGTCGTTCGAAATAACGCTATCTTGATGGACGTAAATAATATAATCTATGGCCAATGTCCTCTCACTAACTACTACGTACTTTATATATTATTAAAGTTGAAAAATTAAGAATCCAGCAGAATTCGAACCTCCAGGGTATACGCCCCAAGTGCTTTGCCAATTCAGCCATGGATTCGTATGCTGCTAGACTCCAAATTTCGCAACTCTTGTTGTGCCAGCGTCATAGGTAAGGTATATATAAATATATACCTTAGCTAGACGAACCTTACTTGGTTTTACTACGTATTTACCTAAACTCTCGAATAACGGTGACCTGAACCACAGGTTCTCCTAAATCAGACACCTGCAGTCTCTGTTTGTACAACATTCCAATGTAGGTATTTTTTTACCAATTTGTGAAAGAAAAAATAAATATTTTTATTAATATTATTTTATTATTTTAACGTACCTAGTAGGTATTTAACTTCACTTGTCTTTACTTGTCATGTGGTCCCAGTTTCATCAGGTCACGATCTGATGATGGGATCTTAGAGAAATCGAGGGCAAAGTCGAAGTGGGTTGTGACTGGTTTGAACCTCATGAACCACCCAGCTAGCTACACCCACGAGTCGTCCAGCTATCCCATAAGATAAACTTTCATCATATTAAACCTATTATTCTGAAATTCCTGGGTTATCCTGTTTTGACAGAGATTAATTATTAATTTAATCAAACACTTGCACACTATTATGTACTGTGTATTCTGTGCTATAAGTCGCGTGTTTAAAAAATAAAAACAAATATCAATATTATTCTTCTTCATGCAGAGAACTAGAAGTATTTGATAAAATCAAATACTTCTAGTTCTCTGCATGACCTTTAGCTGTAATATTGTCTTATTAGCGTCTTTTTTACTTACTAACTTATTTTATTGCTAGATGAATTTTATTTTTTAATATTTTCCGTTTGTAGCACTCCTCGACCTTGTCCCAAGACGCGATTATCATCCTTAAGAATCATAGTTTTCTCAGTCCTAGGTAGGTCTTTAAAGCGTACACAGGTAAACTTTAAGCTTTAGTAAAATTACGTAAGTCCGCCGACCACGAGTTCCTGGGCATGCCTCAGCTGTTAGCTGGTTTCGTTTGTTATCACAACGTTTCGGCCTAATTAAGCCGGTCACGGTGTCGACATTCACGGACATTATTATACAGGGGCACACTGGCAGTCACGGCCAAACTATTGACATCACGAAAAATGTTACTTAAATTTATTATAATCACTTAGATAAATTAGCAATATTACGTCGAACGTTCACGCCTAGGTTTATTTATTTAAGTCAATGCAACCAATCATTTCAAAGGCGCGAAATCTATCCGAGACCGCCACAGATTACCTATGATATCGTAGAGCACACATTTCCGGGTTATCGACGTTGATAAACGACAAGCAAAGGTCAAAGTTTATTCGACCAATATAAAAAAAAATAAGTTAGGTATCGAAAGATAGGGACATCACTAACAAATCATTTCTTTTAAATAAAAAAGTTATTGAATAATTAAACAGGGCGTTTCTACCAATTAATCAACTATTAATTTGGCAATCCTATCGGTTTTCAATTAGCGTCGGTCGTGCGTGCGATCGTATTGATTCAACTAATTAAGCATTATAGTAACTTTGCAAATTAAACAAGCCAGTTATAACACACTTCAATAAGTTATTTAGAAACATCAAATCACGTGCTCACAAACTCAACTACTAATATTAGTTTGACAAGATTCACGCGCGAGTCGCGGTTCCCAAATGAGGTCAGTTTTGAAAGTAATTCTGTGCAAACAGCAATAAAATAAAAACTGCCTTCTTCAACACTCAATTTAAATTAATTTATCTTAAATGATTATTTTTCTAAAAAAGAGCGCGAAAATTGGAAAATCACAAAAAAGTCTGTCTATTATTTTGCAAACCAGACACACCGGTCATTCGACTGATAAGGCTTTAAAAAGTGTAATTTAGTTTCGCACACATTGCGTCCGACGACGGCGGAATGTTTGCAAAATGGTGTAGACCAAAGATAAACAAGAGGTAAAACTGGGGGCTTTGCCAAGTCCAGCTTTCAGGGTCGCGGGCGTTCGAACTATAGTGAAATTGTTCCTCATATTGTGCTAAAAATATTCGTTAAGACATTCGCCGCAAGCGCATCTCAGAATCTAGCAAGTACATGTTTATAAGAAATTGCCACTCACCTTTCGATGATCGGTACAGCTTTGGACTTTAGCTCGTAGAACATAAAGTCCTGATGCTGTTGGGCAGCTGTCATCTCCTCCAAGATCTTGTGATCAACACTAAAATCTTTCGTCAGGAGCGATACAAGATCGAAGCCCATGTCGATCCCGGACTCATCCATTTTCCACGAATTTCACAAACACAAACTTGCACTCTAAACGTTTAATACGATCAAATGTTAAATGTCATAATAAGAAACCAAACACAGCTATTAAATGGGAGATAGGATGAATATCACAACAGCATCCATCCTCACAGCTGTCTACTTGTTGCTATTGTATTATTGGTTATACATTATTTTGACGTATGATAAAAGGAATGACTATAACACTACTAAAATAAAAATGTCCTTATCGCGTAGATGAAATTTGAATGTTGTTGCTCTTTTATTTACATTGGTTACAATATATTTGACGTACCATTTTTTTTTGTGATGGCAAAGAGATACCAATTAGAATATTATTGCGAAAGGAAAACTTTGCAAATACTTCAATGTGAATTGGTTTAAGACCACTGATTGCGTTAAAAAATCGTATGGAGTGTTTTTATCAAAAAACCAAGTGCGCATAACTATTTACAAAAAATAATTGGACTGCTTTTTATAGCAACATTCAAATCACCTGAAGGTAGGTAGGGCTGCCCGTAGATTAAAATGTAGAAAAAATGTTGATATCGATAACAGTGGCAACATGTTCAATATTTGCTTATCAAATCACAAAATTATTAATAATAATGTAAGCCTGAGGTGCCCGCCACGTTGAAGAAATGTAAAACATAAAATAAAAAAAGACAGTTTGGATTAGCAAATAGTGCAGGAGATGCACACGCACCACAATCTAACTTCTAGCGGAGTCATCCTCCTGCATTTTTATTTGTTTATATCAATTCATCTTGAATTTAAGCTTAGTATTTTCAGACCGCCTTCTGAGCGTCTTGGCACAGCCTGACTCTGACAGGTATCTAACAATTCAAGTTGATCGTGTTGACTCGGCCACTTGTTGTCGTTTTATATAAACTGGCAACACTGAACACCGAAAAGAAAAATAAAATCATCTCCAGTGTTGCCACCTTAGTGGTTTTTCCACCAGAACTAGCGCTTTTTTAAAGCCTCTAGTGGTATTTTTTAATAACATAGCGTTTTTATTTTTTTTAGTGGTTTTTAGTGGATTTTTCAGCACGAAATCTGGCAACACATTTTTACCTACCATTTCAGAATATTCCAATGTTCTCTGCTTTCCTATGACCGGGAAATCCCTAAGCACAGTCAGAATTTCATAATAATTTATATAATGTGCTGGAATTGATGTCAAAATTAGACCCAGAGATAATACTCCGCCAAGGTAAGGACAACTCCATTTTGGAACTAGCTAAAGAACTTGGCTATACTGCTAGTGACATTGACAAGATACTTAATCAGTAGCACAATATCTGTTTTATCCAATGGAAAAATACAAACGATGTTATAAAATTTTGGGTTGAGGTAGATGATTACCGAAACGCAGCGGGTTTATATGACTTTGCAGAACTAGTTGATCTTGCCATATCATCGTTATCTTTACCCCAATCTAACGCAGGTATCGAAAGAATTTTCAGTGTCATGAACATCGTAAAAAATAAACTACGGAACAAGATGGCTGGTCCTCTTCTAAATGCGATAATTTTTATCAGAAATAGATTAAAAGTTACTGATACAAAATGTTGCAATTATGAATTACCAAGCGATGTCATTGCAGCTATTGGAAAAAACACTAAGTACGGTACGCTTTTAAAAATCAACCACAAGCAACAACATCTGCATCGACGTCGACGTCGTTTGCAGTAGTTTCGGCGTCTGTGAATTATGATGAAGTTATGGAAGATATAACATTTGATAACCTTGAATTTTAATTTCAATTGTATAACTTGTTTCTCTTGATTCATATTGAACATAGTTAAGTCGTTTTATTTCATTGCTTCTAGATTAGGTACTAAATATAATTTTTAAATAAATCTAAATTTAATTTCAATTTGTAGGGAATATTTCTGTCTAATTTTTGCACGTACAATATATTCCTTCGTTTTAAATTTAAATTTGGGTTTCTTGAAGGTGATAATTTCAATGCAATAATATAGCGTTATTTGGTGTTTTTTTTGTGTTCCAAATTTGTGAAATCTGGCGACATTTTACTTTTGACCTAGCGCTTTATAAAAATCCAAGGTGGCAACACTGATCATCTCTCTCTGAAGCTGTTTACCGGGCTTAAAAATATCAGCTTGGATTAAAATTAATTTTAGACGTCAATAATAACAAAAAAAAGAAAAAATGTCGAAAGCTCACCCTCCAGAATTGAAGAAGTAAGTTTAATATTGTAAAATGTTAGATTTGTGAAGCCATTGTCGAAGCGTCCTGTGCACGCCATAACCTAAACAAAATATTTTCTTTTCATATTTCTCTCTGAACCGTCATAATATAGTCCTTACCTTCAAATTAAAGATTCTTTCTTGTCTAATATTACATTATTAATGATTACAGGTTCATGGACAAGAAGTTGTCTCTAAAATTAAACGCCGGCAGGGCAGTGACTGGTGTACTGCGCGGGTTCGATCCTTTCATGAATCTCGTGTTGGATGAGTCCGTCGAGGAGTGCAAGGATGGCCAAAGAAACAACATCGGGATGGTGGTACGTATCGCAGTTTTACACATACATAATATTTGTTCATTGAGTCTTGATACTTCGAGATAATATGTTACCAATTTTTTTTTCCGTTTAAGATAATATTTTATAAATTTGCTATCCCGTCGTTTTTTTTGTTGTTTGATACTTTCGTAAAAAGGCAATATGTATTGACAGTTGTTTGCCTTCTCTCTACAGTCCACATTATCATTAAGCCGTACCTCCTGTGACCTAAGGCCTAAGCATGTTTAATAAATTATTTTATTCTATTTCTATGGAGGTCAAAAGAGATTAGAGCAGTTAGATGGGCTGTTAAAGAAATGTTTTGCCATATGTAGCAATAGCATACACCTGGGATAGCAGATAATAGCCCGCTTGTCCTCAACAACACTGTACTATCTCATATTAAACCAACCCACAAAACAACCCATTAAAATTTCTAACTATAAATATTGTAAAGTTTTCATAATCTTAACATTAGATTATTATATTAATCTAAATACCTCATATATACTTTAGAATGATCTTCTAGAAATAACCTTTCTTTCTTTTTTGCTTTAATGGTAAACTTTTTTGGATAATACTGTATTCTTCCGGGCAAGCAAACCATTTAGCTTGCATGCCTCAGATGCTATGCAGTAAAAAGATCCTAGTTACATTATTGTTTGTCATATAAATAATTTTGCACATGATTCTTCCATAAGCACACCCGGGCGTCATTAAAAAAAAAGATAATACAGTCAGCATTCAGTGTCTTCACATTATGGAACTTGAACAGAATGCTTGTATACCCACCACAGGGATCAGTGATTTTAAACACTCATTCTGTCAGAGTGCCATAATGTGAACGCAGAATGCAGCAGTGAAGCCGATGCTTATAGTTAAGTCAGATATAACTATAACACATTAGGCTATGAGACACAGTGTATAATAATATGCTTATGCCTCAAAATATGTACTGTATAAACCGCTAGCTAGTCTCCGGTGAGATTAAGTGAAAACTATTAAGTTCAGTATGTTGGCTCGGGATCCCTTTTTTTTCACATAATATTTTTTGCATTTTAGTTATTAAACATAATAGTAATAAACGTTACTTGGCATACTATTTCCATTCGCATAAAGTTTTTTCGCATTATAGTTATATGGTATAATGTTTTTCCATAATGTTTTTTCGCCTAATGATTATAAGGCATAATAGGTAAGGGTGCGGAAAGGGTGGTCCTTGAGCAATCCCTTAGCTGCCAACATGTTTATTTGATATATGAAAGTATTTATTGAAAATGGGAACACGAAAATTACAAAACATACTTTTTCAAAGACAAATGTTCTAAAAGAATATTATGTATATTATGATTAAGCGTATTTATGCTAAAAACTATTATGCCAAATTAATATTATGCGTAACTATCATTATGCCAATTGAAGGTATGCTAAGTAAGATTATGCTATAAAAAATATGCAAAAAATTGGGAACCTGACAGCTAATAATTATAGAAAATCATGTTATCCTCTCATTGGCATAATACTAAAAATGACAGATTTTTCTTTATCTTACATTTCCATAATTCAGATTTAATAATTATTATGCTTTCTCATTTCAGGTTATCAGAGGAAACAGCATTGTGATGTTGGAGTCATTAGATAGAATATAGTATTAACAATTCCATAATTTAAGGTTATTATAGGAAAAAAATTGTCTTCATCTCACTAAAAGCATTAAAAGTAATACCTACATCTGAATAGATGTTACAAAACTGTACTGAAATGTAATATTTACATTAATTCCATTTATTTGTTACAATATGGTAAAGGGTAAACAAAAAAATATTTTTTTGTTTTGTTCTGCAAAAATGTAAAAATTAAAGTAATATAAAGTTTAATATGAATTTATTTTCATTGTATCAATACAAATTAATTATATTGAAGTGTCTGTGTTGATTGTTGATATAGTTATTTGAATGATACCTATGCCTAAAATACAGTTGTCAAACGTTGTCTGTTCGTATTGGCTAATCTAGACGGATTGACCGATTTTGATAAAATTAAATTTGCCGCTAACTGACTACAAGGCGCGTAGCAAACGCGGGATTAAGTTACTTGGTTTATTAGCGCTAATATCGGGCACTACTGATCGGATTTAAATAATTCTTTTTGTGTTTGGTTGTCTAACTATCCATGAAAGATTTTGATAAGTAATGTTTAACGCGGTTTAAAGCGCGGGAGCAGCTTCCACTTAATATAACGAAATCCACGCGGACGCAGTTGCGAGCAGAAATCGACCAAAATGTAATTCACAAATAATGACTTGTGAATTTGTCTTTTTGGAACTCGATTTTGGTACATAAGTCTTTTCATCATGTAAAGAGGTCCATAATAGGACATGAATGAATCATAGTACTTGCAATTCACGTAACTTAAATCGGTACATAAATCTGATACATAAAGCCTGAACAAAAGACTGAAAACTCCAATGAGTGACAAGTTCCGTCAACTACAAAATTAAATAAAGTCAACTATTAGTCACAGTGTCTTCGTAAAATGCTCAAAACGGGACAGTAATTTGTTCCTCCTTTTCACATTATGCAAATAATTATTTTGGTGTCTGTCAATCGAAAAGCATAGAGATATTAAAAATCCAAAAGTAACTTTTTGCCTGTCTGTTACGTTCTGACCCCTGACGGTCGGACCGAACATGATGATTGCTATGGAGGTAGATTGGACCTTCGAGCAGGACAACAGACTACTATTTGCCTTTGTTCGTCAAAGACTTTTAATATTCATAATTCGCTGCAACGCCTGAAACAAATATAATATTTCGTTCGTCAACGTCAAGCAAAATATTGCTATATTTTTTGCAAGGAGTGTAGTGTGGGAATTCTTATTTAGTTGTGTAGAATTGGTATGTTGAATTGATTGAAACGATAGGTCACTAAACTAAATGTTTATATTTACTGGTACTATAGTACATTATTGACTACATTAATGTAACTTAACTACGACCTATCTCTAACAATACGGGAAGGCGACTGGCGAAACGGGTGACTAAACTTAAGCATCCACTTAAATACATATGCGCCGGTTGCACTGTGTCCCTACATGTAGTAAATGTGCAGTTGATCTGATGGGAGGAGATTAAAAACTACAATCCATGATGTTTCATAGGTATGCATTACTGCGTCTAATGCCTTTTGTGCGTGAGGCTTACTTTCACCTTCAAACATGTCAGCAGTAGGTAGGAATGGAATGGAATGGAAAGTGGACTCATTTTTCCGCACTTAGACTCTCATTTGGTCCATTGTGCGTGGAGAGTCCTGGCTAACATAGCCAGCCTAACTCCGCCCAGAAGCTCAGAAGTTTCCTGGGGACTTTACAGGCTTCGCGGAGTGACCTCACTGTTCCGAGGATTTGTTCCCGTTTAGAAGCAACGGCTCTACATTCCAGGACTACGTGGTAGACCGTTTCTTCGGCGTCAAGACATCCTCGACAGAGAGGACTGTCAGTTATCTTTATTGTGTATAGGTGTTTGTTCAAGGGACAATGACCCGTTATTGACCCTATCATTATTTTTAGGTTTGTTCTGTTTAGTCTTAGGAGGATTTTTGTGAGTCGATGATTGGCTTGCGGTATTGTAAGTTTGGCTTGCCGACATTCAGCGATATCTGACCATCGTTTGTTTTGGGTCTCTATCGATCTTTGGCGGATCCAGGTCCGGTATTGCGTGAAGGGGATTGGAAGAAGAGGTTGCGGGCCTTGTACTGTCGTATCTGATCCCCTTCTCGCTAGTTCATCTGCAATGTCGTTACCAAGAGATCCACTGTGCCCTTTGATCCATTGCAGGGTGACCTGATTTCTGGAGCAAATTTTTTCAGGGCATCGTGACATTCTATGATTAGTTTGTTGTTGGTTTTATTGTTAAGAAGAGCTTTGAGAACTGCTGCGCTATCAGAAATGAGTCTGATGCCTATTCCCTCCACTTGCCGTTTGTGAATGGCTTTTGCGGCGAGTGTTAGTGCAACACATTCACATTGAAATATTGAGCTGTGATTTCCCAGAGGAATGTGGATGTTTATATTGAGGTCAAAGGAGTGTACGGCAGCTCCTGAACCACTATCCGTTTTGGAACCATCTGTATATACGCGTACTTCGTTGGCTCCTGATTGATCCTTTATTTATCCAGTAGGTAGGTACACATGTCTAAGGGTACGCACTACCGAGTTTGGAGGCAAAGAATTTCACGACCGGAGAACTTTTTGCCTTACCAGGGCATCGAACTAGGAATAGGAAGCTGTTATTTCGTAGCCAGTAGTACCAGCCACTAGACAAACGACGCAGTCAAGTGAATCAGTATTATTATCTACTAAAGATTAAAGATTAAAAGATTAAAGATTCATTTATTCGCAGGAATATGGTACAGTAGATGGTATACATGTTTTAGCAGCCCGACATATTCACCTTTAATAGGCATGCGAATTTTTGTTTAAAGAAGTAAACATGGACAATAAAGTAGCACTAACAAACAGGATAACTTATTTTTTACAGGGATAGAATTCATTAAGCGTATAAAAGCACTTTTCAAGTAACCAAGACTTAAGTTTTCTTTTAAAAATATGTAAAGGTAATTCTCTTAAAGTTTGTGGAATGTGGTTAAAATTTACTATAAATAAAACTGACCTTCAAGATGGAGTGGATCAATTAGATGATTATTTTATTTACGACAATGTACAGACAAATTACATAGCATAAAATGACAGCAGAAGACTGTATGTACACATAATAACTGTCCATACCATACGAATGAAACAAATCCAATAAAATGGCTAAAAATTAAAAAAAGACCTCACAACATTATTCTATTTAAATTGATAAAAATATGCATTTGAATGTCATTAAAATACTAAATAAAGAAATAATCGATTAACTGTTAATAGTTTACAATAATAATTAATGTTCAAATTGATCCGTTTATTAAAAAATACTATATAATATTTTTCTGATCGATTCAACCTTGAAAACTACTAAATTATTACTGAAAACGACTTCCTGGAGCTACAGATTTTATATACTTTAATTTGTCTTGGGTCGGTACAATAGACATAAATTAATTGTTCGATGATGTAATATAGACCAAGTTTCTATTGAAAGGGCTGAATGAAACTACGCAATCATTCTTGAATTCGTGTAATAGTAGTTTTTACAGCTTTTCTTATTCCCTTCCGTCAATTTTATTGAATTCAGTTTAATTGCGTATTATCCTAGATCGAAAACATTCTACGTGTATTATATTTGTAACAACATCACGCCCATATTACGCAGATCTTCTTCGTCATGTCGATGGCTGAGTCAAATTTTATTCGCCCAATAAGTGGCCACTGTTATGTTGCTCTCATCGGCGTTCATGAGCGCCTCTCTAGTGCAGGTGGTAGGGCATTTAAGACAGTCAGTAAGGTGGGCCATTGATTGATTACGCAGATGAGTGTAGCAGAGGTGTACAATATCCACACTTCACCTGTCGCTATCCACCGGGCACAACTCCAACTCCGTACTGCTATTTCCCTAACAAAAATGCACTACATTTTCCCGCGGTTTCGCGGTGAGCGATACACAAATTATAACGCTACCCAACAAGGCAGAGTATTTTTAACCGACTTCAAAAAAAGGAGGAGGTTCTCAATTCGGTTGTATATATTTTTTTTTTTTATGTTTGTTCACCGATTACTCGATGACGCCTGGACCGATTTGAGAAATTCTTTTTTTGTTTGATAGGATATACTAAACTTGTCATGTGGTCCCATTTTTTTCCAGTCACGTTCTGATGATGGGATCCTAGAGAAATCGAGGGCAACCCTCAAATTTAAAAGGCTTCTATATTGTTTTTTGTATATTATCTAAAGCTACTTGGATATTTGCATCTAGTAGCCAGCATTTTAAGTTGCTGAGCTGATGCTGGAAGGTACAACTCCTCAACGGTTAGGAGTACGGGGATAATTCTTTAAATATAGGCTCCTTAAGGCCGTTTACTGTATTCTTTCAAGTTATACACGGACGAGGCGAGACGTTGAATATTACTTATGTATATCATAATCTATATTCATAATATGAGGTCATGATTTAATGATGGGATCCTAGAGAAATCATGGGTCAATCAAGCTTCTATATTGTGTTTCGTATATTACCTAAAACTACTTGGATATTTGCATTTTAAGTTGCAGAGCTGATGCTGGAAGGTACAACTCCTCAACGGTTAGGAGTACGGGGATTATTATTAATAAGTTTTCCGTCTCAAGTAACCGTCGTCTCCTCATTCGAGAAACATTCTTGCTCGGGCTACCCATCACTTAAAATCGTAAAATAAAATAATTTTTAACAAAAAAAAAAACCGACTTCAAAAAGTAGGTAAACTAAAAAGCATAAAATAAATTTACTTCGCACAAATAATACGTTTTTTCATTTAGTTAAATAGAAATTATTAAATAATTATTTTATAATTCTGAAGTCGGTGCCAAGTAACCAATAACTAGATAATAAGTATAAATCTTTCTAACAACTATTTTCTGACTGAATATTAGTTCTTAATTATCCGATTTACTTGGCACTGACTTCAGAATTATAAAATAATTATTTAATAATTTCTATTTAACTAAATGAAAAAACGTATTATTTGTGCGAAGTAAATTTATTTTAATATGCTTTTTAGTTTACCTACTTTTTGAAGTCGGTTTTTTTTTTGAAGTACGAATATCGGAGATTTGCATCGCCTCGTAAACGACGGGCCCAAGTTAATATTAACCAAATACCTAATTTATGTTGACAGTGTCAGGCGGGTATGACTACCTAAAGTGTTTCAAGTTAATTCACTTTTATTAATAAAGAGCTCTGTATAATGAAGCTATAAATTAAACATAAGATACGAACAGAAACGATTCAACATAGTAAAACTGAGATGATAAGAAGGCGTCAATAAATAAATTAAAATAAAAGAAAAACAGCAGCTTCTTGAGTCAAGCAAAGTAATAAATGAGATGAGAAAACGATAACAGATTGAAGCATGCAAGCAACTACATGTTAGTTCGTTCGTAAAAGAAAATATATTTTTTTTGGATTATAAAAACGTATAATTTTTGCATAAAATAAATATCTGTTAAAAATGAACTTTAATCCCAACTAGATTAGAACTTTACGCCTAGGTATATAACCCAGAAGGGTGTGGCAGAGGTGTACAACACCCACACTTCACCTGTTATGTTTAGGTCTCAGGATTCCCATGAGCTTGGGAGGTGAGGGTATTCTCCGGGCTCAATTCCAACTCCGTGCTGTTATGTGAATTGCCAGAAGGAAAGTTCACACATAAAACTTTGCCTCGAATCGAAATCTAACTAGAATCAGTGTTGGAACGAAGTTCCTTATTGCGCGTTGCGAAAGGGGGCTAGGCGGAAAAAAAAGGAACGAAAAGTTGTAACGACACTTTTCGTAGCAATTCTCGTAGCAGCGTAGTAATTACATGCTACGTTACAGCTACGGTGCTACATCATCAGACAAAACAGAAAAATGCGCACGCCGCACGGCGTGCGCATTTTTCTGTGTCCGTCTCTCTTTCTCGCTTATAGAAAAAAAGAGATAAATTAAATTTAAAAAAAAAACTATAAAGAAAAAAATTACTAGAATTGAGTTACTAAAAAAAAAAAAATGCGCACGCACGCCGCACGGCGTGCGCGTTTTTCTGTGTCCGTCGCTCCATCTCGCTTATAGAAAAAAAAAATAATAATAAAAAATTAATAAGAAAAAAATTACTAGAGTTGAGTTTCTGCAAAAATAGGGGCGCTCTGGCGCGCTCAGAAAGGTCTGCGAAGGCGTACACGATCGCTGTTCTAGTCAGATACCAGGGAATAAATAGCTCGATATCGTGAACATTACTCCTCACTTGAATCTGCAGAACATACTTAAACTCTAAATCGGTGGACCTTATATACAGGACCTTGTAACGAAACCATAGCGCGATCTAATTCGATCCCAACGCCATCTATCGCGCGACTTCGGAACTAATTGGTGCTACAGAAATATGCTGCGCATAGAGAAAGCAAGCGAAATATTTTCATTTTGTCTCTCTATGAATAATAAAGTAACTAAAAATAGTTATTTATGGTACAAGTGAGAAAAAGTTTATATTTCTGTTGTGAGGGCCAATTTTAAATCTTGAGCTTGCGAAGTAGTCTTAAATTGAATCACGAGCGTAGCGAGTGGTTCTAATAAAGACTACTTCGCAAGCGAAAGATTTTAAGCGGTCACGAACTGGAAATTAAATTTTTCTCACGCGTTACAATACAAAACTTTTCACCTCTTCCAGTGAGAAAATATTAAGATTTAAATAAACTCGTACTCAATTGCTTAACCTAAAATAATTCCATGAAATACGACAGTAATACCGATTCATAATGCATTTTAGGGCCTTTTGAAAGTCGCCACTAATTAAATTATGTCGTACGCTTTCAAATTCTTTTCACGTGAATTTTCTGGTAAAAAAGCAAACTTCTGTGTTAGAAGCAAGTTGTCGCAACTCTTTTGGAGTGCCACAAAGTTCTTCATCACTGGATTCACTATTTTTTTGTTAAAAAGTTCCAGTAAACAATTAAACATAAACTGAAAAGAATTTATAGTTGCCCGCGATGACTGACACAGACACAGACTTTTTTTTTTAAATCGTGCGTTCGGAAATTCGTTTTGTAACATTTATTTATAGAGTCTAATATTAAGTACCCAATTTTAATTAATTTAATGGTTAATCACGAATATTAAACCATGAAAATACTAAATAAGCGTGTATTTATATAATTTAAAATAATTAAAACGTATCGTTTGTAGTTTTTAAATAAAATTGATGTCAATGTTTATTACTGACCTACATGATGGCTGTTTTGTTTTTTTTTTGCGCCTATTCATTGGAAGGATTTAGTGTTTCGAAATTTGAATCACTTTGCCTCACTAGTGAGTAAAAAGCGTTTTTACTCACTGAATTCACGCAAGCAAACGATCTTTTCCGTGCTGGTGTGGTGAAAAAAATATTATCATAACTTAAAAAAAAAATACAATTCCCGCCTTTTGTTGAGTGTATACAGGTGTTTTGTACATAATAAATTATTAAAAATAGTTACAATAATGAATCCTGACAGTGTTTCTGCACAAGTTCTGGATATTGCTGATGGATTTAGGTAAGTAGAGATTTTATACACACGATAATAAATGCTTTTGTATTTTAGCAAGTACACATTATAACCTTTCTTTACTATTGTGCTAACCAAGTCATACGCGTTATAATCTCTTCATTATTGTGTGTTTAGCAAGTGTACGCGTCATAACTATATTAAATTCAAAAGCAAATTATTTTTTAATATTACCACAGAATGTTTACTAATTTTGTTATGTACATTTCATGGAATATACGATTAGAACACATCTAATTATGTCATTGGGATTGGTGATGAGATTATTGATAATGAGATCTGATATTATTATATCGCGAGTAAACTTGCGAATACAATTTAAAAGAAAGCAAGGTAATCGCAGAAAAATAATGTTAAAGATAAGGTTTGTTATGTGTGGTCATAGAACTATTACTCCTAGAAACCGAGTACACGCATGAAATGTAAAGCCACTTTAATTGCGCCGTTTCAGTTCAGTGTAACTCTCTGGTATTTATCTGTCCGCCAAGCGGTGCATTATAATTTTCAATCAATCTGTTTTTAGCCTTACTTTATACTTAAATTCATACAAGCAGTTTATTTATCTAGGCATTATAAGTCTATGCGTTTGTTTGAATGAACCTCGCTTTTGATATTTTGAAATTCGAATAGCGCGAAAGTTTGAAGATAAGAATTATTTTAAAATTAAGTGTGTAAGGCACAGGAAATATTGTTATGTAGCCATTCAGCCTATAGGAGTATTGTGATAATATCTCCACAATGATTTTAAAAGTATCATTCGATTATTTTAAGAGAATGATTAAAGTGATTCTGAATGATCTTGTGTACGCTTGCTACGCTTGATAATTTAATTGTCTTAATGTTTGTTTTTATTTTAATTTGGTTTAAATTTTTGTTACCGTATTTAGTTTATAAATAGACTGTTTTATTTGTTTAGTGGTTAAGTTCGCATATCTTTTACTGCAATCTCGGGTGCGAATCCTGATTTGTTGTTATTTGGAATTACCGAACTTCGTTCCATCCGGGTGTCCCTTGACACCTCAGTAGTTTTTTTATATATGACGCATCGCGGTATAAAATATGCTAAACTTTATACTAATGCGGGCAAAGCCAAGTGTGAAAACACTGTTAACTAGTGCGATATGGTAAACAATCAGGTATGGAACTTAATACTACCACCAGTAGCTATATGCCGCTGCTACTGGTATTCCATGCGAATAGAATCTGTGCGTAAGTGATTTCTTATTTTATTTTATTTGCCATTTCAGTCATAGCTCCCTGAAAACCAACCGACTTTATTATGATTTTTTAAAGAAAACAGAAGAGGTGGCACCGAAGGATTTTAGCCAACAAAAGAATGGAAGCGCCGCAGGTGCTGTCTACTGTACCTACGAATATCTTTAAAAAACATAGAAAGAGGCATTGAAGGTATCATTTTCTTTACTCTATCTACTATTTTACGCATTTCCTTAAACTGCCTCGATGGTCTAGTGGTTAGCGTATGCGCCTCTCATCGGGAGGTCTCGGGTTCGATTCCTGGGTTGGGCAAAGTGTTATTTGTGAACTTTACGTCACGATAGTAGCTCGGAGTTGGGATTGTGCCCGGTGGATGACTATAGGCCAACCCCCTATCCCATAGGACATATAAAAATAAGATAAAAATAACATGTTAAGTGTGGGTGTTGTATGTGCCACACCCATCTGGGTAATATAGGCGAGATGTTATGTTTTGTTCTTAAAGTGTATTCGCCGAATAAAGGCGCTGACTTTTTAACGCATTTGCAAACCTTAGTATTGAATTGTTTTGATATTTGCGTGACTTCGCACCGAGAGCACCGATTTTTATTAATATTTTCTATTATAAATAAAAGCGGCTTAGCTGCAAGGAGTCAGGGAGCACTGAAGGCGCCGATATTTTGAATATTTCCTTTAAATCTTGATTTCGGTGGCGGCTTCCTATTGCTTTGGCGCCTATAATATGTGCGCCGCAAACTCCGCATATATAGGCGGCTCTGCCCTGTCAAATAAATAAAGAAAGCGTTAGAATTGTACTACATAACAAAAAATGCATCATGTTTTCATGAGCTTCAAACAAGCATATTGTTTCCTTTATATACCTATAATTTAAATCTGAAACAATCTGTCAACTATACACGTCGATTGTGCAAAAACACCTTGTTACTGTCATTTCTCTCACACAGGATATTATTTGATATTGATATCATGTTATATAAATGCTAACGACCAGCCCTGGCTTTGTTTCGGATACTATGTAGTACATTACCTGTATTATATGCAAAAATGCAATAACTTCGTTATTATATCTATCAAAAAACCGCATCAAAATCCATTGCGTAGTTTCAAAGATCTAAGCATACATAGGGACACAGCAAGAAGCATTGTTTTATACGATGTACTGAAGTAACACATCCAACGGTCAAGTGGTACGAATAGCTAGTCCAACCACTTGACAGTTACAACTGTTACGCGAAAAGCCTACGGCATTTCTGACCGTGATTATTGCGAATTTGACATACAAACCAGCTGACTATGACATAATAATATATCTTTAGCTGGTACGAGACTACCATTGGCTATGACCGATCGATCTTACAGGTTAAGCAATGCTAATCGCGGTCGACCGTAGATCGGTGACAATTCAATCATTTATTTCTCAAATTACACAGATTCATACAGTTATTACTAAATTAAAATTATATCACTCATTAGTCAGACGACCGGATGGCGGAGTGGGTAGTATACCTGCCTGCGACGCCGAGGTCGTGGGTTCGAACATGAGGGGTTGTCTTAGTCTGGGTGTTTGTATGTATAATAAGTATGTATTTACAAAAGAAAAGTATATATGTATTAGTGTCAGTTATTCTAGTACCCATAGTACAAGCTCTGCTTAGTTCGGGACTAGATTGCGTTGTGTGTGAGTTGTGGAATATTATTATTTATTAGTATAAAATACAAATTATAATTATGTATTTTTCTATTTTCATTAGTTTTCCTCCGTGCCTCGGAGAGCACGTTAAGCTTTCAGTCCCGGTTGCCATTCGAAGATCTATGGCAGTCGATACAAGTAGTCAAGGGCTGAAAGGTCGAGATCTTATTAAAGAGAATCATATCTCCGGCTGCGGAGGTTTGATCGCTCAACATAAAAACATACTAAGTAGTTATTGTTTAGCTGAATCAGTTTGCTAGGAGCTGGGCCCAATTTAATTGGAAAAGGCTCAAAATCGAATGTTTCGACGTTATGTAAGTATACGGATTTAATTGAATACGGAACCATACATTCGGTTGCAAATCAAACACTATAATCTAGATAGTGAAGTGCGTTTGACACAGAAACCGGCTTTACGCATTCTATAGTTACAAAATAAAATTCGCCACTTTGTTTTCTTTTTCGTAATGATGGCGTAGATAATAAGGGTATTACCCCAACGATGTTGTTAGTGGAAACTTGAATTCAGATGGTGGGTTTTGTAAGAAAAAATAGTAGTAGGTTTTATTTTAGCCAAGATTTGTGCGATGACGTAGGTTCTTTGGCAAGTTGTAGATAAATATTTTTATTATTTTTTAAAACAGCCTAAGGAATTTATATAGGATGTAATTAAGCCGCCTACCAGTAATTCGGTACATTACAAGATTTTGAGACACCAGGTGCAAAAAAAAAATCATGGGCAATTTCCTGATTTAGCAACATCAATCTTGAAAAAAATTGAACCGCCTCGCCTCAGAAATTATTTTAAAGCAAAAAATTATAAAGTAAAATGTAGGTAAAATTTTAAAGTTAATGTATTTAATAATGCTGGACATAGGCCTCTCTCAATTTGCGCCACAACACCCGGCCCTGCGCCTTCCGCATCCAGTCCCCTCCAGCGACCTTCTTCAGGTCGTCAGTTCACCTGGCAAGGGGACGTCCTACCTTACCTTACGGTTGCCAAACCGCGGTCTCCATTCCAGGACTCGTATGCTCAACGGCTGTCGGTCCTTCGGCAAACGTGACCAGCCCACTGCCACTTCAGCTTCAGCTAGCTTATTTTGCGAGCGATGTCGATTACTTTGGTTCTTTGTCGGATGACCTCATTACGAATTTTATCCTTCAAAGAAACTCCGAGCATAGCTCGCTCCATAGCCCATAGCCAATTTGTGGACTAGTGCAACCGTTAATGTCCATGTCTGTGTCGTCTTTGTTGTACGAAAATGGTATGAAAAGAAAGTTTTTTCTATTCTATTCTATAATTTGCATGCACATTAAGTGCATGAAAATATCAAAAGTATGTAGGTGTTGCTCTAAAACTAAAGCCAATTAATATTTACCAACGATGCCACAAACACTCAGCACAAACAATTAAATAGCTCAATTCCTACAGTTATCGGATTCGTGAGCCTTACAACATTTGCCGTCATTGGAACTCTAAGATCCATCATAATGTCACATTGCAAACTATTGCTGAATTAGCTTTTAAGACCGTGATGAAATTATAATGACAGTGATGACAAAAATGCAATTTCAAAACGAAACACGTTAATGCACTTGCATACTTATGTGTAAACAGTACTTATTTATACAATGGTTGTATGTACATAGTATATAACTAGCTTTTACCCGCGATTTCATTCGCGTGGAATTCGTTGTATAAAGTAATAGCTGCTCCCGCGCTTTGACTCGCGTTTAACCTTACTGCTCTGCTCTCGTGGTGTTTAGCGTAATGTTTAATATTTAAAGATCTTTATTGAGAGTTAGACTATCAAACACAAAATTAATTATCAAAATTAAGCCAGCTCTTCTCGAGCTTAGCGCTATCAAACGAACGAACCACTTTCTGCCGCGGTTTCTTCGGCGTGGTAGGTTCTACGATAAAAATAAGCTTATGTTACGCGCCTGGTCCAGCCGTTTAGAAGACTAGCCGATACAAACAGACAGACAGACGGGCTGACAGACAGACAAAAATTTTAAAAACTGTATTAGGTCCCATGGGATAGGGGTGAGCCTATCGCCATCCACCAGGCACAATTCCAACTCCGTGAATTTCCTCACGGCAAGTTTATAGGTCGGATAAGATCTATCCGGTACCTTAGAAACTGGCCCTTAGTCACGCAACGTAACTTCTTTTCACCTTGTACAAGTATCATAATAATTAACATTCACAGAGATCGTTATTATTCTACCGAGCTACAGTTGCAATGGATTGCGACCCAAAAACCCTGCTGCATATTATCTAATTGATACCCAGCCTGCCTACTTGTTTTATAACCATTATTCATCGTTATGACATTATACCACGTTGTGCAAAAATATGATGACCTACCGTTTTGCACAATACTTTTGGTGACACTGGCATAACATTCAGCCTATTAGTGACGTCACTCATCCCCAAATCTGTCGACTATCGATTGCCAAAAAAAAGATTATGAGCTCTATTAATTATGGCGTCTTTATAGTTTATAAGTTAACTAGCATAGTTAGTTATGTCAGAAATGGAAAATTGCATCATTAATTTATACAATGTAATTACGAGATTACCTACAACCTTGTAATGGCTGTGTAAATTGATGCTATGGTGTAAAAAAAACAATAACACGTAACATCACTAGATGAGAGACGGGGGGTTTCGTAATAGCACTTGCTGGACTCAGTTGATGTTAAGGCGGAGAAATCGTCGCCTGTCCACTTTCCCCGCACTATTCGTCGCGAGTCGAAAAAAAGTTTTATTGTCATTGGAAAATGGTCTAGAAGTTTTTGCTTTTTAAATTTTTTTTGTGATATCGCAACGGAATCCTGTTTTTTAAACTTATATTTATTGTATTGTGGTGAAAAAAAGTGTTATTGTGGCGTTTATAAAAATGTGGAAGGAAAATATTGATGTAAGTTGATTTCAATAGACTTGTATAATATTTTTAAGTTTTAAAGTATCTGAGATATCGCTCTAATGTATTTAATCTTACTTAAATCTGACTTGGTCTAGTACCTACCTCGTTGTTCTAGTGGTTAGCATATGCGACCTCTCACCGCGAGGTTTCGGGTTCGATTCCCGACTCGGGGGCCGGACAAAAGTGCTAATTAGGATTTTCTCTCATAAAATTCTCAATAGCAGATTAGCAAAAGTTGGAATTGGACCCAATTTTAAAAACACGAATGGCCGTTGTTCCGCGCGTTTACGAAGTCAGCAAAAGTACTGAAGTCATCGACTTAACAATCTAATATGGTGACATTGACAGTTTTATTTATAAGTTATTGTAAAATGCGCCATTTTGCGTTCGAACTGTTAAGAAATGAGTTATTAATAAATAATAATTTGAGTAATAGTAATCGTGGTCAATTACAGATATTTTATGATTTGATTTTTTTATTTATTACGGCAATTACTAAGCCCCAATTAACCCAACCTTCTAAAACCGCAGTTAACAGTGTTAACCCGCCTTTCAATATCTCTCATTCAATGTTTAGACATAGAGTTACACACAGTTAAACTTGGCCGGTGGTGTTGGTCCTAAGAAGTATAAAGTATTAGTTGTATAAATGAATGCAAGGAGTATTTTAAAAATATACAATCAATTAGCAGGTAAATGTTATTTTTTTTATTTAAATTAAGACTAAGTATCAGTCTTGTAATAAAATGGAAATACAGAGATAATTTGACATTGAAATGTTAATTATTCCGTAATTCTTAAGTTAGGAACCAATAATGGCGGTAACCGAAAACACCGAAAAATAGATATAATCATCGTCAGTAATACCAAAGACGATCTGATCGTCTTTGGTAATACCGTGCGGTAATCGAACCCGCAACAATCTATTGAACTGAGTATCGTGAGCGGTGATATAGGTATGTAATATTTATTTTTTAGTCTTTACTCTAAACAAGTCTTGAGCAAAATTAAAAAAAAAATATATTATAGATATAATCTACCGCAAAACCCCTCCTATTATGTCCATCTTAAGGTTGCCTGGAAGAGATCGCGTCAAGCGATGAAGCCGCCCTTTGTAAGTACTTCCGTTATAGTTTTAAGTACCTATTTCTTTGTATGTTGGCTACAAATTTGATGTGCAAATAAAGGCTTCCCTACTTTTCTTTTAATATTTTCTATAACATATCATCTGTGCAAATGTTTTGGCCATCTTTAATGGATTTTAGTTGTAATAGATATTGCTGATCTTCAATAGATTTTAGTTCTAATAGTTTATGTATGTAACAATATCCTGTTCAAGTTATTTTAGGAGATTAAAACCAAGACAGTATTAGATAGAAAGATAGATAGAGATAGAGTAGTCTTTATTGTACACCAATATTAACTAAGGTTATTTTGTCAACAAATGCACTTAAAAATTATGTTGCACAATGGGCGGCCTTATCGCTATAAGCAATTTCGTATTTTTATAGGTAGATATTTTTAGGGTTAGTTATAGGGTTCCAAGCAGTCACGCAGCGTGCCTTGGCGGGGCCTCGTATTAAAAATATTTGGGCCCTAAATAAGTGACAGATATTTACCATGTATATTTTGATTATTGATATCTAATAACGGGATATAATCCCACCCACACGCCCATCACTGTGACTCCTGTGACGCCAGGATCTGCAGCGGTAACCAACTGAAAGGCACCGTGCATGACACACGGGCAATCCCAGGAAGAGTTAAAATTGTCTTGGAACCCGCAACGAATTTAATCAGAAGTATATAATGTAGTTGGAGTTGGAAAGTAATATCTAATATTTCGTAAGAATTGAAGAAGATTAATAAATAAATTCAGTAATGAGTTACGACCTTTTAGTAATGACATAAAGGATTGGTTTGTGAATATGTGTGTATATATTTATGTGTTTGTAACTTTGTAACGCTTGAACGGAGAAACCAATTTTGATGTTTAGTATTTAATTATAATGCTTATCACCTGGATTAACATGTTACATAAGTGCTCGTTTTTCGAACAAGTTTGAGGATAATGTTTAATTTGAACAGAAAACGTGTTTTTGTATTTTTAACCAACTTCCAAAAAGGAGCAGGTTCTCAATTCGATTGTATATATTTTTTTGTTTTTTCCGCGATTTTTCGACGACACCTGAATCGATTTGAGAAAAAAATATTTTTATGTATGAAAAGGTATACTTGTCATGTGGTCCCATGGTCACGATCTGATGATGGAATTGTAGAGAAATCGAGGGTAAACCTAATTTTTAGGCTTTTATATTGTTGTTCGTATTATATTACTTTTACTTTTTGTTACTCAGATATTTGCATCTAGCAGTCAGTATCATTATGCCAAAAAACGTTATTCGAAATAAATGACTATATGCGAAACGTGTTATGTAAATTATGTGAAAAAAAGGATAGATATATAGATAGAGAATTCTTTATTGTACACAAAGAAGAATTACATAATTGTGATGCGGAGTCTAATTGAAATATGCACAATGGGCGGCCTTATCACTAATCCTTCTAAAATACAGATAATGTCTGTGACTGCCTGATATCCACCGGAAGATCATTTCACAAGCTCACAGCTTTAAAATAAATAAAATAAAATAACTTTAACAGAGAAAGAATGCGCTGGCATCTTTAGTCTTAGATCTTCAGATGACCTTAAGGACTTTGTATGAGTGTCATGAAGATTCCCTTTACTAAACGCATATTTGCATCTCTCTCATTCAATGCTTGTAAGGGTCAGAGGTCGGCAGCTATAGCTTAGTATTTAACTTAAGATTAACTTCTTGGTGAAATTGGCACTTAAAATGCGTTTCTAGTCTGTAATGATTCCATGACTCAGCCCTCGTGCAGCCCCTCTTGCAAATGTATTACGTGCGTGTTATAGTGATTGTGAGTCTTGTACTTCTTTACCATACAATCAAACTTTAACTTGTAGGTCGTATTGTGATTTCAGTTCGCACAAGGAAGCATTTTTTGCGAACCAAACGAGCCTACTAAAAAATCCTGTTGATTAGGTTTTTAAGCCGAGTATCTATGTCGTTGCTATTTACTCATTTCATGAAACACTCAAGAATTTCGGGCAACGGTCGCACTTAAATTTTTCTTTGTCATTTCGTTATGTGGTTTGGGCAGATCAATGCTAAGACATCGTTTCTTGATATGGGCAACTAAACTCGCAGCTACCCCATGAAATGGTCAATATTGTTAGACCGAAATTGGAAACAACTAAATAAATCAATTTAAACGTCATAATACAGATTCGCACAGGCATGCACACACACACACACACACACACACGCACACACACACACACACACACACACACTAACACAAACACACACAAACCTCTTCAGAATTATAAAATAATTATTTAATAATTTCTATTTAACTAAATGAAAAAACGTATTATTTTGTGCGAAGTAAATTTATTTTTTGCTTTTTAGTTTACCTACTTTTTGAAGTCGGTTTTTTTTTATTAAAAATTATTTTATTTTACGATTTTAAGTGATGGGTAGACCGAGCAAGAATGTTTCTCGAATGAGGAGACGACGGTTACTTGAGACGGAAAACTTATTATAATAAACAAGAATTAAATTCTCCTGACTATTGAGGGTCACGACCTTCCATCATCAGTTCATTTGACACAATAACTAGCAGTAGGAATATCCGTACAGTAGTGAAAGAAATATCCTTTAACTCCTAACTATTGAGGAGTTGACCTTCCATCATCAGCTCAACCACATGAAATTATTGCGACCAAGCGTAAATCCTGGCCTCGATTAATAAAATATGAGGGTTGCCCCCGATTTCTCTGGGATCCCATCATCAGATCATGACATGCTGACAATGGGACCACCTTTGAAATATCTCCGTTCTAACAGCTCACTTGACATCATAACTAGCAGTCTGAATATGTGTACAGTAGTGAAAGAATTATCCTTTAACTCCTAACCATTGAGGAGTTGACCTTCCATCATCAGCTCATCCACATAAAAATACGTAAATACTGATGTAGCTTTGAAAAACACACTAAAAACATTACATGTGCCTATAAAATTCGAGGGTTGCCCTCGATTTCTCTGAGATCCCATCATCTGATCACGACATGCTGACAATGGGACCCCCTTGGAATCATCTCCTGTCCAACAAAAAAAGAATCATCAAAATCAGTTCATAAACGACGGAGATATCCGTGAACAAACATAAAAAAAAAAAAAAGTAACATATATACGAATCGAATTGAGAACCTCCTCCTTTTTTAGAAGTCGGTTAAAAAAGAATGGTATTAGTAGTCACCGAACCAACCTTATATTATAACTAACATAACATCACTCCTTTATACCCAGAAGAGTAGGTATGGCTATATCGATTTTAGTGTTTTAGATCTGAATGTGTAACAGACAGACCGAACGACTACTTATTAATAAATAGTATTAGTGAGAAAATAAATATAATAAATCATGTTTGTCAATGTCGTAATAAATTCATTATCTTTATTGTCTTTAATATTACGTTCGGTGAGAAAATTTAAACGGTTAGAGAATATGCATTGTTTATAAATTTAATTAATGTGACAAGAAACAAGATATTAAACAACTTAGTTATCTGATATGAATGCAACACCGGCCAAGTACAACCAACCAATCTTGTTTTTAAGTGTTATTTGTGAATTTTCCGTTAAAAAACTCTCAATAGCGGAACGGAGTTAAAATTGTGCCCGGTGGCGATAGCATCACCCCCTATCTCATTGGACCTAAACATAACAGGTGAAATGTAGGTGTTTTTCTTCGCTACCACGCCCTTCTGGGTAGTATAGGCGTGATCCTATCTTATTTTTTCCTATTTTTACTTTACCAGTAACCCGAAATCCGTTAGTACAGAATCAGTAACCAAATCCATTAGCTTTTACAAGAATAAAAACAATACATTCATTTTGACGTTTAGGAATTAATAACTAAATATTACACAACAGACGCATGACATCTAGTCCCAAATTAAGCAGATCTTGTACTATGGGTCCTAGAATAACTGATACTAATACATATACTTTTTATTCATACCTACGAGTATTGCATAAAATCACCCAGACCAAGACAAACCTCCATGTTCAGTTTGATTGAAAACTCGTTTTGTTATTTTCGTATAAACTAATGGACTGGATTCTGTTACTGATTCTGATCAAATTGATATTTCAAATTTGTTTCAAGTTCCTGGTAAAGTAAAGAAAAGGTTATATAACACTATGGCGTCCCCTACATTAGGCGTTCGCGATCTTCGGACGTGTGGGCGCGCTGGCTTTACACACAACACACGCGCATGCGCCAGACGCCCGTCGATCGCACACGCCTAATGTAGGGGACGCCATCATTTCTAATTTGTGAGCTTATTCGATACTTGTACTGAATCGCGAAGAATGCGTCATCAGGATAAAATACCTATACAAACAGAAGGGAATCAATAAAAAACATAATAATCTCATCGACTAACCTTCGCAGGACAAGATAATAATTAATTGTTTAATAAACAATGACCTAGCAGTATATTATGTTAATTACTATAATTAATTAACAGAGATTTACACTGAATACTTTATTATTGTCTTTTCCCTGATCAGATTTAGGTCACCTTTTAGTGTCATCAGCTGCGGATGAATAACAGTATTTATCTGATCGAATTTTACTTAATACGTTAAATAGGTAGGTAGGTTTTAGCCATTGATAACGTTGTGGCTTTTGACTACTTGTAACAACAGTAACTATCTTAGATGTAGGAACATAGATCAATTCCAGCGCAGGGGATTAAACACTCAGCGCGAGTTACGAAGCAATAAGCTCCATAATCGTCTTGTTACACCACTGAACAAATTAAGCAAGTCTGAAAGATCTGTCTACATCATGGGTCCCTCAGTGTATAACAGATTGCCAGAAAGGGTTAGGAATGCTCATTCCATTGGGACGTTTAAGAACCGTCTTAGAAGTTGGTTATCAGACGAAGTCTTCTATAGTCTGGACGAATTTTATAATTTACCAATGGAATAATTTAATTTAATTTAATTTATTGATTGATGCATTTAAATGTATTTATTTTTTTCTGTCGTTAATTTAAAATGTTATTTATTAAATTACTATACTTGTTTTAATTTCAAATCTAATGTGCCTACATCATTCTTTATTATTTATATCTTTAATTTAATTAATTATGTATGTGACTTTACTAATGTTATAAAATTTATTATTTTTGACGTTATTTTGTGACATATTATTATTATTATAAGAAAATGTAAAAAACTGACATGTAACATAGAGTTATCAATAGAGTATGGTATTGTATTGTATTGATTCACATATTTAAAAGTAACAATTCAATAAACTTTACCTAGCCGATTCACATATTAAAATTTGAATCGACGGCTTATCATATCAACTTACCATTAGGTGGAACACTACGTCTCTGCGTCGCGTTGTCTTAACAAAAAAAAAACCAGCCAAGAGCGAGTCGGACTCGCGCACGTAGGGTTCCATACCACTATACATCCAAATAAATGTTTTTCTTTATTCTTTAATCCCAATCCCAACTAATATTATAAATGCGAAAGTAACTCTGTCTGTCTGTCTGTCTGTCTGTTACGCTTTCCCGCTTAAACCTCGCAACTGATTTTGATGAAATTTGGTACAGACAATCTTTAGACCCTGAGACAGAACATAGGCTACTTTTTTTTTTAAAAAAAGGGATGAAGGGGTTGAAATAGAGGTTGAAAGTTTGTATGGGATTTCTTAATTTTAAAAGATAAAACCATGAAACTTTATATTTAAGTACTTGATAAGAAATCATTCACTTTTGAAGCTTAAATTCCTTTTGACGAATGCTCTGCATCGCCACCGCTGCCGTCGGTCGTAGTCGCGTACATTCGCCGAAGTGTGGCAGCATCTGCGGCAGGCATCGTTGTCGGACGCATGCGATTAGACAAATTTGCGCTATAGAGAATTACATTTTTCGATCCAGTAAAATTATTTTATTGTTTCGTATAACTTTTTAAGTGTTTTTTATTAATTAGGTCCTGTAAATTAATTTTGTTAATTTTGTTCATACTTGATATTTCTTTTAGTTTATAGTTATAAGTAGGTTAGATAGTTTTCTTTACTTTAAAAAAATACGATTTGCTTTTATTTCCTTTTTTCCCTAATAGGGTATTTTTAATCTAATAAGTCGTAGTAGGTAATAATATACAATAAAATACAAACTTAACTTTGCGGTTTGCTCCCGAACCGCAAAGTTAAGTTTGTCGTAGGTTATAAATGACCTATGACAAACTTATATTTGCGGTTCGACTTATAAAGATAAACCGAAAGGTTTATTTTTATATAAGTCGTACCTACTGTATAGATTTTAATTTTAAAGTATTGGTATAGGTAGTATATTTGATATTGTACGTAGTGACCGTCGGTTATTTTATAATACTGTTAGGTAGGATAAGACATTCGTATAGATATTAGTTTATAGGGAATTTGCTTATTTATTGAGTTTAGATTAGTTATTATCAGAAATAGGTTTATTTAGGTGGGTAGGAATTTTATTTTCTGTTATTGAGTTTTTTTATTGATGTACCTACCACACAGATGAAATCGCGGGAGATTGTTTGTTTGAAAGCGCTAAGTTTAAAAACAACTGGGTGAATTTTGATATTTAACATTACGCTAAACTCTACGGGCTGTCTCGGACGCACGTGTCGCAATTTCTATTATTTCGAAATTTGAAGTAGTTTCGAAGTAGGTACCTACATGAGTTGTTCCTATTTGTCTGTTTTGATTTGTTTGAATATTATTTTTCTCATCATCTGATCACGACATGCTGACAATGGGACCCCCTTGGAATCATCTCCTGTCCAACAAAAAAAGAATCATCAAAATCAGTTCATAAACGACGGAGATATCCGTGAACAAACATAAAAAAAAAAAAAAGTAACATATATACGAATCGAATTGAGAACCTCCTCCTTTTTTAGAAGTCGGTTAAAAAAGAATGGTATTAGTAGTCACCGAACCAACCTTATATTATAACTAACATAACATCACTCCTTTATACCCAGAAGAGTAGGTATGGCTATATCGATTTTAGTGTTTTAGATCTGAATGTGTAACAGACAGACCGAACGACTACTTATTAATAAATAGTATTAGTGAGAAAATAAATATAATAAATCATGTTTGTCAATGTCGTAATAAATTCATTATCTTTATTGTCTTTAATATTACGTTCGGTGAGAAAATTTAAACGGTTAGAGAATATGCATTGTTTATAAATTTAATTAATGTGACAAGAAACAAGATATTAAACAACTTAGTTATCTGATATGAATGCAACACCGGCCAAGTACAACCAACCAATCTTGTTTTTAAGTGTTATTTGTGAATTTTCCGTTAAAAAACTCTCAATAGCGGAACGGAGTTAAAATTGTGCCCGGTGGCGATAGCATCACCCCCTATCTCATTGGACCTAAACATAACAGGTGAAATGTAGGTGTTTTTCTTCGCTACCACGCCCTTCTGGGTAGTATAGGCGTGATCCTATCTTATTTTTTCCTATTTTTACTTTACCAGTAACCCGAAATCCGTTAGTACAGAATCAGTAACCAAATCCATTAGCTTTTACAAGAATAAAAACAATACATTCATTTTGACGTTTAGGAATTAATAACTAAATATTACACAACAGACGCATGACATCTAGTCCCAAATTAAGCAGATCTTGTACTATGGGTCCTAGAATAACTGATACTAATACATATACTTTTTATTCATACCTACGAGTATTGCATAAAATCACCCAGACCAAGACAAACCTCCATGTTCAGTTTGATTGAAAACTCGTTTTGTTATTTTCGTATAAACTAATGGACTGGATTCTGTTACTGATTCTGATCAAATTGATATTTCAAATTTGTTTCAAGTTCCTGGTAAAGTAAAGAAAAGGTTATATAACACTATGGCGTCCCCTACATTAGGCGTTCGCGATCTTCGGACGTGTGGGCGCGCTGGCTTTACACACAACACACGCGCATGCGCCAGACGCCCGTCGATCGCACACGCCTAATGTAGGGGACGCCATCATTTCTAATTTGTGAGCTTATTCGATACTTGTACTGAATCGCGAAGAATGCGTCATCAGGATAAAATACCTATACAAACAGAAGGGAATCAATAAAAAACATAATAATCTCATCGACTAACCTTCGCAGGACAAGATAATAATTAATTGTTTAATAAACAATGACCTAGCAGTATATTATGTTAATTACTATAATTAATTAACAGAGATTTACACTGAATACTTTATTATTGTCTTTTCCCTGATCAGATTTAGGTCACCTTTTAGTGTCATCAGCTGCGGATGAATAACAGTATTTATCTGATCGAATTTTACTTAATACGTTAAATAGGTAGGTAGGTTTTAGCCATTGATAACGTTGTGGCTTTTGACTACTTGTAACAACAGTAACTATCTTAGATGTAGGAACATAGATCAATTCCAGCGCAGGGGATTAAACACTCAGCGCGAGTTACGAAGCAATAAGCTCCATAATCGTCTTGTTACACCACTGAACAAATTAAGCAAGTCTGAAAGATCTGTCTACATCATGGGTCCCTCAGTGTATAACAGATTGCCAGAAAGGGTTAGGAATGCTCATTCCATTGGGACGTTTAAGAACCGTCTTAGAAGTTGGTTATCAGACGAAGTCTTCTATAGTCTGGACGAATTTTATAATTTACCAATGGAATAATTTAATTTAATTTAATTTATTGATTGATGCATTTAAATGTATTTATTTTTTTCTGTCGTTAATTTAAAATGTTATTTATTAAATTACTATACTTGTTTTAATTTCAAATCTAATGTGCCTACATCATTCTTTATTATTTATATCTTTAATTTAATTAATTATGTATGTGACTTTACTAATGTTATAAAATTTATTATTTTTGACGTTATTTTGTGACATATTATTATTATTATAAGAAAATGTAAAAAACTGACATGTAACATAGAGTTATCAATAGAGTATGGTATTGTATTGTATTGATTCACATATTTAAAAGTAACAATTCAATAAACTTTACCTAGCCGATTCACATATTAAAATTTGAATCGACGGCTTATCATATCAACTTACCATTAGGTGGAACACTACGTCTCTGCGTCGCGTTGTCTTAACAAAAAAAAAAACCAGCCAAGAGCGAGTCGGACTCGCGCACGTAGGGTTCCATACCACTATACATCCAAATAAATGTTTTTCTTTATTCTTTACTAGCTGTTACCCGCGACTTCGTCCGCGTGGATGTCGTTTTATGAACAAAAAATGCTAAAGGTAACAATGTCAATATAACAATAGTAGGTACAACTCATGCACTTAAGGTGGGGTTATGCAGACTCCGCCGATTGTGAATGCGATGTCAGTCCCCAAACGATGGGTCACCTTCTTACATGCCCCTTAAGTCCCACCACCTGTACCATAGACGACCTGTGGAGCGCCACCGATAATGCCGTTCTTGTAGCAAAGTATTGTTCAAACAAAATTTAAATATTGAGCATTTCCATGTGTTTTCCATTGACACGCAAAGAAGAAGAAGAACCTATCTATTACCAAACCGACCAAAACAAATATACGACAAAAACTCAAGAAAAATAATATTCAAACAAATCAAAACAGACAAATAGGAACAACTCATGTAGGTACCTACTTCGAAACTACTTCAAATTTCGAAATAATAGAAATTGCGACACGTGCGTCCGAGACAGCCCGTAGAGTTTAGCGTAATGTTAAATATCAAAATTCACCCAGTTGTTTTTAAACTTAGCGCTTTCAAACAAACAATCTCCCGCGATTTCATCTGTGTGGTAGGTACATCAATAAAAAAACTCAATAACAGAAAATAAAATTCCTACCCACCTAAATAAACCTATTTCTGATAATAACTAATCTAAACTCAATAAATAAGCAAATTCCCTATAAACTAATATCTATACGAATGTCTTATCCTACCTAACAGTATTATAAAATAACCGACGGTCACTACGTACAATATCAAATATACTACCTATACCAATACTTTAAAATTAAAATCTATACAGTAGGTACGACTTATATAAAAATAAACCTTTCGGTTTATCTTTATAAGTCGAACCGCAAATATAAGTTTGTCATAGGTCATTTATAACCTACGACAAACTTAACTTTGCGGTTCGGGAGCAAACCGCAAAGTTAAGTTTGTATTTTATTGTATATTATTACCTACTACGACTTATTAGATTAAAAATACCCTATTAGGGAAAAAAGGAAATAAAAGCAAATCGTATTTTTTTAAAGTAAAGAAAACTATCTAACCTACTTATAACTATAAACTAAAAGAAATATCAAGTATGAACAAAATTAACAAAATTAATTTACAGGACCTAATTAATAAAAAACACTTAAAAAGTTATACGAAACAATAAAATAATTTTACTGGATCGAAAAATGTAATTCTCTATAGCGCAAATTTGTCTAATCGCATGCGTCCGACAACGATGCCTGCCGCAGATGCTGCCACACTTCGGCGAATGTACGCGACTACGACCGACGGCAGCGGTGGCGATGCAGAGCATTCGTCAAAAGGAATTTAAGCTTCAAAAGTGAATGATTTCTTATCAAGTACTTAAATATAAAGTTTCATGGTTTTATCTTTTAAAATTAAGAAATCCCATACAAACTTTCAACCTCTATTTCAACCCCTTCATCCCTTTTTTTAAAAAAAAAAGTAGCCTATGTTCTGTCTCAGGGTCTAAAGATTGTCTGTACCAAATTTCATCAAAATCGGTTGCGAGGTTTAAGCGGGAAAGCGTAACAGACAGACAGACAGACAGACAGAGTTACTTTCGCATTTATAATATTAGTTGGGATTATATTGGAGTTGATTGAATGAAAGGGAATAAATGAAAGGTAAAATAAGGTTTACGATTTATAACGTATTAAAAACAACTAATTATTAGATCTCGTTCAAACCAATTTTCGGTGGAAGTTTGCATGGTAATGTACATCATATATTATTTTTACATTTTATCATTCTCTTATTTTAGAAGTTACGGGGGGGGGGAGGGGACACATTTTTCCACTTTGGAAGCGTCTCTCGCGCAAACTATTCAGTTTAAAAAAAAATATGTTTGAAAATTCAATCATATTTGAAGACCTATCCATAGCTACCCCACACGTATGAGTTTGACAAAAAAAAAATGAGTTTCAGTTCTAAGTATGGGGAACCCCAAAAATTTATTGTTTTTTTTCTATTTTTGTATGAAAATCTTTTTTGTATGAAACTTACCAAGTTTCCACAGTATAGCTCTTATAGTTACGGAAAAAAGTGGCTGTGACATACGGACGGACGGTCAGACATGACGACTCATTAAGGGTTCCGTTTTTTGCCATTCGGCTACTTCCGTAGCCGAATTTTTTTAGGGTTCCCCCTAGAAAGTAAAATGATGATAAATAAAAGGCGATTCATTTTTGTTCATCAAAAAGGCTTAGGCGCGTTGATGTCTTTTATACTGAAACTAGCTTCTTTCCTCGGTTTTACTCAGGTTAAACTTAACAACTCCGCTCTCGTAAGTTGTAGCATTATTATAAACAGCTTATAGCCTTTCTGAAAGGTTTAGTCAAAGTCAAAGACAAATATATTTATTTCATTGATCACTTGAAAACGTCATAGACTCCAAACCTCCCAAACTCAACGTTAGACTTCCAAAAAATAATGAGATATGCCGTCTAGCCGGCCACTTTTGCAATCGCCGACTATTCGGCCTTACAATAAATGCCAATAATCTAGTATTATAAAAAGTGCCACATAACTTGTGTCGAACATTAAAATATAACGGTATTAATTGAAAATTTAACCGAATCTATATCTTATTGCTACGACGACAATTCGGCCGGCCACATTGAATTAGCTCTGCCCGACGAGTCAGCCAAACCCAGAGTCGGTCCCATCTCTTACTATTTTAATCCGAAATCCGACTCACAGTTCCAATATAAAAGCAATCATTTTCTTAAATATATAATAATTAAACTCTCATGACTAATTACGGAAGTTGTCTTACATTTTCCTCGCACGCAACTTAGGAACTAACATTCACTTCAAGTGTTAGTAAAGTCAAAACTACGTACATTTCCCTATCAATCAAACGAACAAAAAGATCTTTGTACAATAAATTGTTTCCTATATTATTATTATTTTCATCGAGACGTGGAAGTATGCAAAATGGCGTCCAACTTAGCGTGACCTAAGTAACTTCTAAACTTGGTATAATTGAGAGCTCTTAACACCTTGGATTGCTAAATAGTACCGTCCAGTTTAAATCGGACTCCGTTTATTTATAAATACTGTACATAACGAGGTCTAAGTTGTTTATTTATTACGACTTTGTTACCAATTAACTAAGACCTATCACTTGATCAAAATTTGAAGTATTGAAAGATCTTGTTAAGTTGGTTGGTACGATTACTTAACCAGTATAATATAGAGCTGTTGTTTAGAGTAATATGTATGAGTATAGAGGTCTTGGTTGATTGGTTGATCAATGTCAAGGTTTTAAGAAAAAAGCTTGTGTTTAAAAGCTGGAACGCATATCAATAATGGTTTAGTCAATAAGTGCCTGTTCTGTGGATGAGACAATTACATGTTGTAGTGAAAAAGTGTTTATTGTGAGTACTTAGGTTAATATATTTTTAAGTACAGTTATTTTCAAAATTGTTATAAAAAAAAATATCAATATATTATTTACGTAATTTTCACATTTAAATTTATCTATTTATTTATTTGGCACATCCACAATTAACATATTTTATATTAAACATATCAATGAAACGTTTTGTTATATCAATTAAAGATGTACACATCATTGTTTGTACTTAATTAAATTTAAATGTTATAATATAATGTCGTTGAGAATCTATAAACTTAATAATAATAGGATGAGATAAATTAACAATACAATATCTCTACATACACTTATTTAAATCTGTTTGTCTACACTCTTCAACATTCAGGTGCTTTGGTAGGATCTTACGTCTAAACTTATAAAATGAATCGTAAAAAAATGTCAACATTATCTAAGTTTCCACAAAGATTGTTGTACTCGTATCAACTAGAGAAAACTAGAAGTAGATTGAATGGCTTAGTTTTCTATTATATATGAAACCTCGGCGTGTCCTCAACCCACACATAATACAGAAATGATGTATGCATTTTTGACTTTCATAGTTGTATTTCTGACATTCATAGGTGAAAAAATTTGACTACGCTTTCTTGATATTTATTCTTTTCTAGTTGTAAAAAAAGTTATTTACAACCTCTTTGGTACCAACGGTGATTGCTTACCGATGTTAGTTCTTCAAAACGGGATGTAGAAGGTTCTGGATCTAGGATGACGTGGTACTGTAAGTTAGATATTATTATAATTTGAATTTTAATTTATGTGTATTATAAACAGTTCTAAAAAGTCAAGTTACAAAATACAATTAGCAACACATCCTCGCACAGCGCTGGTGGATGCGCAGCCTTAGTCCATGTAAACATGAGCTTAGACTCACTTGTTTAGATATGTCATGTGTACGGTACTTAAATATAACGGACATTTATTATTTAATAAATGAATAAATCATTTATTAAAATATATACAATTTTATGCTGGTAATAAATAAACGTTGCTCATCGCACACAATAACAATAATTAATTATTAACAATAATATAAAAGTATAATTAAAGCTACTCGGATATTTGCATCTAGCAGTCAGCATTTCATGTTGCTGAGCTGATGCTAATGCCAGGTACAATTCCTGAACGTTTTTAAAAGTACGGGGATAATTCTTTAAATATAGGCACCTTAAGGTCGTTTACTGTATTCTTTCAAGTTATACACAGATGAGGTGAGACGTTGAATATTACTTAAGTATCTCTTAATTTTAGTGCATGTTTTGTAATTGAAGTTTGTTTGTTTTTTGGAACATTACTCGGTCATTAATTACCAACACATACTCTAACAGTGCTGGTGGGTACGTAACCTTATTGTACGCTCTTAGAACCGCAGGACCTCAGGCCATTCTAAACCTAAAATAATGCAGTACTTAACCTTTCAACTTAAGAATAGTAACTATAAGTAAATTACCATCCCATCCCCAATTTCAAAGGTAACACCTGTGAAATTATATTAATAAACCTCATTGGCAAAATAAACATATGACACACATAGATGAAAGTGACAGGTGTGTTCTTTTAACAAGTGTAACTTGTGTCACTTTTAAATCCGGCCAGGTTATATTTTATGTTTATCGCTAACAGTGGAAAACATCGTGAGGAAACCTACATGCCTGAGAGTGCGTAAAAAGTACTCTACGTAAACTCGAACTCGACCAGCGTGGTGAACTATGGCCTAACCCTTCTCATCATGAGAACAGGCCCGAGCCCAGCAGTGGGCCTTGTATTAGATACAGGCTGCAGTTATTATTATTATTATATTTTATATGTCGGATAAGATCTATCTGGAACATCAGAAATGGTCCTAAATATCAATTACAATGATTTACTTTTTTATCGAAAACCTATTATGCTTCTGTTTGTTGATCATGACAAGTGAAAAGCTAAGTACCTGAATATAAAAAGTTAAATAGATAAAGTTACCTACCCTGCAGAGGCCCCAGTACAGCAGTACATAATACTTGTCTTGTTCTTGACCAAGTTTAAACATAAAGTGACGTAAAGTTTAAATTCCTTATACAGTCCTTAACCGCGGCTAAAGAAGTCTGGTGAAATGGGGGTTACTATGTTATGGGTTTATTTGTCTGGCTTTCACCTAGGTACATTGTTTAACGTAATATTAAATATCTTAAGATCTTTATTGCAAGTTAGACTATAAAACACATACAAACGGTGAAGCGCGCGGGGAAAGTGAGGGGGCCCGAGATATTGGTCATTCGTTACCTAAATTGAAACAAAACACGGCGCGTCGTTTTAAACGGACGAATTACCATAAAAAATGGTCGCTATAAACGGTTTGTCGCTCAAACCGGAGTCGCACTAAACGGTTACATTTTCTCAGTAGGTATCTAACTATTAAACCGAACTTGAGTAAATAATATAGACCCTAAAACGGTTAGTCGTTATAAGCGACGTCGTTATAAATGAATTCTACTGTAATTATCAAAATTCGACCAGTGGTTCTCGAGGTATAGAGCTATCAAAAAAACAAACTAACTTTCACCCGCGGTTTCGTCTGAGTCATAGGTACATCGATAAAAGTACAGTACAGCCTATCTTACGCGCCTTGTAGTCAGTTACCTGCATCTAAAATTTGAATTGTGTTCGATGGATGGCGATAGGCTCACCTCCTATCCCGTGGGACCTAAACATAACAGGTGAAATGTGAGTGTTGTACACCTCTGCCACACTCTTCTAGGTAATATAGGCGTGATGTTATGTTATGTTCCTTGAATCTGAAACCACAAAATGTCTTCAGCTGATATTTCTTTAACGACAAGGACACATTTTATTTGAATAGAATTGGACAAAAAATAATTGATTTCCCGATGCAAATGGTCGTTGAGTGCTATTATCTACCATGAACTATGAGGAAGCCAAGTTTTTATATCGCTATTAAATAATTTGGAACAAATCTGATACGATTTCAAATTTTCGGTAATTTCGTTTGAGTGCTGTGAAGCAATTTTTTCATTTAAATGAAATCATCAATGGCTTCTGCACTAAGCTCAGAGCTTGTGTCGCAAATAACCAAAACATTATATAAACTTACAAATAGATGCAAAATGATTAAAATTTAAATTAAATAAAATATTTCACGGAAGAGAACAAAATATTACAATTTAAACAAAATAATAAGATAAATTTTAACAAATTGTAAGAATTCCTCGTATGTTTATTAATTAATTTTTAAGATCTCCAACTAGAAATACACTAGACATTAAAAATAATTACAAACACAATGATCAAATTATATGATTGTGTTTCCTCAATTAGAGGAGACCACAGCGTCTACATGTATAAGAACAGAAATACAAATTTTAAAATATATAAAACACATGAAAAAACAGACAAACTTAAAATTTACATAACATGTCATATTATATTATAATAGGAAGTAGAAATAGAAATTAAAATTAAAAATATTAAAATAAAATTGAAATAAAGAATTAATTGAAATAGTCATAAACAGATTGCATTCCATAAAAAATAACATTATGTTTGTATGTGTGTGTGTGTATGCCTGCTTGTGTATGTATTTAGTGTGTGTGTGTGTTTGGTTTAGAGTTTTAGAGGGAATGTGGCCGTTGGGACAATCCTAACTCATTAGACCTGGGCCGCCAAGCTCACCCCCTATTACATGCGATGGGTGTTATACACCTCTGCTATACTTTTATGGGGAATATCGGCGTAATGTTATGTATTATTATTGTTGGGACGAGGCTTCGGATGTTCACGTCGACCTCCGTGGGTCTACTGTGATTGTAGCCTCATTATAGACCCTCCTTTAGGCCAATAGCCTCGATAAATTGGAGCAGTTGGCCGATCGGGAATGACTTGACATCATCCGGATCCAAGATACGGCGTCCCAGAATGATGCTTCGTCAATGGATCAAATCAAATCAAATCAAATCATTTATTCACAAAATTATGGGTAGTTACAAGATGTTAATTGAAAATATTGGTCCACCAAAATTTGCCCGTTCAGGCGTATGAGTTGTAAAACATGCATAACAAAATATCTACTCTTATTATAATTATTACATTCTGTCTTAATATAAAATAGGCACAAACAAAATTAAATAAAAAATAAAAAATGTCCGTTTCAATAATACAATAAATTATATCATAATGTCAAAAATTAAAATTAAGTCAAATAATATTCTAAGTCTAAAGTCTAAGTCAAATTAAGTTGAATAATATTATTATCATTGAAAAAATCATTAATGGTATAGTAACAGTAGATCAGTAATGATCGTATTGTTATGTATGTGCAACCGTTTAAAATTCACTAATGGCCCGTTGCACTGGCCGCAGCCGTTAGGATTCACACGTGCCTCTCTATTTCACAATGGAGTGCACTGGTCACGTCGCTGACTAACCAAAACTTTCTACAAACAACTGTTGTTAAAGGCATTATGAATACATACGACAAAATTTGGAAACTAAGACCCAATTTCACCAATCTTTGTAAACAGTGGTTTTCTTATACTCGTAGTTTGTGCTCTCTCTATCAATGATGACGACCGGATGGCGGAGTGGGTAATGTACCAGCGTGCGACGCCGATGGCTTCGATTCCTGCTTAAAACAAATCTTTGTGTGCATGAACATGGGGTTTTGTCTTAGTCTGGGTGAGGTATAATAAGTATGTATTTACAAAAGAAAAGTATATAATAATATGTATTAGTGTCAGTAATGCTAGTACCCATAGTACAAGTTCTAGTTAGTTTGGGACTAGATGGCGTTGTGTGTAAGTTGTGTATTTATATTTATTCTATGTTTGAACGGGGCAATGAGATTAAAAGCTACGGCTCAGCGTATCAGTTATATCTTGCCATCTTTCACCTACATTTCTTTATACTAGATCGCGCCTTCGGCTCTGCCTGCGTGGTATATCATTAAAAAAAATATTCAGATCGATAAAAAAATATCCAGGCTATAAGACAACACACTTCTTTACAAACTGTCGCATTTATAATAATACTAGCTTTTGCCCGCGACTTCGTCCGCGTAGAATTCGTACCTAAAATCCGATGTATTTGACATCTATATAGCCCATTCTTAGCAAGTACAGCATTTGATTTGATTTGAAACAGTCAGTTCCAGAGTTTATCACGGTACTTTCTCTCTTCAGCTCGTTCACAAATGCTCCACCACCGCATGAGTCAGACTATTGTGCTTACATAAAGAAAGGAAACGATTTGCAAGATCAGTAACACGTTTAGTATATTTGAATTTATTTAACATACGATTTAGAATATTAAACTGCCTTGTTCGTCTAGCGGTATTATTTGCGTATCGCTTACCGCGAGGGTTCGATTACCGAGTTGGGCAAAAGTATTATTTGGGCGTTTTCCGTCAGGAAATTCTCAATAGTAGTAGTTGGAATTGTGCCTGGTGGATGGCGATAAATACACTCTCTATTACATACCACATATCATCAACCTTTGGATGGACAGGAATAAGTAAATAGACATGGCCAGTGGTGTAGTGTAATAAATTAAGAAAGTACTTACTTTAACTAAAAATAATGTGTATACGTACAAGTATATATAACACATACATACAGGCTGATATAAAATATATATTTAATATGGTTTACAGTCTAAGCCGCTATGTGACCCCTCTCACACATAATATGATTGCAGTCAGCAATTATAAGAAAAACAAAGCAACGATTACGAAATGAAACTTGCCATTGTTGCACTCACTGCCAATTATGTATTTACTAGCCAGCGTCGTTTGTACAATGTGAAGAGACGTTCATTCACAAGGGTGTTGAATAACGTCGTATGATACACGTGTGTATTGATGATTACCGTCATCGGGTCTATTAACATTACTTACAATCTGCTTTTATGTATATTCTATGTATAATAAGTATGTATTTACCAAAGAAAAGTATATATGTATTAATATCAGTTATTCTAGTACCCAAAATACAAGCTCTGCTTAGTTTGGGACTAGATGGCTGTGTGTTTGTAAGTTGTGAGATATTTATTTAAGCACGATATTTTATGAATGATATGAAACTGATAAACTGACTAAGCAGCGATAGATTTTGATATTTCAGAGATGTTGCAATCTCTTTGTTTACGATAAAACTTCAGTTTTATCTAATAGCTTCCATTACAAGTTGACAAATCTATAATTCACTTTTACGACAGGGCCTAAGTCAGAATAATTCGTATGTACACGCAAGAACAGACACGCAACAAAATAAATATTGTATTATTGCGCACCTCGTGGTCTTCGTCACCATGTTAAGTTTGTTGACATTAAGTACTTATAGCGACGATAGCCGAGTGGGAGACCTTAGGACTACGAAGTCAAAGGTCTCGGGTTCGAACCCACGGCACACACCTCTTACAATAAGTCGTTAAGATTCATCTTTTCGAAGTAAGTGTGTATTTGGATAAATTATCGCTCGCTAACGGTGAAGGAAAACATCGTGAGGAAACCTGTATGCCTGAGAGTGCCTAAAAAGTACTCGAGGGTGTACAAAGTCTACCAATGCGCACTTGGCCAGCGTGGTGGACCATGGCCTAACCCTTCTCATCATGAGAAGAGGCCCGAGCCCAGTAGTGGCACATGTATTAGATACAGGGCTGCTATTATGAAACTGACAGAATTAGCTCCATAAAGAAAAGTATTGTCTTTGATTTGAGGTACCCAATTTGATTTTATTTATTTTTTATGCTTATTCGCCGATGACTCTAAGATGCCTGGACCGATTTGACAATTTCTTTTTAGTCCGAAAGAGTACACTTGTCATGTGATCTCATTTTTATCAGGTCACGACCTGACGATGGGATGCTAGAGAAATTGAGGGTGACACTTAAATTTTAAAGGCTAAATTGTTTTGCGTATATTATCTAAAGCTACTCATATATTTGCCTCTATAGTATAAATCGGGGCAAACATCTTGAGCAAACGACCTTGAATGCGCAGTTCAGAAACGAATTTTGGGTCTCTTTGGTTACGAGGCTGAGGCGCAGGGGGCGTACCTGCGCGTGATTGGTTGATCAGTCGACCCTTGCCCCGCGCACCGCGTCTTCGTTTCGCTCTCTCCCAAATACACGTGCGTGCAGTGAAGTGCTCACTTTTGTGCTCTGTTATAAATCGTTAGTTGTTGTTGTTATTTGTTGAGTTAAAAGCGGATTTTATCACTGAATATTGTCGGCGATTTTGCCAATATTAAAAACCGAGTTAACTATTGTTCTAAATCGTAAGAAGTTCAACAAAACATGCCGACAAGCATTGTTTTCGATTTAACTATTGTTTAAGTTATGAGAAATTTGACAAAACAATGCACGACATAATGACGACATACAAAATGTTGCACATGTCGGCTATTGTTTATATTTTGGCTATTGCCTGCCACTGCACTCACACAAATACAATTGTCTATACATAATACAATATCCCGAAATAAACAGTAATTGTAATAAATAAAATAGGTAATTCTAAAAACTCGACGTAACTAATCATATTTATAGCAATATTTTGCTCGTAAGTGTACGATGCGCAAACTTTCCCCTACCACGTCACCTAATGCTCAAGAAGTTTGCCCATAATTGTAACTACATTTTACTTGCATTTTACGGTCATCCTTAAAACGACAACAATTAATTACAGTTACATAACATAACATAACATCACGCCTATATTACCCAGAAGGGTGTGGCAGAGACAACACCCACACTTTACCTGTTTTGTTTAGGTCCCATGGATAGGGGGTGAGCCTATCACCATCCACCGGGCACAATTCCAACTCCGTGCTTCTATTGTGAATTTCTCGACGGAAAGTTCACAAATAATACATTTACCGACGGGAAACGAACCCGAGACCTCGCGGTGAGAGGCGTATAAGCTAACCACTAGACCATCGAGGCAGTAATGAATACAGAATTACAGTTAATGAATAGAATTTCCTTCAAACACCTCTTCAAGTGGTAATTATACTATCTAATTATTCATTCGCTAATTACTTGAAAAACACCGTTTTTCTGCTATACCTGAATGAATCGTTGAATCTAGGTGTTGGTCACGACTGTTTGAGGTCGCGTGCTGATGAATAAAGAATGATATTGAGCTATTTTTGGATATCCTTTTAAGGGACGAATAGCTTCTTACTTCATTATCGTTCGCCGAGCCTTTTCCCAAATACATTAGGGTCGGCTTGATAGTGTAACGGATTTAACTGACTATCTGTATTTTATGTAGAGCGTCTCTACAACCCAGTGGTATGATAAACTTGGTTGGACTAGTTGTCAGACTTTCTGACCTCTGAGATTCTGACTACCAGTAGCGACTGACTTAGATCTTGAAATGGCAATTGGGACAAACGGCTTCTTAAGTATGTACGTATCTTAAATGTATTGGTAGAGGAATAGCGAAGAAATTATGGATGGATTGTATAATACAAAGGGTGTGAAATGAAGGTGACAGAGCTCTTATAGTGCAGAACAGTTATAGTAGTAAAAATTTGTAGCACATGGGGCATAATATCGAAGCTGTGATGTAACGATGCATTGCCATACTTTGCAGAGTGTTGATGACTATGAGCTGTAGATACCACTTACCATCGGGGAATGGGAATGTGATAATATCAGACTAATATTTTTTTCTGAAACGTGCCCCAGGGGACGACAAGTCTGTTCGCCACAATTAAATATTTTTACTTACCTATCTGTCGGCTTCGTGACGATCCAGTTTCATATACGAATAAGTCAACAATCTCATAAGCCAGGTCTAAATATTTAACCAGTTTGTATCTCGCAGTAACCAAGTACTTTAACCTATAGACACAACTCGTCCAGTTAAAACTCCATTTTGTTTTATTTGAATAATCGCGTATTGAGTTCTTACCCGTATTACCTGCATTCTAAAAAGTACAAAAAATGGTTTAAACCGACCAGTTATTTTGAGTTCTGCAATGCAGTCAAATAGCAATATCAGGCAGGCTCGGTGCCTTAAATTACTATTTAGATAGTACAAGGATTTGAACAGGTTAAGTTATAGTCATATCTCCCGCCTCTACGCTCGCTGGTTCAACTCGCGCGTTCTCTATATGTATAAATTCTACATTTTGTTCATGTCATAAAAAAAACTATTGATGGTAAAGAAAAAATACTTAGCATATATAACAACATTTATATAATAGCATAATAAAAGTAAAAACAATCCATTTCTCCATGAAGAGGACTGCGATCACAAATAATTTTAGGTGAATGGTCAAGGAATAAAGCTGGTTGCTGAATAGTAGGTACCCAGAGCCTCTTCGTTGCGGATCACATAGACCCAAGAAGTTTTGGCTCGTTACATTTTGTTTTATTAAATTGTGTCATTATTTTTCATCTATCTTCGTGTTATATTTAAGCCAAATATGGACTTATGTGTTGCTAGCAAGTTGCTAGATATAAAAATCGAGCGAGGCTCGGTCTCCAGTACTTTGATGATAAAGCACCAACTACACATTAGGGTTCCAGTTTTTAATAGACTTCTAAAAAGGAGGACGGTCTCAATTCGTCTGTATTTTTTTTTATGTTAACTTTTCCCTCATAACTTTTGAATGGGCGAAGCGATTTTAATGATTCTTAAAATCGCTCTTTTTATCTCTCTTTTTATTTGAAAGCTGGTGCTTGTGTGGTGCAGGAGAAACCCTCAAATTTTAAATTCTTCTATATTGTTTTTCGTATACAAACCTAAAGCTATATTTGCATCTAGCAGTCAGCATTTTATGTTGCTAAGCTGATGCTGGGAGGTACAATTTCTTAACGGTTAGGACAACGCGGATAATTCTTTAAATATAGGCACCATAAAGCCGTTTACTGTATTCTTTTAAGTTATGCACAGATAAGGCGAGACGTTGAATACTACTTAAGTATTTCTTCCTTTTCAGTGCATTTTTGTGTTTGATGTCGGTTTTTGTAAAATTATTCATCCTTTGAGCATATAACCCTTACAATGCAAACATGTGATCGCTAAAGCAATGAGGCCCTATAATAAAATAAACAAAACAAAACACGGGGCGATCCTTGAGTTCATAATAAATAAATCAAATAATATAACACCATTCTTCGTTGCTATGCATAAACAATTAACATGCTTTTAAAATTCATATCATGAATAATTCGTAATCGATTTGCGTCTGATTGTGATCGGCGTTTATCGATTAAAATATCAGGAAATAGAATAAAAACTGTGTCAAAAGGTTTTTGCGCTTGCTAACTTTATTTTTAGAATTTTTCAAATATTGCAATCAAATAATTATATAGTTATACGATGGCTACATAAAAACATCGAAGAATAATGGATATCACCGATACAAGTCAAAACTTCTTCCTACACTCTTTACTAAAATCAAAAAGACAAAAATGTAATTCAAAAATAATTATTTGTGAATTTGACATTTTGATGCTCGATTTTGGTCTCTCTGATTTTGGTACTGAGGAAAACTAGGGTGTTAAAAAGTCTACTAGCAATTTTATTTATATATGTGTATTATTATATAATTATGTTTCAATGAAAAAAATATTGAATCCTTCTAAGTGCAGTTTGGTAGTGAGTTACGCCCTGTTTTTTTCTTTCTATGGTGGACATTCGTGGGCGTAGCCGGGTTTTAGTAGCTAGGGATATTTTTTAATCCCCTGAAATCCCGGTAGCTATTTTTTACAGTTGTTTTGCAAGTTTGTTTATTTTGTTTATTATAATCTAATTACTATCAAGCCTTACAAAAATATTTTAAATTCACAAAACCTGGTTGAAAAGTTAATTATCACTTTAACGTTATCAAATCAGTATGCAAGCAATAAGGATAAATACTAAAAAAGTTATGAATTATTAAGTTACTGTTTTCGCAGAATTACCTCCCTTCATACCTACACAATTACGGAAGTGTGCCGACGCAGGACAATACCAAGGCTTTATAAAAAGGTTCCAACACCTATTGTTATTAAAAAGGTAGTTAATATCTGTAGATTCTAGGATATTTATGAATATAAATGTCACGCCTACCTGCTGATTTAATCAAAATTTACTGCCGACTAAAGTTACCTAAAGTTCGAAATATGTCTAAATAGGCCTTAGGTTTAGTAATAAATATAGATATGGGTACCTATTTTTGCGGCTGTGGAGCAAAAATCATAAAAGTTCTTGCGCAAAAGTGACTGTACCAACATAAAATATGCAGAGGATTAGCTCACTAACTATACTTTCTAAAGAGCTCCAAAATGTAATTCACAAATAATTATTTGTGTTTTTTATAATATTTACTTTATTTATTTAATATTTATATTACTATCCTAACTATAATTTAAGCGTTAGATCTAATTAAATAAATACCTAACTATTACATCAAACAAAAGAATAAAACAAAATTATTAAAAAAATTACTTATTAATTAAATTTGTGATTTTAACCTAACGGAGTTTGATTTTTGATCGAATTTTGTACAGGACGTATAGTTTAGGTAGCAGATGGAGTAATTGTCAATTATCTGTGTTAGTTAATAGATGCATCTTTGATGATGCAAGTTGGAACTCTAGAGTACGCAGTAAGACCACCGCAGAAATAGAGCTCGTAAGAGCTCTGTGTCAAGAACTCTATCTTCACTCTACATAATCATAATAATATACTAGATATCATGGGATATTTACCGTGTACTTCTCTTTATAATAATATGTTGTAGCGAGTTTTCCGATATTTCACAGCCGTAGCAAGCCGTTTTTTTTACGATAATCGTGAAATATCCCGTGATAACTAATATTTCGTAAGAATATGACCATGTTTAGTCTTTAATCGTACATAATAAAATATTTTAAATCATGGCAAGCTGTAGCGCTATACACATCTGCTCTGTTGCTGTTATGTATGTACATGTCTATTTTCTTTCAGTTTCAGAGTCACTCATCTGTATGAAGTCACGCAGCAATGAAGCCTTTTATAAAGCAGGTAAAAAATATGTTTATATTTTGATAAAAATAAATTAGATAGCTATATCTGCACGTGTGGTGTAATAGTTTAGGCGGTCGCCTCGCCGCTCTCCACTGCATTGGTGTTGTGGGTTCGATCCCCACATGGAAAAATCTTTGTGTGATTCGCAATGATTTGTTCTGAGACTGGGTGTGTGTATTTTGCCTTGTCATTTCTCAATGACATAGACCAGTGGTTCCCAATTAGTGGTACGCGTACCCTAAGGGGTACGCGAGGTTGCATCTAGGGGTACGCGCAGCAATCTCTAAACTAAAATCCTTAAAAAACAGTAATTCAATATCTTCTCTATTTCTACAATTGCCAAAAATAATATTCTATTTAATTAAACGGCAGTAGCCGGTAAGTAAATAGCATGCATCAAGCGCTTTGACCCGTGTTTTCCGCGACTCCCGCGCCTCGCGTCGCCCGATTGCGGTCGTATATTATGGTCTTATTAACAAATTTTAAAAAAAATATTTACAATCATGAAAACAGCGAGCAAAGATCACAACGTGAAAGTACGCGTAGAAAAGATATGCCGTCCATGATAGCACCTGTTCTGAATGTGGTGAAACATAGCTCTTGTTATAACTCTGTCAGAGTATTCAATAAACTTCTTCTAGAATTAAAGAGTATTGTGTACAAAAAAGAGTTTGAATCAAAACTTAGGGTTTTCTTGTCAGTGGGTGTTTCTACTCAATGGAAGAATATTTAAAATGACATTTTATTTCTGTTAATGTAGTAATTATGCATGCCTTTTTATTTTTTATATTGCTATTTTTTTATTTTATTCTTTTTTATTATGTCTATTGCTAAATTCACATTTTAATTTTAAATAGATTAGTAATTTTTTTTTTCGGATTATTTGTAATAATATAATGACTGTACAATTTATAGATAATATTTTATTTAATGTTTTAATTTAATTTAATTTTAGACATAGATTAAGATAATTTGTATCGTATTTTCAACACAATGTTATATTGTTAATGAAATAAATGAAATGAAATGAAATGGCTACCGCTGCCGCCTATTTGCTTGTTATTGTCAATCATGTTGAAATCTCTTTCTTCATCGTTTTTTGTTTTGCATTTTCTGTGAAGATATTGAAGTAACATATTTTTTTTAACCATCGGAAAGTAGAGATTAACCAACATTTTGAAAAAAGCTAATATTTTGACGGGTGAATTTTCGGTCGAAAATTAGGGTGCTTTTCCGATATTAATTCAAAATAAGGTGAAAAAATGAATATTTCTAATCAAATAAATTACAGCGTATTTGGGACATAAAAAAGTAAGTTTTCACAATTTGTTTGTGAAAGATAAAAATAAAAAACCAAAAACTTGGTTTTTTGAATTTTTCACATAAATTTTGACGTATGTAAAAAATGTAAATACAAAAGTTTTAGATCTTTTTATTACAAACAACTTTGCCATTCAACTTTTTCCCATAGGACTTTTAGTTTTGGCGGAAATCGAAAAAAAACGTTTTTTACCATTAAACACCCCCCCCCCCCGCATCCCCATTATCGACCTTGATCTATAAAGGGGTACGCAAGTTGGAGGTCTTTCTTTAAGTGGTACGTGGAAAAAACTAAATTGGGAACCACTGACATAGACCATTGGATAGTGTAATTGCTTCTGGCGTTCTATCTAATGTAAAAGATCCAAATTATTATTATAGCTATACATTTGATTGTTGGTAAAGCTTTTGTGAACAAGCTCAAAGAAGGAAGTACTGTTGCCTCCATTAATCTGCTCCAGGGGAAGGTCATAGGCGTCATGACTCTTCTCTAGGCCCTGAGCTGGGACTTCGACAACAGTAGATATTTTTTATTTACTAAAGATTAATTAGGAATTACTCCTGTGTCGCGGGGATGTTCACAAACATACATTTCACACACATACAAAACCACACAGAGTGTGACTCAGAACAAATCTTTGCGAATCACACAAAGATTTGTCCCGTGTGGGGATCGAACCCACAACACCAGCGCAGTTGAAAGCGGCGAGGCGACCGCGTTAACCACTACCTTTGCCACTACGCCAACCGTGCACTCTAGACTATAGTCACAGTATAAATATTTAACAGTATGGAAACTAAGTCTATTTCATAAAATAATTACCTACGCTCTATTGAAGCTATAGGGTTGACACTTTTAAACTTTTTGATATTGACTTTTTATGAAAAAAAAAAGTGTTTTTTAGTGATCATTCAATCGTATTGGAATAACTAGTTAACAAATAAAATTTAAATAGGTAATCTCAGAGCATCGGTTAATCTCAACAAATTACGATACAGTTACAGTTAATTATTGACACATAACAACTTGTAGATCTTTGTTTTTGTTTTGTAGATATTTATCTAAATATTACAGCACGCGGCGTACAAAATGCAATTTAACATAACATTACAAATTAAAATAAAAGAGAGGGCTAAAAGGGTAACACTTACAAATTATTTACTGAAAAATACTTTCGTCTGCTACGACAGGTACGAATTTCTTTATTATTAAATTTAATTGTGTAAAAAATTCTCATTTTTATAAACAGCTTTTTTAAATAAACAAGGACAGGGTACTATAAAAGTGATTTTGTCTAATTCTTCGTAAATGAATTCAGCTACTTTGCAGTTTATGTTCTCTGTATCCATTTTCTCGACTTATTGAACAAAATCATCTGGTGGTCGGCGAAATTTTAAACGTGACCACTCGCTTCCACGCGGCACTCGCTTCGCTACTGACAGCACCGCGACAATCGCTTAGGGGTCTCGTCGATGTGCATGTTTATGTGTGCGTGCCGTTTCGTTCGAAACGGCACGCACACATAGTTTGTAGGTAGTTTGCATGGTTTGTAGGTAGCACACGTTTGTAGGTAGTTTCCATACTGTTTGTACATATTTATACTGTGCTATAGTGGTCGAGAACGTAGGACCTGAATGGGTAACTATGTCGCGATCACCAAGAGCCGGAAGAACCTTAACAAAACACTAATAAATCATTTATTGTATTATATCTGATCTAAACTCATGAATAATTAAATAAGCACTTAATTATATAAACACTCAGTAATAAATAATTGCAAGACTCGCTGTTGTTTACTTTAATAAAGGTAAGTTTGCGATTATACAGGGTGACCAATTAATGACGTTTGTTCAGGTTTCTACACAGTTTAGCTACAAAATACCTAAAAAAATTAGTAAATATTAAATTGCTAACTAAACTGCCTCAATGGTCTAGTGGTTAGCGTATACGCCTTTCATCGTGAGGTCTCGGGTTCGATGCCCGGGTCGGTTTAAGTGGACGAGCAAAATTCACAATAGCAGCACGGAGTTGGCATTATGTCCGGTAGATGGCGATAGGCTCACCCCTTTCACGTGTAACCTAAACATAACAGGTGAAGTGTGGGTGTTGTACATCTCTGTCACATCCTTCTGGGTAATATAGGCGTGATGTTATACTATGTTACCTTATTAAAGCCTGGCAATTTAACATCTGCCAATCATACACATTTTGGTTTGTAGGTAAATGGTGTAGGTTAATTTAATTAACAAATGGATCAAATTAAATATTTCCGGAATGTTCTCATTGAATTTCTGATCCTAAATTTCCAATTCCTACATTTAATTTAATCTTGGTGCTTTGTACGAAGAATAAGTAATTACTAGACACTAAATATAGTACTAAGGAAAAAAATAAATAGATATGTTACATATCTTAGTTGTGTCATATTTAAATATAATTTCGAGTTGTATTTTATTTAGCCACCCTGTATAACCTACAAATAGGATAAGTATAAATTATATTAACCCACTTTGTCGTTGCATCTTAGACGGTCAAGGTTGACTGACAAACCTGTCTAAAATAAAAGCAAACAATAAGATACGAGATTTTTAAAAAACTCTTTTTATTTTCTGTGCTCCCGTGTCCCTAAAATCCTGGCTTCATAAACTCATAAACTCATTTATTGGTAATAATACTAATAATAAGTACACGTCACGTCATTACAGTAAATAGCAATAGAAAATGAACACAATTAAATTCATCAATCAGGAAGCAGGAAGAGTCAGTGCCGGATTAAGCCAGCGCGGGGCCTGTAGCAAAATCTGTCAGGGGGCCCTTCAATAATTTTTATATATTATGGGGCCTTTGGCCTGCTTTAGGTTTTAAAGTTTATAGTATTAAATTTTCATAACTATTAACAATTAATTATAAACAACTTTTTTTTTATTTCATGTGGGCAAATTTAGATATAACGTTTTCCATATCTAGTTCTTTAAGCAAATCATGCTCTACAAGCTGGCTTATTTATATCGGTCAGTATGGGCAAGTCTGTATTTACAAAACATACACAAATTTGTTCTTACAAGCAAGATATTTTACGCTACTATTTAAATTTAATTATTTTTACGCGGGGCCCGTAGCATTTGCTACTCTTGCTATATGGCTAATCCGGCACTGGGAAGAGTAAACAAACCAAGTTCTTTAAAATAAGGTCGAGCAGACGAGTCTTGCTGTACACCGACAAGTGTACTTCTATAACATTGTAGTGATTTCAGTCAGACAGCCAAAATGTAAGAGCCTAAACGATTTCCTGATCTCAACATAGGTCCCCGTAGTACCATTGCATAAAACATATATACATACCTAAATTGCGGTAGTACCTAGATTAATGTTGTTTTCTATCGTAGCGTAGGTAGCTATCAAGCAAGCCTTCCGAATTCCTTTACGTGATCTATTGTTTATTTTTTGCCTGTATCTGATATAAATAGCTACACTTTTTACAAAGACCTGTAAAAACATATCACGATTTCTTTATTCCCCATTTTGATACGCTTAACCTATATCTGACTAGAGTTTTTCTCAATCTGATTGGTTAATAATTCTAGCTAAAATGTATTTAATCAGAATGCGTGACCTGTTGTCATTAGCTTTTTAAGGTATACAAGATAATAATAGATTTTTACTATGTCTGGTAGACTTGACATGTAATTTGATTAGTTTAATAAATAATTTATTCAGGCTTGATTCGCTACGGCCAGGGATTTATTGGCAGATCTACCTACATTGTCTTTTACGGTTTTACCAATATTAAAGTCCATCTTCCGGCTTAATTCACATTGACAGATTAGACGCAGATCCTCCCCTTGATTTCGTTCACATAAAGTCAGTACCTATTACCTTCGCCTGCTAGATTTCTGAAATATAAATAGAAAAAGAATTTGACATAGAAATATCCCGACGCGGATCGGGCAGTGTTATTTGTGAACTTTTTATTAGAAAATTCTCAATATCAGCACGGAGATGGCATTGAGCCCGGTGGATAGCGATAGGCTCACCCCCTATCCCATGAGACCTATACATAACAGGTGAAGTGTGGGTGTTTTACACCTCTGTCACAATATTTGCCAAAAACATGGTAACAAAAAGATGACAGAAATTAAATTCATTTACTTTGATTTCTCTGCACCACCTGAAGGTAGACTAGTACAGAATGCCCTTGGCAATAATACCGCCAATATACACAATTGTTTATAAAACTAGTTACGTTATAATATAAATATAAAAACATATCATTTTCCCAGTCAACCAGCAATTAGTCCTAAAAATTCACCATCGGATTTGCATGACATTCCAGGCTTTTGTGGTGAGCGGAGCAGCATTGAACATAGCTGGCCATGGCTGCGCGCACGGCTATCCTGCGGTGCTGTTCGCGCAACTCAACAGTGATGGAGGGCCCCTCAAGCTCACTGATCATGACACTTCTTGGATTGGTGAGTTTAATGTTGTATTGAACATAACTGGTCTGCTACGGCCATCCTGCAGGGCCGTCTTAAGTCTTTTCTGCGCCGGGGTGCGGGACTCAGCCTGCGCCCTCGTTTTTTTTTTACTTTTAGTGTAGTAATTCGGTACGCCAAGCGCCGAAAGCGTAATAAAAGAAAAAATATTATTGTTGATGACTATTTTTTTTTTTGCTTGCGCATACATATTTGTCGTAAGTAACTAGTTTAAAAAACTGCAATGGCGTTAAGTTTAATGAAGTATCCAAAAATTCAGCGCTTGAAAGGCGCGGCCCGGTCGCTCGGCGCCCGGGTGCACCGCACCCCTTGCACCCCCTGATAAAGACGGCCCTAATCCTGCAGCTTTTCATGTCGGGTTTCTGTAATATTTTACGATATCTGTAAAAGACGTGAGCAGGAATAGATTTAAATGGTTATCAATGTTGTTTTTTAGTCGCAAGAGACACGGTTTTACGCTTTATCAATCTGTTTAAGATTTCTCTAATTACGAGCGCAAATAAGCAGTGATAGCCTAGTGGGAGACCGTAGGACTGCGTAGTCAAAGGTCTCGGGTTTGAACCCACGGCACACACATCTGTCAATAAACCGTTAAGATTCGTCTTTTCGAAGATTGTGTATTTATAATATAAATTATCGCTCCATGCTGAAGGTAACATCGTAAGGAAACCTGCATGCCTAAGAGTGGCAGAAAAGTACTCAAATGTGTGTTAAGTCACTTGGCCACCATGGTAGTCTAACCCTTCCCATCATGAGAAGAGGCCCGCGCCCAGCAACGGTATATGTTTTAGATACAGGGTTGCTATAGTTGCTGTTACGAGCACGAGGATTAACATTTGAGTGCGATAACCTAAATTTTACCTTACCTACTCTGCCCAATCAAATGGAAAGTCGTAGATTTATTTATTGAATCGTAATTAACATGAGCCTTAAATAATGGCTTCATTAAACGCGTCCAGCCAGAGCGGTCAATAACCGATGAACTTACAAGCCTGGTCCAGATTGTCAAGGTTTTCAACTAGTTGTCAATTCAGTTTTGATCCAGTTTGTAATTTTTGTGAGCGAGTGTGCGTATGTAGACTGTGCGAGATTGGGAATAATGGCATGTTGGAAATGAAGAAGGGAAATATCTTATGATTTTATATCTTACTTAAATATATCGAAGAATTTTGCAAAGACATGGAAAGCCCCAAAAATTAAATCTCCCCACATGCTTACGGGACGGAAGAGCGAGTTGTCTAGTAAATTCAAATCTATTTTTGAATCCACTAACCGCCAGCTCCGACTAATCGCATTAAAAAAAATAAAGTACTAGCCGAGTTGGGCAAGTAGCGTCAAAAGTTTCGTCATTTAATATTAATTCCAAAATAGTATGAAACTTGTTAATTTGTTTCATGAATTGTGAGCATGTTTTTAACAATTAAACTCAGTACCAATATGAAATATCGCCGGCGCGTTGAAAATATATTTTGCGTATCATAATAAGGAAACAGTTACTCTAAAAACTAAGAACATTTGTTTCTTAGCCGTGAGAAAATAAAAAAATCCATAATTCTGTACTGAATTTTAATTAAAAAAAAAAGTTTGAAAATGCCCATTATTTAATTCTCAAATATGTATTTAGTTTTTTTTCGTTTTTTAATTTTGATTACTTTTATAACTAACATTTGGCCCGATTTCGGCTTGACGTTCTAAACTATGAAACCCTTTTTTTTAATAAATAAATATACAGATTAAATAAATAATATAAAAAAAAAATATCTTCAAACCGGAACTAAGTGAAAAGAAAAAAGGTTCTGTATTTTTAATGATAGACTTCGTAAGACCATAAGTCAACGTACAATGTGATTTAAATACGAATACTCTCCTTTTCAGCGTCAGTGGTCGGTGCAATGGGCATCGTGGGCAACCTCATATCACCAATTCTGATGACCAAATTCGGTCGTCAAAGGGCACATCTCATCTCTACACTACCAGCTCTGCTCGGCTGGATTGTCTTCATCTTCGGAAACTCCGTTCCACTTTTCATAGTAGCTAGGCTGCTACATGGACTCGCGTTGGGCCTTCGAACGCCTCTTGCAGCTATTCTAGTCGCTGAATACACTGATCCAAAATACAGAGGAGCATTTTTGGGAACCTTTGCTATTTCACTCGGATTGGGGATCTTTCTCTCTCATCTATGGGGAGCTTATCTAACATGGAAAATGACGGCAGCAGTTTGTGCACTGTTTCCTTTAGTCGCAATGGCTATCATCTCTCTATCACCCGAGTCTCCCAGCTGGTTAGTCTCCAAAAGAAAGTATGAAGAAGCAAGGAAGGCATTCAGATGGGTACGAGGAGAAGGTGCTGAACAACAAGAAGAATTGGAAACCATGATCAACTCCCAAGAAGCAGAAAGAGCTGAGGATAGAAGAGAACATACTGAAACTCATGTTTGCAATAATATTTTCAAGAAGATCGTCGAAGCTATAAGCGAGATTGTGAAGATATTTAAGAAGAAAGAATTTTACAAGCCAGCGATTATAGCTATAAGTATGCTGATCGTTTTTGAGTTTGGTGGAGCGCATATGGTTGCAGCATACGGCAATATAATTCTTCAAGTGGTCTTAGACAAAGACGATCCAAAAGACGTTGCTTGGCAATTTACTGTGATAGACTTATTAAGAACAGTGTGTGCTTTCCTAGCTATATTCCTGCTTAAAACCTTTAAACGAAGGACTATTTTATTCACCAGTGGTGTCATGACTATTGTTTCTATGTCTTCTATTTCAGTATTCATATATTTGAGAAGAGCTGGCGTGTTCACAGCGCCGTGGCTATTAGATATACTTCCGATAACTTTAATGATTCTTTACACTTTATCGTTTTGTTTAGGATTAGCTCCTTTGAATTGGGTTATTTGTGGTGAAGTTTTTCCTTTAGCGTATAGAAGTTTAGGTTCTACTCTATCTACGTCATTTTTAACCCCATCTTTTGTGGTTTCGATGAAATCGGCGCCATATTTATACTCGTCAGTAGGAGTCGAAGGTGCTTACTTGGTGTACTCAGCAACGCTGACAGTGTTTCTAAGTATTATGTACATATTACTTCCTGAAACAAAAGATAGGACGTTGCAAGATATAGAAGATAGTTTCAAAGGTAAAGAGAATAAGAATAAAATAAATGATCCCGAGTCACAAATGAAATTGATCATGAAGGAAGATGGCGTAGTTGTGAATTAAGTTGAAGAGGCGATAATGTGATTTTTAAAGTAGGTATATGTCGCGTCATGTAAAAAGAACGCTGGCGGTCAAGCTGCGCATTAGGCGATTTTTCCGATTCTGACCCATTGTTACACTAATTGGTTACACTGGTGTAACAACGGAGCACACTTATGATCCGTAGTTACACTGATGTAACAACGGAGCACATTTATGATCCGTAGTTACACCAGTGTAACAACGGAGCATACCTATGATCGGTAGTTATCTACACTAAAACTTATTTACAATACTGGCCGCCTAGATTCTACGATAATTAAGATAAAATATTATTCAATGTCACATTGACTTGTGCAATGCCCTTTCCGACACTACATGTGGAAATAAATATAAAAATCACGGACGTGGTTAAAAAATGACAATTACATTAATCAGTGGTGTGTTTTCAATGAACGCCACCGTATTCCTTCATCAGAGCACCGCACAAATAATGTTGCTGAAGTGTTTCATTCGAAATTAAATCGACTGATTAACAAAAATTACGTCACCATGAAGAAGCTGTTAAAAGTCTTACTTGAAAACAGCTCATTAGAGGTTCCAATTAAAAGAAGAAAAGAACACATTGAAAACGATACTTTTATCATGAACAAACAATTGGAACTATTGCATAATGAAATAACGGTCGGACATTATCTAGAGACCATGCGGTAATTTTTGTAGTTACTGTTAGGAAAATATTTTTATTAAGTTCTTTTTGTATATTAATTTTTTTCGCGGTTACTATAAGGAAAATGTTTTTTGTTTATTAACTTATTTCATTCATAACCGATCATAGGTATGCTCCCTTGTTACATTAATATAACTACCGATCATAGGTATTCTCCGTTGTTACATCAGTGTAACTACGGATCATAAGTGTGCTCCGTTGTTACACCAGTGTAACCAATTAGTGTAACAATGGGTCAGAACCCGATTTTTCGATATTCGTTCTCAAAATACCATCGCGCACAAAAGTTTTTATTTACGAAATGGTTTTACACAGAAAAGTGAGAAAAATGATTTATGACGTATATTGTTTTATGAAGAGAGAGGCTGATAATAATGCAGTTGATAATTTAAAACAATGTATGAAACGGACCGCAGTGGCAACAAAATGTTCTGAGCCTACAGTGAGACGAATTGTAAAAGGTTCAAAAGATTCAGAATTCCTTACTGTCTTCGGAACTCCCGGCAAAAATAAAAGAATCAAACAAAAACCAATAACAGATATTGACAACTTTGACCAGGGCGTTATAAAAAGAATCATCCACAATTTCCACGTCACTGAAAAAGAATTGCCCGCGTCCTTATCTGGTTTTCACGTCACCAACGACGACTTAATGGAAGGAGTATCAATATTACTTTAATTTTTTGTAATTAGATTAAACATTTTAAACTAAATTAAACATCTTTTAAATTCTATTTAATGATATTTTGCCTAATAAATTTTGCAATGTACTTCCCGAAAACCAATATACGAAGCCTCGAGCGACAGCTAGTTCAAAAATAAAACACCCCCCACCACTTTCTTCCAGCGTTCTTTTTACGTGACGCGACCTATAGTATATATTTCTATGAGTAGGTCTAAGTTAAGTTTTTGTAAACCAAATATAAGTTTTAATCGTCAACAATGCTGATATGCCTTTGGTACACTGTTCTAGTACTTACTATTAGGTTTCCTATGCCTTTATTTGGTTCCTAAATACTTTTGAAATTCTAAATTTTATGAAATTGCGGTAATTGAACAAGTATAATTAGTGTGAGTCAATTTGACTAACTGTTAGACTTCTAGTTTTTTTTTTCTGACACCAACTATTTTTTAATTAATCAGAGACAAGTGAACCTACCGTATGCAATAAAAGAAAGATTGTAAGGGTTTTGTTTGAGTTTCTACGTATCCAGTGCCTTAACCACGTCGGCTATGGCATCAAATCTCAGCAGAATCGATTTTTTCATGACACGACAAGAATGTCAAGCATTGCCTTATTGTCTGCACGCCATCTATTTGAAATAGATAACTTTATACTGTTATGATGAGAGGTGTGGGTTCGATCCCAATTGAAAACATAGTTTCGCAATCGTCATATTGTAATGCATTAAAAACCTAATTTTTTTCATCACAAATATAAAAATATTCCAGTAATAAAAATGTAGTGACACTAAAGTGCTATTTCACCGAGCTCAGCTGAACCTGGATTTCGGTTTCCCTCTCAGATAAAATTTTACAATAATATTGGACCTGTAATTATTTAAGTGAAACCATGATAGATAGTGATGTTAATTTCTATAATCAAATAGAAAAAAGTATTACAAAACGAACTGTTTCATATAAACTATAGTTATAAGATAACACTGTACAAAATAAATGTCATAGATTTGTTATAAATTTTGTTTTTTCTTTTCCTCTGTTTAAATCAATGAATTTTAATAAGTAGGTACTACTCGTGCCCAATAAGTTAGAGACCTTCTCATTATGATGTACTCTGTGGCGTTGATTCTAAGGCCGAAGAGGAAGGAGTACGCATGTCTCAATTCATCGCGCATAAGTAGTAATTACAATTAACTTAAGCCCTTAATGGAATGCGATACAACAATTGTGTACATTAAAGGTAAGTAAATGCTTTGTACTGATGAAAAGACAGTGTTATGGCGTTTCTTGTCCGCCAAATCAATGCGGGCTATCGTATTTTGTCTCACTAGGTGGCGCCACTGTAAAGTAAGCTCTGTCAAAGTTGGTTGTCAGATATCGATTTATTCCAACCATTGAGTTTATACGTTTTTATAGAGGCACTGTGCTTAAGGGCGTTCTGAAGATTAACATTTTTGGACAACTCTGGTTGGGTATACTGTCTCAATCTCATGTTGATTGTTTTGACGGATAAGAATAAGAATTGGATGTAGTGCTTTAGAATCTCTAATAAATGATGTCCTAAATTACACATTGCAAACATCAAGCTAGGAATTTTACAAATGGAATTACACTTAAAGCTATAAAGGCACATAAAGTCACAAAATTGCCCATAAATTTAAATATTCACTCAATTATTAGAATATTTTAACATTTAAGGCATTCAACATCAATATTTAATCATAAATAGCTTAAATACAATAAGATGCTATTAAATAGCTTTTAATAATATAAAATTAATAATACTCAAACGTTTGGTGGATTAACACATAACCTACACTTCGCCCAAGATAAGAAATATAAGAAACTTATTCTTGCTAGTATTGAACTTGATTACTCTTTTTTTTACCTGATTATTAACTCTGGGGGTATCAATTTGTTTTTTTGTATTGGAATCAGTTTTTTTAGTCATATAGTTAAGATCAAAAATAAGAATTTTTGAAAATTATAAAGTTCTATTTCCAACTGCCTCGATGGGCTAGTGGTTAGCGTATGCGCCTATCACCGCGAGGTTTCGGGTTCGATACTCAGGTTGGACAAAGTGTTATTTGTGAATTTTCTGTCAGGAAATTAACATGGAGTTGGAAATGTGTCTGGTGAATGGCGATAGGCTCAACCCCTATCCCATGGGACCTAAACATAACAGGTGAAGTGTGGGTGCTGTACACCTCTCTCACCTTCGCTGGGTAATATAAAGTTTCAAATGTTTCTTATTTTGGACAAAGTTAATATGTAATATATAAACACAAATTAACAATGTAATATTTGTTCCAAATCTTTGGTCAAGCCATTTTTAGTGAAAGGATAAAAATACAATTAAGTATAATGTAATACAGGTGTAACAAATCTAATTAACTATATCTAAAATTATTTTTTGGTTTACAAATGCTTTTTTATAAGTATTAAAAATGTTTTTTTGCTTGAAACATTACTCATGTCACTAAGAAACAGTTGAAAAAATCATGGGACTGGTAGGACTTGAACCTGTGACCTACTGCACACTGTGCTGCCTCTTCAACCAACTAGCTACAGTTACCTCATGCCAGAACCACAAAATTCTCAACTGTATGTTATGTCATTTCCTAACTCAAGTTTTTAATAACAAACAACTGCAAAATCTAAAAGTTATTGTTATGTATTAGGTGGGTACTTGTCATATCTTCTTGACACAATAAGATTGACCAAGTAGTGGGTAGGTGTGTTTTCTTTCAGTTGATTCTTATACTGTACATGCTACATAGCACAATTAAAGTAATTACTAAATGATGGTGTTTTAACAAACATAACAGTTATTTAGATAAGATAAGATAAGATAAGATAAGATATATTTATTTGCAAAAAATGTGGTAAATACATAACAGATGGTATACAATAATAAGCACAAGACACATTCTGCCATATGATAATAGCATGCAAATATTAATTGTATTGAAAATAGCTAGCATGCAAATTGTATTGAAAACATTAAATTGAAAGCTGTATCATAAAATGTATATCAAAATAATTAACACAAGGTAGGCTAGGCAACAAACACATTAAAGTTGCATGGAGACAAAGCAATAAAACAAAACAAATAGATAACAGAATATAAACCTATACCAATGCATTTCTGAAATGGTAAGACTGAGTGGCTGATTGCTTTACAAAATCATTAACAGTGTAAAAACTATTTTCTATTAACCACTTTTTCAAGGTTAAACAAAATTTGTTATACGGCAGCTTAACTATGTTTTCTGGTAATGCATTATAAATTAACGGGGCCATGTAGGCACAACTCACCCTAAACATTTCGAGCCGAGGTACTGGTAATTTGAGTTGACTATGAGTAACTTTACGTCTATTAATATTGTCCTTTTTTTCAAACAATTCAGCATTACACTTGACAAATTTAGCCACTTCCAAAATAAATATACAAGGAACCGTTAAAAGATTTTGGTTTTTAAAAACAGGTTTAAATTTAATTATTACACCATATTAATTTTTCTTACACCAATACAATAATGAGACCATTACTCCCTATATCACATAACTTGTACACTATTCAGGAATAGCTTTCCAAATCTCCTGAATCCTATCAGACGTCAGATCTGGTGGACCAAGCACGAATGGACCAACATATCTTGGCCCCAGCACCTTTAGCACTTTAATACTGGTATTGGGTAGAATGAGACTGGACAATGGTGTTCTAGCGACACCAATCATCTGTGCACAGACTCCGGTGATGTGGACGTCGTCTATCCAGAAGTATGGAAGTGATTGTGCCGTCTTCAATAGTTTTGGTACGACGTCTTGTGAGTATAGTATTGCCCAACCTGAAAATGATTGTAAGTTTATAAATAAATGGTTCAGAAATATTTAATACATAATTGAAAGTAACAACATGCCTTTCAGTAAAGAAATTATGTAGACCTAGGGATGGGGCATGAAATTAGGGGTGGCTCCCCAAGGGAAGCCTTAGCCTCGGGTGCCACAGGTTAACAGTATTTGGAGCTAATTGATGTTTTTTTTGTTTTCTTTACTGGCTGCAGTGGCTCTAGATCTGGGGGATCCTACACCTAAGCTAAATTTGATCCTAAGTCGGACCTTTGACTAAACTTTAAGGAAACACCAAACATTAAAACATGTCAGATATTATTTTAAAATTACCTACACTTAAACCTCACCTCCTCAAACGCATAACAAAATAAAAGATGATTCATTTGTAGTCATACAAGTATTTTGTTATTTGTAAATCCCATAATTAGTCATCAATGAATGGCAATTACACATACAAACAATTCAATACAATTCTTTACTAAACTTATAAATGTGAAAGAAACTATCCATATGCCTGTTAAAATTTCATAACTGCTGACCATCTTGAAGATAATACTATAATTTATAGAAGTAAGCTTTAAAGTTTTTTTATTGATGTACCACATAATTGAAGCAACAGGTTAAGGCTAGAAATATAGAAAAATTGCTACTATGTGAGGCTCTGCCCACATAGTATGTTGATAAAAAGTAGCTTATATTATTCCGAGAGTCTTGAACTCTCTCCACACCAATTTTCATCAAGATTGATCCAGTAGATTCAAAGATTTTTAGGTACAAAAAAACAAACAGACAAACAAATAAATATATCCTCTTTATAAATTTTTATAAATAATACAAACCAGCACAATAAGTAGGATAATACTGCGGTGCATATTCATCCGTGGTCACCTTCCATTTAGACTTCTGCGACCTCTGTGCCTGAGCATGTTCAAGTACCTGGCATGTGATCAAGCCTTTAGCCCCCCAGGGAGACAGTTCTCTAGCCAAAAAATGCCTCAGTTCTCGAGAGTTCACCACAACATCGTCATCAGTCTTCAAAACATACTTCGCCGTCGGACAGTGATGGACTATCCACTTCAAACCCATTACATGCTTATATGTCATGTTTCTATACACATCTATGAAGTTTCCTTGAACTATATCACCATATTTTATGCTTTCTTTAGCTAATGCATTCGCAACAGTGACATTTTCCGGCTCGCCCATCAAAAATATGACTTTCGTTGAATCGATGTTTTTACCCCATGTATTTCTTATTATCTTGCGATTTTCGTAGTTATTTGGATTTGAGGATACGATAACCATTAACAGTAAGCCGGCTGGGTATTCTTTGCATGGTTGAGGATTGATTTTAAACGAAAAATGCTTGATATTAATCAACTGATTGTAGCTATCTTCGACGCTCGACTTAGTTGTGTTGTAAGGTCCAAAAACACTAAATTGCGGGTCCTTAATCCGAATTAAAGTAGGCGTAGTACAACAATAATACTTATAGAATAAGGAAAAAGAACAAATACAAAATAATATCTTGTGTAAAGTGATCATTTCTATTTTTTCACGTTGGCTCTCCGACATAGCAAGTGTTTAAATGATATTTAAACTAGAAAAGTCGTATTTTCGTTACTAGTCCATTGCAAATAGCACCATGGTTTATTCGAATATACACAAGATAATTCACAAAAAATATAAATATTGAAATAGTATCCCCAGTCTCGCGAAACTTCCCTTGTAAAAAAAATTGTATGGACTCGGATATATTTTTGTACCAACATTCAAAACAACAATATACTGTGTGGCTAGCGGACGAAATAATATTTAATAAAAAATTAACTAAATAATAAAACAAATATGTTCGTATTAAATATCTAATACCCACGTACTTTTTATAATGAAAAACAATAAAAGAACAATTTTATCTGTAAATTTAATATTATTTGGGGAAACTTGTATGATGTTGTAATAAAATGAGTAGCAACACTAGCACAGATTTTTTCTAATGTCAAATCATGTTGCATCATTCTTAACGGATTTTTGAGAGATTTTATCTTGCATAAATATTTTATGTTTGTTTTATGGTTTTTTTAGTCTTCTTTAAGAATTTTCACCTTCTTCAAACAATTTAATAGTGTACGTGAAAGTGTGTGTAGTATTTTCGTCAATCCTGGGTCGTTGCAGAATTTGCGGTGGGCAAAAACATGCATCTGTGAAATTTTTCGCTAAGTTCCCATCAGACGAGAACCGGTAAGTTGAAAAGATCTGATCCACCTTTTCGATTTATTACAGTACTAATTAAATTACTATAATATGAAATATATTTCATAAAGTCATTTTGTGTGCCCGAATAACTAACGATACAAACAGACAGATAATCTGGCTAAAGTTTAGTATATGGACCGTCGAGTTGGGCAACCAAAATTTTTTTGCAGAAAGGCCTAGGCCTATGGAGTCTTTCTGCAAAGTTTCAGGCTGCGGAGATTCTTAGTTTTTTTTTTAAAAATAATCAAATATCCGAAATTTTCACTACTAAAATGTCATTCGCGGTGACGTTTGACTTTCCTACGTTTAGTTTCATAACTTTCATACTAAGAACAATAAATTTATTTAATAATGTTTATTTTTATTGTATATTCCTGTTTAATAAATACACAAATTGGTGTTAATATGAAATAATGCGAGTTTATAACAATAAAAAGTATATTCATGTGTTTTAAATAAATAAAAAAGTGAAATTGTGAAGTAACGAAACGCGCAAATCGCGACGCCATATTGTTTTGTCAGTATTGTCAAATGTCAACTTCAGTCATCGTTTCGTTTGTGAATCGACTTTTATTAATTTAAGCATCATTTAATTTTATCAAAAATTCATTTTTTAAATTAGTAGGTTAGGTTAGGTTAGAACTGCGACCATAACAAAGCACGAGCCGAGCGAGCGAAGCGAGCGTGCCGCGGCAGCGGTCGGCGAGTGCTAGAATCAATCTGTGTGATACTCTGACCCCTTTCTGAATCGACTTTAATTCATTTGAGCATCATTTAATTTTATAAAAAAAATACATACTATAGTTTTAGCATGAAAAATGATATTATGGTTAAAGTTTAGTATAAGGACTGTCATATATTTTAAGTTAGCCTAACCTCCAAACATATTTTTTCATTTTTCTCAAAAATGGGGGGGCTCCGCACCCCCCCCTTTTGGGGGGAGATTACCTACCCCTCCCCTCCCCCCCCTCCACCCCTCCGCACCCTCCAATTCAACGGTCCATATACTAAACTTTAACCGATAATCTTCTTAAGGGCCTTATTACCAAAGGCCTGTATCACTATTTCGTTAACGAGGAGGTCGTGGCTCAGGCAGCAACATTAAATTTTTGCAGAAATGTAATCACATTACATCCTAGCTATTTGAAATTCTCGTAGTTCTTAGGAATAGAATAGAGTTGAATAGAATCATTTAATGCGTAAAATGTAGGAAATACTAGGAATAGAATAGAGTAGAATAGAATCATTTAATGCGTAAAATGTAGGAAATACAAATAAGGTGGTATATTTTTTAACAGAATCCTTGTTCATTTTGCTAATAGGGTAAAGGTATTATTTAAATCTATAGTTATTGTTCAAAGTCATAGAAAATACAAATTTATTAGCTTAAAATTACATGCATATTATTATTTATTTCAAAAATTTTGTAGAGTTTAAAGACTGTGATAACATAATAAAACAATATTATAAGTTTTGTAGCCGGGTTTGTAAAAGGTAAGGTGTTCCAAGCGATATTACCAATTTTCACTATACTTGTTTTGTTATTTTAGGTGTTGAGAATGGGTTAAAATCGTTGGAGAAGAAGATTTAGTACATTTGCCTATTGAAATGCTATGTACTGTACGATTTATTTGTGGTGATCATTTTGAAAAGAGGGACTTCAATAAGCAAGGTAATCGGCTCAAAAAGAGTGCAGTACCTAAATTGAAACTGACCAGACCTCCTCTATCTGATGAGGTTCTACATGAATTTCCACTACATACAGCTAGTGTAACAGGTAAAATATATATTTATATATTTAAACAGTATTATACAGAGTGTTCAGCACCATAACCAAATATTTATTTATTTATTCTTTATTTATTCAAACTTCATATACAAGATTTGTATACAAGGCGGACTTAATGCCATAGGCATTCTCTACCAGTCTATAAATAAAAATATTACTGTCCACTCTTCAATACAAGCTCCTAAACATATTCGTGTCTGAGATATAATTGTTTTTGTGGCTTACCTACTATAAGTCTTCCCACACCAACCAAATATACATAAAAGAATATGAAGTTAACATGCATCATAATAATAATAATAACAGTTTTTTATATTTTTAAATGTTTTTTTTGTATTTTTTATAAATCATATTTAAAAATATAATTATAAGATAAGATTAAAAATAAATAAAGAGGAATATAATAATAATAATAATATAGCCTTTTATTCAGTTTTACAAAATATAGTTTTAACCTAACACTCTTAATCTAATATTTGTATTTTATTTATTTTTTGTAAATCTGTTTGCCAATCGACAAAGGCCTCCTCCCACCTTTTCCATTCTCTCCTTTCTTGTGCCACTCTGTTCCATGTGACCCCTGCCACTTGCCTGATGTCATCGTCCCACCTTTTCAGTGGTCTGCCTCTTTTTCTTTTCCCCACTCTAGGGTACCAGGATGTCACCGTTTTGCTCCATTTATCAGGGCCTCTCATCATGTGTCCTGCCCAGCGCCGGGCAGGACATGCATCATACCTATACTTTTATTATCACTGCTGCGGGTCCAATTCCATTTTTCAATTCCAATTTATAATAATAGTAATAATGTTTACAGAAATGCTACTGGCATCACAAGACATTTCTCAAGTCGAACCTTCAACATCACCAATATCACAAAACCAACCCCTATTATCAATATCTCAAGACCAATCTTGACCATCAACATCTCGAGCCATATTACCATCGATTCAAGAATCACTGCCATCAGCATACACTTCTTCAATAACAATCAATGGTAGTGAAAGGAAGGCTACAAAAAGAAAGTTTAATGATTCCGTTGGTAAGTTCTTAAACCACCAAAATAACAACTAACGGATTTTGGAATTAATTTAATAATTTAGGTCTTATACTTAGGTTTTAGTACTTAGGTTTTGGGTGTTATGACCTAGGTTTTAGGACTAAGGTTTTTGAACTTAGGTTTTAGGGCTAAGTACTTACATTTTAGGTATTATGTTCTAGGTTTTAGGTCATAGGTAGATATAGATTTTAGGACTTAGTACTAAGGTTTTAGGTCTCATGGCCTATGTTGTAGAATTTCGGTTTTAGGGCTTAAGTTCTTGAAGATAGGTATTAGGACTTATGTCTTATGACTTAGATCTTTTGGTCTTTGAATTTAGATTTTAGATCTTATGACATAGGTAAACACTCTTGTCTCTACTTCAATTATAATTAAACTAGCTGATCCCCGCGGTTTTACACGCGTTAAACGTTACTGTTCCGTCCCCGTCGCTTAAATTTCCCCCGTTTTTGGCTCATATTTCTCTACTGATCCGCTCCTATTGGTCGTGGTTTGATGTTATATAGCCTATAGCCTTCCTCAATAAATGGGCTATCTAATAGTGAAAGAATTTCTTAAACCGGGCCAGTAATACAATGTATATAATACCCCATCAATCCCTTTTAACTAAATTTAATAATAATAATAATTAGCCCTCTATTCTGATCTTTAAACATCAAATTTGAGTATTAATATTTGTACAGTTTTATTATAGTACTAGCTGTTACCCGCGACTTCGTCCGCGTGGATGTCGTTTTATGAACAAAAAATTCTAAAGGTAACAATGACAATATAACAATAAGCAAAATCCCTATAAACTAATATCTATACAAATGTCTTATCCTACCTAACAGTACTATAAAATGACCTACGGCCTACCTAACTTTTTAAGTAACTTTTAAATTAAGTTTGTTTTTTATTGTATTTAATATACTGGGTACTTTCCGGGATGAAAAGTACCCAGTGTGGTGCCCAGGATATTAAAGAATAATTATACCAAGTTTCATCGTAATCGAACCGGTAGTTTTTGCGTGATGCCTAAACAAACAGACTGACAGACAAAAAAAAATTTAATCACGTTTTTGGGTTCGGGTCGGTCTATTAACACGCCCTGCTATTTATTTTTTACCCGACTGCGTCAGAAGGAGGGTTATGTTTTTCGAGCGTATGTATGTATGTATGTCTATTTCTTTGACACGCCGTACAGCCCAAACGGCTGGACGGATTTTGACATATGAGGTGTCGTTGAATTCGTCGAAACAGTGATAGTGACATAGGCTATATAAATTTTCAAAATGGCGCCGGCAAATGAAATAAAAAGGGGGGGGAGGTATGGATTTTCTTTTCATCATAGTAATATGGGTATCAAATAAAAGGCCATGAAAAGACCATTTCAAAAATATATACTTCTTATCACATTAATATTACTGTTTAAACACATTTTACCAATTTATATATCGGCACGCCCGCGCGCCCGAAGTGGGTGGAAGTTAGTTTGTATGTTCGCTCACGCTAATCTTGGAAACTGCCGGTCGAATTTGAATAATTGTTTTTGCATTTGATAGTTTAACTCACGATTAAGGCTCATTGATCTCAAAGAGATTTGATTTCTACAAATTAATAGATATAAAAAAACATATCGGTTAAAAGAACTAAAAAGAGTGAAATAAAAAATAATTATTAAAAAAACAAAAAACCCGACTGCTTAAAAAAAAGAACTGAAAAGATAAAAACAAGTATAGCATTATCTACATTAAATTCATTAACAACAAATGAAATATGTCAAACTAAATTCTTTATGATGTTGCAGGCGGGGACAAACAATACTTTGTTACTACTATAATATAACTTCGTTTGTCACCGCCTTATTTTAAGTGGACGGTTTTGGGACGTTGAGTGTGCATCTTGGGTTTTTGTAGATCAATAATAATAATAATAATAATAAAATTGTTTATTTATCCCAACACAATATAAAAATCACACATGAAAAACATAAATAGGGCTACTTAACACATTTCGACATAATAATTATATTGTGTGAGACTGGTGCCTAAACTAGACTGACATCTGTATTTCAGGACACCAGGTCCCCACTCCTACTCAATTAATTACATTTTTTGTGTAAGTGAAAACAACAAACAGTTTTAACAAATTAATCTCATTATAATATAAAATAAAGTTAAAAAGTCAGTGTGGTATGTGGCGTGATTTTTGGCTTTAGGTATGTACATTATTATCATGTGAGTGTGTGTATGTATGTATGTGTGTGTGTATGTGTATGTGTGTGTGTGTGGCTGGGTGTGGGTATGTATGTAATGTTTTTGTGGGTTGAATTGTTATGCACTCATTGTGTTATGTAGGTATATATAAAAGATTTTCAGTTTCATTGTAATTAAGTGTAAGCAGCCAAATAGTGAGGGTTATTTTACAATTTCTTTGGGTAAGGCTGAACACAGAGATTTTTTTATTAATTTTATTATATAAAAATCTACCTAGATGGCAATAGAACCGTTTCGAAAACATAGTTGTTAGATGTATATCTTGTCTTTCCACAGGCGTATATCTTCTTTTGTCAAAAGTTATGGAATGGTCGTATGTCAGACAGTTATGCTGCTTAAGGAGATCAATGATATTATGTTATTGTTTTTATTGGTGCATACAAAAAATAAATAATCCACTACTAATCCACGTTATTTTTAGGTAAAAGCCAAAGAGTTAATGGACACAGCGTTAATTGTTGAAGAGCTTGATCGCCTATTTGATTCTACTAATGGGCCATCAAACAAAGAAGATATAAAAAAAGGATGGAGAGAAAATTGCACACATAGGACCGATCATCTAAATGTTTGGGCTAAATATCGGCAAACACTTTGTGTTGTGTGAAACAAGTGTGAAATTTTTTAAAAATGATGGAACAGAAGCCAAGAATAATAAGTGTGTGCAGGGATATATATTGACTTTAAGAAGTCTTTAAGATATCTGGCATGAAGTAAATAAGGTAGGATTTAGGTATCTTAACTTAAGAAACTTAAATCAGGATGCTTTAGAGAATCTATTTGGAATTGTGCGACAACATAGTCCTACAAACAAACATCCAACATGCACTGGATTCATATCTGCTCTAAAAACATCAATAATAACAGGGCTTACAGCCCCCCATAATCGAGCTTCGAATTGTGAAAAGGACAGCCAATCTCTACTTACAAGTTTTCACGATCTTGTATTTGAAATGGAGGATAATAATGCTATGGAAGAAACATACGGTACTGAGGTTCAAGATGATTCACCACTGTGTATAGTGGAACCTGATTGCCCAGAATTGCATATACTTGAAGAATTTGATGATAAAATGGAAACAGACCTCACTGAAGTTGAGAATCAACCTATTGTTTACTTAAGCGGTTACATAGCATATACATTGAAAAGTCACAATTGCAATGAATGCAAAAAGATATTAACAGCTGAAGATCACCTAATTGTCGATCCTATATTTAACTACATACAACTTCGGGAATGGTGGCATCATAAGAAATCGCTTACTTATACATCTTTAGCATTATGTCGAATGGTGGAAACAGCAGTTAATGCTTTCCAGAATGGAGTTATTTTAAAGATGCATGAAAGAAACATCTGCGCCTTCTGTGTATGTTATTCACTATGATTTGCGATACCACTTGGTTCACATGCGAAGAACATAAATTTATTTTGGATGTCATTTTTAACCGCTTAGCTCACTAATTAATTCGTCGGCAATGCTATAGAGTGAACCAGAAATATAGAGAGCAAGAACAAAATGTGATAGATAAGAATAAAAGAGTAGAACAACGTGGTTCATTGAAGAAATAAAAAGGATACTCAAATAAGGTATATATTTAAGTTAATCTTACTTTAAGGTTGTAATAGCTAATTTATCATTTCTGAAACGAAAAAAAAAAATCCATTCGAAGAAGGGGAGCCAACAGCGATGTGTAGGATGCGAGGAGCCTAGGAGATTCTGGAGCCAAAGACAGTATAGGAGCCACAAGAGAAGGAAAATCGACAGCGATGCCGGAGCCATTTAAATATGGCTTCGTTATCGCCGTTTTCAGTTCATAAATATACAGGGTGGATGCGACATAGCGACATTTATTGAAACCACAGCTTCTATACACGGCCAGTATGCATTTCCACCGGATAAAAAATTCTCTGGCGAAAAAAAAAATCCACGTCTTCCGAACAAATTGCACGATCGCAATGTTCAAATTGTTCGGAGAACGTGATTTTTTTTTTTCGCCAGAGAATTTTTATCCGGTGGAAATTGATACTTACCATGTATAGAAGCTGTGGTTTCAATAAATGTCGCTATGTCGCATCCACCCCGTATATTTTGAATTAATTATTATTTAATTTATATTTATTCTGATAATAATATGGTTTTATTTTTGCCTTTCAGAGTTCTCAAGTACTTCATCCATATGTTCGCACAGTTTTTTTTTCTGAGCAATGTGAAGCATCGCATTTATAAAGGATAGTATGATTTGTTATTCATTATACTATTTTCGTCTTCAATTACTGTGCGAATCTTTCTTTTTTTAGGGAAATCGAAGTGTTCAGCCTCTACATTCCATTAGATCCTGCTAAGCTGATGGGAGAGCTGTGCTGGGTTGCTGACATGATGATAAGATTTGAAGAAAGCGATGGCTCCGTCGAGACGTCTAGGTCAATGAATCTTTTAAGTGTGGCCAAAAAAAGACGACTGTGAGTATAATTTTAATAAAACATTGCATCATATTTGCATTTTGAAATCAATACTAAAGTTTAACAAAATCATCTTAAAATAATCTTCCAAACATGATTTAAAACATGACGAAACCATCTAGATATACTCAAAAAAGTAAACGAATACGCAATATGAAAATCATTATCACTAGGTGTCAGTTGTGTCATTGACACTAACAGTGCAGTGGTGCCATTATAGTAGGCCGGAATAAAGGATCGTTTTAATCACACCCATTAAATAACAATTTGTTAGTGTCCTGTTCTTGTTAATATTAATTCATTAATTGTTTGTATTTTTTCAGGTTGAGTCCCGTTGAAATGGCCGAATATAATATGAAAATCTAATTACCACTGCATTCGTCACACGTTTGCAGGATCTTATAAACAAAGGAATTTATTGATAAAAATAAATCACGGAAATCCATTAATGCCCACGTAGACTGGAAATAATTACACACCATACGCGTGCCTTCATGTACGCGAGGCCCCTTTCGGGGTCGCCAATTCGATCACTGTTTATAGACAAAAACAGATGTCTCATTTTAGTCTATTGAAATGTTCCGTGTATGTCAGGAATTACTTATCTATAAATCTTTAAAAATATTATAAAGCTGAAGAGTTTGTTTGGTTGGTTGAATGTGTAAGGCGCTCCACCCACTGCACCGCGCCCCGTTGCGTAGCGCGGGATGGCAGATTTTATTATTGCATGCAGGTATCTCAATTTGTATATAAATCACGCCTAGCACAACACACTGCCGATGCGGAAGGCTCTGCGCGCAGTTTCTGCTAATCTGCGCGTGAGCGCGGAGCGTGCCGTGGGGTATGACACACCGGCTCCGCAGTCCCGCGCGTGATTTGATACTGTGAAGAAGATTACACCGCTAAGTAAGGCAGATCTGCGCCTCCGTTCCCGCGCGCGTTATCCGTCGCTCCGCGAACCGCGGCGGGACGCATCTTTAGTGGGTGGAGTGCCTTAATCTCAGAAACTACTGGTCTGACTGTATATATAATAATATGTACATATGTGACTAACTCTTGTCTTGTACAACTGTTGTATTTTTATCAATATTAATAGAAATAGAACCATGTAAATTTTGCTTCAAAAACATGTAAAATGGAAATATTGTAATGTAACTGTTATCTTTTTATCTCTTTGTCTTTGGGTTGCAATATTTGTAATAAAATTTGGGTTCTAATTATGAAAAGCTGTACTCAATAAGTAAAATGTTTTTTTCTTCTATTTAAATAATGCATACTTATATTTACCTATGATGCAATGAGAATAAATGAAATGAATTATTGTTTTTTTTATTATTTTATTGCCCGTGGTTGTCCCTTAAAAAAAAATATGTGAACATATTTTCCATTTAAATCGATATCGATGGATTTGTCGACACTTGCAATCACTAGTATTTATCGAATCTTGACTACACTAGCAATTGACAATGACATCTTGTATGACAGTTTCATACCATCATAATAAAATTCTTTTTTTTTAATTATATTGTTATGTTGGCTTAAAAACTAATCTAAGGAAAATGTTCTTAATGTTCTAAGTTCCGCATCTTCTACGTAGTATTACATTATCTTTGGTATCCCAAACCCAAACTAAAAACCACAGATCATAGTATAATGTACTCTGTGCCACAGATGTAGATCTATATCTGTGCTAAAAACCTAATCACGAATTAAGTTTCTCGCGTTGCAGCCACTGTGATTTTAAAAAAAACGAGCACGATAGTGTTGTTTTATGGACGTTTGCTACCTGTGATCAAAATTATCAAAAGTTTCACACATGTGGAACGCGGAGTTAATGTCAAAAATGTCAATAACACATTAGAGATGTTCTGGTATTTTAGAAATAGCTTTAAGGATTGTTATCGATGTTAAATTATCGTTTACTGTTCATTCTTTTTAATTATCATAAATAATTATCGTTTTTGGCTCATGGCTAAGTCGAAGCCGCGTGGACTGATCAATCTTGTAGTTCTTTCAACCACGGTCCACCGTGGATACCCGTGAACATAACGAGTTTTCCTCCGTGCCTCGGAAAGCACGTTAAGCAGTCGGTCCCAGTTGCCATTTGAACATCTGATCTATGGCAGTCCAGTCGTTACGGGTAGTCAGACAGAGGAGGTCCGGGAGGAGAGGGAGTCTGACAACCAGTCTCACAAAGAGTATCGTATTACTTTGTTCTGAGTTGTAGAGGTCTGATGGCTGTCGCTCCACGTAAAATACTGATACCCAGCTATATCCGAGAGACTAAAACTGACCCTAATCTAATTTAGAAAAGGCTTAGAGGCATTCTTATCTGTTATTTTCTGGCACAAAATATTTAATTTTTACTAAAAATTTTTGTAAAATATGAAAGGAATAATTAATTTCAATTTAAAAGTACAAGTAGCAAAAATATGCCACACCTAGTCCTGGCAATGGCATGGCCTTATATTTGAAATCTACAGGGCCGTCTTAAGTCTATTCTGCGCCGGGGTGCGGGACTCAGCCAGCGCCCTCGTTTTTTTTACACTGCAGCGTGGCACGCGACCGACACACTGCAGTATGAAAGGGGTCCTAGTCAACCAAGAAAACACAATACACGTAATTTTGATAAAAAAATTGATTACTCTAAAAATCGAAATTAAACTTAAATCTTCGATTACTAAATATTTATTTATATGTACTTGTACAAACACATACATCAAACACACAGTTTTTTTTTTGCTTTTGAGTTTGCAAAGATTTTAATTACATAAATCATTTATTTTTTTATTGATTTTGGATTCTATACTTATAATGGCTAAGTTTGTCAGTCTGTCTTGGGTCATGGTTGAACGATGATTATTTTTTTTAAGAATTTTAATTTTGAAAATGATCTTTCACCTTCTGCTACTGTAACAGGCAGTGTTAAATATATACGCAGAGCTGTTGAGATATTAGGAAATGAGGAAATTAAATTATTAGAATACATATATAGCTTAAAATATCAGTGGGAGTACTTGTTGATGCATTGAGAAAAAATATTGGCAACAATTCTAATTCATTATATAAATCCTCCCCGTCTCTTGGAGGATTTGTTTTCATGCATCTCTAATTTATTCCAGCATTCAATGTTTTGGAAAAGTGAAAAACTGAATTGTGTTCCGTCAGCAAATTGAATCTCTCATTTAATTTCGAGATAGCAGTGTCCAGTAGAAAAATAAAAACATACTTTAAATTTGTTGGTTAGGTCTAAAATGGACTCATCTGCCTGCAGCCTCGTAATCAAAATGTGAAATCTTTTCCGGGGACGTGGACGAGCAGTTTCTTTAAATTCTGTTTCGCATTCTAATTCTTCAGCAATTTATTTTGCATCAGATAACAACTTTTCAAACGCGTTGCGGTATTTCTCCAAATCTCTTTTATCCAGATTAATCATTTTGGCAATCATTAATCATTTACTACTAAATTAAGGAAGTTAATATAATATGTAATATTATTTTTTTTTCAATATTTTTTTGGAGGCCTATATTTTTCCCCTCATATTGGCCCCATTAGAATGAAAAATTAGATGATTTTAGGAAATCTAACAAATAAAAGAAGAAATCAGATCAATCGCTGACCGATACTTACATAGGCGCCACGCAACGCGCTGTAAATTCAAATGAACTTGCCCCTAATTATAGTGATTTAGAGATCATTTTCTCTTTAAGTGCGAGCGCCCGGACGGCTATGTCAAAGGACTCAACAGACTTACAGGTGCCGCGCCGCGCGCCTATTTTAAATGAATGAACTTATACTTAATTTACTTAGAGATTATTTTGCTTCAAATGCGGGCGACCGGGCGGCAACGTGTCAAACGTATGTACATACATACACTCTCTTTGGGTTAAAAATTATGCCACGCGCGTGTTGTATTAAATTAAATTGTTATTTGTGTAGTGTAGTAATGCGGTATGATAAGCACCGAAAGCGTAATAAAGTAAAAAAAAATATTATTGTAGATAACTATTTTTTTTTTGCTTGCGCATACATAAAAAGTATATAAATAAAACTGTGCAACAATGGCGTTAAGTTCAATGAATTATCTAAAAATGCAGCGGTTGACAGGCGCCCCCGGGCGCAGCGCGCCCGGGTGCACCGCACCCCTTGCACCCCCTGGTAAAGACGGCTGGAATTCTATGTCCAAATAAAATTTGAATACAAAAACGAATGTAAATAATTAAATTAGTTTGTAAAAATCATAGTTAACATGGCATTTCATGTTTTTAAGTTCGTAACTTCGTATAACCCATAAAAGCCTGCTGTCTATTAAACTGATTTGCTTGGTTTAAATTATGAGTCATGTTCACAACATAATAATTAACAGCCTTGGCAAACAACTATGAAATATTTGTTTTTTTTTCAATTAACAAAAACGGATTTATCTTAAATAAATACGTAATTTTCATTCGTAGACAATTTTAAATCATAAAATTATAATGAAACGGTAAATTATTAAACCAATTCATTTTTGTTCAAAACCCTATTTTTATCCAGGGTGGAAGATTGAGCGACTGGCGACGAAAAATAACGATTAAGCGACAGAAAAACTATTCAAAAGCAACTTCTCTTGTGACTTTTGGGATGCACCAAAACGTAAAAAAACATACTTTTCATGACCATATTGCTATCCACTGGAGCGTCCACGGGTACTGTAGTCACCAAAAAAACTATACAGACTACAGTTTTTCGTATTTAATTAGTACTGTAAATAAAAAAAAACGAGATAAAGTCATGTAAATAGTGAAGAATTATTAGAAAATAAAACGTCGAGTGGTGACCTAAAAAACAAAAAGCTCGTCAGGCGCAGCGCGCAGGAATGTGGGATCTAACGACTTTTGGCCCTTAATCTGGCGACATGAAAAATTTGGAGATGGCAACACAACATTATTTTTATAGCGCAAGCCCTTGGATGAAGTGACTAAGACAAACCCCCATGTTCATGCACACAAAGATCTGTCTTAAGCGGGAATCGAACCCGCGCCCTCGGCGTCGCAGGCAGGTACAATACCCACTCCGCCATCCGGTCGTCTTTCATTCAATGATGTCATATTCTCTGTCTACGCGCAAGCCAAAGATAATGTAATACTACGTAGAAGATGCGGAACTTAGAACATTAAGTTTTTTGACTTTCGCATACCGTTATAGCCAACATAACAAACAAATACGGCCAAAATATTAAAAAAAAATATTATGGTGGTATGAAATGAAACTGACAATTTTGACAGTGTCATACAAGATGTCACTGTCAAAATTGCTAGTGTTGTCAAAATTAAGATTAAGGTAATTACACAGTACAAGATTAGGATATATTAGCCCTAAGAATATTCTCCAGAAGGGCAGGCAAAAAATAATACCCTAAGGAGCCTATTCAGTGTTTCCACTGGATAGAATTAAATATAGCATCGAGACAGAGTTTCTTCAACCTTTTATACTAGAGCTCGTAACGAAACCATATCGACTTCTAATTTTTCTACTATCCATATGCCATCTATCGAAAACCAACGTAAAAATTTCTGACCCGATGGAGGCTTAAAATATTTAGTAAAGAAATAATAACAGGACAATAAGTGTAATTAAATAATTATTTAGTGTAATTTTTAGGGTTCCTTACCAAATATAATAAACGGAACCCATAACCCCTCCCCCCCTAAGACAATGCTGTCAGTCCGTCTGTTTGTCACCAGGCTGTATCTCATAAACCATGATAGCTACCAAGTTGAAATTTCCACAGATGATTTATAACTGTGGCCGCTATAACATAATATACTAAAACCGAATAAAACAAATATTTAGGGCGGCTTCCATACATAAAACGTGACTTTTTTGCTCGATATTGATAACGGCAACAAGGTAGAAGATGCTTGTAATATTCACAGAATATTCAGAGTGGCTCATTTATATAAGTCAATCTAAGCTCCGGTGATTTAAATCATTTTAATGCAATAAGTATTATAATTTTAATTATTTAGATTTAGAAAGAAGTTGGTTATCTGCTAGTGTTGCTACTCATTGCATGAGTTGCCACAAATAAAATCAAATTCACAGATAAAATTGTTCTTTTATTGTTTTTCATTATAATAAGTACGTGGGTATTAGATATTTAATAAGAACATATTTGTTTTATTATTTAGTTAAATTTTTATTCAATATTATTTCGTAACTGTGCATTAAAATCTACCTAGATGCAACCATAGCAAAACCGCTAGTCACACAGTTTATTGTTGTCCTGAATGTTGGTACGATCGGTATACTAAATTCCATACAATTTTTTTTACAAGGGAAGCAAAGATAAAAATACTTAGCAAGCGCAAGAAGCGCTTGTCAAGTCAAAATTGTTTTTGTTTGGTTTGTTAATTACCGAAAGTATCGAATCTATGAATCTATATATATATCGAAGTTTTGAAGTACTACAATAGAAAATTAAAACAATCTTTCACTAACCAAGTTATTGATAGTTAATCAGAAAAAAGTGTATCTGTATAGTAAAAAATATCTTTGTTGGCGGTTCCTTCAATCCATAGAAATAATTAACATTTATTATAATGAATTCAATTTGTCGACTATGTTTGAACGTTAATGACGAAAATTTGCAAATAATTACGGGGAATGACATTGTTTTCAAGTTACAATCCTATTTAAATGTAGAGGTAAGTTTAAGTTGAATTAACCACTTTGCCAACGATTTTTTAAAATTTTATTTACACATGGATCGCTAAATTAATGCCATTGCAACATAAACCAAATGCAAGTTTATAATAACACACTTGAGTAGTTTGAATGTGAAGTTATGAATTTTGTTTTATAGCTATGTACGTATGTATGAAATATTGTGTTTAAGAAAATAGTTTTATTATAAAAAGTGGCTAAAATTTAATGATACCGACACAATTTAATGAAATGATATTTTTATAATTTCGTACTTCAAAAATGTACTTTCCCATGAACATTAAATGATTATAAAATGAGTTAGATTTATAGTATGTAACTTAAAATCCTTGCATTTGGATTATGTTCACCAATATTTTGATAAGATATCCTATATTTAACTATCTATGGATCAGCCACCATGCCCATTATCATTTTGTTATTGTATGATTTTTTCATAAAAACCCTTTTGGTTCAGTTTACTAACTGGAATTCAATGCCACAACCAATTAGCAATCTCCTTCTTTCATTCAATATTTAAATGAGTCTATTAGTCAGAAAAAATAAAAACGGGCAATAATGTAAGTTTCACTCAGCTCAGATTTTACTCTGTTTCTAAAATAATTATATGTTTTTCCAGCTTGCAGATAATGAAGTTTTCCCAAATCACTTCTGCCAAGAGTGCAAAAATAAAATAGACCAAATGTGTCAATTCCATGCCACCATAATTGAAAACCAGCAAAAATTACAACAGCATTTTGATAATGGCTGTTTATCTGATTATTATAGCAGTCTGACTAACCCAGTAAAAAAAGTAAATGTATCACTTATCGTAAATGAAGACACTATTTCTCAATCTGAGGTAACTGATAAAACAACATGTATTTTGAAAGAAAATAACAAAAGAGCCAGGATAGAGGAAGATAGTAATGATGCTGACATTATTAGTAAGGAACATGACTATATATTTATATCAAACGATAATACAGACTCTAATTTCGATGAAAATGAGACAAATTCAACTATAAAAGACAGAGGAGATGATATAAACAAAGCCGAAAATTCAATAACTATAACACACAACAACATGGGCCGAAAAGAAATCACACTTAAGCAATACGACTGCCTAACATGTGACAAAGTATTTGATTCCCGTCTTAAGTTGAGAAGACATTATAAAGTGAAACATACTAATAAGATTACCGAGGCACCTAAAGCTACCTTTACAGAAACCCTGGTAGATGGCAGGATGGTTTGTCAATGTGACGTGTGTGATGTGGTGTATTCTAAGTCTACCATGAAACGGCATATGTATTTCCATTCCCTGGATAGACCTTATGTTTGCAAGATATGTGGTAAGTAGTGTAAATCTTGTCAAATACATTTGAACAGCCTAGGGTAATATCTACTAGTTGCTAAGACTAATGATAAATGAAACCGTTGCTGCATTAATTGTTCCAACTGTAACACATTTTAGTAGGTACCTACTAAAATGTGTTACAGTTGGATTAATTGCTGCATTAATTGTTCAAACTGTAACACATTGTACCTACTAAAATGTGTTACAGTTGGAACAATTAATGCAGCAATGGTTTCATTTATCATTAGTCTTAGCAACTAGTAGATATTACCCTATGCTGGCCCTATCGCATGAAAGTCAGGGGATGTATACAATGTAATAATGATTAAATGTGATTTATACAAAATTAAGGTTCAAAAATAATTAATCCAGCAGGATGTGAAACAAGTAAGGTTTGTGTAAGGTATATTTACCTAATAAGTTGGTGCTAAAAAGAGTTGAGAAATTTCGAGTCTAGCAGAAAACAAATCCATGGCTTAATAGGCATAGCACTTGGGGCTTTTACCCAAGGAGTGCAGGTTCAAATCCTACTGGATCCATAATTTTTCAACCTTTATATTGTATAAAATACAAAAAGGAATAGCAAAGCTATAATTTGGTTTAAAACATTACAAATATTTATAAAATGTGTTGTTATAAATTTCACTTATATTTTCAGGCAGGACCTATCCAACAATCTCGGATATAATAAGGCATGGTATACAAGCTCACAGTGAACGCAAACTGTATTGTTCTTTTGGATGTGGATTCAGTACTTCTTACAATGGAGCGTTGAGGACACATGAAGATAGACATAGGCAGGCTTATAAGGTAATTCTACTTACCATAGCTACTTTCATAGTGTCATGTGGTATGGTATTCTTCTTTGGGGTTGTGCCGCAGATATTCAAACTATCTTTGTACTACAGATGAGGGCTATTCAAGCAATTTATAATCTACCCTCTAAACATTCACTAAAGGAAAAATTTAAAGACATCAGTATCTTGACAGTGGCGAGTCAATATGTTTATGAAAACCTTATTTATGTACATAAGAATATTCTAGAATTTAAAAAAAAAAGTGATATACATAATTTAAATACAAGGAAGAAGCATAAACTAGTTTTACCTGCCACTAGACTCCATAAAATAAAAAAATCATTAAGAGGTCAATGTGTGCGATTTTATAATAAAATCCCAAGCAAAATTTAGGAAATTCAAAGTTTCAATAAATTTAAATCTATAATAAGACGAAAAACTGTGTTCGAAGGGCTATTATTCCATTAAAGATTATATGGAAGATAATAATGCTTGGGATTAGATTAGATTATTGTTTCTCAGCTTTATGGATTTAGTTAAGTTTTGTTTGTACTTTTTGATTGACAATTTCAAATACTATGTTATAATAGTTTACGAAATAAATGGATATGAATTTGAATTTTTAATTTGAATATATAATTTTTTGGGTGGATTTATAATCTGACAGACTCAGCATAATTGTATTGCCACTGCCATCATACCTTTAATACCCGTGGTGGCAATATTCTATGTTAGACTAGTTGTCAGACTTTCTGTTAACTGCCATAGATTATATTTTCTTCAATATTAGTAAGAAGTGGCACAGAAATGCCTTCGGCCTTAAGAATAAGGCAGCTCCGCACGCGCTTACTTTTTTTAAATACTTTCTTCAATAAAAATAGGAAATTGTACAGAAATTCCTTCGGCATGTAAGAGGGAAAAAGCGCTGCAGACGACTTTTTGAAATACATTGAAGTGCCTTTAGCTAAGAGTGCTGCAGGGATAGAAAAAAAAATTATTTATTCAATAAATATAAAGTGGATTCTTCTTATATTTGCCTGCTGCAAATCTTAGGTGGGGAAGGGGAAGGCACCCAATTGATAATTTTTTGCTGCCTGCTGCAAATCTCATCAAACCCTTTAAAATGAACCCATCTACTTTCATCTTGCAAGAGGTTAATCCATGATGAAGTTGAATTATTTGATTGTTATTTTGTTTTCCTTTCAGCGTCTTGCGCTAACTCAAATAGATGTAACAGCTTTTCTACCGAACAACAAGTCTCAGTCAGAAATACTTGAAGATGAAGAAAATTAAATTCTTTTTAATTGCCCTTAAAAATTAAAAAACCGAGAAACCTTTCAAAACTATTTTATGATTTATTTTAAGTATTATTTATTAGGTACAGTCGAGTTTATTAAAATGTTAGCCGTTTTGATCCGTATTTTAGATAAAATAAGGCCCAAAATTGGCAACATATTAACTGGACTGAAACTAGACTATTGTAGGTACTGTTCTGTATAATTGATGTTGATTTACCAACTTATTCAAGACATACTGCAATAATTTAGTTGCTACCGAAAATAACATGTTGATTGGAAACAAATAAATAAATATGTTGATTTTTTATTATTGAAGGTTTTTCTTTCTTAATTTTCTAGCTATCCAATCCTACTAATGTTATAAAGGCGAACGTTTGTGAGTGTGTTTTTTTTAATTATTCACTTTCATACATATGAATTCACGGGAAAGATATGGTCCTTACTAATGATAAATTTCGAAAGAAGAACATGGATAGGTAGATTACTTCTGAACCAATTAATTGGCAATGAACATTCATTTGTCTGCACATGTGGCGTAGTGGTTAAAGCAATCGCCTCACTGCACTGGTGTTGTGGGTTCGATCCCCACATGGTACAAATCTTTGTGTGAATTGCAAAGATTTGTTCTGAGACTGGGTGTGCTTGTGTGAGTGAATGTGTGTATGTGAATTTGGCCTTGTCATTGGGACCATTGGATGGTGTAATTGCTTCTGGAGTTCTATCTAATGTAAATAATCCATTTCTTTTTAATCTTTACTTGCATTAATTATTGGATATGTTATTTGATAAACAAGAGAGCGACATACTTCTTGACTTCTTGTTACCAACATACCACTGCCAATTCAAAAAAGAAAGTTATTCAACTATATATTTACTATATATATGTAGAAAACTGTCAAGAATGATAGCTAGATGCACCTGCAATTTGGTAAATTTTCACTGACGCACTGTATTCAACTGCATTTGGCAGTTGTAATACAGTTAGCGGGGCTACAATAAAACTACACGCCGACTGCAATCAAGCTGCACGGTTGGCTAGCTGTTTCATAACAATCGCACTAAATGCAATGAAACTGCGTTTTAACTGCCATATGCAGTCCGATTGTATTATCTAGAGTCTAGAGCCTTAACATCACATACAAAATACGTTAATTTAAATCCAGTACACCTGTGAAGAGTGCGGCAAGGGTTTCTCCGTGAAGACCTGGTTCCTGCAGCATCAGAACATACATTCGGGGCTGAAGCCGTTCGTCTGCCAAACCTGCGGAGCTTCCTTTCATATGGATAAGTAAGTAATAGTTGTTAGCTGTGGAGTGATTGTTGTTAGCTGTGAAGTGATTGCTGTTAGCTGTGAAGTGATTGCTGTTAGCTGTGAAGTGATTGATGTTAGCTGTGTAATGGTTGATGTTAGCTGTAAAGTAATTAATGATAGCGTGAAAGATAGATAGAGTGTACTCTGAAGGAGCAGCGACTAGCGATCTTACCATTGAATTATGAATCTTATTTTTGTGGTTAAAAAGTTCATAATTATGTAGTTATTCGTGCTTTTGGAATTAACCCTAAGGATATTCATGGGTTGGTTCCTGGCGACCGTAGCTGGTTGGTTAAAGCGGCTGCCCGGTGTGCAGAAGGTCGCAAGTTCACAGACCTTGCCGTTTCTATAATCTTTTCAACTGTTTCTTAGTATAATTTTCTAAGCAAAGCTAGCTAAGAAGTTGATACATGTTTCTTGTGACAAAAACAGTACAATTAAGTTATCCTAAGAATTAATGTTACTATTAGTTTTGATGTATTCCAGGTACCTAACTTCTCACCGTAGCGCCATGCATCCACAATCCCTGTCCAAGAAACGCCTCGTGTGCGTCCATTGCGATCTCAAATGCGATTCCGTCAACTCTCTAGCGATACATTTGGAGGTATAGTGATTATACTTCTATACAAATGTACACAAACATCGCAGCAATAGCCTAGTAGGAGACCGTAGGACTGCGAAGTCAAAGGTCTCGGGTTCGAACCCACGGCTCACCTCTGTCAATATATCGTTATGCTCCGTCTTTCAGTCTTTTAGAAAATATGTGTGTATTTATCATATAAATGATCGCTTACTAACGGTGAAGGAAGCAAATATATAATAAATAATTTGGTTTTATTACATTAGACAGAACGCCAGAAGCAACTCACTATCTAATGGTCCCAATGACGAGGCCAAAATAACTCTAATTTTCCGATTTTCTCTAGTGAAATAGAGTCAAAAGGAAAAATGGTCGATATAATAAATTATTAATAAAATCGAACAACTAACTACGACAAAACTAAGACTCAGTGGTCTTAGAAAATCGGTTACTCGATTTTATCGATAATCGATTATTCGATAATATCAATAATCGATTATTGGATAATATCTAACGCTATTATTCTTTGTAAAAATTAATTTCTTATTTCTCATTCAGAACGAACACGGAATATCTCGCAACAAATCAAAGTCAGCGAAGAAGACGCTGTGTGACTTCTGCGGCAAGATCCTGAACCGACCTGAACAGTTGGTGTTACATCGACGGATGCATCTTGGAGAAAAACCTTATAACTGCAGGTATAATAACTATTTCCGTATATTTGTAATATTTAAAGCAAATTTTAGCTTTGCTATGCCTTTTTGTATTTATATAATTCGGCTGGCACAAAAGAGTTGAGAAATTTCGAGTCCGGCAGCATACGAATCCATAGCTGAATTGGCAAAGCACTTGGGGCGTATACCCAGGGGGTGCAGGTTCGAGTCCTGCTGGATTCTTAATTTTTTCAACTTTAATATTATATAAATATTTCCGTATATTAAACAAAAATGAAATAATTAAACAAAAAAAACTGATTTCAATTATAAAAAATGCACTAAAAACCTAGAAATACTACAGTAATATTCATTGTCTCGCCTCATCTGAACATAACTTGAAATAATACAGTAAACGGCCTTAAGGTGCCTATATTTAAAAAAATATCCCCGTACTCCTAAACATTGAGCCACCTTCCAGCATCAGCTCAGCAACATGCAAATATCCGAGTAGCTTTAGGTAATATACGAAAAACAATATAGAAGCCTTTAAAAATTTGAGGATTGCCCCCGATTTCGCTAGGATTCCATCATCATCACCTGAGGAAAATAGAACCACATGACAAGTATACTCTTTCAGACAAAAAAAGAATTTTCAAATTGGTCCAGGCATGGGCCATTGGTACATAAAAAAAAATGTTATAAAAATAATCAATAAGAAGTTTTCATATTTGCGTTAATAATAGCCTTTATCCAATTCATGTCCCACTGCTAGGCTCTACTGATGAGAACGGTTAGTCTTTAGTCCATCACGCTGGCCAAGTGCGAATTGGTAGAGTCCATCACGCTGGTCAATTGGTAGACTTCACACTTAAGTACTTTTGGCAGTCTCAGGCATGCAGGTTTCCTGACGATGTTTTCCTTCACCGTTAGCCAGCGATAATGTATAATAAATACACCCATATCTTCGAAAAGACGATTCTTAACGATTCATTGAGAGAGGTGTGGGCCGTGTGTTTAAACACGAGACCTTTGACTTCACTGTCCTACAGTCTCCCACTCGGCTATCGCTGCTGTTTTGCGTTATGTTTGTTGTACTGGTGGTAGAGCTCTTGTGAATGAGCTCGAGGGCGGCAGCACCACCGTCTCTCCTTTAACCTGCCGCCAAATAGTATTGCTTCCATTACTGTGTTCCGGTTTGGTGGTAAGATCAGGCCCTGAAGTTACTGAAACATGAGGCATAACACTGTAGTCCTCAGCTGCAGCGACGCATCTATAATCTGCTTTTGTGAATTGTTGATGTCCATGTTCGTTCGTTCGCTGTGGGCGTAGAATAAAAAAAAATATAAAGATGACCGGATGGCGGAGTGGATAGTGTACCTGTCTGCGACGCCGAGGTAGCGGGTTCGATTTCCGCTTAAGACAAATCTTTGTGTGCATGAACATGGGGGTTTATCTTAGTCTGGGTGTTTTTATGTATAATAAGTATGTATTTACAAAAGAAAAGTAAATATGTATTAGTATCAGTTATTCTAGTACCCATAGTACAAGCTCTTATCAGTTGTTCTCAGCTGTTGCTTAGTTGGGACTAGATGGCGTTGTGTGTAAATTGTGATATATTTATTTATTTAAATGTATATATTTTTCAGTATTTGCAACAAGTCGTTTCCCCGTAAGTTCAGCATGCAGGTGCACGAGCGCTCGCACTCCCGCGAGCGAGGGTTCCCGTGCTCGCATTGCAGCAAGAAGTACACACAGCAAAGCGCGCTCAACAGACATCACAGATTGTATGTATTTATTTATGACGTACATAACATCACGCTTGTATTACCCAGAAGGGTGTGGCAGAGGTGTACGACACCCACGCGTCACCTGTTTAGGTCCCATGGGGTAGACTGTGAACCTAGCGCCATCTAACGGCTGCTATTCCAAATTCCGTGCTGCTATTGTGAATTTCCAGATAACACTTTGCCCGACCCGGGAATCAAACCCGAGACCTCACTGTGAGAGGCGTATTTCTAGATGTTCCCCGTGGATTCACACACGTTATAAGATATTGTTCTGCTTATTCGAGCGATGCAAAATAATGTACAACGCCATCTATCGAATTCAGATGTAAATTATCTTTAAATTTCTTGTAACTGCAGTTTACCCTGGTTTGCTCCGTTAATTGTCTAAATAACATATCTGACCAACCCGTAGATAGAATCCTAGACCTTTCGCTCACCGTCGGATTCGTTACTACTATGAGGCGAGATGAGGCGTTGGATGCGTTGGATGAGTCGGTTGCATTATTGTTATATTCAAAACACCTATTTCTTGAATTATTATATAACATATTCGTCTATTCCGTAGCTTAGTCAAGATAAAAACTGCTGTATTGTATGTAGAATAATTTGAAAGGTAAATTCTAAGCCGGATATTTTCATAGTAAGTTGGGATGTCATGAAAAAAGTTAGTAAACAAGTGCAAAAAACGTGATAATTCTATCAAAACATAATTAGATTCTAGTTCATCCTTCATGTTTAAATAGAAAATCTCTTTTGTTTATTAAATCCCGCTTAAGTTATGTCTCTTATTACTAGATAATCGTCATACACAAAACTAGAAATTATTTGACGACCAGATGGTGGAATGGGTAGTGTACCTTTTCATTTATTTTTATTTATTTATTCAGAACTAAAATACATTTGTGTTGAAAAGGTACCTACATGAGAAATAATATAAAAAAATACACAATAATAAATAACAAATCAAAGAATAAAATAATACCTGCCTGCGACGCCGAGGTCGCGGGTTCGATTCCCGCTCAAGACAAATCTTTGTGTGCATGAACATGAGGGTTTGTCTTAGTCTGGGTGTTTCTATGTATCATGAGTATGTATTTACAAAAGAAAGGTATATATGTATTAGTATCAGTTATTCTAGTACCCATATTACAAGCTCTGCTTAGTTTGGGACTAGATGGCGTTGTGTGTAAGTTGTGAGATATTTATTTATTTATTTACTATCTTATGTTCACAAGGGTTTTGGCGATACAGTTTTTTTACCCTTTACTTATTTTTTCAACACATTTATTTCACTAACGGTGGATGGCGATAGGCTCACCCCTCTCCAATGGGACCTAAACATAACAGGTGAAGTGTGGGTGTTGTACACCCCTGCCACACCCTTCTGGGTTATACAGGCGTGATGTTATGTTACATTTATTTGTATGCTTCAGGGCTCACCCAGGACTGCCGCGGAAGCGACCCTCGTGATGGCAGCAGAAGAGATTTTATTTTATTACTGAAATATGTACAATAAATCTAATGCATTCCAAAATATCCTTATTTTTACCTAACTGCCTCTTTGGTCTAGTGACTACTGGTGGTAGAGCTCTTGTGAATGAGTTCGAGGGCGGCAGCACCACCGTCTCACCTTTAACCTGCCGCCAAATAGTAGTGCTTCCATTACTGTGTTCCGGTTTGGTGGTGAGATCAGGCCCTGAAGTTACTGGCACTTGAGGCATAACACCGTAGTCCTCAGCTGCAGCAACGCATCTATAATCTGCTTTTGTGGATTGTTGATCTCCATGGGCTGTACTCCACTTACCATCACTACACGTTCGTTCGCTGTGGGCGAAGTATAAAAAAAAAAGTGGTTAGCGTTAGCGGCTTCTTATCGCGAGGTCTCGGGATTGATACCCGGGTCGGACAACAGTGTTATTTAGGATTTTTCTGTCATAAATGCTCAAACAGCACGGATTTGTATTAAATTTTTATAATAATTTAATTTACAAAAAAAAAATAACCGACTTCAATTAAAAAAAATGCACTATAAAGTAAAATATTCTTAAGTAATATTGAACATCTCGCCTCAGCTGTGTTTTACTTGAAAGAATACAGTAAACGGCCTTAAGGTACCTATATTTAAAGAATTATCCCCGTACTCCTAACCGTTTAGGAGTTTTACCTTCCAGCATCAGCTCAGCAACATAAAATGCTAACTGCTAGATGCAAATATCCGAGAACCTTTTGGTAATGTACGAAAAAAGAAGCCTTTAAAATTTGAGAGTTGCCCTCAATTTCTCTAGGATCCCATTATCAGATCGTAACCTGATGAAAATGGGACCACATGACAAGTATACTCTTTCAGACAGAAAATAATTTCTCAAATCGGTCCAGGCGTTTTTAAATAATCGGCGAACAAACATAAAAAAATACAATTAAATTGAGAACCTCCTCCTTTTTTTAAATCGGTTAAAAACAAAGCGAAAACAACAAGCTAAATCGCGATTAGTGAGTGACGTTGGGAGCGGCAGGAATTACGCACAAAATGTTGCAATTTGTTATCGAAATTCTATTGGGGTGCATGAAAGGGGCCTCCCCGAGTGACGTACACAACAATTTCCTACGTCCGGCGCACCCTGGGCAATTCGCAAGTTCTCCAAAACGAATTGGCTAATCCTTTCACCACGATGGCAAGTCAAAATAAAATTTGACTCAGCCATCGACACGACGAAGAAGAAAATCGAAATTCTATAAATTGTGATAGAAATTCTGTGAACGCAAATGTCTGGGCCCAGAGGGAAGAAAATCAAACATTTAACGACCGAATAGCGAAGTCGGCAGTGCAACTGCCTGCTGCGCTGAGGTCGTGGGTTCGATTCCTGCTCAAGACAATTTTTTGTGTGAACATGGAGGTTTGTCTTGGTAAGTAAGTAATATTGGTTGATTTCAAATTCAATTCATATATTTATTTCCATAAAATGTGGTAATTACAGGAAGTCAATATTATATTAAGCGCAGGACACATTTCCCCATCTAACAACGGCATGCAAAAATTAAATATTAAATTATTAGCTTAATTAATACAAACAAAAAACATTAAAATCGTAAAGCTTGTTTTAAATTTTTTTTTTTTGTATATACATATATTTATATTTTTATTTTTATCTTTATCTAAGTCCACATTTATAGTACTATTATAATTATTTATTCACATTACCTCCTATACACATTTTATATAATATTATTTTTAATATGTCTATTTCTGAATCTGATGATGATGATTTTTTTACCGCTAGCAGTGATGATAGCTTTGAAAGTGTTTCTTCACTTAAAGACACTCTTTCATCTCTTTTCTCTGACGTTCCCAGGAATTTCAATGTCGTTCATATAAATGCTCAAAGTATTCCGGCTCATTTCCCTGATATGCTGGCCAGCTTTGACTGTTCTAACTTACATGCTATTCTTATTTCTGAATCGTGGCTTAAGCCATGCCTTCCTTCCATATCTTATACATTACCAGGTTTCCACCTCATAAGAAATGATCGCATTGCAGGTCATGGTGGTGGCACCGCGATTTTTCTAAGGTCAAACGTACCCTATAATGTTGTGGATGTGTCACCCCAACCACCCCCTCAAAATGCTGGCGAACATTTATTTTTAGAGGTGGAATTAAATCACTCTAAAATTCTTCTAGGTGTCTATTACTGTCCTTCTTCTCGCATTAATTTTTTCTCTTCTTTAGACTTACTCCTTGAAAATTCTGTCACAGCTTACAGTCAATGTATAATCATGGGTGATTTCAATACCTGTCTCCTTAAAAATGACGCCCGTTCCTCTTCTCTCCAAACCATCGTCCAATCTAATAACCTTTCCATACTTCCTCTTAGCTCCACTCATCACTTTCCAAACTGCTCTCCCTCTCTGCTTGACCTAATGTTTGTCTCGTCACCTAATCGCGTGGCTAAGCACGGTCAGTGCTCAGCCGACGCCTTTTCCTATCACGATCTACTTTATCTCTCCTATAAAATTCGCATTCCTAAACCTAAACCCAAGTTTATTTTGCAGCGCAGTTTTCGTAGTATCAACTCTGACGATCTCCGCAAAGATGTTGGCAAAATTGATTGGCAGTCGCTTATTAACTCAAACAATTTAGATGAAAAAGTACGCATTTTTCAACAAAGGCTTACTGAAATCTTTGATGTGCATGCACCAATACGCAGAATAAAAATAAAACATCTTCCTTCACCATGGCTCACGGATGAAATTAAAGCCTTACTTGAGAAAAAAGCGACTGCCAAGTCAAAATATAAATGTCGACCAAACGATCTAAACCGTGGCAAATATCTCGGCATCAGAAGTCATTGCAGCCGGGTGTGTAGGAACGCTCAACGCCGAAACATTCTCAATTCAGTTGAAAATGGTGATCCAGCTCAGGTCTGGAAATTTCTACGATCATTAGGAGTTGGGAAATCTCGACAAAACTCAATACCCAAAAACCTTGACCTAAACTCTCTTAATCTGCACTTTTCGTCTTCATCAAATTTTGATAAGACAACTAAAGACAACACGTTAAAATATCTTTCATCCCTTAAAGCTCCTGACTGTCCTCAATTTGTTTTTAGTCAATTTTCTGATTGTGATGTCAAGAGAAGCATATTATCTATTACGTCTAACGCGCCAGGCAGTGACTGTGTCAACCGTAGTATGATCATCCCTATCCTTGATGAAATCCTTCCCATCATTTCCCATATTCTCAATCATTCTATCCTAAGTGGCTGCTTTCCAACTGCTTGGAAAGAAGCCCAAATAACCCCTATTCCTAAAAAATGTAATCCCTCATCTTTTGCCGAATACCGTCCCATCTCAATCCTACCTTTCCTCTCCAAAGTGCTGGAACGCCTTATCCATACCCAACTTAGCCGATTCCTTTCCCAAAACCAACTCTTAAATCCTTTCCAATCTGGTTTCCGTCCTGGTCATAGCACTACCACAACCCTGATCCATATTACGGATGATATTAGGACTGGCATGGAGGAGGGCAAGCTGACAGTTCTAGCACTGCTTGACTTCAGTAATGCCTTCAACACTGTCGACTTTGACATCTTACTGGCTACTTTGCGTTCTCTTAACATATCTCCAACGGCAATTGACTGGTTTCATAGTTACCTGTCTGGACGTCGCCAACGTATCTGCATTGAAGAAAACTTTTCTTTGTGGTGTAATACAACGGCAGGCGTACCGCAGGGCGGCGTTCTATCTCCATTACTTTTCAGCATTTTTATTAATTCAATCTCGGATCAACTTCTTTCTTCCTACCACCTGTATGCTGATGACCTTCAGATCTATTCCCAGGCAACACTCGATCACTTCACGGAAGCTGTCTCTAAAGTAAACACTGATCTGAGCACTATTTGTGATTGGAGTAAGGCCCATGGATTACAAATAAATCCAACGAAAACCCAAGTCATTGCTGTGGGTAGTCCCAGGATGATACCAAAAGTGAATTGGCAACAAATCCCGCTCGTGTCATGTAATGGTGTCGACATCCCGTATAGCGAAACAGTGAAAGATCTAGGGATCTTCATTGACAAAACTCTCACCTGGGGCCCCCAGCTCAAGGAGCTGAGTCGAAAACTATTTGCCGCTGTCGGGTCTTTGCGTAGACTGCGTAACCTCTTGCCTATTTCTACGAAAACTGCGTTATCTCAATCACTCCTTCTCCCCATCCTTGATTATGCCGATGCCAGCTATCTCGATCTCAATGAAGACCAACTCGACAAACTTGAGCGCCTCCAAAATGTCTGTATAAGGTTTATATTTGGTCTACGCAAATATGACCATGTTTCTATATTTCGCACTAAACTCAAGTGGTTACCCATTCGGCTTCGCCGGAATGCACATATTCTATCGCTACTTTACAACATTCTTTTTAATCCTTCGACTCCTTCATATCTAAAACAACGCTTCCTTTTTCTAAATGACACGCACACGAGATTCCTGCGCTCTTCAGGGAATTTGAGATTAAAAATGCCGGAACATACCACTAGGTTTACAGACAAATCATTTACGGTGCAAGCTGTAAGACTCTGGAATGAGTTACCGGTGTCAATAAGAAGTGCCAAAACGCTAACAACTTTTAAGTCTTTGGTGAAGGAACACTATCTTACTTTCTAATATTTCATACCTGTTCTGCTGCTCTCATCTCATTCCTAAATCAATCATTATTAATATACCATTTTCTGTCCTTAAACATAATATTGTAGGTATTTATGTATATTTATATATGTATATATATATTTTATATATGTATGCCCTTTTATTGTATTTATGTATTTATATGTAGCCCTTGCATGTATTTGTATATATTTTATAGTACCTATGCTTAGGTACACAACTATTTATTTGTTAGAAGTAGTTATTTAATGTATTTATTCATTCTTTTCTTCATTTAAACTTCATGCTAGTACACCTTTTACTTCCCTTTCGTGTCTCTTTCATACTTTTCCATCCAATGGTTGTCTGTAAGAGATTGCCTTTGCAGCGATAAGACCGCCATTTGTACTTTTGTTATCTACATATTCTTCTGTATTATTTTTCCTTGGTGTGCAATAAAGTTTATTATTATTATTATTATTATTATAAAATTGGAATTACACATAATAATATCAGAATCTTATTAATTATTCAACATAAACAAGTGTACCATCTTAAAAAATAAAATTTCATAATATTTTTATAATAGTATTCTATATTACATTATTTATGATTTTTGAAATCTCGTTTTTCTAGTTATTAAGGCTTTGAAATAGCACATTACTAGATTATATTTATAGATATTACAAAATATTTTTAAAATGAAATGATCGACAAGAACCTTTACTTAGAATGTCGTGCACTGAATAGAAACATTCTGCCACTAACCACTAATGTAGCTAGGTATATTTTTCCCTGCCGGCATACCGCATAGACCCGCAGGAGGGCCCGGCTGGGGATCTTTACCCTGAATGTTTGTGTGATCCGCAAACATTTGTTCTGACTCTGGGTGTGCTCTGTGTGTGTGAAATGTATGTTTGTGAACACCCCCGCGACACAGGAGTTATTGCTAGTGCGGGCACCGTTTAGGAAAAAAGAGGCTATTATTGCAAGGATCAACAAAATGGAAACAATTTTTCAAAAATTAGACAACGGGTCTGAATTGCGTAATTATTATAAAGGTAAATAAATACCTCGGCTCGTGACCAAGAATGATGCAAGTCATTCAAAACTTCGAGCATAGGTATTTATTTATCTTTATTATAATTAAGCGATTTAGACCCGTTGTCTAATTTTTGAAAAATGTTCTCAAATCGCGAAAGTTTAAAAACATAAAATGGAAACAAAACGGTCAATTAGTCATATCCTCAACATCCCCAAAAGGTACCTATTTAAAAATCAAATACTTCAAATTTGAAAGGACCGTAGTGCCAAACGAAAACGTAAGTTAAAATAAACTTAGGAACCCAATTTTAGAGTTAATTTTAGCTTACTATTTAATCTCGAACTTAGATCCTTTCGACTTTCGACCCTTCAATTGTTTAAAACAAATGATTCACAAGCGATTAGATAACAAATTAGCCCTTTAATCTGTTTGTACGAATACCATGGTTGATAGCATTCAATGGAATATCGGTGGAAAGTCCGCTTCCTCTGATAGTGCGCAAGCGCATCCCGTTTGTGCCAAAGATTACATATTGTTGTAGAGTGTATGGAGCTGATGTTTGATGCCTTGTCAATTAATAAATGATCTGCATAACTTTATGTGTTTTTGCGCTTTATTTGAGAAGACATAACCATATCTTTTATGGGACTTGTAACTTTATAAGACTTATATAACTATTGGTAACGCAAGGCCTGCATTACAGTTTGTAAAGACTTAGGGTGTGGGAGGCTCATTTTTGACCGATTTTTAACGAGGTTTATGTATTATTTTGATTAGTAACATTTTAATTTATTTAATTCTTTAGATTATTTTTATTACCTCTATAATTATAATGTTTGTTCAAGCGCCCCTTGGGATAAATGAAAATAAATGATTTGACTTTGACTTAAACCTACCTTCTAGCGTTGACTTGGCTAGATGGAGAAAAGTAAGTAAATGTACTGTTCGGCTCACAGATATAGATCTACATCTATATCTGTGGTTCGGCTTTAAAATATTATGTACCCATTTTGTTTATTATTTACTTGTTTAAGTATCGCTCACACATTATATAAATAAAGAAACACAATTAGTCTAGTCTATTATAATGATTTATTAACATTATATATTAACATTAGATTGTGATTGAATTTAATTTCAGATGAAATTTTCTTTTCTGGAGACCTATCACTTTTTTTTTAAATATTTACAATAAGGAAATTTTTACTCATGGACATGACAGTTCCCTATCAGAAAAAATATTCTTCACAATTGGAACTCGCACGACAAAGTCGCTCGTAGGTAAAATACTGATGAACTATCTGCATCTATTAAATACTCTTTGACAGGGTCTACAACGCGTGATGTCGCAATATAAACCCGCAGGACATTTACAATGTGTACATTACAGCAACCAGTCTAGTCTAAAATCAAACTAATAACATTATTTATTTTTATGAAAATACCTCCTGTGTAATAATTGTGAACTTTTGTTGTGCAAAATGTTTTTAAAGTGTTTGTTCCTGTTATTTTTTTGCGGGTTTATTGATGCGCGTAAGTAATTTTATATATTATATATTAAAGTTGAAAAATTAAGAATTCAGCAGGACTCGAACCTGCACCCCCTTGGTAAACGCTAGAGATGTTTTGCCAATTCAGCCATGGCTTCGTATGCTGCTAGACTCGAAATTTTTCAACTATTTTTGTGCCATCGTCATAGGTATAATATAAGTATATGGGTGATTATTTGAAATTTGGTTAACTTGGTGTTAGCCAGTGGCGTAATTATAGGGTGGCAGGGGTGGCAAAATGCCACGGGCCCCCGGACCTAGGAGGGCCCCGTGCCCAAGATGCCACGACTTTGAAAATAACTAAACATTATCAGGACAAAACTAGATTTAAACGCATTCATTTAAAAATAATAATTATGAAACGCATCCATTGGTTGCTTTTTTTTCACTGTACTAAAGTAGCGTGGGCGGGCTTGCAATTTCCAGAAAATCGCGTAAAATTTTTTTTCTTCCTAATAATTTGGCATTCTAAGGTGAAAAATTTGTGCATTCCAGTACTAAATCATTGATAAGCGCCTTCAACGTAATGATTTTTACTAGGGCCCACCCAATATTTTTGCCACGGGCCCCCGATGGTATAGTTACGCACGCCTCTGGTGTTAGCATCAATTTTCACATATTTATATTAATTTCATTCAATATTTCAAACTACTAAGCGATGTTATAAAGTCCATTTAATTTGGTCACTCATTTTAATATATATTGTAATATTATTTATTACCAAAAATTGCCACTTCTTACTCCAAATATCAGGCCCTAGCCATGTAAGATCTCCCGAATTTAGTATTCATTTCAGTGTAATTATGATTCTATAAGAATAATTTAATTAAACTCCATTTAAACTCGTTTACTATTACATTACGAACATTGTCATTACAATTTAATTTATAATAACATTATGTTTCATTACTTTGTTTCAAGTGAAAAAGTGTAAGCGATAAAAAATATCAGGCCCTAGTCATTCACGAAATTCGAAAATACGCGACATCTAAGCATACGGCTTTTTCATAACTAACTCAATACGATAGCATCGGTATGAAGCTAGTTGCAAACACGACCCAAGCCGCGGCAGCCACTTTGTTATTGGTGCGATCACCGACTTTGCAGCGGAAACACGCACTGTGCCAGTCAAACTCTCAGGCCCTAGGTAAGTCGTTTTAAAGAAAGTTCATTCATCTCATTACCTATTGTAAATATGAGTTTATCCTGCCTTGTTTTTTGACTGCCTATTAGTTTTGATGTTGATTTTAAATAATAGGCTTCATTTGATTTTGCTTCTTTTTGTCAGTCCCTAGACCGTCAGGCCCTAGTCGTAATAGTACCTAGGGCCTGACGCCACATCTAGGGACTGTTGGTAAAGGGTGTGATGCATGGTTGTAAACATAATACCACAACGTATTTGTTGAAGAATATGGCGCCCAGATAGAAAATACATTGTTTAAAGAGGGAATTGCGAAAAAAAAAGGCTGTACAGGCAAAAACGAGTGAAAAAAAAATGACACTGTTTTGCTGGCAGAGTACAAAGAAAAGGAATAAAGCTAATACAAGGCGTGTAAAAAGGACAACGGGATGTGTAAAAGACATGACTCCGCGTGAGCATTCATCAGATCATAGAAAAAAAGCAAAAGATTCGTGAAAATACTGTTTACCAATGGCCACTGTGAGCCAATGTTTTGAATAGGAAAACCACAACTCTTAACATAACAGGTGAAGTGAGGGTGTTACAATCTTCTGCCACATCCTTGTGGGTAATAAAGCGTGATGTTATGTTATGTAATTATTAGGCGTTTAAGCTTTACGAGTACCTAGCCTTCTCGATGTCCCACTAGTTGAACTTACGTCAGCAAATCTGCCCCTCTAGAAAAACGCATCTCTGGGTGCGAGCGTGAGGCTCTAGCTCCCTCTTATCTATTTGAAGAAAGCCACTGCCGGTTGTCTAGGGCCTCTGGCAGCGCTATTTGTGCTCTGATCCTAATATTACTTTATACTTACAGAGGACTGCGGCTTTTCGATGGATTCGAGTAAGTATAACCAATAAATTCATTGGTTATTCGCTCTTCGTTCCATTCACATTTCGACCCATTTGAAGTTGGTTCCATTCGCACTACGTCTATATGAAGTTGTATGTATTCGCACTTCGTTCTATCGACAGTTCGTGGCATTCGCACTTCGTGGCATTCGCACTTCGTTTCATTCACAGTTGGTCCCATTCGAATTTAGTCATTTTCATAGATAATCCCATTCGCACTTCGCCCCATACGCGCTTCGTCGCATTCGCAATTGGTCCTTTTCGTTGGAAATGTATGTGCGTGAAACAACGAGGTGTTTCGATTCATTCGACGTTTTTTCTCCTTCTATACGGCCAATGTACCGGTTCATGTTCCATCTTACTTGCTGAAATAGGTTATGCAAACAGGGCGATATCCTGGCTACACGCTGAATCATACTTGGCAAGTGCAAATTGAATTTTTCATGTATTTAAAATTTGCGTAAAACATTCATTCTTTTCTTTTCTTTAAATAAAAACGACGCCCGCACTAGGAATAACGCCTGTGTCGCGGGGTTGTTCACAAACATACATTTCACACACACGCAGCACACCCAGAGTCAGAACAAATGTTTGCAGATCACACAAAGATTTGTCCCGTGTGTAACACAAAGTGAGATGGGGCATTTAGCCTAAGGCGTAGAGATCCAATTGTAGAGTTGGGTAATGTAGAGTTCAAGAAGCTTGGCTCTACATGAGATCTGATAACTTTTTAACATTGCGAGCCATTTAAATAAATAAATATTAAGATCTCACCAACTTACACACAACGCCATCTAGTTCCAAACTAAGCAGAGCAAGGACCGGGCAAAATGTATTATTTGGTATATTTTTTAAAAGCAGCACGGAGTTAAATTTGTGCCCAATGGATGGCGATGGACTCACCCCATGTCTCATGGGACTTAAACATAACATGTGAAATGTGAGTGCGATACACCACTGCCACACCCTCCAGGGTAATCAGTGAATATGTTATGTAAATTAAGGTCAGAAATTCCACGGGCAACTAGTTATTATAAATAACAATACGACATACAGTTATCATAAAACATGGTGCGTTATCAGCGGATACGCTCTTGAATGTTTGCGTGGCAGCAACGTGATCGAACGTCCGGGGAGGAAATACACCGAGTGGGTGGAGTGTAGTACACTGTGGAATAACATTTCAAATTATATCAAGTTTGGTCTAAAAAGAGTTTTTGCCATAAATATATATATATATATATATATATAAGTTTGATTATTTTTATAGCATTTAGCTATGCTTAGCAAATTATACTAAGAAACAGTTGAAAACGATATGGGACCGGCAGGATTTGAACCTGCGACCTTACTGCACACTGGGCAGCCGCTCTTAGCCATCCAGCTACGGTCAACTGTTTCTTAGTATAATTTGCTAAGCATAGCTAAATGCTATAAAAATAATCAAAGTTAAAATATCGTACACGTTCATTCGTTACAACATTTGTGCTGAATGTAACTTCGCCATGAACGTGACGTCACGAAATGACGTATCATACAGTTAAGAAATTTAGGGTGCCGGTAAGAGGCGACCGTAGCTGGATGGCTAAGAGCGGCTGCCCGGTGTGCAGTAAGGTCGCAGGTTCAAATCCTGCCGGTCCCATATCTTTTTAAACTGTTTCTTAGTATATATATATATATATATATAGATGGTAAGTGGTAAGTAGATCCCAAGAATTAATTCACAGATTGTAGATGCTTCCCTTCATGTGAGCACTACGGTGTTATATATCGCGTGCATAATTTCAGGGACTGATATTAGCAACAAACCGAAACAGTAATGCAATATTTAGGGTTCTGGCAAGAGGCGACCGTAGCTGGATGGCTAAGAGCGGCTGCCCGGTGTGCAGTAAGGTCGCAGGTTCAAATCCTGCCGGTCCCATATCTTTTTAAACGGTTTCTTAGTATATATATATATATATATATAGATGGTAAGTGGTAAGTAGATCCCAAGAATTAATTCACAGATTGTAGATGCTTCCCTTCATGTGAGCACTACGGTGTTATATATCGCGTGCATAATTTCAGGGACTGATATTAGCAACAAACCGAAACAGTAATGCAAGTACTCAAGATAGATAAATATATAGATAGAGTAATAATTATTGTACACTAATATTAACAAAGGTTATTTTGTTAACCAATTCACTTAAAATATGTTTTTTTTTATTTTTTTTTATTCTACTGAGGTGGCAAACAAGCATACGGCCCGCCTGATGGTAAGCAGTTACCGTAGCCTATGGACACTTGCAACGCCAGGGGCATCACGCGTACGTTGCCGACCCTTTAAAAACCTATTTGCACTCTTTTTAAAGAACTCCATGGGATATCGCTATAAGATCAAGTACTACTATTTGGCGGCAGGTTAAAGGTGAGGTCTACCACTAGTAAAGTGTAATTTACACATATTACATAACATCACGCCTATATTACCCAGAAGGGTGTGGTGTGGTTAGGCAAACGCCATCCACCGACCCAAATTCCAACGCAATGTTACTATAAAGAATATTTTGATAGTAAAATCCTAAATAACACTTTTGGTCGATCCGGGCACCGAACCTGAAACCTCGCGGTAAGGGGCGTACAGGAACCACTACACTAACGAGGCCGTTTACATCTATTAAGTATACTTTTTTTTCTGCAACGAATATCGTAGTTGCAAGATTAATTATTGTATCACTTCATTGTCTAAATTATTATTTGATAAACGATTATTTGTACGACAGAACACCATGTAAGTAGAAACGTGTTCTACTTTTCAAATACTGATTTACTATCTTTTCTTCCTTTGCTATAAGAAAACAATAATGTTAACACAAATTGGCATTTGAAAAGAGTCGTCCTTGAGTTTCTGGCTAGTTCTTTTCACGAAGACCCGTCTACGAAACTAACATTTAAATGGCGCTTAAAAAGTTGAAGCTCCGCGAATTTAGAGCAGAGCAGATAAATATACTTTTGTTTAATTGAATTTCATTTCAAATACAGAATGGAGCCGCTACAGGTCTGAAAAACGATGTCCATCACCCCACCTAGAGAACGGATTCACTCGCCTGAAGCAGCGAGCTACCCTGGTGCGGTACACGTGCCGCATGAGGTACACCCTCGTGGGGAACAAGTACGCCACCTGCCGGGACGGAGAGTGGGATGAACCTGTACCCATTTGTGTCAGTACGTACATCACATTAACTCTTTCTGAATTTTCTCACAACTTCTAAAAGAAGGAGGTATATAGATTGCAACATCTCTGAAATAACTCGCTACCACAAATATACATGGTAAATATCCCGTTATATCTAATATTTAGTAAGAAAATAACCATGTTTAGTCTTTACATCTTTTTAAAAGAATACTTGAAAAGTGAGTTTATACGCTAAATGAATTTTATGCCTGTAAAAAATAAGTTATTCTGTTTGTTAGTGCTACTGCAGAAATTGCGTCAAGCGATAAGGCCGCCCTTAGCATATTGTTAATGCCTTTTAATAGTTGTCTTTAGTTTGTTATGAAATGGTATGCAAATAAAGTTGAATCTATGGTCACGTCTTCAACAGTCAACCACAATTAACTTTATAAAGCGGTTAAGATGCCTGACCTGTACCTGTAATGATCGCGTGGTTCCGACTAAACCTCGAGCTCCCTATACGACATAGAGGCTACTAAGACATGATCAATTCTTCCAGGGTCCGGCTGCCGCTCCTTGCTGCCAACGCCAAATAACACCGTAATGCAATCTTCCCACGACGACGCCTATGTCCTGTTCTTCTGCTACCCCGAATACAAGCTCGTGGGGTCACCAGCGATATACTGTGACGGGAGACAGTGGAACGACACTATTCCTGCATGCGTTAGTAGTGTGGGTAAGTGACAAACAGAATCAAACGAAGCATCTAAGTTATGTATATAGCTAGTTCAATAAGCACGCTGGAGTGTCAATGGCAATCACGTCAGCCGAAGGTTGGACAGCGAGTCCTGGAATGAAGACCGCGATTCGACAATCGTTAGGTAGGACGCCTCCCGGCCAGGTGGAAGATGATATAAAGAATGGAGAGACCTGTATACGGTAGACAGAGCGCCACAACACTAGTGTTGTGAAGTGAATTGGGGGATGTCTATCCATCTTCTAGTCTGCCGGCAAGGGATAAAAGTACACGACCATTCACTTGCATAGCAAATAGCATCTATTTCCTCTAAGTTTTATCTGAGGACTAATTAGACGTTTCTTCCTGTAAGTAATGCAAGTTATTTGAGGCCTTTATCTTCACGCACCCTGTCCATAGCAGAAATTTTTTATGGTAGGCAGTGAGTGGTTATTCCGCTCTTAAGTTCAATCGCCTTAAAAATAATAGCATTACACTATTATATAAGTACTAATTACTTGTGGGTTTTCAGACCAAACACCAACGATATCATGTGACTTCGAGGATCCAAACCTGTGCGGTTGGAAACAGGACGAGATGCACGACTTCGATTGGAAGAGGCTCAACAGAAGGACTCCTTCTTCATTCATGTTTACCGGACCGCAGTTTGATCATACCTATGGGAAATTAAGAAATGGTAATATATTTGCGTACATGTTTGAGTTCGGGTGTATCGCAAACATATTTTTTAAACGATTTATAAAATAAAAACATCTACACTGAATGCCCGATAGAAATACTGATTGCTGGGACAATTTTTACTTATATAAAATAGCCAAAGAGTGTTATTTCTATAACTAATTATATTAATAAATAAAAAAGAGAATCATCCAATATTTTCGGCACATAACCAACAAAATCAAATAGTTATTTTTATTTGTTATAATCCATCCAGTCATTTGGTAGATACAAGGTTATAAAGAAACAATATTATATACTTTGATTATATAAATTATATACATACATCAAAGAAAAGCGCAAAGAATCTTGACAAAACGTCACATTCGTGCAATCAATTGACGTTCGTGGACAAAACACAACCACCAAACGTGACGAAAATGTTCTTTTTTTAAAAATTCCTTCGAAACGAAGATGTAACGTTTTAAATCACATAACCAACGTTGTCATTTTTGGAATTCAATAAGCTGCAATTCTAATTGCTCAAATACAATATATAAAAATGTTGTCCACGAAAATGATCGGTACACGTATGAAATAATTAAAATATGGCAATTTGTTTTTCACGTAACCTTAGCCGCTCTTCTGATGGCTGAGATAACGGAACACCAACACGCCTAACACTTGACCAAACCTAACTCTGTAATCGGTTTCTGCTGTTGTTTGTTTGCAAGTCTTTATTACTACGCAAATCTCAAGTAACCAATATCGTGTAACCGACGTGTATTGTGTTGTCATTTTAAAATAACGTAAAAAAATTTTTTTTGTATTTTGAGCGTGAAGTGCATTCAATTACGCTGGTTTTGGTATATAAAATTAAACAATCAAAATTAAATGTTAAACTGCAACGGCGAGTGTGACACGATGAGAACGCGAAAAATGGCTCCGTTTTTGACAGTTTGGACTAGTTTTCGATACAAATTTATGCTTCAGTTATGACAAGCTTTATTTTTTTTGTGGCTGTTTAAATGTTTTGCCCTTTAATAAAAAAAGTACTTTTTAAACTTGTACGATTTAGGATATATACCCGTGTGACCATCAAATTTGAGCTTCAATAAGAAATACCCATTTGATTATGACTAATTTATTAATACAACGCGACAATTCTGCCAGCATTTTGGGTGCGAGGCCTTCTGTAAGTGACTTATTAAGATTACCTACTTTAAGTTATTGTCTAATACATGTACATGTTGAATCTTTAATTAAACTAGTCTTAGTTTAATTAAAGATTCAACATGTACATTTTTCTGTAAATAAAGATATTTAATCATCACTAATTATCTTAATTTATAGGTTACTTCATGTACATCGAGGGTTCCGGTCCCCTGGTGAATGACACTGCGAGGTTGATATCTCCGGTGTACGACTCATCGCAGGCAAATGATGCCTGCTTCGTGTTCTTCTACCATATGTATGGCAAGTAAGTATCTATAATTACTTACTATTTATTTTCTCTCTTTCTAATTTGCTTTTATTTTATTTTTATGATGGATAGGCGTTTGACCACGATCTTTCCTGATGGTAAGTAATGATGTGTGGTCTACGGTGGAGCACGCTTAGCTATGAGATAGATATTTAATCTTGCTTTAAATACACCCAAATAGTACTCGTGCGAACTCGGGCAAGGTATTCCATTGTTTAGCAGTTCGCATAAGGAATGTTAAAGCGAAACGCTTGGTGCGTATTTGAGGAATACTACAATGAAGCGATGCTGGGGTGCCGTTTGTCTGGTAGTCCTATGGATAAGTGGCAATGTAGAAACAAGGTTGTGCAATTCCTCGGCTTGCTTCTAGTAGAACTTTTAAATTGCGGTGGGGTAAGAAAGCACTACCCGAGCTGTGCTGCGGCCCTATTACTGGCACTGAAGGCATAACATCGTATGAAGTGTCCTCATATGAAGTGACGCATCATTAATCTTTTGTTGCTTCCGTACGCTATAGTTAATAATAATTAATTAAAAATAAAAAAAATAAATTAAATTTTAATTTATTTATAGTTAGGTACTACTTCCTTACCATTTCACAATCAAAGATTTTTACGTTTGGATTTTTTAGTAGCAGCATAAAGTCGGTCTGCCACACTCATTTACCTAATACAGGCGTGATGATAAGTTCATGTTTAATTTCCAGGGATATAGGCGGCCTCAGGGTGTACCAAAAGCCATCGACAGTGCTCATGTACGATGTCCTCAACCACGAGGATAACGGCACTAACAAATACATGCTGTTTGAGCAGTATGGAGACCAGGGCAATGAATGGTTCACTGGTATAGCTCCGCTTTTGAACTTCTCTGATGATTTTCAGGTAATTTTAATACAAGTAATTAGTTCTAATTGGCTCCATTTATATCTGATCTGTTTTACAATTATATTAACATTTAAGTTATACGTTACATTAAAATTATAATAAACATTTAAGTTATATATAACAAAAAAAAATCATAATTAGGCCGATGATTTTTAGATAACCTTATTCAAAGTCTAAGTCAAATCATTTATTGTTATAAACCTCAAAGGGAGCTTAAACACGTCAACAAACATTATAATTACAGAGCAAAAAATAATAATCTAAAGAATTAAATATTCCGTTTTATTAGAATTCGATAGTAAAGTATTGCAAGATAACCAGTTATGGACTAAAGTAAGTGACCTGTTAATATCATCATACCTATTCTGATTTCGATAAAAGTCAAAAATAAATGACATGTCATCTGCAAAAAAAACTATATCACTTACATTTTGTGCACAGAACGGTAGATCATTTATACTAAAAATAGAAAGTGATCAAAGATCGAGCCCTGGGGCACCCCTATTGAGAATTAATTATTTGTTATCTGCTATTATGCTTTGACCACTCGTGCCGAGTGCTCAGCCGAGACTCCAGTCCAGTCCACCTAGCCGAATACTCGGTGAATAGAAACGGACACTCATCAACTCCACGTGATGGTCTGAATGATCATAGATTTCAACATTAATGATTTAATATTGGTCGTTCACAGATCGTGATTGAGGGTATCCGAGGTCGCAGCTTCATCAGCGACACAGCCATAGATGACGTATCCATACGAAACGGACAGAACTGTACTGATCTGAAGGCCAGTGCCTCTACTCCGAGCACAGGTAAAAGACATTCTACTTTAGTAAATGAATAACTACCGCTCGCGGCTCCACCCACGTGGTACCGAATAGTGTAGCTATAAAAGGTAGCCTTCAAGGCCAAATTTACACGTAGAGACTCGCGGAGCGGCGGGCCGGATGATGGCTTTGATGGCAATTACCTGTCAGCTTTGGCGCACTTCTCCGTGCCGCTCTGGTGGAATCTGAGCCTTATAAAACGTTGTAGATTCAATTTTGAGCATTACATTACAAACTATCTGTCATCAACATTTTTCGAAACACAATTTCAAATTTCGAATTGTATCATTACAGGTTCCGCACTGTAATGCGTAACTCTCTTCCTATAGGTTACGTTACACATTGTAGCAGCAGCCTAATAATGAGCGCCATCATTTTTTAAAATGTATTTTTATTTATTAAGTGACGCAAAATCGTGGACTTTAGATTGCCATCTTCGATCACTCCCTTTTTGTCCTATTCCTAGTGTACGAGGAGTCCTGCGTGGGTCGCTGCGGCACCACCAACCCTCACAACCCTCGGGGCTGCAGCTGCACCTACATGTGCTTCATGGAAGGCAACTGCTGTGCGGACTACTTGGATGTCTGCGAATTTGGAGCTGGTGAGATGATATTTCTGCGATTCTACTATGGATCATGATCTAATAAGACTATATATGGTTTACTCGCTACGATAACAAACGATTATGGTGTGTCGTGCTAGTATTTTTGTTAAGTTTTACTAACATATCTATGTCTCAAGTATAACTATCTATCTGTTAAAAATTTAGATTTATGTGTGATATTATTTATGTGATATTACAGATGGTGCCACTGACGTTGCACGATCAGGCGAAGTCAGCTCAACAATACATTTACCAGCAACAGAAAAACTGGTAGCAACCACAACTGCTCCCCCACCTCCTCCAAGCACTACGTCATCTACAACCACTTCCACAACCTTACCTACTACATCCACAACCACAACGTCCAGTTCCACACCCACACGTAAACCCTCAACTGCCGTGACAACCAAACTTCCCATCAAAACGACGTCCATAACCAAAGCGCAAACGACGTCTACAACCCTCCAACCGACTACGACCACCACGTTGAAAACTACAACCGTATCGAAACTTAAAACTACGACGTTGGCAGCCTTTAACAAGTCTGCTGTAACTACGGCGAAGGTGCCAGTAAAAACAACACTAATACCTGCCGGTTTTACTGTTAAGCGTCCGCCGCCTCCGAAGCCAATTGTACAAAAAAAGACTGCAGACTCAGGTAATACGAGATCTCGTGAATCGTATGATAGTTGTTTATGCAACAAGAGAGCAAAGATAGATACTTGTGATTGCTAATTTGAGTCCCGAATATGTGAAAGATTCTATGGTGGAATCACGAGCGTAGAGAGTGATTCGATGAGGATTGCGACGTGGTTTGCTTGCTCGTTGCCCCTTCGAATTTTGATAACACCTCGACAAACAGTTTAGCAACGACCGGATAGCGGAGTGGGTAGTGTACCTGCCTGCGACGCCGAGGTCTTGGGTTCGATTCCTACTTAAGACAAATCTTTGTGTGCATGAACATGGGGGTTTGTCTTAGTCTGGGTGTTTCTATGTATAATATGTATGTATTTACAAAAGAAAAGTATCTATGTATTAGTATCAGTTATTCTAATACCCATTGTACAAGCTCTGTTTAGTTTGGGACTAGATGGCGTTGGTTACGCAACTCTACTCATTATATATAATATATTATTCTATTATTTTTATTTTAAATATAATTTATTTTATCTCAGTCTGGTGGTTTGGATTTCTGCTCTTAGGTTTTATAGCTCGAGTGTTGCCGAAAGAGGTGCAGTTTCCTGGCTGCTAGACCATAACGCCATAAAAAATCAAAATTCAAAATTATTGAAGTTTAGTGACATTGTGTCAAATATTATTATAATTTTTCGCATTCTTCTTTGATTCATCATCCATACGCTTCCGCTATACCATTTATCTTCACCCGCTTTTTTGTGCAATAAAAATTTAAACCGCAAATCGCAAGAAACCAGCTTCGGAGGATCCTGCCCTCGGAAAGGTACTTCGGGCTGTTTCGCTGGTGAGTAGATTTCCTTTACCACCAGACTATAAATAATTATATTTTTATCGTTAATATTATTTTCGTTATTCATTCATCATCTTATTTTCATCGCCCGGTAGAGCAGTTTACAGCGCCCTTCCAGGCGTTGTGTGTAAGTTGTAAAATATTTATTATTTATTTATTTATTTAATAATCGGCCAACATTAAAAAAATACTCTGACTTAGCTCTTTTTTTTCATACCTGCGATGTTCGCTTCTGATCAATATAGGTTATTTATATATAATTTCAATATTTACAGGAACAAACGGGATAACAATAGCAGTGGTAGTCATATTAGTCATTGGCGTATGTTGTGGCGTGTCAGCGTATTGGTCGCGGACGGCGTATGGCCGAGCGGCGGTGGCGAGGCTCCGGGGCAGGACCACCCGGGACCCGGAGGTGCGGTTCCTGAAAAATGATGTAGACTTTGAAGATGATGAACATGAACAATAAACTATTAGGTGTATATTGCGTTTTATTTTTACTACCAGTGGCTGATTAAATAATGATAACGATCTAGATAATCCTACAATTGTCACTTTTTGGCAGGGAAACAGTCGGAAATATCAGAGATGTAACATGAAGAAAATTTACTATCGGACTGCCAAATTTCATAGGATTTTTGCCCCAGGCCGGGTAAAATAAATGTCAAAACCCATTCATTTTTAACTTTGTCGAAAATTTTACCTGGAACGCGCTGCTCTGTTCGCGCTGTGGGAATAATGTCATCTATAACTTAGTTCTCTCTAGTTAAATGCATAATGCTCTCTGACAAATTTACATTTTTATTAAAAGTTTCAAAATCCGCGTTATGATAATGATAGCCTTTATTAACAATCTTAAAAACTAGTTTACATATACATTAATTATTTCACTAAGACATCGGTAAAAATTGTTTTGCTTTCGCATAGCGTTATATGATTACGTAATTAAAAGAACCCTTAATATAAGCTATTGTTTCTTATTAAATACAAATTCGTTCATAAGGTCATAACGAGCACGAGCTGGGTTTTGCCGTACTTTAGTCACATTTTTGTACGTAGAAACATGACAAAAACGCTAATAAGTCTCTCTTGCGCTCGCTATGCTAGGCCGCCAGCGATTAGAACTGGTATCAGGCAATAAAGGAGGAGAAGGTAAAAAGGACACTAAAGGTCGAAAGACAATAAAACAAGAGATTGTACAGTTATTTTATTGGTGTACAACCAATGAAAAGTAGTACTATTTTTAAAATTACCGTTTTATTTTTGGCCTTCGATAATCTTTTAGTAGGTGCTAACATACTTGTCTTCCGAACACCTTGAAAATAAGCCAACTGGAGGTGGTCATTATTCCAAAAAACGCAATGAATTATACGAACGCCATGGATTATAAATTGTTGAAAACTTTATTATTAGGCTGTACCTACCTATTGTCCATAAAATAAAATAAAATAAAATATCTTTTATTTCGAAATACATTGGATTCATATAATGTTAGTAACAAAAAATTGACTTAGAACTATGTTAGTACACAAACTTGATTTAAAAGAAAAAAATAAAATTAATTTATAAAATTATCCGTCCGTAAAAAATAAAATTATCCGTCGTGTACCTCCGTGATTCAGCCCTAATTTCACAGGTGTTAGATAAACCTTATTGGCAGGGTAAGCATATAGCACACATAACTTTTTTATCAGTTTGATTAAAATTAATCTAAGCCCCGGTTATTCAAGTCATTGTAATTAGTAGATATATTTTTGTATTATTTATCATTTATTTTTTACCATTGTTTGTAATGTTTTGACGTGCTTAAGCGCCTCCAGGGGTCTATGAAAATAAATAATTTTGAATTTGAATTTGAATTAACGTGGCAGTTGTGTTCTTGCAAGTGCAACTTGAGTTAATTTTACATTCAGTCAGGTTATATTTTATAGATCGGATTAGATCTATCCGAAACCTCAGAAATTGGGCCTCAGTCGCGAAAATTACAACAATGGCAATCAATCGCAGAAAATGAAATGAAATCCGCGCGCCATCTAGTTAGAATAACGTGCAGGAGGCCTATTCTCGCCACTCAAATGTTGAATTCGAATTCGTTAAAAACTCGAATCCGAACTTTTTACGAGTGGTAAACGGTGAATGGTATTCTGGGCATCTCGAGGCCAACATTTCTCGAAGGAAAACCGCTCGAACTGCACGATGACATCTCGACTGGTCGGGACCAGTCGAGATGTCATTTTGGATTCGAAATGACGCCATATTTCAACGTCAGTCAAGCTATCTTATTTATTTCGTTTTACAAAATAATATTTTGATACAAAAACAAATGGACGAGCTTGCAGTTAATTTATTAAACAATATAATTTTCGAAATCGAAAATGTACAAATGGAGCCACCACGTAATGAAGCGGACCCGTTTGAAATGCGGGATGTCGAATTTAAGAAACATGTTCGGCTTAATAAAGCCCAAGCATCGATTTAATAAATATAATAGAGCCTGTAATAGTACCTAGAACCAATCTAGATTCAAGTACAAAGGTTAGTACCAACATCAATTGAGTATTGCAATCGTAAATTATGTGTTTACAACATTTGCATTGAGATACTATTATTATGAACTTTCTGAATGGCCTACAGTGCCCATATTTTACATTATTACTTTAACAAAACATTTTATTTTTAGGTGTTGTGCGCACTGCTTTTATTTGGAACTGGGAGATACCAAACTGCCTAAAAACAACGCGTGCAACTATGGAACGTTGCAACGCCGTATTAAAAGGCAGATTTAGGTGCTTTGAAAAGAAAGAGTGATGCATTACACACCAAATAAAGCAACAAAAATAATTAATGCCTGTTGTGTGCTGCACAATCTATGTGTAACCCATAATTATGATGATGCTGTTGAACCTGTGGAAGATTTAAAGTTATTAGGGTTCAAAAATGATCCTGTTGCACCACAACATCCAGCGGGCAGAGAAAATGATTTGTTACGAGGAAGACAGAAACAAATGCAAATCATAAATACTTCTTTTAATAACTATCGTTGATTTGTATTTATTGATAACATTAATAAACCACCATCACTTGATTGGTATGTTGTAACTACAGTCCATGAACATTAACAATCCAGAAAATCAAATTACAGATGCATTGCTTCATCTGAGGTCTATAATGTTATGCCTCATGTTACAGTAATTTAAGGATTGATCTCCTCATGCATTACTATCTATTGGTAAAATCCGCATGATAATCTGATATTTTTTTTCGTTAAACTCAATCAGACAGTGCACACCTTCTTTACCTTAAATCTATTTAAGTGTTCAATCATGTAATGTAACAAAATATATGCCGATTATATAACAATATGTATGTTTTTTCATGGCATACATATTGATTTTTAATGCTACTTGAGGTGGAATTTTCAATAATTTCTTCTGAATTGTTTTTATTCAATATTTTCATTCTATGTAATAGTCATGGCTAATTTACAATTTTATTATTAAGTTTGTATGTATAGATAAATGTTAGGATTTGTAAGGATAAAAAAAACTAATATTTTAACATTGTTTTATTTCTGTTTCTTCTATTATAATTAGGATATGCACATTCAACTAATTAAATAAAACTATGTATGTGTACAAGCACTCTTTAACATTTATATCACAATCACATATTTAACTTGTGTATCTATATAACTTAACACTTGTATTTATAACACTAATCAAATTCAAATTCATTTATTCGTGGATCATAGGTAACGTAAAGGTCTTATAAAATAATACATTTGAGTGCGCTATGTCCTACCACAGTGGTATACAACATTATATTGGAGTATTATTGAACATGCAGAATGTCAAACAGGCAAAAGTAATATAAAAATAAAAATGTCAAAGAAATATATATAACTAAATTAATAAATGATCAAAATTAAAAAAAATAGAAATAATAATAATTAATAAATGTCAATAACATAATTACCTATGGCAATTGTCAATTAAATTCAATAATAGTAATAACAATAGGCAATAATAATTATTATTATAATTTGTCGGACAAAAATTCATATAAATTATCAACATTTTTATAATTGTTTGTCTATATATCAGTATACATTACAGTAAACATACATATACAGTCTTATTTATATCACAATCAATGTTTTTGTATTTGTTCATTTTTAACAAAACAGTCTTATTTATATCAATCAACATATTTGTACTTGTTTAACTATAATTAAACAGTATTATTAATATCACAATCAACCTTTTCTTTCCTTGTTTATCTATAATTATAATTAAACAATCAACAATTATACTTAACAATTTAGTGATTTTTTTTGCCTAAATTGCATCTGCAATTTTATTCAAAGCTGCACATTGTAGTTTTATCAGCTCTATGAGCTCTGCATAATATTTTCTTCATTTCATTTTTTTCTTTTAATAATTCATACTTTTGCATGTTTCTGCCATTTTTAGCGTTTCTGTCAATCTTTTTTGTCCCCTCACCTGTCGGTGACTCCTCTCTATAACAAAAAGAAAAACAATGTTCAATTATTTAATAAAAAATATAAATTTTCTTTGTTTTAAGTTTATTTTTTGATCCGTGTAATATGATGCATCAGTCAAGTGATGAAAATTTATAATGACGGTTCTTTTTTTTATTATCAAGAAAAATGCAATGTCACATCAAGCATTACACAATTTTAAACAGTTCATCATGTAATTTGAATTACTACTTCCAAATTGACTGTGACATTTATGTTGATACACAAGTATTTACAACTAAACTACTAACTACCACAAAAAAATGTACCTTGGGTTTCTTGGACAGTTATTTGTCCCTCAATGTTATCTTGGACTCTGGAAAATATTTTTTTTGCAATGGATTTTCGATCATTTAAGAATAGACGATAATAATATGTATACAATGTAGCAAACCAACAATATTGATATTTTACTTACTTTTCGACAATCTTTCCATGATTTGTTAGCCCCATTCAGGGCATTTAGCTGGATCCTTATATCTCGCCACCTATCTACACTCTCTGTTTTGTGAACGGCGAAGAAAATTTACCGCTTCGCAGTTATGGATCCGTTTCCACCAGTTGAACTAACAACTGCCGTTGTTGCGGCGAGGGATATATTTTCGGCGCATTCATTTTAAATAAGAAAACTTTTCATAATTTCCAAACAAATTAATAACAAACGGTCTTTCTGGAAAATTTATTGTAAATGACAATCTTGACAAGACAACTGTCAGTCATAGGAAAGAATTACGTTTCATTTCAAGTAGTAATTAATTTTTATGAAATAATCGATTAGAATCGTTATATTTATCGTTAAACACGTAAAACGAAACGCATTGACATTCATTCATTCAATCTTTTAGTGAAGTAATGGCAACATTTTCTAGGTTCGAGTGGTGATGAAAGTCTATTGGTGCCGAGAATACACAATTCGAGATTATGCATTCGTGCTTCGTATTTTTGTAATAGAAATCGAAATGAATCAAACATTCGGATCCGAATAAAAACTTCGAGTGCGCGAGAATTGGCCTCCAGTACTCAAAAGCGCGCAGCATTCGTTTACCTCTTTGCGATTTCGTCACGTAAACACAGCACGTAAACAACAGCGTCACTTAATCGCAGACACTGAAAAACGCTTCGGCAACTGACAGCAGGTTACTGCAGAATTATCAACAGCTGTTCTAGGTAATGATTGTTCAGTAATAATATTACGCCGCAATCATTCCTCTCGTTATTGTCATCTCTTTAGATCAAATTTCTTAAGCGTTTAGTTGATTATCAAACATATTGATCTCAGTTGATAAAATTGTCAGTGATTTACAACAACATTGATCTCAGATATTAAAAATTACCATTTTATGTTGATTATTATTATTTTAACAGTTAGTTAAGAATTAGTTACATAAAGTTTACCTTAAATGGCAGCGAAGCCATAAGCTAAAGTATAATAATACCATTTACAGAAATATCTTTTGACGTCACAAATATCAATACGAGCAAGATAGTAATCTGCTACACGCGTAGACGTTTTGTAGCAAATCTCAGTGCTACGCAGACGTCTACGGAACTATGATTCGATACGCAGGAATGTGATTTCTCGTAGCGAGAAACAAAGATTTGTAAGAACGTATGGCGAACGGGCTTGTACCCCACCTAGTCGCAAGTTATAATAATATTATAACACATAACATCACACCTATAATACAATATTTTGAAGTTTACAAATAACACTTAGCCCGACCCGGGCATCGAACCCAAGACCGCGCGGTGAGAGGCACAAACGCTAACCACTAGACTATTGAGGCAGTTCACTAAACCATCGAGGTGGGCATATTATTATGCGTTGACACGATTAAGCTCCAATTTCATCGAACACACTTATCAGTGTTCAATGAACCCGATTTTCCATCTCTCTCTCCCGTTGAAGCATTGAAAGAGAGACACAGTGATCATAAATATGTTAAGCCGAGTTCAGTACTAAACATAGTTCAACACGTTTGGTAATCGGTCTTTTGGTTCTCCTACATTTACGTAAAGCATCAATTACACTGTATCTCAAAAGTCTTGCAACAGTAAGAAAAATAAATAACAATTAAAAAAATAGTACCTAATTTTCATTAAAAACTAAGTAAAAAATCGTTAGTATAATTTCAAGTTAACAAAAGCAAATTTAAAAAAAAAAACTATTTTTTCATCTGGCAACAATATGTCCGTATCCTGGCATCACCGAAGTACGGAAGCGCGGGCTAATACAAACGCTGACCTCGTTTTTATGTTACCCCGTTAACACAAAGTGTGTGGTACAGAAGCGCAGCCTTCAGACCTGCCTCGCGTTATCGTATCGACCCGGCACCGCCGCCATCTTGTCCCGCGCATGCGCAAAAAACATGCGACAACACTGACGTTTCACAACCCAGTAGCACTCCGAAAATTACCGATAACTGTAAATAATACTGTAAATGAAAGTAACAAATAAAATTACGCGATATTTTTCATAATTATTACAAATAAAATGCAAGTGTGTGGATAGTTTTTTGCAAAATCGACGTCGGCAGTTTCTTGGTGAGTACATTTTTAACTTTTCAATTTTAAATCGAATTATTGTTCAACAAATTGGATTTAGATATTCTTACAACGCAGTTTTGTTATAAAGTCTATTAGATTACTACTCTTTATTATTTTATGTAATAGTCGAGGTTACTTTATATACTTATATGTATATAGAAAGTGCGGTACTTTCGTACATTGTCTAAATTTCGATAAATGGTATATTAATTACATTTGCGAGTGTACCAAGGCCTCTTTACTGTGAAATTAGTGAGTACTGAATACATTTTAAGTGTTTTGTTGGTAGATAACGAGTTAGAAGGCACTTAAGTCAGTTTTTGGGTCAATGAGAAAAGGTTTTTCCTGTAGTAATAAATAATACAATGAATTTCCTACTGTCCTCGCTTTAGGACCATATTTTTCATGCCTTTATTTGTTGTATTTCGCTTTCTTTCTCTTTGTATAACTTAAGGAATATATTTCTAAGCAAGTGTAGCAGTTTTGTGACGAGACATATCATCATGCGGTAGTTTATATTAGCCGTTTGAAGGTCATGATTCTGCCAGCTACGTGGAAATGTATCCATCTAAGAATACTAGCCATAAAGCGTACATTTCCGACATTATATTCCAAAAGACGATTGCAAGAAGAGAGAGAATAAATAATTAGAAGAGACAAATCAGACGTTTCACATTAATTTATTTCGGTTATTAATAAATTATGACTTCCTCAAGATACCAATGTTTCTTTGCATGAATTGAATGCTGAATTTCATAATATTATGCAATTTTATCTATGTTGTATAATTTAGTGTATATGTGTCATACTTGTACTGTGGGTAGGATGTTCCTTTGGGAATAAAAACTCTGTAACAAATACAATGTATTTGAGTTTTCAGAATAGTATGAACATTTTTAATATTTACATTTAACTAATATGTTTATTTGAGAACTATACGATATTTTAGTTGTCATACGATGTATATCATAAAGTAGGGTATACTATAATAATGAGAATGAATTTTACTTTAAAAAAAAGCATTTTTAGGTTTACAATTTTTTGCATCCAAGGTCTCCGAATCATGTACTGGTAAGCGACTTCGTCACGGTGTCAATTTCACCCTGTATAGTTTATTCGATAGCAATTCTGTGTGTTAGTTCACACAAATCTTATTACTACAGTAACGTTTGGGTAATGTTTCTGTTGATTATTAAACTTACCTGTAAATTAGAACGCGTACAATATTGTGCCTCCGTACCAGTAATTTGAGTGTTTTGATGGTAACTCCTTATTTATGGTAATGCTCTGAAGTTCGAGTGAATTAGCGCGTATAACCGAAGAGGTTGTAAATAACTCTTGTACAACTATAGAGGCATAGATATCAAGAAAGCGTAGGCAAATTTTTGCACCGAGGAATGTCAAAAATGCACAGACCTATAGAAGTCAAAAATGCTTTCATAATTTCTGTATTTATATGTGTGGGTGGAGACACGCTGACGTTTTATATAAAATAGAGAATTATCCGTTTTTAAATGACCTCTCTTCTATTTCTAACCCTCATTTGAATTTACTAAGTCCCTCAAGTGCAATAGTTTCAATTGCCGACATTTAGTCTATAAATGTTATTTGCATGAAACGTTGGAATTGCTACGGCGGTTTGTAAATGTGTTCGGGGAAGGTTCTATTTAGCTAACTTGCTAATTTGTTGTTGAACTAATATCAATACAAATAAATAAAATTGAAGTGTCGTTTTTAAATGTCAAAATAACAATTTTTTTCCGAGTCGATATAGTTATTTGCACGATACCTATGCCTGAATACAGTTTTTATTTTTTTGTCTGTCTGTTTTTCTGTTTGTATCGGCTTATCTTCTAAACGACGAGACTGATTTTAATAAAATTGTATATGCAGGTAACCGACTACAAGGCGCTTTTTATTGATTGACTTTTTATTGATGTACCTATCACGAAAACGAAACCGCGGGTTTTTAGTTAGTTAGTTTGTTTGTTAGCGCAAATCTCGGGCACTACTGACCAGATGCTAATAATTCTTCTTGTCAGTCTAACTATACATTAAAGTTTTTTGATATTTAACATTACGCTAAATGCCATGAAAGTGAGTTTAGCAAGTTTCATGTGTAACGTTTAAAGCGGGTCAAGAGCAGCCACAACTTAATACAACAAATTCCACGCGGACGAAGTCGCGAGCAAAAGCTTGTAATAAATAAAAATTAACTAAATCGTTTATTCACTAAATTATTTGCAGAATTCTTGTAAACTCACTTTTAACCTTATCTACACAGTAGTGCATGTACTGCTGCGTTTCGGTTCATTGGTGACATCAGGCGAATTCGGTGGGTAGTTTCAGTAAATTACTGGAACGAGACATTACATTACAGATAAAGGATACCAGCAGTTTGGTTTTGTGGAATGTTGATGTTCATGGCCTTGCAGTCACCATTACTAGAAGATGTCGTAATGGTGAATAATCACGAGTTGTTAGGCTTCTTCTTCTTCTTCTTCTTTCGTGTCGATGGCTGCAGTCAAATTCTCATGGTGTTGACTTACCATCGTGGTGAAAGGATTCGCCAGTTTGCTTGGTGGCAATTTGCAGACTGCCCAGTTAAAATTTAAAATTTGAAATTTGTTGTTAGGCTAGAAAGTATAAATAATACCTCTCATATTGAGGTGTCGTAAAAAACCCCTCAATTTTCACATGAAAATACTATTATTTTAGAATCCGTACTTTGTATAAATTGTTTATGTTAATTTATCAACAGAACGTCCCTTTAGTCACAGTATAAATATTTATACTGTGCTTTGCTAAATTGCTGTGCTGTGATAAATTTGTATCTTTATTTGTGTGAATCATTGTTTTATCGTAATGACATTTTATATTTTCCAACGTAATAGTACAATGTTATATTATTTTTAAAAAAGGAACAAGTTATTCGATTGTTTTTTTTTTCATTTTCTTCTTCACCACATGACAAGTATACTCTTTCAGACTAAAAGAATTTCTCATATCATTCCAGGCATATCTTCGAGTAATAGGCGAATAAACATAAAAAAAAAGAAATAATATAATCGAATTGAGAACCTTTTTGGTAGTCAGTTAAAAAAATAACGCACTCAACTATTTTTGACATAACAAACAGACACCTTAAATTATTGTATAAATAAATATGTACTAAGGAAATATAAATTGTATAAAAAAAAACAATCTTAGCGAAAGCTCACAGTTTTTCTTTCTCGTATTAGAAACTTTTTTGTATCACATAATCCTCGCGAACGTGACTCTGGCACCGAAAATTCTTTCATGAGAAACTCAGCGGCTCCAACACGTACCATTCTTCTCTATCTTCTTTCTCTATCTCTTTCTCTATTTTATTATCTTCTATTTTTATACGGCTTATGTGCCACTAGCATCCTGGCGCGGCTTCGCACCCGTACTTCGATAAAATATAGCCTTTGTTACTCAGGAATAAACTAGCATTCGAGTGATGAAGGAAATTAAGAAATTGGTGCAGTCGTTTTTAATTTAATCGTGACAAACAACAAAAAATCATATTAATCCTCTTTATAAAATTAGTTTAGAAAGAAAATCACGTTATTTGCTTCAAATTAAAACTATACTAATCGTACGACAAAAAAATCACACTTAAAATTAATTCTTAAGTAAACTATGAGAAAAGAAACATTATTTTACAAGACAAAGACAATTTCTAATTGAATTACAATGCAAAGAAATCTTTATTTTATTTCTATTATAGTAACTTATTGTAAATCAGTATAATTATTTTCTTATTTTGGACGCAGTATGTATGCTATACTTATCTGATATTATGAAAAATCTATCTATAGATATCTATAATCCGCCATCTCTTAACGGGGATTGACCTACAAAAGCCGATTATCCGTTTTCCCGTAAGTAAGTAAGTAGTTTTATATAATAAAAGCATTAGATGCTTTTAGTTTTTAAATATAATTGAAACGTAATTACTCAGTATACATATATGGTTATTTTCTTACTAAATATTGAGAATCACAGAATTTTTACCATGTATATTTCTTGTAGTTTTACCGTGAACAAAGAGATTGACATCTCTGAAATATCGAAATAACTCGCTACAAAAAATATATGTAGATGATATATAATATATTTTTAATACTTTAGACTAACTTCCCCCTGCGTGGTACGTCGATTAAAAGAAGCCTATATGTCAACCCAGGCTAAGCTACATGTGTGCATTTTTTTAAGGCTTTCTAGTAATTAGCAAATACAAATTACTAGTATTCTTGTTAACCCCCTCCAGCTAAGTTTATCGCTTGTGTTAGGAGGAAGTTCACGTCCGTGGTGTAATTTTTTTTTTATTTTTTTTATTGTAATGTAATGGCCAGGATTCCAACCCACGACCTCGACCGATGCCTTATCCATTGCGCCACGGCTGCTTACATTTATTCATGCTACAGAATTACTCTTCTACCCACACAAATTTTGCAGCAACATAAATAAACGGGCAAATGTCAAATGTCATAGTTTAGCAAATGGAACACCTACAACATACTTTTGCTTTTATATTTTATCCCAAAATATCTCTGCGATGACGATGAAACAGAGCACTTTATTTTCGATGGACACTTAAAAATACGCGCGTTTTTACGGCAAATGATAAAATAACAGAATGATAACGTTTAATGGCATGCTTGTTGTTTAGTTATTTGTAGAGCTGTTGACATAATAGACATAAACAATAATTAAAGTTTAAAAAATAAAAATATAAATTTATGTAAGTTTTTCAGTATAGGAAAATGCTTTGAAAAAGTTCTATATGCCACTACTTACCAGGTTAACCTTAAGTTTTGGGACACTTAGTCTATTTACTGAACATAACATAACATCACGCCTATATTACTCAAAAGGATGTTGCAGAGGTGTATAAATCCACATTTCTCCTTTTATTTAGGTCACATGAGATAGGAGGTGAGGCTATCGCCATGCACTGGCCACAATTCCAACTCCATGCTGCTATTGAGAAATTTGTTGACGAAAAAATCTCAGCACTTTTGCACGACTCGGGAATTAAACCCGAGACCTTGTGATGAGCGATACACAAATTATAACGCTAGACCATCGAGATTGTTAACTTTTCTAAAATAAAATAATATAGATTAAAACGTAGGAGATCTAAAAACTTTATTCTTTAAATAGAAGCCAATTCAATATAAAAGAAATCGTTCGCCCTTGTCCCTGTCATCGGCAGGAGCGGAAGGTCGTTCATCAAACGGTCGGGTTATTGGTACGGAGTGGTACTTCAGTGATACGATGAGCCATGCCGATAATTCGTTAAAAGGATGATTGATTTATTTTATTGATAAATAATAGTTGATAAGCATTATACTGTTCATACTAATGTATCTTTATAAATTCAATATGAAAATAGTATAATGTTGTTTTTAACCATCCAGGTACAAAGCGTAAATTTGGGAGGCTCTGAGTTAACTCTAATTGGGGCCTTGAAAGCCTATTTTCTTCATGGGGCCCTCAATATTTCAACAGGCTATGTGCTTAATACGAAGTCCATACAATTATCCAACCAATTTCATAAATAATGATAGCATTATAATATAACACAACATCACGCCTATATTACCCCGAAAGGTGTGGCAGCGAAGAACACGCACATTTACCCTGTTATGATTAGATCCCATGGTATGGAATTAGAAGTCCCAAACAGAATATGGGCAGAGCGAAGAGATAAACTATTTAAATTCAAAATAAGTCTAATTTAAAATATTCTTAGAAGTGCATTTCCCACAAACTCATTTATAACTTAATAGTTTATTCCGTTGCTCGCAACTTCAACAAAAAGAAATAAAGAAGCACTTTAGAAACTCGAAACAAAAGCTCTCAGAGAAATGTATAAAAGAAATCCGAAAGCTAAGCTCAGCTCTCGAGCGCTGGCAAAGAGCCGACTCGAGCTATGAGCTCCGATAGCTTCATATCATTCGATGAAGTTTTGAAGAAGACAGACTGCAGTCTGCAGTCTATAGGCTATAGTCTAGAGCAGTTATTTATAGAATTTATAGAGAAAGGTCAAAGCTGACTGCGGACATAACACGTCTGAACACTGAATTTTATATGCGGTTACGTGATTTGTTAGGCCTAAGTTTAAGAGATAATCTTGTTGCCCATCATAGAAAATTACTGCCGATGTGTGCTAAATCAACTGACTAATGAATATTATATATGAAATATCGATTATCAGAAAATTTACACGATAATAGCACTTAGTAGTGCTATTAAAAAAGCCGCCGTGTTATGGTATAGTTTTTTTTTTATCATACTACGCCCACAGCGAACGAACGTGTAATCCACCTGATGGTAAGTGGAGTACAGCCCATGGACAACAACAATCCACAAAAGCAGATTATAGACGCGTCACTGCAGCTGAGGACTACGGTGTTATGCCTCATGTGCCAGTAATTTCAGGGCCTGATCTCACCACCAAATCGGAACACAGTAATGGAAGCACTACTATTTGGCGGCAGGTTAAAGGTAAGACGGTGGTGCTGCCACCCTCGAGCTCTTTCACAAGAGCTCTACCACCAGTAAAATAGGGGGCTTGCTAATACGAGTTGTTAATAGTTTTTTAAAACTATGACACTGACAGATAATATTATTTATGGTTGAATTCTATACTGACTCGATGGTCTTGTGGTTAGCGTATACGTCTCTCCGTGAGGTCTCGGGTCCGATTCCCGGTTCGAGTAAAAGTTATTTGTGAAAAAAGAAAATTCCACAATATTAGCATGGAGTTAGAATTTCGCTCGGTGGATGGCGATAGGCTCACCACCTATCCCATGGGACCTAAACATGCAAAGTGAAATCTGGGTGTTGTACACCTCGGCCACACCTTTTTGTGTAATATAGGCGTAATGTTATGTTTTGTTATGTTCCTGAATTGATAGAAAAACTTTAGCTTTACTTTTTTTTAATAAAACAATCCGCGCCCTACATCATATTTTACAACGATTTTAATTTATCTTCATGTTTCGTACACCAGAGGTGCCAGAAACACGTGTTTAATCCGCATTTTTAAGATAAACCAAAGAGATGAAGCCATTTTGCTCCAAAAGCCACCTGCTCTTATTTGTACTAAAACTTTTCCAGCAAACATTTTCCGAAAAATGTTTTATAGCAAAAACATGTTGTAATATAAAAAGTTGAATAAAGTACTGAATTTTGCATGTATTCCAGAACTCTTTGATCAAACTCTTCACCCAAATTGGTTGCGGAATCATTTACGGTTGCGGAATTCAGCGGTTCCGTTTAATGGTTTTGAATAAGGATGCTGATTTAAATTCCGGGCCATTGAATTTATGAAGTACTTAGTGAAAGTCAGTGGTTGTATAAACTTTGATACAATTCGTTTGCGATTGGATTTGTTTTAAAGAAAATTGTCTAGTATTTTTGGCGTAACTACTGTCTATAAGCATGTATAAAATCTACACCTGACTGTCTTTAGTCTCGTGTGGTGGTAAATTATAAAGATAAAGTCCTAATTAAATAATTTTAACCAATTATGCACCTACCACTTTTTAACTACATCACCCTAGGTTGACTCTTAGACAATGCTTTTGGAAGTCCGTACATTTTTTTAAATAAATAAATTCAGGGTCTAACCACACAACAATACCAGAATACAGTAGTGGAAGGACAACAATTTAAATATGAGAAAGTACAGCATACAGTTGAGTAAGAACAACAATTTTAGTTAGTTAGTGAAGATAGCAGATTCCAAAAAAGGGATCCTAGTAAATTAAGAAATGAAATATGTAAAAGCACTCTTCACTACAAAAACAGTTACAGCATGTCAATAAAAATTTTTAACCACATTCCACAAACTTTAAGAGAATTACCTTTACATATTTTTAAAAGAAAACTTAAGTCTTGGTTACTTGAAAAGTGCTTTTATACGCTTAATGAATTCTATTCCTGTAAAAAATAAGTTATCCTGTTTGTTAGTGCTACTTTATTGTCCATGTTTACTTCTTTAAACAAAAATTCGCATGCCTATTAAAGGTGAATATGTCGGGCTGCTAAAACATGTATACCATCTACTGTACCATATTCCTGCGAATAAATGAATCTTGAATCTTGAATCTTGAATCTTTACTGGTGGTAGAGCTCTTTTGAATGAGCTCGAGGGCGGCAGCACCACTGTCTCATCTTTAACCTGCCGCCAAATAGTAGTGCTTCCATTACTGTGTTCCGGTTTGGTGGTGAGATCAGGCCCTGAAATTACTGGCACCACATGAGGCATAACACCGTAGACCTCAGCTGCAGCGACGCATCAATAATCTGCTTTTGTGGATTGTTAATGTCCATGGGCCGTACTCCACTTACCATCAGGTGGACTACACGTTCGCGTTCGCTGTGGCCGTAGTATAAAAAAAAAAAAACAAATGAGGCGGAGGTTTTTACTCGTGTTCTTGCCTAAAAGTCCTACAGAATTATAACTCTTCGTTTAATTAATGACGACCTAACCCGGTAGACGTTCTGTCTAAGTAAAAAATCTATGAGGTATTAACATAGTGGCCGTTAACAAAATCCATTGTTTCGAGTTTTCCTAGCCTTTGACAGTTTTTTTGCTATTCAGAGCTGAAAGAAATCCAACAAAGCAAAAATGATTCAAATCGGTTCACCCATTTTTAAGTTATAAATATAACTAACATTGCTTTGTTTAATTTAAAGATATTATCGTTATCGTTAATCAAAACTGTCAGAAAAGCGAAATCGTTTGTCCTTCATTTGACCTTCTAAAACGTTATTACGTTCGAGCACGGATGACGGATCCTTCAGAAAGTTGAATGATAGATGACTGATGGATGACCAAAACGTGAGAAAATATATCAAGGATTTTATTTGAACGTGTAATCAGGAACCAAACAAACCGACCAGATATTTTTAAGGATATATGTATGTGTATCTCACCTCCTCTAGGTTCGTATTTTTTTTACGGGATATAATCCCACCCACACGCCCACCACTGTGACTCCTGTGACGCCAGGATCTACAGCGGTAACCAACTGAAAGGAAAGCGGTAACAAACTTTTTTGTATTTTAAAGTGGTGAGTTTACACTGCAGCTGACTGTACTTAACTTATTCAATGATCAGTGATAAAAACCTTCTCTTATACAATGAGTTAATGGCATTGCCCGCGTATTATTGACAAGCATCTGCTTAGATAATAATATTAATGATATAATGAATGTTCTTGTCATATATATTAATGGTTGTTTAAATTGTATACATCTTATTGAATTTTACATTACTGCGAAATATTTGGTCAGCAAAAATTATTCCTAAATGACAAAGATGTTATAGTACGAGAGCTAGCAACGTCAGGAAAACAAGCATTTCAGGTAGGCCAATTTTTAGATATGCTATCTCTTTTACTCTCCCGCACGTCATATGGACTATCTGGCTGGTGGTAGTGGTTGCGTTCATCAGTGCGCATCCTACCTGCACAGGTAAAATATCAATTTTTTAAATCATTTTAAGAAGTTTCTTTTTTTTTTCATTATTCTTATTGAACTTTCCACAACGTAAATCTAATATTGCCAGACATTTTTATTGCTGTTTAAACTGTGCCAGACGCTAATTTCAAATGAAAAAAAATTTTTTTTTCAAAGTAATTCAGTATGGCTGAAATTTTTTTATAATATTATTTAAGTATCTAAAAACTTAAAATTAATTTGCCATACAATTATTCGGTTGTTAACCTTCAGCCAGACCGATTTAAAATTGAAAAGTTATTGGGCATGTTGGAAGAGTACGGCAGAGAACATAATGTATGACTTGTGGACTTATGGTGTACAGCTCTGGGGCTGTACCAAACCAAGTAACATCCAAATAATTCAAAGATTCCAGTTGCTGCTCTTAATACTTTATTCCCAATAAAGTATTAAGATCAATCGTGAATGCACCCTGGTACATCAGAAATGAGGACCTCCATCGTAACCTGAAGGTGAACCTTGTCGCCAGTGTAATACAACAGTATGCTGAAGCTCATGAACGACGACTTCTTCAACACGTGAATGTCGAGGCCATCCAACTCCTTGACACCACAGACATAGTTAGAAGACTCAAAAGGACGAAACCTTTTGAGCTAGTTCAGTGAAGTGAGTGCTACTTTAAAAGAACACAAGAACAAAGTGTCAGTTTTACAACAAATAATAAAGTTATTAAAACTATTGAAGACTCACTGTCTTGCGAAGAACACGAAGAGGCCGATTCTCGAATAATATACCATATTTGCCAAATAAATGTCGATGGCGAAGTTGTGATACGCTGCTCAGACACAGATATTTTAATAATACTACTTGGTAACATGGATCATTTGAATGCATCACTAAAAATCTGGATTAATTTGGGTGTGGGGAATCATGAGCGATTTATAAGCGTCAATCATGTACACGAAATTCTAGGGCATTCTTTATCGAAAGCTCTACCGTGCTTTCATGCACTCACAGGATGCGACTACACACCAGCTCTTTTCCGGAAAGGCAAACTTCGACCTTTTAAACTGTTAGAGCAATCAGAAGAGTATCAATTAGCCTGTTAAAATATTATTACAGATGATGAAGAATTGCTGAATGAGACATTTAAGATCTTAGAAAAGTTAATTTGTCATATTTACGGAGATCGTGATTCTTGGTACGTCAATGAAGTTCGGTTCAATCTGTTTTCAAATACTTATCGGTCTAAAAAATCAAATGATAATTTTGAAAAAAAAAATCGTAACTTTGATCCATCAAGCCTACCACCATGCAAAAGTGAATTGTATCAGCATTTACTACGAGTTCGTTATGTTACAAAGTTTTGGAGAAATGCTCATTTAAAACACCCGACATCTCTATCACCTCAAGTTTCCGGCTGGACCATAAATGACCATAAATATGATTTTGTCTGGTTTGTTGGAGAGCAATTGCCATCATTAGTTGCCGACATTATTATTAAAGGTAAAAATTAAAATAAAATACTAATAAATTTCTTTGCCGAAAGATTTTTCATTATTTTACAGATAATAACTTATTAAAAGACGATGACAACCCAAAAGACGACGATGATAATGAAAATGACAGCAGTGATGAAGATGATGATGATGATTATGATTAAGATGCCACCGTTTTTTGTAATACAATTATCAATTAAAATATATAGTTTTAGTTTATTTTCAAACTTGAGATGATTATTATCTTAATTTTGTTCAACAATTTAATAATTATTTTGATACTACATTAATCCACACATTTATTCATTATATCTTAATTCTTTCTCTGTAATTTATTCGACATCTATTTTTAGACCAAGCTAAATGATACCAGATCACTTTTCACTTTTAAATCGGTCTGGCTGAAGGTTAACAACCTAATAATTGTATGGCAAATTAATTTTAAGTTTTTAGATACTTAAATAATATTATAAAAAAAATTCAGCCATACTGAATTACTTTGAAAAAAAAAAATTTTTTTCATTCCAAATTAGCGTCTGGCACAGTTTAAACAACAATAAAAATGTCTGGCAATATTAGATTTACGTTGTGGAAAGTTCAATAAGAATAATGAACAAAAAAAAAATCTTCTTAAAATGATTTAGAAAATCGATATTTTACTTGTGCAGGTAGGATGCGCACTGATGAACGCAACCACTTCCACCAGCCAGATAGTCCTTATGACGTGCGGGAGAGTGAGAGAGATAGAATATCTAAAAATTGGCCTACCTGAAGTTCTCTCTCAAAAACGTTGCTACCTCTTAGACTATTAGCTAGGCTAGCTGCGTAATAATTATATTTGCAATTTTTTTTCAAAATCGAGGTGATACTTTTTGCGTGTAAGACTTACATGCTCGCAAAATTTCGCATTTTTAAATTAGTAGGGTGAAATAGTTACTAGGATTTACAAACCTAGGTAGCTCTTATTTAACGTATTTTCTTGCAAAATAATTATGTCTACATATGCTCTACACTTACAACTATCACTTCCATTAAATTTAATTAACAAATGAAAGGTTGTCATTTGTTAATTAAATTTAATATAAGTCCATCACAATTGGATACAAATTACTGAAACGAAACTTCTATAAATTGAATGACAAACTTACTCAATTCAGAAAAAAATTTTGCATCGTATGAGTTGATAATTGTAGCATTTTATAATATACAAGCATTCCACGTGGTACGTGGAACCATTTTCACCAATTTTATTTTATTTATCAAGGAACGCCAACGTTACATTATAACAACTTAAAAAAATAAAAATTATTATAAATTATTAAAGTTAAAAATTAAGAATCCTGCAGGACTCAATAAAATACAAAAAAGCATAGCGAAGCTATAATTTGCTTTAAATATAACAATTACCTATTACTGTTTTGGTTCGTATGTAAATATGTAGTAACACGGCATGAGCTTATTATTGATAAAATTGTTTCATCAAGAGTAGTTTCAAAACTTATTTAGTACAAACAAAAAATCTTTGTTTTTTATATTATTAAAATTAGTATAGACTATTTTTGTATCACTTCCTCACGCACAGATTAATAAAACAAAAGAAAGCAATGATCATACCGTCCTAACAAGGTTTAAAAATTCAGCACAAGTAATACTCAGCCATAAGGCTATTGTGAAGCTTTAAACTTTTTCATCACTTATTCAGTGACATTACGGACCTTCGCAATCTTTTTGTAAAGCACCACCTTTTGCGGAAAAATATCCGTATCTCCGACACCGTATCCGGAACTCACTCCTGAGAATTCTGATTGGGTAACGAAATTGATCGGCTTGTTGGAATCAAAATGTTTTCGTATTTCTGCTTTCAGCTTGCGTTTTTCTGTTTGATTTAATTTGAGCTTAAAGAGAAAAGAAAATGTGCAATTTAAATAATTGATGAACTTTATCTGCAACTAATTTTGTTGTATGTAAATGAAATGTAAAATTGTTGATTTTTATTTAGTTTTATTATCTTAATACGTAAAACTGCTTAAGTTTTAGTTTATTAATTTATTTAACGGTACAAGGAATATAATATAGTGGAATTAAATTTAAGAACCTTTTTTCTTATTTCAGCTTAGAGGGTTACGATAAGATTATTACGCCAATTAATCTTCAATACAAATTTTATAAAGGAACATGACGTCTTTGTTGTTCAAAAGAGGTGGGTGAGATGTCCCACCCACATTTCACCAATAGACCACTAATTCACAAAAACATGTAATAAATAAAATCTGTCCGTATAAATTGCGGTTTGTAAGTATATTGTTTCCCACAAGTCAAACTTTGATGTGAATCGGATCAACCGTTTTTGTATCACCCTCTTTTCAAACAAAACCTTTTCTTTGGCGTCGGACAAAAATAGAAACTCTTACAATAAAGGGAATACGAAGTTACGATCGCACCACGCTGGCATTAGGGTTCAAGGAAACGCCGCCTCCTTGATAAAGTATGTATGTTAGGCTAATTGAGAGATTTTCGGCTTTTCTGTCTGAGTATACTTGTATTTAAGAATGTTACACACAAGAAAGGAACACGGCAGTGCATCCGACAAGTCGAGCAAACAGGCACGGCCGTATCATCCCTTTCTCGAAGCTGTTCGGGCCATTTTCGCCTCCGCTGTAACTTTGTAGAGAAAAGAAATAGACGTCTGAATTTTTTGTCACCAAAAGAACATAGTTAGATATATTTCCAAATTACATTAAATTTGAACCGTTAGTTTAAGAATAATTACATCTCAAAAAACTTAATTTTGCCCCTTACTAACTGATTTATAGATCATCAAAATTCTAAGGTAAGTACTTCTAGCAGGCATACAAAACCAAATTTTGCACAGAGTTATTGTTTAACCTACAAAGCAAGGAAAGAATCTGACATTCCGAAATGTTAGTCCAGTTGTCTAGATATACAAAGTGCCTTGTTTGCAAGCAAAGTACTCCAAATACTAGAAATAGCATTTTATGCCAAGAAAACATGCATATATTTTTAAAATAAAATGTAACTGCATTCAAAGAATTCGAAAAATATGTTTGCTTCACCGGAGAATCGTACCAGTATGTTTGTGCCTCAAATCTAAATGTTTTTGATGGGATATACTGGTATTTTGATATGGGATTTAATCAAATCGATGGCATACTTAAACGACGTTTTAAAGCACACTCCGTTTCTGTCGATAACAGGACAAGAAATACCGATGAATTATTGTAAACCTCCCCCTTTTAAAGTCGGTTACAAATTATGTTGTCGGCAGTCGTTTGTCAAATTGACGGTAGCTTTACAAAGTGGTACTTGAATGAAACGGCAGGTTATTCTAGCGACTGTGTCGTGTACACAAAGGGAGTTTGGTTTTTACATCTTTTATTTATAAATGCCTCGATGGTCTAGATGTAGCATATGCGCCTCTCACCGCGGGTTCTTGGATTCGATTCCCGAGTCGGGCAAAGTGTTATTTCTGAAATTTTCGTCAGGAAATTCACAATAGCAGCACGGAGTTGGAATTGTGCCCGGTGAATAACGACCTAAACATAACAGGTGAAGTGTGGGTGTTGTACACCTCTGTCACACCCTTCTGGGAAATATAGTCGTGATGTTATGTTTGTTTATTTATAAATAATCCATGTAAAAAAAAAATAATAGAAGTGTTGACCCAGTTCATGAAGTCCGAACTAAATATACGCTTGGATCTAAAAAGCTGAACTTTTGCACTTGTAGAAATTTCTTTTTAGATAATATTTCCGAACAAGCAAAGTATTGTTAAAAGAAAAGCTTATTAAGTAGAATTCTACTTATAACGTTCTTATTATGACATTTGGCAATACTATTTTTCTTATGACTAACCTTTAGCATTATTGTCAAACCTACACACTATTATAAGTGTATTTGCACCTAAAATTGTGTCGGCAAGTATGTTATAGGGCTTTATTAGAATTTGTTATATCATTATAAGATAGTAATAAGAATAAATGCTCCTATAACTGCGCCAAAATCCACCTTTGTAGCATGCTACCAGTATCTTATAAGTACTAATTTTGTAACACGTACACTTACGATAACATTTCTTCCAATTCGTTGACGCCCAACGAGTTTTTATACCAATTAATTAAACACCAACAATTAAAGCTGCATTTAAAACAACGAACCACTCGGCAAGCTTGAAACAAAAGCTCTCAGAAAAATGTTTAATACAAAAGCGAAAATGCGCAGCGCCAAGCACCAGCGCTGGCAAAGAGCCGACACAAGCCAAGAGAACTTCTTATTTGTATAGCATTTAGTTATGCTTAATAAATTATACTGTTCAGTGTATCCTACTTAAGATAGGAACAAATAAACGAACGTGACTTCACAAAATGACGTAACATACAGAACAGTTGAGAAATTTAGGGGCCTGGCAAGAGGCGACCGTAGCTGGTTGGTAAAGCGACTGCCTGGTGTGCAGAAGGTCGCAGGTTCAAATCCTGCCGGTCCCATATCTTTTTCAACTGTTTCTTAGTTTAGATCAAGAGATCAGTGTACCGATCGTGCTGAAATTGCTCTAAAGGTAGGTTTAAGCTATCCAATCTTTTTTATTACTGCCTTGTTGGCTTGCGGTTATATTTGCTAATGCTTACCGCGACGCCTCAGGTTTGATTACCGGGTAGGGCAAAAATATTATTTGAGATGTTTCTTTTAGGAAATTCACAGAAGCGGCATGATATTTGGAAATTAAATGAAAATATCTTTATTCCGTAATGAAATAAAATGAAATGAAAATATATTTATTCTTTAGCTTTCATAAAGCACTTAGAATCGTCATACGAAAATAATTCTACTCTACATTTTCATCAATCATCACAATATCTTGAATGTGAAAGTGAATGTAAGTGCCAGTTCCGTAGACGGGTCTTCTTGAGAAGAACTGGCAAGAAACTCAAGGCCGACTCTTTTCTAATGCCAATTAGTGTTTACAATATTGTTAAATAAAGAAAAAGAAATAGGTAAATAAGTTAGTCTTCTTACGTGGTATTCTGTCGTTTAAATGATCGTTTATCTTATAATAACCCTTTGCATTTATAAGCTGATATTTTACAGTAACCTTGAATTTGTGTGGTGGCAGATTCGCCTATTAGATGGCAAGAGCCTTACCTATAAATAAAGCCTAAGCCGTTGGCCCCACTGCCGGCGGTCTGCGGTCAGAGTTCACTCTTCCATACAGTGAACGCTCATCACTATGTGTTCGGCGCTTCAGAGTTCTAAAACACTGTACGCATTGTGTAATTATGAAGTATGCACAATACAATTATGTATATAATAATATCTACAAATAAATATCAGATCAAAATCGGCAAATTAAAAGTTTGCGTAATTGTGCGTAAAACCTATGCGCCTCCAGTTCACCGGTTCTGTGGATATTATATCCGAACGATCGGGTGTCGTCATAGATAGATAGATAGATACGTATAGATGGGTAATTGATAGTGAGTGCTCACCGCATGTTTGCGACAATTACGTTGTAGGTAAATTAGTTTGCACTTTGTTTGTTCACTATTATTGTTTTGCAAATTTACTAATTATTCTTTTAATTGTTCTGCATGAAATATTAATATGTTTTTTTTAATGTAAGTCTGTTCGTTATACTTTGTAACACATTTTGGATAGCTTTAACTGGTAATCAGTAATTTATAATTATGTCATACGTTTGTAAACGACGCACTAAGGCATGATATCGTAAAAAGTTACCCATACGTCAAAATTAAAAAAATGACGTAACCACTTAGCAAATCACAACAATCGACAGCCAGATAAATTGTTTATATGAAATTACCCTCAAACTTATGTATAATTACTTTATTTATTAGTAATTCACTCAGTGAAGTTCAATATCGGTTGATACTGTTACTTGTTTACGCATAAAATTAACTTAATGTTTATGATTTGTTCTTCGTTTGTTTTTGTTTGAGACTGCTGCTTGCTTTTTTGCTATACATTCTAAATCACTAAATTAATATTTATTTCCATTCAAATACACATTTTCAACTAATCATAGCAAATAAATAATTTTGGTAAATTTTTTACGATATTATAACTTAGGACTGTTGTTATCCCAAATAAATAAATAATAATAGTGTCGCCATTTGCTGGCACTCTGACCGCAGACCGCTCGCAGTGGGACCGGCGGCGCCTAAACGTTACAGGTGAAGTGTATGTGAGTACTTCTGTCTTAAGGTTATTATTGCTGTACTATCTACTCAAAGTCGCAGGCGGAAGTTATAAGTGTATCGTATAATTTGCTCTATTAACGTTAAAAGCAAGTTTTGTGAAGTAGTTACTGAAGCAGGCTTTTACTCAAACATGTTTCCTTAATGTATCTCGAGGGGGTGCTCTTCTATACATGATGTTGTCTTATTTGAGACTCTTTCGACTAGGGCGAAGCCAAAAGGAATAGTGATGAGGCTATGTATGTTTGTTTTGTATGTTCGTTTGTCTGTTTGTTTCTATGTATGTTTGTATGTTTGTTTGTATTTTTGTTTGTATGTTTTACCGTAGCGCCTAAACCATTGAACGGATTTAAATGAGCCAATAGATTCGTCAGAATGGGCCGGGTGACATAGGCTATATAAATTTTATATTTTTTTTATATTATGGAATTTAAACGTCAGATTCAAACCTAAAAAAATAAATCATAACGTGTTTGGTAATTAATTGATATTCTAATTATTCTTCATAAAATAAGTTTAAATACGAGATAGTATCACCGAAAACATTTTTTTTTAAACGACACCCGCACTAGGAATAACTCCTGTGTCGCGGGGGTGTTCACAAACATACATTTCACACACACACAAAGCACACCCATTGCCATTGCTCCTCTATGTCGCAGTACTTTGTACGATGCAGCTCGTTACGTGATGTTGTCTCATTCGGGACTCTTTAACTTCACCACTAATGAGGTATTCCACGAATGAGAGCCATTTGAATTTAGTTAAATGTTGGAAACTTAACTACTGCCAATTATGTTTATGCTAGGTGTACGTCTATTTGACTTTGTAGTGGTTTTATTTGCCGTAAGTATATTGTCTGTTATGTTATATTTAACATAACATAACATCACGCCTATACATTTGCAATAGGTGTTTGGGTTGTTTACATTTAAATACGTAAGCAAAAAAAGTATGAAGAAAAATAAAGTTCTTGTTTATGAATTGCCATATAGATCACTAGCATAATGAGTCATTATACGTAGGTGGGCTACGTATCATGCCTCATATGCTATTGATGGTTGGATTAATTGTCGATTCTTTTAATTTAGAACAACCTGTTCTGCATAAAATATTATGAAGCACAGATTTTTTTATGTAAAATTATTAAGTTATTCTTAACCTTCAACTGATCCTCAAAACTCGAAACAAAAAGGAAATCTTTGTAAGTTGCGGTTTGTTAGTAAAACGCTCCGAGAGTCAAACTTTGATGTGAATCGGATCAACCGTTTTTGTATCACCCTCTTTTCAAACAAAACCTTTTTCTTTGGCGTCAGACAAAAATAGAAACTCTTAACGATTACCTTAACAATAAAACATTGCCCTAAGAAGCGTCAATATCATAAATAAAATTGACGACGTAAATTTCCACTAACCAATAAGTTGTGTACGTGAGTTTTTGTCAAAAAGCTGCGTAATAATTGTATATTAATCTAATTTATGTATAAAATATGATTTAAATAGTTTTATAATGTGATGATTAGTGTTCAAAGAGGTGCTAACAACCTAAGTAAACAATTATTTAATAAGATCTAATTGTATCAAATTTGTTTTTCAAAGTGAAATAAAGACCTTTTAAAACTAAAACTAAACTATTGCCCTAAGATACCTCACTTATCTTAAAAAAAAATAACTTTTGCAAAATTAGTGTTGTGCATGCATTTCTGTGTAATTCTGTTGTACTTTTAATTATTTTATTTTGTTTATCTTGTATTTTGTTGCTATTTATATGTGTAAATTTGTACACCTAAAAAGTAAAATGTGACAGCCAATTGTAATGTATAATAACTTTTATAATAACCTAGTTCATGCAAATAGATGATTCTTATTCTTATGATAAAGAGAATACGAAGTTAACCGTCACATCAAGCTGGCATTAGGTTGCAATGAAAACACGCCTCCATGATAAAGTATGTTTGTTAGGCTAGTTGAGAGATTTCCGGCTTTTCTGTTGGATATACTTTCTTAGTGGAGTGTATTGATTAGTGTACGATTACAATGTCGCCATAGGACAGTCAAACTTTGAGCCAATTTCAGGGGTTACGGATAGCTCTTATCTGCTGCATAAAATATAACCTAACCGAGGGTAAAAGTGATACAAATAACACTCGAATGAAGAACACAGCTATAATTTTTATTTATGAGCGTTATTTGCTTCTACAATTAAAATGTATTTACTGCTTTAGCGACATCATCGTTGATCACCCCAACCGAAGCTGAAAAGTATTTTCTTAAAGTAGTAAAATTGCAGTCGGCTCAAACAAATATTTACCTACAGCCTTCATAGAGCAACAAACACACCATGTTAAGAGTAAGGGTATCCGAAATTGTCCTAAATACCCTCAAAACAGGAACAAACATAAATCATAATTTGTCCCATAACCTGAGTCCTTGGCTCACACTACCCGCTAACCACACCATCCCTTTTTCTTGATTTCCCTTAGGCACATATTCATTACCGCTGCTCTGACAGTAACAGCCCTTAATAAAATACTATTAAGGACTAAATTGGCGTCCTAGATTGCGTTTAGTGGACCAATCAAGGGTTTAAAAGCTAGTAATTATAGAAGTAGAACTAATCGAGTCCGCTGAAGTACTTTAGAATGAATTAAAGAGAGCTGAAGTTTAATAGAGTGGGAAATAGTATATGAATAAAGGAGGAATAGAGCTTTATTCAATTTAAAACTTCTTGCTTATTGTACAAAACATAAAGAAAAAGAATACATCGTTTTCTGCGTCTAACAATTTTTTTAATAGGGGATTGCCTTAAATTCTACAAAATATCAGAAAATTGACGCTTTACCAAAACTGTTATTTCTATTTTACATAACATAACGCCTGTGTTACTCAGAAGGTGGCAGAGGTGTGCATCACTCACATTTCACTTGTTATGTTTAGATCGCGTGGGATAGAGGCTCCGTGCTGCTATTGTGTATTTAATTACTACAATACTTTATTCTAATATATAAAATATTGTTGTCCATTTGCAGACAACTTTTATTAAATTTCCGGAAAGTTGTTTAAAAGTTTATAATTAAATTCAATTTGGGTGCGGTTAGCTTTGGCAATACGTGCACTGGTATGTTAGACTATACCTTTAATAGGGTAACTGTGAGATGACCCTTAACTGCGTAGTGCGTAGTTATGGTTAACTATTAACGTTAACTCTTGTCATAAAATGTTACGATATGCCTTTATTAATTGTGGAATAGTCCGTAATAGTACCAAATATTATCTTCTTTTGTAATAAAATAAAAAGGAGACCTACTTATACCTACTGTACTTTACTTTTATATACCCATTGCAGTGTTGTACATTTTATACATACTTATAGGCAGAAGTTACTCCATATATGTGTTTTGGTTGCTATAATCGTCAAAAAACAAACAAATATTGTATGCATTATTGGAAAAGATGGTGCACATGAGTTTCTCACCAGCTCTTCTCATGATGCAATACCCATCGGAGCTGGTACTTGGATTGATTTAAATTCAAATTTCTGAATTTAATGAAAGTAAATCTAAGCGCCGGTGTCAAATCATTTTATTGCAATGAGTATTATAATTGAAATAGTTATGATTTATTTTAATTTTATATTTTGATGTTTGTTTTGACGTGTTCAAGCGCCCCTTAATTGGGGCTCATGAAAAAAAAAAGGTTTGATTTCTTGATATCTTTTTTCTATATACTCGGCCAATTTCGTTTAAAACAAATCCAATCGCAACCAAATTATACCAAATTGTATAAAACTGACCAACTGACTATCACTAAGAACTTCCTGAATTCAATGGTCTGGAATTTAAATTTGGATTCTTATTGAAAACCATTAAACAGAACCGCTGGATTTCCGTAACCGGAAAATGATTCCGCAACCAATTTGTGGGCAAGAGTTGAGTCAAAGAGTTTTAGAATACATGCAAAATTTTGTACTTTATCCTTTTTTAAAGGAACATGTTTTCGCTTTAAAAAAGTGTTGCGTTTGTTCATAAGCGGAAAAAGCTGTCGGCAAAAATTTTTTTCTGCAAAAGTTTGATACAAATAAAAGCAGGTGCCTTTTGGAGCAAAGTGGCTCCATTACTTTGGTTTATCTCAAAAATGTGGATTATACACGGTACGTGTTTCTGGTACATCTGGTATAAAATGGTTGAACAATATTGTTTTTTATTATTTAAAGCTTGGCTGAAAGATTTCATTATTTTAATTTAGTATAAGTTTTTTTTTGCTTTCTTCTGTACATTTAAATTTAAATAATCACAGAAAAATATACATATTGGATCTGAAATAAAACTAGTCTAATAACTTAATCTAAACTTAATAAGTCACTGTCAGAAGGCCTCGTACCCAAAATGCTGGCAGCATTACCGCGTTGTATTGCGATACTAAATCGCTGGCCGAAATATGAGCCAGCATTTCGCCACCAAGTTGCCTTAGTTAGAAAGCTTATAATCCGTTATGGGAATCCAACAATATCATTATTATTTGTGTATGATAAAAACATTATATTTTATCTTATCTTATTGTTATCGTTATTCGATTTTAATTTCAACCTATACAGTTCGATTAAAATTTATCTAAGCTTTGGTAATTCAAGTCATTCAAGATTTTAATTCTTTAGATTATTTTTACTTGCTCTGTAACTATAATGTTTGTTAACGTGTTCAAACGCTCCTTAGGGTTTATTGAAATTAATGATTTGGCTTTGACTTGTCTTTATCAAATTATTGAGCCAATATTGAAGAAAGATTACCAGTTTTTATTATTGTACAAATACGACCGTGTAAGAGGGATTTAATATATTTATTTATACATATAAACACGGCTTTATATTTATGTAATATTAAAGTTGAAAAATTAAGAACGGCTTTATATTCATTTCTTACGTTTTATAACAGGATCGTTTGCCTTCAGCATATCGTTTAAATAATAAAATGTTACAGTTCTCTAACTTTTCACGATCGACACGTTTTAAATATAAAAGTAATCCGAGTAAATTGTCATGGATATTATTATAACTCCTGTAAAACTCGTAAAAAGAAATGCGTTGTTGTTTACAGGCCATTACACCACGGACGTGAACTTCCTCCTTTTACTTTTTTGTTCTTTCGTAGAATTTCCTCCCAACGCAAGCGAATTGTGCTTAGCTGAAGGAGGTTAACAAAAATACTAGTAATTTGTATTTGCAAATTATATATATATTTTTAAACGATTTACGTGGATTTACGTATAAACGTTGTTATAAACTACAGGAGACAGAGAGGACTGGAAACGTTTGGGGTATGCCTTTGCCCAACAGTGGGACAATGTAGGCTAACAAAAAAGGGGGTATTATAAAAAAACAAATAAATACGCACTGAACAAAATGGTTCTTTGCAGATTCTTTTTAAACAAGCCTACAAACTAGGAGAATGTACTATCTACAAACTGACGTCAATAGTACTATTGTATATTTCTTCATATCGTGAATACAATAGTCCTTTGTATTCAAGCATACATCTTATTTCAAAACTGTGCTCTCGTTATATTAAAGTAAAAAAAACCTCACTCTTAGGCCTCAAAATCACGTAACCGCATATAAAATCCAGTGTTCAGACGTGTTATATCCGCAGTCAGCTTTGACCTTTCTCTATAAATTCTATAAATAACTGCTCTAGCTAGACTATAGACTATAGCATCTTAGAGTATATATAGCCTGCAGTCTGCAGTCTGTCTTCTTCAAAACTTCATCGAATGATATGAAGCTATCGGAGCTCATAGCTCGAGTCAGCTCTTTGCCAGCGCTCGAGAGCTGAGCTTAGCTTTCCGATTTCTTTTATACATTTCTCTGAGAGCTTTTGTTTCGAGTTTTTAAAGTGCTTCGTTGTTTCTTTGCAGTATGAAGTTTGTTGGTTTGTGAGTGATTGAGGTGAACTTCACTTTACTAACTTCACGCTTTTATTTCCCCAAAGGGTGTGGTAGAGGTGTTTTACTGTATTATTTTATATTTTGTTATGTTCGGGTCCCATGTGATAGGGAGTAGGACTATCGCCATCCATTCCGTGCTGCTAATGGGGATCTCTTGACGAAAAAATTTCAATGAACACTTAATAATGCCTGATCAAAAAACACAAAAAAACAACCGAATATTCATAGTTCACATATTATCTTCTTCGTCGTGTCCATGGCTGAGTCAAATTTTATTGGTCCAATAAGTGGACACTGTTATGGCGCTCTCGTCGGCGTTCATGAGCGCCTCTTTTGTGCAGGTGGCAGGGCATTTTGGACAGTCAGTAAGGTGGTCGAGGTTTTGACTTGCTAACGTGATGAAAGGATTAGCCAATTCGCTTTTAAGAACTCGCGAATTGCCCAGGGTGCGCCGGAAGTAGGGTATTGTTGTGTACGTCACTCGGGGAGGCTCCTTTCATGCACCCCACATATTATGTAACCGTTTGTTTGGAGCGTTTGGGCGAGTCTATTATTTATGTGAATTTAAAATTGTATTATCTCAGAAAGTTAACGTGTTAACAAAGTAGGTAATTATTTTAAAGATGTTTCTAATATCGAGCGAAAATTTCATCAAGCCTATTAATTACATTCTAACAACTCAATTTATAAAAGGCTACCAACTCTTTGTTTTACCCACTATAATACATTATAACACCCTTAAAATAAAAGTGTTAGTAGTTTTATGATGCATGCATGTTAAACCATAATATGGCCGTGGACATTGAAACTTAATTCGTTTATATCACGATATTGTTGGCTTTTATAATTAGTACAGTCAACTACAAAATATATAGGCATACAACTAGATCGAAAGAATATAATAATATGTTCTCATATAGAGTCCCACGAAATTTTACGCTTCTAAATGCAAATAAATATGTTAACTTTTAAACTTACGCGTTGCATGATTAAATAAAATCTTACGGAAATTAACGCGTTTGTTTGCTTGCGACCATGGCCAGTGTAATCTGTCTGCCGAAACGTCAAGCCTAAAAGGTAAGTAATGCATGATCGCGTTAATTCACGTTAGATTTTATTTAATAAATATGTTTTCAGTATTCGAAATAATAATATGTTAACCATAGGTATTATTAGATAATATACAAAGGTTATATTTTGTGGCAACTTGTGGCGTTTACGTTTACGTATTGCATTGCAAAATAATGACAAAGTGTTGTTAACTATAGACGTTTTCATATTTAAAGAAATTCAGGAGGCTACGTTTTGTGGAAAATTGTGGTCTGTACATATTAATAACCTTGACTGTACAATGGTTTTAGTATTACTCATGAACTGTTCTAGAACTAAAATTAATTATAGCTTAAAATACTTAGGTTAGTTTTATATACGATTCTAGATCAAATATTTATAATGGCTCTTGGCTCTTACATTAAACCCTATCAAGACCAAAATAATCAAATTTTGTAAATACTTTTACTTAACCAAGTATTTAAGTTTTAATTTAAGAGTGTAATTTCAACGTTTTCAGTTATTAGTAAAGATAAATTAGACATCAATATTATATATTTATTCTTATATTATTGTTCGCCCAACTGTCTGACGCATAGAAATCTATCTATGGTCTGACGTAGAGCCTAAGCCGCTGAGGCTTGAAATTTTGCATGAAGGTTCCTTACTTGTGGCGTAGGGGCGAGCTTAGGGGACTAAGAAGGCATTTTTGGCAATTCCACTTTGTCGTATATAAGTCCCTCATTTTTAAGCTACAAACATGAAATTTTGTAAAGTTAAACTTGAATGTATACGTATGAATTTTTGTACGTGTGTTTCTAAATTTTAATAAAATGTTGAAAAACGCCGGTTTATTTTATATTATTATTATTTAGGGGTTTTCAGTTAGAATGTTCAATAGATGGCGTTTTAAATTTTTTTTAACATGCTGGCACCGACCTAAATATCGTTTGACGAAAGTCATATAAACGCGAAAAACAAAGAAAGTAACGAAATGTCCTTTATTATAGTTTCCGTGTTCAATATGAGCCGAGCACTGAGCTTACCTTAGAATTCTCAGCTACTAATCATAACTAGGTATTATAAGACACGAAAACCAAGTTGTACTAAGGCAGTGGCGTTTTCACTAACTCAGGTTATCGGTAAGTTACATAACTTTCGATCTCTCTGTCCTGTACAAACATTGAGTAACAGAAAGAGAGATCCAAATACGAGCTTAATAAAACCGTAGATTAGGATGTTAGTGAAATCGAGTTTCTATGCGGCTCTAGGGTTAACTACAAACGAAAATGCGCTGTCTCAAACAGAAGTACTGATTGTCTCAGTTCACTCAAGAACCGCCGAGTTATTTGGTGACTACTGTAATATATATTTCTATCTCGGTTTTCTTAAATCTACTGGGCTTTCCCAACGTTGATTATAGCCCATTCCAGAGATCCTTTCTAATAGGATTCTTGCGCTCTCATCTCTAATAAACATCAAGATATCTTGAAGATAAACAATGAAAACATTGGGAAGGTTTCAGTTTTCGTTTTACTAAAATGGTTTCGAGATAAATGATATATTTTTCAAGATTATTTTGTTGTTATTTAGGTTGAAATATTAACGTCAGGTTCAGTTACGTAGAACTTGATATTTAGCAATTATGTTTTTGAAAATGCTGTGAATATTTATATTTTCAAATTAAAAGACTTGGAGTGTTTTGGAACAGCGATAGCCTAGTAACTAGGAGTTTCGGGTTCCAACCCACCTCTGTGTATAAATCGTTAAGATTCGTCTTTTTGAAGATATATGTTTATTTAACATGTAACTTATCGCTCGCTTCGGTGAAGGAAAACATCGCGATCGTTAGAAATCCTGCTTACCTGAGAGAGCTCAAAGTACTCGTGAGTGTGCGATCTCTACCAATCCGCAATATGTCAGCGTGGTGGACTATGGCTTATTCCTTCTCATCATGAGAAAAGGCCCTTGCCCAGTAGTACTACTATTCTTATATTAGATTTCGGATGTCCTTGGGCTAAATAGGAAAAGAAAAACATATATGTCTTCGTAGAATAAAACAAATACATTAAAATGAGCTCTTTTTTGCTCCAATTTTAGTAAAACATTACAAATAATACGTACGTAACCTTTGATGGCTCTAGGCTCGAATCTCTTCTAAGATAAATATTTTTCTTATGTGAATTGGCCATTGTGAACACTAGCAAAGACTGGTATCTTACTTTTGTTAATTAAAATGCATACGAAAGATGATTCAGCAAATATTGAAGACGTTCTAATTACTCTTCATGGGACTATTGTAATAAATAATAATCTCGTGTCAGTTATGGAATGTCTCAAGAACGGTTTGAACGATTTAAAGATTTTAAGACCAGTGATATAGATTCATTTAGATTCATTTATTATATATCATATATAATATATATAATATATAATATGACTCTATGCCAAAAACAGTGCAGTTTTCATTTCAAATGTCATTAATCATTTCTACAATCACAAAGATCCAAAGTAGGACAATGCTGCATTATTTAGCAATAAAAAATTGTACCATTTGGCCACCATCTTTTATGTAACTAAGTTAAAATTATTGTTGGCAGTAACAAGGTTAGCTAAGAAACTAGCCTTCATCTTTGTAGTGAATTGAAGCGGCAAATACTAGGCTTTGGCACCCTTTCTAGCCTTCTGTGCCAAGTTAAGATTAAGTAATTCAATATTTTAATCAGAATTACCAAAGTCTTGCCAAGTCTTGCCAAGATCTTTCTTTTTTACAATTTCAATTGTATAGGCTTCTTTGTTAAAATAAATAAAGGTGATATCTTTTGTTCTCTTAATATTCCAGTATTTAACTCAGTTGTAATAGTTCGAATATAGAATTGAATTAAGTAAATTTAAGTGTAATGTCTTTTTCAGCGTGGAATGCGTTGTTTAACTCTAGCTGCTCCCGCACTTGACCCGTGTTAAATATTATTGCTCTATATCGCTGCATTATTACCTTTCTTAAACTATGAAATGTGAAAAGATTTGTTAAAATCGAACCTGTAGTTCCCGAGATAAGTGCGATCAAAAAACGAAATAACATTTGAATACTGGTATTATGCCTCATGTGCCTGCAATTTCAGGGTTTTATCTCACTATCGAAACATAGTCTTGAAAGCACACTATTCAGTATCAGGTTAAAGGCGAAGCTGGGTCCACATCTGGCAAACAAAGGCCATTTTAAAAGGTTTAGCGTACCATTGATTGCCGGCGAACGCCAAGGGAAGATCAAATTCATCCGCTTGGCCATCCAAACTACTCCAAACAGGAACGCTTTCGTTTGCCCAATGTGGACCCGGCTTGAAACGATGGCCTTTTTTTCTTGATCTCGTTCACAATATCTCTTTCTCCGTCCTTACAGCCAAAAGCTTTCTTTAAACTCCAATAGCGCAAAGGAGTCGGTGTTGTGCCAACAATAAATGTGATGTCTTTAGTACTCTCTCGAGTAAAAGATGGCGACACAGCTTGCTAATTCTCGTTTTCATTAGGACCGTTTTAATTAAATTGTTTGGAAAATTAAACAGATTCTAGTTCTCTTGACGGTGTTTCTTAAGATGTTTATATTTTCGTAAGTTTAAGGTTATTTTAGCTTAATTTTTAGTAGTGATAGCCGAGTGGGAGACCGTAGGACTGCGAAGTCAAAGGTCTCGGGTTCGAACCCACGGCACACACCTCCGCCAATAAATCGAAATTATTCGTCTTTTCGAAGAATAGCGATCTTACATAATTTTACAAAAAATGCACTAAAAAGTAAGAAGCTCTTAAGGAATATTCAGTGTCTCACCTCAGCTGTGTATAACTTGAAAGAATACAATAAACGGCCTTAAGGTGCCTATATAAGAATTTGCCTCGTACTTCTAACCGCTAAGGAGCTGTACCTTCCAGCATCAGCTCAGCAGCATGAAATGCTGACTGCTAGATGCAAATATCTGAGTAGCTTTAGGTAATACGGAAAACAATATAAAAGCCTTTTAAATTTGATCGATTCTCAAGGATCTCATCATCAGATCCTGACCTAGTGAGAAGAAGACAATATGACAAGTATACTCTTCAGACAAAAAAAGAATTTGTCAAATCGGTTCCGGTGTCTTAGATTAATCAGCGAACAAACCAAAGAAATACAGTCTAATTGAGAAGCTCCTCCGTTTATTTGAAATCGGTTAAAATTGCCCTGAGCTAATTACTTGGAATCCGCTAACCTACATAGTAGAGTAAATAATTGAAAGGACTGAAGCCTCATGTTGCATGTTTGATTACTAAGCAGTAAAGTGTAGCTATTTATATCCTCCATACTGAGAACTGTAATCATTCTACCGCTTTACGTATTAATCGCTACAAGGCTATAATCGCTTGGTTTATACTGCCTGCTGCGTATGCGCCTCTCACCTGAATGATCCGTCAGGAAATTCACAATAGCAGCTCGGAGTTAGCATTGAGCCCGGTTTATGGCGATAGGCTCACTCCCTATCCCATTGGACGTAAAACATAACAGGTGATATGTGGGTGTTGTACACCTCTGCCATACCCTTCTGGGTAACATAGGCGTGGCGTTATGTTAAAGATTTTTTGTAACGGTTTAACTCAAAAACTAATAGAATATCAAAAACCTTTTCACCATTAAAATGCTAGATTAATCCCGAGTAACAAAGGCTATAGCAAATTGGCTATAATAGTTGCTTTTTTAAGTCTGTTAAAACTTCTTTGTACCCGTCGGTCGTTAAAAAAATCCTAGTGCCTTTTCGCTTATTATGACTTCTGCCGAGCAATTTCTTCTGTAGCTGCGAATAACAACTTAGAAATAGAGATAGAAAGCATTTATTCCGATCACAAGCACAGGACAACAAAAAATAAAAACAGATAAGTACACAATACTAGAATACCTATTAAGCGATGTACAAGATAGATACTTAAAAGCTAATAAATGTAGCATGCTGCCTCTATGCTGGAATCGGAAAGGTCCCCAACTCAGTTTTAGCTGAAATGGTGCAACACCACACAGCACTGATTTTCAGTTGGTGGCCCGACTAAGTGACGCACGAACTTCCAAAAATTTCAATAAGAAGTCTCAATCTCAATCAAAAAGCCAGCCTTCTTAACCGCCTTGAGCTAAATACTTAGAGCCCGCTAACTAACATAGCGGACTTAATAAGTAAAAGGCCATGCATACTTAAGTACTAAGAACTAACATATAGCTATTTATACCCCTCTTTCCTAAGAACGGTACAAATTAACAATGAAAGAACTGCTCCATTTACCTACTTACGTAAGGCTGATGAAGGAAATTACTTTTTAACTTCAAGCTATGTTACAAAGTCTTTAGTTAATCTTTATATAACATCACGCCTATATTACCCAGAAGGGTGTAGCAGGGTGGAGTGTGGGTGAAATTTCACCTGTTATTGTTTTATGTGATAGCCGGTGAGCCTTTCGCCATCAACCAAGTTTAATTAACTCTGTGCTGTTCAAAAGGTTGTCCTGATAGAAAAATCCCAAATAAGGCAAATAACATTTTACCGAGCCGGGCATCAAACCGATCGAAACCTCGTGAAAGGCGCTACGCTAACCAGTAGACCAACGAGGCCGCTTACGAAAGAACTTTAGATTCAATCAATATTTTTTCATTTTATATGGATAATAGAAAGGTCTTGACTAAACTCGCGGAACAGAAAGGCTTGGATCGATAGTCCTTCAATGAAACTATGCCAGCCGTGGTCGGTCCCTGAGCGGTTTAAACTCAGTGAAAATATATTCAAGATTAACAAAAATAGTTGGTTAACATGAAAGAACTTTTAGAACTACCACCTAATTTACCTTAATTTAGTGGCACTGTGAAACCATGCCGAAATTGGTTACGTTTACTTATCAAGAAGACTTTCAACCTGCGCAAGACTTAAAAAAGAGACAGGAGGAGGAAGAAGGCTTTTTTTTTTGAAGTGCACATAATTTTGAAAATAGTTAGCAACGCACGAGTGATGTCCCTGGTGTTGCAAGTGTCTATAGGCCACGGTAACTGCTTACCATCAGGGGGACCACAAGCATGTTTACCACTTTAGAGAAAAAAAAACAATCTTCCAATAACAATTTGTGAGTACCGACTTCAAGTGCTATTTAACCGTCTTTTTGCGTTAATTACTTCTTTTTTTAACTTTTTTTTTTATCTCTATTTAGTGACTGACATCTCCTAAATTCTCACATACACTTACACAAGCGCACCCAGCCTCAGAGAACATGTGGTGATCAAACCCACAACACCAGTGTTGTGGAGAGCGGCGAGGCGAAGGCTAGGTATTCCCGGTTTTGCCGGTTTTTGAAATCATTTTTGATAGGCAAGTTATAACATTTTGAATCTAAAGTAAATATATATTTAGGACACATTCTTCCTCTTTAGCTTGTACCCGTTCAATACACGATGCAATAAAATTTTCTCGATAGAAAAAAATACTGAAGTAACTTCGATTTTGCGATTTTTTTTACATCTTAAACGAGTACTATAATACTCCATATTTTATAAATGACATCAATATAAAGATAATTCATTTTGGAAGCGATGCTACCGGATCGTTTTTTTTCATTAAATTTGTGAATTTTTTATTGATTAAACAAGTGATTTTCGATTCGCGCGTCGCTTGCCAGTGTCCCGCGGGACGTTACCGAGGGAGGACCTGTGCCAAATTTTTGCGCGCGCGCTTCGCTTCTATATATCGCCGGATATGTCACAAGAAGAGTATGATACAGCAAAAGGAGAATTCCTTAAAAATCTTAAAATGCTTACGTCTGACAGACAAAAGATAGAAAGATCTACCATATTACAAAGAGACAGCAATGAGTGACTCGAAATACGAAATCACCTTGCAATTTGTTTTTACCGACTTCAAAAAAAGGAGGAGGTTCTCAATTCGGTTGTATGTTTTATTTTTATGTTTGCTTACCGGTTACTCGAAGACGCCTGGACCGATTTGAGAAATTTTTTTTTTGTTTGAAAGAATATACTTGTCATGTGGTTCCATTTTTTTCCAGTCACGTTCTGATGATGGGATCCTAGAGAAATCAAGGGCAACCCTCAAATTTAAAAGGCTTCTATATTGTTTTTTGTATATTATCTATCAGATATTTGAATCTAGTAGTCAGCATTTTATGTTGCTGAGCTGATGCTGGAAGGAACAACTCCTCAACGGTTAGGAGTACGGGGATAATTCTTTAAATATAGGCTCCTTGAGGCCGTTTACTGTATTCTTTCAAGTTATACACAGATGAGGCGAGACTTTGAATATTACTTATGTATATTCATAATATGAGGTCATGATTTGATGATGGGATCCTAGAGAAATCATGGGTAACCCTCAAATTTTAAAGGCTTCTATGTTGTTTTTTGTATATTAGCTAAAACTACTTGGATATTTGCATTTTAAGTTGCAGAGCTGTTGCTGGAAGGTACAACTCCTCAACGGTTAGGAGTACGGGGATTATAATCAATAAGTTTTCCGTCTCAAGTAACCGTCGTCTCCTCATTCGAGAAACATTCTTGCTCGGTCTACCCATCACTTAAAATCGTAAAATAAATTATTTAAAAAAAAAAAAACCGACTTCAAAAAGTAGGTAAACTAAAAAGCATAAAATAAATTTACTTCGCACAAAATAATACGTTTTTTCATTTAGTTAAATAGAAATAATTAAATAATTATTTTATAATTCTGAAGTCGGTGCCAAGAAAACAATAACTCTGTATAGATAATATCAATCTTTCTAACAACTATTTTCTGACTCAATATTAGTTCTTATTTATCCGATTTACTTGGCACCGATTTCAGAATTATAAAATAATTATTTAATTATTTCTATTTAACTAAATGAAAAAACGTATTATTTTGTGCGAAGTAAATTTATTTTATGCTTTTTAGTTTACCTACTTTTTGAAGTCGGTTTTTTTTTTTGTTATAAATTATTTTTTGAAATAAACAGTTTATTTTATTTTTTTTTTTATAAATTAATAACTGCTTCCAACTTTGTAGCCCAGTGCCGTTAATTTTTAAGACCAAAAAAAATTATAGTAGGATGAAACCCATTAGAAAAGGAGGAGAATATTTATAATTTATGGGCGATCTGAGGTCGGGAAGAGGGGGAAGGGTAAAAAACGGATTTTCTCGATTTCCGGCAAAACTAAAAGTCCTATGGAAAAAGTCGCATGGCAAAGTTGTTGGTAATAAAAAGATCTAAAACTTTTGTTTTTACACTTTTTTCATATAACCTCAAAATTTATGTGAAAAATTAAAAAACCAAGTTTTTGGTTTTTTATTTTTATTTTTTACAAACAGTAAATATTTTTCACGAAATTTGGTGAAAACTTACCTTTTTATGTCCCAAATACGCTGTAATTTATTTGATTAGAAATATTTTTTTTTTACCTTATTTAGAATTAATATCGATTTTTCACCCTTATTTTCGATCAAAAATTCACCCGTCAAAATATCAGCTTTTTTCAAAAAGTTGGTATGTTTTTTGTTCGTTGAATTCTCTTCTTTCTGATGGTGATAAAATGTATATATTATTATGTTACTTATAGTAAATCTTCACAAAAAATGCAAAACAAAGATAGAAAAAAACTATTAATATATAATTAATAATATAATAATAATAGAGGATTTTTAAAGAATATATAAAATCATACGAAAGCGATCCAATAAGTACTTAGCCTTATCGCCCAAATTTATCTTTGGACAGAAGTACCTATGCTAAATAACACTCATGAGGGTTTTCAAGCTTTCAATTATTTGATAAAAGTAAGAAAAATATTGTCTTCAAACCAATGATTTATGTTACACAATTATGGGACATAATTTTTTTATTTTTAAACAATTGTATTATTTTAAGTAGCCTATATTCTTGACCAACGCCGTTGTAATATTGTTTAGCTTAGATTGTGGCAAGCTAACACTTAGGGTTCACGTGTGGTTTCACGTGCAACTCAATTCAACGGTTCGACGCAATTTTTGCGGCAGTGTTGCGACTCGCGACCCCCGTGCCCGCGTCCTCGCGTGAATACCTATTTTATTTTGAACACCGGGCCCAGAAAATAAAATGTCAATAAAAATAAGTACCTATAGTTTAAAGTTAATTACATTTAAAATGTCTACTCAAATTAATTTATTACAAAACATTCAAAGTTTTAATCTTACTACAAATAATAATAAAACAAGCTTTTAAGGAATCAAATCTCCTATTTTATTTTTAAAATAAACCAATAAGGCAAGTTGACCTACTGCCTGCTTGTCTATACTGTGACACTTCCCGCGACTGCGCGACGTAAGCGCACGGCTCGCTTTGCGGCCATCGCGGGCAACTCTTGGTAGCGTTAAATGCCTATTTCGCTGAGTCCACCCGCCCTTAAACACACGCACCGACATAATATAATAGTCACTGTACCTATATCCAAGTACTATATAGTTACCACTTACTAATTAATATCATCACTTTTACTTAAACATTATCCACTTTCGTTGCATAAAAACTGGTCTAAAAATCTAATTTGGTTCCAAGTTTCTCACCACGATTGAAAAAGATTGGATTGGAGCCAGTTTTCTGCGGGTAAGCTAAAGGGCATATCCTTTAGCTTACCCGCAGAAAACTGGCTCCAATCCAATCTTTTTCAATTTACTTTTTAAATCAACCTTATGAATAGTGGAAGGTTTTCAATCCGTATTTGATCACTGACGTACTGTGCTTTCTGCAGTGTATGACTTCTCTTTCTATTCATTGTGACAACCTAGTCTTGCATTATAATAATTTTCTCGGTTATGGCAGATAGTCAACGATGTATTATCTACATAACTTGCTTGTTTTATTGAACTTAAGTTAAGCTTCAGAATAAAGATAGATAGAGAATTATTTATTGTACACAAAGAAGAAGTACATAATTGTGATACAGAGTGTAGGAAATTAAGAATGAACTTACTTTAACTAAAAATACATGTATAACACATGTATACTTAAACAAATACATACAGGCCGACATAAAATAAACATGAAATATCTTTATTTTAATATAATATATAATAAATGAAATTTCCTTGATTTGTAGCTAATTTTATAACATGAAAACCAAAGAGTAAACGAAAATGTACAAATGGCGGCCTTATCGCTTAAAGCGATATCTTCCAGGCAACCTTAGGATGGACCCTTTGAAAAGAGAAAATAAAGCAGTAGTTTTTGCTGAGATAATTAGATATAATTTGCAGTTTATATTTAATAAGCATTATTACATATAAACTGCAAATTTATTGGGTAATTCGCGAGCTCTCCAAAGCGAATTGGCTAATCCTTTCACCACGATGGCAAGTCTAAATAGAATTTGGATCAGCCATCGACACGACGAAGAAAAAGAAGAAGTTTATTACATAATATTTATTGTATTTGCTAATTATTAATTAATGTATTTGCTATATAATTTACATATTAATCCAATGTTGGAGTGAAAATATGCAACTAGGTCCAGAGCAAAGAAAGAAAGCAAGAGGTAGACAAAAGTCTATTTTAACAAGTTCGGCGATTGTATTTTGTTTAAATCATGAATCACATTTGGTATCTTTCCATGTGGACAAAGTGCTTTTATCGGTAAAATAATTTATTATAACAATATTATCACGATAAAAGCAGTTAAGCAAATAACTTTTGCACCGCCAATATCACAGAACAAGACGGAAGTTTCCGTAATGGCTGAGGAAATAGCCGATATACAATATTACCTGAACATTTTATCAGATTTGTCTCGCGATAAACCACCAATGGGACGATTTGTCTCTTTAGTTACCGTTAATATATTCAAACTTGCTACAATGGGTGTAGTATCTTGCACAAAGATTTGTGATGGGTGAAAGGTTGAGTTTTTAAACAAGTACAATCACCTCTCTTTTTATGAATAGTCACGTAAAATTGTATATTGAATTATAAGCAATTTACTACTTAGTAAATATCATAGTCAGTATCTGGTAGCATAAAAAGGTAAATTTGTTTTTTTTTACGTTCTTTTCTAGGAAAAATAACAGATCTTTATAGTTTTTAATTATTTTTAATATAAGATATCAATTAGTAAAATTATGATATCTTATTTACATTACAATCTTGTCTATCAAGACTAATAAGTAATATTATGTTAACCTAAATTGCTACGTTATAATATACTCTAAGAATGCGTCCATTAACACTTAACTTAGTTTTTGTTATGGGGTAGACACTTTGTTCATGTGTTCTTTATAGCACTTATAGCACTAATTTATTTGTCACTTATCACTACACTAACTCGTAAGGTTTCGTTCGTTTTAGTCTTTTCACTAGATCCGTGTTATCGAGAAGCTGTGTTGTCTCGATGTTGACGTGATGATAAAGTCTTTTTGCGTGAGCTTCTGCAAGTTTTTGAATAACTCTGTCATCTTTTTGGTAAAACTGAAAGTTTTTACAGTTAAATTTGATTACACGAATCGTTTAATATTTGCCAAATAATCCTTTAAAGAGTTACGAGTAGTTGTCATGCCAGAAACCACATTTTACTGTGAAACAAATTACAACGTTGTTAGGTAATAGTGAAGCCATGGGGATCGAGTATCGCTCAAGTTTTCAGCTCTCCTGGGAAAGGCGGTGAAAAGTAATACTGTTGCTTGTAATTATGATGTTATGATAGTGTATACTATAAGCTTAGCTATATGAAGCTATAATATACTTTGAGGTACCACCGCAGAATTTCACGAGGTGCCTGGGATGGAACACTTGTTTTTGCTCCCTTTTTGCATCACCTTCTCCTCTATCACTCTAAGGTTTGCTGGCAGAAAACTCAAATTTGAGTCAAACTCGCATTTATTGTATCGTGTGTTATCAATTGCTATATGAATTGTTTCACTAAAAAGTTTGAAAACAAACAAACAAATATTATTGAAAAAGTACAATTTAGAAACGGTTTTCGTTTTATGATTATGTTGCTATGATGATTTTTGATGGATCACTATTCCCAACTTTAACCGACCACCAAACATATACTTGTCGTCTGGTTTTTGATGATGTTTTGTTCTGAAGATACAGATACATTAGACTTAGCATAATTCGTCGTTAAAGAGACAAATCTGTATTATATTAAGAAATTTATAGCAAGTAAGTATCACTTAAGGTGATATTACATCTAAATTGACGATATCGAACATCGCAGTGGTGCGTTCTTATTGGCTCTCTTTTTAACTTCAATTGCATTGCAATAATAACACTTTTAGGAACACTGTAGATAAGTTAATCTTGCTGTAGTATCTTATATCTTACAGTATACGAATATCCTAACACGTTTTGACATGTTTCGGCTTGACTTGGACGTCTCAAGGTCCTGAGAATAGACATTGTTAAAAATATTTTGTCAACAAGTTCTCGCATATTATAAAAGTTATTTAAATACTTCGTTAATTTAGCGTTGTTTTGGTGCTGATATTTAAAATAGAGTTTTTAGGTATTATTATACTATTTCACTCACCGGAATATCAGCCTTGGAAAATATTTACACGCTGTAAAAAAATCGCAAATGTGTGAAAAAACCCTTGCGAAATCACTTTTCAGTGCTTAAAAACATTATTTGAAGTTTTAGGTATGAACATTTTTCACCGGGATATTCTATAAATGGGAAATATAATTCATTAGAAAAACGTACTTGGATAGTCTTCGATAACGTTAATCTTTCTTTATCAGTATCTAAGAGTGATTTTCCCGGGGTCTCAGAATCATGTACAGTCATGTACGGAGCTATGAATCATAGATTTGCGGGCAAAGCCGCGGGCAAACGCTACTTTTCTATAAGCGTTACGTAATATCCAACCCTTACAATTAATAATGCAGTAAGTTTGTTTCGTGTAGGTGTTTATAAAGTTTTGGTTTCGCCCCTTTGGTTGTAGGTTAATGGCGGGCTTATAGAAGCAGAAAGCTAGTTTCGTAATTTCTACGAGTGCTAATTTTGAGTCACGAATAAGCGAAAGATAAAGAGAGAGAATTAAGAATGGGTTAGAATCTTGAGCGTAGTAAGGGACTCAAAGTACGAGATGTAAATAACTTTGATCGTGCCGCACATATTTTTCACCTTAGCCGCTTGAAATAGTACCCATAGTACAAGTTCTGCTCAGTTGGGACTAGATGAAAGGGTGAGAAAGCTCTGAGACAAAAAATAGTGGTGACCAGTGAGCAAAACTCAAATTTGATTCGAGCGTACAAAACTCGAAGCAAAATCGAGATTTGCTCTCTGTTTTCATACAACTAAGAACGACTTTTCAAGCTTCTGAGCTGAAAATATTATTTGTTCATAAGTTAAAAGAAAGGCAATTGAGAAACAATATGTAATATTGTTAAAACTGATTAACAAACTCATTTTACATTCACAAAAGCAACAAAAACATTACAAAATAAAAGCTAATAAGATTACAGCCGTACAAATAGGAGCAAACGAAATTTCTTGAGCTTTGATCTTCGTGTAAAAGCATGTTATGAGTATCTGTAATTCGTAACTGTCTCTATTTCAATTTTCATGAAATGCCGCCTAGGTTTTGGTGTAAAATCTACACAGACAGTAAAGTTTTGTTTTAACTTCTTATTGATTATTTTTATAGCATTTAGCTATGCTTAGCAAATTAGACTAAAAAACAGTTGAAAAAATTAGGGTACCGGCATGATTTGAACCTGCGACCTCCAGTACACCGGGCAGTTGCTTTAACTAACCAGCTGCCGGTCTCATAATTTTTTAACTGTTTCTAAGAATAGTTTTGTTTTAGTTAATAAGAGCCAGTTTCTGAGAATAGATCTTATACGACCCTTAAAATATAACCGGACCAAAATTTAAAAGAGACACAAGTTACACTTGAAAAAAAGAACACAGCTGTCACTTTCATTGGAGTGTGTTATATTCTTATCCTGCAGATAAGGTTTATCTAACACCTCTGAAATTGTGGATAAGTTGTGGATAGGTAGTTAGTGAAGTAAGAAGATGTTTAACATAGACTAGACGTACTTAAATGAAGTTTAATTTGTTGAATAAAATACGCTTTAAACTATATTATATAACAATACGCTTGTGTTACCCAGAAAGTTGCGGCAGAGGTGTATAGCACGGTGAATGTGTTATATTTAGTTCCCGTGTGATAGAAGGTGAGTATATCCCCTTCCACCGGGAACAACTCTGTGCTGATATTAAATTACTGAAGGCAATTCACAAGAAACGCTTTAAAGACCCACTAGGCAGTATACTATATACTTATGTGAATGTAAACATAAAAAAAAACAATAAAACCCGACTGCTTAAAAAAAAGAACTGAAAAGATAAAAACAAAATTCTTTATGATGTTGCAGGCGGTGACAAACGAAGTAATATTGTATTGTTTGTCCCCGCCTGCAACATCATAAAGAATTTAGTTGGACATATTTCATTTGTTGTTAATGAATTTAATGTAGATAACGCTATACTTGTTTTTATCTTTTCAGTTCTTTTTTTTAAGCAGTCGGGTTTTTTTCGTTTTTTTAATAATTATTTTTTATTTCGCTCTTTTTAGTTCTTTTAACCGACATGTTTTTTTATATCTATTAATTTGTAGAAATCAATCTCTTTGAGATCAATGAGCCTTAATCGTGAGTTAAACTATCAAATGCAAAAACAATTATTCAAATTCGACCCGCAGTTTCCAAGATTAGCGTGAGCGCACATACAAACTAACTTCCACCCACTTCGGGCGCGCGAGCGTGCCGATATATAAATTGGTAAATTGTGTTTAATCAGTAATATAAATGTGATAAGAAGTATATATTTTTGAAATGGTCTTTTCATGGCCTTTTATTTGATACCCATATTACTATGATGAAAAGAAAATCCATACCTCCCCCCCTTTTTTTTTCCCATTTGCCGGCGCCATTTTAAAAATTTATATAGCCTATGTCACTATCACTGTTTCGACGAATTCAACGATACCTCATTTGTCAAAATCCGTCGAGCCGTTTGGGCTGTAGGGCGTGCCAAAGAAATAGACATACATACATACATACATACATACATACATACATACATACATACATATATACATACATACATACATACATACATACATACGCTCGAAAAACATAACCCTCCTTCTGACGCAGTCGGGTAATAAATACATAATCTTTCATTATTTTAATTTGATTTTGTAAATAATAGACTATTATGTTTACTCACATTAATCAGTATTTAATCCTCTTAGAAAGAAACAAAAACGTAATTATGCTACCAAGTTAATAAGATTACAAGCTCACAAGTAGCAGCCAACGAAACATCTCGACTTAGCCCTTTGGTCTTCTTATAAAAGTATGTCAGGAACATCTTCTCCCTAATTATTTTGCTTCCACGTTTTACACAATACGTATGAGGAAAAGAATTTGATTTTTATCTCGCAAAAAGTCGAAGGAACTCTTAGATAAATTGATTTCTATACATTGAATTGATAATCTCTCTTGCGGGATAATAATCCCGTCAAAAACATTATTTGAAATGTGAGCCACATTGAATATTACGCATATTCGTTGTCGACTTTAACGATAAAAGAATTGAGGTATATAAGTTTTATTTTATTTTAATCAAATAATAGCAGCCCTGTATCTAATACATGTCCCACTGCTAGATTCGGGCCTCTTCTCATAATGAGAAGGGTTAGGCCATGGTCCACCACGCTGGTCAAGTGCGGATTGGCGGACTTCACACGAGACGTCGAGTACTTTTGCACGCACTCTCAGGCATGCAGGTTTCCTCACGATGTTTTCCTTCACCGTTAGCGAGCGATAATTTATATGATAAATACACACATATCTACGAAAAGACGAATCTTAACGATTTATTGACAAAGGTGTGTGCCTTGGGTTTATATTAAATAACTTCTTGCAAATGACAAGTAAATAACATTTCAATGCAAATAATATTCAACGAGTAACCCAGAGGGCGTGGCTGAGGAGTATAAAATCCACATTTCAAATGTTTGTTTTTATTTAACTGTATTTTTTTAATTCTCATATCAGTAGATATTTAATAAATAATCAGTAATAAATTGCAAGCAGGCACTTCATAATTTATCAAGTGCAAGTTTAAATGGTTTCCCGTCGTCAATTATGTAGGTAACCTACTTCTCAGCTCCATTTCGCTGAATTACCCTCAAACGCAATCGTTTTAAACTAACTACCTACATTGGAAATTAATATTAAATAAATCGGACAGCTTACACAATCAGTAAATTTTTCTCTCGATGAAAAAAAATAATAATTTTAACTTTAGCCTGCCGCCAAATGAAAGTCCTTCCACTATTATTTTGGTTTATCTTATTATTATATAAAATTCTCGTGTCACAATGTTAGTTACCTTACTCCGCCGAAACCCTTAGTGTTAAGGGTTGTTCACACTTAACATTTTTTTTATATTTTGGACTACTTTTTTTGTTTTTATTTTTCTATAATGTGACATTAAAAATACATACAAACCTAAATTTTTACCCTTTTATAACCAACCCCTTTTTTTAATAGCTATTGTAGTAACCTTAGCGCTTTTGACAATATGAAGTTTTTGAATGTACCTTTATAGGGTTTGACATAACATTGACATAATGCGTGCTGCAATTATCGTCACAGAGAATTTTATTTATTTTATTTTTATTTGTATGTATGCATAGTTAAGACAGGACAACGTCTGTCGGGTCAGCTTGTATAATATATAGACCCTCGAATTAGTGGCATGAAAGGCACAATATCATTTCGATAAGGCAATGTATTTGTTTTACAGATGCTACGTAATATTACATCTTTAGTGGATGCTTATGATCAGTATTTTTCTTATTATCAAGTTACTATATAAATCGCATATAATTTGCGACTGCAACACATCCTACAAATATTATAATTTTTAAGTTTATGTAGACGTGAAGATCTTAAAATGGTTGTATACTTTCAAGCAATACTTACTAAGTGGATTTTGATACAATTAGGCATATGGGTAGCTCATGATATGGATTAACATATAAGCTACTTTTTAAAGACGTACCACGTAGATGGATCTGCATGCAGAAGCTAAACTCAAACACACATAAAATATTTAAACGTTCAATTTTTCATTCAAACACGCACAAATACATGACAATGTGTGCAAACCTGTATCAATTATATGTTTTTGATATAATATACCCTCAGTTTACCTTCAAAAGCCCGGTTATTAGATCCTCTGAATAGAGTTGAGTGTATAATCACATTGCAAAATATACCTTTAAGATATTATGCCTAAAGGGCAAAATCCCATGAACCATAAATTGGAGACTCTATGCTCAATACAGTCCATATTACAATAACATGGGAAAATATATTATATCGCGGGTCAGAATAGTATTATGCCAGCAATTGGAAGCTCTTTCCCGAAGAAAGATGGCTATTTTGCTTATTAACCTTTTATAAGATGTAGCGTCCACTTGTAAATTCATCGTTACAACTATTATAAGGCTGCTTTAATTTCAGGGTCTAACAATATAACATCACGCCTATATTACCCAGAAGGGCGTAGCAGAGGTGTATAACTCCGACATTTCACCTACGTTGCATGGTCACGGAGTATCGAAGGAAAGAGACCTTGAGGCCAAAGCCAGATACGCTGGTCTGACCTAGTCCGCACCTCCCTTGACATTTGACCCACAGTCCACAACGCACTACACCCCGCCCAAGACAGGCACAAGTAGCAACCATCACACGGGATATGATGATCCAGAAAGGAGATCGTGGCCCTCCGAAATAGGGAAATGGTAGTATGGGGGGAAAGAATTTCCTGACGGCTAAATCCCAAATTAAACTTCTGCCCGACCCGGGAATTGATCTCGAGATCTTGCGGCGAGAGGTGCATACACTAACCACTAGACCTCGTAGTGCAGACATTATCTTCTATTTGTTTTTCAGAACCCGTTTGTAAAATCTCTATCTACACTAAACTCAGTTACTCTAAATATAAGGTCGAATTTACAATAACACTGGATAATACACCCTATAAATATGAAGGGTTAGAATTATATTATGCCAACAATCGCAGGCTTAAACCGAAGATGGATGGTAGGGTCAGCGATTTTGCTTATTGAATTTCGCAAATGTCTATATTTTGGTAATGAGGTGGAAGATTCGGGGACGCGAAGTGGACAAGAGATCTGTTTATTTCAAAGGATTTGTTAAGGATATGAGCTTCTCTGTTTATCGTACCGTAGAAAAATATTGAATTGTACAGGGTTGTATGAGTTTTATGTTTGGGACTCAGTAAAACTAATCAATCAAGGTCATATCCGAATGATATGTAACTAAGTAGTACCTAACCATTCAAGAGTCTCTACTAATCTTAACTAATGTAATATATCTGAAAGTATCTCCGTCTGTTACGCATTTACGTCTAAACGGCTGGACTGATTTTAAAGACACTTTTGATGAATTGGCATGAATGTAGACGGGCTCTTAGAGCAGGAAGATAGGCTATTTTTTATCGAATTACCACACGGGTGGAGCTATGGGTGAAGTCTAGTAAATCATGATTCAGATCAGCTTGATAGAGCGATGGCTGACGAGCGCTCCTCAGGGGCATTCCCCCGGGGAGTTCGACCTCGCCATACCCAGGAGGACTTACCGGTCATGACCCATGCGCTGTTAGCATGCTGGCCGCCCGCAGCGATTCACGCCTGCAGGCTCTACGCTGCTAGCCGCACCACCCACCGGACCTGATGAACCGGACCCCACCCAGCGACTCGACTGTCTTAGCAGCCGGCGGTGACACCACCAAGATAGGCCAATACCTAGATTGATTACTCCGAGACCCCTAGATAAGAACCTCGAGAAAAAACACAATATTGTAATGTCATCAAATGAAAGTTTAAATCGATGCAACACTAAAAGTTGATTGAATTCAACTTTTATACTTATTCATGAAGTAGAAAGGTCTGCTGAAACTGTAATGGCCAATTCAATTGAAAAATGCACGACTAGATTGCAGATAGGGCACAAAATCAATTTATTTTAAAGTGTACTGCTGGCAGAATTATGGCAGCGGTTCAAGCGTAAAAAAGATATTGACCAGATTATCAATTAATAAGTAAAACGATAACGGAGAGTAACTTGTTTCGATCGAACTTATTAAATACTTTTCCAGCCTTCTGCTTATAACAACTTTAGATTTAAAAAGAACTTTTAAATTAAAGGACTAGATAACGCGCGCGGTTTTACCCGCCTCAAACGTTATTCTGCCCGATGCCTGCAAGTGAAAAAATATGCAAAACGTCATCTATTTATTATTAGATTTTTTAGCGTTAACTTCATTCTGACTTAAACCCCTAAATTCACAATCTTTGGTATAACATTTTGATAGAACCCGGTACAGAAATTCATTCATTTTTATTTAAATTTCAATCCTATAGGAAATTTCACGCTTCTAATTTACAAAATTAAGGACTGCCATACAACCGTTCATCCCTTATTTAACAATATTATATCCAAAAATCCCTCCTGCCTACTTCCAACTGCGCTTCTTCGACATGTATGGAACTTTCATGCAAAATGTCAAGTTCTTAGCCCTATTGGTTTAGGCTCTGCGTTGATGAATCAGTCAGTCAGTCGAGCGAACAATCTATCTATCTATCTATATAAATAAAAATGAATTGTTGTTCGTTAGTCTGATTAAAACTCGAGAACGGCTGGGCCGATTGAGCTGATTTTGGTTTTAAAATGTTTGTCGTAGTCCAGGGTAGGTCTAAACGGTGAGCAAATAAGGAAAAATTGCGAGTAAGATAGAGTAAGACGACAATTCCATTTTCCCATATAAAAGTTGACCACTTACTTTCTGTCAAACATTTGAAGAACGCATTAAAACAAGACTTTTGAATCGACAACATAATATCAACTTTGCTCATAACATCGTGTATTTAAATTTCAAAATATAAAAATAATTAATGTCTTGACATGTTTGATGGGTGCCAACCTTACAGTGTTACCAACTCTCAAAAATATTTTTATTATAATTATAAGTGTATCCGAACGTTCCATTGTTTTGTCCATAGATTTAGAGACTTTTTGCTGCGCTCCTACTTTAACATCCTTGGTTTTGTCATCTCATGTTAAAAAATTTAATTGGAGAAATACTGAAATACTGCTAAAAGTGATTTTCTTCTCGCTGCTTACAATGCCGAGGAAAAGAAAACGACCTGACATAGGTCTTCGAAGTCGTGTAAATGTGCAACGAGCTACTTTACGCTCCAACCGCACTAATGACCAGCGAGAGGCTGATAATGATAACAGTCGTACAAGTATGGGAGAATTACGTTCAAGAGTAAATAACTATGAAGTGGATAGGCAGAGAATGGAACGAGTTCGTGCACATCGATCACAACAGCAGCGAGCACGGAATAATATTTTGTTTTTTATTTAATAAAATTAGTAAAGTCCTTCTCAGGTATGACGAGACCAGGGAAATAGGTATTCATTTTCATATGGAGGATAGAAATCTGTTGCGTAGTGATAGCTAAATCTATATATATAAAAATGAAACCCGTTTTCCGTTGTCACGACATAGCATGAAAACGGCTTGACCGATTTGGCTGATTTTTTTTTTTGTAGAACAAAATAAATAAAAAACAAACTATATTAAAAATATATTTATAAATTTTCTGTAAAAATATAAGTGAGATTATTGAACCCTACGGAATAAACAGTATTATGAAAATATATATATTTTGTTTTTTATTTAATAAAATTAGTAAAGTCCTTCTCAGGTATGACGAGACCAGGGAAATAGGTATTCATTTTTATATGGAGGATATTATAGATTCCAGTTCAAATTGAATAGGTACGCTAACATAAGATAGGTCAGCTATACAAAATAAAGTAGTGCATCAAATTTACGCTAAGGCGGTACAAAGTTCGACGGGTCAGCTAGTTATAATTATAAGTAATGATATGTTCAGGGCAAATTTTAATCTGTGCTTAGGCTTCCACGAGTTTTTCCTCATAAATATATCTTTTAAAAGCAAATAGCGTCATAGAGAGGCGGGCAAACCGCCTCTTTAGTTTTATAATCTCAGGCAAATTTTCTGAAACCAAACTTGTGTACCTTTAATATTTTGATATCGCTACCATTGGGTTGCGATATCAAATCAATGCAAGCCCAGCGGGGTTAGCTTTCATACATCTGAATATATATGAAGTAATTCAAGCATAGCTAGATATAATGGTGCTGGTTCACCCTTTGAATAATGCATGAGATATGTGCCCACTGTAGTCCTAGTACTAGTGATGTTACGAATATGAATACCTATGAGTATTCGCCCAATGTTTAAAGTTTACGAATATTACACAGTATCATTAAAACGAATAAAATACATTTATTAAATATCAGAAATTTAACAAATGTTCGTCTGTATATGGCAAAAAGAAAAATAACTATCAAACAGAATATTTCAGTTTCTATTTAAGATCAAAATAATGTCTCTTTCTTAAGTAAGATCTTATTTTTTTACAAATTATAGAGACAACCAAGTAATTTGGATTATTCTTATTCATACTATTTTGTTTGTTGTATACTATACTATGATTATTTGCTAAATTAGCTTAATGTCGTCTTGCATTTTAGGTAAATTAATAGTGGTTGACATAAAAAAGAACCGTGTATTCAACAAACTTTATGACCAAACCTCTTAAGTATATCCTAGTCACTATATCATATTCGAACCATAACAATCTATTTTTATGAACGAAGAAAGAAAGAAAGAAAATAATTTTAATTCCCACACAGATCTTAAAACTAAAAACACACAGAAAAAAAAATAAAAAAAATAACAAAAGAATAAAAAACGTGGACAGCCAGCATCGCGTCTTTTGACATGGCTTCGCTGGCCACGACCGCATCCGGCGCGCCATCAACTCTATTGCCCGCATTCACACTTCTTGCAACCTCAGCATCTATCTTACCATCTCTTGTTAATACTTCCTAAATATACAAATTCTTTCAACTGTTGTACTTCTTAACCTTCTATGCTCTCCTTGCATTCGGTCACATATTCGGCAAACAAAGAACACAATTTTAGTATTCGTTTTGTTAAGAAATATTCATTACGTCACTAGCTAGTAGTAGGCCTCCGCAATTTTATGTTTCATACACTTTACGTTTTATGTATTGATGGTGTTTGATATGCAATACGGTTTATGGCACTACTGAAGGGATGCTGGCAAAGGATTTTTATGAGAACTTGGGTTTGGATCGGCCATTTTGTTACTGGAGTACATAAGACATGAAAGAAATATAGAATGATCCATTTCTAATAATAATAAAATAATAATAGCAGCCCTGTATATAATAAATGTCCCACTGCTGGGCTCGGCCCTCATCTCATGATGAGAAGGGTAAGGCCATAGTCCACCACGCTGGCCAAGTGCGGATTGGTAGACTTCACATGACCTCCAGTACTTTTTAGGTACTCTCTGGCATGCAGGTTTCCTCACGATGTTTTTCCTTTACCGTCTGCTTTTCTAATATCGACAGTTATTTATACAGGCTGTCGTAGAAGTCAACGATAGCCTGGCTATTGGAAAAAAGGCCCCGTTATGAGGAGGTCCTAAACAGTCTGACATACCAAACCATAACATGCCTAATCGACGCTTCTCGCGACCAGAAGGCTTGTTTTTACTTCGCCCAGCGTTTAAGCATTGCCATTCAACGTGGCAATGCTGCCAGCCTTCTGGCCACAGTATCCGCTGTGGACAGCGATGCGGAGGAATTTAGTGACGCATAATTTAATTATTTTAATATATTTAATAATTCTGTATTTTGTTTATTGTTATTATTAGTCTAAAACATTATAAGGCATTTTTATTACTTGTAATAACAAGATGATGAATAAAACGTTCAGAAACATAAGTCGTTGAACACTTATATATATTTAAAGTTATTTTTCAAAATGGTTATTAATTCATGATTTGATTTGTAAAACTTAGAGTACTCGGTAATTATGTGAATATTTTCATCTACATGATATTTTTAATGAATAAAATGTGTGTTGTATGGTTGTTCTTGTAGTAATTGTATAATTTGTGAAGTGTTTAACTACTTTTGATGCGGACTGTACCTTCTATTCCACTTATCACGTACACTCCTCACGGAAACCCAACAAATTGATGCAATTATTGACTTTTTTATCAAGTTATATCTCTCATCAACTTATTATAGAAGTTACTCTTACTAATAGGTTTCGTTTCTACCGCCCTAATACCGCAGTGGCCTACTTCACAAATATCTTATATTATTTATAGCTTCGGAACCCGTGGGCGTTAGAATTACATAATTGTATAAACGCTAAAATACAATGTGTGTCTATAACATAGCTAAGAACAATTACCAACTATATTATGGTGACTTTGGCAAATATGTATAAAAAGAAGATACGTCTGAGTAAAAAGCTAATTGTCGAATGTCGGGTAAAGTGTTATTTGTGAACTTTCCGTCAGGAAATTCACAAAAGCAGCATGGAGTTGGAATTGTGTCCTGTGGATGGTGATAGGCTCACTCCCTATCCCATGGGACCTAAACATAACAGGTGAAATGTGGGTGTTGTACACCTCTGCCACGCCCTCCTGAGTAATATAGGCATGATGTTATGTTATAGTTATTGTAGAAGACCTCTTATTACTAGCAGGCACCTAACATGGTTTCCTAACCTGTGAATTACTGAATTACTTCCCATAGTTGGGCAAACGTGTTGTTTAGGATTGTGCCAGCGAAATATATAGGTCAATCTCGAAGTGTAAGTGATATAAACCTCCGCTACCCCTATTTTGATAATATAAGCGTAATTGTATGTATATATCTATTGAATTATAATCATAACACCCTTTAAGGATCTTGTACGATATAATAATATTGTTTTATATTTTATATATATATAATAATAATGTTGCTCTATCCCCTGTTATGATGTAGGGATGTTAGTTTAGGATATACCATAAACAATGGCGATTTATGTTTATAGTGTTGTTACTTGAAGGGCTTATTTAGTATTATTTATGAAACATTATAGGCATTGTTATTTTTTTATTTTAAATGCTGAAAATTACACTACGAAAATTACAATTACATACACATGTCCTGGAACAGACAAATCTTAACGATTTATTGACAAAGGTGTGTGCCGTGGGTTCGAACCAGAGAATTCGACTTAGCAAAACTACGTTCTCCCACTCGACTATCGATGCTCGCAGAACTATAATAACATATTATTATTTCAATAAAGTGTATCATATTAATAACTTCACACAAAGACCGACTAAGTACCGCAGTTAGTTTAACTTAATTTCAAACTTAAGCCTTTGTTACCGGCACTAACTATACTGTCAACGGGAACATTGTCTAATTAAGTTTGATAAGTAGGAGCCTCACAACTGCCAATTAAAAGTTATTCATAAGGCAATACAAATAAATAAAGGCGTCTGATGTAGGTATTCAATATTTATATTTTCAATGCTGATTTTATTTCAATAATTTATAGGTCATAACATCACGTCTATATTACCCAGAAGGGTGTGGCAGAGGTGTACAACACCCACACTTCACCTGTTATATTTAGATCCCATGGGATAGGGGTTGAGCCTATCGTCGTCCACCGGGCACAATTCTAACTCCGTGCTGCTATTGAGAATTTCCTGACCGTGAGCCGGGACCCAGTCCGAAATTTGTTAGTCGGTTTCTAGTCAAACGGATTAAAGGATCAGGGACATGAAGCGACTGCCATCAGACCAGGAAAACTCGTTTTGTTAAGATGGTCACCTATCCAAGGGTCGACCGCAGTTAACATTGCTTAACCTATAATTTTTTTTAAAATTAAGTATATAATAAAAGTTTATAAAAAGAAAAATTATTTTACAGGTAGTTATTAACAATCTTAAAAATTAAATAATAAAAATCAAAATCATACCTATAGATTGACTTAAGCCTGATTTCACCAAATTATCTAATCGATGGTTTTGTTAGACATATGCATCTTACTCTCTCATGCAATGTTTGTACGGGACCAAGAGATTAAAACTGTAACTTGAGTTTCATACGTTAGTGAAACGGGCTCTCAGCCACGAGTTCCTGTATGTATGGTTAACAAAACTATGTGTAATCATTGTTTTTCTTTGTTACAGAAGCAGCAGTATGATCGACCCAAGCTCATCGGAAGAAGACAGTGATGACGAACATAAGAAACACCAACCTTCCAAATTGCCAGGTAAATAAAATAATATACAAGTAGTAATATTTGCCAACTAACAGTGATGGCAAGATTTGGTACTCATGTTTTGTTTGGATGCCGAATATTTTATTTTTTATTATTTATTTGAGTCAGGCATTATGGCCCATATTAAATACACTAATACAATATTTAAATAAAATATAATTACTATAAATATAATTACTATAAATATACTCACTACACTATAACTATTTCACACGTTCCGTTCGGCGACATGTATTGTGACGCGCGGTGTCGAATAGGCTGCCCCGGCATTGCCGGAACACTTCACTTCTCGGCCAAAATTCCTCATTTGTGAAGATCCCCAGATGTTTGGTCAGTACTCTCACCACAAAATAATTAAAATAAAGATGTGGGCTACTTTTTATCGATGTCGGATGTAATTTTTTTAAATCGTTAAAAAATTAACACCTTTAACAGCAAATATACAGGTAGTTGCAACGAACGTTATTGAGCATTACTTAATACTGTATTGCCAATATTCACCCGTTTCAAATTAAACTTTAATTTTAATGTAGGTTTATCGTTTATTGGACAATAAATCTGTGTTTCCGCATGAATACAATCTGGGTGTCTTCAAGCAAGAGGAAATATGTATCTTATAGAGGTGCGTGCTCTAGTGTAGAAAATATAAACACTTATACATATATATGTATATATATATAACATCACGCCTATATTACCCAGAAGGGTCTGGCAGAGGAGTACAAAACCCACATTTCACCTGTTATGTTTTGGTCCCATAGGGTGTGAGCTTATCACCATCCAGCGGGCACAATTCCAACTCCGTGCTGCTATTGTGAATTTCCTGATGGAAAGTTCATAAATAACGATTTGGACGACCCGAGAATCGAACCCTAGACCTGCGCGGTGAGCTTATCGCTAGACCATCAAGGCAGTTAAAAAAAGACTTTAAATACTCGCCTAATTATTTCTTTGATTTCATATAACTCAATATTACACGTATATGAAAAAACATTGTAGCCCCTCAATTTTTACAAAGTACCAAATAACCTGCGTCATACAATTTAATTAATCACACAAGTCACCAACCTTGACCCAACTTTTATGACTTGATTCGCCTGACTTAGAAGTTTAAGTAAAACAATCTATACTTAAAGTCACTTTACAAAAATAAAACACCAATTCTTTCTCTCAACTTTGTCACTTAACTTCGCTCATCAAAACTTGGAGTTTTGACTTTGGATTAAGTTGTTTCTATGTAGAACTTTTAACAACAGTGGAACCATTCAGCTGGATTAATACTTAGCCCTGGTTTCACCAAACATTTTAATCCACGGTTTATGCAACTCGTATTTGAATCTCTCTTTCTTATACCATGTTTGTACGGGAAAAAGAGAGAAAACGTTCTAGCCCTAAAATCGGCACTTTGCTACCAGTGTAGTCCGTTATTTCACAAAAAAAGAAACAAGTAATTCTGTAAGCCTTTTTCCAATTACATTGAAGTCAACTTGTTGTGTATCGCATTCAGCCGGACATTAGTATTTTTCGAGGAGAAATTGGCACCCGACCTCCCACAAGTTGTTAAGGTCTGAGACGGCAGATCTCGAAGAGAAAATAATTTACCTTTTTAATTGTGACCTCGCTACGCCGTAGTAGCTACGTCGTAGTACATAGCGTCTACGTAAATCAAATAATTGTGTTTTCTTTTTGATTTTCCAACTGTCTCAAGGTCTGCCTTGCTGGTCCAATCATCTAGTGATTCAATTCCCAGGTCGAACCAAAGTGTTATTTGAGGTTTTCCGATGGATCTTCCCTTCCCTTATCATAAGGGACTTGAACATAATCTATATCTATATTTTTATAACTTTATGCACATCACAAGTACAATAGGGGACTTAATGCCTAAGGCATTCTCTACCAGTTAACCATAAGGAGGTGCGGAGACGATAATGGTAGAGGCTTTTTAGAAGTGAAAAATTGTACAATCTATAAATTTACAATCATAATACAACAATTTCACTATTAGAATTATATTTATGATCTTTAATTTATTTTTTCAATGTATCTCAATATTTATTTCGTTTTACTATAAAATGACTTAAATAAATTACATATAACTTATTGTTTGAGAATGAAAATAACTAAACCTATCTAATAAATGTTTATTCTAATAGATATATTTAAAACAGCAAAATATATTGTAAATATACTAAATGTTACTTTAATATAATATAAATATTATATTAATTATATAGGCACACGGTAACATTTAATTTTTAGTGACTCTGCTGATGATTCATTGCACAGGAGATTACGTACTCTGGCTTTGAAGGCGTCCCGGGTATTCGAAATCCTGGTCTCGAGGGGGAGTGCATTCCAGATAAGGATAGACTGATCTTTAAGGGTAGACTCTGCACACATATAAAGGTATTGCTGTCTCTATCGGTCTTATATATAAATGTGTGAGTGAAAATACATGTTGATGTTCAGTTGTTACTCAACGGTTCAATACCCAGGATTTGTTGTTTGATAAGTCTGCCGATTTTCAACAAAATTTTGTTGCTATGGTAACAATGGCGAGATTTGTATGTGGAACAAGGATGTGTATTGTTCCACAGTCAGATGTATTATGCACTAGTCGACCAACTAGTCGACTAAAAATCTACTAAATGAAGATATTCTATACCTTTAGGTATAATTCAGACTAAGAACTTAAGACGCAGTTTTAACAGGCGGGCAGGCAACTAAAAGAGATAAAGGATTTCAAGTCGCGTTTTACGCCATCAGTTTTTTTTACATAATAATATTTATATTTATACATATCTTCATTATGTGGGCCTGCTGGAAATATATTAAAGATTAGCCCAGCAATTTAAAATAATCATGATTTTAATGAACTTAAAAATCTGATTTTGTTTATGTTGTTGCTTTTCAGGTTCATTTGCATTTATCCATACAATTTGTCTACATCTATCTTGGGCTAAATAGGCCATATAAACTGGACGCAACGCGACGACGCAGTGCTTCTGTGTCTACGTCACAGATTACAGATAAATATGAAGCTAGCTAGTCGATGTGAGTTGAGCCCAAGGATATAGCGCGTCCTTATTCTGTAACATGATTTAATTTTGGCGTCCGTATTCAGTTTGATTTTGATGATGATGTACAGTCGAGTTCAAAATTGCCATGAGGTTTACAGCAAGGGTAATTATTGTCGCTTTCGCAATACGTCCAATTTGAGTTCGCGTCAAGACGTCAAGGCGTCAAGCCTTGCCCGACGCCAACGCATGAAAATAGAGGCTATAGACACAAATTTGATATCAATTAAACTTTGCGTGTTTAGACTTATTTTTTTTTTTTTAAAGCTTACTAGCAATTTGCAAATACAAATTACTTAGTATTCTTGTTAAACCCCCCCCCCAAGCTAAACTTAATTCGCTTGTGATAAGAGGAAGTTTTACGTCCGTGGTGTAATGGCCAGGATTCGAACCCACGACCTCTCGATCGTAAGACCGATGCCTTATCCATTGCGCCACGGCCGCTTAATTAAGCGGGCTTTGTCAACAAAAAAACATAAACACTCATCAAGATCGATTAAACGATTTTATTTTGCAGGAACAACAGACCGACAGACATTCAAAGTTACTTTGGGATTTTTAATATCACTAGTTTCTTCTGCGACTGCACCCACGTAGTATGTCGATAGTATGTAATTGCATCAAAACATTAGTACTATAATATAATAGTGATAGTACCGTTTTACTCTTGATTCTGAGTGTTTTCTTTATTTAAATAATAAAACAAAGTTTTAGAAATGATACTGTATTATTTAGGGTATATAATAATAATATTTAATAATATTGCGCTAATATTTAGCACATTGCGTTTCTCTTGAGACAGTGATAAAAGAATTGCATTATTCTGCAACATGGCATTCGTTATTTATCTAATAATAATTACTTTCTTCAGCTCTATTTTACGTTTAACCTTATTCATTTTTCAAGGGCCAAGTCTCCTCTTTTCACTTCTGCGGTTTACTAAAAATACAGAAATGTAAATAATTTACCTCAGCACAAACTCAAATGACAAAAGTATTTATGACCATTTAGTGTGTTTATATGCTGCAAATATATCTTTCAACATATTTTTGTCTAAATTTGCTGAAACGGTTGTCTTTGATTGTACATATTATTATGAAAGTACAAAAATGACATGCACGATATAATGACATTACAATTCAAGTATTCGTAGATATTATGATTATATTTACTAGGTAAATAATTAACAATACACAATTTAAAGATTGTTTACCCATATTTAAGTCCAGAGAAACTATTTAAATATTATAATCAACATTATAAAATACAAGTGTGACATATGACACATCGAATTGCAATGAATGACACTGTCAATTAGGCCGAGAGCTATGCATTTTGAATGAATATTATATCTGCATAGTTATTATTATGCATGTAGAAGGTTTTGGGTTCGAAAGCATTGAACGATTATTATTATTACCCCAACTCAATGATAAATTAATAAGACAATTAAACGTTGTCTTTTCGAAGATAATGTGACATGTTTCTATAGATACTAATACTCGGCTTGGCATATATAGGGGTGATTCCTGGGAAGCTTGATTTTGACGGTCACATCGTAATATTATCTAAAATAATAGACATACATAACTTAATTAGCACTCATACGATTCCTTGACTATTATAGTAATGAGGCCTATTGATTAAAATAACAATGTAAAACTGAAAATTGGTTTAAAATCCATTTGAAACTGAAAAACGGGGTGATTTAGCTTGAATTTTACGTGTCACACGCGTAACCTGTACTTTGTAATGACGATTTATTTTGTCTACGCTTATAGCTTTATATTAATTCATATATTTTTGAATACCTAGAAAGAGCTGCTATCCTATTATAATCAAACTGTTATAAAAAAATAAAACTTATAGTAGCTATAGTCATTCAAAAACATGTCACGCGGCGGGCGTCGTTTCAACCGTGCGACGTAAAATAGCAACCAAATTCGGTTCGAACGTGGTAGGCATCTCGCGATTGGTTCGACACATCGCCAGTTTACTGGCAGTGCTCAGACGTAAAGGTGGTGTCGCTCAGTTTCGCGCAAAATAAGTTAGGTCAGTTCTTTGACTACTACACGTTTTGGTCCTACAGGGTTGATACATTCCATAGCTTGTTTTACTACGTAGTTGAAAATACTTTCACCTTAATGCTTTAAGATCATGAATACTTATATCCTTGAGTAAACTTTCAAGTGAAAATATGTATAATATTATTAATAGATTCATTGTTATATCCTAAAATGTAAATTGTCGTGAGATCCGTGGGCGCAGATCCGTGGGTTTTAAGCCACGGATCTTTGTTTTCGGCCATGAATCTTTGTCCTGTACGCTGGCGAGTTCTGCTGTTCTTGCTATTTATCTATTTACTAATGATGTCAATTAATGAAAGTGTTTTTTAGAGTTCCGTATTATCTACTAGAAAGCCATATAGTTTCACTATGTTTGTCTGTCCGGGCCCTAGCATCTAGACTGTTAGTGCCGGTAAGCTGAAATTTTGTAAACATATGTATGATAACTATGGCTACAAAGTGATAAAATTAAATCTTGAAGAAAAAAAAAATTGGGGTAGGTACTTTTGCTAAGAGTAAAGGGGTTTTTTTTCTTTCACGTACCTCTTAATGTAGAGTATCATTAAATAGGTCTTTTAAAAGCATTAAGGGTATGCAAAGGTAATTTTTTACTCTGAGATCTGCTAAAAATATTTTTAACCATGGATAGTATTATTTGTTTAAATAGCCCTCCCCCTCTAAAAGCTAAACAATTGGCTCAAGAAATACAGAATAATTCGTTACTGTGGTATTACTGAATACGGTACAGAAGACATGCTACATACGTTGCGCGCTCTATGTTTGCGTTGCTCGGGCATCGCTCACAGACACAATTTCTAAGACTACTTTCGTTCGCACGCGTACGGCCCCTGGACCCCCGCGTGCCCGCCGAGTGTAGGTATAGCAACTTAGGTATATGCATGAGCTAGTTTTCTGTAGCCAACGATTTTGTGGTAGTATTATAATATAATGAAGGAAAAGTGTCACGGCTAAGTCCGAATTGAAAAATGCAATTACTTGAAATAATTCGTACAAAATCCATAACCTTTAGATAGATAGAGATAGAGAAAACTTTATTTGCACATCAAATTTTTAAAAAACATACAAAAAAATAGGTACTTAAAACTATAATGTACAAAGGGCGGCCTTATCGCTTGACGCGATCTCTTCCAGGCAACCTTAGGATGGACATAATAGAATGGATATTAGCGGTAGTTTATTGCATTGGATTTGTTGTTACATTTTTTATTTTTATTTTGCTCAAGGCTTGTCAAGATTAAAGACTAGAATAAAAATAAATACACAATTAAAATACTAAATAGTACATGAAATATTGGGTGCATAGGCACTTAAATACACACTATACAATATAAAAATACATACAATACATAAATACATACTATATACAATAAATACATATACATAAAATCATATATTATACTTAATATACACTACAAAATAAATTATTATAATGATAAATAATGCTCAATTAACAATTTTTTGAAAATATTCAAGGATTGTGCTCGTCTGATATTGAGAGGTAATGCATTCCACAACCGAACGGCTTCAACCGTAAATGATTGATCGTAAAAATTTGTGGAATGCATTGGCATCTCAAGTCTTAAATTTTCGGATGACCTCAAGAATTTGGAATGTGTGTCATGTACGTATTTGAAACGGTCTTTGAGATAAGTTGGGGTCGTAGGATTAAACAAAACGCTATAGAGAAGCGTAAGGACATGAGTATTCCGGCGAAGACGAATTGGAAGCCACTTGAGCTTTTTACGAAATTCAGAGATATGATCATATTTCCTTAGTCCAAATATAAATCGTATGCTAAAATTTTGAAGTCGCTCAAGTTTATCAAGTAGGGCTTCAGTGAGATTTAGATAGCTGACATCGGCATAGTCGAGAATAGGAAGAAGAAGGGTCTGCGCAAGCGCAATCTTAGTGGCAGTCGGAAGAAAGTTTCGTAATCGGCGTAAGGAGCCAGCTGAGGCGAACATTTTGCGACTGACTTCCTGCAACTGAGGGCTCCAGGATAAAGTACAGTCAAAGTAGATGCCTAAATTCTTGACCTTAGTGTTGATTGGTAGAGTAGACCCATTAAATTGTACACGTGGAAGCTGTGACCAATCAAGTTTGGAGATCATCCTGGAGCTGCCTATTACAATGACTTGAGTTTTTGTGGGATTCAGCACTAACCCATGCTTTGTACTCCAGTCACCGATACGCACCAGATCAGTGTTAATAGTAGTTATGGCTTCCGGTAGCCTGTCTAGTGGAGCCTGTGTATAAATCTGCAAATCATCTGCATAAAGGTGGTAGGATGAAAGTAGCTGGTCTGAGAGTGAATTTATAAAAATTGCGAAAAGTAGAGGTGATAAAACGCCACCCTGCGGTACGCCAGCTGTAGTATTGCACGATGATGACAACGTGTCTTCCGTGCGTATACGCTGTCGGCGACCAAACAGGTAACTGTGAAACCAATCAACCACCGTTGGAGATATGTTAATAGAGCGCAATATACTCAGCAGGACATGGAAATCTACAGTATTAAAAGCATTACTAAAATCGAGGAGAGATAAGACTGTAAGATTCCCATCATCCATGCCGAGTCTAATGTCATCTGTTATATTGACCAATGCAGTTGTGGTACTGTGTCCGGAACGGAAGCCTGATTGAAAGGGGTTAAGTAAGTTATTTTTACAAAGGAAAGAGGAGAGTTGGGTGTGGATGAGACGTTCGAGGGCTTTAGAAAGAAAAGGCAGTATAGATATGGGGCGGAAATCGGAAAATGTTGTAGACTTAGATTTTTTGGGCAAAGGTATCACCTGGGCATCTTTCCAAGTAGATGGGAAAGTGCCAGAGGAGATAGAAAAGTTGAAGATGTGACAGAGGATGGGAAGAATTTGATCAAGGATGGGGAGGATCATGTTTCTACTTATAGAATCATTCCCAACTGCATTGGACGATATAGACAAAATGCTCTTCTTAACATCACAAGTAGTGAATTCATTAATGACAAACGATGAATATGTAGGAGTTGGAAGAGATGAAAGATAGTTCAGCGTATTATTTTTAAAAGTCCCATCAACTGGGACTTTCCAACTCCCAACGTTCTCAGGAACTTCCATACTTTAACTGGATCTCCATTCTCTACAGAGGTATGAATATGTTGGCGTTGTGCGTTCCTACACACCTTATTGCAGTGATTTCTTACGGCCACGTACTTTTCAAAATTTCTATCATTAGGGCGACACTTATATTTTGATTTCAGTGCAGATTTCTTTGCCATTGTTAATAATGAATTGTTTGAAGTTGTTACTTATTTAATAAAATTAATTAATACAAGTATATTTAATACAAGTAGGTCAAGCAGTGAGCCCCTCTTAAATCTGTATTACTAGGTATGTTCTAACGGTTGATTATGGAACCCTACACTGCATTTGGCCGTACAAGCACTTGGCCGGTTTATAATTATGCTTTTCCATGCACTGGGAAAAAAAAAACGGTAGTCCAGCATTATTAGAGTCCTCAATTGTCTAGTTTTTATATTTACTTTATACGACGTATGTAGCGAACGAGCATGTAGTTCACCTGATGTTATATGTAGCTGTAGCCCATGAATATATCTACAATCCACAAAGCAGATTGTAGATGCGTCGCTTCATCTGAGGGCTACGGTGCTTTGCTTCATGTACCTGTAATTTCACCACCGAACTGGATCACAGTAGTGAAAGCATTCGTATTTGGTGGTAGTTTAAGGTAGGATGGCGGCTTTACCACCCCTTGAGCTCCTCTACCACCATCCCTGACTGACCTTTATTATTTGTTAAAATTAAACACGTTTTTATAATTATTCTAACTTTTGTTGATTTTGTTTTTGCTGATTAAGTGAATAAAAATATTATTACTAGACAAATGATGTTTTATTTACAATTTCGTTTAATATTCTTTAAAATAAACGACTTTTAAGCTATGCCGCCTCGTATTTCATATGCTACCTAAGATCCATGGTTTTTTACGTGAGATCCGTGGCGACCCAAAACAAACATATTTTTATTTCCGAAACTATTATGTTTACGTGAGTGCCTTATGGACAGAAAAGTTTGTTTTCAAGCTCTCTTTTGCTATATATTTTTTGTTTTCACAAAACTTGAAAAAAAAAAAATGCCATGGATCTTACGCCAGGAACGCTTCTCTCAGGAATCACCCATAGCCGATTATTAATTTATAACAGCTCTTGAAAGTATGGGATGATTAGGTACATGATGAAAATCAAAAACAGATTATCAGCCTCACCATTTGAACATTATAACAGTCAATCGTTTTAACATTTACACTTTGTCACAATAGCACAATTTAATACTAGTTCCTTTTTAGACTTAGACTTTGGTACTTTTAACTTATATGCCATGTATACAGCTTAGTCCCTAAACGATTATTTACCTGCAAAATATAATTCAATTATATTTATTAAGAACGAAAAGATTCTGCAGCTAGATCTCGGACTATAACTTGTTGCAGTCGTGAATGTCAAAAAAGGTTCGATGCAGTTCAATGCATACTCTCTGGTCGGTAGACTATGGTATGTCATATCTCAGCTTGGTTCGGTATCTCACTGGCACCCCCCCCACACTTCCGAGTAGCTAATGAATGGTTGCCTCACCCCCCTTCAATGAGTTGAGATAGATATTGTAATTTTATTTAATTTGTAATATGGTATTTGATGAATTAAAATGAGGTACTTTGATGAAAATTATTGATAAAATAGAAAGTACATTATATTTACGAGGGTCCTTCGTTTCGAAAACTTGTAATAATCTGTTGTATAATACTAAAAAAGTCGCATTTGTCAGGCCGTTCAAAACTACGGATGTTTGGATGCCTATAATTTTTAAAATAGGCAGACTAAAGATAATTTGAAATCGAAGGAACATAGATAATCATGTTTTAAATTGACTGTGCAAAAATTATAACATTGTGATGAAAAATGTAAAAGATACAACCATACTCATTTTGTATGAGAATTCCATACCGGGAGTTCCCTCTTAATTGCTAATTATTTGAGAAAAATAATATTTTTTGTATACACAGTGGTGCCGCCCGGCAGCCTGGCAGGCGGAAGGCCGTCGGTGCGGGGGAAACCTGAACTACCTCGAGGGTCTACGGTGGGGCTGCCAGGTATGGTTTATCTATATTAGATTAATTAGAGTAATTTCAAGCTGTACGCATTTCTCTGTTTTCTTCATGAAGGTATTCTATCCCCGCCGTATACAATCAAAAGAGGGGGTGTTATAAGCTATAACTGCTATGTCTGTCTACAATGTACACCATAGTTTTTAAATGGGTGAATTGAGCTGGATGTTTATTTATATTATAGAATATAATAAAAATAAATAATGGGATTTTATTTTTTATTTCATCTGTATCAACAAATCAATTCAATTTGCCTAATACGCTTGTAAAGGACCCGCTTGTAATGTTTCTCCACCGCAAAAGGATCCTCCAATCAAGCGCCTGGTGTACAACTTTTTAACGGTAGCGGTTTGTAAGTCGTATTTATGTATATTCGCTACGATAAAATCATTATCGCGATTCAGCACCTTTTGACACTATTGACTTGTGTGTCATCTGTCGTACGTCATTTTTTGACGTTGTCAAACGCCACATTAGTGACGTTACGCCACAACGCGTGCCGTATTATTTACAAAAGCAGCAACAATGTTCAAAATAATACTATATTTTAGAAAGGAATAACAAAAAATATGCTCGTCAACCATTTTTAGCGTTGAAAAGATTTGAAGACATCATTGAAAGAACAACTTTAAGAGAAAGTTAACAGACCAGAAACACTTGAAGGGCTAACAGCAAATTACAACACAATAGCTTTTAAAGTTTTTCACTTTACGGAACCGGAGTACTAAATATTTATTATTCTCTAGAGGCTTTTGTTGGGTAAGCCTGAGAGTAAAATAACAGTGATTTATGATATAACTTGAAAATTAAATATTATGATTAGCTTAATTTTATTGAATCTTTAAAAGACGTATACAAATTTGTATTTGAGTTAGTAGGTAAGGTAAGTCCACTTACTATTATTTTTTGTTTTTTTTTAATGACACCTGAGGATCGGGGATATCCGCCGACTACAGACTTACTATCGGCTGATAGCTTAGTCTGGTGTTTTATTAGTAAGAAGATGCATGTCAGTCTGGAGTCTGATACCTCTCACCCCAAACGCATACATCTTCTAGATGTTCCCTCGTGGGTAAAAAATCAACATGAAGTTTGCCACATTGCTAAAAATGTATCTCAACAGGTTATCAACCTCCTGAAGTTGATTAAACGAACAAACTACACAATCCAATTTTTGCTGCAGCTTGAGCTGTATTTAATACTAAGCACGAGTAGCACGGCATCTACGTCTCGACGAATTATAGTGCTCAAACACTTAAAGTCGTTTAAGGCGTGTGAACTGTTTAAGTTCTTGAGTCCTTTGGGTTTTTAGTAAAACGACTGAGTCGTATTTATTAAGACTGGCGACTGGAGTCTTCTTTTAAGACTCCTGTCGTCAAAAATGTCTTGAGTCTAGTTTGTACTCTGCTGGGGCCCTGTACCAATAACTAAGTACTACAAGGGAAGCCAATAAGCGACTTTATGTTATCTAAATGGGTCGCTTTATGTTCGTACTACATCCAGTGCCATGAATACAAGACTCCGCAATGACGTAGGAAAAGATGGCAACTATCTAAAACTAACATCAAAATATTTCCTAAAGGTGCAAGTCCACTAACAACTGCGCCTCTAGCAGCGCCCCTCCACCCCGCGACTAGACAAAGAGAAGCCGCAGCCTTAGCGCCCCCTCCTCATGCGTAAGTATTTACACCCATCATAAATATTACAGCCACGCACACCAGGCTCCTAAGGGTGGCGGCTGAGCGCGGCCGCAAGTTTTAGACAACATTTGCCATATAATTTATTTAACACAGCGGCGTTCTATGTAGCATCCAAGTTATGGTAGTCACCGAATATATGCGTCTATTGTGATAATATAGTAATGAAGATATCCCTTCCAACTAAATTAATTGTCGATTATTTTAATAGCATTTTGCTATGTTTTAGCAAATTACACTAAGAAACAGTTGAAAAATGTGTGTGCAGAAGGTCGCAGGTTTAAATCCTGCCGGTCCCATATTTTTTTCAACAGTTTCTTAGTAAAATTTATTGTTTACATTTATATTCATAAAACGAATAATAGAACAATTAATAAACCAATTGGTTTCTACTTTACATGATGCCATTAGGGGCAACACGCCACTAATGGCACCGTTTGTAGCCTCACTAGCGTTATGACGCCACCTGAAGAAGCCTGGTGTATGGTCTCTTACTGTCTCACGTCCATTCCACTCACGACACATCGTAGAGTTGATGCTACTCTAGAAGTAGTACCCTTACTGACCTCGTCCCTAACCTTAACCCTTAGTTACCTAATTCTAAAGGACACTGGCGGTGATAGTTAACTTGGGTGGTTACAAAGGTCAAGGGATAAGAATAGTAATATTTTCTTAATCTATATATATAAAATGGTAAACTGACTGACTGACTGGGTGATATATCAACGCACAGCCTAAACCGCTGGTCCTAGAGAAATGAAATTTGGAGGGTGTGTTCTTTGTAAAGAGTAGGTATCCACTAAGAAAGGGTTTTTCGAAATTCCACCCCTAAGGGGGTAAAATAGGGGATTAAAGTTTGTATGAAAAATCTTATTCCTTGGGTTAATAAACTTGAAACTTGGCAAGAATATTTATCTAAGTAAATTATAAAGATTGTCATTTTTAGTTTTCCTAAACTACCCCCTAAGGAGGGGTTGGGGGGTGTCAAAGTTTGTATGGAGAAATAGCGCGCAGTCCGATTAACTCGGAATTCAGTATTTATACTTGAGACCAAAAATGAAGAATAATGTGTATAAGGGTTTTTTGAAAATCTACCCCTATTAGGGGGTGAAAAGGCTTACTGAATTCCGAGTTAATCGGACTGCGCGCTAAAATTTCTCCATACAAACTTTGACACCCCCAACCCCTCCTTAGGGGGTAGAATATCGAACAGAATGCGATACTGCTCATCCCTTATAGCAAATAGCGTGATAATTTGTACCTTACAGGCTGAACACACAAGGGGAATATCTATTGCATTATTTTGAACAAAATCTATCCAATAGTTTTTGGTCATATTATTTACTTTCAGAGCAACAGACAGAAAGAAAGTTACCCGGGAGCTCGATAGATGGCGTTAGTGGAAAAAATAGAAGTCGCTATGGTTTCGTTACCGCGCGTTGTATAAGTACCCCAGTGATCCGTACCTTCGGTACGATTTTATTTTCCGGATAAGATACGAAGGAGATAAAATAGTAAGGTAGCTAGGTTAGGTTTAGAAAGTCGGAGCAGAATTTTATGTGTTAAATATCAAGATTTGTTTTTATAAATTAGGATTAGGATAGGATTTTTTCTTTTAGGTAGGTAGCTGTTGTAACATTGATGTCTTTTTTTTCTTTATGTTTAGTTTTTAAAGTATATTATTTTTAGATATTTTTTTTATGATTTGTTTATTTTTCACTTTTATTTAGACTAAGGAAATTGATTGTAAATATGGTTGTTGAAATTATAAATATTGATGGGCAGATGGTACAACAGTTTGTCGTACCAATCGTAGGGGACGGAGCTTGCCTTTTTAGGTCTCTTTCTTTTTTGATGCACGGAAATGAAGAAATGGCATTCGAAGTACGTCAACAAATTGTCGATCACGTAAAGCAAAACTGGGATGAGTTTTCCGGTTTTTCTGAAAATGGACGTGGTGATAACTACAATACATCAGACGAATACTATGCCGATATGATTCTGTCTTCAACTTATGGCACATTATGTGAGTTGACCGCGGCAGGCAGAATATATAATTTTGTTTTTGAGGTTTACCGCAATTGCAAGTTATATGTAAAGGTTGGTGCTGAAGGTTGTCCGGTTAAGCGCCTTCGCTTTTCAGGCGATCTATGTAGTGGTCATTTTGAAGCTTATGTTTCAGATGAGGAACAATTATCTGAAGTAGAAATAAATTCTACACTCAATCCAATCTCTGTAAAGGCTAAAAAAATTACTTCCAGACGTGTTGAAGTAGTTGATTATATACCTGTGTCATCAACTGATTCAGATTTTTCTTTGGATTTTTCTTCCAAACCGCCAGTTAATGTATCTATTTCTCAGTCGACTTGCTCGATAGCTCAAAAGAAAAATAAGAAGCGTAGAGCTAGATACACAGCAGCAACGAGAAAAAGTCAACTAAAACAGGCTCAAAAAAAGTATTCAAAAAGTAACCGTACACCTTATCGGAAAGCGGCATCTAAATATAAAAAAAAAAACTCAGAAATGCACAGGCAAGATGCTGCTAATTATCAGCAGGCTCATCCTGAAGTACACAGGCGAGCTGCTGCTAATTACCAGCAGGCACATCCTGAAGTGCACAGGCGAGCTGCTGCTAATTACCAGCTGGCAAATCCTGAAGTGCATAGAGCGGCTCAGTCACGATACAACACGCAGGCAACTGCAAGTCCATGGATTACAAAGTACCTTTCAGGTATGTCTTACAATCCAGGAATGGCTTACGAAAACGATTGTATGGTGTGTATAGGCAATATGAATAATAAGTGTCAGTGGTGCAACGCACTCAAATGGAAGGATGAGACTCTTGGAATGTGTTGTGGTAGTGGAAAGGTGCAACTCGAAGCATTACATAGTCTTCCTGATCCTCTATACAGTTTGGTAATGGATCTGCACCCAGACCATAAGCATTTTATGAGTAATATTCGTAAATACAACAGTTGTTTTCAGATGACATCTTTTGGCGCAAAGCAGGTGGTGCAGGATGGTTTTATGCCAACATTTAAAGTACAGGGTCAGGTCTATCATTTGGTTGGAAGCATTTTACCGGAACCAGGTGAGAAAGCTAAATTCTTGCAGATTTATTTCGTTGGAGAAGACGATAGAGAAGTAAGTCTAAGGTGCTCAAATTATCAAGGATTGAAACCAAGTTTGGTTAAACAGTTACAAAAAATGCTTCATGATGTTAACCCTTACATAAAAGACCTCAAAAGCACCATTGATAAAATGACCCCCACCTGTGAATCGTTTAAAGTAGTCATTCATGCCGAAAAGAAACCACTTGAAGGTCACAGAGGGCGTTTTAACGCCCCAACAACCAACGAAGTTGCTGTGGTGATGGTTGATCAGCAATTTGAGAAACGGGACATTATTTTGGAAAGCCGTAGTACTTCTTTACGTCGGATAAGTGAACTGCATCGGTCATACGATGCCTTGCAATATCCCATAATATTTTGTTATGGTGACGATGGTTATTCTGTCAACTTGCCTCAACACGATCCCATGACAAAATTGCCTCTAAAAAAAACAGTTTCGGCAGCCAGTTTCTATTCCTTCCGTATAATGATAAGAGACGGTGAAGATAACATTCTCCTGCGTTTTATCGCTCTTTTTAGTCAGTATTTAGTGGATCAATACGCTAAAATAGAAACCGAGAGACTCAATTATATACGACATAATCAGGCAAAGTTACGTGCAGATAATTATATACATCTTAAGGATGCAGTTAGACGACAGGATGCTGATGCCAATCAATTGGGGCAAATGGTAGTACTACCGTCCTCTTTCACTGGTGGTCCGAGGTACATGCACGAGCGTACCCAGGATGCAATGACATATGTACGCAACTACGGTCGCCCTGATCTCTTTGTGACGTTTACATGCAACCCTCGCTGGGAGGACATCACCAAAGTTTTACTTCCCGGACAAAAGTCTTGTGATCGTCACGATATAATTGCTCGAGTGTTTCATATAAAAGTAAAAAAACTGATTAACTTATTAATTAAAGGACAAATATTCGGAGAAATTCTATGCTATATGTATTCGGTTGAGTGGCAAAAACGTGGTCTTCCACATGTCCACATTCTTCTATGGCTGAAAAGTAGCATAACGCCAGACTCTATCGACAAAGTAATCTGCGCTGAAATACCTGACCCTGCACTTGATCCAAAACTTCACGAAATAGTAAAGTCGAACATGATTCATGGCCCTTGTGGAAGCTTTAATCATAAATCACCTTGTATGAAGGACAACAGCTGCACTAAAAGATATCCCCGACCTCTATTGAGGGAAACACAAACAGGTGATGATGGCTATCCACAGTATCGGAGACGATCTGCTAGCGAAGGCGGTTTTACCGTTAATGTTCATGGTATGGATCTAGATAACCGTTGGGTAGTTCCTTTTAACCCTGTACTATTAAAAACTTTTAACGCACATATAAACGTTGAGTATTGCAACTCTGTTAAATCAATAAAATATGTATGCAAGTATGTTAATAAAGGATCGGACCAGGCTACATTTGCACTAGAAAACGAAAAAGATGAGGTGAAGATATATGAGAGCGGAAGGTACATAAGTAGCTCAGAAGCAGTGTGGCGAATTCTTGGGTTTTCCATACATGAGCGTTTTCCCACAGTTGTTCATTTAGCAATTCATTTGGAAAACGGTCAGAGAGTTTACTTCAACTTAAATAATCTAGCTGACAAAATAGCTAATCCACCAAAAACGACGCTTTTAGCTTTTTTCGAACTATGTCAATCAGATAACTTTGCTAAAACTCTACTTTACTCTGAGGTACCCGCATATTACACATGGAATAAGAGTAATTTCGTAAGACGAAAAAGAGGAGTAACAGTTGATGGTTGGCCAGGTGTGATGAAAGAACGCGCCTTAGGTAGAGTATATACAGTTCACCCGAACAATACGGAGTGCTATCATCTGCGTTTACTGCTACATGAAGTGCGGGGCCCAACTTCATTTGAAGCACTAAAAACTGTGAATGGTGTGTTGCAGCCTACTTTCCAAGCTGCTTGCAAAATGTTAGGTTTGCTTGAAGATGATCTACACTGGCATGCGACGTTGGAGGAGGCAGCGCTTTGTCAGTCACCAGCAAAAATGCGAGAGCTGTTCACAATTATGTTAGTCTTTTGTCAAATATCAGACCCAATAGCTCTTTGGGAAGACTTCAAAGACTATTTGTCTGAAGATTTTAAGCACAGGCTGCAAAAAGAAATCGGAGACAATGTAGACAATTTCAAAGACCAAATTTTAAATGAATGTCTATCTGATATTGAAGAAGCAGTGCTGACGTTAGGTGGAAAATCAATAGATATGTACGGTTTGCCAAAACCAACCAAACCACAAGTTGCCGGTAATAGAGAGTACATGAGAGAAACTAATTTTGATACAGTAGCTTTGGAAAGTTTTGTAAATAATAGTACGGAATCGTTGACCGCCGAGCAAAAGTCTGTATATGACCAAGTCATGAAAAGCGTAGAAGTAAGCGAAGGACAAATTTTCTTTCTGGACGCCCCTGGTGGCACAGGTAAGACTTATCTTATAAACTTGCTCTTGGCAAAAGTAAGAAGCACTCGAGACATAGCTTTAGCTGTAGCATCGTCTGGGATTGCTGCTACATTATTAGAAGGAGGTCGAACTGCACACGCTGCCTTAAAACTACCTCTAAACCTTACAAATGTAGAGACACCCTTATGCAATATACCAAAGCAAAGCAATCTTGCCGAAGTGCTTAAAAATACTAAACTAATAGTATGGGACGAAATAACGATGGCACACAAAAGAGGAGTCGAAGCCTTGAATAGGAGTCTGCAGGACATACGAAATAATAAAAACATAATGGGTGGCATGACGGTGTTGCTAGCAGGAGATTTTCGCCAGACTTTACCGGTAGTGCCCAAAGGAACGCGCGCAGATGAGATCAAAGCATGCATCAAAAGATCTTTCTTATGGCCTTCGATTAAAGTGTTAAAACTCACTCAAAACATGAGAGTACATCTCAGAGGTGAAGTTTCTGGAGGTAGATTTTCAGATCTTCTTCTTCAAATCGGAAACGGAAACTTTCCACAAATAGATGGGTTGATACAAATACCAAATGAATTATGTACTGTGGTATCAACAGTTGAGGGACTTATAGATAAAATTTATCCTGATGTTAAAAATATTAAAGACAAACCGATGGAGTGGTTATGCGAGAGAGCCATTTTGACTCCCAAAAACGACCAAGCCGCTGCGATCAACGAAATGTTGATAAATACATTCGGAGGTGAAGAAATGATTTATAAGTCTGTTGACACCATGGTCGATATGGACGAGTCGGTCAATTATCCTGTAGAATTTTTAAACTCTCTTAATCCGCCGGGTCTTCCGTGTCACAGACTTATGTTGCGTGTAGGTGCTCCTGTCATGTTGCTTCGAAATATACGGCCTCCAAAATTGTGCAATGGAACTAGACTCCAAGTAACAGCTCTCCGCCGCAATGTTATTGAGGCCAAAATACTAACTGGATCTGCCAGAGGAGAAACTGTCTTCGTGCCGCGTATACCATTGATACCAAATGACCTTCCTTTTGAATTTAAAAGATTGCAGTTCCCAATCAAGGTTTGTTTCGCGATGACTATCAATAAATCACAGGGACAAACTCTGAAATTTGCAGGAGTTGATTTGCGGCAAGACTGTTTCTCCCACGGCCAGTTTTATGTGGCTTGCTCACGTGTAAGCTCTCCAACTAGCCTGGTTGTTTTAGTGCCCCCTTCCGAATTAGTGAAAAACATTGTGTATAAAGAAATACTATGAAAGACGGTATTTAGGTAGATACCGGTCCTTTACAGTAGGTATTTCTTTTTTTTTTCAAATATCACACGTAGTGGAGGACAATTAGCCGTGAACAAAACTCTATATTCTTATTGTTATAAAAAAGTACGAAACTCACGCGGACGAAGTCGCGGGCAGAAGCTAGTCGTTTATTAAAAGAGAAGAGAATATGCTAAATAAAAACTAACACTGAGCAAAATTATTCGAGTTTTAGTTTAAAAACCTAATTGATAAAAATAGAAGCAACCTTTACAAAATTGCTACTATTTTTGTTTGTTGCCTTATTCTGGCTGACCTATTTTCGCCAATGCCCTTTAGAAAATGTATTAATTAAGTGAAATTTAAATATCAAGTTGAGTTAAAGTAAATGTAAAATATTACGTGCTTTTTTCGAAATCCTAAGAGCTAACGTTGGATTTCGCTTAGGCGTTTTATCAAGTTGTAGTAAAGCTATTAGTATGTAGTATCAAGCATAACCATTAGTCTCAATACACTGTTTGATATAATTTAATGTATCTTATACCCGTATCTGGTACAGGATGAAGCAGGTTAAGGATAATTTTGGATTAATAGAAGGAACAGTGTATAAAGACCAGTTTCACTTACATTGACGACTTAATGCTATAGATCGTGTAGATCTTTCTTGCGCAGGACGTCAACGGGAAGCGCGAGCTCCGGGGAGGCGCCGGCACCGTCACCCAGCCCCTCCGGAGCCAGCCATTCTGACAAGGACCAAGACCCTCAGGTATGGTCATTTTATTTATTTACACTAATACAGGCACGCTGCAAAGTTTGTCTGATTACTACTGGTCGCATTTAGATATTTATTCTGCAGTTGATAGACTATTTTTGAGAATTACTATGGGGTATTTGACATCACGCTACAAATCATGGTAGCAATGCAATAACGTCGAACGAGGACAAAACCATGAGGAACCGCTAGTACTACATAAATAGAACTTTAAACTGATAATAACATTAAATAAAAATAGTTTACTGGTATCATTAACAAACTAAATAAAAATACTAACACGAAAACCACTCGATTTACCATTAATAGTATTGAAAAAACGATTGCGTGCCGCACGGAACCCGTTGTGCCAATATTGCTGCAGTTCAGTAACCTGTCCGAAAATAATATAAGTATATTTTTTTACCATAGGAGAAGATTGAAAAGTTAGAAGAGGACAAAAAACGAAGGCTACAGTTATATGTGTTCGTATCTCGGTGTACTGCTCATCCATTCAATGCAAAACAGCCTACCGACATGACTCGAAGAAATACGAAACTAACGCCTCACCAACTAGAAACTATACAAGCACGGTTTCAGGTACTTATGTAATTTGCTGTACACACTTTTGTCAAGCTGGTGAGTGTTCTTAGCAGATACTGAAAATTTGCACTGTAGAATAACATGTAACTAACTTTTGTCTTCTACTATGTCAATTTCTTTGTACTGTGTATTACTTGTTATTCCCAATTGATTCTGTGTTTTTTTATCTTTAAATGCAGCACAAAGGACCTAAAAATATTTCACTTTTTAAATTTCTAATTTTACTTTATTCAGCCGTTAACATTAACAAATGCACAATTGGTTTTGTCCAGGCCTTCCTCAAAGGAGAAACCCAGATCTTAGCAGACGAAGCTTTTCAAAACGCAGTTCAGTCGTATCACGATGTATTCCTCAAATCAGAACGTGTGGAACAAATGGTGAAATCTGGAGCCTGCTCTCATCACGACTTTCGAGAAGTTTTCAAGAACAACATTGAGAAGAGAGTCAGGTTTGGAATGTTAGAATTTTAGATGATGTAATATGGTCATCATCATTGAAGATATCCTGCTATCAATGTGAGAGTTTGCTGCATGACAACGACATCTACCTGCATGAGAACTTCCACTGTGTTTTATAAAAAAGCTATTTGACTGGGGTATTTTGTTTTTTGTTCTGCCAATGAATAAAACAACAGAGGGGTATAGGTGCTGTTTGGAATAATGGCGTATTTTTACTGGCGTAAATATTATGGGTTTTTAGGACTCTTAAAATATGCTAAAATTTCGTTTTGTTTAAAATGTTGACATAATTATTTACCTGTAATATTTCGATCGCCACAAAATAAAATCGTCGTCAAAATCCTCAAAACCCTTTACAATTTCCTGATTTCTTCCAATTCTGTCCTTAACATGTTCATGCAGTTTTTCTCTTATTCGACTAAAAACAGGCCTAGTATTTATTATTGAAGATGTTTCTTGCAGATCTCTTCCTGAAATAGACGGATTAAGCAAAGAAACGGTATTGTCATCGTGGTTGGCCAAGTTCGATTGTATTATGAAGGGCACAGGTGAGTAAAATTACATATATGATATATCAAGTGTGGTGTTGAATTGAGAAGAGCGAACTTGAGTGATCCTTTGAGTAAATGCATGTTGTGTGTCCATCTGATTGTGTAGTACAGACGATTGCATAGAGAGTATTATCTCGATCTGCTTCGAGTTAGCCGAATTTTCCCGCCCCGCTTCTCCCTGACTCATCTCTTGGTAACTCCATTTTGATTAAGTCATTTTTGATGTGTTAAAGAATTACAAGAGATGAGATACAGAGATATGGGATGGCAAAAATTGCAACCTTGAAGAAATTTACTAGTAAAAATAAGATAAATGTTCAAAAAATAAATTTAATAAGCAATGTTTTATAGTCCCTATGAAATAGTTCTCCCAAAGATTGTTCGCTGTTCTCAAATGTAAAATTTAAGCTAACGAAAATTAATTTCTTCAACGTCTGCTTTAGATATGTTACTTGTTACCTGTTTTAAATTACTAAGGAACCTGTTTACCTATTGAGTTTGTGAAATCAAACACTTGAGAGATTAAGCCGGATCTAATCGAGGCAACAGCAATGCTTAAGAAAGAAACAGTTTCCTTAATGGAGTTTGCAGATAATGGGAAACCAATACGTTATTAAATGTTTTAGTAAGTGTATTATTTATATAAAAAAAGGTTTCCTATGTTTTATTGTTTTGGTTCGAGACTTTTCAAACAAAAAGTCGCCTATTTTCTGCCTTAAAGTTCAGGCTTTTTTCATTATACAAAAGCGAGAGAGTGGGCTGAAAGAAATTACACTTTTGATTAATAAATAAATTTTGATCAGATAATACTAAATCAGGTTGTTCAGGTAATTTTGAAGAAGTTTTTTCTCGTTTCGTCGTTTCTGGCAGGCTCGAGCATGGCGCAGCGTATGACGCATCGTATTGATGTGCTTGAGTTTGCAATGTGCCTCTGAATGTTTGTTCAATACTTGCGTCTACGGAAGTCTTTCAAGGTCACACTGATGATCTAACATTGGCATTACATATAATTGGTTCGATGCAGATAAATTACCAAAATATTATGGCCAACATTTCACCCGGTATGAATTTTAGAAAATGATAAATAAAAAATAATATTCCATTAGGATGAATGTTTGAATTTTCATACTAAATTGACTCTTTCAAGCAATTACGAAGACAGTTTTCGATAAAGTTAACACATAAAATATAACTACTTAAAATGAATGTGTGTGCTTATGAACTATTCATTACATTTAAAAATTTCCCCTCTGATTTAATATTCATATAAAATAATTTTCTTTTTATAATGCACTATGAATACGATAAGTGCTTTTGAGAGATAACTTTTAAAATATTAAAGTTGATAAAAGTCCTAACCTATCAGCGGATAGAAAATTAATCGTATGGCATTTCATTTAAAAGTATTTTCTATTCTCACATATAATATTATACATGTTTAAAAATTCAACAAACTTTGTCAAAATTTGGATTTATCATTTTATTAAAGGCTCCGTAGGCACAAGACAGGATGTGTGTGCTAATGGGTAGTGATTATGTTCTCCGTGTGTTACTTTCATTAATTCTATATTATTTTCTTATACCTTATCATTATCATTTTGTTTCCTTATCTACCTTACCAGTTCATTATTATGTTTGTTAGTTTATCCCCGCGCTAAGTGGGTATTATTATTATATTTTGTTCTACTTTACTGACTGATTTCAAAATCACATCTTTATAGAACTGGAATAGAAATAGCATTAAAATTAAAGTTAACTTTGACATTATACTAATCAATTGTAACATTTTGTTTGTGCTCACATATTAGAAGCAAAATGTTTTAACTTTTAGTGTTTTGTCTTTTGTAAATATTTTTTTAAATTCGAAGGTGCAATAACAATAAAAGATGATTAACAATAATGAAGCTTAGCTAATCTGGATGCAATCATGTCTGTCTAGGTATTGTAGTGTGTAAATGTTCAGAAAATACATTGCTGATCTCATGTACTCATTATCTGGTATCAGCAATGTAGTTTCCGATTCATTATAAAATACAAATCCGTAAAACATCAGTCCTGACTAAATGTACCTGAAACTGTGTGTGCCTGTGTCTGTCTCACTGTCTGTGTTTCTCTCCCTTTCTCTCACGACATGTCTCTCTCACACATCCTGAACAGGAATAACAGGTATCACTCGACAAACAATTCTTTTAATTTTCTCCTCCTTATCCATATTTTCGCTTACGTCTCGTGCTATTGCTTGAAATTTAGTAACTGATTTAACATTTATATTTTCTATGGTTATAACTTTGAATTTTGTAAATTTTAAAATTTTTTGGTATTTTTTCTCATTGGCGTAAAAGTAACCATGGAAAACTTGATAATTTATTTGACTTATAATTTTTATTTTTTTTATTTCATAATGTTTATAAATGATGAACCGCCATTATTTGGTACATATTTTCTATTTGATCATTCCTTTTATACATTTCCACTGTTTGTACACCTATAAACTTTACAGTGACACGCGATTCTATGAAAGTGACACATATAAGTATTATTTTGTATTTCATAACTAAGGTCGAGGGATCCAAGGTAAGTGAATAGTTAAGTGCACTGCATGTATGTGAAATACACGACTTTGCTTTTCGTGTAAAAACACCATCACTGTTTTTATATCGTTCGTGTAAAAGCTTTTTGTATTAACATTTTAATGGTCTAAGACAAAGATCTAATCAGTATAATCTTTCTTACATATTTTTTTATTATTCTCTCTACGTATATTTAGAAAGTCTAAATCTTTAAATACTTTATTTGCAACAATTATTATAACAATAAACGGCTGATCTATATTGAATAAGACATAAACATGTCACTATCTAAAGCCGAAATCTTTCTTAATTATTCTTAATATCAACCTTATTCGCCGCTGTCTTAAACCCCAGTCCATTCTCAGGCATTCCCGGAGACGACGATTCTAAACGGCCATCTCGAGCTCAGCAACAGAGTCTTAACGCAGAATGCATCCTCAGCAAAGAACAGCTCTACGACATGTTCCAGCAGATCCTAGGAGTCAAGAAGTTTGAACACCAGTTGCTTTTTAACGCTCTTCTTGTAAGTTGTCATGGTAACGAGTATTATGGTATTCTAAATATTGCTATTTTAAACCTTGTTTTGTAGCCAGCAAATTATAAAGGTAGGTAGTATTAGAATAATTTACGTGGTAAATTTTCATTAATATTGACTCAGGAATTATGACTTACCTTGCAAATAGCAACGTTAAATGACAACGATACTTATAATGCTAATGTCTTGATACTCACCTGTTTACGAATCCATCCTTTACCTGTCCCAAAATTTCAAACGACGTATCTGATCTTTCAAAATGAAGGTTGTAATTTGTAATCTTTCTGTTTTTCACCCTCCGGCCACACAATTAGTATTCTTTCACAGCCCTTTAGTAATCCACATCAAAGCCGTGTTTGACTTTGTGATCACTGAAATTAATTAAGCCCGACTCTGACCTCGAATGTATTATTAAATTATCTATATTTAGGGAATTCAAATAGTAGCTCAACTAAAATTTATCCCAATCTATGAAATACCAATGTTTTGATTGTTAATTTGTAGGTTATGTTTATTCTAGAAATTACAAAATATTAGTTTTTGGCTGTGGAGTGAATTTTATTTTAAATAAAATATGTTTAGATTAAGGTATTAGACTATTTTAATTTAAGATCCACCATGTATATTTTTTGTAAATAAAGATATAAATGGATAATTAAATAAAATGGAATAAAAAATAAATATTATATTTACAGTTGGATTCAGCCGACGAACAGGCTGCAGCCATCAGAAGAGAGTTGGATGGAAGAATGCAAAAAGTCAATGAAATGGAAAGGGTAAATATTTGAAACAATCTCACTATTTGGGCCTGTTAAAATTTAATGTATTTCTTATACTGTATTATGCTTTAGAACCGCAAGCTTATGCCGAAGTTCGTGTTGAAAGAGATGGAGTCCCTTTACATCGAGGAGTTGAAGTCGTCGATCAACCTCCTGATGGCCAACTTGGAGTCTCTTCCCGTGTCGAAGGGCGGGGCTGACTCAAAGTACGGCCTCCATAAAATCAAGCGGTATAATCACAGGTCAGTGTTATTAGAAATACAAGAAATGGACTTCATAAAAGTTGGCTAAGAATGGAAGGACTTTTTCACACGTTGTCAAGTTAGTCGGATACTATCAAATCTTTGTGAGTTCACGTTGTTGCCGATAGCACATTTTTACAATTATGTTATTGTTAAATGTAGTGTTATAGTACCCTTATATGTGTGAAAAAGTAGCATGAGTCCCAAGGTGAGTTAAAATAAAATATGTTTGCAGTTTTTAATGGACTTCTAAACACTTTTTTTATTTGGATGATGTTATTACTCTGTCTATCAATGTTAATCTACACTGTGAGCATATTTTGCTTTTCTCATTTAAAATAATGTATTGTCTATATAATCAAAATTATCTAAAAGCATGGCTTCGTCTGCAATACTGTCTTTTATGTACTGATATAAGTATTTTGTATACGAAGTCTGAAATGTAACAATAAATATATTACTATTGATGAATGCAATCATGCTGTTAATATTTGATGTGGTCAATGTATGCTGTATAATGATCAAAGTTAAATGTTAGTTATTTTCTAATTAATGTTTTTTTATTAAAATCTGTTGATTGTTTATTTAATATCCATCAATTCTTCTCTTTTGCTCAAACTAGCGTTTATCTTTGGTCTTTCAGTATTGAATGGTTGTTGAATTTGAAACCATAATGTTTTATGGAATTTTGAATGTTCTAATGTCATGCAAAGAAAATGTTTAAACATAACTGAACTTTTCTACGAGCCGGGATTATATACGTTTAAATGAAATCTTTTAAATGTTTTCTTTGCAATCAAGCCTAAATCGATGTGTATTTAGTTTCAATGTGACATCCTTATATGTATAACGATCATGTCAAGAAACCTAAAGCAAAACATTTCTATACCTGAACTTAATAGGTCGTACTCTATATATATCATATTATTAGAAAGTTTGGTTTTAACTGACGATTTCATTCTGGATGCAACGTTTATAATAAATCATTCACGCGAAATTCCCTAGAATAGTGCAAAGTTTTGATTATGGTTGTTATTATACTCTCTTTAACATTTGCTTGACTGAGTGTACTTTTAAACTTCAACGAGATGCTATTTGATGTTAATATTTACTGTGAAAGCAAGCAAATGTTAAATGCAATAAAAGTAGCTGGACCGATTTGATTACTTACACCTAATCAATATTCCGCGTTTGTAAAACTATTGATAAAAAGTCCTTAGACGTTCATCCAGACACTCATTTTTTCTACTTGTTCATTTCTATTTGGTTTTTTCTGTCCCTGGCACAAAACCGGACGGTAATATTAAAGGAAGTACAAGTAATGAGTACAGAATTGATAATTTTAAGCACGTGTCTTGTGTAGCAGGACCCCAACACATTCCCAACTTGAATGATAAAGTTTGCTATCCTGAAGTTGTCATAAGGACCACTGTAGTTAAGTAACAGTATACTAGAGTAGAGCTTACTGCTAATAATAATACCTTAGATGACAAATTTCGTGGTCCGATTAAAGAAATAAATGAAATTTTTATATTCGATGACAACAACAGATTTCTTGTCGCTTCCACGACACCGCCAGAATAATTAACTAAGCTTATAGTTGAGTAAAATGTAGATATACATCTTACAATAATTCTAGTCATAATAGCTAAAGTAACACCTAAGCGATGGCTTAACATTTAAAATGTAGATACAATACCCCAAATGTAAACAATAGTATTAAGTATAAGCTTGTATATTAAACCCACTGCTTTATTTTTTGTTTCACATTTTCTTCTTCTTCTTTATGTTTCTTCCTTATTTTATAAATATGTTGTATATAATTCCTAATACGTACTAAGTACATCTAATACCTAATAATACGCTTCAAGCTTCGTTAGGGCTTCGCTTTCTTATTTATACATTTACATTACACATTTTATGACACCATTCATTTTAAGAGGGTTCAGCCATTGTTAAAGTAACAATACCGAAATAATTCTTGCCTCAAAAATCAACATAAAGATTGTATTTATTGTCTGAATTACTTTGGTTGGACTTTCTGCCTCGTTAATGTGCAATCTCTTTTGTGCATTGGCAACCTTACCATTATTTCATCTGTACCTTAGATATACGTTAGATAATGTGTCTCGACCTATTTGTAATGTATCCCCTTTGTATGCTTAATCACTCTTGGTATCGGTGATGGTTTCTCATATGTATGCCACCATGCATTCCCACGGCCTTGTGAATGTAACGATCGCTCCATCAACCCTATTAACTGTGGATTTGCCATTCCTAACTTCCGTATCATGTAATTTATCAATAACTAACTTTTTCAATGATAACTGTAACATGATTGATTAAATGGTGTGGGATTGTTTGATTTGTTTTTGGGTGGTGGTATTTTGCCTTTGATCGTGATTAGGTCAAACGCTGGACCGGATCCGAGTCCAAGGTTGAGTAAGCAGCTGTGTTTCAGATCGCAAGGCTCTCTAGCCAACAAGCTGACGGGCGAGGCGGATGGCGGAGACGTTGATGCACAGCTTACCAAAATGGATGTAGTGCTTACGTTCCAGATTGAGGTAACGTGTGGATGTGTGCAAATTACTAACACTTCACACATCAAAATTATCACATCATGAAAATACAATAATTTACTTATTTCAGGAACTAGTTTTTTTGATTTTAGTACTTGATTTCAAAATTCATAATAATATAAGTATTTAAGTTTCAGTTTATGTTTTTAAAATTTTATTGATATTTTCTCATGTTCATCTCATAGTCATATTGAACATATTTTAGGTTGTTGTAATGGAGGTGAAGGGTCTCAAATCTTTAGCACCAAATAGAATAGTTTATTGTACCATGGAAGTCGAGGGTGGAGATAAACTTCAGACCGATCAAGCGGAAGCTTCTAAACCTATGTAAGTGAAGAAGTATTGTCTTTTTTGTCTTAATTACTAAGTTAATTGTTGCAGATCGTTTCAATCAATCTTTAAGTTTGATATTTATTCTGAATTTAAAATACTTGAAAAAATCCGCTATAGTACTTTGTCATCATCATTTTAAGGACCTTGGAGGAAAATAAAGTTACTTGTTAATTTTTTCTGATGATATTTTAATAATTATTGCTCAAAACAGGTGGGACACCCAAGGTGATTTTAGTACAACACAATCTCTTCCGGCCGTAAAAGTAAAATTATATACTGAAAATCCAGGAGTTTTGGCTCTTGAAGACAAGGAACTTGGAAAAGTGGTGCTCAGGCCTACACCTCTATCTAGCAAAGTAAGTAAAGTTAAACTACATGATTTAATAAAACAGAAATTATTGATTACTTTCAAAAAGAAAAACTAAATATGATAAAACGAAAACAGAAAACATAAATTGTTTCAAATATGATTTGATATTAACGTTTTTCTTTAACAGAATCCTGAATGGCATCGTATGACAGTACCTAAAAATTTACCCGACCAAGATCTGAGGATCAAAATAGCATGTCGTATGGATAAACCCTTAAATATGAAACACTGCGGGTAAGTATTTTTTTTTAAGATGATGCTCCGTATTTATAAAAGAATACATTTTTTTCTGATTTGCTTGCAATGGAAATCGCACACAGAAATTTCTATAGAAACCAGTCACACTTAATCGATTTAAGACTCAAAATAACACATTAATTCTCCTAATTTTAGGTATCTCCACGTAATCGGCAAAAACGTATGGCGCAAATGGAAGCGTAGATACATAGTGTTAGTACAAGTCAGTCAGTACACCTTCGCACTATGTTCGTATAAAGACAAAAAGTCCGAACCAGCTGAAATGATGCAGCTTGATGGATTCACTGTTGATTACATCGAATTAGCAAGCGGTACAGTACTGATTTCTTTCTTTTAAGTAAGATAAGAACAGCCAGAAGAATCAGTTGAAGTCAGTATGACTGTTGATATTATATTCTGTCAAACTATTTACCCATATCAGTGAAGAATCGTGTCAAACCTCAACCGAGGCCCTTGAACAAGAAAGATTAATTGAGCTGATTCAAACATTTTAATATCTTAACACAGATTTAAAAACATTTAATTGCATTGACTGATTCTTGTGGCTTTAAAATAGTTGTCTTAGTCGGATGGTCTGTTACTAATGAAAACAGTACTTAAGATTAAACTCTTTACATGTATGTAATGAATATAAAATCTGTAAAGGATTCGTTCAACCCTCAATAATTTTGCAAAAATTTAAGCTAAGAACAGACTCATGGTTTCCTAAAATGTTTGTTTTGTATTACAGCTCAGTTGATTGTTGGACAAGGTAAGCCAAACAACAAAAAAATAGGTAATGAACTTTTTTACATATTATTATTTTTTTTTTAGTTTCGAAAAATAAATGTAGTGTAAATATAAATAGAATTAGATTACTAATATGTCGGCAGTCAACCGCATTGATACCACAAAATTGTTAAGACAGTAACAGTTGACAGGTTTTAATTTTTTTTAACTATTATTTTCTTCAATCGGTCTAAGTCATGAGACATGAGACACACTATTAACATTAAGTTGAGTCTCCTGCGATCCAAAATAACCCTAACTTCTGATAAAATATATTTGACACCCAAACAAATCGTTAAATTCCTACTAACTTCCAAATCCTTTATTCTGGCTAATCAAAATTGTCTAATTTCGATCTTAGTTGGGTTAATTTTTTGGTTGCGCGAGGCCGTGTGTTTAATTATTAATGCGATTAAGTACCGACATAATAATATCTATTCAAATAATGTAGCAAAGTTTAGGCTAGATTCAAATAATACACAATTTTGTAGACTTACTTTACCAGAAGACATATTTATAAAAACTGTGGTTTCAGAACTGGAGGGAGCAAAATATTTTATGAATGCGGTCAGAGATGGAGAATCAGTATTAATGGGAGTGACGGATGAGAACGAATGTCATCTTTGGGTTATGGCGTTGTACAGAGCCACGGGACAGAGTCATAAACCCACGCCACCCACGACGTCGGATACGCACCATAAAATTATGGGAGGTCAGTCAATATGAAAATTGTATAACTTCTATTACATGGTAATCTGACATCGCCAATAAAGTAAGCGTGTATGGAAATCGATGAAAACTCGCCTTTTAACTTTAAAAGCTGATTGCCAGACGCAATCCACCTTGCGTCTGGATTAAGTATCCGTTATTCTTCTTCTTCTTTGCGTGTCAATGGAAAAACATCTAGTTTAAATTTTGTCTGCCCAGCCAGATGTATCCTCGAGAACATCGTTATCAGTGGTGTTCCACAGTTATTCTATGGTCCAGGTGGTGGAACATAGGGGGCATTAAAGAAGGTGAGCCATTGTTTGAAGGCTGGCACCGCAGACGGCGATCCGTTATTGACACGTCTGAAAATTAATATGCATAATTATGAAAATTTCCAAGGCCTAGACAGAAACATTGGATCCAGGAAACCGTTATAATCTTCTCTTAACTATAGTTAGGTACAGATTTGTAATAACTCAGGAGTGCAAAATAATGTGCAATTTCTCTTTCTCTCTAATCTTTTATTTCTTTAGGTCAACATCGTCTCTGTTGAATTTTAAACCCAATAATTTAGCTTTCACATTATGTTTCAGATGCAGACAAAGCTCGCAAGCACGGCATGGAGGACTACATCCAGGCAGATCCGTGTCTGTTCGATCACCATCAATTGTTTTCTATGCTCCAGTCTCAAACACTGAAGTATCGATTACAGGATCCCTATTGTTCATTGGTAAGTTTATTTTGCAAACTCTAGACTTACGACTCTAGATGGTAATTGAAATTTCTCTTAAATTGCTAATACATAATAATTATGTGTTTCTGTTTGCAAACTCCGATAGTGATTTCAGAGTATAATATTAGGCCTCAAGTGCCATATTTCTTGTTTACATGTGTGCTCTTGTCGAGAACTTCAATCCAAAGATTAGTAAAAACTTTTTATGGTGGATACTTGATGCAAAATAATAGTTACAATTAATATTAACCTTCCAAATTGCTAATTTCAGGGTTGGTTTTCTCCTGGCCAAGTGTTCGTGCTAGACGAGTACTGTGCCAGGTACGGCGTCAGAGGATGCTACCGACACCTCTGCTACTTGTCTGACCTCCTCGACGTCGCCGAGAGCGGGGCCCAGACCGTGGATCCCACCCTCATGCACTACTCCTTCGCTTTCTGTGCTAGCCATGTTCATGGAAACAGGTGAGTAGGCTAATATCTCATCCGGTTTGTTCAAAATACAGGAAATTCGTTAGAAATTCGAAAATAGTTTTTTTATAGAAATCGTTTTTTTCTTTCTTACGTTAATGAATTAATGATGATATTATAATGCAAAGTAAATTGTACAGCAATTATATAGTAAGACTTACTTGATCTCAGGTCTGGTAAGCAATGTTTATCTTATTCCATGATTATTGAAAAATCATATTTTATGATTGAGAATCAGATAGAGCATCGCATAATAATTTCTTAAATTGTACGATAAACAAAAACGAATATAAAAAATTTGGTATACTAATAAAATAAATCTAAAAATAAACTTAAATAAATGTATGTGCACTTGTAAATATAACAGGTTGGTATTGAATGGTAAATGTTAGATGTGGTGTCCCACAAGGAGGTGTCCTAGGTCTGCAACTATATGTGTATGTGATTTAGCGGTAACTGTGTATATAATTGAAGCTGTATTTGACGAAATCATTATTTACGATTAATTAAATATGAAAGTATTTGTTAAACTGGAAAAATGAAAATATTAAAGTAATTTGTAATTTTGATAAAACGATTAAACTAAAGCTTTCGATTGCGTTAACTATTGTATTGAGTTAAGTTCGTCAAATAGATGATAAATAGCATGAATATTCCTATTGTTAAGATTCTAATAGTGTTGTAAATAGTCCTGCATGAGTATTTCCTGAAAAATTCATAGAAAAAGGTCAAAAACAGCTTCAGAACCAACCATTAGAAATACACAAACCCCACGCCTCACATGAGTGTGATGTTGCTTCCGACTATAGACCTTACTAATACTATTGCAATCGTACTAAATGTGCTTACTAACTATGCCTGCTTGCCTTACTAATGTATCTTCGGGCTTAGTGGATTCAGCAGAAAAGTTAAAAAACAATTACAAGAAGCAAAATAAAAGCTTATGAGTCACTATAAAATCACACTGAAAAAATTAACGAGTCAAATAAAGTGCATAAATCACAAAGTATTTTAGGTAATTATTAGAAGCTTTTACAAAAAAGCAAGCTTTAGTAGAATTTGATGTTCTTAGAGCTGTTGTAAACGAGTTCGAGGATGGCAGCTCCACTGTCTTGTCCACTGTCTTGCATTACTTTGTTCCGGTTCGGTGGTGGGATTGGGATTGATTTGATCACGTTTTTTTAGAGTGAAAGTCCTGTGTACGTATGGCACCAAAAAAACATTAAAATAACAAACTTAAAATGCTATCTTACACTCCAATGTTATATTATCTATCCAGTAGTAGTAGCTAAAGTAGTATTACTTTAGCTAAGAAGATATATTCAAAGGTTAAATAATATTTGAAGCAACGTCGCTCTAAGCATAGTAAGAGGTTCGATATAATAGATTCTCAAAATGTTGAAGGCCACAATATGACTGAGAAAGATTAATCTAGCATATCAGTTCCATACCTCAGTTTGTTAAAAGCGACGGGGACTGTTTCCCTGTTGTTTTGAAGTTTGAATCTTGCTTAAAAACAAAACAACTTTTGAATAATAATATCATAAGAGTACAGTAATAAGTATTTGCTCAAAAATATCAGAATAGAAGTTAGTTATAGATTAAGCTGCTGATTTCACAGCCTACCCTATATCCCGCTTGTGCCCAACTAGAGTAAGCCCTACGATGGAAGTCGTTCACAGTACAGCGACGTTGCCTGGCAGGCCGGACGGAGTCGGGAGCATCACCGTCCAAGAGAAGGAGAAGTTCGCCGAGATAAAGGAACGACTGAAGGCGTTACTGCAGCACCAGATCACCAACTTCAGATATGCGTTTCCGTTCGGAAGGCCAGAGGGCGCTTTGAAGGTATGTTTGGAACGGTAAAAAGAAGAAAGGAGGCAAAATAACATGGGAATTGGGTGAAACAGATCTTGTATTATAAGTATTGCTTCTTGGTGTAAGCTTTTTTGCCTAAGAGTCTTTGAAACATCGTCAAGTAATTCGGACAAATCAAATACAAAGATAAGTAATACCTGTATTAAACTGTCATATTTCAAAAGCCTCAATTTTATACTTGGTCAAGTTACTAATAATTTAATCGATGATTTGTTTTCTTGACGATGATGGTGCAATAGACTCTACGTGTATATAATGTAGTTATTAAACGTTGCACAGGTTGCACTCGTTGTTGTCGACGTTGTTGTCGACTGCTTTTCTGCTAAAATTTAGCTTCACTTGAGAATATAATCGAAATTGAATGACAACTTGAAGACATTAATTATTTGTAGGCAACGTTATCTCTGCTAGAACGAGTGTTGATGAAGGATGTGGTGACTCCAGTAGCCCCGGAGGAAGTAAGGGCTATGATTCAAACGAGTCTAGAGAACGCAGCGTTGTTGAACTACACACAGCTTAGTCAGAAGGCTAATATAGAAGGCAAGTAAAAATTAACTACATTCAAAAGATAATATTGTATTCTTGATGATATTTAGGTCGACTTCGTTAAATATAAAATCTTTTACACTGTAATAGGAGTTTAGTTATACTGTACTGACTGATGTATTAATGTTATTGCAGTTACTTAAAAACGTGACTTATTTTAAGCTTTAATTTAATATAGACGATGTTGTGTTTACAGAGGATCTTAGAGGTGAAACAATGGTCACGCCAGCTAAAAAACTGGAAGATCTAATTCACCTAGCCGAGCTATGTGTGGATCTACTGCAACAAAACGAAGAACATTACGCTGAGGTAACGTTATACATAAAAATAAACTAATCTACCCCCGAATGGAGCAAATTATGGAGTATAACATGAAGTAGAAAAATATTATTAGTCTGGAGTATAATGGTTAAAATTCCGAAGTTATACTCTTTAATATTTGCTCAAAATGTCTATGCCTATCCTGAATGTCGTGGTTTCTGTTTTGGTAAAACATTTAAGTAAAATTTTCATTATAATTCTTTTAATTGATATACGTAAATTTGAAACCAATTATGATAAAATGCTTTACCAATTTGTAAATGTTTACTGGATAGCATCCTATTCTCCTGTCGCTATTAGTGTGGGAAATTATCAGGCAGTATTATTTATTTCGAACGATTGAAAGGAAAATCAAACATTTTGATCTCCAATCTATGTAGACGATGGTATTATAAATGTAATTAGATATCTATTGGTATCGTCGTATGCAAATTTGCTGTTGAAAAATGTTTCATTTTCGGAAATTGTGTATTTTATGTGGCTTAGTCGTTAAGTGAACGATGTATTAGTTCACTTGCCGACACTGGATGTACGCTAAGTATAACTATGACTTTATATCCACTTCTATCTTATATTTTATTTCTCCGCAGGTTTATAACACAAAACCGGACTCTAGCGGTCAACCAAATGTAACTACTCATGATTTGATTGTTTGCTCGGCTGAACGATCACTTGTCAATTCGTTTGTTCACTCGATCTCGGCCATACTTCACTTTAATTGGATTGATCACAAATAAAGGAGTAGACTCGATAAACGATAGTTTGACTCGCTTGTGCAATCGCTTCGATGTTACTTCAATAGTTTTAGCAACAAGGCGTTGCATGGTTTACGAATGCAATAGACATTTGACTGACTGAGATCTAACTTTTCATTATGGGCTCGAATCAAAACATTCTCTAACTATATTAATGATATAAAATCTAATTGGCCAGGGTTCTAAGTCGTTATGTCTGCAATGAAAAGTGAACTTTGTACATTTTTTCTACAGTCTACTCCGTATCCAACTCACGATACATGACATTAATTTCGGGAACAGATGCTTTACATTACATACCTAGGACATATGACACATTGAGCACATTACAACAGATTTTCGCTTTGATAGACGCTATTATTTATTTTATGATCCTCTGCTTAAATTTGCTCTTTATTATTTTGTGGTTAAGCGAAAACAATTTCAAAGGTGCCATTTCTAAAACTTTAATTTTAAATATTTATACACCTTGGGATCTTTTAAAATCGTTTTCGCTAGACGTATCTTTTTGCTGGCCATAACAAGACACATTAGTTCTTCAGTACCGTTAAGGCGTTGCACATTATAATCATGAAATACTATACTAGTATCAGTACTATATTCTATGCTTCTAGTGAGTGATTTAGTATGTCTTTTTACTGTGTGTTGAATTTTGCATGATGTCCCTTTATCTAGTGTTTAATTGGTATCAAAATATTTGCAATTATTTTCCAAATGTTTTGATACCAGCCTCCGGGTAAGTTCGTGAAATGTCGTTTTACACTGTTCCTCAAAACTTCTAAAAAATGTTTAACACTGGTCCCAGAAAAGTTCCTTGAGGGACACCTCTTTTGTTTATGAAATATTTGTTAAAATTTGATAATACGCTCAAATGTTACTGACCCATGAACTTTATACGCATGATTTGATCTCAATCGTGATATTTTTATTCTGGTGTCTGTTTCATTTTGCATTTAGACAATTACAACATCTTTATTACTTCCAAATAAAATCATTGTTCAAGAATCTACGATGGACCACCAAAACTGAATGAAAACAGTCCGAAATTTCAAAATCGTTTATTATTTTTCGACAGTTACCCACTTAGAAATAATTCAAAATTATTAACCAAAAGTTTACATAACCCACTTGTAAATAACTATCTTCATCTCTGTACAGGCTTTTGCGTGGTTCTCCGAGCTGCTAGTAGAGCATGCCGAGATCTTCTGGGCTCTGTTCGGAGTGGACATGGACAGAGTCTTGGCTGAACAGCCTCCGGACACCTGGGACTCCTTCCCGCTGTTCCAGATCTTGAATGATTATTTGAGAACAGATGGTAAGTAGAGACAAATGATTTTTGTCTTTAATTAAATTATTATACTCTATTTCACCAATCTTGTTAATCCACAGTTAACGCTAGACTTTCGAATCGATCTCTCTCTCGTTCAAGTTTAAACGGAATAGACCAATCGAAAACGTTCGTTCAGCATTTCACGTTGGTTAAAGATGTTGGTGAAATTGGGGCTTAGTGTTAAATGTTTTCTTGATCTGTCTTTTCTAATCGTGTTTTATGCTGTTACAGATGTCTTTTAGAAGAAATTGTATCTCTAATTTTAATTTTATTTATCTATACTTCACAGCCTTTTACTGTACTTTATTGTCGCGAATATACGGGGTGAATACGACAAAGGAGCATTTATTGAAACTACAAATTCCAAATATTTGCAATTGTTCATTTACAACGGTAATATTACGAAAAATCCTATGTCGCATCCACCCGTATTATTTATTCACTTCTCCAGACTTTTACTTAGGAAGCCCACTAAGCTCAGTACTTTAAATACTAGCTTAGAATTACATAACATAATATACATATGTGTAATATGTATATCTTCTTATGCATAACATAAAGTACATAGGTACAACCGTAATCTGTTAGTAGAGTGCCTAATATTTCTGTCAGAATATTAAACCGCCCCTCTTGCAACTGTTGAGATTAGCTTTTATTATTAGTTATATCAAAATGAAGTCGTGCTACAATTAGTTCTTGTTTCTAACTGTACCTACTTTCTGTCTGTCTTACTGCCCTATTGTTATTTTTAACTGTATTTCTTAAAAGAAACATTTCACAAACGATCTGCTTAAGTCCTTGCCAATTTTTCGTCAGAAAACCTGAAGGGTGGTCGTTTCCATGAACATCTTCGAGAGACATTCGCTCCTCTAGTAGTCAGATACGTGGATCTGATGGAATCATCCATTGCGCAAAGTCTGCACAAAGGATTCGAGAAAGAACGATGGGAGATCAAGGGGTAAGTAATATTTTAAGTATATTATTTTCAAAAACTTAGCTTATTTGAGAAATGCCAGATTTTTTAGCAAAAGTGTAGAGTGTAGATTTGATTCCAAATAAAATATAGTAGGTACTTAGACATACTATTATTGAATAGCCACTAACACGATGTTTTCTGATAGAAATGGTAGTTAAAGAGCTATGTAAAGAACTAAAGCGTAATAAGTGCATACAGCAAAAAACATAGTAGGCAAATTCTTTTGACTGCCTTGATTCCTTTAGCCTTGCAGGCCACTGCTGGACGTATGCCTCAATTTCCCTCAAACACTTATTGTGACTTGCGATACCAATGTGTCCCAGCTGCCTTCTTTAGGCCATTAGTCCATTTGGCTGGGGTCATCCTTCCCTGCGTTTGCCTAATCATACTCTTAAATATTTACAGTAACGGCTGCTCAACAAGCGAAGAGCTGTTCTGGAAGCTGGATGCTTTGCAGTGCTTCATCCGTGACCTTCACTGGCCAGAGCCGGAGTTCCGATCGCATCTAGAGCAGAGGCTCAAGCTCATGGCCTGTGATATGATGGAGACCTGCATTCAGAGGACTGAGGCTTCCTTCCAAGTGAGTGAACTGATATTATACGAATTATTTTATGGACTTTAACATTTTTAAAGTAAACTTAAGTACAAGATTTCACTTTAACATGATCACTAGCGTAAGCGATATTTTTTAAATGAATAAACAAATGGGTAAATCTTATTTCTCTTTAACTAATTTCCATAGATATCAATTTTAATCCAGTCTCATCTAACGTTAAATCTTTAATAATTATTCTAGCGCAATAGCGGCAAAATATTGTCATCTCGAAAAATGCAGGTGAAAGTCGTAGGAAAAGATGATGACATGACTAGAATTGGTACAAGTGCTAATATGACGTCAGATAGAAAAGTAGAAAGGACACATACGTAATATACTGCGCCGACCTGCGAACTGCGCTGTGATAAAAAGTGAAAGATCTGTAAATAAGTCAACGATCATCTTCTCTTTTCCGCAGTCCTGGCTGAAGAAGAGCGTGACCTTCATGTCGACGGACTACATCCTGCCGGCAGAGACGTGTGCCATGGTCAACGTGGCTCTGGACGCAAAGAACCAGGCCTTGAAGCTATGCGCCGTCGAAGGGGTAGATATTGTGAGTAATACGTAGGCAATCGTAGGTTATAGCGTGGTGGAATGGCTAGGTTTCATTATATACCGAAGTATACTTGAGATATTTGGTCTTATTGAGGTAGTTTATAAGATTATTATGATTCTGAAAACAGCATTGTTGAAACCCTACATTTTCTTGAAGTTTTTATTTACTTTTTACAACTCCACTTTAATGTTTATAATATTCTTGAGCCGTGTGAACGTAAAAAACCGCACAGTATTTTACACGATACTAACATTACTTTTTGACACCAATTTATCGAAAATTGTATTTTTTGAGTGGAAGAGAGACAGAGCTCAAAACTATAAGAGTATACTCTGGTGGTCATTCTCATCTCTCATTACTGAAAAGCCCAGTTACTTACAAAACCAGTTGGTACCTAATATGGTCAACCAGTTCAAGTCAATTAAGAGGACTATCATCAAGGTAGGTAAATCAGTCAAGATATACCAACTGTGAATTGTATTTCGTCGGTTCGCGTGCTATAGGTATATGCACGATAGAAAATGTAAAATCTTACTATAGCTACCTTCTCAAATCACTTTATGAAAATGTTTGCCTCAAAGACAAGTAAAAACTTAAGGCAAGGCGATAGCTACAACATGTGTCGAAAGTAAAAGTCTAGTTGGCTCTGAAAGAAATAACTCTTTGACAAGATATATAAAAGCACTCTGGGAACTAATTGGAATTCAATAATGCCCGCTATCGCTGATATAAATCTGCGATAATTGTAGTTGGTAAGTAGGTTTTTCAGTAAAAATGTTACCTTGACATAATTAACATCACGTTAGTCGCAACACACATATTTTTGACCACCTCCCATCGATCCCAGACAACATAGACATTACATTAACACGCTTTTTAGCCTGTCCCTTAAACTCACATGAGCTAATCTCGCTATTTGCACTTCAATCAACCACCAGTGTAAAAATTTGCATTAAAATAAAATATGCGATATCAAACTAAGCTTGCATTCGATTTCAGCTTAGTTACTAGAGGGTTACCATTCCACCGCGTTATAATAGGTTTCAAATCACGTCATCAATCATGATTTTTTGACAGACTCCAGACTTAGCAGCTAACTTAAATGCGGTAAAAGTATTTAGAACCCAGCTAACTGATTTGCTTACTTCTTCAGTACCAGTATCACACAAAGATGGACGCCCAGATTGAGGCGTGTCTGCAAGCCATGGCCACAGGAATGACCACTAGGCTCTCGGCCGTGCTCGAAGCCACTCTCGCCAAGATCGCCCGTTTTGATGAGGGGAGGTAACGCATGAAGGAAAATTGTGATTTGACTATTTCTCTTTATGGTGTGAAGATATCAAATTCTCTCAAAGACTAATCCGAAAGTGGCGAGCAAATAAAAGTTGAGTCTCTTGATTGGACCAAAGTTAAAATTGTATACAGAACTTCTTCTCTAGTTGTCTCATGAATTAATATCAACCAATTTTTTTTTGGATCGTGAGCTTAAAGATATTTTTATTTGGCCTCCACTTTTGGATTGGCTAAAATATGAATGACGTCTTTTGTGTATATAGCGGTATTCATCTCTTTCTCTACAAGGTAAAATGTGTTAGGTATCTTAGGTACTTGTATTTAGGATATTTATATAATTATCTTCTATACATGTGCTACTATGTATATTTGTAGAATTTGGTTTATATATTTATAGGTTTTCGATTCTGTACAGAGATGTGTGTTTAGGTATTTGAATTTGTCGATAAAATCGGTCACAAAATAGATTAATCTTATCTTAATTAAGCACTATCTAACAGTCTTTTCTTTTTTCTTCACTATATTTTTGTATAAAGAAGCCAATTTGTCATTTTACCGTTTAGTTAAGAATCTAGCCGTTTTACAAATTTGAATTAATCAAAACATACTGAATAACACGGGCATAATATCGTTGTAAGACATATACATAAAGTAGCAGGGCTTCCTAAGGATATTAAAGGTGTTTACGACACAATATAAATAGTAACAGCTAATCAAAATACACAATACATGCACTTATAAGCAATACCAAGCATACACTTAGACATACAACTCGAGCAGTGACAGATCATTAGGTAAATCATATTTGTAAAATGACGAGGTATTTAGCAGAAAGGGTTGAATTTACAATTTGGCAGACACTTTTGTATAATTATTGTTGTAGCTACAATATAAATGTGAATAGGTAGAGAAGAGATTCTTGGTTTTTCCTTCTTCACTAGTGTGCAGGGTTCGCGTTCTTAAGCCCTGCTACACTTTTCATCAAATCAAACCAGGTACACATATTTTGATGAAAAACCTATTGATTTCAGCTTGATCGGTTCAATCCTGACGATAGCCAACGTGTCTGGATCAGGGAAGGATATTGGTCAGGGCTACGTCAACTTCATGAGAAACTCCATGGACCAAATCAGATCGAAGGTATGCTGGTAACCTTTGCAGTTAGCGAAATCATGCCTCATCATGTTTTGGACTACATCGATGATTTGAGAAGAGCGACTGCTGAACCTAAATAAGACCATAACTTACGACTTGCTATTTTTGAGTAGAAGCTTGTAAATAGTAAAAAAATTTCATAAAATATTTGCGGGATTACTAATGTCACGGGATTTTGGAAGGGAGGGGTAGTATGATAACTGAATCCAATCCATCATAAATAGTGTCGTAGCTAGTCGTAACTGACTATAGACTGACTTGACGTCAGTGTGTGCGGAATGGGATTTTAAATTATAACAATGTCAAATCATTTTGTTTTTTAACATGTGATATTATGAAATCCCACTTGCCTTTTCCAACATTTTTATTTTAACAGGTACACAACTCTAGGTAAGACAGACTAATAACGCTCCTTTGTTTCATATTAAAACAGGTTATCGCATTTACAGCTATGTTCCTTTCCTATATTTTCTCGTCTTTCCATTCCTTCCTCCTCTTTTTCTAAAAACATTGTCTTACCTCTTTCTTTACCAAAATTGACCCATAATCCTAAGATTTACCTGGCTGGCGAAGAGACGCAAACCTATTTATTGATGCTGATGAGCTATTATGCTGCAGGTGACTGACGAGCTGTGGATCCTGCAGCTGTTCGAGCACTGGTACGGCATCCAGGTGGGCCTCATCAACACGTGGCTCACTGAGAGGCCGGCATTGCATCCTCAGCAGGTCGCCTGCTTGTCTATCATTTTGAAGGTAAACTAATTTAATAAATGCTTAAGTAACCTTGACTACAGTTGTCATGGCCTAGAATGTTCGATAGTTGCCCGATGGGTTCCGGCTCTAGTGGTATGAAGAAGTAAAAAAAACATAATTGAATAAATGAACTTATTATTTGCCCTGAATTTTCTCTTTTGTATGTGCTTGTATGTGTAAATTTGGGATTTCGGCCATGTCATTGAGATCAAGATAAATTAATTATTTGGCTTTTACATATTGCGTTCAAGCCAGAAGCAATATCACTATCATTGTATATAGTTTATTGCTTCCGGCGTTCAATCTTATGTAAAAGCCAAATAATTGATTTATCTTCCTATAACAATTTTACCGTCCAACTGTTGAAAAGGTCCAAGAAACAAAAATTATTCTTATTATTATTATATCCTTCTTCCAGAAAATGTACAGCGACTTCGAGCTCCAGGGCGTGATCGACGACAAGCTCAACTCCAAGATATACCAGAATGTTGCTGCTAGAATGCACACTGAAGAAGCTACTTGCAGTTTGTTGCTGTCTCAGCAGGATACTGGGTAAACTGACTTTTTTAACATAACATCACGCCTATATTACCTAGAAGGGAATGCCAGAAGTGTATAACACCCACTATTCACATGTTATATTTAAGTCATTTGTGAGCCTACCGCCATCTACCCGCCATAATTTCAGACTCCATGCTACTACTGAGAGCAAAATCTCTCATAACACTTTTGCAAGACCGGGGATCGTAGTGACCGGTACGCAAATTATGCCGCTAGACCATAAGGCAGTCTTGTTATTTAAGTTATTTTATGTGGTCCACTGCAGAGCGACGATTCTTCCGTTGATAGTGTTGTTGTCTAATGTATGAATGTGATAGATCGAGTCGATATCAATGACAAAGAAAGAGGACTAGCTATTAATTGGAAGTGCTACGTCTCTGAAGATATGAAATGACATTAAACCCTGAGATCTGAAATGACTGCTTCAGGTAGAAGAATAATGTCGGACGCTAAGTATTCATGAATCGATACTGCGACACATCACTTTGACGACCGGATGGCGGAGTGGGTAGTGTACCTGCCTGCGACACCGAGGTCGTGGGTTCGATTCCCTCTTAAGACAAATCTTTGTGTGCATGAACATGGGGGTTTGTCTTAGTCTGGGTGTTTCTATTGTATTTACAAAAGAAAAGTATTATGTATTAGTATCAGTTATTCTAGTAGCCATAGTACAAGCTCTGCTTAGTTTAGGACTAAATGGCGTTGTGTGTGAGTTGTGAAATATTTATTTATTATTTATTTATCACTAATATCTCTTTTGGATGTCTATTATCATCAGATGGATTTAGTTTCTCCTTTTTTTGGGCCTGTGATGGCGTACCCTTGGCACACGGTCCACAGATGGCACGCAGCATAAACATTTTGGCACGCAAAATCCACGAATTCCTTGGATTGGGCACGTCGTGGCCTCAATATTCTTAGTTTTATAATATAATGGCACGTGCATCAATAAACATTCGCGATTGCTGGTTAAGGCTATCATTGAAGGATTGAACTAGCAATACACATATTCCTCTGTATTGCAGTGGCGGCGAAGACGGTGGGTCAGAGGAAGGTTCCAGGAGTGGTAAGTCCAAACTGGAGTCGCTCACCGAGGATGCCAAACTTGGCAACGTCACCGCAATCGCTGGGAAGGTAACTCTATTACTTCCTTACACTATTTTGTATATTCAACCTAAGAAGAGAAGATCGTGGCTAAGGAAAAGCAGTCTGCGGACTTGACTATTTGCAACAGATTTCCTGCATGCCTTCCACACAGTAGCGGCGTAAGGGTGGGAGCCGCCCCGGGTACCAGGCACCGAAGGATGACAGATTCGGATTGTCTCCATTAGAATTTTATAAATTTTATTTAGATAACCTCATTTGCCAGAAATCCTTCCTGCTAATGATAGCTTACTATCAGTGACGTAACTATAGGGTGGCAGGGGTGGCAAAATGCCACGGGCACCCGGACCTAGGGGGCCCCCGTGCCCGAGATGTGGCATCTCCTCGAAAATAACTGAACACAATTTATCAGAAAAAAAAAAACAAGATTTTAACGCATTCATCTAAAAATAATAATTATAAAACGCATCCATTGGTTGCATTTTTTTCACGGTACTAAAGTAGCGCGGTCGAGCTTGCAATTTCCAGTAAATCGCGTAAGATAATTTTTCTTTCTAAAAATCTGGTGAAAAATTTGTGCTTTCCAGTACTGAATCATTGGTAAGCGCCTTCAAGGTAATGATTTTTATTAGGGCCCACCCAATATTTTTGCCACGGGCCCCCGATGTTATACTTACGCCACTGCTTACTATAGAATTTCATTAGTACTAAGGGGCAAAAGGGTATGACCAAAGACTATGCAATGATATATCGGTTTTTATTATTATTTCGGTATTCGGTTTTTGTTATTTATTCGGTAGCTATGGAAAGCTAAAAGCTGCAGTTTTATTTGCAGAATAAATACTTTTACTTGAAAGCCGAGTTCTATTAAAAATGCAAGTGAAAAGGTTTAAATAACGTGGTGCTTTCATGACAACAATGTTCACCGAAAAGTTGCTTCTTCTTGTTCGAATAGAAAATTATAGGCAATCACCTGGCCTAAAATACTGATATTTAGCTGAATTCGGACGGTAGTCTAGCTAGAAGCAAACCCCAACGTTATAAGGAAACATTTTAGAAGTGAAACGTGTCAATCTTTATTAATGTAACTTTTACATTGTCTATCTCGCTAGATAGACAATGTAAAAGTGACGTAACGACGGTAACGACTATCAAAACGGTTTTTTCGCGTATACACCAAGAGTTCTTGTGTTCGACCTCTCAATCAATAATACTTTTTTATAAATAAAATAATCAACCAGCTAGTGCAACGTACAAATAATTGCGATGAGATAATATAATGGGTGGTTAGTTTTGGCACCCACTCAAAAGACTTTTGCAATTGATAGATGCTTGGGTGACACACTGTCACCGCTAAATTGACCTTTACTCTAATTTAACAACGGTGACTAATCCGAGATTTAGCTAAATTAATGTCCGATAGTTTATTTTTTACAGCAGTTTACATTTTGGGAGGGAAAGCAAACTTTAATTTTTCCACTTGCTTGATTTTGTGAATCTGGCCGTTAGACAGAGGGAGAGGGAAGCGATTGTACTCATTAATTTCTTCCTCTGGATCCGAGCTTGCCTATATCATAAAGTTGGGATACTATTCGCAATTCGAAAATGATTCTGAGTTTTTTTTTTATGTTATAAACTTAATGTCTGCTACTAGTCTTTGCTGCCGGTATTTCAATTGCCGGTTATTGCAATGCTTGCTACCAATAAAATATAAACAGAGTTGCCATAAACTAACTTAAAATGAGGCCAAAATTATTTCCACGTTTCAGGTTGGCAACATCTTCGGTCGCGGCATCGGGGAGCTATCAACGAAGCTTGGCGGTGCGTCCTCCTGGTTCTAAATCGTCTATACAATAAATATATCATAAATGTATGTTTCTTTGGCTATATGAGATAATAGACCTTTTTGATAATGCATGCAATATACGAAAATATTATTTAAAACAAAAAAGGATAAAAATCCACTTTTAGTTTTACTGTTATGAAATCCTATATTCTAACGCTTTGCTTATGATATTTATAAGACCAAGCAATCCGTTTTCAATAAATATTTCGTAATTCGGATCGGTACTGATGCATTAGCAAAAAGGCTCAACTATTCTGTGATGATGATAAATGTTTTTTTTGCATTCGATTAATAGAATGTTCGCCATTTTGGATAATATTAAACTTGACAAGATGGCGTCTTACGCGCTAGATAATAAGAATATGTCGCCAGTTAACGCATAGCTTAGTGTGATTATAGAGTAAACGAGATTTAGATTTTGTTTTATAAAGCCTTTATGTACAGTTAGGGGAACATTATTCGTTTATTGGAAGCAGATAAAATGTAATACGTGTGTATATTAAGAGTAGTATTTGATAAACACAATTCGAAAGATATATATTATATTATTACGAACGCATACATACACAAAATGCTACAATAAGGAAACATATCGCTTGGCAAAGATTAAAATATTATGTTATGTTTATCGCGATGTATTGTAATATATTTACAAAAAATATATTAAATTAAAAAAAGATTAAAAGAATGGGGGTGGGTTGTGAGTGAGTGAAAGTAAGGTATCCTTTCTCGATTTTTAAAAAGTTACGTTTTGTATATCTTTTAAAATTGTTACTAACTTCTACGTGATTTTAACTAAATTGTTTCCTGCAAAACTATATCTGTACCTACGTTATTCACGTTTCATTCTGTTTACGAGTGACAAGCACGTTAACATTAAAGCAGAGCAAACGTTTTCAATTCAACTCTTTCTATACCTAAGGAACAGTATTTTTCTAATTAACAAATCCACTTTTTGAAACATCGGTTTAATCTCAAATCTAAATCAATAATGCATTTTTATAAAAATACAAAGAAGTGCGATGCAGCTTAATTATTTTTCGAACATGAATATTGCCAGAAATAAGACAAAGTTCCCGCTTTTTGGGTAAATTTGTTTTTTATAAGAATGCATCTTTAAATTTACGAGTTAGCCACTTTTTGCTATAGTATAATTCTCTATATTTTAATGCTCTCTAGATTCTAATGACAATCTAGTGACACTTTACCTTGATTAGTCGTCAAATAATACATAACTATTTATAAAAATACTATTAATAATTATATTTGTTAACAAATAATATTCTTCTACGCTAAACACCTTACAAATTTTTGAACTAGGAGAAAATTTAAAAGTTCTTAGATGAAAGTTTAATGATTAATATAGCGATTAGTCGCTATGCTGATACGCCTTATAAAATGTCTTGTTGGAACGGCTTGAGAAATAGAATACTTGTATTACTTTATCTTTAGTATTATTCTTATTAATTTTCTCATCTATTATAAGTTCATTCATTAACCCAAAACTAAGCTTGGAAGCTTCTAAAAGTATATCAATAAGAATATAACGAAGTGTGTGTTTGAAATGTAGGAAATAAAGATCCATCTATCAACTCCTTTATTCGTAAAAATATATAAATTTACTATCGCTGTCTTCGTAACTTAGCGACAGTATAAAAAGTGAAAGCGGTAGCAATAAATATAACCATTAATTTAATATTTTTATGAATAAGGAAGAATGTAACCAGAGATAAATTAGAGGACAAAGTTAATCACGTTTAATGAAATATGAACATATCGCCTGAGAATTAAATAAGCACTGTACGACATGGTAAAGATATGAAAGTAGTAATTCAAAATATTTTATCTACACAAGAAAGTATAACACGTAAATAGTACTGTATTGGCACACTAAATGTAACGAGGTAGCTCATGTATCGAATGTAAGACATAATCAAATTGATATATTAATCATGTTACATCTATACACATTTTATTTCGTAGTCATTGTATGTTTGGTTGATTCTCTTATTAATTTTAAGTACCTAGAACTATTTAGTGTTCGTTAAAAGGCCATTGTACTTTAACTATACTGTTATAACAATTATAATGCTCGCTGGTCCCTCCTTCCGAGAGCTAAAGAAGCGTGACGTCATGTAGGTACGTGGCAATTATCTATTTTGTTGTCACTTTTTTCCTAAATTACGTTGGGTATCGAGCGCAATAGAGTGAATACGTCAGTTCTGTAGTGTCTAAGTGCATTTAAGCGCCGACTGAGATGTAACTGCGTAGTAACATGCTTGTATAATTTCGCCATATTAAAAATTCGCAATGGTCTTCTACACTAATAAATGTGCCTATTTGACCTAAAACAGTACATAAATAGTTTGACTTGGATTCCATTGCGGGTTTTATTTAAAGCTTTGAAAGCCATCGAGTGCATCGCGATTGTAAGAAGATAACAATAAAAAATATTTACAATAAAAATGTTTACTGTTTCTTTGTTTTTTTCTTTTCATGGAGATAATAACCCCTTGTCTCAAAAAAGGTGAGGATGTTTCGGAATACGATTATTATCATGTCATATGATATAAGTTATGCATTCCACAGAAATTATAGATGTACATTTTAAATTACTACATTTGAGGACTACTATGTAGGTACTTTTCTTTGTCTAGAATTCCAGGGTCTTTTTACATAACCGGGAAATGATAAGGTTGTAAGGTAGATAATAGAAATGGTTCCTTCTTTCTTGAGCCAGTTCACAAAAGCTCTGCCATATTTAAATAACAGTCCATGTTTAATCTTTTCCTATGTCAATCATCCCATAATTTGTCACATTAAACGCAATATTAGCAATTATGAGTTCAATAGGATTTTGATGATTTACTAAATTTCTACTCTAACCGTTTTGGTAACATAACTAGCCGAGGAGGGTTTGAATAATTTGAAAAATAAATTCAAATTCAAATTCAAATCATTTATTTTCATAGGCCCCAGGAGGCGCTTGAACACGTCAAAACATTACAAAAAATGATATAAAAGTAAATAATAAATAATACTAAATTATACTAATTACAATGATTTGAATAACCGGGGCTCAGATTAATTTTAATCAAACTGTTTAGAATCGAATTAAAATCAATCCAAGTACCAGCTCCGATGGGTATTGCATTATGAGAAGAGCTGGTGAGAAACTCATGTGCACCATCTTTTAAAATGAAAAATATAACAATATAAAAGTACATAAACAAAATCACATAAGAAGAGCAATTCATTTCCAAATACTATTATCATTTATGTAGTCTGAAATACTATAGTAAGCTTTTTGACATAATTTAGTTTTAACATATTTTTTAAATTTACCTATTGATAATTCTATTGCGTCTAAAGGAAGTTTATTGTAAAAGCGTATACATTGACCTGGAAACGAGTTAGAGATTTTATGGAGCCTAGTAGTGGGCACAGCGAGTTTGTTTTTGTTCCTTAGATTTAATTTATGGAGATCACTATTTTTCTTAAATTTCGTTTGGTTTTTGTGAACGTACATTAAATTTTCGTAAATGTATTGAGAATGTAACGTCATAATATGTATCTCTTTAAATTTATTTCTTAGTGTCTCCTTGGGACTCATCATATAGATAGCTCGAATAGCTCGTTTCTGGAGCACAAATATTGAATCTATATCCGCGGCACTACCCCAAAGCAATAAACCATATGACATTATACTGTGAAAATAGCTAAAATAAACTAAACGCGCAGTGTCAACATCGGTCAGTTGACGAATTGTTTTTACGGCGTAAGCTGCTGAGCTGAGTCTACCAGACAACGTTTCTATATGTGGGCCCCATTGTAATTTAGAGTCTAATGTTATACCAAGAAAGACAACCTTATTGACCATTTCCAATTCCTCATTGTCCATCACCACACTAGTTTTGACTTGCTTAACATTTTTTGTAAAAAATCTAATATATTTTGTTTTACTACCATTTAAAAGCAAGTTATTAGCACTAAACCAGTTCACTATCTTTGATAAAGCATTGTTTACATCGTCAATTACTGATTGTTGTCTTTTTACCTTAAAAACTAAAGAAGTGTCATCCGCAAACAATACTATCTCATGATTATCCTTAACAAGATGAGGTAAATCATTAATATACAAGAGAAACAGGAAAGGCCCTAAAATAGAGCCTTGTGGCACCCCCATTGCTACAGCTGATCCATGCGAACGCTTTCCATTGACATCTACTCTCTGAATCCTATCGCTTAGATATGTAGTAATAAGATCCAGAGCGATGCCTCTTATAACGTAGTGGTGTAACTTCTTGACTAGAGTTTCATGCTGCACACAATCAAAAGCCTTAGATAAGTCACAAAACACCCAATAGGCATCCCGCGACTCTTCCCAAGCCTCAAATATGCATTCCAGTAATTTTACCCCAGCATCACATGTTGACCGTCCGCGAGTGAAACCGAATTGTTTAGTGTGCAACAGATTGTTTTCATTAAAATATTTAAGTAACTGCGCGAGAATTAATTTTTCAAAAATTTTACTAAACGTAGGTAGCACCGATATTGGTCTGAAGTTTGTGGGGTCTAATGTACTACCTGATTTAAACAATGGAATGACTTTACTTAATTTCATTAAGTCAGGAAACACACCACAATCAATACATCTATTAAATATCACGATTAAATCAGGTGCAATAATGTCAATCAACGAATTTATAATATGTACAGAAATGCCCCATAGATCAGCCGTTTTCTTAATATTAATTGATTTAAATGCGGCTTTAAAATCAGACAAATTAACATGGTGAAAATCGAAATTATTGTAAAACTCAGGCACATTATCTTTAAGTAACGACTCGGCAACGGAGGAGGAAGAGCCTAAAGCAATAGTTAGAGAGACAGGAAAAGCAGTAAAAAATCCTTCAAAAGCACTGGCAACTTCTAAATCTGACTTGGTTACTTGACCATTGATACTTAACTTAAAGTCTGAATTTTTTGATCTAACCTTCCCAGGCTCTATGTCATTATCTAAGAAAGGTAAGTTATTAGCTAGGTTAACTCTCATACGTTCAAAGCGACTAGCTGTTACTGGTACAGAAGTAATTTTTTTCCTAACTACATTTTTACTTTTTATTTTAAAACTTATCATTTGCCCAGAATGATCAGAATCTAGTTTATTAATAATACTTCTGTGAGTTGGACCAGGGGCGTATTTAAAAATTCTGCGCCCTGGCCCAGGTAGGAATTTTACGTCAGTTTGACGTCCGCTTACAGTCATTTTGGACGTATCTGACGTCATTTTACTACGTCGGGAGCCTCAGCAGATGACGTCAATTTGTCACAGCCATACGACGTCCTTTGCTGACGTCTTCAAACCACCGTTTGAAGTACGTTCTATGGACGTCATTATAAGAACGTACTAAGAACGTAAATAGAGACTAGTTTGGGCCCTAAGTATTGACCCTATAATGACGTCCATAGAACGTACTTTGATAGCTTCCCAAGGACGAACCTGGGACCGATCTGGCGACCTCAGAATGACGTACTTTATAGGGTGGTGTACGTCCCACACCATCCTCCTGCAGGGGTAGGTAGGTAGAGGTACTACTAGGTTTAATAAAAAATAGAAATACATGAAATTATAAAATTTATTGAAAATTTAAACACAAAATGAGCACGTACATGCTATAGAGATACTTCTCCTAAGCCTTGCGCACATCTAAGCGTTCAGCTTGCGTCCTGCGGTGGCGGTCAGTGAATCAGCGAAACGCTGTCAAATATGTCAGAAATATTTGACAGCGTTTCACTGATCGCCACCGCAGGACGCAGCTGATTGCGTAGGTCCTTTAAACCTTAGGTAGTACAGTCAGCTGTAGTAGAACGTATACAATTCCTAACTTTTAAAGCAGTGTATAGCAGCATTGCAAGAGACATTTAAAACACAAAAACTAAAAAATGTAGAAGTTCAGCCCATTAGGTCACTTTTGCCAGCATTTGCCATGTAAATGTCTATTGCAATGCTGCTATATACTTTCCTGAAAATCAGGAATTGTACACATTACAGTGCAGCTGACAGTACTTATACTTAGTTATGGAGTAATGGGATACTTACAGTATAACTTTCATCAGGAATTACAACACATTTGGTACATATTTCACTGATAGGGATCAGTTTAAAATTAGAAAGTTCTTTTACTTCCATTACATCAATAGTTACAGAATTAAATGGATATTCATAAAATGGCTGATAGTTCATAAACTCACGTCCATAGAGAAAGAAACAACCATTTTTTAGAATATTAAATATCTTAAACACTTTCGAATTCTTAATAAGACAATAACAATCTGCTTCACGAGATGATGCAACATAGAATGTGAATTTATTGTATACTAATCTCTTAAAGCATTCAAAGACATTCTCTTCAGGAACAGGTCCAGAATCATAATGATCATAAGCACATGTTTTTGGTACAGAATCATATACTTTAGGAGATTCCATTTCTTTCAATCTTTTAACAATTTGCTGTAAGGGCTTATTAGGTGATCGTACCAATTTCTTTAGAGAGTTTAAAAAATTTTCAAATGGAAATGCTGAATATTCATCTAGTGGGCCAAAGATACGTACATCATCTCCTACATGACATAGCAAATGAACATTATACACTAAAAATTTTAAACCATATACTGATTTGGAATGATTTATAAACATGAGCAATAATTCTTGTGCAACATCTATACCAATTTCATTTATATGTTTTTTTGAACAAAGAATAGTGATAGCTGAATGAAACAATAAGAAGTTTTCATAAAGTGAGCGTGGCAAGATTTTTTTCAAAACAAGTGGACCGACATATAATAAGAACATTCTATATTCAGTTGCTTTCCATCTGGCCAGTTCAGTTAAACTTCGAGGTTTTCTATTGAATTCAATTGGTATAAATTTTGAACAATAAATTAGTTTTTCTGATATGGAATTTACTGATAGACTTCGTAAACGAACATTTAAACCACCACTGATCCAAACATTTAACAATTTACGCATGACTCCCAAACAAATATTATGCATATAATCAATAGGAAATATTTTTATCAAGTCTATGGGGAGTGCTAAGAGCGGTGATTCTCCAACATGGTGATCTTCATCTAATTTTGCACGGAATGATTCATTAGTTCTTGGGTGCTGTCACACTTTGATAAATAACTCTGCCCAGGTATTCACCTTGCTCGGTACATTTGTCGCAGGCAGAATAACCACCATGTTGTTTTGTACTCTTAATAAAGGCTCGCGCCGGCGCGTCACAAATAAAACTATGAACTCTAACAGTGTAATTAATATTCTCAAAGCTGAACCCATCTCTAAGTAAGATTACTAATTCGTCTACAAATTGCACCAAGTAAGCATGTAAAGGTGCAGGTTTGCTTTTTCCACAAAAAAGAGCAATGGGAAAAGGTTTAGCATTAGGTATATCCTTAACCAGGGCTAATATAGGCCATAACTGTGTGTTAGAACTTTTAAAAAGTGGAAGTCCATCAATATTAAAACTTAAACTAATTTCTCTATTTTCAGCATTACCATCAAAATCAAATAATTTTATATGTTTTTTAATTTCTGACAGCAGACCTAGATAAACAAATTGCCCAGTTTCTAAATATGTGACATCTATATTTTTTGGGGTTTTATATAATGTCCTACTATTTTTAGGTAAATCTGGGTGAAATGGGGTCAAAATTTTGAGTAAATTATCCACTGCATTATGTGGTATTTGATGCTGAATAGTTGCCCAGTGTATTAATTTTGATTTCAAATCATTATCCACCCTAGCGTTGTTGGAATCTGTTATAGGCATAACCTGTTCATCATTTAAATAAATTATATGACTATCTATAGAAACCACCGGTTCTATAGAGAAGGACCAGTCATGTATATGTGGTACCGGACTTTGGGGAAGTACATTATTCAATGATGGAGATGGCAAAATACTAAGTGGTGAGTTTCCATGTGTCCCATGTAGACCTGCTACGAGACTCAACTCTGCTTCCTTTGCCCTTCTCAACATTTGACGTTGGCCAATTACAGCCTTTGGTGTGTATTTTATTTTTTCTGACATGGTAACTAGCACTGAATCTGTTTGTCATTCTTCTTTACTCGTTCAGGGGCATGCTTGAGCCAGACTTTTATGGAGTCTTCTACTTGTTTTTCTGTGCAACCAGATGTTGAGGTAACAACGCCTTCTATAATAAAAAAAATACAAATTAATTACGTAACTGTAGTCATCAGTATTCAAATTAAATCTAGTGACGCGCCAAAATTAATGTTGGTGTCTGACAATGATTACTTTTATCGCGGATCGCTAGTCTAGACTAGCGATCCGCCCCAGCTTCCACAAGTAGAAAAATTCAAAGGCAACTTCACATTAATATCTTTCTTTTTTCTAAATGACTCCCGTGCGAAGCCGGGGCGGGTTGCTAGTAAAAACTAAAGCCTATGTTATGCAGGGATAATGTAGCTTTCTAATGGTGAAAGAATTTTTGAAATCGGTTCCAGTAGTTTTTGAGTTTATTTGTTACATACAAAATAAATAAGTACAAACTTTTACACTTAATAATATTTGTATAGATTTTAATGACATGACATGAATGACCATTATTTGAATAAGAACAAAACAATGCATGTAGGTACACTGTAACCATAATGTAGCAAATAAATTATTATCTAGAAATATCAAAGAACTTAGGTACCTACCAACAATACAATCACGGATGCGCAGTTGGCAAAACGCCTTTTTATTTGAACGTTTTCCATAAAAATTATAGTCAACAGCAACATGGTCTGTAAACGCCCATTTCAAGATGCGGTAAACCTTTGAGGCTGCATCACTGCCACCCAGTATTTTGATATAGGACACCTGTAAATAAATAAATCAGGTTTTAGCTTTATAGGTAGCATTTATGTATGTATGTTTTATTGTTTCTAATTTTTGTACTTTAATTACTTATTTATTTAAATTATAGGTAAAAATATAGTAGTAGTAGTAGCTTTTAAATATGTACCTTACCCATACAACATTGAAACGTTTTTAACATGTAAATACACATGAAACATTTGAGCATCTGCATGCTGCACCACTATGCGATCTAGAGATAGCTAAACTCAATCAATTCAATAACATCAAAGTGACCTCGAGTCAGAAGACCAGCTTCATGGTTTGGCTAAACATATTTATACTCTACTGCTTAGGAAGGAAGGCAGTGTTTTAATTGTTTGTTAGTAAGCAAGTTAAATGTTTGAAAGAATATTTACCAAATTGTCATAATTTTCTTTCAGTAGCAGCAGTTGTTCCGTTGCATGCAACTCTGCAGCAGTTTTAATTGGAAATTTGAAATCTTCTTTCAGTGTGCCTTGACAAATTTTATTTTGCTTTAACATTTGTATGATTTGATCATTTTGTGTTTTCATGAGAGATAACATTGACAGCACTTTTGATTGGTATTCTAAAAAAACAACAAACTTTTTAACAGGTAACATTACACACTGTTTACACAACTGGGTCGCCTGTGCCCTCGAAATTAATTAAAAAAGTCCAATGTTATAAAATAGCTCTTTTGCCAAGAGGCCTACATACCTGATAATTCAGTGGTTTCAGTTACACTGCATCCTGGTGTATCTAAAACATGGATATCATCAGCCCCAGTCTGAAGCAGTCCTGCAAATTAAATAAAATTAACACTGATATTACATACTAGTGGAAGCCCGTGTGAATTACTGCGTGTGAACTTATTTTCATACTTAAAGAAACATAGCTTCCTCAAGTCTCCAGGACCTGTAGTCTGTCAGTAATAATAGTGTGTAAGTATTGATGTATTTATACCCATTTAAATTATTATGCTAACTTTACATAAATCGACTTTATTCCCAAATCATATTGTTATCTAATACATACCCTGCAACAAACTGCCAGACAGTATTGGTAGATCCGATGTTAGATCATTAGATTTATTCAGGTATTGCGGCGTTCTTATAACTGTGAAACAAAAACTTAGCATATAGGTAGGTCAAACATGTGAGGTACACATCTCATTGCCAAAGAAAAGAAGTGAATTGTCTAACCTTGTTTTTTAAAGGGTGGTGGTCTGGTAAAATTATCATTATTCTCATCACTATCACTACTGCAAATATAACGTTTGTTCTTCTGAGGTTTCCTCTTGGAAACCTCAGTTTCCTCTTCAGTCTGTATATCAGAAGACACCTCCACCAGTTTCAACTTTTTCTTTGCTTTTTCTATGTCATCTAAAGCAAGCAAGAACATGCACATTTATACACTTTTAATAGGTGTCAATGGGGCTATCAAGAACCAACAACCACTATTAACAACTAGGTTAGAACATCACCAGGTAGGTTAGATTTAGACAATTTCTGGGTTAGACTATTTTAAAACTTAAGCAGCAGACACATTCACAAATAAAAATGAAAGGGCTTTACAAAAACGGCACGTGCATTGATGTTTATAATTCTAAAAGAACCTATACCACACTCAGGCAGACATCACCACACTACGTAGAAACAGCAGACGGACAGAAATTACATACCAGTCTCGTAAAAAACTCTTTGCACCCCATACAGCTTCCATTTTTCGTCAGGCGATGCCTGGCTAAGGAATCGGTTGAATTCCTTTGAGCCCTTGGCTGGGGGCCAATAAACTTCACATCGCCTTGGCGTCAGCCAGTCCTTGTTCACCACAGAAACTGTGCCGCCGTCATTTTCCGAAAATTGTATAACAGCAAACATAATGCTTAAAGCTTACCTATTAGGTACACACTACACAAACTTATTGGACAAGAAAACGAGATATTTGAGTTATTAAAGTGGCGGACACAAACTTATTCGACAACAAAACAAGATAGGTATTTGAGTTATTATTTATACATCGCACTCAACTCAACACACGCGCCGCGCGCCGCTCAGTGCCTCAGTGGCTCAGTGCCGCGTCCAAGCAACCGAAGCAACGCAACGGTTAAAAATGGAGGGAAAGTCCTACACGTTTCGTTTCACGCAAAAGATATTGCTAGTTGGTACTTAACATGCAGCATGACAAGTTATAATTATTTTGTTGTTTTATTAGTAATTATTAGTTAAAATTTAATATAATTACTTATTCATAATTATGTAGGTTCTTTAACTTAAATTATTATGGCTGTTATTATGTTTATCAATCAATACCATACCGTAATGGTAGCTTCGAGCATAGATAATGCTTGAAAGGTAGTAGGCAATAATAGGCTAATAGCATCGATAAAGTATTAATAGTAATACTTTATCGGTGCTAATAGGTAGTAGGTCGATATAATTATAAATATAGGTAGGTACAAAGTGTTTTAGCGGACATCTAACAGGCAATAAAATAAATATATATTAATAAAGTAAGTACATAATACAAACTTATGTAGGTATGCAAATAGATAGGTAAGTACCTACTTACCAGACATAAAAAATCAAGCACTGCATTTTTTTTGAGCGAACACGGTAGTAGAATGACGTACGTACTACGAAAATAACGGACGACCAATGGACGAACGTAATGGACGTCGCTAAAACGTACATTCACGACCCATAAAAGACTGACGCTAAATTGACGTCTGTGGGACGTAAATATTCGACGAATAAAGTACTGACTCTAAATTGACCTTATAATGACGTCATTTATTCGTCTAGGTCGGATTTTCCTACCTGGGGGGCCAGCAGGGTTCGGCGCCCCTACCTAAGAGACTTGAAAAAATTGTTTGTTTTTGGAAAAAGATTGTTGATTTTGGATGATGACGAATCATCCAAAATTTCATTCATTCATCAATCAATCACAACTCCCTGCTTATGTTTTTTTTTTTTTTATAAAGGAATAAAAAGCGTTAATTATAACAAATAAACAACATTTATTATAAACAACATTTAGTTAACCTCAAAAGCCTAGTTGGAGATCGTAGGTTGACAAAGTCGAAGGTCTTGAGCACCCGAGACCATCAACTTTGAAAACAGTTCATACCTCTGTCAATAATGTATAATAAATTTAATTACGTGATTTATCCTATCAGAATAATCCTTTTTCAGGCACTTTATTTAAAAAAAAAAAGAATAATCTGTATAATGTATGTATTTATCATGTGAATTATCGCTAGCTAACGGTGAAGGTAAACGTCGTGAGGAAACCTGTACACCTGAGCGTTTAAGAGTATATGAAGCAGTGGCAGAGTGTCACGAATCCGTTCATCGAAAAAAATTTAATGAAAAGTTACATTACATTTTTTTTCGATGGACAGATTGGTTCACAAATTCGTCAATGACACTGTCATAATCGACAGATTTTGTCAATTCCGCTTCTATATTTAAAATAGCCAAGCTAACGAGAACGAAGATAATTTTTTATTCGTTTTAGTGCGGAGAATGAGCGCTCCGCACTGCAATTCCTCACCGCCGTACACAAAAAAATACGTAACGCAATTGCAATGTATGGAAAAGCGTCCTCTAAGTTTTTGTCCTTAAAAAATGAGTTAAGTTGCCTTAGGCTCATTTTGTTTTTCTCACTACGCGCTGTAGGCATAAAAATATTCTAGGTAGGTACGTCGCGCAACTTTCCTTAGAGAATTAGCGGTATGGGCGCGCGCTTGTTCACGAAATCACGACGACTGATACTGTTTGTACGTACCTAATACATCTGCTCCGCGTTTTAATGTCCGGATGGATTTCCCAAACGGTTTTTTTTTCTGTCCTCGCTGAAATTCGTATTTGAAAAGAAGAATATTGTACTGAATTGATTTTTATAGTATGTATTCTATAGGTAGAAATAGGGTGGAGGCAAAAATATTAAAGGGCTAGGATGAAATTTAAAGGTAGAAGTCAATTCCTAAAGTCCAAATTTTCGCTTGTCGGTGCTGTCCCAGTACTTTTTTTACAAACAAAATGGCTCATAAGTTAATGAATATTAGTAAATTAAGGTTACAACCTACCCTATTTCGTAGTTTCATCATTAATAAATAGCATATTCTATTATTTAACTAACCATATGTATTAATGAGAGGCACAAACGTACTTGTCCCCGAAATTCTTGGCTTTTCGGTGCCAAAAAGTAATTTAGACATAACTTTATATAGGCAAGTCCGACAGTGTCCCATCCCTGATTATTATTTCTTGTTAGTACCGCCCTAATGCGCAGTGAAGACGGACGCGTTCTACATCGCTGCATTTTCCCGCAAGATTTTTTTTTCACCATGAAAATTGCTAGGCGACAAATATTTTATCATATCGGTGAATGATTTTTTATATTGTAATATGTTGTTATTTTATATTTGTTTGATTCTAACAGAGATAGTAACTGAATTAGCTTTATTGGCTGTAGTTCAATTTGTCCTAGTTATTATGGTTTCTTTGAAATTAAATAAAAGTGTGCAATTTATCTCGTCACTGTACCATTATCGGCGGAATCGGTGGTCATTTTACCCACCGATACGATAATTTTCCACCTGATCGGTGAAAAAAATTATCGGTGTATAATTTATCTGCTCGGTGTATAAATTTATTGTGTATTAACAGTTTTAAGACATCTGTGGATTGTTTAATCGTATCGGTGGATCATTTTATCGTGTCGGTGGGTCGGTTCATCACATTGGTGGACCCTGTGTCATTTATTTTGCTTCTAAAACATTTTATTGATAGCAGTAATTTCGTTAGGTATAGTAAATGGGTTCCCTATGAGTATTCGAAAGTTGCTGATGCGATTTTTACTATACCGAACACACTGTGTCGATGGTAAAATTATACGATGTTAAATATCTTTGTTTGTTTGTTTGTTTGTACCCAAAAATATTCAAATTTACTAGACCGATCTTAATAAAAATTGGTGTGGGAATAGTTCAAGTAGATTACGTAATGTTCATAGCCAGAACCGCCTGTCGCAAAATTTAGGCAAATTTAAAAAAGATGCAAAATATTGTCTACATCAAACATAGTATTTTAAAAAAAAGTCGTATTATAATAATTGTATTAGGGACAAACAGTAAATTTTGAAGACCAACATACTATCGCATCAATAAAACATCGATGGTAAAAGCATCGCACAATAAAATTGAACTTTCGACACATTGTGTTCGGTATGATAAAAATCGCGTCAACAACTTTCTAAAAAACACAGATAACCCATAAGAGATAAGTCCTATGTCGGTCGATCATTCTGTTTAACCCGAGTAAGATCGCGAAGTGATCGAATCAAAAGACTCAATTGTTGTGCGGGTCACCGGGTCTGTGGCACATAGGAATTGGCTTCAGTAGGTAGAGAGCTACATTTATCACTCATTTTACGCAACTCTTTAAAAAAATTAAACAAACAAACAACCCTTCTTTTAAAAACATTAAGGGATTGCAAAACCATTTTTTATATTATGTTTAGTTTTTACATTGTGATATTATAGTCTCTCTGAGCAAAATAGTAAACGAAAAAATTTAGTGATGATGAATTTAGTGATGATGACAATAATATAAATGCACATTCACCCACATCAATTTGTACTTCAACGTTCATTCAGTGAATGACATTACATTTATCAAAATCGTAACCTTAGTTTAAATGTTTTCGATGACAGGTCATCAACTAAATTTGTGACCATTGTGACCATATTAAGCAAAAACGAGCAAAAAAAACACGTTGTAAGGGAGCCCATCTTAAATATTTATTTTATTTAGTTTTAAGTATTTGTTGTTATAGCGGCAATAGTTATACAATCTGTGAAAATTTCATCTGCCTAGCTATCACGGTTCATGAGATACAGCCTGTTGACAGACGAACGTACGGACGGACGGACAGCCAAGTCTCGGTAATAGGGTTCCATTTCCTTTGGGTAAGGAACCCTAAAAACATGTAAATTTCATAAGCTTTTAAATGAGGTATAAAACTCTGATGTAACTGGAATATGACAAAGTTATTGACGAAACAATGGTGCAAAGGTGGTCAGATTTACCATATCGGTGGATAAGCACACCTTTTCGGTGGATAGGCATATCATTTCGGTGGATAAACTTAACATTACGGTGTTCAAGCATTTCATATCGGTGTACAGAAAAGTAATCGGTGGTCGGCTTATCGTATCGGTGGCAACCCAAATACAAACTCAAATATCGCCTCTGTCTTATATGATACGTTCATGTGCGTAAAATTGGGGACATTTAGTATCCTATTGATTACAATAAATCTAAAATATCTAAAAAAGCTATAAATGAAAAAGTTCACCGATAAGGTACAAAAAACACCACTTGTTGAAATTGATCCGTCTAACAAACTTAAAACCAAATGAGTTGTCATTTTTGTTAAATGGGTAGGATTTTTTAATTTCTTCACCTAGGTAATAAAAAAAACTTAACAAAAAAAAAAATCAAGGGGCGCCTCGCGGCGCCCCTCGATGCCTGGCGCCCTGGGCCTTGGCCCACTTGGCCCTAGGGTAAATACGCCCCTGAGTTGGACTAATATCTGTATAAATATTGTCTAAGCATGTAGCCGTGGTGGCACTTATTCTAGTAGGCTCCATAAATAAGTTCATTAAATTATGGGATTTAAAAAGACTCAAGATTTGACATGATGCAGTTGTATTAACTAGAATATTAATATTAAAATCTCCACAGACTAAAATTGTTTTACCCAAATTATTTATTCTGCATAGGGCTTCATCCATGATTTCTAAAAATAAATTAAGGTCTGCGGAGGGAGGTTTTTATACGCATATAATAATGAACTGCTCTAATTGTACACAGGAGAGTTCTATGGAACATTCTACAGAGAGGGACACAATATCTTTCCGTTCTTTAAATTTAAGTTTCTTATTAAGTAAAATTAGGGACCCCCCATGTATTGTGTTGACCCTGCAGAATGAACTACCAACCTGGTGGTTGCTGAAATTAAACATGAGCATATGCCAATAAATATTTGGAAGATGTATTTAAAATATTGTTGAGGCAGGTGACAAATTAGTAGATGTCAAAAATAATAGTGAAATGTAAGTAAAGTTTTATACCTACCTAGCTGTTGTTAGCAGCTAAATCTAGTTGCGCGTCATTACCTACACCACATGAAAAATACAGGAGAAAAATTAATAAAAACATTTTACGTATTTCAAACGCTATAATTTACCAGCATAATATGTGTGGGATGTAATAATAAATGGAAATAGATACCTACAAAATTCGAATCACAAGGTGATTCTTCCATCGAAACGAGCTACGGCCATAAAAATATGCCGGCCGGTGGCTAGTGTGAAGTAACTATAGTGTGAGGTGCTATTTCTATAAATATCAAGTTATTCTTTTAATCTGTAATAAAATATCGAGATTTTATCTGTGTCCTGGTTTAACTATATTTGTCTGTTCGACATAATATATAAATACAGTTAATTGGTAGCTTTCTTGCTACACAAGACTAAATTTGAAAGGATCTGATATCGTGTTTTATTTACAAATTTAAATGCCATTATATTAAATACCTCACAGGTGCATGTGCCGATCTAAGAATAAAAAACATCGATTAAATAATAAAACAGAGCATAATTTTGATTTCTACCTCAGTTGGTTTAATCAAATCACATAAACATTGATTCCACACAACACTTCGCGAATGCGATTACGACCGCTCTCAGCGGCAATGCGTGCCAACAGGCATTTTTAAATATTTGACCTATTTTTAGTCACCGCTAATAATAATTAGAAAAGGTAACGTGAACCTCTCAGCTGGCTAAGAATTCCGTGTGAAGTATCGCAGGGGACATTTTGTTTTCTATGATGGCAACATCGTCCGTATAAAATGTTTCATTTTGTAGGGGCACTTTATTTTATGGATACACCAAATCGCCAATTATGAATTAAAAGTTCTGGAATTTATTTTTTTGACGACACTTTTCTAAATAAAAATTACAATTTATCAAAAAGATTGAAGGTGATTGAATTATTTTAAAATTGGGGTTGTTTTTAATCGCAGAGCAGCAACACCGATCAGTAATTGTTTGACATTTCGAAGTGAATTTGTGAACGTAGTGAACGTGCGTGTAATTTTTCAGCAAAAATATTATTTTTTATGTAGTGATTGTGAGGAAACCGTAAGTTTTTGACTTAAACTTTTATTTTTTATTTGTGTACTACTTGATAAACAACCCGTATAGTATTATAATATCGTATTAAAGTGTACTTCGACTTTATTCCCGGAAATGCCTGAGGGTTTTATTTTTAAAAAGAAAAAAGTGAAAATAAGACCTTTGTGGTTGTATCATCTGTGCATTCCAATGTTATTACGTGGAGAGGGGTCGGGGAACTTTTAGCCGACGGCATTTCGCGCGAATTATTTAACATTTGGTGGAATATACGCGCGCGTAATGTTAGTCTTAAAATAGCTAAAATTACTAGCAGAATAAATGACTCAATAGTGAAATGTGTTAGTAGGTGATGGTCAGGTAACCGAAATTATATTTCGTTTACCTTAGCCTAAATAGCCCGGCTTTATTACACAATATTTAAAAATACTATTTTTCAAGTCCATTCATCTATTTATTTGTGTAGTTGAAATTTTTAAAAGTATGCAATAAGTTTTATTGTATGATATTTGTGAGTAGTTTAAATATAAAAAGAAAACTGTATCTAAGTACATAATGTAGATACAGTGTTTTTCAATACCCCCCGAAACATAAGTTACCAATTTACTTATTTAATATGAAATAATAAACTAACTTTTTATTTATTTCTGTTACTAAGAAAAGTCATAAATATTTTATGTTACAAAAAATATAAGAAGCATATTTAACAAATTATTTAGACATGGAAGAAAATCACTATTCAAAAATTCTACTTTAAACTGTCCGTAAAATAAAGCTTAATAAGTTTAGTACTTATTTAGCAGTTCAAGTTGTACATAAAGCAAGTCACAGATAATATTCTAAGCTCAGGCAATGGTCATTCAGATAAAGCCATAATTAGTGACATTCTTTGGATTACGGACTCCTTGATAAGGTGCATTGGTGACCATAGACACGGCTACACATTAAGCTATACGTTGCCCAGTATTAGTTGGTCTGGTATTGCACAGAAAGCCTATATAATGTGGCAACATTTTATACTGGAAATGTATCACTTGATGCGTAGCTGTAAGCTCATTAGTTTACCTAACATAAATAAATGTCAATTTGTTGGCAAACTCATCAGTCACTTAAAAAGTTTAATATAAGTTTGAGTCTATTATTAGATTCTTATTTGAATCTTATCTTATAAATAAATAGTTTTATCCATGCTGGAGATTCATTTATTGCATATGCTTGCCATTTTCAAATATTTGAAGCTTTTCAAAATTGTGTTGAAAATCGATGATTTAAGTAAAGTCAAGAAATCTAGAATTGGTCTGGTAGTTGACAATGAGCCCTTATTATTATTATATTAAGTACTTTTATTATTAAATACTATGTTTTGCACTGCATTATATTATAAGGCATAACAAATGTGCAGGCAGTTAAACTTACAAAAAATAAACAAAACTTGAGAGAGTTCTACAAAACAGGTCTAAACTTTTTGTTATTCATTAGATCAGGGTGTTATAAGTACCTCTGTTATGGAACTGGAGGCATCTAGACCCAAGCTGCTGATATGGAGGATGTCTTTTAAGTAATATAAAAACATGACGGGTACAACAGGTAAAACTTAGCTTTAAATGTCTGCCACACCCCTCTGTGTAATATAAGTGTGACATTATGTTATGACTACCTCAATGATCAGCTGGTTAGCATACGCGCCTCTATCTGCGAGTTCTCGGGTTCTATTCCCTAGTAAGGCAAAGTGTTATTAGTATAGTAATAGCAGCACGGAGTTGGAAGTGTCCCTGGTGGATGGCGATAGACTCACCCCCTATATCTAAACATAACAGGTGAAATGTGAGTATTGAACACCTCTGCCACACCCCTGGATAATGTAGGCCTGATATTACTTACACTTTACAGTTTATATCACTACATAGTATAAAACAAAGTCGCCTTTTCTGTCCCTATGTGCGCTTAAATCTTTAAAACTACGCAACGGATTTTGATGCGGTTTTTTCCAATAGATAGAGTGATTCAAGAGGAAGGTTTTTATGTATAATACATGCATAGAAAGGGGGAATTGTTTTACTCCAAATTTAACGCGTGCGGGCCAAGGGCAGTAATGAATAAATCAAACTACTGGATCGATTTTAATCATTTTTTCAGTGAGTGACATAGGCTATATATTATATACCCGTGCGAATCCGGAGCGGGCCGCTGTGTTTTTATATACAACGTTCACAGTTTTTCTGTAGTGTATTTAGTATCAGCATTGTACCCGTGCGAAGTCGGGGCGGGTCGCTAGTTATTTAACATAATATAGATTAATAATAAATCTATAGGTGTATAACTATTAGCTATTGTCTGGTTGAACTTCACTTATGCTACTTTACATTGTGTTTATGCAATGTTATGATACACAATACCACTGCAAATGTGAACTTGTATAATAGCTATACTACCACTATACATGTAATGTATGTGACAGTCAACAAAGTCAGTGCACTGCACTGCCTAAGATTCTACTCGCACATGGACATTTGCCACATGGAGGGGGAGTATCTTAAATATTGTAGCTAGATTATTTTAATTAAATAAGCTTTATTTTATTTTTAAAAACAATAAAAACTACATTCAAAGATATTGGAAAATATGCATTCTCAACTGACAATTGAATCAGCGTAAATCCGAATAAATAGCATTCTGTATGTTTATGGCAGCAATTGATCAATCAACACATAGTAAGTTAAATGCAAGGAAAACCATGAAATCAATGAATTTGTAAAAAATAAACCTGTCAGAATTTCTATGCAATCAGTAAATTTGTTGAAAATAATCTAAAATACAATGTTTATTATTTATCACAGCATATTATTGAAAATTTCATGAATACAACTTCTTAAAAAAAATTGGAAACCGAATAGTTGGGTTAGTTGGACATGGTGGGTTCATTCAATTTTAAAAATATATAATAATTTTATTTTAATTACCATGTTTGTTAGAGAGATTTAATTCTCATGATTGACGCTATTGATTGATACTTTAAAAGTACAGAATGTTATTTTTTCAGTTTTGAGCTGATTCTCCAGCAATACAAGCAAATTTACAACAATCTTTGAATGCAGTTTAAATTGTATTTAAAATAAAATAAATATTTCTTTCAGTTAAATCTTTTATCTGCCATATTATTATTATACATAGTATATGTATTTACTGTGAAATGAAAATACTGTCTATCTTATTACTGATGGCAATTATCTCATATACGTAAAGTGGAAACTGTCTTATAATGTATAATTATTATAAAAAATTAAAAGAACTGCAATAAAGCAAGGAAAATATATATTTTGTTTCTTTTAAGATGAAAAAAAATATATTCTTAGAAATATTTTTTGAGCCATATAAATAGTATCTACTGACATTACACAACAGTTCATCAGGAAAGTACTGTCAGGTCCACTCCACCCCAGCCTATGACTCATACCATTCATGTTGAATGATGTATTATTTAGGAATGCATGGGGCTTACAGCACAGTAACTGTTATCCAAAACATGCCTTTCTTTTGTGCAGTTATTGTTTATTTCTGTAGCTATTCTGCTAAAAATATGACTCAGTTGTTGCATGTATGTGGTAGTTGCTAGGGTGTCTATACTTTTACAGGTCTAGGGATACAGGTTTATCTTTCGATCACCTCTAAATTGGGATACTGAATGAGCTGATCTGAATTTAACGCGATACAGTATGAATATTAATTTAATTCAACATTATTGACTCGAACGCCGAGCAGGGTACAGTGGACCAAGCAATTAGATATCCAGGGCAATAACTTTTACGTCACAGTGGCTGATAACATTAGATTGAGTTCCATATTTAAGAATTATATTTTTTTATCCACTATTAATGTATGTAATTAATATATCCATAACTGGTGTAGTTAGTCTTCACTGTGACGTAAAATCTAACGTGAATTAACGCAATCATGCATTATTTACCTTTTATTCTTGACGTTTCGGCAGACAGATTACACTGGCCGTGGTCGCAAGCAGACTGGTTGGTCAAGCCTAAAAGGTAAATATTGCATGATCGCGTTAATTCCCGTTAGATTTTACTTAATCATGCAACGCGTAAGTTTAAAAGTTAACCACTGAGGATTGTCCCACAGAAGGTATGACCAAGAAAGTTTACTAAACTTGTTCACGAAACCTTTACTATTGCATAGAGAATGAACAGACCCATTACATTTGTATAAAACAACATAGATTTGTTTCATACACAAAACACGCGCTTTGCCAGACATTCCTAACAAACATTATTTATTGCCAATGCTCCCGAACGATCTTGTTTTAAACGATTAAATACTTCGTTTTTGCTACTGTTTCTACTTAATATAAAACAAGGTCGCTTCGCCCTGTCTGTCTGTCCCTATGTATGCTTAGATTTTTAATATTACGCATCGGATATTGATGCGGTCTTTTTTTATATATATTTATAATGATTTATAAAACAAAGGTTTCTATCTAAAAAACGTGGATATTATTCATAGTATCCAGGGCGAAACCAGAGCGGGTCGCTAGTTAGAAATAGTATTAATTGCATGGCAACATAGACAAAAAAAATGTTGAGCTTACAAATTTGGATCCATGAACAATGTGAGAGATCCTGCATAGATTACGTCATACAGTTTTCTTGATTTTTCTAAGAATTCGGTAATTTAAAAGAAATCGTTTTGAAAAGTTCCTTACTTTTTCATGGTTGCCCTTAAATTCTTGTGCTCTTTTGTGGATTATGTATTTTCGTAGGGTGTAGTTGACAGTTGGACTACGCTTCGTCGCATCTATACGGCAGGATAACATGAGTGTATTTACGTGACGTATTATAAATGTAATCGAAAAGTCGAATTTGTGTAGGTAGGTAAATTGGTAATCTTGCAAATTCGAGAAAAAACGTAAAAACGACACTAAATAATCTGCGGTGAATGACCTTACTACGATAAATTCTCACGATTCAACTGTTAGTTCATAGTAGGTTAGTTAGTAATGGACAGTGTTCAGCTGAAGCGAACTGGAAAACAAAATGCTCTCAATATCAGAGATATGACAATGACTCTTTATGGTATAGTGCAGCAAACTTATCTGCCATGGGGGCCTATCATAATGAGCGTTGTATAGATATTATCGCGTTTTGGTCATATTTTGGCTTAGAGAAATAAGCGAAATGTGGAAAAACGCCGCTCTTGCATGCACTACAAATCTAGTTGACACTAGCGCGGAACAATGTGGTCCCCCGCACCTCCCCGAGTTTTAGGAGCATTATTTGCGTAGATAACTGCCTTAATTGCGTGGCGATATCGACTTTTAAGGCTTGAGCAATGATATTATATAAAAACAAAAGCAGATATGTTATAAGCGCTCGCGCTGTGAATACTCAAATACGTCCCAATTGGGACGTCTTGTGTTTAGTTTGCGTGTGGCCTGCGTCGAGCGCAGTCACGTGCCAGACGCCATGCGCCATGTTCAAGTTAAGAAAGAGAAAGCGATATTGTTTTGACGTTAGAGCGATAAGGATGCGTGCGCTGCGGACATTTGTCAATGTGTGCAATTTGGAATAGCTCGGAACGGATTTAAATCGTAATTTCTATGAACGTAACATATCTATAGTTCTATAATATCATTGGGCTTGAGTATTTTTTTATGCAGAAACATGACAAAAACGCGACATAACCTATCACGCGCTCCTAATGCTGGCCCGGCTGGTATCACTGTCAATTTTCTATAGTTAATTTTACGTTTCCTTACAAAATCTGACAGCTTTACTAAAAGCGTTTAGTAGTTTGTCTAATGCCACACAAATATGTGAATGTACCTATGTTATTTGAAAGTACCGGGTTGAATTGGATGAAATTTTGCACAAGTGTATTTTATAGCCTGAATAACATTAAGGCTACTTTTTATTTTTATCGACGTTACACGGATCGTACAAAAATGTAAATGATACCATTATTATTGTTACCAACAATAATAAAATGGCCAACACATGCTACAAAGATAATTATCGCAATGATTCGAATATTTTAATTATGATTAATGACTTAATAAGGTAACATATGAATGTATAATATAGAAGCACTTAGTTAAGAAAGAATGTACAAATTATACGTTATTGTTATTATTTTCTAATCAATCAATACTTCGTCGTAATCTATCACGTCGATTGGTAATTTTAATTCACTCTCCTTTATTCGTAAGTAAAATATTATTAACAGGTTTGGGTATACACAATACCTCAGTATTTCTTTCATTTTAAAATTATGTTTTTATAGTTTAGGTACATGATAGTAAAAAGTAAATCTTCTTATAATATGAACGTAAAAGGTGTATTACTGGCATTAGCTACGCTCTGCCTTACAGAAATCCTTTGCCTTGCGCCTTTGTGGTTTTAGCCTTCAAATCATAACATAACATCATATCACGCCTATATTACCCAGAATGGTGTGGTAGAGGCGTACATCACCCACATTTCACCTGTTATATTTAGGTCTCATGGGATAGGGGGTGAGCCTATCATCATTCACCGGGCACAATCCCAACTCCGTGCGGCTAATTTCCTGTCGGAAAATTAAAAAATAACACTTTACTCGACCCGGGCATCGAACACGAGACCTCGCCGTGAGAGGCGCTTAGCTAATCACTAGACTATCGAGGCAGTTTCTTTCAAATCAAAATAATAATATCTATTCTTAATTCTTAGCTATTCTTCAAAATAAATAAATCATTAATTTATAAAAAAAAAATATGTGTATATAAAAAAGATACATAGCCAAGGCGGCAATATTTCTACTTTCAGGTTAATATTCCACTTGTTCTAATTTAAAACACAATTTATAATAAAATACTTGGCACCTAACATATAGCTGAGATCGACAAAAAATAGCACTTAATTATTATCTTGTGAAATTATAATATTAAAATAGAGTTCGGTATCTATTAAAATATGCTGACTGTTCCCAATAGCAATTGATATTAGAAATTACTATTATTTTTTGCTGACTACTATAACGGTTGCAATATTCATGCTGATTTATGTATAAAATTGCTAGTACAAAAATACCAGACAAAATATCATCAGAAAAAATCTCCAAATAAAAATTACTTAAAAGTTCAGTTCGTCCAAACGCAATCATTTATCGAGATCGCTCCAAGCAGTTGTGTTTCGTGTGCACTCATTAGCCCTTTAAGTGCCGAGTGAAAAGAAACAATGCAATGACGTCATCCTACAATCATTTTGAGACTGTGCGCATGCGCATGTCGTTTCGTAATTCTCTCTCGAGAAAGGTGCAAAAAGTTTTATTACTTTTACGATAAAGAATGCAGGGTGCAAAAAAAAAGCAGGCTTTTTGGTCAAGTCTTTTTTTTTAAATATTTTTATTAAGGAAGTCGTATTGAAGAAGATTTTAATATCTCAATATACTCTTAGATTAATACATAGTTAAGCTAACTAAGTTTCAGCAATCGTTTTAACCTTTTAAATTAATACTGATATGCCTGGCAATAATATCGAATACTTTCAATAGGAATCTAACAATCACTACAAACACATCACATATTATTATATTATAGGACAGTAAGGAGTATTGTATGAGACGTTGGAGTATTTTTGCCAGTTTGCCTAGCGACCAGAGACCAAATGTAATAGGTTTACTGTTGCCTCGTAAAGTTATAATAAAACACTAGGCCTATACTCCCGTGTCGCGTGGGTGTTAGCAAACATACATTTCACACAAACAAAGCACACCCAGAGTCAGAACCAATCTTTGCGGATCACACAAAGATTTGTCCCGGGTAGGAATCGAACCCTTCTTATAGATCATACACATTTTCTACATTTGTTGTTTAAAGCATGTTGCAATAAGCTAATACTGTCACAATCGTAGTGTGTTTGAAATAAAATACTTTTAACACGTCCAACCATAAAGATTTCGACATCTTTATCGTTACTGTTATTTCTAGCATTAGTATTTGCATATTAATTCTACTATATATTTTATAATATTTTTTAGTCATACTGGACACGTTTCGTCCTCTGCTGGACATAGGGTCTCCCAATTGACAGTCCTCCATTGCTGAGTCGCGGTCTCCATTTCATTGTTCGTTTGCTTCAACGGCTGTCGGTCCTTCGGCAGACGTGGCCAGCCCTTTTCATCGAGGTTATTTTGCGAGCTGTGTCGGTCCCTTTGGTTCTTTTGCTGTTGACCTCATGGTTAAACAAAAAAGTCTAAAACAAACTGCGCCCTCTTCTCCTAACCTGCACATAACTAAGAGAAGAGGAAAACTAAAACCTATGACAACGTATTATAAAGCCTTTAGACATTTTTTAAAACATTTTTACCTGTTGAGTTATGGTTATTATAATTTAATGTACAATAATAACTATGACATGGTATAGAATAGCAAATTCCTCATTGTTGACAACAGGAAAATCTAATAATACAATCAGTAGTACTCCTTGCCATTAGCAAATTAACACATCCTTAAGTGTCCTTTATTGTCACCTTTATCCTATAATGTCCACTCAATGTAGTATATTTCACCCAGACATTGTGTTCGACGTACACTTGGTCAGTTTTTACAGTAATTTCATAAATATTCAGGATGAAAAGTGGTTCGAATAGAACCCTGTGGCATTCCAATGGTTACTATTCTACTACATCTCCATAAATTAAATGATTAATTACCTTTCATATATTTTTATAATAAAAATATGTATAGGTTATGTTATAAAAATATATGAAAGGTAATTAATCATTTACGTACATTATACATTTACAATTTGTGTAGCTATTCTTACGTCAATCATATCTTATGACAAATTGATTAGGAAAATCGAAGGCCTTCTGTAGGTCAATGAATACTCCGAGATCAGTTTATTTTATTTTTATGTAACAAATTTGGCAAAGGCAAATAAGTCAAGTCTAACAGATGATTAGTAGCTTCCACAGTCCATGAATCATTTAAAAGAGATTGCCAACAAAACTGGAAATAGTACAGAAATGACATTAAATTTTGAGAGGACCAGAGAAATCAGTCGTTATAAAGACGACTACTATTTTATGATTGTATATGCCAGTAATTTGGAAGCCAAATGTCGCCTCAAATCGGAACACAGTAGTGCAGCAATAAGTATCTACTGTTTTGCAGGAGGTGAAAAAACGGTGGTGATTTATTCTTCGAGTTTGTTTTTAAAAGCTTAACATTCAAAGACTCGTCTTTGGATGTTTTGAACCTTTTTATTATAGAGACTAGCTTTTGCCCCGACTTCGTTCGCGTGGTATTCGTTGTATTAAATATTGGCTGCTCCCGCGCTTTGACCCGCGTTCAACCTTACTGCTCCGCTCCTGTGAAGTTTAACGTAATGTTAAATATCTAAAGACCAGAGTTAGACTATCAAAAACAAACAGAATTATGAAAATTCGACCAGTAGCTCTTGAGATTAGCGCTATCAAACAAACAAACTAACTTTCGCCCGCGGTTTCGTCTGCGTGGTAGATACATCGATTAAGTAGCCTATGTAACGCGCATTGTAGTCCAAAGTTATCTGCATTCAAAATTTTATTAATATTCGTCCCGCCGTTTAGAAGATTAGCCTATACAAACAGATAGACAGACGGACAGACAGACAGAAAAAAAAACAATATTTATTAAAAAATATCGTACAAACACTATACCAGCTTGAAAAAACATTGTTATTTTACCATTAAAAACAAACACTTCAATTTAGAAGTCCAAAACTGCCAACATGCTAATGAACTCGACGGTACTTATTCTCTTTTCTGAGAATAATCATTCCGTGTATGTTTGTATGATTTGTAAGCAAGTATCACAATTGGTCCGATTGAAGCTTGATTGAATTAGGTCTGCAAACATTCATTACGGCTAGTGATGCGATGCATAATAATTTGCATATTATTATGTGTATGCGCCGAATAGCTTGCATCCATAATTTATTAATAATTGCTTACAAAAGTATTTGATTACTGGAAGGAATTTTATATAGTTTAACTGATATTATAAGACAAACATAATTATTAATAATATAATATATATAGGACATAAATTCTTCAATAAATTGCGTGAGGTGTCTTTGTAGGATTTTTTGAACCCACGTGATATTTAGTGAGATTAGGGTTGACCCCTGACCCCATGTAATTTTTGGTCGCTTTCTAAAGTGTATTTGAAACGTTATTACTGTTTACACTGACTGATCTAGATAGATATGACAATTTTTCAAATTATTTTATATTCGTTTTAAAAGTTATCTAATTTTAAATTCTTCTGCATTGATTTTAAATTTGATACTATTGACATTGACAGTGAATTCGGTAATTAAACGTTGCAGTTTGTGAACCTTTATTATCTTACTTAAAAAAACATAAAATAAGCTTATTTATACTAATATTTAAGTATTAGATATTGGTAGTCGCCAAATAGTGAATCTAATCGCTATACAATACAAATAATAATATTTAAGTGTCTGTTTTTAATGTCTAAATAACAATGTTTTCCAAGCTGGTATAGTTGTTAGCAAATAAATACCTTTGCCTGAAATACAGTTATTATTTTTTTGTTTGTTTGTTTGTTTTGGCTAATCTTTTTACCGGCTGGACTGGATTTTAATAAAGCTTAAAATGCAGGTAACTGACTACAAGGCGCGTAACATAACTTACTTATTATCGATGTACCTACCACGCAGACGAAATCGTGGGAGAAAGTTAGTTAGTTTCTTTATTAGCGCTAATCTCGAGAAATACTGGTCAACCGCTGATTTTCCTGAGCTAGCTGAGCACCTGCCACCTGGAAGTAGGCTACAGTGGCCGATCTGGCAGTCTTTAAACCGCCTTCGGACACAAGTTGGTCGCTGCAGGGAGAATCTGGCCAAATGGGGAATCACAAACACCAATAACACCTCATGCGATTGTGGATTCCCCATTCAAAACATGGCTCATCTGCTTTCGTGCCCATTGTCGCCCTCTACGTGTGCCCGTGAAGACCTAATGCAAGCCACAAGCAAGGGAGTAGAAGTTGCTACCTACTGGGCAAAAACAATTTAAATAAAAAATGAGAAAACATAATGAAATAAATGAAATGAAATGAAAATGCCATTGACACGTAAGAAGACACTGGTCAAATCTAACTCTCAGTTCAGGTCTTTAAATATTAAACATTACGCTAAACTCTACGGGAGCGGAGCAGTAAGGTTGAACGCTGTCAAAGCGCGGGAGCAGCTACTACTTAATACAACGAATTCCACGCGGACAAAAGCTAGTTGACCAGTATAGTGGACATAACTCTGCATTCATTGATAACTGTCACCGCAGCACTTAGTTACAACAACTATCTATTTAAATATAGCAGGAGAAATTCGTGATTCACCGCCATTCGGAAATAGCATCAGTATTTAGATCACATTCTTCTAGTTATGTCATGCCATGCATTTTGTGAACACGACTTTTCACTATGTTTTTACGCTTGTTGGAAACTAGCTAGGGAACATTTATTAAGTTATCGATTACTCTAGTATGAAACAAAGAAAATATGCTATTTTTAACGATGAATAAATTTAGTGTTAAAAAAACTGCTTTCCACTGGTTTTAATGATTCGTCATGTCTGTCCGTCTGTCCGTCCGTATGTCACAGCCACTTTTTCCGTAACTATAAGAGCTATACTGTGGAAACTTGGTAGATGTATTCGGTGAACCGCATTAAGATTTTCATACAAAAAAAGAAAAAAGCAATAAATTTTTGGGGTTCCCCAGGGTTCCCCATGCTTAAAACTGAAACCCCATTTTTTTTTTCATCAGACCCATACGTGTGGGGTTATCTAAAATAACTGATACATTAGTATCAGTTATTTTAGTATATACAAAGTATATAAAAAGTATATACATATGTATTAATATATACTTTTTATTTTGTAAATACAAACTTATTATACATAGAAACACCCAGACCAAGGCAAACCTACATGTTCATACACTCAAAGATTTGTCTTGAGTGTATGAACCCTCGAGCTCAGCGTCGCAGGCAGGTAAACTACCCACACCGCCATCCTATCGTCAATTTTCAATCATTTGCACATTAAATTATGTTTCATAAAACGCTATTAGGTAACAAATTCAGTTTCGATTATGTATTTTTATGAAACATTGCTAGTTTTTCAGATACATCATTGCGTTCCGTTTCATTGAACATTGCATGATTCTTGTTGCTATTTTACAAATAACTAATGTAGTTTTTTTCCGCTTTGTCAATCACTTTCATGCATAGTTTCCTGTTTATAGTTTTTATTGTCAATTTTTTTAATTAATCGTTTTAATTATAGTAAGTTATGCGTGTGCGGTAACTAATATAATAGCTTTTTGCTATTGTTATTTGTTAATTATATTAAAATTTTTAATTCTGATTGCAATAATTTGTTGTTGTATTTCTTTAAATACAAGAGTTAGAAAGTTTTTTTTTATGGTGGATAGGCACGCGTATTTTTGTAGTTGATTATACACTTAATGTTTAAAGTAAAGAAATCATTAAATTGGTATAAGTAGGTACTTAAACTGTTATTAATGGCTAAAGCCGAAATTAGCCGATGTCTCTTTCCAAAGGTCGATGTGCAATATTTATGGCCGGGTACTGTACGTAGGTTCATCAACTGGACAATTGCGTTTCGTTGCTGTCGCCACAGTATAAATATGTACAAACACACATTTATACTGTGCTTGCTTATTACGTATTTATACTGTGCTGTCGCGCTACGACTCGTACTTATTTTAATTAACGATTAAATACGTTTTATTACCGAATTCTTAATAACAATTTATTTCAGACTTATTTAAGTAAGTATTATTATATTTCACGCTCTTAATTATTAAAACTAGACGCAATATTTTAAAATAGATCATGGTTTTCCTTACTTATGTTATTGTACAATAAAGGTATTTAAAATAATTTATTTACTACTAACAGTATGTAAGGAAAACCTCAACATACGTTTGTAAATCTTCAACAAAGTCTAATTAGTTCTGATTGAAATAATATGGCTCCTTTGAATGATTCAGAGGAATTCACGTGTAGAGTACGGTCAACTACGATACCAGTAAGGTTGGCCTGACAGATAAAACCTACAAGACAGCAAAAAGGGTTGAGAATTTTCTAATCTAGCAGCATACGAATTATCAAAGTACTAGGAGCGTTAATTCCAGAAGTTGCAAGTTCGAATCCTGCTGGATTCTAAAATTTTCAACCTTAATATATATTTTCAACCTTAATATTTGCATGTGTATAAAGACTGCATGTGTATAAAGACTGTCGTTGCTGACTGTACGCGTATGATAGGAACAGTACTGTATCTTATAAAAACATGGCACATGGTACGTGACAAATGGCCTGTCAGTTGTACCACTAAATCAGTGTAGTTATTCGCAAGTAGAATTAATGCTACTGTTTTATTAATAAACTTTCTATGTGGTGGAAAACGGGCTTTTCGTGTAGTAATCCAAGAAAGCGAATTTTGTGGAAATGCGCAAGTATAATTTAATTTTGATTTGTGCCGTTCGTATTTGTCACTGGTGTCGTTTTAAATCTATACTTATGTTATAGAGCCGAAGAGGTTAATATGGCATAATTTAACTTTGCACGCCTTCATTTGGCATAATGATAGTTACGCATAATATTAATCTGGCATAACTTTATGTGCATATATTTTTTTAGCATAAATGAATTTACAATATTAGTAAAACAGCTTCCTCAAGCTCACGTGTGCCCTGATAAATCAAGTCCAAATCCGTCCTAGCAACAAACGTGACATGTTATTCATCATTATAGACGTATAGCGAGATAAACCAGCCAACTGTATTCATGTGTCATCTTACCAAAGTCTGCTAGCTTCTTGCCAACATTGTCTAGATACTTATCGAATTACTTATTGATCTATTAGAATGTAGTCGTTCTGACTTTGTGTAAAGAAAGAAAGAAAGAAAAAAAACATATTTATTCTGACAAAAGATAAATATGAAAATAAAACTTACAATACTAAACAAACTTTTTGCCAGAAGTGGACACCATCAGCCATATGCTGCAGAGCAACAAAGCCCTGCAGCGCTGATATTCAGATAGCGCCAGGGAGAGGACAGACGATATCACATAAAAAGTAATAATAAATTAAAAACTAGAGTCTTCTTCTTCGTCGTGTCGATGGCTGAGTCAAATTTTATTTTAACTTGCCATCGTGGTGAAAGTATTAGCCAATTCGCTTTGGAGAACTCGTGAATTGCCCAGGGTGCGCCGGACGTAGGGAATCGTTGTGTACGTCACTCGGGGAGGCTCCTTTTATGCACCCCACATTATATAAACATCAATAAATAAAAAAGGTAAGATCTAAAATTGAATTTTAAAAATAAAAAAAACGAACTAGAATTTTGTGATTGTGTGTATGGGGTGTGTCTGTGAGCACCCCTGAAATACAGGAATTATTCCTAGTGCGTGATTCGTTAAAAAAAAGACTTTATTAGTGGTAGAGTCCTGTTAAATGTCCTAGATATTCTTTGCGTCTTCTCCTTCTTGACTTCTCTTCTCTTTATCCCAGATCTTCTTAAGTTTCTGCCACCTATCGTTATTCTATCTAGCAATATAAGCTTTATTGCTATGTCTTACTTCTGAATTCTAGCTAAAGATTAAAGATTAAAGATTCATTTATTCGCAGGAATATGGTACAGTAGATGGTATACATGTTTTAGCAGCCCGACATATTCACCTTTAATAGGCATGCGAATTTTTGTTTAAAGAAGTAAACATGGACAATAAAGTAGCACTAACAAACAGGATAACTTATTTTTTACAGGAATAGAATTCATTAAGCGTATAAAAGCGTATAAATAAATTAATCATTTGGATTTCTTACATTATATAGAACGTCAGCAGCAATCACACCATACAATGGTCCTAATGACATGACGAAATTACACTCATACTCAAACACAACCAAAATAATAAAAAAAACTATGCGGATCACACAAAGATTGTCCCATGTGGGCATCGAACCCACAACACTAGGGAAGTGCGTCCAATTTTCCGTGCAAGGTTTGATTTACAGATAAGCAGACAGGTGAAACTAAATGAAGATGAAAAATTAAAAACTTGTTAAAAACACTAAACAAAATCATTCAGGAATTTTTTCAAGGTTCCTAGAACATTAGGATGGTACCTATTTTAGGAAATCTAGGTGACATACATTAGAAAAATGACTAACATCCAAGAAAGTCAGGGTCACTCTGAGTACGGTAACAGAAAAACAATAGGATAGAATAAATTATATAATATTTATTTATGTCGGTAGCAAACTGGGGTATTTGGAATTCACGAGTCATAGATCATAGCTATATTAATTATCGTAAAACAATATTATTTATGGCCCAGGAGCTGCCTCGATGGTGTAGTGGTTAGCGTATGCGCCTCTCACTGCAAGGTCTCGGGTTTATTCCCGGGTCGGACAAAGTGTCATTTGTGAACTTTCCGTCAGGTATTTCACAATAGCAGCACGGAGTTGAAATTGTGCCCGGTGGATGGCGATAGGCTCACCCCCTATTCCATACCTAAACGTATGGGTGTTGTACACCTCTGCCACACCCTTCTGGGTAATATAAGCGTGATGTTTGTCACCTTAAGCTACTCGGATATTTGCATCTAGCAGTCAGCATTTCATGTTGCTGATCTGATGCTGGAAGGTACAACTGTTAAGGCCCAGGAGCCCGTGGGCAGCCGACATACGTCATTTTTAACCGACTTCCAAAAAAGGAGGAGGTTCTATAAAAGCTAAAAGTTACCCGGAGAATCTCACGGTTCCGTATGGACACGTGAAAACGCGCTGGAGTCAGATCGCTATGAATAAAAGTGAATGTAGCAACTTCTTCTTCTTCGTCGTGTCGATGGCTGAGTCAAATTTTGTTGGTCCATAAGTTCATAAGTGGCCACTGTTATGGCGCTCTCGTCGGCGTTCATGAGCGCCTGTCTTGTGCAGGTGGTACGGCATTATGGACAGTCAGTAAGGTGGTCAAGGTTTTGACTTGCCATCGTGGTGAAAGGATTAGCCAATTCGCTTTTAAGAGCTCGTGAATTGCCCAGGGTGCGCCGGACGTAAGGAATTGTTGTGTACGTCACTCGGGGAGGCTCCTTTCATGCACCCCTGTAGCAACAATATTGATAGACGACAAAAAACATATTACTTTTTAAGAACTCAAAATACAAAGAAAGATGACGAAAATGAAACGAGCAATTCAAGCAATTTGTTAATTTCACTTGGTATGACTGACAAACTGACAATGCTAATAATGTTAAGTTGATTTTGAATGACGCACGTAATTTTTCCGTAGAGGTATCGACTGACAACCGCCATATTCTGGCAAATATATGATTTGTATTTGTATTTGAGAAAGTAGCGGTTTGATAATATTGAACAGTCATCAATCAGTATAGAGGCAATGAACTGACCTTTGACATTTTTAAGAATTTCACGGAAAAGGCTTTCGTAAACAAATCAGTAAACCACAATGGTAAACACTATTAAAACCGACGTAAGGTGCAGACATTATTATTGAGAATGCGGGTTACTCACGTTACGGCGATGAAACGCCCAGTTGATGAATATACTTAATAGATTCGAAACTAGTCGGCAAATCCCGGCTAAAATAACGTGAGTAATCGTATTCTCAATAATAATGGTAAATCTCTATATTGATTGACTAGCTGTTGCACGTGACTTCGCATCAAACGTTACTGCTCTGACCCCGAGGGTTAATAGAGCTATTGAAAAAAAGGCACAGCGCCTCTATCGTTTTTGAGGTTAACTTTATTCTTAATTTTAAACCTATGCTTCACCCCCTTACGGATACGTCGATAAAAAAAACTTATCTCCTTCCTGGAGTGGTGAACTATCTTTATATCAAGATAGGTTCGCGGGCAAAAGTTATTTCGAAATATAAGTCCCCATTTCACCAACTTTCTTCTTTCTTATTTAATATAAGACGGTACAGAGATATCAAAAACCGTTGCGCATGCTAACCGTGGTTTAAAATGTTCGTTGAAATTAGGGCTTTGTGCGTATCTTACAAAAGAAGATAATTTTCCAGTTGATTCTAATTCAAAAACAGCCAAAAGAATCCGTTGTACCGTTGTACTGTTTTCGCCCATCACAATGCATTAGTTTCATGACCTACATATGGCCGCTCGGTCTGACATTTACACATTTAAAAATAAGTCGGTGCATTTGACAGCAGATAAACAACGCTTGCTTTATGATTCCTTCATTTTATTTAATGTTATTCTTTTGCTAAAATATTCTATTTTGAGTATTTTGGCTGTGGAACGCCTTGCCCGAGTCTGTGTTTCCGCATGAGTACAACTTGGATCTCTTCAAAGCAAGAGTTAATAGGTATCTCATAGGTAAGCGAACTCCACCGTAGACCGCATCGTCACTTACCATTAGGTGATATCGTGGTCAAACGCGTGCCTATCCCACCATAAAAAAAATAAAAAAAGTAAGTAAGTTAGAATGATTATGACAGTACGATTCCAAGAATCGTCTTCAGTCATGATTACTGACATAATATAACATAACATATAACGCCTAAATTTAATTCTATATTGACGACCGGATGGCGGAGTGGGTAGTGCACCTGCCTGCAACGCCGAGGTCGCGGGTTAGATTCCCGCTCAAGACAAATCTTTGTGTGCATGAACATGGAGGTTTGTCTTGGTCTAGGTCTTTCTATGTATAATAAGTATTTATGTACAAAAGTAAAGTATATTATGTATTAGTATCAGTTATTCTAGTACCCATAGTACAAGCTCTGCTTAGTTTGGGACTAGATGGCGTTGTGTGTATGTAGTGAGATATTTATTATAATTATATTACCTAAAAGGGTGTGGCAGAGGTGTACAAATCCCACACTTCACCTGTTAGGTTTAGGTCCCATGAGATAGAGGGTGATCCTATCGCCATCCACCGGGCACAATTCCAACTCCATACTGCTATTGTGAATTTCCTGACGGAAAGTTCACAGATAATATTTTACCCGACACGGGAATCGAACCCTTGCGGTGAGAAGCGCACACGCTAACCACTAGACTATCGAGGACGTCATGATTACTAAAGTTTGCCAAGTATTATTAGAAATTAACAAGATTCTCTATCTAATAGTTTGATATTTGTATAAAAATGTCGTGTCACAATGTTAATTATTGAACTCCTCCAACACAAAAATAGAAGCTGGGCACTGTATAATTAACTTGAAAACTAAAATAACAGTATTGTTTGCTTGCACCTTTACAAACAACCAATACTGTCTATTCAATGTATTTATATAAGCTCTAACTCCATCGGTCCGACTCTGCAATGATTTATCACTGATAGAAAAGTAAGGTTCTTTTCGCAAGTCTTATAAATGATAAATGTACTAATTCAATATTCATAAAAACAGATCAAAATAATTAAGCTGCAGGGGGTGACAAACGTAGTTATAAATTAGAAACAAAGTATTGTTTGACTCTATAGCATCTCCTGTGTTAGGCTACTTGTCTTTTCAGTTCACTATTTTTGTATCTAAGCAGCAGTCGGCATTTTTGTATCTATAATAATAATTTTTATTTCATACTTTTTGGTTCTTTTTTCAATTTGTGTTTATTCAGCTAAATAAAAATGCTTGGATAAATATATTTTTAAAATGGTATTTTTAAGACCTTTCATTTGATACCCATATTACTAAGATAAGAAAATTAACCGTCCGGCCACCACTATTTTGATGAATTCAACGATACCTCATTTGTTAAAATCTGTCCTTCCGTTTGTCCTAGGGCACGCCAAAGAAATAGACATACATACACACAAACATGCGTACATACATACGCTTGAAAAATATAGCACTTCTTCTGCCGCAGTCTGATAAAATAAATCTAATGTCACCCTTACGTGTACGCTGACCTTGAAAAGACAGCAAACGTACATCTAAATTCCAGCAACCAGAACTGTGACATCAAGAGTCATACCACGTGCCATAAATACATGCAACGGTGACTTTGCCGAAATTACACTTTTTTGCTCAGTAATTTCTAAAACCATACTGTGTTGTACCGTTATGCCATGAATCATGGACATGTCTTTGTTCAAATCTTGCAGTGATAGAGCTCTTTTGAAAGAGCAAGGACTACAGTTTCATCTTTAACCTGCCGCCATAGTTTTTTTATTGCCTTCCGTGGTAGACGAGCTAACGGCTCATCGTTTCATGAGAATCGTTGCTCATAAACTTCGAAAAGGGGCACTGCAAGGCCGTTGCCTTCTGTGAAGGATTGCTCACTTTAAACCTCTTTTAAAGTAGGACATGTCGTAGCGCTGGGTAAACACCGTAGCAGGTAGTTTGTTCCTGAGCTTACAGGAGCGAGGAAGAAATTATTGCAGGAAATGGACCGTACTGGACGGTTGTCCTGCTTTACTCTATGCCGGTTTGGTGGCCTTATATTACTGGCACATAAAGTCACTCGTACTCACATGTAGTGACGCTTCTACAATCAGATTTTGGGGATTGTGATTATAAGCTTTAGCTCTAGCACTTACCATCAGATGGACTACAAATCCGCTCACTACATACTCAGTATAAAAAGTACAGTTATGAATCATGGACACATCTTTGTCAACGAACTCGCTACAGTCTATAATCGTTGTGTGGTCTTATGACAATGGATCGGATATCATCGCGTCATACACCTATGTACACACGGCTATCGATCAACCCATACATTTCCAGTATAAGCAGGTCTCGCACTGCACGGGAAGCCTCTACAACTACAGACCATCTTGTACTGGCAATGTATATTTTGATCGCCGCCGTGTGTACATTAAACAACTAATACAAGTATTTGTACAAGAATTAACTATATTTGTACAGCTTTGTTTTGTTCCTTGAGGAGCCCGTAGCTAAGTCTGCTAAATGCTTGCCGGTTGAAATGGCTGACCATCATAATATAACCAGTTTTCCTCCGTGTCTTAAAGAGCATTATTAAGTCACTGGCACCAGTTGTCTTTTGAAGGTCGTCGGCTGTCGCTACAGGTGGTTAGACTAACTTGACTTATAAAGAGCATGGCACGGGGACGATCCCCGTACTGGTTGTGGAACTTGTGAGAGATGTGAGGTCTGATGACTACAAGAAAGCCAAAAAAAAGGCTAGGTAAATCTTTGCTTCCATTCATTGATTTATTTCTGAGTACTTTGACTTCAAGAATCGCAAATTCTTTGCATTCTGGTCGATTAGTATTTGCGTTGCGGAGTATTTTTATTCAATTGTTCGTCTTGTAGACGCATCAATTGAACAGAGATTTATTGTGCTATTTATAGGAGCTACTGCTTTACACATTATTGAAACAATACGTTTTCCTTCACTGTTTGTATTTCTGTATATTGCCTGGCCTTCTATCCTACCTAAGTACCTACGTAACGTATTACTACGTCCTGTACTCCTAAGTTCTTTTAGCTATAGTTATTAAGGTTAGATCCAGCATTTAAGCCACAAAGGTGACATGAAAAATCTAGATTTTTTTCGCAAATTGTAAAAGATCTAGTATTTTTTTCGCAAATAGTAAAAAATCTACTGTTTTTCTAGTTTTAGCTAATACCCAGGTGGGGGGAGGGGCCATAACCCCAAAATCAGCCCCTGATAGCTGTCGGAATAAAGCGGAGTATTCTGCAATGAAATCAGTCGGTTCTTATAGAAGTTAGCAGGAGTTAAGCGATTTGATTGGATGTCGAATATATTTTATCAGATAATTAGTTGTCTTTAGGTATAGGAAAGAAGATATTATTGAGTGGTAAATTAAGCATAATACTCTCGGATCGAAAATCACCCAACTTAAATTCGTCATTGGCAGTAAATAAGCGAAATATGGACTTCCAAAAATAGTTCTGAAGTTGCGTAAGACTGAGAGACGATGATGTATATTAATGTTGGGATTTGAGTCCAAAACGCGTGGAGCATGACTCTAGACAGGGATTGATGGCCCGTAGCGTCCTTAATAAGAAGTTAGTACCCGTTACTGTGACTGGGAAGTGATTTCAGACAGACAAATATTTATTGAGGGACAACAGACGGTATTAAAATCTTGAGAACCCTGTCGTTGTAACCTATTTGCCAAGTCGGCTTTGTTTATGTGGTGATGGTGGAATAGTTACTGGTCTCCGTCTTTGATAAAATTCATGTTATCTTTAGGTAATAAATAATCATTACCCTTTCTCTTCGTCGAAGTCGGGAAAAAAGAAATGGCGAAAGGTTTTGGTAATGGCAAAACTCGAAAATGTCTACTCTGATTCGAATGCTTAAGCCTCAGGATTTTAAGGAAGACGAAAGTTAGAAACCACATTCCTGAAAATGCGTGTAAAATCGAGTATTTTTTTAAACTTTTTATTCCAAATGCTGAAGACCGAACAGATACACCAAAGAATCCTTGACACTCGGAATCAATTCCAAACAACCTACTTATTGAATCTATTTTTGCTATCAAATAGTTCTATTACTACACCAGGAAATGGTAAAACTAGGCGTGATGTATTTTAAACACTGGATGAAGTGCTAAGCATTGTCCACGGTGACATAACGCTTCGTGAGGCTAAAATTAACCAATCGAATCTAGCGTGCGCACGCGCATCGCTGCAGGTTGCCACACGTGAAAATTCAACTCGAAGATGGGTAGTAGTGATCAGGCAAATCGATTTGTCTTGTTTTTGTTAATTAATGCATTGGTATGGACATGAAGGCTTATTAATCAATTAGACTGAAGATTAATCGTGAAATTGAATTTCGTTTTCGAATATTGGATTTTTAATGGTTTTATTATTAAACTTTATTAATTTTTACTTTTTGTATAAATATATTTAAACTTTGCCAATTTCTATATATATTAAGCTCATTATCAATCAGTGTATAAGCTGATGTATGATTTTATCACTTCCGCCCAAAGAAAATTATGACATAAAATATCATCAGATCCATAAAACAAAACATGAGTTAGTTTTGGACTAGATGGCGTTGTGTGAATGTTGTGTGACATCTATTATTTTGATTATTTATCATACTAGATCCCATAATTATTAAAAATATATATTCAAACATCCAACCTATAAACAAATCTCATAAGCCATTTGTCGCTACAATTTATCGTGTTGTCACGTTGTCACATTTAGTGCCTGAAATATTGTAGTGAAGAATGAAGCTAAGCAGGTAACTAGGACATATAGTTATCCTATAACTATTACCACGGAAATGCAACGACATGATTAGCTTTGCTAGCGAAACATATCAATACCATGAACTGCAGTTTTGGAGATAAAAAATAGAAATGATAACGATTTCCGAAAAACTTATAAAGTATATTATGCGCAACTTCAAACAGAAAATGTTCTTATAGGACATTATTTTAAACTTACGCATAATTGACTCTCTATCAGCTTTTGTATTCACAACCAATAACATAAAATTTCATTTATATTGAAACTATTTTCCCAATGTTCGCACCAACAAATTAGTACATTCCAACATTTCCCGGACACTCCAAAGGTACTCAAGAATTAGGCTGCTGAACTCTTAATTAAAATTATAACTTGGATTCGCAGTTCTCGGTATGCGTCTGTTTTTAGCGCGGAGTGTTGCCAGCCTCCCCACTCGCCACTCAGAGCTCAGGTGCGAAGTGTTATCAATTACCAAATGCCATTCCGGCAAGCTTTTGATTTAGATTATTGCCGAAGTTTCGTCGAAATGTCAGCAGTTCTATTTTGCGAGAACTCTACTTCTCTAGATATCAAATTTAGCTTGAAATTCTTTGGTGTTGCGGCAATGCTTGTATCATCTTTGACTTTTCTGTCATGGCGTGTTCTTTGAACTTTATTTCATTTATTTAGCCGTGTCCGATTTGTAAGCTTTTTCTTTTACTTCCTTTCGTAACTTATCAATATTTAGTTACGTTTATTCATTGATGTAGCGTTTCTGTAATCTAATTAGACACCGTTTTTTTACCAAAGACCATGTAATTAATATTACAGTAGTTATGGTATTTTGGGCTATCTTGGTTAAGCCGAGTGTGAAATGTTATCATTCCAGGGAGCTTTTGATTTAGATTATTGCCGAAGTTTCGCTGAAATGTCAGCAATTCTATTTTGCGAGAAGTCTTGGTGTTAAGGAAATGCCTGAAGCGTCTCAACTTTTTCTTAGCGTGTTATTTGTGCTGGTCTTAATGTATTATATTAACGTCGTAGTTGTTTTTGATTCTATTTTTCTCCTTCTTCCGTTAGATGATTATTACGATTATGAAACATTCCTCTCATGTGATTAATTATTGTTGGGCGCTGACCGACCATAGAAATTGTTATAACAGTGATTTACCATTCTACTACGAATGGCTGACGCTGGTATTAAGCTCACACCTCGAGCAAGATTAGATATTTTTTTAAGTTTTATCCTAAAACTACTAGCTTTTGCCGGCGACTTCGATCGTGGAATTCGTTGTATTAAGTAGTTGCTGCTTCCGCGCTTTGACCCTTTCAACCATACTGCTCCGCTCCCGTGGAGTTTAGCGTAAATTTAAATATTTAAAGTCCTTTATTGAGGGTTAGTCTATCAAACACAAAATAATTATAGAAATTCGACCAGTAGTTCTCGAGATTAGCTCTAGCAAAGAAACAAACTAACTTTCTCCCGCAGTTTCGTCTGCGTGGTAGATACATCGATAAAAAGTAACCTATGTTACGTGTCTTGTAGTTAGTTACCTGCATCTAATATTTTATTAAAATCGGTCCAGCCGATTAGAAGATTAACCCATACAAACAGACAGACAGAAAAAAAATCTAACATCTGTATTTTCGGCAAAGTTATCGCGCAAACAACTATTACAACATTTATAGCAGCTTGAAAAAACATTGTTATTTCGCAATAAAAAAGACATTTAAATTTTATTGATTTGTATAGTTGAAATTATTACCAAAATTTGGCCGATAAACTTATTTTACTGTATCTCAATTATATCAAGATATTCGAAAGGATGTAAGAGTGAATCTCTCTTGTTGTCGCTGTAAATTATCGTTTTCTCTTGATTTTAATTGAACAAGATCTCTTTTACATGACTTTTTATTGTATCGAGTGTTTATGGTTATGTTATATATAATATATATATATTTTTTATTGCAGTTTTAGGTTTTGTAACGGACGTGTGGTTTACTTTCATGCTCTTCAAGATGTTGGATAAGATAACAGCCGTGGCAACGGTTAATAACTCTAGGGGGATCGATTGGCTGTTTTCTATACAAAAGTAATATGAGTCGAACTTTGAAATCCCTTGATGGTCTATTGGTTAGCGTATGCGCTTCTCACCGCGAAGTCTTGGGTTCGATTTAACCTAATTTATGATCATATTCCTTACGTCATTGCTACATTTAAAAACATCCAACAACTGGTTCCGTGACTGCAACATCAGCTTTAATACTTCTGTATAATTTATTGCAACGTAATTTCCAGTAGAACAAGCACCGTCTTCTAAAACCGTTTCAACTTTCAACATTAAAATGAACCGTAAATCATTCGCTTTGCTCCTTCTTTTATGACCTACTACACCATTCCGAATATTTATAACTGCATCGTTGGTCAGTTCTTTAAAGGGTGTGGCAGATGTATCACTCACACTTCACCTGTTATATCTTCACTCAATAATTTCAGGGTGAAGAATGTAATTAGCGGTGAAAACTAAAATAGTGTTGAAAGATAGTTAGCGTTTGTTTTCATTTGAAATAGCTAGACTGAGGTTTTGAACAATGTTTATTTTACGAAACAGAAATTCCGTAACATACATCGAGCAGCAAAATACATCTTTATTAATAGTTGAATTGATGAAAAACTAAATTCTGGTATTTTTATGAAATATCATCTATGCCGCGTTCAGATATTGTGAGTATTGTGATGACTGACGATCGTAAACTTTTCTCGTGGAACCATGAAGCAGATGCAGAGAGGGGTGGCTTAAAGGTCCTGACGTCATCACGTCACGTCATTGTAATGGCGACTTTGGTCTTGTGCTAAGCTCGAAAGCGTTAACATAATAATATGCGGGATAGCCGCGCTAAAACTAAAAAATAAAAAAGTGTTGCGTTTTATCTTTGCACTCAATTACGTTGGACGTTGACACATTTCATTTATAAGTATTTTAATTTGTAATTTAACACCTATTATATTTATCTAGTTTGTGATAGTACAAGCTCTGCTTAGTTTGGGACTATATAGCGTTGTGAGTGTGTGTGAGTTGTAATTAATAGTTTCGTTATTGACTGACAGGATTTTAACACCCTCTCACCCACGAATTTCACGCGTTGTTTTTAATAGATTAATCTAGTTTGCGTTTATGCGTGGTCCATCTACTCCTATAAAAATAGCTTATGACCACTGTTCTTGAAGAGTTTACGACCTACCAAATAAACACAAAAAACATAAATCACTCGAGCTATAACTAAGACTGACAATTTAAACAATTAGTGTCACTTAGTACTACTTACATAACTCACGTCAAAAGTGATAAGGTAGGTAAACATCGATATTAATGTTCGACGTTTCCCTGTCTTATCTCTGACTAGACATGAGCTAGACAAAAATCTTTTTCAAATCGACGCGACGTGATATCAATAGAGGAACCGTAAAAACGAAATTGAACAAGACGGTGCATTTTATTAAATGGTAGCTTCTCAGAACTTACAGTTGTTGATTTGAAGAATACGGTTAAACGATATGTCGGTCAAACGGTCATTACGGACGGAGAAAGCCTCGATTTCACAATACTTCTTAATCTAAGGTTTAATTCGTATTTGCATCTCATTTTTTCATAAAGAAATCAATACAAATAAATAAAATTGAAGTCTGGTATAGTTGTTTTCACAAAACCTTTGCCTAAAATACATTTTTTTTTTGTGTGTCTGTTTATATAGGCTAATCTTCTTAACGGTTGGACTAATTTTAGAGCTACTGGAACTACTACTAATTTGAGAACTACTGGTTGAATTTTGATATTTTTTTGTGTTTGATAGTCAAACTGTCAATAAAGGTCTTAAGATATTTAAAATTACGCTAAACTCTACGGGAGCAGAGCAGATAGGTTGAACGCGGGTAGATGCGCGGAAGCAGATAATACTTATTACAACGAATACCACGCGCACGATGTCGCGGGCATTAACTGGTAAATTAATACATATCTCTTTCTCGTTCAATGTTTGTACGAGACCAAGAGACAGAAAGATTAAAACTATCGGTATAGAGTTAATCTCGAGTTTTACTTATTTGGTGGAGTCGGCAGTAACTCAACACCGTGAACGGGTAAAATGTAGATAACGTTACTAATTATTTAATATCCACCGAGTTTAGTATCTAAAAAAGCGTTAAATGTAACATAACATCACGCCTGTATAACCCAAAAGGGTTTGGCAGAGGTGTACTACACCCACACTTCACCTGCTATATTTAGGTCCCATGTGATAGGCGAGCCTATTGCCATCCACCCGGCACAATTCCAGCTCCATTCTGCTATTAAAAATATTCTGACGTAAAAACATCAGTTATTCCTAAACCGGGCATCAAACCCGAGACCGCATACGATAACCACTATCACTATCCACAAGAGTGAGTTAAACATTATTAACAGTCGTATTTTGACCATACATGAATGAAATAACGTAAACACCGTCGCTCGATCTATTAGACCAGAAAAACAAATTCACGACTAATCAATTAAAATTACGTGGAAAAATGTTTAGAAAAGAAGCCATCTTGGGAGTTCTCGCCTCTTCGAGTTAGATAACTTGTTTCTCCTTGTGTATCGAGTGCTAGATTTCACTGATCGCTTCCTAATGCATTCGTTGACATTTTTAAATGTGAAACTTGCAGAAGTATTGCGCGATACGTGTGGCCACGCGCAATAGGGTTCCGTAGCTAGTCGTAACAACATATTTGGACTTAAACCGATTACCAACAAATAGCCAAAATACCAACATTTTTTCGCCAGCAAAAATAACTTTGTTTTTCATAGTGTTTTATGGAATTTGTATCAATAACAAAGTTATAATTTACTGTACTGACTGTATCTCATTCAAAACAATTTCGTTAAAAGTTTTTATTAAGAATATATATTTTTTTTAGATTTTTCACTCCTGTGGTTTAAAAGTTAGAGGGACGCTCATTTTAGCACATTGAAAGTGTCTATCTTTGGAACGATTGACATTGAAAAAAAAATGGTTCTAGAAACCTCAATGTAATTTTTAAAGACCTATCTATAGACACACCACACGTATAGGTAGAATGAAAAAAAAAATTGTTTCAGTTCAATGTATGGGGAGCCCCCCTCTAATATTTTTTTTTTTTTTGTGTAAAAATCGTAAAGCGGTTAACAGAATATTCAAATTCAAATTCAAATCATTTATTTTCATAGGCCCCAGGAGGCGCTTGAACACGTCAAAACATTACAAAAAATGATATAAAAGTAAATAATAAATAATACTAAATTATACTAATTACAATGATTTGAATAACCGGGGCTCAGATTAATTTTAATCAAACTGTTTAGAATCGAATTAAAATCAATCCAAGTACCAGCTCCGATGGGTATTGCATTATGAGAAGAGCTGGTGAGAAACTCATGTGCACCATCTTTTAAAATGAAAAATATAACAATATAAAAGTACATAAAAAAAATCACATAAGAAGAGCAATTCATTTCCAAATACTATTATCATTTATGTAGTCTGAAATACTATAGTAAGCTTTTTGACATAATTTAGTTTTAACATATTTTTTAAATTTACCTATTGATAATTCTATTGCGTCTAAAGGAAGTTTATTGTAAAAGCGTATACATTGACCTGGAAACGAGTTAGAGATTTTATGGAGCCTAGTAGTGGGCACAGCGAGTTTGTTTTTGTTCCTTAGATTTAATTTATGGAGATCACTATTTTTCTTAAATTTCGTTTGGTTTTTGTGAACGTACATTAAATTTTCGTAAATGTATTGAGAATGTAACGTCATAATATGTATCTCTTTAAATTTATTTCTTAGTGTCTCCTTGGGACTCATCATATAGATAGCTCGAATAGCTCGTTTCTGGAGCACAAATATTGAATCTATATCCGCGGCACTACCCCAAAGCAATAAACCATATGACATTATACTGTGAAAATAGCTAAAATAAACTAAACGCGCAGTGTCAACATCGGTCAGTTGACGAATTGTTTTTACGGCGTAAGCTGCTGAGCTGAGTCTACCAGACAACGTTTCTATATGTGGGCCCCATTGTAATTTAGAGTCTAATGTTATACCAAGAAAGACAACCTTATTGACCATTTCCAATTCCTCATTGTCCATCACCACACTAGTTTTGACTTGCTTAACATTTTTTGTAAAAAATCTAATATATTTTGTTTTACTACCATTTAAAAGCAAGTTATTAGCACTAAACCAGTTCACTATCTTTGATAAAGCATTGTTTACATCGTCAATTACTGATTGTTGTCTTTTTACCTTAAAAACTAAAGAAGTGTCATCCGCAAACAATACTATCTCATGATTATCCTTAACAAGATGAGGTAAATCATTAATATACAAGAGAAACAGGAAAGGCCCTAAAATAGAGCCTTGTGGCACCCCCATTGCTACAGCTGATCCATGCGAACGCTTTCCATTGACATCTACTCTCTGAATCCTATCGCTTAGATATGAAGTAAGAAGATCCAGAGCGATGCCTCTTATACCGTAGTGGTGTAACTTCTTGACTAGAGTTTCATGCTGCACACAATCAAAAGCCTTAGATAAGTCACAAAACACCCCATAGGCATCCCGCGACTCTTCCCAAGCCTCAAATATGCATTCCAGTAATTTTACCCCAGCATCACATGTTGACCGTCCGCGAGTGAAACCGAATTGTATATAATCATAATACATCTACCTACTTAGTTTCAATTGTGTAGTCCTTTATAGTTTCAGAATAAAGTGGCTGTGACATACGGACGGACGGACGGACGGACGGACAGACAGACAGACATGACGAATTTATAAGGATTCCGTTTTTTGCCATTCGGCTACGGAACCCTAAAAACTTGCAATATGGTTAACTGTGAAGCGGAAATTTTTTTACTGTTTTTTTGAAACTAATCATGGTTTTTTTATCGTCATCCACCGGGCACAATTCCAACTCCGTGCTGCTATTGGGAATTTCCTGACGGAAAGTTCAAATAACACTGCCCCACCCGGGCATCGAACTCGAGACTTCGATGTAGAGGCGCATGCGACTACCTTGACCATCGAGGCAATTAATTTTATTATGTTGCCGAAAATTACCATCTCTTAAGGAAAACAGGACGGCGTATTTACTGTTGCGATGTCTAATGGAAAAACGCACAAAGCTTGCCCCAAATTTACCATCGCCGTGCTTTGTAGTGGATAAACGACCATTTTAACCTCAGATTTATAGTTGTACATTTATTATTTATTTATCTTCTCGCACAAATACACGTGTCGAAGGTGGACTTAATGCCAAAGGCATTGTCTACCAGTCAAGAGATATGTTCGGGTAGATAGATAGATAGATAAAAACTTTATTTGCATACCATTCCATTACAAACTTAAGATAACTATTTAAAGATAATAACAATATGCAAAGGGCGGCCTTATCGCTTGACGCAATTTCTGCCAGGCAACCTTTGGATGTACAGATTTAAAAGAAAAGGCGTTGTAGTTTCAGGGTGTATAGAGCTTTAGAAACATTTTTAATTTTTTCATTTGCTTAAAGTTTAAAGTAAAGATAGGTAAAGAAAATACCTTACCTAAATAAATATAATTTGTAACTTATCTAATAATATATAATTAGGGTAGGTGCATTAAGTATCCAACATTCAATTAAAACTATACAATACTATCCTAAAATTAATAATTGTCACAGAAGCATTTAGAATTACTAAGAAATAAATTACTGAAGCATTTATCACTTAACTAGAATTCTCAAACATTTCAGCTCTCATTCAGACTTCAGATAATGACCAAGTGAAAGTAATATCTGGAATCGTTCGACCGTTCACGCCTCGTATACTTCACATGTATCTCAGTCTGTGTATACAGGGTGTTCGGCGCAACGACCGCCATGATATTATGGAAGACAGGAGGGAACATATTCTATCGTCTACTCTTGGATTCAAGTTCCTAATTGTCACGGTTTCTGAGATATCATTGTTTTTGTATTTAAAAAAAAATATGTTTACAGTAAATATTTTTGTATTTTGTACACAAAAATTTAAAAAAAATGTCTACTATTACTTTCTCAAAACTATTACCTATCGAGCTACCAAAGTCTTAAAATTGGTTACTGTGAAAATATGTCAACTCCTTAATCCAATAAAACGGGCGGGCAATAGCAAATGATCCCTCTATCCATAAAGTTTGCCGATTTTTGTATGTTTTGTTTTGTTTCGCCAAACACCCTGTATGTATTTGTATATTTGGATGCTGAGTGGGTGTGATGCACTGCCGTGGTTCAAATACATCGAATTCCTGAATTGTGTGATACCTTCCACGCGCTGATTTAAATTTATCGGTGAAAGAGGCCAAATTGAAATTTGTCGAGCGGGAAGATAAACAAAGGTACTCCTAGACGAGCATTCGACCGTGCGGGTATGTAATGTACATACTATCAGCAAAGTGGATTAATGACTCATTTGCCTTCCTTACTTTTACATTTAAAATAAATAATAAAAACGATTTATTACCAAAAAGCATAAACTTTAACAAATATCCATTGGTCCCACACTAGGCAAGCCTGTCCTGTGGGTACCATAGTAACGATTGCCAGTGTATTACATAATGCACTCAGTGGAGATCGTTGGTGACAATATTAAAATCTATTAAAATTTAATTATTAATATTATTACATGCAATAAAATGATATTAACAGAAAAAAAGTATACATTATTTAAAAGCAATTTCGGACAAATATATTTGTCATCAATAAGAAATTGTAATTATTAATTTTGAATATGAGTTTGGATAATATGATTTGCTCTGTTTATGTAATGCTTTACTATTATATAGGTATTTTAGTTGTTGCTCCAAAAATATATTGTTTGTTTGTGACACAAAAAAATATAATATGTAGGTAATTATTTTTTCTGTTGTCACACTGCTACTTACTCACTCACTGGGCGTATCTGAATTATCAGCGCTGCAGTATTGTGCTGAGACGCGTACCTCTTCTGGCATTATGAATAATATTTTAAAATTATTTAGTTTTAGACGCTTTGTAATGTGCTTTCTTAAGCCAGAATAAATGATTTCTATTTTTTTATTTGACAAGCATATCCTTTGACATTGTCAATGTCGATAAGTTTAACATTTGTTAATAAAACAAGCTAATTTAGAATTTAGAGTTTTAAAATGTCTATACAAAAATAATATTCTGATTAATCATGAATCTGCTTTGTTGATAGTAACATGTTTCCGAATAAATCTTCAAATTTCGAATTGTACCTTTGCTGGCGCAGAGTACTCGGTTCTTCTCCCATACTGGTGTAATATTCGAATCTGTAACGTTACTTTACCAGCGAAGGCTCGCGGTTTGTAGACACATGGTTATTTTATAAGTTTTGAGACTAAACTTGCTTATAATCTTACTAAAAAATACAAATAACGGGATATTTACCATTTACAACAAATATACATTGTAAATATCCCGTTATATCTATTTTTACATGGTTATTTATTTTATTTTTTGCATACAACACGGTATCAGTATGTATCACCGTGAGATGAACACGATGTAAACAAGTTACATCAATATCTATTCTTCATCTATCAATCAAAATACAATCCGTAATTGTATGATGACATCATTTTACAAAAAAAACTTCAATTACAAAAGATGCACAAAAAATTTAAGAAATACATAAGTAATATTCAACGTCTCGCCTCATCTGTTAATAACTTCAAAGAATAGAGGAAATGGCCTTAAAGTGCCTATATTTAAAGAATTATCGCCGTACTCCTAACCGTTAAGGAGTTGTACCTTCCAGCATCAGCTCAGCAACATGAAATGCTGACTGCTAGATGCAAATTTCCGAGTAAGGGTAAGGTAACAAACATCACGCCCAGAAGGGTGTGAATCACTTACACTTCATCTGTTATATTTAGGTCACACGGGATAGGGGGTGAGCCTTTCGCTATCTACCGGGCATTATAACAGACTCTGAGAACTGCTATGAGAAATAGAAAAGTCTAATAAGTACATGTAGAACCATTTTCATTGAACACACAATTCCTAATGGAAGTTCCTGTTAGTGTCGGATTACCCAGCGCCACTGACACGGTAGACGCCACTAAATTTAGAAAATTGACTTTTCAGTGTTGCCACGCTCTTATTTCACTCACCGGCTACTCTGGAATGTTCTCAAATGCATGTACTTCGCGTGTCTGAACCCCGACCAAGCGTCGAGGTTGGTCGCCGCTAACTTCAGTCCACGGGCGTCTTTTGTCAGAGAAAATCATAGCGGACGGCTCCAGTTGAACGTACTGGGCGGATGGGCATCGGCGGCATCGGTGTCTTTGAATCGGTTTGGATTTCCCGTCACTAAATTTCGGCTGTGACGTCACAATAGGTATTAAAAAGTCGGCACGCTTGGTTTCAATACAAATCGTGATACTTGCGTTATCTATGTAGATCTATATCTGTGGTTCTACCACTAACCTATAAATCAATATGTATGAAACTACCTGCTGCTCGCGACTTCGTTCCCGTGGAATCACTATCACTACATAGTATAAAACTAAGTCGCTTCCCCCTGTCTGTATCTATGTATGCTTAGATCTTAAAAACTACGCAACGGTTTTAAATGCGGTTTCTTTTAATAGATATAATTATTCATAACGAAGGTTTTTATGTATAACTAGCTTTTGTCCGATACTTGGTCCACGTGGAATTATTTATATTAAGTAATAGCTGCCCCGCGCTTTGACCTATTCAAAATCATTCATTGATACTTAGACTGACAAAAAAAAATATTTTTAAAAAGCCGATCAAATAAACAAACTATCTTTCCCCCGCGGTTTCGTCTGCGTTGTAGGTCTGTCTGTCTGTCTGATGTGAGACAGACGGACAGACAAAAAAAATAAAGCCTGGGCCATAGGTATCGTGCAAATAGCGATATCAATTGAAAAAAAAAATTGTTATTTTGATATTAAAACAGACACTTACTTTTTTTATTTGTATTGATTCATGCATATTATAAGTACTACATAGTTGGCGTTATATCTAATGTAAAAATATCCAAATGTAAAAAAAAACCAATGTTTTGAATACATAGTACCTGGTGCGAAGCCAGGGCGTGTTGCTAGATATTATAATATAAGTATAGATGTTGGAATGGTTTCTTCAGATTCTTTCATGTTTTGTTGATATATTGGGGAGATGGGTAAAAAAAAATTGTTTCACTTGCTCTCATTTCAGTGATTGAATTCAGGTGTTGTTTATTTTGATAGTGTTTTTCGGTTTCGTTACAATGCTTTTATATGGATTTTTAGTCCAGATTAAAAAAGAAATTAAGACATTTTGGGCGTTAGTCAAATAATTATAATTACGATGTTTAAGAAGAAGTTTAAGTGCAGCCTTGTTTTGCATCAAACCTTCAAAAGAATTGATATTTTCATTAGTCATTAGAAATTATTCTGTATACCTCTTGACCTTTACCTGGTTGCCGCTGGTTTGCCTGGTTTCTACGTAATTAATTTCTTAATTTGCGACTCTTAATTTTTAATTCTTCTTTGTTATTTATTTACTGCCTCAATTGTTTAGAATAAGCGTATGCGACTCTTACCGCGACGTCTCGGGTTCGATTCCCGGGCCAGGCAAAGTGTTATTTGTGAACGTTCCCAATATTATTGTGCCCGGTGGATGGCGATAGGCTCACCCTCTATCCCATGGGACCTAAACATAACAGGTGAAATGTGGTTGTTGTAGTCCTCATGTGTAACACCCTCATGGGTAATATGGGCGTGATGTTATGTATTGTTTATTTATTTAATGGTAAGTTACTTTTACAAAATTTGAAGGTTTTTTGTCTAACACAGTTGTTGATAGGAGATATCCTATATTAGATATCTGTTCGTTGTTCACCAGAACTGCCTTTCTTCCTATTTTCCTTTGTTTCCCATTCTACAGCTTTTACTTCAGTCTTCAAAACTTTCTTCAGATTAACACTTCAAACCAAAAATACTCTAAAGCATCATTCTCCCAAATGATAGTGCATCATGAATTACGTAGCGAATTCCAAATATATTGCTCTTTTCTTGAAATGCCGCCAAAAACCTTTAGTAAACAAACATTTAATGTTACAAACGTTGCGGACACGTGAAACGAAACTCTTGATTCGCTTCGTTACATTGTATTAAACTCGTTCATGTCAACAGATTCAATCATTTTCCACTTTCCATTTTCCAAAAAAAAACCGTCTTCAATTACAATAATTTTAGACTTATATGGTTTTCTCATGGTTGCCATTGTCAGAACTGGACCAAATTGAAATGGGACCACACGAGAAGCACCAACTTTCAAATAAAAAAAAGAATCAATAAAATCGCACTGCCCAGTCGAAAGTTATGAGGTAACAAAAAAAATACATACGAATAGAGAACCTCCTTTTTTTGAAGTCGGTCAAAAGTCACTCCCTTAGCAAGGCTATCTTGAGCTACGAGGCTACATACCCCATCTTACTTGCACAAACAGATACAGATTCAAATATTTTCCATATAACGATGCTTTAAATAACCGGAGCATAGATTAATTTAAATCCAACTCAATACTATACTATATTATATATACTATTAAAAAAAACCGAATTAGGATTAAGCGTAAATACTGGTGTAGCTTTGAAAAACACACTAAAAACATTACATGTGTCTATAAAATACGAAGGTTGCCCTCGATTTCTCTGAGATCCCATCATCAGATCACGACATGCTGACAATGGGACCCTCTTGGAATCATCTCCTGTCCAACAAAAAAAGAATCATCAAAATTAGTTCATAAACGACGAAGCTAGCCGTGAACAAACATAAAAAAGCAACATATATACGAATCGAATTGAGAACCTCCTCCTTTTTTTGAAGTCGGTTAAAAATCAATCCAAGTACCAGCTCCGATGGGTATTGCATCATGAGAAGAGCTGGTGAGGAACTCATGTGCACCATCTTTTCCAATAAAAAATATAACAAGTTAGTTTTGTGGTACAGAGTGACCCACCATGGCTCAATTTCTAATGCAGATCGAATAACATCAAAACGTGGTTTCGAAGTTATACCTGTCTGCGTGACTATTGATGCATTTCTCGCCCACCCCCGACCCTTAGTCTACCGACTATAATTCACACGTAAATCATACAACTACCCACAATCCTGTCATGACCCAGTTCTATTCATGAATCAAAACATCTAGCCGTCATACTTTTGTGATGCTCCCATTACTTAATAGTAGTTCCATTTGATCTTTTTGAAAGTAATTAGTTACTTTCTTTTCCTTGTATTGGTCTCTACCAAATAAAGTGTAAAGCTGTCCTATGAATAAGATTAAACCCAAAAATTACTGAAATATAAGACATCTTCATTCTTCAATATATAATAATAGCAGCCCTGTATCTAATACATGTCCCACAGCTAGACTCGGGCCTCTTCTCATGATGAGAAGGGTTAGGCCATGAATGGCCATGATCCACTACGCTGGCCAAGTGCGGATCAATGGACTGCACATGAGACGTCGAGTACTTTTTAGGCACTCTCAGGCATGCAGGTTTCCTCACGTTGTTTTCCTTCACCGTTAGCGAGTGATAATTTATATTGATTAATGATAAATACACACGTATCTTCGAAAATACGAATCTTAACGATTTATTGACAGAGGTGTGTGCCGAGATCATTGACTTCGCAGACCTACGGTTTCCCATTCGGCTGTCGCTGCTGCATTCTCAGATATACACATACTCATTTGTTTGAGAATGTTCGGCTGCTAGTAGAAATTGCCGCCAGGTGGTCTACTACAAGCGATTTGGCCGCACTTAAAAATCGACAATGAATGCAGTCTCGTTAATCCATCATCACTAATTGTTTTCAATACACCGAGTCTGACGTAATTTCCCGAAGAGCACGTAGGCCGAAGTGACAACAGATGAGTTACTCATGAATCAATGTGTACGAAAATTGTACTCGACTCACACACGTATATATATCATCATTTAGATGAAGCACTCTCAGTTAAAAGAAAGCAGCCGGCAAGACGAGGCGAATAATTTCATAACTGTGTTAGTGATACCGAATTGTGTGCTCGAATTTTGGTGAAGTGTTCTAGTTTTTTGGTGAAAAAGTGAATACATTGAGAGTGCAAGATGCGTATCATGGCTCCAGTGTCTCTTGGTATGTTGGTCATTGAGGTTTTATACCTTTAAGAGGGAACAATCAAGAGTGTATTTCCAGTACAGACGTAATCGGGTTGTAACAATATTATTATCTTATATCTGTCTTTATCCATTTTTATTTAGACTTGAATATGTCATATCTAAAACACTATAATGTATGATTGTTCGTGCCCATTTTGTCAAAATATTCAATCTGTATGTAAATAAATAAATTATATTAAATAAATTTTGACGAAATTGGCACGCACAAACATGCATTATAGGGTTTTAACTTGATATTTTTAAGTCTAAATAAAAATGGATAAATACTGAAACATTTCAGTGCTTTAGATCAGTATATAAAACAGATAAAGACTCAAAATATCAAAGTTACAACCCGACTACGAAGGTATGAAAATAGGCCGTGGTAGTGTACCGTTAATACATTTTTAATAAGCATGGATATAATTTGGCTGAAGCAAACGTTCGCGAAAAAATGCCGTATCTTCTGGCATTGGTTATTCAGTGAGTTTGAGTGACAAGTGGAATATGAAAAAGTATTTGTTGTTTTTGAGTGATATGTGTCAAGGAGACATTTTTTGCTAATTATATGTTGTGATGAACGACCCTGACTTATTTAAAGAGCTACGTAATTACTTTGACAAAGTATGAAGTTCGAAAATTTTCGTCCAAATTAGATCTTGATAGATTAAATTGTTTTGGCAGTACTATCGAAAACTATAATTTTTATATGCTTCCGTATAATAATTGCAGCCCTGTATCTAATACATTTCCCACTGCTGGGCACGGGACTCTTCTCATGATGAAAATGGTTAGGCCATAGTCCGTCACGCTGGCCAAGTGCGGATTGGTAGACTTCACAAACCCTTGAGTACTTTTTAAGGCACTCTCAGGCATGCAGGTTTCCTCGCATTGTCATCAAACATGATATTTTTGCTCGTTTTTGCTATTAATGTTTACGGCTACAGCACTAACGTCTCCGTATGAAATATTCACAGAATATTTAGTTAAAATATTTACCTTAAAAATAAATAGTTAAAATAGAATGAAACAAATATTTCAGGAGCGATCACTTGAAACAGACGTGATTTTTAACGGGACGTGTGTAGAGAACCCTTTGTACGCGAGTCCGACTCGCACTTGACCGGCTTTTTTCATTTTGTCTGTTGAACATAACATAACATGATACCTATATTACAAAGAAGGGTTTGGCGTACGTCCAACACCATCATTTCACTTGTTATGTTTTGAGTCCCATGGGATAGGGCCATTGAGGTAGTTCAAAACAGTGTTAAAACTGAGAAAATTATGGATATAACATCCAGCATGTTATGGAGTCTGTTACATTAACTTGAAACGAGTGCAGGGATGCCGTTATTCACGTACCTGTGCTTATCGCGATCAATTAACTAACGGAGCTTCTGTATATTACATTGTGTGTGTAGTTTAACTCATTATTATATACTAGCTTTTGCCCGCGACTTCATTCGCGTGGAAGCAGCTTTGAGCCGCGGTCAAACTTACTGCTCCGTTCCCGTGGAGTTTAACGTAATGTTAAATATCTAAAGACCTTTCTTGAGAGTTAGACTATCGAACATGAAAAGAATTATCAGCCAGTAGTTTTCAAGATTAGCGCTCTCAAACAAACAAACTAACTTTCGCCCGCAGTTTTGTCTGCGTGGTAGGCACATCAATATAAAAATTTATCAAAATCCGTATAGCCGTTTAGAAAATTAGCTGACACAAACAGACTGACAAAGAGGCAAACATTTTAAATGCTGTCTTCTAGGCAAATGTATCGTGCAAACAATTATACCAGCTTGATAAACATTGTATTGACTAGCGATCCGCCCTGGCTTCGCTCCGGGTACTATGTAGTACTATAATATGCATGTTTTACACATAAAAACATTAGTTATGATTATGAATCATTATATATATTACAAAACACCACCTCAAAATCCTTTGCGTTTTAAAGATATAAACATACAAAGATACAGACAGACAGACAGCGGGGAGTGACTCTTAGCTTCTAGGTCTAGCACTTTCCAACGTCTTTATTATTATCCTAAACTGTCTAGCTTAGCAATTATCACCTAACATTGATGTAGTAGGGTTGCCAGCCAACCTCCATCCCAAAACTATGATTATATAATTTGACTTCGCGTCATCACCATAACATCAAGCCTGTATTAATAATAATAATAATTATAATCTTTATTGTACACCACTAGAACAATAAAATTGGAAAAGTACATAAAATATGTTGCACAATCGGCGGTCTTATCGCTTAAGCAATCTTTTCCAGACAACCTGGATGGACAAAAAACATAGGAGACAATTTATAGCCATGGTATACATAAGAATTGAGAGAAGAAAAGAAATAATATAATAGTTTACTTACATCTAATCACTTGTACTGCTTGTACTGCGTTGTACAAATATGAATATATGTATACATATACTTATATTATAATATTAGAATACATCTAACTACATATATAATAAGAACCTACATATACTATAAATATTATAATACATATTACAATACATTCACATATACATAAAATACTTAAATGATAAGTAGGATAGTACAAAGACTGTAACAATAAAGATAAATTAGTGTGCTTGCGATAGGTAGTGCTCTTTTACCATTTTTTTAATTAGTATATTTACTAGTGGTAGAGCTCTTAAGCTCGAGGGCGGCAGCACGTCCGTCTCAAATGCCGCCAAATAGTAGTGCTTGCATTACTGTTCCGATTTGGTGGTGGGATCAGACCCTGAAATTACAGGCAAATGATGCATAACACCGTAGTCCTCAGCTGCAGCGATGCATCTACAATCTGCTTTTGTGAATTGTTGATGTCCATGGGCTGTACAAGATCGTTCGCTGCAGGCGTAGCATAATAAAAATATAATATCATCACGCCTATATTACCCAAAAGGGTGTAGCAGAGGTTTACAACACACCCACATTTCCCCTGTTATAATAAGGTCCCATGGGATAGGGGGTGAGCCTATCGCCATCCACCGAGCATAGTTCCAACTCCGTGCTGATATTGTGAATTTCCTGGCAGAATATTCACAAATAACACTTTGCCCGGCCTGGGAATCGAACCTGAGACCTCGCGGTGAGAGTCGCATACGCTAACCACTCGACCATCGAAGAAGAAAAAGTATATACGAGTATTTATTGCCTAGAGGTGCATAAGCTCTCACTTTTCACCCGTTATGTTTAAATCCCATGTGATAGGGACTGAGCAATTGGTCATTGGATCTTTGTCTCTCAGTCTTAGTTGCATTAGTGAGATTACTTTCTTATTTCTCCGAGATAGGCATTAAATTTGACACTCAATGATTGAATTATATCAACAGTGGCTTTGAAAAACTACTCTCCACACACCATCATAATGCAGCTCTACCATCTTACTTTAACTTGTCAACAAATAGCAGTGCTTGCTTGCTCTATTGTGTTCCGGTTTGATGGTGAGATTACGCTCTGAAATTACTGGCACATTATATTTGGGAATAACATTGTAATCCTCAGTTGAAGCGACGTGCGTATATCTCTAATTTACTTTTGTGAAAATGAATGATCATGGGCTTATGCTGTCCTTTACCTTCAGTTAAGAAAAAATCTCTTTTTCTTCCCCGTTCGTTACATAAGTCTACTAAAAAACAAGTTAGTGGTTAACTACTCTGGCAACCCTAATATATTTGACTGACAGTCGCGTGTCCACGCTGAAGCCCATTAGAAATCGTCACGCTTCGTGTTTCGCCAATAATTAATCAATTTGTTTCCCATATTAATTAGTTTTTAATTCCGTGTGTGATCACGGCATTTTGCATTATTTGCCTTATTCAGAAGGTGGATATGACAATATCCTATGCATGACACGAAAGAAAAATACATAAAAGGTCATTTTTAAAAATACTTTTAACTCTTTTGGGATTTACTAAGTCCAGCTTAGCCAATTTTATCTTTTAGAAAAACTTTTCTGACATGATTTAGATTTCTATATATTACTTGTGGGAAGTCGCATTGGGCAGAGTTCTTATGTTATTATTTATTATTTAGTTAATTAATGTTTACTAACACTAGTTTTTTAAGATTTATCGTGTTACTAACAAAATTATGGATACTGTCCGAAATAAAGATTTATTATTATTATTATTATTAGATATAACGGGATATTTACCATGTTTGTTTGTTGTAGCGAAGTTATTTCGATATTTCAGAGATGTTGCAGGGTGTTTGTTCACGGTAAAAACAAAAAATAAAAACAAACTTATATAGATTTCTTAAATTTATTATTTTAAACCCGCACATTTTTATGGACATTGTTATCGTTAGCATTTTTTGTTTGTAATGAAAGTTATTATTTTCGTAAAAAATAAGGACTTACCTCACATATTTACGATCTGATGGACTCTTATTAAATGTCTTATTGTAATGTAATCATGTAATGTAATCTTATTGTAACGTAATGTCTTATTAAAATATTGCAGTATTAACTCGACTGATAAAATTAATTTAGTAACTTAGGACAAAATTAAATTACTCATTAGTCTCTAATTTTATATCTAGACTATATTGTAATCTTTATGAAGTATCTAATTGTTTAGACACATAAAAAATAAAAAGCGAAGCGGCCGTGGCGCAATGGATAAGGCATCGGTCTTACGATCGAGAGGTCTTGGGTTCGAATCCTGGCCATTACACCACGGACGTGAACTTCCTCCTAACACAAGCGAATTAAGCTTAGCTGGAGGGGGTTAACAAGAATACTAGTAATTTGTATTTGCAATTACTTGCATAAGCTTTAAAAAAAAAAAAAAAAACTCGACTGATATCAAATTAAGATAACATTCAACGTTTACTTTTCCTCTAATGTAGCAGAGGCGTTATTAACTATAGCAGTCAAAAGACGCCACTTTCTATTAGCGAACGTTATGTGAATTAGTCATGACATTCGTGTACAACATGCATAAGATATAATCTAGATATCAACGCCTCTTTCATCTAGATATCTTTTTAATTGGGTCTTTATTATGCTATAACATCGCTCAATCTATTATTTAATGTTTAAATGGGACAGATAGCTTTAAAACCGGGTTCGGCGTTCAACCCGAGGCGATAATATTGGACCGAAAGAGTTCTCTTGCAAAATTGTGATTTTGCACTTCCTCTATAATACATAGCATCCGTCAACATCATAACTTTAGTTCGTCTGAGTACGTGTAGTGATCGGTATAGATACTATACTAAGAAACGTTTGAAAAATTATGGGATCGGCAGGATTTGAACCTGCGTCCTTCTGCACACCGGGCAGACGCTTTAACCAACCAGTTACGGTCGCGTCTTGAAGCCTAAATTTTGTTTCCTACTTAAGATAGGAAAAATGGATGAACGTGACGTCACGAAATGACTTAACATACAATTGAGAAATTAAAATATATGATATTAATAAATATATGATATTACATAATTAAATATGGCCTAATAATTTTCCAATAAAAAAACCACTTTAATTACTAATAATGCTTATAAAATAAAAACTACTAGACCAAACTGAAATAAATTTTTTGGGACCACCTGGCAGCTATTTCGCGGCGAACAATTAAAGAATGACGCAAATCGGTCCATTAACCGCGACGTAATCGATGTACATACATAGAAAAAAAAAACGTACCGGCTGAATTGAGAACCTCCTCCTTTTTGGGAAGTCGGTTAAAAATCTGTCCTCATTTGATTCGCATAGATAAAACGAGGCTTGTCCAAATTAAATCTCAACCCAAATTATACGCAAAAGAACCACGTCTAACCTCGTTTATAACTAGTCAAAGTTAAGGTGAACTATTAGATATGGTCTGTTTGCGGTGTGCCGCCGAAAATGCTAATTTTCTGCGCTAAAATAAATATTCGTTACCTACTGCTTTCTAATTGTGATATTAGCACTGTTAATAATAACGGCGAAATTTAGACAAAAAATCTCTACAGCTCATGGCAAAGGCCTTTTCTCATAGGCCAAATAAGTGTTCTTCAATAGCACAGTGCAAGCGGGCGGTGCGGGCGTCAGTATGTTTCGGTGCCTAATATAAGTTTAAAGTGCAAAATAGTTACAGCGTGAAATAGTAAAAGAACAAAATGTCCAAAGCGCTAGGTCCATAAACAAAATTAAGAATAGCATCACCTACTTTATGTTAATCCGACGAAATTCGATAATGATATTAAGCTCTAAAATTAAATAGTTATAACACATTGATCGCTATGTCTTGCCATCATTGGCGGCACAAAATTAGTGGCACAGACCAGCATAATTATATATTATTTAAAAAAAAAACACCTCACATCTAGGTATACATTTCCAGTATAAGATGATATCGCGTTGTATAGGCTGCCCGTGCATTGCGAGACCAGCTCATACTTGTAATGTATACCTTGATGTGATGCCGTATGTACTTACTCACAGGTAAATCGTTGCCATGCATGGGTAAATTAATTAAAACTTTATCTTCTAAGCGAGTATGCCTTTATCAGTCATCAGTCAAACGCGTCATCTTCCACCAAATGAGTTTAAAAGTTCGTTAGACTAATCCTGTATTGAATTTACTATGATTGGGTTTCGCATTTCTTCCTTGAAAAAACTAAAAGTCTCGAATCCTAATCAATTCATTTTTCTTATCTCCAGAACAAAAAACAATGGCTACAACGATAGCAACAGCGACGGCAACCATGGAAGCCTCTCAGACCCTCATCCAAACGGAGTCGAGGGTCCAGAGGAGCTACCAAGAGGAGCAGTACTCCGAGACCAGGCAGGAGAGCAGACAGGTCAAGAAGAAGACCAAGTCTAGAAGACATAAGGAAGAGGGGAACATATCTGTGGTGAGTTACGCGGAGATTTCGTTTTTAAAAGACCATGTCGCTCTTTAGATAGATTGATCCCCAGGACCACCCGGGATAGGCAGACTGACATACTGACTGCGATTGAGTGGTGTGTTAAAAATTGGGAGAGGTCTATTTCTAGTAATGGACAATCCATGGTGCCTCCGATACCTCAGGCTATAAGCGAAAAGGAAGGCTGAAAGAAAATATGTATAGATAGTAGGTACAAAAGGATGACGAGGTTAGAAAAGATGTAAGCGCGGCATTGACGTCCGATAAAAAGTATTGGACGAATAACTTATTGCGCCGAACTCATGACGAGCATGCAGAAATAATATATGCCAATCAGTTAAAAAGTTATGTGACTAATAAACATAATTTCTCAGTAGCCTGTAACGTCCCAGGTAAATATAGGAGATGTTACTTCATCTTTCTCTTCAATCTTAATTTCGGGGCAGTATAACAAAATGAAATCGGGACAATATTAAACGTGTTCTCGTAACACAGATGAACACATAAAACATCGTTAACCGGTCATCTACCTAACGAGATTATTGTCTTAACCAGAATCCCCGATTTTAATTCGAGATGTTTTTGTTATAAACAAAATTAGCGGAACATAAATTTTATGTTACGTACAAAATTAATATTGTTTTAACCATCTACGCATGAGTTAAAATAATCGCTCAGATTATTTTGTTTTATGTTGATATACAAAGGTTTACTTAGATATGCTTTTATGCCTTTCCTGACTTAATAACTTTAATAATTATGAGAGTGCTTTTACTTTATACAAGTTTGCGTGCACGGTTGGTGTGGTGGTTAAAGCGGTTGCCTCGCCGCTTTCAACTGCGCTTTAGTTGTGGGTTCGATCCCCACATAAGACAAATCTTTGTGTGATCCGCAAAGATTTGTTCTGACTCTGGGTGTGCTCTGTGTGTGTGAAATGTATGTTTGTGAACACCCCCGCGACACAGGAGTTATTCCTAGTGCGAGTGCTGTTTTTTTTTTAAATACAAAGTAGATGATTTTCTGACATAAATGAGTGTGATGAGAGGTTGGTTATGATTGCTCGCCGATTACTTGAAGAGAAATTCTTACTATATTTGTCATGTGGGCCCATTTTCACCTGGTCATGATCTGATGATATGGATCCTCTAGAAATCGAGTGTATCCCTTAAATTTTAAAGACTTCTATATTTATTTTTGTATATTACCTAAAGCTACTCGGATATTTGCACCTAGCAGTCAGCATTTCATGTTGTTGAGCTGATGCTGGAAGGTACAACTCCTCAACGTATTATAACGTACGGAGATATTTTTTTAAATATAGGCACTTTAAGTTCTTTTACAATATTTCCAAGTTTTATACAGATGAGGCGAGACGTTGAACATTACTTAAGTATTTATTACTTTTTAGTGCATTTTTTGTAATTTTACTTGTTTTTTTTGAAAATTATTATATTTTTATATTATAAATCTCCTTCTCTCCTATCTTTCCAGTCAAAGAGCTCGTCGAAGCTATTCAAAAAGATGAAAGCGTCCTCCGACGGAGACTCGAACCCTCAGTGCGAGAAGTGCGCCCGCCCCGTGTACGCCATGGAGAGGATCAAAGCCGAGAAACGCATCTGGCATAAGGAGTGCTTCAGATGTGTGCAGTGCAATAAACAACTCACGTAAGTTAAAGAATGTTTAAAGTCAACAACAGAGCACCTTCCACCCCACGAGACGTCGCGCGACGGCGACGAATCGCGATTAGACGCCCAGTTGCCAAAGTCTAGAGCACCGTCGCAAGGTTGCCAGCCTATCGGTCTTTTATAGGATACATTTCGGAGAGTGTGCCGAGGAACTTCACAACCTAATCCCTTCGTCCCCGTTTTACCATCGGACTACCAGACAAACGGCACTCAGGCACCGCTTCACGGTAGACGTTCCACTAATACGCACTAAGCGTTTCGCTTCTACATTTCTTATGCGAACTGCCAAAGAATGGAACGCCCTGCCCGAGTCTGTGTTTCCGCATGAGTACAATCTGGATCTCTTCAAAGCAAGAGTTAATAGGTATCTTATAGGTAAGCGTGCTCCACCGTAGACCGCATCTTCACTTACCATCAGGTGAGATCGTGGTCAAACGCGTGCCTATTCACCATAAAAAAAAAAAAAAAAAGTTGATAATCTACGTACTAGATTCGAAACTAGTTGGCATATCACAGCTAAAATAACATGAGTAACCCGTATTCTTAATAATAAACTCACGTAAGTATTCTTTATTTACTAACTTTCGCCTGTTCGGAGCTCGTGGCTAAGTTGAAGCGTCGCGGACCGTTCGATCTTGAAGGTTAAGCAATACTAACCGCGGTCAGCCGTGGATGGGTGACGGGTGTGTGGTGTGCCTCGGAGAGACGTCAAGCCGTCGGTCCCGGTTGCCATTTGAACATCTATGGCAGTCGTTACGGGTAGTCACAGGCTATAAAATCTGACATCTTGTCTAACAAAGAGTATTGTATTACCTCGTGCTGGGTTGTGGAGGTCTGATGACAGTCGATCCACGTAAAATACTGATATTCAGCTAAATCCGTTAGACCATAAGCCGACCCCAATGCCATAGGAAAAGGGGCAGATTGACTAGCTTTCGCCTGTGGCTCCGTCTGCGTAGAATGCCGATAGTAAGTAGGCTACGAGTTATATCACATTTATTGCAAGTCTGGCTATCTCAAAAGCATGTTTAATTGAGATTATTATGAAAAAGTATAGTTTAATCGATATTATGGAGCGAAAGAAAAATGTTTTCAATTTTATTGTTATAATGACGGAAACATCGAATTAATATTTACCCCTAAAATAATAGTTAGTTGCATAAAAATCGATTCGAGAAACTTTAAGTAGGTACATAAAAAAACATGTTTTTGAGATGTGTGCCAAATATCATCGAAATCCATGTAGAAATTGGTGCGTGGATTCATCTAGAATCTCGACGGATTAGACATTTTGTCATGAAATAGGCATGATGAGTAATTTTTATTTTCGTAGGCAATTGAAATACCTCTCGATATTAGAAACATCATTACTCTGATATCACAAAAGCTTCCTTAGATAATACTATTATCTAAGGAAGCTATGTATATGAATAAATTACTTTTATGACTTATCAATTCACATTAATAATAGACTCTTCCGAACGCTCCGAAACAACGGCTACAATGGCGTGACGTCACGTTTAAGTTTTTTTGTATGAGAAATATCGCTTTTGTGAAAGTGGTTTTCATAAAAGCATGTTTTATAAATATTATTTACTATAAATTGTAGTTTAAAAATGGACTCGGCCATGAAACTTTCAATGATCATAAATTAATGAGTTAGATTAATTAATAGTATGTAACAAAAATTTCTTGCATTTGGTTTATGTTTACCTATATTTCTAAACTTTTTCAACGGGACATAAACAAAGCATGTTTGGTATTGAAACAGCGTGATTATTTGTAACGAAAACTGTATATTTTCAATTACATTTAAATTATAAAAACACTAACGTGTGCCCACGCACATAGGGTACGATAGCAAAAGGGAAGAGACAAATTTAAGTGTTGCCACCACAAATAATTTAGTGATGTGATAATGTTAATCGACTAAACCAAATAATATTATGAAAGTCACATCAATAAATTAATTATACAAAAACTATATGTTCTTGTCTTGAACATAGTTGGGCCGGGGCGGCTAGACACAGAATTACAAAAATTTATACATATTAACACATGTTAAATACAAAGCTTAAATTAAAAAACATACAAAGTAAGCATTCAGAATGAAAACAATCATGCCTTGCCTTTGCTGGTGGTGATAAGCACCTAACCCAACACATGTAAAACGGGCTACGGCTAAACACATGAAAGAATACACGAGAAAGTACACAAGCAAAAATAAAAATGTACCTCGCCATCATTGGTGAGGCAATATAATGCACTCACACAATATGCATAATGCAGACTAAGGTAAAAGTTTACACGTTAAGGAATAAGCAGAGTTACAGCTATTTCTATGGTTACAGCAAATATATTTTCTTAAAAGGATTAAGTATAACATAGGTACACTTATAAAACAGATATACAATGGTTGAACATATACTGATCTATGAATTCTTTATATTTTTGCATCAATACAGGATTACTTTTGAATCTACGCTCTAAGTACAAAAATATTTTCTGACTTTTGACACTCATCAGTGAGTCTGTTTATAGGTTCAGGTATTTTTTCAGTACACCAGAAGTATTCCATAACCTCTTCTAATTTTACATAATCAGATATAGCAAAGTTTGATACAAGACTACTGCATGTCATCTGTTTGTTGCACTCTCCAATTGTGCCAGCAATAACATAACCAAATACAGTGTTCTGAAGTACAAGACCATTTGAAATTTTCATACAACCATTTAATAATGAGTTGAAATATATATCAGCACCAATTAATATTGAAATTTCTGCTGGAATATTAAAATCCATGTCAGATAATGCAATGTTTTTAGGAATATCAAGATTTGAAATGTCAAAACCTTGTTGTGGCAGAGAAGTAGTAATTGACTCAACAACATAACAAGTTATATTAAATTTAACATCTTGTAATTTACAAGAAATTATTTCAAAACTAACAGTTTGGTTAATTATTGAAGTTTTATTGCCGATCCCAATAATATTGGTGACCTGCTGAGAAGGTTTCATATTTAATTTTTCCACAATGGATTTAGTTACAAATGAGCCTTGACTTCCGCTGTCAAGCAATGCTCTAACTATAAATTCACGACCATATTTGTCAATGAGTTTAACTTTAATGGTAGGTAGCAATATAGTCTTATTTTAGGACTAAAAAACGATTGTGCCACTGGTCGGGACAACATATCAACCAATTTTATAAAAAGATATCGACAGTATCTTATCGCGCCAATTACACACATATGTAATCTGGCAATTAGAAGTGGCAAATTCCCTAACAATTGGAAGTTAGCAGAAGTACATCCTATCTATAAAAGTGGCGACGGGGCATCAATAAACAATTATAGACCTATATCAATTCTGCCCGCTATCTCCAAAATACTTGAAAGAATCATGAATAAGCAACTGGTCCTCTATCTGGAAGAAAACTCGCTACTCTCAGCTTCACAATTCGGTTTTAGATCACGTTTGTCAACTGTAGACGCAACTCATGAATTGACTGATTATATATCTAATAGCTTGGACAAAAACAAGAAGGTTATCGTAATATTTATGGACTTAGCAAAAGCCTTTGATACAGTTTCCGTACCACTACTAATCAAAAAACTAGAATACCTAGGCGTAAGGGATACCCAACTAGATCTTTTTGCGGACTATCTAAGAAACCGATTCCAAAGAGTTCGAGTAGGCGAATGGGTAAGTCATGACCTTCCAATTCAGCATGGAGTTCCGCAGGGAAGTATCCTTGGCCCTACGCTTTTTCTAACGTATATTAATGAACTCTGTGACCTTAAAATGTCAAATGGGAAGATCATATCCTTTGCTGATGACACAGCATTACTGTTTGAAGGAGAATCATGGCCACGGGTTTATTAGTGTGCCCAAGAGGGTCTTAATCAAGTTCTGTCATGGTTGTCAAGCAATAAACTTGTACTAAACGTCGATAAGACAAAATATATCGAGTTTTCCTTAAAAAACTCTGCACTCCCCACAAATGAGCTAAATATAACAGCACACTCTCGTTCATGCTTAAGTTCTGGCTTCGTACCTTGTAGTTGCTCTAACCTCCAAAAAACCAACACAATCAAATACTTAGGAGTCTTAATAGACAACTCACTCAGCTTTCACCCACATATAGATCTTCTGGCAGCCAGAACCAGGAAACTAATATACATTTTTAAATTTCTTCGTCACGTTGCAGATGTCAAGGTCATCAAAATGGTCTATCTTGCTATATGTCAATCTGTCATATCCTATTGCATAACAGTATGGGGTGGTGCAACGAAAATGGCAGTCCTAAAGCTTGAAAGAGCTCAAAGAGCAGTACTGAAAGTTGCCTACTCTTTACCATTCTTACACCCAACCAAGGATCTCTACGTAATAACTAGGGTGTTGACTGTGCGCCAGATTTTTATATTAAACACCACTATTCGCAAACATTCACTCCTACAATATAACCCCTCCTCTACGGAAAATAAGCGACGCAAACACTTAGTGTGTCCAAAACCACGGTTTCAGACTAGCCTTTGTCATCGTCATTTTCAGTTTCTTGGTAGCCACCTGTACAATAAACTTAATGAAATATTATCGCTTTATCACCTTTCTAAAACAAACTGTAAAGAAAAATTAGTCCAATGGCTCCAATGTCTGGACTACGATACCACAGAGCAATTACTTTTCATTCCATCGTAAATATAAAACTCACTCATATACACATACGATTACACAAGCCACAAAACACACACTCACACACATACACACACACACACACACACACACACACACACACACACACACACACACATACATACGTCGCTATAGTATAATAATATTCCACACAAACAGCTCTAATCCATGTATAAAAAATGTTTTGATTAACGCTTGTCAATTCCGGGTGGGAGCCTGGTGATCTGTCACACAGGGTTTTCCCTAGTACAGACTCCAGTCTCTCATAAAGGAACATAACATTAATGTCACTAGCATTTTGTCACATTATATCTTAAGTTAATGCCTTGTTTGTGAACCTTTGTGATGAGAGAAATAAAATTTATTATTATTATTATTATTATATTAGAAGATTTCACATGTGAATTTGAACAAAGTAAAACTGGAACTTCTGATTGCTCCTCCTTATGTAATAAAGTATTATGAGATTGTTTACAGACCTTGCATTTAAACTTATACTTACAAACATTTTTACCATGACTTTTCAAACAAATAGTACATAGAGTTTTATCCTTAACAAAGGTATGCCTCGCATCTACAGGAATCATTTTAAATTTAGGGCAATTAAAAATGGCATGATTTGTTTTATCACAAAAACTGACACATTTGAGACATGTGTTGCAGACTTACCTATTTTTTCAACCTTTTGGTTAGTTTCATCAAAAGCTGCAGCACGCCTCTCAAGGAAAGCCAAAAACTCTGTTACTGTAGGTAAGCTCTCTGGATCCCGGTCTAATTGGAAAGCACGGTATGTATATGAGTCTATTTTCCGGCCCAGTATACAAATCAATAGCCTATCCCAAGTATCAACTGGTTCGCTTAAATTTTTTAAGGCATGCAATTGTTGCTGTATGTATGACACAAATGTTCTTAAAGATGCGGCAGTACCTTTAGATACTGAAGGCATATCCAGGATTAAGTTGATATGATTAGAAATTAGCCTAGACTTATTGTCATAGCGTTTATCTAACAAATGTAAGGCCTCTGAATAAGACTTATTTGTAAGTGGAAGGTTAACAATTACTGATAAGGCTTCATCTTTTAAATATTTTCTCAAATAGAAAAGTTTCTGAACATCTGACAGTGTGGTATTTTAATGTATTAAAGCTATAAACAACTCATGAAATGGCTTATAATTAGTATAGTCCTTGCCATCAAATGTTGGAACTTCCATATGCGGTAACTTGAAATGCATTTCATGGCCTATACCTGGATTACCAGAGTCCGACTTGGTACGCGACTTCAAAACTGCGTTAATCGTTGAAAGAACCGAGTAGAACTTGTCCTCTAACACACCAACCTCTTCAGTATCGCTACCATCCAGGTTCAAAATTTTCGCCTGAACGCTTTCGTATTGCGCAAACACAGCTATCAATTTATCCTTGCGAGCTTCCAACATCTCAATTGTAGCACAATTTAGTAAGGCTGTATCGGCAACAAAGTTTTCTATGCGTGTTATAGTTCCCTTACATTGTGAACGCGTAACTTTTAATTTTTTAAGGTCGGCCATGGCACCGAAACACTTAATCACTGTAAATTTGTTACACTTTGTGGTAGAGGAGCCCATTAAGGGATTTCTGGATTTATTCAAGCGCGGCAGATTAATATACAGGGGGATACCTTGTACACGGTTAAGTACCTCCACCAAACATGAGGCCCATATATACGGCCGCCCGTGCAGGATACAGGATCAGATTAGTAAAAAAAATTGACCATCAGACATTCTCGAGCGCGTCAGATTAAAGTAGGGTGAGTTAATTACATCCTAAAAAGTGTATATTCCACTAATCTGTCAATTTGAGAGTGACACAAAGAAAGGGGAGGGCAGCAAAGTTGTAAAAAAAAACGTCATCTTGACATTCTCGAGCGTAGCTAATTTTTTTTTATTTTGAAGGATATAATTCAAGAATAATGAAAAATATATAATCTGACGATTTCCGCAAGCCGAAATAACAAAAATTCCTCGATAAAGTTAAATGCGTGCAGCTGCGTGATGCTTACATTTCCTTCTCCGCGTTTCTATTCCTTTCTGACTCTTTCTCTATCTATTACTCTCTCACTCCGTCTCCACTCTGGTTTCTGCTGCCATGACGAAAAATGAAAAAATCTAATGAAAAATGAAAAATGATCGAAGAAAAATGTTAAAAACTATCAAATAGGTTTTATTATAGTAAAAATTTAGCTGTGCCGTATAAATATAAAATCATTAATTATCATATGAATTTATTTCAATATTATTTAAGATTTTTCTAAATCAATCAATCTAAATCAATAGTTTACAATTGATAATTATGAAAAATTTTAATTATTATGCAAATTAAGTTAGCTGACATATAAATATGATTTTTATTGAAAAAATTATTACAAAAAAATAAAAGATAAATTTCACTTGTAAAAAAACTTCAAAAACTGTAAGTGCAATTTTTAAAAAATATTTTTGTTCTAATTTATTTATTAAAATAAAATCCAAAAATTAAAAACGTCGGCTAACTTAAGTATCATTATTTATTTATTTAACATATAATAATATGTTTCTTTTAAAATAGTTCATTATTTATTATTTAACCTAGTGATAATATCTAATTAATTAATATTTATTCGAAAATAATGTTAATTACACGAATTGAAAGACTTTCAAGCTGGGAGAGTTCAAATGCATAGAAATATTATTTCTTTTAACTCAAAATATCACATAAATTATATTTAGAGCTTAAAAATGTCATAATTACAATTTTAAGCGCCCAGGAATGGAATTAGCGGGCAGTTGCAGGGATGGCCTTTAGGGTGAACCGTTTTTCTAATTTCTTTTTGTCAGATCAGGCGAATCCCTCTATATAATCGTCAGATTATGAGACAGTACGTTTAGAACATAAAGATGATCCATATATATCTTAATCTGACGCGCTTGAGTATTTCAAAATGGCGAATTTTTTTTGCACATTATGAGAATGGCCACGAGTTTGCGTCGCATCGAAATCGTCAGATTAGTGAATGAGAGCTTTTTTTTGGTGCACTTAACACTCCCTTAGAAAATCTGACGCGCTCGATTATTTTTATTTTTTTTTCATTTTCAACCCTTACATACAACCACCCGCATCATGCAAACGATCAGATTAACATACGTTCATTGTTAAAAATACGTAGGGCATTGATGCTATCAATATCTGACGCGCTCGAGGATGTCCATGCAACAGTTTTTTTTTACATATTTAAAAATCTATAGCCGCTTCCCCCACCGATGAAAAGGTATATATCATATAACATTTTTTTCTTCTTATCATCTAAGCTTTGCAACCCAATAGGTCGCTACGACGCTCGAATAAATCCCCATTTAGCATTGTGGTCTCCCCTACTATTGGTTACACTTAACACTTTTATACCACACGAAGTTCAATGTTATTGTTTATTATAACCTCAAAGTGCGACAGCTGTCAAACTTGTGACAACGTCAAAGTCGATTCCGATGTGTCAAATTTACTCCAAAGAAATCTTGAAATGGCGGTAAATCTTTTTCGGTGAAAAATTATTGCACTTGCCACGTACCTCCAATTTGAAGAAATGAATGATTTTACCACCTTGATGATGTAAATCGCCCAGATTTGGCGATTTCACGTTGAAATAGGGCAGGAACCGATGCAAATTCGGATTTTTCACCCGAACAATGTAAGGGTGAAGGTCCGGGCCCGGGGAGAAACTCCGCGAACAAAACTTGCCGAAAACTTCCAAAAGCCACTGGAAACTGCTGAAAGTCACATCAATAAATTAATTATACAAAAACTATATGTTCTTGTCTTGAACAAAGCATGTATGCACGTTTGGTGTAGTGGTTTAAGCGGTCCGCTTTCCACTGCGTTGGTGTGGTTCGATTCCCACATGAAACAAATCTGTGTGACCCGCAAATGTATTATTCTAAGACTGGTTTTCATTGGGACCATTGTATAGTGTAATTGCTTCTGGCGTTCTATCTAATGTAATAAAACAAAATAATTATAATTTAATTATTTAGAACAGGTGTAATCAGTTGACTTTTTTGCCTACTTTTGATTTTTTTTTTTTTTAGTCGTGTCGATGGCTGAGTCAAATTTTATTTTGACTTGCCATCGTGATGAAAGGATTAGCCAATTCGCTTTGAAGTACTCGCGAATTGCCCAGGGTAATAATAACAAAGCCGTGGTATTATGTGTGTGATCTATCATAAATAAAATTTTCCGTATGTATTGTTGCAGAGTGGAGACATACCAGAGCGATCACACCACGCTGTACTGCAAGCCTCACTTCAAGCAGCTGTTCGAGCCCAAACCGGTGGATGGAGACGATGAGACTGACGGTAATTACATTTAGACCTCAGCAGCTTGAAAAAGCGTTCTTTGTTGTATAAAAAAAATGAGATTTGCTCACTTCTCGGCTTTTTTAATGACACAATCTTGTACTATGGGTACTATTTCGAGCTGCTGAAGTGAAAAGTGGTATGTGCGACACGAGATCTAAGTTATTTACATCTTGTGTTTTTTAGACCCTCACTACGCTCAAGATTCTAACCTAAGAACTGTTATAGAGCAAGCAATAGATTAATTACATGAAAAAACAGAATCTATTTTAATTGTATTCTTCATTCTCGGGTATGTTTATCTACTTGTTATAGAATTAAAATTAGCTGTAACCCAGTGTTTTGAGTAATTGGCCTCCGGATAACATTAAAAAATATAATGTCATTATACTGTCTATTAAGTTTTGTCGACGTCAAAAAATATAAAATGCTTCTTTTTCAGCGACGACCCCCAAAAAGCATCAGATGATCATTTGCGAGAGCAATCCCATTGAGCTGCCGCCAGATGTCTTCAGAGGTGCGTATAAATTCCTTAATTTATGCACTAGATGGCACTGTTTTCTACTTTGATGCTTTATCATAAAAATTTAATTTACAGTAAAGTTGTTACACGTTATATACTAGACATGGTTTACATAGCGGCATTTATTAAATCCACAGTTTATTTATTGGAACCACCGTTTTTAGACATGGACAGTGTTAATTTCCACCGGCTAATCATTTTAAAAAGAAACTGGTTGCAATTAAAGTCGCTATGAATTAAAATTTCATGGTTACTCATTTAGGATAACTAAATCCTAAATTTGAGTGCACGGTTGGCGTAGCGGTTAAAGCGGTCGTCTCGCCAATTTCTACTACGCTGGTGTTGTGGGTTCGATCCCCACAAAGGATATATCTTTGTGTGATCCGCAAAGATTTGTTCTGACTCTGGGTGTGCTCTGTGTGTGTGAAATGTATGTTTGTGAACATCCCCGCAAAAAAAAAAGCTTTGAATCTAGGTATACTAGCCCATTCTTTTCTTTTTACCTGGTCTAACCTATCTTTCTCCCCTCAGCATCAGACAAACCAGACCTGGGTCTCGAAGAGCTATCACAATTGGACGTAAAGTCTCGCTTCGAGGTGTTCGAGAGGGGGCCCCAGGAGCAGACGCCGTCGATGGAGCCCCGCGGGGCCCCCAGGGAGAAGAGCGCCGCGCTACTGTCCAAGCTTGCCAAGTGAGTGTTATGTAGTAATATTAGATGATAGAGTTCTTGTGAATAAATAAAATAAATATCACACAACATATACACAACTTCATCTAGTCCCAAACTAATCAGAACTTGTACTATGGGTACTAGAATAGCTGATACTAATACATAAATACTTTTGTTTTGGAAATTTATTTATTTATTATAGGAAGATCAACAGCATGTAACAATTTGAATAGCTTAACGTAAATTAGTCACAGAGAGCCAATAATAGATCTTCAGAGTGTGAGCATCAGAACAAAAGTACAAAGTAAGGGCTTAATTATTACACTAAAAACTAAAAAACATGTCTTTGGTAGATTTTGTCGTTATTGGTAGATTTTGGTAGTTTTTCTTTTGTGTTGGTTGGTAGTGTTTGGTTGTTTTTGGAAGATTTGAGATTTTGTTTTTTTTTTGTTAATTTGGTTCTTTTGTAAATTGTTGATAGAGTTTGTTGTTTTTGGTAGTTTTTGATTCCTTGTAGGTGTAGTATAAAGCACTATTTATCACTCGAGAGAAAATTCGATTTATTTCGGGTGTATTAATCTACTCCCCCAATGAAATCGACTACTTTCATCCCTTCGTGTACAATGCACTATTTCGCGAAGTCCACGTGTCAGTACTTACCATAGGTACTTGTGTTTATTTTAAACACATTAACTTGTTGAATACGATAGTTGTTACAAAAATGAAACAGTATATAAATAAATGTTAACCTTGCCAAATGACTTTTTAACTATCATATTTAATGGTTGTCAAAATAAATACAAACTCAGTCCAAAATAGTATACATTTCTATTGGCATTGAATTTGAATACAAGTGTTTTGTGGTTGCCAAATGAGTTTCTAGCTATGAAATTATAGAATAGAATAGACAACTCCAAATAGGTAGAACTGTTAGAGTTAAAGCACCAAGTTCACCAGCGTTAAATCGTTTGCCTCGATGGTCTAGTGGTTAGCGTATGCGTCTCGCACCGCGAGGTCTCTGGTTCGATTCCCGGGTCGAGCAAAGTGTTATTTGTGAATTTGCCGTCAACAACTTTACAATAGCAGCGCGGAGTTGGAATTGTGCCCGATGGATGGTAAAAGGCTCACCCTCTATCCCATGGGACCTAAACATAACAGGTGAAGTGTGGGTGTTGTACACCTCTGCCACACCCTTCTGGGTAATATAGGCGTGATGTTATGTGTTGAAGCGTCGCATCACAATGATGGACACTGAACCCGGCTCTCTATTTCTCTCTTTATCTCTCTTCATATTGCTTCATCTTCATAAATTTTTTGGAATCAAGTACTTTCTTGCAAATACGAATTCATTTATTTGTAAAAATGTAGTTTCTTACAGGTAAAAAACCTTTACGGTTATTTTATTAGATCTAGATATCCAGCAATTCATTTAATCAGAAAAATATATTATTCTAAAAACCTTATAATAAAATAAAAATAAATATTTCACAAAACTGTAAACCATGAAACATGTTACATTATAATTGATTCCATAAATCCTTCAACATCAAAGCTCATTTCGGAGATAGTTTAGCACCAGACGGATCGACGCTTGCGTCATACAGACGAGCTATTTCTGTACTCCATGAGAAGAGATGTGTGTGCTCTGCGGTAGAGGACGATAGGAATTGGACGGTGTACATTGCTTGTTAAATGTCTAGTAAAACTTGCGTCAAGACTTTAAAACTTTAGTTAAAAAACTTTAGTTTTTAGAGAAGTTAACAATTATTTAATAAAAAAAATATATAATACAATAATATACACACCTACAATCTTATAATATGTTATCAACAAAATTTTATAGAGCATCAAAAAATTCCTCCGCATCGATGTCAAAGGGCGACAAATAAAGTTTGTCATTATTTTAAATATAACTGCCTTCTTGGTATAGCGGGAAAATTAAGAAGTGTGGGTGTAATACACCGCTGCTACAACCTTCTGGGTGATATGCCCAATTTGCTCCAACAAATCAGGCTTTGACTCTGATCAACGCCCTTATTGCTCAGTATCCAGATATTGATATATTTTACTCCAAATTTAAACAATATCTAAAATCATGTGTTTCTTTTTTAAGTACTTTTAAGTTTTCTACTTGTATTAGTTTATTGCACGTGTTGGGAAACTGTGAGTGCATTAAACAGTTGTGTAAATAAATAAATAAATAATAAATATACGCGGGATGTTATGATATGTTAGGCTACATCGGCTCGAAGGACCAAAAGATGTACGGGGAAGGTACATCTAAATGATAAGTCTGATAAATGATACAAGAAATGTATTTAAAGTCGGATAGATTACACTTAAAACTAATGCTAACTGACCGACACGCGGCGAAAGGAACGTTTTGATGTTATCCGATCCGATTGATTGCAACTACTGAATATAATTTAAAAAAAAATGTTGAATGTACGTATTTTGTTCACTTCGCTGCGCGTTAATGTCAGCATAAAATTAAAACTATTGTAATATACATACGGGTTTGCTCGTACATATTTTGATAAGAACTTTCAAGTTTAAAACTTTTAATAAAAAAAATTAAATAAAATCAAATGAGAAATTGAACATTTAAAAATTAATATTTTGCGTGAATCGTAGCCGTAATCTTTAGTTTACTTTACCACATTTCCAACTCTTCTGTCGTTAAGGACATTCAACTGACACAAAATTCACAATAAATATATTTATATCAGTCGATCTGTTTCCAATTAACGCTTATTAAAAAACTCTTCACGTGACCAGAAGGCTGGCTTCTACCTTGGTCTACGGATCAGCATTGCCCTCCAACGTGTTAATGCCGCCAGCCTTCTGGGCACGTTTCCCGCGACTGACATACTTGCGGAGGTATTTTTGGACACCAAATCTTATATATTTTCTTTTTCTTTTGTGCATAGTTAGGTATTTTTTTCATAGTTAGGTATTAAGAAGTGACAATTTAATTTATTTAATTAATTGTAAAAAGAGCAATAAATATACCTCATTTATAGATTTACAATAAATAAAAAAGAAATGTTTTTTTTTGTAATGACAGCATTTCAAAAAACTTAATGAAAAAAAAACCACAGCATTTTATCAAATATTGAGTTCTGGCCACACTTTGCGCGTAAATTTTTATTATAGAAATGTTGTTTGTACCTCTCTCTCTCTACGGTCGGTCCCTCATGGCTGAGGATCGTGGTCATCATCGGATGTGGATGGCCTGCATCTGGCCTTAATAATCTGCCTCCACCGGCGTCTGTTTGTCGCGTCCCTGACAACCGAGCTAAATTTAGCAGCTGATGGGCCTCGCACTTGATCGCTCCATCTGGTTGGGGATCGTCCACGGGCTCGTTTACCCTCCGTATTCCCCACCACGATCAGCTTTTCTAGGCTCTCATCACCCCTCCTAATAATGTGGCCGAAGAAGGACAGTATGCGCTGCTGACAGACCGTGGAAAGACGTGTCTGGACTCGAAGCTGCGAAAGGATTGATGCATTGGTGCGCATAGCAGTCCAGGGTATTCTCAACATACGCCTACAGCACCACATTTCGAATGCATCAATCCTTTGCCTTTCTCTGGCTCGTAACGTCCATGTTTCCACACCGTACAAAAAAATAGGAAAAACAAGAGCGCGTACCAGCCGGACCTTGGTGTTGTTTGTGATACCTCTTTTCTTCCATATCACGTGAAGTCGAGTCATGGCGTCCTTTGCCATAGCAATACGCCTCTTTACTTCTGGTACGCAGCTCCCGTCGTTATGGATTAGTGCGCCCAAGTAAACGTAAACGTTTGTACGAAACGTTTGTAACGTTTGAAACGTTTGTACGAATGCATCAATCCTTTGCCTTTCTCTGGCTCGTAACGTCCATGTTTCCACACCGTACAAAAAAATAGGAAAAACAAGAGCGCGTACCAGCCGGACCTTGGTGTTGTTTGTGATACCTCTTTTCTTCCATATCACGTGAAGTCGAGTCATGGCGTCCTTGGCCATAGCAATACGCCTCTTTACTTCTGGTACGCAGCTCCCGTCGTTATGGATTAGTGTGCCCAAGTAAACGTTTGTACCTAAAATTAATCAAATTGAATGTAGACAATTCACTTATATATTGCAGACCATTCTACGCAATGTATTCCAAACAAATAGACAGGACCCACCACTCATCCCGTCACTATTTTTTCACTAATCCAACATGTTCCATAAGGTTTTTAATTTCACACAATTTTTTATCCATACACACCTAATCTCTTGATCTTAAGGTTGAATTTCCCTTGCATTAGACCTGTCGAACTCATGTCTAGGTTTTTTTTATGAAGGCATACAATTTCTTCTCCAAATAGCGTCTAATTCCTTGATGTTAAGGGTGTATTTCCCGTGCATGGGATCTGTCGATCTCATGTCTATCACATTCGAGTCCGTGAAGCGTGGAAGACGGGTCAAGTGGCGGTGTTACATTATTGGATATTAATTTTTAGAAAATTGGTGGCTGATCGTGTTTTTGGTTTAGTGAATTTTGGTTGATATGTACGGGTATGTGAGATTTTATTTAGTAGAAAATCGTTTTTTTTTCGTAAATAACCATAGTTTTGAAAATATTTTAAACTTCTTAAATTACCTACGTGTATTTTATATTGACTTCAACTTAGTATTGACTGCCTCGTTGGTCTAGTGGTTAGCGTATGCGCGTCTCACCGCGAGGTGTTGGGTTCGATGCCCGGGTCGGCAAAAAGTGTTATTTGGGATTATTTTATCAGAAAATTCTCAATAACAGCACGGAGTTGGATTTGTACCCAGTGGATGGCGATAGGCTCACCCCCTATCACATGGGACCTAAACTTAACAGGTGAAGTGTGGGTTTTGTACACCTCTACCGCACCCTTCTGGGTAATATAGGCGTGATGTTATGTTCTTTAATGACGTGTATTTTATACTGACTCCAACTTGCATACCAAGTTGGAGTAAAATACACGTCATCAAGAACAAATTTACAAAGTTAAAAGTTACTTATTAGATAAAATGGAGCAAAGTATCTCATTTGTAGTGTACTGCTAAAGATTTTTACCCACAAATTTTGTCAATAGTAAAACATGATAGTTTCGTGAAGAGCGTTTCACTACTAAGTCTAAGTCGGTATTGAGTCGTGTCTCGTGCAACACAACTCCTTACTTATATTCTTTTACAACCAATCAAGTCGCTAAGTTCATGCTAAATTCTGTCAGATACATACATACATAACTTAAAATCACGCCTTTATCCCACGGGCAGGCAGAGACGAGGGAACGCCATGTGCTTCGCTCCTTACATACTTCTTCAACATTTATACATCTCTGTTCACCCGCTCGCCGGTTTCGTGTACTTACGTGCTTGTCCTTTCGGAAAAAGACGCCTTTATCTGGTCCCTAATTATGTCTTTCGAGGACGACTTGACTGATATCATTCAATGCTATGTTGTAGGGATGTGTGGAATTAAACACAAGAGTGCAGGTATAGTACTGATGATTTATTGAACTGTCTACAAATATATAGCTTAGATCTAATGACACACATGGGTACATACATCATAATACTTACACACACTACAATGTGATTCTTCGGATGGATGCAGAAAACCTGGTTTAACTTATTTGTTTTAATTGTCCGTTTATTATATTTTCTAATTGTATTGCTTCCCCTTAGGTTCAAGGCGAAGGGTATGGACGTGGGAGTGTCTGACGAGTACTTGAACGGGGTGCCCATTGAGGACAGCAACAGCGAACCGGAGGATGAAGATGGTGAGTTTTTATATCATGGATTAGATGGTTATATATAATATAGGTTACTGCCAGGCGCAGATCCTGAGGGACGTTGTGGAGTCATGACCCTCCTGGACCTTAGCTGGGCCTAAGAAAACAGTAGATTTTCCATTATTCCCGAAAAAAATACTTAAATTTGTTCCATGTCCTCCTCCGATGACTCAAAGCTAGATCCACCCTTGGTTACTGCTCTTCTACCGAGGGTTGTTACGTGATGCTAAATATAGATAAATCAAAGATTTTGGTGGTTTTTAAGTTGGCGTCGATCGAAAAGCTATCTACAGCCAAACTGAAAACCGTCAAGTTCTTTGATTTTATTTACAGCCTGTTACTTTTTCTAAGAATTAGACTACCAAATTTAAAAAAATACTTATTCATTTTGACATTATGAATGAATGAATCCAAATAGATTAAATGGAGTTCGGTGAAATAACTTACACCACGCTAGTGTGTCGACCTTCACGTAGCAGTATAAAAAAACCTCTTATAACCTACCGAATATATACACAAAATATCAAAAGAATCGGTCAATACGTTTCGAAGGAGTTCAATAACTAACAGTTTGACACGAGATAATATTAAGATACCTAGATTATCGGGCAAATCTCCATTTTTTACAAACATTTACATTATAACTTTATTATAACAGACGAAGACTCAGTCCTCCGCAAGTCGTACAAGCACTCTACGAGCCGCGAGCAGCCCGTGTCCTTCTGCAACATGAGCGAGATCGTCGGCAAGTTCGAGACCGGCCAGCACTCCTCCTCCGAGAGGCATCGCGAGAGGAAGCAGGAGATACAGAACATACGCAGCAGACTGTTTATGGTGAGATATTTATTTGATTCTCTAGGCTAACCGTTATATTACATTTTAAGCATTTAACATTTCGATTCGAATAAGACGTAGAGTCGAAACAATCAACGTTCCCCCTTTAGCGCTGTAGTTGCTCTATGATTCCATATTTCACGACCGGATGGCGGCGTCGGTAGTGCAACTGCTTGCTACGCAGAGGTCGCGGGTTCGATTCCCGCTCAAGACAAATCTTTGTGTGCATGAACATGGATGTTTGTCTTGGTCTGGGTGTTTCTATGTATAATAAGTATGTATTTACAAATGAAAAAGTATATATATGTATTAGTATCAGTTATTCTAGTACCCATAGTACAAGCTCTGCTTAGTTTGGGACTAGATGACGTTGTGTGATATTTATTTATAAAGTTGCTGAATACAATTAAGTTATTATTTTGACTTTAATTTTTAATAATAATTTGATGGTGTTCTAATAAATATTTTTACTTTACCTATTTCCTGTGAGACAGATATATTCGTTCTTCGGCAATTTTGCGGGACAACCTGGATTGTTCAGAATATGAAAAAAAAACTCAAATAAAATTGATGTTTCTATGTTGATAACTACGATAAAATTAAATCTAAACGTTAAGAATGGCAAAACGGGCTAAGGGAGCAAAGCGAGTGCATTTTATGCTCCTAACGTCAGACTTGGTGTAATAGAACCTTTTATAGGCCCCCATTTTCATTTAGTAGGCTAAGAGCGGGCGCGGCATTTTAAAACCGGCACTGAATGTTCCCTTTTGAGAATAATTAGAAAGTTCATTAAATAAATAATAGTTTAAAAAAACTAAAAAACACGCTTTTAAAGTTCTTCTAACTAAAAAGTGAAAAATAATTCCTAATATAAGCTGAAAATGGTAATGAACAAAAAATACGAGTATTATTTTGAAAAAGCGTGGGTTGCTCGATAGACGAAAAATATGGCACAGAGCGCCCCTATATTAGGAATTATTTTTCACTTTCTAGTTAGAAGTACTTTAAAAGCGTGTTTTTTAGTTTTTTTTTAACTATTTTTTTTTTTTTTTTAATTTTTTTTTATCGAATTATTGCATTGTCATCGATCTTTGACAGGTGTGCAAAATTTTAATGAAATCTGTCCGTTTAAAGTGGGTCAAAATCGAGTCCAAAGGAGTCGGTTACATCCATACATACAGGTGAAGCTAATATAAGCGTGTTAACAATAAGTTGAAATATTTGTCGTTTGTACCTAAAATGAGACTTCAATATAAATGAATACATTTTGTTTCAGGGCAAGCAAGCTAAGATTAAGGAAATGTACGAGCAGTCGGTACTTCAGAGCGAGCAAGGTAATTATTGCTTAAGACATTTTGTAGTGTTTAGGTATAGATTTTTGTTGCTGACCGTACAATGAGACAAAGGAGGTAGACTATTTTCATGATATCTGGTCCCGACATGCAAAAGATACATGTTATATATTGTTGGATATCTATTATTTAGCTAAACAAAAATAACTATGGTGCAAACTTTAAATTTTAGTCCGCTTTTAGCTATAAAAACTAGCAACAAGTACCTATGCTTAACAATATTGCTTTGCTCCTATCGGTTACCGCGTTGTTTTAAATAAACCTTTTATAATTAATTACTTATTCATTTTGAATTGAGTTTAAGAAAAGGTTTTAGGATATTTAACATTACGCTACAACCCACAGAAGCGAGACAGTAAGGTAATAAGCAGTTACTAGTTTTTGAGAACGTATAGCTCAAAACAGCCTAACATTTAGATCTTGTTGGCATAATAACGTCACATGATGCTATTGGAGGGTGGGTCCTTTACTTTCACTCGCTGTGAAAGAAAGAAAATCGTTTTTTATTTTCCTTACATACTACAAAACAGTACAACAAAAAATAAGAAAAAACAATATAAAAATAGATGTAAGAAAACAGTGGTTGCTCAGCTTGGATGCTGTGGAGTTTTACATTGCTGCAAGAGTTACACAGCGATGGTTTTAGCAACCACCACGGTTGACGACAGGAACAGGAAAACCGCGATATTATAAATATTACAAAAAGACAAAACACAAAAACAACAATGAGCGTGTAATGGCGGTTGCCGTGCGCTGACGCAGGCCATGAGTGTAGTCACGTGATTAAACGCACGTTTGCCAATGTGCCAAGGTTGTGTGGGGTGAACCTTGTGTTCGGGATGTCTTCTCTAGTACGTATATTGGATGACAAAAACAACCTTCCTTCCCATCCCAGGTGTAACGTCAGCTGACAAGATCGCCCGTGACTTGGACTTGAACACGGAGAAGTCCCGCGCCATCAAGGAACGCTTCGAAAGTGGGGGGGTGTTCAATGATGAGAACCTGCCGCCCAAAAACAGGGAGATTGATGACAGGGCGCTGTTCAACGAAGGTATGCAAGATTAAAATAGCATTAAAAAAAATCTCTTTCATACTACACCTACGTAGTAAGTACCTCTTTACATTATCTATCATCCATCAAAGAAAGTTAGTGTTTTTGGGCGAGTTCTGAACAGAGGGACTTTTTCGACTTTTCCGCCCGCTGCGCTCTGCAGAAGGACAGAAAGTAGAAAAATTTCCTTATGGTAGCATTCGTAGGAATCCGAAGTCTTTTTTCTCTCATTTTAAGATTCATTGATTATTTAAGTTTTTTGTAATATTTGCTAGATTTTGTGATACACCCTTCTGTATAATAGAGTAGTGAAGTTATGTGTTTAATTTGCAGGCATAGGCAAGAAGTCTCGTTCGATATTCCTGGAGCTTGACGCCAACGCTAAGAACATGCCCCCCACCTCCCCCCCGCCGCAGGACGTGCCCAAGAGGAAGGAAATTGTAAGTACATTGAAATCGCATCATTTCTCGTATAGCGGGAAGTCTATCACTGCTACTACGCGATTGCTTCGAATTGGCCAAATTTTCTCGTCCCACTTCGGTATACCTCACCTCTTCTAAACCCCTTTTAGACTGTTTTGACATTTTAACGGTGTCATGTTAGGAGCTTCCAAGGAATGAAGTGTGGAGAAGCGGGTCAGGAAAATGAGGCCATTTTGAAGGAAACAGTAATTAGTAATGAAGTCGTCTAGATAAACAAGCTAAGGGTTTATTGTATTTCAGCCGTTCATCCCCAAGGACGTGGTCCGCGCTGCCGACAAGATGGAGGACGTTCACATCGAGACGTCGGACATCTCCGACAGATTCAAGTTCTTCGAGACTTACAAACCTGAGAATAAACGGAAGGAGTTCCGCATGACGCCGCCGAGGCAAACGGTAGGAACAGTACAACATCATGATTACATATTATTATTCAAATGTTAAGGGTCAGGCGGAGTATGATTTTCCCATATAAACGGAATTCCGCAAATATTTATGATGCAAGCGCTTTTAGTAAATACAATTGTGTTATTTACACTTAGACCGTATTAATCTTGGTATTGACGACCGAATGGCGAAGTGGGTAGTGTACCTGCCTGCAACGCAGAGATCGCGGGTTCGATTCCCGCTCAAGACAAATCTTTGTGTGAATGAATATGGCGGTTTGTCTTGGACCGGGTGTTTCTATGTATAATGTATGTATTTACAAAAGAAAAATAAAAATGTATTAGTATCAGTTTTAATTAGTACAAGCTGTGCTTAGTTTAGGACTAGATGGCGTTGTGTGAATGATGTGTGATATTTTTTATAAAAACATAAATACTCATAAACTTTGATTCATGTATTTTTACAGTGTAAACGTCAGATTTTATCATATTTGTTTTGTATTGTAAACATTTATATGTGTAATGTTGTCTAAACGAAAACATAGTTTTTATTGTCTACTTCGGCAATAACAACAAAAATGGACAAAATGTTAAATTTTTATTAATATATATTAATATATAATATATATATTAATATATAATATGGCAACCATAAATGTATCTAAATAAAATATAAAAAGTATCTTCATTTAATTGTGTTTAAATTTTGTACGACCAATGCTGTCTTGCGCGGATAAAACTAAGTGCGCGTGCGCCAAACAGAAATGGCACTACTCCGTCTGATTTTTGCAGCTTCTTCGAATAATCCGTCCGCCGAACTCTTGAATGTGATTTTGTCAATATTCGAATTACACCATCACGTCTTTAATACTCAGAAGTGTGACGTACAACACCTACGCTTCACCGTTACATTTAATTCCATGGGATAGGCAATTTTTAGACAAGTTCGACTTTATTCGAGCGTTTGACTGTATTAACTATTCTCTTTTACTTCAATAGACGTCCTTCTAGTAAGGAAACTGAAACTACATTAATTGGACAGATATTCGAGCAGACCTACGCAATATTTCAAGTACTTAAAAACTTATTTTGCTCTTATTACTACCAACCGTTATCTTTTACCAAAAGAGTTCCACAGGGTTCTATTTTAGGGCTCATCTATATCAAGTTTGTTTTATTCTTTGTTTTTATTTACGTTTCCAGCGCCCTAAATCCCCATCTCCTGAGGTATACCACGAGCCGTCCGTGGTCCGCAGCGAGGAGGGCACGGTGGACACGAGCGTGGCGGCCGCCCGTCACACCGCGCAGAGGATGATCTCTGTGTTCCGACAACTCGAGGATCAGCAGAGCAAGGCTGATGAACCTCAAGGTAATGTTCCTGTAGTTTGGCAATAAATAGTAGAAAATAATGGCACAGCCATTGTGCTTTTGGTATGGCAAGTAATGGCAACCTGAATACACATAAACCAATCAGTACAAAACTATTTAAAATGGTGCGAATTGATCAACCCACAATTAACTTTACTTTCGTTCTGTTGCTTCCAGGTCTCAAGCCCCTGAAGCGCTTCACCCCTCCGCCCCCTGGTGAGAGCAAGCACCAGGGTGAGTCATCCTCGGAAGAGGAGTACTCCTCCGAGGAGTACGACGATGAGGACAGCGAGGACGAGCGACGCCGCGTGTATCTCGAGGCTAGGGAGAGAGATGAGGCGCTTAAACAGGTGTGAAGTATTTTGATCGTATTAAAAATAAGTTATTTGTCTCAAGTGTCCTGACGGACATCGACACACAGCTAAATTGCTGCTTGAAAGCTGTAATTTTTGGGTCAGTTCATCGTGAAGTTTCAGATTATCATGTGCCAGATAACTCTATATTTTTACATTTCATCTGTCAAATAAGTTTTTAATAGATCAAGGGCCAGTTTTAGAAGTGCCGTATGGATCTTATCCTAACCATAAAATATAAGCTGACCGGATTTAAAAGTGACACTAGCTACACTTGAAAGAAAACACTGAATATTACTTTAATTTATGTGTGTTATAGGCGTATCCTGCCAATAAAGTTTATCTAACCTGTGAAATTAGGGGCTTAATGTAGTTTGATAGTGTCGACGTTTTGGTAAAATTTCACAAATTTTATGCGTACAATAAAATTTGGATGAGTTTTCGTTTCGTTATATTCATTTCAATTTAAATTCAATTCCCAAACCAAAATAATTATAATTATTGTGTAGTACGCAATCATTTATTGAATATAAGACTCACAATCGAAAAATAGATTTTAATATACCTATATTAACTTCCAGGCACAGCAGTTAGCTCGCACAAAGAGTTTCCGCGACCGCTTCGAGAACTGGTCAGAGTCGGAACCACAGCGCTCCCCTTCCAGCGTCATCATCAGGCAGGAGCAAGATGATGATGGAGAGTCACAGCTCGAGACTGCCAGGAGGTAAATACGTAGATAGTGTATGCGACCACTCACTGTGAAGTCTCGGATTCGAAGTTTCTGTGAGATCTCCGTAGAAGCACAGAGACTGAAAGTGTGTCGAATATATGGCGATAATAAACGCCCTTTCTATAAGATAGGACTTAATATCATAATAAATTAAATATAAGTGTACACCTTGTTCCAACAAGCCACCAAAGTGAGACGATTACAGAGAGAGGGTACAATGACTGTCACTTACCACAGTATCCGTCACCGCATCATTTTTAAATCTTATTATTCTCGCTAAGATAATATTGACACTTAGATTGATTTTTGTGTTTTCAAATAAAACTTGTTTTCTATATATTTTTTTTGTAATTGCAGTTTGCGTGAGAAGTTCGAGAGCATGAATGTAACGACGACAACCGTCTCGAAAGGCTCCGTGCCAAAAGTCAATAGATTTGTGGTGAGTAAAAAAAACACATTGTTACTAAATAATTGTAGTATTTCGTCCCCTAGAAATAAAAAAAACTTAATAAAATTTTGCTCGATAATGGTACGGAACTCGTCGTGCGCGAGTCCGACTCGCACTTGGCTGGTTATTTAATTTGACAATAATTAAATAACTACAACAACGCCTTCTTCACGATGTCATTTATGATGGACCGATTTTGATCAAATTTTGTATGGAGAACCTGGATTCACATATAATCCGCTTTTGATCGATGGCCCCACGGGTGGAACCTTGTATTTTTAACTTTAAAACCATTATTACCTAACCATGTAACCCGGTATTTATGTTTTCTTTTGTTCCCAGTGACCGTGACCGTCGTCCACAATCAACCAACCAAAGCAATATTAATCTCTACGTTGTAAAATATATAACTATTTGCCAATTATTGTATTCTAGCATAAGTGATCTATCAAATCGAGGAAATTTACTAGTTTTAGCATATTTATTACAGTTCGGTGACTGACAGTAAAAGCATTTTATACGAACCAAATGTGCCTTAATGGTCTTGTTTTTATATAAAATAGGGATTTTTCTCCAGTTCTTGATAATGTCCCTGATAGCCTATTCAAAAGTGGGACTATCTGATGGATAACATGTCAAATTTTAAAAGATAATCGGCTAATATCTATCTGACTATCAAAAACTGGTGAATTGGGTCCTTAATGTTTTTATGTGAAGTTATCCTAATAGAAAATATTAGTTAATGAGATATCAAAGTATTGTTCAAATCATTTTCATCTTTCATCGTTATTTTAGTTTTCATATTCGTTTATGAGATCTTAAGTCTAGTTATTTACTATATGTGAAGAAAAGATTTGTCGGAATACTCAATAAGGTATATCATTATATTATCTTAGTTTTGAGTAATTCTCGTCTTATTTATGAAAATAAATGAATGAATTTTCATTTTATCTCCGTAAAATAAGAATTCATTACTAGTAAAATGTTTTTAACTGGTAACTCTTTTTTCTTGCCGCATTAGTTATAATTTGATTCTGTGCCATCTCGAATTTCTAATAATCTCTTATTTAATCATTTCGTTTATATTGTACTAGTACGCTGAGTTGCCGCTTGGGCAACCCCTGTTGCCTGGACGTTTGAAACAACAATGTATTGGGCAACCCCTGTTGCCTCGACGTTTCAGTGGTTATTTGAATATCGCATGTTTATCATGAATAGATACATTTAACATTGTGTTAGGTAATTTTATAATGTGACTGAATTATTGGATTATCTGTATTTATTTGTTTGTACTTAAAAAGTTTTGCCGATTTTTTATATTATTCGAGTAAGGAAATTTAATAAATAACAAAATTATATTATTTGTTTTATTTTCAAATGACGATTGTTTAATTTTTAGTGAAAAGCGAGGACCAAATCTCGAATAAGTACCTATATCACGTCTATACGCTCGCACAACTCTTGCAAATATTATCCCTTTCCTCCCGAACCTCGAGTATGAGCAGGTGACATGTGTCTAAATCCCACATAGTTTAATTATTACAATTACTAGGGCCTCATAAGTGGAGTCAAGACAGATACTTTAAAATACCATTTCGTCGTTGCGACTTTAAAATCTCTTATGTGTCACTTTTAGTGAAATGGACTTTTAAACAACAATCGATTTGAAATTTGAAGATGTACCGTATACAAAAACTCTCATGTGCTTATAGCATTAAAATCGTATATTATTTACGATTTTCAAAATCTCCTGTGTGACAACTCAATAAAAAATGCTACATAAAATATCCTATGTGCTAATGTAACACATAAGATGTTTTGCTGTCTCATACCTCAGTGTTTGTGCGACACATAAGAGATTTTAATACTATTTGTATTGGAGAAGATAGTTTTCGGCGTTGGACGAGAGATGCTGATAACATCAATGAAGAAAATATAGACGAAGACAACCTTCAACTTGAGGCAACTTCAAGTGTAGAACGCCCAAGGCGGAATTCAGTGCTGAAAACAACCATTAAAACTTGGCTCGAAATTTTACCTAAAGTACCTAGCCATTACTGTCGTTCTACTACCACAAAAATCTACGTTGAATCCACATTTCGGTCTGTACTCCACATGCATCAAGTTTTCAAAGAATGGTGCATTGAAAATAACTACAGGGCAGCCTCCCGAAGGATTTTCACGAGAGTACTTGCTCAAGAAAAAATTGGAATTCACCAACCGCGTAAGGATCAATGCGATACATGCTGCAGTTACAAAACGGGTAATATTTCACAACAAGAATACGAAAATCACATCGAGAAGAAAAATGAAGCCCGAGAGGCGAAAAAAAACGCGATAGATAGTGCAAACGAAGAAACTATTGTTATAACAGTAGACGTGCAAAGCGTTTTGCTAGCTCCAAAGCTTTTAGCAATTTCTCTGTATTACAAAATGAAATTACAGTGCCATAACTTCACAGTATTTAATGTAATATCAAAAGATGTCACAATTTATTTTTGGCACGAAGCAGACGGTAATGTTACCGCAAACGAGTTTACATCTTGCTTAATAAATTACTGCCAAAATTTACCAACTTCGACAAAACGCATTATCATTATTTCTGACGGATGCGCACATCAAAACCGAAACCGAATTTTATCTAGTGCCCTCAGTGATTTGGCCCAAAACAAGAAAATTTGTATTGAACAGCTTTATCTAGAAAAAGGGCATACTATGATGGAGGTTGATAGTGTGCATTCCACCATTGAACAATACATTAAGCCCCCAATATACGCACCCAGTGACTATATAACCCGGATAAGACAAGCTAGACCACAGCAGCCCTATAACGTTAAATCAATTCATTTCGATTTTTTCCTGAATTATGAAGAATTGGAATCGAATCTAAAATCTATACGCCCTGGTAAAAAGAAGGGAGACCCTGTTGTGGTTGATATAAGGGGTCTTAAATATTCGCCGGATGGATCTATATTTTATAGATTAAGACATATCGATCAGTGGACCATACTTCCACAGCGAAGAAGTAACCAAAGCACACTGGTACCAAATCGATTGTACGTGACTCCATTAAAGATAACTGAAAGCAAATTTAAACATTTACAGGAATTGAAAACTGTTGTTGATCGAGATTATCATCCATTTTACGATTCTTTAGCATGCAATCCGGGTACTTAAAAAGGAAAACTTACAAGGCACTCTTTGTACAATCGTCTTAAACTTTTGACTCGTACTATTCTAAACTTGATATTATAATAACAAAACATTTTTTTTAATAAACATTAATAAAAAACATGCATTTTATTTCAATTTTTATTACTTATCTTAGATCAAAATCTCTGATATGATATAAAACACTCAATCAAAATCTCTTATGTGACCAAAAAAAGTTAAAATCATTTTTTATAGAATAGTCGCTGTTTATTTATTCTTCAAATGAACATATTAAAATGAACAATTATATAACGTAATAAATTACGTCTTTAACTTTGAGTGATATCTTTGATTTTTTTTCAGTAGACTGTTTTTATTGATTTTCTCGTAATTGTCATTTTTACACATAAGAGATTTTAAAGTCGCAACGACGATTTGTTGGGTTTATATACGTTTTACAAGGCTTGATTTGAAAACGAACCAGATGCCCGCTAAACGAGCCTAGCTTCCGACTATGTCCTGGTCGAGAAGTTTATGCAAACCGCCGTTAAGATGGCGAGGGCGCCACTGTTTATCGCCCGTCGTTCTCGGACGCGAACGCGAGACTTCCACCAAGAAAATAAATCAAAAACCTTAAATCTATTGCTCAAATTGTGAAAACTGTGCTTTTTTTCCATCATACAAGTGACAGTGAAGCACCAGAACTGTTATTACGTCCCGGGACCAGCTCTTGGCAAAGGAATTCTACGGCGAGTTTTCTGCATATCAAGCCGTTACTTTTTCTTATGTAAAATCGAATTTTATAGCTATTGAATCACACACCATTAGAAGATCGTTAGCCACATCTGCGCGTGCGCCATAGCTTTAAACATCGTGACCACACCCCCCGCGGCCCACCCGTAAAGACAATACGAAGTCGCGCCGCCATGTTAGGTTAGGTAAAAGCTTGGATTCCCTAAAGCTTCGGTTTCCTAGGCAAGCGGTGTGGAATAATACAACCGTAAAGTTTACGGTAGATTGACGTCACTAGAACGTTGCCAAAGTAAATGTAGTGGTGCATGAAAGGAGCCTCCCCGAGTGACGTACACAACGATTCTCCAAAGTGAATTGGCTAATCCTTTCACCACGATGGCAAGTCAAATTAAATTTGACTCAGCCATCAACACGACGAAGAAGAAGAAGAACTAAGAAATAAATTTAAAGAGATACATATTATGACGTTACATTCTCAATACATTTACGAAAATTTAATGTACGTTCACAAAAATCAAACGAAATTTAAGAAAAATAGTGATCTCCATAAATTAAATCTAAGGAACAAAAACAAACTCGCTGTGCCCACTACTAGGCTCCATAAAATCTCTAACTCGTTTCCAGGTCAATGTATACGCTTTTACAATAAACTTCCTTGAGACGCAATAGAATTATCGATAGGTAAATTTAAAAAATATGTTAAAATTAGATTAGGTATGTCAAAAAGCTTACTACAGTATTTCAGACTACATAAATGATAATAGTATTTGGAAATGAATTGCTCTTCTTAATTATGTGACTTTTATATTGTTATATTTTTCATTTTAAAAGAAATGAAAAATATAACAATGGTGGTGCACATGAGTTTCTCACCAGCTCTTCTCATAATGCAATACCCATCGGAGCTGGTACTTGGATTGATTTTAATTCGATTCTAAACAGTTTGATTAAAATTAATCTAAGCCCCGGTTATTCAAATCATTGTAATTAGTATAACTTAGTATTATTTATGATTTATTTTTATATCATTTTTTGTAATGTTTTGACGTGTTCAAGCGCCTCCTTGGGCCTATGAAAATAAATGATTTGAATTTGAATTTATAGTCATTGCAGGTAATGTGAAAACAGTTTAATTGACAGACGAACCGATCTACCCTCTTCCACACTGTTTTACTACGCGGAGGGGCGCTATTATTGTCAGCACTCGTACAAATTCGATCACGACACGCGACTCTGCCGATGTCATCTCGAGGTCTCATGTGATACGGGATGCATCTAAAGCCATCTACCGGGCAAATTCCAGACTCCGTGCACAGGGCTTCCATTACGTAATTACGTAATTACGCAATTACGTAATTACGAACTGATTTTAAAGTATTTTCAATTCCGTAACTGAAGATGTCAGTTCCGTACTTACGTAATTATTGGTATCATCAATCAATCAAAATAGTCAACCAATAAAAAGCAATATAAGTACACATTTATAATGTGGCAACACTATACGATATAAATTTTTACATCGAATACAAACGGGGTATTTCCCGCAGTTTATTTATTTTATCCTTTCAACCAATAAAAAGCAATATAAGTACACATTTATAATGTGGCAACACTATACGATATAAATTTTTACATCGAATACAAACGGGGTATTGCCCGCAGTTTATTTATTTTATCCTTTGTTAAATCTTGCAAAAAAAATGTTCTAAGACATACAGAATAGAGTTCAAATATATCAACTAAGCGAGTCGGTAGGGCCGGGGAGTCCCTGACGAAAAGTTCCTACTGTAAAGGTACTGTTACACATGCTCGTTATTAGCACGAAAGCATGCTTCGTTTGAGCAATTGCTACAAAGGGGTATGTGTGTCGAAACATTGCTAATAATGAGCATGCTAAATTCGTGTTTGCTCAAAAATCGACGGTCGTGCGATTATTGGGCATGCTTCCTGCAGCGCGGGTGGAAGGGGGCGTGCTTATAGCGTGTGTGAACAGGTTTGCTTATTGAGCATGCTAATGTCGATCAGTCGTTAGCAGCAGGTGCGCGTGCACAATATCGCGCTAAAAATGTCTCGCTGGGGCGATGAAAAATCTTTGAAATTTGTGATTTTATATCGACAAAATTAATGCCTATGGAATCCGCGCATGGCCGAATATAAAAATAATATTGCTAGAAATAATGCATATCAAGATATGATAACCAACATGGACGATCCTGATTTGAATTTCAAAATTATTAAAACAAAAATAAAAAACTGTGTGTGTGTGTATCTTGTTTCTTTATAGCGCTTTCAATTTTAGATAGTAACCAGTCAAACTGATGCGGTAACATGCGCAAATGATTTTTGTAACCATTAATATCTTCTTCTCGCATTTCGACTAACAATCAAGTACTTGCTCCAAGTTTTTCTCTTCTACTTAGCCAATCACGGACCCAAATCTTCCTTTTCCTTGTTTTTTTCTTTCTATCTGAGAGAAGTTTTTGGACGCATTGCAACGCCACCAAAAGAATAATTCTATTCAACTCCATACGAATGGCTGTTTGATTGTCCATGGTTTTGTTGAACTGACAGAAAGCACGCTTTATAATGGCATGTGTACCGGAGTGTTTGCTTTGAGCATGCTCTTTGAGGAGCATACTTAAAATGGCCATGCTTATATTTAGCAAATGTAGACAAGTGCAGAGCATGCTCGAAACAAGTATGCTCATGAGCATACTAAAAAGCATGCGATTAACGAGCATGTGTAACAGTACCTTAACTATGCTCGTGAAGAGCATTCTTAACTTAAAAGAAAGTAGTTTCATTGCTCAATAAATTGTCGGTTGTTTGTAGCAGTTGTATCTTTATCGTGGGTGACTTTGAATGTATGGATTATCTCTTGAAAGATGTAAGTACTTAAACCAAAGCCTTAATTAGTCTATTAGTATTAAAAGAGCATTAAAAACCCCGCGGAGCATGCATAGTTCATACAAAATAATTTGCAAATCAAACATTTTCGGTGTATTTATTCCAATTAGATTATGAATTTTCAAGAAGAAAGATTATATTCGGGTCGAAAAAAAATGGTTTGACTTTAATGGTGTACGATGACAAGTTTTGAATCAACATTTTTTTCTTTAAATATTGTGTTTATTTTAATAATTCCTTAAATTTGAGATGGTACAATATGGACCTACAATATTTACAAAAATTATTTAGATTTAAAAAAATAGGAAAATATTACGTAATTACGGAATTGAAGATAAAAGTTACGTAATCAGTTACGTAATTGACATTTCCGTAATTTTGGAAGCCCTTCCGTGCACCTATGATAATTTCCTGGCGGAAACATTCCAACACTTGCTTGATAACCATATTTTATAGGCTACGGCGAAGACAAAAGAAAGGGTTATTTATTTAAGTAAGGAAAACGGAGGTCAATAAATAAAACAAGATACTCTATTTATAATCTAATTATTATTTTCAAAAAAATATAGGGAACGTGAAACAATAAATTAACCACCTAAACATAAATTATGTTAAATATTTATCAATCACATTTGTGTCCGCACCAAGCAGTACGGACTTGAGACCCGAGTCATGTCCAATGCCAGCCAAATGCACCAGAAACCAACTGGCCAGTCACACAGTAAGGAAAATAGTGATCTTTTAAACGAGATCCAAGCACTTCCAGACTCCAAGTCTGGAAGTGCTTGGATCTCGTCAAATTTTGTGAATCATACGAAGACTGGTCCCAGGTGGGCATCGAACCCGCAAGACTGGCACAGTGGACAGCGAGGTGATAATCGCTTCTACCACTGCGCTATCCGTGCAGTCAGTAATTATTAGAGCTATGAAACCACAGAATTTTACCAAATCTATTAGAAGTGATTTTGTAAAATATGTATTTGGTCATGCCTGGCACCCAGTCTTCACTCGGTTACCTTTAGTCGAGAAAAGGCTTGGTTGCCATAACAAAATATATCATAACTACATGTAATTTTGAAATGAGGGCATCACTATATTGTAAACTTTGAAACATAGCCAAACCAAATCCTTTTACGTTTTCAAAAGAATTAATATTAAATTGTCAATATTGTCACACTCTTACATCTTTGTAAGTAGTCTTATCAATAACACATTGATTTTTGGTTTTGACTTGCATTGGACGAATCGACTCAAAATAATCACTCTCTCAATGATCGAAATTAACTCACTGTTATAAGAAAACTCTTAAAATATGAAGTAAAAATCTTTTAGGGACCATCTGATTTCGCGACGCCATTTTGGCTAGGTGTTGCCAATTTAGTACAATTAAACACATGTGCTGACAACACTTGTCTTTTCTCATTTGATTTTGTTTAGATTTAATTATGAAATACATTTTTTAAATTCTTTTCAATCATCATGATTATATTTTCTAGTACATTTTTCACAATTAAATCGAAACATTAGTAGTTAGTCCGTAACACTTATTCTAAACAGTATAAAATATACAAAATGTACATTTAATAGCAAATCAAGCCGAGCAAACTTAAATTCACAAAAACCTTAAGTTTAAATAAAAAAAATCAACGTTAAAACTAAACGACATAATTTTTGCGCAAAATATACTTTTTTTTCAGAAAACTGATGGGTTTTCGTATTTTTATTTACAAAAGGAGGTAAATTTTACATCCAAATTGAGATATGACTTAATGCTTGTATTTATTGAAAAATTCTAGCAACCAAATTGCTTATTAGTTCAATAATGTATGAAAAATATACTAAGGAACAATGTATGTCCAGCGAGTATAATTTTCATTAAATATACTACACTTAAAAGTAGCACAACTATTGGGGCTAATTTCACCAGCATAGTTAAATGCAAGTTAACTTAACAAATTTGGCATTTTATCTGTCAGTTTAATTCCGAATAGACTCTATTAGGAGCTGGTGAAACTTGGTTTTTGAAATCATAAAATACAAGCAATAAGAACTTCCCAACACAACTTCTATACATTATCAAATAATCGCACGACATTCGGTTTGTATTCGAAAAATATCGATGGATCTATAGACGCGAGCGCCATCTATCAAAATTTGACAACATTCACACAACACCGATAGATGTCGTTGTACACAAAAAGTAGATCAATCTGTAGGGTCATTGTATCAAGACTTATCCTTAACTGGCTAAGCAGTGGATGCTAGAGATACTAGTTTCAGCTATACATATTATAATAATACTGTCTTCATCTAAACACAGACTGAGGGTTCATGGACCAATTATTTATATGTTACTTATTGCTCTCATTGGAGTGGCACGAGATACTTCTAGTACACAATGCTTGGTCTAAAATAAGGCATGAAGATTTTTTGAAGAAAGAGAGCACTTCCAAGAAAGAGATGACGTTCTACTAAACGTCTAACACTGAGGCCTGAGTTGTAGTATAGTGCTTGTACCGAAGTGTTCACACTACCATTTACCCGTTGTCCTAGGTGAGCGACAGGACTGTAGCAGGACCTCAGAGTGAATCACTTTCCAAAAGTAGGTTTGCATTATTTTCGACTGAATACTGTACATTGCCTAAACCGAGTTTGAGGCCGAATATTCGGGCAAAAATCCAGTTTCGGTCAGACACTAGTATTTATATTTAATTCGATGCTTATTATGCTAGAATATTAAAATATTATCACAAAACCATATACTGTGAAGATGCAATTCATTTCAATAGACATAGTCAGTTTGACACAAACAGTTGTAGATCTCGCACCACCTCAGGCTTGTATTTATGTATTGTACGTAAATTGATAAAAACGGGTTTTAACTCCAATGACATTGAAATAAATCGAAATAATATGGGTATGATTGTAACCACTGACATTTTGTAGTAGAATGTTTCAAGTTACTTGTATCAGATAATAGATATTAAGATGATTTGTAAAATCAGTGGACACAAGACTGAATGCAAACAAATCTTGGGAACTTTAAATATAAATCTACTGCCGCATTCAATATCTTTTGTGAAGCTGTGTAATGTGGTAATACAAATTTTTGGTAATTGTATCATGTGGTTCCAAACCCAACTGCTTATTGATAAACATCATGATCTCAGAACATGTTCTTATAATAGACGCAAATTATTGCGTTAATTTATTAGTAAAAACATTCAAATCAATATTCTAAATTATTGTCGATCAAATATTTCATTCATTTCTAGCAACTTTTCTATCAATTGTAGGTAACACCACACTCCACAGCATGAAAAAGGTTGAATTCGTTAACAGTAGTCTATAAGAATTATAATTATAATATATAATAATTTAATCTTCTAGTGCAATTTTTAGAAATTGTGTGAATAAATTTAATATTTACTTATATTTTAAATTATTTCATATTTTATTTACGTCTTCGTTTAAAACTCTCTCAAATCACATTCGCTACGCAGTTTTAGATTTTTATAAAACTTTTTATATAATTTATTTACACCGGCAACACAAAAGCAATAGTTTCTTTCTAATGGCAGGAAACTTGTGAAATACAGGATTTTAAATTTAAATACAACAAATATTAATCTATCACTGGGCTTTATTTATGTAAAATTATAATGTTCATCTCATTGACAAAAAAATATTCCATAATAAAAAATTGATGATTATTATCTGCTTTGATTCAAATAATAAAGCTGAAGTTACACTCAACGCTGATAATACACAGTAATATGTTTTATGAACAGTATTACTTATAAAATTGTGAAACAGCAATCTGTATTTTGCAAAAGGCATACTTCTTCTTCGTCGTATCGATGGCTGAGTCAAATTTTATTTTGACTTGCTATCGTGGTGAAAGGATTAGCCAATGCGTAGCCAGACGTAGGAATTGTTGTGTACGTCACTCGGGGAGGCTCCTTTCATACTGTACTTAATATATTATACATTTAGTGCCAATATCTCCTTCTTCTTCTTCTTCTTCTTTTATTTAATGGCAACTGGGTCTCCTTGCGGTGACCATTTCTGCCAGTGTCAAGTGTGAAATATAATTAAAATTATTGTAAGCGTCCAAAATGGCGGGTGATATACTCGGACTCTGACGATGGCGGCGCAGACGAACACGCGCTGTCAACGTGCACTCACCCACGCCGCCGCCGCCAAAACCATTCTTCTTCTTCTTACAATCTTACATTTTTTATACCAATTAACTTCTGAAAATGTTTACCATTAAAAGTTTAATATAATAACATGTCAGATTGAAGGTATTGCATCTTAATCATCACTATGCCATGTGAAAATTGACAATATGCCTAGAGATAGCGTCTCATGGGCTAGTATCTGTATAAAATCAGTGTTTAGTCTATCAAAATCTTTAAATACGGAATCTAAAACTGCGTTTTCATCCTTGCATTCACGTAGCCTCTACGAGACCGCTTAAAACAATCTATTTACAGATAACCTAAAGTGCTGGTTATTTCATGAAGGACCTTTTGTTTAACAATATAGTAATAAATTAATTTATATTACTGACTTACTGATATATTGATTTTTGTGTCACATAAAGGGATTTTGCAGATAATAGATTTAATTAAAGATCAAATCTAGGCAGTTATTAAGATGACTGCAAATGAAACATGTCATGTTTAGGTCCTATGGGATAGGGAGTGAGCCTATCGCCATCCACCGGGCACAATTCCAACTCTGTGCTGCTATTGAGAATTTTCTTACGAAAAGTTCACAAATAACACGTTGCCCGACCCGGGAATTGAACACTCGCGGTGAGAGGCGCATAAGCTAACTCTACTAGACCATAGACAACATAATATAATGTGATAAAAAAACTTACAAGTTAACTAAGTATTAACCAATTTAGCTGATTGAAGTTTAAAACTATATGCAAAAACAGACATTAGGAAATTAATCTAATTTATTTTTGATTTTTCAGATAATATCGTTTTTAATTGATGAAAACTGTAAAACAAACAGTTATTTTAACATTGCTCATAGATATTCGACGATTTGTTATAATTATCAAAGACCCAGAAGTGACACAAAAACAATTAAAATTAAGAAAAATTGTATCAGTACTGCTCAAATCATGCTCAACAATCACGCTGACATTTTAATTAGTTATAGAATTAATTATTTTTTTTCAATTGAAATTTTTTGATTGAAAATGACAAGTTTGTGTTGGCCCCTTAAATTGTAATGTGTAGGCTCAGAGGCAGCCTTAAGAAATTGTACTTGAAATGTTTAAGTGAAGTATTTATGTCTATGCGTTTCATATTACTAAATCTAACATAATTGAATTTTGAAAATTGAATTCAAAGATGTAGAAAGGATTGTTATTAAGGGCGCTCTAGAGACTAACTTTTTGATATCCAAAATGCCGCATGGCGAGGTATAAGAGCGACAGAGAAGCAGTGCAGCAACTTCGAATTAAATCTGAGGGCAGACCCCATTTGGAATAGTAAGTAGCCCTGAATCTAATACATGTCCCACTAATGGGTTGAGCCTCTTCTCACAATGAGAAGGGTTAGGCCACAGTCCAACAAGCTGGCCAAAAGCACTTTTTAGGCATTCTCAGGCATGCAGGTTCCTCACGAAGTATTTCTTCACCGTAAACAACAATTTATATATTAAATACACACATATCATCAAAAAGACGTATCTTAACGATTTATTGACAGAGGTGTGTGCCATGGGTTCGAACCCAAAACCTTTGACTTCACACTCGAACACAAATTGCGAAAGGAATGAGCCTAAGAAAATATGTTTTTTTTTAGCTAAAAACTTGTCTTACACAATCACTTTCTCAAATAAATAAATCAATTCAACATACGCATTCAGACCTTAAATAAAATGAGATCCACTCAAGCAAAGATCTTTACTTACGTTAAATCCTTCATAAAATAATCACTGAGCACTATCACTTAACACATTACGTCTAATCGGGTGGTCGATGGAGCACCTCCTGCGGTAACTTTACACTTTCACCGGACACTTTGTCTCTGGAATCAGATTTATCCCTGTGTTTGTCTCTCCGTTCATCAGAGTTTCTGTATTCCTTCTTGTGATCTCGCCGGTCGGACTTGTGGTGTGATGACTTGTGCCGGGATGATGAGTGACGTCTGTGATGATCTCGGTCGCGGTCTGAGCGGTGTTTGTCATCTTTGAGTCTGTTATTCTTATCTTTGTCTGACCGATCGGATTTTGAATCTGATTTGTCTAATTTAGATTCATTTCTGATATCTGATTTCTCTTTCTCTTTGTCAACTCTCTCTATTTTGTCGACTTTTGGTTCTGATTTATCAGTTCTGTGTTCTGTTCGTTCAGATTTAATGTCGACTTTATCTGCCTTATCATTTTTGTCGAATCTGAATTCAGGTTTATCTTTGTCAGCTCTTTCTTGTTTCACATCCAATTTAACCGGTGTTCTTGGTTCAACCTTTTCTTGTTTCGAATCTTTATCAGACTTAGAATCTTGTCTTTCAATCTTTGATTCTGGTTTCTCAGATTTTGATTCAGATTTTTCAATTTTTGACTCGACTTTAGGTTCTGTCTTCTCAGTTTTGATTTCTGTCTGTTTATCAACTTTTTCTGGCTTAGAATCTGCTTTTTTATCGCTATTCTTCTCTGGTTTAACTTGTACTTCGACGCTCTTTCTGCCGCGTTCAATCTTGAGCGCGGATTTCTCCATCTTGCTCTGGAACTTAGCGCTCAGAGCTCGCATTTCGATGACCCCGGCCTTGTGCTTCGATTCTTTTGCTGGTTTGGATTCTGAAACAAATGAAAATGTATCTTTTAGCTAAAATTTGATTTCAATGAGATTGGGAAAAGGTCTGGGAAAGGTTCATTCTACTTTTTTTAAAAAAGCAACATGATAATCCAGTCAGTAGTTTTTAAGATGATTGCAAACAGACAGACAAACGCGGCGCATTACTTTGTTTAATAATAACATAACATTACCAGAAGGACACAAGTACAACACTGACATTTCACCAGTTATGTTTAGGACCCATGGGATAGGGGGTAAGCCAATCGCCATCCACCGGGCACAATGCCAACTCCGCTATTAAGAATTTCCAAAAAGAAAGTTCACAAATAACACTGCCCGTCCCGGGAACAGCACCCGAGACTTCGCGGTGAGCGGCGCATACGCTAACCACTACACCAACGAGGCAGAGTGTTTAATAGTATAAGGATACAAGAACACTAACCAGCGACATGATTGTTGATGACGACCGGCTGTGGTTCGGCGGCGGCGCGTTCCTCCGCCGGCGACGATGCCTCGGACGTCGGGTAGTACTGCTTCAGGCGCAAGTGCCACGCTGGAATTAACACATTTGTTGAGTTATAATGTACAGATTTTAATTGCACATACTTTAGGGTTTTAATGTTGTCAGTAATAGAGGAACATAACATAACATAAAATCACGCGTTTATCCCACAGGTATAGGCAGACACGATGGAACACCATGTTCTTCGCTCCTTACATTCTTCATTTGCTTCTTCAACATTCATACATCTCTGTTTACATACTCGCCGGTTTCGTGTACTACGTATTTGTCCATCTGAAGGACGCTCTCTATCTGGTCCCTGTCTTTCGAGAACGACCTCTTTGAATACTTCCAGCCACATCTGTCTTCTATATCGCTTTCACTAATCTACTTCCATCCATTCTTTCAACATGACCAAACCACCTAAGCATACCTTGCCACTATTTATATTCAAACCTTATCAATCCCTTATCACACTATTCCTTATCCTGTCATTCAAGGTTTACACCACACATACAACTTGAATACCGATCGACAGGGCTTATACGCGATAGTTAAAAAGAAAACTGAGCATTTTAAACCAAGAATATAATATTTAGGTACTGCTTTACAAACGTCGAAAGAAACCGCCATATGGATTACAGCGTAACCAACTATAATAGAGACAATTCAAACATATAATTAAATATGTATAGCTGTCACTTCAATTTGTGCGTTTTATGTTTTATCCATTTTGCTCAATAGCAACAGGTGAATTAGACCTTTATAATATTAAATGATCAATCTATCTAAGCTTAGGTAACTATAATCATATTATTTTGAGCAGTAAAATTTAAGTTATTTAATTCGCTGGATTATTTTTATTTGCTCTGTAACTATTTATTGATGTGTTCAAGCGCCCCTTGAGGTTTATGAAAATAAATGATATAATAATAATAATAATAATCATTTATTTCAGGTAAAACCCATATGGTAATAATAACACACAAAACATACATAATTAAATTAATAAAAAACATTAGGCAGGCATTAAAATAAAATCATTGAATTACAGAATACTATTTCAAAAGATAATCAATTAATAATAAGATTTAAAATATAAATAATAATAAAAAATAAATTAAATTGTAATTAAATTGCTTGTAGCATGCTGTTGTTGCCACTACGTAGCCGCTGCAGTAGCGATGCTGCTTTCTTACGCATTACTGCGGGGAACCCGTCGGTATGTGATTCCGCGAACATACCTGAGGCAGCAACGCCACGGCAGCCTCAACAGCATCCTAAATACATTATTATATTGGGTGCGCAGAGCTCTGTAGGCACTTTGAGTGTAGTTCACCCACAGGCCGCTTGAGTAAAATGATTGGCAATACGATTTAAATAGCGTTATTTTTACTGCATTCGTGCAACGCGCGAACCTGCGGGTTAACATATTGCCTCTCACCGCAAGAGCCCTACGCTCCCTTTCTATATCCTCGTTATCCCTGAGGTCACTCGTCACTACATGACCGAGGTATTTAAACCTCTGAACCACTTTAAGAGCCGTACCATTTAGCATTACGGGTGGCACATGACTGAGCTTATATTTGCTCGCCTTAAAAACTAGTAGCTCACTTTTTTTGGTGTTATATATTAATCCATGTGCCACCGCATAATCCTCACATAAGGATAACAATGTCCTAAGTCCTTTTATTGATGGTGACAGTAATACTTGGTCATCGGCATAATTGATGTTGTTAAAACACTGTCCATCAATATGACAGCCTACGTGGGTGCTACTAAGTTTTTCAATTAATAGGTTAATATAAAAATTAAACAGCAGTGGCGAACTTAGTCCACCCTGTCTCACACCACATTCAAGTATATATTCATCTGACAAGATACCGGCCCATCTCACCTGATTTTTTTGATTAGAATACCAGTACTTTAAAAGGGAGATACATTCCACCGGCACCGTCGTACAACCTAGCTTGTCCCAGAGAAGGTCATAGGAGACAAGGTCAAAGGCTTTTGACAGATCCAGGAAGCACGCGTACACCGGCGTGTCTCTCTCTGTGTAATACCTGACAGCATGCTTTAAGCTCAATATAGCGCTTTCCGCAGACAGATTAGCGCGGAATCCAAATTGGCTGTCATGTATATTTAGGTGTGTTGTTAGATTACTATTAAGCATGCTGTCAAGTATCTTTGCTACTGTTGTAGCAAGTGAGATAGGTCGATAATTAGTCTTGTCAGATGCATCTCCGGTCTTGTTTTTTATAACAGGTACAACAATCGTGCGCATCAGTGGCTCAGGCAGATACGAGTGACATAGACACAAGTTGTACAGCATTACAAGTACTCGCGGTAAATGAACTCCAGCATACTTAAAATGCTCAATGCTCAGGCCGTCATGACCAGGCGATTTGCCTCTCTGCATGTTATTTATAATTTTAGAGACATTTTTTGCTGTTAAATGATATGACTTTGACTCTATACAAGTGAAAAAGGACGTAAGTGAGAATATTAGCTAAGCAATTTTCAGCCTTACGGGCGGCGTACGGGACACTGCCGTAAGGCCGAAAAATATTGAACAAACATTTGAACTCCCGGCCTTTTTTCCACTGTGGGGGCGAATTTCTAGACACTCAGCAAAAATTACTTTTTATTTTAAAAAGCTAACAGCTAGTACAACTTACCGACTGAAGTGACGGCAGACACAGTTCTGAATTGATGTATGATGTTTCTGGGCAAGAAGTAGATGTCATCGGAGCACAGCGGCAGGCGGGAATAGCGGACGCCTTCGCGACGGAGCTGGTTTAGCTTTGCTTCTTCCAACCTGAAATAACACTACATTATTACCGCATCCAGAAGCCGATCCAATCCGTATGTGAAGGTAGGAGAAGACGAAGGAAGTAGAACAATTATCATACTTTTTTCCTAATGGTCTAGTAAATAGGTTGACAATGAGGCCTATCGCGTATCTATTTACCGCTAGAGATACTAGGGTAGCATGAGGTCTCCGAAATGTCAAATGTCCCTATTTGCGGGTTGGCTTTGCGGTCATTGAGATTGTAAGTGTCTATAGAGGCACAGATCTTTATAGCGTTCTGAAGTCAAACTGTTTACGAGCGACAGAGAACGCACTTCTGCATAAGGCACGTATGAGAGCAAGAGTGACGGACGTAATTGAAACAAGAAATTCGTACTTCTTAATATTTTTTGATCCAAAATGTTTGTCTTCAAAACGCCCTAAAGAACTGTGCCTCTATAAAAACGTATAAACTCAATGGTTAGGATAAATCAATGTCTGTCAACAAACATTGACAGACCTTACTCTACAGTGTCTTACGCTACTTGGTGTGACAAAAAACAATAGCCATCATTGGTAAAATAGTTCTTTAGAGATGGTTATGGACCAGTAGCGTGGTTTACCTCTCCATGTAACTTATAATTTTCAATGTAAGCTAAATCTGACCATAGCGAATCGTACTCTTAGTATAAAACTCTAACCAAAATCTACAGTAATAGACAAGGATAAGAAGCATAGAAAAGTATAAGTTGGAGCAGCCAGATGACGCTCAACTCGAAAGAAGGGAGTTATTGGTTTCCAAATCATAATCGCATGTTTTTCTTGACTTTAGGAAAGATTAGGAGATGACGATTACTTACCAAGTAACACACTGAGAGATAGGAGGTTCATAGAGGTCCAGGCCGAGCAGCTGCACGAGTTTGTTGAAGTCCCCGGCGTGGAACGCCACCACGTCCTTGGTGATGCGGCCGCGGTCCGACTCGTCGCCGCAGTGGATAGCCTTCAGCACTCCTGGAATCGTGCATATAGGTTACAATGAACTTTAAATAATACATAAAATAATTGATGAAATAAAACGAGGCTTTTGAGAATAAAGCGAGGATTATAATATTTTATGATAACAAAAATTTACACGTCACGGTGCTACCGCTTAGATATGAACAAGAGAGATAGATAGTAGGTAGGCACCTTAGCAAAGTTACAATTAATGCTATTGCTCTATAATTAAGTGTAGGCGTTTGCGTCCTATATTCTAACACCCTCTTCTGGGCGCAAACCCAATGCGACTGTAAAGGCTTGATGCTTCGGTCGCTGCAGTCCCTTCGTGAGCACGTCAGCCAGCATGTATTGTGTGCTCTTGTATCGTACTGAGATTTGATTGTTGGAAATACGCTCCCTCACAAAATGGTAGCGTATGTCAATGTGCTTGCTTCTAGCGTGGTATATATCATCACCTGAAATACTAATAGCACTTTGATTATCACAAAACATGATTATTGGTATACCTGACATAGAAGGCCAGAAATCTTCCTCCAATTGTTTAAGCCAAATAGCTTCCTGGGTCGCCGTGGAGAGTGACATGTATTCCGCTTCGGTGGTTGATAAGGCTATCGTAGGTTGCCTTTTTGAGCACCAACTGATAGCGGCCCCTTGAAATATAAATGTATATCCAGAACATGATCTTCTGTCTTCAGTATCGGTTGCCCAATCTGCGTCACAGTATCCCTCAATATTTCTGTCATTTTTCTTGAAGGTAAGTTTTAAATTTTGTGATCCCTTGAGATATCTCAGCACTCTTTTTGCTGCCATCCAGTGTTGTGCTGTAGGTTTATTATTGAATCTGCTTAGTTGATTCACTATAAAGGCTATATCGGGCCTGGTGCCCTGTGACAGATATAAAAGACAGCCTATTAACTCCTGGTAAGGAATATTTTTTAAAATCTCGTTATCGTTTTTAGCTTTCTTTAAAATCAAGTTAGCTTCGCATGGTGTATGCACTGGTTTACAGTCATTCATATTAAATCGAGTAAGAATCTTTTCTATGTATAACTTTTGATCCAGATAAATTTCATTTCCAGCTCTGTTATAAATAATTCTAAATCCTATACAACATTTGGCTTCACCCAAATCCTTCATATGAAATTTTGAACTTAGTTTGTTTTTTATCATAATGGCAGTTTCATCATTATTAAAGAAACATAATAAATCATCAACATATACTGTGAGTATCAGTATGTCATTATCATTGACAATGCGATGATATATACATGGATCAACTTTAGAACGTGACATCCCAATTTCTAATAAAACTGCATTCAGTTTTTTATTCCACTGTCTGCTTGCTTGTTTTAGACCATAAATAGATTTGTTTAATTTACAAACTTTATTGCCTTCTTCAAAATTTGGTGGTTGTTCCATATAAATGTCTTCTTCAATATCACCTTGCAGAAACGCTGTTACTGCATCCATCTGGTGTATTTTTAAATTATATTTTACCGCCAGTCCCATTACATATCGAACGGACGTGTACCGTACTACTGGCGCATAAATTTCATGATAGTCTATACCTTTCTTTTGTTGATATCCTTTCACGACAAGTCGTGCCTTCAATTGTGATATGTTGCCCTTTTCATCTGTTTTTGTTTTGTAAACCCATTTGCATGGAATTACCTTTTTGTTCTTTGGTAAGTCAACCAATGTCCAAGTATTGTTACTTAGTAACGATTTATATTCATTATCCATTGCATTTATCCATTGATTTGCTTTACTACTTTCGAGCGCTTCGGAAAGGGTTTGTGGGTCCTTATTTAAGATACTCATAGCAGATTCACCATTCATACACATAAGAGATGTATCCTGAGAAGGGTCGGCTTCATAAATTTCATTTCGACGTCGTGGACGAAGAATCTTATCAAATTGTGGGACAACAATACTTTCGTCAGGTATGTAAATACTATCATCAGGATCGGAGTAAACAGAAGAAGTTGGTGACGACGGTGAGTTAACACTTGAGGATATATTCATAATATTGTCTGTTTCTATATTACCATTACCCTTCTTCTTCTTCCTTTTCATCTTCTGAAGGTAAGCAAACTGTTTTATTATTATTTATTTTATTATTCTTGCTTTCCTTTATATTCTTTGTACTTTCATTATTAATAACGTTTTCTTTTCCAGATGGTTTATTAATAATATTTCTTTTCACAGTGGCTTCGAGAAATATGACATCTCTGCTTGTTACAGTATGTTTATTTTTAGGATCTATAAAACGGTAGCCCTTTACGCAGTCACTGTAACCAACAAAAATTAATTCACGGGATTTTGGATCCAGCTTTTGGCGTCTCTCTTTAGGTATGTGTACCATTGCTTTGCACCCAAAAATTTTTATGTGGCTTAAGTCCGGTTTCTTGCCAGTCCACACCTCCTCCGGAGTGACGTAGGAAAGGGCTCTCGTCGGTGAACGATTAATAATGTGTGCTGCCGTAACAACTGCTTCTCCCCAGTAGTTGTTCTGTAATTGAGCATTCAAAATCATACATTTAGATCTTTCTATGAGAGTTCTATTCATACGTTCACTTACACCGTTTTGCTCTGGCGTATAAGGGTTAGTGGTTTGGTGCAATATTCCAAATTTTTTGAGATAATTATCAAAATTTCTATTCACATATTCTCTGCCATTATCTGTTCTGAACTTCCTGATCCTTTTGTTTAGTTCATTTTCTACTCTATTTTTATATTCTAAAAATTTATCAAATACTTCGGCTTTACTTTTAATTGTGTATACAAATACTTTACGTGAGAAATCATCTATAAATGAAACAAAGTATCGGGCACCTCCAAGTGACGCAGTCTGCATTGGTCCACATACATCGGAGTGGATGACCTCCAGCAACTCAGTTGCTCGGGATCCTTCACTTGGAAATGACTGTCGAGTCTGTTTTCCCTCAACACAACATATGCATATTATATTTTCATTCAACGGAGACAATTTTACACCAGTAGTACTGTTAGGTATTTTATTCATATCAGTAAAGTTTAAATGGCCCATTCTTTGGTGCCACAAGTATGTATCATTCTCAATAATAGCGGGCATGGCTTTAGCGTTTTCATGAATTATGTTTAATTTATACATATCATTTATCAACTTGGCATCAGCTACTTTTTGACCAAGGCTATTAAATATCTTACAACCAGCATTGTTAAATTGTATACTACAGCCATTTTTTATCATTTTGCTAACAGAAATCAAGTTTGTTGACAGTTCAGGTACATAAATAACATTTCTTACTTGTATTTTACTCATATTGCCTTGTGTATCTGGTACATTAATTGTTACATTACCACAACTTTCCACTTTGAGCATTTTATCATTTGCTATTTTGATGCTTGTTACAGGTGATGTAGTTATGTCCTCGAGCCACTCTTTGTGTGAAGTCATATGCATCGATGCTCCACTGTCCACGAACCAACTCATCGAGTCATTTGATTTGGTGGCTGAAAATGCTGCAATAAAGCCATTATTTTTATTATCAGTCTTATTGTCAGTCTTATTATCAGTCTTATTATCAGTCTTATTATTTGACTTTTTATGCCAACAGTTTTTGCTAATGTGCCCATATTTGTTGCAATGAAAACATCTTGGCCCTTTGCTTTTATTTTGCCCTTTATCCACATTTTTTGATGCTTGTTTTTTGGAGTTTGAGTAAAAAGCAGTTGTGTCCATTGTTTTTTCTTCTTGTAATAATTTTGTTTTGATGGAATCGGCACAAATTTTTACTCCTGAACTCTCTATAGCCATGATCATAGGCTTGTATGTATCTGGTAAGCCGGATAGCATTAACGTCCCTAGCCATTCATCATCGACTTTAAATCCTATATTTCTCAAACGATGTGCTGATGACATTATTTTATTTACATAGTCCTCTATGCTAGAACTAGTTTCCAATGTAGTGTTTATCAAATCCTTCAATATACCAACTTTACGAGTTAAACCCGAGTCCTCAAAAGCTCTCATTAAATTTACCCAAACCTCTTTGGCAGTAGTAGCTTCTCTTATGTGCACATATATTATTGGGTCAATCAGTAAAATAAGTTTTGACTTAGCTTTGACATTTTTTTTTGCATCGACAGCCTTGCCGGGTTCCGTTTCTATGCATTCCCAAAGATCGTCCAATTGCAGGTATGCTTTTACCGCAAAACTCCAAGTTGCGTAATTCTCTCTTCCAGTTAATTTTTCTATACTCATTAGACTATTGTTCGTTGCCATTTTAATGAGTATTGCTTGAAATATTTCTGAAATAAAATCCTACTTGATGTCGCGACTCACGAGGTTAAATTTTGAGGTTAAGATTTTCTTTTACTTTCAACTTTTACTTTGAAAACACTAAAATTTTTAGTAACTAATATACGTAGGTACGGGGCGGCCCATAACCTGATGAAATAAAACGAGGCTTTTGAGAATAAAGCGAGGATTATAATATTTTATGATAACACAAATTTACACGTCACGGTGCTACCGCTTAGATATGAACAAGAGAGATAGATAGTAGGTAGGCACCTTAGCAAAGTTACAATTAATGCTATTGCTCTATAATTAAGTGTAGGCGTTTGCGTCCTATATTTTATAGCAGTTCAAATTCAAATTCAAATTCAAATAATCTTTATTCATATAGACACAATTCAAAACTCTTAAATTATGTGCTTATGATGCGTCCATATTTTTCCTTGATGTTGTGATCCAGAGCAACTCACTCCCACGCTGTCTTGTCATTTAAATAGTCCGAGATTGTATAGTAAGCTTTCTTACATAGTTTAACTTTAACAGCTGTCTTAAACTTATTTATAGACAGTACTCGATTACTATTAGGAAGTTTGTTGTAGAAGCGTATACATTGGCCCATAAAAGAATTTTTAATTTTGTGGAGACGAGTCGTATGAAGTACAAGATTATCCTTATGTCTAGTATTAACATTATGCGTGTCACTTTTCTTTTTAAAATTGTCAATATTTTTCTGTACATATAAAAGATTTTCGTATACATACTGTGATGTCACAGTCAAGATATTTATTTCCCTGATTTTTTCTATGAGGGAAACACGCGGACCTAGTTTATATATAGCCCTTACAGCTCGTTTCTGCAGTACAAAAATGGTGTCAATGTCCGCACAGCTTCCCCAGAGTAGAATTCCATAGGACATTATACTATGAAAGTAACTAAAGTAAACCATTCTTGCTGTATCTACATCAGTTAATCTACTAATTGTTTTTACTGCATATACTGCAGAGCTAAGTTTGGCTGACATTTTTTCAATTTGTGGGCTCCATTGTAATTTAGAATCTATAGTAATACCCAGAAAAGTAGTCGATTCCACCGGTTTCAACCTGGTTTCATTTATGATTACATTAGTTTCTACCTGTCTGACATTAGGCATTGAAAATTTTATTATTTTGGTTTTGTTTTCATTTAACAATAAGTTGTTTACATTAAACCATTGGACTACCTTAGAGATTGCATTGTTCACTTCGTCATAATTATGTAATTGTCTACTAATTTTAAAGGTCAATGAAGTGTCATCAGCAAACAATACAATCTCATGATTACTACCTACGTAATAAGGTAAGTCATTTATGTACACTAGGAACAGGAATGGACCGAGGATAGATCCCTGTGGAACGCCCATGTTTACTACAGATCCTAATGATTTCTTCCCATTGATATCGACCCTCTGTATTCGATTTCTCAAATAAGAAATCAGAAGGTCGAGAGCCCCGTTCCTAATGCCATAATGATGTAGTTTCCTGACTAGTGTTTCGTGATGTACGCAATCAAACGCCTTAGACAAGTCACAGAAAATACCTATTGCATCCTGTGACCCCTCCCAGGCTGCGAAAATACTTTTTAATAATTCAATTCCAGCATCTATAGTTGAGCAACCCCGAGTAAATCCAAACTGTTTCTTATGAAGTACGTTATTGGTATTAAAATGTCTGAGCAGTTGACTAAGAATAACTTTTACAGTCCTGTATCTAATACATGTCCCATATGGGCCCGGGGCTCTTCTTACGATGAGAAGTGTTAGGCCATAGTCCACCACGCTTGTCAAGTTCGAATTGGTATGATTTATTGACAGGGGTGTGTGCCGTGGGTTCGAACCCGAAACATTAAATTTACGCCTACGGTTTTCCACTCGGCTATCGCTGCTTTACATAATGTAAATGTAGTAATGTAGAGATATAACCCACCTGCAAGCCCACTACTGAGTCCCGTGTCGCCAGGATCAACATTGGTAACCAACACTAAGACACCGTGCATGACATACGGGCAATCTCAAAGAGTTAAAATTATAAATGTCTGTATAGATTTTTTAGCGATTCCATGCTAAGGAATGGCATTACTGCAAACTTGCAGCTGGAAGTAAAGCAGACGTGATGACAGGGCACGTTTGTGCGCGTATATTTATTGTTTGAAAAAATGTACACATACGTCGAGCGTCGACGCTGACGCTCGCTTCCAACTGCAAGTTTCGGTGTCGATCTTTTTCTTTCGTGTCAATAGCTTTTTTGTTATACAGTTTTCGCCCAAACGGCAGCAACGTGCACTCCTGTTGTAGTAGCTTGGGCACTCACCGACGGCGGCCGTGGTGACGCGCTCCAGGCCGTGGCCCACGTGGTCGGCGTGCGCGCGCGTCCGGTCCTCGAACAGGAACTCGCGCGCCTCGCTCCAGCGCGGCAGGTACTGCAGGTTGCGCAGCTCGTTGATGCCCGCCCTGCAGCAACGTCGTTATCACTACATACTATACAACGAAGTCCTTTTCTCTGTCCCTATGTCCCTATTTACGCTTAGATCTTTAAAACTAGGCAACAGGTTTTGATGCGGTTTTTTTAATGAATAGAGTGATTCGAGAGGAAGGTTTTTGTGTATAATACGTGCATATTATAGTAGAGAAAAGCCGAGAAAATTAAAGATTTGTAATGTGATGTCGTAATAAACATATTTTTCTGCGCTTACATTACACTACTTCGCAAGCGAAAGATTATAGAGGTCACAAACTGGAAATTTTAAGAAGTAGTTTTTATTAGAATCGTTGCGAAGTAGTCTTTATTAGAATCACTCGCTACACTCGTGATTCAAGTCAAGACTACTTCGCGGACTCGAGATTAAAAATTGGCACTCACAAAAGAAATATAAAGTTTTCTCACTTGTACCATAAATAACTATTTTATTCATAAGTGCCAATCTTTAATAGTATTTTTATTTTTTGCATGTTCTAAAGTGAAAAAGTACAACATAAGTTTTATTGTAAAACCGCTATACCTACTGTAATAAAATGAAAAATTATGTAACTATAGTAGTCACAAATTTGTAATTAGACAACCTATTATTTTGTTTCAACAAATTTTCTTTTGTGCCGATCTTTAATAATATTTTTTGTATTTGCATGTTCTAAAATGAAAAAGTACAACATAAAACTATTGTAAAACCGATATGCCTACTGTAATAAAATGGGAGCAAATTCTGCCCACAAACTGTGCTGCAGTTTGGCAGAAGATATTGTTTGTGTAAATTATGTAGCAAAAACTGAATAAACACTTTTTCATTTTTTCATTTACATGCAAGTGTTATTTTTTAATTTTAGTTGTGACGTACCTTCTCTTCTTGATAGGGCTCTTGCCGAGCTCTGCGGTGGGTACGAGCTGTTCCCCGGGCCGGATCCACAGGATGGGTCCGTCGTTGGACTCTTGCGGCTCCATCTCCACCGCCGCCATGGGGCCCCACGGCATTGTCTGTCCAGAAAAAACAAGAAAAATTTATAAAATAGGTAAAAATCTACACTATGAAATTGCAATTTTATGTGTTACACCGAAAATACGTGAACACCCAAAGCCTCGTCCCAACAATACACCGAGAATAATGTATGCTTGTTTATAAAATTATACAATTTATCTAAAGCTAATTTCATTTCTTTTTTTTTCACACTACTTTAAAACAACGTTATCTAACGTTATCTAGTCCCAAACTAAGCAGAAATTGTATTATTGGTACTAGAATAACTGATACTAATACATATATACTTTTTCTTTTGTAAATACATACTTATTCTACATAGAAACGCCCAGACCAAGTCAAACCTCGAATCGAACCGCGAACTCTGCGTAGCGGGCAGTTGCATCGACTTCGCTATCCAGTCGTCATATTTACATCATAAATAATAGTCGTGGCATCAGACAAACGATTTCAGCCTACTAAGCCACTAGTTAAGATTGATCTAATTAAAGCTGTAGGCTTAAAAGAATTTTAAAACTCACCATATTCAGGAAGGGGCATTGTCCTAGCATATCCAGCATATCTGGGAAGTAGCCACCGACTTCTTCATGAACCGTGCCCACCAGAGAGATCTGGTGTAGAGGACCGCTGCGGAACGTGCCGGCTGCGTATGATTGCTGCACCTGAGGAGAAAGATATAATATATATGTAATTAGAATATAAATCACAATTTGAAAACCAATTGCCGTGCATCGGGATGCGAACACTAAGTAGGTAGTTATTAGTTAGGGACCAGTTTAGGTAGATAATCTCTGTTTTATTTGTTTTGAGTAGCTAATGTATGATCTTATTTTATTTTATTAAATTTTATTAGAATGTTGTGTTTTATAAAATTGAATTCCATTATTGTTATTATCTTATTAATCTATTTCAATTATATTTTTATTTTTTCTTAATCGTGTAATTTAATGTCAAAATGAAAATGAAAAAAAATTAATTGGGTTTTAATAAATTACGTTAAGTTTGTATTTGTAATGTAATTTGATGAATGGCATGAAGTTAGTGAATGTTTGTTTTGTGTTTTTAATTATGAATATTATTATTTATGTTTTTTTTCGATGTATGACCTATGTTGTCTTAATAAATAAATTATTATTATATTATATTATATTAATGTATTTTGACATGTCTGTTCTTGATAACATCTTGGGCACCTTAAGTCCCATCAACATACAGTATGGTACGGATTTAGCTGAATATCAGTATTTTACATGGAGCAACTGTCATTAGACATCCACAACCCAGTACGAGGTAATACAATACTCTTTGTTAGGCAAGTTGTCAGTCTTGCTGGCCTCCGACTACTCGTAAAGACTGTCATTGATGTTCAAATTCAAATCAGGTTTAGCGTGATTTCCTCCGTGCCGTCCATCTTTAAAGATGGACCGACGACCGCGGATAGCATAGCTAAACCTGCTAGATTCATCGGTCCGTGCGGCTGCGACTTAGCCACGAGCTCATCCTCAGGCACCTTAAGTCACGATTCTTAAAAAATTTAGTTTTCACTAACTAACTTTTAATATAATGGAAAATTATAAAATTAACCCAAAAAATAATTCATGGATGTCGCTTGAAGTTTTCTATAAGCTCCTCACGAAAGATAGAAAGGTATTACTCGACGAAATCATATAAAGATTTCTCATTACTCAATTCTTTATTGCATTCCACAATGTTTTGTTAGGTGGTAAACATATTACATAGCATCAATTATGGACCCTGTCAGGTACAGCTAAATTGTAGGAGAGAGGATGAAGGGCGTTTATTAAAAGATTTTAAATGTTGCACACTATGAAATATTGTTCTCGTCAGTTTGACTAACCTGCTGATAATATCTGCTGACAGTGGTGGTCTCGATGTCGCTGGCCCTGGCCAGCACGCCGGCCTTGACCGTGAGGTTGGCGTGCGCGTCGGACAGGTACTGCAGCAGGCACGGGAAGCGCGCCGCCGCCCCCCGCACCACGCCGCACACGAAGTGCGCCCAGCCGTCGCTGTCCTCGGAGAACACCAGCTACAAATAAAAACATATTTGTTATGTATCATACTTCACATAAGCGTTATGTATAAAATTATACACAAATAAAAAAAAATACGTTTTAAAAACCTTTCAATGTTTTTAGTCGACAAGAAAAATAAATCATCCCCACTTTACATTTAGGGGGAGGCAAACAAAAACAGAAGTGGCAATCTAATACTAAGAACAGTCGAAAAAATTGATTACTAGGAAGTTTCTAAGAGTAAACTTGAGTTCTTATTTATTATTTCTTTATAGCTTAACAAGTTATACTAAGAAACAGTTAAAAAAAAATGAAACCTTCAGAATTTGAACGTGTGACCTCTGCATACCAGGCCGCCGCTTCAACCCCTAAGCTACGGTCGCCTCTTGCCAGAACCCTAAAGGTCTCAACTGTATGTAACGTCATTACGTGACATCACGTTCTTCCATTTTCACCTGTCTTAAGCAGCACACAAGCGGCTGCCCAGTATGCAAAGGTTGCAGGTTCAAATCCTGCCTTTTTAACTGTTTTTAGTAGTAAACTTGAGTGTTTAATGAATACGAAATTATTCAAATCCATGCACAGGGCTTCCTCATTTTATTTATTTATTTATTTTACACTCAGCTGCTCACTGTGCTTACAGTTGCCTAATGTGAGCCACACAAGTAGATGAAACATTACACACAGATTAGGTACATAGATTATAGGTTATCTCTTAAAAATAACAAACACAAACATACAAATTGGCTAAATTTGGTACAGAACAAGTCTACTTCTGAGTGATTAGCGGTCAGACCATTCAGGAGCAAAATTGCCTGATTAGTAGGTGCCAATTTGGCAGTACAGGTTCGTACTGTAGGTACCGCCAACAGGCGCCGCGAACGTAGTCGCGTGTACTGATCCGGCACCGACAAGGCACAACGTGATAAGGCACAAGAGTTATCAATTTTATTGTTTAATAACATTTAATAATGTACCATTACCGAACATTTCCTTCGCAGCTCGAGAGTGTTTGTTTATATTAACCTGACACAAAGAGAGATTTTTTTTTAAATGCTGGACTTGAGTACATTACCTTGAGGAACTCCTTAGCCAATGCCTCCTGCTGCTGTAGGTTGAGCATGTCCACATCGCGCTGGTGCAAGTACAGCACGCTGGCGCCGCCGTTCGGGTGAGTCTCCACGCGCATCAACCTGCATCATAGTAACAATATGAAGCATACACATAGCAATAGTACACTTTTAACCTATTTATTTATTTATAACTGACTCGATGGTCTAGCTAGTGGTTAGCGTATACGCCTCACACCGCGAGGTCTTGTCTCGGGTTCGATTCTCGGGTTGGGCAGTGTTATTTGTGAACTTTCCCATGGGACCTAAACATAACTGGTGAAATATGTGTGTTGTACACCTGGGCCACACCGTTCTGGGTGTGTTATGTATGTTATTTATTTAGCTGCAAGCAATATCTACGCAGGTGGAATCAACAAAAACAAATCTGGGTGTCTTCCGCTAGGTGTAGAAACACGTTCATGCCCGATATGAGCCACCAATAAATTTGACTCTAATTAATTATAATGCACCATGTGCTGTTACTTACGTACCTACACTTTTAAAAGGAGTTCTCAAACACCACTGATGTTCTAGCAGAGCAATAGATTCACGTCCCATTTAACGAGCATTCCATTTAAAATTGTCATATCTGACGAAATTTCTTGTCAAAATAATTTGCGGATTGATTTTTTAAAATATTGCAAAATTTTGGATCAATGAGGATGCAATTAAGGATCATGAATCTATTGGTCTGATATTAAATGGAATTCTCTGATCTTCTTCTTCTTCTATCGTGTCAATGGCTTGATTGTTGAATGTTATATAGTTTTTGCCCAAAAAGCAGCAACGTCTACTCCTTTTTTCGTAGCCTGCATAAGATCTTGACGCGTACACGTGGCAGGAGACAACGGGCATGATAGCAGGTGAGCCATATTTTGTGTAGGGAACCCGCACTCACAATTAATGGCAGAACAGATTCTCTGATGAACTCTTCGTATTAAAAAATAACACTTTTTTGTACCTTTTTCTCTGTTATCATATATCTGAGCACAGGGACACAACACCACGTCATTCCAAAGCAACCATAAAGTTACATTTACATTGATACAAGCTCTGCAGGGCAATTATATTGCTTGCTCTGTTTATCGATTTAAAAAACAGATGACAAGAGAACTGCCTTGCTAAATTCGCATCGTGTAAATGGGCCTTTAGAGTGTTATGAACCGTGCAAGACAGAAGCAGATTAGTTTAGTTTAGTTTTCCTGGGCGGTATCCGCACTTAGTCCTCCTATGGGACCGTTGTACGTGAAAGGTTTCCCGTTTACTCTAGCCAGCCTATATCGGAAGGACAGAAGCAGATAATAATATTACCTATAAAAAAATATTAAGAAATTGTATGGAGATTAAAACATGTTGCACAGCTCACGGGGCTCTTGCCATGATGAGAAGGGACCACAAGTTAAGACCACACTGCATCCTAACTATATAATAACTAAAATGTTACTTAATTTTCCACCATCATTAACATGATGATATGATGATGATGTATGGAGGTTCAAATAAAATTAAGTTCTATCTTTTAAAGTAGAGGCTTCAACTCTCCAATACCAAGACTCAGTAGACTGTATAATAAGTTTGACACTCAAATTGATATGCTTAATACCAACCTTGTTAGATTTAAGAGTCAGGTTCACAACAGAACTAATTTCTTTTAACAACTTTTATAATTAAACTGTGCCATTTAAATTAAATTAATATGTTAGCTTTAAGTTTATTTACTAATTTATATTTATTTACTATATATAACATGCTTCACGAAAATCTTTGTAACGTTAATATCTACCTAACTTTTAACCTGTGTTATAAGTTTATTGTGAATGCTGTGTTTGCCGATTGATATTGTGCACCCATACCTTGTTGATCATGCTTGTATTACTTGTAAGAAATGTGTAACAATTGTAGGCGAACCTATAAATAAATAAATAAGTACTCTACATAGCAGTGAGATTTCTAAAGACAAATGACTAAATGATAAATGGTAAGCATATCATGTTTACTCACACTCACATACTTAGACAAATATTGAGGTAGGCTTGCCAAGTTTCTACCGTTCCACCTTACTAAGGACATCTGGGAGACAGCCAAAATGAAACATCGAAAGCAAATGTCTTTAATATTATTATCTTGTAAAACAGCTTAGTAATTTATCTCTGAATTTGTCAGAGATATCACATTCAGTGCTTTGCTTTGTTTATAAAATGTACGGTAAGTGTATATATTTACCTTCCCATATAATATTCTTTGACCTGTGACAGCTGAGTGGGGGATTAGATTTATATATTAGATAGAACGCCAGAAGCAATTACACTATCCAATGGTTGCAATGAAAAAGCCACACACATTCACACACACACAAGCACACCCAGTCCCAGAACAAATCTTTGCGAATCACACAAAGATTTGTCCCATGTGGTGATCGAACCCACAACACCAGTGCAGTGGAGAGCGGAGAGATGACCACTTAAACCACTACACCACACATCAGACAAAGATAACTAATAACTGCAGCGAATTTTTCGGATTCTAACCCACAGCATAATATACCTCTGTCAATAAATCATTGAGATTCTTCTGATAAGATATGTGTGTATTTAACATACATCAGCGCACACTTATAGTTAAGGCAACATTGTGAGGAAATCCTATATATCTCTGCATGCCTATAAAGTGCTCGAGGATATATCAAGTCTACCCAAGTCTACCAACCTGTACTTGGCCAGAGTAGTAGACTATGACCTATCCCTTCTCATCATGAGAAGAGGCCTGTGTCCAGCTGTGCTACATTGATTAAATAACACAGGGCTACTATGATTTTTTCACAGATAACCGTTTTAACATAATTACACATGAAGAGACACAGTTACCCGCACAACGAGTCTTGTGGCACTCTTTATATTGTGTAAGGCCTCTAGTACTCGCGATGGCATTGGGCCTCAATCTCATTTCACTGTTTATAACTCACCTATGATACTTCATGCCCTTAAGCGCGATGTTGTCAGCGAGCGGGCCCCACGTGTCTTGCGGTAGAGCAGGGCCCTGGCGGTCGCGGCGGCACTGGACCCCGATGGAGCAGCGCTTGATGCGCGCGCGGCGACGACAGTGATGACACGACGAGGATGATGATGAAGAATGACGGGATGAGTGGGACCTGCGGGGAAACAAATCAGTAATAATATAGGAGGACGTAGTTAAAATAGAACATAAGTCCGAAAGCCGAAGGAAAGAATAAAGAATAGAAGAACGATTTCTTAGCAGCGTTTAAAGAAATATCGACCGAATAACGTTAATTTTATGGTGCAAAACTGGATCATCTTTTGCTTTACTTACCTACAGAATCAGTATATTCAAATATATACTTGAAGTTCGAATCTAGCAATCGATGCTATGGAGTGACAAACAACTCACTCTCAACATAACGCCAAATTTTAGGCGGCTCGAAATCATTCTGCGAGGGCGAGAATGAACGAGTGACTCAGATAGCGCATATTCGCAGATAACTTCAGGACCACTTAAAATTTGGTAATTACTTTAAAAAGTGGAATAAATTTAATAACTCACCTCTCCCTCTCTCTATCCTTTTCTTTCTCCTTCTCCCTTTCTTTCTCCTTCTCCTTTTCTTTTTCCTTCTCCTTTTCTTTATCTTTCTCCACTTTCACCCGATCACTCTCTACCTTAACCTTCACTTCACTCACTTTCTCAGTCTTAACCCTTGCAATCGCTTGGAAAACGTGAGAATTAACATTCTCCTGTTTGACCTTGAAAGGCAGCTCCAGATTCCCATAACAGGGTAATTGTCTTCTTGGAGTCGCCTGGAACCTTATCGCTTTGAGCGTCAAATTGAAGTGTGTATCCGGTTTTCGCATTGTAGAGTTGTCTAACAAAACATTTGACCGAGTCACTCTTGGGTACTTGTATTTGTACATAGACCTTAGGAAATGTGTGTTGATGATCTTTAGTTGTTTCGATACTGAGGAGAAGATTCTCTTCGTGAGGTCATCGTCAGACATTTTGTAAGCCATTTGGGTTTGTTTCCACCAGGCGTTGAGGCCTCCAAACCAGTCATGCTGGGTTTGATTTTGATGGATTTCTGATAGGCTGAAAGCTTCATTGCTGCCTTGGAAGAGTAAAGGGTTTCTAGCAGGTGTTGACTTCTTCAGCAGATGAAGGTTGAGCACGGCGGCGTCGGCGTACCCTCCGGAATCGAACACTGGCCATATCTTGCTTAGTTTGGAAGGACGCGCGTTTTCGCCCCATACGCATAGGTCCTTTGATTCGCTGATTTTACGCTTTTTGCCTGTGGAGAACAGAAATTTTATAGTTAATCAAAAGGAATTAGTTGTCCGAAAACGTCAATTCGAAATCTATCGCCAATGCAATAAAATATATTCTTATAAAAAAAAACTAAAAACACGCTTTTAAAGTACTTCTAACTAAAAAGTGAAAAATAATTCCTAATATAAGCTGAAAATGGTAATGAACAAAAAATACCAGTATTATTGTGAAAAAGCGTGGGGCGCTCTGTGCCATATTTTTCGTCTATCGAGCAACCCACGCTTTTTCGTTAGGAGCCTCCCCGAGTGACGTACACAACGATTCCCTACGTCCGGCGCACCCTGGGCAATTCGCGAGTTCTTCAAAGCGAATTGGCTAATCCTTTCACCACAATGGCAAGTCAAAATAAAATTTGACTCAGCCATCGACACGACGAAGAAGTTAGAAGTACTTTGAAAGCGTGTTTTTTAGTTTTTTTAAACTATTATTTATTTTCTACTTTTAGTTTGGTTTATTTTTTTTATTTTTTTTTTATTTTTTTTATCGAATTATTGCATTGTCATCGATCTTTGACAGGTGTGCAAAATTTTTATGAAATCTGTCCGTTTAAAGTGGGTCGAAATCGAGTCCAAAGGAGTCGGTTACATACATACATACAGGTGAAGCTAATAATATAAGCGTGTTAACATAAATATATTCTATTATATTCTTTTCTATGTTATGTATGACACATCTGTGATCTTTAGTTAATCTTTCTTGGTTGTTTCCAGTGCAATTTAGTCTCTATTATTATGTTCCTTCTGCCCCCATTAACAATTCCAAAGACTAAAATCTCTGAATACAGAATTTATACATTCTTAGGAGTACATGTTAGAATTTAGTAAGCAAGCACTAGGTGCACACGGCAACTGAAGCTATATATTGCCAGTATAAGCTGGTCTTGCATAGCACTAGCACTTAACTTATTTATTTAAATCAGGCATCGGGGCCCAAATCAAATACAATAACACTATTTCACACATAGAGTCGGCGACGTGTGACGCGCGGTGTCAGGTAGGCTGCCACGGAATCTCCGGAACACAACACCCTTCGGAAAAAAATCCTCTTTTGTGAAAGCCAACAGATGTTCGGTCGGCACTATCACCACAAAGGAGTTGAAGTTTACGTTGTGGCGTGACTCCAACCGTTTGACTCTCAGCGTGAACTTAGTCTTGATTCTGATATACTCTACAATATCTTCATCTTTTGTAGAGTAATGCAGTCGGTTTATACTACCTTATAGAAAGGTATTGATTTTTAAAGCATTTAGCAATGCTAAGCAAATTATACTAAGAAATGATGTAACACAGTTGAGAAATGTAGGGTCCTGGCAAGAGGCGACCGAAGCTGGTTGGTTAAAGCGACTGTCTAGTGTGCAGAAGGGCGCAGGTTCAAAACCTGCTGGACCCATATCTTTTTCAACTATCTCTTAGTACTGTACTACCTGTACGCGAAAAGTTAAGACTTGCACTCTCCGCCAGCTTCATCCTTATGTACAGCACCACAGTGTTCATTATATTACTGGGAACTTCACGGGAAGTCAATGTTAGAATACAGTAGAAGGTATAATATATTAAAGATTTCTTGATAGCATCATGGTTTAAGATAAATGCTAAACAGATGTGAAGATAATAACATTTTCCTTGTTTGGTACTTGTGATGCCAAGAAGATGTTTTATTTATAGAAACAAATATGAATGCCTACTCCATTGAATAAGAGTACTTATCATACTCATGAATAATGTGGTTCACATTTATTGACGCAAAAAATATTGGTAAGGTAACCTTATTTTCATCGCGCAATAAAATTGACAACTTGTTTTAATAGAGGCGAACAATGAACTTAAGGAGCTAACATTAAGAGCGGAAATTGTTTGCTTGTCCAAATACAAAGGGAGGGCCCTGGACTTTCCGTCATATAGAATATTTGTCTTATAATATTGGAGACATACTATGAGAATGTTGAATGATCAATCAATCCTTCAAGCCTTTTTCCCAATTACATTGAGGTTGGCTTCTAGTATACCTGATTTAGCTGATTATCAGTATTTTACGAGGAGCGACTGCCATAAGACCTCCACAACCAAATACAAGGTAATACAATACTTTTTGTTAGACTAGTTGTCAGATCTGGCTTCTGACTACCAGTAACAACTGCCATAGATGTTAACGTGCTCTCGGAGGAAAACTAGCTATGTAAAAGATCCCATCACCCATTATGGTCCCCCATCCACGGCCGACCGCGGTTAGCATTGCTTAACCTGGAAGCTGATCAGTCCGCGCGACTACGACTTAGGCACGTGGACCTCGAGAATGTTAAATGATATTAGACTAATATTTTTTTAAAAAATGGGCCTCGAAAAAGCCCATTGGAAAATTCAGTCTTGTTTAACACTGAGATTGAAATGTAAGATAATAAATAAATAACACCTAAGGTGGTGAAACTAACTTTAATTAATATTATTATAATGACAATTAGTTTCAATCAGTTAGTTTAATTTTCAGAAACTAATTACTATTGAAAGTGTAATAATTGTAAGCAAGAAGTTGGTTGGAATGTATGTGTATAATTATATTGAATTGCCCAGACTTTTTGTCATTGTTTTAAATAGCAGAATAAGAAAATCATTTGTTTAGTTTTCTAACACTATACCTACAATAATTTTCTGCCCAAATACATAAATATGTTTATTTCTGAGTATATTGAATGAGAAAGCTAAATTTGATACTTAATACTACTTTTTCATTTATTTAATGCACTAAAATGTACAAATGCAGATTTAATACATAGAGTGAAGATCTTAACTTAGAATTTTATAAGTATCAAGGTATATTGATCAAGATAATTATCACTAGGAACACTAAAATACATAGATAGCTTTGTTCTTTTGGAGTTTCTCTTATTTCAGTATTCAAGTTACTGGATGGTAATTTGCCTTTCATTCTAAGGAATAATAAAGTATTCTCAGTATTAATACCTATCTATTCATTGGACTTACATTATCTATTTTACAGGTCTGATAGTACTGTACTATCAGACCAATAGATTCATGACCCATTTCACAAATGTTATATTTGTTGTCAAGCAGATTTAAGACTTAAATACCTGTAACATATACATATATTTTTTGTTAATGTAATAATATATGATATTTGTTCAACTGACAATTTTTTTTCAAAATTAAGTCTCTGGAAGAAATGACACTTTTTTTTTATGAAGTCTATTTCAAACAACACCAATCTACACTTGGCCAGCGTGCTTGACTATGGCCTAGTCCTTCACATGACGAGAAGAGGCCTGAGCCCAGCAGTGGGATATGTATAAAATTCAGGGCTGCTATTATTATTCCAAAGAACAAAACCATTGAAACATTAGAAAAAGATATTGATGGTACTAGGAAATATCAGTTTGATAACATAGCATAGCATCATGCTTATATTACCTAGAAGGGGATGGCAGAGGTGTTCAACACCCACATTTCACCTGTTATGTTAGCTGTCATGGGATAGGGGTTGAGCTTATCACCATTTATCAGGTACTGTGCTGTTATTTTGAATTTCCTGAAGTAAAGTTCACAAATAACACTTAGCCAACCACTAGACCATAGAAGCAACATTCATATTGGTTTGATAACGAAAAATAATACTGCTGTCTTTCTTTCTGCCCCCCATCACATGACTTGCCATAAAGGTTCAACTATGACATCAGTTATCATCAATTTCTTTTGTCTTTTGAGTTTTCCATATTGATAATTATATCATAGTCAAATCTAAATGCCAAGAGTGGCAAGCTGTGGTACGGGGGCTGGTGGCAAGCTACTTTAGCCTAGAAGACATTTATACCACATATAGACATACCAGTAAAGGTTTGTAATTTCAGGAACAAAAAAATATCTTCATGTATGATGAATGATGATAAATGTGTACATTGGAAGTTGCCCCAGGGATCAACATCAAGCAGATTGTAGTTGCATTACCAGTTCAAGCCATATTAGAACATTATACACCCAGTGCTAGTCAATTTAAAAACTAATCTTTACATATAAATCAGTTTATGACTCTAGAAGGAATAGTTGCACACAGAAGCTAATCTAAACTAATATTATAAAGAGGATGAATTTAATCATTTTGTTTTGTTTGTTATAATTTTATTCAGAAATATGAGCACCAATTTTTTTTTAATTTCTTCTCCTTAAGGATGCTAGAGTATTACTGAGTAACATGGATTGTTTAATTCAGGTACAATGCGGATAAAGCTGCATGCAGATACTTAGTTAAATACATTTGGGAAAAATCCATTTATTTAGTGATTCACACATGAGTAACAGAGCTTGCAGGATTTCCAATGATTACATATAAAATTTGTTGAGCTTCAACATATTAAGAAGAAATACATTTCAATTGATGGACTTTAATGTTTTTTTATCGCATAGGGCCCACTAGCAGCCCTGTATCTAATACAGGTCCCCTGCTGGGCTCAGGGGGCCTCTTCTCATGATGAGAAGGTTTAGGCCATAGTCCTCCATGCTGAACAAGTGCGGATTGGTAGACTACACACTCCCTCAAGCACTTTTCAGGCACTCTAAGGCGTGTAGGTTTCCTCATGATGTTTTTCCTTCACTAGGGCCTGATATCCATATAATCAGCACTGTATAAATTGCTTTTGTGGGCCAGTTATACACATAAAATCTTTTTTTATGTTTTCTGGATTTGATTAATAAAAAAGCTTTACAGATAAATGGTGTCCTTCAGAAAGGGCATGTATGTAGTTTAGGGAACTGGTAAGCATTTACGACAAGATGTATGAATTTAGAGGAAGCAAAAGTATGTAAGGAGCAAAGCACATGGCGTTCCAAGGTCTGTGCCTACCCCCATGGAATATTGTCATAATTTTATTTATGTACATATGTAAAAGCTTTGCTAATAATCTCTTTAGAGAAAGAAGAGATGTGGTTTTAAGATAAATAAAGGATATTCCTAATAGTTCAGAAAAAGGGGGTAAAAGCCATTAAATGAAGCTCCTTCTTTAACGGAAAGTGTTTAGCACAGTGACGGAGATATCAAAGGCCAAGATTAACTTTAACATCAATAAATCTCTATAATTCATAGCAATTATTAGACAAATCTGCAATGTACAGTTATAGTTACAAATAGAAAGTACTACAGACTGGTGCAAGGTCAGCTCATGATGCAAGTCACATTAAACTACATAAAACCCACAAAGTTCCCCTCAGCAAAGGTTCAGATAGCTGAGTCAACAAAATATTCGCGTAAAAACATAGTATACAATAAGAAAATGCATGTGTTATGTTTATAAACACTTACGACCTCTATAGTAATGATGTAATTCGCCAGACGAGAGGTTAAGAGGTTTCCCACCAAAATATTAAGCGTACAAATCGAAGAAAAGACTTCATCGACCTTTTTCAAGGCACCGAAGAGACCTGTACCAGATTAGTGAGTACATATAGAATGGAATAATACCTTTGGATTCCGACGATGGTGTATGTTTGGGATCCGTTGACATACTTGTCCCGCATCCCTGTTGAGACACGTTTTTAGAGTTGTACGACACACGACGTCGTTTAGCACTTTCGCCGGCATCTTCTAAGCTACTGGAACCGGTGTAGTCGTCAGCAAGATCGCGATTTTCACTAACTTTTACATGGGTAACTCTCGCTTCGTTCGAAGACGCCATTGTCCGATGGCTAAAGATGTAATCACGATAAAATAACCGCTCTTTGTCAATTAAACATTGACGGAACTGATTAGTATTATCTTGACAACTCGTAAAGCTTTTACAATCTTATAGAATGATTAGAAACACATTGATTACGAATAAAAAACAACTTGCGACGCCATTTCTCGCTACCTCGCACTTTTTTTTAATTTTTTGTACAATAGAAATTCGAGTACACACAATCACGCAAAGGCAGCCGCTACAAACAGCCACGTTGGTTACACTTAAATATTTATTTGAAATTAGCAATAATTTGCTAGTTTCGATTAAATATGTTTAATATTTTTGACAACTTCTCTAAAACTAAATAAATAAAAATGTATTTTATTGTTGGTCAAAATAAAATAAAATATATAATGTGTAACGCTAGTGCCATCTATTGCCAACAATAAAGCAACTAAGCACATCGTGACAATCATGAGTCATGCCAACTTTCACCATTTGTGAGGTTAAATGTTTACTTAGCGTTGTAATAGATGGCAGTACAAGCGATCAACGAAAATGATTTACACAAGGAAATTACGAATTATGTTTCGTGTTTTCAGATTAATTAATTTCAGGAACATAAAAATATGTTCTGCTTGTTTTATTTCACGGGGAAATTTTATTGGAAGTTTCCCCGTGAGTCAAATTTCCCTAAAAGTAGATTGTAGTTGCTTCATCTGAGGATTATGCTTTAAATGTAGCAGTAATTTCAGCCATACCATAACTACATCCGATCAGAAATACAGCAGTGCAAGTATTACTTTTTGGCGGCAAAAAAGGTTAAAGTGAAGGTAGGTGCTTTCGCCCTCGGACTCGAAAGGCGTGGCATAATTTCCCAGACGAAATTCCGTTGTGAGAAGGATTAGAATGTGGTTATGGAGTAGATAACGTCTCTATCTACTTGCACTGGGTAAATGCAACCTATATTTTATGTCTTCGCATAACTATTACATATGCACACTAGTTTATTTTAAGATAAAAATAAACCAAAATATTTTTTGTGATTATTAGTACCTAATAATTTATTTATTGTATCAAATTCTCGGTAACTTAAAAATGGCGGGACATCACTCGAAGAGACGTGCCGAATACGATACCAAATAATTACAAATACATAAACGTATCGAAAACAATTATTTACCTCCGTTGTTTAGAAGAATTATGTACATAACTACACGTAGTGACAACGTAGATGTCGATATAATAATGTTTGGAAGTTAGTGTGTTTGTCTGGTGTGGTGGTACAGCCATTGGAAAAGAATACTAAGGAATTTATTATTTATAAATACCAATTTTTAATGGTAGGTGGAAAACTAAAATTATGTTTTGTAACAAAATATTTTTATCCGACTTAAAAAAAAGAAAGAGTTTCTCACTTCAGTAGTACCTATTCTTTTTGTTTTTTGATTACTCGAAGACGCCTGGACCGATTTGAGAAATTATTTTGTTGTCAGAAAGAGTATGCTTGCATGACAAGCATACTCTTTCTGACAACAAAATAATTTGGTCCCATTTCCACCCGGTCACGTTCTGATGATGAGATCTTAGACAAATCGAGGGCAGCCCTCAAACACCAATACGCGTTGAAGTCTTTTATAGGAACCACTTCACGAGGATAAATTTTACCAAATCTCTCTTTTCCCGACATTTTCTTTAACTTGGCTGTACGGCAGAATTAATTTATTAACTACTACCGAAAATTAATCCGATTATCACCGTAAATAAGAACATCTTCTGGTTTATATACAATATAATATTTTTTTTTTTCCTAACCCATGTTGTCCCACTGCTGAGCAAAGGTTGACAAATAAGAATCCAGCGGGACTCGAACCTGCATACCCCGGGTAAACGCCCAAGGTGCTATGCCATATAAACCAGATAAGGTTTGTTTAACAGGTATATTTACTTAGTAAGTTAACACTAAAAGAGCCCAGAAATTTCGAATCTAGCTGCATACGAATCCATGGCTTAATTGTAATAGCACCTGAGGCGTTTACCAGTGGCGGATTTACCAACAGGCTGAGTAGGCTGGAGCCTTGGGTGGCAGATTTTTGGGGCGGCATATTTGCTAAATAGAATTTGCTCATAGAACTCAAAAAGATTTCTGCATTATTCACGTTTAATTTTTGGATCGTAAAAATAATCTAGGAGTCTAGGACTTGACAATTGTAGAGGCAAGGGCGGCAAAAACTTCCCAGCCTATACCTTAAAAAATTGTAAATCCGCCACTGGCGTTTACCCGTGAGGTGTAGGTTTGAGTCCTGCTGGATTCTTAATTATACAACCAAGCTATAATCGGCTTTAAAAAAGCTATAATTTCCTTTAAAAAATATTACAAACATCCTTTGTCCTAATATTGTTCATTCAATTCGATCGACGCAAGTAAACCATCTAAATGGCTGTATACCACCCAAAACATACATACATACATAATGACATACATTACGTCATATTATATAACCGCCAGTAGTAAAGAAGTGGTCATTAGCAGTCAGCCAACGGCCCGGGTTCGACTCCCACCTTCGCCATTTGTATGCGACATGCAACATGACCATGAAATTGTTGCGAATCTAATTTTTGTGGTAATAAGATTAGACTTGAATGGATGCCATTATTGGTTGTTTTATTTAATATAATTTTGAATAACTTGTCTCGGCTCGTAGTTTGGGCTGAGTGCTACGATCGTAAAAATATAATATTCACAACTTTTTTTATCGAGATCGATCTACTAGTTTCAGAGCCTAGAACAAAAAAAAACCTTTATAGATTCAAAATTCAAGATTCATTTATTCGCAGGAATATGGTACAGTAGATGGTATACATGTTTTAGCAGCCCGACATATTCACCTTTAATAGGCATGCGAATTTTTGTTTAAAGAAGTAAACATGGACAATAAAGTAGCACTAACAAACAGGATAACTTATTTTTTACAGGAATAGAATTCATTAAGCGTATAAAAGCACTTTTCAAGTTTTCTTTTAAAAAGATGTAAAAGTTTGTGGAATGTGGTTAAAAAAAATTATTGACATGCTGTAACTGTTTTTGTAGTGAAGAGTTCTTTTACATATTTCATTTCTTAATTTACTAGGATCCCTTTTTTGGAATCTGCTATTGTCACTAACCTTCGTTAAGAATTGTGAATTACTTTTTACAAATATGCCAATTTCAAGAATATATAAGATACCAAAGTCAATATTCTTAATTTTTTAAATATGGGTATACAGCTAGTTAGTGGGGATACATAGATAATTTTATTTTAATGCAGGTCTTCGTGGCTACAGTCGCCGCGGACCGATTACTCTTCGGAGAGTGCCTAAGAAGTGCTCGAGGGTGTATGAAGTCTAGAAATCCATAATTGGCCAGCGTGGTGGACTATTGCCTAACCCTTCTCATCATGAAAAGAGGCCCGAGCCCAGCAGTGGACATGTATTAGATACAGGGCTGCTATTTTATTTTATTTTATTTTAATATTTTAGGAAAACTTACAGCTAGTACAAGATATTGTGATAATACATAATAGAAAATGGCCAATTCCAAGTTTCCACTGATAGTTAATGAATAATATTTTCATACACACGCAACTGGATATAAATTATTCTAGACTTAGAGAAGATAATACATAGCTACAAGAAATGCCTAATTTAGTTTGAATCAAAAAATATGTTACTAATAGCTTTTTTTAACTTAGCGATATTAGTATTAAATAAGTCAAGTTCAACCATACGACACTCTTTTTCCGAAAAAACCGACAAGTTTATAAGTCAGCTATAGCCGAACATTTGCTGGAGGCCGGATCCAATCACTGGATCGAACTACATCAGCCAAAAGTTTTATCCACGGAACGGCGCTATTATTCCAGGATAGCACGGGAGGCGGTTGGAATCAAAAATCATTCTAATTTCAACCGCGAAGATGGATATCGCTTCTCGCCATCTTGGAATCCGGTAATAAGCAAGTGCAGTGTTCGGCGAACAAATGTTACGCGTAAACCATCTTATACCGTTAGTGTTGTGTGTCGAACTACCGACGGTTCCGAACTAAATGAAAATAAAAAATGTGACGACCAAGTGAGGGTAGTGGACAATATCCGCGCTTCACGGAGACGACGCTGAGCTTGCTTCACCAGTCGGCTCGTGACCAAGAATGATGCAAGTCATTCGAAACGTCGAGCATAGGTATTTATTTACCTTTATAATAATTACGCGATTCAGACCCGTTGTCTAACTTTTGAAAAATGTTCTCAAATCGCGAAAGTTTAAAAACATACTACGACACTCGCCGTTAAAAGGTTATATTAATTACTACTTGTAACCAGCGACTTTGTCCGCGTGGATTTCGATATACCTAATCAACAAAAACTGACTCTTAGGTGTAGTGGTTAGCTTATGCGCCTCTCACCGCGAAGTCTTGGGTTCGATTCCACAGTCGGGCAAAAATGTTATTGCGATCATTCTGTCAGGAAATCCTCAATAGCAGCAGCAGCACGGAGTTAGATTTGTGCCCGGTGGATTGCGATAGGCTCACGCCCTATCACATCTCTGCTACACCCATCTGGGTAATACAGGCGTCATGTTATGTTACGAAGATGGACAGAACACCTCTATTACACCACGCGTGATCATACGGGTAGGCGTCATAGTTTAGTTTAGTTTTCCTGGGCGGTATCCGCACTTAGTCCTCCTATGGGACTGTTGTACGTGAAAGGGGTAGGCGTCATATTACAACAATTTAAATCTATGAGAACTAAAATATACAGGGTTATTGGGTAAGTCGACCTAGATCCGTTAAGAGGTGGTAGTTCCCATCATTTCTGACTGATCTGACTATGAAACACCCCACCCTAAACCTAACCGTTTTCGAGATATTGGACTTAGAAGGTTTTTTTAAAAAATATCCCGATTTCTTAACTATAGCCTATTTTTTTTGTATCCTATGCCTTTTATTTTTTTTTAATTCTGATTTTTGTGTGCCAGATAAGTTTGTTTATAATTCTCAACCCAAAAAGTGCAAGTATCTGAACCAATGGGATCGTAGTAGACGATTGATACCGTAAAAAAGTAATTAATTTGAAAAAAAAATTGTTTCTTTTAGTAATATTTAAAAAAAAATCTATGGCGTTAGTTCTGCAGATGTTTTAAATAATATCTACGTTCCATTAGCTATCCAACAAGGTATCACAAGCTAGGGTCTTATCACAATTCATAGAAAAAAAATCGATAAAAGGCTCCCAGGTAGTAAAAAAAAACAATGGTACTTAAGATTAAACTTCTCTTTTGGGCCAGGAAACGAAATAAAACAATACAAATAATTATTAAACAACATTTATTTAAATTTATAAATCTTGTTCTACATGGCCGCCTCTGTTTCGCACACACACTCTCATTCGGTGTCTTAGTCCGCTTTTAACTACTACAGTCGTTAAGTCTCTTCGAATTTCGTCAGCAGCCTCAATAATCTTCTGTCTTAATATGTCAATAGTTTCAATTGGATTATTCTCATTGTAGACTAATGTCTTCATGTGTCCCCACACATAAAAATCCATGGGAGTCAGGTCAGGACTTCTTGCTGGCCACGGTATGGGTCCACCTCTTCCGATCCACCTATTAGGATACTCGTTGTCTAGCCATTCCCTGACCCCTCTTCTGTAATGTGCAGGGCAACCGTCGTGTTGGAACTTCATGTTTCTAATCAGATTTAGGGGTAAATCCTGTAATAAATTTGGTAACTCTTCTCTTAGAAAATGTTCGTAAAATTCTCCGTTTAAATTATCAGGTAGAAAGAAGGGCCCAATTAATTTGTTTGCTATGATTCCCATCCAGACATTTAAACTAAATCTTCTTTGTGCGGCTTTTGTCCTCTTCTGGTTAGGATTTTTTTGCGCTTTTGGGGCCCAATAATGAGCGTTGTGGTAATTTGTAATTCCATCTTTATCAAATTTTGATTCATCTGTCCACAAGATTTGTTTTAAAAATGCTGGGTCTTCTAAATCTCCATGAAGCATAAATCTACAAAAGTCTAACCTCCTCACTGGATCTCCCTCTTCGATAACATGTACTGGCGTGTAGTGATAGGGGTAGAGGCCTGCAGTATTCACCGTAAACCACACTTTCCACTGCGAGAGTCCAAGTTCTCGGGCAACAGCATTAGTTGAAGTAGTTGGATCCGCTCTAAACCGTTGAACTATTTGATTATCTTCATCTTCATCATCAACAATGATCCGTGGTCGGCCTAGGTCTGCTCGACGCCTTAAAACAGAGCCAGTCTCTCTGAGTCGCCGGTAAGCGCCGTCAAAGACAGTGACATCCGGTATTCGGCGGCCGGGATAACGTGCAATGTATTCGTCACGAGCTCGTGCAGAAACACCATTGCAGTACCCATAACAAAGTAGAATATCCGCGTATTCCTCGTTCGTGAAGGTTGCCATCTTCAACAGTTCCAATTCAGAAGCACAATTCAAAGTCCAGTTAACAAGCACAGTCACAATTTGTAGGAAACAGTCCAGAAATACAAGCCAAGTCGGGTAAGAAATGAAGAGCACTAAATATCGCATCTACTACGGACGAATCACGGAAGCAGACTAAAACGAAACAATAACAACAAATTGGCCGGGATTATTTTATCTCGCTTGCACCTGGTCAGTTTGTCCCGCTCGCACGCACCACAGCTCCGTGGAAGAACAATAGGACCAAAGAACCCAAATTTGTACTGCTACCTGAGAGCCTTTTATCGATTTTTTTTCTATGAATTGTGATAAGACCCTAGCTTGTGATACCTTGTTGGATAGCTAATGGAACGTAGATATTATTTAAAACATCTGCAGAACTAACGCCATAGATTTTTTTTTAAATATTACTAAAAGAAACAATTTTTTTTTTTCAAATTAATTACTTTTTACGGTATCAATCGTCTACTACGATCCCATTGGTTCAGATACTTGCACTTTTTGGGTTGAGAATTATAAACAAACTTATCTGGCACACAAAAATCAGAATTAAAAAAAAATAAAAGGCATAGGATACAAAAAAAATAGGCTATAGTTAAGAAATCGGGATATTTTTTAAAAAAACCTTCTAAGTCCAATATCTCGAAAACGGTTAGGTTTAGGGTGGGGTGTTTCATAGTCAGATCAGTCAGAAATGATGGGAACTACCACCTCTTAACGGATCTAGGTCGACTTACCCAATAACCCTGTATATTGTTGTGATAAAAGAAAAATCTGATTTATCTGTGTCATTTCGCTTGTTAATCAGACATTGACAAAAATAGGTTATGTATGAGATAGTGTTTATTTGGCATGTTATTATCTTGTATGAGCTGACAGATAAATAAACTGCTCGATTCGCAAACAATTCTTGTTTAGGCCTACTTTACTTACGGCAGATGAAATTTTAAGTCTAAATAATACATTTTAGTAGTTAATAGCTTCTATAATATTTCTACATTTCGGCTGTCCATATCCAAAACCTACCAAAATCGAGCTCCAAAATGTCAAATTCACAAATAAAATAATTATTTGTTAATAACATTTTGGAGCTCGATTTTGTCTCTCTGATTTGGTTCAGAGAATAGTAACTTATGTTTATAAGTTGTTCAGAAGACGCAAAAATACCTATCTTTGATCGATTGCCCTTTTGTGTTTTACGAAAGCTCAGCAACGATCAAAAATAGGTGAAAATAATGTATTACATACCTAATTGTAGAGCGCAAAAAAACGATAAATCATCTCTAGAAATAATTTTCGTAAAATAACGATGGAACCAACAATGTGTTCATTGATTTATCATTAATTTCGAATGATTTTGTTTGACAATCCACAAATTTATTTTGATATTAATAAATATCTACATATTTTTCATTCGAAAAGAAAATCAGTAAAGGTCGTTCTTCTACCTACATAATTATTATCTTAGAGAATTAATTAATTGATCCATAACATTTAATATGAGTGCCACTTTCTCGTTTTTGATACGAGCGTGAAAATATCTCGAAGCAATATCGGGTTTTGCTCACTTTTTTCACACAACAAAGAGCGTATTTTCGAGCTGCAGAGGTGAAAACATATTGCATCAAGGTTGCTATGCTTAAAATGCTTTGGCATTTGACATCTTAACGTGATCAAATGAAATCAAGGAAAATCTTAAAACTAACCAAACTCAAAATCTATTATTTTTAAAACAAGTCTTATATTTACTATAGATTAAATAATATTAAACATTCCACAGACAAAATAAATATTGTGAAAAGGTGAAGTCCCGGCAGCACACATTCAAAATTGTGAAATATTTGCTATACACTACTTATTTTCTCGTTCTAATGCTAAATAATGTTTGACGATTGCCCAACGTTTTCGCGAATACTTTCGTAGGAAATTATCGGCTATACAGGTTTTAGTGACATTGATATCTCTTTGGTTGGCTAACCTGACAAATAATTACTGGTAATAGGAGCTCGCTCTGCAGAAACATGCTTAATACATTAAGAAAGATGTTGGGCAAATAGTTCTCAAGTCAGCGTGTATGAGGTAGACATTTTGGAAAGAGCTTGATGGCGGAAGCATCTTTATCATACTCTAGGTGTTGCATCCGACTTCGTCTGCGTGTAATTCGATATTTACATGTGTTAGTCTACAAAATGAAGAAATTTGTCGTATACACTTTCAATCCCAAATTGAGAGTTGAATTTCCATAAAATCTATCTTACACATCATTTACGACATGTGAAGAACGCATGTGCAAAATTGCATGCATTTTCCTTAAAAAAAGTATATTTTTACTAAAAATATGTGTAAATTCACTTCGATACATAATTGTAATTATAAAGTATATTTGCAATTCTAATGTAACTTTTGGTCTTAGATTATACCAACAAAACAAATTAATTTGATTATTTTTTACTTTTTTTTTCGGACATTGTTGGATTGTTAGGGTTTAGAAAAATACAAAGTGTGGTTTATTTCTCAAAGTCAAAGTAATGTGTGAGAGATTTGTATGTGTGTTTATATATATATATTTTTTTCACGTTAGAAACTTCGTCTATGTGAACTGTGTGTGTGTAAATATGTTGAAAGGAAGTCTATAATACAAGATTTAACTTTAATTTTTCAAAAATCCATTTTGATGACCCTAATTTGGTTTATTTACATTTATTCACCTCACAAATTATATACCTTCCTCATCAAACAATGAAAATCGCATGAAAATCCGTTATGTAATGTTTGAGTTGACCAATGCGGTGGGGGACTTCATTTTAGTAACATCAGGATTATATTATAATTTGATGAATTTCACCTTAATCAGTGTAATGAATGTGTGTGAGTGAATGTGTGTATTTGGCCTTGTCATTGGGGCCATTGGTTAGTGTAATTGCTTCTGGCGTGTAAAGGAAAAATCCTTGTTTTTTTAAGATTTTCTTAAATTTTATTAGCATTTTAAATATTTAGAACTTTACATTTTGAATTAAGAAAAATATTTAAATATTTAAATCTTTTTACAGTATCAAAAAATGCCTCCGCATCGATGCCAAAGGACGATATCGTGCCCAGAAGGCCGGCAGCATTGCCACGTTGTATGGCAATGCTTATTCTTTGAGCCAAATAGAAACCAGCCACGAGTCGCATCAATTAAAATGTTTTTTTTTTATATTTCTTATTTAATCATATATCCATATTCGCAAATCCATATCAACAATATTGTATCTAAGCGGATAAATAGCAACATTTAATATATTATTTACAATATTAACATCAATTGAGGAAACTTAGTCATTATTCCAACGATTTCCGGCCATACTGTAGTTTATAATTATTTTGTTTAATTACTTATTACTCTATTAGGTTTATCCTGTAATACTTATTCACCTACTTGTAATAATTAGTACCTACTTATATAACTACCTTGATGGTCTTGTGGTTAGCGAACGCGCTTCTCACCGCGAAGTCTTGGGTGCGATTCTCGGATCGGGCAAAGTGTTATTACCGTGAGGAAATTATCAATAGCAGCACGGAGTTGTGACCGGTGGATGGCTATAGGTTCACTCCCTATTCCCTGGTACCTAAACATAACAGGTGAAGTGTGGTTGTTGTACACCTCTGCCACACCCTTCTGGGTAATATAGGCGTGATGTTATGTTATGTTAGGTATACTTACGATATATCGACGCATTTCCGAATTTTTGACGGTAGTAGAGCTTTCGTGGAGCTCGAAGAAGAAAGGTCCACCGTCTCACCTTCGATCTGCCGGTGCAATACTGCCAATGGTAAATCAAATCATTAGCACTGTGTTTTTTTTTTCTTATACTACTCCCACAGCGAACGAACGTGTAGACCACCTGGGCTCGGGCCTAACCCTACTCATCATGAGTATAGGCACTGCTGGGCTCGGGCCTATACTCATGATGAGTAGGGTTAAGCCTTAGTCCACCACGCTGGCCCAGTGCGGATTGGTAGACTTCACACATCCTCGAGTACTTTTTTGACACTCTCAGGCATGCAGGTTTCCTCACGATGTTTTCCTTCACCTTTACCAAGTGATAATTTATTTGATAAATACACACATATCTTCGAAAAGACGAATCTTAACGATTTATTGACAGAGGTACAAAAAATGCGACTATGACAAGTAAAGACAAGATGTACAAAAAATGCGACTAAGAAGTGCAAATGATATACAATTACACAAACCTCGTACATACTATACATATATAATAAATTGCCAAAAAGCCTAAAAGAAGCTAAAACTATAACATCTTTTAAAAAACATTTGAAATTTTATATTAAAACTAAAATTCCCTGCTCATTACAACAGGCCGGTTCTAGTCAAGCTTACTCTGTGTAAGGTACGCTCAGTTACGGCACGTACTTTGTGTGTGGGTACTTTGATCCATAACTTTTTATAGAAAACCTACCTTTATGAAAATGGTTTGATTTATTGATAAGGCATTGTAATCAGTTGATTTCTAGTGTTTCATTAGTGTTAAAAGTGCAATAAGTGGTTAATATTTATTGTTTTGAATTTTGCTGTGCGCCGAACAATGTGTACATATAGTATAATTACTACAATGTTTACGTTTTTATTTATGTGAATTGTATTCTTATGGAAATAAATTATCTCAAACCTTAGGTGTGTGCCGTGGGTTCGAACCCGAGACCTTTGACTTCGCAGTCCTACGGTCGCCCACTCGGCTGTCGCTGCTAGGTAGGTATGCTTGGTTTTATTTAATTTAACACAGTTTGTGAACAAAATATAGTCTTATTTTAATCTGATACAATTAGTTAGAAAAAGCAATAGAATAAATGTAAGCGAGCACGTGTTTACTTGCGGAAGTGTTCATTAAATTGTAAAAAATAACGAAAATAGTAGTTTTCGGCGCTTATCGAAACGTGATGAGATGTGACACAATGTGAGTAAAGTGCAGAAGGACCACTTCATGCTGAAGTGAGACTGTGGATCTGATTCTGCAGCGTTGCCACTAAATCAAAATTAAGTTAATGCATCTTTCAAATAAATATTAAGATGCTAAATTTTTAGTTAGACAGAGCTTAATTCTTATATCAATATAATAATAATGAAATATAAAATCAAAAATAATTGGAAAAACTCAAAAGTGATCCCCGTGTAGGAGAAAATTTTCCTTGGTTCCGCATTGCACCTAAACACGACGTACCAGTGTGATGCCACCAGATAGATAGTGCATTTTAAATAAGGAATATAATTGTACCCCTCTAACTGTACAACAACCTTTTTGGTGATATTATTTTTTTTGTATTTTTTACATTAGATAGAACGCCAGAAGCAATTACATTATCCAATTACATTAAGGCCAAATACACACATTCACTCACGCAAGCACACTCAGTCTCAGAACAAATCTTTGCGGATCACACAAAGATTTGTTCCATGTGGGGATCGAATAATATTATGTTGGTCAGTAATGAGTAGACCTTTTGCATTGGTTTTTGCTACGGCAGTCGGCAGATTTCGCGTGGCGCATGTCCTTGAATCTATTCGCTAGATATTTGGAGCTGTATGACGTTGTTTCAAAACTATTTTTACTGTTTATCGCGGTTTACTATTCAATTTGTGATGATGATATTATTTAAACGACGCGACGTCGTTTAATTTGACGACCGGATGGCGGAGAGGGTAGTGTACCTGCCTGCAACGCCGAGGTCGTGGGTTCGATTCCCGCTTAAGACAAATCTTTGTGTGCATGAACATGGGGGTTTGTCTTAGTCTGGGTGTTTCTATCTATGTATAATAAGTATGTATTTAAAAAAGAAAAGTATATAATATGTATTAGTATCAGTTATTCTAGTACCCATAGTACAATCTCGGCTTAGTTTGGGACTAGATGGCGTTGTGTGTGAGTTGTGAATATATACTTTTCTTTTGTAAATACATTTATAAAACATAGAAACACCCAGCCTAAGACAAACCTCCATGTTAATGCACAATTTGTCTTAAGCGGGAATCGAACCCGCAACCTCGGCGTAGCAGGCAGGTACACTACCCACGCCATCCGGTCGCCTTCTTATAATTGATTTCTTAAAAAATAAAATAAAAAAATAAACAAAAGTTCGTATGCTGGCCATCGTCTCATGTCGCGTTGTTGTCATGTTTCCCTATACTACTAAAATATGACAAAAACGCGACAAAATCTATCTCGCGCTCGTAAGTATGCTAGCACTTCGGAAATCAACTTTCGTATTTCAGGAGGGTGAAAGTGCCGATTGGGTGATAAGATTAGGCCCTGAAATTTCCGGCACATGAGGCATTATAACACTCAGATGTAACGACGCATCTTCAATCCTTGAAGATTGTGGGCGTTCATTTGCTGTAGTTACCCACTTACCATCAGGAGGACAATACACCCATTCGTTATATTCGTAAAATATATTATATTCTATAAATAAATAAATATCACACAAAATCATCTAGTCCCAAACTAAGCAGAACTTGTACTATTGGTACTAGAATAACTGATACTAATACATATATACTTTTTCTTTTAGTAAATACATATACTTATTATACATAGAAATACCCAGACCAAGACAAACCTCCATGTTCATGCACACAAAGATTTGTCATGAGCGGGAATCGAACCCGCGATCTCTGCGCAGCAGGCAGTTGCACTACCGACGCCGCTATCCGGTCGTCAATTAAAAGTTCATATCAAAATTGAAGACATGAGTGGAAGAAGGGGATATGGTACAATTTGTAAATATGGAGATAATGGGCACCAAAGTTTTGTTCTTATAATTTTATGTTTATACATATCCATTTCATTACTTGGTATTTCTAAAACTAAGCTTAAACTGCGTTGTTTTAAAGTTTAATATGGTTTGTAGGCACATAACACCTTCATTCAGCGTATAAAACAGTTTAAAAAACAAATGTTACATAACTACAATACGCTCCTTTAATAATAAACTGCACTAATCCAAAAAACCAAGATTTTGAGTTTTAATCATAAAACGAATTATCTTCACGTAAAGAATAGGTACGGCCCAACTCCTGCTACATTCGGCCACGAGAGAGCGAGATAGAAGATTGGTCGCCTTTTTTTGATTGGCGAATCGGGCCTATCAGTATTAAAAAAGCGACGTCATTTAGTATTACGCCGGTGGTGATTAAAATGAGATGCGTGGATGTTGTGCTAATACTCAATAGTTCGTTTTATTACAAACGGGTAGGTGCTTAATTCACTTTTATTTCAATATAAAACTGAACTTTTCGAAGATGTTTGGTTTTGTTTTTAAACAATTGCTATTTTTTATGACAACATTTAGACTTAATTCATTTTATATGTAAACTCCATCACAAGTAGTTGAAATGTTTAAAATTATTACGTTTTGTTTTTAAAAGACTTTGATAAAGACGACATTATTAGTCGATGATACTATTTGTTACTAAGTATTTAGTAAACAGAGTTTAACATTGTGAATTAGTGCACTTTATAATTTATTCAAAAAGCCTTGTTTATTTCATGTTTTAAAGTTATTTCATTTTTAATTGATCAGATATCAAAAGATTGTAAATAATGTCGTCACATCAAAATAGAAGCCAACGGATTTTGAGCCTGATTATAGCACCTGCAGCTTGTAGTATAGAACAAACGGCTATAAGTTCACCAGAATCTGTAAACTCATTACTTTTTAGACATTAAATGAAAGTCAAGAGCCTCTATATACCGATTAAAGTGACGTGGAAGATGATGTTGCTGGCGAAGACCAACGCTCTGGTGTATCTGTTAGATAAAGACGTAGTAATTATTCCATTCTCAAATTGTATGCTGAAATGTAGTCAACGCATAAAATTAAATGATGAAACTAGATCAGAGTCTTTAATAATATTTGTAAGTTAGGTGGCTTAACCCAGCAGAGGTTATTTATTATTTCTTGTGTGTTGGATATACAACCCAGGTACACTAATGCAGAACATCTTTGACGTCCTATTAAAGTGAATAAAAAAAGGTTAAGGGTTCGTAAAACTTTTATCAGAAGAACTTTAGATATAACGGACAGAAGAAACACGTGGCATACCACGTCTTTCTTCTGTCCATTATATCTAATATTGATAAATTCTAATATCTAATCTAAATCTAATCTAAATCTAATCTAAATCTAATCTAAATCTAATCTAAATCTAATCTAAATCTAATCTAAATCTAATCTAAATCTAATCTAAATCTAATCTAAATCTAATCTAAATCTAATCTAAATCTAATCTAAATCTAATCTAAATCTAATCTAAATCTAATCTAAATCTAATCTAAATCTAATCTAAATCTAATCTAAATCTAATCTAAATCTAATCTAAATCTAATCTAAATCTAATCTAAATCTAATCTAAATCTAATCTAAATCTAATCTAAATCTAATCTAAATCTAATCTAAATCTAATCTAAATCTAATCTAAATCTAATCTAAATCTTATCTAATCTAATATTGAATAAAAAAAACATATTGTTTCCATACTTCGCATAAGAATGTCATTATACCAGATCTCAAACTAATTATATATAATATATATGGCAGTAAGACGATTAAGGAGTTGTATACAGATTTTGCAACCACACAGGCAGAAAACAACAAGGATACTAGCAGTTACATAACTTATTACAAGATTTTGAATACCGTATATAACCTAAGTTTCCATCTACTTAAAAAAGGTCAATGCGATCTGTGCGTTACGAAAATACCGAAAAGAGCCGAAAATTGTTTATAGAAGATAAGAACAGAACACATTTATTTTGAAAAAGAAACAGTTAAGCAGGATAGAAAAGTTAAATTATCCTCTCTTTTATATATGCAGTACAAATCCCAAAAAAGGGATCCTAGTAAATTAAGAAATGAAATATGTAAAAGCACTCTTCACTACAAAAACAGTTACAGCATGTCAATAAAATTTTTAACCACATTCCACAAACTTTAAGAGAATTACCTTTACATATTTTTAAAAGAAAACTTAAGTCTTGGTTACTTGAAAAGTGCTTTTATACGCTTAATGAATTCTATTCCTGTAAAAAATAAGTTATCCTGTTTGTTAGTGCTACTTTATTGTCCATATTTACTTCTTTAAACAAAAATTCGCATGCCTATTAAAGGTGAATATGTCGGGCTGCTAAAACATGTATACCATCTACTGTACCATATTCCTGCGAATAAATGAATCTTTAATCTTTATCTTTAATCAAAATTTAAAGTCCGTACAGAACGAGTGGGATTTTAAAAGAATTTAAAGGGAGGTCCAATTTATACTCCTGATCCTACTCCTGATAAATAACTTTAATTAAATCTACAAAGAAAAGTAGTTCACCCATAAATGTACATGACATTACCTATAAATCATTTATCAGTATAAAAGATCTTCAAGAACATTCTTTTTTTCGATTAGATAGGCACGCGTTTGACCACAATCTCACCTGATGATAAGTGATGATGCGGTCTACGGTACCTATAAGATACCTATTAACTCTTGCTTTGAAGAGATTCAAGTTGTTCTCATGCGGAAACACAGACTCGGGCAAGGCGTTCTATTCTTTGGCAGTTCGCATAAGAAATGTAGAGGCGAAGCGCTTAGTGCGTATTGGTGGAATATCTACCGTGAAGGGATACCTGAGTGCCGTTTGTCTGGTAGTCCGATGGTGAAACGGGGACGGAGGGATAAGGTTGTGTAGTTTCTCGGTACACTCTCCGAAATGTATCCTATAAAAGACCAATAGGCTGGCAACCTTGCGACGGTGCTCCAGACTTTGTAGTCGAGCATCCGTCAGATCGTAATCGCAGATTATTCTTTTCGCCCTCCTTTCGAACGACTCGAAAGCCTCAAGCTGGTGTTTGGCAGAACCGTCCCACAGATGAGAACAGTACTCCACACACGACCGGACTTGCGCTTGATAGAGGTCGAGCAACTGCCTCGGTGTAAAATACTGTCTCACCTTGTTGAGGATGCCCAGCTTTTTGGCGGCTAGTTGAGCTTTTGACTCAATGTGAGAGCCGAAATTAAGTTTCGAAGTCAGCGAGATACCGAGGAGCTCAAGACGATCGGTTATTGGAAGTGATATAAATATCAGAAGGTAGGAGTCAGGATTAATGGACTCCGTTTAGCAGAGATAAGACACGCCTGAGTCTTACTAGCATTCAACGTGGCTAAGTTGGCTTCACCCCAATCAGAGACTGCCTTCAGAGACACGTTCATACGTTCGACCATTGCCTCCCATTGACCATTGACTCGTGAGTTGGGTATAGATACTTTCAACAACTGTTGTGCTACAAAATAAAATAAAAATGAAAGATCAGTATGAAATTGATTTAAAACCTGCATACACAGAAAATCAATTACTAAGTGATAATAAGGAGGACTTTAAAGAACTTCTTACAAAAGGATTAATGCCTAGTTACAGTTACTATAAAAAATATTACAACTTAATTTTATAAATAAATTAAAAATTGCGGTGGTGATTATATAAATTCATAATTATATTTATATTTTCAGTTTTTTTAAATAAGTGTTTTTGATTGATCCCATTGTTAATGCAAATGATAATTATAAATTGTGATAAAAAGTCAATTACTAAACTTTCGTGTTTAAAAATTTGAATTAGATATAATGTCAAAAAGTGTTTTTGTTTCGTTTCTATTAAATTAATGCAAATAAGCACCAATATGTACTTAAATTGTATATACCTATAAAATAAACTATAAGTTTTTTTTTCTTACAGATTATTGTCATTGTAATAAGAATTTCACATTGAGAATAGAATAGGCGTAAACTGTGTTGGGTTGACCTTACAATTATGTTGAAGACTGGCTGTCTAGTTAGGTTTCACCGGCTAATTTAAATGACAGTAATACTTTTTGTTAATATCTAATGCTGGTTTTTTTAACTTTTTTAATATTAAACAAATACATTATGAAATAGATCAAGCATTTTATTTTCTTAGTAAGTACAAAAAGCATTATTTCTTAATAAATGAAATATGGCCATATTTAGTTAATAATAAAGTGCATTAATTCATTTTATGTTGTTGCAAATTTTTAATCCTGCATTGCATTTTAAACATAAAACGAACTAAGTCATTGAGGTCCTTTTTAAAGTACTGTATTTTTTTATTCATAATGAATAGCAAGTATTTATACACGTCATTTTAATGCTAAACTCATAGACTATATTGTTAACTTAAAATAATTTGAAGATTGCATCAAATATTAAAGAAATAAAAGAATTTCGCGACCGAGTCGGCTTGACAAAACTTTAAACGCGATTTCCCAAAAAACATGATTTTGGCATTAGTGCAGTTTATTATTAAACGAGCGAATAGTGAATGAGGCATCCAAGGCTTTAGGATTTATAATAAGGACCACTGATTGTTTTCGTTCTCTCAAACCCGTAAAAATATTATACTGCTCCTTTGTGCGTAGCCACTTGGAATATGCTTCTGAAGTTTTGAACCCTCAATACGATGTTTATAAAACGCGTATTGAGGGGATCCAAAGGAGATTTATGCGTTATCTCGATTTCAAGGCACAGCAAAGATCGATAGATTACGAACATCGCTACAAAAGGTACCATTTTTTACCTCTTGAATGTAGGCGAAATATTAGTGACATTTGTTACTTATTCAAAATTTTTAACAATTCTATCGACTGTCCCGAACTTGTATCCAAATTAAATATACGCACTAATCAAATCGGTTTTCGTCAAAGACCACTGCTACAGGTTCCTTTTGCCATTACTAACTACAGGCGCAATGCATATTGCATTCGAGCTGCGTTAGGCTTCAATAAACTGCCAATACACCTAAACTTTGTTTTGTTCTGCACTAGTGCTGACACAGTGAGGAAACGTTTAGCTAATGAGTACTTCTTAGATACATCCGAACAGTAGCGGCACTCAAACTGTTTGTTTTCTTTGTTTTAATACTATTATCTAATATAGTTACTACTACTACTTAATTGTGGAGGCTTGTAATTAGCAATATGTTTATCTAAGTTATATGTACTATATTTATCTTTATGCAATTAGTCTGTAAGCCTTCTGTAAAAGAAAATAAATAAATAAATAAATAAAATAAATAACCCCTTCATCCATTCATGTTTTCAATTATCAAGAAAAAGCTAACCAATATTCGAAAAAAAAAAAACATCAAATTATGTAAAGAATATGCCAAGTTTCACAACTTATTGTAATTATTTTATAGTTTATTTTTATGTGTTTATTCAACAATCTTGTTTTAATTTAAAACCTACTTTTTCATTTGGCCATAAATATTTAGAGCAAGTTACCAAAATTTGACATCTATATTAACATAAAAAAAACCTCGTTGTTCCGGGTATGAGATAAAAATATTTAAAAAAAGGATTTTTAAATTCAGTTAAAATCTGAATTTTAAAATTTTAATGACAATTCCATTGAATGGAAGTGATTCATAGTTCACCGCAATTTGTTATGTGAAGATTTATAATCTTCACACACCTTAAATAAAATTAACTTGAAAATGCGGTTCTCTACAACTTTGAAGACCAATTTTAAACACTATGCTAAGTGTTAAAATTATGTAGATTTTTACCTGTGCGTTAGTGTTCGGCATTCGATTGCCGCATTAGAAAAATCTACAAACTACAAGAGCGTGATGTCATAGTTACGAGTACTATATAAATGTTATAATATAATCCATTAACACAAGTCTATTGTAAAAACAATGACCGCCTCTCCGACCGCAACTGAATACGACATAAAACCTCTTTCGATCTAGTCTTTAGTCTTTTTTTTTTAGTAAAAGTAACTGCCAACATAATAAATCGAACAATTACGCATGTATACTGGCCACTTGTTAAACAAGGAGTTAAGCTAGCCGCCTAAACACTATGCTAAGTGTTAAAATTATGTAGATTTTTACCTGTGCGTTAGTGTTCGGCATTCGATTACCGCATTAGAAAAATCTACAAACTACAAGAGCGTGATGTCATAGTTACGAGTACTATATAAATGTTATAATATAATCCATTAACACAAGTCTATTGTAAAAACAATGACCGCCTCTCCGACCGCAACTGAATACGACATAAAACCTCTTTCGATCTAGTCTTTAGTCTTTGTTTTTTTAGTAAAAGTAACTGCCAACATAATAAATCGAACAATTACGCATGTATACTGGCCACTTGTTAAACAAGGAGTTAAGCGGCTAGCTAGTTTTAAAAATAAATCGCCAGCAAACGTCCGTCCCGCTCGCGTTCCACATTCGAAATAATAATTGTATTAAGGAAACATGAGCGGCGCGCATGTGTTTGTTTGTTTGTTTACCCGCCGGTGACGTCATATGTTTATTCTCGCGGGGAGGATGGGGCGAAATGGATACGCTTGCGATTGTTTTTTCTTTTTATTGTATTGTGATGTTAATTATTTTTACTAAGATTAATTATGTACTTTTTATAGACGACATATAAAATTCGAAACATTGCTTTATTTACCGATGCTTCAAATTACTTTACAGTTTATTTAGAAAAGCAAAATGGCTTGTTTTTTATAAAATTTTAATAAATGACTAACCTCAAGTATGAAGCACATGCCTTAATACGAAATTTGCCCTCTCATCGTATTGATACTATTGATGTCTTCTGAATTTATGTTTATAAGGCCTTTGACGCCGTATTAATAAGGCAAGAGCGAGAGTGCGTAATTATTATTATAATTTTTAATAGTATCAAGTGAGCAAGTTTACTGTTGTCTTCGACTGTAATTTCGGAGTCAAAATTATTTTTCTTTCTTATATTATCTTTACATATAATATAATTGTTCGCCCGATTGACTAAATTATCAACGCAGAGCCTAATCCACTGGGCCTAGAATCGAGGTATTTTGGCACAAAGATTCCTTACGTGAGGTAGGAGCGCTCTAAAAAGGGATTTTTTGGGAATTCCTCTTCTAAGGGGGTAAAATAAGGGTTGAACGGATGTATGGAACATCGTCATTTTTAAAGTTTTAAATTTTGTATACCTGATCTTGAATAAAAATAACATAACACAAATTCACGCCATAACAATGAATGAACTTCTAAAACAGAGTTTGCCTTATAGTTATTCTTATGAGCGTAATTTAGTTTTATTGCACCAACGCGCAATACGTATATATATATATATACGATAGGCACCACACGTACAGGGCAAAACGTTTTCCACGGGTAAACCCCGCGGATCAACGAATTCCACGCGAATAAAATCGCGGTCAACAGCTTGTCTTTGATAAAGTCACTGCATGTACCTATAATATTTGTGATTTAATATCAGTCTAAATAAATATATCGATTGATAATTAAATGTATTAAATACTCGAGAATGTTATAATTTTTGAATGATATCGTATAATGAGGTCCGGCGATGGGTGCCATGCGAGCATGTCATCGAAGCCGCGCCGCCCCTTGTTTACACACGCACACACGCGCGCGCACGCACACGCGGCCGCGCCCGTCGCCCGCTTATTTAGGTATATTGTTGTTTATTTTATTCGGCGCTATGCTCCGACACGGGCCGAGCCTTTCGACTCAGTTTTAACGCGCACGTTTTATGAAACGACAACTATGCGTCGATGTTCGCTCGCCGGCGATAATAATTATTCATATCGGAACCGTCTCTAGCGACCGAAATAGCGCTGCGGTAAACAAATTCGCGATTTTATTGGCAGGTCCTCATTGTAACGAGTAGTTTTTTCCGGCATTATTTACATTTTATTTATTTTTCATAACCTATTCGCTCGCCGGTGCCTCAGTTGTCTCCGCGAATCTTAATGGTAGTTAATCATAGTTTATTTTTACCGCGCAACGTGTGTAATACAAATAAGTGGGGCCACTTGTCGTTTATTTTATTTCGTGAGTGTTTGATTAAAACTCGCAATTGAATTGCGGAAGCGTTTCGGCCGTGAAATAATATTTGCAAATTTATAGCATGATATGAAGATAGTCGACATGAAGACCTAATTACGAAGATAAGAAGATATAGTTTTGATTAACAAGCGCGATAAACTTGATCGATGTAGGCGTCCTGTTGTGACAGTTCTGAATTTAAATGTGTTCGGTGCGCTTTCGGAAGTTTTCAAAATTCAAACTCTGTTTTGGCGGGAAGAGAGGAGCTAACGAAGAAGTAGGCTGCACAGAAAGTTTGGAAAAGTGTTGAGCACACATCGGATGCTGGCGAGTGTTTTTTCAACGCGTTTTCGAGGCTAAGCGCTAGTTGTTTGAACAAGTGTGTTTTCTAATGGATTTATTTTGAGGTGAGTTTAAATTTACTTGTGTGTTGGTGTTTGTATTGTTTGCTCTTCGTGTTTTGTGTGCGTGTTCGCGCCGGTGGCGGGAAACCAAATACCTAGCCGGTTCCGTGCATGTGTGAGTGTACAAACAACGGGCCTGTGTGCGTGCGCGACTTATTGTCACTTTGTGTAAGAGGGGAGACAGAAGGGAGAGGTTACTTGTCATGTATTTAGGCGAAGACGAACTTTGATGAGTTGACTTTTTAATTTATGTGCACCTTTTATGGCAAAAGGAAAAAATACCAAGACAAGAGACGACATTATATTATATTTGCTCACGTATTGAACGTCGCCGTTTATCTATGTATATTGATTTTTGTCATCACACCACCAAATGTTTTGTGTAAACGCGAAAAGTAATTAAACTATTTTTTTTAAAGTACGTTGTCCTCTTTGGACTTGGTGCCTCCTTGGTCACGTCAAATATAGAAAGGCAAAATGATCGTTAAAAAATAGTAAATAACGTGACCATTATTACTTATTATGACGTTAAACACTAGACGTGTTAAAAATTTGCATTAACATACTAATATTCAGATTTTCAAGGATCATAAACAAGATATTTATTTTAATTTTTGTTATTAACATAAAAAACGATAAAATTGTTTGCGCAAATTAAAAATTAAAATTTAATAGCGCTCAAAAAACGCTAGTGTATTTTTATCTGTTATACTTACCTAAAACATTTTTTTAGGTATTCATGGCATATAACTCATAATATTACATGTTTAAATAAACCCAAACATGTAATTTAGTTATTAAAAACCACTCAGACAACGTGGAAACTTAAAAAAGCAACGAATTTTGTAAATAAACCTTCGAAATCTAAATGTGTATTAGATTTTATTTAAAGTTTATTGGTCTTCTTAAAAACAATTTTGTTATTGATCTTTTTACAATTCATTAAATATATTAAAATAAAATTTCTTAAACTAAATTAGAGAAATACTTTCTATTTTTTTTTAGATAGTAACAATGTAAAAAAAAAGATTAAAAAGTATTTCTCTAATTTAGTTAAAGATGTTTTTTTTTTCGAAATCTATATTTTGCCAAGATTAATATATTATTGAATTGAATAAAATCGAACACCCAAACAAAATAAGTATGTAATATGTAAATGCTATATGCCTGTTAGAATTAAATATATTATTTATTCATCCATCAGCACGCACCATAGAAGGCATATTTGCAAACACTATTTTTGCATATTTTTATAAATGTATTCACAAATGAGCGTGCATAACGACTGCGTCACGAGGAGGAAATGTTTTTTTGCTCGATAACGAGTTTGATATACATTAAAACATTTTATTTACTTGGAAGCAGTTTTAAGAAATAAAAATAGAGATAATAATTATGTTTTTTAATGTTATCACTTCATTATCTATGTAGAGAAATCGATACTTTAGATTTTTGTTTTAATATAAGAATAGGTACTTTTTCATCTTGCCTAAAATCATAACATTACGCCTATATTAACCAGAAGGCTGTGGCAGAGGTGTACAGCACCCACATTTCATGTGTTATATTAGGTCCCATGGGATAGGGGGTGAGCCTATTGTCATCCGTCCGGCACAATTCCAACTCCGTGCTGCTATTCTGAACTTTCTGACGGAGAGTTCACAAATAACACTGTGCCCGACCCAAAATCGAACCCGAAACCTCGCGGTGTGAGCGCATACGCTGACCACTACACCATCGAGACAAGCAATTTAATCGATAAACAATTTTATCGTTCCTATCGTTTAGTCTATATTATTTTATTATGATTCTTTTGTGTAATAATTAATTGCACCTAGTACAATTAAATTATATCTAAAGCTAACAAACTACAAACCTAAAAAGTAGCTAGCACATCGCTTATCTTGTGCAATTAAGTATTGTCTGCACGTATGGTGTAGTGGTTTAAGCGGTCGCCTCGCCGCTCTCTACTGCACTGGTGTTGTGGGTTCGATCCCCACATGGGACAAATCTTTGTGTGATTCGCAAAGATTTGTTCCGAGACTGGGTGTGCTTGAGTGAGTGAATGTGTGTATTTGGCCTTGTCATTGGGACCATTGGATAGTGTAATTGCTTCTGGCATTCTATCTAATGAACAAAAAATACTAGTATTATTGTGAAAAAGCGTGGGGCGCTCTGTGCCATATTTTTCGTCTATCGAGCAACCCACGCTTTTTCACAATAATACTAGTATTTTTTGTTTATTACCATTTTCAGCTTATATTATATTATTAATTATTATTATAGCTTATATTAGGAATTATTTTTCACTTTTTAGTTAGTTTTTTTTTTTTTTTTTATTATTTTTTTTTTTCGAATTATTGCATTGTCATCGATCTTTGACAGGTGTGCAAAATTTGAATGAAACAGGTGAAGCTAATATAAGCGTGTTAAAAACCATTTTATTTTTTTAATTTTTTTTTTTTTATAACAAATAAAAATATGTATAATGAATGAAGCATTTTACACAATCAGTATGTTTCACTAAGCTTCTTAGAAAAAGGGTATACAGAGATGTCTCGACAAGCCGAGACTGGGAAAGGTAAATAAAGGGGATGGAATTATAAAAACAAGGGTTTGGACCCTCACGCTCTAGTTTTTATACTTCTATATATAAACGGTATTTTTGTTTGTTCCATATAAATAATTTTCGGGATTTGATGATGGCTGCTTTAATTTTTAGAAAGTTTTGTAGTTTTATTATACAGGGTGTATTTTTGAAACGGGGCAGTAAGGGCAAGTACCTTAACCGTTGCAGTTACAGCAAAACGTTCTTAAAAGACCTTCCCTAACTTTTTGGGACATTTTGAACTGCATTCACAGATTTTGTAAAAAACTTACAGTTAGCAAAAAAAATGCAAAAAGTTCAAAAATTTTTTTTTATGCCAATCGATTCTATTTCATGTGGGGATCAAAAAACTCTATGGGACCATTTTAGCTTTCAGTACTAGAAAAGACAGAAATCGCCAAAAACGTTTCCCATACATTTCGGCAACAGAAACGAATTTCTACGATGGTCTAACTTTTTGTTATGGCCTGGAAGTGGGTAGAATTGACTGTAAAGTAAATAAAAAGAATTTTTACCCTCAAATTTCGAATTTGATTCGAAAATCTGTGTGTTATACTTTGTTTCAGCTGAGAAACTTTGTATGAGTTATTAATTAAGGATTTTCGCTAAAATGTCTTCTAATCGTGAAAAAATTGACTTATTAGAAGCGTATTTTGAAAGAACCCTGCAATTCCAGGTTTTTCAAAAGATTTGTAATAACCTTTCTTGTTGGCACATGCCGCAACGGATACTTATTGCGGTACCACACTAATGCAGCTCCCGCATTTCGATTATTGACAAAATACGCTTCTAATAAGTCAATTTTTTCACGATTAGAAGACATTTTAGCGAAAATCCTTAATTAATAACTCATACGAAGTTTCTCAGCTGAAACTAAGTATAACACACAGATTTTCGAATCAAATTCGAAATTTGAGGGTAAAAATTCTTTTTATTTACTTTACAGTCAATTCTACCCACTTCCAGGCCATAACAAAAAGTTAGACCATCGTAGAAATTCGTTTCTTTTGCCGAAATGTATGGGAAACGTTTTTGGCGATTTCTGTCTTTTCTAGTACTGAAAGCTAAAATGGTCCCATAGAGTTTTTTGATCCCCACATGAAATAGAATCGATTGGCATAAAAAAAAAAAAATTGAACTTTTTGCATTTTTTTTGCTAACTGTAAGTTTTTTACAAAATCTGTGAATGCAGTTCAAAATGTCCCAAAAAGTTAGGGAAGGTCTTTTAAGAACGTTTTGCTGTAACTGCAACGGTTAAGGTACTTGCCCTTACTGCCCCGTTTCAAAAATACACCCTGTATATCTGTAGCTGCTTCGTTTATCTTCGGCATATATATCTTCTGGTAGGATTTATCTCTCTTGTCCATCTTTTTATTCTTGTATTATTACAAGTACTTAAGTAAAAATAGCAACCCTGTATCTAATACGACGTGTCCACTGCTGGGCTCTTCTCATGATGAAAAGAGTTAGGCCAAAGTTTTCCACGTTGGCTAAATGCGGATTGGTAGACTTCACACACCCTCTAGCACTTTTAAGCACTCTCAGGCATGCAGGTTTCCTCACGATGTTTTCCTTCACCGTTAGCAAGAGACAATTTATATGATACACTCATATCTTTGAAAAGACGAATCTTAACGATTTATTGACAGAGGTGTGTGCCGTGGGTTCGAACCCGAGACCTTTGACTTTGCAGTCCTACGGTCTACCACTCGGCTACGGCTACTGACTGTCCAAAATGCCCTATCACCTGCACAAGAGAGGCGCTCATGATCGCTGACGAGAGCGCCATAACAGTGGCCACTTATTGGGCCAATAAAATTTGACTCAGCGATCGACACGACGAAGAAGAAGACTCGGCTATCGCTGCTTCCCACTCGGCTTTCGCATTTTTAAGTAGTTAAAAAAGTGAATTAACATAATTATGACATTTTTATGTCAATATTTTATTAAGAAAGGTTACTATTAATTTATATTTACATTTTATTATAAATACTGTCAACAGTAAAAAAAATTTAAAAAAGACAATTTTTGCAAGACTTGGCTGCACGCACTGCCGTGCACCCAAATTTAATGTTGCAAAATTATAGGTAGGTAAGTATCAATCGTTATTTACACATAACGGGAAGTAATAATAATTATCCTACAAGGTTTAGTACAGATTGATACATTGTGTAATATTATTTAGGGTAGTATTATATTGAGTGTCTCGATGGTCTAGCTAGTGGTTTGCGTACGCATGCTCACCACGAGGTCTCGGGGTTGATTCCCGGGTCGGGTAAAGTGTTGTTTGTGAACTTTCCGTCAGGCAACTAACAATAGCAGCACGATATTGGAATTGTGCCCGGTGGATGGCGATAGGCTCACCTCCTATCCCATGGGACCTTAACATAACGGATGAAATGTGGGTGTTGTACATTTCTGCCACACCCTTCTGGCTAATATAGCCATGATGTTATGTTATTTAGGGCCTGTTTCACAATCTCAAATAACAGCTCGCTTTTAACATGGAATTGTGTCATTTTTCGATCCGGCCTAGTTGTATTTATTTTGACGAATAACTATACAACAGATAAATATATATTTTTTTTGCTGCAGTTTTTGTAGGTTGGTATTAAAAAATAAATAAACAAATAAAGTGCAATATCTGTCGAAGATAACTTATTGGCGAATATTATTGTAACCTCAGATGGTTCACGGTTAGTTTTATAAACAGAGCAAAGATAAATCTGACAAAAATAAGAATTAACCAAATTGCTCCTAATGTGCAAGATTTAGGTACTACACATACACATTTTATATAATATTAAAGTTGAAAAATTAAGAATCCAGCAGGACTGCACCCCCTGGGTATACGCCCCAAGTGCTTTGCCAATTCAGCTATGAATTCGTATGCTGCTAGACCAAGTTAGGTTCGTCTAGCTAAGGTATACATATATACCTATGACGCTGCCACAAAAGAGTTGAGAAATTTCGAGTATGAACCCAGGGATGCAGGTTCGAGTCCTGCTGGATTCTTAATTTTTCAAATTTAATATAATATAAAATACAAAAAGGCATAGCAAAGCTAAAATTTGCTTTAAATATTACACATACATTATTATATACATTTATAGTATACTAGCGACCCGCCCCGGCTTCGCACGGGTACAATGCTGATACTAAATACACTACAGAAAAACTGTGAACGTTGTATATAAAAACACAGCGGCCCGCTCCGGATTCGCACGGGTATATAATATATAGCCTATGTCACTCACTGAAAAAATGATTAAAATCGATCCAGTAGTTTGATTTATTCATTACTGCCCGTGGCCCGCACGCGTTAAATTTGGAGTAAAACAATTCCCCCTTTCTATGTCAAATTCAAATCATTTATTTTCATAGGCCCCAGGAGGCGCTTGAACACGTCAAAATATTACAAACAAATGATATAAAAATAAATTATAAGTAAAACTAAATTATACTAATTACAATGATTTGAATAACCGGGGCTTAGATTAATTTTAATCCAACTGTTTAAAATCAGATTAAAATCAAACTAAGTACCAGCTCCGATGGGTATTGCATTATGAGAAGAGCTGGTGAGAAACTCATGTGCACCATCTTTTCAAATGAAATGAATAATATACAATTATATTAATATATAATAATATATAACAATTACAACACATAAAAAGAGCAGTTCATTTCCAAATACTATTATCATTTATGTAGTCTAAAATACAGTAATAAGCTTTTTGAGATAATCTGATTTTAATATATTTCTTAAATTTACCTATCGATAATTCTACTGCGTCTAATGGAAGTTTATTGTAGAAGCGTATACATTGACCTGGAAACGAGTTAGAGATTTTATGGAGCCTAGTAGTGGGCACAGCCAGTTTGTTTTTGTTCCTTAGATTTACTTTATGGAGATCACTATTTTTCTTAAATTTTGTTTGATTCTTGTGGACGTACAATAAATTTTCATAAATGTATTGAGAATGTAACGTCATAATATTTATCTCTTTAAATTTATTTCTTAGTGTCTCCTTGGGACTCATCATATAGATAGCTCGAACAGCTCGTTTCTGGAGCACAAAGATTGAATCTACATCCGTGGCACTACCCCAAAGCAATAAACCATATGACATTATACTATGAAAATAGCTAAAATAAACTAAACGCGCAGTGTCAACATCGGTCAGTTGACGGATTGTTTTTACCGCGTAAGCTGCTGAGCTGAGTGCTATGCATGTATTATACATAAAAACCTTCCTCTTGAATCACTCTATCTATTGGAAAAAACCGCATCAAAATCCGTTGCGTAGTTTTAAAGATTTAAGCGCACATAGGGACAGAAAAGGCGACTTTGTTTTATACTATGTAGTGAAGCTGGTCTCGCGTTGTATACACTGCCCCGAGCAATGCGGGACCAGCTTATCCTGGACATGTGTAATGTAAGGCTTGATGTGAAGCCGTGTGTTACAGGGTTGCCAGGTCACCCAACCTAATAGCCGTACAGACAAGCCAGTTTGGCCGGTCATTTCGGAAAAAAAAACTGGTCATGTAATTTTTAGGGCCGAATGGCAAAAAACGGAACCCTTATGTATTGGTCATGTCTGTCCGTCCGTATGTCACAGCCACTTTTTTCCGTAACTATAAGAGCTATACCGTGGAAACTTGGTAAGTAGATGTATTCGATATCATTAAGATTTTCATACAAAAATAGAAAAAAAACAATAAATTTTTTGGGTTCCCATTACTTAGAACTGAAACCCAATTTTTTTTTATTCAAACCCATACGTGTGTATCTATGGATAGGTCTTCAAAAATGATATTGAGGTGTCTAATATTTTTTTTTCTAAACTGAATAGTTTGTGCGAGAGACGCTTCCAAAGTGGAAAAATGACCCCCCCCCCCGTAACTTCTAAAATAAGGGAATGATAAATGTAAAAATAATATATGATGTACATTACTTTACAAACTTCCACCGAAAAATGTTTGAACGAGATCTAATAATTAGTTTTTTTTAATACGTTATAAATTATTTTCGACCTTTGTCAGCTCTGTTGCGTTCTATGTATATACTATTGCTGACCTATCAAAGAAAACTCATTCAACATTTGCGTTATGTCCTGGTGGTCGGGTTTTTGTTCAAAAACTTTTTTATTATTCTCCTTTTAGTGAGGTATCTTTACTAAGATTCATCCTTGTTTAAGACTTGCCTAACAGTTAGAAAGATAGGTACGAATAACTACTTATCCCATGTAGATTATTTCGTTTCTCTTAACTTCTTATATGGATGTACTTACTTAAGTAATATTGAACGTCTTGTGTATAACTTTAAAGAACACAGGAAACGGCCTTAAGGTGCTTCTATTCAAAGAATTATCCGCGTACGTCTGACTGTTAAGGACTGGTACCTTCCAGCATTAACTCAGCAACATGAGATGCTGATCTCTAGATGGAAATATCCGAATAGTTTTAGGTAATATACTAAAAACAATATAAAAGCCTATACATTTTCCCCCCCGATTCCTCTAGAATCACATCATCACATCATGACCAAATGATCATACTAATAGGCCCACATGACAAGTATACCCTTTCAAATTGTGAATTTCTCAAATCACTCTAGACGTCTTCGAGTAATCGCCGAACAAACGTAAAAAAGAGAACCTCCTCCTTTTTTAAAAGTCGGATATAAATACTGATATTCAGCTAAATCCGTTAGACTTAGTTAATTAAGAAAAGGCTCGAAGAATGATGAAGCGTGTCCAAATATTCCATTTGTCAAAAAGCTTGTCAAAAACTAGAGGCACGAAGTAAAAGTTGTATGGAATTTCGACCCAAATAAAATATAAACTGTTCATCGAGTATTATTAATATATTATATACAGTTAATTAATGCGAACGCCAATTTTTAGGCTTAAATTTCACGACATTTATATTTTAGACCTAGCCTTCTTTTATAGAATTTCTAAAAACACGTGCATGCCTAGGGTTGCCAACTTTTATTAGAAGAAAAAGAGAATATTATTAATTATCTAATTTATAAAAATAATAATTTATTAAAATACTTTTTACAGCACATAACAAATAAATGTACACTGCCATTAGTATAGTTAAATTTATGTAAACAAGATTATTTTGATCGTTCTCTATTAGTGATATAAAATGATAGAGTACACGCGGTAACCGATTAACCTATATTTTTCAGCATTAGCTGGTCTAACATTGCACGGGCAACCTTCACAATGCGAGACCATCTTATATTGCAGATGTACTCGTACCTGTAGGTATAAATAAATAAATTAATAAAAAATAAATAGATATCTCACAACTTACACACAACGTCATCTAGTCCCAAACTAAGCACAGAGCTTGTACTATGGATAATAAAATAACTGATATGAATACATAGGTATATATATTATACTTTTCTTTCTTTTGTAAATGCATACTTATTATTAATAGAAACACCTAGGTAGATGTGTAGCCATGTGTCAATTCAACAAATATTGCATGAATTATTTGAAAAGAGTTTCTCACAAGCTCTTCTCGTGATGCAATACCCATCGGAGCTGGTACTTGTATTGATTTTAATTCAAATTTCTATGTTGAATTAAAGTCAATCTAAGCTGCGGTGTCAAATCATTTTATTGCAATTAATAAAATTTATTATAATTAGTTGTTTTTTCTTTTGGATTTTTTTGTTTTGACGTGTTCAAGCGCCCCTTGTGACCCATGGAAATAAATGATTTGATTTGATTTCGAATTCTCTATTTTGGAGTACAATTGGCAACCCTATGGCCTAGATTACTTTTTCCGGCAGCTGTAGCTAAAAACTTTTTAAGTAGAACTAGCTCCCACTTGCGGCTCTGCCCGCGTGGTACCTACATCTCTCTCTTAGGTGTAGTGGTTAGCCGTTACCTGGTCACCGCGAGATCTTGGGTTCGATTTTCGGGTCGGCAAAAAGTGTAATTTGTGATTTTTTAATAAATCTCTATAGCAGGACCGAGTTGGAATTGTGCCCGTTTGATAGAGGTACATCTTTTATAAGATAAATATATCTTTTTGTTTTGTTGGATCTTTATCCAACGGGTACAATTCCCTTTTACACTTCACCTGTTGTGTTTAGGTCCCATGTGATAGAGGGTACTCACAGCAGGTGAAGTGTGGGTGTACCTTTGCCTCACCCTTCTGGGTAATATAGGCGTGATGTTGCAAGCGCCAAGCACGAGAGACCAAATGTCTCGCATGCTTGGCGCTTGCCTACATCCTCGTGTCAAATAAGTTCCAAATTGACTACCAGGGATTATACCTCGTCTTTTCGTTTATTTTATTTTGAGAGTTCACGCCTATGAATTACAGGTTTTTCTTGAAATAAAATATATCAATTAAGTATATTATTTAAAAAAAAAAAAAAGATTTTACTTTATTTATGTAGGTATTGCGTATGTAGGTATTAAATAAAAGAATATTAAAATAGTATTTGATTTCGTAGTAATCAATTAATTGCAAAAAATAAAGTCGAAATTCTGAAATTTCAAATGAAACAAGTAAAATTATTATAAGTGTTATTTATCAGTTTATCACAATAAACCATCAGACTGTTGTTTAAATTAAACATATTTCTGTTCATTTGAAATTGATATTAAGTTCTTCTTAAATTAAATAGATTATTATTTCAAATTGAATCGGTAACATTATGTGAAGGCATCACTAATGTTGAAATGTCAAAAATAAAATAAACTGTTGGTTATAATTAAACTGGCCCTTAGAAAATACATTTTTCCTTAAGGACCTCTGACGTAACAATTAATTTCCTCATGTCATGAATAATCAATCAAATGTATTCTTAGTAGGTAATGTAAACTCCCCTCAATACGTCAAAAGATAGGGAAAAAGGAAAATTAAGTAAAATGCGGTCAATTGTAATTAAATTATTTGTAATTGTGTTTGCGATAAATTGGTCAATTTCTAAGTGGGAAAATGTTGAGGACATTTTACTTTACCTATTATTGAACGGGTATTTTTAAACTTTATATGTACAGGCTGTTGTTTTAAAGAAGTTGGGTTTTTTCTTCTTCATCGACACGTACAGATCGAACGGTTGAGTAGTCGACCTAATGGTAAATTGTAACCACACGGGACAAATCTTTATTTCACTATATTGCTAGTTAAAATCTGTTAAAAACTTAGATACTGCATAAAGCGATACCACATGCAAAGATGCTTTTGTTAATTGCCTGTAACAAAAGGAAAAATCTATTATACTCTCTTGAATATCAATTTACTTGAATTAATTAACATCCTGTATATTAATACCTACAACTTATAAAACATAATTAAAATATGACTAGGTTAGGTATTACATAAAAGTTAATTAAAGTGTAGGCAATACAGATTTTCCATTAACAATAAATAAAAGCAGGAAAAAATTACTTATTTTAAATGTTTCATACAAGCTTACTTGTCCACCTATTTATTAATTAATTTACCCTTGGCGTTTGGTTAAAATAATTAAAATGTTGTCGAATATTATGTGGTAAAAGTGGTTATTGAAACACTAATAATATTGACATATAAGTTTTTATTCGTGTCAATGCAAATGCGGTTTCTAATTTTAATATTATTGAGTATTTTTTTTATATATTTAACTTCACGCACAATAAACATGGGACGAAGTTAGCCTTAATGCCAAAGGCATTTCCTACCAGACTATCGTAAGGTGGTACAGAGACAATGTTATTGTAGGTGCATATTATGTAGAAATAAAAAAAATACATAATTATGTAATTAAAGTTATATTAATATATTTTTATATCTATTTTATAGACATAATAAAATGCCTAAACACTAAAATGCATGTTTGTTCGGGTCCATTTTCGGCCAAATTTGTTTTAATCATTTATTGTTTACATACAAACAGATAATTTAAAATTATGTTTTTTTATAGATCAATTATGTCTTAGGGCCAGTTTCAGAGGTACCGAATAGTTATTATCCGTCCCATAAAATATAACCTGACCGAGTTTAAAAGTAACACAAAAGAACGAACTTGTTTTATGTCTTTTAATTTTTTGCAAAAACTCTTTTATTTCCTACAATGCTAATTTGTTAGCTAAGCACCATTACAAGTTTTTATTTGTTTTTTGAATCTAGATGTAATATTTTATTTTTTAAATAAAAAACATATTTTGTGTAAAAATTTAAACAAGTTATGAAACAAAAACCTTAATTATTTATTATTATTACTAAAGTCTAGGATATTTTTTTATACTCTAAACCTCAGGGACCCAGCTTTGCTCCCCCAGAAGTCACCAACGTCATTAATCTTCCAAGCCTTTTCCTAATTACATTGGGGTCGTCTTCTAGTCTAACGGATTTAGCTGAATATCAGTATTTTACGTGGAGCGACTGCCATCAGACCTACACAACCCAGCACGAGGTAATACGATACTCTTTGTTAGACAAGATGTCAGACTTTCTAGTTTACTACTCGTGACGACTGCCATAGATGTTACAATGGTAACCGGGACCGACGGCTCAACGTACTCTCCGAGGCAGGGGGAAAACTCGTTATGTTAAAGATGGTTACCCATCCACGGCCAACCGCAGTTAGCATTGCTTAACTTAGACGATTGATCGCTCCGCGCGCCTTCGAATTAGCCACAAGCTTATATTTAATCTAAGAGGCTACGTTTGGGTGATCTTAAAGCAGCTTACAAAAAGATAAATAAACAAAATCAGCATTGTATGGAGAATCGCTTGTCGTTGCTGAACAACGAGACACACGGTAATTGAATATAAATTATGCGAATTACTTATACAAATTCATATTTCAACGCTAACCAAATAAAAGCTTTTTAGCCAAGTTAGCAACAAACGATATTCGTAAATGTTGTTTTTTTCAACAGTTGTGTTGTTTACGTTTGTGTACGTGTGCGCGTGTGTGCGTGTGTGTATGTGCGTGTAGGCGTGACGGTGCGATAGCGTTATCGGACCGAGCCTTGCAAAAATATACAACAAAGATATAGTATATGTAACTTGTGTACATATTGTTTTGTGGTACAGGTGTGGTTACTTCAAGCCTGCTGTACTGAAGGTATAGGTAGAGATATTTGGAGAGGTAAATTAACAATTGGTGCCGGGGACATCGACGTAAAATTCGGTTAGAGTACGGATATCTCATATTTTAATGCCTCGATGGACTAGTGGTTAGCGTATATACCTCATCGCGTGGTCTCAGGTTTGATTCCTGGGTCGGGCAAAGTGTTATTTGTGAACTTTCCATCAGGAAATTCACTATAGCTAAACATAACAGGTGAAATGTTCCGACTATATTAATTATCTAGAAGGCGTGGCAGAGGTGTACAACACCCACACTTCACCTGTTATGTTTAGGTCCCATGAGAAAGGTGAGCCTATCGTCATACACCAGGCATAATTCCAACTCCGTGCTGATATCGAGAATTGCCTGACGGAAAGTTCACAAATAACACTTTTTCCTGACCCGGGCATCGAACCCGGTGATAGGCGCATACGCTAACCACTAGACCAACGATATATTTTTTTTTTAATTTTTGTATGTTCCATGAAAAAATATAGTAGTATATAACTGCCGCAAATATTTTAATAATAAATTTTAATACAATGGCGGCATATGCAAATTAATTTATAAATAAACTACATCAAAACAGCACGTTGCTCATTATTTTGATTATAATTGCTAATTGTTGATTTACTAACACTTTTATGTTGCTAATTTTCGTTTAGTTATTATTATAGGTATAAGGAAATGCGTATTGTATACGTATTGTGAACATAATAATATGTCGTTTCATATAATTTATATTAAATGCTATAATCACGGTGTTTCTATTGGGGTAGGCAGAGACTAGAATAATGGTTTTGAAATCTTAATATATTTTCCTCGCATCCGTCTCTTTGACCAAAATTCAACCGAAATATTACTTACCTATTAGCAGACTGCAAAAAAAATATAATTTGAACTTTTAAAAAAACCCTGTCATTAAAAATAAAAATAAAATAATTATTTTTAATTTATGGATAAAAATATGAAAGGATATAAGATCCAAATTTATTATTTAAGGGGATACTATTTTTTGTTTACCAATATCTAAAAAGGAATAATTATGTATTTTATGTACTTAGCCACGTGTACATCCAGGCCCGGATTTAGGTAAGGGGTCATATTTAGGCTACAAAAATTGAGGGGAGGCAGTTAACAGCCTTTGAATAATTGGTACAGTGGTGGGACCTAAGCGTCTGCAATATCTTACCCTAGAACCACACAACTTATAAAAAATATTTGAGATTTTTGTCCATAAATTTTTAAAATCGAATCAATTAAAAAGACGCCTCTTTTTCTTTTATCCGTAGTTATCAATTCAATTTCAAAATATACTTTCCAAAACCTAGTTCTCAAATAAAGAATAAATCATATACCGTCGAAGCAGATAAAAATAACGGCCACGTGTTTAATCTACAAGTTTTGCATATACACGAGTTTTAACGCAGAATCGCCTTCCTTCTGATAAAACAAAACAAGCTAAATAATGTGCGGCCTCGAAATCTAAATAAATGACTATCAGTACTCAGTACGCTTCCGACCTCCTTTACGCTTCCTAAACGTTCTGAAACTGGCACGAGCCTTGTGCCCTAGCATCAATGTTTTTTTTAATATTTGGGTATATGTATATTAATACCAAATATTAAAAAAAATATAGCCGAATTTACATTATGTTACTAGTGTTTTGCATGAAGAAAGTATATTTCATGAAACTTTTGCAGTAATAATATGTAATTAAAATAGAAGAGTCTTGAAATCAACAGTAGATCATGTTTCCAAGATTTGATGTTGACGGAGCGTCAACTTCGAATTTTGGTAACAAAACCGTACAGTCCGTCAGAGGGTGATAAATTTATTATTTTTACATATAAAATGCCACATGATAACCACCAAATGGATACCCAAGGATGGTCGTCGGCGTCGCGGTAGGCCCAGAAAGCGCTGGAGGGATGATTTGGACTCGTTTCAGAGGGATTGGACAGACAGAGCCCAAAACAGAAATTCTGGTAGTGTACGGGGGAGACCTTTGCTCAGCAGTGGGACATCAAGAGTTAGAAAAAAAAATATATAAAACTTTTTCTTACTCTTAATTTTTTTTTATTATTTTCTGATAAATGTCAATACTTACCCTGTTACTCGATGCCGGCTTGGCGTCGAAAACTGGGACGCTCTGTATATTAGAATCCACTCACTCTTAAATATTACTCAAGATGAAATTTGTAATTTGGTTCATGTCTTTTTATGCACGTCCAAAATAAATAGCAAATAAACATTGAAACGAGGTTGTGTATTTTATTTTTTAACTGGCGCGACCGTTGACGTCATCATTTTTCATCCATGATATATGTAGTTTTAATTTTATTATAACGCAAAATGCGACTAATGAAATCCATTTTATTTTAAAACAATAACAAATTTGTTGCTTTTAATTATCTGCAGTTCTATCCTAAATTATTCAATTTTATCTTATTTGATCATAGATCTTACAAACAATGGGAAAAAAATACGGAAAGCTCAGCCACCACATGTCGCTCAGGTGATGGGTCGAAATGAACGGTTCTCATTGGTCGAGAAAACATCCAATGTCAAACTCAAATCTCGGCTTTTATGGCAATTATGGCTCTAAATATGTGGAAATGAGCATGTTTGTCTATATAACCATTTACAGTAATGTTCTTCATATCTCATATAATATCGTTTCTTTGTATGTTCAATCATAAATGTATTACTTATATATCCTTACTTTTACATAACCAAAAATCTGTAAACCTCTTAAACAGAATCAGTAACCAAATCCATATTAGTTTTTACCAGGAAATACGAAAAATACACGTTTTCCATACATGTTGACAATTTGCAATGTTCATTTTTGTATGGAAAACGTATTTTTTTCTATTGTCGCATAAGAACTAATGGAATGAACTCTGTTACTAATGCTGAACAAATTACTTTTTCAGTTTAAAATAAATAAAAGCTAAGCTCGTACAGAAATATATTTGAATCATTTAATTTGAGTAAAGATTGGCCATCAACTTTTTAATATCGTACATAAAAGTGATAACAGCTCAAATTACATAATTATACCGACGATTTCTAAATAGCTAAGCATATATATATATACAGTAATCGACACCTATCAATAGATTCATAATAAATAATTTGAAAACGTTTCCGATAGATTTATCATTATAGGACATTTTAGCATAAGGCTCACATTATAATAAGTTTAGATAAGTACTAATTATGCATAAATATAGTAAACAAACATAAATAAAACAGCATTTCTAAAACCAAATGCCTAATCATTTCGCTTTTAGCATTTTTGTATATAAAATCAAATAATATATTTTAATGTATTAGTAATTTTGAAATAACTAAGCAAAATTTGGCAATGTTTACGTCACATAGGAAAACATTAAAATTGCTAATGGTTGATTAAAGTTATTTAAAGATTTATTTATTAACAGACCGCCTCGTTGTTCTCCGATAATAAATAAATACTACTTTGTAGGCTACCTCTCACCGCGAGATTGGTTTCGATGCCCGGGTGGGGTAAAAGTGGTATTTTTGCTTAAATCGGTTCAAGCTTTGGCGGCTCTCCGCCTTTCATTTGGTACCTTAACATATCAGGTGAAATGAGGGTGATATAGGCGTGATGCTATGTTTATTAGTAGTTATTAAATGCAATTTTGAAATTTGCAGGTATTTTAAAAAGTCAGTGCTCGTTGGCACCTGGCTTCGGAGACGCTTTGAATCATCTTCTTAGTTTATCATGAAAATATTTAAAAAAACCGGCCAAGTGCGAGTCAGACTCGCGCACCGAGGGTTCCGTACAAACCTGTAGGTATATAAGTAAAAGTTATGGTATTTTTATTGCTAAATGAAATCCATAATTTAAGATTTTCGGAATTTTTCCTATATGTGTACTTTATAACGTTGCTTCATGCCAAATTTCAAGATTCCAGGTCGTCTGGAAGTATCCTTTAGGTTTTGATTCCCTTGCGAGTAGTTGCGAGTTTCAAAATATGCGGCTTTAATTGCTGTATCTTTTGATTGCGTTGACGTAGAAGTTTGATTTTGTTACAGCTTAAAGATATTATAGACTTGAGTATTTGTTAAGAATTTCAATATAATACCACTACGCGTTCATGAGTAAAGGGGTAATAAGTTTAAAATTATTAAAAATATTTTTATTATATGATGTAACTAAAAATTTATGCTTTTCGCAATTTTTCCTTTATCTGTGTTATAAGACGTTGCTTCGTACCAAATTTCAAGATTCTGAGTTCACGGGAAGTACCCTGTAGGTTTTGATTCCCTTGCGAGTGTCGAAAATTTGCGGCATAAACGGGAGTATCTTTTGATCGCGTTGACTTAGAAGTTTGATTTTTTCACAGCTCCAAGAGACCATAGACTTGAGTATTTGATATGAATTTCAGCTTGATACCTCCACGCGTTCCTGAGAAAAAAGGTCTTGACAGACAGACAGACAGACGGACAACAAAGTGATCCTATAAGGGTTCCGTTTTTACCTTTTGAGGTACGGAACCCTAAAAATGAACTCCCTAGCTCTTGGATGATTGAGACGCTTTGAAGCAGCATATAAGTATTTCACGGAAATATTTAAAAAGTCGGTGCCATGACTCTTAGTGGCCAAGACGTTTTAATGCAGCTTTCTATTTGGCGTCTTTGGCGTCTTCGGCGCAAATATTTAAGAGATTACTTATTTTATTATAATAAGCTTCGGTGTCGCTTTTAAAAAAACAAACTTAATCTCGCTCCAACCAAATCTGGCCCCGGACCGGCACTGCCCATAGAGCATAGCAGGTTTATGACTATATAGCAAGGAAGTTCAACATTTAAGTATTATGTATTCGCAACTCATTATATTCTGCCTATCGTATTTTTGTTCAAACATCGTAAACATTGACAACTATGCATGTTAATGTTAACATATAATAATATTAATATTTACATATTGTTTCTATTTCGCGAGTGTGTGGGCGGTGACGATCGCGTTCCTAGATAATTAAATTTGTTTGGTAACACACTAACACTCCTTCTTTTTTATTTGATCTAGAATCTCTATAAAATAATTTTTAACAAAAAAAAACCGACTTCAAAAAGTAGGTTATCTAAAAAGCAAAAAATAAATTTACTTCGCACAAAATAATAAATTTTTTCATTTAGTTAAATAGAAATTATTAAATAATTATTTTATAATTCTGAAGTCGGTGCCAAGTAAAAGCTATAACAACCTTTCTACAATAAAGGGAGGCGTAGTTGTGCTAGTGCGCGGTCGCCCAGTATTGGTACTTACGACAAAAATATAATTAATATTCAGTCATAAAATAGTTGTTAGAAAGATTGATTATTCTCTTTACAGAGTTATTGTTTACTTGGCACCGACTTCAGAATTATAAAATAATAATTTCTTCTAAATTCTAAATCTTATTTAATAATTTCTATTTAACTAAATGAAAAAATATATTATTTTGTGCGAAGTAAATTTATTTTTTGCTTTTTAGATAACCTACTTTTTGAAGTCGGTTTTTTTTTGTTAAAAATTATTTTATTTTTCGATTTTAAGTGATGGGTAGACCGAGCAAGAATGTTTCTTGAATGAGGAGACGACGGTTACTTGAGACGGAAAACTTATTTAAGGTGCCTATATTAAAAGAATTATCCCCGTACTCCTAACCGTTGAGGAGTTGTACCTTCCAGCATCAGCTCAGCAACATAAAATGCTGACTACTAGATGCAAATATCCGAGTAGCTTTAGATAATATATAAAAAACAATATAGAAGCCTTTTAAATTTGAGGGTTGCCCTCGATTTCTCTAAGATCCCATCATCAGAACGTGACTTAAAAAAAATGGGACCACATGACAAGTATATCCTTTCAAACAAAAAAAGAATTTCTCAAATCGGTCCAGGCGTCTTCGAGTAATCGGTGAACAAACATAAAAAAAAAAATACAACCGAATTGAGAACCTCCTCCTTTTTTTGAAGTCGGTTAAAAATAGTGTGCTGACCATCCTAAAATGGCGAAGGAACCTATGTACAGATTTTATGCAAATATCTGTTAAATTGACAGACCGCTTATATAAACTTACACCACTCATTCCTCCCTTAGGGCTTAAATAATATAATGAAACATATACCAATTTTTTAAGTTAGACTGTGAAAACCGCATCCAATTCTGTGCAAAAGTTTTTGAGTGATGCGCGTACAAACATACAGAAAGACAAATAAAAAAAAAGTGTTTAATTTCTGCTGTTATTTATACGTCGTATATTTTTTCTTAAATAATTATTAATTCACAATTTTATTATATTATTATGTATAGATATTTCCAGTCGCATTATTATTCATAAACAAACATGGTCGTCATACATTTTGGCTCATCTTCGCTCGACATGGCTGAGCTTTCAGTAATTCCATTCCATTCCATCCGTCCATTGCCACGGAATATTATATTGCAGGTTTAAGGAGAAAAAATGCTTGGCTGTTTTCCATGCAAAAGTATAATATGATTTACACTTTAATTTTATTAAGTTTTTATCTATTTTTATTGACAAATCATAATAAAAAAATATTTTTTAACCCTTTTTCCTATTATTTTTAAAAATATAATAAGTATAAATGTCTACTACTAGCTGCAATTTGCGACCAACGGCTGGGTAGAGAGGTAAAAAATAAATAAAATTACCTATTTATTTACCTTTTTATTTGATATTTTAATTCTTTAGGCACAAGGAAATAGTAAATCATTTATCTGAATTAACAGCATACTCTACATTAATATTACACATTTACTCCTGCCCCTCAAACAAAGTATCTTGTAGTAAATAACAATAATTAAATTTATTACGCGATAATATTGATTTATTGCATTTGCTTGCGTATGTGACGATAATACGTCATTTCGAGAACTTCTTCGATGTAAATAATATCAATAAATACATTTCATACTTGATTGATATGTAGCAACCAAGCATACTCTATTAAAATCACTTCCACGCCCATACATAAAAAACTTTTATTTTTATTTCTTCTTTTCATGTAGCCACTGTTATTTGACGTCGTTCAACGTCGTTATCTTTTTATTTTAATTTTATCATTAAAAATATATGTTTTTTTAAATGTTTACATAACATTTCAAAAGAACTTAAAATAAATCGTTTTTTTAGTTGTATGAATAGTATTTTTTTTTATTCGTTTTAATTAGCTTTATGTAATATATTATGTCTAATTATATAGTGCATTTTGTGCTTCTTTATAAATAGTGAGACGCTGAGACTTAAGTTCACAATGTATAACCTTTATTAATGTAACAGTGTACTCATTGTTGAAGAGCCAAATACATAAATAAATAGTCCATAAATCCGATATTCTGAAATAAAAGGAGATGTTTTTAGGGCAGGTTGAACATCTTGCAAGCTTTAACAATGGAAAATAGCGATAAACGTAGAAGCTTCGGTTTCCATTTAGTTACATTTGATTTTACATTATTTCAAGACTTTTAACATTATTTACTATCTGTGTTATTATTGTATTTACACCTAAATAAATGAAATAAGTAGATAAATGCGCCACTTTCTGTCCTTGCATGACGCGCGTATTAGCGATACGGCAAAAGCAAAAAATGTTTGTTTCACATAAGTTATCTGTATCAGCGAGTGGTTGCGTACGTCACGAGTAAACAATAACTGTAGTTTAGGATGCCTGCAAATGGCAGACAATCGCATACAACATTTTGTCGTAGAAAAATAAACACACACAAACAACCAATCACATCGACAAAATCTCGACTCGAATCGACTTTATTTACAATACATGCACTAAAAAGTAAGAAATAGTAGTGTATAACTTGAAAGAATACAGTAAATGGCCTATATTTAAAAAAAATCTTCGTTCTAACCGTTAAGTAGTTGTATCAAACTTTAGCTAAGCACCATAAAATGCTGACTGCTAGATGTAAATAGCAGCTTTAGGTAATATACAAACAACAATATAGAAATCTTTCACATTTGAGGGTCGATTTCTCTAAGATCCCATCATCAGATCGTGATCTGATGAAACCTACACCACATTACAAGTATATATTATTTCAGACAAAAAATAATTTCTAAAATCGGCCCAGGCATCTTCAAAAAATCGGGAAAACTAAAAACCAAAAATACATTCGAGCTGAGGATATTCTCTGTTTGATTGTCTATTTGTTTTTTTTTTAATTTAAAGTTTATCCTTTTTATGGCGGTTAAAAATATGCTTTCCCTATTGTTACAGATATACTAAAAGTCGGAACTTTGAGAGTAGCATGAAAAAGTGATATTTATAAAGATTGTCTGTAAGTGCGTTATTCGACTTGATTGTATCTATACGAGCACTATGAATGTTATTGATAGGAACTTGTAACTGACTTGTATTGATTATTGTATTACATCAATGAATGAAATCTTGTTGTGTATGACATCACCATTAGAGTTGCCGCGAATAGTGTTTATAGCGAATAGTCGAATACCGATTAATCGCTATTCACTTTGGCGAATAGTCGAATAACTCGACATTACTATTCGACATAAAAAAAAACATTAAACACATTAAAAATATTTCTAATTTATAACAAAAAACACGAGTTCCTAGTCACCTATATCAGATGTGATACCTAGCACTGTTTCATTAATCAGATACCTAATGAAAGATGCGCTGATTCAACAAACTGCACACGTTACGAGGAAAAACGAAACCGACTTGCTCCAGAACGTGCAGAAAAAAATGATTTTTTGCACCACAATCTGCCTCTGTTGGATTTTAAATATTAATTACCTTACTAATTTAATTTCATGAATATGATAGGCACAGGCACAAAATATTACAGATAATAATAGATATTGTGTATAGTTTTATTAAGGAAAATAATTTAAAAAAATATTATTTTTAACTCATTAGTTCTTTTGTTCGTTAAAAGTTTATTTTCGACTATTCGCCGAATGCCGAATAATACTAGATATTATTCGGTATTCGACGAATATCAAAAAAATGACGAGTAATGCCGAATACCGAATAATAGCGAGTATTCGCGGCAACTCTAATCATCATCATTATAATTTATGTGTTTTATTTTTTTGTACAGCTATCTGAATAATAATGTGTTTATGAAATTTTATCCTACCAGTAGTAATATCGATGGTGAAAGTCTGAGAGGACGTTTAAAACTCCTGAACTGATTCAGATGAAATTTCCATCACAGATAGTTTATAACGTAGATTGCCTGTCCTAAGTGTAACATGGGTGACCTGCAGGTGGAAGCTAGTATGTTTATGCATAAAATAAAGAAAGAGTTAGGTTCGATGAGTCGAAACAGTAGAAAAGTAGCTTTCAGATAAAATATCATGACAGATTTTTAACACGCTTATTTTAGCTTCATCTGTATGTATGTATGTATGTAACCGACTCCTTTGGAATTGATTTTGACCCACTTTAAACGGACAGATTTCATTCAAATTTTGCACACCTGTCAAAGATCGATGACAATGCAATAATTCGATAAAAAAAAATAAAAAAAAACGCTCGCTAAAAGCGTGGGTTGCTCGATAGACGAAAAATATGGCACAGAGCGCCCCACGCTTTTTCACAATTAAGTATTTTTTGTTCATTACCATTTTCAGCTTATATTAGGAATTATTTTTCACTTTTTAGTTAGAAGTAAGTACTTTAAAAGCGTGTTTTTTAGTTTTTTTTAACTATTATTTTTATTTGACATTTACACTTTTTAGTGGAGCTCGAGGCAAGTCAAAGCCGCGCGGACCGATTGATCTTTCATGTTAAGCAATGCTAACTGCGACCGGCCTTGGATGGGTGACCATTTTTAACATAATGAGCTTTCCTCCGTACCTCGGCGTGATTTGAACTTCTATAGCTGTCGTTACGGGTAGTCAGATGCCAGAAAGTCTGACAACCAGTCTAACAAAGAGTATCGTATTACCTCGTACTGGGTTGTGGCGGTCAGATGGCGGTCGTTCCACATAAAATACTGATCAAAGGTACCAAAGGCTTGTAGCGTGTTAGCGCAGAAACGAACTTTGAATTTAGAGACCCTGAGTAATCACTATTTGGGGCCCTAACCAAATCTATTTTTCTCACAGGGCTTAGTATGCCTACAATATTTCTCTCGGGATTTAGCCTATACGTAGATACAGCCCTTACTTTGGGTGTGAGTAAAAAGTACAATTGCCACAATTGTGAGTCCGATTGTACGAGCCAGATTGAATAGTACAACTGTTAATAACTCGTTATCTAATTAAAAGATTATGCGTAATCTGAAAATTATAAATAACATAATATGTGTTATTATTGTTAAGTGTTCTGATTACTAAATGATAGGATTACTTCGGTTCAATTCAATATAATACCTAATACCTCGTGCGGTATACGTAATAATTTATAATAGTTACTCACTGACTAATCAACGCCACGACTTAGGACTTAGAAAGCTGAATTATTTCATAATGAATACTAGCTTTGACCCACGCCACCTAGTTATAAAAAGTAACTATATTTTATGCCAGACTATAATTATTAAGAATTAACCGACACCTATGTCACAGTATAAATATTTACATATTTATACTGTGCTTATGTCTCAAAGTTTTGCGGATAAAGATTTAGATTTTAAAAGGCCAACCCTTTTAAAAGACATCAGCAGTTTCAGTGCTAACAACGCATTGATGTTTTTAATACGGTACATCAGTACGGTCTTCTTCTTCTTCTTTCGTATCAATGGTACTACAAACATATTACTCCCGCCCAGTACGTGGCCACACCAATGGCGCATTCTGTAGCGTTGTTCACATCGTATTAAGAGTAATTTATAAGGATATAATATAGCGCTACCAAAATGAGCTAAATTTACCACAACTTAACGGAAATGGTTTTAATAACCAAATACTAGTACTAATAATAATTCAATAAATAATGCACAAACAGGATAATTGTTTCATTTAATGTTATGATTAAACATGTTTGGTATACAATATACAAGATAAAGATATACAAGGCCAATTTGTGTTTCTGGCAAGTTACTATACGGAATAACTTTAGACTTTAGGTAGACTGGCAGAGAATGCCAACCGTGCATTCACTGATTAAAAAGCGCATGTAACAGTAAACTTATTCTGTGAGACAATGTATTAAATCAATTAGGTACGTAAAAATACATGTAATACTGTATCTTATACAATATGAAGGTTAAAAATTAAGAATCTAGCAGGATTCGAACTTGCACCCCTCAGGTAAACGCTGCAGGTGCAAACCAAGTAAGGTTCGTTTAGCTAAGGTATAAAATAAAATAAAAATAAATTTGGATTTTTTACATTAGATAGAACGCCAGAAGCAATTACACTATCCAATGGTCCCAATGACAATGCCAAATACACACATTCACTCACACAAGCACACCCAGTCTCAGAACAAATCTTTGCGAATTACACAAAGATTTGTCCCATGTGGGGATCGAACCCACAACACCAGTGCAGTGGAGAGCGGCGAGGCGACGGCTTAAACCACTACACCACACGTGCAGACAATATATATAATATATATATATACCTATATCGATACAGGTATATATGTATATACCTATATCGCTGGCACGAAAAGAGTTGAGAAATTTCAAATATAGCACCATACGAATCCATGCTGGAATTGGCAAGGCACCTGTGGTGTTTACCCGGGGGGGTGCAGGTTCGAATCCTGCCAGATTCTTAAATTTTCAACCTTAATATTGTATGAAATACAACAAAGCATAGCAACGCTATAATTTGCTTTAAGATTTTACAAACACTGTACATATCTATTCAAATACAATATCTTATCTGTGTTCCAGAATCAATAGATATTCACGTGTATCAACAGTGTTTTATATTTTTGATCGGGCTAAATATAGTAAAGCGTTTAATGATAAACGTCGTCATATGTAACCAATAGATATACAACTAATAAATATATATATTATTGAGTTATTGTCCCACAAGAAAATCTACGAAATAAAATGAAAAAGACGACCGGATGGCGGAGTGGGTAGTGTACCTGCCTGCAACACCGAGGTCGTGGGTTTGATTCCCACTTAAGACAAATCTTTGTGTGCATGAACATGGGAGTTTGTCTTAGTCTGGGTGTTTCTATGTATTATATGTATGTATTTACAAAAGAAAAGTATATATGTATTAGTATCAGTTATTCTAGTACCCATATTACAAGCTCTGCTTAGTTTGGGACTAGATGGCGTTGTGTGTGAGTTGTGAAATATTTATTTTATTTTTATTTATTTATTTATATACATCCTGCAATGCAAATATATGTAATGCCTAGGTACTGAATTATATATTTTTTAAATGTTTAATGCAGCAATCAAGCCAGTGATTTGCTAACGCCTATATTACCCAGAAAGTTGCGGCAGAGGTGTACAATACCTACACTTCACCTGTTATGTTTTGGATTCCATTAGATAAGGGATCTTTTGCCATCCAGCGGGCACAATTGCAACGCCGTGTTGCTGTTGTGAATTTCTTGATGGAAAGTTGATAAATAGTACTTTGCCCGACCCGGGAATTAAACTCGAGACCTCTCGGTGAGTGACGCATACGCTAACCACTAGACCATCGAGGACAGAGCCAGTTATTATAGTCTATAGCCCTATATAGTTCACAAAATCAGTACCATGGATGATATCAAAGAATTACTATACCTAATACGAGTACCAAAAGCTCATTATTAAAAAATGTTATTCTTACGTGTGGAATTACACTTCTTGTGTTTAATAAAGCAGTGTATATTTTAGAGATGGGCCGACTATTCGGCTTACTATAAATGCAAAAAATCTAGTACATAAAAATAGCTACATTACTTGCGTCGCTTTGAAATGTGGATTCGCATGTGGTGGTGCAAAGAAAAAACATCAGTCTTAATGCATTTAAATATATCCGAATCTAATAATCGGCCGAGCTGACTTGTGTACCGACTAGTCGGCCAAACCCACAGTAATTCATGTTACGATGTCTTACATTTAGTTTATCATAAATCAGATAGTACAAGGTAAACATCAACACTTTTGGCCTACAGAATAAGTAAGGCGCGAATTTAAATACAAATCTTATCGTACAATGAGCTGAATACACGGTTTTCAAATAGTACTTAAGAGCGTGTATTCCTTTTCAAAATGTAACTGTCAATTTTTGTAGTGTTTTGGGAATATTTCGTAAAAACTGAATGAAAGTATGATTTTATTCAACTAACTTTTTAGAATGTGGGCTTTAAAAGGTAAATATGACAATTACATTAAATAACTAAAGCATACTTTTCTATTTTATCAGTTGAAAGAGTATTAACTGTTAAGTTGATAAATTACAAAATTATGCTGTATTTACGAATGAAATTGTTTTTTACCTTTCAAAACTTGCATTTTAAAAAGTTAGTTGAATAAAATCATACTTTCATTCAGTTTTTACGAAATATTCCCAAAACACTACAAAAATTGACAGTTACATTTTGAAAAGGAATACACGCTCCTAAAATGTAACTAGTCCTTATGTAAACAAATGTGATTCAAAATAAAGTACGAGCTGCTGCCCGCGACTTCGTCCGCGTGCGGTTCGTTGAGCACCGCGATTTCACCCGCGTCAAAAGTTACACTCCCGTGAGTTGTAACGACATCTATTGAAATCCTTGACCTGTTTGGGAATAAAATTTCGAAAACACAGATCAAGAATCCATTTATTTTCATTGAAGATTAAATATACGAAATTTCGTGCTTTTAACTTTAAATATGATGAACTTTCATACAACCCTTTAACCCTTACCTCCTTTGGTACTGTGGATTTTTATTTTTAAACAGCGATAAATGCACGCTCAATGTGATAAATTTATTACTTTCACCAAGTATTTTGGTAATTATCAATAATCACCGGTAACTACTAATAATTTTAAATTTATCTCATTCACCGTAACATTTATACTGAGATTGTAAAGAGGAAACATTTTTTTGGTTTAGTTGGTTGTATGTAATCTATTAGACCAATCTTGATAATAATTGGTGTGTAGATAGTTGGAACCCCAGGCATAATGTAGGCTTTTTGACGTATCACGAGGGCGGCGACGCCGCGCACGGAATCTAGTTACTTATAAACGTATATATATATAAAAATCGCTCCTTCAGTATTATAGGGACCTAATACAAAAAGTAACGTTTTAGAAAAGAGATTCGTATTACCTACAATAACTTTAATCGCTAGTTTCCGAAAACTTCACGTTTTTTGTATTAGGTGTTTAAATACTAAAGGTGATATATATCTAATTGCTGTAAAAGTAACAAATTTGATTTAGCAGATTCATTAAACGTACGCATAGTCTTCCAAGCACCAACAGATATAATAGATCTAGATATAACAAATAATATGTAAGAGATTATGCAACGTTGTTTTGCGGGAAACAGCGAACAATACAAACACATGAGAACACGGCCGCCTTTCTTATATTGTTCGTATATCAGTGCATGTACACACGGGCACACAACAAGCTATATCTCCAGTATAAGATGGTCTCGCTTTGTTTATTTTTCTTTATACGATTGTGTGCACCTAATGGTAAATGGTAACTACAGCCCATGGACGTCAAAAATCCACAAAAGCAGATTGTAGATGTATCGTTTTGCTAAGGACTACGGTTTTTTATCTCATATGTCAGGAATTTCAGGGCCTAATCTCACTACCAAACTGGAACACAGTAATGTATGCACTACTATTTGGCGGCAGGTTAAAGAGTTCTACCACCAGTATACACACTAAAATTTAAGTGGTTTAGAACACCGAAGTTAGTTATATTAATCAGTAACAGAATACATCCAATCAATGATGAATGGCGGAGTGGGTAGTGTACCTGCCTGCCGGGATACCCGCTTAACACAACTCTTTGTGTGCATGAACATAGGGGTTTGTCGTAGTCTGGGTCTATGTATAATAAGTATGTATTTACAAAACAAAAGTTTATATGTATTGGTATCAGTTATTCTAGTACTCATAGTACAAGCTCTGCTTAGATTGTGTCTAGATGGCGTTGTGTGTATGGTGAGAGATATTTATTTATTTTTACATAGCAAGTATAAACACATTTTGTATGTTTTCCGAACAAATTTAACATTAAAAACAGTTACAATGTGAGGAAAACCGTTTTTACTGATTCTGAACTACTATCATTTTATCGTGCAAAGACTTTCGTGCAATGCGAGACCATCTTATAGTGGCAATGTACAGCTTACGTGTGGTGTGAGTACAAACAAACTAATTAAATTGTTTATTGCTGCTTACGAGATTATTACGTGGAGGAAGCTTGTTTGTTAATAACTCTATTAAAAGTATACCATGGGTTTTAGAGCACCGTTTGAATTATGGAAATTAAACGTCTACGGGACATGAAGGAATACGTCCAGGTCTATTTTTTACAATAAATTTTTAGTTACTGGCTTGATGGTCTCGGGTTCGTTCCCGGGTCTGGTAGTGTTATTTGGCAACTTTCCGTTAGGAAATTAACGATAGAAGCACGGAGTTGGAATTGTGTTTGGTGGATGGCGATAGGCTCACACCCTATCCCATGGGCAGTATGATTTATAGTCTAGTTCCTGACAAAGTTTTAGATAGTTAACTGCCAGTATCAATATGTTTCTAAAATATGACATTTTCATATGCTGAATAAGTTCCGAACAGGCTATCAGGGACTTATCTGAAACTGGTTGAATCCCAAGTCTAAGGCCCAGTTTCTGAGGTTCCGGATATATCCGACCAATAAAATATAATCTGACCGAATTTAAGAGTGACACAAGTTACACTTCAAATAAGAACACAGCTGTCACTTAAATTTATGTGTATCATATGCTTAAACTGTCAATAAGGTTTATCTAGCACCTGTAAAATTGAGGCTAAATAATATTATGTTGTTTGCGCCAGACTGTACAGGATAGCTTGAATAATACAATATGGCAAAATACAGCCTTATATTAAACCTACGTGTGTGGGAACCGCACAAACAAACAATCAGATCACGGCGATTTGATTTATATCTGGGTGTGCATGTGTGCTCTATGATATGCAGGCTGTGTTAGTGTGTGTGCGGATACTATTATATCCTGGACTGGTTATTTATTTTTTGTATAAAACATGAAGGTTGTAAAAAGGAGCTTGTGGTTAAGTCAACTGTTGAATGGGTGAAAATCAAAAAGACTACGGATGGGTCTTATAAAGATATTGGACACTTGGAATGGAATGGAAAGTGGACTCATTTTTCCGCACTTAGACTCTCATTTGGTCCATTGTGCGTGGAGAGTCCTGGCTAACATAGCCAGCCTAACTCCGCCCAGAAGCACAGAAGTTTCCTGGGGACTTCACAGGCTTCGCGGAGTGACCTCATTGTTCCGAGGATTTGTTCCCGTTGAGAAGCAACGGCCCTACATTCCAGGACTACGTGGGAGACCGTTTCTTCGGCGTCAAGACATCCTCGACAGAGAGGACTGTCAGTGATTTTTATTGGACACTTATTAAGTCATTAGTCGTTACGAGTAGTCGGAGGCCAGAAAGTCTAACAAGCGTCACGGTCAAAATAAATTGACCTTTATCGTGTTAACGTATGAATAAGGGTCTACCCACATTTATCGACACGGAATCGGCTAACGCCGGTCAAAAAAGTCTTTATGCCGACGGAATAAGGGTGTTACTAATACCTTTCGCATCGGCTCGGCCCGGCCAACGCGACGCGTCACCGGCCGACGGCGAAACGAGCCGTTTGTCGATTAGCTGATCGCATCCGTACGGCGCTGTCGAGTAGTATGGTGATACGCACTCGGCTTAAGCCGATTCCGCGTCGATAAATGTGGGTAGACCCTAATGGTCTGATGGCAGTCGCTCTAAGTGAAATACAGATACTGCTGAATCTGAAAAAGCTTGGAAAATAAAGGATTACATAATAATATGATAAACTATTAGAAATGAATTGGTATTTCTTTATTAAGGTTGGCCAGCTTAATCGAAATTTAACCAGAAAAACATTATATAAAGACGGGTCCACATCTAACGAACCAAGTCCAACGAACGGATTCGTTGGTCCTATTTTTAATGGATTAGCGAACAACAACGAAGCCTTTGATGTTACCACCACGGTTCGGATTGCTGTCGAACGCCAACAAACGATCAATGGCACCTCGTTTAGCCGTCCAAACTACTTCAAAACGGAACCAAAGACTGCGTCCGGTGGCCTTCGTTCGTTAGGTGTAGGCCCAACCTTAAAATAATTAAAATAGTTATCATTTTAAAGCAAATGTGGGGTTGATTCTAAATCTGTACAACTGATACTTAACCCGTTCTCCACCGTCTCTCAGCCTCAGGTAATAATGAACCTAAACAAACAACAAAACTTAAAAGTGACGCTACTTTCCTTAGCCTCACGTTTTGTGTGGTAAAGTTATGATCGTAAAAATGTTTAATTAAGAGCGATCCTTACCCTTTCTAATATAAATATGTTGAAGTAAAACAAATCTCGGTCTACCCTAACTATCCTATTAATATAATTGTTGCTGAATATCACTCTTATGCCTCTAGTATTCCAGAATTGGACGTGTTTCATGACAAAATTCCGTAACTTCATAATGAAAATTAGAGAGCATTTAGAGGGCTCATCCTTGGAGGAATCGCTCAATTAATTCAATCTTGTCCTACTAATGACAGTCTTGTTATTGTTTATTTTGATAGATTTTATTCTGTATTTAATTAATTTTAATCTGAAATACTTCTCATTTTCTTATTTTTTTAAGCTTTTTTTCTCAAGTTTAGCCTAACTTTCTATTTTTTTTAAGACGGTGAGAATTCAGGATTCATAGCCGTTGTTTCTGACAATAATAATTATAAATGTTATCGCCGGCATTGTTATGTACAACGGAAATTGTGTTTTAAGTATAATTTGTATAATGTTTGGTGTATATGATGTGAGTGTACTTTATAAATAAATAAATAAAATAAATAAGTAACTTTGTCTATATACCTGTCTGTTCTGGTTTAACAGCTAATTCTTTAAACCAATCTAGATGTAAATTGGAATTATTCTGGTTATAAGACTCAGTAAGGATGTAAGTATGAACTATTTTTATCGACATTCGGCAAACAATTAACAGTTAATGGCACATTGTGAAAGTCCCAAAATAACGTTTTTACGTTTTTTAAAACGTTTACGTTTACGTAAAAAATAGTAATAATAGCAGCCCTGTATCTAATACATTATGTCCCACTGCTGGGCTCAGGCTTCTTTTCATTATGAAAAGGGTTAGGCCATAGTCCTCCACGCTGGCCAAGTGCGGATTGGTAGACTTGAAGGTGAAGGAAAACATCGTGAGGAAACCTGCATGCCTGAGAGTGCTTTAAAGTGCTGAAGTGTGTGTGAAGTCTATAATAATACTTACATTAAATATATAATTTCGCATTCGCAAATAGTAAATTTTATACTTATAATCTTTTACGATAAGCATTACCTCACTTTATTACAATCATGAAATCATTATGAAATACTGACTTTATCTAAATTATCTCACTTTACGAAGATGTTTGGTTCCAGGATCGGGATTCCTTGCGATTTAAGACTCAAATTTCAAATTTAAAAAACAAACCAATTATTTTCGTTGGCCCCAGGGGGCGTTTGAAAGTTTGCTAAAGGCTGTAAAAAAAAATAGGACAGTGATGAATCTTGCGTTTTTATGCTGTTTAAGTACACGTTTTAAATATGACTAATATTGTCTATGAGTCAAATTGTAATGACTAAACTCTTTATTTGTTTAACAGTACCTAGATGTTCCGTATTAGCGTGTTCAATGTATTCTTTTCGTCGAAATAACCCAATCCTTCAGAATTGTTTCTAAACTTGGGTACAAGGTTATGGGCTACAATGCCTATTACCACTTTTTAATTTAAAATAACCTTTATTATCATAAAGGTAGACTGCTGAAATATTTGAACTTCATCCGAGATAGATACAGCTGGACTTGAACCTGTGACTTTGCTATTAGCGCTCATGACATAATGTACAAACTGTTTTAAATTTATACTAATTTAAACTCATACGTGATTTATTTCAAAATATTTTAAAACTAAAATTCGTGCTGACTTATCCAGCATTACTAATGAGGCAACATTAGCGCAATTCCTGTTTGGAAATAAATAATCGTGCGGCTATATCAGCGAATAATACAAACAAACAGGTAATTATAACATTTATGCTAAATTGGTTTCCTTATCAGTTATTAGAACAGTGTAAATTAATGCTTGTTCATGTAGCCAACGGTTTGTTTAAGTACAGGATCAAATAATAAACATTATGTCATTATTTAGACTCACAAGCGCTATACTAGATGTAACTGCTTCGATTATATCTGTTGATTGTATTACATTTTCTTGATATTACTTTACATCAAAAGTTTTATTCAAACGCATAAAAATATCCATAGCCAAGAGTCAGACAGTGAATTTATTACCTACTCGGGCCGTGCAAACAACAACATTTTGTGTACCGTCCTCGAGCACACACAGCCGGCTGTGAAAACATACGAACACACACAGACGCACATATTCACACACAAAACAAACCAGGAAACGTCTAGCGAAAAACAAACAAGGGGTCTTTTGTGTTGTGTAAACAATCGGTTGATCGTATGCAACAGGCGTGACGCTAAACTCGAAAAAAACGATACAGGTTATCTGATGTAGATGGCGTTGTTTCCCCCTCTGTAGGTTTTAGTTAATGAGCGCACTATCTAGTACGGAGACGATATCACAGATGGCAGTGTACCTAGTTTTATTTTTAGATTTGATAAGGCATTATGGCGCGTGTTTATAAATAATATTTATCAAAATAGATAATAAAATGAAAGATGTTTGTTACGATGAAATGTAAATAAGTATATTTGCGTTATGTAGGTTTATTTAGATAAGAATTTATTTTGAATTGCCACCCAGAGATAATTATAATTATCTTAGCGAGTTGCCATTGATGAAAGGGAGGTACTTACATATTTTATAGTGTTTAATGTCGTAATACGCTATTATGATAATATTAATTGTGTTAATAAAACATTTCTATTTTTGTGTGTACACACGTTTTTTTAAGTAACTTAGGATTGACTTAGTAAGAATAACTTTTTGTCACTGTATGCCATATTATTGGCTCGTCGAGGCAACATTTTACTTAAAAATGTTTTTGATGGGATTTCAGGTAGGCTCTTTCGTTTCCCCAGATTCTATTGTTTATAACATGGAGTCCGTATACAATTTTTAAACCTCTAGTATCAAAATTTGCGTAAGATCATATAAATTTTACCCTAAGAATTTTAATGATTATTAGGAAGTTGTTTTACGTTCCAAATTCGTTCTTTTTGTAACTTTTGCACAGATACTAACCAATTTACATACTAAATTTCAACTTTCTATGACTTCGGGAGTACCCTATGCGTTTTGATGATCATGTAGTCAGTAGCTAGCAGTAAGTAAGTAGTAATCGGGGGTTCAAAAAATCAAAAGTATAAAAGTTATTTAATTGAAACTTTGTATATTTATTAATATCCTGAGAATTACGTTTATCTGTATTGACGAAACGCTTCGCTCGCTGTCTCGTTTTAGCAGGGTCACAACCATGGCCCAAAATTGTACATAATTATATAAAATAGTTTTTATCGTATCTCAAAAACTTTATAGCTTAGCGACGAGTAACTTCTATCAAAAATACGGATTAAATAAATGTTAATTTGCACGTAAAATTATATTTTTTTGTAACTAATAATTGTGTACGAGCTGGATATCAAACAATTTAATAAATTATTATATATCTTATTAAGTTAGTAACAATATATTAACAAAACTGTTTAGCTAAGCTAGACTGGCGATAGAAACAAAATATTTTGTTTCTGACTAGTGTCGCCTTCGGGGATCATGTTACAACCGTCTCCACCCGAAACGACTTAAACACCATCTATTTCTGTATCAATTCTATCTATATTCTCATGGTTTTAAAGTTCAATTTCAATTGGTAGGTACAGGTTTGCATGTGGTACATTGTTGATGGTCTAGAAAATAGTCATAGGAAAAGATTGCCAGGCAATATTTAAAAATACTACTTATTGTTTGTATAAAAGTGTCGTAAGTGAATGTCGGAGGGTACAGCTGCGACTGTGTTGTTTTAACTCTTTATATTAGTAATTTGTTAAACTTTGGATGTTAGTACTATTTTAAGAAAAACTAAACATAACAGGTAGAGTTTGGGTTTTATAGACCTCTGCAACACCCTCTTGGGTAGTATTGGCGTAATATTTAGTTGTTACACTTTTATTTGTTTTTTTTGAGTATTATTATTGCCTATGGATACTATTGGAGAGCTGCAAAAAAACAGTCGAATTGCAATCGCATCGTCAAGTTTTCGGCAAAGTATAAATTGCCTAAAGGTTTTTCAGTCAGTAGGATTGGTTTAAAAGTTAGATAGCACACAATATGATTTGTAATAAAATCGGCTTTATTAGCATCAAATATGGGGTCGCGTCCCCATATTTGATGCTAATAAAGCCGATTTTATATCACAGGTTTGCGTTTCAAATTGTTGGAGTTACTAATCTCTATGCTTTTAAGTCAGCCTCTATTCAATAAACAATTTCTACCCAAGCATTAGATTACATAAACAATACCTTCGCCCTTACTATAACAAGTAATATACCTACATATTGTACATAAAGTTTATTATTGTTTTTCTTTTTTGTTACAGCTTGTATTCATAACATCTTAGCTGTAGTGCGTCAGTCGTATCGAGAGATCGGAGGTGGTGTGCCGCAGGGGACCATACTAGGACCATTACATGAACTTTGTTTGATGAAGTGATTGTGAAGAGTTTGTGTTTCTGGATGTGTCTCCAAAGGGATGAAGACTATGGTGAACATTTAAATGAAGCGGTGAGTTTTGTTTTAGTATTAAGATACGTATAGTCTTGGTATATCAGATTTCGAAAGGGTCATTAAAAATACTTAACATTTTTAAAATTTCTTGGTCTTAAACTAAACACTCTAAATTCTTATTAAAAACTAAATATAATAAAACTATGATTTAAATATTAATATAATTATTTTACTTTGTCTAATTTTCTAAATCCAGAGAGGGTTACAGCATTAATAGAATTAGCTTTCGCTCGAGACCCCGCCCACGTGATACGTTAAACCTATACAAATTATATACCTGTAGCATCCTCATGATTCACTCTATATAATGGGGACAATTGCATGAAAATTAATTTAGTACTTTTTGTGTTTAGCGCGAACAGACAGACAGACGCGGTGGAGGACTTCCCAAACTTACATTATTGTTTTTTAAAATGTTAAAGTAGAACAGGATATTCAAGTTATCTATGTTCAAATAAGGTGTATGTATGTATTGTTCACTGTTTATTTAAGTTTTGTATAGTCTAAATCTTTGGTTTTAGCGTTTGCTTGTGACTTCGAAAGTAACTGTACTCTCTTTAGATTAGGCTGGTCTAGTTGTGGAAATATTGATGTAACGTTTTATAAAACACACTCTATGCATTTTAAACTGTGTTTGGGTAGTTACTTGTTTGATACGCTATTATTAATTTGAACTTTTTTAATAATTTCAGTAATCTAAATATTTTTGATATTATTGACTTGCGTTTTACTGTGTTTACTTGTGCTCATCTAAGAAAAGAATATTCAACTTGTCTATGTTTAAGGTGTATGCATGTATTGGTAAAGACGGGTCAGACAGAGATCAGAGAGAAAGATCTCTAATATATTTTTTTTAATTAGCAACTAGAGGCCATGGAAATTTACATAATGCAAATGTTTACAAGTTGCTAAAGCAAAGGAATACTATTTCAAGCTTTCTTTGTCAGAGCATATTCAGGGCTTGGACTAACACTAGTAAGCAGTAGGTATCATTTAGCGCCATGTTAAAGCCATGGTTGCCTCGATAGTCTAGTAGTTTAGGTCTAGGGTTCGATTCCCGGTACAAGCAAAGTGTTATTTGTGAACTTTCCGTCAGGAAATTAGCCCTATCCCATGGGACCTAAACATAACAGGTGTAATGTGGGTGTGGTACACCACTGCCACTCCCTTCTGGATAATATAGGCGTTATGTTATGTTTTTTTAAATGTGAAATACTATTTTTTATAACGAAAGTTTTACCACCGCCACCAGATCATTAAATTCAAAGCTAATATTCTATATTTTGGAAGCTTATTTCAAAATATCGTATTTCATTTTAGCTTAAATTGAATATCAATTTTACTAAAGCGATTTCCAACCTGAAAACATGATTGAAGACTAGTATTAATTTATCAATAGGCCATCTTTTCACATCTTTTCCATAATCGGCGTATCTCAGCGATGACTTGCTACTTTCGGAGCAAAACATATTTTGATCTTCCACCCCTCTGGTAGGCTAAGGAAATTATTTTTCGGCAAAAACATTTTTGAATAGTCTTATGTATTCTATGCTGCAAATATAATGATATACAGCGTTATTTGATGTTCAACTACCTCGTTAGTCTAGTGGTTACGTATGACACCACTCACCGCGAAATCTCGGGTTTGGTATCCGCGTCGGGCGTGTTTTTTTTTTTTTTTTATAGTACGCCCACAGCGAACGAACGTGTAGTCCACCTGATGGTAAGTGGAGTACAGCCCATAGACATCAACAATCCACAAAAGCAGATTATAGATGCGTCACTGCAGCTGAGGCTTACGGTGGTAAGCCTCATGTGCCAGTAATTTCAGGGCCTAATCTCACCACCAAACCGGAACACAGTAATGCAAGCCTATCAGTGTTAAATGAGAGTTTTCTCTTTAAAGAACTTGTAATTGGGCCCGGTAGATGGCGATACGCTGTAGTATTTTAAACTGCAGAAATTGCTGAGATAGTCTCCTTTTTGGTCTCATACCATGCCTATATGTGCTTATTCTTAATTTTACTGTTCTATTTTTTGTTTAAGTTTACTTTTGCATGCCTTATTTTACCATTGTACTCCTTTTATGAGTCTTATTAAATGCTTTGTCATTCTTTCTTTCATATGCTTACCATTTATGACATCCATTACTTTATGAATCTAACACATTTCTAGGTTAGGCGTGATGTTATGTGTTTATGATAAAAAATAAATATTTTTTCTTTGTGTGATCTTTGATGTCAAGTCAAATGTTATCATGATTTTTTCACTACGAAGAATTCAGTTTTTTATAGGAGATATCTTATTATCATAATTGTTTATTTAACTTAAGAAATAAACAGTAAATTCAACGAAAATTGTTGATAGATAACCTTGAATTTGCCGAATCATTGTCGTGCATTGTGGGTACCAAAATCAAACAGTTAACGTAAACTTAACAACGTCCAAAATATTGTATTAGTTTAAGATTTGACTACTGTTTTTGCTTCGGCGCCATCGAAGTATATTACTTTGATGGTTTGTGGAATGTTTGAGAGAAAACTATTTACTCTGGATGTGGAGGCAACAAGAATAACTTCACACGTAAACTTATCTTGATAATGTTGGTTATTTCAGTAGGTTATATTTTTTTAAATTAGGTATATGTCATACCTAATAGATCTGTAAAGTTTTTTTGTTGTTTTTAATATCGCCCGAACTTTGAATAGCACACTCAAAGTCAGAACAAATCTTTGCAGATCACACAAAGATTTGTACCGTGTGGGGCTCGAACCCAAAACACCTGCGCAGTTGAAATCGACAAGACGACCGCTTTAACCACTACGCCAATCGTGCACTCAAAGTCATTTTAATAAATGAGTTAATAACTCCTTTTTTAAAAGTAGATGCTTCTAATATAAGTATAAGAAATTACTTGAAGCTTTTTGTTTACCTACAATAAAATAGTAAAAAGTACGCACTTAAATATCAGTAATTTAAACATCACAATAAACACATTCAATTAACTTAGCCTTAATTAAATTTTCCAGCAGAATATAATTGACAAAACATAATACCAGCGTAACGAGCATCTTTACAACAAACACGAAACCGAATCGATTACCGAACGCGATAACAAACTTATTTTAAAACATTACTCCTACTTTATCGATGAACAATAACAAAAGGAAAATCTCTCGCCGCCATGATGTTTATAAAAAACAAATTTAAACGAAGGTAAACGCCATAATGCGAGAAGATCGAAATCTAAACAGTTACGGTATCGATACTCGCTTTCATCGATAATTATAAACAAGTGAAATCGATTGGGAGCAGAAAGGAGCGATACATGTTGTTTTATAAATATCGCGACATTTGTTGGAATTTGTTAGGTTATTTTTTGTTTGAATGGTATTGAAAAATCATTTTGATTGGCTAATTTTACTCCGGCTCTCGCTCCAAAGGTATGTTATATAAAGTTCCTACTCTTTAGTTATGTCCCTTGCGAAGTCTTACCCACAACTTGGTTTATATAGCTTCATAACAAATAACATTGAGTGCACGGTTGGCGTATTGGTTAAAGCGGTCGCCTTGCCGCTTTCACCTGCGCTGGTGTTGCGGGTTCGATCCTCACACAGGACAAATCTTTGTGTGATCTGCAAAGATTTGTTTTGACTCTGGGTGTGCTATTCAAAGTGCGGGCGACATTAAATAAAACAAAAAAACTTTACAGATCTATTAGGTCTTTACATGACATATACCTAATTTAAAAAAATATAACCTACTGAAATAACCAACATTATCAAGATAAGTTTACGTTAACTGTTTGATTTTGGTACTGACAATGCACAATGATTTGAAAAATTCAAGGTTATCTATCAACAATTTTCGTTGAATTCACTGTTTATTTCTTAAGTTAAATAAACAATTATGATAATAGGATATCTCCTATAAAAAAACTGAACTCCCTCGTAAGACAAATCTTTGTGTAATCTGCAAAGATTTGTTCTGACTCTGGGTGTGCTTTGTGTGTGTGAAATGTATGTTTGTGAACACCCCCGCGACACAGGAGTTATTCCAACTCATTTTATGACCATTCACAGTTATAGCGCCTTACATGGGCGAGTCCATTTTTGACCCGAGACATTGCGGTGAGATACGCTAACCACTAGACCGTCGAGGCAGTCTTGCTGAGCAAGTTTAAAAAAAAAACAGATGTTTTTGCTATTACTGCACTACTGTGTTTGGCTTCAGGTACTGAAATGGTGTGTCATGTGAGGTACACGGCCTCTCTAACCATCAGGTAAATCAACAACACGCCTGTTAGCTACACCCAATTATAGGAAGTGTTACAATGCAATCGATGACTATCTCCACCACGTGACTCTTAGATTCAATATGCGTTATCATTATCATTGTTTACTCAACAGCTTATCGCGGCGATAACGGCGGAAAACAAAAACAAACACTATCTGAACCATATTTGTTATCTGTTCGTGTATAGCGAAATTGGTTTGTGTGTCAGGCGAATTTGTGCTAAACAACATTATGTTAGTGCAAACTCCAATAAGGGGTGCTAAAAACCTCTTACACCCCCTCCTGGGTAACATGGGCGTGATGTTATGTGAACTATTTATTTATTATTATATGAACAGGGGTATGTAGCAATCTGTGTGTATTTGACATATAACTTATCCCTCGCTAACGGTGAAGAAAAACATTTTTTTTAAATTTTTTTTTATATTCTACGCCCACAGCGAACGAACGTGTAGTCCGCCTGATGGTAAGTTGAGTACAGCCCATGGACATCAACAATCCACAAAAGCAAATTATAGATGCGTCGCTGCAGCTGAGGACTACGGTGTTATGCCTCATGTGCCAGTAATTTCATGGCCTGATCTCACCACCAAACCGAAACACAATAATGGAAGCACTACTATTTGGCGGCAGGTTAAAGGTGAGACGGTGGTGCTGTCGCCCTCGAGCTCATTCACAAGAGCTCTACCACCACCAAATTTGAGGATGATGAAGAAATCTGCATGCCTGACTGTGCACGAGGGTGTGTGAAGTCTACCGATCCGCGCTTGGCCAGCGTAGTGGACTATGGCCTAACCCTTCTCATCATGAGAAGTGGCCCGCGCCCAGCAGTGGGACATCTATTTGATACAGGGCTGCTATTATTAATATTTATTATTTATTATTTATTTACAGGCAGGCAGTTGAATCAACTGATGATTGCCTGTATCTAGTTGATCTTAGCTTGGTTTTCTTTATGTTTGTCAAGTCTATTTTTGAATTGGTTTACATTTTGAGCTGTTATCACGTCGTCGGGCAACTTGTTCCACACTCTCACCACTCGGTTGCTAAGGAAATGCTTGTGTGGATTATTCTTTGATGGAACAGTTCGGAGCTTGAGGTGGTGACCTCTAATATGGATTAACATTTAGGTTACGGTTATATATCTAAGTACCACGCAGGTGGATTCGCGGGCGAAAGGTAGGCTACCTACATTGGTTTAAATACTTGGATCAAAATTACGTATTATTATGTTTCATTCTTTATAAACAAAAAATACTTAAATATTGTTATCGGTAAAGGAGGTCGCGTGGTCAAGGATGTCGCCGCAAATCTTTTTGTTATACATTCGTTAAATTCTCGTACGACTGCGACGTACGCACTAGGAATTACTCCTGTGTCGCGGGGTGTTCACAAACATACATTTCACACACACAAAGTACACTCAGAGTCAGAACAAATCTTTGCGGATCACACAAAGATTTGTCCTGTATGCAGTTGAAAGCGCCGAGGCGACCGCTTCAACCACTTCGCCAACCGTAAACTAGTTTCTTGTATACAGCAAACTAATTTTCCAATTCTTAAGGCTTGCATTGTCTTAGCGTTAGGGTCGCTTCACACAGAGGCTGGCTTGCAAATTTTCTGATACATTGCAGTGCCTTGTGTGTAGCGATCCTAACATATTCATAATTTCTTAAATGTCTGAAGCTTTGTGTCCAAGATTCAGATCTCCTGACCAAGTTATTGCTAATTAATAAAATATTTTTTTTTTATTTAAGCTTTTTTTTCTTATTTTTAAAAGATAAACGTTAAAGAGAATGAATTTACGATTCAAATAATTATTAAATCTAGGCATATCTGTCGTTAACATTATGCCTAAAAACTTTTATTAATGTATAACTTTTGTTTCAGACACCAATGGTGCAACTACCTCTACGGGTAAGTAAATCATTTAAACCTCTATAATATATTTATTTTTATAGATTTATATTGTGGATACCAAGCCCTGACGGTAAGGATCATTAGTCATTACACACATTCATGATTCATGTCATAGGCGGGCCGGCAGCGGCACTTCCATTGAAGCGTACCTCTGAGTCAACTGTCACTTGATTGAGACTAACGCTGCAATGGAACATACAACGTGCTGGCCCGAACGTGCCGCCTGCCTTGGGCGTAGCGAGTCGCTACTACCCTAGCTACGAGCAACCCTTAGTGGCTACAACAGCTATATAAAATATCAACATACAGATGCGTAGCCGTAGCTCGTAGCATCGTAGACGTGAAGGTCTACGAAACTCTGTGCTATCCCATATTCTTATCAGAGAACACTATAGAGAATAAGTGAAGACCATCGGAAAGGACAAGTACGAAGTACAAGAATCCGGAACTCGTAAGGCAAGATGTACTATGCTAATTAAATAGGAATAGGTTTATCACCTTAGCAGCTCGAAAAGTGTTCTTTGTTGTGTGAAAACAGTGAGCAGAATTTTATTTTGATTCGAATCCTTTTAGTGAGCAAAACTCGATTTTTCTTCGAGTTCTCACGCTCGAAGCAAAGTTGCTCACTGGTCGCCTTTTCGAGCTGCTGAGGTGAAAAATTGAATGTGTAACACGAGATCAAAGCTATTTACATCTCGTGCTTTTAAGTACCTCACTACGCTCTAGATTCTAAACAGGAATCACGAATCTATTGCGTGCTGGTATTGTGAATTTCCTGACGGAAAGATCACAAATAACACTGCCCGATCCAGGAATCGCACCCGAGACCCCGCGGTGAGAGGTGCATATATTAACCACTAGTCCATCGAGGCAATGACTTTATGTAGTACATAATAAAATATACTGCTGAAATATCTATTTCACGACAGATTAGTAAGTCGATCGTCAACCCTCGTATTGTATACCCCGAAAAGGGGTAAATTACCGCAACGATGACAAACGACATTGGCCAATAAAACCGTTTTTATCGCATCGATAAATGGTGATGGTAGAATGTAGTGGTGACAGCACATTCTTTACGAGCGAGACCTACAGGTACCGAAAACATGTTTATTGGTCTGGCAATTCCGTACACATATACATAGTTGTTAATGGTTGCCCGTCGAAATTAGTGTATGAACATTTATTTAACATAACATCACGCCTATATGACCCAGAAGGGTGTGGCAGAGGTGTACAACACCCACACTTCACCTGTTATGTAACGGTCCCATGGGATAGGAGGTGAGCCTATCGCCATCCACCGGCCAGTCGCGGACGTTGCGGGAAAAAACTAGTCTCAAATATACGAGATACAACATGAAAGACAAAATATTCATTTATGAACCTCTTCAATACAGTATGATTACATAAAAAATAATGCATTTATTTATTTATTACACACACAAGAATGGTTAGAAGGACAAACACAATATAAACAACAACAAGTACAAAGGCACTGCTTATTTCTTAAAGAAATTTCTTCCAGCAGACCCGCGAGAGGACCACCCTTACTAAGTATTCGAAAAAACACGTTTGCCAAACAAATTGGATTATCGCAATATACAATTTGTGTGGAAATCGTGAAAACTTGACTGGTGGAAATGAATCTGACCATGTTTGGAAGTTGTGGTTTTAATGAAATCGCTATGTCGCATCTACGTCTTATACTTTAGAAAATACAAATAAATTTTACTCATCAATAATTTGCCAATAAACCGACTTCAATAATAAAAAATGCACTGAAAGTAAGAGTTATATTCAACGCCTCATCTATGTATAACTCGAAAGAATACAGTAAACGACCTTAAGATTCCTATATTTAAAGAATTATCCCCGTAATCCTAATTGTTGAGGAGTTGTACCTTCCAGCATCAGCTTAACAACATGAAATGCTGACTGCTAGATGCAAATATCCGAGTAATCTTTGGTAATATACGAAAAACAATATAGAAGCTTTTAAAAGTCCTCGATTTCTCTAGGAACCCATCATCAGATCGTGACCTGACCAAAATGGGACTACATGACAATAATACTCTTTCAGACAAAATAAGAATTTATCAATTCGGTCTAGGCGTTTTCGAGTAATCGAGGAACAAACATAAAAAGAAATACAAACGAATTGAAAACTTTCCTCCTTTTTTTGAATTCGGTTAAAAAGTAAAATGAAAGGTCCTCAACAGTAAGTGATCGGAAGTACAAATAGGGGTCGAGGGTATAAAGACGTAAAGACTGTTCGTCAACATTACGAGAGGATCACTCCATTGCGATATTAGCATGAGAGATCTATAGAAATATTAACAACCCCAATCTGCAAGTCTTCTGGCATTTTTGTGAAGGACAAAGAAAAAAGAAAATCAAGTTCAGGATTAATATTGTAGCTTTATGATACATAATAAATAAATATTCCACAACTCACACACAACGCCATCTAGTCCCAAACTAAGTAGAGCTTGTAATATGGGTACAAGAATAACTGATATTAATACATATATACTTTTCTTTTGTAAATAAATACTTATTATACATAGAAACACCCAGACTAAGACAAACCCCCATGTTCATGCACACAAAGATTTGTCTTAAGTGGGAATCGAACCCACGACCTCGGCGTCGCGGGCAGGTACACTATCCACTCCGCCATCCGGTCGTCGATAATAAGGGTGGGGCAGAGGTGTACAACACCCACATTTCACCTGCTATGTTTAAATCACATGGGATAGGGGGTGAGCCTATCGCCATCCACGGGGCATAATTTCAACTCCGTGTGAATTTTCTGACGGAAAGTTCATAAATAACATTTTGCCCGTAGACCGCATCATTACTTACCATCAGGTGAGATTGTGTGCGTCCACCATCAAAAAGGTTAATTAGAAATAGTGGAAGGAGTTAGACAATTTTAAACGACGCATTTGTCAAATGGGTCATGAATGTATTGGTCTGATAGTACATGAAAACGCTACTTATTATCTAGCGGTAAATAAGTACTCGAGCTTATTCATAATCATCATGTAACAAACAAATGAACACCCTGGGATATTTAACCGGAATTCTGCTATATTTCACTCCAAGAGTCTTATCGCCCAACCGGATCTAAGTCATGAATTAATCTTTCAGATGGCTCCTAATTCGTCTAAAACTGGTTCTAGTCAGATTTACTAGTTCTAGATCAGTCTTTGGTAAGCCTATTCGGAAATTATATGTCAAAGAATATTTCAAATTTGTATAGAGTTATCAGGCGGTTAACTATCTGTAATTTTGTATGGAAATTTATCGAACTGGCATTAAACTAACTGAAACTTATTTTTTTTAAGCTTACTAGTAATTTGCGAATACAAATGACTAGTATTCTTATTAACCCCCTCCAGCTAAGCTTAATTCACTTGTGTTGTGGAAGTTCACGTCCGTGGTGTAATGGCCAGGATTCGAACCCACGATCTCTTGTTCGCAAGTTCGATGGCTTATCCATTGCGCCGCAAATTTACCCTTAGTAAAGTAAAACTATATAACTTTCAGTGACTTATCACTCATCGCATAGGTGGTGCTAAAACCAAGGTTCGTCTAGCTAAGGCAGTGGTTCCCAATTAGTTTTTTCTACGTACCCCTTTAAGAAAGACCTCCAACTTGCGTACCCCTTTATAGACCAGGGTCGATAATTTGTAAAACCAAAAAAAAATATAGTAGGATGAAACCCATTAGAAAAAAATGAAAGGAAAAATAATTTACGGGCGATCTGAGGTCAGGAAGGGGATGGGGGGTTTGGTTTAAGGGTAAAAAACGTTTTTTTTTCGATTTCCGGCAAAACTAAAAGTCCTATGGAAAAAAGTCGAATGGCAAAGTTGTTGATAATAAAAGATCTAAAACTTTTGTATTTACACTTTTTTCATATAACCTCAAAATTTATGTGAAAAATTCAAAAAACCAAGTTTTTGGTTATTTTTATCTTTCACAAACAATTCTTTTTTCACCAAATTTGGTGAAAACTTATCTTTTTATGTCCCAAATACGCTGTAATTTATTTGATTAGAAATATTAATTTTTTTCACCTTATTTTGAATTAATATCGAAAAAGCACCCTAATTTTCGATCGAAAATACACCCGTCAAAATATCAGCTTTTTCCAAAAAGTTGGTATGTTTCCTGTTTGTTGAAATCTCCACTTTAAATTATTACAAAATTGTATATATTAATTATATATTTATATTTTTTTAGATTTTTGTTTTGCATTTTCTGTGAAGATTTACTATAGTAACATATTTTTTTAAAGTAGAGATTTCAACGAACAGAAAACATACCAACTTTTTGAAAAAAGCTGATATTTTGACGGGTGTATTTTCGATCGAAAATTAGGATGCTTTTTCGATATTAATTCAAAGTAAGGTGAAAAAAATGAATATTTCTAATCAAATAAATTACAGCGTATTTGGGACATAAAAAGGTAAGTTTTCACCAAATTTGGTGAAAAAAAAATTGCTTGTGAAAGATAAAAATAAAAAACCAAAAACTTGGTTTTTTGAATTTTTCACATAAATTTTGAGGTTATATGAAAAAAGTGTAAATACAAAAGTTTTAGATCTTTTTACTATCAACAACTTTGCCATTCGACTTTTTGCCATAGGATAGGATAGGATAGGATATTTTTGAATGAATATCAAAAAAGCACCCTAATTTTCGATCGAAAATTCACCCGTCAAAATATCAGCTTTTTTCAAAAAGTTGGTATGTTTTCTGTTCGTTGAAATCTCTACTTTAAATTACTACAAAAATAAAATACAAAAAGGCATAGCAAAGCTAAAATTTGCTTTAAAATATTACAAGTATTTGATAAAAAAAAAGCGTCATCTCTCGACAGTAATAGTTTTGATCTTAATTCAAACTTACTGTATGTGAATAAGTGACTCATCACATCACATAGATGGCGCTAAAACCAATTAAGGTTCGTCTAGCTATGGCTGGCAGTAAGTATGGTTAAGTTTTCACCAAATTTCGTGAAAAAAAATTGTTTGTGAAAGATAAAAATAAAAAACCAAAAACTTAGTTTTTTGAATTTTTCACATAAATTTTGAGGTTATATGAAAAAAGTGCAAATACAAAAGTTTTGAGCTTTTTATTACCAACAACTTTGTCATTCGACTTTTTTCCATAGGACTAGTTTTGCCGGAAATCGAGAAAAATCGTTTTTACCCTTAAAACCGATAACACAAGCACAGCGACACGCTCACGCGACATAAGCCGAACTAAATGATTGACATTGACGAGCAAATAGGCGGCAGCGGTAGCGGCCGCGATCGGGCGACGCGAGGCGCGGGAGTCGCGGGAAACACGGGTCAATCGCCGCCGCCGCGGGCCAAAGCGCTTGATGCATGCGATTTACTTACCCCTGGGGGTACGCGTACCACTAATTGGGAACCACTGAGCTAAGGTATATATATACCTATGATGCTGGCACAAAAAGAGTTGAGAAATGTCGAGTCTAGCGGCATACGAATCCATGACTGAATTGGCAAAGCACCTGGGGCGTTTACCCAGGGGGTGCAGGTTCGAGTCCTGCTGGACCTGCTATATAACTTTATTTAAAATCTGTTTAACACTACTGTATCTTTCAAATTATCCACAAAATAAATGTCTACACGCATTTAATTCCAAATTATATAATTTGCATGCAAATGACTAAAATAAAAACTTGTTCAATTAAAATTAGAACCGCAGGAGATAATGGAGTCTGCACAATTTCCACCCAGTACATTTCAGTTCGATAATAATAATAATAATAATAATAATAATAATTCATTTATTTGCAAATATGGGTAGATTACAAGATGTTCACAAAAGATAGACAGTATCACCACATTTCACCATTAGGCATGCAACTCAGTAGGTATAAAAACATAGTATTTGTGTTGTAAAGAATATAAAAATAATCCTAATTCAAATTTTCTATTATAATCATTTAAGTTTGTCAATTATAAAAATGTCAAGTCAAATAATAATATTATAAAAAGAAAACAATTCATTAAAGTTTGTCAATTATAAAAATGTCAAGTCAAATAATAATATTATAAAAAGAAAACAATTCATTAAAGTTTGTCAATTATAAAAATGTCAAGTCAAATAATAATATTATAAAAAGAAAACAATTTGATCAATAAATAAAATAAATTCCAATTAAAATTAATATAACTATAGTCTAACAATTTGGCAGGTGCTTATCTGCTAGGTATTCTGACACGCTATAATACGCCTTATCAATTAAAAACTTTTTAATGGTTTTTTTAAATACATGTGGCGATGGTATTTCTAGCACAGAGTTTGGCAAATGATTGTAAATGCGAGGTGCCATGCAAAATATACTATTGTTAAATAGACTTGTTTTATTTTTTGGAAAGCAAATTCTATCTTTATGCCTGGTACTTTTATGTTTCTCAAAATTGTTTATATTTGCCCGCACAAAACTTATCACCTCAAAAATGTAAACGCATGGAACTGTTAGTATTTTTAAGTTTTGGAAATGGATTTTGCAACTATCCGTTTGCTTTAGATGACAGATAGATCTAATGCACCGTTTTTGTGCCTTAAAAACTGAATCTTTATCTACACTGTGTCCCCAAAACAGGATTCCGTACTGTATGACAGATCCTACATAACCGTGATATGCAGCCAAGACTGCAGATGTATCCACCGTTTTAGTTAGCATGTACAGGGCATAAGATTGTTGGTGAAGTTTCGTACATACATTTTGTACATGCAATTTCCAATTTAAATTACAGTCAATATTCAGGCCCAAAAACTTAGTGGTTTCTACTGGACTAATTTGGTTACCTGAGTAATTTACGTTAATTTCTGAAATTTGTGCGACTCTATTGCGAAATATCATGATGTTAGTTTTATCAAAATTCAATGTTAAGTTATTTGCCATAGTCCACTCTACAATATGTTTTATTGCTTTATTTATATCATTAAGAAGATGTGATTTATTGTTGCCCTCAAACACAATGGTACAATCATCAGCAAATAGATATGAGGGATGATTGATTACTTTTGGCAGATCGTTTATGTAGATGTTAAATAATAATGGGCCCAATACACTCCCTTGAGGTATTCCTTGATTTGTATTTCTACATTCTGACTTATAGTGAACTTCCTTATGTTCTCTAGGACATATACGAGTTATTTCAGTGTATTGCTTTCTATTACACAGGTATGAATCGATAAGCCTAAGGATGTTGCCGCGAATCCCATATCTCTGCATTTTTTCCAGTAACAATTTATGGTTAACACAGTCAAATGCTTTGCTGAGATCCATATAGAGGGCACAGACTGGTATTTTATTGTCCACGTTAGTCATAATTCTGTGTAAAAATGTATAGATAGCCGAATTAATGGATTTATTTTGACGAAATCCTGATTGCTCTTCGGCAAACAGATTCTGTTTATCAAAAAATGAGTACAATCTGCTATGTATAACTTTTTCAAAAACCTTTGATAATACGGGCACTAAGGCTATAGGACGATAACAGGTCATTGAAAACTTATCTCCCTTCTTAAAGAGAGGTTTAATTAGCGTGATCTTCAGCTTGTCTGGAAATACTCCATGAAATATAGTCAAATTTATTATATGGCTTAGAACACTAGATATCTTAAGCGACACAGATTTTAAAATTTTGGTCGAAATTTCATCGTACCCAGTGCTGTTTGTATTTTTCAGATCAGTAATTATTTTATGAATTTCCAAAGAGTTTGTAGGATACATAAAAAGAGAATTAGAATTATAAGGTACATTCGTGCTCAGGCCAGAATTATGTGCCTGTACCCCATCGATAAAAAAATTATTAAAAGAATTAGCTATAGTTAAGGGATCATTAATGTGATTATTACCAGCAATGCAAATTAGATAGCAGCTTCACTGAAAGGTTCTGCTTCCCCCAGGGGGTGTTGGGGGAGTGGGGAGTAGTGGTAGTACGCAGTAGTTTGGTTATTGTCCGAGGAGCAGTTATATTGCGATTTCTGCGCCATTTAAACTTAGGCTAGGAGCTAGATAGGAAAAATAGGAACCTTTTTAAACAAGTAATAATATAAATCCTATTTTCTTAAAATAGGATTGCATTTAATCGTTCGTATGCTAATTTATAAAGAACACGGTATGCAATAGAACATATTATTACGTTAACCTATTCCTTGCGACACAGAGATAGATTAAGGCCCAATATCTGAGGTGCCGGATAGATCTTAACCGACCCATAAACTAATTATTAAAAAAAAAAAAAAAAAACTATAACTTGACCGAATTTGAAAGTGATACAAATACCAATTGAAAAAAGAATATAGCTGTCACTTTAATTGAAGTGTGTTATATGCTTATCCTGCTAATAAGGTTAGCCTCAAGAGACGCAAATATAGCACGCTTGCGCATTTTGCGGTCGAAACATTAGGGCCTTGGGGCCGTACCACTTATAGTCTGTACAAAGAGTTCAGCTCGAGAGAGCAACTCGTTCTCGAAATGCTGGCTTATATTTGGCCAGCGATTTAGTATCGCAATACAACGCGGTAATGCTGCCAGTATTTTGGGAACGAGGCATTCTGACAGTGACTTACTTAGTTTAGATTAAGTTATTAGACTATTTTAATTTAAGATCCTATAAGGTTTGTCAAACACCTGTGAAGTAAGAGCTATATCTCTTAACATGCCGATTAAATATATACCTCTGTAACATTAGTAATATCCATAAAAATTTAAAACAGATTAATTCATTAAAAATTAATAAAAAGTCCATACATTCACACACAAGCTAAAACAATCGCTACTTGACAAGTGTTAGTATAAAATTAACGACTTCCACAATGATAAAGTTTTAAAATAAATATATAAATATGAATACATAATTAAAAAGTATTTAAAACCTAATATAATATTACTAATAATAAACGTTAGAATAAAAAATATCATAATTATACTTTCTTTCTACTAATTTTGCTTGGTGGGTCCATGATAAAATATTTTTTGTAATATTTTACACCTGTAAATACATTATGGAATGCAATAAATGAATTGAGTATAAGTTTTGAGACTAAACATGGTTATTTTCTTACTAAAAATTAGATATCACGGGATATTTACCATGTCTATTTGTTGTAGCGAGGAATTTACGTATTACAGAGATGTTGCAATCTCTTTGTTCATGGTAAACTACATTAACTCAATACATTACTAATATTTAGTAATGTATTAAGTATTGTGTCTTTTTAATATTTACTTATACTTGCTATATAGCCGAAAGTAATTCTTCTTGTCTGACTCTGGTATAAATATTAGTTTATATTAGTATTTTATATGACACAGGCCGCAACTTTTTGTATCTATGTATCATTATATATATAGTCGCAACGGTACAAAAAGATGCTAGAGAGACCTAGATAAGTTGGGACTTCTGTCCGACGTATTGCTAGCCCAGAAAAATAGCCTCAATTCATGGCTTTGGCCATAGTCAAACTAACACCAACCAGCAAAATGCTGTAGATGCGTTGCTAAATTTAGTGACTACGAAACAGTGCCTCATGTATACTAAGAAACAGCTGAAAAATTATGGGACCGACAGGATTTGAACATGCGACCTTCTGCACACCGGGCAGCAGCTTTAACCAATTTTTTTGTATAATTTGCTAAGCATAGCTAAATGCTATAAAAATAATCAATAAGAAGTGCCTTATGTGCTAGTACTTTTGTTTTTTTGGGTCATATCTAAATCTTCTTCTTCTTCGTCGTGTCAATGGCTGAGTCAAATTTTATTTTGTATTGCCATCGTGGTAAAAGGATAAGCCAATTCGCTTTGAAGAACTCGCGAATTGCCCAGGGTGCGCCGGACGTAGGGAATCGTTGTGTACGTCACTCGGGGAGGCTCCTTTCATGCACCCATCTCAATGTAATACAAAAATGCATTTATATGAATCCAGCTAAAATGTCAGGCGGTATATTTTTTGCAAAGAAATCGTAAAGCATTGCAAATAAAACTCGATTTAAAAATAACGCTATACATAACATTATACACGGGCAATCTATTTATAATACTTAATGTTCTTTCCAAAGATGAAGTATTTTGACTCGTCGTTGTCTCCTAGACATGGTGAGGTAGGAGGTCGCTTTACAGCGCCGCTGGGCGTCGCTTTTCAGTAGGCGGGGCGCACGCCCACTCGCTCATCAGGCGCTTAAACCAAAGCTGAAAACTTTTCATTAATTTTATTTTTTTTACTTCCATTCCAACCTTTTTAGTTTGCGTGGAGAGAATATCGGCGTTCTATTTACTCTGTGGATATTTTTGATTTCGAACGAGCGCTCGATTTTTAATTGTTATTTTTGTTGCCAGCCAGAAACATTTACTACGTAATGAAAAACCATAAATGTTTCATTATTTAATGATAAATACACGCCCTTTGTAGAAAATAGGTGGTATTTTATTATGAATGATTAAAAAGTTATCTTTTCTATTTTATTTTATCGAGTCTAAATTTTAAATCATATCAATAAGCTTCCTAATAAATCGACAACATTTAATTTTGCAAGTCTAAAAATAGTAACGTATTTTTAACTCTTGAGCTAGAATTCTTTTTTAAAAAAGCTAATCTATATTCTGACAATAGTTCCGTGATACTGCCATTATAAGGCATCGGTAGGACTAATAAATAAGGGTCTGTGATAATATTTTTTCTTGGGATGAATAGTGAGGTCGCAATCGATAGTCATTAAATCATCGCCCAATAAAAATGTCACTGGCCTGTTCGGAAAGGCTGCGTTTACACCGAAGTTCATGGGCGATGTGTTGTTTTCACTACGTATTCAAAAACATATCGATTATTTAAAATTTATTCTTAGATTTTGTGTTTTTTTTGTTTTGATTATTTCCTCAAATGTAAAAAATGTTCAGCAACCGGTTTATTTTTCGTTGAGTCGCTTTTATTTATTTGATTCGACTTAATTTAAGTCACATTCAGGGTAACATGACAACATTTAATGAAAGTACAGTTTCTAAACATTCTAAACATCATTGTTCATTTACACTGATCACTTAAAAAAAAGCTTACCGAACAACAAAAGATTTCCGAACAAATTGAACATTGAGATCGTTTAATTTGTGTTCGCAAAACGCAAATATTTGTCGTCATCGACAATCATCAACTCGTGACACAAGCTTCGTGGCGATACAGCTTTTGGTTATTCTCCTTTATACATAGGCAGATACGCGTGTAAAATTACTAAATGAAATACCAGAATCTTTAAACAGCAGAGCCATACCGCCAAACTAACCAACCAGTAATAATAAGCATATAATTATAATAATACCAATACCAATTCACGATTTTCAAAAAACGGCACATTTTGTTATAAAGTACACACGAAACTTAAATAAAAATATATAATGCATACCATAACAAGTTTTAATATAATTATCTATGTATAGGAATCCGTATGACATTTAGAAGTAGGCTTTTGTTTGTTTTTAAAAACAAACGACCGATTATGCTAATCGAGCAGAACTCAACGGCCTTGCCAACTCGTCGAGCTAAATTTGATTCGCTGGCAAAAAAAACATGAGATAACATTAATACTTATTTATTGACAAATATGACTGTAAAAAAATATTAAGATTTAATATTGGTAATGGCGTTATGATTGTATCTAAATTTTTATTGTTTCCTGTATTTAATTTAGTTGTTACTCAGTTATTGATGTCTACATTTTCATTTATTTTTTTCAAAACTACTAGTAAGGTAATATTTCATTAAAAAATAGTAATAATTTACCATTCTCAAGGTTTACAACTATCTTCATATCATTTCCCAAGTTCAGTGGTTTAGCAGTTAAAATGTAATGATATGATAATTAAAATGTTTAAAATATTTCATAGGATTTGGAGCACACAACTGCTAAATTCACTCATAAAGACCGAGTATATTCAGTTTTACAGGGTCAAAAACGGAAACTGACTGTTTGAACATACATGTTGAGCATTGAACGCCATTCGTGCATAGAATTGTGAACGTTAAAAGAAAATGCGACTACTATATTATACTATGCTGTATTATTGTGTATTTTTCGACCGATTTTCGTCCGATTTTTCAAGTAGAGGTTTTGTCATTCGCCGGTTTGATACATCGAGAACCTGTTAGCGTTGAATCACCGGTAATACTCCGGTTAACACTGCTCAGGTGGCAACTTCTACTTGAATAATCGGTCACAAAATTAGTGAAAAATCGGTCGTGTGTGGGTGCCCTTATGCTGAAATGAGGTGGGCAAAAATTGTAGTTCACTCATTATTAATTCGATTCCTATCAATATATTATATTATTTTTAATAAGTAGCTTTTAGGATTGAATACAAAAATCGGTGAATAGCTACATCTGTGATAGACACATGTATCTAGTATGTAGCTTAAAATTATATTGTTTTTTTTTTTGTAGTCTCAATAAAAATTAAATTATTGAATATTAATGAAGAGTTCTATAAAACTGTAATATCACAGAATAAGAATACAGTAATATGCCAGTTCGGTGTAAATTTAGCCACACGCATGCGCTTAACGCTAACATTGGATTATAATTGAAATAAATCCAACTGAAACTGCCTCCTGCCTCGCCACTACTGATTACACCCTTATCTTTTACTTTATTCAGATCACCGCAGTTTTTCTCATGTCTTCACTAAAATCAACATAATTTCATACATTTTGTTAAATACTATTACAGCGCCCATTTTTGAAACAGTGGAGGCCATTTTACAAAATGGCTGCACCCGTTTCGTTCCACGCAACAGCCAGCATCGGTGTTGCGTCAAAAAATAAACATTTTGCATCGTCAATAACATTTGCGCGGGGAGCCGCGCATGCGTACCGGACGCCGAAGCGACGATCCTGTCAAAAATATGCAAATTAATCCATAAAAACGTGATTGAACACCACTATTATGGTATGAATGTTAGTTTGAAAGTAATAAATTTAGTCGTGTCATTCTCGAATCGCTGAAAAATGTTATTAGTAAGCGTTTAGTGACGGGCGCGATTGTCGCTTCGTCCCGTTCGGCGGCCACGGCGCATGCTCCGCTGTAATGTTTATATTATTTGTATTTGAGCTGTGTATCACGTAAACTATAACTACCACAGGCGTAGCTCCAATACTGTGGGCCAGTGCCCGCCCCACCCCTCTTCGGTAGTTAAATATTTCTTGCTTATTTCGCCTTTGCATTGTTGATGCTGCGGCGTCGCAGGCTGTTGTGTATTGTTTAGACGCGCTTTCCAAGCAAATATTTTTTTAAATATAAACAGTTTAGTACGTGCAGGACTGGATCAGTTAGAAAAGAGTGCGGAGTGCTTGTTTTAATAATTTCCACGTACGATGCATCGCGGTGCAGTAGTGTAAATAATTTGCATTCGAAACTGCAGCGCGCGGGAGCTCATCAGTGGTTCGTATCGTCGCTATAAAGTGTTTCTTTTTTAATTGTTGTTTTTTATTAACAATATTGTTTATTGCCGTGAGTGAAATGAGTTTTATGGAGTTTTGGCGAATGTGTAAGTTTTTTACGACACATTTTGCGGACAGTGATCCCGGGTTAGGATAACTTTGTTTCGGATTATTTGACAATTAAAGATGATTTTTGTTTAATCAAAGTGAAAATAAGTAACAATAAATAAATAAAATACGTTTTAAGTGAAAAGCAATGCAAATAAAAATACATTCAACAAATATTATCAAAGAAATTAAAACAATAAAACCGCTGCTTAACAAAAAAGTATTTATATCATCACCTTTTCACTAAAATCAACCAGTATCAATTCGAAAAACAAAAAATAAAAAGTTAATCTATCAAAAGCCGCGCTCGAAGTTCGAATATCGTGAAAAGTTTTGAAGTATTTCCACACCGGAACTTATAAGCACGTGGTGTGTCGCTCAAGTGCGCCGGGCGTCGACCAATCGTAGCGTCGCTCATGAGCGGTCGACCAATGGGGAGCCGCTCAACAGCGCTGCAACTGACAGCTGATAAGAGACGGAAGGAAAATTGCGAGAGCTTTTTGAATTTCAAAGTTTTGTGTTTATTATTTTTAACTTCTGTCCGAAAATAAGATTTTAATAATTAACTGTAGATAATCGTACAGTTTTAAAAGATCGATATAATTTTATTCTAAAATGACTTTTGAATTCGTTCTTCTCTGTGGTTGTTCCAATAACAAGTTAAATTTATAAAATAATGATTTATTTATTATTTAATTATTAGAATAATATTTCATTTGCGTATAAACAAATATTTTAGATTTTTCTTGTATTCAAAGTTAAACAAAGAGAACAATTACGCTTTTTGACAAATCCATTATACTTGGTGCAGAAAGTTGAACAACTTTTGTGGATTTTTATGGACTATACTTTTAGCTTACCAATAGGTAGACTATGCCACTTTACTATACTCTTTGTTACGAAATATTAGATATCATGGGATATTTACCATATATTTAGTTGTAGCAAGTTTTCTAATATTTCGCAGCCGTTTCAAGCAACTTGTTCACGATAAAATTGATACTGCTACAACAGTATTTCGTAAGAAAATGACCTTCACTTGAATAAATATAAAAAATACATATAGTCTCAAATCTTATATACTGTCTGTTGTTAATAAAAAATCAACCGATAAGTAGTAGTTACCCATGGATATATTAAAACAAAGCGCGTACTTATTTCTTGCGCCAAAGTTTCGAGTTTGCCATAGAAACCTCTTTCTGCCTGTACCAAATTCTTCTTTAAATACTCATATACTTGAACTTTTAGCTCTACGACCTTCAACAATGAATTTTGTGACAATGTGTTTAATATTTGTATCGAAGAAAGCTCACTACGTACTATCGGCTGCAGATAAGCATGCCCACTTTAGAAAATATTCCTGCGACAGCGCAGGTAGTAACGCACACATTGAACCAACGAATCAGAGGCATTTTTCTATTTGTGTGAGTGCAAGCTCAATAGCCACACTTCCTTGCCCCACCCCCTTTGAGACAATTGTATTTGTGTGAGTGCAGTGGCCAAAATATAAACAATAGCCGAAATGTGCAACGTTTTGTAAGTGCATTGTTTAGTCAAATTTCTCAGAACTTAAACAATAGCTATTTTTTTTGTGTTAGAAGCCGATAAATGATGGTTAAAAAATGTTAAACAATATTGCACCTTAACAATGCTTGTCGGCATGTTTTATTGAACTTCTTACGATTTAAAACAATAGTTAACTCGGTTTTTAATATTGGCAAAATCGCCGACAATATCCAGTGATAAAATCTACTTTTACCTAACTTAAAATGAATTTACTAGTATATAATTTAACACATTTAATTTATTTAACAAATAATAAGCAATCAAGACAGTTATTTCACCCCCATTAAACGCATCAATATAAAAATCCTATTTACAAATACTTGCATATCAATCCATTCATCTTTTAACACAATGATGATATTACGATATTCAATGCGCCCGCGCCGTTGGAATCAGTTTTATCAGAGATTTATTTATACATTCCATTTAAGATTTCTTCACAGATTAACTTAACACTTGTTCGAAGACTTGAGCAGCCTCTGTTAAAATATATTATTTCAATTGAAGCCCAAAAATAACCCAAGGATAGTTATCAATTTATTTCTTTTAACATAATCTAGTCACTAAGAAATTTTTAATAAATAAAGAAAGATAAAACTAAAATAAATTGTTGAATAAATTAATTCTTATCAAAAATAAAATTTGTTTCAGAAAGTTCAAATAATCATTTGAATATATTTGGCAATACCAATATATTTTTTTTAGCTAAACATAAGATAGTAATAAGTTCAAAATTGTTTCTCGCTGGCAATAACACTATTCATAACAAGGAGCTCACGCGAATGGGATTTACATTTATTTAAAAATCATCTACAATTAACCGAGCGTACACTCGCTTAGTGTGAGTGTAACAATTATACATATAGATATTTATACGCATACAACTCGAATATCGTTCGCGCTCCCCATTGGTCAGAACGCTCACGGCGTGTATACTCGATGTATACACGCCGTGAGCGGTGCTATGCGATTACCGTCTTAAAGGTGGGCATGCGGAACTGCTTTCGACTGTACATTCTACGATGTAGGGCGTACGAAGTTATAGTACGATCTTTCTACCAACCAATAATTAAAAGCATCATGCTCAGAGCATTTCTTTCTTTGTACGACGGACTACACGGGATTGTAGTCCACCTGATGATATATAGTAACTACTGCCCATGATATCAATAATCCACGAAAAGATTGTAGATGTATTGCTGCATCTGGATTATAGTGTCTAATGTACCAGTAATTTCATGGAGCTTACTATTATTTGACAAGGTGGTGTTTGTGAACTCGAAGTCATTGACAAGAGCTCTGCCACAATCAGAAGGTTAATTAATAAAATCAACCGATGCATTTTTAGCGGCAGAATTTTAATTCAAATGCTTATAATTATGCTTTCTTAGTGGTATCATTACTATGAGCATTAAAAATTATCTGAAAATGGATATCTAGGAGCTGAAAAGTGCTCATCAATATGGCTTCATTATTTTTTGGTTTGAAGGTTTCGGTTTCGCTGTCATGATGCATTATGACCTTCCGATATGGCAATGTAGCTAGATTTATTTGTAATGTTCCTGTGCAATAACCAAAGACATTACATTACATATTCATAATAAACAGCAAGGAATTGATGAACAAAACCTTTTCTTTTTCACACATACTATATTAAAATGTCAAAAAAGTGTGAATGTTAACTTTTATTTCGAGGTAGAGCTATAATTATTAAAGAGGTTTAATTTTAGCTATATACTATAATGTAGCCCAAAAAACCAATTAAAATTGCCTTTACACAATAGTAAGTTAAGACTTTATAAGATACATATAAGAATGAACATTTCATTTAACAAATATTTTCATAGATATTTTTATTTGCTAAAGTTACTACGGGGTTACGGGTAGTCAAACGCTAGGATTCCATAAAAACATGGTGTGTTGTTACAACACGCCCAAGCAGTCGGTACTTAAATGTTATTTTTTATATTTAAGAAAAATCAATAAGACAGGTCTTTATAACAGTAGTAGGAGTCAAAACATATTTTTTTAGAATTTTTGTTTGTCTGTATGTTGGTATGCGCATCTAGCAATAACTACAGCACGAAAGTCTGCACATAGTGTACCTACACGACATAAATTAACTATAAGAAATATATATTAATATTTTTGAAATTTTTACTCTCCAAGGGGTATTTGTATACGACGGAAATGAATCATTATTGAAGGAAACAGCAAATATCGAATTTTACGTAGACGAAGTCGTGGCCAACAGATTTCATATAATAGAGATTTTGGAAAAGAAAAATGGAAGTCATAAGACTTATCGCTTTATAAAAGCAACCATGCATCTACCTACTACATGTCCCACTGCTGGGCTCGGGCTTCTTCTCACTATGAGAAGGGTTAGACCATAGTCCACGACGCTTTCCAAGTGCGGATTGGTAGACTTCGCACTCCCTCGAGCACTTTTTAGGCACTCTCAGGCATGCAGGTTTCCTCACGATGTTTTCCTTCACCGTTAGCGAGCGATAATTTAAATATTATTATGATAAATACACATATATCTTCGAAAAGACGAATTTTAACGATTTATTGACAGAGCTGTGTGCCGTGGGTGCGAACCCGAGACCTTTGACTTCGCAGTCTTACGGTCTGCCACTCGGCTATCGCTGCTTTAGTTGGCAACAATACCAACCAAACTCGAAATATAAATAAACAAGCGCAAAGAAGCACAATTTTCCGTGCTTGTTCACAAGATCTCTACCATATTTATCTTCGCGTCAGTAAGCTGATTGAATTTAAATCTATGTGATAATTCTATAATTATCACATCGATTTTACATTCAATATTGGGATGGCTCTCAACTCTATATTGAGAGCCTGTCTTATCCCAATTTAGATAAAAGCACTCAAGGGCCTTTTTGGATTCTTAACAAGACAAAACCTTGTTGAGAGCCTTGAAGAGATTTAGCAATTTTTGCATTCTTTTTTAGATTTCATAAATTTAAACAGTTTTTTTTAAATAATAAAACCAGCTCCCGCCAGCTGCTCCATCCGCGTGATAAAAAGTAGCCTATATGATAATCTAGGCTACAGGCTACATGTACAAGCAAAATTGTATCATGATATTCGCGGTAGTGTTTGCTTAAAAGATTGACAAACATCCTAAGAATATACAAGTAAGGATCTATATACGATTTAAAAAAAAAGTATAGCTACATTACATTCATATGACAGCTTAAACACTTTTTAAATTTGATTGTAATATTAAATAAGTACCAACGTGAAATAGGTAGAGTTATTATAGCCTCGATCGACAACCACCTTAAGTAAAATTTTGTAAAAGATTGGCCTAGAAGACAGGCTATTTCTAATGATTTCGTATTTTATATTTATTAGCTGTGTTAAAATGTAATGTGGGTGATCGCCGCGACACCCTTCCGGGTAGTATATGTATTATATCATGTTATGTTAGCTGTCACAAATACAATTTGAACGAAATACTTAAATATATTGCATCTGTTGTATAAATGTTTTGTAGACTTAAGGATTTATTACGAGATACTGCGGTAGTTTTGAAAAGTTTTTTACTATAAACACAAAGGCCCTGAAATTACTGGCACATAAGGTATAACACCATAGTCCTCAAATGAGGTGACGCTTCTCCAATCTGTTTTTACGGATTGTTTATGTCTATGGGCTATAGTTACCATTTACCATCAGGTGGGCAACACACCTGTGGCCAAAAGAGGAAGTTTTTTACAAACTATGCTCAATAAAACCTAATAAAATAAAACTATCTTTTTAAGCTATTTTTTGATTTTTAGTATCTGTATTATGAAAATATTTAATTTCACTATCGGTCAAACTGGGTTTTAATGACTTATTTATTTAAATTCTATAAAATCTAGATTTTTTCGTCTTCTACACATAATAAAATTGAAAATTTGCCATGTCTGTACATTAAAGATCAAACAAAGGGTCTCCAGAATACCAGTATCAGGCAAAATATATCGTTTTAGAATTTTTGTCCATTTGTTTGTCTGTCTGTATGTTCGTGAACGCATCACGCAAAAACTACAACATGGAATTGGATGCGGTTCTCACAGTGTAGCTGGAGATTTAACTTTAATCGTATATCTTTGTATTTTATCCCTAAAGAGGAAAATTAGGGCGTGTAAGTTTATATCGGAGGTTCTTCAAATTAAAAGGAAAAGGTTAGAAATGCCATAGGTTCTTTACATGAAATTAACAATGAAATAGGTTTTTAAAAAAATCCACTCCCAAGGAACTAAATTTGGGGTTAAAAGTGTATAAGTGAAGAGCCTCCATTTTCAAGGAAATAGCATGGAAAAATCGCATCTCACGCGGACGTAGCCGCGGCCGAAAGCTAGAAAAGCTACTCCTAAATATAATATTGATTAAAAACATCTCGTGTTTACTGTTTTCACACCTTTTGCTCAAAAAATATTTACGACGTTATAAACTTTATATATTTCGAAATGGAAATAATATAAATTAATTTTTACTGTTTTGAATACTTATTTAAGCTGTGAACGAGCGATATTTACCTCGTGCAAAGTTAATCTTTTTAACCGTTTTTATGAAAAAGGCCGAAAAAAGAAGTACCACTGTTTCACCATTAACCTGCCACCAAATAGTAGTGCTTGCATTACTGTGTTCCAGTTTGGTGGTGAAAGCCGGCCCTGAAATTACTGGCACACAAGGCATAACCCCGCAGTCCATTTAGTATTTTGTAGGGCAAAAACAATATAATCTACACTGACTACTATATTATGATACAGCTACGTACGTTTCCTCTCATCAGCTCATCCTCATAACTTTTATCTACTCATGTTATATCCAAAACAACGTTTTTAAGTTACCCAACTATGATACATTTTTATTTAAATGTTTTCATTTTTTTTGCAAATACAAATTACTAGTATTATTGTCCCTCCAGCTAAGCTTATTCCGCTTGTGTGAGGTGGAAGTTCAAGTCCGTGGTGTAATGGGTAAGATTCAAACCCACGGACCTACAGATCGTAAGACCATTACCACGGCCGATTTTAAATTAAATTTGAAATCGTTTATAATTATTTTGAAAAATCCTCATTACCAGTTGCCGGGTCGGTTGCTTCGAGTCTAACGGATTTGATTTAATATCAGTATTTTTCGTATAGATACCTTCAGACCTCCACGCCTTCTGTGCCATTTGTTTCGTAGTCTAATCTAATTCATAACATTTTGGCCAGTTTGTCGAAAACCTGATGCGTCAATAAATAATTCCTTAGTACTTTTAATAACACCCACAAGAAAATAACCGTGAAATCATACGATATTTATTTATCGCTACATTTTTATTTGTTAGTTCTTTTCGCGATGAATATAGCACATTCAACCGAGAATATAGATGTCGCTTTGTCGAACACACCATGCTACCCCAAGTTGTATTCCAGGCTGTGTACCAGCTGGTAATATGTAAAACAGGTATACACAGGCAAAATAGGAGCATGAAGAAATATTAATCGTATACACACATACTTTCGCCTTTATAATATTACTAAGACTAGCAGTAAAGTAGGATGATATCCACAAGCCATGTACTTTTTTTTATTTGCGACGTATGCAACAAACGGGCGTGTAGTCCACCTGATAGTAACTGGCAACTGCAGTCCATCAGCAATCCACCACAAAAGATGCCTCTATTTTTGAGGACTACGGTGATACACTTCTTGTACCAGTATCAACAAAGCCAAGGCCTAATTGCTATCAGGCTTGACAAGGCTTACAACAGTATAGCCTTTGTGGTAGTGATTTCTGGGTCTGAACAAATAACTTAAGAGTATAAGCACTACAATTTGGCAGGAGGGAAGGCGTTGGAGCATCCTGTCTTGAGCCAGTTCACAAGAGTGGTTTTACTTAGATCATTTTATTTTGCTGCGTTGCTCTAGTGTTTAGACTACCTCTTTGGTCCAGATCTTCTTCTTGTCGTATCAATAACTATTGTAATTCATTTTAATATTTTCCAGTTTATACTGTATTAGACCAATTGGATGCGACTAGGACGCCTTTTTGGTTGGCCTGCATAGGGTCTTTTAGAGTACAAGGGGTAGGAAGTAATGGGCAGGACAACAGATGGGCCATACTTTGGGTGGGTGATCCACATTCGCAACTGGTGTTGGATGTTTTTGTTAAACCCCACTTGGCCATGTTGTCTTTGCAGCGACCAACTTGCGTCCGAAGACGGTTTAGGGACTTCCAGATCGACCAGATGTAAACGCATTACATGTCGAAATCTCATATTCGATACTTGGTTTGAGAAAAAGTGTTATTTGGACTTTTGCCGTCAGGAAATTCTTAATAGCGCCACGTAGTTGGCAATAGACCCATCTCATTTGACGTGGGACTTAAATTACTACAGCCTTCTGGGTAATATAAGCGTCATGTTATGCTATTTTATATTTTATTTAATCCTGAGAATAATAAATTTCAGTCACGATTACGAGCTCCAAATATCTCCTAAATAATGTCTGTAACACATAAGCATTCATGAGCATTTTTCATCGCACATAGCGATCTCTTACACTAGGTATATATATATTACTAAAATTGTAATACATGAAATTCGGCGAGATCAAAGGCGCGTCTCTTTATAGCGGGTGGGCGTGTCCCTTTTCAGCGGCGCGCTGCGATTGGTCGGTCGCTCTTTGATGTCGCCGCCGTCACTGAAAAGTGGGTTGGGCGGGCGCTTTTCAGAGGCAAAGCCACGATTTTACACAATGAGGCTTTTAGCTATTTATTTGAATGTATATTAAGAATATTTACTGGAATTGTATTGAGTAAGGAGATTCTAGGTTTATATTAGGTATGCTGTTTTTGGATATATTATTTTAGTCATGAATACTTAGAAAAGACTTTTCAAACGTAGACGTCTCATAAATGGTATCAAATCATGGTAAATTAAATTGAAAATTTTATATTATTGGCTCTGATTGCTCTAAATATAAACTCAATTTTTTCAATGGAAGATTTTATACAAAAGACGTTTTAAGAAAAAGGTATTGGATTATGAAAATTATAAGACAATAAAATCATTGTCTGAAGCTTCTTGTGATAAAAGCCAAGTAACCAGTACGGTTTGCATATAAAAAAAATTGCGTAAAAAAAATGCTCCTAATTTCGACACCTACTTTGTTAGCTACATAACTAGAATTTTGAATTCAATTTTTTTTAAAAGGAGTAAATTGAATATTAAAATCAGTCAGTTTGTTCGGCATTTTTAAAAATATATTTTTATTGCTAGAGTAATAGATACTGTTACCGATTTTGCATAAAAAAGATAAATCTTGCAATCAAATAATAACTAAATCAGCTTAAATAATAGCAGCCCTGTATTTAATACATGTCCCACTGATGGGCTCGGGCCTCTTCTCATGATGAGAAGGGTTAGGCCATAGTCCACCACGCTGGCCAAGTCCGGATTGGTAGATTTCACACACCCTGGAGCACTTATTAGGCACTCTCTGGCATGTAGGTTTCCTCACGATGTTTTCCTTCACCGTTAGCGAGCGATAATTTATATGATAAATACACACATATCTTCGAAAAGACGAGAGGTGTGTGCCGTGGGTTCGAACCTGAGACCTTTAACTTCGCAGTCCTACGATCTCCCACTCGGCTATCGCTGCTCATCTCAATGAAATCAGCTTATTTAAAAAAAAAATGGTTAAAACCGGTATACGTATTATAAATCTGATTTCTATTGCATATAAAATACATTTAAAGTGTCGAAAACGTGATTTATTAATTAGGTTAAATTAATAAAAATAAATAAATACAAATTATGTTGTAATTTAAATGTAAAATTACTTTCGTTCACGAGATTAATGGAAACCAGTAATGTTTATTTATTATGTTAATTATATTAAACTTATTGGCAATTCATCAAATGTATCTTATTTCTATTTAAATTAAATACTAACTAACTACGACTTTCACTCACGGTTTATTTTATTTTATTACTTTATAACATTTATATTATTATATTATTTATTTATTTTACAGATAGAACCAACTATGAAAAACTGTAAATTATAACATGAAAGAAAAAACATTCAATAGTGAATTATTTATTAATATATACGCAAATAAGTATGACTGATAGCTAGTATAATAAAAAAGTGTTCGAATATATATAATTGATATAAAAGTGTAAAACTTCAACATTGTGAAGACGGAAGATTACATAGAAAAAATTGCGATGTTGTATGCCGTGAGACAGGTGAGTTCTAGAAAAGCTTTAAAAATGCTAATTATGTAATTGTTATTTATTTTGCAACTTTTTATTTTTGCAAATGTACTTTATTGTATTTATTAAAAAAAAAGAGATTTTACACAAGAAAATGCCCAGTAGCTTAGTGTTTCGGATTGTGCCGGTGCCCTAAGGATGGGAGTAAAAAGATTTCAAATTCAATATAAGCATGTTGTAATACTGTTGTGTAATACTGTACTGCATTCATATTTCACCATCATAAGGTTCCTCTTCTGTTATTTTTGTTAGCTTTTAGCGGATAAAAGTTGTCACTTATCAATTTTCTAAATTATCTATTTTTAATATCAATTTTCAAAATAGGCTCCCTACACCCTAATTTCAGTCCAAATGTCTTAAGAGTATCACCCTAGAGGACATCCAGAAAGATCCTCAGAGCATCCCAACTTAAGTAACTCAAAGGAAATAATGAAATCCAAGGGCTCTCAGGGACTCCCTGTTCTAATTTCGACCTTGTCAAAATAATAATTCAGCTTGCTGTATACAGTATATACCAAACTTACAACTATCTCAAAAGCGATATTTATCAATATCTATTCAGTGATTTTGACCCAAAATTTCAAAAAACATACTCTAATTACCATTAAATCCCAGTTTTTTTGGACAGACAGGTTAGTTAATCTCTAAACGTCTCATTTGGAGCTAATATAAACTTTTAAATAGATTTTTTAGAAACTTTGTTTAAATTATTCATTAGTTTCTGAGATATGTAGTTTGTATGTATATTTGTAGATTCGACGGTAACTGTAGTTTTGATGTAAGTTATTGTATACTTCCTCTTCGTCAACTGACGTAGAGGTCAAAATGCTTTAAAAAATTTAAATTATTTTAATCTTCAAAAGTGTGAGCGAGACGACACAAACGAAAGGAACGATTATCATCTTTCTCCTATCATTTGCCAAATCACATTGGGGTCGGCATCTAGTCTAACGGATTCAGCTGAGCATCAATATTTTATATGGAGCCATTGCCATCAGACCTCCATACCCTAGTGCAAGGCATGACGAGACTCTTTCTAGCCTAGGTTTCAGACTCTCTAGGCTCTGACACCCGTATCGACTGCCATAGATCTTCAAATGACCATCGCATCCGGCGACCGACGTGAGGCAGGCATGTGACGATAGTATCCAAACCTCTTTTCGGCTTTACCAGTATACTGCAATTACTGACAATGTCCTCCTGGTCGGTTTTACGTCAGTCTCGCCATACAATTGACAATGCTTGGTCGAACACCAAGAACGGCCAGTCTTCTAAGCAAGTATACTCTACTATTTTGCTGGAGGTCATGGATGATGCAGTGGTCCCTCTTATCTCTTATCTCATTCACTAAAGCCACATCACTGTTGTTTTCTAATATTACATGAGTAAAGATGGAAGATAGGTGCGTTCGTCAGGTTAAGCAATGCTTACCGCGATCGGCCGTTAGATGGGAGACCAATACAAGATATCAAACTTTCCTCCGTGCCTCGCGTCGATCCCGGTGATCATTTGAAGATCTTTGACAGTCATCGGGGTAGTCAGAGGCTAGAAACTCTTATAATTCATGAGAGAAATCAATATCGTAGCCAACGTGCCGCGATATACATGATATACGGGGTGTAATTGACATCGCGACGAAGTTGGATGATTAGGTACGGCAAAAGCAAGTTGTCCGTGATGCTTACTAAGAATATAGACCCGTACTGGTCTGTAGAGATACTGATGGCAGTCGCTATATGTAAAACACTTATATTCAGCTAAATCTGCCGAATTAGAAGCCAAGACTTACATTGAGGAAAAGCTTTGATGATGATGATGAAATGATGAGTAATATTGCGATGGTGCCTTTCATGCCTTTCAAAATCTTTTTCAAATAATAGCAGCCCATTTAATACATGTCCCACTGGTGGGCTCGAGCCTCGTGAAGAGAAGCGTAAGGCCATAGTTCCACGCTAGCCAAATGCGGATTGGTAGACTTCACACTCCCTCGAGCACTTTCTAGGCACTCTCAGGCATGCAGGTTTCCTTACGATTTTTTCATTCACCGTTAGCGAGCGATAATTTATAATTCATAACATGGGATGTTAGGTTTATATGAATACATTTAAGGAACACTGTATTTTACCTTGTGGCATGCAATAAATTAGAAACTAAATACTAAGATACAATAATGAAATACAATAATCAAATTCTCTCACACTACACATAATAATAAAACAGATATACCTAATAGAACTAAACTGTGCAACATTTCTACAGTTGATCACGTAGGTAATCATCTACGGAATAATAACATTTTTCCAATAATATTTTTTTTAGACAATTTTTTACAATTTGAATGTTTAGTTCTCCGAGAATCGCTTTTGGTAGATGGTTGTATACTCTAGGAGCCATACAGAATATACTTTTATTTAAATATGCAGTCTAGTAGACGGACAACTGATTTACAAATTGTGTCTGCAACTGTACGGTGTATGATATAAATGCGATGACTAACTTAACTTGCATTTTCATTCCGACTGGAATCCGTCGAACATTTCTTGACATTTACACTGACAAACCAATGTTGGGTGAATACACCTGACAGCTACCTTTTAATTTTGTAAACATATAAATAAATTTAAACGTAATTTAAACGTAAATTCTTTTTTACAAAAAGAAGAATTATACTTTTTACTATTTTACAAATAGAAGAAATTATATGAAAATACACAACTAAAAAAAATACACAAATCTTCGAAAAAACGAATGGTAACGATTTAATGAGATAGCTGTTTGCCGTGGGTTTGGACCCGAGACCTTTGACTTCGCAGTCCTACGGTCTCCCACTCGGTTATCGTTGCTCATATGGATCACTGGAAATCTTTTTACCTCCTTCTTCTGCTGGTCGTGTCAATGACTATAGTAATTCTGTTAAATTATTTCTATTTATAAAGTTTTAGACCAATAGGATGCGACTAAGACGCCTTTTTGGTTAGCTTGCATAAGTTCTTTAATCTTTTTACCACCACAGTATTCCTATTTGTACTATAACAAGAGTAGAATCAGTTTTGTACAATACACTAGTGTTGCCAGTGGCTTGCTTTATCAACGAGCCATGTTATTGTTTTGAAACGCTCGCATTCAGCCCCGACGCTTGTTTGCCCTAAAAAAACAAAACAAGAACAACTTAAACAAAACAAGTACAAGTTAAACAAAACAAAGTAACTGGATAACTAAACAATTGAGTCAAACGCTTCGACGTTATACAAACATGCATTTCTTTTGGTGCCAGTGTGAGTAATCTTTTATAATAGCATACTGTGCAACTATATGTGCTACTTCCTCATTGGTGTTAGGCCCAATTTCACCAAAATGTAGAGGAGAGGAGTGGAGAAGTGCGCGGAGACTTCCAGCTAATTTCCACCAAAGCGGAGAGGACTTGAGCGGCGAAGAGCGGAAAGGAGCGGAAAAGTGTAGCGGCGCAAGGTGCATCGCGACAGCGGCAAGTGGCGCAGAGACGTGTGCGCACCGCTACGCAGCTCCTCTCTTCTCAACTCCATCGCACAGAATTCTATAGAAATTGAACCTTTTCCGCTTCTCTCCTCCTTTCTTCGCTTGATCCATTTCTGCCACCAAAGCGGAGCATAGAGGAGATGTGGAAATAGCTACTCTCCACTCTGCTTTGGTGGCAACTGGGCCTTATGCTAAGTTATGCTCGGTACTCAAATTTGGACCTGTGTTTCAACCCCAGACAGGATTGAAAGAATTTGAAAGGTTCATCATTTTTGAAAGTTGAAGGGTGTATCTCTGGAACCATTTGAAGTGTCTGCCAATGGCGGGAGATGATCTCTATGAGCATATAAACAACTTAATAATATCCTAAATTTACGCTTTATATTTACTATGACTTTTTAAATGTATTTTCTAAAAAATACCACGATATAATTACTATTATAAATTGTATGTTAATGTAGTGGTCGTTTTTACCTACCTATGTTATAGGCACTCAAAGGGAATATTTTAGATTTTAAATAATTGCGATTGTCGGCCACCTATGAGCTTCTAATCTAAAAGATAAAGTTAAATTGTTCCACGGCCACCATAAGAAAAAGTGGATAATATTTTGGTGTCTTCGATTTAACACCTCACACCCTTCTGACATAACATCACGCCTATATGACCCAGAAGGGTGTGGCAGTGTACGACACCCACACTTCACCTGTTATTTTAGGTCTTATTAGAATAGAATAGAATAGAATATCATTTATTTCTAAGTATACGGTATTAGAGGTTTTACAATTAATACAAATGGTTCACATAATTATAGTACCGTAGCCGGTGTAGAAATATTACAATTCTTACCTTATAATCTATTTACATACTACTTTACATTTTATTTAGAAAAAAAAGAAGCATTTTAATAAATTAACTATGTTATTATTTTACATTACAATTTATAATCCATAAAATCTTTAACTGAGTAGAAACATTTGTCCAAAAGCCAAGAAAACATTGCATGTCTAAACTTATTTATAGGTAACTGTCTGATCTGCGGTGGAAGTTTATTGAAAATTGTAAATGCCATGCAGGGAGCATGGACTATATAATTGAAGCCTCTGTTGGAGAAGGAGTGAGTCTATCGCCATCCACACTTTCAACTCCGTGCTGCTATGGTCATTGCCTGATGGAAAGGATATTTTTTTAAATAGGATGGACCACATTAATAACAATTTGCCCGAGCCGGGTATCGAACCCGAGACCTCGCGGTGAGAGGCGCATACGCTAACCACTAGACAATCAAGGCAGACTATCTCACCTTGCCATTATTTTACAAAAGTGGCGTAAGGGCGACGCGTTCCATCCGTGGTTTAATACGATCAGGTGGACTGCATAATATTTAGCTACAAGTACATATAGGGTCATTCGACACCAATGCAACACCAATACTGTTTATAACAGCATGTTATTTGTTTATGTGACCGATGACCGACCGTTGAGGTTATAGCTGTTTATTAGTAATGTTATTAGACCGGCAATATTACGGGTCAAATCGTTATGCTAATTTATGATTAGTGTTGTCTTATAATCTATCTACGCATGATTATTTAAAACTAGCTGAGGACTGCGACCTTGTCCACGGGGAAGCCCGTTTATACCTTGCTGCTCTGCACCCGTGGTGGTATCCCTCGTTTTGCAATATATTTCATCGCTGATCCGCTCGCTTACTTGTAGCGTGCTTTGTCACGATGTCGTTTACACCCTGTATGTATAGCTTACAGCCTTCCTCAATACAGCTGTTAAACAATTTTTTTTTAATTCGCACCAGGAGTTTCGGAGATAAGCGCATTATATAAAAACAAAATGATTAGAGAGTAATTAAGCAATATCAAAAACAAAACATAAAAAAGATTAAAAAATTAAAAACATTGGTTGGATTCAGACATTTTTATATTTTTAAATATTATTTTTATTTTATTTACTAAAAACAACGCCCGCACTAGGAATAACTCTTGTGTCGCGTGGGTGTTCACAAACATACATTTCACACACACACAAAGCACACCTAGAGTCAGAACAAATCTTTGCGAATCACACAAAGATTTGTCCCATGAAGGTATCGAACCCACAGCACCAGCGCAGTAAAAAGCGGCCAGGCGACCGCTTTAACCACTACGCCAACCGTGCACTCAATCTACATTAGTATCTTTTTCGATGCAAATAATGATCTGTATAATTGTAATATTATTTGACTGTGACGTCATATGCACTGTATAAAATTCCAAGAAGTTTGCATGTCTGTCTGTCCGTTGTCACGTAGAGATAACGTCAAAAACGTGACGATAAATAATAAATAGTAACGATTACGCGGCGATTTGTTGTTATTAAATGTAGTTATTTCTGTTTTTGTTGATTGCACGTATTATGGGAATCGCGCGTACTTTGAATACATAAATTCAAATTAAATTTATTAAATACTAGCTGACCCGGCGAACTTCGTACCGCCTTAGCGTAAATTTGATGCACTACTATATTTTGTATAGCTGACCTATCTTATGTATGCGTACCTATTCAATTTGAACTGGAATCTATAATATCCTTCATATAAAAATGAATACCTATTTCCCAGGTCTCGTCATACTTGAGAAGGACTTTACTAATTTTATTAAATAAAAAACAAAATATATATTTTCATAATAGTGTTTATTCTGTAGGGTTCAATAATTTCAGTTATATTTTTACAGAAAATTTATTAATATAAATATATATATTTTTTTTTTCGTAACATCCTTGTACAGAGTATAAGAAAACTACAAAAAAAATCAGCCAAATCGGTCAAGCCGTTTTCATGCGTGACAACGGAAAACGGGTTTCATTTTTATATCATAATATATAGATTACTAAAGGTCTATACCTAATTTGATTAGTTATTTACCATTATATAAAGGGGTCATAATCTATACTTATATAATTGTTCGCCCGACTGTATGATTCATCGCAGGGTGAATTTTTTTTATGAAGGTTGCTTACATGACGTAGGGGCGCACTAACAAGGGATTTTTGGCAATTCCATTTTGAAGGGGGTAAAATGAGGGATGAACGGTTGAATGGAAGTCCGTCATTTTTGAAGTTACTAACATGAAATTTCGTATAGTTAAACTTGATTAAGAATAAATGAATTTTTGTACCAGGGTTTTTCTAAATTTTATTCCTAAGAGGGGGAATTTTGGTTTTTCCAGTTAGAAGTAAGTTTAGGCAAGAATTCAATAGATGGCGTTGTGAATATTTTTAACTTGCGAGCACTGGCCAGAATAACGTTTGACACGGGTGAAACCGCGCGGGGCATCTAGTCGAGGTATATGTATATAATCAAATAACTAGGTGGTAGTGAAGTTAGAAGCTCGTCTAATCGACGGGCACCGTACTCGAACGTGACCAATCCCAATGGAACGTAATAAGCGGCCAACTTCAAAAGCGCGGTCGGGATTTCAAAAAAAAAGAAGGAGGTCCCCAATTCGATAGATTTTTCTTTTTTGTCTTTTTTGATTGCACCGTTTTAAGAAGTTATTTTTTATCATAAAGAGTATTCTTGTCATGTGGTGCCATTTTCATCAGGGCACGAACTGATGAGATCCTACAGACATCGAGGGCAACCCTCAAATAAAGGCTTCTATATTGTTTTTCGTATATTACCTAAAGCTACTCGTACATTTGCAGTCAGTCCACTCAAGTATTTCTTACTTTTAAGTGCATTTTCGTAAATGAAGTCGGTATTTTTTTTTTTAATGATTGTTTATGAGCTCAAGATCATTTAATCACCATTCCTATAAACATGCAAGAATACAGTAGAGCTAACATGGGTGGTTGTGTCAGAAACATGACTATGTAGTAATTATAGTTTTTTCGTTAATTTCTTTGTGTTTTTGGTTTTCTATTTTATTGTTTTTTTTTCTTTAGACATATATTATATATTTATAGTATGGTTAATTACATAGATTTATTTAAATAAAAATAGCTTATGTACGGCTTTAAAGTTATGTTTAAATATGTATTTTGTGGATAACGTCGTCGATTACGCAATTGTATTTTGTTTTTATTATTTTAGTTTAGTTTGCTTTAAAAACTTGTACTACTTATTGTGTAATTGTTTGTTATTCCAAATAAATAAAATAAAAATAAAAACTGTTAATGAGGAAGCATTGGTCTGATGAGTAGCTCTGATTGGTCGAGAAGACTACAAATGTCTTATAATAGTAGCCCTGTATCTAATACATGTCCCACTGCTGGGCTCGGGCCTCTTCTCATGATGAGAAGGGGTAGGCCATAGTCCACCACGCTGGCCAAGTGCGGATTGGTAGACTTTATACACCCTCGAGCACTTATTAGGCACTCTCTGGCATGTAGGTTTCCTCACGATGTTTTCCTTCACCGTTAGCGAGCGATAATTTATATGATAAATACACACATATCTTCGGAAAGACGAGCGGTGTGTGCCGTGGGTTCGAACCCGAGACCTTTAACTTCGCAGTCCTACGGTCTCCCACTCGGCTATCGCTGCTAGTGAAATGTCTTATGTTAGACCTTTATTAAGGGTCGTAAAGTCGACGCAATCTATGCTGTCCCCCTGTTGCGCTGTACTCGCTCATTGGTTCTATATCGCAGAACTTATGTGATTATTGTATATATATATATATCTGCCGCGTTGGTCCAGTGCTTAGCGTATACGCCTCTCGTCGAGAGGTCGGGTTCGATTCGGGTAGAGCAAAATACTTTTTAGGCTTTTTGCGTCAGGATTTTTTCAATAGCAACACGGAGTTGGATGGCGATAGGCTCACCCTCTATCTCACGGGTCCTAAACATAACAGGTGAAGTGTGGGTGCTGTACACCTCTGCCACACCATTCTAGGTAATATCAACGTGATGTTATTGTTATCTTTTTCGTCTTCGACCTCGTGCCAAGTACCTCTTCCTAGTAAAACTGTACACTCACTACATTTTATTTTCAAAATAATCTTCTTCTACACAATAGTCTACAATAAAAAACTATCCTAGTTTTTTCTATGTACAGCGTGTTTATAAAATTGTATCTTAGTTTACAATACAAAGGTTTCATGTTTATAATATGGTCGGTTATTTATGAAAACAAAATCTCGCTAGGGACCGGAGTGACCTCATGGTATAAATATGTTTGCAATACTGCATAACAATAACACGCTTGACACTTGCGCGAGTGAAAATTGTATCTACTTGTGTATGTGTAAGCTATGTAGGAATATGTGAGGGAAGCTTTGAAAATCCAGGTCTTTACAAAAGCCTAGAAGGGTTGATAATTATAGTGGCTGAGTGTAAAAATTAAATACTTTTAAAAATAATACTTTGTGAACGGAGATTGAGAAATTAATAAACGCTAGATTTAAATGTAAAAAATAAAATACACAAATCAATGATCTACATTAGCGATTTTTAAATTGTTTAAAAACATTCTGGTCTAAAATATTATTGAAATGTTGTCACTTCTATGATCTTAAATTGAAAAAAGTCTTAACATCATAAAGTAATTAGATAAATCGAAAAACGTTGCTAAAAATCTGATTAATCTAATGAAATAGGGATGGCAAATGGCATTTCTCAAAACTCATTTGATACCTACATTTAAACGAGTAAGATAATTGGGTTTTAGGCCATTTACGAGTCCGTCGGATTCTCAATGCTTCGTAACCTAAAGCTAACTGGATGTCTTCCAGCATGTTTCTGATGTTACACATGAGATATTTCTGGTCGTATGCTTATGGTATAGGCTTTCGACTAGACTAGATTCGAATAGACTTACTTGACTTAAGATCCTATGACCTCAGTTTGAGGCAGAGGGCGTCCACAGTGACTCTCCATTTCCATCTTGATCGATCGGGATTTCGTAGCGGCTCGGGCCAGTGCCGGGACCTGCTGCGACCACGCAACGTGCCCGTTGCACGTGGTTGCGAGGTCGCAGCTGAGCAGAGTAAGCAGGGCGTAATATTCTGCGCCTCATAACAGAATCGCATCACTAGAGGGAGGATATCCGAAGTAAAGCCGAACAGTTCTGTAGGCTCCTGAATGGCAGCCACGCTATCAGAAAAAGGCACAGTGGGTCACCTGCTTGATCGAAAAATTATTGATTACTGAAACTGAAATATGGGCACAGCATGTCGTAGATTAATAAACAAAGCCAATATATCTGCCATGAGCACCACGTTTTCTAAGTTCACTTCATGCAGACATCAAAAGCTAACAGTTCCTTTCCATCTTTCCAGGGTCCGGAGTCGGCACTGAACTCAAACCCGGGTGGCGCCGCGAAGCCGCCGCTCATCAACTCATTCGAGCTGGACCGTTGTTTGGATCGGTGAGTCTTCAATGATTATTTGTTAACATGGACAGATTCTGCTTGCCCTTGTTCTGACTGTGATACTCGGGATCAACACATCGCAACAGCGCCAAGTCTTCGTTCATTCTTTATTCACGATCACAGCAGCCACCCGATGTCTCTCTGTTGATTAGACAAAATGATCGGCTCTGGTTGGTTCCGAAATACGGAAATAATAATGTAATGAAGATTTGAAGAATAAAGTTTTAACTTTAGTTTTCTAGATATATAGTTAGTTTTTATAAGATATAGGTATATAGCTTTTATAAGAGTTGATGAGACGAAAGAAAATTGTACAGAGAAAATGAAAACCCTCGGTGACTCATTAACTGAATGGTTCAAATAGACTTCATTCCGTTGCGTGGGTTAAATAGTTTGATTGTTGGTTTACTTTCCTATCATGCTGAAATCTGAATGAAATTCAAAAGGAAAGTAAACAAATTTTTGAAAGTAGATCCTGATTTATATCATTTTGAACATGTTGAAAATCAAATTTATTGTTTTATTGCTTTATTTGTAATGTTTACTTGTAGTATTATTCTCTTTGATATAAAAACCTATGTCAACTGGTTAAGGAGAAGACACTGACACCTGCAACACAGTTTTTACTAGCGTAGGTGTCAGAGATTCTATTACAAATTGTTAATCTATTATGTCAATAAAGAATATTATTATTATTATTATGTGGTTTATGTTACCATATCTCGGGACTACAGAGTCCCGGAACTTTGGTAGGCATGTGTGGGGCCGAAGCCAACAGCACAGAGGCCCGATAAACACTTTACTCTAAATGTAATGAGGCACAAACCGGCGATTATCCCTGTTCACATTATAAAAATGCACCCAAGGACAATTCCCGGTTTGAGCAGACCTATTGCAGAAAATGGAGACTAAATAATAAGAGCTATTGTGTTGAGGTGCTAGTGGACTGGTTATTGGTTTATGGTAGGTATAACTGACGCCTGCCCTGAAACACACGTTGTACACGGAAAAAGGGGCAGACGGTGACTCGCCAACTCACTATATGGGCCCCCTAAACGGTCACCTAAGGCAAAGCCATACGGGCGACAGGGCGCAACATTGCCGTGAGCGGCTTGGGATGTCGAGCGGTGCGGCGCCGATTTCACCCTCGGTGGAACACCTAAGGTTTCCTCGTAATTATGCCCTTGAAATTGACACTTCCACCCCCGAGCATCTCTGCTCTGGCGACCCCTCTCTGACCGGCCGGTTAAGGCAAGAACAGAGCTGAGAGTCCTGCGGGCGCTCTTGGGTTTCCACTCCGACCGGCCAATGAAGGCAAGCCGGAGACGAGTCCCTGACCGACTCTCTGGGGAATCAGGACCGCAGTGTCGCCACTCACATTCAGCTCGCCACAAGCTGCCCTGCGGTTTGTGTGCTCTTTACCGACCTTTAGATATATTTTTTGTTTATAACAAAAGGAAATTAAAAAGCAGATACCCAATATGCCTCCGGGTGTTGCGTTATCCTCATGTTGAGGTAACGACTGTCCCAGAGGGGTTTATTATTATTATTATTATTAAATTTTTTTGCCAGGGAGGAGTCCGGCAGGTGGGGCAGCGAGGCGGCGCGGCGGCGTCGGCGCAGCTCTCCCCCGCGCCGCGCTTCACCGCCCCGCGACCATGAGCCTCTCGCTCTCGCACGGGTACGTCTCACTCACATGCTACATGGAATCGCAACCCTGAAGGTCGTACAATGAAAAAAACCATTTATACATTTTTTTTATTTCAGCTTTAAATCAATTTCTCACTTGCCTGAATATTTGGATGGATTTATTTAACTTTCTGTCATATAACGTTAATATGTAGATCTTAATTTATTTAAAGCTCTTAATATTAATTTCCAACTTCATTACCCAATGTTTATTTTGTACCTTTTCAGACTACTTTCTTGTTCCAACTTCTTAATGATTATTTTATACCATTTAGCTATGCTTAGTAGGTTATACAAAGAAACAGATCAAAAAATTTAGTACTTTCTTGTTTTCGGCTTATATTCATCAACATTTATAAAGCAGCACTTAATGTTTGTCTATTTTCTCGCTAAAATGTTCTCCATTGTCATAATCCAGGCCTCAGCCCCAACTTCCCCTACGGGAGGTTCAGCGCATTCCAGTCCCGCGCCAGTGTCTCCAGCGGGGAGTGCGGGGGCGGTTGCGGGGGCACGTTCCCCCCTCCCGCTCGTGGCGCCAGATATCCTGGCCATGCAGCTCCTGGACCAGCACACGCAACTGCAGGCGCTTATGAAGCAACGCCTGTTCCACCAACATCACATGCAGAAACAGGTATTTATCAATAAACAGATCGAGTTTTAATGGTTCTTAAAATTGGATATGCGGTTGACATGGTAATGCTGCTGTTTCTATAAAACTTTCAACTAGTAGTATCATGTACAACAAGCCATAAAATTGATTGAAAACATTCTAGTATTGCCTACCTGATGTATGTTCCTTGAGTATTTTCTATGTGATGTATGTACTAGAAGTTATCCTGCTGCGTTTTGCCTGTGTGAATATTTTTAATATCAGTTAAGATGACTAGGTCTACTTCAAGAGAGACTTATAGTTATTGTGTTCTCCTGTGAACTCCGCTACAAATTGAGACAAACAAAACAACTATTTACTGTAACACTGTAATATTAACATTTGACTAAATGCTAGAAAATAATATAACAGTAATATACTACAAAATATAATTCTAGGTCCAGCACATGTCTTCGGAAGCAGCGAAGCGACAGCTGGAACAGTCGCGGCTGCAAGACCAGATCAACCTCAACCTGCTGTCACAATCGCATCTGCCACCGCCCGACACATCTCCTGGTAAGAATTTACCATCATTTATACATCACCTATGTTGGAAGTACTGACAAAATAAATATAAGTTAGGTATATACGTATTTTATCGCACTTTACTTTTTTGTTGGATTATTTTAACGCCACCTCTTTAATTTTATGACTTTAGCCTAGGTTTAGGTAAACTGAGATCTCGCCTGCTCAAGCAAAATCATTTTATCGTATAACCGAGGGGGTCCCTTTTATCCCATAATATTTTTTGGCTCAATATAATTTGGCATAACAAGTTAAGCATTATTTATCTTGGGCTAATAGTTATTTGGCATAATAGTCACTTGGCATACTTTTTCATTTAACATAACAAAGAAATATGCGAAATATTATTATGGTATTTTTTAAACACACATTTATTAATTAGTCATTTAACATCATGATAAAAACCTATTCTACGGCATCTATTCATCGTATGATACCAAAGCGTTTATGTTTCCTCAGGTTCCTTGCAGCAGCAGCTGGGCGCCCAGCAGCAGCAGCTGGTACAGCAACTACAGGCGGTACAGCGACAGTACCTGATGCATGGCCCGCTGTCCGTGCCGCCCAATGCTCCGCCCGCTCAGTTGGATATGGCAGGTTAGAAAAAAAACACTTTATTAACTTGATGTACCAGAGTGGTACTACTTGTAAAATAAATACTGTTTTTTTGTTATTTTTAAAGATAAACTTGATTGCCCTCGTCAAAATACTATTACGAATACAACTGAATTTATTTTGTTTCCAGGCTTGATGCTGTGGGGTAGTGAGATGGAGGAACATCCTCTGTTTGGGCGTGGCGTTTGTAAGTGGCCAGGGTGTGATGCTCTCGCTGAAGACTTTCAGGCATTCCTCAAGTAAGCGCACACTTCATCATCTTTACATGTAGAATTTATCATCCGATATTACAAAATTCCAGTCTTTCTCTTATTCCATAATTTTGAGATCGGTCCAATTTGTTTTATCTTCTTCCATAATATCCTTTTAAACATCCACTTCGAATTTATTGTAAATTTCACACAGTTTAACGATTTATTGAGGTTTTGTTTTCGCCTCTTTATATTTCCATTGCAATTTACACTTTCAAATCTGAGCAATTCTATTGTATCCAGGCACTTGGAGGCTGCCCACACTTTGGACGACCGTTCAGCAGCGCAGGCGCGGGTGCAGATGCAGGTGGTGGCGCAGTTGGAGCTGCAGCTGCGGCGCGAGCGCGACCGCCTCGCCGCCATGATGCGTCACCTCCATGCCGCCAGGGACACCACGCATCATACGGCTAAGCATCCACATGGTAAGACGAGATGGATCTTATTGGGCTTGATGGACCTTTTTCATGATCTTGACTACAGGTTTTATGATATCACCTAGAAGGGTGTGGCAAAAGTATAAAACATTCACATGTCACCTGTGACGTTTAGGTTCCATATGATAAGAGGTGAGCCAATGGCCATTCACGGGCCACAATACCAACTCCGTACTGCTATTACGAATTTCTTGATAGAACATTTACAAACCCTTTTGCTCGATCCGAGCATCGAACCCGAGACCGAGTGAGGCAGTTCTTCTTTATTCTTAGCCTTTTACCAATTTCATGGGGTTCGGCTTAGAGTCTTACGGATTTAGCCAAATATAAGTATTTTAGGTGGAGCGACTGCCATCAAACCTCCAGTACACAGAGCGAGGTAATACGCTACTCTTTGTTAGACTAGTTGTCAGACTTTCTTGTAACGGCTGCTTTAGATGTTCAAATAGCAACTGGGACTGACGGCTTAACATGCTCTCCGAGGCACGGAGGAAAACTCGCTACGTTAAGGATGGTCTCCCATCCAGGGCCCTCGCAGTTAATATTGCGAAACCTGCAAGATATATCGGTCCGCGCAGCTTTTAATTAGCCTCGAGTACCTTTTCCTCCTCCTTTTTCGTTATTCTTGAGTGTATTTTTGTGATAGGAAAGCCTATAAAATGAAATTTAGAGGTTGCCATAGTAAATATCCTAATTTTAGGTGGAGCCGCTGAAGGAGCATCTCCAGGACCAGTCCGACGCCGCGTCTCCGACAAGTCAGGCGTCGCTATCGCTGGAGGTATTATGTCACAATAAACAATTGAATACTCCAAGAGCTATAAAGTGGTGAAAACTATTAGTTGTTATATTGTTATTTCTGTCCTAAAGGTCTTCCATACATGCTCGAAAGAGCTGGACTAGATGTGCAACAAGGTAAAAGAATATAACTACCTGAATTTTGATTGCAAACACCTTCCAATGCAAAATAAATAGTTTTTTATGGACAACTTAATAAAAAAAGAAATATTAATTTGAATATTTGTGAATTTCAGAGATTCAACGCAATCGCGAGTTTTACAAATCAGCGGATGTACGGCCACCCTTCACATACGCCTCCCTTATTCGCCAGGTTAGTATTCAGTAGAGCTTCTGACAAAGTATCACATTAATTTTGGTATAACATGTATTTTTTACTGGTTTATAATATTCAATTTAGAATTAACGATTTCTAGAAGTCAACTTTATTTTAATTACTTTTAATAAGGTCACATCAATTTACAAATTGGGAGTACCACAAGGCAATATACTAGTTTCAATTTGGTGTTATAGAAGAGTAACAATTATTAAAAAAATAATATTACTGGTAACTTTTTATTGTCAGAAGTAAGTTAGACTGAATTGCATTGTTAGGCAAGATTTAATTATTTTTTTAATAAATTTCAGGCTATAATCGAATCTCCTGACAAGCAGTTGACTCTGAACGAGATCTACAACTGGTTCCAGACCACGTTTTGCTACTTCCGGCGCAACGCTGCCACATGGAAGGTAGGTCTAGATATAGCAAACTACAATCAAAATGATTAAATCACTCGTAAGCGTAATTTAATCTGAAAAAAACCTCTCAGAAATTATTTGTAATGAAAAAAATCTAAGAAAATTTTCTCAAATTGAAACACGTTTATAATTTAAAACCAATAGGTCAATAAAAATCTCAATATATAAAATAGATAAAAGACTTTGATGAAGATTAAATTGAGAAAAACAAAGTTATAAATTAACAAGAAGATGAAAATGATTATATGAAAATTAGATTTTAGTCAATTTGTGTAGATGTGAAACTAATGATATCTTTTTGAACAATAAACTGTTTGAAATGCAAAGAGACAAGGTAACTTTAGCCAAGTATATTATTATTATTTATAATTATTACATCGCAATCTTCAAGTGAATCTAATAAAATTTAAAAAGAGTCCATGAATGCCCAAGAATGTCACTTGGAGATTGCTCAAATTTTAACCAATTTATAAGATGCTTTTAGACTGTCTTAGACTAAGTATATTTTTTTATTTAAGATGTGCTTTTTGTATTCTGTAAAACAATGATATTGATGAAGCGCTTTGCAATGCATTTACAGGTATTGTTAAAACATCTTTGCTTATGTCATGTTAACATTCTGTATCTTCCGAATTTTATTAGTATCACAAATCGATTTGATTGACTTGATCATGCATAGCGCATCGTCGTGTATTACCAGGCAAGGATTTTTATGAACTTTTAAAGGTCAAATCAATCTAAAATCTAATTTTGCCGTCGTTATAATTCTTTATGTTAAGGAGTCTTGTAACTCTAGTTTTTTTTGCTTCTAAAACTGGTAATCATTCATAAAAAGCCTAGCCGTGGCCTATAGCATAATGTGAGCAAATAAAGAGAAGTCTCGTGGGGTCCAGAACGCGGTGCGTCACAACCTGTCGCTGCACAAATGCTTCATGCGCGTGGAGAACGTGAAGGGCGCGGTGTGGACGGTGGACGAGGTGGAGTTCTACAAGCGCCGGCCGCAGCGCGCCGCGCACCACGCGCCGCCGATGCACGCCGGGTACTCCTCGCCCTGCCATTACGACCGCTTCTGATGACATTGCATTACACTCTTCAGTTACACAAACGTTTGAACTCAATTTACACTGACAAATTTACATTTTGTTCAGTTTACATTTGACTCTTTATTACACTTTACATGTTACACATAATAAGACTTAACTCGAATTTACATTTCACATTACACTTTTTACAATGTATTTTAACAACAAATGATACCTTACTTCAAGTACACTTTACATTATTTTACATTTGAAACTTCAGTTTACGCTTTACCTCAATAGACACGTTAGTTGAATTAAAAAAATACCACTATTTACACTTTACAACAAATTATTCATAGTTTAATTTGTCTTTTACATCAATTTACACTTTACATAAAAGTGCACCATATACAAAACACTTAATACTTCAAAATACTCCGCAATTTAAACTGTATGTAAATCCAAATACTATGTGAACTGACTGCATTAAAACTACACACTACCTTTTTAAATTAATTTTAATCATTAACCTCTCCAAAACCACTCCGAAACCACTTCATTACTCTTAACATTTTAACTTTACATAATTCCCTATTACATGATACACATAATAATATGACACTTGGAAATATTACAATTTTACTTCACAACTCGAATCCTCAAAGTGCTATTTTACATTCACATGATTGACTTTTGGACTGTTTCATGGTACTCTACATATTGATACTTTCCCCAGATTCACCTATAACTTTTAACATTTGACACAAAATGGACACAATCTCACTTTACACTTAACACAGCTAACTTACATTTAAACACCACTTACTTGTATGACTTTTACAAAAATATAAAAATTACACCTTATACATTATTTCACAAGTACTCTGAATCTGTATTTTCTACACTTAACATATTTATTACGATTTTTAATGAAGCATGAAATATAAGATAGTACATTTCACTAATAATTCTACTAACATTAATGGTATTTTACACAATAAAAGAACAGCACACGCACACTAAACTAATAGCAATACTTACTCTTTACTAACTACAGAAAATAAAAAAATAAAATATTTTCGCATTTCAGCTGAGAGCTTTACCATGGAGAAAATCTGTCACTGTTTAAATAGGAGACAAAAAGTCTACAATCTATGGACACTGAGCAAATTCCATTCGGGGAATGATTGACATCAAACCTATCGAACATGAATCTAAGGCAGCAACTGAATTTATAAAATAAATGAATAAATAAATATTATTTTAATCAAACAAATTGATAATTTGAGTATTGATTTTAGAGCAATCAAAACTTATTTACTTAACTCAGAAATATATTTTACTACAATTAAGAAGGATTTTAATTAAATCAACAACAAAATAATGTTGATTACAATTAATATAATATGTATTAATAACAATTCCATTGAAACAATTTCAACACGTAACAATCTAACACTACACAATCTTCGGAAACATTTTAATCTTCTCTTAAATATTTCCTATCTAACCTAGCGGTGTATCTAACTCTTATTGTGTAAATAAAGTTTTCATCTCGTTTCAGATTTTAATATGTAATTATTTGTGTAGTGGGCTCTTGATTATTGTGAGTGACGTCATAACGGCTTCGTTCTGGCGTCACCAGTTGTGAGGTCATGTAAATTGTTTTTCAGTATTTAGGTTTTATGTGTGTGTACGTGGGTTTCGGCACAACGATCGATAACGTTTTCTCGCTTGCCTATTAACCTCCTTTCCTGTCCGTCCTTCTGGGTTTCTGGGGCTGTCATATCCTGCATGGTACAATGTTCCTTTCCACGACGATCTTTTGTGCTTTCATTGTTCATTTCGTTCTGATGAAGAATTTCAATGAAAACACAAATTTTAATTTAAGACTTCCAGATTGGATAATTGATAGATATTTAAACGGAGATGCAATTATAGAACGCTATCCGGACGAACCTGTCTCTGCACAAATGTTTCGTGCGGTATGAGGACGACTTCGGCTCTTTCTGGATGGTGGACGACGCGGAGTTCGTGAAGAGACGGCACCTGAGCCGGGGCCGGCCACGGAAGTACGAGCCGGCCCCCGCACACCCCGCCACTGGACTCAACCCGCCACAGTAAGGGCGCCGCCCAATCACTGCGACCGTCCAACGAATCATCTACTACAGCTGTTTCATGATGCTCATGATTTATTTCATTTGGCGATCTTAACCCTCCCATTTTTTTTTAAAGTTAACTCTTTCTTTAAGGTAAACTCTTTAATATCCAGACAAGGAAATCATGAGCGTCTAAACGAAACAGCTGGTACAGAAAATATTACTTTAAATACACCTACAAATAATATTTCTTTAGGAAGAAGGATTTTTGGACAATATTCTACGAAAATTCAATTAAATTTATGTGATTTAAATATCAAAAAAGCGAGTCGTTGGACGATCGCGTCCAAAATAGAGTTATTTGAATGTGAAATGAAATAAACCGAGAATTATCAGAAATTTAACAGAAAAGGATAATCCTCGGTGATTCCACATTAGATTTGATGTTTCTGACCATTATTGTAAAGTGTATCACCGTGTAAGCTTAGATTAATTCAACATGTCATGTTAGTCTGTAACTAGACACGTGATTGTTTGTAATATAGACGATTTAAAACAGATGTGTGCTTATATTCTTCGAAAATTTCAACAATAATATTATTACTTAGATTTTGACATAAGGTTGATGTACCACGCCGTATATTAAATTTGCAACACCTAGCAGGCATATTTTATTTCAAAACTGTAACTATCTTAACAAAATATTTATTATCGTCATCCAAAATCCAACTATCACAAGATAAAAGACAAATAATGTTTGTCAAAAGCAATTGCACAAATAATGCAATCATCCATACAAACACGCAATGTAAGCACACACTGTTATCATAGACTCCTAGAGTGCGAAGCTATAACCAATTGTTTTGCAATAGTTTTTAACATCACATTAAAACAATCGACTTGTTCAACAAATAAGCTTAAACCATATTTTGCTGATGTAATTACGATAAATATTTTGATTTATACCTGATGGTACGCTGGTTCTATATCGATGATTATAAACGATGTTTGTTTCTACAATGACTTGCATGTATGCATCTAAAACGATATAATGTAAAGGATCGTCGTTGGATACCCAAGTAAGATTAAATATTATATTTTAATCTTTTACAATCCCAATCTATCAATATTTGTGCATGCTATCCTCAGGTAAGTGTGACGCTTCTTACGCTTTGCCTGTGCATTCTTGTCGCATGCTACAATAAATGTTTTTCTAACAGTTTTTCATAAGCTTGCCTTTTTTCCATTATCTATTTTTATTCTATTTATCTTTCTCTTTCACACACATGCACACACTCACTGTAACACTTATACCGATCAATTGGATTTTAATTCAAAATTATACACTCCACATATTTTACACATTACATAAATCACTATAAATAGTCGTAATAATTATAAGTTCATTTGGAAGAGGTCTGAAATGGCCAGGGTATGATTTTTATTTTTGTTTTTATTAATTGATTAGTAAATCCAATATAAATGATTTAGAATGCAAATTTATAACATTTTCAATAAATAAAATTGAAGATAAATGTTTTTGAAAGTTCCTGCTTTGGTTTAATGAGCAACTATTTTAATGAAGTGATCTTCTCACAGGTTTATGGGAGCTCAGAGTCCACCGATGATGACCAGTCCCCATGGATACAGTGAAGCGCTCAAGAGGAACCTCCAGGTTTGTAGTACGACACTAAATCGTCAACCACTAATCCTACTAATCCTACCAATCCTACTAATACTACTTTATTAATTTATTAATTTCTTTTACCCTTTAATTTAAATTTTACAATGTTTACAATGTTTAGATTTAAGTTAATTAGTTTTAGTTTTAAATTTTTCATTATTATGTGTCGCACTAACAAATGCATGCTGGTTAGTCCGTAATTGGAAAATGTATCAGCCATATTATTTAAGACATCTTATTGTACAAAAACGTTATATATATTTTCTGTGGATTTACCTAATAAATAAATAAATAAATAAATAAACCACTAAGTAACTAAAAACTACTCGAGAATGAATTATAATAGTATTGTTAATGTTGCTTATTAACAATTATGTTACTCAGGGTATGATGGAAGATTGCAACCTGTCGTACATGTCTGGCGAGGATCACATGATGCAAACAGAGGATTACCCGTCCTCTCACGATGATTACAGGTATTAAACTACTCACATATTAATATGTTTATCATAAAATTGTGGGTACTTTTAATTTCAAAATCTGCTACATTATAATATATTTACACGTGTCAGTCATCAGGCAAAAATCAATTGTAATGTTTAATTTTTCACAATCAATCGTCAATCATTAGTAAATTATTTTTCTTTTGAATCCTTTTATAAGTAAAAGCATTTTTAAATTGCCGATGTTAAAATTTTGACAAACACTTACAATATTGTGGTTCAAAGAAACGTCTTTGTGGTAACCGATTAGTACAACTCTACCCTATTTCTTCTCCAGCCGGCCTCCTATGATGAACGGGTATGGCAGCAGTTCTTCACACGACTTGAAGGCCGAGGACCTGACTAGCGACCCTCAAGATGTCAAACCCAACATCTACGCGCTCAAAAATGAGATGCAAGCCTCTGATTATTCTAACAAAGGTAAGGAAACTTATTCTTAATAAAAATTCTTAATCATGACTGTTTTAAATATTTTAGACCTAACATAAAGGGTAAATGAAATACGATTTTTTTGCAAAACAGAATTAGAAGAATAAGAATAATTTATTTGCCATGACAGACATGACATTATAAAAGTTGTTATACATTACAATTGCAGTCTGTCACATTCTACCTTTCAGGTGTGCATATTTCATACATATAAAGCAACAAAATACAAGTTAAACATAAAAATTAAATACAACAGAATTACACAGAAACGCATGAACAACACAAAGTTTAATTTTTTCTACGATAAGATACGCATCTTAGGGCAACATTTTATCGTTAAGGTAATCAGTTACATTGTAATAAAATAATATTCAAGGCCAAGATGGTCCTTCAACCTTTTTTTTTAATAGTCTAGTACTTGTTACGTCTTTCAGAGCTTTTGTTACGTCTTTCAGAGCTTTTGTTACGTCTTTCAGAGCTTTTGGTAGATTAAAAACTCGAGGTGCCAAACAAAAAACACTTTTATGCATTAGTGCAGTATTGGACGTTCTTATACTCAGTCTATTGACCGATTGCCTGAATTATAACTGACATGCTTAAGCAAATATGCTAGCTGAAACGCCTAATGGTTGACTTGTAATTTACTCTAGCAACGACCATAGCGGGACCGAGTGGTCATTTAGGCTACATTAAACTATTGTTAATATAATTATTAAGTATCAACATAGCTATGAAAATTTTACACAATTAGTTACCAGCTTAAATTTCAGTATCAGTGTCAAGTTAAATTAACAATCAACTTTATAAATATTTTTCAGGTGACTACTCAAACTCCAACAAAGAGTCATCCAGCAACCGCTCCGGGGAGACAAGTCCTTACGACGACTACCCCCGAGCCGACGACAGGTACCGCCCCTCCATATCCCACATCAAGGACGAGGCTGAGAACCTGTCACTCAACGAACAGAGATCTGACAAATAAACGCTGGGAATTACCAGAGCGTCTATTTGATTCGTCACCGCAGGAAATGAGTGACAGGTAGTCATTCGCTTTAGGCAAAGGTGACGGGCACTGTCAGTATTCCAGCAGTAACCGGTGTCACACTTTGCGTAGTGTTTCTAGTGTTTGTGGACTCAGTGTAAGATATACACGAATGACACAGTGTTTGGCGTCTATTATCACAGTATATAATACTATTATTACGGGTGTAGATCTATTTCAAGTTATTAGAAATGGTGTTCTAGAAAGTGTAATGTGTTCACGTTGGAGTTTTTATAATAAAATGGACGATCTCGAAATGAGGAATTGTAAGTTAGAGTTAACCAAATATTTTTTTGTTTATTTTTTAAATTGACCCGGTTTTAACGGGGTTTTCAAGTATTATAGGTTTTACGATCTTTTTTATTTAGTTATCATTAGTTTCGGTAGCTGAGGTAGTTGTACTTGTTAGAAATATTTATAGTGTAAGTGTTAGGAAGATTCTAGGGAACGGATTGCGCAAATAATCATTGATTCAACGATAAATAACCTTAAAAGGTCCATATCAATACTTAAATAAAAATATTTAATCATTATTTGTAATATACAAGTAATAAGAACAATAAGTAGTAACTATTTAATTGGTATGCTAAAGTAAGTTAAATATACGCCAAGCGTTCAGTTGATTCGTCACATTTCGTGCTAACAGATTCTACGATTTAAAGATCTCACTATTTTTTCTCAAAGACCATAGACCGATATTTTTTATTTTTTTGTGATCAACGATCTGATGTTATGATAAAAGTTAATTTTATTTTTCAATGGCGTGCCATCATTTTTATGGTACCTTTATTTTCTATTATTCCAAGGAATTGTTTTTAGATTAAGATTAGAATGTAAATATTTATCAATATTGTAAAAAATAAATCTTTTTTGAAAAATGGTAAAATATTTAGACAAGTGTAAACGTTCACTTAATATCGCATATTAAATCGTTCATGTTGTAGAAAAAACTTAGCAAAAAATACTTAGTAGTTAAAAAATTTCACTGTATCCTGATAGTGTTTATTTTTTGTTAAAAGTATCTAGATTTCGTGCATTTTTCGATTTTGCATTTACTATGAATATTTTTAAGTATGTGTTATGTTGGATTTTGTTACTTTTTCGATAAAAATATATCGGAGGGGGTGAAAATAACCATATCACACATTGTATGTATACTTAATGTAGAACTGTAAAATGAGTAATGTGTAAAATGTATATTCGATTTCGCGAAATTTTATGATGTATACATTAGCCAAGTAGGTGTCACGTTTGTAACATTATTTGCAAAAAAATAAGATTAATTCAGTATCTTTATACGAAAAAGTATGTGGGATGTACGAGGCTAGCTTAAAAACGGCGTATAGTTAAAAATATCGAATAAAATAGTAAGAAATTGCAAAGACACATCCGCCTATGTATTCAAGCCACCGTCAAATTTGTAAATCACCACTCTTCTATAGACATAAATATTTTTCACACGAATTCGTCACAAACTATAGATTTTTACAAATTTTATGGTTGATTTACACTTAGCAACAATCACGTAACCTTTTTATTATAGTTCTGAAACACACCCTAAAAAAAAAAGGTAGTAATACCTACGACAGATTGCTGCCTTTTGTCGCTTAGTGTAAATCAAATAGTTCACATTATGTACACAATGTAAAATTAATTTAATGAATATGTCACTGGACTCGCCAGTTCAAATAAATAGTAGCAATGTATTGTTAGTGAATTGCATTTAGAGTTAATATTTTTTTCACAGTTGTACAATAATATTTTTCGATTTGTTTCCAAACGAATCCGTGTGAACCAACCTTAACAGTTTAAGTACAATGCTCGTTTATGGTTAAACACCATTGCACAAATCCAAACCGAATGGAATTGATTGATTTATATTGATGATTTTATTTTTGTATCATTTAGCGTTTGATACGCATTATAGTGCAGTTACATACATCGCGATAACGCGGAATTATTTTCTTAATGAAAATAAATTTCTAAGGCAATTAGCCCAAATTAATGGATAAATGCAAATGAACCTAGAAAGCTGGCCGAAATCCCGAAAGATGGCAGCAAAAGCTTATAGGAATTTGAGGTCGAAAAATTCAGGGTAAGCTTTTATAAGGCCCCCTTAACAAGATATGCAAAAATCAGCTTTCTAGGTTCATTTGCATTTATGATTGTACTATTTAAATGGGCTAAATGTATTCGATCATTTTGTATAATTTCGAACAAAATTGCCGCGCTGTCGCGGCGCAGTGTGAGTGCGCCATTACAAAAAATGTGAAAATTCGCACTGCAACGCATCTGCATTTAAGAGCGTGTATTCCTTTTCAAAATGTAACAGTCAATTTTTGTAGTGTTTAATATAGTGGGCTTTAAAAGGTAAATATGACAATTACATTTAATAACTAAAACATACTTTTCTATTTTATCAGTTGAAAGAGTATTAACTGTTAAGTTGATAAATTACAAAATTATGCTGTATTTACGAATGAAATTGTTATATTTACCTTTCAAAACTTGCATTCTAAAAAGTTAGTTGAATAAAATCATACTTTCATTCAGTTTTTACGAAATATTCCCAAAACACTACAAAAATTGACAGTTACATTTTGAAAGGGAATACACGCTCTTAATATTATTTGCGAAAAATAGCTAAGTATTTTTAATTTGAGCACTGAATGTGTTAATAGTTTGGTATACGAGTAGATGCGATGTGATGTAGTGTGAAGCGCCTTTACAATTGCGTTCCGTTTTACGTAGAGTCGAAGAGCTTGTTCAGCCGCTCGCATACATTTATTGATCATTGTAAATTATACTTACTTAGTGTTGTATTAAACGAAATCATTACAATTACCATCTGTTTTATTTCTTTCTATATTAACAACATCTTCGTTAGTAGTAACTTAGAAGAACCATAATAGCAACCCTGTATCTAATACATGTCCCACTGCTGGGCTCGGGACTCTTCTCATGATGAGAAGGGTTAGGCCATAGTCCACCACGCTGGCCAAGTGTGGATTGGTAGATTTCACACACCCTCTAGCACTTATGATGCACTCTCAGGCATGTAGGTTTCCTCACGATGTTCTCCTTCACCATTAGCGAGCGATATATGATAAATACACACATATCTTTGAAAAGACGAGAGGTGTGTGCCGTGGGTTCGAACCCGAGACCTTTAACTTCATCTGTGTATAACTTGAAATAATCGTCTGATCGTGACCTGATGAAAATAAGATCTCATGAGAAGCGTACTCTTCTAGACAAAAAAAGATTTTTTTTAATCGGTTCCGGAGTCTTCACATAAAAAAAACATTCCAGTTGAGAACCTCATATTTTTCTAGAAATTGGTTAAAAAGTAACACAGCAACATTATTTTTTATATATATCCGACTATGACGAAACCAAAAGGAATGGAAACGAATTTTATATGACGAAATTCAAATCTCAGATTCTAACATCGAAAAAAAAAAAGATAACCGCTTACCAGTAATTCAGAACCCGTTTCTCAGACACGGGGGAACATTTTCAAGGGTGTGTTTCATATATAACACGCACACTTCACCTGTCATGTTTTTAGGTCGCATGTGACAGGATGTGAGCCTATCGCCATCCACCAGGCACAATTCCAACTCCGTGCTGCGATTGTGAATTTCTTGGCGGCAAGTACACAAATAACACTTAGTCTGACCCGGGCATCGAACCCAAGACCTCATGGCATGACCACCGAGGCAGCTTTTGAAACTTGTGTAGTTAAAAGTTGGGTACTCACCGGCGAGATTTAATCTTTACCGTTGCATCTACTGTAACCAAAACAGCATAGTGTGTTCGTGGTGAGCTGCTGCCAAAACACAGACCACGAACACGTGCACACTATGTTTTTTTTGCTACAGTAAACGTAACGGTAGTTAAAGCAGCGATGGCCGAGTGGAAGACCATTGGACTGCGAAGTCAAAGGTCTCCGGTTAGAACCCATGGCACACACCTCTGTCAATAAAGCGTTAAGATTCGGCTTTTCGAAGATATGTGTGTATTTATCATAAAATTATCTCTAGCGGTGAAGGAAAACATCGTGAGGAAACCTGCATGCCTAAAAATACCTAAAACGTACTCAAGGTCGTGTGAAGTCCACCAATCCGCACTTGGCCACGTGGTGGACTATAGCCTTACCCGTCTCCTCATAAGAAGGTCCGAGCCCAGCATTATTATAAATGCAACTTTACTGTTACAGCTTCAGTCAGTATCCGGCTTAACAAGAAGATAAATTATATAATATAACAACCTACATTCAAAACTATAAAAAATTATCATTTTTCATCAATTAAAATTTTTGTTTAATAAAAATAAGAACAATCATTTCAAAACTAAAGATAATAATTATTTTTTTAAGAACCAAAAAGTCGTGACCTTTTTTTAAAAGATAAGTCCTGTGGTCACATGACAACTAAATGAGATAAAATGTAGACCACCTATTTTAAAAATGTACTTTAGACTTGAATAAATACGCTATTTAAAAAAATTGTTGAAGCAATATTTAAAAAAAAAACTTGAATTACTTTATATCTCTTTATCTACAGATAAAACATACTTTTGATAATTCATATTCGGATTAAAGGTGAAAGCCAGTACTTTCCTATTTCATAAAATACACAAAATATGATAAAAGTAATTTTAGAATATCTTCAAATTTAACGAAGACAATGATTATTTTGCAGATAATTAAATAACTCCAACAATATTGCAAGTTTTGTTCACTTTTTAATAATTTTCGGATAGCAGTGTATCACAAAAAGACCGCAAGAGATCAAGTGAATAAAAATCTCTAATGATTTCTTTAATTTATTATCGTCTTTCTGAATCGAGAAGTATCTCTGTTTCTGAATCGAGAAGTATATTGGAGTTAATTATATACAGGGTGTATTTTTGAAACGGGGCAGTAAGGGCAAGTACCTTAACCGTTGCAGTTACAGCAAAACGTTCTTAAAAGACCTTCCCTAACTTTTTGGGACATTTTGAACTGCATTCACAGATTTTGTAAAAAACTTACAGCTAGCAAAAAAAATGCAAAAAGTTCAAATTTTTTTTTTTTATGCCAATCGATTCTATTTTATGTGGGGATCAAAAAACTCTATGGGACCATTTTAGCTTTCAGTACTAGAAAAGACAGAAATCGCCAAAAACGTTTCCCATACATTTCGGCAACAGAAACAAATTTCTACGATGGTCTAACTTTTTGTTATGGCCTGGAAGTGGGTAGAATTGACTGTAAAGTAAATAAAAAGAATTTTTACCCTCAAATTTCAAATTTGATTCGAAAATCTGTGTGTTATACTTAGTTTCAGCTGAGAAACTTCGTATGAGTTATTAATTAAGGATTTTCGCTAAAATGTCTTCTAATCGTGAAAAAATTGACTTATTAGAAGCGTATTTTGAAAGAACCCTGCAATTCCAGGTTTTTCAAAAGATTTGTTATAACCTTTCTTTTTGGCACATGCCGCAACGGATACTTATTGCGGTACCACACTAATGCAGCTCCCGCATTTCGATTATTGACAAAATACGATTCTAATAAGTCAATTTTTTCACGATTAGAAGACATTTTAGCGAAAATCCTTAATTAATAACTCATACGAAGTTTCTCAGCTGAAACTAAGTATAACACACAGATTTTCGAATCAAATTCGAAATTTGAGGGTAAAAATTCTTTTTATTTACTTTACAGTCAATTCTACCCACTTCCAGGCCATAACAAAAAGTTAGACCATCGTAGAAATTCGTTTCTGTTGCCGAAATGTATGGGAAACGTTTTTGGCGATTTCTGTCTTTTCTAGTACTGAAAGCTAAAATGGTCCCATAGAGTTTTTTGATCCCCACATGAAATAGAATCGATTGGCATAAAAAAAAAAAAATTGAACTTTTTGCATTTTTTTTGCTAACTGTAAGTTTTTTACAAAATCTGTGAATGCAGTTCAAAATGTCCCAAAAAGTTAGGGAAGGTCTTTTAAGAACGTTTTGCTGTAACTGCAACGGTTAAGGTACTTGCCCTTACTGCCCCGTTTCAAAAATACACCCTGTATTTGGTCTGTGAGTGTTAATTATATATATAAGCATAACAAGTTCAACGCATATTAATAACGAAATTTACCTACTGTTGCGTGATAAAACTTTGTCGATGCAGCCAAAAAACGAATAATCTGGCATTTTATGTCCAAATCCAAAATTGCATCGTGCCTTTCGTGAAGGATATCAAAAAGTTATCAGCAGGTTATCACAACAAATGCAATATTTATATTTTATAAATAAAAGTCAACTTTAAGGTGAATTTAATAACATTGGAGGTTACCGGCCGCTCAATTCGAAAGTACGAATTATCACCGACTCGCTCAACACTGAACTTTGCGACCGAACCCCGGTTGCCAATATCTGTCTCGCTTAAACATTAAATAAGAGAGAGGGATGGCAAACCGGGTCTGCTTAAAACTTAGTAGGCTATAAAGAAAATTATTTTGAAAATGTCACCGCTAGGAATGATCGATTGCATTTTGAAACCGCATCTTATCTTCACGGTGCAGTTACCCGCATGAGTCAGTCCGGACCGGCCACATTTGCAGCCCATACTATCTGAGGCTATAATTAATTTATTAAAAAAAAACGCGTCTCCGTATCCGCTGAGTGACGTGTCCGGAGTTTTCGAGGATCTGATATTCGAGATTAATTAGTTTTAACGTTGATTATATAACAGCTATCTACGCATCTAAATGACGGTTACAATCGCGGTGTGTATTAATGCGCGAATTTATGATGTTATCAATATTTTTTCACCTCAGCAGCTCGAAAAGTCGTTCTTTGTTGTATGAAAACAGTGAGCATAACTCAATTTTGCTTCGAGTCATTTCAGTGAAAAAGATTCGATTATATGCTTCAAGTTTTGCTAACGGCTTTTAATGTCACATAATTTTCATACCACGTCATCTTGTCCTAAACTAAGCAGAATTGTACTACTGGTACTAGTACTACTTGTACTATGGTATCGAGCTGCTGAGGGGAAAATTTGCTCAAGATTCTAACCTAGAATCACTTGCTACACTAGCTAATTAATATCTTTCCCTTATTTGGGTTTCAAATTAGCACTTGAAGAAAATACGAACTTTTCTCTCTTATTGCTCAAATAACATTTTTTATTATCAAATATAACAGCAAAAAGAACGATCTTCGATCTTCTATACTAAACACATCAAGTAAACAATACAAGCATTAACTAGCGCAAATATTTAAACTGTTTTAGTATAACTACCTACTTTGCATTACTAAACTATAAAAATGATGTAATCGTCAACTAATTATATATTGTAGTCACGGGTCTTAATCGCGTTAATATTTTTACCACGATCGGTGTGATTCCATTGAAACTGTCAAGCAAATAATTTTCCGTTGAGAAGTTGTATCTTGCAGCATCAGCTCAGCAACATGAAATCCTGACTGCTTGATGCAAATATCCGAGTAGCTTTTGGTAATATACGAAAAACAAAATAGCAGCTTTTAAAGGGTTTTTTGAGGGTTGCCCTCGATTTCTCTAGAATTCCATCATCAGATCGTGACCTCATGAAAATGGGACCACATGACAAGTAAACTCTTTCAATCAGAAAAAAGAATTGGCGTTTTTGAGTTATCGGCGAGAAAACATAAAAAGAAAAAAAAAATCGAATTGAAAATCGCCTCCTTTTTTTTAAGTTGGTTAAAAAGGTATTAATGACTTCAAAAATACTTACTCAATTAAGAGCCGTGTCTACAATATATAATGATGTGTACAAATTGCGAAAGATTAACATCATTAATCGTCGACTAGTGCCGATTTTACTAAAACGTGCTAAACTTAAGTTAAGCGCTAAGCTTTTAATGTCTCTGTCCCGTAAACACTCAATAAGAGAGAGGGAGCGATACAAAAACGGGCGTAATTAAACTGAAGTCGACGGTCATTTTTTTGTTAAAAGCACAACAATATTTCTCGTCAAACATACGGTAGCCGTAACTCCAATTCAGCTTTCGAAAGGACATAAAAAGTGAAGTAATTCCACATCAAAGAGGCTTGGCAGGTTAAAAGAATAAACAGAATAAAACTATTACTGAAATGTGGTGTTATATTAAATATTATCGATACGTCAGGCGCACGCCCGTTGATTTATGACACGAAACAAGTGCACTAGGGATTTAGCGCGGCTTTTCATTAGTCAATATCGATTCACAAATAACAAATAACACTTTGCCCGACCCGGGCATCAAACTCGAGACCTCGTGGTGAGAGGCGCATACGCTAACCACTAGGCCATCGAGGCAGTTTTACCTGGAACAGGGTTTATATTTGAAAATATCCTTAGAACAGCGTCCTAAAATGTGCGAAAGTACAAAACATAGCAATAATTTTATACAGTGTTAGGTCTTTTAAGACATAATGCGGACCGAAGATCGAAACGGGCATTGGTATTTTGGTAGTCGTCAAGAGTATATTATTGCCAGAATTACCTTTAAGAAACTTAACTGATCAAATATTTTGTAGTTATAAAATTATTTAAAATCTCCGATAACATAACATTCAAGCAAAGGCAAGACTTAATAATAATCTTATGTGTAAGAGAATGTTACCCGTAATATGATAAATCGCTTAAATCGATCGTTTAAATTCGTACGTAAACCACTTTTTTTTCAATGTTGTATCGATACAGAAACATCGACACGTGTGCGTCTCCAAAGTGACATGTGTTTCTTAATTATAACTGGAGTTGTCTAAAAACTATTGAAGCGACAAAAAATCTAAAATAACTGTGCTTTTTATTCGTATCTGGTTACTGAACTTTTAGAAAAAAACCTTTTTTGTACACATGTCTACGAATGGGTTAAGTTAAGATCGTGACGCGACATTTTTTTGTTTTCTTTTTCAATTTTTGTTCAACAAAAAGTGTCATTTCAATTCGAAATGGAAAGTTAGGGGTTAATTTAGTATTTTTCGGGTTTTTAGTGTTATTTGGAGTTTTTTGTATAAAGATGAGTAATGATCGGACATGTGGCTTTGATTTGGTGTTGTCACATGAAACACGTGAGAAAGTTGTTTTTTTGTGTGTTTATGGGTTTCCTAGAGTAGAATGTTTTAGGCTGTTTGTATGAAAGGTTTGTTTGATTTTTATGACTCTCTCTAGCCATGTTTGAAGCTAGTATTTTTTTACAAGAAGTCAAATTTATCTTCGTTGAGATTGTATAAAATATTTAATTACCGATTCACCAAATCATTTATACGTTAATTATACAGACGTAATAGTATGTTGGCTATACATATAAATAAACTTTTTTTATATATATATATCTTAATATTTTCTACTCCGTTTATCTGTACTAATACTAGAAAAAAGAAACTGACAAAGAAAGCAATTTTAAAAAAAATAATTAAAATATGTTGTTTTTCTAGATCATGTCATCAATAAAAAACCTTTTAAAACTGGTCACTACTAATATTTATGAGTCACCACTTTCACCACGCATGTCCTAGTCGAAAGATTTTTTTTTTTTTAAATTAATTAATATACTAATTGCTATTTTTTTAGTAAAATAATATCCTAATGGCCCAAATTAATAGGTTAAGTACCTACTACTAGTAGTAATGATTGATTACGTTCGAGCAAGCGGTTACTCACCCCGGCAAACAGGAGCAAAAGAACTACTGGCATTTTTGGCATATGCCAAGTTAATAATAGCCAAATGTTTTAATACAATATGAAAGAACCTAATAAGGAAGTATGACACGGATTACCACAGATATGGTTATTAATAAACCAGACAGTATTCTGAGAAAAATATCAAATTAACATTCTTTCGTGATTATTTGTTCTTGAGAATGCACCTATACCAAAATAAACTAACATAATCACGCTTATATTACCCAGAAGGGTGTGGCAGAGGTGTACAACACCCACACTTCACTTGTTATGTTTAGGTCCCATGGGATAGGTGGTGATCCACCGGGCAGAAATCCAACTCCGTGCTACTTTGATAATTTTCTGACGAAAAGTTCACAAATAACACTGACCCGGGTATCGAACCCGAAATCTCGCGATGAGAGGCGCATGCGTTAACCACTAGACGACGTGGCAGTCCAATAATAACATAAAACATTTTTTGTTTGTTAGTATGTACCGAATAGTTTGATGAAAATTTGTATGAAGAAGAAGAAGAAAGAAAGAAGAATTCAAGAAGCTTGGAATCACACTTCTCTGGAACCTACATGTGTATAGTTTGAGAGATAAAAGTTTTGCAATCGAATTTTAACATTAAAAAAATAATGCTCCATAAATTTTCATTTTCGTATGTATTTGAAACACATCTCGATATTAGAAACATCATTAAAACAATGACTTTGATATCACATAAGCTTTCTGAGATTACCATTTTAAATTCACATCAATAATAGACGCGCCCAAACGCTACAAACAAATGGCTACAATGGCGTGACGTCACGCTTGTGTATTTTGTAAGTCAAGTTATGAATTTTGTTTGATAGCTATATGAAATATTGCGTTTGTAAAAATGGTTTTATAACGAAAGTTGCTCAATATTGTGTGGGTTATTCAATCAAAAATATATTTTTGATAAATTCGTACTTTAAAAATGGACTTGCCCATAAAACTTTGAATGATTATAAAATAAGTTAGACTTCAAGTATGGAATTAAAAAATTCTTGAATTGGGTTTCTGTTTACCTGATACATATTTTGATAAGATATTCATAGTTGTTACTATTGCAGTATCACTCGTCGTCCCTATTCAGCTTACTGATTCATCAACGCAGGGCTTAAACAACTAGGCCTAGGAACTTGAAATTTTGTACAAAGCTTCCTTCCATGACGTAGACGTTCACTAAGAAGACATTTTTGGAAATTTGGCCTCTAACAGGGTGAAGATTGAGACGAAAGTTAGTATGGAAGTCCGTCATTTTTGAAGTCACAAGCATGAAATTTGGTATAGTTAAACTTAAATAAAAATAAATGAATTTCTGTTCCGGGGTTTTTTAAATTTTATGCCCAAGAGGGGGAATTTAGGGTTTTCCAATAAGAAGCGAGTTGACGCAAAAACTCAATAGATGGCGTTGTTAATATTTTTGAACTTGCGAGCACCGGAATAACGTTTGACGCGGGTGAAACCGCGCAGGGCATCTAGTTATATTATTATATAATTGTATAATTAACATATACAAAATACATTATTAAACACAAAAGTCACTGTCGAAGAAAGTTGTGAGTTCCCAGTTGTTTGCTACGAAACTGCATTGAATGCGCTACGCCTCGTAGCTGATCGTAGACATTGACCCATACGGAGTGACCACTACGGATCATGGAAAGATTGCCTAGCGAATGCCGACTTCTCTATACAAAGTGAACATAAAACCTTATTAGCCGACTGCGGCAGAGACAAAGAGAAGGGTAATGATTTTGGCAGTCTATGTATGTATGTATGTTTTTATGTTTCACCATAGCTTAAACGACTGGACGTATTTAATTAATGAAAGCCAATAGATTTGTAAATTGCCCTGAGTGATATAGGCTAAATCGATGTTTTCAAAATTTTATATTTATGATGGGATTCAATTGACAGATTCTAACGTCGAAAAAAAAGTTGTGATATAATCATGACGTGTATGGTATCAAATAAAAGGTATTGGCAAGCACATTACATCACTACATAGTATAAAACAAAGTCGCTTTCTCTGTCCCTATGTCCATATGTACGCTTAGATCTTTAAAACTACGCAACGGATTTTGATGCGGTTTTTTTAATGAATAGAGTAATTCAAGAGGATAGTTTTTGTGTATATAACATGCATATTAAAGTAGAGAAAAGCCGAGAAATTTAAAGATTTGTAATGTGATGTCGTAACAAACATATTTTTCTGCGCTTACATTGCAAACGCTGGCTAAACCTTACGAGATAGATCAAATTTATGTACTACGGAATTGTATATCTTAAAAAGATGAATAAAAAAGTTTGCAACAGCATATGTTTATCTCCTAAGGATAACCCACAGTAACCATTTTTATCTTTTACATATTACAAAAAAAATATGGGTTATTTACCAGCTATTTTAAACGATACAGTATCATTCCTTATCCAATTAAATACAAAATACGTTGAGCATTTCATGTAGATTAAAATTGCCCTTTACAGAATGTGATTTAAATGAATATTTTCGAAGATATTACAGATTTAAAAATGCGGGACGTAGCGGCCGTACGGGGAGCGAGCCTGTTCAGAGGGTCAGAGAATCGTGTGCGAATCCGGAGCGGGCCGCTGTGTTCTTATATACAACGTTCACAGTTTTTCTGTAGTGTATTTAGTATCAGCATTGTAGTCGGGTCACTAGTTATGTATATAACGTTAGACATATTTTAAGTCAACATATATGTTAAAAGGTAAGGTTTGGATTTACAGGTTTTTAATGGGTTATAGTATTTTAACGTTTTTTATTTTTTAATAAAGTAATTTTTTGTTAAGCAATTTCATTTTTCAAAGCTTGTCTTAATTAGCGTATAATATTGTATTTTAACTCATAATTGAACTCTCATCTGGTAATATAGGTGTTGAAAACTGACAATTACTATCAAATGTCGTCTAAAAAGATGTCTTACTCAAATATTATAAATCTGTTTGACAAAAAAGTTTAATATAAACCACACCACCATTAATTTTAATTTATCTCAGTGTAAACATGAAAAAAAATGTATTATCTACGGAGTTTTCAAAGAGAGTTTATTTATAAAGGTAATCTTTTTGTTGTTGTTAGGGTTCCGTATCTAAAAAGGAAAAAAAAATACCCTTAAAGAATTTCTTGATTGTTCTTCTGTCTGCCAAGATTCTTGTTCTCAGAAACATGTAAAGCTTTAAATCGAAAACAATTAAAAAACAATTCAGTTCTACCAGTTCACCTAGGATCATAAAATTTGGTGAATGTTTAATCTTATGGCACAAGTACAGTCAACAACATAAGTAGCTGAACACTTTAACATTTTCTATCATCAATACAACTCCCTTTTATAAAATAATGCACATAGTATCGATTAATTTTATTTTATTCAATCTTGAAATACTTAAAATGTTCAGAATAAGTGACTATTTAAATTTGTTTTTTCTGTTGCTATACATCCGAAGTAAATACGAAAATGATGTATTAGTTTGATTATAAAAGAGAAGAGAGTGAGTGCTGACAAAAGAATGGAGAAAGAAGAAATAAACCACCTTTAAAGTTGTATTTATAATTTATTATGTTACCAACGAACTGAATTTTGCGGTCGAGTTAAAATATTTGCAATTTGTTCTTATGTAAGGAACCCTGAATATTCGTGGTCCGTCACACACTTGACCAGTTTTTTGTATGAGAGGCGTGTGGCACAATTACTACTAACACTAAGTATTGTGTTTATTTCTGTGTGCACGCAACATGTGCGCGTGCGACTGTTCTACAGCAGGGGTGGTCAACCTTGGCTCGATCGGAGAAAGATTATGGTTTTACTGCCTTGTTTTGGTAATATTTTAAGGTAAGAATAAAATATTGCCAATGAACCGATGCTACATAAAAGTATTTTCTTTTGATTAAGAAGAGAGCTAAAGCCTGAATTAATATTGGAGATTGCTTCGACCAATCTAGAGTTCTTCTTTCGTATCGATGGCTGCAGTCATATTCTCATGGTGTTGACTTGCCATCGTGGTAAAAGGATTGGCCAGTCTGCTTGGTGGAAATTTGTAGACTGCCCAGGGTGCGCCGGACGTAGGGGTTGATTGTGTACGTCGCTCGGGGAGGCTCCAATCCAGAGATGAACTTGCCTAACCAATAGAAGAAGTGATTAGTGAAATTTATCAGCGTCTAAACCGAAAAGTGAGAAAGTAGATTGTATGACAATTAATTTATCTACCTCGATGATCTAGTGGTAAGCGTATGACTCTCTTACCGTGAGGTGACTCTCTCGGGTTCGATGTCCGGGTCCTGCAAAGTGTTATCTGTGAAAACTTTTCGTCAGAAAATTCACAATAGCAGCACGGAATTGGTATATAGATAGACTCACCCCCTATCCCATGGGACCTAATAATATAGGCGTGATGTTTATTTATTTTATTTATTTATTTAACTTTTGCACAAATAAATAGTACATAGGCGGACTTAATGCTTTATGGCATTCTCTTACAGTCAACCTAGGGTGGTGCAGAGATAAGCATAGGTAGGTGCAGATAAGACAAATGAATAATTATTGATATGTAAATAGACGAAGTACATATTATATAAAATACGTAATAAATATACATAGTACTGAAAAAATAAAAAATATATAATAATTTATAACATATTATTAAATGTTTTGTTGTAATTTTATAGGTATGTTTGTCATAAAAGAGTCTTTGAGGTAGCGACTTTTTATTATAATTTTGTGTACCTATAGTTTTGTAAAATAAAATGTTTGTTAACACACAATATTAAATATCTATAATAAATTCTTATAACAGCATCCTACTCTACTACTATTACCTACATGGAAGACACAGTTGAGCACTTCTGATGCGCACGAGTGTGTTAATTTGGTGTACCACCGCGACGATCAATGGTTCCCAAATATTTATCGAACTTTCTTTAGAATACTGCAAATATATTTATATGTACAGATTGAAAAGTAACCCTTTTTTTAATATTTACGAAAATAAACGCAATTCTTTTAGTCTTCCTTTATTAACGGGTATTTATTTACAGTTTTAGATTTTTGCCAGATACATCGCTACAAACCTAATATATTGTCATTTGAACTTGTTATTTCACAGCTACCATAACTCTAGAACAGAATAGGAACACGAGCATACAGTGATATTTACGACTGTTTAAAGGTGAGTGCGATAAGGGAATCTATGTCCAGAATCACGGGCATTTACTTGAAAATTGACAAAACTGACAAATAAACCCCCTTCCCCTCATTTACCCCCTTTGAGATAAATTAAAAAGATAAAACATATACTAGTTTTTAAGTTAGACCTACAACTACATAACTGTGCAAACGGTATCCAATTCCATGCATTAGTTTCTGCGTGATGCGTACAAACATACAGACGGACAAAAATAATTTTGTTCTGATTTATTTTGTTCTGGCTCCTTCTGCTGTTATAAAGACCCATAGTATTAATCTTTCTTAAAAATCTTCAATAGATAGATATGGCTATTTACAATTTATGTATTGAAGATAGGGTATTATTTATTAATCGTCAAATAATAGATATTTATCACTAATATATATACCTAAGCCAACACTAACTTTTATATGTCAGTTGCATCATTCTTACATTCATCAGGTTTACTAATGTACTTAATTTATTAATTGAAAAAATATTATCTAACGATTTAAACTGCCCTTAAATAATTTAATTCAAAAATATTAGTAAAATGTTTATGAAACTTTGAGATTCGCTTGCACACAACAAGTGTAAGCATTTCTATGTGCGGCCTAGATAAATGTGGAGATAATAATATTATGTTATTAACTACATTTACATGCAATGTGGTATCAGTTTATACTTCATTACAAGTAATTATTATGTGGGTCATGGACTAGGTTTCATTTCTTTGAACAAAAGATTTTTGCAGTAATATGTATTTATTGCAGCATGTGTGAAAGATGACATTGCTAGAAAAGTTGTGTGCTGAGATGACGTCTGATGACGAAAAAGTATGGAAGGTTCAAATGGCATTGTTCGCGGGTTGGCTATGCGCTCATTGAGTTCATACGTGTCTAAAGACACACAGGGGCCTTACCCTCCACACTATTGGGTTCGGATTAGAGATTGGGATTGAAATTTTGACATGTGTCACGCGACACTAGCGCACAATTTTATCTAAATTGTATTGGGTAAATGAAATCGAACTAACTCGATTCACTTCACTTTGGCACTCTCTCTGAGATGCATACACTAACAACTAGACTAACGAGGCAGTTTTGTTCTTTATATCGAAATCCACACGAAAGAAGTCGCGGGTAACAGCTGGTAATAGAATAATAGTTTAATGTAAATTAATACGCCAACTGATTTATTTGATTCGCTTGTCTCTACATTTGTAGACAGCAAATCAAGATTTAGACATATTGAAATATTATGATCTTTCTATTTAAAAACTCGACGTCAAAAATAAAGTAAAAGTCTTTCTCCGATTATAATTCACACAAAAAGATGATCTTTATAACAACAGAAGGATCACACGTGTGCGGCAAGTGCACTGCAATAATACAACGTGTGCGCATGCGTCGTCCGCGTCGTCGCACTACAAGCATGACAGCTTCTTTTTTTAAACGGTAGTGTTCGAAATTCGAATTGATGAAACCGTTCGTTTTTTAAATGGAGATTTGTTTTTTCTTTTTAGCTTTTTATGTACGGTGAATGACTCTTTTTATTGATATGGATGCGTCAATTTTCTTGGAAATTTTATTGCAGGACATGCAGTATGTATATGAAGCACCTTATTTTAAGTTTTTATTTAAACAATAAGGATGTGCTTGATCGGCACACGGTATTTTAAATGAGAATTGTTATTTTTAAATATATAAATGTTCTTGATGACCTGACTAATACTTGGGTAAGGTCTTCTTTAGCGCAACTTATGTAGTATACTCGTGTCTTACTCACGATCAGGGCGCACCAACTCATGTACTTATTTTAAGAAATAAGTAGTATTTTATATGATATAATTTTAAGATTTATGGGAATAAATGTATCTATTTATTTTTTATTCTTATAATATCTATAATTGGTATTTTGTTCAACAATACATAACGTAACGGTCGAACAAGACCTTTTAAGCGAAAAATACTATCTCACCTTGTTGATGATGCCGACTTTGAGCTTTCGATTTAATATGCAAGTAAAGTTCGGTTTTTAATTGCCGCAGCAAGTAGCCCCAATGATTCAGGTGTTAGACATACAACACACATAAATGAAAGTGACAACTGTGTTCTTTTTTCAAGTGTAACTTGTGTCACTTTTAAATACGGTTATATTTTATGGGTCTAAAATCTATCCGGACCTCAGACACTAGCCCTTAGTATAAATAAATAATAAATAAATATTTAGCTTGTACTATGGGTACTAGAATAACTGATACATATATACTTTTCTTTTGTAAATACATACTTATTATACATAGAAACACCCAGACTAAGACAAACCCCCATGTTCATGCACACAAAGATTTGTCTTAAGCGGGAATCGAACCCGCGACCTCGGCGTCGCAGGCAGGTACACTACCCACTCCGCCATCCAGTCGTCATTATGTACGAATACTTAGGATATTGTTGACCCAAGCAATTGGAATAAGGGCAGGTGAATGATGAGTTACTACGTCAAAACATTAATGAAAATTTAAGAGTATAACGAATATACATCTATGGTATTCGTTACGGGTAGTCTGAAGCCAGAAAGTCTGACAACTTGTCTAACAAAGAGTATTGTATCACCTCGTGCTGGGTTGTGGAGGTCTGATGGCAATCGTTCCACGTAAAATACTGATATTCAGCTAAATCCGTTAGACTAGAAGCCGACCCCAATTGAAATAAATAGTATAATGAAAACATTTTAATTTCATACACAAGTTATCGATACTTGTAATATTTAAAGCAAATTTTAGCTTTGCTATGCCTTTTTGTATTTATATAATATTAAAGTTGAAAAAATTAAGAATCCAGCAGGACTCGAACCTGCACCCCTTGGGTATACGCCCCAAGTGCTTTGCCAATTCAGCTATGGATTCGTATGCTGCCGGACTCGAAATTTCTCAACTCTTTTGTGCCAGCCGAAGCTAGACGAACCATTACTTGGTTTTAATTTTTTCAACTTTAATATTATATAAATACAAGTTATCGATATGGTGGTTTATCAAATTAGTGTCATTTACCTTTTAAAATAAATCCGTGTTACGTAAGTCCGACCGTGTGCACTTTTTTGGCCTAATTAAAATGTAAATGCCCTACTTTTCACATTCATCTCATTAAAATTATCTTAACGTAAACATTTTCAAAATATTTTTAAACAAAAAATTGTAAAAAAACTTGACGAGAGCCGTCGTTAAGTGTTCGACGTGTTTTTAAATATTCACGATTCATTTGTGTTAATTTCACAGGAGTTTCACTTTTTTTGGCTCAGCATTTTACGGGTTGAGGATTAGAGTTAATAAGGGTAGTCGTTTGGATTTATGAACCATTTTGTACATTTTATGGTTTTAATATGAGGGAAATTTATGGCGGTACTAGAATGTATGGCAAATGTTAGATAAAAAATGTTTTAAAGATTTAGTTGAAAAAATAATGTAGAGTAGTGACGTAACATAATATAACATATATCACGCCAGTGTTACCCAGAACGGTGTGGTAGAGATAAATAATAAATAATAATAAATATTCCACAACTCACACACAACGCCATCTAGTCCCAAACTAAGCAGAGCTTGTACTATGGGTACTAGAATAACTGATACTAATACATATTTTATATACTTTTCTTTTGTAAATACATACTTATTATACATAGAAACACCCAGACTAAGACAAACCCCCATGTTCATGCATACAAAGATTTGTCTTAAGTGGGAATCGAACCCACGACCTCGGCGTCGCAGGCAGGTACACTACCCACTCCGCCATCCGACAACACCCACATTTCACCTGTCGTATTGTAAGGTCGAATGGGATAGAGGGTGAGCCTATCGCCATCGTCACCATCGTATCGGTCATCTTTGATTAGGTTATATCCTTTACAGCTCTTCTTTAGTTGATGGCGGTGGGAGCGGCATTGCGAGCGACGTAACACAAATTGATTGAGTTATGCTTAGCTAATTATACTGATTGCATAATATGATTTTCACCACACCAACACGAAAAAGATCGTTTGCTTGCGAGAATTCAGTGAGTAAAAACGCTTTTTACTCACTAGTGAGGCAAAGTGATTCAAATTACGAAACACTAAATCCTTCCAATGAATAGGCGCAAAAAAAAAACAAAACAGCCACCATGTATTAGTAATAAACATTGACATCAATTTTATTTAAAAACTACAAACGATACGTTTTAATTATTATAAATTATATAAATACACACTTATTAAGCATTTTCATGGTTTAATATTCGTGATTAACCATTAAATTAATTAAAATCGGGTACTTAATATTAGACTCTATAAATAAATGTTATAGAACAAATTTCCGAACGCACGATTTAAAAAAAAAAGTCTGTGTCTGTGTCAGTCATCGCGGGCAACTATAAATTCTTCAAATCATAATTCTAATTCAAAATATATCTCTAAAAGAGTTGCGACAACTTGCTTTTAACACAGAAGTTTGCTTTTTTACCAGAAAATTCACGTGAAAAGTATTTGAAAGCGTACGACATATTTAATTAGTGGCGACTTTCAAAAGGCCCTAAAACGCATTCTGAATTGGTATTACTGTCGTATTTCATGGAATTATTTCAGGTTAAGCAATCGAGTACGAGTTTATTTAAATCTTAATATTTTCTCACTGGAAGAGGTGAAAAGTTTTGTATTGTAACGCGTGAGAAAGATTTAATTGCCAGTTCGTGACCTCTTAAAATCTTTCGCTTGCGAAGTAGTCTTTATTAGAATCACTCGCTATGCTCGTGATTCAATTTAAGACTACTTCGCAAGCTCAAGATTTAAAATTGGCACTCACAACAGAAATATAAACTTTTTCTCACTTGTACCATAAATAACTATTGGTTGATTAAAGCGGCGGAACGGTTTCCATAGTCGCAGGTTCAAGTCCTGCAGTCACATAATTTGTCAACTGTTTCTTGGTAAAATTCTTCTCTACTTTTTTATCAAATATTTTGTAAACATTGTAGCATTGATTCGCCGTGCGCAAAAATATGCATCTTGAGGCGTAAATGCATAATGATATTATAAAAGTGATGTAATTACAATAAGTAGGTATTTACTTAAGTTTGTTGACTCTACAATCAGTGCTGAAATATTTATAAATACAGTTTTGATGACGAAGTTATTTTTTATCCAAAATCAGGTAAGTGTTTTGGGCACAAAAAAACAACATTGCATGACAAAACCTCTCAGGATATAGGTATTCTTGGACGCAAAAACTCGAATGTGAATTTTGATGTAATTAGCTATTAAGATAGCTTATAGCTTAAATTGACTTTTTATTGAGCTACGTACGACTAATTTAAATGATGTTAGCTGCAAATTTTACTCTTTTACTAAAGTCTTTTATTAGAAAAATAACGAAGCGATCGTGGCGCAATGGATAAAGCATCGGACTTACGATCGTGGGTTCGAATCCAGGACATTACACCACGGACGTGAACTTCCTCCAAACACAAGCGAATTAAGCTCAGCTGGAGAGGTTAACAAGAATGCTAATAATTTGTATTTTTTTAGTTCTTTTTTTGATCCGACGTCCGCACTAGTAATAACTCCTGTGTTTCGGAGTGTTCACAAACATACAAATCAAATCAAATCAAATCATTTATTTCCATGGGCCCCAAGGAGCGCTTGAACACGTCAAAACAAACATCAAAACACAAAAAATATAAAATTAAAATAAAACTTAGCTAACTAAATTATAATACTTATTGTAATAAAATGATTTGACACCGGAGCTTAGATTGACTTTAATTCAACTTAGAGAATTGAATTAAAATCAATCCAAGTACCAGCTCCGATGGGTATTGCATCATGAGAAGAGCTGGTGAGAAACTCATACATTTTACACACACAAAGATTTCAATTCAGTACATCTTTGCGGATCACACACAGATTTGTCCCGTGTGGGGATCAAACCCACAACACCAGCGCAGTTAAATGCGGCGAGGTGAGCGGCTGGCTTTAACTGCTATGCCAAGCGTGCATTTCATACGTCGTGAGCTTCTAAAAAAATAAAAAAAAGTCTTTCTAAATAACAGTATTTTTTTAATAATAGGTATTTTTCTTTCTCTGACCCCGATTTGCCCTGATGGTAAGAGATGATGCAGTCTACGGTGGAGCATGCTTAGGTACAGTGAGCCAACGAGTTAGGTATGCAGGGCAAAAACTCCTAGGTACAAGCTCTGCTTAGTTTGGGACTAGATGGCGTTGTGTGTAAGTTGTGAGATATTTCTTTATTAATAGTAAAAACTAACTACACCAGCTATGGATAAGTGAGTTACATATCTAAATAGAGGGTATATTACACTTATGAAATATGTAATAACTTTTAATTTTTCGCGCTATTTATTGATATAAATTGAACGGGAATTAAAGCGATTAATTTTGCAGGGCAACCTTGTCGCAACGTCAAGCACCGGAAGGTAAATAAAAATTAATCGCGTTAGTTCCCGTTAAAATCATATTAAATATGTACAGTCGGCCAATGAGTTGGGTATGCGGTCAAAAACTTCTACGCCATAGTAAAAACTGACTGCAATAGATATGCAAGTTTGTATTTCATATTTAATAAGTGTAATATACCCACTATTTAGATATATAACTCACTTATCCATAACTGGTGTCGTAAGTCTTTACTATGACTTCGAAGTTTTTGCCCTGCATACCTAAATACTTGGCCCACTCTACCGATGAGACACCTATTGCTCTTGCTTTGAAGACACCTTAATTGCATTCTTAGGTACTCTTGACGTGACAACCGATAGTCTTTATCTCAGACAAGTTTTTTTTAATTTAGGCATTTGACCTCATTTTGTTATTTTTTTAGTATGTTATATGATCTGGTCTGAATACATATTCTAATGTTATCTTTACGATAACCCTCATTATTTTTCAAAAAACGATCTTGATAATTCCTTATTTTGAATTTTTATCTCAGTTGTTAGTTACTTTAACAAAGTTTAATTAAGAAATTGTTTTTGAAAATATGATATCTTGTGGTCGCTAATTTATTGTGTGATTTATAATCTCATTTCTTGCGTTGTGATAATTACGAATAGATTTGTTGCGATTCAGCACAATTTCAGCCCATAGACATAAAAGTAGTACATGCATCGCTTTATCTGAGCACTACGGTATTATGCCTCATGTGCCAAACAACTCAGGGTTTGATTCCACCACCTACATGGAATACGTGCAAGCACTACTATTTAATTTGGCGGCCGGTTATGGGTAGACTCCTGAACGCCGTCTTTTCATACTAACGTAATTTGGTTTTACTTCAATGTTATTAAGTTTTTATCTATTTTATAGACAAATCATATCTAAAACTCAATGGAAAATGCATGTTCGTTCGTGGCCATTTTGTCAAAATTGTGTATTGAGTTTCATTCAAATGATTTTTTAAAAAATAATTATGATAAAACCTTAATATTATTAATGTTTATCCCATATTACTTTTGTATGGCAAACAGGCAAGCAATAGGTGAGGCGGTGGTGCTCCTGCCACCCTCGAGCTCGTTCATAAGAGTTCTACCACCATCGACCACCTTTTAACTACAGACCTAACTAATGATCAAAACTCAACAATACTCAACATTTTTTATTTAATGCACTCCGTTCCTCTAAAAAGTTCTAATAAAAAATCTTATTATATCAATAAAATAGTTGGCGCCAAAAGACACTAAAGTAGGTATATCCTATACTTTACAGCTACTGATGTCATCTGCTACAGGATTTTGATCCTTATTGTTTATGTAATAAGAGATGTAGGAATGGTTTCAGCTGGAAGCCGGTGGTGTGTAGATGGTTCTTATGTAAAGCACATGTTTGAACTGAGAGTCAGAGAAACTGGATGGGGTAAATCTAAAAAAAATACATAATCATATATTATGGTGTAACTTGAGGCCACGAATATTTAGAAAATCGATGAAATTATTATTAGCTGTAGCACTTATGGTTTTATAAAAAAAAATATTTTCAAACAATGCATATCAATTAGAATAAGTAAGTCAAGAATAGATCAAAACATTTTAATAGAAGAAAGAAGAGTTGTTGTAATGTAAGCAAAATAGAGTTTCGATTATACCTTTCATGATTTAATCAGACATCAAACAATCATCTTCTAAATGAGACAAAGAAAACGTTAACAAAGCTTTTGAATCAATAAAATTACAAAATATCTAGTTTATAGCAAAACAAAACTCGGGTTCTTGCCCCTTCCACATATTCAACATCCATGCCACCTTATGGTTTCAGTAAGGAGTATAGTATCCCGTTATATCACACTATTCCTGTAACAGTCCCGGAGAAGCGCGCTCGTGCGTCCCTACTCTTTTAAAAAGTTAGGTTAGGTCTATGTGTCAACTGTCAAAGTTCGCGCCAAAACTGTGAAGTGGGATTTTTCAAGTTAATTGTCAAATTCTGTGAGTATCTTTTTATTTTAATGTGATGGCTTGCAGTAAACGCCTTTTTGATTGTGTACACGAAAATGTTAGACAAAATTTTCATGACATAACTTAAGTTCAAATGGACGTTTATGGATAAGGAGTGCTAAAAGTTATCTTTTTGATTTCGATGGCTGTATTATTATTCTATTATTATTTTTCATTGTTTAAATGGCTCGCAGAAAACGCTATATCCACAATTAATAAAATTTTATTTTACTAATCAATGCTTCATTTTAACTAGTACCTATAGGTAAAGATTTTGTTCTTTTACAATTATTAATTTCGTGCAATTAATTTAGTAATTATGGTTGCCCCTTCAAATTTAAAGTCTGTATAACAAATAAAATTAAAATATCCCCCATTAATAATTTTACGGGTACATTGTCAAAATATAAACTAATCAACAATTTTACGTGTAAACATCAACATTTGTAGTCCACCACGCTGGCCAAGTGCGGATTGGTACTTACACACCCTCGGGCACTTTTTAGAAAATCTGGTTTCCTAAACATGATTTTCTTCACCGTTAGCAAGCTACAATTTATATGATAAATACACACATATCTTCGAAAAGTCAAATCTTAACGATTTATTGACAGAGGTGTGTGCCGTGGGCTTGAACCGGAGACCGTTGACTTCGCAGTCCTACGGTCTCCCACTCGGCTATCGCTGCTTACCTGTCATTAGTTCCCATTTAATTAAGATCCATGGAAATCAACAACATATCGTAAAAAGACTGTAAAAATTAACCCCTAACCTTTTCATTTATTAAATATAAACATTCGATCCACTGTTTTATCATAATATTCCTTACCCCCTAAATATGAAGGTTATCTACAACGGTTATATTATCTATCGTGAAACTTAGGTTCAAACGTGACATTTTATCAAACAAAAATAAAGGAATGTTTCACTATTTGTTTTCTGATTAGACTTTGAAATTTTAATAGCTGTTTATATATTTTTTTAAATTTATTTACTAGTCTCGCACTGTGGAATAATACCGAGTTTTATCGGGATGTTCAAATATATGATTTTAGAGCCGTGGTTAGAAATCTTATTGCTAGCAAGCCGTGCTAAAGAGGCTGCATCTGTAGATATTAAATTTATATATTGTAAGTAAAAATAAATCAAATACAGGAATTTTTATTAATATTCTTTGATTCTAGCCCATTCTATGATTATTCAAAGCTTCATAAATAATTTTATAATTGTATCATTATATTACCTACCCAATTTATAGCAACATTTTCATAATTTCAAAATGCACAAGTGTGACGTCTAGCCATTATAGCTGTTTGTTTGGAGCGTTTGGGCGAGTCTATTATTAATGTTAATTTAAAAAAGTATTATCGCAGACAGCTTATTTGATATCCAAGTTTTCTTTCAATGATATTTCTTATATAAAAAATAGCCATCATGCCTATAATAATAGCTTCTACGCGCAGTTTCCTTATTTCTTGAACTATCTCCATACTATTTTTCATTTCGATTGCTTTAGTAGTTGTGTTAGCGTAACTAACGGCCAAATACAGTTCATTTCTTATTTATAATACTAGTGAAGATAGCACGTAGTGCAAAACCGAATTGATTTAGAGAGTATAATTTTCAAGTATGTTTAGTCGTAATTTCACCAATTTTTAAAAACCGCGGACAATGCTAAACCCGGATTCTCGGATTGGATCTCTCTCTTTCATTTAATGTTTGAACGGGACATAGCAATCAGTAACGTTCGATTTACGTCTCGGTTCAACACATCAGTAATATTGGGGCTCAAACTAAAAATCAGGGAAGATATTAGTATTATTATAAGCTTAATTACTCAGATCAATAAACCAACCTGAGCTGTCATTGTCAGGCGTCCCCCGCTGCCAAATGTGTAGGAGCGCCGCTCTTGCACGCCATACAGAACTAGATGTCAAATCTTATGAATTGACACTAGCGCGGAACAATCTACGCTACCCTCATCCGCTTCCCCGCGAGTTTTGGCAGGATTATTTGCATAGTCATTTTCATTATTCATTGCGTGTCCATATTGGTTTCTTAATTACGTCATACTTGAACCATAACTTGGAGAAACATTGTCTACAAGTTATGGTAAAATGATTAATCATAGTTTTTTTTACCATTAAGGCTAAAGATCAAACCACACCTTAAAGAATGCATGAAAGGAGCCTCCCCGAGAGACGTACACAACGATTCCCTACGTCCGGCGCACCCTAGGCAATTCGCGAGTTCTCCAAAGCGAATTGGCTAATCCTTTCACCACGATGGCAAGTCAAAATAAAATTTGACTCAGCCATCGACACGCCAAGAAGAAGAACCTTAAAGAAAACTGATATTGCTCGTTACATAACATTACATAAACAGTGATAACTTATATAAATATTTATTGATTAATTTTATCTCACTTTTTTATTAATAACAAGCTGCCTTGACTGTTAGGCCGAGGCGGTAATCTTGTAAAAGAGGTGTAACCACACCTCTTTATTTTATCACTAGCTGCTACGCACGGCTACTCCCTCGTGGTACGTCGGTAAATAGTAGTCTATAGTAGAATCAATCTTTGGGTACATTAAAACAAACAAATGTTTTTTTTTCCTCTTTATATATTGGTATAGATATATATAATAATAATAATAAAGCTTTATTTAATTCCACACAAACAAAAATACTAAAAATAAATTAAAATAGTCATGCTTATTAATTTAATACAATGCCATTCCTAAATTAAAACATTTAAATATTTCAATTACAATATTAGTATGTACAATATTAATTTGAACTAGTATTGTAATTATTATATAATATAATATACAGTTAAAAATTATTTAAATGGTATAAATTATTATAATAGATATATATATAGTTTTGATAAAATAATTTTGAATTTTATCATTATAATTCCAAACCAAAATATTTTTCAGGTTTCAAATTCATCTCTTCGTTGTATGTGATGTAAAATATACATAATTATAGTGATGTAAAATAGAGATGCGAAAAAAACACGACAGCTATTTTTTATTATAACTCCTTTTGTTTTTTTTTTTTTGCTTTTTTAATACTTAAATTTATTTATTTTACAATTTTACAATTATTTACAGTAATATAAATTATCTAATTAATATTAAATTAATTAAATTTATTAATATTTATATATTAAGTTTTGATCGAGTTTGAATAGTCAATTTTTATTAAATATTATGGATTCGCCCTTTCTTATCAGCTATCTCTCTCTTCGTATCCCAAATTCACAATATCTAAATCAGGTAGAGCTGGTAAAATTAAAAGTGCCGCTTTAAAAAAAAAGTTTAATTTATCATGTTATCATAAAACCTCCCCATGGCTGCCTCGATGGTCTAGTCAAGTGGTTCGATTTCCGGGTCGGCGAAGTGCTACTTGTAAACTTTCCGTTAGGAAATTCACAATAGGAGCACGGAGTTGGAATTGTGCCCGGTGAATGGCGATAGGGACCCTCTATCCCATGGGACCTACGCATAACAGGTGAAGTGTGGGTGTACCTCACATCCTTCTGGGTAATATAGGCGTTATGTTATGTTATGTTATGTTATGTATGTTATCTTCACCATGAGTGAGACTATCGTAATAGCCCTTGCATTTGGTAAGACATATTTTTTTTTTTTTTTTTTTTTTAAAAAACGATGCCCGCACTAGGAATAACTCCTGTGTCGCGGGGGTGTCCACAAACATACATTTCACACACACAAAGCACACCCAGAGTCAGAACAAATCTTTGCGAATCACACAAAGATTTGTTCCATGTGAGGATCGAACCCACAACACCAGCGTAGTTGAAAGCGGCGAGGCGACCGCTTTAACCGCTACGCCAACCGTGCACACACATATATACTACAAAGCTAAGCATAATGCACAATCCCATCCACACCAATTCTATGTGTTTCAAGGCTACTCCAACACGTGCTGCGTGTGTAATAGTCTAAAATCATACCTCTTCCTCTATCTCCGCGATGGTCGAAGAAATTTAAAAATATCCCCCCGTGTCGCAAAGATGGCGCGAAGCTGTGGAAAACGAGCTCATATATTGCACAATGAAATACAATATTTTGTTGATACGAATTTGATAATTACTGGTTTTACAAAATCATTTTTATCAGCAGTTATTAAACATTGTTATTTTTTAATTAATCTATTTTAATAAAATTTTAATGAGAACTTTAGTGGCTATCTTAAAAAAATTCACAGTAAATACGCACACAAATAAGTACTCGAATAATGCATGAAAATGTAAAGGTAGCTATCCGGCCTTTACGTGTAATCTTATTATATCTTTAACATTTACATATACTCATTATTGAGTTAAGTTTACTTTTGTCATCACCACATTTTTGTTATTTAATTAATTTAATTTATTGGTACAATAAAGTATTAAACTAAACTACATTTCGTCTGCGGAATAATTGCGCAATCCCATTATTTTCATGCCCTCTGTCATCAGGAGAACTGCTCCGCCGAATTGTGATATTGTGAAGTTATGAATACCTAAAACACACGAGGCGTTCAGCCGTATTATATAAACATTAGTATCTCAGTGCTGCCTTGGCCCCAGCCTGGCTGTATCTTAAATCAAACATTTTGAAAAAAAACACTCCTTATCCAAACATTTGGCAGATAACAAAAAATCAGCAACACATAAATTACTTATTATTCCATCGTGATTTCAGTCAAAAGACATTCATTCAATACGTTTCAAAATACCACATTATGGTTGAAAGAATCAACTTCCTCACTCAAATAATAATAGGCAATAAGTCAGTCCGCAAACACGTGTTGCGACTAAATAATAATTCTAAAGAGACGATTAAATTTATAATTCGCAGATGCTCCAGCCACGCGTGATCCTACACAGAGAAAGTTTATTTTTATAATAATAGCAAAAGCCATATGCGCAAAGTAACGAGTAAACACCACATGTCAACACCTTACATAGAGTTACTGAACTTTTGTTAGGTAAATGAACCTATCAAGATGGCTCAATATGATGTCATACCTGGCTACGACGACGAAGACATGTTTGACGACAGGAACGACAATGTCACAGATCTGCACGCTTATTACATGTCACAGTTTAATTTAGAACTAGAAAATAGCAACAAAACTAAGAAAGTAGATAGTTTTAAGTGTGGAGTAGAAGAAAGTTTCGACTTTGAAGTATTAGATAATTGGAATACTCCTACGAGCAACGAAAATGAATTCGGAGTGTTAGACGATGTTATAGATCATAATATTAATGAGCAGAATATCAAAGAAGTCCTTTTGGACTTAGACAGTATTGATTTTGAAGATAAAACTTACAAAATTGATGATAAAGTCGTAGAAAATAAGTTGAACGATACAAATAATGATTACATAGATGACGAATCACTGATTGATGAACTGTGTAGAGAAGATGGCGAATCTTGTAGATTAACTCCGGACTTTAATGAAGAATATTTGAGTCCGAGCAGTACGGAAAAAAATCTTCTACCATCAATAGACACAGTACTTTCAAAACGTTACTGTAACTATAGTAATATTGAAGACAATCACATGCAAGTATATAATAATGTCCCTGTCCAACAAACTGTAGGCCCAATAAACAGCTTGGAGCACTATAGTTACCCAAATAATATCCTATACAATTTAGAAGAGAAGACTTATATTTTACCTGATACACCGACAAGTTGTAATGAGTTCAGTTTTGATAGAAACGAAAGAAAGATTTCAGTATCCGAATCTATTGAGAGTGATGTCCACAGCTCCAGCTATTATGACGAGAATTCGGAAAATTTTGATGAAGATGAGCTTTTTGTTAATTTGAATGATTTTGGACTGACTTTTGAAGGAGAAAGTAATGTGGTCATAAAGAATACGAGAAAAGGAGAAAAGGAAAAAGGACAAGGTAACTATGACTACTAAGCTACATGTGTTAAAATTTTTACATCTCATAAAGTAAAGATACATATTTAACCAAATCATTAATTTATTGTAGGAGAGCGAGTCTGTCAATGGGAACGCTGCTACGAAAGGTATCCGAATCAAAATCTTTTGGTGGAACACATCGAAAGAGCACACGTTAACACATACAAAGGTGAATATTCAATTGCATTAGTTATTATTATATTATTTTTTACTCGATATCACTCATGCAACCGAAGAAAATAAGCATGCTTTAACCTTTTGCGATTTTATAAAAAAAATTGCATCAAATTTTAATAGTTTTTGACACTAGTATTATTATTACTAGTATATTGACATTACTAGCCTGTTTTGACTGAAACCACTTTCTAAATTTTAATTTACTTTGAAATTGGCCAGCCAAATTTGTATTTTTTATACCGCTACATTTTGTTTCAGGAGATGAATTCAGTTGTCTATGGCGGGATTGCGCCCGAGAGCGACGTCCTTTCAACGCGAGATACAAACTCCTTATTCACATGCGAGTGCACAGTGGTCACAAGCCTAATCGATGTCATGTAAGTTATTTATACTCTACAATGAAAAATATCGTAGAAACTTTGAGATCAAGATATGTAAATCCAAAATTTTCATGGCGAAAACGCATTTACGTCACACAGAACTACAAAATTACGAGTAACAGCGTAAGGGGGGTGGGCTACGGCAACGGCCAGACATCGGGGCAGGCACCGAGGGGTGATAGAGTATTACTAATGCAAAGTAGATGCAAAGATGTGCGCGCGCAGAATTCCTTGGCAAAGATGTGGTTGGCAAGACAAAACAAGGGGGTGTCATGACTCAAAAGTTAAGAAAGCTCACAAGGGCGGAGGGAAGAATTACCCCAGATGCCATCCCATGCTACGTCGTCAGTAGATATCACATTCGTGATATCACATTGCCACAACCGCACCATAAATCTTCTCGCCTATCTACTTCCATCCGTTCTCTTTATTAGTTATCTACAATGACTTCTATTTTTGCAGCACCCTGGTTGTGGAAAGGCATTCTCCCGCCTTGAGAATCTGAAGATCCACGTGAGGTCTCACACCGGGGAGAGGCCGTACGCCTGCCCTGCTCCTCACTGCAGGAAGGCATTCTCCAACTCCTCGGACCGAGCTAAGCATCAGAGGACGCACTTTAATGCTGTAAGTTAAATTGTTGACCTGTGGCATATTTTCGTAAAAAATATATTAAATATACATATTATGTAGATATTATATATATTTATATTATATTGTTTGACTAATTTCCTAGCCCTTATTTTTTAAATTAAATATTTTAATGATGAACAACTTTAGGATATAAACTAATGATAAAAGTCACTGACTTGAACCAGACATTGTATAATAATATTTTTACTTTACTGTTATCTGGCTATCACTCTCATAAAAGTACAGTGTACAATTTTAGAAGCTTTCTGAGTTTCTTCAATTACCCTCGTCACTTCAAATTCATTTACTTCCAGAGACCGTATGCCTGTGGAGCCATCGGCTGTGGCAAGCGGTACACCGACCCCTCCTCTCTTCGCAAGCATGTGAAGACTCACCCCCACGTGTCCAGCGTGCCCAGGACCTGCATACCCCCATCTAGGCCGATGAGGAAACCAGAGCAGGAACAAACGGTCCCCAGTTCACCAGCGAAGCTGACCACTCTCAGGTGTATTAGGGATAAATTGACTGTACCACGGTTGCAGAAATTGTAGGAAATGACTTACAATTATTGTAATAAGACAGTCAAAGATATTGATGCACAATTTGAGACCTATCTCTGTCCCTGTATGACGGTGGGATTCCGTACTGTAAAAACCGGTAAATGAGTTGATTTTCAATACTTAAATGACATACCTGTTCTTAGAAGTTTTCAAGGGCTACTATTAATTGCTAACCATCAGGCGTATGCTCACTTATGAATGTTGGATAAAGCAAATGGAAAGACTTCTAGCAAACCAAGCAAAAAGGAAGGAAAGCATAGCAGCTTTTTATAGATTTTCTTGTGGAACTTGCAAAATTAGGACCCGAGGACTCCTGCCGAATCAGTAGAACGAATAATGTTAATAGTTATATAACTTCTAAGTCTAAATATAATACTTCAGGGACCAAATTCCTTGACAATTAATCGTATGATAAGGAAAAGCTCAAAAAAAGACTGAAGGAATATGATTGGCTCAATTTCACAATAAACCTAGTTACTTAATTTAGCGTCTGTGTTAAAAACACGGTGTTAGTTTAGTTATAAGATTATAAATTCCAAATATTTTAATTTTAGTTGAAATAGAATTGTAAATATATCCATTTTAGAGAATTTTATGACAAAATTGTTCTTTTATACGTGCAAAGTATTTTTAAATGTAAAAAATAAATAAGCTTAAAGGGAGGGCCCGAGATGCAAAATAAATTTTCGTATATTTGATTCTTATTTTTTTAACTTTATAGTTCTTACCAAAATTTACATAGATCTCTTTAAAAGACCTGATAATATTGTGTTATTATTAGTCTTAGTTTTTAACTAGGTAAATAAAAGAAGTTCCATTTGCACCTATATTTGCTCAATTAAATGTAAGTTTACTGTAGGTATTTGGTAGAAGCCAATGTTGATGTTATCTGCACATTTCTTTTAAACGATTTTGTTAATCAAGCCACTTAATGAATAAAAGAAAAGGAATAAAAAAATATTAAATAAAGTGAGGGAAAATCACGATGGAAAATTGTAAATTGTTTTGAAATAATACATTGTATTGACTACCAATAAATTTATTCTGTTATTTTTGTCAAGTTCAGTATACAAGGTAAAAAAAACACGCTTTGAACATTGTGATTAACAATTTGTTCGGAAAACGTGAGAATTTTTTGCCACCAGTGGAAATTAATAGTGATCAGTATAAAAACTGTGGTTACAATAAATGTCGCAATGTCCACCATCCGCCCTGTATATATGTAAGATAAAACTTCCTAAAATAATAAATAAACCAAATAACATCACTTAGTATTAAATGTAATGTATTCTAGAAAATGTACAAATGCTTGCTTTCCAAGGAATCTCGTTAGGATTACAGACACTTCCAATGTGAGATCTCTATTTTGCTCATTTTTAAGATATTTTTAACATGTTAGGACATCTTTTTTAAGCAGATGCTGCTTTAGTTATTTTATTCTCGATTAAAATATAAAATAAGTTTAATCGTTTTGTTTCATTTTCGTTCCTTAAAAAAAACTATGAGCCAGATCTACTCGTCAAGCATCTAGTGCCGAAGCCGAAACAGCGCAAGTTGATTGTTCTACAAACTGAATTTACTGAACACGGGTACATCACTTGGACGGAAATCAACGACTGGGCTCAGACATTCGTTGATTTTTACCAGCTGAGCCTTTTCCCAAATGCATTAAAATCAAGTGAGTGCACGGTTGGTGTTGTGGTTTAAGCGGTCGCCTCGCCGCTTTGAACTGCGCTGGTGTTGTGGGTTCGATCCCCACACGTGACAAATCTTTGTGTGATCCGCAATGATTTGCTTTGACTCTGGGTGTGCTCAGTGTGTGTAAATGTATGTTTGTAACACCCGCACGACTCAGGAGTTTTTACTAAAGCGTTTTTAAAAACAAAAACGAAATACAGAAATACGCTTGCCCGACTCTTTTCAAAATTAGAAAGCAGCAGTGCTTTCTATGGATGAAGAAAAAAGTACATTTTATGAAAAGAAATCTGTAGAAAGTGATTTCTATAGACCAATATATATATGAACAGTGTTTTCTATGAAAAATACGAATACAGATTTTGATTGATTCAAGATTTTTTATGTTATAAGTCATTTTGAACAATGACTGATTAAATAATGTAATTTACTTATTAACCATTCGCTATGGTGTCCCATAAATTAATCATTATAATGTTTATTTCACAACAAAATACATTTCTGTTAATTACAAAAATTAAAATAACTAAACCTATAATTAAAATTACTAAAACTATATTATTAAACACTAATCAAGTAAACCGCTACCAGTGGGCATCGTTCCCGAAATGCTGGCAGCATTGCCACGCTGTATGGCAATGCTCATTCGTTGACCAACGGAAATGCCAGCACTTCGGGAACGGGTTGACTCAACTAAACGTTGAGCGACGTCTTTATAAAGAGCGTGAGCTCCTGCACCCCACGGCCCGAGCGTCTCTTCCCCAAGAGGCACAAACATATAGCCACACAGCATATACAGAATTATTTTCTTTGTCTGTTCTGGCACCCTTATGTATACAGTAGTATACACACATAGTTTTAACTCCTTTATTTTCTGCTTGAAGTGTAAGATATTGCAACCTTATATACTATGGATTTATTTGTAAGTATTAATTTAATTCCATTGCTATATTTAAGTTTATTTTCTCTCCATAACTATCTTAAGCCATAATGTTGTTTTAGTTGCTATAACTTTCACATAGTAGGTGCACATGAGTTTCTCACCAGCTCTTCTCATGATGCAATACCCATCGGAGCTGGTACTTGGATTGATTTTAATTCATATATCTAAGTTGAATTAAAGTCAATCTAAGCTTCGGTGTCAAATCATTTTATTACAATAAGTATTATAATTTAGTTAGCTAAGTTTTATTTTAATTTTATATTTTTGTATTTTGATGTTTGTTTTGACGTGTTCAAGCGCCCCTTGGGGCCCATAGAAATAAATGATTTGATTTGATTTGACTATCTAGGAGGCTATATTTGCGCCTCTTCACAGCTCGGGCCATTCGGTTCTAGAACAGCCGCGCAATTGACGGTAGTCAGAGCCCGACGGACGATATCATTAAGGCTGAAGTGGCGACAGTGACAAGTGACCTTGTGGGCTCACAGCGGCACCTCACTGGCAGCGAATTCACTTAATATAATTATTGTATAGACTTAGATTTATATTATGTTTTTTAAGGCTATCTTAGTTCTTGTCGTAGTTTGCATAATATTATTAGTTTTATCCAAACCAATTAACTGTACCAACCCAGAGGCTTCAATTATATAGTCGTAATGCTCCCTGCATGGCAGTTACAGACACGCACCAGACATGCAATGTTTTCTTGGCTTTTGGACAAATGTTTCTACTCAGTTCAAGATTTTATGGATTATAAATTGTAATGTAAAATAAATAAAGGTAGTTTTAATTTATTAAAATGCTTCTTTTTTTTCTAAATAAAATGTAAAATAGTAGGTATGTAAATAGATTATAAGGTAAAAATTGTAATATTTCTACACCGGCTACGGTACTATATGTGAACCATTTGTATTAATTGTAAAACCTGTAATACCATATACTCAGAAATAAATGATATTCTATTCTATTCTATTTTCTTTAAACCAAGTCTGTTTAATTTATTATTATATCCATTTGATTTCAAAAATGTCACAAAAATTTGCATGTTTATTTGCAAATACTTTAATAGGCAAGATCTGGCTTGAAACTATGTAATATTTATCTTTGTACAATTAACTTTGCTACCCATATTTTGCAAACAAATAATTTTGCTTATGTAGCAGAGTCGTGCAAGCTTAAATTATTTCTGTTTTTTTGTATTCAAGCCCAACAGATTTATTAGAGTTTGAGACAATGACCAGCATCTGACTTCTGCAACCTCCTATCCCATGGGACCTTAACATAACAGGTGAAATGTGAATGTTGTACAGCTCTGCCACTCCCTTCTGGGTAGCATAGGAGTTATGTTAGGTTTTTTGGTGATACAGGAAATAGGAACACTTAAATTAAGTAAGGTTTAGCAACTTTAGCAGGTTATAGGTAACTAATTAACCGTTAGTTATTCAGTTGCTAATTACCAAAATAAAAAACAATAAAACAGCTGACAGCAATTTGTATACAAAACATAGGTTGTTATATTTAATCATTGTTTTATATAAATTAGAGATAATAGCGACCTCTGGCCGTGCCACGCTTGCATTACATGTATACATACTTAGGTATATTAATTAAGATATAACATTATTTTGGATATAATCGATGTAATGCATATCGCCCCGTTTAGTTTTGGCGCTGTTCACGGTTGGCTAAATTACAAATTTCGCTGTGGCAATAAAAAAAATACGGCACACAATCTTCGTGTGGCGTTAATAAGCTTCGGACAAGCAATGCCTAGGTGTGCAAGTGTCTATAAGTTACTGTTACACACCTTGCTCAAATTATATAGTAAGTGGAGTTTGTAAAGTTTGGACTCTATCTGATAAGTTTTTGACAGTGCGAGCAAGCATCAGAATTATTGTATTTCAGCGACGATAAATTTAGTAATAGAACAAAATTATGGCTTTTTAAAGGACACACATACTTTACTGGTATTCCATATGACAGTCAATGTCGGTATCAAAGTCATTATCGTTTAAATATTTGTATCGAAAGGACTACGATATTTTGCTAATAATATTATTAGCACTCAACCAAAGCGCAGTACAGGTGAATGTGGAGCTCTCATAAGGCCCAAAGAAAACGTCTTTTGGCAATGAGACAAAAGTATTTCTAAATAATATCGTGAAAACATAACTAAAACAAAACCGAGAAGTAAAGATATGCCTAATTCAACGACTTTATCAAACTCTTTTGTTACTACCTAAGCTGTTATCGTACATGGAACTAAACGATAGTAAAAAACAGTATATAAACCCAGCTTTGTCCCAGAGTACCTCAGAAGTGTGAAGCGGTCACACTAGCTCCACCACTGGCACTCGGCACCATGAAGCTGGTTATCCTGACGGCGATTATCGGTGAGTTTCAAAACTTTCATTAGTAATAAGGGTTCAGCCTTATGATATTTTCTAAGTCCACCTTAAGAACTTTGCAGACTTTAGACGAAAAGGACGGATCGCTTCGACCCCAAATATAATGGCATAGTTTAATGAAATAGAAGAATTAATAGTACATTGGTGTACAAGAGATGAAAGTGGTCGATTTCATTGAGGGTGTAGTTTGAAGCCGAAAGCGAAACTGAGTGCCTTAACACGCCCGAAAAGAATCGAACTTTCGCCCAACTAGATATATAATGCTTTAAAAAATACTATACTTAACTAACAAAATTTGGCAAAAACAACCAAATATTATAAAAATTACCAAAAACAACCATAATTCACCAAAAACTAACGAAAACTACAAATAAATCATAAAAAGAGGAAAAAAGACTTTGCCTTCGCCGTAGTAGAGTGAGTTTAACTTTGTTAACTGTGTAACTGTTAACAAAGTATAAAGTATATATAGTATAATATAGTATAAAGTATACTTTGTGAGGTTTTAACTTAAATAAATTGTGTCTTGGAATGATTTGTACAACACCCGAAAATATACCCAAAGATAACGGCTAACTATTCACATCGATATTAAATGAGGATAGGGGGAGGAGGCGTCGAATACTGACGATGTTACGCATATTAAACCTGTGACTACTATCGGCGGATAGTTTCAAGTTTCTAACGCCTGGTAGTACGATGATGTAAGGAAAATCGGCCGAACATCTTCAATCTGATTAAGAGCCCAACTAAATTCAATTCAATTCAATTTATTTCAAATTAGGTGCATACAAAATTTCATTTACATAGCACAAAAAAAAAATTGGCCCATACTTGTTCTGTAGTCTGCGCGTGCTCTTTAGTGTTCAACTCGATGTACAAATTATTTTAATCTCAACTCCATCTTCGTCAGTAGATTGTTAAAAGTGAGAGATAATAAAATAAATTGTAAAAATATTGTTATAGTGTGGAACGCGCAATTCAGTTTTACTATGTGTTTTGTTAATTGTTTTAGCCGCCGTCGCATCAAGCCCGGTCGTAGAGAACGAAAAATGGCCGTGGCAGGTCGGCAAAGTCTATCACTACGATGTCAACTCCTTCACCTGGAGCAAGTTTGAACAGAGCGCTAACAACGGCAACGCGCTGAAGGCCAATTTCTTGATTCGAGTGAAAGCCCCCGGTCAACTGGTGGCTAAACTCGAAGACATCAGCTACGCTCTTATGTCCACCGAGCTAGTTGATAACACTTTACCTTCTGATATTAAATACGAGTCTCTAATTAACATATATGCACCTTTCGAGATTCTCGTGGATGGTGGACGTGTTCTCTCCTTAAAACTACCTACTATTGTAGGCCCCGTTTTCGAAAACGTGGTCAAAGCTCTCGTGAGTGCTCTGCAAGTAGACCTCTCCACTTATGGCCGCAGAGCTGAATACCCAAATGCCTATGATAAGGAAAGCTTCCAGGGGCAATTCTTGAAGTCTGAAGTCGATATCACTGGTGAATGCGATGTTTTGTACACTGTCTCACCTGTGTCTGCTGAATGGCGTCGTGAACTGCCCGAGTTTGCCTCTGAAGAAGACCCCATCGAAATCGTCAAGAGCAAGGACTACGGCACCTGCGCTAAGCGTGTTGGTGATGACTTCGGTGTGCCTGAAGGTGCCCTTTGGAATGGAATCGCCTACGAGAACGATGAAAAGCAGTTCATTAAGCACACTTCTGAGGCTCGCTTCCTTGTCGGCAAACAAGGCACCATCTACAAGTCTGAGGTTGTGAGCTCCGTCTTTGTCGCACCACTTTTGTTCGGTAAACAGAAGGCTGAAGTATACAGTGTTGTTAAATTGTACCTTAAGTCTGTTGAACAATACAATGGTGCTGAATGGGAAACTCCAGAGGACTCATACACCGTCAACTCATTGTTGTACACTTACGATGACGAAACCTTCCTTAAAAAAGCTGATGACAAATCTGTTGCTAATGCTCAAAAACTTCTTCAAGAACTCACTCCCATGCTCCAGAACCCCAGTAATCTACCCAAAGCTGATTTCCTGTCAAAATTTACCGTTTTGGCTCGCCTGCTTTTTACCATGAATTCGGAACAGTTAGATATGATTACTCAAAGCGTTGAAGTAGCTAGGACTTCAAAGAACGTTGCTAAGAGCAACATGTGGTCAATCTACCGCGACGCCATTGCTCAAACTGGTAGTTCTGCCTCTTTCCGTCAGATTAAGTCCTGGGTTTTGACTAAAAAGATTGAATACGAAGAAGCCGCTCAAGTTGTTGCATCCATCGGTAGCAGGTTTTTCAGGCCGTCCAAAGAAGATTTGAAGGAATTATTTGAATTTGTATTCACCCCTATCGTTAGTGAGACTATGTTCCTTAACTCAACCGCTCTATTCGCTGCGACTAAGGTATTCCGCGCCAGCAAAGATCAAACCTTTGTTACTGAGACCGTTATCCCTCGTTTCGCAACGGAATTGAAAAAAGCCGTCGAGCTAGAAGACAGCCCAAGAACCCAGACTTACGTGAGAGTTCTGGGTCAGCTAGCTCACCCAGACGTCATTAAAGTATTCGCTCCTTATTTGGAAGGAGAAATCAAAGTGACCAAGTACATCCGCATCCAAATGGTGATCAGTCTTAAGAAAATGTCCACTTCAAGAAACGCATACGCCCGTGCTGTCCTGTACAGTCTTTTAAGGAACACCGCTGAGCCTTACGAGATACGTGTCGCCGCTGCTCTGAACATCTTCATGACTTTCCCTCCCGTGGAGATGATGCAAGTGATGGCGCACATGACCAACGATGACCCTAGCACTCAGGTCCGTGCTGTGTTGGCAAACGGTATCACTTTTGCGGCAAACCTCAAGGATCCTCGTTTCTCTCCCCTGTAAATATAATTATTAATATTTAGAACTGCTAATAAATTATATATTTCTTTTTTAATTAGTACTGATCTCATCAAGACACAACTTTATAATGTATGTGTTTTAACTTTCAGAGCTAAGAATGCCCGGGCTGTCATTGGTCTCATCGCTAAAGAGAAGTACGGCTACCGCTACTCGACTGACAGCATCATTGACTTGTACAAGGACGATGATGAAGTGGTCACCTTCTTCAGAGAGTTGTCCTTCATCGGCAGTGAAGACAATATTTTGCCCGTTTACCAGCGTGGAGCCTTGAGGTCCAGAACTACCGCAGCTACGGAAGAGAACTCGGTAATTTTATTTATTGAACTATGACGAATCTTACAGACCATTATGATTAAGCATTTTATTATAAAACTAGTTATGCCCCGTGACTGCATCGGCGTGGAATTCATTGTATTAAGTAATAGCTACTCCCACGCTTCGACAACGCATTGTTAAATATGTCAAAACCTTTCTTAAGCATTCGACTATCAAATGCATTAGTATCCGAGATAGAGGTTAATCAAACAAGCAAACTAAATTTGACCCGCGGTTCGGGAGAAATCGCGAACGTTTGAACGTTGAAGAAAGTTTCAAATTCAAATCATTTATTTTCATAGGCCCCAGGAGGCGCTTGAACACGTCAAAATATTGCAAACAAATGATATAAAAATAAATTATAAGTAAAAATAAATTATACTAATTACAATGATTTGAATAACCGGAGCTTAGATTAATTTTAATCCAACTGTTTAGAATCAGATTAAAATCAAACTAAGTACCAGCTCCGATGGGTATTGCAAATGCAAATTCAAATTCAAATTCAAAATCCTTTATTTGCAGATCATAGGTATAATACAGATGTTTTCTTAAATAATTATAACATTGATCTCAATCGCTAATGATTGCCATCATTAGCGTACAAATATAACATATACCTATAGTAAAAAAATATAGTAGAAGTTGTAGGTAGTCTAGAAATATTATTATAATGTACAATTGATAGCTATTTATCTGTTAAATATTTATTCACTGTACGTTTCACAATACGTTTTGTAAAATTAATTAAGTTTCAAATAAGTATGTATAAACAAGCGAAAGTTAGGAGGTTATATTTTTTTAAAAATGGAACACAACTATCTGTTGGTTTTAGTTTAAACACAGCACGTAAACATTTTTTTGAGCTTTGAAAGCTGTTTCTTTCAGAAGTTACATGCATACACATGGAATAAAGACTCTCTTTTTTTTAAGTCGGTTAAAAAATAACTATTTAACGCGCCTTGATACCAGTTTCCAGCTGCCAGCCAAGTTACTAGCTTCTAATGATTGTTTCTAAGTTAAGAAGATTTGCCGACACAAGCAGAGACAGACGACAGACAGACAGTAATTAAAAAACTGGCTTTTAGACATAGGCATCGTGTAAATAACAATACCATCTTGAAAAATATTGTTATTTTTAAATAAAAAGGCACATAATTTTTGTATTGATTATATTATATTAGCAAAAAAAAACGCTTTTTTTCATAATTTTTCCTTGTGAATGTTGTTATTAATAATAATATTATTTTCAGTTCACCTACTCCATTTCTGGCGTGCAAAATTTCCTGGACTTCATTTTACCAAAAATTGTGGCTGAGCCCGAAAAAACCGACGCTAACTTCAAATTCTCTGCCAAGAAGGTTGCTGAATCATTAAACATCCAACGGGAACCCCGTGAGAAGGTAGAAGCTGCCTTCTTCCTGAATAACTGGGACCAAGAGAGGCTTTACACTATTGATGAACAACAAATCAAATATTACATAGCTGGTATTGCTAACAGATACGTAGATTTCTCAGACATCGACGTTCATTTCAACAAAGTGGTATACCAGAAACAAGTGTGGGTTGTGTTCCCTCTCGCTATGGGTATGCCATTTGTTTACGACTACAGCGAACCTGTTATGATCAATTTGGAAGGAAAGGTTTCATTTGAGGACACTAAAGATGTCTTTGCTTACCAAGAGTTAAACATCACCTACGCAAGAAACTTAGATGGTCGTGTTGGTTTCATCGATACATTCACTGACGTTTCTGCCAGGACTGGTGTTATCAACAAGCTCCAGGTATTCCTTCCTACAAACGTGAAGGCTCAGTATGCAACAAAGGATAAGTTGAAGCTTATTTACACTTTCCCTGAACAAGACGCCAATGTCATTCAATACAGCGTATGGCCCTACACCACTTTACAAGAGATAGATGACCTGAACGCTCCCTTGAAAGAGCTAACGACCAAACTCATCGAACGCCCCACTAAAACAGTGTCCGCCAACTTCAAAATCGGATACATAACTGGAATGGACTACAACTTACAAGGATATTCGTACTCAAACGATTACAAAAACTTCAGAGATAAATTCGACGGTGATCTCCTGAAGAATGTTTTCCAATTGCTATACCAAGATGATGTCGCTTTGACCGACTTCAAATTCAAATACCTTGCTACCTCCAAAAACAAGATCCTGACTGTCACTACAGCTTATGGTGAGTATTCATTAAATCGTTTTGTATTCATTATGATAATGATGAATGAGCAATGATGTATTAAATAATTTGATATTTTTATTATAGACACTCTTTACAACCAAAACGTAGAGGGTGAAATGGGACCAGCTTCTGAAACCAAGGATGTAACACGTGATAGTGAACCACCAACCAGGGAAAACCGCGTCTCTAAATTGACCAAGCAAATTGCATCAGGAATCAAATCTGCCAACTTGAAAGTGATCGACTTAGAGGTTCACTACGGACAGCAAAACATCGAATACGCGCTTACTGCTGCTTTCGCTGACAGCAACATTGATAGCAAAGTGCAAGCTGGAGTTTCCTTTTACGGTGCTCAACATGTCAATGCTGTATTCAACTGGACGAGCCCTAAAACCATCCCTCTCAACTTTGAGCAGGCCCTTAAGAGCGACATGAAAGTAGACTACAACGCCGATGTCAATGTCGGTAACCAGTTTAGATTCCAAGTTAAAGGTATTGGTAAGCGTTCTGAGCAGTATACTGAGCAGCTTAAAAAAGACCCCATGGCTAAGAACTGTTTGAATGATATCAGCAAAACCAACTTCTACCAGAAGGACTGCTACAAAATGATCATTAAGGCTCACGCCCGCGACACATTCAAGGCTGTGCTTACTGACAAATCTCTTGATGCAAAAACGAATGACCAGACATATTACATTTTCCGAGAGCTGAAGCAGTTGTACACCTGGGAAGAGCAAAAGAACCCCTTAGTGACAGTGCCTGAAGGAACGATGGAATTCGAAGCTCTTGCATATTATTATGACAACTTCGTCAATTATCAATTTGTGACCAAATACGGAGCGCTATCTCTGAAGAACGTTGAAGGTATGACGTACTACCCATATGCTATGGGTTCCTACTCCCCACTTTCTGTATGGGAGCGTATTCGCAACTGGTCCACAGGCTACCAAAACTTGCGTAAGTATTTAAAACACATATATGTAAAACTAGCTGCGTTCGCCCAGTACTACTCTCATCCCAATGGTTATAGCGCTATATTAATGAATCTATAGCTAATTGTAAGAATTACACTACTAAACGCAAAAAAAAATTGTCCAGTAGTTGCCGCGATTAGCCCTTTCAAACAAACGTTATATTGAGTAGTATGTGAAGTCAGCAGTAAAATTTTCATTTGTTTCTTTTCTCACAGCTTACTGCGCGGTAGACTCTAGCAAGGTGTGGACCTTCAGCGGCCGCAGCTACGACTACAGCCTGACTAGCTCATGGCACGTCGTGATGGTGGACGAATCCAACGGTGACGACAAATGGACTGACCTGGCCATCCTTGCCAGAAGACCTAGCGAAAACCAGACTGAAGTCTACATCTCATACAGGTATTAACTTATTTCATTCTCTAATGAAGAAAAAGCCGTGAGGCTATATAATATTTATTAAAATCCCATTTAAAAAGGGGTGAGCCTATAGCCATCTACAGGACAATTCGAGACAACGTGCCATTTATAAAATTTTTGGCCGACCAATACGATACCTCTGGGTCACATACAAGGTGAGCGGTTACATATAAGATCCACTAGACCAACGAGGCAAATCTGAATATTTTGCTTTTATGTTTATTTCCACTTGTAGTATAATATTTCACTATTTTCATTGTTTCAGCTCCGAAACCGCAAGATACATCGAAGTTGAAATCAAGCCAACCGGTGTTGAAGTTAAGTCCAACGCCAAGAAAGTAAGCGAAGGCGCTCTCACCTCCTACTGGGACGTCTCATCCGAGTTCCCAGTCCTTGAGTACTACACCCTGGCTGACGGAGTCCAGCTCTTCAGCATCCAAAACGGAGAAATCCGCGTCATTTATGATGCTCAGAGAGTGATTATCTTCACTGACAAGCATCGCAGCAGGACCCGTGGTGTCTGCGGTCAGAGCACGACCCAAATCCGTGATGACTACAAGACTCCATTCGGTCTCGTGGACCGTGCTGACCTCTACGGAGCGTCTTTCGCTCTGGATGGAGAATTCAGCGATGCCAAAACCGTCGAGCTTAAGAAAGAAGCTCAACTGAAGGCGTACCAGCCCGTCACTAAGTTCACCAAGATCATGAAGTCGGATGCCGAATGGACCGCTGCCATGAACTATTCTTTCAAAGGACAGTAAATAAAGCGATTAGTTTAATATGTTCGTTGAGATTTATAGTCAAATTTGGCATGTACCTGGACTGCGATATTATTGTTAATATGTAAAATAATATGATAAATAATAAATTGTTAAGACAATGTTAAACATTCTTTGGTTTCCTTTTGCACTATCCTTTATTGAGTTAACCTTAGAAGGGCATCATGTGAAAGAGTATCATGTCCAATCATGTGCGGTGTCTGATGACTACACTATAAGGCCTAATTTCAATGTTTCGGAAAGTTAAGTGCTGGTTTATTCTATTAATTTCTATCCCGATTTTACATTTCATCTGTCGAACAAGTCCCGGATAGGGGATTATCCAGAACTAGTGGAACGGGCCCTGAATTTATCCAATACACACATGTTTTAATAGTATAGTGTCAAAATTTCATACACACAATTACGTACTCATTATTTCACCAATTACATTCAGGTCCCATGTGGCGGTGTGCCTATCGTCATCTACCGGGTACAAATCTATATCTATGCATATAATAAAATTGAAAATTTGCCAAAAGAAAAATAATACTAGTGGTCTTTATAACAGTAGAAGAAAAACATATTATTGTAGATTTTCTGTCTGTCTGTATGTTCGTACGCGCATCACGCTAAAACTATTGCACGGAATTGAATGCGGTTTTCACAGTTATGTAGCTGGAGGTCTATCTCTAAGGGAGTAAATTAGGGAGTGTAGGTTTATATGGTAGGTTCGTCAAGTTTAAAGAAAATGCATGAAATTCTGCACAAAGGTTCCTTACATGACGTCAATAAACTTTAAGATTTTAAGGAGATAAGGAGGAGGAGGTACCTCCCCAAGGAGGTAAATTAGGGGTCGTAAGTTAACATGTGAATTTAATCAATTTTGAAGGAAATTACACGAAATACTGCACACAAATTAATATTAAGATAGATTTTAAAAAATCCACTTCCCAAGAGGGTAAATTTGGGTTTGAAAGTGTATGATGCATGTTCCTCAATTTTGTAGACAATAACATGGAAACATCGAATTCCACGCGGACGAAGTCGCGGGCAACAGCTAGTCCTTACTAAGCTGGTAACGCTTTGCGTAAAATACTGATATTCAGCTGAATCTAACGGTTTACTTATAACGTTATACAGAAGCCGACCCCAATTCATTGAAAAAAGACTCGGGCAATTAGTAAAGTTAGGACTTGTAGTGTTATAAGCTTGATTCTACATAAGATTAACTTTTCGATAGGTAGTATATTAAATGGTCTGGGAAACATTTTATATGAAAATGTCTAAAGGCAATGCCAAATGACTTCATATTTCGATGAAAAAACGAAAATATAATGGCTAATAATGATTATGCGTAAAGTAATTAGGCTAAAAATAAATATGCGTAACTATTAATGCAAAAATAAATTATGTCAAAAAATATAATTCGCAAAAATAGAGCACCAGCTGATTTGCTAGTGATATCAGGGAATCATAAAAAAAAATGATAAAGGTATTTGCCTAATCTCACTATCAGACCAGAGAACTGTTTAAATAATTATTTGGTGAACACTTTGGCAAGTTAAAGTTGAGACGGTGCAGGGTCCTTCATAAAAATTATCAAAAGAGCTCTACCACAATTCGCTTCGAACAAGAACCTATTCATAAATGATAAAACAGTTAGTTTTAGTAGCAATAATCGTGCATTGTTAATACAATGCATTTTGTATTCTTATCAAACAACATTAATTGAATAAGTATATTATAATAACCACAAGACTTATGAAGTCATTGTTCAAAAACACAAATTTTAATTGACGAGAATGAATGACACGTTTATTTTATACTTTTATATACTACTGTAAAATTGAGTTAATCTTAATATTCATTGGTGTATGTCGATAGTTACCAATTTGACGATAATTTCTAGTAAAACTAAGGTTAAATTTCGTGCATGTGTCACGTTGCCATTCATTTCGATACTTTGACAGTCGCGTGCGTCGGACGCGAGAAGTATCAACATTTTCACTGCCGGCGGCTCTTGTGAACGAGTTCGAGGGCGGCAGCACCACCCTCTCACCATTAAACTGCCGCCAAATAGTAGTGCTTGCAAATTTTAAAATACTAGCATGTGAGCCCTAACACCGTAGTCCCCAGCTGCAGCGACGCATCTACAATCTGCTGTTGTGGATTGTTGATATCTATGGGCTGAACTCTACTAACCATCAGGTGGACTACACATTGGTTCTCTGCAAAAAAAATAGAACAGTCGCGCGCGGTCGACGTCTGACGCTATGCAACAATTAGCACCTTTTTCCATTAAATTGGTGAAGAAACGAGATAAACAGAGATGAGGCGTTTATCGGACACTGTGCACGTGCAATTCTACCAAAGCGGGGCAATGCACTGATGAGTGACGTAACGTAAGTCATAACTTGCAAAGCGAAGGTGAGAATATCTCGTCCCAGTACGCTTCGTCCCGCTATTGCCATGTATTTTGTATTAAAAACCTACCTATTCATATAATCGCTTCGGTGTATGATAAAATTCACCGGCACATAGACAATGCTGACAATATATTTATTTTTCTCACCACAACAAAAATAAAATACAAAAAGTAATTTACTCGTGACCTGAGGCTGGTTTGAAACATTTTGAATGTACTTCTATTTAGCATGTCATTTTATTAGCATTTTAAATATTTACAACTACATTTACATTATTATTATAATTTTGACGGGAATTAACGCGAAACATGCATATTATTTACCTTTTGAAATGGAGACGGACAGATCGTTGTCTTTCCTCGACGTCAGAATGACTGCGAAATTAGATGGGTCCTTATCACACTGTGTCTATCGTAAGCCTACACACACAGATAGGTACCTACACGCAACGTCGCATCACCACCCTCGTCACCTGCAATCCGTGATGACGTCACTAAAAAACAGAGCTTATGATCTCTGTGACCCTGAGCATGTTGAACAAGAGCTGGTCCATGTCCAGGAGGTACTCAAAAACAACGGATACCAGGTGAATACAGGTCGGAAGCGACCTTCAATGCGACAAAAACATCCGGAGGTAAAAAGACAATCTGCATACCTACCTTACGTCAAAGGCGTGACAGACAAGATCGGTGCAGTCTTAAAGAGATACTCCATTCCAACTGTCTTCACCCCAGCGACCAAAATTAACAGCATGGTGGGCACACCGAAGGATGTTTTGCCACTACAAACGCCAGGTGTCTACAAAATAGATTGCAGCTGCGGTAGTTCATACATAGGCCAAACAAAAAGAAATATATCGGAAAGGCTCAAGGAACATATCGCCGCTGTGAAAAACCGCCAGACCACCAAATCTGCAATTGCGGAACACATCCTACAAGCTGACACCAATCACTGGATTGAATTCCATCGCCCACAAGTCCTGTCTACGGATCGCCACTATTACTCAAGAGTAGTGCGCGAAGCGATTGAAATTAGGAAACATATAAATTTCAATCGTGAAGACGGCTTCAAGTTATCTGGGGCATGGAATCCGGTGATCGCGATCACAAAAACCCTTAATAAAGTGAATGCCGGTCCGTTCCGCGATGCCGATACGGTTAGTGTAGTGTGTAAGGGCTTTACATCAAAAAATCAAAAAGTGAGGGTGGATGAACATTCATCGACATCACTGACGGAGGCGGCGAGTTGCTGATTCAGTACGCTATAGAAAACGGCCGGTGTAACCCGTTGCCGAAACGTATAGCCAAAAGGTAAATAATATGCATGGTTCGCGTTAATTCCCGTCAAAATTATAATAATAATCATGCAACGCGATAGTTTAAAAGTACATTTACATTTTGAATGAAGAAAAATATTTTTATACAATATTAATAATTTAATACAATATATAAAAAATATTTACAAATCTTTACACAGCATCAAAAAATTTCTCCGCATCGATGTCAAAGAGCGACATCGTGCCCAGAAGGCCGGCAGCATAGCCATACAACGTGGCAATGCTGCTTTATATATTTTGTATGTATATTATTGGATATAAATATTTTTCTTAATTCAAAATGTATAGTTGTTAGTATTTAAAATGCTAATAAAATGTCATTCTTAATAGAAGTACATTCAAAATCTTTTAGTTATTGTAGGAGATTGGTGCCCAAGTAAGCCGAGGCCTGTATTTCAGGTCCTGAAAGCAGACCTGTATAATCTGCCTACCCAACTTAAACACAGCAAGACCTACTATTTGGTGGCAGGTTATAGGTGAAGCGATAGGACTTCAACCCATGTGCTCATTTACAACCGACAACCTTCAAATTGCATACAGGTTGCATAACTTTTTAAATAAATTACGCCGTGTGATATGAAAATTTACTGACGCCCAGAAATTAGGCTTATCATGCCACCTTTGACCTTTTTTTCAAAAACACTTCATGTAAGATAACAAGTGGGCTTATTAATTTTATATAGTTATCATGCATCAAATTAATGACTGCTTGGTGACATAAAAAAGTCTATTTCAATATCAAAATTTTGATTGCGGTAGAGCTCTTGTGAACGAACTCGAGGGCAGAAGGAACACCGTCTCACCTTTAACCAGACGCCAAATAGTAGGTAATGCTTGCATTATTGTGTTCCGGTTTGGCGGCCCTGTAACTTCTAGGACATTTTAGTAGCTTTAGTACTAGCACTGTAAGTTCTCCTATTATGAATAAAAAAATAATAAAACTAAACGTAAGACCTAACACCGTAGACCTCAGGTTTTATTTTTTTATTTTTTTTAACAAAAATGGAAGAAAGCTACTATTTATCGATGTACCACGCAAGAAACCCGCGCGTGGTAGGTGGCTTCTTTAATAAAGCCAAGAAAAATAATATCGTGCTTATGTATACTTATACTATCTATACTTATATAATTGTTCGCCGACTGACTGATTCATCAACGCAGAGCCTAAACCACATGGCGTAGGGGCGCACTAAAAAAGGGTTATTGGAAATTCCATTTTGAAGGGGGTAAAATAAGGGATGAACGGTTGTATGGAAGTCCGTCATTTTTGAAGTTACAAGCATAGGTAGTGTAGGTGCACTTAAACACAAATAATAATAACCTTTCAGTAATTTTTTCGTCGGCTACAACGACGGACAATAACAAAATGAAATTAACGGTCTGGCAAGAGGCGACCGTAGCTGGATGGCTAAAGCGACTGCCCGGTGTGCAGTAGGTCGCAGGTTCAAATCCTGCCGGCCCCATATCAGTTTCTTAGTATAATATGCTAAGCATAGCTAAATGCTATAAAAATAATCAAGTCTTCTCAATTTCTATGTAGTTGCAAAAATAGAAAGTAATAAAAGAAAGTTAATTAATAAGTTTAGAATAGAATAGATAGAATATTCTTTATTGTTCACCAAATTTACAGTTTGACAATATTATGTATATACAAAAACAAACATACATTTTGTTTAGCGCCGACTCAAAATTATTCAAATATAGTCAAACAAAATATACTCAAAATTAGTCAAATATGACGACCGGATGGCGAAGTGGGTAGTGTATGTACCTGCCTGCGATGCCGAGTTCGTGGGTTCGTTTCCCACATATGACAAATCTTTGTGTGCAGGAACATGGGGGTTTGTCTTAGTCTGGGTGTTTCTATGTATAATAAGTATGTATTTACAAAAGAAAACATACACATGTATGTTAACTAAACAAAGAAAGTCATAGAGTAAAATTTGGAAAAAATTTTTTTTCAGGTAGCTCCCCTACATGTAAAGTAGGGATGTTTTTTTTTGTCGCCTACCCCATAGTGTGGGGTATTGTTAGATAGGACTTTTAAAAACGTTTAGGGGTTGCTAAGACAGTTTTTTGATTTAGGGATCCGTTTGCGAGATACTTAACTTTAAAGAGCAAATTTTTGTTCGAGTAGGGCGTCCCCCCCCTCTAAAAGCTAAACTACTGGATCCTAAAATCTGAAAAAAATTGTGTCGGTAGTACATGTAATGAACTTTAAAGGAAAACTATAGCGGATAAGTTCACTTCATTAGTTCAAGAGGAATAGGGGTCCGAAATGTCAGATGCAGTTACTCAGAATATTTCGTTCAAAATTCTTGAAACATAAATAAACATACATAATACATATATAAAATCACGCCTTTATCCCACGGGGGTAGGCAGAGACGATGGAACGCCATGTGCTTCGCTCCTTACATACTTCTTTCGCTTCCTTAACATTCATACATCTCGTCATACGTGCTAGCTGGTTTCGTGTACTACAAACATTTCCTATCTGAAGGACGCTATTTATCTGGTTACTTTAACTTAATTAGTTCTAGAGTAATTGGGGTCCAAAGTGTAAAATGCAGTTACTTAGAATAATTCGTGCAAATTACAAAAACCTTTGAAAGTAATGACTTGTATGAAGATGTTACTTGTTTAATACAGATAGTAAATCCCTTTTAAGTCGAAATATGTTGTTACGACTAGCTACGGAAGCCTACTGCGCGTGGCACTTGGCCGGTTTTTACTTTTTATTTCGTTTTCGTCGGTTATTTTTATTTTACCTTTTAAGAACAATTAAAATTAAACCTATGTTATAATTAAATTGATTATTAATTTGACGCCTAAATTATAATTAGATATATTTTTTTACATTTCCTTCTCTTTTTGTACATAGTAAGGTATTTATTTAATCTAGTTTATGAAGTGTTATTTCAATTTATTTAATTAATTGTTAAAATATGAATAAATATTTATGTATGAAAAAAAAATGTTTTTTAAAAGATTTTTTATTTTATTACGTTATTTTGTTACGGGTACTCAGAGGCCAAAAAGTGTGACAACTTTAACAAAGAGTATCGTATCACGTCGTACTGTGTTGTGGTGGTCTGATGGCAGTCAATTCACGTAAAATACTGATATTCAGCGAAATCCCTTAGGTTAGAAGCCGACCCCAATGTGATTGGAAAAAGGCTCGCAAGATTGTTATCGTTTGGCAATTAGATCCTTCAGACTTTCAAGTTCAACTCATTAATTTTATATTTTGAAATGGCTGCTACGACGAGACAGTATGTAATATTATAATTACCTCGAAAACCAATGAATCCTGTTCTAAAAATAATCTAATTGAATACCTTTGTAGTAAATATACCTAGCTCCTGACATACGTGTACAATGTACGAATTATAGACAATTATCAAAAATAATAAGCAAAATTTAATGGCCAACTAACAATATTCACATAAAAGTAACTATAATTTTAATTTTGTGATAATTTAAATACACTCGCAAATGTAGAGAGTTTGATTGACAATTTTTGAAGCTAATCTACTACAGATCAAAGAATTTGTACATAACGCACATATATACTAAGCTTCCACGCGTGCTACGTCAGTAAAAAAAAGCCTAAGTATAATACATCTAATACATCTGTGCCATATTTCATCAAAATCTACTCGTAGTTTTTACGTGTAAGAGTAACAAACATTCACACACACACACACACGTCTTCAAAAACTTTCGCAAATATAATACAAGTAATTGTAAGATTTTATATGTAGATAAATTCATTAACATGCACCCAGAATAAGTACGTGTACTTTTTACGAATATACTGTAATAATGAAGTTCTTGATAGGTACCAATTGTAACCACCGGACAGTGCATTATCTTGTCAAGTTCAAGTTAGATTATCGGGAGTTCCGTATACATTTTTGTGAACATTACTGTCGTTCGACCGTTGTACTTTTATTATAAATTAAACGTTACTGCCCCGCTTCCATGGAGTTCAGCGTAATGTTAAATATCAAAAAACTCTTATGGATAGTTATACTATCAAACACAAAAATAATTATGAAATCCAATCATAAGTTTACGAGATTAGCTTAAACAAATAAACAAACTAACTTTCTCCCGCGGTTTTGTCTGCGTAGTAGGTACATAAAAAAAATTGCCTATGTTACGCGCCTTGTAGTCAGCATATAAAATTTTATTCAAATCAGTCTTGCTGTTAAGAAGATTAGCCGATACAAACAGACAGACTAGGTATTGTGCAAATAACTATATTAACTGAAAAAAAACATTGGAACATTGACATTAAAACAGACACTTAAATTTTATCTATTTGATTTGGAGGTTTGTTACAATTTTACACAAAATCCGCCGATTTTGATCTAATTTTGCACACTGTAGCTAATGCATGGAGCTAACACGGTGTAAGCTCTGAGCTCGATTTGACAGACCAATTATGGATACATAAACATGACATCACGCCTATACCCAGAGGGGTGTGGCAGAGGTGTACAAAACCCACACTTCACCTGCTATTTTTAGGTTAGATAGAGGGTGAGCCTATCGCCATCCACCTCGCCAATTTCCTGGCGAAAAGTTCACAAATAACACTTTGCCCGACCCGAGAACTCGCGGTGAGAGGCGCATACGCTAACCACGAGACCGTCGAGGCAGATATGGATAGAATGTTTTGTCTAATTCTCATCCCATCTCATGTCTTTCCTCAGCTGTAAAACTGACGCTTGTGTGAACCACCTGATCTTTTTGAGTGACACTTTGTAGCCAGCCTGAATTAAATAATAGACACGTAGCAACTAGAAGCCTACTTATTATCAACGTACCACACGAGCGAAGCCACAGGCCGAAGCTAATGCTATATGCAGTCTAAAAAGAGGACCATTGCTCATCGGATTCCAAAGATGTGTTCTAACGCACCTAATCGGGTTTCGAATCGTTTTACCATTTAAAACAAAGAACCCTAAAACTGATAACGCTTTTAAAAATTAAATAGATAACAAAAAAATTGGTGGGGATGACGCCGGGGCTCGCGGCAACAGTATATAAGGTAATAGGAACCAGGGAGTGGCATCAGAAGTGTGCAGTAGCAACACTGCGCCAACTGCAGACGACTTGGCAAATATGAAGTTGGTTGTACTAGCGGCACTTATCGGTGAGTCCTCTACTTGAACATAATATAACACCACGCTAATATTACCCAGAGGGGTACGGCATAAGTGTATAATATTTACACTTCACCTATGGTCACCTAGCTCCTGTATAATAAGGGGTGAGCCTATCGCCATCCACTGTTCACAATTCCAACTCAATGTTGCTTTTGAGAATTTACTGACTTTGAAGGGATTTCAGGAGAAAAATATTTAAATTTAGCCTTATCTTAATTTTTTAAGTGTGTTTGTCTTGAAAGCATAAAATATACATTTTTTTTAATGTACGCATAGTTATAGTGTAGAGTATTTACTAAACTGTCAATCACACGTTTAGTATAAATTCGTACATATCATCGATATAAAAAACCATAGATGAACAATTGCGAACAAAAGTATCATTCAAAACTGTCCTCAAACGATTTAAAATTCTATAGATAATATTTTTTGCAAATTTAACCTTATGCGGATTCATATAGGTTGCTTTCACAAAGGAGTGTACAAAGTGTTACAGTAACGCGGGCGACGCTAGACTATTAAAATAAGCGCACAATTTGAAATTGTGCGCTTATTTTATGTGGACGGTTTTGAGACGTTGAGTGTGCATCTTTGGTTTTTTATAACGATGGTACATATTTAATCACCTGAAATATTAAGTGTTCACTGCAATCCAATTACATAACCAATTGACACTATAACGTTCTAGTCGTACTTAATCAGAACCTCGTTTTTCTCCTGCAATTTTTGCTTAACTGTTTCTAAGTTTATTTTGTTTAGCTAATCTAAATGCTATAAATACATCAATTAGAAATCCAAATACATGTCGAGATCTTTTGCTCCTTACATAATTCATAAGTCTACTTATTTTGGCAAATTCAGTAAATGTATGGTTAGTGGTTAGTTATTTTTAACAAATTGTTTCGTTTTCAGCCGCCGTCGCGTCAAGCCCAGTGCTTGAGGGACAGAAGTGGCCGTGGCAAGTCGGCAAAGTGTACACCTATGACGTGGACTCCTACACCTGGACCAAGTTTGAAGAGGGCAAAGCCAATGGCAATGCTTTCAAGACACAGTTTGTCGTCAGCGTCAAAGCCCCTGGACATCTCGTGGCGAAACTTAACAACCCTTCATACGCACCCGTGAAGGCCTACTGGCCCATTGTCAGCAAGGCACCTACTGGTCTCACCTACCAACCCGTCCAGAACATCGACCAATACTTCGAAATTTTTGTCGATGGAGGCCGCGTTGTTTCAATCAACTTCCCTTCAACCTTCACCGTCGCTGACGAAAACTTGTTCAAAGGTTTGATCAGTGCCATCCAAGTCGATCTATCCACTTTTGGTCATGTCCATGATTACCCCAACTTCTACGACAAAGAAACCTTCCAAGGCTTATTCAAAAAGTCAGAGGCTGATGTGACTGGTGAATGCGACACTCTTTACTCCGTGTCACCTGTGTCCGCTGAATGGCGTCGTGAACTGCCCGAATTCTCTTCTGAGGAGGATCCCATTGAAATTGTCAAGAGCAAAGACTACGACGTTTGCAAGTCCCGTGTTGCTTCCTACTTCGGTGTGCCTGAAGGCGCCATTTGGAAGGGACTCGCCTACGAAAACGAAGAGAAGCAATTCATCAAACATTCTTCTGAAGCTCGTTTCCTCGTTGGCAAGCAAGGCACCATCTACAAGTCAAGCGTATTTAGTTCAGTCCTAGTAAGCCCACTTATTACTGGTACACAAAAGGCTGAAGTATACAGTTATGTTTCGTTCTACCTGAAGTCTGTTGAACAAGACAACAGCTCAGAATGGCAGAAACCTAAAGAATTCCGTGCCATTAAATCATTGTTGTACACAGATGACTCCTTCTCAATGCGCTTATTCACTTATGGTGACAAACAAAACATAGCTAAAGCTCAAACGCTCCTTCAAGAAATTACCCCTCTGCTCCAAGATCCCAACCAATTACCTAAAGGTGAGTTTTTGACTAAATTCAACATTCTGGTATACGTGCTTTCCGCAATGAAATACGATCAACTAAGTCAATTGACTAGCAGCATTGAGGTCGCTAAATCCTCAAAGAACGCCGCCAAGAACAGTATGTGGAGTGTCTACCGCGACGCTGTTGCCATGACCGGCAGACCTGAATCATACGAGCAAATCAAGTCTTGGATCATGTCTAAGAAGATTGAAGGTGAAGAAGCTGCGGCAATCATCTCTGGCATTGGATCTACTCTCGCTAACCCCCCTGAGGACTTATACGCTGACTTCTTCCGCTTCGCCATCAGCCCCGAAGTTAAAGACCAGAAGGCTCTCAACACCTCTGCTCTATTGGCTTCCAGTAAATTATTCCGTTTCTCTAAAGATGAGAAAACTAAGGTGTTCCTTACTGACTTCGTCATTCCATACCTTTCCAAGGAGCTGAAAAACTCTGTTGAAAATGAATATTCCAGCAATGAACAAGTGTACGTAACAGTTCTTGGTAACCTTGCTCAGCCAGCTATCCTGGAAGTGTTTGCTCCTTACTTGGATGGACGTATCGCAACAACTACGTACCTGCGCACTCAGATAGTGGCCAGCCTGAAAACTCTAGCTAACCTGAGAAACGAGAAGGTTCGCGCTGTACTTTACAGCATCTTGAAGAACACTGCTGAGGCTTATGAAGTGAGGGTTGTTGCTGCTCTGAATATCTTCATGGCTTTTCCCACCGCTGACATGTTCCAAGTGATGGCTCACATGACCAATGACGACCCCAGCACTCAGGTGCGCGCTGTGCTCGCTAACAGCATCATATTCGCCGCTGGCCTTAAAGACCCACGTTTTACCGAACTGTAAGTATAAATTAAATATATATAAATAGCTCTCCCAACTGTACGAGAAAATAAAAATAAAAAATAAACTATTCTTTTATTTTTAGCGCCAAAAATGCTAAAAATGTTCTGACTCTCGTCGCAAAGGAGAAATTCGGATACCGCTTCTCGACTGACAGCATGATGGATGGCTACACTGGCGAGGAAGACTTCAGCTTCTTCAGGGAACTGTCTTATATCGGTAGTGAGAACAACATCCTGCCCAAGTACCAAAGAAGCGCTTTGAGGTTCAAGGGCACCGGATTTTCGGAAGAAAACCAGGTCAGTTTGTCAAAAATAAATGTGGAAAGTTTAGAGAAATGTTATTTTAAGTCGACAACAAGTAAATTGTCAGTTGTCAAGTTGAATTATAGGTAGATGGGTACTAGTCGCGCAAATTCAGCAACATAACGTGAATACGATTGACGACCGGATGGCGGAGTGGGTAGTGTACCTGACTGCGACGCCGAGGTCGTGGGTTCGATTCCCACTTAAGACAAATCTTTGTGTGCATGAACATGGGGGTTTGTCTTAATCTGGGTGTTTCTATGTATAATGAGTATGTATTTACAAAAGAAAAGTATATATTATTATGTATTAGTATCAGTTATTCTAGTACCCATAGTACAAGCTCTGCTTAGTTTGGGACTAGATGGCGTTGTGTGTGAGTTGTGGAATATTTATATTTATTTATTTAATATCCCGTCTCACAGTGATATCAAGTAAATTTTCGTTTAATTTTGTATCCTATTAATTTGAATTATTAAATTTATTTCTATGACTTCTATTGGTGTAATAACCCGACTAATAGGTAGATGAATAGAAACTTTATTTGTACATAATCTACCGGACATTTCTACAACTAAGCATACATACAAAATACAACAATGCACATAGACATTTGACCGGCCTAATCGCATGACGCAATGTCTTCCAGGCAACCTTTGCATAACCATGACAGAAAGAAACAGTTGATGGTTTTTTGTCAGGGATTACCTTGAATTTAAAAACTCAATAATTTTGATATAAAGGATTTTTTGTCACTTAGTTGATTATGATTATTTGTTGCAGCTCACCGTATCCGTCTCCGACGTGCAAGACTTGATCGAGTATTTCGTTACTCAATTCTATGCCCAATCCCCCAAATCTGAGGCCAACTTCAAGTTCACCGCCAAACAGGTCGCTGAACTGTTGAAAATCAAACGTGCTACTCGTAAACCCATCGAAGGTTCATTCTTCCTTGAAATCCTGGACCAGCAGAAGCTCTTCACCTTCACCGAACAAGAGTTGACCGAGTTCTTGTCAGGCCTTGCCACGAACGCAGCACAGCTTCTGAACGGTTTCGAAACTAATCTAAGCAAAGTACTATTAATCAACAAAGTGTCATTGTCTTTCCCCCTTGCGACCGGTATGCCTTTCGTGTACGAATACAGCGAGCCTTCCGTCTTCCTACTGAAACTGAAATCTAAAGTGAACGTTGCCAAGAACTTCAAGTCTGGATCACTCGAGAATGATATCGATCTAACTTACTCGAGGAACTTGGACAGCACTGTGGGTTTCTTTGACACTCTTGGTCACACACTTGCCGCATCTGGAGTGATTAACAAACTGCAGTTCTACGTTCCCGCTAAAATTAGCACAACATTTGGAGAGAAGGAAGTCAAAGTACAATTTGAGCCTCTATACTCCGGAAAGGACGTTACTTTCCTTCACCTAAGCGTTTGGCCTTACACTGGTCTGCAAAAGCAGGATTCAATCACCTATGAACTCGAATACGTCGAGCGTGCAGCCAAAACATTCACTAATGATTTCAGCGTTGGATACTATGGGTTCAATGGATACTCTTATTCTGACGACTACCAGAACTTCGACAAATTGTTTGACTCTGAAGATATCTTGACCAGCTTCGGTAACTTGTTGTACCAGAAGGACATTGCATTGACTCTTTTTAACTTCAAATACACTGCCAAAGAATCTACTGTTAAACCTTTCGTTTTGACATTCGCTTACGGTGAGTATTTCTGAGATATTTTTTTTGTATATTTAGCTATATTAATTCAAATAATACCGTTGACTTATGTCATTTAAATTAAAATTTAAATTATTTTTTATTTTTTTGATTTACAGATACACTTTACAACCAGAAGTACCCCGGTAAAATGGGACCAGCTACTTTAACTAAGTACGTTGAACCCAACAGCAAGGAGCGCCGTGAGGAAATGGTCAAGCAAGTCTCAGCCGGCATCGACTCAGCTGAAGTAACTATCTTTGACATCAGCGCCGAATTCAACGGAGAAAAGAAAGTAGACTATGTTTTCACCACCGCTTACGCGTACAGTTTGGTCGACCCTAAATTCCAAGCTTCATTCTTTGTCAAGGGATTCAAACAGTTTAGTGCTGTATTCCAATTAGATACCAAAGACACCAAAATTGTCCCATTGAACTTCGAGGAAGCTTTGAAAAACAAAGTCAAGATCACTTACGAGGCTGACTTCAAATTTGAAGACAACGATGTCCAGATCAAGGGTTACGGAGAGCGCAGCAAACAATATACAGAGCTGCTCAAGAAGGACCCTCTTGCTGCGAGCTGCTTGGAAGAGTTTAGCCAACAGAACTACTACCAGATGGACTGTTACAAGATGATCATGAAGGCGCACGCTCCCGACTACTTTAAGTACACCGTAACATTCAACAAAGTTGACTCTTCATACTACAACATTTTCGAGTACGCATACAAAGCCTTGAAAGACGCTTACTCCTGGGAAGAGGAATCCAACCCGTTGGTAAAGGTTGCTGACGGAAAAATGGAAGTCGAAGCTCAGGCTTACTACTACGACAATTACATTAACTACAAATTCATTTCACCTTACGGTGCACTAGCCTTAGAAAAGATCGAAGGAATGTGGTACTACCAGTACTACATGGCTGTCTACGCACCTATCGGCCCATGGGAACGCAGCCGTAACTGGTTCACCGGATACCAAAATCTGCGTAAGTGTCAAATTTTATGTTTATTCTACTAATTTTTAACAAAATACATCTTAGTATACCTCGTACTTGTAATCTATCGCTTACCGTGAGGTCTTGGATTCGATCCCTGGGTCAGACGGTTGGAAAGACTGATGGAAAATTTCATCGAGTCTGACATTAAGTGCGGTGGATAACGATCGGCTCGCCACCTATCGTTTGGATCTTAAGCATATCGCAGGGGAATGTGGGTGGTATATACCTCTGCTCCGTTATTTCGGTGATATAGGCGCGATATTATGCTATTTCATCCTAAAATAAGTATGTGTTCAACAGCTTACTGTGCCGTGGACGACAGCAAGGTCTGGACGTTCAGTGGCCGCAGCTACAACTACAGCCTGACCGGTGCCTGGCACGTCGTGATGTTAGACGAGGCCGTCGCCTACTCCGAGTGGGCTGACCTGGTCATCCTCGCAAGAAGGCCCAGCGCCAACCAGGAAGAGGTCTACGTTTCTTACAAGTATGTATATTTATTAAAAAACAACCCCATATTTTAGCAGCAAAAATGTTAGAGCAAGAGTTGTAGGTTTTCTTTTAAGTTGGGCACCCTGTATCGACAACGTGTTCTATTCACTTAACTAATATTGAAATCTTCCTTCCCTAGGACCGAAACTGGCAAGTACTTCGAAATCGACATCAAGCCCAAGAACGTCGAGGTCAAGACCAACGGCAAGAAGGTTTCCGAAGGCATCTTCACCAGCTACTTCGATGAAACCGAGGAAGTTCCTTTTTTGGAGTACTACACTCTTGCTGAAGGTGTCCAGGTCTTCAACCTGCGCAACGGAGCCATCCGTATTGTCTACGACCAGCACAGGTTGGTTATCTTCACCGATGACCACCGCTCCACCACCAGAGGTCTCTGTGGTCAGAGCACCACCCAGATTCGTGATGACTACATGACCCCATGGGGTCTTGTTGACCTTCCCGAATACTACGGAGCGTCTTTTGCTCTTGAGGGTGAATTCAGCGATGCCAAGACCGTCGATCTAAAGAAAGAGGCTCAACTGAAGGCATACCAGCCCGTCACCAAGTTCACCAAGATCTTCTATTAAGAATAGTGGAAAGCCTAAGAAAGATAACGTGAGATAGTTAAAGCTATTTGCTATGTGCCATTAAACTGATCCAAAGAATAATAGTAGAACTTATTATTTTTGTATTTATTCATATGTATTGAACTATTAATAGTGATGTTATGCATATAATAGATAGTATTTTAGTAGGTATTACTATGTAAAACGTCTAAAAACCATCAAAATATGCAATAAAACCAAATCGAAAAATTCGTCTGAATTTCATTTATTTACCTACATTCAATCTTGACGATGTACCAATACGGTCTTTAAAACTATATTTGTCCAAGGATATAAAAAAAAGAAAGGAAGAAGATGTGACCATTGCACTCATCTGAAATGATGGATCACGTATTAAAAAAAATACCATTGTCTAATTTGATAGATGCAATAAATACACATTTAATATGCATATTATTATGCAAGGTAGCAACGAAAATTCCTTCGAGGCTCTTCCAATTATATTCAAGCCACTTAAAGTTATTACAAACTTATGCCGAATAACGGTCCATAAAACTGTATATTTTATACCTGCCTGAAAGTAAAACTAGATCTGTTCCAAATACGCAAACAAAAGACGATCTAAAGAAAAAGCTTAATAACTCAGAATATTAAATTCCATCGAATGCTTCTATTTATTGAATTTATTAGTTCTTAGAACAAATCGAAATTTCTCCAGAGTGATACATAGTGCTTTATTCTACACCTATAAAGAAACCAAAACAACAAAATCTACCAAAAATTACAGAAGCCACCAAATTTTCCAAAGCTACCAAATTTTACAGAAATCATCATATACAATCATAATTTATCAAGAACTACGAAAAACAACAAATATACAAAATAAATCATAAATTGAGAGAAAAAAGACTTCGCCTTCTCAGAGGCAGTTTTTTTACTTTTCCCCTCCGCTACACTCTGCAGCGGGCGGGCAAATAGGAAAGGTTATAGGATATAAGGATAATCTACGTATGAGATACTGCAATGAGTCACTTGTTATGTAGGTGTAGCATAAAATATTTGAATGTAAGATTGAATTAAGAACTGCTATATCATCATAACATTACCCAGAAGGGTGTGGCAAAGATGTACAACTACAACACTTCACCGGTTACGTTTAGGTCATTGGATAAGGAGTGAGCGTATTGCTATCCACCGGCCACAATGTCAGCTCCGAGCTGCTATTAACATTTCCCTGACGAAACAAAACCCAAATAACACTTATGTCCGACCCGGGCATCGAAGCGATGCTTCGCGATACACAAATTATACCGTTGAATCAACGAGGCAGTTAAGAAAATCACAACGGAGCAAACTACATTTTGAACTAGATTATAATAGTGATACTAAACTACTAGCAGCGAAGTCGACTTCTGCACATCGAAGGTCAGCAATAAAATAATCCGGTTCGAACTATAACCCTTAGCAAGTTATGATTAGATATCTACTTTGTCATATTTAGTCGTCTACCACGTGTACCTAATACGAGACTTTGACCTTTACGTGTTGATACGAACATGATGATTTACAAAAATATTTAGATAATCTTAGAGGGTGAAGGAGAAGTACGATATTATATTTCATCATTGTATTAGGACAAGCAAGGGGCGAATGAAGGGTGAAAGTTTATATGGACATTTTAAAGGAAGCAGCGTGTAGCTCTGCACATTGATTCTTTGAATGACGAAAATGAGTAATAATAATTTCCAAAAAAAAACCGACTGTAATTACAAAAAATGCATTATAACTACTCTCGACAAACACTGCAACTGGAAAGCCCAAGTAAAAATAATTTGCAAAAGAGTTAATCGCTTTGTGTATGCTCTTAAAAAAACTAGGAAAATGGCAGGTGAAAAAACTGCTTTGATTGCATACCACGGATATGTTAGAGCCATATTAAGATATGGTCTACTATTATGGGGTAATTCGACGCATATTAGTAAGGTATTTATATCTTAAAAGAAATGCGTTAGGGCTATATGTGGGCGCAGCCCCATTAGACACATGCAGACCACTATTCAAGAAAATTAAACTACTAACCTTAGCATCAATGTACATTTACGAAATTTGTTTGTTTGTTAAAAAACACTCCCACATTTTTACAGAAACCAACCATAACAAAAAATATAATTTAAGGGATCCAAGAAAGCTACAAGTCCACATGATGTCGACAACGCTACATAAAAGGAACAGTAGTAGCATGTGTATACAAATATACAATAAAATACCAAAATCCATAAGAGAACTACCTTTTACGAAATTTATACATACATTAAAAAAATGGTTAATAGAAAAGTGTTTTTATTCAGTCGCTGAATTCTTTTCACATGAAGATAAATAATATTTATTGTTTTATATATAAGGTGTAAATAATAATAAGATATTATGTAAAATGTATCTAGTTTGTAATTTTATTTTTTATATTGTGTGTAAGTACCTACATGACATGTGTTAAATATTAAGATAGTTAAATAATTTAAAAAAAAATATGAAAAAGTGTGTTAATTTGTAAGTAGGTATGATTTTATAATAATAATATATAACTTAAAAAATAATGTCAATAGGTTAAGTATATTTTAAAATATTTTTGCATACCGTCCTTACGGTGAGACATGCTGTACTCTAGACTAACTTAACACCCTGTATATACCATGTTTTAAGCAAATAAATATTTCTATTTCTATTTCTATTTCTATTTAGTTTAAATGATTAAAGTTATATTCAACGTGTCGCCCCATCCATGTATAACTTGAAATAATACAGTAAACGGCCTTAAGGTTTTACTTAAGGAGTTACCTTCTAGCTTAAGCTCAGCAACATGAAATGCTGACTGCTAAATGCAAATATCCGAGTAGCCTTAGGTTATATACAAAAAACAATATAGAAGCCTTTAAAATTTGAGGGTTGCCCTCGATTTTTCTAAGATCCCATCATCAGATCGTGACCTGATGAAAATGGGACCACATGACGAGTATACTCTTTCAGACAAAAAAATAATTTCTCAAATCGGTTTGTCGTCTTCGAGTAATTGGGGAACAAATAAAAAAATAAATATATATCGAGTACAGAGCCTCCTCCTTCTTTTTTAAGTAGTTAAAATATAAGGCGATTGAAAAGACGTAATTTTTGCACCCTATTTGGTGAATCTATATATATAAAAGGCGTTGTCCTGACTGACTTAGTATCAACGCACAGCCTAAACCATAGGTCGTAGCGGCATGAAATTTGGAGTGTGTATTCTTTACAAGATTTTATCGTGCAATAAGAAAGGGTTTTTGAAAATTCGGCCTCTAACAGGGTGAAAAGTGGGACGAAAGTTTGTATGGAAAAGCGTTTGTAGTAATTATGAGGCTCGATCAATTTCAAAAATAGAACTTTGTTGAGCAATCGTGTGTCAATGAGATGTTGACATGAAGTTTCATAAAAAAAACCGGCCAAGTGCGTGTCGGGCCACGCGCAGTAGGGTTCCGTAGAAAAATATTTTTAATTTTACTTTTTAACTAAATGGCGTCCTTCAGAAAGGAAATGTTTGTAGTACACGAAACCAGCTAGCACGTATGTATGACGAGATGTATGAATGTTGAGGAAGCGAAAGAAGTATGTAAGGAGCGAAGCACATGGCGTTCCATCGTCTCTGCCTACCCCCGTGGGATAAAGGCGTGATTTTATATATGTATTATGTATGTTTATTTATGTTTCAAGAATTTTGCACGAAATATTCTGAGTAACTGCATCTGACATTTTGGACCCCTATTCCTCTTGAACTAATGAAGTGAACTTATCCGCTATAGTTTTTCTTTTAAGTTCATTACATGTACTACCGACACAATTTTTTTCAGATTTTGGGATCCAGTAGTTTAGCTTTTAGAGGGGGGGGGACGCCCTACTCGAACAAAAATTTGCTCTTTAAAGTTAATTATCTCACAAACAAATCTCTAAATCAAAAAACTGTCTTAGCAACCCCTAAACGTTTTTAAAATTCCTATCTAACAATACCCCACACTATGGGGTAGGCGACAAAAAAAAAAAACATCCCTACTTTACATGTAGGGGAGCTACCTGAAAAAAAAATATTTTTCCAAATTTTATTCTACGACTTTCTTTGTTTAGTTAACATACATGTTCATGAAAAATTTCAGTTTTCTAGCACCAACGGTTTCGTCGCTATGCCGTGGACAGACGGACAGACGGACATGGCAAAACTATAAGGGTTCCTTGTAGGTACTACGGAACCCTAAAAAGGATTTTATGTCAGTGTAAAGTTTTTAATTGTCATTTCGGCCTCTTTAGATATCTAAGAGGTAATTGTTTTGTTTACTAGAAACCAACTTTAATGTAATGGAAGATGAGTGATGTAAATTATGAAAAAAAATATTTAAATAGGATTAATACTATCATTTTGATGTGCTATAGTCAGGTGGCAAACATGCCTAAGGTTTAGCTGATGGTAAGTTAGGGCATCAACTGCGCAAATTGTACAACACACACTTTTGACGGATGGACTAATTAATATTAAATATAATCTACAATAAAGTCCGACACGTGCATTTATTTAAGTTTGACGATGCCGAAGGTCATACTAGGCCTGAATCATCCGTATTCTCCATTATAATAGTGCAGTGTTAACATAATAAGATGCGTTTTTTGGCAAACAAAAAAGGCACTGCGCCGCCCCAGCCTCACTGCCGGCTGTGGTGTGGCGGTCAGCGTTTACATTATATAGGTAACTCCGACAGAACGTGCGTTCACTCACATACCAAAATGGTCAGTCAATGAGATCGCAGAGGCAGGGAGTCCGGCGGCGGCTTAAACCATATTATTCATTAGTAAAAGATGGAGACCCCATCACATTCGGACAGAATTCAATGACATCTTCGACCGTACTCTGTCAAAATCTCATGTGAATTGCTTCAATTATTATTAAATTATTAAATACTTTAATTATAATCATTCTAAAAAGTAGAACGTCACAGTCATGTCATGTTATTTATTGTGTGAGTATAAACTTTTTGGTAATCATTCGGTCTCCTTGAGTGTTCGACGTAAGATATTTAAAAAGCTGATACTACGTTCCAAATTATGAATAAAAAGTCATATATATAAAAAAAAAATAGAATAAATTCAAAACCGTGGTGTAAGGGCCTTTCTACACAAGTGACTTTTTGCCACGGTCAATTCCAAAACATTTAGACATTCTTACCGAAATTAAATGTTTAACCCTCTACATAAAAACGACTAGGTGTTATAAGTTAGACGTGTCTGTATGTGTGTGTGAGTCTGTCTGTGGCATCGTAACTCGCGAATGGATGAACCGTCGTGATATTTTTACTTAGAATTTATTCGTTCAGTGATAGATATTATTGTATTTATTACTTTTTTAATGTTCGCTTTAATTTATAGCAGAAGTTTTTTTTATTTATTTTTTTATTATTTATGTACTTTTATGGTATTAATGATTTACGTTTTGCATTATTTGATCTTTTTCTGATATTATTTATGTTCTTAATTTTTTATATGATTTTTTTGTTAGTTGGACATTTTTGTTTCTTTATGCATGTGTTGTACTATGTTAAACAAATTTTTGATTTTATACAGTAACTTTTTTTAAATTTAATGTTTAACATTAAATTAAAAAAAAGTTTCACAATTTCACGTTTTCATGTATTTTTTGAAGATTTTCATAATATTTATAATGTGCCGTGTGGTCCGACCCTAAGGATGCCTGATTGTTTTGGAATTGACCGGCGCATTTTTCTGCTCGACCCGTGTTTTGGTAGAAAGTCGAGCGGTAAAAAGGTGAACTAAACACTTTTTGGTAAGAACATGCTTGGCGGAGGACTTTATAACTATGTTAAGATAGTCTGTCATCCGCTTCAGCGCCATCTTAACAGTTCGCAAATCTGTGGTCACGGTGTACAGAATAATTATTTGTTGCCAAGTGGCCAATTATTAATTCGAAATTCAAGTTTTAATATTTAAATGAAAAAAAAAACTTGGAATATTCTAGAATATTCTCTCATTCTCTCTCCGATTGCTTGGTTTGGATATTGTGTAATTTGTTCGGCGTTCACTGTTTTGTTCATTGTTGTTATTTTAATTTCCGTTTGATTTTCTTCCGTATTGTTTGTGTATATGATTTATTTCGTTGCTTAGGAAGTATTTTGTTATTGAAAAAATAGTAATAATATCTATATATATATATAAAAATGAAACCAATTTTCCGTTGTCACGATATAGCATGAAAACGGCTTGACCTCAGAGTAAATCAAAGGGCTTGACCGATTTGGCTGATTTTTTTTTGTAGTTTTCTAATACTCTGCACAAGGTTCTTACGAAAAAAAAAAAAAAAATTTCTGTAAAAATATAAGTGAAATTATTGAACCCTACGGAATAAACACTATTATGAAAATATATATTTTGTTTTTTATTTAATAAAATTAGTAAAGTCCTTCTCAGGTATGATGAGACCAGGGCAATAGGTATTCATTTTTATATGGAGGATATTATAGATTCCAGTTCATATTGAATAGGTACATAAGATAGGTCAGCTATACAAAATAAAGTAGTGCATCAAATTTACGCTAAGGAGGTACGAAGTTCGCCGGGTCAGCCAGTAATCTATATTTATAATAAATCTGTAAAGTGGAAATTCTGTACATTGAAAATATCAAAAAAATAAATGGCAAGGGGTGTTACTAGACCGACACCGAACCCAAAAATGTATTTTTTTTCTCTGTCTGTCTGTTTGTTCAGGCATCACTCAAAAACAACCGGTTCGATTACGATGAAACTTGGTATAATTATTCTTTAATATCCTGGGCTTTTTATAAATAAATACTAAAATAAAAATAAAAATCTTTTATTTTCAAGCTACAATAGGCTCATAGTGTGTTACTAGTACAAATTGCTTATGAACTATGTTAGTATAGACAATTTATAATGGAGTTAGGGTTAGTAAAATAACTTAAAAAGACTATGTTAGTAATGTTCCTAATAACTATTTTGCAATATGGGAGATATGTCAAGCAACATTTGTAACATGCAGCTTGACAAACCTCCCCATTGTCGGCCCATCTAGCCTATATGCAAATACCTGCAAGATGCTGTTGTTGCTCCCACCCACTCTGCGTATTACTGACGCCACCTTCTTACGCATAATTGCATGGTAGTCGTCAGTATGTGCGTCCGCAAACATGCCTGACGCACTGCAATAGGGTGGAAGCCTCAACAACATCCTGAAGGCATTATTATATTGAATTCGCAGGGTGTTGTCCGTTTTTTGGGTATGGTTAGCCCAAAGGCTGCTGGTGTAAAATGTTTGGCAGTACGCCTTGAAAAGTGTTATTTTAACAGGGACAGAGCAGCCTGCAAACCTTCGAGCCACCATGTTACCCCTCACAGCCAACGCCCTGCGTTCCCTTTCCATGTCCAGATCATCTTTTAAGTCTTCGGTTACAATATGTCCCAAATATTTAAATTGAGTAACTCTCTGTAAAAGTGTGCCACTTAGTTGAACTGGTGGGACGTGTGTTGGACTTTTATTTTTCCCTCTAAACACTAGCATCTCACTTTTCTTAGGGTTATACTTTAGGCCGTGTTGTTCGGCATATACTTCACAAATGAAAAGTAACTTTCTAATCCCGCATATCGAGGGACTCAGCAACACTTGGTCATCCGCATAGCTGAAGTTATTTACACAAACTCCATCTATGTGACATCCGACATGGGTGCCGCTGAGTTCCACAAGCAAATTGTTAATATAAATATTAAAAAGCCTCGGAGAGGTAAGTCCTCCCTGCCGTACACCGCACTCAAGTTTGTATGGATCGGACAAGGCAGTTGACCACTTAACAAAGTTTCTCTGGTTGTCATACCAGACCGATAATATAGACACTAGTGACCCAGGAACACCCTCCTCCCAAAGCTTTTTCCACATGAGATTATACGAAGCCAGGTCAAAGGCTTTTGATAGGTCCAGGAAACAAGCATACACGGGTGTTTTCCTATCAGTATAATATTTGACAGTGTGCTTTAATGCCAAAATGGCACTCTCAGTTGATAGCCCCGCACGAAAACCAAACTGTGAGTCATGTAATTTGGTATATTTACTGAGGTGAGAGTCAAGCACCCTGTCAAACACCTTAGCTATCACAGTTGCTAGTGAAATAGGCCGGTAATTACCCTTGTCTGCTATGTCTCCTGTCCTATTTTTTACAATCGGTACAACTATAGTATCCAACATTTCCTGTGGTAAGTAGGAATGTCCTATACAAAGATTGAAGAACATAGTTAATACTCGCGGCAGATGTATACCAGCATTTTGAAGGTGCTCGATACTGAGCCCGTCGTGGCCAGGTGATTTACCTCGTTTCATGTTTTTAATGGCATCTTTTATTTCTTTGCAAGTAAACCTGATAGAATATTCTGATTGACAAAGCTCAGCATCGTTCATCTTCGGCTGAGACTCGAGAGGCGAGCTCACTTGAAAATGATCTTTAAACATATTCGCTATCTCAGTATAGTCACTTTAACCCCAACGTTAATTGGAAGGCTCGGATGATTATTTAATTTTTTTGTCCCTTTCCAAAAAGATGTAAACTTCTTTTTGGCGTGTAGTGATGCTAAAATGTCCATTTTTATTTTTTCCTGGTTTTTAATACACCATTTTAATTTAGATTTAAATATTTTACGACTTAATCTCATTTCATCATATATATGCCCACTACTGGGTTGTCCATACCACATCCATAATTTGTACTTATTTCTAGCTTGAGTGTGAAACTCCTTTACATGTTTGTTCCAGCCTTTTATCCCTTTATTCTTACCTATATTGCCCCTCAGTGTTCTACTATTACATGCAGCTTTACTTAATATACACACAATATTTTTATAAAATTCATCTAAAACAATAGTATGGTGAGAGTTATTACATAGTTTGTCCGCACATTGTTGAAACTGCATAGGAAAATCTATATTTTTCAACTCATTATTACATAATTGTGAGTACTTTTTAATATCCTCGGTATTTCTTTCCCCCCACCGAATACCGTTATCTATAGACTTAGTCGTACATGATTTTAATCTAATAATATTAATATTACACTCTATTTTTAACGGAAAATGGTCAGACCAAAACGCATCAAGAACAACCTCAATATTTACAATTGTATTTGCGGCCGACTGTGTCACGAGACAGTGGTCTAACCAACGCTTACACCCATGTGAGTCACTTATGAATGTATGCGTTTGCGATAACAAACCGAAATAATTCATATCGGCACATATTAAATCTTGCTCAGCACAAAAACTAAGTAGTTCATTACAAAATGACTCACCTGGGTGCGCGTTGAAATCCCCTAGCACATACACTGATTCAGTATTATTATTTTCTATCAGAGAATAGATTTCACCTAGACATTCCGTAAAAATCGGCAGGTGTTCTGTTATCCCGGCAAAGTTTATACAATAAAAAACAAACTTAATTTCGCGGTTCGATCCCTAGACCCGATTACGGTACCAACCGCAAAAATAAGTTTGTTTATATTATATTATACGTTAAACTCCACGGGAGTGGGGCTGTAAGGCTGAACGCGTCTCAAAGCGCGGGAGCAGCTATTATTGAGTACAACGAATTCCACGCGGACGAAGTCGGGGGCAAAAGCTAGTAAGGAATAAAAAAGTAACTTCATAACATATATTTCAAACCTTAAGGTTTACTTTTAACAGGTTACCTAACGAGGTTTTAACAGTTTTCTACGAGATCAAAGTTACAGTCAAAAACTAGTACATTTATATATATCTTCTATAATAATTCATGTAAATTAGCCATGTCCGCCCAATAAGATATTTGAGAAAAATAATACAAGTATAAATAATAATAACAATAAATAGTATAATAGTAGTAATAATACAATAATACAATGAAGAAACCAAAACATATTATTTTGAATTTTTGTCTGTCTGTCAGCATATTTGTACGAGCATCACGCAAAAACTACAATATAAAATTGGTGGCTCTATTTCTGTATATTGTCCCGTAAGGGGGTGTAAGTTTATATGGGCGGTTCGTCTATTTTGTAGGACATCGCAAGAAATTCTGCACATAGGTACTTTAAATGGATTTAATTAATTTGAAGATAGTTGTAATGTGTATTAGTGGTTAAATAAATGAGTGTATGAGGAAATCAATTTGAAATAAAATGGCGTCGCAATGTCGAATTCCATACAGTCCAAGTCGCGGGCATAAGGCATAAGCTTACACAATATCAGAATCTACCTATATCTTGTGTTAGTTCCTGAAATGAGCCTCGTTTTTCCATGCGTGACCTTCTACGCATCATCAGTTGCACGCAGCGCTCGTGTCCGATCATTGCCCCTAGTTATAATCTACAACAATGTAGTAATCTTGAACCACTCACTACAAAATTGCAAGTTTACATGCTTCGATTATATCGATTAAAATAAATTAGAAAAGTGTTTGTTTATTGATCGTAAAATAAAAACAAAATAATTATGAACCTGTTAAAATTGGATTAGCAAACCTTAATTCTTCACAAATTTTAACGTTCGAATATTTTTTTAATCGATATAATAATAATGATAGTCATTGTAATTGCGCCTGATGTGCGGTAAAGGTAAAGGTGATTCGATGTCGAATATAATGACTTCTATTTTCAATATTATTTTTTCTTAAAGAAAGCTATAATGTATGCGAACGGACATACAGAATGTAGTGTTCAACTATCACAAAACGTAAATCTGAACGCTATTATGCCTGATGTGCCAGTCATTTCACTACTATTTGGCAAACGATAATCGACTAAAACACTAAAAGTAGTATATTCGACGTAACCAATGATATTATAGAACTTTATTAACTTTTGTTTTTATATAATATCATTGGACGTAACATATTCTTAACTACTTCTATCATCTTTGAACTAATCTACCTACATTTTTATTTTATAAGTTTTGAGACTAAGGGAGATATTCTGAGGTTCCGGATAGATGTTATCCGACGCATGAAATATAACCTAACCGAATTAAAAGTGACGCAAATCACACTTGATAAAGTGATGCAGCTGTCACTTTCATTTATGGGTGAATTGCACAAGCAATAAAAATACATGGCAAACCTGAGAATGGTAGTGCAATGTGCTGATTTTTTATTTTATATATTTTTTCTCAATAAAGTAAGTACTTCCCTACCTTGGCAAAAAAAATCATTGATTTCTACCCAATAATTATACCAGAAAAAAAATTACAAAGTGTCATTTTATCATCACGGTGGCCTGTCCCGCACCCAAATCCGCTCATAAAATACCTTCCCCTGCAAACATATTCATAATATGGATTTAAATCGGTTGTTTTATCAATAAATTATAATATATTCGATCAAATAAAACCATTTTTGTTTGTTTATCTTCTTTCTCATGGATTTGACAGGCAGTCAACTTTTGTCCGGCAAAAAGTTATCATTTTGGAGGACAGTAAGTTTTAGTAAAATAACCACGTCAAAATTGCGTTGTTACGCCCCTCTCACCTTTCTTCACTTCGGATGAGTCCGGCTCGAGCTCTCGGCGCGTACGCACCGGCCCCAACGTCTTGCAGTTTCCCGCCAAAAAAGTAAGTTTATCATTTCAGTAATATGGGGACAAAAATATGCTCATTTCGGTGGCTGTTATAGCTCGTGCTATTTTCGTTTAATTTGTTTCAAAATTGTGTATTATATTCGCCGTAAGTACTGTTTTGTTTGAGTAGTGTTCATATTTTTTTTTATAATTTTATTTCGGAGTAAATGTAGAACTAACCTCTATTTTATCATCTCCTTGTTATCATTTCAGTGGATTCGGTGGACTGTTATACCAATTACAGTCCACCGGAATGAAATGTATCTCCGAAATGATAAAACCATACAGTTTTAGAGATCCTTGTGTCAAATACAAAGTCATAGTTTTGTTATGTACTTTTACTAGTGCAGATTAGATTATTCGAGTGTATTTGTTGTGTAATATTTTTGTTTAAGATAATATATAATATATATATCTATGTAGTTAGTACATGTGTATACTTTACTTACACATTCAATTTGTTCGGCTAAACGATAATGTGATGAGTGTGTGAGTCACGACAGTGTAGATTAATTATTAAATATTTTTATTTTATTTTTATATTAAATATTTTTTCGAGCGTTTACATTCATTTTAAGTTTTTAACTAACCTTTATTTTTATATAATTTATAATGAGTAAATACTATTTGATATAATAACAAATTTCAAAATTTTATTAGATTTAACAAATAAATAATAATTGTACTTACTAAACGCCGCCATATTCTCAACAACATATCTAATTCTTCCCCCGCTAATGTCTGGAAATTCCTTGGGCGTTGGTAAACAGCGACAATCAGAGTTCCCAAAAACAATCACATTAGACAGTATTTTCAGTTCTACATTTACTCCGAAATAAAATTATTAAAAAAAATATGAACACTACTCAAACAAAACAGTACTTACGGCGAATATTATATAATACACAATTTTGAAACAAATTAAACGAAAATAGCACGAGCTATAACAGCCACCGAAATGAGCATATTTTTGTCCCCATATTACTGAAATGATAAACTTACTTTTTTGGCGGGAAACTGCAAGACGTTAGGGCCGGTGCGTACGCGCCGAGAGCTCGAGCCGGACTCATCCGAAGTGAAGAAAGGTGAGAGGGGCGTAACAACGCAATTTTGACATGGTTATTTTACTAAAACTTACTGTCCTCCAAAATGATAACTTTTTGCCGGACAAAAGTTGACTGCCTGTCAAATCCATGAGAAAGAAGATAAACAAACAAAAATGGTTTTATTTGATCGAATATATTATCATATTTTATATAATATGTACTTCGTCTATTTACATTTCAATAATTATACATTTGTCTTATCTGAACCTACCTATGCTTATCTCTGCACCACCCTAGGTTGACTGTAAGAGAATGCCATAAGGCATTAAGTCCGCCTATGTACTATTTATTTGTGCAAAAAGTTAAATAAATAAAAAAATAAAAAATAAATATAATGATCAGTCAATATCAGTTAGTTAGTAGTTAATGATAGTCAAATAGTTGATATGTTGTATCTAAAATCATTTGCTAAACTACTCAAAAGACAAAATAAATATTTATAATATGATAAAAACGCCTAATTAAAACTTATATCACGGTTAATAGATTTATCATAGAATTTTTTATCATAAATACTAACCTGTGCAATACTTGGCATCTGTCAGTTGAGCCCGACAGAACCCCTATTGATGTGGTATCTATTTCTTGGTGGTTAAAAAAAAATAACCACGAAAGCTAAAGCGGGATAGGCTAACCTGTCCTAGGGGTGCTCTGAGTCAGGGTGTTAACCATATTGAAGGGATTTATATATATTTTAAAGGCGCCATCATAATTATCAGAAATTTAAAGCTTTCTAATAGCGCTTCGTTCACTCTTTTTAAAATATAAAGTAAATTAGTATTAGTAAGTAAGTAAGTAAGTAAGTAATCTTTATTTGTATGAATATGGTACTTAATAGGTGACTTAAACTAATTACAAAGTATCATCATATTCTGCCAATCAAGGCGTGCAAATATTAGTAGGTATATAAATTTTAAATAATTATGATCAGCTGCTTATCTTAATGTCAGCCTCTTCCACATGCAGTTCAATTAATTTCATTCCAGAATTACAAGTCAATTATTAATATCAATGTCAAAATTAAAATTTTTATAATCATTATGTCAATGTCATAATTCAAAATGGAATAATCTTAATATTCGTTTAATATTAGTTCATAAACATACAAAAATATATATGTATGGTTACGATACGATACAGTTTTCCAACATTTTCACCCAACAATAACCACTAAAAATAATAAACATTACATTACATTAATATGTTATATATATAATTATTTGAGGTTATTGTAACCTCAAATAATTATATATATATTACTAACTGTAATATCTGTATATTAATGATGATATTAAAATAACTGTGTACTGTCCTGTCTAAGTGTTTATCTAAAATTAGTTAAAATCAAACCTACCTAAGTACGGAACCCTGGCTGCCCGGCATGGTTGTTCTTAGCTGTATCATTTCGGTGGATTTAATTCATTCCGGTGCACAGTCTATCATTTCGGTGGGTATTTTTATCATTTCGGTAGACACTTTTCATTTCAGTGGACTCTAAAAAATTCATCCTTTAATATTTATGTAAGTTTTGATGTTATTTGATGTCCACTCACACACAATGTTATAAATAGACTAAAGTTTAATTTTTCACTTAAAATATATAGATAGCATTGAAATTAAAAAAGTCCGCCGAAATGACAAAAAATAGTCGCTTGTTGAAATTGACCCTTATGTGTGTTGTATGCTTATCCTACCAAATAGGTTTATTTAACACCTGAGAAATTGGGCCTTAACATAGTTATTTTCTTACTAAACATTATATAATCATTATTATTTTTTATTTTATTAACACTATGATGGCTTTAAGAACTTTAAGTTTCGGAAGTAATGTCAACACCAGTAAAACTATGTATCAAGGAAGGCTTGGCGTGTTGATACTAAACTGGTGACTGTAAGAGACAGAGCAGGCTGGTCTCGTAAAGTAAGACCTTTGGCCAGCAGTGGGGTAGAATAGGTTATAGAAGAAATAATGTGATTCCAAAGGCTTTCGGTTTTTATAAGTTGTATAACGATTTGCTCCAAAGTAATTTTCCAACTTCTAAGCAAACTCACATACATTGCAAAGTATCAGAGATAAGAAGCAGATTTGCTGCATAAGTAACTATCGATTCGTAAACAAGTATCTATCAGGTCGAGGGTCGGTCCTAGACCTGCTGACACGTGTCTTCCCAGTATATAAGCCCAGGCAGGTCTAGGTCCATCACTGTGCACTTCCATCCATCAGTGCCGGCACAACTGAGGGAAACAAATATGAAGTTGTTAGTACTTGCGGCGTTTATCGGTAAGAAATACATCTTTATATTCATTTTTTATTTTTTGTATCTGAACAAATTTTGTTATAGAGCATGCATGAGCTCATAAATGGTAGTACTCCTTTCAACAAAGCGATAGCAACTTGCAATTCTATATATTTGCTAGTTCCAGAGTATATCATAACCATCAAACTGTTACATTCCAGTAGCTATTAACTATTTTAGACCCTTAAATTACTGACACAGTGGTATAATATGGGGATATAATATGACGAATTTGTGGTATCTTGTATAATAGCCATTTTAGGCTTTACTTGCCTCATATTCTTGGCTGGATTTATGAGTTCATTTGCTACTCTTTATATGTTACTTTGTATCTAACTATTAAATAGATTTTCCTAAATTGTGATTTTATTTTTCAGCCGTCGTCTCCTCAGGCCGCCTGAGTGACCAGCAGTCTGAAAGCCAGCAACAATGGCCCTGGCAATCCGGCAAACAGTACCGTTATGAGGTGAACTCCCACACCCTGGCCCGTCTCCACGAGGGACCCAGCTCTGGCAATGCCTTCCAGGCTCAATTCATCGTCCGCGTCAGGTCCCCCGGCCGTCTCCAGGCTAAGCTAGAGAACCCTCAGCATGCACAGTTCAATCAACAGCTGCCGAGGAATATGGCTCTGCCTTCTGACCTCCAGTACAAACTAGCGCAAAACTTGGACAAACCTTTCGAAATCTCCGTCGAAGGAGGCCGTGTGCTTTCCATCAGCCTGCCTTCTGCTGTTTCGGTTGAAAACGAGAACTTGCTAAAGGGTCTAATCAGTGCCCTTCAGGTAGATTTGACGGCTCATCGCCACGTACAAAGTCCTCAGGATACCTACGACCAAGAACGCCAACAAGGATTATTCAGAAAGATTGAGACTGACGTCACTGGTGACTGTGAGACTCTGTACACAGTTTCTCCTGTAGCTTCTGAATGGCGCCGAGAGCTCCCGAATTTCGCTTCAGGACAGGACCCCATGGAGATCATCAAGAGCAAAAACTATGGACATTGCCACCACCGCGTTGCGTATCATTTCGGTGTTCCTGATGGTGCCGAATGGACTGGGACTGCACACAAGCACAGTGAGAAACAGTTCATCTCGCACGCTGCCGTCTCTCGCATTCTTGCTGGTAGACAAGGTCCCATCTACAAGGCCGAAACCACCAGCACCGTTCACGTACACCCTCATGTGTACGGTAACCAAAAAGCTGAAGTACACAGTTACGTTGGCCTGAACCTGCTCTCTGTTCAAGAAGATAGTGAAGATGAATGGCAAAGACCCGAAGCTAGTCGTCAAATCAAGACCCTCCTGTACGCTATGACTACAAAACAAATGGCCATCCACGACCAATCTTCTCAATCTGAATCTTCAGAAGAATCACACGAGCACATTAGAGTGCAATATGACCAAGCTCAAACCGGAGAACATCTTTCCCAAAGCCAGCAATCAGGTGAAAGCAGACATAACTGGGCCTCTAAGCAATCCGCCCAAAGCTCAAGCTCTAGCGATTCATCATCAGCGTACAAGAACGACGATGCACCTAAGATGAGCGAACCAGCGTATGCTGCCCTGTACTTGAACGCTCAATCTCGTGGAGATAAAAAACAGAATCCCATGAATGTCCAAAAACTTCTGTTAGACGTTGCTCAACAGCTTCAAAACCCTAACAACATGCCCAAAGCTGACTTCCTTAGCAAGTTCAACATTATCGTGCGTCTTATTGCTTCCATGAGTGCGGAACAGTTGACTCAGACCAGCCGTGGCATTGAGGTCGGACAATCTTCAACTAACCTCGTAAAAGCTAACATGTGGATGATCTACCGCGACGCAGTCGTCCAAGCCGGTACACCACCCGCATTCCAACAGATTAAGACATGGATTAAGAGTAAGAAAATCCAAACTGAAGAAGCAGCGCAGGTCATTGCCTCCTTGGCGACGACTCTCCGCTATCCTACAAAGGAAATCATGACTCAGTTCTTCGACCTCGCCATGAGCCCTGAGGTTCAAGAACAGAAGTACCTTAACACAACTGCTTTGATTGCTTCCACGAGGTTCATCCGTATGGGACAAGTAAACAATGAGACCGCACAGTCTTACTACCCCACTCAGATGTATGGACGTTTGGCACGCAAGCATGATCGATTTGTGCTGGAGAACATTCTGCCGCGTTTATCAGAGAAGTTGAGACAAGCTGTGGAACAAAATGAGGGCAGCCAAGCCCAGGTTTACATCAAGGCCATCGGTAACTTGGGTCACCGTGAGATCCTACAAGTGTTCGCTCCTTATTTAGAGGGACGTACTGAAGTATCTACTTACCTTAGAGTGCAAATGGTTTATGAACTTAAGTCGCTGGTGGACCAGAATGACAAATACGTACGCGCTGTACTCTACAGCATCCTCAGGAACACTGCTGAGCCTTACGAAGTGAGAGTAGCTGCTATCCTCAACATGTTCAGGGCTAACCCATCAGGTGACATGATGAAGGTCATGGCTCAGATGACGAACTATGACTCCAGCGTGCAAGTCCGTGCTGCCCTCAAGAGTGGTATTGAAACAGCCGCCAACTTGAAGGACGCCCGCTATTGGCATTTGTGAGTATAAACAAATTGCTAACTGCTATTTCTGGATATCACGTTTATACCCACTATATTATTTAAATATAATATCTAGTATGTATGATGCTTCAATATCATTACATGTTATTTATTTTCTTCAGGGCTAAATCAGCGCAAGCAGTGAAAGACATGGTAACATCCGAGGACCTCGGAGTGCAATACTCTACCGCAGTGTTCTTCGACTACGAAAACGAGCAACAGGGTGAAGCTAACTTCCGCAGCAACTCTTACATTGGAAGCGATGACAGCGCTGTACCTAAACGACACAGGTTCGCATGGAGAAACCGGATTAGTGGATGGGCCTCTGAAAACTCGGTAAGAAACCCATAGAAAATATTCCTGGTAAACTTAAAAATATTACATAACATTGACACAATGCTAATTAATCCCAAACTAATCACAAATTGTAATTACCAAGGACACTTGTACCAGAATAATTAATAACAACAATACATTGTATATACTATATGGTGGTAGAGCTCTTTTGAACAATTTCGAGGGCGGCAGCACAACTGTCTCACCTTTTGGTGGTGAGATCAGGCCCTGAAATTACTAGCACATGAGGCATAACACCATATTCCTCAAATGGAGCGACGTATCTACAACCTGCTTTGGTGGATGTTCATGGGCTATAGTTACCACTTACCATCGAGTGGACTATAGGTCAGTCCACTGCATACCACAAATAAAATAAAAGAAAAACTATCACTTACTGAAATTAAATGAAATGAATGCGTATCGTTCATTTTTCATTTAAAACTTTCGTTTGAAACTTTCAGTTTGGATTCTCGTACTCCAGCCCTCAAGAATTCGCCGATCACATCAAACAAATGTTCCTCAAGCCCCGTAGATCTGATGCCACTCACAAATACTCAGCCAGCAAAGTCGCTGAGATGTTGAACATTAAGCGCGAGTCCCGCCAGCCTCTGGAGTCCTCACTGTACTACGAAATCTTTGGTCAAGAAAGATTCTGGGCACTTGATGAAGCCGGCGTGAACAGATATGTTGGAAATATGATGGAATACATCAAAAATATGGAACAAGGTGTTGAGAACCATTACACGAAGGTCTTCAACTCAAAACAGGTGTCTGTAATGTTCCCCATCTCTACCGGTGTACCTTTCGTCTATAAATACAAGGAACCTATGGTTATCCACATTCAAAGCAAGGCAAGCGGCAAAATCAACTTCGAGCAAAAGGACATGAACGGTTTGTCTGCCAACATGAACAGCGAGATCCAATTCATTCTGGCTAGGAACATTGACGGCAGCGTTGGTTTTATTGATACCTTCAGCAACCAGCTTGCTAGTGCCGGAGTTATTAAAAAATATCAACTAAATGTGCCTGCCAAGATGAGCATGCAAATGCAATCTGGAGAATTGAAAATGAATATTGAGCCGCTCCACCCCGGTCAAGATACCACCATCGCTCACTACAGCGTCTGGCCTTACTCTGCTAATCAGAAGAAAGATTCCTTAACCCCTGTCTCCATGGACCCTACCACGAAACTGGTTGAGCGTCCTAAGAAGGTGTCATCCACAGATGTGAAGTTCGGTCAGCAGACTGGCACAATCTTCCAGCTGCAAGGGTACTCTTACTCTAAGAACTTCAGAAACGCTAACAGTCCGCTCCAAGCTCTTTACAACATTGGTGACCTGCTGGCTCCCCAGGATATTGCTTTGACCCACTACAACATCAGATTCCTCGGCAAACAGTCAAAGAACAAGGCTGTCTCACTAACAGCTGTCTATGGTATGAAGCTTATTATTAAATTTCTATGGATTTTTATTTAAATTGTGCATTTTTAACATCGTGTTCTATTTGTTATCATTTACAGATAAATTCTACAACCAGAAGCAAAGTGGAGAGCTGGGAAAAGCCGACAAGAAGAGCGATGTGACTCCCAACAGCGCCGCTCGCCGTGAAGAGATGATCAAACGCGTTTCCTCCGGTATCAACACCGCTGAAGCCCAAGTTGTAGACTTAAGTGCTACATTCGAAGGGCCGCAGAAACAGGTATACGTACTTACGGCTGCGATGGCTCAGAGCCCAGTTGACCCTAAGGTCCAATCCGCTATCTTCCTTGCTAGAAATTCCGTCCAGCAAGGCAGTGAGCAGATCAATGCCGTAGCCAAGATGCAGAAATCTCAAATAACACCACTGAACTTCCTCGAAGCCCTGAAGACCGACATGCAGACGACTTATGAAGCCGATGCCTTGTACGGACAGAATGGCAACATCCACATTAAGGGTAACGCTCAACGTAGCCAGCAATACACGGAACTTCTGAAGACACACCCTGTAGCCAAGCAGTGTGAACAACAAATTGCCAACAACAACCAATTCCAACCCGCCTGCCAGAAAATGCTCGTTAAGGCTCATGCTCCTGATTACTTCAGAGCGTCTGTGTCTTACAAGAACGTGAGCCCTGCTTACATGAACTTGACCACTCAGGCTTACAGAATCCTAAACCAACTTGGAGGTTACATTGAAGCTAACCCAGTAAAGAAGGTAGCTGACGGGAAATTAGAATTTGAAGCGCAAGCTTCTTACATCGACAACAGCCTACGTTTTGAAATGACATCATCCAATGGTGTGATGCGCATCAACAACATTCAGATCCCTCAGATCTCCCCCTACATAATGTCTACTTACTCACCATTCAACGCCGTGGGCCCCTATGAACGTGTAGGCAACTACAAAACCAGGCTTCAATACCACCGTAAGTATCATTTATCGCACCCTCAAATAAATAAATATTTCCATCATCCAGTAAAGGTTTTTTTTTAAACCTAAATATCATAAATAAGATCACGCTATATTAAAAATTTTATGATTTCTAACAGCTTTCTGCACTGTTGACGGCAACATGGTGAAGACGTTCAGCAACCGCGCGTACCCCTATATTCTGTCCTCCGCTTGGCACGTCGTGATGCAGCAGGAACAATCCCAGGCTCAAGGAAAGTGGGACGACCTGCTGGTCCTCGCCAGAAGACCCAGTCAGGACCAACAGGAGATCTATATCTCTTACAAGTGAGTATTGATTGGTCACATCTATGACGTTCTTTTTATTACCTCTTTTAAATACGGTGCAGTATAATAATAATTTATCAAAATATTCGCCTAACAAAACATTTCTTTACTCAGATCTGAGACCGGTCAAGACCTGGAAATCCAGATCCCACATTCCGCTGCCCAAAACAAGAACAATGTCAACGTAAAGACCAGCGCCAAGAAGATCTCCGAAGGAGACCTCACCATCTACTGGGATGAAGTCGCAGATGCACCGCTCTTGCAGTACGCCACGCAACCCCAAGGTGTTCTCATGTTCACCATCCGCGATGGACGTCTCCGTGCTATGTTCGATGGACAGCGATTGGTTGTTACTACCCAGGCATACCGCAAATCTACCAGAGGAATATGTGGGCAAAACAGCGCCGAACCTCGCGATGACTACAGAACGCCCTATGGAGTAGTTGACCATCCCGCCCACTATGGAGCTTCCTACGCTTTAGATGCTGAGAGCAACCCTGAAACACAGGCTCTGAAACAACAAGCCCAACAGAAGGCCTACCAACTCGAAACGAAATACACTGCTATTCTTCGTTCAGATGACCAATGGAAGCAGGCTGTTGAGCAGAAACAAGAACAGTGGGGCTCCCAGAAAGTTTACAGGACTAGGAGTTACCAGAAACAGCGTGGATCGTGTCAGCTGCTACAGCAGGTGCAGTACCATGAGAACCATGGAGAGATCTGCATCACCACCACGCCTCTGCCCTCCTGCCAGTCACATTGCAGTGGTCAGGACTTCCAGGTTCAGGCCGCTCAGGTGATCTGCCGGTCAAAGTCCGACGAGCAATTCAGGTCGTACAGGAACCAAATCCAACAGGGACAGAATCCTCAGGTTTCTGGTGTACCCAAAGTTGAACAGTATAGAGTACCGACCTCGTGCCAGGCGTAAATTAAGAATTAAATAATAATATTATAAGGCAAAAGCAATCATGAAAATGGACTACGAATATTAACAAATATGTATGTCGTATAATATTTATATCACTTTGGCCATATTGTATTTATGTAATCAAAATTAATTTTTGTATTAATTCTATGTAAATATTTTATTTGTGTATTTTACATGTATTAATGATAACTGTATTTGTATTATTATGTTGTAGATTAGATTATTATGAGCAAATGAAAAACCCTAAAAAAATGCAAAACCTAAGTTAGTAAAAATAAATGAATTGAAATACTTAAAAAGACTTTTTGTTTTTGTATTAAACGCCATCTTTTTCCTTTTTGAGACCAATCAAAATTAATTATCAGTCTTTTATGTTAAGTAAAGTTAGCCATAATAACTATTGCCGTTAGAAAGTGCAGTTAGAAAAAAAGCGTAAATTAAGAAAATCCAGAAAAATACAAAGGTTTTGGTTAATTTTACACGATAAGCGCCATCTATTGTGACCGTTTAATACTACTTTATCTAATAATAGCCGCAAAATTGAAAAGATGGCGAGGCAGACAGCGCTATGAACAAAATCTTGCAAATAATTATGTATATTACGGAAACAATGGGCAAATTAAACATAACTTTACTCACAGGTATTTAAAACACATTCCATTTTCCATTTTTATAACAAAAAACGTAACGTAGTAAACGTAGCTCCGTTTCAGTTCGGCATTAAATCCACAGCTGTTTTTTTACGAAATTGACAATCTGCTATCTGTTAGTAAACGTCAAACGTCAATCCAATGGTTTTTGTTGAATTAGTGTTTGTGAACAACTTTCCGCATGAAAATTGTTAAATAATACAAATAACTAAGATGGTATATTCAAAAAAATAATAGTTATTTTTAATTGTAACAAACTTTCAGTGAATAAAAATCGCGTCGTGTTTTGTTTTTAACTTTTTGAAAATCGAACCACTTTTTGTCCGGGGACAAATGTAAGTAGCCAGTCCTTTTTATCATTATTTCAAAAGTATTGAATAAAGTCAAACATTGGTCAATTATTCAGGCGGTCACAGAGTGTAGGGTGCACCATTTACAACTTAATAAATAAAATCTAAACAACTGCCGCATCCTTTGAGGTTTTCTGAGCACCAAGTAGTTTGCATAAGTCTTTCTTAACTGTAAACAATACTAAACAATATTCTAAGTAATCTATACAGGCTTTTTGCTATTTGATGAGTAGATTGTAATTAATGCAAATACAAATGCCTATAAAATAAAATATGTGGAAAGGAAAAGAAGACAGCTATTATTGAGTTTGAGTTTTGGGTTTAAAATTTCTTTTTTGGCATAAATAACATTGAGTTAGTAATAATAAATGTTACACTAAATACATACAATTATTATTATACTCTGTGTTTTTACCAGGCTAAGAACACCTCAAAAACTTGGCTCTCAAAAGCTATTATTAGCTTAGTGTATTATCTTCCTAGTAAGAAAATAAGTATTTTTAACTTTATTATTCATAACATCATGCTCATAATACCCAGAAGTGTTGAGGTTATTAACTCTCACACTTAACTGATATGTTTAGGTCCATGTGATAGAAGGTCACCACTTACTATGTACAATTTCACACTTACCAAAGAATCCCAAATAACATTTTGGCTCAACCTGGGAATAAAACCTGAAACATCACATCACAAATACAATTACATCCAGACCACGACGCTGTCAGTATTTTTACTTGCTAAAATTTTTTATACCCACAGCACCATAGAATTATTGTACCTAGCAACCGAGTACAGGCATGAAAAGTGAAGGCACTTAAATAGTGACGTTTTGGCTCAATACAACTTGTACATACACATCTCATTTATCAAAGTCAAAGTATTTTATTTGTAAACATAGGTTAAAAGTTGTTAAATAAAATTACATTATGTCCAGCTATGTTTGGCCTAAGGCAGTGGTTCCCAATTAGTGGTACGCGTACCCCCAGGGGTACGCGAGGTTGCATCAAGGGGTACGCGCAGCAATCTCTAAACTAAAATCCTTAAAAAAACAATAATTCAATATCTTTATTTAAATTATATATTAATATTTTTTTTCGTTTTTCGTTTTGCATTTTCTGTGAAGATATTTAAGTAACATATTTTTTTTAAACATCGGAAAGTAGAGATTTCAACGAACAGAAAACACACCAACTTTTTGAAAAAAGCTAATATTTTGACGGGTGAATTTTCGGCCGAAAATCAGGGTGCTTTTTCGATATTAATTCAAAATAAGGTGAAAAAATAAATATTTCTAATCAAATAAATTACAGCGTATTTGGGACATAAAAAGGTAAGTTTTCACCAAATTTCGTGAAAAAAAAATTGTTTGTGAAAGATAAAAATAAAAACCAAAAACTTGGTTTTTTGAATTTTTCACATACATTTTGAGGTTATATGTAAAAAATGAAAATACAAAAGTTTTAGATCTTTTTATTACAAACAACTTTGCAATTCGACTTTTTCCCATTGGACTTAGTTTTGCCGGAAATCGAAAAAAAAACGTTTTTTACCCTTAAACACCCCCCCCCCCGCATCCCCATTATCGACCCTGATCTATAAAGGGGTACGCAAGTTGGAGGTCTTTCTTTAAGTGGTACGTGGAAAAAACTAATTGGGAACCACTGGCCTAAGGCATACAAATACAGATATTTAGAATTAATAATGTCGCCCAGTTAATTAATTATGTCTTAATATTTATATCATCAAGGTATTCAGTTATCGTGTAATATCCCTTATTTATTAACATGTCATAAAGTTTATTTTTTTTTCCCCCTAGTGTCATCACATATCCATCACATTGCTGCTTTGCATGAATAAACACACAATCCAAAAAACACATTTTACAGCATAGCTACTTAAAAATTAAACAAAATATTTACCTACTGTCATAACCAGGGCTCGGAATTAGGTAGAGTTTTTTATGTACTTGCATCGAAATGTTGATATTAATGTGGACCTTCCCGGGATTCCTAATGGACAATCCCGTGTGACCAACAATATTACGAATAAATAATAATAAAAACCTCAGAGATAGACAAATAAAAGAAAGATAATTAACATATTTTTTTATTAGTTTACATTAATTCACAATACAAATTGTTGAAAGTCTGTAGTAAATTCTCATACGCATATTTCGCCTTTTTTATAAATACTAGCAAATACTTTTGCTTCTAGCCTAGACTCGTGAGGTTTTGCTTATTCAAACGGCCCATCAGAATCATTTTCCTTGTCCGATTCATTACCAGTAAGATTTGAAGTGTTCGCTTCCGACATTACTGTTTAAATTTTGTGAGAATTAAAATATTTAGTCGCGCGTACAGTAGTTTATATTGTGTAAAAAAGTAAATATCTTTTTATTTAAAAAATCATGGGATTTTTTTCTGCTCTTTAAAATTAATCTCGGGATTTGAGGCATATCCACTTTATTCTTTCGCTGTATGAAATCAGTGTAAGTACATGAAAAACTCTACCTAATTCCGAGCCCTGGTCATAACTCTTCATGTATTTGATCAATAGAATAATAGAATGCATAACTCGAAAAAGCATTAATCAAGGTTTGATTAAAATCTAAATAATTATAGGTTTTGAGCTGCAAATACCTTAATTTACCAGTATTTTCAAAATTTTGGTTTGTGCAAAGCAGCTACATGTTATCAATCTGTTTTTGACTTCATTGTATTGTATTAGGTGCAGCACTTGTATAAATGTCATATTCAAAGGTAGATTATCTTAGATCTGACCAAAGCCCTCGGGCAAATCCCCTAAATAAAGATAGATAGATAGAGTAGAAGCAGGATTTTTGGTCAAACCTAGAAGTTACTAACTATCACTAACATCGAAATTAAAATAATCTGTTTCATGCTTTGCCTAGTCGATCTTAGAAGCGACAGATAAACGGTCAAACGTCGACTATACTGTCTTGTTAGGGGGCGTGCATAAATTACGTGAGGTGTTTTTTTTTAATTTTTAAGTTCAATCAGAAAAAAAAAATGTGTTATATTCCTCCCCCTCAAACACCTCACGTAATTTATGGACGCCCCCTTACATGTTTAACACGTAGAGTGCGGCATTGCGTTTCAAATTAAAGATTTTTGAGCAGGTGCGATACAAGACGACAGTAGGCAGTGGGTACAAATAACTTCAGAAAATATACGAATATGTAGTAACGAGTCTTTTAAGTTTGGGTTTTCCTGAATCTCTCTGAGATCTCATTATCTGATCCTGATTTGTGCCAATGGGACCATTTCGCAACCATAGTCTATCAAACATTTTTTTTTAATCGGTCTGTAATATGAGGCTTTATTAAAACCTCCTCCTTTTTACTGTACTGTATAACCCGTATTTTACTGGTCAAACCCCGAATTCATTAAATTGAGTTTCGCCGTTTTCCTGACCAGATTAGCTTTTCCTAGGTTGAATTAAATTTCTTTAGTCAGAGGTCGAAAAACTTCATTTGTTTCGGCTTTTACTAAGATCTCAAATCAGACTGACTAGTCATTCCTATTAGCGCCGGTACTTCGAGGTTTTTAAAGACTATAGATCTAGGCGTTATTAATCAATGGATAGGCCGCGTATTTTCTAAAGCCCTAGTGCCTTTTCTTTGTATGTCTTACGTAACTGTTGCAAATAGTCTTCGCATTGCGTAAGCCGTGCGTCACAGGCGCGCCTCCAAGCGTCGCGCTGCGATTGGTCGACGCACACGACCAGTATCACGTACACCGGCGCTTGCGCATGCTGCACACAATGTAATTAAATATGGAGAATGTCCAAGATTACTATGTTTTATTATACGACGAATAATGTAAACGGGCGGGTAGTCCACCTGATGGTAACTGTTTTACAGCTCATGTACATTCATAATAGACAAAAGATTGCATCGCTGTAATTTCAGGGCATAGTCCCACCGACAATACAATAGTGGAAACACTTCTACTTGGCGGAAGGTTAAAGGTGAGACGGTGATGGCTTTTCCTCGAATTTGTTCACAAAATGATTAAAAGTACTTCGAGCTATACATTTCCAGTATACGCTGGTCTCGCATTGCGTGAGAAGCCTATACGATGCGAGGCCATCTCATAGTCTATCACATTTATTACTACGGTACTAGGTTGACGATTATTATTTTATTTTTGGGGAAAACTGGTTGTATTGATTAGTTCCGCAAAGCTTTTTTTAGCAAGGTCGCCATCTCGCCTGGCCTACCTACCTTCTAATTTATGATACGTTTAAATATTGTTACAAAATTAATATTCTAGACCACGGGTTACCAAAAAAATGTCGTTCGCAGCGCATTTTAGTTTTGATACTTTCGCAGCACACCCAGGTCTAATAATGCTTGTTTTCACGAACTTAAAAACCAAAATGTTTGGGATTCTGTGTAGGCAAAAAATGTTCTACGGGCCATAAGTGCACAGATGCGCATGTTTTAGGAATATGCAATATGGTTTTTTGTCCATCTCTTATAAAGATCTCGATTTCTTTGTATGGAGCAATGCATATTGCGTTATCTTTATCAGTCCATTATTCTTAGGAAAATTTAAGCTTATCATTCAGCAAATTATTATCTCTTAGCTAACAAAGATGTTGAATGTAATCGATCACTCGACAATCTAATCAACATCAACACTATCTGATAAAATCCGTTGCAAAACTGCGATGTGATAAAATTGTGCATTGGTACTTTTTCCACGCAAACTGGCAGATAATAATGTTAGGCAACGGTTCCCCAAGTGTGCTCTGTGAAGCCCTGAGGTTCCGCGAAGCTTTTGTTGGGGCTCCGAGAAAAGTGACGACCCTCCTCCCCTCTGCCATCGTCCGGGGACTTTTGTGGGATACCACATTTGCATTGCTTTTTAAAGATAAGATCATTTATTTTGCTAAAACATGGTACAACAAGATCTTACAAATAATGCTCAACATGTTTTAATCACATTTACATGACATGCAAAAAATTATCAATTCAATTTCAAATTAATTTAACATTATAATGTCCGATAATAATGGCGAATCACGTACACGGGTTGGGTCCGGCGCACACAACGTTTGCATTCAGTTCTGGCACTGGTCCCATCGTGTTTCATTAGTGTTATTACATTCGAGGACTATGATAACTATTATTTATTTTATGCCCTGTAAGGTTAGGTATACTTTTCGTCAGGTTAAATAAAATACAATCTGGAAATAGGCCTCTCGAAATTTTGTCACATCGCACGGACCTTTCGCATCCAGTCCCATCTAGCGACATTCTTTATGTCGCCAGCCAGTCCTTGAGTTCACCTTTATTACCAAATTGGATTAAAACAAAGTCTTAAGCTTCATACCCACTTGAAGTAGTACATTTTTGTATGAAGACCGCTTGATTCATCCTTCTGGTGCACTTTTCAAACAGTACAGAATCACCGAGGCCTACGTGACTCGTGTGGTGCACGCCTTGCAAAGCTTTTGACTGACGCACATCACCAATTTAGTATTATTATATTTCCGAGAAATCAACGCACTTGTTGACTTAATATTATTGTGTACAGTGAGCCAAGCAATTAGGTATGCCGGGCAAAAACTTCTATGTCATAGTGCAAACTGACTGCAATAGATATGTATGTGTGAATTACATATGTAATAAGTGTAATATACCCACTATTTAGATAATGTAACTCACTTATCTATAACTGGTGTAGTAAGTCTTTACTATGACTTGTACCTAGATCCTGCCCACTTTGTACGTTGCGTTGAGGAGCTCGTGGCTAAGTTGAAGACGCGCGGACCGATCGATCTAGTTAAGCAATGATGACCACGGTCGGCCGTGGATGGGTGGCCATCTTTAACATAACGAGTTTTACTCCGTGCCTAGGCGAGCACATTAAGCTGTCGGTCCCGGTTGCCATTTAAACATTTCTGAAAGTCGTTACGGGTAGCCAGAGGCCGTAAAGACTGACAACTAGTCTAACAAAGAGTACCGTATAACCTCATGCTGGTTGTGGAGGCCTGATGGCAATCGCTACAATCGCTCTACGTAAAATAATTTGTTGCCAATCGAATTGTATCATCGCGAATTTGGTCTTTATATCCATAATTTTAAGATCTAACCTCGTCTTCTTCTTGAATACATCGTATTCCCATTAAAAATGGTCTTTATTACCCCAAGGCTGTGACTTGGGTCCCGAGTTGCGTGAATTCGTGTTTGTCTCATCTATCATTGTGGAAGAGACAGGTTGGTCATTTATTTCAATATCGTGCATAATGTAGCCATATTCAATAACGATGTTATGCTGGCTTTTTTAGAACCATTTTTATTGGCTTGATAGGCGTAATTTTTCTGTTTTGGTTTTTAAATTAGGTTTGATTGGGGTGGTTATTGTCTAACCAATATATTAAGCCTTCAATTGATAAAGTGAAGGCCAATGAAACCAACGATGCTCAAATATTCGCAAATATTGATAGCGTGCACGGTTGGCGTGGTGGTTAAAGCGGTAGCCTCGTCGCTTTCAACTGCGCTGGGTTCGATATACGGGACAATTTTTTGTGTGATCCGCAATAATTTGTTCTGACTTTGGCTGTGCTTTGTGTGTGTGAAATGTTTGTCTGTGAACACCCCCGCGACACAGGAGTTATTCCGAGTGCGGCCGTCGTTTGTTTTTTCAACTTCGGCTTTCGAGCTTCATGATTAAAGCGAATCAATTTCGGTGGTCGAAAGTGGAAAAAACATCTGTTCTCACCAACTTTCGTATTTATCATATAAATAGGACTAGCTGATTTCCGCGGCTTCGTCCGCGAGGCGCGTTATACATTACTGGTTTTGCAACGTATTGCATTACTACACCGCTCCATGTAGTCGTAGCATGCCTCTACACAGTCTAAACTGTAACCTATTGCCTTTCCTGATAAATGGACTATCTATCACAAACATCCTTAAGTTTGGACCAGTAGCTCCTGAGATTAGCACGTTCAACCAAGCAATCAGAGTCTTGGGTATTTTATTTTTTCTACTAGTAAGATTGCCATGGCAGATACCTACATTTAAGAGCTCAGTAGTTTTTTAATGGTGCACACATTAAAATCAAGGTGATGTGTAGTGTTTATCAAACAAAGTGCACATGTTTAAGATCGATGGCTGTATACGCGGCACTTGCCACTGTCAAGGCAAGCAGGTCCTAAGGTAAACAGTCAACAATGATGGTCTCTAAAAACTGCTGGACACGTGTGAAAAGGTTTTATTAGTGACTTTAAGCACATGTGGTCCTGCTAGATAGCGGACCCAGAATAGCAACTTCCTGCTTCGTTTCCCGCTCAAGACAAATCTTTGTGAGCATTGTTGCATATTTACAAAAAAAATAATTATTTATATGTATTAGTATCAGTTATTCTAGTACCCATAATACAAGCTCTGCTTAGTTTGGGACTAGATGACGTTGAGTGAAAGTTTATCCGACATAAAATCATGACTTTATTTCCCAGAAAGGTTTGGCAAATATGTCACGTGTTTTGTTTAGGTCTCATGTAAAAAAAATATGTTTCCGGCAGGATTTGAACTTGCGACCTTCTGCACCTCGCGCCGGGTAGCAGTTGAAATAAATAATAGTTTAAAAAAACTAATAAACACGCTTGTACTTCTAACTAAAAAGTGAAAAATAATTCCTAACTTCACTTTTTAGTTAGAAGTACTTACTAAAAAAGCGTGTTTTTTAGTTTTTTTAAACTATTATTTATTTTCTACTTTTTAGTTTTTTTTTTATTGAATTATTGCATTGTCATCGATCTTTGACAGGTGTGCAAAATTTGAATGAAATCTGTCCGTTTAAAGTGGGTCATAATCGAGTCCAAACGAGTCATACATACACATACATACATACATACATACATACATACATACATACATACATACATACATACATACATACATACATACATACATACATACATACATACATATATACATATATACATACATACATACATGTAGGTGAAGCTAATATAAGCGTAAATTATAAAAATATAATAATATATTAAATAATATAAAAATTAGGGTTAAAGCGGCTTATACAACAAGTCTAAAACCAACTTGCCGTTCACTTTTTAACCGACTTCAAAAAAAGGAGGAGGTTCTCAATTCGGTTGTATTTATTTTTTTTTTTTTTTTTTTTTTTTTTTATGTTTGTTACTCGAAGACGCCTGGACCTATTTGAGAAATTCTTTTTTTGTTTGAGAGGATATACTTGTCATGTGGTCCCATTTTTTTCAAGTCACGTTCTGATGATGGGATCTTAGAGAAATCGAGGGCAACCCTCAAATTTAAAAGGCTTCTATATTGTTTTTGGTATATTATCTAAAACTACTTGGATATTATATTTGCATCTAGTAATCAGCATTTTATGTTGCTGAGCTGATGCTGGAAGATACAACTTCTCAACGGTTAGGAGTACGGGGATAATTCTTTAAATATAGGCTCCTTGGGGCCGTTTACTGTATTCTTTCAAGTTAGACACAGATGAGGCGAGACGTTGAATATTACTTATGTATATTCATAATATGAGGTCAAGATTTGATGATGGGATCCAAGAGAAATCATGAGTAAGCCTCAAATTTCAAAGGCTTCTATATTGTTTTTCGTATATTTCCTAAAACTACTTGGATATTTGCATTTTAAGTTGCTGAGCTGATGCTGGAAGGTACAACTCCTCAACGGTTAGGAGTATGGGGATTATTATTAATAAGTTTTCCGTCTCAAGTAACCGTCGTCTCCTCATTCGAGAAACATTCTTGCTCGGTCTACCCATCACTTAAAATTGTAAAATAAAATAATTTTTAACAAAAAAAAAACCGACTTCAAAAAGTAGGTAAACTAAAAAGCAAAAAATAAATTTACTTCGCACAAAATAATACGTTTTTTCATTTAGTTAAATAGAAATTATTAAATAATTATTTTATAATTCTGAAGTCGGTGTCAAGTAAACAATAACTCTGTATAGATAATATCAATCTTTCTAACAACTATTTTCTGACTGAATCTTAGTTCTTAATTATCCGATTTACTTGGCACCGACTTCAGAATTATAAAATAATTATTTAATAATTTCTATTTAACTAAATGAAAAAACGTATTATTTTGTGCGAAGTAAATTTTTTTTTTTGCTTTTTAGTTTACCTACTTTTTGAAGTCGGTTTTTTAGGGTTCCGTAGTACCTACAAGGAACCCTTATAGTTTCGCCATGTCCGTCTGTCTGTCCACGGCATAGCGACGAAACCGTTGGTGCTAAAAAACTGAAATTTTGCATAAACATGTATGTTAACTAAACAAAGAAAGTCGTAGAGTAAAATTTGGAAAAATATTTTTTTTTCAGGTAGCTCCCCTACATGTAAAGTAGGGATGTTTTTTTTTTTGTCGCCTACCCCATAGTGTGGGGTATTGTTAGATAGGACTTTTAAAAACGTTTAGGGGTTTCTAAGACAGTTTTTTGATTTAGGGATCCGTTTGCGAGATAATTAACTTTAAAGAGCAAATTTTTGTTCGGGTAGGGCGTCCCCCCCCCCTCTAAAAGCTAAACTACTGGATCCTAAAATCTGAAAAAAATTGTGTCGGTAGTACATGTAATGAACTTTAAAGGAAAACTATAGCGGATAAGTTCACTTCATTAGTTCAAGAGGAATAGGGGTCCGAAATGTCAGATGCAGTTACTCAGAATATTTCGTTCAAAATTCTTGAAACATAAATAAACATACATAATACATATATAAAATCACGCCTTTATCCCACGGGGGTAGGCAGAGACGATGGAACGCCATGTGCTTCGCTCCTTACATACTTCTTTCGCTTCCTTAACATTCATACATCTCGTCATACGTGCTAGCTGGTTTCGTGTACTACAAACATTTCCTATCTGAAGGACGCTATTTATCTGGTTACTTTAACTTAATTAGTTCTAGAGTAATTGGGGTCCAAAGTGTAAAATGCAGTTACTTAGAATAATTCGTGCAAATTACAAAAACCTTTGAAAGTAATGACTTTTATGAAGATGTTACTTGTTTAATACAGATAGTAAATCCCTTTTAAGTCGAAATATGTTGTTACGACTAGCTACGGAAGCCTACTGCGCGTGGCCCGACACGCACTTGGCCGGTTTTTTTTATTAGTAGCGAACGAACGGCAAGACACAGATAGTGCTGATAAAATATAATATTAAAGGTTTTGGTGTAGTGTAGATGCATCGCGATCTTCTGTCTTTTGTACCAGTCAATTCGGGATCGAAGTTTACTTGGTTGATTAAAGTGGCTTCCCGGTGTGCAGAAGGTCGCAGGTTCAAATCCTGCCGGTCTCACAATTTTTTCAATTGTTTCTTAGTATTATTTGCTAGGCATAGCTAAATGCTAAAAAAAAAACCGACTTCAAAAAGTAGGTTAACTAAAAAGCAAAAAATTAATTTACTTCGCACAAAATAATACGTTTTTTCATATAATTAAATAGAAATTATTAAATAATTATTTTATAATTCTGAAGTCGGTGCCAAGTAAAAACAACCTTTCTACAATATCAAATTACAGTTCACACAAAAAGGGAGGCGTAGTTGTTCTAGTGCGCGGTCGCCCAGTATTGGTACTTACCACAGAAATATAACTAATATTCAGTTAGAAAAATGTTGTTAGAACGATTGATATTATCTATACAGAGTTATTAATTGTTTACTTGGCACCGACTTCAGAATTATAAAATAATTATTTAATAATTTCTATTTAATTATATGAAAAAACGTATTATTTTGTGCGAAGTAAATTTATTTTTTGCTTTTTAGTTAACCTTCTTTTTGAAGTCGGTTTTTTTTTTTGTTAAAAATTATTTTATTTTACGATTTTAAGTGATGGGTACACCGAGCAAGAATGTTTCTCGAATGAGGAGACGATGGTTACTTGAGACGGAAAACTTATTTATAATAAACAAGAATTAAATCCTTTCTCCTGACTATTGAGGGTCACGACCTTCCATCATCAGCTCATTTTACACAATAACTAGCAGCAGGAATATGCGTACAGTAGTGAAAGAATTATCCTTTAACTCCTAACTATTGAGGAGTTGACCTTCCATCATCAGCTCAACCACATAAAATTGTTGCACCAAGCGTAAATCTTGGCCTCGATTAATAAAATATGAGGGTTGCCCCCGATTTCTCTGGGGTCCCATCATCAGATCATGACATGCTGACAATGGGACCACCTTTGAAATATCTCCGTTCCAACAGCTCACTTGAAATCATAACTAGCAGTCTGAATATGTGTACAGTAGTGAAAGAATTATCCTTTAACTCCTAACCATTGAGGAGTTGACCTTCCATCATCAGCTCATCCACATAAAAATACGTAAATACTAGTGTAGCTTTGAAAAACACACTAAAAACATTACATGTGCCTATAAAATTCGAGGGTTGCCCTCGATTTCTCTGAGATTCCATCATCAGATCACGACATGCTGACTATGGTACCCCTTTGGAATCATCTCCTGTCCAACAAAAAAAGAATCATCAAAATCAGTTCATAAACGACGGAGATATCCGTGAACAAACATAAAAAAAAAAAAAAAAAAGTAACATATATACGAATCGAATTGAGAACCTCCTCCTTTTTTAGAAGTCGGTTAAAAAATAATCATTAACTTGTTGTATAAGAGCAGTCAATTAGACATAAGAACCGTCAAGGTTGTATAAAATCTATTACCATCCTTGTTTTATCAAAACGTGTTTACAAATTGTCACATTCATAATAATATTAAATGACAAAACTCGTATGATTAGTCATATATTAGTCAAATTTGTAGTTATTTAATTTGATTAACCTTTTATTCTTGTTTGACATTTAATCTACATATTTGCTAATGGAAATATTGGTATTTCTGTTATTAGCATAAATTCCTGTCTCTTTGTGTTTAGTAACACAATTATTTTTTAGTTTTATTCATTTAATTTGTGTATTTTTTTTACAAAAACGACGCTCGCACTAGGAATAGCTCTTGTGTTGCGGGGTTGTTCACAAACATACATTTCACACACACAAAGCACACCCAAAGTCAGAACAAATCTTTGCGAATCACACAAAGTTCGTCCCCTGTGGGGATCGAACTCACAACAACAGCGTAGTTGAAATCGGCGAGGCGACCGCTTTAACCACTACGCCAACCGTGCACTCTAGTTTTACATTGGTATACTTAGGTAAGACACTGACAAGATCCCCTAAGCCCTAAGGGGTATTGAATCTTATTCCAAAGTATGTTCATATGTAGCCTAAATTTTTACTTCTTTCTGGCCCATTTCATTTAGAGTCGGTGCAAAACGTATTTTGTCTGTCTAAAACTCCCTTCTACATACGATACAAGGGGTATCTTATCTCCGATCTACCTCTTCCTATCCATTTATCGACATTTTAAAACGATCTCTCCTTTTTTAACACGCTTATATTAGCTTCATCTGTATGTATGTATGTATACAATGTATGTATGTAACCGACCTTTGGACTCGATTTTGACCCACTTTAAACGGACAGATTTTAATAAAATTTTGCACACCTGTCTAGGGTTGCCAACCGTACTCTAAAATAGAGTATTGTACTCTATATCATGTAAGCGTACTCTATAATCTATAACACTAATAGAGTACGCTAAAATACTCATTTTTATACATTCTTACTTGTCATATAATAGTATGCAAAAACCCATAATCAAAACCAAAAAATCAATTATTTACTGATATAATTTATGTTGGTACCCCCAAAAAAATTTCCACCAACCACATTCGGAATGAAGAAAAATTGTTATGCGCTGCAAAAAGTACAAGAAAATACCTTTTTAAAATTTAACATAAATGATACATTTTTTTTAAGTCTATACTCTTTTTTACCTCCTTAGAAATCAGATATACTCTTTTTCTTCTGAAAAAGTTGGCAACCCTACACCTGTCAAAGATCGATGACAATGCAATAATTCGATAAAAAAAATATATAGTTTAAAAAAACTGTTGTTTGTTACCTTATAACTTTTGACTGGGTAAAAATATTTTAGTTTAAATGATTATTTTTTTTTATTTGAAAGCTGGTGCTTCACGAGTGGTCTCATTTCAATTTGGTCCAGTTCTGACAATGGCACCCATGAGAAAACCATAAAAGTCTATAATTATTGTAATTGAAGACGGTTTTTTTCTAAGAAAATGGTTGTCACATGACATTCATCCGTTCCTATCACATGCCATAGCAAGATAATTGAGATACATTTCTTTCATTATTTCCGTCACTGGTGGGCACAGACCAAGCCACAATGTATTCATTATATTCATTTATTTCATAAACTATTATAACATAGTATTTGAAATTGTCAAACAAAATGTACAAACAAAACTTAACTAAAAACATGAAGCTGAGAAACGGTAATCTAATCCTAAGCATGATTATCTTCCATATAATCTTTAATGGAATAATAGCCCTTCGAACACAGTTTTCGTCTTATTATCGACTTAAATTTATTGACACTTTGAATTTCCTGAATTTTGCTTGGGATTTTATTATAAAATGGCACACATTGACCTCTAAATGACTTTTTTATTTTCTGGAGCCTAGTGGCAGGTAAAACTAATTTATTGTATATTGTATAATTTGTTCTATTATAATTCGCACTGTAAATGACACAACGATTGACGCACTTGTTTTTGCAACCATTGAGTTACGCGTACTAGTGAACTACATACATTGTTATGGCCTAGTTATTTCGCTTACGCATTACACCTTTTTGTTGTTACGTAAATCGGGCTGCCTCGATGGTCTAGTTGTTAGTGTATGCGCCTCTCACGGCGAGGTCGGGCAATGGGTTTTTTTTAAATAGGAAGGAAATGCACAGTACGGAGTTGGAATTGTGCCCGGTGGACAACGATAGGCTCACGCACTATCCCATGGGACCTAAAACATAACAGGTGAAGTGTAGGTGTTGTCTATTTACTATTGTATAAGGATTCAACTTAAAATCGTTATGTATTTTAAAGACAAATAAACGTATTCTTATTCTTATTCTTATTCTTACTTCTGCCACGCACGCACGCACTTTTGTTGTGCTAAAAGTATTTTAGTATGAATACTCGTTTTAATCACAATTGATCAAAAGCCGAAATCCTCGAACCATGAAGCTTATCTAGTATCGCTAAAATACCTTATTAGCGAGCTGACAAAGGTATCGTTCCGGTATCGATAGTAGTAATATCTGTAATGTAGCGCATATCGTTCAACCAGCACGATTCTCAAGGACGTCTGATAGCGGGCAAACACGTTTCTGTGATAAGAAAGGTGTTCACGATCCGTACTCAATTGAAACATAACCATATTTATATAGACGATAAAAAGTAGCTTGACCTTCCTGATTTTTTTAACTATCGGTTGACATTTAAGACCAATTTTCAATAACGATCTTAATGAAAATTGATCTAAAATCTTTGGTAATTTGATGAATGTGACGATTTAAACCGACTTCAAATACAAAAAATCCACTAAAAAGTAATAAATAATTAAGTGATATCCGATGTGTCGCCCTGATATGTGTATAACTTGAAAGAATACAGAAACGGCCTTAAGATGATAGCCTAGTGCCGATAATTTTTAAGACCAAAAAAAATAATAGTAGGATGAAACCCATTACAAAAAAAGGAGAATATTATAAAAATTAAAGGAAAAATAATTTACGGGCGATCTGAGGTCGCGAAGAGGGGGAGGGGGGGTTTTAAGGGTAAAAAACGTTTTTTCTCGATTTCCGGCAAAACTAAAAGCCCTATGGAAAAAAAGTTGAATGGCAAAGTTGTTGGTAATAAAAAGATCTAAAACTTTTGTATTTACAATTTTTTCATATAACCTCAAAATTTATGTAAAAAATTCAAAAAACCAAGTTTTTGGTTTTTTATTTTTATCTTTCACAAACAATATTTTTTTTCACGAAATTTGGTGAAACTTACCTTTTTAACCGACTTCTAAAAAAGGAGGAGGTTCTCAATTCGATTCGTATATATGTAACTTTTTTTTTTTTTTTTTTTATGTTTGTTCACGGATATCTCCGTCGTTTATGAACTGATTTTGATGATTCTTTTTTTGTTAGACAGGAGATGATTCCAAAGGGGTACCATAGTCAGCATGTCGTGATCTGATGATGGAATCTCAGAGAAATCGAGGGCAACCCTCGAATTTTATAGGCACATGTAATGTTTTTAGTGTGTTTTTCAAAGCTACACTAGTATTTACGTATTTTTATGTGGATGAGCTGATGATGGAAGGTCAACTCCTCAATGATTAGGAGTTAAAGGATAATTCTTTCACTACTGTACACATATTCAGACTGCTAGTTATGATTTCAAGTGAGCTGTTGGAACGGAGATATTTCAAAGGTGGTCCCATTGTCAGCATGTCATGATCTGATGATGGGACCCCAGAGAAATCGGGGGCAACCCTCATATTTTATTAATCGAGGCCAAGATTTACGCTTGGTCGCAACAATTTTATGTGGTTGAGCTGATGATGGAAGGTCAACTCCTCAATAGTTAGGAGTTAAAGGATAATTCTTTCACTACTGTACGCATATTCAGACTGCTAGTTATGATGTCAAGTGAGCTGTTGGGACGGAGATATTTCAAAGGTGGTCCCATTGTCAGCATGTCATGATCTGATGATGGGATCCCAGAGAAATCGGGGGCAACCCTCATATTTTATTAATTTACGCTTGGTCGCAATAATTTTATGTGGTTGAGCTGATGATGGAAGGTCAACTCCTCAATAGTTAGGAGTTAAAGGATAATTCTTTCACTACTGTACGCATATTGCTACTGCTATTTATTGTGTCAAATGAGCTGATGATGGAAGGTCGTGACCCTCAATAGTCAGGCGAAAGGATTTAATTCTTGTCTATCATTAATAAGTTTTCCGTCTCAAGTAACCGTCGTCTCCTCATTCGAGAAACATTCTTGCTCGGTCTACCCATCACTTAAAATCGTAAAATAAAATATTTTTTAACAAAAAAAAAACCGACTTCAAAAAGTAGGTAAACTAAAAAGCAAAAAATAAATTTACTTCGCACAAAATAATACGTTTTTTCATTTAGTTAAATAGAAATTATTAAATATTTATTTTATTATTCTGAAGTCGGTGCCAAGTAAACAATTAATACTCTGTATAGATAATATCAATCGTTCTAACAACATTTTTCTAACTGAATATTAGTTATATTTCTGTGGTAAGTACCAATACTGGGCGACCGCGCACTAGAACAACTACGCCTCCCTTTTTGTGTGAACTGTAATTTGATATTGTAGAAAGGTTGTTTTTACTTGGCACCGACTTCAGAATTATAAAATAATTATTTAATAATTTCTATTTAATTATATGAAAAAACGTATTATTTTGTGCGAAGTAAATTAATTTTTTGCTTTTTAGTTAACCTACTTTTTGAAGTCGGTTTTTTTTTTAGCATTTAGCTATGCCTAGCAAATAATACTAAGAAACAATTGAAAAAATTGTGAGACCGGCAGGATTTGAACCTGCGACCTTCTGCACACCGGGAAGCCACTTTAATCAACCAAGTAAACTTCGATCCCGAATTGACTGGTACAAAAGACAGAAGATAGCGATGCATCTACACTACACCAAAACCTTTAATATTATATTTTATCAGCACTATCTGTGTCTTGCCGTTCGTTCGCTACTAATAAAAAAAACCGGCCAAGTGCGTGTCGGGCCACGCGCAGTAGGCTTCCGTAGCTAGTCGTAACAACATATTTCGACTTAAAAGGGATTTACTATCTGTATTAAACAAGTAACATCTTCATAAAAGTCATTACTTTCAAAGGTTTTTGTAATTTGCACGAATTATTCTAAGTAACTGCATTTTACACTTTGGACCCCAATTACTCTAGAACTAATTAAGTTAAAGTAACCAGATAAATAGCGTCCTTCAGATAGGAAATGTTTGTAGTACACGAAACCAGCTAGCACGTATGACGAGATGTATGAATGTTAAGGAAGCGAAAGAAGTATGTAAGGAGCGAAGCACATGGCGTTCCATCGTCTCTGCCTACCCCCGTGGGATAAAGGCGTGATTTTATATATGTATTATGTATGTTTATTTATGTTTCAAGAATTTTGAACGAAATATTCTGAGTAACTGCATCTGACATTTCGGACCCCTATTCCTCTTGAACTAATGAAGTGAACTTATCCGCTATAGTTTTCCTTTAAAGTTCATTACATGTACTACCGACACAATTTTTTTCAGATTTTAGGATCCAGTAGTTTAGCTTTTAGAGGGGGGGGGGGACGCCCTACTCGAACAAAAATTTGCTCTTTAAAGTTAATTATCTCGCAAACGGATCCCTAAATCAAAAAACTGTCTTAGCAACCCCTAAACGTTTTTAAAAGTCCTATCTAACAATACCCCACACTATGGGGTAGGCGACAAAAAAAAAAACATCCCTACTTTACATGTAGGGGAGCTACCTGAAAAAAAAAAAATTTTCCAAATTTTACTCTACGACTTTCTTTGTTTAGTTAACATACATGTTTATGCAAAATTTCAGTTTTTTAGCACCAACGGTTTCGTCGCTATGCCGTGGACAGACAGACGGACATGGCGAAACTATAAGGGTTCCTTGTAGGTACTACGGAACCCTAAAAAACCGACTTCAAAAAGTAGGTAAACTAAAAAGCAAAAAAAAAAAATTTACTTCGCACAAAATAATACGTTTTTTCATTTAGTTAAATAGAAATTATTAAATAATTATTTTATAATTCTGAAGTCGGTGCCAAGTAAATCGGATAATTAAGAACTAAGATTCAGTCAGAAAATAGTTGTTAGAAAGATTGATATTATCTATACAGAGTTATTGTTTACTTGACACCGACTTCAGAATTATAAAATAATTATTTAATAATTTCTATTTAACTAAATGAAAAAACGTATTATTTTGTGCGAAGTAAATTTATTTTTTGCTTTTTAGTTTACCTACTTTTTGAAGTCGGTTTTTTTTTTTGTTAAAAATTATTTTATTATGTCCCTAATTAAAAATATTATTTTTTTCACCTTATTTTGAATAAATATCGATTTTTCACCCTAATTTTCGATCGAAAATTCACCCGTCAAAATATCAGCTTTTTTCAAAAAGTTGGTATGTTTTCTGTTCGTTGAAATCTCTTCTTTCTGATGGTGAAAAAATATATACATGTTACTATAGTAAATCTTCACAGAAAATGCAAAACAAAGATCTCTTTAGACTGGGAAATGCCTGACGCATACCATCGACCCGGGCAGTCGCTGGTCATGTCCGAGTTGCACGGACTAAAACCAGTGTGTTCCGTCAACGTGATATGACCGGGGTGCCAGGAATTGCTCGCGCATGGACGCTAGCACCCAGGAATGCCCTTGATTGACAAAAAGTACTATAGAACCTCCTCCTTTTTTTGAAGTCGGTTAAAAATGTGTACAAATTAGTCATTTTTGTGTGTCTAATCAAAATTCATTAGTAAGTCTTAATGTTGTACTGTATCTGTACGTGAATCATACAACTGATAATTACCAGAAGCGATCTCTGGGATGATTTTTTCGCGTTCGCTCTCATTAGTGAAAATCTGCAGGTTATAGTCTAGGCGCTAAAATAATGATAGGTCGTTTCACAATTTACTACATTCTATTCACTTGAGGCTTGTTGCAACTGTTAAGCAAGGTCGTCCACTTTCTAAAGGCGTAGATCACATTGTTTAACCGGCGAGCCGGTAATGGTATAGCGATCTGTTACGTAGAAAACGCTACTAGACTCCCTAGTCAAATCTAGTCTTTTAAGCGACCTGGCACCAGCATTAAGCTACTTCCTATCCCAACTAATATTATAAATGCGAAAGTAACTCTGTCTGTCTGTCTGTCTGTCTGTCTGTCTGTCTGTCTGTTACGCTTTCCCGCTTAAACCTCGCGACCGATTTTGATGAAATTTGGTGTAGACAATCTTTAGACCCTGAGACAGAACATAGGCTACTTTTTTTTTTTTAAAAGGGATGAAGGGGTTGAAATAGAGGTTGAAAGTTTGTATGGGATTTCTTAATTTTAAAAGATAAAACCATGAAACTTTATATTAAATCATTCGCTTTTGAAGTTTAAATTCCTTTTGACGAATGCTCTGCATCGCCACCGCTGCCGTCGGTCGTAGTCGCGTACATTCGCCGAAGTGTGGCGACATCTGCGGCAGGCATCGTTGTCGGACGCATGCGATTAGACAAATTTGCGCTATATGCGCATTTTTCGATCCAGTAAAATTATTTTATTGTTTCGTATAACTTTTTAAGTGTTTTTTATTAATTAGGTCCTGTAAATTAATTTTGTTCATTTTGATCATACTTGATATTTCTTTTAGTTTATAGTTATAAGTAGGTTAGATAGTTTCCTTTACTTTAAAACAATCCGATTTGCTTTTATTTCCTTTTTTCCCTAATAGGGTATTTTTAATCTAATAGGTCGTAGTAGGTAATAATATACAATAAAATACAAACTTAACTTTGCGGTTTGCTCCCGAACCGCAAAATTAAGTTTGTCGTAGGTTATAAATGACCTATGACAAACTTATATTTGCGGTTCGACTTATAAAGATAAACCGAAAGGTTTCTTTTTATATAAGTCGTACTGTAGAGATTTTAATTTTAAAGTATTGGTATAGGTAGTATATTTGATATTGTACGTAGTGACCGTAGGTTATTTTCTAATACTGTTAGGTAGGATAAGACATTCGTATAGATATTAGTTTATAGGGATTTTGCTTATTTATTGAGTTTAGATTAGTTATTATCAGAAATAGGTTTATTTAGGTAGGTAGGAATTTTATTTTCTGTTATTGAGTTTTTTTATTGATGTACCTACCACACAGATGAAATCGCGGGAGATAGTTTGTTTGTTTGAAAGCGCTAAGTTTAAAAACAACTGGGTGAATTTTGATATTACGGGCTGTCTCGGACGCACGTGTCGCAATTTCTATTATTTCGAAATTTGAAGTAGTTACGAAGTAGGTACATGAGTTGTTCCTATTTGTCTGTTTTGATTTGTTTGAATATTATTTTCCTTGAGTTTTTGTCGTATATTTGTTTTGGTCGGTTTGGTAATAGATAGGTAAGTAAGTGCATGAGTTGTACCTACTATTGTTATATTGACATTGTTACCTTTAGCATTTTTTGTTTATAAAACGACATCCACGCGGACGAAGTCGCGGGTAACAGCTAGTATATAATAAATGCAAAAGTTTGTGACGATGTCTGCCTAAATATCTGGATCTTTGTTAATCTTTAATTTAAAAACTTGATTGAAAGGCGATTCTCTTTTATTGTATGGAATCAGGTCCCACCATGCAATAGTAGATACATGTAATTTATCGTTAGATAGCTATTAACTCTTAATTAAGCAGTACTAATGTAATTAAATCTAGAATTTGTTTGTCTGACTTTGAAATTACTGGGTGAATTTAGATTTTTTTTTTGCATTTTATTGAGTTTTTAAAAACATTACGAGACAGTAAGTTTAAAGCGGGTGAGCAGCTACTAGTTTTTGTAAACGCATATCTCAAAACAGACCAACATCTGGATCTTGTGGCAAAAATAACTTGTTCAGCCTAAAAAACTTATCCAATGACTTATTAAATCTAGCTAATGGAGGGTAGCACCATAAATATCTTAGTCCACAGTAGGCACATGTAGTTTCTAAAGCCCAGATTAACAGGCTAATTTTTATCAACATTCCATGAAGCTGGCAGCAACAAGTATTTATCTAATGCCATTCTTTTCAGATCACTGCTGGTCTCGTGAGAACGTATCTGATGCTTCAAGAGTATTGGTAAGTTACCGGAAGCTTCAGTTATTATGTCTCTTATTACTAGATTTGCAATTCGACCTAAGAACATCGGGCATTTTTGTATGGGACACTTACCTACGGCGAACAAAAATAAAATTAGGTACGGTGGATAGGCAATTAAATCTAGTTTACAATGGTATAGTTCCCATATCTGTGGGTCGTGGCAATAAGGAGAAAATGGACATTTAAAAAATATTTATAAATGTTTTTGGGCAATAATTGAAGAGGAAAGAGGGAATCAAAAATAATTAAAACAACATATTTTTCTCTTAACTTTTATTCTGCTGCATCTAAATCTAAAATAGTTTCGTCTAAAATCGCCGCAGGTGTGTGAAATTCGTCTTGATATACAGCCCAAGATAAAAAGTATACCACACTGGCGATGTGCGCGCAACTCCCAACAGTGCGGCGGCCGTGTATACAGGAACAGTAATAGCCCTCGAGGCTTTGTCTTCCCTGCAATGCCGGATTTATTAGTCGATATGTATAATAGCGTTTTGCTCTTATGTGACGGGACTGTATTCTGCCTCGTATTAATATTTTATTTTCTACCAACTCTCTGCGATGATATAATTCCATTATATACTCTCCGTTTGGCCGCATGTGTTCGTGGCAATAAGATTTGGCCAGTTTCAAATGGTATATTCCCAAGGTAAATAAAAGTAGCTCGTCGTAAGTCAATTGTGGGAAATCTCTTAATTCGAGATTGTTTGCATCTAGCGGCATGAATGCGACTCTTTGTCTGTTTAAATTGTTTCGAATCACGTAATCAGCCAATTCGTTTTCTCTATTTATGTTCTCATTTATTATATTTATAAACTGTGCGGCATGAGCGTTATCTCTATATGGTCGATAAGTGGCATTGATGAGTGCTGCAGTTATTTTAAAATCGGTCATCATATTTGTCAACGCTACATTAAAATAAACATGGCGGAATATCTTGAAGTCCTTTTTAAAGCGACCATTAATCGTTTCAACTACCCAACGACACATAGTTATTAGCCGTGATATATTTGCATCTACTGTGCTTAACTGCTCTCCTCTTGCTCTTGTTGGTGGCATATGCGCATCATATCCATGCTCTTCAATGGCAGGAATAGAGTCTCTAAAGCCGCGGTCCAATATAAAAATGTCGTTCGCGTTCGGAAACCAATGCCAAGCGGCGTCCTGCATCATGTGACTCATTATTTCGGCATCCGTAGTAATGGCTGGGTACGGGCCTAATACATCTACAATATAGCCGTCTGTGCATACAATTAAAAAGGGTTTTACTAGGTTGCGGAATTTGTGCAGGCTATATATTTCCTCTGAAAAAGGAAGTTCACACACAAGAATGGCTGCAGGTTCATTCTGGTTACCTCCAAAAATATGACTCGGGATGGTTAAGTTGCGAGCTACTACATCTTCTCTCGTCATGTGATCCAGACCCAGATGTCGGGGAACAAACTCTTCAGATAAACATTCTCAAGCTATTTTTAATTTTCGCTCCAATGTTCTTCTCGACATATTGAACATAGAAGCTACACGTTCGTCTGGTTCACCCGTTCTTATTTTAACTAAATACAGTCCTAAAACAGTAGCAGAACTGTTGGTTCTGTCACGAAGAGATGTTTGATTCAAAATTCTATTAAATTGAATTTTATCCATACCTGTATAAAAATGTAGTTCATTGTCATCTATCTCCTCAATATTTTCGAAGTCCAACTGAGTTCCTCGTTCCAATTTCCATTCATACAGCTCGATAATATCGAGAACATGAGCACTGTTAAAGTGTTCATGTAGAGGTATTTGCACATTAAGTAGATCTTCCCATTCATTGCTTACCATATGGGGTTGGCAGACTCGAGCAAGTTTTGGTATGAATAGCTTATTCATACGAAATAAATGTAACCTAACATATTTTGGCACAGCATTTGCTGGTACATTTCTGCAGTTTTGAAAAACACAGCGTCGAGCAGTATTAGATACACGCAAATATCCAGGAATAGTCATAATGCCAATGTTTTGTTGTTGTTGAACGTTAACTACTATTTCTTGGACTTCCTCTTCTTGTACTTGCTGGGGTAATGGTTCTTCTTGTACTTGCTGATGTAATGGTTCTTGAACTTGCTGGGGTAATGGATCATCTACTGGCCGGGCTTGCAATGCGCGATAAAATCTCAGCCAGCAAGGATTGCATATTGATAGTGTACCATCAAAAACAATCTGTAACAAGTTTATTTTACTGTTATTTATTGATAATCATAATAATAAATGTCACAACGTAATACACTATGACCAAGGAAACGAACAGTTTCAATGGTTGAAAAGGAGTCCTATGATGACGTCAACTATATAAAACGATATAAAACTATATCTAGGAGAATAAATAGAGGCTCTGTTGCTGCGCAAAAGTTGAACAAACTCTAGTATTTACATATAATTAATGTTCTATAATATAATTAACTCACCTCCCGTGGCATTATTTCTTGTAATAATAGTACTGCATAGTCACGATATCTTTCGAAAAACATTTGAGTAAGACGGTGTCTTCTACGACGTAGAACAGATCGCTCACACGACACACAACTATTTTGTCGTTCCATTTCACAACAAAATCGAACTCGAAAGCAAACGAAATCCAGTAAACAAGCAGTAGGTAATTAGCTGACTCAGACCACAATGGGAACACAGTAAAACACAGATCGCTACGACGGATGACAAAGGACTGCGATGTAGTAAGATAAGCTAGCTACCTGCGCGAGCGCAACATAAACCAGTTTTAGGACTATGGGCGAGAGTGAGAACGAAACATGCACATCAACTTGACGGATTTAGTCTGATTGGGTTTACAAAAATACCACGGAGTGATATTTTAACTTACTGAGCGGTCGTTTAGTAATTAGGAAAAATAGTCAACTTAAAATATGATTTTCATTTTACTAATTATTACCATTTTCCCATTATTGTGAATCAAAATAACTACACAATATTAAATATGATTGCAAACACTATCATTTAAAAATGTTTTGGTTTATGTTCGCGACTTTTAAAAAATCGGGTAAAAAACGCCCGATGTTCTTTATACAGCGCATTGCGGTGCCAAGTCGTTTTGTATGGAATTGGCATTGAATTCATACTGCAACGTGTCCTAATGAGCTTTAACTGTATTATTAATGTTCTGTTTATATCTCAGGCTTATAAATTCGCTTATTTTTATTTTGGTACGGTTTCCTAAACAATATTTAAGTCATACATAACTAGCACTCATGCAAATCTTATATGATCGATATTTGCTATCGCTAGCATCAATCGATACGTAACTCTTTTCCGCGGTCCCAAGCAGTATGGCTACATAACTACAAAACGAGAGCACACACAATAGTGTACAACATACAGGCACACGTGTCAGACACGAAAAGTTTAAAGCTACTACTACAGCGAATTACAAACAGTAAAGACTTGTTGTATAATCTCTTCAGAGTGGGAGGAAAGGGGTTGTAGAAAAATCTTGTCATTGATTGAAATTTGATCATAGTTAGCATTATCAGCAGCAATTCGACATCACAATAACCTCCACCCTTTTTAAGTCGGTTAAAACGCCGTTTTCATTCATTAGGTCTAATCTTGTTAAAGACCTTTCTGTCTGCCCTTGCAAGTGCTATGATAACTGGAGCGATAACTAGACTATTCATTCCGCTATCGCCGTGACTATGAGTATAGGTTTTCGATAAAATGCGTGCGCTGGCGCTGCTGACGTCACGGAGGCACGTTTGGGCCGACCAATCAGTGGCTAGGGTTTCAGAGGCTCGGCAAGCTGTCATGGCCGCCGGTGTATGTGCAGCTGGAATGCGGCTGTGTGCGTGCGCTTGTGCAAATGTGAATGTCAATTAAGAGGCTCGCTGTGTTAAGAATGTTTTATCATTTAGTTTCTCTTTGTAATTATTGTTCGATAGATAGTTGTCTTATTTAAGTTCAAGGTTCTGGGTTGGCTTCGATATAGTGATGGATACTGTCAGCTTTGGAAGCATATTTGTGCAAAGAATAATATCCAATGTCCATTTTATATCCTGGGTGAACGGAAGAAAGCGACTTGAAACCCGTTCAATTTAAATAAATAAATAAATAAATAAATATTTCACAACTCACACACAACGCCATCTAGTCCCAAACTAAGCAGAGCTTGTACTATGGGTACTAGAATAACTTATAACTGATACATATATACTTTTTTTTGTAAATACATACTTATTATACATAGGAACATCCAGACTAAGACAAACCCCCATGTTCATGCACACAAAGATTTGTCTTAAGTGGGAATCGAACCCACGACCTCGGCGTCGCAGGCAGGTTCACTAACCACTCCGCCATCCGGTCGTCTGAACGGTTGTTGTCAAAACATTTTTTTTTTCAAATAAAATTATACTTTTGCAGAACACTAACATACGGCCTGCCTGATGGTAAGTGATTACCGTAGCTTATAAACACTTGCAATATCAAGGGCAACTCGTGCAGGTCCTGGTTGCACACTTTGGAGAACCCTATGCCTGTTTATGCAAAATGCCGCAGGTTGTTCATAAAATTGCCGCCACATTCCATACTATTGTTTTTTTTCAGCGCGGCAAATGTTCCTTTAATTATGATTGACTTGTTTTGATGAACCTGCGGCAGACAGACGCCAATATAGCCCAATAGATGCACGTGTCTCATCGAGGAGCACGTTTGGAAATTGAGCTTATTTCCCTCAATCAATCGTAGTAGGCACGTGACTGTATGCAAGCTGTTTTTCATTGGACGTTTTGAAAAATGCAATAGATTTTGCTGTTTTAAATTGGAGACGAGCCTTTAGGATTTAAATCTTCTTATCTCGGCGAAAGGCGTAGTTTGTGAAGGGTGTATCTACTGGGTTTTATAAGATCTAACTAATCCTGTCAAAAGTATCTATTCTTTGACTCTGAAATTATGGAAGGGAAAGTATAGTTCTCTAGTTATTTGTGCAACAAGAGAGCAATGTTTGAATTTGCTTTGAATCGAAATTGTAAGTCTCCAATAAAATTATCGAAAGACTTATAATATAAGATTTATAATAGAATCAGGAGCGTAGCGAGTGATTTTTGTTTAGAATCTTGAGCGTAGTGAGGGACTTAATAGCATCCCATCTTACGAGCCTCTGTCCAATTACATTGAAGTCGGCTTCTAATCTTACGATTTAGCTGAATATCAGTATTTTAGTATTAATATCACGGAACGTAAATAACTTTAACCTCGAGACGCACATAGGATGTATCACCTAAGCAGCTCGAAAAGGCGAGCAGTGAGCAAAACTCATCTTTGCTTCGACCGAGATCAAAACTCCAAGCAATATCGATCAAGTTTCGCGCACTGTTTTCATACGACAAAAAACTACTTTTCTACCAGCTGAAGTGAAATAATAGTTTATCACCGCAGGTTTAGCAGATTTTGTTTGCACCTTTCTTTACGTACACTGCCAGAAGTGGTGCTTGCATTATATTGCGTGCTGTTTACCATGTTGTTGGTGAGGTTCGCCTCTGAAATGTATAGCACAAAAGGTAATCAATATATTGTGAAAAGAAGCTTAGTGTAAAAACGTTCAGCATTATATGAGTAAACAGTTTTAGCTAGATAAAGCTCTTGCCTTATCACGGACATCACTCGATTACAAACATAAATATATGCACAATGATAGCGATGCACGTAGGTATAGATATATACTTCTCATAGAATCACGAGGGAAGTCCCAATATTAGAATATCGTTGACAAACATATAATAATGCTGGCGTAACATAAAGGTAATCTAAAATTATTTATGCTGAGAGCGGAATGTTAGAAGCAAACAGCGCAAACACTTCTGTGTAGTAGTTGCGTCAAATAATACCATTGTGTGGCCATTTAATATTGTTATCTATATCTATAAATTTGAATAACTTCTATATATTTTTTTAATGAACATAATGTTTAAGCCTTGCAAATATGTATAGTAAATACCTAGATCATGCCGATTTTTTACTTTCCCATTACAACAAATGTAATTTTTTCATACTTTTTTATAACGTTTTCGTATACTTTAAGTTGTATTATGTAAAAACTAAAAAATAATTATCTCAAACTCGTTTATTTAGCCAAAGATAATATTGATTTTGAAGAAGTTCACTGAGATAAAAGTGGTTTAAAACAAATTTGCCCAGTTTAATTAGAACTTTAATTGGTTTTCATCAAATAGATAGCAAATATGGCACCAATTAAATTAAAGGCAAAGCAAGCAAGCAAATTTGCTTGCTTGCTTTGCGCTTTGCTTACTACTAATATACAGGGTGTATTTTTGAAACGGGACAGTAAGGGCAAGTACCTTAACCGTTGCAGTTACAGCAAAACGTTCTTAAAAGACCTTCCCTAACTTTTTGGGACATTTTGAACTGCATTCACAGATTTTGTAAAAAACTTACAGTTAGCAATAAAAATGCAAAAAGTTCAAAAAAATTTTTTTATGCCAATCGATTCTATTTCATGTGGGGATCAAAAAACTCTATGGGACCATTTTAGCTTTCAGTACTAGAAAAGACAGAAATCGCCAAAAACGTTTCCCATACATTTCGGCAACAGAAACGAATTTCTACGATGGTCTAACTTTTTGTTATGGCCTGGAAGTGGGTAGAATTGACTGTAAAGTAAATAAAAAGAATTTTTACCCTCAAATTTCTAATTTGATTCGAAAATCTGTGTGTTAGTTAGTTAGTTTCAGCTGAGAAACTTCGTATGAGTTATTAATTAAGGATTTTCGCTAAAATGCCTTCTAATCGTGAAAAAATTGACTTATTAGAAGCGTATTTTGTCAATAATCGAAAAATCGACGACTTCAAAAAAATATAATTAATTGGTATTACATAATTATTTGGGTTTATTGTTTTAAACAAATTAATATAAAGGTAAGCAAAGTTTAGCGAATATTTTATTTTTTACTTTTGAGTTTTTGAAGGCGGTTCCTTTTTCTTTGAAAAAAATTAGTACATAATTATAATATTTAGAATACGCTCGAGTTAAGAATATTCTTTTTTTTAATTAGTTTTTTTTTTTTTTTTTTTTTTTTTTAAGCTTTTTAGTGTCTTAGTTTTTTAGATTTAACGATGGGGTTAGGAAGAAATACTAAGGCATCATTACGCATGAAACACAATAGAAACAATCAAAATAATCAAAAAATTCTTTCTGAGATCTTCATGATCATAAGTTATCACTACGATAATAACAAATGTGCTGAAACGTAAGCCCCGTCCAAACCTAAGCAGAGCTTTCGGTACTTTAAGGGTAGGTAAGTAGGCTGTCTCTGCTTACCCTTCAAAGCATACACAGGCATGATGTTATGTTATGTAGTGGTGAAAACAATACATAGATACACGATTGCACAAAACGTGGTTCATTAGCTATTCGTTTTTGAAGAGTTCCGTTGCCTGTCTCCAAAGATCTTCATCAGATTCTGATAAATTATATACTAAAACCTTCCTTGAAACACAAGGATTAAAATACCGAAAACTGCATTCAAATCGGATCAGTAGTTTCCGAGAAAATCGCGAACATAAAAAGGTGACATACATACATACATACGGATCGAATACAGAACCTCTTTTTTTTTTTGAAGTCGGTTAAAAATAATTCTTATATTGCTATAAAAAACCATAACAGAAATGGAACAATGATAACTTCATATTAACATTGGTTGTAAATAAGCGACGCTTTGAATCGTGGCTGTTATTTAAATATAAACTTTATAGTAATTTAGTTAAGGTCAATCTTTTCTTTTCTTTTTTTATCATTATGGAGGAGATAAGAGAACAACTATTAATATGATTGTTGGTAGTTGTTCTCTTTCTTGCAATGTGTACCTACTAATGACGTATATGTACTACGGGTGTGTAACGGTTGATATAATAACAAAAAATCTAACGGTCACTTGACATAATATCACTTAATATAATTTTATTTAATATAACGATCAGTTGTCATATTGATCTGTTGATATAATTTCATTTTATCTAATTTCTTTTGATATAATGAACACTTTTTATAATGCACATTTGACATAACATTCGTTTAGTATATTATTTATTTACTATAATATTCATAATCTCTAAGTAACTTTTAATATAATTTTTGTTCTTCCCTTTATACCCTATACATCACCCAACTATTGTTACCAGGAGGATCTGGATGCAATCTGGACTTTAGGGCACCCCGACTCGGATAGGTTAGGTTAGAAGGGGATGGCGGGGTCTACGACCCCGTCATCCCCTTCGTGGTTTTTTTCTTTAACCAACCAGAAGTAGGAGCCCCGCGAAGCGGGGCTCCGTCGACCAAGTCCGACCTCGACCAGAAAATTAGGTCAAAAGAACATTAGGTTAAATGAAAGTTATATTAAAAGAATATTATGCATTTTGAAAATTATATCATATGAACTTTATACAAAATGTTATTATATCAAAGGAAGATTATATCATATAAAACATTATATCATATGAAATTAGGTTATTTGATATTATAGCATATGAAAATTATAACATATGAACGTTATTTCAAGTAAAATTAGAGCATTTGTTATTATATCAAACATTACACACCCATGTACTACAACTATCTCATTTAAGTTAGGTTACCCTATTGTATAAAGATCGTTATGTACAACTAAAAATCGTTATGTATTTTAAAGACAAATAAACGTATTCTTATTCTTATTCAACCAAGGAAATGAAAAGCGGATCTTTTCAATCAAAACAATGAAAAGTCGTGTTCGATGGTAAATAGGAGATGTGCGAATAGTTCGCCATTTACCTTTACACGTAATGAGGATGAGAACTAAACACGGACGTGGGAGTGAAGTGTGCTACTCATTATTCTATTGATACACTTCATCAGAATTGAATTGCACTTTCATCTGATACGTACAAAGTGCATTTTGCAATGTCTCGATTGGATTGTCGGCATCAGAGTGATTAAAGAACTTGTTTTTTTTTAATCGATTTGAGGAAGTACCAGTGCATTTGGGTTATATAGCCATTTAGATTGTGATTGGGAAAATGTGAATGAGAGAATATCGTCATTTTGAGGTTCAACCCTCCTAAACATAACTTTGTTAGTTGAATAATGTTGACTATTAAAGCTGTCGGAGCAGTATCCTAATTTCCCTGGTCTTCCCCCCAAAAGCCTTCCAGGGTCTACCGTTTTCATGGCATATTAAGTCTCTTTACCTCACGCTTATTCCATAATATTAAAAGCAAATAAATATCTCTATAATATCTTTATCCTATCTCATTTTTCTGTCAATTGTTTTTTTTTTATGGTGGATAGGCACTTGTTTGACCACGATCTCACCTGATGGTAAGTGATGATGCGGTCTACGGTGGAGCACGCTTACCTATGAGATACCTAATTGTATAATTCTTTTACTAGAAATGTTATGAAAATCGGCAGGTGATTTAACCGTTTTTTTTAAAAAGACGCCCGCACTAGGAGTAACTCCTGTGTCGCGGGGGTGTTCACAAACATACATTTCACACACACAAAGCACACCCAGAGTCAGAACAAATCTTTGCGGATCACACAAAGATTTGTCACGTGTGGGGATCGAACCTGCAACACCAGCGCAGTTGAAAGCGGCGAGGCGACCGCTTTAACCACTACGCCAACCGTGCACTCAAACCGTTTATTCAATTTTACAAAAAGTAATACTTTTGGTGATTTAAACGGGATATAATCCCACCCACACGCCCACCACTGTGACTCCTGTGACGCCAGGATCTACAGCGGTAACCAACTGAAAGGCACCGTGCATGACACACGGGCAATCCCAGGGGTGATGCCGAAAACAGCGTGACAGTTGCAACATAAGCTTACATATTCATACAATGCATTTTACTTATAATAAATGCCTAGTCATAATTAATACAGTGATAATTTGTTGATTAAAATCAATTTTGCTGTATAAATACTTAGGTGCCTCGATGGTGTAGTGGTTAGCGTGTGCCGCTCTCAACCGTAAGGTCTCGGGTTCGATGTCCGGGTCGGGCAAAATGTTATTTTTGAACATTACGTCAGGAAATTCACAATAGCAGCACGGAGTTGGAATTGTGCCCGGTGGATGGCGATAGGCTCGCCATCTATCCAATGAAACCTAAAAAAAATAAAACAGGTGAAGTTGTACACCCCTGCCACACCCATCTGGGTATTATGCTTGATGTTATGTTATGTTAATACTTCGGCACGTGCTCATGAAAAGTTGTTTATGTATATTCAAAGAACAAGCAAGACTAATACAAGTACAATATTAATAGAAATTAATTCGTCAATTACAGAAGTCTATAAATGGCACATTATGTAGGAGCGCGTGCGCATATCGTAAGATGTGGCTCGACCAATCACAGCGCGCCGTGGCGCCACACCGACACCCATCGCGTGACGTCACGCCTGCACAAGAATGCTGATTTAGCAAATTTCTTGCGTAAAGAGCGTTTGCTGGTGTCTTGCGATGTATTCTCCGTAACCATTACTTTTCGGTTAATAAATCACCTCTGGTCTCACCAAGCAATATTTTTTTTTTTTGGTGGATAGGCACGCGTTTGATCACGATCTCACCTGATGGTAAGTGATGATACGGTCTACGGTGGAGCACGCTTACCTATGAGATACCTATTAACTCTTGCTTTGAAAATATCCAAGTTGTACTCATGCGGAAACACGGACTCGGGCAAGACGTTCCATTCTTTGGCAGTTCGCATTAGAAACGAAACGCTTAGTGCGTATTAGTGGAATATCTACCGTGAAGCGATGCCTGAGTGCCGTTTGTAAGGTAGTCCGAGGGTGAAACTGGCAATAGATGTAATGTCTGTTTCAAGACAGGGATGCATGTAGACTTATTGACTTACTGCGGCTTGGTCAATTGCATCAAATAATTAGATATCTTGGGCCCTAAAAGGACGCTTGCAACTCTATTCAGCGATGGCTGAAATCCGGTAATAGATAAAAATTCATACATATAAATGAAATCACGCCTTTATCCCACGGGCAGGCAGTGACGGTCGAACGCCATGTGCTGTAATAGATACAATTCCTTAATTTTATTAATTAATAAAAACAACCTATTACAGACTCCAGCTCTCACAAAGGAACAAGTTTCAGCTGTTATTTGCTCGTGGTGCCCGGGTTCAGGCTAGCGTTAAGCCGCCCTGCTTGTTTCATTATTAGGAACTTAAATATTTTTATTTGTTTAATTTATCTCATTGAATAACTACTAAAGTTGCAAGTAGGGCGGTGTCAGCGCTGGCTGGGCGTCGGGCATCACCAATAATTTATGTTTGAATTGTAATTTATCTCTTTATGAGAGAAATAAATAAATAAATAAATGTTTATGTTAATTAGGTTAGATATCCGTAACATGTTCAGTAGACATGTGAATTTTATGCATGCAGTTGCAAGTGTCCTTTGAGGCCAGTTACCACATAAAACCAAACTTCTGGATGTAGTCTATGCCTAGGGATTATTGCAAGCACTGAGATGAGTTTTATATATTGGATATATAGTTATAGTAAGTAGGTATCCTTGGCAAATCTACTAAAGATAATTTAACAACAAAAAAAACCGACTTCAACTACAAAAAGTGCACTAAATAAAATTATTTTCAATAAATAATTAAACCAACGAAAAAGAATTATAAAATAAAAATAACTGAACATTTTGAGCCTTGGGTATCGAACTTAGTTACATAAACAGGTATACTCATTCAGATAAAAAAATATATCTTAAATTGATCCAGGCGTCTGTCTATGAGTAGGTAATAGGAAAACAAACATGAAGAAAAAACCGTCGAATTGAGAACCTCCGCCATTCTTTTGAAGTCGGTCAAAAATAGCTATTCTCCACATTTTTGAAGGATTTGGCAGTCATGTTTTACCACCCACATGCAAATGTGAAAGATAGTGAACTCCTGCAGATGCTTATTGAAAGGTGGTATCTTGGTTAGGTAGAAGGAAATATGCTTCAATGCGTCACACGAGACTTGATTGAACACTCCCATATTTTATTAATAAATTAGCCGCCGCCGATGTGCGTTTCTGATAAATACTAACTGATAATGTACCTCTATTTTCCTTATTTATTTTCCGTATCTCGTATCAGATTTTGACGACGAATATGCACTAAAGGAGTGGTTTGGGAGAGTCATATTTTATTAACAGTCCTCTCCATTGCTGGGTAGTATCTCAATTGAGAAATTATACTAGATCAGCAATCAAACGTTTCTGAGGTATTTTTTTCTATGTGAAGTTATGAATTTTGTTTGATAACTATACAAAATATTGCGTTTAAAAAAAAAGGGTTTGATTACAAAATGTACTATAAATTGTGTAGGTAATTTAATGATAAAATTATTTTATTAATGATTTCGTTCTTAAAAAATTTACTCGCTCGTGGAACTTTTAATGAACATAAAATGAACCTTAATCATTGCATAGGTGGTGCTAAAACCAAGTAATACACATATAGCTAGACGATGTGCTAGACGACCTTACTTAGTTATACCTATGACGCTGACACAAAAAGAGTTGAGAAATTTCGAGTCTAGCAGCATACGAATCCATGGCTGAATTGGCAAAGCACTTGGGGCGTATACCGCAGAGGGTGCAGTCCTGCTGGATTCTTAATTTTTCAACTTTAATATTATATAAAATACAAAAAGGCATAGCAAAGCTAAAATTGGCTTTAAAATATTACAAGGACATAAAATGAGTTAGATTTATAGTATGTAACTAAAAATTCTTTCATTTGGTTTATGTTTACCTATAGTTTGATAAGGTATCCTATATTGTACCATTAATGGATCAGTCACCGTGCCTATTCCCTCTGCCCAAAGCTTGGCATTGCGAATTGTTTGTAATTGGCACAGTTTTAGATGGCAATTGATTCTATCTATTAGTCGTTTTTGCAGATACTTATTTGGTTTGATGGAATTGTGCTCAATCTTTACTGACGCGATTGATTGTCGCCTTGACGTTAATAAAAGTCAACTAAACTGCTCTTTCGTGATTTTTACTCACGTTTCTTCTTCACGTGGCCATTCAATGTAATGTCTTATGTTTTCTAATACATACTTTGTTTACTTTACTTACATTTTACTGTTTTTATATGGCTTTTTCCTTCAGGATTTCCTGACTTATTTTAATTTTTAAATACTTTCAAGTCAATTCGAAACTTCGAGCATAGGTATTTTTTTACCTTTATAATAATTAGGCGATTAAGACCCGTTGTCTTATTTTTTAAAAATACTTTCGGATTACTTTTGTCCAATTTATAGAGCTTTCTTAAACCTTACCTTATCTTATTGATAAATGTTGTTCACCTACTTCTTTAATTTTGTTTTTCATATTTTTAGCTTGTCGTCAATTCTGATAATATTCTATAAACGACTCTGTGACTAGTTTAGATTCTAAAATTATATTGAAACAAGAGATGGCATTTTAGTCCTTCCAAGTAATAACAAAATCTGGTACTTTTTGGAGTTGATAGCTATAATTTACTCTCTTCTTTTGATAAATTCGCTGCATGGAATTGGTGACTACCGCGAAACAACGTTATTAAAGGTATATTGTTGACTGATTAGCGCACACTTAAAAACTTGTACACACACGCGTCACTTTCCTCCGTCACGTCGATGTATGTGTGTATGTGTGTGCTACACAATGCGAAACAGTCATTCAGTTCGCTTGATAGTTGATATCCGACCGGCTTCACGAACGGACGTCTGATTCAAGAGTTTCAAGGCAATTTGCTCGCGGAGTTCTCGTCTTGACTATACTAGTGTAGTGAAGTGTTGTGACAATTCCATCAAGTTACGTCGGTAAGTTAATCGTTTCTCCTTACTCGTTGTATAACCATGATCTTGATACTTGGCTCAATGATACACAGAAATAAACGGCCTGACGTCTTGGCACACGACTCCGACTGTACCCTTGAAGTGATACTGAACTAATACGCGAAATATTTTCTTTAAAAAATGATGTATGTTCAGGCTTTTTTGAGGAGCTCGTGGTGAAGTCTAAGCCGCATGGACTGATCGGTGGATTAAGCAACGCATATCGCGGTCTGCCGCGGGATGGGTGACCGTCATAGCATAATGAGTTTTCCTCCGCGCTGCGCACACGTTAAACCATTTGTTCTGGTCAGTCTGAGGCAACTAATCTAACAAATAGTATAGACTGGGCTATGAAGGTCTTATGATAGTCATTCTAAGAAGTACTGTCGAGGAAGTTAAACAAAGTTTTTGGTAAAAGGCTCGAAAATTGCTATTCAGGCTTTATTTTCCAAGAAATTGTGTAATACATTATCGGTGTCACTTCACTGAAGAGCTGATGTATCACTTGTTGATTGTTCGTTGAGCGTTACTTAAATATTTGCATTGCAATAATGGCAGTTGTGTGGCAACCGCTCTTATATCTAGTACCTTTGATATAGTACCATGTGTTTTATTATAACAGGTGCAATGTAGCATTAGACTCGCTATTTTATGACTTACCATTCAAGGTCATTCGAATCCGATCGACTTTGTCCAGAGCATTTAACCTTTTTTCTTTTTTAATGCATTTCATTTTACCTCTGGTTGTCTACTGCCTATATTTTCTGTGGTTTCTATTTAGCCATTTTACTTAAATGGGTTTAACACCCATTCCTAATAAAGGCATCTAGTCCAGAGCTCTACCGCTGAGATGAGATGTAGGAGTGATATAAAAAAGGAAAAAACATGTATTAAAATAAATTACGTTACAATTCAAGATTTTTTTGTTTGTCGACAAATAAATTAGTAATTAGTAAGTAATTTTACTAAAAAGTAAGAAATATTCAAGTAATATTCAACGTCTCGCCTAATCTGTGTATAACTTGAAAGAACAGAGGTAAATAAGAATTGAAAGGTTGCCCTAGATTTCTCTAGGATCCCATCATCAGATCGTGAACTGATAAAAATGGTACAAGACAAGTATACTCTTTCAAAAAAAAAATCTCAAATCTTTCCAGACGTCTTCGAGTAATCGAAGAACAAACATAAAAAAAATAATACATCCATTCGAATTGAGAACACTCCTTTTTAGGGTTCCGTAGCCGAATGGTAAAAAACAGAACCCTTAATGAGTCGTCATGTCTGTCCGTCTGTTCGTCCGTATGTCACAGCCACTTTTTTCCGTAACTATAAGAGCTATACTGTGGAAACTTGGTAAGTAGATGTATTCGGTGAACCGCATTAAGATTTTCAAACGAAAATAGAAAAAAAAAAAAAACCGACTTCAAAAAGTAGGTAAACTAAAAAGCAAAAAATAAATTTACTTCGCACAAAATAATACGTTTTTTCATTTAGTTAAATAGAAATTATTAAATATTTATTTTATAATTCTGAAGTCGGTGCCAAGTAAAAACAACCTTTCTACAATATAAAATTACAGTTCACACAAAAAGGGAGGCGTAGGTGTTCTAGTGCGCGGTCGCCCAGTATTGGTACTTACCACAGAAATATAACTAATATTCAGTCAGAAAAAAGTTGTTAGAACGATTGATATTATCTATACAGAGTTAATAATTGTTTACTTGGCACCGACTTCAGAATTATAAAATAAATATTTAATAATTTCTATTTAACTAAATGAAAAAACGTATTATTTTGTGCGAAGTAAATTTATTTTTTGCTTTTTAGTTTACCTTCTTTTTGTTAAAAATTATTTTATTTTACGATTTTAAGTGATGGGTAGACCGAGCAATAATGTTTCTCGAATGAGGAGACGACGGTTGCTTGAGACGGAAAACTTATTAATAATAGACAAGAATTAAATCCTTTCGCCTGACTATTGAGGGTCACGACCTTCCATCATCAGCTCATTTGACACAATAACTAGCAGCAGGAATACGCGTACAGTAGTGAAAGAATTATCCTTTAACTACTAACTATTGAGGAGTTGACCTTCCATCATCAGCTCAACCATATAAAATTATTGCGACCAAGCGTAAATCCTGGCCTCGATTAATAAAATATGAGGGTTGCCCCCGATTTCTCTGGGATCCCATCATCAGATCATGATATGCTGACAATGGGACCACCTTTGAAATATCTCCGTTCCAACAGCTCACTTGACATCATAACTAGCAGTCTGAATATGTGTACAGTAGTGAAAGAATTATCCTTTAACTCCTAACCATTGAGGAGTTGACCTTCCATCATCAGCTCATCCACATAAAAATACGTAAATACTGGTGCAGCTTTGAAAAACACACTAAAAACATTACATGTGCCTATAAAATTCGAGGGTTGCCCTTGATTTCTCTGAGATTCCATCATCAGATCACGACATGCTGACGATGGGACCCTTTTGGAATCATCTCCTGTCCAACAAAAAAAGAATCATCAAAATCAGTTCATAAACGACGGAGATATCCGTGAACAAACATAAAAAAAAAAACAACATATATACGAATCGAATTGAGAACCTCCTCCTTTTTTAGAAGTCGGTTAAAAAAACAATATCTTTTTGGGGTTCTCCATACTTAAAACTGAAACGCTAATTTTTTTTTGATCAAACCCATACGTGTACACGTGTGTACGGGGTATCTATGGATAGGTCTTCAAAAATGATTTTGAGGTTTCTGATACATTTTTATACTCAACTGAATAGTTTCCGCGAGAGACGCTTCCAAAGTGGAAACATGTGTTTACCCTACCCCGTAACTTCTAAAATAAGGGAATGATAAATGTAAAAATAATATATGATGTACATTACCATGCAAACTGCCACCGAAAATTGGTTTGAACGAGATCTAATTATTAGTTTTTTTTAATACGTTATAAATCGTAAACCGCATTTTACCTTTCATTCAATCAAATTCAATATAATAAAGAATAAAGAAAACATTTATTTAGATGTGTAGTGGTACGGAACCCTACGTGCGCGAGTCTAACTCGCACTTGGCCGGTTTTTTTTTGCTAAATTACTCGCTAATTTGCATATTCTGGCCACACATCGGTCTGATGCCAAGTTTGTTGAATGTCCTTCTTACGGATTTATATTTTATGCATCTATATGAACCTATATAAATATAATATATTTTTGCATGCCTTGCGGCAGGATCACTTGAGACATGTACATTAAATAACACCATTGTAACAGTGTTTTCTGCAAAATAAATGATTACATTTGATTTTATATTTTCTATATCTTCTGAAAACGCTGGCGCGATGACTTGGACACCTTTCTGGAAAACTGGCAGTGAAAAGCTTCGGATAGGGAAGAGTGGAAGACCTTGGGGGAGACCTTTGCCCAACAATGGGAAAATATAGGTTAAAAAAAAATATATCTTCTGAAGTAAAATGTGCAACAACATCGCTCTATACAACCGCTTTGCACGTACCATTAGTTTTGCACGTGGCGTGCACTCCATTGTACTCTTAATGCTTGTATTGATGCATTTTCCTCATTTCCATACAGTCGGTCAAGCAGCTCTTTATTTTAATTACGACAATGTTGAGGATAATATAGTTCTGATTAAACACGTGGTCTTTGATGTTAATAGATGGTTTTATTTTAATTTTGTATATTTTGTATTTACTGTTTTTTAGGGTTCCGTAGTACCGTAACCCTTATAGTTTCGCCATGTCCGTCTGTCCGTCTGTCCACGGCATAGCGACGAAACCGTTGGTGCTAGAAAACTGAAATTTTGCATAAACATGTATGTTAACTATACAAAAAAAGTCGTAGAGTAAAATTTGGAAAAATATTTTTTTTCAGAGCTCCCCGACATGTAAAGTAGGGATGTTTTTTTTTTTGTCGCCTACCCCATAGTGTGGGGTATTGTTAGATAGGACTTTTAAAAACGTTTAGGGGTTGCTAAGACAGTTTTTTGATTTAGGGATCCGTTTGCGAGATAATTAACTTTAAAGAGCAAATTTTTGTTCGAGTAGGGCGTCCCCCGCCCTCTAAAAGCTAAACTACTGGATCCTAAAATCTGAAAAAAATTGTGTCGGTAGTACATGTAATGAACTTTAAAGGAAAACTATAGCGGATAAGTTCACTTCATTAGTTCAAGAGGAATAGGGGTCCGAAATGTCAGATGCAGTTACTGAGAATATTTCGTTCAAAATTCTTGAAACATAAATAAACATACATAATACATATATAAAATCACGCCTTTATCCCACAGGAGTAGGCAGAGACGATGGAACGCCATGTGCTTCGCTCCTTACATACTTCTTTCGCTTCCTCAACATTCATACATCTCGTCATACGTGCTAGCTGGTTTCGTGTACTACAAACATTTCCTTTCTGAAGGACGCCATTTAGTTAAAAAGTAAAATTAAAAATATTTTTCTATGGATCCTTTCTACTGCGCGTGGCCCGACACGCACTTGGCCGGTTTTTTATATTTATTAACATGTAAAATACATTATTATTAAGGTTAACTTACAACTAGTTCTTTAACTAATAAAAAACAAAATCATACCTAACTATTTACAGCTGGAAGAGAAATAAAAGAAAAAAATAAAAAAGTTATGCGTCAAAAAATACTTCCGCATCAAAGTCAAATGCAGGTGACGTGCCCAGAAGGCTGGCGGCGTTGCCGCATTGTTAATAGATTCATTGATGACATTAGGCTTAGCTGATATTTTTTTTTTTTGCAGCAATTATGTTTGTATTATGTAGCAATTTCTTACAGATATAATATTTAAATCATTATTTAACCGGCACAATTCCAACTTCGTGTTGATATTGTAAATTTCCTAACGGAAAATTCAAGCGCCTCCTGGGGCCTATGAAAATAAATGATTTGAATTTGAATTTGAATTTGAAAAACACTTTGCCCGACCCGGGAATTGAACCTGAGACCTGAGAGAGGAGGCGCATTAACTACTAGATCATGGAGGCAGTTAAAGTAATTTCATTACCAAAACTATTAGGTAAAGTCAGTGATATTTATATACTATTTACTTCTTAAAATTACTGCATTTTTATTTATATATTAGTAGAAACCAATTGATATTCATGCAATCTTATTGTACATGACAATTCGATTACTTTATTGTACTTGTTTATATGCCTGACTTATACAGGGTGTCCCATATTTAATGGATAATCCTTTACCTGCAGATTGGGGGCATCACGCCTGATAGGAAAATGCAAAATTTGTAGAAAAAAAGTATCATGGATTTTTAAATATCGAACATTTTAGATTTTTTCACAAATTAGCCACTTTCGTCCACTCTTCTTGATGCCATGTTCGTAAATCTCAGATTTTTTCAAGTCTGTTTTTGGAATTCAATTCTTGAATAGATGTACTATCAAATTTACTATCTCATTATTGTACAATTATTTCATTTAAAAAACTACAAAGATAAATAAAAAAAAAAATTACATGACATTTTTTTTTACAAAAAGTTTGAACCCTCATGGTGTAAAAAAAATGTATGAAGACCTGTGTGCCCATCACGGAAAAAATATGCCAGTTTCATTGTGATTCTAAAATGGTATAAAATATTTTATATTTTTTTTTATTTAAAAAAATAATGTGAGAAATTATGACCAGGGTCCGATTTTTTTTAAATCACTTTCTACCAAAATGATATCCTAGTTGATAATACTAACTACTTAAGCGTATTAAACTAAACTAAATAATTACGAATCGTTCCAAATACTGTTTTTTGTAAAAGTTATGCTTGATAACTCTTACAAAAAACAGTATTTGGAACGATTGACAGCGATTATAAATCTTATAATACCTATCTATGAAAGTATCGATTAAGATCAAAATACTGAAAGTAATTAAACAATATTTTTTTTAATTTTGCTCATCACTTATCTGGGTAACGAAAAAAAAAAACGCTGACACTCAAATGTGTTCTGTAAAAAAGGCGCGCAAAATTTTTAAATTTGCGGATGCGAAATTTTCAGTTTTCTCTAAAAGATTTTATGATATTGTGCTGTGACTTCAGACTTGTTTTTTGCTACTTGAATTTGGACTTATCAACATCGGCAAATTAACAAAAAACGTTCGGAAACCTTTCTCGGTAGAGCAAAGCATTTGTGTATACTCTCCTGGTGTATACAAATATCGCGGCATTTTACGAAAGAAGATAACAAGTCTCAATTCTCGTAACAAAAACAAATCCAAAGTCACAGCACAATATCGTTTGTTAATTTGCCGATGTTGATAAGTCCAAATTCAAGTAGCAAAAAACAAGTCTGAAGTCACAGCACAATATTATAAAATCATTTAGAGAGAACTGAAAATTTCACATCCGCAAATTTAAAAATTTTGCGCGCCTTTTTTACAGAACACATTTGAGTGTCAGCGTTTTTTTTTTCGTTACCCAGATAAGTGATGAGCAAAATTAAAAAAAATATTGTTTAATTACTTTCAGTATTTTGATCTTAATCGATACTTTCATAGATAGGTATTATAAGATTTATAATCGCTGTCAATCGTTCCAAAAACTGTTTTTTGTAAAAGTTATCAAGCATAACTTTTACAAAAAACAGTATTTGGAACGATTCGTAATTATTTAGTTTAGTTTAATACGCTTAAGTAGTTAGTATTATCAACTAGGATATCATTTTGGTAGAAAGTGATTTAAAAAAAATCGGACCCTGGTCATAATTTCTCACATTATTTTTTTAAATAAAAAAAAATATAAAATATTTTATACCATTTTAGAATCACAATGAAACTGGCATATTTTTTCCGTGATGGGCACACAGGTCTTCATACATTTTTTTTACACCATGAGGGTTCAAACTTTTTGTAAAAAAAAATGTCATGTAATTTTTTTTTTTATTAATCTTTGTAGTTTTTTAAATGAAATAATTGTACAATAATGAGATAGTAAATTTGATAGTACATCTATTCAAGAATTGAATTCCAAAAACAGACTTGAAAAAATCTGAGATTTACGAACATGGCATCAAGAAGAGTGGACGAAAGTGGCTAATTTGTGAAAAAATCTAAAATGTTCGATATTTAAAAATACATGATACTTTTTTTCTACAAATTTTGCATTTTCCTATCAGGCGTGATGCCCCCAATCTGCAGGTAAAGGATTATCCATTAAATATGGGACACCCTGTATAATTCGTTTTATTCTCTCGAGTAGAAGCCTGATTCTACCTGTGACGCCAAACTGAAACATGTTTTTATAGAGTTGACTTACAAAAATGGTTTTGTGTATGTTGAATAAATGATGAAATAGGATTAATGAAGTGATCATGCAATGGTATCTCAGACTAAACTGGACTCTACAGAACGGATTGGACATTTGTTCCCACACAAAAATTAACTATAATAAATGGTCTCCTAAGACCAAGAGGTTAAGAGTAGACTAGACGTTTTCATACTAACGAAATATGGGTTTAGCTTTTATATTATTAAGTTTTCATCCATTTCATAGATAAATCATATTAAAAACACTAAAGTGCATGTTTGTTCGTGGCCATTTTGTCAAAATTGTTTCAATCATTAATTGAGTTACCTACAAACTAGTATTTTAGATATGATTTGTCTTTAAAATTGATAAAAACTTAATAATATTTAAATCAAACCTATATTACTTTTGTATGGAAAGCGGTCAACCAATTGTTACCCCTTAAGGGAGATTCGTTAAAACTACCCTGTATAATTAAATGAAACATACATTTACCGGAATAGTTCTTATAGGGATACTAGCTAGCTGCAGCTGGTATCTTAAATATACCGAGACTACCGACGCCCACTGCACATGATATTATGAGCACTCAACCATTCCTGGTTGAGTGTGCTCATAATTTTTTAGACCTTGTTAGGTAAACAACTTGATTTTCAAGACCATTTGACCAAGCTATCACTTTAATCGATCAAGACCTGTCTAAACTGTCTTTAATGTTACCGACGCCACTGCACATGATATTATGAACTCTCAACAAGGTAGTTTTTTAGACCTTGTCTGGTAAACAGACCTGAAATTCAAGGCCATGTGACTAAGCCATCACTATGATTGATCTAGACTTCTCTAAACTATCGGAAATATTACCAACGCCACAACCAGGTACTTTTACAGACCTTGCCAGGTCTACCGACCTGATCTTCAAGGTCGCACGACCCGGCGATCACGACGATTGATCTAGACTTGTTTTAACCACAACCCGAATTATCAACTTGTAATTTTTTTTAATGATATAAGGTCCATCACATTAAGTGAAAATTCTACTTATTAGAAAAAAGTTTTAATGATTAGGGGAAGTACGAAATATTGTAATTAACTTCCTATTCTCCATTAACACTATTTTTTAAATGCACATGAAACTGTCTACATATTGTAAATATAAATTTTGGACGAGTTTAGGTTCGCAGGATTTGAGGGCCTTGCGTCTTGTTCTTGCGGACTTGTTTTGTGTGTGGCCACTATGTTCCCGTTTGTCAATGGTTTTTAGTATTCTCATCAACGATTCTATTACTGACATTTTTTGTCTTTTCTTCTTCAATATCTATTATAATATTGAATGAATCAGTACAAATTCCATCAAATGCGTTGACGTCACCATGGCCTGTTCTCGTGATACCTAATTGAATCTCTCCATCTCGCCTTGACATCTGAATGTCAATCAACGCTAAATTAAACATTGGCAAGATGACCGCCTTTTATTAGCTTATTATTCATCTTTGTCTCGTTGATGTTTGATTTACCATTATGACTAGTTAAGAACCATAGATAAATAGAGTGTGATTTTTTATTTGATTACGTAACGTATGACTTGCTACGTTATGCTTAAATTTTTGCAACTATTCCTGTCATGCATGATAGAAATTCCCAAACGTCTCAAAATTCTGTCAAAATATCGTGTTTTGACAGAAACTATTGTCAATTAAATTTTGATTTCACTTACAGGATGAGAGTAGACAATGAGTAGATAGCAGACTTGAGGCCCTGTTTGTAGTTGTCATCCGAAGTACCATTCTTCTATAAAATTACAAAAAAGACAACTCCAAATCTTACAATAACAATCTCCATGTTAGCACATGACCGTTCTCACGTGCGGTAACAGATTGAATCGTCCGTCTGACTCCCTCAGTACTCTCTGCGGTACTATCAATGAGAGGAAATATACCCAAAGCATGATTCAATTGTACGTGATTGCAGTGCCGTTTTACTCTATCGCTCCATATATCAAGATACCCAGTTCCGTGAAGCAAAGAGTATTGCAAAATTCGGAAACATCATCACCTCACCTATTGTATCTGCTGCCAAATCTTTATACGTCATTGCTGTTAGATTTGATGGCGAAGTTACACCTGCGATCAAAAATTTTGAATACTATCTTCCCCAAGCGGCACCGCGCGCGTGGATCCTCTTAAATTGATCCTGTAGTTTTAAACCACTTCAAAAAAGGAGGTTCTCAATTTATTAACACGTTATTGTTGCCTGAATTGTATACTCTATACTTGTCATGTGGTCCTATTTTCATCAGGTCACGATCTGATGATGGGATCGTAAAGAAATCAGAGTAATCCTCAAGTTTTAGATTCTTCTATATTATTTTTTATATTTTATCTAAAGCTACGCGGATATTTGCACTAAGCAGTTACTTGTGAAATAATGTTTATGGGTTATAATAGTTACCACTTATCACGAGGGATGTCATCAATATAACCAAATCACAGTAGGGACAATCGTTTTTAAGAATTCTCTCCGCCAATCTTCCTTTATAACACTCTTACAACACAGCGAGGTGGCATTGAGGTGTGCGAACTATTGCGAACGCATTCCCGAATAAATTACAATAAATAATGCTCTTAAAAGAAACAAAGGCGACTGTTAGCTAGATATAATAATGTGTGTTGAATGTAATCAGTGTCGCATACGAAACAGTTAACAATTTATTAACGTGCAGAATATTAAATGTGCACTGAAAATCAAACTTACAACGCCATTGTCAACGGCAGTTCATTTCAAATACTCCAGGGCAGAAAAGAGAGCTAATTTTGCCGAAATGTTGGTTCCAGAAAAAGATGAGAAAGAGTAGACTGAAGAAAATCTTTATCACTGCACTACTTTGTCAGATATCACAATCATCTCACAGAAGACCGCATACATAACAACACGCCTATATTACCCAGAAGGGAATGGCAGAGATGTACAACACCCAGGTGCTACCTGCTATTTTTAGGTCTAGTAGGATAGCAGGTGAGCCTTACGCCATTCACCGGGTACAATCCTAATTCCGCGCTGCTATTGAAAATTTCCTGACGACAAAAAACTAAAAATCCCAAATAGTAGTTTGCCTGACCCGGGAATAATCGAACCCGAGACCTAAAAAAATTCCTTTCACGTTCAAGATATTGTGCTGAAAGTGAGTTTTAACTCTGCGAATTTAGAGTAGAACTGATTTTCGTATGACGATTATAAGTGATTTGTGAAGTCTAAGGAATCAAGTTATTTTCATTTCATTAATTTCCTTTATTTTGCGGTGAGTGAAACCATGGGGTATCATTAGGAACATTAGATTTTTACTTCTTAAAAATTTCCATAGATGGCGTTATGTGTAGCAATGCAAAAATAATAAATTGTTATAAACGCTATTGTTCAACTTTTGACCAAAATATGATTTTTAAAAAATAAAGCACGTATATATAAAACGTTAAAAGCATTCTTCAATTATTTCAAAGTGATTTGAGAGAAAAAAGAAATCAATGTCTTTAACTCTTCAGTCGCCGTCTACGGCACAAAATGTAAAAATTTCATGCGGTTAGGTTATTTGTGGCTAATAGATGGCGCTTATTTCAATTTTATTTTAACATTGTATGAGTGTGTGAGTGTATATTGAGTTATAAACAAATTAGAGTTCGACGCTTTTGTCACTCAACATGTTAATTTAATGGACATTCACTTACGATGACGCGTTTAGTTTCTGAGGCTACGATTGCCTTCCAATAATAGTTAGATATAAAATCATCATCGAACTTTTTAAATTATATATTAAATACATGTTTTTCTAATAATGTACCTAAGTAATCAAATGTATTATTTTTTTATTAATCTAAAATAATATAGATATCAATTGTCATGTGATGTAGGTACTTCGAACAGAAACAAAATGTTTTTCTGCAATGTTACTCAATGTTTATTTACAAAGGAACGGGCGCGTGTTTCCTTCACTTCGGTAGAAGTTTTCGGATTGTTTGTGTGCTCTTGTGGATATTTTATGCGAGATGTTTTTCAGATCTTTTTACAATTAAATAAATAAATAATTAATATATTTAAATTGACATTATGGAGATCAATAAAGTAAATAACGTAACACTCAAATGAAGAAATTTATAAAAAAAAGAACAAACAAATGTATAAATAAAAATAATTAGGAGTTGAAAAGAATGATCGGTATCATTAAGAAAAACTATAATATAAGAAAATAATAGGATAAAAGATGTGAATGAAAAACAATATTATTAATGCCAATGAGTATGAAAAAAAATGTTATTAATTTGTTATTAATAACATTTAAATAATTGCGATTTTATGAAGATTTTTTTTTTATGAAAAACAAAGCGCATCCCTAGATACACTAGTGGGTATTTACATACATGTTTTTTGTATTGAGTGATATGACTAAAACCTCCCTTGTCTTCTTCCTTCAAAGCAATCTTAGTCTAGCTAAAAATTTCTATACTAAGATTGCTACAAAAATACGTTTTTGCGAACGAAGACAGTTGTAGGAACAATGCTAAGCAAACATGATTACACGTTTTTATAAACAGATTTTAGATTTTTCGATCAAACTTTACCAGAAATTAATAAAGATTTTCTTTTGCAACTTTTTTTTTGACTTAAGACGTTTTATTTGAAGTAGGTATAGGCAAAATAAGTAACAACGTTAAGTAGGTATTATATTATTATCGTCCTTGGGAACAACAGAAGATTCACTCCCAAACGTAAGTCAAGTAAATGTAAAAATTATACCTACACCTCGCCTGAGGTACCCACGACCACGTGCACGCAAAATTGAAACTTATAACAGCGCGCGAACTGTGAATGTTCTATAGTCGCTTCTATAGTTCCAGATAGATAAGTAAAGAATAAAAGTCATTGATCCGACTTCTACCAAAAAGTCAATAAAATTACGATAGCGATCGGCGGTCATTAAAAACTGTCGCTAATTACTGCATCGATCGAGTTTCATAATACCGGTTAATCAAACACCTCTTATCGCAAGGTATTAAGTAAGAAATACGTAAATTATAGGGCATAATTTGTGGTATTTTTTTCATGTTCAAAAATACATATTAAAACAATGAAATAATAATATGTAATTGCTATTGTTTACGTAATTCAAAAATAAATAATTTATAAATATTATAAATTAAATAAATTGTACAAGTTTTCAACTTATGTATCAATCAAAGAACATGCCATCATTACATTTATTTATTTAGCTGTAACTAATTTTCATAGAAGTAAACAATTAATTATAAAATAACCGAATTTTTTAATTTCTTAACAAAAAATAAGATTTTTTGGGATATGCCCGCATACTCGGCGCTGAGTGTGACGTCAGAGTGAGTCAGGGGTGCTCAATCCAATAGAGCTCGTATGATGGGCGGACACTAAAAGTCACGTTGCTCGACACAATACCTACTACATTTAAATTAAATGATTTTAAAACATTATTTAATGATGCCTTCAATCAGGTAACGCCTGAAAAATGGCAAAATTGTGTCGAGCACGTCAAAAAAGGAGCAGCCGTGATTAGAGGTCTTGACCATCAAATAGACAAAACAGCCAATCGCTTTATTATACATGTAACAGACACTTCAGAAGGTTAAAGTTCCTCGAGTGGCACAGACATAGATTCTGAATTCTCTATTTAAAAAAAAATCTATTTATAACTATGTGCCTGTACCCGTTTGAAATAAATGAGTTGAATTTGATTTAAAAGTTTTATTGAGTACTAACATTCCGAAATAAATACGACTAAATAAAAAAGGTTCAAGGTTTTGAACAAAAGGTTTGTGACTCACGCCAAGTGAGCGCGACAAGAACGCCCTTTACCGCGATACCTTTGTTTTGCTCGTTTTAGCGACACTTCCCTTATATTTTTTAGTTTAGTCTAAATCAAAATCAATTGCAATAGAAAGTAATCATTATTTTATTACATTACATTTCATTAAAAAAACTTTAAATTTTAAAACTTTAAAATATCGTTTGATATTTTGAATGCAGCAGTGTTATAGCGTTGTAGAAGGTCAAACGTAATGGTAATGTACATACTGACTGACACGCACACATGCAGATAATAATATATTGACAGCTTTGGCACGCACACAGACACATTCTCACGCACTCAAGGACGTCATGTACTTTTGCAAAAGCTAGATGGCGTTGAGGTAGCGCGGTTGAGACTACTCACAAGTACGGCCATCTATTGGCATAAAAAATGAATTAAAATAGCCCCCAGAATAATATTTTTTAGGGTGGCGTCAATTTTTTGTATGAGATTGGGTATCTGTACTAGTATTATATTATCTGTGGTGAAACACAACTTATACTGCTAAACCGACAAGGCAGTGCCTGAAGACATATTTGTATTCTTAGTTCATCTTAACAAATTTTCAAATATTTACTGCTTTAAAACAGACCGATATTGGACATCGCAATATAAATACAAACATTTGAAGTATGACACATAATAATAGACTTAATACCTTGATCTTCACTCGGCGACAGATCCTGATATATCTAGTTACCAGCAGTGGCAATTGTCTCACGTGGAATAAAACTGCAACGGCCATTTGTTTTCGAAACACCAACCATCAGCCGTCTTTAATAGGATGAGAGGATCAGAGAGATTAACGGCATAGCGACGTGGCATTGTGACATTTGTGACCGGCGAAAGATTAACTCTCTCATTTTGTCTCGTAGCTATTAGAATTTAAATTGATTGGCTTATTTGCTTTCGTCGGTAACTAATTGTCATGCCATAGCATTGAATGTTGCCAGCGTGATAACTTTCTCTTTATGACCGCCTTAAAAAAAGATAGGATAGGACATTGTTTTTCGTATATTACCTAAAGCTGCTCGGATATTTGCATCTAGCAGTCAGCATTTCATGTTGTTGAGCTGATGCTGGAAGGAACAACTAATCAACGGTTAGTACGGAGATAATTCTTTAAATATAGGCACCTTAAGGTTGATTCCCGGCAGAGGCAAAGTTTTATTTGTGAACTTTTCGTCAGGAAATTAACAATAGCAGCACGAAGTTGGAATTGTGCGCGGTGAATGGCGATAGGTTTAACCCCTTTTCAATGGGACCTAAATCTGCCACACCCTTCTGTATAAAATATAGCTTGACGTTATTTATTTATTTATTTATTGTGGTACAAGAAACGAACAGTATTATAATTATGTTATGTTATGCTAACTATACTGTTTCCTGTGTTGAATGCTTCACTTGGATCTAACTATTCTCTATCACGAGTTTCTCTCAGATCTAAAATCACTCAAACATCACGTGATTTTGGTTTTTCTCACAGCTTTTATTTTTAACGTCCGCATGCAACATATTATGTCTAGATATTCTTAGATTATTTCGATTCGTTCGAGTGACTTTCTAAAATTGTGTGTCTATTGTTAGATACGTAGGTATACAAAGTAATTCGTTATATCGTTTTTTCCATGGCCCCCAAGGGGCGTTTGAACACGTCAAAACAAACATCAAAATACATAAAATATAAAATTAAAATAAAACTATAACTAATGAAATTATAATAGATACTTATACAATAAAATACTTAGATTGACTTTAATTTAACTTAAAAAATTGAATTAAAATCAATCCAACCACCTCCGATGGCTTTTGCATCATGAGAAGAGCTGGTGAAAAACTCATATGTTTTTTGACAATAATTCTATGTGTGAGTTAGCAACTAATTTTTTTTTTCAAATTCAAATCATTTATTTTCATAGGCACTAAGAGTCAAAACATTACAAAAAATTTAATAAAATTAATTATAAATAATACCAAATTATACTAATATACAATGATTTGAATAACCGGGGCTTAGATTAATTTTAATTAAACTGTTTAGAATCAAATTAAAATCAAACCAAGTACCAGCTCCGATGGGTATTGCATTATGAGAAGAGCTTTAAAATGTAAAATATAACAATTAGTATACATATAAAATAAAAGTCACATAAGAAGAGCAATTCATTCCCAAATACTATTATCATTTTGTAGTCTGAAATACTGTAGTAAGCTTTTTGACATAAAATCTGATTTTAACATATTTCTTAAATTTACCTATCGATAATTCTATTGCGTCTAATGGAAGTTTATTGTAGAAGCGTATACATTGATTAAAACACATTCTATAAAATATTATATTCTGGGTACTGAACAAAAACCATAATATCACCTACAATTTACATTTATTTTTATGGGCAAATTGAATTTTACACTTTTTGTTCGAGTCTTATTAGTTTTCTGGTATAGTGTACCAATTTAGTGCACATTGTATTTTATATTTTATAGGTTTAGATTCGCATTTATTTTTAATTTCGTTACAAAATCTATTTATTAATTAAATTCTATTATAATTCAAAATTAAGAGGTTTGTGTTTCTGTTATATTTATTTAAAAACAACTTCTGCACTAGGAATAACTCCTTTGTCGGGGGGTGTTCACAAACAAACATTTCACACACACAAATCACTCCATGAGACAAAACAAATTTCTGCGGATCACACAAAGATTTGTCCTGTGTGGGGATCGAACTCGGAACTCAAGCGATGTTGAAAGTGACGAGGCGACCGCTTTAACCTCCTTATCCACCACTTTTATCATCACGAAGGTATCGTGCGTGATGATACCATCTTTGCAAATTGCGCTAATTTGATCAATTCACTTGGGACACCCACGCGGTGCCGTCTCATTCAAGTCTTGTACCTTGATCTAGCTATGTATAGACGTGGACAGCCATTAAGTGGCTGTCGACGTGTTCGTCAGGCTCTGGTGCGTGTAGGTTCTGACTAAGAATTGAAGTTGATAGAGTTTTAATTACGAAGGTCGTTGAAAAAAGCAGTACTTATCTATAATGCGCTTTGCAGACAAAGCAACTTGGTTGTTCAACTTTTCAAAGGAAATTTTAAAAGTTGCCAGTTGCTACATCAAAAAACAGCTTCTTGTCCCTCCTCAAAGCGCCTTATCTGCAAACAAATCGCAGTACACCGTCGTTCTCATAATATCATATGGTAACGCTACTTCGTCTTTTTTTGGATTTTTTGTTTTTTTATCCTGAAGCTCTGAGTAAACTATAAAATCAGATTTTTTTTCACATTAACCCATTCGCTGCGGCAGACGCCTATTGGCGTTTTTTTATTTCATATTCAGGTGCGGAGTACGCCTATCGGCGTTTTTTTACAATTGTATATATCTTGGCAAAAACCAGCCATAATAGTAAAATTTTGCAATAGGTGCTATTTTATGTTTAAATGCACAAAGTACTGCTCACAGTTTCCGGATTTTTAACTATAAAAAAATTTGCGAAATCCTTTCTAGGTGCTGAAGACGCCTAAGGGCGTTTTCCAGGTTTTAACAACCTTTGATTCTAAATATATTTTGTTCATTATTACTTTTCTATAATAAAGGTATTTTTAGGGATCACTTACATCGCATAATTTATTTCCTATTTTGCATTGGTTTTACGAGTTAGGTTAGTAAGAAAGTTAGTAAGAAAATTGAATCGTAATTTTTATAGTAATTATCAGTTTTCTAATATGCAAGCCAATATCCCATTACTAATATTTTATTTTGATATATTCTTTTATTTATTATTTTTATACATACACTGCATTAATAATATTATTATATGCAGTGTAGGTATTTAAAATAAGTAATGGAATATTGGCTTACATACTAAAAAACAGTTAAATCAATGATCTGGTTATAAAAATAAATATCTTAGGTATGTTTTTAATATTCTTTAATTAGAAAAAAATGTAACAACAAATGATCTCGACAGGTTAATAGGTTCAAAAGATTTCTAATTATAATTGTTTTTTTACTTTTAAATGTCATAATGTTTATTCGATTTGAGTGTCGTATTTTATTTGACCCGAGTGTGAACCCTTTGCATCAAATGTTAAATGTTTTGCATAAGTGCGGGTACGAAGACAGGGTTTAATTTGGTTCATCTCTTCGGTCACTAACTGAACAAAAAGTATATTCCGTTTATCTGCATTTTCAATATTGTCATTGATGACGTTCATGCAGTCTTCGCATGTCAACATCTTCTTTCTTAATCTTTTTTTTTGTTTTTCTTTCGGGTAACAAAATAGACTGCGAATCTTAAGTATCGTCTAATAAATTGGGCGACCATGAACGTTTTTTATCTGAAATAAAGAATAAGACGTGAAATATAACAGTAATTTGGTGTAGCATCGGAATCCTGGACATTATTTTCGGGAATAACTTAACTAATTGCATCAATTCTTTTAAAGTTCATTTTGAAACGATTGCTTGTATTAACAAAAATGTCAATGAAAATAAGGAGTATAAATATATAATATCAGTATAATAAAATAATAGTGGTATTATAAAAGTAAAAAAAGGTTTACTACCTCTGATATTAATTTATAATGATAATTTTACCTTTCCTGTCATTGTAAACTAAAATATATAAGACGGTAGCTTAGAAATAAACTTCAATTTATGTAACTAAAATAATTTACTTACCATTTATTACCATATTCTTCTAATTTTCACGATCTAACTATTACAGAACCAAAACTTCACAAATAGGCGCCTAATCGATGTTAATTTATTTTTTAACGCTAAATACGATCGTTATCGTACCACCAATTTCGCGCATTAGAAGTTTGTTGAACATTTTAACGTAAGAATGATTAATAATTTTAAACAGTGCTGAAAACGCCCATCGGCGTTTTATATTATCCATTTGAGGTGCTGAGGACGCCCATCGGCGTTAGAGATGAAAACCACCCCGCACCTGAAATATAAAGTAAATTTCCTTTGCCGCAGCGAATGGGTTAAGTTAGTTTTGAAGAACCTTTACTTTACAATAACTAAAGAACACAAAATTCTGCCTAAAACTCGCGCATTCTGGTCCACAACTGCCGCCATTCCGAATCTCGTCCGGATTCCGTGTTACAGCAAAAAAGTGCTTGAAAAAAATTGCCTTGGGAAGACAAAATACACACTTTGTTATGTGACGGTTAGAAAGTGTTATATTTTTAAAATACACAGGAAGTAATAGGAACTGACATTGGTGTCGTTCCGCATAGCTAAAATTCGCGAGCAAATATTTTTGCTGAAATGAAGGCCTAGATGCCTGATAAGGAAACGAATGAAATTCGCGAGTAGGTGTACGGAAATGTAGACAAGCCGGTTGTTTTGAGACTTTCTAATTTATTTGAATCTTGGCTACCTGAAGTTTTTGTCTAAGTAGACCTTGGACTGTCCAGTTAATGTAATGTTAGTGATAGTTTGCATGTGGCGTAATGTAATCAAAACTAACGCACTGTTTTCCTTACAAAAGTAATACGTGTTTAATTTTAATATTATTAAGTTTTATGTATTACTTAATTATGAAAAAATTGGCGCCAACAAACATGAATTTTAGTGTTTTAGATATGATTTGGCAAAAAAAAAACAAAAACTTAATATTATTAAAGTTAAACCTATATTACGTTACTGGGGAAACAAAAGTGCAAATTAACAAACACCTAATTAGCGATACTCTGAATCGATGAAAAGTTACCCTTTTCCTTTGTTATTTTTTTAGTTACGGCTATTTCCATATAAATTTTGAGTGGTTCAGCTGTGGAAACGTCATGAACAAACAGTGACTTTCGTCATCTTTTGTGTTTAATTATTTAAAGTACCTAAATGTTATACAAAGTTCACTGAAATTCGCGACTGAAATTTAACCAAATAACCGTAAAGCCACATTCGGAGTAAAACAATCCTCATGTTCATGGAGCAAAAAAATCCTCGCTTGTTTTTTTTTGGGGTCAATAACCTTAGCTGGTATAACATTAGCTCACCAAGTCAGCGCGTGATACCTACGGCAAGGTTTTTTGTCCGAGCCCAGCTTTTTTCATGAACGATCATTAGAGATCAGTATTTAATTGCTTATTTTTTCAATCTTAGCAAAGTGAAAAAAAAAGAGAAAGCACTATGTCACCTAGATACTTGCTGCTAAATTTTTGTGATAAGGTTTCTCGGGCTTCGAAATTTAAGCAAAATAGGTAGACCTTCTTTTGTATCAATATTTATGGTTTCTCATTTTTCGATCTTCCTCTACATTTATGGCCTTTTATTCAACATAGAAATTAAACCAGTGCGGAACCAAGTGTGCGTAACTGTTCTGTTTTTTGTGTCATAATGTTTTTGCTTGTGCATATCTGCCTACATGAAGGAGTCTAATCTGTAATGGCTTTGTACGTTTTTTTTGTATGCCGAAAGCTTTGATGATAAAGATAATTTATATGATTAGCGGCATTGGCGGTTTGAACTGTTTATTACTTTTTGTCTGATAGATATAAATGTAGATAGATTAGTTATTTTTTAAGAAAAGCATGCCGAGTATAGTAACTACATCCCGTAATTGTGTCCCGCAGTAGACCACAGTTCATGTTTATAACTCACTGTAAAAGATAATTTTGTTCTTATTAAAGATGTATCCAAAAAAGCCCTCACACGACATTAAGAGCCTCGAACGTACGAGACTCCACGCACACACCGCAGGCGGAAGCTAGTTCACAATTAAATTATTAGCTTTTTCAAAATCATTGAAGTTACTCTGATCTGGATCACTAAAAAAGTAAAAAATACCTATCACCTCGAGTGCATAATATGCACTAAATTAATCTAAGCCCCGGTTATTCAAATCATTGTAATTAGTATAATTTAGTTTTACTTATAATTTATTTTTATATCATTTGTTTGTAATATTTTGACGTGTTCAAGCGCCTCCTGAGGCCTATGAAAATAAATGATTTGAATTTGAAACTGACATAGTCGAGATGCTATTCCTGGAAAGAAGTCACAATGTAAGTATACCCTTCTGAAGTTAGCCAATCATAAATTCCACGAACAGATTTTAGCGCATACCTAATTAAGTTTAGCTTGACCGTTTTGTCATCATTTGATTGTTGAATGATTTTAGGGCAGACTTCAGAAGAGTAGACTTTTTAATCAATACCTTTTAAAAGATCAAGTATTTCAAATACATTTGTCATATTTCTGGATTGAGGTTTCAAGAAAAACCGAATTGAGATGAAACTTTTTTTGAATACTCTATTCTTACTTAAGAGTAGCTGTAGCCCGTGACTGCGTCCACGTGGACTTCGATCATTTTATGCTATTTTCTACTAAATTAAAGAACTTCCCTCTTACACTTTTAACCCTTAATTTATCCCCTTTGGGAGCGGAATTACCAAAACATATATATAATTGTTAATTTATGTCGTGTTACCTGGACCTAGGTGCAGCATTTTGTGAAATTTTATTTAAAATGGTTAATTAATAATTAAAATTAATTATTAATTAATTAATACATATTATGTATCCAAAAACACCCTGAAACGTCAATAACATCGAAATACAAAACATACTATGTAGAGTCTTATAATAATATGTTATGTATTTTAATGTAATCCCACTCCTGTTGCCAAGTGCTGACAGGTGCAACAGAACTTTGGAACGGACAGCGCGACGCCTACAGGCTCTCTACTTATAGAATATTAGCAAAAACATTGTTTAGAGCAATTAGTGGGAGATAACCAGAAAATACCAGTGATTTGTTGTGATTACTTGTGATATAATATGGCACGTGGATGACGGAAACACACTGTCTTTTTGAAGACTTTACAAAATAATCGTATTTTCTTAATTTTCTCGGCACCCCAATAACTATGCTTCGGCTTCGCCCGCGAAATTGAGTGACTTCCAATTGACCCTATTTTATCCCTTTAAAGGGGAAATGCCCGAAATCCCATCATCATTTACGTCATATAAAACAAAATTTGCAAAATACAAAGTAGAAACGTAAAGGACGAAAGCTGGTAGCTGAAGAGATAAATGTTGCAGCCAATAATTATGGTTTTTCCATACAACCCAAATAATATGATCCCAATATGCAATTTCATTTCTTCCTGTGCATGCAATTTCATTATTAGAAGGTACGATATAGCTCATTACTGTTGCCTGGTTGACAGCATTGTGAGTTCCCAGAAGTCGTATTATCCATTAGTGTCACGCCAAACCACTTGTTAGGGCGATCGTATCTGCTGACTTTTATTTCAGTACACTATTCCGTATAAAAGTAACGTTTTAGAAATATGATGCTTGTGCTCGATATACTTCTCTAGCGTCAATGATTGACTTTATATTTATTATATTCTTGCTTCTCTGGCGTTGATGAGTGACTACTTATTTATTACATTCTAGCTTCTGCCTAAAAATTTAGCCAATGACATTTCTCGATCTTGACAACAATTGGTATAAATATCTATACCAATTTGTAAGGATCGCGACTCTTTTATGCATTGGATAACGTTGTTAAGTAGTTTTAAACGTCTGCGCGTAGGCAGAAGATGGAATTTTACTGGTTTAATCATAAAATTTGCTTACCATCAAACCATCTATAGAATAAGAAATGAATAATTTTACTTTTGCCTACTAAAGTATTTTTTATGTGTACTTACTAAAAGATATTTGGCGTTGGTATACTTAACGCCCTAGCCCTACGGAGGCTAGCAAAAATACACCAAGGAATGTCATCCTTTAGGTTTAAAGACGCTTTATTCTCATAATACGATTTACATCATTTACATGTCATCTTTCCTCTTCCTGTCCTTATCCCATTATATCTAGAGTCACCGCTAAACTTTTTTTCCAATCTCCTCTGTCAGCCGTCTCGCTATCACACACTGCCTTATCTTTCATGTCTTCTTTCATGCAATTTATGCATCCATTTTTTCTTAGGTCTGCCTCTTTTTGTCCATTCATCTACACCAAACTCATCACGATCACTAATATGTGTCAAAACTCATTTAAAAAGAGAAATTTCATTAATTTATCTAATCGTTACAGCAGTATTGTAAGTGTAATTGTGTCTGAAACCTGTAATGTAAATGCCACCGAAACACGTTAAGTAATAGATAGCCTCGTAATTAACGCAGTCGACACTTAATTAACGTTCGCCAATTTGTCACACTGCTTCTGTTTTGTGCCAAAAATGTGAGACGAAAACTGTTGGAGAAATAGCTGTAAATTTTGAAGTAAAAGAGATTTTTTTTGATTTCGTAATGTTATTATCGGTTGCACCAATCAGCGTTTTAGATAATAATACTCGTAAGTTTATCTTTCAGTTAAGGTGTATGGCATCCATAACAATTTTTTTTTTTTTTTATACTACGCCCACAGCGAACGAAAATGTAGTCCACCTGATGGTAAATGGAGCACAGCCCATGGACATCAACAATCCACAAAAGCAGATTATAGATGCGTCGCTGCAGCTGAGGACTACGGTGTTATGCCTCATGTGCCAGTAATTTCAGGGCCTGATCTCACCACCAAACCGGAACACAGTAATGGAACACTACTATTTGGCGGCAGGTTAAAGGTGAGACGGTGGTGCTGCCGCCCTCGAGCTCATTCACAAGAGCTCTACCACCTGGCTTTAGAAAGGCGATAAAATTACTTACTACAATTAATTTCTAATTATTACAACCATTCTAACATTTTGCTAACATACAGTTAAAAAAATCTGTAATTATATTATGTATGAGTATGAAAACCAATGATATTATATAAAAACAAAAGCAGATATGTTATAAGCGCTCGCGCTGTGAATACTCAAATACGTCCCAATTGGGACGTCTTGTGTTTAGTTTGCGTGTGGCCTGCGTCGAGCGCAGTCACGTGCCAGACGCCATGCGCCATGTTCAAGTTAAGAAAGAGAAAGCGATATTGTTTTGACGTTAGAGCGATAAGGATGCGTGCGCTGCGGACATTTGTCAATGTGTGCAATTTGGAATAGCTCGGAACGGATTTAAATCGTAATTTCTATGAACGTAACATATCTATAGTTCTATAATATCATTGATGAAAACAGAATGAATTAACGGAAAGAAACTCACTATTCCTTAAAAGCAATGCGTAGAAGATGAGGAAAAACCCCAAACCAAAGTCCATTATTAGATCAATTGAAGACAACTACCAGTTCTCGCAGATCCACATCTATTTTTAACGTGAATCTCGTAACAGAAAAGCGTGACCTTCCCAAAGTCGTCGACCTGCTAAATAACCGAGAATATATAGTTAGTTTAATAACGCTCTCAAGTACATATTGAGTACTTACGATCTCGTGAAAGAAACACCTCTTTGCCAGGAAATGTTGCCAAGAGTATTTATTTATTTATTCATTTGCGAATATGGGTACCTTTGATTATATATATCTATAGATACCGCCTCATCAACGCTAAATTGTCCAAAAATTTTGTCCGTAAATTACCTGATCCGACAAAAACCGCTGTCAGTGTCAATTATCACCTCAAACAATAAGGTCATTTGAGTGAATTACAAAAAATCATTTTGTGAGTTACAATGTCGTATTGTGCTATAAAAATATGCCGGAATTATAGCAGACGTGCAAATGCTACTAACACAATCCCCTACCATCGGTAAGTAATCCAAAAACAATCGTATTTTTTCAAAACAAATCTAGCAAATTCTGACATTTAATCTCAAAACCCACACGCCATTTTTTGGTGTTGCCAGTCTACGATACTATATTTACCCGTATTTCTGTTTTTTTTTATTCTTCAGTTAATAATTTAAAATTAACAGCTGGTTTCAATAGTCTGTTCGTCGATTTACTTACTATACAGGGTGTGACAAAATTAAAGAAATTTAATTAATATTAAATTAATATATATATTATATTAATTATTATTTTATTTGATTATTATTGTGGCATTTGATTATTTAAAATAAACAAGTTTTTTAAGGATTTATTTGATTTTTATTTTATTTACAGTATAAAACTTAAATTCTCCAACAGTAGCTTGCTAATATATTTTAACTTTGCAAAATAAAAATATATTTTTATCATTTTGCTTTTGCAAAAGCACAATAATTTTATAAATTAAAGCGCCAGTAGTTTATTTTATAACTGCAGTATTGTGTATTTTTACCCCCATTTATTTTTTTCTCCCATTACATTGGGGTAAATTCAATTAGTGGTAACTCTCAGATGAATGTCAAGTCATCGTAAAGCAATGGTTTCACGCACACTAGCTTGTCAAATTTCTACGTCTTTGTTGCAATGTTCACTGCACAAGACTCCCTCTAGAGATTATGTACTCTGAGATGGGTACATAAAGATGGTACAGAGGTTATTTGATTCATCCACATTCAGCCATGTAGCATGCAAATAGTTTTAATTTTATAATAATAACAATATTAATTCATGCAAAAATTAAGCTTATTCAATAATTAAATATTCTATTATTGAAATTATTGAAATTGAAATAATAGTACTAATATTAACTCATTGGAACTTATGTACGTTCGCCTTACCATTTAGTGCTTCATTCATTGGTTGTAAACAACTTACCTGTGGTTTTTGAGATGCTTTGTCATCTTTATTTTCTTCTATTGGTTCATATTATGCTGCTAGTAGAGCTGTTTGCTTACTGACGCAATCTGTACTTTGTTTAGGTTTTATTTAAATAGTGTCTACATTGGCGAATATTTTCTTCGTTAGAAAACTCGTCATCTCCTTTAGTCAACAGCTTTCAAATTGGCTTTTTTAATATGATTTGTTTGGTAGTTCTTTTCATTGAATTGTGCCCAGAATTAAGCTGAAGCTTAAATAAAAGACTACACCAAACCAAATTGGAAAAAACATTATTCCGGACACCAAATCAAAACCACCTCCAAACTCAGTATTTTACGCAATTAAAAACAGACAGAAGTTACCTTATATAGAACCTTTGAACTAGCTTCAGGACTCTCTGTTATAGTGGAATACTATGAGTATAGTTTTGATTCTTAAGTGCTTATGACACACATGGTACTGAAGCATACAAAGTATCCAACAATAAAGTAACAATTGCATAACCCTGGTTGATTCCTCGAAATTGTTGACAGAGGGTGTGACTATTGATCGCTGGCTCCTTGCCAGGAGAGTGGCGTGATGTCCACGAGGCCCACGCTGACACACACCCTCACGTTGACGTGGGCGGGGCCGTCACGTGCATCCACGTCAACCTAAGAGACGTCATCTGATTGAACTTGTTTATTAGATCTGAAGTATTGATAGCTAGATATATAGAACACTCGGAATGTTCCAGATCAATCAAAGGATGATTAAATTGGCCTTCATGACATGCAATTGGAAATATAAGGAGAACTGAAGAAACTTTTATAATATATAATTATGGGATATTAATTTAATTTATTTTAATCATAAAAAAGCTGATGGTGCAAAACAGGAATTTAAAGAGCTAAGAAAGCTAAAAAAAGGAACCGCCTTCAAAAACTCAAAAGTAAAAAATAAAATATTCGCTAAACTTTGCTTACCTTTATATTAATTTGTTTAAAACAATAAACCCAAATAATTATGTAATACCAATTAATTATATTTTTTTGAAGTCGGCGCCAAATTACAAAATCAAATACCAATTAAAACCGTATTTACCGAATTAATTGTTGAAAAAATCACAAAATCAAATACCAATTAAAACCGTATTTACCGAAATAATTGTTGAAAAATCATAAAATCAAATAACAATTAAAACCGTATTTACCGAATTAATTGTTGAAAAAATCTCAAAATCAAATACCAATTAAATTGGTATTTGATTTTGTAATTTGGCGCCGACTTCAAAAAAATATAATTAATTGGTATTACATAATTATTTGGGTTTATTGTTTTAAACAAATTAATATAAAGGTAAGCAAAGTTTAGCGAATATTTTATTTTTTACTTTTGAGTTTTTGAAGGCGGTTCCTTTTTCTTTGAAAAAAATTAGTAGGTAAATAATTATAATATTTAGAATACGCTCGAGTTAAGAATATTCTTTTTTTTAATTAGTTTTTTTTTTTTTTTTTTTTATTTGTTATTTTTTTATTTCAAGCTTTTTAGTGTCTTAGTTTTTTAGATTTAACGATGGGGTTAGGAAGAAATACTAAGGCATCATTACGCATGAAACACAATAGAAACAATCAAAATAATCAAAAAATTCTTTCTGAGATCTTCATGATCATAAGTTATCACTACGATAATAACAAATGTGCTGAAACGTAAGCCCCGTCCAAACCTAAGCAGAGTTTTCGGTACTTTAAGGGTAGGTAAGTAGGCTGTCTCTGCTTACCCTTCAAAGCATACACAGGCATGATGTTATGTTATGTAGTGGTGAAAAAAAACAATACATAGATACACGATTGCACAAAACGTGGTTCATTAGCTATTCGTTTTTGAAGAGTTCCGTTGCCTGTCTCCAAAGATCTTCATCAGATTCTGATAAATTATATACTAAAACCTTCCTTGAAACACAAGGATTAAAATACCGAAAACTGCATTCAAATCGGATCAGTAGTTTCCGAGAAAATCGCGAACATAAAAAGGTGACATACATACATACATACATACATACATACATACATACATACATACATACATACGGATCGAATACAGAACCTCTTTTTTTTTTTTGAAGTCGGTTAAAAATATCGTTTCTGTACTTTATAAACATCTAGGTTTAGAAGTTCTGTAGACTTTATTCCAAGAAATCAATCAAATTACGAAATAAATCTTCTGACACCGATTATTTGATTCCGAGCTAGTGAACCGTTAAAATTACCTATCTGTTCATAATGATTTACTTTTACACACTTTTATTATATCATTATACATATTATTGTACGTCTGCCTACACAACAAAAATCTGGCATTCAAAACATAACAGCAAGTTCAATGTAACACATTCTATCTTTGGACATAGCATTTTTCAAAGGACATGTCATTAACTCTCCTTGACTAAGATTGGCCAAAGGTAGACCAATCTTCCAATTGACCACAGCGGCAATTGCCACTAAATCATACGGCGGATGGCACAATAGCACCGTTCTGACACTTCTGACGTTCCGCACACATACGCGAATTTTTGCTCTCTGAACATTTAGTAAACTTCTAGAAATTGGTATCTCGATTTGCTAGACATGATTCCATAAAAAGTACCATCATTATTTGCAAATTGGCTTTTGGTGACAAAACGTTGGTGTAGGTGAATTGACATTTCAGGAACTGAAATATTTCATGGTGTTTGGAATATGTTAGGATAGCAATTGAACACAGTAAACGTGAAAGTTTCAAAACAGACTACACGTAGTATGACATGGCATTATAGAATATATGAAAATGCCCTCACTTTTTACGAACAGAAGTAAATATTTCACTACAACTATTAAAGAAGCGGTTCCACACTTATCTAATCTAAGTCTAAGTGCTAGGAAGCAGAGTATGTAATAAGTCAAATCAGACACCAGAAGTTTTTTACTGAGACATAAGTTGCCTGCGGTCATCAGGTTCCCTTGACTTCCATTCAATAAAATTTGCGGTGGCTAATTGAACAAATTACACAGACCAGAAATCCGCACTGATTTGAGGTTTGTTTTTAGTATTTAATAGAAACGAATCTGCAGGTTCAGAAGTCTACATCTTTAACAAGTTGTTAGATTGGACAATTGTTTGGCCATGCTGGACGATAAGGATTTCTTTGTTGGGTCATTACGTGGACCTTGGATGCTTCAGGGTTTAATTTTGTGACCTCTTTAAGGGTCTCAATACAATCGTGATGGGATACTATTTGTTGTAAGTAAATTCCTAATACTTAAACGAATAAATGCAAAAAACAAATTAATGTAAAGAAAAGTGCATCGTGATGAATGTATTTTGCAAACCAACATTTTTAACATTACGATATACTACTGAAGCGACCTGTTCAGTCCAAAGGTCAAGAAACTGCAAGCAAGTAATTTATCTGACCCATTCGCCTTACACGGTACACTATTGAAATAAAATCGCTTTAAAAATGTCACATGAGTTCATTTTATAGATTGAAAGAAGATAGCTGACATTATTACTCAATTGCCAAACAATTTGCTTTCACATAGGCTTTTGACGTTTTGACGAATGGTTATTTTAACATTCATCATTCTTAGCCTCTCAAACGTTTATTAATTTGCTATCATGTAAAGTACCTCTAAAAAGTAATTAATTCGTATATCATTCAATTTCTAAAGATAAATTCTTAAAATTACCTAAAGTGATCAAGTAAAAAAGCGGTAATAGTGCCCCAAGGTTCTAATTTTGGTCCAATACTGTACAGTGTAAAATATTTTTCGTATTTTGCGTAGAATTCTATTGTATACTTTGAGATATTTACCGCTAAACCTACTAGTATTACGTAGAGATTTAGCGTTAAATATTGCTAATTCTTGTTATTAATTCACTAGTAACTGTAGTAAATACTACACATGCCCGAGTTAATTAATAATAAGAATTAGCAAGGTTGAACGGTGCTCGCTGTCATATAACACTTAATAATTATACATAGGTACTGATAATCGATTTCTATTAATCGACTCGGAGTCTATGTACAAGTACGTCACTACGCGGCGGTGACAAAAAGGCGCGAACGGAGTAGCGTTACGGGATGACAGCTGTCAGTGGCTAAGTTTTCGTTCAATGGAATAACATTGCTTGTGCCGGTTATCGTATAATTTCCAGGTAAATAATACCTTTAACAGTTCAGAAGTGGGATAAATATACTTCCGTAGGCCTATCACGTTCGGTATTAACATCCAGTTCGTGAAATTGTAAACTTTGAGGAGGTAATTTCTGTGTAAAAAAACGGTGTGAAGCGTCGTTTGGACAAAAGACGCTTTGTTGAAAAGTGCAATAAAAACCTGTAACATTTGTGATTGTTGGTGAGTGATACAACAAAATGGGACGTCATCACAAAAGGCACCGTTCTTCCAGTCACAGTAGCAGTTCCAGTTCAGAGGACATTGATAAGGGTGGTAAGAGATTAACAAAACGTTTAGAACGAAAGGACAGTAGGATACGAGCTCTGGAGAAACTAGTGAGAGAACTTAGGCAGACTCATAAATTATCAACATACTGAGACCATCGGTCCAGCTAGCACTGCAATGGTTACTGAGGATTCATCTGCTTTATTCACTCCAGCCACTAACCATGACAATAGTGGGAATATTTCAATTAGATATTTGGGACGCAGTGACTTTCTACCAGAATTTGATCCTCAAACATCTTCGGTATCAGTGGAACATTGGATTAGAACATTGGAAAATATTGCAAGCATGTATGGATGGGATGAGAGAACTTTGGTGTGTAACTGCACATCTAAACTAAGAGGTTATGCTAAAGGATGGTATGAGAGACAAGTAACATATGATGTGAGCTGGGAAGAATGGAAAACACGACTTATAAAAGCATTTCCATTCACCCAGAATAAACTGACACAAATTAGAGAGTTAGTAAACAAGGTGAGAACATCAAATGAAGATCCAATCAAATTTTATTATGACAAGTTAGGCATTGGTATGTCTTGTGGAATTTCCGATGACCTGACCACAGAAGCTATTATTGGCACACTGGGTGATAAAATACTAGAGATAGGTGCTGTGTCTGCGGGTTGTTGTGACACTACTTCTCTTCTAAAATATTTAGCCAGTGCCAAGACTTCTATGGTGACAACTCAAACACAAAACAGCTCCAAGGACAAACTTAAAACATTGGAATGTTATAACTGTGGTAATCTGGGACATAAAGCTATGGTCTGTAAACAAGAGAGGAAGAGTGGTAACAGCTGCACATATTGTAAAAGATCAGGTCATGATGAAACTGATTGCTATCGTAAGAAAAATAATGCAAAGATATGCACTTTTTGTAACTTTAAAGGTCATACTGTGGAGGATTGTAGGAAGAGAACAAAACTGTAAGAAGAATGCATGCTTATTGTTCTGACTCTTCGGATAAAAAAATATTATAAGACATTAAAAATCAATGGTGTTCTCGCTAATGCTTTTATTGATTTTGGAAGTTCATGTAATACTATGACAGAAACGTTTTGTAAACAATTATATCTTCACATAAACAGAAATGACTCACTGGTCATAAAAGGATATGGAGATGCCCTTACTATTCCAATAGGCACTGTTAATGCACAATTAATAGTTCATGAAGTTAGAAGATTAACAGACTTCTATGTGGTGTCTGACACAGTCCAATAATTTGATGCTCTTATTGGACAGCCATTTACTGAGGCCACAAATGTAATAGTCTTAAACCTCGACAGAACTTAATATTCTGAATGTGGAGCATGATATTGATTTAACAGGCTTGTGTCAAAATTAAAAAAAATAAATATAACAGGATGTCCTACCATGAGAGATAGATTGTGAGACAAAAAGTCAAAGAATTGTTGGCAGCTGGTATTATAGCTGTATCAAGATCACCATATGCTAGCCCGGTGCTATTAGTCAAGAAGAAAGATGGTGATTATCGCATGTGTTTTGACTACAGAGGATTGAATAAAATCACTGAAAAGGAAAGATATCCACTACCAGTAATTCAGGATTTGAAGGATCAGCATGCATAAGCCGTCAGGGGCACAATACATAAGCCGTCCGGGGCATGATACACAAGCCGTTAGGGGCATGATATACAAGCCGTCAGGGGCACAATACATAAGCCGTCAGGGGCATGATACACAAGCCGTTAGGGGCACAATACATCAGCCGTCAGGGGCACGATATACAAGCCGTCAGGGGCACGTTACACAAGCCGTCAGGGGCACAATACATAAGCCGTCAGGGGCATGATATACAAGCCGTCAGGGGCACGATATACAAGCCGTCAGGGGCACGATATACAAGCCGTCAGGGGCACGTTACACAAGCCGTCAGGGGCACAATACATAAGCCGTCAGGGGCATGATATACAAGCCGTCAGGGGCACGATATACAAGCCGTCAGGGGCATGATATACAAGCCGTCAGGGGCACGATATACAAGCCGTCAGGGGCACGATATACAAGCCGTCAGGGGCACGTTACACAAGCCGTCAGGGGCACAATACATAAGCCGTCAGGGGCATGATATACAAGCCGTCAGGGGCACGATATACAAGCCGTCAGGGGCACGTTACACAAGCCGTCAGGGGCACAATGCATAAGCCGCCTGGGGCACAATACACAAGTTGCCAGGGGCGCAATACATAAGCCGCCAGGGGCACAGTACAAAAGTCACCGTGAGGACACTGCAAGGCCGCCAGGGGCACGATACTTAACCCGTGAAGAGCACATCACAACGGCCGTAAGGGGCATAACAGAATAGCCGTGAGGGGCATGGCAGGCTGTGCGAAGCCACCACACCAATAATGCCGTGAGTATTCAATAAACTTTATGTATATGCCGTAAGGGGCAGGCAGTATTAATAAACTTTATTATAGCTCGCTTCTTATCGCCTTTGTAAAAGAAGACTGCAGTGACACTTACACTAGAAGGGGGTGCCTGTTGAGAACTCCTGCGAGGACGCTGGAGTGTCAGGAAGGCCGAACTGATAATCGATTTCTATTAATCGACTCGGAGTCTATGTACAAGTACGTCACTACGCGGCGGTGACAAAAAGGCGCGAACGGAGTAGCGTTACGGGATGACAGCTGTCAGTGGCTAAGTTTTCGTTCAATGGAATAACATTGCTTGTGCCGGTTATCGTATAATTTCCAGGTAAATAATACCTTTAACAGTACCTACTGCTTAGCGAAAAACATTGTGATGTAATAACGTAACTCAGTACGTCAAATGCATATTGCATACTTAGTATGTTTTCTTTTATCCAAGTTAACAACAAAATTCTGTAGAAAAGACAACATTACTTTTAATGTTGTTCATGCGACTTCAGCAAGTGATCTCCATTAAGAATTGTTTGGGAAGATGCTATTGGAGACAAACAATAAAATGGAAACAAGATCAATAACAAATCTTTGTTGTATTACTGACGTGACAATAAAGATATAGTCAAATAGGTCTATTTGACTATATCATGCCCATAAAACAAGTTTAAACTTACTTTGTGTACCAGTAGTCAACAAATTATTGTGCATATTATGATGCCATAACTCAGGTCTGTCAAGTCTTTCTCGTATATCTACTACCTTTTTTTGATGCAATTAACAATGTTTTTATTTTTATTATCCACTGATTTGGGTACAGAGTCAAACTTCAGTCAGGCTTGAAGCGGGCTTATAGTAGCGGCCGCGGTTTCTTCCACGTGGTAGGTCGGTAAAAAGTGGCGTATGCCCTGCTCCCGGTTTTCAATTATCTCTATACCATTTTTTTAAAAATCAGCATTAAAGATTATGCATTTTAATTTTTGAACAATTTCCTGAGCCCGCGCGCCCGTAGCAATCACGTGTCCGACCCGCGCTTGGCGTCGTCGTCACACATTGTGTACGACAATGCGCTGTCGCGATGGTAATCACACAATTGGCATCCGCCGGCCGCAGCGGACGGACTGAGATCTGATTATTGCTTATGGTCGTTTGACGTTTGACGGATTGTTTTGTGTTGTGGAACGTTTCTATTTAGCTGGTAATGTACTACATTTTGGTTGATTTTAGGTTTAGAGTTGTTTTTATACGTGCCTGGTTTTTTCTATTTTCTTCTACTATTTTGGGATCCAAGAATGTTAATTGCAGTTGGTTATATTTAAATACTGTTGGGTCAATTTTCGTTTATTATGGGTATAGATTAAAAATAAAGTTTTTTTTATTTTTATTACACATCTAATAATTTAATTAACATTGATCAAGCTCAATCCTTCATTTAAAATTATTTAGTTAGTAGTTTATTTAGCAATAACTAATGTAAATGATATTGTGGCTTAGATTTATCTGCATTGAAATAACATAACATCGTTCAAAACTTATCAGTTTCTAAATCTGTAAATATATTTTACTTTTAACAAATCCATCAATTGGCTTCCATCTACTACTCCAATGCCAGTCGTTTTATGGTTTGTTGTAACCATAAAAACATTTTTATTAAATAAATTTGCTTTAAATTATGGCTGATGAGGAGTTTATTTTTCACAAAAAACCTAACCATCTTCTTCACAGAATATAACGTTATTTTCCTTTGTTCCAGGGTTGTCATGGCAACTTCTACCAACTGAAGTTCCACCTCCAGAAGCCTTGCAAGATGACCATCCTACCATTCCGGAAGAAATCTTGCAAAATCTTGAGCACATATCTGAACACGTAAAAAACTCTTATAAAAAAACTTTTTAGACTAAAAACTCAAGTACCTTTGTTCCTCGTCAGTGATATTAGTGTTAAGTGTTAAGTGGATTCTAGTTAAGTGTAAGATGGAGAAGTTTTTGTGTTTGTTCGCGACGGTGGCGGTCGCCATGGCGGCTGACAGGAGCCACTTTCCTCCTACCTGTGATAGGTGAGTAATGATAAACTTTTTTTTTTTATGTAAAGATAAGAGCCAATAAGGATGCGCTGTCCGACTATCTATCAACAGGGATGGTTTTGGGAATAAAAACATTTTAATGCTGCTATGTACCTTTATATGCGTGACGTTTCGACTAAGTTATATCGGCCGTGGTCGCAAGCAGTCAATCAGGCGAAAGCTTGGTTTTGACTGCCTTTAAGCTTTTATGCAATGTGTCAGGCAATTTCGGAATATTCTTAACATCTTTCACATTTGATCACGACGCTTAAGATTTATTTATAACAATTATTTACATCTTGTCTAATCGGTGAGTCACGAGTATCACTTTCATGACATAATGTGATATTTTTATGATAACGTACCTAAGCATGTTATGTTGCGTTACCTGCGCGTTTCTATATTTTCCAAACGTTTAAAGTTCTCGATCCCTAACTTCTCTGGCTGTTTTTCGTCAGAAAATTCTCAGTATTCAATAACATGGGATTTGGGTCCCATAACAGTGTGAAGTGTGGGTGATTTACACCTCTGCTACACACTCTCTCTGCCTTCTGGTTAATATAGGCGTGATGTGCAGTTGTGTTATTGAAGAAAGGTTTTTAAGGATTATTTGTAGATGGATTCTAAAGCGTGACTTTAACGAAACTAAAATTTCAAATTTTATGGGAAACATTGTAGTGTTTGCGAGCTGGGTACACAGCGGCAGTCTTGCAACACCAGTTAACAGGAATGCACGTGTGTGTGGCTGTCGCATACACTTTATTATTTAGAGCTAAAAACTGTGTTTTATTGCCTCAGCAGACCCTGTTATTGGCCCTGACAAGTATTTACCTTCCAGATACAGTAGCTTACTTATTTTTTTTTCTTTTAAAACGACGCCCGCACTTTGAATAACTCCTGTGTCGCGGAGGTGTTTACAAACATACATTTCACACACAAAGAGCACACCCACCCACTCCATCTTTGCGGATCACAAAAAGATTTGTCCCGTGTGGGGATCGAACCCACAATACCAGCACATTTATGAAATTCGTGGTTACGTTCGTCGTGAATTTAGTCCTTTAATCCTAACTGTTGTCGAAAGCTCACGTTTCCTTAAATAAATTGGTTGATAACGCATCTTAAAGTTGCTGCATGGCGCCTTACTGTCGTCGATAGCAGTTGCTAGTCGCATGGGCAACATTAAAGCTACGATTTCTATGGTGTATCGCGTCACTCACCATCAAGTTTGTTATAAAATATTTGTAAGTAGGCACGCATCGACTGACGGTATCAATATTTTAAGCAAATTAGTTGATAACGTTTGTATATCCTAAAAAGGTCAAAATTATGTTATTATTTGTTTGGATTCCTAATCATTGATAAAACTACGCACAAACGTGATTTCCTTGTGTACAGCTCGTGAACATAGCCAGCAAAAATACAATCCAAGGAACTTTGGTGATAAAAATATTTTTCGATGACTTTTAATGTTAGCAATATCTACTCAGCTATTAAGATAAATATAATGTACTTAATTAATTTTAATTATAGTTTGGCTATCTAAGGTTAGAGTTTATGACTTGAGAGTAATAAATTAATTTAAAGTAATAAGTAGATACCGAATTTAGTAAATAAACACGCAAGGCTTGTAGCCGTAAACATGCGACATTATAAACTTTTGTTATGTTATAGTTTTAGTAGATAATAATAGACAACAAGTTTTCTTTAAGTCTCACAGTCTATATCTTTCGCCCAATTGCTTCTTGTATTTTTGCTGCTGCCTTAAATCGACCTAGTGTATTGTTTACATGTATAAACATATATACATATATAAATCCGTAATACAATGATGTCTAGTGCACCAAAAAAAAAACTACCTATTTATAATTTCCTAAGCTCTCTTGTCCATCCAAAGGTTGCCTGTAAGAAATTGCTTTTATAGCGATAAATATCTAAAAACTTTTATTGAGAGTTAGACTGTCGAACACAAAAATTATCCTGTACCTAGACCAGTAGTTCTCGAGATTAGCGCTACAAAAAAACAAACTAACTTTCACCCGTGGTTTCGTCCGCGTGGTAGGTACAGTGGGCCAAGCAATTAGGTATGCAGGGCAAAAACTTCTATGCCATAGTGAAAACTGACTGCAATAGATATGCATGGGTTAATTACATATTTAATAAGTATAATATACCCACTATTTAGATATGTAACTCACTTATCCATAACTGGTATAGTGAGTCTTTACAATGACTTAGAAGTTTTTGCCCTGCATAGCTAACTCGTTGGCCCACTGTACATCGATAAAGAGTAGCCTATGTTACGCGCCTTGTAGTCAGTTACAATTATGGGCAAACTTCTTGAGCATTAGGTGACGTGGTAGGGGAAAGTTTGCGCATCGTACACTTACGAGCAAAATATTGCTTTATATGATTAGTTACGTCGAGTTTTTAAAATTAACTAATTTATTTATTACAATTACTGTCTATTTCGCGATATTTAACATGTTATTTGTTGAGTTGCCGATATACAAATTATTTATTAATTAAAACTACAAGATACTCTCAGTATCTTACAAATTGTTATCAGTAAACTTACAAATTGTTATGTCAAATTGTTGTTACGGAATACTATAGGTACGGAGACAAAGCTTGTCAGAGAATGAGGGATAGTAAAACAATTTAATTATATATTTATATATTTATTTTATGCAACAGCTAGTTTTGGTGAAATGAAAAACTCAAAATTTTAAAACAAAAAAAATTAATCCTGAGGTAAAACAGATACCCCTTCCATTAGGTTAAATAGCCAAAATATAAACAATAGCCGACATGTGCAACATTTTGTATGTGCATTGTTTTGTCAAATTTCTCATAACTTAAACAATAGTTAAATCGAGAACAATGCTTGTCGGCATGTTTTGTTGAACTTCTTACGATTTAAAACAAAAGATAACTCGTTTTTTAATATTAGCAAAATCGCCGACAATATTCAGTGATAAAATCCGCTTTTAACTCAACAAATAACAACAACAACTAACGATTTATAACAGAGCACAAAAGTGAGCACTTCACTGCACGCACGTGTATTCGGGCGAGAGCGGAATGAAGACGCGGTGCGCGGGGCAAGGGTCGACTGATCAACCAATCACGCGCAGGTACGCCCCTTGCGCCTCAGCCTCGTAACCAAAGAGACCCAAAATTCGTTTCTGCGCATTCAAGGTCGTTTGCTCAAGATGTTTGCCCCGATTTATACCTACATCTATTTTTTTATTAAAATCGGTCCAGCTGTTTAAAAGATAAAAAACAGACGAACAGAATGACAAATTTTAAAAACTGTATTGTAGGCAAACAACCATCTTGGAAAAAATTGTTGTATTGACATTAAAAACATGCACTTCAATTATATTTATTTGTATTGATTATGTAGTAGTGATGTCCAAGATCAACGTTATCTGTCTCCAATAGATCAAGGGTTGCTAGCGCACGCATTGCTACCGGAAGAGACCTTGGTACACAATATAATAATATAACATAGACGTAATACAGATGCACTACTATTATTATGCTAATGAGCTGCTATATTTAGATCGACACGGCGCACACTGGTTCCAAACTAAAAAAAAGTGGACATTGATAGTAGACCGCTGATATTTTTTTTTATTGTTGATACAGTGATAACAGATAAGGCAAAAAAATATTATTGTCCTACTTCAAATACTTTTCTTGAAAAAAAATATTTCTTTTTTTTTTGTATGGGAGTTTTTACATTTTATTCGATTTCTCAAAAACCTTAAGCGATGTCGAGATGCCAATCAGATATGTTAGAAAACTAATAATTCTGAGTATTTGGTTTGAAGAAACTTATTGCTTATCTCTGCGTACTTTGGAGATAATAGTGACAGAAAATAACATTTTTTTTTAATATTAATTGTTCGCTTTTTTCAATCATAGCCTTACTTTAGCACATATAACGTATGCTAAAATGTCAAATAAATAAAAAGAGACTTCTCTGTAAAAGAGGTTATGGGGGCTCACTAATGTCTGAAGAGCTTTGACCTTTCTGAAGGAGTACTTTCATCAGTTCTAAAAAACACAACCAAGATGAAGACAAAAAAAGCTGCAAACATTAAGGTGAATATGTTCACAAACGTTACTGAAGTATTATGGTGAAAGATTAATATTTGGGTCTATATTCTCTTTAGAAATCTCTACATCTTTGTTTTCCAACGAAAGCAATTCTTTGTTCAAGATCAAAGCACTAGCCTCTGGAAATAACTTTGTATGTAAACGAGCAAACTTTGGTTTGATATGGTGATGTAAGGATCTGAGCTAATTAGAAAGCTGTGGATAATGTCTGAATTAGTCTCAACTCTACCGATTTTTCTTGTATGTGCCAATCTAACATTCCGGAAATCTTTATTCCTCACTTCGGAAGCTTCTTCGGAAAGCATGCCTATCGGAATAAAGGAGAAATTTTCACAAATATCAGCACCGTGTATCAACAATTTATGGACACGTAAAGGCATATAATACCATGAATATAAGTTTACATACAGCATTGCTGTTTCTTTACAATATTCCCTGAACAAGTTGGTATTAATTAGTTGGCCAGATGAAATTGTTTTCAGCAGATACTTCATAATTTTCAAAAAACCTTATTGCCGTGTTACCGTCATTGGTTGTACCAAATCCCTGTTTAACTATATCAACTAACAAACCAGTTCTCTCCCGGAATTCTTCTTGTGTCAAATTCTTTTTAATTTCTTTTAACAATTTATCTTCTTTTCGTGCAGCCCACTTTTTGAAGTCTAAGTTGTACGAAATGTGTAAAATGCATTCCATACATCTTATCCACATATGGAGCGAAGACAGACCATATTTATACATTTCTTCTCTGATGTGTCTTTTGGATACAAAGTCCAAGTCATTCATTTTGCTAGGTGGGGTATTGCAAATATTACAAACAGCTGCAGAAGAAGTATTGGAAACCACAGTGGAAATTTGCCCATCAATCATAGTCATGTATAAAACATGGCTTATATCAAAATTATCTACAGTTGTGGGAACAAGATTACGGATTTCTTCCTCTAAGGATTAATTTTTAATTTCCTTCTTTATCAATTCATTTGTTTCTTTGGCAAATATAAAGCCAATTGGACGACAGTAGTTTGTTGAAGAGGTGGCAGGATTTTGCCACAAGATAGTATCACTCTCTTCTTCCAAACGAAGCGGAACCATCTAATTATGAAAACTGAAGAATCGTCAATTTTAGTGACGGAGTGTGACTTTTGTTTATAATTACTTTGAGAAGATGACCCGTCAAAACCCCATTTGCTTATTAGTTTTAGCGATTTTTGTCGGCAGAGTTGTGCTGAATTGTTTTTAATATCCTATTGGTTGTCAAATCTAGAAGCGATTGAAGTCTTATCTTAGCATCAGATTCAGTTACAGTTATGTCTGCCTCTGGAGGATAACAAGTTTTTTTTGCTTCCAGGAGCTTTTGATAGGATGGAAGACCACACATTTCTCTGAAGCAAAAATAGTTCTTAAATTTTGATATCGCCATTTTGACAAATTTATTGAGGTATATAGCGCTAACGTTTTATTCTGTGGTAAACACGGCTTGTCAGTTTTTTTAGCGAATAGTACATCATGTACCATCTCACATTTTTCCTCGTTTTGGCTGAGTTTGTTTAATATAGCAGCTAACATTGTTTTTTTAAACTCTAATTCTTTAATTTGGCACATAAAGCATAGACTAATTCCTCCTCTGTGTAATCTAAAGTGTTAGAAAACACCTTTTCTTATGTTTATCAGATATATCAACAAACGATTTTTTACTTGTACCTCAACTTAATTGATGAGTATCTACTTGCGTTTCGAAATTTGGCGAAACTTCCTCGGCAACTTTAAAAATGCTGCTTAAATCGATATTTTGACATTTTGGCCAAACTAATTGGGATTGTAAGCAGTCTGAATTTTTGTTAAGAAACGTCTTTTGAGCTCTACTGGAAGTAGACCACCTTTTTGAGATATTACTTGAAAAATAACGACAAAAAAATTTAATATTACTCAAATCTTCGGCAGACAATTCAACACCAATACGTTCAATAAGGGCATTAAATAAAAATCGATATTTTTAATACCACCTCCTGATTTAAGAACAACGTATAAGTGACATGTATTGGTGACAAATGCGGACATATTATAATTTTAAGGCAAATTGAAAAAAAAATAGAAACAAAGAGATCAAAGACAAAGTATCTTTGATTTTAAAACAAACAACGACGAAAACGACGGTAGTATATATGTTTTAATTCTATTTTAAATGTTCAAATTGTATCAGGATACAATTTGTTTTGAAAAATACATTATTTATGATGCGAGCGTTTCGGTCATTAGTGAGCCCCCATAACCTCTTTTACAGAGAAGTCTCTTTTTATTTATTTGACATTTTAGCATACATTATATGTGCTAAAGTAAGGCTATGATTGAAAAAAGCGAACAATTAATATTAAAAAAAAATGTTATTTTCTGTCACTATTATCTCCAAAGTACGCAGAGATAAGCAATAAGTTTCTTCGAGCCAAATACTCAGAATTATTAGTTTTCTAACATATCTGATTGGCATCTCGACATCGCTTAAGGTTTTTGAGAAATCGAATAAAATGTAAAAACTCCCATACAAAAAAAAAAGAAATATTTTTTTTCAAGAAAAGTATTTGAAGTAGGACAATAATATTTTTTTGCCTTATCTGTTATCACTGTATCAACAATAAAAAAAAATATCAGCGGTCTACTATCAATGTCCACTTTTTTTTAATTTGGAACCAGTGTGCGGCGGCGGTTAGGTGCCGGCTACACGCTCCTCCGTCACTGTCACTTGCACCAACAGTTAGTGCAATGGTAGGTATATTTTGGAAAACAGCATTATTGATAATGAAGAAATTATTAAGTAAATTATTATGACATTTGACCGATTATGACATTTGACCGATTATGACCAATGCAATTAGTAAAAATTATATTTTATAATTATGTCATAACGATTAGAGCAACTTATCGTTATCCGTCATGGAATGATGGCATATGAAAGTGTTGCATTCTAAATTGATTTGGATGAAAAAGAAGTAAAAATCGTTTCTGTAATTTTGAAGTTTATTCGTTTAAAATAAAACAACTTTTTTTTCCGAGACAAGGGATTCTATTTGCAATTTATCCGCCATCGCAACTTTTCGAAATCAATGATAAACTGCATAGCCGAAAATACTGAACGCAAGAAGCTCTTGTTTAGCATGTGTGTTCGTTGGGGGTGTAGGTAGCATTAAGAAAGGATTTTTGGCTATGCCCTTCTCCCCCTCATCGCTTAGGAGAGATAAAGGGGATATTTATCGATCAACCAGATTTTGAATCTGTTTAGTGTTCATGTTTTGCCTAGTAACCTAGGATGTACTGGTAACCTTTAATCGTTGTTCTATTTAACGAGCTCTACCGTTTGCTACTAAAACAAAACGTTTCTTGAATACTAATTTCGGGGTTTAGGCATTATTCTGACGACACTAGTATGTCAATAAACTTTGCAAGAGGTCGCCCAGTTCATTGTCATACCTACACTTAGTTTGAACTGTGGTGTGGCGTGCTCCAAATGGCCATATTTGCAAAACAAATTACTTAAACAATGTACCTACTACAGTGGTTGTTTGTGCTACTACGATCTAGCATAGTAATAACATTGATTGTTGAAAATTTGGATCCAGAGATAGTCCCAAAGTTAGGGATAATGGATGTAGTCCAAAAGGATTCAAAGGAGTGCATGCTAATTTACGATGATGTCGAGGAGCGAAATGGAAGCAGAAGACAAGGAAGGCTGGAAGAAATAGAGAGAGAGCCCACAAATACCTACTTATAACCACGTTTGCTTTTGAGAGAGAAGAAGCAAGCGGTACCGCTTCACTTTAATCCTGAACTTGCTTTTGCCCGCGACTTTGTCGGTCATTCGAGCAATCCTATAATTTCTTTAAAATGTAGGAACTTTTATCATACATCATTTACGCCTTTAGGGTATAGAATTTTAATCTGATGGACTCCTATGTGCTCGAATGCAATATAAATCTTATACTTAATACACACAGAGAAATCGTAGCATAGCTGCACCTAATAAAAACGATGTCATGTAATTGAGGAATGTGGATAACATGCAATTAACATTTAAATGCGTGTCATGCAGTTAAGGCATGCAATCGTGAATATTGCGCTTACCTTCGCGACCTTGCTAACAGTGCACGACACAGAGTGTGATAGTAGGGCCGTTTTTGATCGATAAATCATCCTCATAGAGAAACATACTACATAGAACTACTGCTCTAGTGATGTGTATTTTAGCAGGGGAGTTTGCATTTCAGATCAGATTTCTAATCCTATTGCATGAGAGCTAAACTTAGCCATAGCGCCATTCCCTGGATGTCAGTTTTATCTAAAGTTGTTCTTATTTGTATTGTCTGACCCAAATCTATTGTCTGTTATTTTCAGCTTGGTTTATTGCCACGGCCCCTTGCTGGACACGGTGCAGATGGCAGGACTGTACAACGACTCCAAAACCTTCGTGGACATGAAGCTGAAGATGCCGCCCAACGTCACCATTCAGCACTTCCAACACATGATGGATAGGTAATCACTTGCTTACACTTATTCGACAACCCAAGGCCTATTACACTCTTCCCCCTGACCTTCGACCAGATTCCATCAGTGGATGAACTCTTACAGCGAAGCAGGTCAAATTAGTCAAGATTCCTGTTTTCGAGCTTATCCTGAACCAAATTTCTCCCTTAAACCGCGCCTGCAATATCAAGGTTTTCCAGTATCCAGTATTGGCCTCATTTTACATCAATAACACGATACGACCATGTCCTTTAGCCTTCGAAGACTGGCAACATTCTTACCACTATTTTTACCTAAGGTAAGACTGACTTTCATTTAGCTGTGAAACGTAACCCGATAGTATACTGAAAGACATACACAAATGCCGACGCATTTTGGAATTTTGATTAATCTTTAATTTTGGACAAATTCTAATTAATAGTTAAAAAGTAAATGCATTTTTTTTCGCCAAAGCAAAATATGTTTCTCGCTGAAGTCTATTATATAATCGAGTTGTTTTCAGGACAGGTTCTCGCCCGACGAAGGCTGACATCCAGCAGTTCGTGAACGAGAACTTCGACCCTGAAGGCTCAGAGTTCGAAGAGTGGGTGCCCACAGACTGGAAGTCCAATCCTGGTAAAAGCTTAACTGATCTTTTATTTGTTTTGCCTCATCATCATTATCAGGTAGATTACGACCTAGACAACAAACCGAGGACGCTGCTTTGACGATAAATAATAGTTGTAGTAGTCAACTTGTAAAAGCAAAGATCTGTGTCCAGTAGAAGACTAACAAAGGTTTTATTTGATCGATCATCATCATCGGCCAGTTGTACTCTACTCCTAGAAAAAGGCCTAGGAATCTATCTGGTAACATGTGCCAAGAACCGCTAAAACCCCTATTATTCCGTTTGTATCAGAAGTTTCTAGAACTTTTTACCACCAGAATGTACAGGATATAACAAGTATCAGTTATATTACTGCTGCCGCTATAATCTTCTTCATAAAACCACTTTATCATAGAACTGAATAAAGAGTCTTCCAAATCGCAGCGTTTCTCCAGCGCATCAAGGACCCGCGCCTCCACGAGTGGGCTTCAGAGCTAAACCGTCTCTGGCTGCAGCTCGGCAGGAAAATGAAGGACGAGGTGAAGCAGAACCAGGATCTGTACTCCATCATCTATGTCGACAACCCTGTCATTGTGCCTGGTAAGAGCATTTATAATACTCAGTTTTGAGAAATCAGTCAATTTAGTAATCATTGTGCGTTGGCCAAAATTCTACTGGCTACCTGACTGCTTAAGACTGCACTGTATTGATGTCCAAAACTCATTATTTTTACATTATTTATATTTATGATTCAAAATTGCCATGCTACTAAAATACTAATTTATTTTTGGTACAGTCTTGTCAAATTATTCTTGGTACTTTCCCGTGCAGCAATGGTGACTTTTTATTGACTATTAAACTTAATTAGCCGCATTCAAACTGGAAGGTTGTCCAGTATGACTTTGAATTATAAGTTTTAGTGGCTTTCAAAAAAATTACCATTTCCAATAAAAAAAATACCATTTCCACTAAAAACAATACCATTTCAAATATAATAAAATGTAATGCCTTATGTGCCAGTAACTTCAACACAAAGCAAGCAGTCGGTGGATCACAGATGAGACGATAGAGCTTCCTCCTTATTTACAAAAGCTTAGCCACCTCTTTTATACACGAAAACATATTAAAAACGACGCCAGCACTAAGAATGACACCTGTGTCGCAGGTAGTTCACAAATATTCATTTCACAAGGCACACCCAAAGTCAGAACTAAACTTAGGCGATCACACAAAAGTTTGTTTCGTGTGAAGATCAAACCCACAGCACCGGTGCTGTAGAAAGCGGCGAGGTGACAGCTTTAGCCAGTACACCAACAGCGTACCTTTCATCATTACGAGATACGAGATAGTATTTTGTTAATTTTGAAAATGTGTTTTGTTAATGTAATGCTTTATTATTGTAAAGATTTAGTTGTAGTTGTTATATATTAATATAATTTAGTTGTTAATCCATAAATATATTGTTATATTGTGACACAAAAATTGTGAATGTAATTATTAGATATTATTTATTTATTTATTTTCTGTCACACTGCTTTCTACTTATTCTCTGGGCGCATCAGAATTATCAGCGCTGCGGTGCTTTTTAGCGCTGCAGTATTGTGCTGAGATGCGTACCATTTCTGGCATTATTAATTATATTTTAAATTGTTTAGTATTAGACGCCCTATTATGTTTTTTATTTTTCCAGAATAAATTATTTTTCTTTCTTCTTTCTTTCTTCATTACAATGGTCATCTTCCAGGTGGTCGTTTCCGTGAGTTCTATTACTGGGACTCGTACTGGATCATCAAGGGTTTGCTGCTCTCGGAGATGAGGTCTACAGCCAAGGGTATGGTCACCAACTTCCTGGATATCGTGGAGCGGATCGGGTTCATTCCCAATGGTGGCAGGATATACTATGCTATGAGGTAAGAATAGAATAAAACTTTATTCATTTTCCAGGAGAATATGTATTCTAAGATTCTATGTGAGTAAAAAATACACACAAGAAATGTACGAAAGGCGGCCTTATCGCATAACGCAATGAGCTTAGGATGGAACGAATGAGAAAGAGATTAGCGAGGTAGTTTTATGTGACCAAAACATTGCGTACTTACTCATTGATATTATAAATAATAAACCGTACATACTACACTAATTTATAAATAAGTAGAATATATAAATATACATAACTAATGAAAAAGGAAGACAAAATAACACACATAACATTAAAGTGATTAGAAATGTTTGTTAAGTATATTTTGAGATGTAGTTACATATGAAGCTCGTCTAATAGCCACGTAACTAGCCACGCAAGCTACATTTGTGCAAAATATAATTAAAATCTACTTGGTAAATTTTGCGTGGAAGAGTAACAAACATACATACTTACAAACTTGTGCGTTTATTAATATTAGTAAGGATTAGAAAGAAGGACTTATTAAATTTTCTAATTTCAGATCCCAGCCTCCCCTCCTTATCCCAATGGTGGACCTAGTCCTGAAAGACCAGGACGACATTATATTCCTCCGCCAGCACATCCACACGTTAGACCGGGAGTTTGATTACTGGATGACGAACCATTCCGTAGAAGTCGAGCATGATGGCCAGAGGTACACCATGGCGAGGTACTTCGATATGTCGCAGGGACCGAGGCCTGAGAGCTACAAGGAAGACATTGATTGTGCTAGGTGAGTTATACTACTAGTATTATATTATCTGTGGTTATACATTGTCAAATGCCTAGGCGTTCAACCGGTAGTGCAAAAATACCAACCTTTTTTTTTAGTTCATTGCTTCAACAAAATCCACTACTCGATCGAGGGACTTGGTGTGTTTTATAATAAATTTCCAGTCAAAACTTTGACCAAGCACCCACTCAATATTGTCACTGTGTTCCATTAGGTATAGCGAAATTTTGGTGGATTTTGATTTAGACAAATTATATTTTTTATATTTGCAATCATTTTAAAATAATTGTTTGCTACCAGAATAATAAATATTTTATTTAGTTAAAGTATTGCAATTTTTCAGACATTTTGACACAAAGGAGAAACAAGAAGAGTTGTACGCTGAACTGAAAGCGGCCGCCGAATCCGGGTGGGACTTCTCTTCCAGGTGGTTCATTATTAACGGCACTAACAAAGGTGAGAAGCTTTTTGGTATTAGAAAAGAGTCGGCCTTGAGTTTCTTGCCAGTTCTTCTCAAGAACACCCTGTCTACGGAACTGGCACTTAAATTCACTTTCACATTCAAGATACTGTGATGAAAGTTAGTTTAAGCGCCGCGAATTTAGAGTAGAATTATTTTTTGTGATGATTTAAATGCTTTGTGAAAGCCTTCATTGTATCTTAAATTCTATTTCATACATTTCATTTTATTTAGTATATTTTATAATATACAAAGGACTATCGTAATCCTAATCGTAACCTATTTTAAAATTGCATAAATTTGGTAACGTTTCTCTTTAGAATCGATGATATTTTAAAGTAATTTAAAATTGTCTCCTACACCAATATTATAATAGGTACGATTTTTTTGTTTGTTTGTCCCCAATAAGCTCCGAAAATACTGGTCGGCTCTTGATATAAACTGGTGTGAAGATAGTTCCGTAAACGTAGTAAACCCGAGGAATAATATGGACTTTTATTGACGTACGACCCGGACGGAGCCGTGCACAGAACCTAGTTTAGTATATTTTGACGACCGGATAGCGGAGTCGGTAGTGCAACTGCCTGCTACCACAGAGGTCGCGGGTTCGATTCCCGCTCAAGACAAATCTTTGTGTGCATGAACATGGAGGTTTTTCTCGGTCTGTGTGTTTCTATGTATAATAAGTATGTATTTACAAAAGAAAAAGTATATATGTATTAGTATCAGTTATTATTATAATAACTTATACTAATACATATATACTTTTTTACTAATACATATATACTTTTTTACTTTTCTATATATATACTTTATAACTAAGCAGAGCTAGTACTATGGGTACTATAATAGTACCCATAGTACTAGCTCTGCTTAGTTTGGGACTAGATGATGTGATATATAATTTAAAAAAAAAATGTTGTTCTACTATTGTATCTTGACCTCTTATCTCTGTCCAGGCAACCTGACGAACCTGAAGACCCGCTCCATCGTGCCGGTGGACTTGAACGCCATCATGTGCTGGAACGCGCAGCTGCTGAGGGACTATCACTCGCGGCTCGGGAACATCGACAAGGCCGAGTACTACAGGAACGTGCATGCGCGGTTCATGGATGCTATCGAACATGTAAGCAATACAAAGTATTTAAAACATAGATAAATATATATATATAATATATAATAAACTAAGTGACTAATCACTCATCGCATAGGTGGCGCTTAAACCAAGTAATGGTTCGTCTAGCTAAAGTATATATATATACCTATGACGCTGGCACAAAGAGTTGAGAAATTTCGAGTCTAGCAGCATACGAATCCATAGCTGAATTAGCAAAGCACTTGGGGCGTATACCCAGGGGGTGCAGGTTCGAGTCCTGCTGGATTCTTAATTTTTCAACTTTAATATTATATATAATACAAAAAGGCATAGCAAAGCTAAAATTTGCTTTAAAATATTACAAGTCTTTAAAACATATTGAAAATGTCCACCAGTCTCAACGGACATAAGTCATTTGTCAAAATTAACTTAATCGATCGATGCCTCGACGGTGTGATGACCTCACCGCAATGTCTCGGGCTCAATGCCCGGATCGGGCCAAAATGTTTTTTGTGAACTTTCCGTCAGGAAATTCACAATAGCAGCACGGAGTTGGATTGTGTCCATTGGATGGCGATAGGCTCACCCCCCCATCCCGCGGGACCTAAATATAGCAGGTGAAGTGTGGGTATTGTACACCTCTGCCACACCCTTCTGGGTAATATAGGCGATATGTTATGTCGATCGATGCATCGATCAATACGTGTAATAGTAGACGGTATTTTTCACTTTAACAATCTAGTCTACTCGACAAGTTGAAAATGGTACAAAATAGAGATACTGCTCTTAAAATTATGTGCGATACCTCATTGGCTCCGGAGTGACGCCTAGAAAAATGTGCCAAAAGTGTGTAATAGCACATAAAAAATTGCAAATGTTATAAACAATTAAAGATGAACTAAAAATGGCTTTTCGTTTTTTGCCAATATTTCATCAATTATTAATATTTAAGAAATTTCAAAATAATATTCTGAAAGGGGAGGAAATTTCCAATAAAAAACTCCTAATTCCTAGTAGATCCGTCGAGTACGCTAATCAAATGACCTGGGGCTTGAGCACGAGATAGGTTTGCAAACACTTAATGCGAATTGTCGCAATACTTACGTGTGGTGAAGTGGTTCAAGAGGTTGTCTTGCCGCTCTCCACTGCACTGGTGTTGTGGGTTCAATTCCCACATTAAACATATTTTTGTGTGATCCGCAAAAGTTTGTTTTTAGATTGGTTGCGTTTGTGTGAGTGAATGTATGTATTTGGCCTGTCATTGGATTATGTAATTGCTTCTATCGTCCTGTCTCAAGTAAAAAAAAAAAACATTTCATGATTGCAAAATGTTCTGCTTAAAACGTGTAATATTGACTATTACTTGTTTCCAGGTTCTGTGGCACGAGGACGTTGGCGCGTGGCTGGACTTCAGTCTGGAGTCAGGCAGACGCCGCGATTACTTCTACCCCTCCAACCTTTCCCCCCTGTGGGCAGGGTGCTATGATGCCCACAAGAAAGAGTACTATGTTAACAGGGTTATTAATTATTTGGATAAAGTTAAGGTAAGAAAAGGCAATGCCCAAAAACCGTTATCGCCACCAACATTGTGTCACGAATATAAGATAGTCAATAATTTCTAGTTTTGTGTATGACGATTATCTAGTCTAACTTAAGCGAGATTTAACAAACAAAAGTGATTTTCTATTTAAACATGAAGGATGTACTGGGCGCCGAATTTGTTTTTTTTTATAGAATAATCATGTGTTTTTGCATTTGTTGACCACTTTTTTCATGAAACCCGGCTTACTATTAAAATATCCAGCTTACACATATTTTTTTTATATTATTCTTCATATAATACAGCAGTTTTTATCTTGACATAGCAACAGAATAGATGAGACAGCAGCGAAAAGCAATACCATAGTGAATTCAAGCCGACAGACTACTGATGCTATGATCCTGTACTCCTTAAACTTATACCTTACCTTACCTCTTATGAAGTAATAGGTAACAAATCTGTGTTTCTTATTTCTTTATATATATATTTACAACTATACATTTAGAATTAAGAAAAATATTTATATACAATAATAAACATAATAAATTTAAAAAGATAATTACAAATATTTATACAGCATCAAAAAATTCCTCCGCATCGATGCCAAAGGGCGACTTCGTGGCCAGAAGACCGGCAGCATTGCCACGTTGTATGGCAATGCTTATTCCTTGAGCCTAATACAGACCAGCCCTCTGGTCACGAGTCGCATCGAGCAATCTTATTGAGATATCTTTAAAAAGCAGCCAGGCGCTTGGACCCCATGGCCCTAAAGTTTCTACCCCACAGATATTCTACCCCTATTTTTAATTTCTGTTCACCGGGTTCATAACTCAATTTATTTTCGTTCTAATTACCTAAAATTAGGAAGTAATTATTTTACTAATGTTTTTGTGAAAGCAAATATCCCCGACGGCAAAACTCGGAATTAAACAACATTTAATATAAACAGGATGTGGAATAAACACAATATTCATATTTCATTTTAGTTCCGGCGTCTTTTGACAGGTTTCTAAACGTGACGTCTCAGTGCTGCCGCCTAGAGGGCGTCAATTTAGAAAACCCTAATAATAATTTGACTTCCCAGGTGGATATCTTCGAAGGGGGCATCCCCACCACATTCGAGCACTCGGGCGAGCAGTGGGACTACCCCAACGCCTGGCCGCCGCTGCAGTACATCGTGGTCACGGGGCTGGCGGGCACCGGCCACGCCGAGGCCATGCGCTATGCTTCGGAGATTGCCACCAAGTGGGTCAGGTCGAACTTCGAAGTGTGGAAGCAGAAGACCGCCATGCTTGAGAAGGTAATTGCACTTTTAACTAGAGATAGGTTCGTCGGCGAGGCCGAGGAAAAGTAATATAGTCAAGGTCAATCTTTTCTTTTCTTTTTTTATCATTATGGAGGAGATAAGAGAACAACTATCAATATGATTGTTGGTAGTTGTTCTCTTACTTGCAATGTGTACCTACTAATGACATATAATGTACTACAACTATCTCATCTGTTTATACTATCTCATCGATTATCACTTGAGTAATTTAAGTTAGGTTACCCTATTGTATAAGGATTCAACTGAAAATCGTTATGTATTCTAAAGACAAATAAACGTATTTTTATTCTTATTGTTGCACCACATGCACACGGAGCTGACGTGGACACTGACAGTGGTGCTAGTCGATAAACTAAAAGTCGCTCTGAGGGACCGTATCCGAAATGAGGAAAGCCGCCATTTTAACCGATTTTCTCTAACAATAAGGTCGTTTTTCCAGTACGACGCAACGATCTTCGGTGGTTTCGGAGGTGGCGGCGAGTATGTCGTGCAGACAGGCTTCGGATGGACCAATGGCGTCATCATGGCCTTACTACACCAGTATGGAGGTAAGAAATTGAAAGCCTACAGATATGGCGATACGGTGCATTTTTGGGTGAATGCAGTTGTGTATGGGAGATATAAAAGGCGTTAAACCTGCTTTAAAATATCATTATAATATAAAAAATATGCAAAACACGGTGCAGGGCAGCACTAGAAAGAAAGAAAGAAAGAAAGAAAAATTCTTAATGCCAGAAATGGTACGCATCTCAGCACAATACTGCGGCGCCAAAAAGCACCGCAGCGCTGATAATTCTGATGCGCCCAGAGAATGAATAAAAAGCAGTGTGACAACAGAAAAAAAAAAAAAAAAAAAAAAATATCTAATAATTACATTTACAATTTTTGTGTCACAATCAACGATATATTTATGGATAAACAACTAAATTATATTAATATGATGTTTCATATTAATATAATTTAGTTGTTACTACAACTAAACCTATACAATAATAAAGCATAACATTAACAAAACTCATTTTCAAAATTAACAAAATTAAATACTATCTCCTATTAATGACAAACATATTAATAAACTACACAAACACTAGCAATACAGTAAACAAACTGCCCGGTCCGTAATGCACATCAAGTCATATTCTTGGCATAATAAATGCTTTATTGAGTATTGACATAAAGATGACAGTTTGACATATGTTGTATAACCGCTCATTTCGTGAAATCAGCAGAGCGACATCTGGTGGCGGTGCTTTCAGTAATCTTTCCCTATCGTCATCATTGAACGACTTGTCAAATAACTGTGTACTTTGCTGTGTAGGCTATAGGCTGACCGTTTAACTGAGTCCTCGCCTGCGCGGTACAGGGGCGCGGGGGTATGACGACAATGGGGACTGAAACAGGCGCGGGCGGTGGGGGCACTTAATGAAATATATAGGAGATGAAATGCACCAAGATATTTCCTAAGATATGTGACATCATAGGAAAAAAGAAATAGTGATTTATCAAATGAAAAATAGTTAAGAAAATACAAAATTTTAATGAACTGATCATGACTGACTGAATGATGAAAAATGAGAATAAACTATTATACTTTTTGCTATCTAAACATATAATTAAATCGTAAGAAAGTCAAAACTTTCTTTTGGGTCCAGTTTCTTTTTTCTAAAATATAAGTATACGTTAAAAGCCATTTGCAAAGATTTTTCGATTCATCTTGAGATTGTTATTACATGTGTACCTCTCACAAGGTGTCTGCAACAGTCAACACATGCGATCGCTACCCATGTAGCGAATGAAATGAACAATAAATTACAAAAATTTGCCCACCGCCCGCACCCGTTTCAGTCCCCTTTGTCGTCATACCCCCGCGCCCCTGTACTGCGCAGGCGAGGACTCAGTTAAACGGTCAGCCTATAGTGCTGCAAACAACAATGCAGTGTTAGCCCGTATTTACCCATTTTTATATGATTACCTAAAAAGTCATCTATAATGATATTTTGACAACGTTTAGGAAAATACTGCTTACTCGAAATATGTTTTTTTTATGAGGCATCATTTAAATATCTAAGCAAATTAAGAATTCATAATAACTAATTTGTGTATTTTCGTTCATTCTCTTTGGAAGTTGGTCACAGCGGTACGTTCATTCCTTTATTCATAATGTGTAGTCAGTGTTGTTGTGTATAATATACAATGTGTTTTAACTATGGTGCTTACAATCTTGAATAACATAACAGCTTCACGCCTATCCTACCCAGATGGGTGTGGCAGAAGTGTATAGCATTCACACTTCACCTGTTACCTTTAGGTGCCATGGGTATCTCAGTCCATACTTAGACTATATTTGAAACACAACAAATAAATTGTGTTTTGCACTGTAGATGTCAATTAGTGCCCGAGTAGTGTTCAATCTTCCTAGCCTTTTCCTCATTACATTGGAGTCCACTTCTAGTCTAACGGATCTAGGTGAATATCAGTATTTTTAACACCCTGGCTTAATTGGCATAACACACCAGGTGCTATGCCAATTAAGCCATGGATTATAATATTGCAATATATTTAATAATGTAGAAATCTTTATAGCCCAGTGTCGATAATTTTTAAAACCAAAAAAAAATAATAGTAGGATTATGGTGGATTAATATGGACTATTCTTTTTTTCACTTTTTATCATTTTTAAAGGGATCTACACTGGTCTATTATACCTTGCAATCATTGAATTTATTTATTTTATCTCATTTTGCACTGTAATTTTATAGGCATATAATACTGTATTGATTAATTTTAATTATTCCTGTGTTTTATTTTTGCATGCGATGGTGGGCTTATCTACACTATTAGTTAAGGATCTTTCAGTTATTATAATTTTGGTACCTAGTTAAATAATTGGTGTCATCGGTGTATTCCATATATATTTAGATGTGGTATTTTTTATATTACTTATTGAGCAAGCACTTTTAGCTGGTTACTTTTATTGATTGAACGCATTGATCCAAGTTCAACATTGAACTTGGTTTAATTTATATCTCATATCTCTTTCTATCGTTCAATGTTTGATAGGAACAGAGAGATTGAATTTATTAGAATTATTGATTGAATCAGATTTAGTAATGAACTCGGATCACCACATTTTTTTTTAACTTGTTAGCATTATATGTTGGTTATTAGTTATATTTAAGTTGTGTAGTTTTTGTTACTCAATACATAAATAGCATCCGTGTTACTATTACTTAAATTAGGTATATTTTGAAATTAAAGTAAGTGCTATAATGTAAAACTTACCAACAAGTATATTTGAATACCAGGCCACAGTGCACTTAAATTGTTTCATGAAATACCTAACTAAACAAATACTATTTTAAATCTCTCAATATTGATCAAATTAGTCTTTTATTTTTAAAATTTCATTACAATTTCTATATGAGTAAATTTAATAAAAAGAAAGAATAATCTTGTTCAATTAATCTAATAAACAAATTATTCTTAATCTTGAATAATAGGCAGAGTAAAGAATTGGACCCATAACGATTAGTGTAGAGGTGCCCGGTCGCGCTTCGTCCGCTCACCGGCCATCCTTTGACAGACGCCCTGTCTGCAGCGGACGCCTTCGGCGCGGCGGGCTCGGGCGTGCTGGCGGCGGGCGCCGGCGCGGCGGGCGTGGCCACCGCCGTGCTCGTCGTCGTGGCCTCCCTCGCCGCCGGGACGCTGGGGTGAGGTATGTATCTTTCAGTATTTCAAATCTATCTTCAATCTTCCCCGCCTTTTCCCAATTACATTGGGGTTGGCTTCTTGTCAAATGGATTAAGTTGAATATCAGTATTTTACGTGAAGCAATTGCCATCAGAGTGGAACGACCCAGTGGGGTGATACGATATTCTTTAGGACTAGATGTCAGACTTTTTTGCCTCTTACTACCCGTGAAGACTGCCATAGATCTTCAAATGGCAACCAGGACCGACGATGACATAACATGTGCTCCGTGGCTCGGAGAGTTGTTGAGATGGTCACCCATCGCATTACTTAACTACCAAGATCAATTGGTCGACTTTGCTCAATCTTAATTTTTTTGAAACAGTTAATATTAGCTACTAGACCACAAGGCAACCATACTAACCAAGGTCTTGGTTTGGATCCCGGATCAAAATAGAGGTGTTCGATTTTTCTATGAAGTCGAAAGTCAGGCAGTTTGCGGTGTTTAAGTCGAAGCCACATTGTAAAGGGATATCGTCAAGTGATATAGCTTTAACGCTAAAAGGTGCTTATGTCAGTAACAAAACTACTGTATAATGAAAATAATTTTTTTCAAGAAAATTAAACTTTACTATCATGGTAAGTAAGGTTATAGAAAAATTAATTATCGTAACAATTAGTTACTATCCGAGATGATACTGAGGTTACACGTTAAATGTAACAAAAGCGTAGTTTTTCCCAAAACACAATGTTTAGAGACCACTTACCCAAAGATAATTAATCGTATTGTTATTTTTACCTGCCTCGCCGAACAAATAAATCCAAAATAAACATTTATTTTTAGTTTAAACCATTAACGGCTCTAAAACAAGAACCGAGTGAACTGAATTTTTTAATATATTTTAATGAAACACTCGACTTGACCTTTTCCATCATTATTTCCTCTATGTCTCAAAGGCTTGCTGTTAGAAAATTCATATTGAATGAAGCTCGCCTTTGTACATGAACTTTATTATTAATGTTATCATCTGTAATTTTGTGTGTGCAATAAAGAATTTGAATTTGAATTTGAAAAACACGGTACATACTTGATACCAATATTAATTCTTAATTCTTTATTGTACACAATAAAATTACAGTAGAACTTATAATATTATAATAAGTAAATTTTATTGACCATGTACAAAGGCGAGCTCAATTCTAATTGAATTTTCTCCCAGCAAACCAGAGAGAAAGAATATCCATAACGGGTATGGCAAAGTATTATTGCACAGTAGGTATATCACCTTTTTTTGTTACGACTACTAGAAAAAAAAACATTAGAAATTTAATAACATTGCATCGAAAATACAACAAAAATACAACATTCGTTTGACTATTCAAACCGTAGACAGAGAATAGTATAGACGACTGATAGCTTCGATCTCCCTCACACAAGACAAAGATAAACTTACGCCAATTTTGTGTAAAAAAACAAGACAGGTGATAAGATTTTTTGTTTCGCCACGCGTGTCGGGTTTTTGAGCAAACCTTGAGGTTTGCTCAAAACTTTATCAATCAAACTTGACATATTTGACAACGCTGGCAAAATAATTTGGTATTTTTAAATTTTAGTTAGTTTAAAGCTATAAAAGTTACGTGAAACCTGAAAAATATTAGCAATTATTTAACAATAGTGTCTTTATTAAGCATTATTGTAGGAAATATGGTGCGGTGTAGTGTTTTAAGATGTAAAAGTGATAGTAGAAGAAAACTGCCTGAATTATCGTTCCACTCGTAAGTATAACACATTTTGGCCTTTGAATCATATGCCAGGTTGTATTTTCAATGATTTTATCTTGTGTGAACTATGTTTGTTTATAATTTGATCGACAAAATCATCTAAAATATGAAATTTTAGTATTCATAACCTACTATAAAATATTGTTAGATGTTGTCAAGACTTCCATATTTTTTTCCCCAAAATTGTGGGTAAAATTTTCTGTTGCATTTCTTATGATAAATATATCATGTAGTATTTTAGTCAGTTTCAATATCTTAATTGCATAACAGTTTCCCGGAAAATATTGATTTAAATCCGAAGTGGATTGAAGCTACAGGACGAACAAAGTGGGCTCCGAGTAAATTCTCTTAAGTTTGTAGCAGACATTTTGGACGACATGAATTATTAAAAAAAGAGAGTAACTCTTTTGTTAATGAATGCTGTGCCACACAGGTAAATTAAAATTTAACCTGTAGGATACATTATATACAGCGTGTATATATAATATTAATTATTATTTGAGATTTTCAGTTGAGTATTATAGGGGGCTATTTATTTATACAGGGTTATTGGGTAAGTCGACCTAGATCCGTTAAGAGGTGGTAGTTCCCATCATTTCTGACCGATCTGACTATGAAACACCCCACCCTAAACCTAACCGTTTTCGAGATATTGGACTTAGAAGGTTTTTTAAAAAAATATCCCGATTTCTTAACTATAGCCTATTTTTTTTGTATCCTATGCCTTTTATTTTTTTTTAATTCTGATTTTTGTGTGCCAGATAAGTTTGTTTATAATTCTCAACCCAAAAAGTGCAAGTATCTGAACCAATGGGATCGTAGTAGACGATTGATACCGTAAAAAAGTAATTAATTTGAAAAAAAAAATTGTTTCTTTTAGTAATATTTAAAAAAAAATCTATGGCGTTAGTTCTGCAGATGTTTTAAATAATATCTACGTTCCATTAGCTATCCAACAAGGTATCACAAGCTAGGGTCTTATCACAATTCATAGAAAAAAAATCAATAAAAGGCTCTCAGGTAGCAGTACAAATTTGGGTTCTTTGGTCCTATTGTTCTTCCACGGAGCTGTGGTGCGTGCGAGCGGGACAAACTGACCAGGTGCAAGCGAGATAAAATAATCCCGGCCAATTTGTTGTTATTGTTTCGTTTTAGTCTGCTTCCGTGATTCGTCCGTAGTAGATGCGATATTTAGTGCTCTTCATTTCTTACCCGACTTGGCTTGTATTTCTGGACTGTTTCCTACAAATTGTGACTGTGCTTGTTAACTGGACTTTGAATTGTGCTTCTGAATTGGAACTGTTGAAGATGGCAACCTTCACGAACGAGGAATACGCGGATATTCTACTTTGTTATGGGTACTGCAATGGTGTTTCTGCACGAGCTCGTGACGAATACATTGCACGTTATCCCGGCCGCCGAATACCGGATGTCACTGTCTTTGACGGCGCTTACCGGCGACTCAGAGAGACTGGCTCTGTTTTAAGGCGTCGAGCAGACCTAGGCCGACCACGGATCATTGTTGATGATGAAGATGAAGATAATCAAATAGTTCAACGGTTTAGAGCGGATCCAACTACTTCAACTAATGCTGTTGCCCGAGAACTTGGACTCTCGCAGTGGAAAGTGTGGTTTACGGTGAATACTGCAGGCCTCAACCCCTATCACTACACGCCAGTACATGTTATCGAAGAGGGAGATCCAGTGAGGAGGTTAGACTTTTGTAGATTTATGCTTCATGGAGATTTAGAAGACCCAGCATTTTTAAAACAAATCTTGTGGACAGATGAATCAAAATTTGATAAAGATGGAATTACAAATTACCACAACGCTCATTATTGGGCCCCAAAAGCGCAAAAAAATCCTAACCAGAAGAGGACAAAAGCCGCACAAAGAAGATTTAGTTTAAATGTCTGGATGGGAATCATAGCAAACAAATTAATTGGGCCCTTCTTTCTACCTGATAATTTAAACGGAGAATTTTACGAACATTTTCTAAGAGAAGAGTTACCAAATTTATTAGAGGATTTACCCCTAAATCTGATTAGAAACATGAAGTTCCAACACGACGGTTGCCCTGCACATTACAGAAGAGGGGTCAGGGAATGGCTAGACAACGAGTATCCTAATAGGTGGATCGGAAGAGGTGGACCCATACCGTGGCCAGCAAGAAGTCCTGACCTGACTCCCATGGATTTTTATGTGTGGGGACACATGAAGACATTAGTCTACAATGAGAATAATCCAATTGAAACTATTGACATATTAAGACAGAAGATTATTGAGGCTGCTGACGAAATTCGAAGAGACTTAACGACTGTAGTAGTTAAAAGCGGACTAAGACACCGAATGAGAGTGTGTGTGCGAAACAGAGGCGGCCATGTAGAACAAGATTTATAAATTTAAATAAATGTTGTTTAATAATTATTTGTATTGTTTTATTTCGTTTCCTGGCCCAAAAGAGAAGTTTAATCTTAAGTACCATTGTTTTTTTTTACTACCTGGGAGCCTTTTATCGATTTTTTTTCTATGAATTGTGATAAGACCCTAGCTTGTGATACCTTGTTGGATAGCTAATGGAACGTAGATATTATTTAAAACATCTGCAGAACTAACGCCATAGATTTTTTTTTAAATATTACTAAAAGAAACAATTTTTTTTTTCAAATTAATTACTTTTTTACGGTATCAATCGTCTACTACGATCCCATTGGTTCAGATACTTGCACTTTTTGGGTTGAGAATTATAAACAAACTTATCTGGCACACAAAAATCAGAATTAAAAAAAAATAAAAGGCATAGGATACAAAAAAAATAGGCTATAGTTAAGAAATCGGGATATTTTTTAAAAAAACCTTCTAAGTCCAATATCTCGAAAACGGTTAGGTTTAGGGTGGGGTGTTTCATAGTCAGATCAGTCAGAAATGATGGGAACTACCACCTCTTAACGGATCTAGGTCGACTTACCCAATAACCCTGTATATATTACAATATTTGGGTATAGTCAAGTTGAGATACTTTGAATTGATGCGCAACACTGAAAGGAAATCTACGTTTTTTACGGTCCTAAGGATTTTACGTGCAATATAGACTTGAATATTTGATTTCGTTTTAATAAAACTAGCTGTGGTCCGTGACTTTTGCTCTGTGGGCTTCGTTGATCCTCACGTTTTTACCTGTGGCAGCCGTAACTGCCCGTCCCCGTGCGTGAGTTAGAAAGTATGTTAAACGCCATATATTTAAACTTTTGCGTAAAGTTACTATTAAAAATTTTATAGTTTCAGGCAAAAGAAGCAGTGGATGAGTTAGCATAGTAATGCCGTCAACGAGTAGCCAAGAGTATGTGTCTACTAAACTCAATACTATGATGCCAGCAGTGACTGTTCAAAAACACGCAGCTGAAACGCCAGATGTGAAACTTCCAACATTGGTTGATCGACTTAAATTCAGTCATTACCTATGCAGTATTAACATAACAGTACATCACGCAATATGTTCAATAAACCGAACAATTGTTCTTTATATCTGTTTTATTTTCATAAAATAAATACATTTTTCATTTTGGAATTAGTAAATAATATATCTTAATATTTTGGCAAATTTATCCAAAAACTAGGGTAATTTAATTTGCACTGTCGCCACACTGTGCCGAGATTCTCTGTCTCGCTGTTGACCACGCCATTCCCTTATCCAGTACTATCCTTCATCCAAGATTCAAACCATATTCCATATTCAATCATAGCTAAAACGTCAAATAATTTTTTTTCTACTTATCAGTGTTGCCAGGTTTTAAAAATAATAACTTATAAATCGATTCTATTTATTATTGAAAATATATCAATGCCACGTGAAAACTTAAAACTTTCAGATGATGTGTTGATAAGGGGTAAAAAAGATCTAACAAAGGGTTTAATACTGGAGAAAATTCGATTATAAGTTTGTTAAGAAATCGTATATATTTTGGTCTAAAAATCTAAATTACTGTTAAGCCAGTTTTGTGATCGAAAGTGGTTTAAATTTGGCACACAAAATGGGATCGAAGACCTGAGCTAATGATTAAGCCAAAGCATACCCAAGGGGGCTCTCCAATACTCACCCGTAGAGGCGCAATGAGCGCTTTGTTTATGTGTAAGAAAGGCGGCAACTGACGATCAGCTGACGACAATGTTTTTTTGAAGTGATGAAAGTGGTAGCAAAAAAGTATATAATTAAATATTTTAGCTATGCACCCTATTTATACGATGCGGCCAGACGCGAATGACAAAATCGTGAAACGTTGATTATTTATGAAGGTAGCCAATAGATTGAATAGACAATGAAACATTTCATGAAATGCAACAATTTCATGGCATACTCGAGTAAAGTCTACGTTCTTACTGTATGTGATTTTTATTTGTATAAATACATTCATTATCATCTTTTCTTTTGTTTCAGATATCAATATTTACACAAATATTATAGTTTTGGTGCTAAATCCAGTGCTTCATGAGGCCTGTACAAAGTAAGATCTTTCCAATATTATACTTATCCACTTACTGTACGATGCTATATATATAACCTTTTTTTTGTACATGACGGGTGAAAAGCTATGAGCGACATTTTTTTTTTCATAAAATATGTCATAACACAAGGCATTAAGTAACCTTTTGAAATGTCATTTAAACCAAATAGCTTTGCACCAGTCGATAGACCTTAGTAATCAAATAATAGGCATGGTGACTGATCCATTGGTGGTACAATATAGGATACCTTATCAAAATATAGGTAAACATAAACCAAATGCGAGAATTTTTAGTTACATACTATAAGTCTAACTCATTTTATGATCATTCAAAGTTTCATGGCCGAGTCCATTTTTAAAAGAACGTAATTATTAATAAAATGTTTTGTTATTAAATTACCCGCACAATTTATAGTTTTTTTTTTGTACTAAAACCATTTTCATAAATGCAATATTTCAAATAGCTATCAAACAAAGTTCATAACTTGACAAACAAAATACTCAGGCGTGACGTCACGCCATTGTAGCCGTTTGTTTGAGTCAAAGCTTTTGGCGAGTCTGTGATTAATGTGAATTCAAAATAATATTATCTCAGGAAGCTTATGTGATATCAAAGTAATTCTTTTAATGATGTTTCTAATATCGTGAGGTTTATATGTAGTGTATATATCTAAGTATGATAGAAACAAATGGATGAACTGACGTATCATACAGTTGAGAAATTTAGGGCCCGGTAAGAGGCGACCGTAGAAGGTCGCAGGTTCAAATCCTGCCGGTCCCATATCTTTTTCAACTGTTTCTTAGTATAATTTGCTAAGCATAGCTAAATGCTTCAATTAGAAATATCGAGAGGTGTTTCAATTTCATACGAAAATAAAAATTAGTCATCATGTCTATTATGAGAAATCATATTTTTCATGTTTAATTTAACTGGTTAAAATTACACTTCAGTTGGTATATTTCAATAAGAAGTTATAATATAACCCTTGGGCTTGAATTCCTTTCATGTTTGTGTAAAAAAAAGAAGGACTAAAGAAATTTCTAGAAAGGCACAAAACGACGCATAATTATTTTACGAACATTTTTTGCGGCAAAATGTTACCAGTGTTGCTACAAAACGAAATTAAAATAGTATTATTTTCAGCAATAAATATAAGATTCATAATATTATTAAAACCGACGTGAGGTGAAGACATTATTATTGAGAATACGGGTTACTCACGTTACTTTAGCCGGGATATGCCGACTAGTTTCGAATCTAGTACGTGCATTCATCAACTGGGCGACTAATCGCGTTTCGTCGCTGCCGCACGACGTCTGTGCGAGACGTCGGCATATCCTGTATTCTCAATAATAAATAGAAGATTCAGTTTATTTCCTAGATTTAATTCTGTGACCTCGGCAGGTTTGGTGTTATTGTTTATTCATACATTCCTTATGTTGTGATATTATTTAATGCAGTATTATATAATAAAATACTTTCTAAAAGTACCTATATGTTAACCGTGTATATGTTTATACATTTTATATGTTATTTAGTTATTAAGAAATATTTTTTAAGTAATTAAATGAATATTTTGAACTTATCTAATAAAATAGAGGTGTGAGTACTTTTTCTTTGTTGTAATAATTTAGGATAAATAACGGAATATAGGTTATTATTATTATTAATAAAAATTTTAGTCTCTTATGTTTGGAAATTTTTATGTTTTCAATAATTATGAGATCTTCTTTAAATATTAAAGACTTAGCGTATAAAGTACCAGCACGAAGAACAACATCGTTTACATCCTACAAAATAAAATGTTAAATTGTCATATACAATTTTTCATGTGTAATTAATTATTCTGAACGCACAGGCACCAAAATTTGTGTGGAAAAAATTAATCGTTGGCTCGTTGGTCTAGCGGTAGTATAGTGTATCGCTCACCGCGGGGTCTTGGATACGATACCCGGGTCGGACAAAAGTTTTATTTGGGATATTTTCGTTAAGAATGCCTCGAGAGCAGTGCGTTGGCGATAGGATCACCTATCCCTTGAGACCTAAGAATAACAGGTGAAGGGTATGTGTTGTACACCTCTGTCGCACCCTTCCGGGTAATGTAGGCGTGATGTTATGTTATGGTCGACTGTAAGTAGTCGTTTCTTTGATACAATTCTGTATCCTTCCCTTTTAGCGAGGATATCATATCCAGTTCAATCCTGAGTGCCATTGCGGGAATTGAGAATTATGCTCTTTAAGAAATTCTCATGATGCTAACTATACATCCGTAGATCGCGTGACGTTCACTATTACGTGAGCGACTGCGTAAATTAGGCTGTTTCGTATCTAGATTGAGAATTGCTTAGACCTTAGTAGAACTTGGATACTGGAAAATAAAACCATCTTCTTATTAAAAAAAATATCTTTTTTCACACTGTTGTAAGTGGGAAATACATTTATTTACAGAAAAATTACACATATTGGATTTTAAATTAAACTAGTCTATATAATAACTGAATATAAACTTAATAAGTCACTGTCAGAAAGCTTCGTACACAAAATGCTAGCTTTCACACTGTTAAATGTCTTTTAAATAATATTTTATAGAAACTATGTTATCTGTATTCTTTTCCCATAATTACAGGCATAGACCTCCCTCACTTCTAAATAGTTCTTCCACACACATAAAGGGTTCCACACTCATCAGAGTTGTTTTGCTATAAATATTCACTAAACAAAAAACGTTTAAAGTCTGTGAACCGACTACGGACATGACATGACATGACTGACCGCTGCACCGCGCGAACTGTCTGACTGTATTCAAACGTATATATTGACTTAAACTTTAATATAAAATACTTACATATTTGTAATGTACTCGCCAGGACTTTTGAGTCTAAAAAACCAATAAGGACACGGAATAAACGCAAATATCTATACAAAAAAAACTCTGCCAAAACTCGCGGGCGAGCGGGGCAGGATAATTGTGCCGCGCCAGTGTTAAATCATAGCATTTGATAACTAGTTTTGTATGACGTGCAAGAGCGGCGCTCTTTCACATTTGGCAGCGGGGGGCGCCTGACAATGACGCCTTTGGTTGGCTTATTTCTTTGAGCCAGGACCTGTAATTTGATATCAAACATGTCGAGATAGACTCAATATTTTTTTTGAGGTTAGAATCTGACATTCTGACATATTTGTATTCGATCACTATACGGGCCAGTTTCAGAGATTCCATAAATCTTATCTGACCCATTAAATATAGCCCCTGACTGAAATTAAAAGTGACACAAGTTACTCTTTAAAACGGACACAGCTTTCACTTTAATTTATGTGTATTTATCCTACCAATAAGGTTTATCTGACACCTAAAATAGGGGCATAAATCTTTAATAAAATATATTTAGGCTATCTCACCCGAGCCATTCTTACAAACCGTTCTGTATGTAAGGTGCTAACAAACAAACATCCATAGACTGCCCTTCCTTTTGGCTCGCCGTAGTCGGGTAAATATTCCCCACTGTCAGTTGAATTGTTCGCAGTAATTTAAGTCAATTACTGAGTTCTATTTCTGGCAGGTCATTGTCTTGTTTTTATTGGGGAGTGAGCCACACTGGTTGCACTTTATTCAATCAAAATAACAAGTAATTGCGGACGTTGGACTCAAATATACTTACCACTAACTGTTTAGCTGCAAGGTCTCTAAGCAGAACAGAATAGTAGCAAAAGTAGCAAGGAGCATGCTGTCAACGGTGTGTCTCCTCCCGTGAACTCAATATCGCCACTTTTTGGAAAATTACAAAATATTCTTGGCCAGGAAAGCGTTAAAGCAACCTATCGTAAACAAATCATATCTTTTATTTCGATGGGCCCTAAAGAGCGCTTGAACACGTCCAAACAAAATATATAAAAATAGTATAAAACAAAACTAATTAATAATAATTGCCTTAAAATGAAGTGCCTCGTTAGTCTCGGGTTTGATTCCCGGGTTGGGCAATAATTCTCAATAGCAACATGGAGTGGAAATTTTGTCCAATGTATGGCGATAGGCTCACCCTAACCATAACAGATGAATATAGGCGTGATGTTATGTAAAATGTTCTAGATTGATATTTTTATTTAACTTATTGCACATAAAAATAGTACATAGGCGGACTTAATGCCTTATGGCATTCTCTAACAGTCAACCTAGGGTGGTGCAGAGATAAGCATAGGTAGGTGCAGATTAGACAGAGGAATAATTATTGATATGTAAATAGAAAAGTACATATTATATAAAATACGTAATAGAGATACATAATATTGAAAATAAAAAATATATAATAATTTATAACATAATACATACATTTATAAATAAAATAATATCTAATGATATCAATCTAACTCAGATTTGAATTAAAATCAATCGAAATACCAGCTCCGATGGTGTTGCATCGGATACTACTATTCCTTAACCTTCATAATGTTGCCATCTTCAGCTTCCCAGCAACTCACACAGCAGGGACCGAGACCTTGCATCGTACAGACAGATTTACAACAGGACGTGTGTTATTAGACGCGGACATCCTGATTCTGCCTGTCACATAAAAGCTATTGTATAAGATCTAGGAATACTACTGGAATATACTAACATTGCTCTAGGAACACTCTTAAATAGTTCTTATATTAAAAAGATTCCATTGGTTAAGTATTTCAAACTTTGGCAGGATTACTTCCCCACCAAATAATTTTGCTTGCTCTGTATTTTAGATTGGCCGAGAGGTTATATCCATAAGGTTACAACAGATAATTACTGGCATATGTGGCATAGGTATATCAAAGTTCATGTCTAACATCTCATAATTATTGTTCTTCCGTTATAAAAAAAGCCTTATAGCATAATTTCCCAAAAAAATATCGTCGTCATTTTCAAAAATGCACTAAAATGTAAGAAAAACTTAAGTAATATTCAACGTCTCGCCTCATCCGTGAAAAACTTGAAAGAATACAGTAAACCCTTAAGAGGCCTATAATTAAAGAATTATACCCCTAATCCTAATCGTTAAGGTGTTGTACCTTCCAGCATCAGCTTAGCAACATAAAATGCTGACTGCTAGATGCAACAATTGGAGTAGCATTAGGTAATATACGAAAAACAATATGAAACCTTTTAAAATTTGAGGGTTGCCCTCAATTTCTCTAAGATCCTATCATCAGATCGTGACCTGGGGAAATGGGGACGACATGACAAGTCAACTAGTCTAGGCGTCTTCGAATAATCGGCAAACAAACATCAAACGAAATTAAAAATACGTTCGAATTGAGAACCTCCTCATTTTTTTTAAGTCGGTTAAAAAGTAATATCTATCTGTTTATGCGCAGTCATAGGTTTACTATGTTAGCAATTATGATGAACATTGGCACTGAGATAATTGTAGTCTCGGGAAAGGCAAGTTATTTTTTATCGCTTCTCCACACAGATAAGGCCCGGTTTCCGCCAAGGCGGAATTAGGAAAAGACTGACCAATCATATTTCGTTGTACCACATTTCTCTGAAAAATCATTTATTTAATAAATAAATCTACTATCTCTTCCGCTTTGGTGACAACCGGCCCTTAAACCACAGTCAACAGCTAGTTATTCATAAATGCCTACTATTTCAATGATTGCTGTTAGACCAATAGTTTCTTTGAATATCTCGCTAATTTATCTCTATTGTCAGTGAATTAAACACGATGTTCTACTGAACATAGTACAATTTTATCGTAGCTATGTGAATGTACAATGTACAGTACATAGAACAATCATTGTTTGTGAATAGTGCGGTACATTCTCTTACCTTGAAAGTAATTGTGCTGTGTATTTATATCCCGTTGTTTGCTCTTTGATAAAGTTTAGTTGTAACTTCTTGTTTGTGCCAGTATTTTTGTCCTTTTTAATAATTCATTAAAAACGATTACTTAGGGCTAGTTTATTTGGTTCCGGATAGTTCTTATCCCACTAATAAAATATAACCTGATCATATTTAAAAGTGACACATGTGACACTTGAAAAAAGAACTCAGGTGTCACTTTCACTTATGTGTGTTAGATGCTTATCCTGCCGATAAGGTTTGTCTATTACCTGTATAATTGTGGCTAAGAGTAGATAGCTTGAAGCTACGAACTTTTAACGTAATGTTAAAGACACTGTACAGGTAGAGACGACTATCAACTAGGGTTGCCAGATGTCCGGTATTTAAGCGTACAGTCCGTTATTTTCGAGGCCCGTCCTGTAAAAAATAAATGGTCTTACCGGACAGAACAATGTCCGGTATTTTGAAGAAAGTCGGTACTACTGGTCACAAGCGCCTACAAAAGTAGACATACAAACATAACAAAACTTACAAATAAAAAATATGAGTATAAAAAAAACGTATTTTTTGCGACCTAGCATATATCGAACCAAAATAAACGATTCCTTTTCAGTTTTTTTGTCACTGGTGTTACTTTCAGGCTTCCTCTAACATACGCATTCCTAATTGTGTCCCGTCTTGTAACTCCACAAATCCATCAAAATGTTGAGTACGAATGGATTCTGTTACTGATTCTAAACAAACTATAAATACAGGGCTCTGGCAAAGAAGCAATAAGCTTGTATAATTAAATACGTACCAGTCGTAATCACAACATCTCCATTCCTCTCAGCAAACAGTTATGGTCGTTATCACAAGGTTATTCTCCATTGTCACACGTAACATGCAATAATCACCGGATGTACGGACAGATTCATTTCCCGACAGAACACGCAAGCGTCTGCCTTTTCTAGAAGTTAGCAAACGAGCGTGCTAGTCAATTGATATTAGTGGTTAAATTAGTAGAGGCAAATATATACAAAAGCCAAAATTACCTTATTCTTGTATCTTTAAATTTGATTCGTACCCTCAAACAGAAAATAGTTTTCATGTAACAAGAGAGCTTCGTTCGTATTTTCTTCGAGTGCTAATTTTTGAGTCCCGAACTAGCTAAATATTCTACTATAGAATTTAGAGCATTGCGAGGTACTCAAAAGCACGAGATGTAAATAACTTTGATCGCGTGTCGCACACACAACTTTTTACCTCAAAAGCTCGAAAAGGTGAGCAGTGAGCAACTTTACAATTCACAACTCTAACACCATCGTAGGTTTAACACAGTCGTGAAATGACTTACCGCAATTATTTTGGGCCTTCTGTTAGCTATATTCCTTGCTTTGGTTTGAATTAAATATTGCGACTGTTTCAGTTCTTGTTTCGAAATAGACAGTATAATGTATTTTAACAAAAAAGAACTGCAACATATTAGCAACATGGAACCCTGAAATCTGCCAACCGTGACTTTGTAACGACGTATTGTTTAGAATTAATCTTTTATTTTATTACATGACGTGTGAATACCTATCTCGTAAATAACAAGGTAGCTTTTATGAGTATTATGAGTCATAATATAACACAATGTACCAAACTTGGATCTATTGTTGAAGCAAGGTCGCTAATTATTTATTTATCTGTGAATATACATTTTAACGGTTCGTATCTGCCGACGAAACCTTATTGCCAGACGATAAATTCGTCATTCGAAACTAATTTTCTTTATAAAAGGCGAATGTAGCGAATACTTTACAATTTCTTAAAGATAGGAATGAAAATAAAACGCAAACCAACAAAAATATTTATTAATACTTTGTTTGTACTGTACTGTACTGTACTTTGTCATAATGACGTGAATATAATATTGTTTTTTTTTCTAAAGTTACACAACATAACATAACATTACGTATATTTTATCCAATAGGCTGTGGCAGAGATGTACAACACTCACTCTTCACCTCTTATGTTTAGGTGCTATTGTAAATTTCTAGATGCAAAGTTCACAAATAATAGTTTTGCCTGACCCGGGCATCGAACCCGCTGTGCGATACACAAAGTATACCGCTGGTCCAACGAGACTAGTGTTTCATTACATACCTGTGGAAAATAATTCACGCTGCATAATTTGATGACTAAATAATCTAAATATTAGTATGTTCATTCATATTCTGCATAATATTGACTAAATAATCTAAATATTAGTATGTTCATTCATATTCTGCATAATATTTCGTTTATTTTCATTAAGATGAAAGTTGTTCTTTGTTTTGTTATATTCCAGTAATCTGAAAACAATATTTAAAATAAATATTTTAAGTTTAAAAAATATTGGTGCACAAAATATATTAATTATAATATAGCTGTAAAACAGCCTTGTTTATACTATTAGAACGTTAAGTTTTTAAATTGATCCCAAGTAAAGTGTTCTTTAATTATTAATATAATAGACAATATATTTATAGAAAAGATTTGTTTTTATGTTTTGTGATATTTATGACTAATTATTTTATAATTTAAGAATACTATACTTGAGATTATTTTAATGACTTAACGAAATATAGATATATATATAATTATTTATCCTAAATAATATCTGAGAACACGTAAGTAATTATTTAAATAGCAACTGTATAGAGATGACTGTTTATATCTAATACATTTATTATGTTATGCTAATTATATGTTTACTATGGCTTCCGTCATAATGATGTTTGATCTGTGTAATATAAACACATGCAATATTTAAATTAATAAGATTTTTTATTACAGAAAAATTGTGAAATACCTAAATCTTTTATATTTTTTTGAACTTAAAACGAGGGTAAAATAACTATTTTTTAATACAAGGCCCTTTTCATGAAAAATTGTCGGATAGATAATAGCGATTTACTGTGAGAATGTCTTCTAATATCTGCCCGAGTCTGTGTTTCCGCATGAGTACAACTTGGATCTCTTCAAAGCTTAATAGGTGTCTCATAGGTAAGCGTGCTCCACCGTAGACCGCATTGTCACTTTCCATCAGGTGGACAAACGCGTGCCTATCAATCAGAAAAAATAGGCCTTTGCTTGATTGAATGTTGATAAAATTAGGAATGGAAATAGATCCATACATAATTTTGATATAAAAGTAGAATCTGTTCAGTTGTTTAATCATGGCAACGTTACAAACAAATAGACGTAATGATTTCAAATAGTATAAGAATAATAGAGTACAATATTTGTTAAAACCTTACCTTTTTATTCGAACTTCAAATCAACAATTAAGCCTTAAATTTTTTCACAAAAAATCTTATTATTTAAATTTGATTATGATCATTTTTGTTATTAAAAAAAGTAGTATGTAGTGCGCGTGATGACTGAGGGACAGTTCCGCGGATACTAAGGTCGGTTAGATGCAGCGAGAACGTTGCGTGTGCGCATATTTTGGTGCATTGCGACTTATACAGCGTGCTGTAAAATGTGAAGGGAATATAAATATATTGTAACCTTTTTATTATGCACTAGCTTCCCCGCGCGGCTTCGCTCGTGTGATACGTCGATAAAATATTATGTTTATAATATAAAAAGGTTTATAAAAAAGTTGTAAAAAAGTATAAAATAAATAAATAAATAATTTGTAAAAAAGTTTAATAGAAAAAAGCGTAGAACCAGGCGTGTAATATTTCTTTTGAGAAATATTAACAGGCGTGACATTGCTTTTAAATGTGTTGTTACATTTTAAAGCAATGACGTAAATACACTAAATACGTGTTTATTTTAAGATGCCATTGTTATTTTAATTTACAGTGAATAACACTTTGTTGACAGAAATGGTGCATGTGGAAGTTTGTCGTTTTTAAAAATAAAAATCTGCGATAAATTCATTTTATCGCAGTAAATTACTTAATATATAACTAGATCGTAGGATCTCTAAAATGAACGGCTATGAAAAATGACACAGACTATAGTGACCCTTATTTAGCCATATAAATAGTAAAGATTGAATCATGGCAATAGGTGTGCGGGTCACGGACTGCACCGGGCGTGGCAACGAGTGGCAATTGCCACAATGACGCGATGCATTCGTACCTCAAGGTCAATGTCAAGGTCACGAGCTATTGTCGGACCACCGCACCGGTGCATTAAGTCCTGACAATCTAATCTTGGCTTCCGGAATATAAAGGATGAAGTTCTTGGGACATTGAATTAAAGTGAACTTCTTTTTGACGTTATAATAAAAAATTGACGATTCGTTAATAAATGTAACACAATGACATATTAGTAAAATATAATATAACCTGTCCTTTCCAATTTGTAATAGTTGAGAATTTCATTTATTTAATTATGATTCAAATCATAATCTCAAGTTCCTTCTGTAACTTCTAATGTACATTCTGAACACGTCGTAGATATTAAGAAAACAATAAACTTTTTTTTTACCTTGTCCTTAAAGTTAAATTATCCTTTGGTATATGGGCGAATAACCACCCAGTGGATACCCAAGGATGGTCGTTGGCGTCGCGGTAGGCCCAGAAAGCGCTGGAGGGATGATTTGGACTCGTTTCAGAGGGATTGGACAGACAGAGCCCAAAACAGATAATTGTGGCCGTGTACGGAAGACCTTTGCTCAAAAAAATATGGGTGTTATTACATCCACAACGATAGACGCTTCGAACGACGCAAAACAGCGCGCTGCGCATGCGTGGTGCGCTTTAACTGGCTCTTTGAATATCAAATGCATCAACCGACGGTCGATCGTTGTATACCTATGTAATATCGCCTTATGCCTAAATACGAAATTTAATAAGCAATTTGAAATAATTCAGATAATGTCATTATTTTAATATTAAATAATATAATTTTTAATATTGATAAAAATGTGAATAAACGATGTGCATTTTGCCACACGCTGTATATGAAGCAGTAGATAGTCTGCGAGACACGTGTGATGTTTAATTGTTCGAGTAGTTGTGTCATAATGATCAACAGCGCGTTCATAGCTTATGCGACTTTATGCATGTGTCTATTGACGTTATGACTGCCACTTGTAGATAAGAGGAGTCAAGCAGAGATGCAGTTATGTTTCTAAATCGTTTAATTAATTACGATCTAGCAGTCTAACTAATATATCAAAAAAAATCCTAACGATAAAATTAACTATAAAAAATAGTGAGGTGTTGAATTATCTCCATACGAATTTCCATCAAGATCTGTTCACTAGCTAAGCCGTGACAGACTAACAGACAGACAGAGTAAGGGCTTGTACACAAAACTGCGATGCGATGTCGCATCGTAAAAATCTGCGATCTGGCGCGACGCATCGCAAGATTTTGCGGATTGATTCGCATAAATTTGCATCGTCAATTCCCTACATTCAGTTCGGTCACTCTTGCCGCATGAAATCGCATTGCAGTAATTTTTGCATTGCGAATTCGCATCGCACCGATTCGCAGTTATGTGTACAAGCCCTTACTTCTGCATTTATAATATTAGTAAGCATTAGAAAATAATAATTATATTTATTATTATAATTATATCCCTGTATCAGATACCGATGGGGCTTTTTATATTTTTTAATATTGTTTTATACTTTATATTTTGAAATGTACTTTACTTTTATAATTTGTATTTAAACATAAAAATAATGAGAGCATAAATGAATGAGATAATTAAATAATAATAGTAAATATATTTGAGAGAATTTGGAAATTAGTATTAAGGTACCAAGTTGTAAATTAAATACAAATATTATATTATCTACAATTTGTTTGCATCTGCAAAAGTATTGCGTTTGTTGATTTAATTCAACATTTAGGTTGTCTGGAAGAAATTGCTATTAGCGATAAGACCGCCGATTGTGCAACATTGTCTTTTGTTATTTTCTTAACTGTATTTTTTTTAGTGGTGTACAATAAAGAATATTTATTATTATTATTATTATTAATACCTACCAGTATAAGTTAACGATTTCTTACTATCTTGTTTATGACTTAGTTTATTTTATAATCGCTCTGTCACGTTTGAATGTAATGTTTGTCAACAATGTTTTATTTATTTTTTGTATTGGACAAGTACTTATTTATTTATACACAAGTTATTCCGTGTAACCTATGATTACGTAACAAATCTTGCATGCGAATATATCATGCATTTGCATGTTCATGTGCTTTCATATATGATTTTCTTATAGTTTATAATTGTTTAAATGAATTACAGAGATAACATTTAAATATAGTACGCGCATTTGGTTTTTACTAATAAATTTAAAAATAAACTATTTAAAATTTTAAGGTCTCATGAAGTTTTCAAGTAAATATATTTCAGCAAAATGTAATAAATATTATATTATTAAATCCGACGTGAGGTGAATACATTACTATTGAGAATACGGGTTACTCACGTTATTTTAGCCGGGATATGCCGACTAGTTTCTAATATTTATTACATTATTATTCTCAATAATAATGTAATAAATATTCTTACCGTTGAGATATTTTTTATTTTATATTTCCACTAATAATACATTTATTTGTGTATTCCAGGCTGCTGGTGTACAGAAAGCGCAGAGATTACGTCCGCGTGGGCGGCGGCGAGGACTACAAGCTTTTGTCTCGTAAGCCCTACACCGAGCTACGGAGCTTCAACGGGGCATCGAACCCGAGACAGCGATGAGACGACTACCTCCCTACTACTGGATCATAGGCGAAAACCACAACGTAAAATTTGAAGGTATAAAGGAGGGATAAAACAAAAAAAACTACCTTACATTACATTACAGCTCGTTTGCAAAAATTTCGAGGAAAAAAAACACCATAATGTTTAAATAACTTTGTTCACAAATAAAGTTTTGTAAAAAATGTTTTTAAGTCAATAATCTATTATTTGTTATATATCGCCTGTGATGCCAGGTATATAAAGGGAATCTTGTGAATATAGACTATGCAGTGAAGTCGTTTACTTAGCGTCGATTTAAAAAAATATAAATATGTAATTTATTTTAGATGATGATGCGCATATGAAACTGGCGTAAATATATGAAAATCGCTTTTGGGTAGAGTCGAAACAGTCCAGATTAACATATATTATATCTGTCTCACTGTAATGACGACATTGTATGTTATTATTCTGAAACAGATATAGAATCATAGAGCTAGAGGGCGACAACCTAGTGTTTTGATACTACCTACACTTTACTGGCAGTCAAGTCTAAATGTTAGCGAGGTATTCGTAACTAAAAGCGCTACCATGGAGACAGCTATAGTTTTTAAATCGACACTAAGTAATTATTTATAATAAAAAATGGCGTTTGTAAGACACCGTTCTGCAGTGCTGTGAATAGGTTAAGCAAAGAGTCTCAACTATGACATGTTCATGCAATAATAAAAAAATAACAGAACTTCCTAGCCTCTTTGACTTAACCTCAACTTATTGTATATAAAAGCTTACTTTTGACATCCGATACAAACGATTTGTCGAAAAATACTAATATTATACCAGCTTGGTATTACCTACAATTTTGTTTTTTTTTTCAAATATCGTTTGTATCAGATTTCAAAAATATATTGCTTGTGTAACTTAGCATAAGATTTAAAATTAAGTAGCTAAATATGTTTGTTATATATATTTCATGTTGTGTTGTTATATATATTTCATGTTGTGTTGTTTTAATAATGACTGCAGTAAGTCTTCACTTCGTAAAGTAAATTTTCAGATTATAATTTATTTGCTATTTTGTATTGAGTTTATGCTGAATACCTAAACTATTTATTACATTAACAACAAAGATATAAAGAAAAAGTAGTTTAGTTGTACAGTACAAACAATTACATGCATAAAATACGACTTACTGCAATATCATCATTTGTAAAAAACCATATCTGAGTAGCTCAATTTTCTACAAAGTATAATATGTATCTCGAATGTTCTGAAATCGCATATCTTTATTTTATTTAATAATATTTTCCTTGTTGATTTTCTGTTACAACTGAATAGACCTCATTGAAACTATGTTTAAGTACAAATATTATAGAATACAATTATGGTCTTATGTCATCAATAAATGATGTCTTGAATACTTTTGTCAAAATATTTTTGAGCCCTTTATAAATGACGCCAAAAATGAAAAGAATTACTGGGTGTAATATAAATCTTGCTGAAAAATGGCCACCTAATTTATCAATGGCCATTTGTTGCAACAGGGATCTGTCTTGTTTGGTATTCAATCCTCTAAAAAAATAAACGATTAAAATTTTTGCTTGGGAGAAACACAGTAAGTATGTAATTTTGTACTTCTGAACAAAGTCAATAGTCAATAATTGTATAAATATAGGTATTAAACGAGTATTATTAGTTATATTAGCTAGCATTAGTTTGTAAGTAGACAATCTCACTTTGTTTTATTTTATCGTGTACTGTGTATTGTATGTGTGTAAATGCATTTATATTTTAGAGAGTGCGGTTCCAGAATATTGGAAAACATATTTTATCATTTAACTTTCAATGTTTTATTAAATGTTTCAAATCTTTTACCTACAAATAAAATTCCCTTTCTTTTTCATCTTTTTTATGACATTTAACAAGTAGAACACATTTAGTTTAAAGAAGTATGAACTTGACCACTGTAGGTGCTGGTCACCAATACAATAAAGTCAGAATATAAGAAACGTTACAAACAATATTTTATAAAAATAACTTGATAAGTCATGACAATGAAATACATAAATAAATTGTCACTATCAGTTTATTTTCTGTTTATGAAAAACGTTAAATATTTTTTGTATACATTTTAGCAATTATTTGTGTTTTGTTAGTTCATTTTAATAGATTCATTTATGGCTAATTTGAAAGTGTCAAAGATGTTACAAAATAACAATAGTTGTTTATGATACTAATAAGGAAAGATTTGTCTTTCGGTTTTATGTTATTTATTTTTCGAGTGGGGTTTTTTAATCATGAGCTTGCAAAGTAGTCTAGGATTTGAATCATGAACGTAGCGAATGATTCAATTGTAGACGACTGAGCAAAGCAAGTGATAAATAACAATAATAACGAGAAAGTAAATCCTCACGAGTTTTGCCATATACTGGTTTTCACATCTCCCAGTAATACAATAATAAAATATATTCGGAGACTCAAACACTACTCACGCTTTTGCTGTTCCAGACAAATCTTGATCATTAGAATCAAAAAAACATGTTTATTTGCTTAATAAGACTGTACTACTGCAGTGAACACTAGAACAAGCAAATAGTTCCCTTCATCATATTAGTTTATTTGTGGCAGTTTTTTTAGATATTTTTGTGTGTTTATTTGTTTATTCGAGTATTTAATTACTATTAATGAGTAATGAAATTACTTTTTTAAATGAGTTTTTTGTGATATCTTTGACATGAACCATTTTGTTTTGTGCGTCACTTACTCGAAATAACATTACTTTCTTCTTTCTCACTTTTTGTTAAAATCGTGTACAGAATTAAATAAGTGTTGACATTTTTACAATAATTGTGATATGAATTTGATCAAAATCGTGATTGAGTATAACAATAGCTGTCGACGACATAATTAATGTTATTATACAATTTATTTTGTCTACTTATTTTCGTAATTTTATGTATTTATATTTGGCAATGGAGAATAATTTAGTTGTGTCATTGCAACTTCAACCTTGTTTTGTCATTATTTTGTATATATTATCAGTAAAAGGAAAAATGAGATAATCACCACAATCACCACAAGCATTACAGTTTCCGAACAAATTGAATCAGACAGATTGTTCGGAAAACGTGATTACTTGTACTTGTATAGTGCATTGGATCCACTATCTTATAGGTTGGATTTAATCACCAACGCACACAGAAAAGCAAAACTTTGACATATTTCAATGAAGGCAACTAAAGGATCACATGTAATGACATAAAACTAAAATGTAATAGAATAGTTGCCCGCCACCACTCATGACTGATGACGCAAGGCGCTTCATTGACAGCTGACAGGATGACGAGTATTTCGTCTATCACTCATCCTATTGGGCATAACGATTGATTCCGACTATTGCCTTCGGTCATGAGTGGTGACGCGAACTATAGTCATTGTTTTCGAGTAACGCTTGTCGGCGATAAAACTGCTTGTGATAGCTAATAACTAAAATAATGACATTTAATTTAGATGATTCTTGTTCCTAGACGGTTTTAATTAGGTGACTACGCGGTCCCTGAAGTGGGCGGCGATGCCGACGTGTATTAGTTATAGTATGAATTTGACGAATAAATATGATTTATATTAAATATCTGTTTATATTTGAACTACGATCCTTAATACTAAGAAACAGCTGAAAATATGGGACTGTCACGGTTTGAACCTGCGACCTCTGCACACCGGGTTTTAACCACTAAGCTATGCTCTTGCCAGAAACCTACATTCCTCAACTGTATGTTACGTCATTACGTGACGTCACCATTCTTTAACCTGGACATAGACTACACTTGCACTATTGATTAACTAATCTGGCACTCATGAGCATTGCAAAAAGTGAGTAAAATTAATTATATTTTTGAAAATATTGAATTAAGTATAAACTAAAATTAATGACTAATAATAATAATAATACAATTAACGCACTGGTTTTTGAAAAAAAACTTGGTACCTTGTGGTTCAAGTTATGAATTGTATTACAATAATCTTTCGTCAATAATTAAAAAAATCAACTGTTGACAATTATGAACTTAAGAATAGACCACGAATCAAGAATCAAATTGACTAAATATTATATTTAATAAATATTTAAAGAATAATTTAGCTAAGAAATTGTAAATGGGACCGAGCGATCCAGGCTGACCTATTGCGGGGACCGTGGCAAGTAACTCGTGTCAACTTCTCATGTTAATAATCATTATTCATTTTCATTTAAAACGTCTTCGGTCAAAATGAATTGCGACGGACCTTTATTCTATTTCTATTAAAGTTACTTAAAGCAAAATATTGTCATTATTTCTTTTTTGTATCGGAGTATACTTCTCCTAACTTCTTATCAAGCCCCTATTGTCTTGTTTTGTATGAACTTAGAGCTGGTTTGTGACGTATGGCAACGCAGAACGGACAAAAAATACCATTTACAAGCAAGCGATTGGTAATTACCAACATATTGACGACCGGATGGCGGAGTGGGTAGTGTACAGTCGCGACCAAAAGTCCATAAGCAATCTCAAAAGGCAATAGTTTGAAGTGTAGTTTGACTTACGACCTTCTATTTCCAAGAAATAGACACATGTTGTTAACAAATAATTGTGTTTCATAATTTCATCCACGATGTAAGTGACAAGATGGCCGAGCGGTTAAGGCATGCAGTTAGAATAGATGCGATTGTCAATTCACCGCAGGTTCAAATCTCACTTGGTTACTTTTATACTTTTTGAAGTTTTTACTCGATTAGAAGGAATAGGATATAGTATTCTTTATCTTTTTCACTTTGTTCACACATTTGTAAATATATAGAAAATGTATGGGGTTCGATGGTGCAAAGGTAGGAGTCACGGGATGAAAGGTGTATACAACAGTTAAAACCCATTGCATGGAAGTGTGGGAAAACTTAAGAGGAACCAGTATATGTGATAATATTGTAGGGTCCATGCGCAAACGTCTACTTGACTGCATTGAAAATAATGGGGGTTATACGAAATATGAATAATGTTATAATTGTTTAAGATTAATTTAAGATGTTTTGGTTTTACTAATAAGACGCTATTACTGAATATTAGCACTTCTGTAAATATTTAATGATCTTCAATGGAGGTTTAGTTTCCTTCTTCTTTTCGTCAAGACAAGCTGTAACTTCAATACATTTATTGTGACGTTACATTAAAAAAAAACATCATCATAAAGTGTAAATCATAATATTAGTCTTCAATAAACGCTGCTGTATACCAATACCTATTATAAGTGGGTATCAACAATTATATTTTTGTTATTAGAACATCCTGTCCTTGTTGTCATTGTGAATCAATTTAGTAATATTTGTAGGTATTATCACAGATAATATAATACTAGTACAGATACCCAATCTCATACAAAAAATTGACGCCACCCTAAAAAATATTATTCTGGGGGCTATTTTAATTCATTTTTTATGCCAATAGATGGCCGTACTTGTGAGTAGTCTCAACCGCGCTACCTCAACGCCATCTAGCTTTTGCAAAAGGTAACATAGGTACATGACGTCCTTGTGTGCGTAAGAATGTGTCTGTGTGCGTGCCAAAGCTGTCAATATATTATTATCTGCATGTGTGCGTGTCAGTATGTACATTACCATTACGTTTGACCTTCTACAACGCTATATATTATAACACTGCTGCATTCAAAATATCAAACGATATTTTAAAGTTTTAAATGAAATGTAATGTAATAAAATATCTAATGATTACTTTCTATTGCAATTGATTTTGATTTAGACTAAACTAAAAAATATAAGGGAAGTGTCGCTAAAACGAGCAAAACAAAGGTATCGCGGTAAAGGGTGTCCTTGTTGCGCTCACTTGGCGTGAGTCACAAACCTTTTGTTCAAAACCTTGAACCTTTTTTATTTAGTCGTATTTATTTCGGAATGTTAGTACTCAATAAAACTTTTAAATCAAATTCAACTCATTTATTTCAAACGAGTACAAACACATAGGTACAAGCACATAGTTATAAATAGATTTTTTTTTTAAATAGAGAATTCAGAATCTATGTCTGTGCCACTAGAGGAACTTTAACTTTCTGAAGTGTCTGTTACATTTATAATAAAGCGATTGGCTGTTTTGTCTATTTGATGGTCAAGACCTCTAATCACGGCTGCTTCTTTTTTGACGTGCTCGACACAATAGGCATGATTACTAATTTTTATTTTTGTATGTAATTAAACCACCTCTTGATATAAGAAACATCATTACAAGAATTACTTTGACCTAACATAAACTTCCTGAGATAATACAATTTCAAATTCACATTAATAATAGACTCGCCCAAACGCTCCAAACAAAAGGCTACTCAAGCGTGACGTCACGCTTGAGTATTTTGTATGAATGTTATGAATTTTGTTTGATAGCTATACGAAATATTGCGTTTATAAAATATTGCTATAAATTGTGTATGTAATTTAATGATAAAAAAAAATCGAATAATTTCGTATTTAAAAATGAACTCGTCCATGAAACTTTGAATGATCATAAAATAAGTTAGATTTATAGTAAAATTATTTCAATTGGTTTATGTTTACCTATAGTTTGATAAGGTATCCTATATTTTACTATCTATAGATCAGTCACCATGCCTATTGTGCCATTTTTCAGGCGTTACCTGATTGAAGGCATCATTAAATAATGTTTTAAAATCATTTAATTTAAATGTAGTATTGTGTCGAGCAACGTGACTTTTAGTGTCCGCCCATCATACGAGCTCTATTGGATTGAGCACCCCTGACTCACTCTGACGTCACACTCAGCGCCGAGTATGCGGGCATAACCCAAAAAATCTTATTTTTTGTTAAGAAATTAAAAATTCGGTTATTTTACAATTAATTGTATACTTCTATGAAAATTAGTTACAGCTAAATAAATAAATGTAATGATGGCATGTTCTTTGATTGATACATAAGTTGAAAACTTATACAATTTATATAATTTATAATATTTATAAATTAATTATTTTTGAATTACGTAAACAATAGCAATTACATATTTCATTGTTTTAATATATATTTTTGAACATGAAAAAATACCACAAATTATGCCCCTAATTTACGTATTTCTTACTTAATACCTTGCGATTAGAGGTGTTTGATTAACCGGTATTATGAAACTCGATCGATGCAGTTAGCGACAGTTTTTAATGACCGCCGATCGCTATCGTAATTTTATTGACTTTTTGGTAGAAGTCGGATCAATGATTTTTATTCTTTACTTATCTGGAACTATAGAAGCGACTATAGAACATTCACAGTTCGCGCGCTGTTATAAGTTTCAATTTTGCGTGCACGTGGGTACCTCATGCGAGGTGTAGGTATAATTTTTACATTTACTTGACTTACGTTTGGGAGTGAATCTTCTGTTGTTCCCAAGGACGATATGATACCTACTTAACTTTGTTACTTATTTTGCCTATACCTACTTCAAATAATAATTTCAACATTAATGCAAACACAATTTAAACGTCTAAAGTCAAAAACATAGTTGCAAAAGAAAATCTTTATTTATTTCTGGTAAAGTTTGATCGAAAAATCTAAAATCTGTTTATACAAAAACGTGCAATCATGTTTGCTTAGCATTGTTCCTACAACTGTCTTCGTTCGCAAAAACGTATTTTTGTAGCAATCTTATTATCGAAATTTTTAGCTAGACTAAGATTGCTTTGAAGGAAGAAGACAAGGGAGGTTTTAGTCATATCACTCAGTACAAAAAACATGTACCTATGTACCCACTAGTGTATCTAGGGGGGGGTGCGCTTTGTTTTTCATAAAAAAAAAATCTTCATAAAATCGTAATTATTTTCCGAATTTGTTATTAATAACATTTTTCTTCATACTCATTGGCATTAATAATATTGTTTTTCATTCACATCTTTTATCCTATTATTTTCTTATATTACCTATAGTTTTCCTAATGATCATTCTTTTCAACTCCTAATTATTTTTATTCATACATTTGTTTGTTCTTTTTTTTATGAATTTCTTGATTTTGAGTGTTACGTTATTTACTTTATTGATATCCATAATGTCAATATAAATATATTAATTATTTATTTATTTAATTGTAAAAAGATCAGAAAAACATCTCACATAAAATATCCACAAGAGCACACAAACAATCCGAAAACTTCTACCGAAGTGAAGGAAACACGCGCCCGTTTATTTGTAAATACACATTGAGTAACATTGCAGAAAAACGTTTTGTTTCTGTTCGAAGTACATCACATGGCAATTGATATCTATATTATTTTAGATTATAAAAAAATAAAATACATTTGATTACTTACATTATTAGAAAAACATGTATTTAATATCTATTTTAAAAAGTTCGATGATGATTTTATATCTAACTACTATTGGAAGGCAATCGTAGACTCAGAAACTAAACGCGTCATCGTAAGTGAATGTCCATTATGATGTTGAGTGACAAAAGCGTCGAACTCTAATTTGTTTATAACTCAATATACACTCACACACTCATACAACGTTAAAATAAAATTGAAATAAGCGCCATCTATTAGCCACAAATAACCTAACCGCATGAAATTTTACATTTTGTGCCGTATCCAAGACGGCGACTGAGGAGTTAAAGACATAGATTTATTTTTTCTCTCAAATCACTGTGAATTAATTGAAGAATGCTTTTGACGTTTTATATATACGTGCTTTATTTTTTAAAAACCATATTTTGGTCAAAATTTGAATAATAGCGTTTATAACAATTTATTATTTTTGAATTGCTACACATAACGCCATCTATGGAAAATTTTAAGAAGTAAAAATCTAATGTTCCTAATGATACCCCATGGTATTATCAATGTTATGAATTGACTAAGTGGGTTACAATAAAAAATCATATAAACCGTTACAAGGGAACTTTTTTATTTAGGTAGGAATGTGACGTCACAATTCTCTTTAAAATGTAATTATTGTATAAATAAATAAAACGAATAAACATTTTTACCATCATTCAACATAACTCTTTTATTTCTACCTTACAACAATGACAATAAAAAAAACGTAAGTAGTTTAATAATAATAACATATTTAATTTATTAGTTATTATATTAATCAAAAATCTTATAAACGGTTACAAGGGCACTTTTTTTAATTTAGGTAGGAATGTGACGTCACAGTGCTCTTAAAAGTTTATTAATTGTATAAATAAATAAAACGAATAAACATTGTTATCATCATTCAGCGTGACTTTTTTTATTTCTACCTTACAAAAATGAAAATAAAAATAAAAAATTACGTAAATAGTTAAATAATAATAACACTCACGGGCGCTCACTTTGTGTATAAAGAAATAACGTCTCGCATTTTTGAGGCCACACGTTCCCGAAATGCTGGCCTTTATTTTGGACAGCGGATAAGCATTGCCATCCAGCGTGGCAATGCTGCCAGCATTTTGGGAACGTTGCCCACTGGCTGCGGTCTCTTAGAATAGGCTTTTAGTACATAAGTTAGGTTATTATATTTTTGTTTATTATTAGTTTAGTTTTTCTTGTCTTCTTTAAATGTTATTGTTGTGACTTAAAAATAAATGTATATACTGTTTCATAATAACATATTTAACTTATTAGTTGTTATATCAATATGTAATTATTTATGTATTGTATACATGTATTGTATCGCAATTTAAGCATGAATACCTAACAAGTTTGTGCTTAAAATGTTACAAATATTATTATAATTTCGTAAAAACAAAATACAACCACAAATCAACTAAGCTTCAAACTCAGATTTAGTTGATAGTGATCCCAATGTTTACCCGATATAGCTACCTGCTCATGATAGATAGATGCGAATTCAAAGAACCGGTCGCCGCTGTGACGCGTTTAGTACGAATGCGACAACATTTCATTAGTGTGTGTTATCTTATAAACTGCTAAACACGCAAGCGACTTCGTTAGTGTGTGTACTGGCTGTATCGGGCTCGTACCGTTCATAGCAATGTAATCCTTAGCGTGCCTATGGACTTCTGAGCGTTTACTGTACCTGCCTGCGACGCCGAGGTCGTGGGTTCGATTCCCACTTAAGACAAATCTTTGTGTGCATGAACATGGGGGTTTGTCTTAGTCTGGGTGTTTCTATGCATAATAAGTATGTATTTACAAAAAAAAAGTATATATGTATTAGTATCAGTTATTCTAATACCCATGGTACAAGCTCTGCTTAGTTTGGGACTAGATGACGCTGTGTGTAAGTTGTGACATATTTATTTATTTATTTATACAAATACCGGAGTTTTATCATGATGGTAGTAGGTTTTATTGTAACTTAAGTGCCAATGGAAAAGGAAACACAAGAACGAGTTCAAATGAAAGATCCTTTATTAAAGACAGCACATTGTATACCAATTTAAAGTTAATCGTGAAAGGGGCGTGACGATTTAGGTAAGCTTTAGGTAGATGACAACAAAATGATTGTTTGCAAACATTACATTTGTATGGCTATCGTGATGATATACACTTTGATTTCATAGTCTGCTATGCGTCAGAACTCAACTGATAAACCATTTAATGCAAAATTTCCACATTTTTTTTCACTAAGCTAGGAAACAAGCATATGATCCGTGCCGCCTGATCAGTGACCCGCCCTTGGTGGCAAAGCTGTCCATCACGGCCACACGATGCTCTCAATCCAAGGCACGAAGTGCGACACCCGGGTGTAGATATCTTGAGTCCCTGGCCCGCAGCCCCAGTTTAACGTCGTCACGCCCACGGCCGTGTAGGCGCACTGCATCGACACCGTCTGCACGGGACCGCCTCTGCCTCCCTGAGGACCAGCAACGCAATCAATATCAACCAACGAGAAAGCGTCGCAGCCATGGTTCAAGAGAACGCAACTCCAGTTACCAGCTAAATGTCACAAGCACACTGGAAGGTGGATATGATGCGCATGTTCCTAACTAAAATTAGATTTATTGATTTGATTGTATTCGCTAGATTTACTAACACAGATCATGATTCCCATATAGATATTAATTCTTTTGTAGGTGTAATATTAACCTTGGCGTTTATTTTACATTAATGTTTTTGATGGGATTTTTTGTGACCAATGATTTGAAGATTTCAAGATTCATTTACTCGCAAGAATATGGTACAGTAGATGGTATACATGTTTAAGCAGCCCGACGTATTCACCTTTAATAGGCATGCGAATTCTTTGTTTAGAGTAAAAAGTAGCACTAACAAACAGAATAACCTATTTTTTACAGGAATAAAATTCGATTAGCGTAAAAGCACTTTTCAAGTAACCAAGACTCATGTTTCTGGAATGTGATTAAATTTTTTTATTGACATTTTTTTACTGTTTTTGTAGTAAAGAGTGCTTTTACATATTTCATTTCTTTATTTACTAGAATCTCTTTTCTGGAATCTGCTATCCTTACTAACCTTGGTAAAGAATTGTGAGTTACTTTTTACAAATATGCCAATTTCAAGAATATAGGTACTGATAACAAAGTCAACATTCTTAGTTTTTTAAAAATGGGTCTACAGCTAGTTAGCGGGGGTACACCGGCTATTGCCCTTAGATATTTTTTTTGTACAATGAAAGCTCTGTGTAAGTTTGATTATGTGATGTGTGATGTGACGACGATCCTTTGACGAGCAGTAAGTATATAAAAACTATCATATTAAAAAACGCAATGAAATAAGTGATGGCGATATCTATATATATACTAGCTGACCCGGCGAACTCTGTTACGCCTTAAAGGTAATAAATAATCATATTTTAAAGGATGACATGTTATGACATAAAATCACTAAAATGTAATAGAATAGTTGCCCGCCACCACGAGGCCACCACTCATGACTGATGACGCAAGGCGCTTCATTGACAGCTGACAGGATGACGAGTATTTCGTCTATCACTCATCCTATTGGGCATAACGATTGATTCCGACTATTGCCTTCGGTCATGAGTGGTGACGCGAACTATAGTCATTGTTTTCGAGTAACGCTTGTCGGCGATAAAACTGCTTGTGATAGCTAATAACTAAAATAATGACATTTAATTTAGATGATTCTTGTTCCTAGACGGTTTTAATTAGGTGACTACGCGGTCCCTGAAGTGGGCGGCGATGCCGACGTGTATTAGTTATAGTATGAATTTGACGAATAAATATTTATATATCTATATATATATATAATATATATATAAAAAAATCAATGCCACTTTTCATTGTTATTTTTATAACTCAAGAACGGGCCCACCTATTCAAAGCAAATTTTTAGGCTTTATTTGGACTATTTAGCAGATTGTTTCTGTAAAGTTTGCTTAAAATCTGTCGAGTGGTTCTTCATTTATCACATTTTTTGTAATAAATGAATTCAATAAATGGCGCTTTATTTTGTATTAAAACTTTTTTGGAGATGGGGATTTTGCATTGAAACTTTTTTTTTTTTTCAATAAGTTATATCATTCATGCGGAGCATTTTGGACGCGGTTCGATAAATAAAAAAAAAGATAAAGCAAATTGTCAGAGATAATAATTATTGTGACTTTGTGTTTATAAATAAACATAATTGTTGAGTGCATTCAACCTTACGGTTTTTTTATATAAAGGAAAAATGCCACGAGCCAGACGAGCAAATATAGGTCGGCGAACGCGTATTGCGATTGATATGGCATTACTGAGACGATCACAAACTGCGGATGAACGCGCACAAACTAATGCATCACAGCGTGAACGTAATGCAAAACAAACAAAATAGATCTGTTGACCTTGTACCTGTACTGAATCTTGCACGGTGATCACGAATACGTCGTGCTGTTTTGGTTGAAATGATGGTGCTGCTTTTAATTACAACAGTCAGATTGATTATAGTATGTACGGATATATTGGAATGATGGACGCAATATGTCCACATGGTGATGCGACTAAATTTCCAGGTGAAACGCCTGGCATGTGTTGTGCTACTGGCAAAGTGAGATTGCCAGCATTAGAAACTCCACCCGAACCTTTGTATTCATTTATTTTTGGGACATCTCAAACGTCGAAGCAATTTTTGAGTCATATTCAACAATACAATTCGGCATTTCAAATGACTTCTTTTGGTGCTACTAAAATTTTTATAGAGATAATTTTATGCCGACGTTTAAGGCACTATAATGTTTATAATAATAATAATAAAGTTTATTGACATAACTTTGTTACAATGTTTTTGAATTCTCTGACCCCCGAACTAGTGTAAACTGTATTTCGGGGATCAGTGTCTTCGCCTTATAATTATGTACATATTATTATGTCTCATATTTTATTTATTGTTTACATAACAAGTGGGTTCGATTCCCGCTTAGGACAAATCTTTGTGTGCATGAACATGGAGGTTTGTCTTAGTCTGGGTGTTTCTATGTATAATAAGTATGGATTTACAAAAAAAAAGTATATAGGTATGTATTAGTATCAGTTATTCTAGTGCCCATAGTACAAGCTCTGCTTAGTTTGAGACTAGATGGCGCTGTGTGTAAGTTGTGTGATATTTATTTTATTTTTATTTATCGAACCGCGTCCAAAATGCTCCGCATGAATGACATAACAACATGAAAAAAAAAAAGTTTCAATGCAAATTCCCCATCTCCAAAAAGTTTTAATACAAAATGAAGCGCTATTTATTGAATTCATTTATTACAAAAAATGTGATAAATGAAGATCCACTCGACAGATTTTAAGCAATAATTTTTATATATAATAGAACATATATTACAATAGAACGCAAAATATTGACATGTTTTAAGCATAAATCTATAATATATAATATCCTAAAATCGTCTCGAATCTCAATACATGTTTATTTTGACTGAACTATTTCGTATAACTCAATGATGAATGATGGGACCTGGGGATAGTGACCTGACAAAGTCCTGTGGCGTTAACGTTGTAGCACATCATAGAAGTGTGGTTGTACCCGTTGTTGAGATATTCGGTGATTGGGTTCGCCGATACGCACGCTGATTCTGGCTGCTCAATTAATTCTTTCTGAAAAAGTATGAGGGAGATCTATGACCGTCGTTATTGGTAGTTAGAGCAATGGTGGCATGAGGAAAGGGCGCAGGGGGCCAAGTTTGAAGATGACAAGACAAGGAGAGAGAGGTGTCATCAAACGGCAGTGCTTGGGGTTGAAGAATCGTAACGCCGCCACTACTTAGAGGCCAGGTAATCAAATCATTGGTAAACCCTGGACTGGGTTGTGAAGTTCTGATGGTAGACAATCTACGTAAGAAAAGACTCGGAAATCAAAAGGGTATGAATAACTCACCGCCATCAAACCTTGGCTCAATTCACGTTCGAAGGAATTCCATCCGGTGAAAATGACTTTGCTCAAGTCTTTGTCCCCCATGTTAAGGCACATCGGTAGGACGTCTGATGAGAAGGTTATCCTTAAACAGATGTACTTGACATTAAGATGATAGCCTTAACGGTAAAGGAGCTATAGCGACATGGACATGGTATAAAATAAAGTGGGCGCCCTTTGCCCTGTTGTGTTTTCCCTCAGGACCTCGGCAGACGCCCTGGCCGCACACCCTTTTAAAGCTGGTACCGCGCATCTCTGACCTTAGCCATTTATTACATGGGTTACTGACGTTACTGTAGACAGCAGATCTTAAGGTCTTGTAAGTGTAACTTGAGGAAGTAAGCATCACTTCTAAGCCGCCTGCACCATAGCACTGCTTAGTTGCAATTTTGGGGACATTATATACTTGACGACCGGATGGTGGAGTGCGTAGTGTACCTAATGCCTGCGACGCCGAGGTCGCAGGTTCGATTCCCGCTTAAGACAAATCTTTGTGTGCATGAACATAGGAGTTTGTCTTAGTCTGGATGTTTCTGTGTGTAATAAGTTTGTATTTACAAAAGAAAAGTAGGTATATATTAGTATCAGTTATTCTAGTACCTACAGTACAAGCTCTGCTTAGTTTGGGACTAGATGGCGTTCTATGTAAGTTGTGAAATATTTATGTATTATTTATACTGTCACTAATGAGTATTGACACATGAAATGAGGCAGAACATCGTAGACCTCAGATGTAGCCACGCATGCACTTTGGTGGATTGTGGATGTTTATCTGGTGAACACGATCTTTTTACTATCCTTGTTCTAAGGAAAAGGAAATGGTACAAACTCTTTTTCAGTCTCGAGCAGCGCAATGTCATTATATTTGTGATGATCCGCGTACTCCGGATGATTTATGGCCCTCTTGATATTGTAAAGGTGCCACGACGAAGGAGATTCGCTTCGCCTCTGGTTGCCGAGGCGAACGAACGATACAGGGCTCCTGGAACATACATTGTACAAATGACAAACAGAAGATGTCAAGAGATAAAGCACTACTGTCTCATTTTCGAGTTGCATCGTCCAGGAGGCCAGGGTCGTGGTGAGCACACATGAAGCGTGGAGATCGCCATTCGGCGCGACTACGGCTTTGCGGGTCTTCCTCGAGCCTAGCTTGCGGGGTTTGCCGGTGGAAAACCCAAATGCTCTGGCTTGGCACCGACTTCAAAATAAGCAGTAAGCGGAAACATAGGTTTAAGGGTAAAAACTTTTTTCTCGATTTCCGTCAAAACTAATAGCCCTATGGAAAAAAATCGAATGGCAAAGTTGTTGGTAATAAAAAGATCTAAAACTTTTGTATTTACCATAGAAATATATACTACGTCAATGGTATTTACACTTTTTTCATATAACCTCAAAATGTACCGCCTGTACAATGGGCTGTGTTCTGAAGAACTGTTTGATATGGTACCTACGGCTACGTTCTACCACCGTACCTCTCGCCATCGACAGCGAGCTCATCCTCACACGCTTACACAAATATCGTCGCGCACAGTGCGGTTCGCGAGGAATTTTCTCCCACGCACGATAAAGTTGTGGAATGAGCTCCCTGCCAAGGTTTTTCCTCAAGACTACAGCATGGGGTTATTTAAAAAGAGTGCAAATAGATTTTTGAAGGGTCGGCAACGCACACGTGATGCCCCTGGCGTTGCAAGTGTCCATAGGCTACGGTAACTGCTTACCATCAGGCGGGCCGTATGCTTGTTTGCCACCTCAGTGGAATAAAAAAAAAAAAAAAAAAATGTATGTGAAAAATTTAATTAACCAAGTTTTTGGTTTTTTATTTTTATCTTTTACAAACAATTTTTTTTAAGATATATAATTTATATATATAATTAATAATACAACTCAAAATTGTATATTATATTTCAATTTATTTTCTCAGAAGATTTACTATAGTAACATATTTTTTTTTCACCATCAGAAAGTAGAGATTTCTTCAAACAGAAAACATACCAATTTTTTGAAAAAAGCTGATATTTGGACGGGTGAATTTTCGATCGAAAATTTGGGTGCTTTTTCGATATTAATTCAAAAAACCGGCCAAGTGCGTGTCGGGCCACGCGCAGTAGGGTTCCGTAGCTAGTCGTAACAACATATTTTGACTTAAAAGGGATTTACTATCTGTATTAAACAAGTAACATCTTCATACAAGTCATTACTTTCAAAGGTTTTTGTAATTTGCACGAATTATTCTAAGTAACTGCAATTCAATTCAATTCAATTCAATTCAATTCAATTCAAATCATTTATTTTCATAGGCCCCAGGAGGCGCTTGAACACGTCAAAACATTACAAAAAATGATATAAAAGTAAATAATAAATAATACTAAATTATACTAATTACAATGATTTGAATAACCGGGGCTCAGATTAATTTTAATCAAACTGTTTAGAATCGAATTAAAATCAATCCAAGTACCAGCTCCGATGGGTATTGCATTATGAGAAGAGCTGGTGAGAAACTCATGTGCACCATCTTTTAAAATGAAAAATATAACAATATAAAAGTACATAAAAAAAATCACATAAGAAGAGCAATTCATTTCCAAATACTATTATCATTTATGTAGTCTGAAATACTATAGTAAGCTTTTTGACATAATTTAGTTTTAACATATTTTTTAAATTTACCTATTGATAATTCTATTGCGTCTAAAGGAAGTTTATTGTAAAAGCGTATACATTGACCTGGAAACGAGTTAGAGATTTTATGGAGCCTAGTAGTGGGCACAGCGAGTTTGTTTTTGTTCCTTAGATTTAATTTATGGAGATCACTATTTTTCTTAAATTTCGTTTGGTTTTTGTGAACGTACATTAAATTTTCGTAAATGTATTGAGAATGTAACGTCATAATATGTATCTCTTTAAATTTATTTCTTAGTGTCTCCTTGGGACTCATCATATAGATAGCTCGAATAGCTCGTTTCTGGAGCACAAATATTGAATCTATATCCGCGGCACTACCCCAAAGCAATAAACCATATGACATTATACTGTGAAAATAGCTAAAATAAACTAAACGCGCAGTGTCAACATCGGTCAGTTGACGAATTGTTTTTACGGCGTAAGCTGCTGAGCTGAGTCTACCAGACAACGTTTCTATATGTGGGCCCCATTGTAATTTAGAGTCTAATGTTATACCAAGAAAGACAACCTTATTGACCATTTCCAATTCCTCATTGTCCATCACCACACTAGTTTTGACTTGCTTAACATTTTTTGTAAAAAATCTAATATATTTTGTTTTACTACCATTTAAAAGCAAGTTATTAGCACTAAACCAGTTCACTATCTTTGATAAAGCATTGTTTACATCGTCAATTACTGATTGTTGTCTTTTTACCTTAAAAACTAAAGAAGTGTCATCCGCAAACAATACTATCTCATGATTATCCTTAACAAGATGAGGTAAATCATTAATATACAAGAGAAACAGGAAAGGCCCTAAAATAGAGCCTTGTGGCACCCCCATTGCTACAGCTGATCCATGCGAACGCTTTCCATTGACATCTACTCTCTGAATCCTATCGCTTAGATATGAAGTAAGAAGATCCAGAGCGATGCCTCTTATACCGTAGTGGTGTAACTTCTTGACTAGAGTTTCATGCTGCACACAATCAAAAGCCTTAGATAAGTCACAAAACACCCCATAGGCATCCCGCGACTCTTCCCAAGCCTCAAATATGCATTCCAGTAATTTTACCCCAGCATCACATGTTGACCGTCCGCGAGTGAAACCGAATTGTTTAGTGTGCAACAGATTGTTTTCATTAAAATATTTAAGTAACTGCGCGAGAATTAATTTTTCAAAAATTTTACTAAACGTAGGTAGCACCGATATTGGTCTGAAGTTTGTGGGGTCTAATGTACTACCTGATTTAAACAATGGAATGACTTTACTTAATTTCATTAAGTCAGGAAACACACCACAATCAATACATCTATTAAATATCACGATTAAATCAGGTGCAATAATGTCAATCAACGAATTTATAATATGTACAGAAATGCCCCATAGATCAGCCGTTTTCTTAATATTAATTGATTTAAACGCGGCTTTAAAATCAGACAAATTAACATGGTGAAAATCGAAATTATTGTAAAACTCAGGCACATTATCTTTAAGTAACGACTCGGCAACGGAGTATAACTGCATTTTACACTTTGGACCCCTATTCCTCTTGAACTAATGAAGTGAACTTATCCGCTATAGTTTTCCTTTAAAGTTCATTACATGTACTACCGACACAATTTTTTCAGATTTTGGGATCCAGTAGTTTAGCTTTTAGAGAGGGGGGGACGCTCTACTCGAACAAAAATTAGCTCTTTAAAGTTAATTATCTCTCAAACCGATCTTTAAATCAAAAAACTGTCTTAGCAACCCCTGAACGTTTTTAAAAGTCCTATCTAACAACACACATGGGTAGGCGACAAAAAAAAAAAAACATCCCTACTTTACATGTAGGGGAGCTACCCGAAAAAAAAATATTTTTCCAAATTTTATTCTACGACTTTCTTTGTATAGTTGTAACAACACCAACGGTTTCGTCGCTATGCCTCGGACAGACGGACGGATAGACGGACATGGCGAAACTATAAGGGTTCCTTGTAGGTACTACGGAACCCTAAAAAGGTGAAAAAATTAATATTTCTAATCAAATAAATTACAGCGTATTTGGGATATAAAAAGGTAAGTTTTCACCAAATTTCGTGAAAAAAAATATTGTTTGTAAAAGATAAAAATAAAAAATAAGTTTTTTGAATTATTCACATAAATTTTGAGGTTATATGAAAAAAAAGTAAATTCATAAGTTTTAGATCTTTTTATTACCAACAACTTTGATATTCGACTTTTTTCCATAGGACATTTAGTTTTGACGGAAATCGAGAAAAAAAGTTTGTACCCTTAACCCCATGTTTCCGCTTACTGCTTAGTTTGAAGTCGGTGCCAAGACCTATATGAATAAAAAAACTACTTATAGAAATAAAATTTCAGGGCTATGTTTCGGCTCCCACGTTACTGTAGCGCATCGGGAATGTTTGCCGATGCCAGTGTCGATGATTTTCACGCAGTAATGCGGAAAAAGGTTGCGTCATTAGTAAATAGGGTGCGGCGGAGCTCAAACAAAGTCCTGAGAATGGTGAGTGAGCGAGTAGATACAGACTTGGTTGGCAGATTCACCGAACTACATATTGCAAAGGATCGGTGAACCTGCCTACCAGTGGATTTGCTCACTTAATCAACATCTCATTGTCATACTAACATAGGATATAAGTTTTATTGTTACTAACACTCTATGGATCTGCTGGTCTGAAAATAAATGATTTTTATTTTATTTTTTATTATTTTATAAGTATTTAGTTGGTAAGTAGAAAAAAGTGTTATAAATTGCGTAAGTTATTTTTTTCTTTTTAGTTGTTAGATACCTAAATAGTTTTTAGCTTTAGATATTCTAATTTAGTATTTTTTTATTTATTCAACTATTTTTGCGCTTTTTAGTATTTTCAGGTGTTTTTTTTAGCTTTTTAGTATTTTTGGAAGTCGGTATTTTTTAACGTAGTTTTTTTATTTTAATTTTTTGCTTTTTAGTGATTTAACTATAGGTAGACTTATGAAAGGTGCTGCGCGCCTCAAACAATATAGATTCCTTGAAACGGGGACAGAAAAAAAGCTCGTCTTCAAAGTAATGCTTCGCGTAATGCTATTTCACGTTCTTTGGAAACAGAAAGATCGTGAAGAACGTTTATTGGCTATGTTAATAACTGTGGAGGACTATTACTATTACATAGCATTAAAATGGTTGTCTGTTGTTTGCCCGAAGAATATATGCCATAATATTCATATGCCCGAATTTACATAAAAACACTTTAAAGACATGTGACATACTGTTATTTGCCCGAACATTAGATTTCATAATGATTCGAATGCCATACGTATTGTTTTCCATACTTTCAATTGCAATAATATTATTTGCCCGAACATTTGATAACATAATGATTCGAATGCCATACGTTATACGTATTGTAATCCATACTTTTAATTGCAATAATATTATGCAACAGAATTTTCAAACGCCATACTAAATTAATTTCCAATTCATCTAAGGTATGTATTTGGTCATGAAATTCTAACAGGCGCTCTTAAATTATTTTACAAACTTAAGTAATTACAAATTAGTGGGTAGGAAAAATATTTGTAGGCGATATTTATTGACAAGAGTATAACTGCGTCTGCAATCGTTCGCTGTTGAATTTGTGTTCAAAATGGATATAAATAAAGTATGATTATAGTATTAAAATTGATTTATTTCTAATACCTACTTATCACTATAATCAGTCTAAGTCGCTTCCGTACAAATTTAACCTAACGCCTTTGTCCTAAAAAGCGATTGGCTTTCTGGCACTTCGCCGGCCGCTGCCGCGGCACGCTCGGCTCGTGCGTTGTCTTTCATGTTTCTAACCTTACCTAACCTATTATTTTTTATAATTATTTTAACCTATTTTACGAGCAATTTCGGTGGGAAATGATGTTATGGCATGTGATAATTACGGCTTACAATGATTATAATAAATGATGTTATGGAAATTGATTTTAAGGCAAACAATGATTATAACAAATGATGATACATTAACTTTATGGGAAACAAAATTTCTAGCACGTGACTAAAATAGTAAACAATAAATGTCGGCGCATCACTATGGCCATTGAGCACATAGGGGAAGGCGCGGGTCGCGGGGCACCGAACCTACGGCCGCGCCCGCGCCGCGCCGGCTCACTCATCAGTCTCGCCTTACCACCGCGAGAGCATACGGGCATTTCTTTTGTTTCAGTCATTAGATGTACCGATCTTGTACTAAAGTAATTTATGGCAATATATCCTATTTTTATACAGTCCACTGTTTGATTTTATATCATCCCGACAGAGCCTATTCAATGGTCCTTTGAGCCGGATCATTGAATAGGCTCTGTTTACATGGCTCTACATTCACCACAAAAAACACATTTTAAATTAACATCACTCATATTAAATATTTATAAACTTTAATTCACTTAAATAATATTAAAATAGCAATAAAAAAATAAAATGAAAACTAATTAAAAAAAAAACTAATTAAAAAAAAAGAATATTCTTAAATCGAGTGTATTCTAAATATTATAATATGTACTAATTTTTTTCAAAGAAAAAAGAACCGCCTTCAAAAACTCAAAAGTAAAAAATAAAATATTCGCTAAACTTTGCTTACCTTTATATTAATTTGTTTAAAACAATAAACCCAAATAATTATGTAATACCAATGAATTATATTTTTTTGAAGTCGGCGCCAAATCACATAATTGCTGATAAGTTTACGAATGCATTCGATAGATGGCGTTGTACATCTTTTCTGAATCGCGATATGGTTTCGTTACGAGCTTAAATATAAATACCGTGCTCTTGCTTCCACTTTTAACGTAATATGCAGCGCCCTCTAGAGCATTACAAATATTCAGTAGCATATTAATATTATTGTCCTACAAAGCTAGTAATAAAGTTTCTTATTGGACGAGTTGGATGTGCTGACCAGACTAGACGATAGTCATTCATTACTCTTACGTGAAAGTTTACTGAACGCAGATTTGATTGGATGAGTTTTACCTCGTTATTTAATCATCTTTAGATCCTGTCAGGATCTAAAGATCGGTCAGGAACTCAGGATCATCCTGAGTTTCCATTAATTTTTGCAATTAGGTAAAGAAGGTTTGATAAATTACCTTATTGTCAGCATATTTTTTAGTTTTAATTAGTATTTGTTTTGTGAGTTTTCAATCACTAGTTAAATAAGGCTTTGATAAATTACTTCCAGCATTTATAATTTTAATTGGTATTTGATTTTGTGATTTTTTCAAAAATTATTTCGGTAAATACGGTTTTAATTGTTATTTGATTTTATGATTTTTTCAACAATTATTTTGGTAAATACGGTTTTAATTGGTATTTGATTTTGTAATTTGGCACCGACTTCAAAAAAATATAATTGGTATTACATAATTATTTGGGTTTATTGTTTTAAACAAATTAATATAAAGGTAAGCAAAGTTTAGCGAATATTTTATTTTTTACTTTTGAGTTTTTGAAGGCGGTGAATACGCTCGAGTTAAGAATATTCTTTTTTTTTTAATTTTTTTTTTTTTTTTTTAATTAGTTTTTTTATTTTATTTTTTTTTCAAGCTTTTTAGTGTCTTAGTTTTTTAGATTTAACGATGGGGTTAGGAAGAAATACTAAGGCATCATTACGCATGAAACACAATAGAAACAATCAAAATATAGCCCAAAGAATACGACGGCGCGGCGGCGCCTCATGTCCCGTACAGTTCACACCCGTAAAAATTCTGAAGAACGTAAACAACGTTTGATTACTCAACGCGAGCTAGTTCGTAATTTAATTGAGGCACAAACCCACGAAAGAAGGCAAAGGAAACAAGTCATTGGATGGGATCGCTATTGCAGACTTGAGCACTAACAAACTACTTAAACATCCCCATGACCGAAAACCTTTGGCCGAAATGGACAGATTACGGGTATATGAGACAGATTAATTTGTGTTTCATTTGTAATTTGAAATGCCCGTTTACCTCTAAAGGTGGCCTTCCGAAGGCAGCTTCAGCGAACCCGAGCGTAGCGTCGCAGCATATTATCATACAAAAAAGCTGCGCACGCAGTTTTTTTTCTATGAAAATATGCTGCGACGCTACGCTCGGGTTCGCTGACGCTGCCTTCGGAGGGCCACCTTAAAGATCTTTTATCAAATCCTTATATATTATCAAAAAATTCTTTCTGAGATCTTCATGAAAATAAGTTATCACTACGATAATAACAAATATGCTGAAACGTAAGCACCGTCCAAACCTAAGCAGAGCTTTCGGTACTTTAAGGGTAGGTAAGTAGGCTGTCTCTGCTTACCCTTCAAAGCATACACAGGCATGATGTTATGTTATGTAGTGGTGAAAACAATACATAGATACACGATTGCACAAAACGTGGTTCATTAGCTATTCGTTTTTGAAGAGTTCCGTTGCCTGTCTCCAAAGATCTTCATCAAATTCTGATAAATTATATACTAAAACCTTCCTTGAAACACAAGGATTAAAATACCGAAAACTGCATTCAAATCGGATCAGTAGTTTCCGAGAAAAACGCGAACATAAAAAGGTGACATACATACATACATACGGATCGAATACTGAACCTCATTTTTTTTGAAGTCGGTTAAAAAACGCCAAATCTTTGGAAACTCGTTGTGAACAGTATGCCACAAACGAGTCTTTATATTCAGCTGTGATGGCATCATGGCAGCAGAAACCAGAGTGGGGATGGAGTGAGAGAGTAATAGATAGAGAAAGAGTGATATAGATACGCGGAGAAAGAAATGTAGGCATCATGCAGCTGTACACATTTAACTTTATCGACGAATTTTTGTTATTTCGGCTTGCGGAAATCGTCAGATTATATATTTTTCATTATTCATGAATTATTTCCTTCAAAATAAAATAAAAAATTTGCTATGCTCCAAAATGTCAAGATGACATTTTTTTTACAACTTTGCTGCCCTCCCCTTTCTTTAAGTCACTCTCAAATTATCAGGTTAGTGGAATATACACTTTTTAGGATGTAATTAACTCACCGTACCTTAATCTGACGCGCTCGAGAATTTCTGATGGTCAATTTTTTTTAACCGACTTCTTTACTCATCTGATCCTGTGCCATGGCTGGGCCTCATGTTTGGTGGAGGTACTTAACTGGGTACAAGGTATCCCCCTGTATATTAATCTGCCGCGCTTTAGTAAATCCCGAAATCCCCACTTGGGCTCCCCTACTATAAAATAAAAACTACTAGACCAAACTGAAATAAATTTTTATGCGACCATCTGGCAGCTATTTCGCGTCGAACAAAAAAAGAATCACGCGAATCCATCCATTAACCGCGGCGTGATCGATGTACATACACAGAAAAAAAACATACCGGCCGAATTGAGAACCTCCTCCTTTTTGGGAAGTCGGTTAATAAATGAGTGGTTGTTTAGTATATCAATGCAAAGAAAAGGACACGCATACATTACTCAAGTATCCTGCTTTAAGTATAAAATGGGAAACCGCTCTACGGATTAAAAGATTAACAAAAAAAACCGACTTCAAAAAGTAGGTAAACTAAAAGGAAAAAATAAATTTATTTCGCACAAAATAATACGTTTTTTCATTTAGTTAAATAGAAATTGACTAGATTTCAACGAGTGCGAGCTCGAGCATGTTCCTGGACTAATGCAGTCAGCTTTCGACGAAATAGACAGAAATACCATGGGGATAAACGAAATATCCCGACAGTTTGGGATTCCATTAAGAACATTGCGGAGACGTTATGCTGCTAAGAATATATTTTATTGTTTTAATTAGAATGGTTTTTATGACTATGCATGTTAAAACTTAATAATTAATAATAATTAATATTTTATAATAAGAATTTAATATTCGTATTTATGTTTAAGTTGCTTATAAAACTTTATTATTGTAATTTTATTTGATCTCATAAAATAATTATATTCTAAGACAATTAAAAGACTTTAAAAACTGCAAAATACTTTTCATTATTAGGGCCATGTTTCTTGGAAACAATTTCTGTTTTAGGGGTAGCTTTCTACTTTTAAACACTATACAACCTTACAAAAGTTTGGTTGAGTTTTTGGTTATATATTATAAAGGGCATTTATTCCGCACCGCAGGCATCTATCCCTCTTAGTATTTTAATGGTGGGGCAACTATCCATACCGGCAGGCATCTATCCTCAAAAAAGGAGTTCCACAAAAAGCTAGAATCTGCAAAATCTGTAATATATAGGTCTAAAAAACCAAATCACAGTTAAACATAAAGGACTAAACTAGCTGAATTTATACTCATTATTTATATACAATGAATATTTTAAAAATTAGGAGGCAATTTGAAAAAGTGGGGCGTCTATCCCGCCTTTACGAATAATATGTGCAGAAAGCCGCCGTCAAGATGAATCGTTCGCTGATGACGCCACCGCTGCACGCCCATTCCGCCGTCGCCGCGTCCTTTCCGTAGCCGAGAAGCGCCTGCAACACCATCCAATTTAATTCACAGTTAAATGCAGTCGGTAAAAATATCGACTAGATGCAGATGGTGAAGTAAACCAAGAAACATATAAAACATATGGGAACGGCCGACCGGCAGGGCTTGAACCTGCGTTTTAACCAACTAAACTACGGTCTCAGCTTATCAGAGGCCCTAATTTGTCAACTGTTTGCTACGTCATTACATGACGTCACGTTCATCCATTTGTACCTATTTTAGTAAAGTGTTTTAGGATAGTATAGATGCCATATTTTTCAACTGTTTCTGAATATAATAGAGACAGGAAAGAAAAGAAGATACCATAATTTGCAATGTCTTACCAAATAAGTGTATTTATCCTTAGATCGAAGAGGGAACCGTTTAACGCTAGGCGCCGCCACGGTCACATTAAACCTGTGGCATTTCTTCTGCTCGTCTAACGTCCTTGAGACTTGCACGTTGGTGCGGCAGCGGTACGGCAGGCGTTGGAAGTATTCCAAGCATTCTGAAATTATGTGTGACCGTAAGGCGTTTTGGGGTGCGGTTACAGGGTGGGTGGACATTATTATATAGGATAGAATATACTTACTATCTAGTGCCTTTGGGCCTTTTTTTTCGACCAGCTGGCCGCTGGTTTGCCTGAAATATCGTAAGTATTCTTTAATTCATTTATTATATGATTTGATGTCAAACGATTGCTCAAGCAAGCCTCAAGTCACAAAGTAAGGTTTTACTAAAAAGATTATATTACACGTCAGAGAATAAAGCGCTTCACCCACGGTAGCTAGAATAGGCTATATAATTTATGTAAATATTTAAATGTAGGTCAAAAAACTAAGATAGATATATAGCTGTCGTGTGTGATGTGAACTGCTTTATAGTTTGAAGTTCTAGATGCGAAAAAAAAATATTTAAAAATTTGACAAATTGAAAGAAAATCGCAAGTTAACCAGGATATTGCAAAGCTATCGGAATGTACTAGCTGCTAGCTGCTAGGGTAAGTTTATTATTTCGTAATCAGTCGGCAAAATCCTGGATTAAAAAATGTTTTCACTCAGAATTCCAGAATCATGTACCATCACTTATAACATTTATTGATATTTTTTATTTTCCATTATTATTTTTCTATTAATTTATATCTCAATATGCAAATGCATTGTGTGATGAAAATATATTGTAATAATAATAATAATAGCCGCCCTGTCTCTAATATAATATAATTATGTCCCACTGCAGGGGTCAGGCCTCTTCTCATGTCAACCACGCTGGCCAAGGTTGGTAGACTTCACACATCCTCGAGCCCTATTAAGGCACTCTTAGGCATACAGTTTACCTCACGATGTTTCCTTCACCGTTAGCGAGCGATGATTTATATGATAAAAACACATACATCTTTGAAAAGACGAATCTTTCGACATATCTACAGAAATGTGTACCGTGGGTCAGTGCCGGATTAGCCATATAGTCTTAATAGTAGCAAATGCTACTATTAAGACTATATGGCCCCGCGTATTGGGGGCCCGCGCTCCAACGCCTGTCTGACCGTTAAATAATTATATTTAAATAGGAGCGTAAAATATCTTGCTTGTAACAACAGATTTGTGTATGTCTTGTATATACAGACTTGCCCATACTGATCGATATAAATGAGCCAACTTGTAGAGCACGTACCGTACCCTCTACTGTTCCTCTTTTACATAAATGACTTACCTAATATATCTAAATATGAATGCACGCTTTTCGCCGATGACATCTCAATAGTAATATCTCAAGATAAAAATGTTGACATGGCAAATGAATTAAATGACATAATTAATCAAGTAATTTCATGGCTCAATGATAATAATTTACATATTAATCTTGATAAAACTAATTATATTAATTTCAATAATAATCCAAATACTAGACAATATTATCAACGTAAAATTTGAGGATAAAACAATTTCTGAAGTGTCTGAAACATGTTTTCTGGGAATCACACTAGATCAAAAATGTAACTGGAAAGCACATGTGGCAAAAGTCTGTGATAAACTAAATAGATTTGTGTATGTATTGTATAAGCTGCGTAAGACTTCTAATCAAAAAACACTCTTAGCAGCATACTATGGCTATGTGTTCTCAGTACTTAAGTATGGACTGTTGATATGGGGCAATTCTACAGACATCAATAAAGTATTTATTGTACAAAAAAAGTGTGTGCGTGCAATGGTTGGAATACGACCCTACGAATCATGTAAGCCAGTTTTTACAAAACTTGAAATATTAACTCTCCCATCGATGTACATACTAAAATTGTGCAATTTTGTTAAACAGAACAAAAAAAAAATTCAAAGAACATCAGACATTTTTCCGAGAAACACGAGAAATCCAGACAGATTGGTTTTAGACACCATGCCAAAAACTACACTGTTTCAAAAGAACTCTTACGCCATGTGTATTAAAGTGTATAATGCAGTTCCTGACAAAATTAAAACTTTAACCAACCAACGTTTTTCACAAGAACTTCGCAAATGGCTTATGAAAATGAACTTTTATTCTGTGGCTGATCTTTTTACTACTAAATATAAATAATAATATAATAATGTATCGATATTTTAAGAGTTGTGTTGTGTTGTTTGTGTAGTTATAATTATAATGTCATTAATTTTTATTTTATTTTAATTTATGTAATTAATATTAGAAAATGAATTTTATAATGTTTTGAAACCTTTTAATGTAATTATGATTGTTAATACTAATTTTAATCATTAATGAAATAACACTAACATTTAATTTTTATTTTTATTTTTTGTTTTATGTCATGTCATTTAATATGATAAAGTGTTTATGGCTCTGTAAATAACTAAGGGCCTTATCATACTAGCGGATTACGAGCGGAGCGGGCGCGCAACGGATTCGCTGCGGGCGCGCAACGAACACGCCGCGCATTCGCAGCGAATTCGTTGCGGACGCGCGGCGTGAACGCCATTTTGTACTGTCTCGTACAAACGCCAGCCAACCAACTTAATAAAATATTTTTTTTGTGGGATTTTATCTTGCTTAAATATTTTATGTTTGTTTTATGGTAGGTAGGAACGAAATTATTTAGGATTATTTTTTAATTGTTTGCAAAACAACACAAATTAGTCGCTCTCTTCCATTCGATTAATTGATAATGGATCTTCCCAAATTCGTCGATGCTTTCGTTTTCGTCGCCGGCGTTTCCGAAGTAACAAAGCTAACAGCAGTGTTTCCTCGTCGGAATCAATTTTGTTACTGAGTGTATTGTACGTCGTAAATTCGCTACAAACACGCGACGAAAACGTAGCGTATTCGCCACGCGTCCGCGACGTCTCCGCTGCGCAGCCGCTGCGTGTTCGCGACGCATTCGCTGCGCACCCGCTCCGCTCTGAATCCGCTCGCAATCCGCTAGTATGATAAGGCACTTATTTAAGAACTTAATGTACCACGCTTTAAGACAATAAAAAATATTCTATTCTATTCTATTCTATTCACGAGCGAAAACATTATACATATCTTAATTTGCCCATAAGAAATCAAAACTAGTTAATTTGACGACCGGATGGCGGAGTGGGTAGTGTACGTGCCTGCGACGCCGAGGTCGTGGGTTCGATTCCCACTTAAGACAAATCTTTGTGTGCATGAACATGGGGTTTTGTCTTAGTCTGGGTGTTTCTATGTATAATAAGTATGTATTTACAAAAGAAAAGTATATATGTAATAGTATCAGTTATTCTAGTACCCATAGTACAAGCTCTGCTTAGTTTGGGACTAGATGGCGTTTTGTGTGAGTTGTGGCATATTTATATTTATTTATTTATAATTTGTTATTAATTGTTAATAGTTTTGTTTTACTTAGGGTGTGCTTTGTGTGTGTAAAACGTATATTTGTGAACATCCCCGCGATACAGGAGTTATTCATAGTGCGGGCGTCGTTGTAAAATAAAAAAAAATATACCATACACTTTAAAACCTAGAGCAGCCAAATGCCTTATATATTATAAATATAATTGAAGGGCCCTGTGACAGATTTTGCTACAGTCCCGCCCTGGCTTAATCCGGTACTGCCGTGGGTTCGAACCCGGATCTTTGACTTCGCAGTCCTACGGTCTCCCACTCGGCTACCGCTGCTACCTACCTACTACTATATGTATTGACGAGTCATATTTTTACCAATAAATAAGTTATGAGTAATGCGTAGGATGGTGTGCCACGTACGGTTGGGCGTCGGCGCAGTCGGTGCAGCACACGAGGTCGCTGCTGTCGCCTTCAGAACAACGCTCCGGCAGACTTTCGACTACCCCGTACCCCGCAGCCAGCTGTCGATTACACCGTTGCATTAAAGAGAGGGATTCAATCTATCTTCTGAGCCTTTCCCAATTATATTGGGCTGCCTTCTAGTTACGGACTTAGCCGAATATCAGTATTTTACACTCCACAACCCTGTATGGAGTGGTACGATACCGATACGACGCCCTTCGTTAGACTAGTTGTCAGACTTACCCGTGACGACTGCTATAGTTTTGCAAATGGGCACCAGGACCGACGGGTTGAGCATCCTCGAGGCACGGAGACAAGCTCGTTATGTTAGGTTGGTCAGCCATCCGTGGCCGACCGCCGTTAGCATTGTTTATCCTGTTAGATCAATCGGCCCGCTTGCATCATCAGGGTTATCTTCACAATGAGTTGTCTTAGGTGCCTCGAACAGCACGTTAAGCCGTCGCGTTGGTCCCGGTTGTCATTTCACCATCTGTGGCAGTTGTTACGGGCAGTCAGGGCCCGAAAGTCGACAACATGTCTGAAGAAGAGTATTGCATCACCGCGTACTAGATTGTGGAGGCCTGATGGCAGGCACTTTACGTAAAATCCAGTCACGTGGGACTTCACATAACAGGTGAATTATTCTCTGTGTAATACCTTCTGGGTAATACCTTAGGTACGTTTAATACTTACGTAGGCTTGGCTGGTGGCTTCTGAAGCACACTTGGACGACGCCATACACTTGCCGTTGGCTCGACTGCTGATGCAGGCAGACCCTGCAACGACCAGCTTTTCTAAACGAGATCGAAGAACGAAAGCGCCAAAAACTAAATACTACGAGTTTATGCCTCTTGTGCCAGTAATTTCAAAGTCTTATATAATAATAAAGGAATTATCTAATAACCGCAATGCAATAAATAAGCAATAGATACTTCTTGACTTAAGATGGCGGCGTTTATAAGAACTCTGTCACTAGTTTTGAAGGAGAAACAATTTATTTTAATTTTAATAATCCAAAAACCTGTCTGTAATTAATTAGACACAAACCTGCTTTAAACAAGTTATGAACATACTTCAATTAATATCAAGATTTTCCTTATCATTCTCTCATTCAAATACGTTATAAGCTTCTGCGTCACACAGGCGTGAAGTTGTTATGTTATTTTCCTTATCATTCTCTCATTCAAATACGTTATAAGCTTCTGCGTCACACAGGCGTGAAGTTGTTATGTTATTTTCCTTATCATTCTCTCATTCAAATACGTTATAAGCTTCTGCGTCACACAGGCGTGAAGTTGTTATGTTATTTTCCTTATCATTCTCTCATTCAAATACGTTATAAGCTTCTGCGTCACACAGGCGTGAAGTTGTTATGTTATTTTCCTTATCATTCTCTCATTCAAATACGTTATAAGCTTCTGCGTCATACAGGCGTGAAGTTGTTATGTTATTTTCCTTCACTGTTTTATTTTATTTTATAAACAGTTTTAGTTTTAACAGTTTCTTTTGTTTACACCGAGTGCAGCAAACCATCTTGGAGCAGATGTGGCCCAAGTATTGATCTAATACCTATTCACGTTCATAGGCTGCAATGAGGGATTTCGTTTCTGTCTCACCAGGTGGCGCCACTGTAGAGTAAGGTCTGTCAAAGTTTGTTGACAAACATTGATTAATCCCAACCATTTAGTTTTACGTTTTTATCTAAGCACTATTCTTTAGGGCGTTTTTAACACAAACCTTTTGGAACAAAAAATATTAGGATACGAATTTCTTGTTCCAATTTCAACTCGGCAAATGAATGCGGCCGTCTATCTACTCTCAAGGGTGTTTTATGCACTAGTGCGTTCTCTGTCGCTCGTACAAAGTTTGTCTGCAAAACGCCCTAAATAACTGTGCCGCAAAAGACATATAAACTCAATGAGCGCAAAGCCAACCCGCAAATAGTGACATTTGACATTTCGGAGAGCTCACGCTACACTAGCATCCCTAGCGGCCTTGGATGAAGCCTAATACTTACTCTGAGCTAGCGGCGAATCCCAACGCGATTCCCCTCATTACCATAAGACTGACTGCTAACAATTTACCTCTACTGAACTTATAAATAAAAGAATTTGAGGTTGCATTATATCACACAACAAACACACAACTCTTCTTTTCTAAATACGTACTTAGTATACAGAGAAAAACCAGACCAAGACAAACCTCAATGTTTACGCACACAAAAATTCTTGTTGAGCGGGCATCGAACCCGCGACCTCTGCGAAGCAGGCAGTTGTACTACCGACTCCGCCATTATTACCACAATTCCTCGTGAACTCGCCCTGCAACGACGTTTATAGATAATCTTTATTTTATGTCTGGAGCAGTCTGGCCCTTTACATTATATTCTTGTGAACGAGCTTTCAATTTGAATAACCTTAAACCTGACGTCAAATAGAAATGCCACTGTTCTTCGGTTTGGTGGAAAGATTTATTTCTGAAATTACTGGCACATGACGCGTAACGCTGTATTTCTCAGATTTGCTATCTGCATGAAGAATCTGCTTTAATTGCTGTTCAGCTGTTCACGTGATGTATTTACCGAGCACCACAAACAATCAAAGAATGTCCTGCTTGTCTATCTTGAGAACTCGTCTTGCATCGTCTTATATTCACTCAATGGATGAGCACCTATAAGTTATAACTGGTCGTCCGGACAATCAAGTTTGGCTCACCTTCAAGTTGCGACAGCCCCGACACACACACGCCGGCACACGCACACACACACAACAACACAAAGTTAAACACCGTCATGATGGTGCGCACACGACGGATCAAACACGACAGATCTCGCAGAGGGTCTATTACCTCTTTTATAGCTTTACGCGATGCGAAGAGAGAAATACATAACTGTAAAATGCAATTGCCGGCAAATGCATATTAAATAGTATTGTCATAATAATGAAATCCATAGCTAACAAGCGCAGGGCTTGTAACTAAGGGCCAGAAACACCCTTATAAGATACTCCAAAAAGGGAATGAGAGTAAACACTATCTGAGGTCTAGAAAATAATAAACATACTATAAAGCATTTTACTCGTGGCCCTCTTTCTTGCTCTTTTCACGACACTCGGGTACTTTCCTAGCACGGTGGTGTTGCCGCACTCGAGCTCGTTCACATGAGCTCTATCACCATCTAAGCGTCCAATGCGACAAAAACTACCAAATTCTAATGCGTACGAAATTACTATGGTCTACATTTTCTTGGCAATTTACTAATTTTATCAGCTCTCGAAGTTCTTCTCGTAGACTCTAGGGGTCTCGGGTAATCAATCCAGGCATTGGCTTTTCTGCATAACAGTGTTGTATTATTGCAACGAAGTCGCGAAACTAATATTATTCCTTTAACATTCCTATTCCCCCATGCCTTCCAGGCATATTGACTATATTATATTATAATTTAAACAGACGCTTAAATAACTTTAATTTACAAAATTCTATTAAATAAATTTCAAATCCTCAATTTAAAATAAAAGTTCGTTGTTTTATTATCTATTTTTAATAAAAAAAAGGCAAAAGTTTACCATGGAAATGTGATTCGGTTTTTCGTGTACTACTTTTAGTAATAAGTAGTTTGTTACAATAAATTCATACCTAGCCTTAAGACTGATTGTTACTAGGTAAGAGTAGTTCCTAAACTTATAATTTTATTGATAATTTGACCTTTTTTATACCAAACACTTTTTAGTATTTTATAGCTAACGCCGTGGCTGTCTATAATTGGCACAACACTGAATCCACGACGATAATGTTTAATTTCATTTTATTATAATTTTGAGTTAGTAACGTTGACAATCCTCAATAAATAAAATAAAATAAAACTTCTAAAAAACACATTTCATTTACCAAGTCAGTTATTAAATTACACGTTTGTACATGTAATAATAATGTAAGATATAATCAAGTAGGTATTTAGTCTGTATACGACTCAGGGAAAAGTTACGATACATTCCTAAAGATTTTAAACAAGTTACAATACGGGCCAAATTCTAATTTCGTAATATTTCATCTTTCAACCAAGTTATACTTAACTTCATGCAAATCATTATTGTTATAGTACATAAAATTGCATCACACCTATATTTCCCAGAAGGGTATGGCAGAATTGTGCAACACCCACACTTCACCTGTTATGTTTAGGGCCCATAGGATAGGGGGTGGGCCTATCGCCATTCACCGGGCACAATTCGAACTCTGTGCTGCTATTTTGAATTTCCTGTCGGCAAGTTCACAAATAACACTTTGCCTGACCCGGGCATCGAACCCGAGACATCGCGGTGAAAGGCCGGGTTACATATCCCGGACTCCACCTATAGCCTGGATGAGCATATAGGTTAGCTAGCCGTGTCTATTATTCATTGTTTTTTATTTTATCCAAACATTCTTGTACTATATGTATATTAGCAAAGACATCATTCGCTTATTCGTCCCGTTCGTATTGTAAATGACTAACACTTCGTTTTATCATCAGAGTTAATACTTAATGACCCAGAAAGTCCTTTAATTTAAATATTTATTTATAATACCTACCCATTTACTTATCGTTACCTTACTTTGATTAAATTTAAATGCTGATTATTTGACGGTATTTCGGCCATATTGAATGTGGTCCATTCGCCTGAATATGCGAAAGTTACAAACACATGCCTCTATTCGAACAAAATATGACGAATGGAACACATTCAATATGGCCTATCAAATACTGATAAATTATATACTAAAACCTTCATTAATTCATAAGAATATAACTATAAATTTGCGGCATATCATTTTCTTATATAATTATCTGAGAATAGTCGACATACTTCCGTCCGTGCCTATAATTTATAATATCTATTTTACTATTTTATTGTGTTCCTATTATTAAATCAAGGGTCTTGTCTCATAGCACTTTTTTTTAACTTTATTTTATTTATTTTTTTAACAAGTTTAATACTTATTTTAATGAAATCAATATTTTTTTATTTTTTAATCCATATTTTAAATTAAATCAATTTGCTTTTACACTTATTTTTATAATACTGATTTATACATTAAATACAAAAATCTATAAAAAATTTTGTCATCGTATTAATTTGAATATTTATTATCGTCTTATGATTTATTTTGTTTATTTAATATTTAACTTATATGATTACACTATTATTTAGCAGTTTTATAGTTTAATCATTCAAAAACTAATTAATTATTACTTACTTATTTGATTTAAAAATTTATTATTATTTACCTATATTATTTTTTATATCAATTTTGTGTTTTTTAAAGTTTGTAAACAGCTTTTATTTATTAATATTATGGTGTATCCTTTCTTTTCTACTTTTTAAATTCAACGGATATTAATTATAGTTAAATTTATTTTAGTAGTTCTGAGCGTACGGCACTCGTGGGCTGCAGCTGAAAATCAGCGTTAGGTGTCTGTAGTTCATTGCAGTCACTTAGCATTATGCTGAGCTGCTGGCCTTTTGGTACAGACTGTATAACCATAGTAAAATTAATAAGTACGCCAACTCCCGGCGTTTAGGAGCGCACGATACCTAAACTTGCTCGAGGCGTAGGGTTGTCACTTGTCAGATTGATATTTTAAATTACCTGTACAGAAATCATTTTTTTAATTATAAAAAAGACGTTTTTTTACAAAACAAAGCATTTATTTATGTCAAGTCAAAGCCAAATCATTTATTTCCATGGGCCCTAAAAGGTGCTTGAACACGTCAAAACAAACATCAACGTTCAAATAAATGAAATTAAAATAAAACTTAAGCTAATTAAATTATAATATTAATTGCAACAAAATGATTTGAATCACCGGAGCTTAGATTGATTTCAATTCAACTTTGAGGTTTGAATTAAAATCAATCCAAGTACCAGCTCCGATGGGTGTTGGGGCTATCTCGTCGTTGACTGTAACCCCGCTATCTCGATTGTATGTAAGTTATTGTTGTGAAAAGGTAGCTTGTAGTAACACCAAAATCACTTCAGGTTAAATAGTTTATTGTAAATAGTAAAGTTATAGTTAATTTCTAATGTTAATTGTTGTTACGTTTAGTAGTTGTGAGTCACGTTTATAAACAATATATGTTCACCAAACACACGTTTATGCGTTCCACTTATTTGGTAGCGACTAACGTAAACGACTGTTTTTTGTTTACAGTGTAATTCGCTGTACGAGCAGTATTGGCTCGTACAGCGAATTACAGCTCGTATTGCATCATGAGAAGAGCTGGTGAGAAACTCATGATCACCATCTTTTCAAATAATTCATACAATTTTGTTTGTTTATTGACAATAATTGTTATGTGTAAGTTATACCAACCAAAATACAATGACTAGAAATGGTTATGGAGAGAATAATACTATGAAATTAAATTCTTTGTTAAATAGACCAATATTATATTAATAAAACTATCCGTAGTATATAAGGTTGCAATCTCTTACACTTAAAGCAGAAAGGAAAAGGAGTAAAAACAATGTGTGCATACATACTGGTACTAGAACAGACATAGAAAAATGAAAAAAAATCTAAACTGTAAAATTAAATGCTAATTATTTATGCTCCTCCTATCTCCTAACTCCTGCTAACTAAAATGAGAACCTCCTTTTTTTGAAGTCGGTTAAAATACCTAAAACCTCGAGAATTTTCTCAACATTTTTTTATTTTTTTTATTTTTATTTATTTATTTACATAAATACAGAGCCATCATTACAGGTAAACATAACCTAATGCAATTGATGTAAGTATAACTACAATATACTTAATCATCTAGTTTACTAATCTAAAATTTACCTTAAGATTAACACAGTACAAACGTTTGAACAACCATAAACTTCACAATAATATCTATTGACTCGCGAAGACATTTTGCAGTGCAGCGCGTAACCGTACCTAATTTTTTAAACAAACAGCGACCGCTCACAGTAATGGCACGGCCCGCACTACCACTGACCGAGAAACTTGCCGAGCGGCGTAGTGTGCGTGCGTACGTACATGAACCCGGGGCGTGGCAAGCGCTACGCGTACATACAAACGGCGCGATGTACCTTTGTTCGAAGATAACTTACTGTCTGTACTGTGGTATAACTGTATTTGATCGTATTTCCTGTATTGTTTATTTTATGTTTTGTGCCAATAAAAATTTTCTTTCTTTCTTTCTTTCTTTTCTTTCTTTATATGAAGTTCCTCAGGAGTCGGCCATTGGGCCTGGCATTTCTCTGATTGCCCGATTATTGTTGAGATTTGGGACACTGAATATTACCTTAAATGTTACATTTAAAAGTAGATTATGATTATACAAAAAAATCTACCGGTAAATTCATGATATTTCCGATGAAAAATATAGTTTTTCGCGATTTTTCAAAATGATTATAAAATAATAAAAAAAAAAAAAAAAAAAAAAAAAAAAAAATCGTTTATTTTCAGACTATAATTTTCTATGGACTATTCCATAGAAAATTATAAATTACAATTATCATTATTATTATTAATCAACTTACAATAAAATGCATAATTATATTAAAATTAAAATTAAATTAAATTAAAGTTATTATTAAAATTAAATTAAATTAAAATTATTACTAAGTAGATTTTGTCGTAACAAACTTAAGGTAGTTGTATGTGGCGACTATAATGTTGATATACTACATAAATCCAAATTATCATCAGAATTTCTTCAAACTCTATCATGTAACAACTTGAAATAGGCCTTCAAAGAACCAACACGACCTATAAGTGGTACGTGTATTGACAACTGTTTGTATAATTTTCGTGGGTGTAGAGGTGAGTTACATGAATTTGCTATTTCTGATCACACGGCCCAACAACTTTCTTGTCCAGTTAAACGTAGCTACAAGTTTAAGTACTGGTTTATTGAAAGACATGATTATGATCAAGAAAATATTAACAAATTTATTGACTGTTTAAACGCACTATCCTTTAATGACGTAATTGAAAATGATGACCCAATTCAGGCCTTTAACATTTTTTATGACATTTTTACATTATTTTACAATTTATGCTTTCCAATAGTACGAATTAAAATAAGCGCACAAAAGCGCCCAAAATGGTTAACAAAAGGTATAAAAAAATGTTGTAAACGCAAACGTGAGCTTTTATGGCAATATCGCAACAAACCATCTGAAAAGCACAAAAACGATTTTAATTCACTATCATCAAGATTAAATCGTATTATAAAATCAACTCAAAAGGTTCAAAATAATAATTTTATTCTCACAGCTGAAAACAAGTCTAAAGCAACTTGGAACGTTATAAATAATACACGTAACAATGTGCTTAGGGACGAAATACACCATATAAATCTTGATGATGTTACTACAATCAAGGAGCCACAAGATATTGCTAATGCTTTCAATGACTATTTCATTAATCAAGCTAATAAATTAAGTAACAATTTAAAAACTACGTACCCGCCATATATTTCTAATTCCTTGTTTCTGACTCCAACATCTCCTAAAGAAATTTTCGATATTATAACTGCACTCAAAAACACAAACAGTACTGGATACGATCACATATCGACATTTGTTCTCAAACAAGTTGCTCCAAAGATATCCTATGTTTTATCCCACATACTAAATTTATGTCTATTACATGGAGTTTTCCCAGATCCACTAAAGCTAACAATCATACAGCCGATATTTAAAAAAGATGACAGGCACTCTATGTGTTGCTATAGACCCATAGCTCTAATTCCAAATTTGTCAAAAATCTTTGAAAAGGCTATACACCATCGGATGAATATATTTTTTGAACATCAAAATGTACTAGCAGCAGAACAGATAGGGTTTAGAAAGAATAAATCTATTAACTTAGCGATTTATAACTTCCTGCAGATAATCATAGATTGTGTCGATAAGAAGATTCCTGTATGCGCATTGTACATGGATCTAACAAAAGCATTCGACTTTGTGGATCACACAATATTCCTTAATAAATTAGAATCATACGGTGTAAGAGGAAATGTGTCAGAACTCATAAAGTCGTATCTTACAAACAGGAAACAATGTACTCAAATAACACGAATGTGTACTAAAAGCAGGGAACAAATACATTACCTATCAGAATACATGGATGTCAAAAGAGGAATACCACAAGGGAGCGTCTTGGGTCCTCTATTATTTAATATCTATATTAATGATCTTCCAAAAGTAACCAACCATCCAATGATACTGTTCGCTGATGACAGCACGGTTATTTTCAAAGGTAAAGATAAAGTATCGCTTGAAAATGAAGTAAAAAGTACTTTAGATAATATAATAAAATGGCTGACATCCAATAATTTGAAAATCAATTTAGATAAAATATACACAATGACATTTAAAAATAGAATTCCCTTGATAAATAACCTTGAAATTGACTACAAGGATGCCAATATTATCAAAGTAGATAGTACCATGGGGTATCATTAGGAACATTAGATTTTTACTTCTTAAAAATTTCCATAGATGGCGTTATGTATAGCAATGCAAAAATAATAAATTGTTATAAACGCTATTGTTCAACTTTTGACCAAAATATGATTTTTAAAAAATAAAGCACGTATATATAAAACGTTAAAAGCATTCTTCAATTATTTCAAAGTGATTTGAGAGAAAAAAGAAATCTATGTTTTTAACTCCTAAGTCGCCGTCTTGGATACGGCACAAAATGTAAAAATTACATGCGGTTTAGGTTATTTGTGGCTAATAGATGGCGCTTATTTCAATTTTATTTTAACATTGTATGAGTGTGTGAGTCTATATTGAGTTATAAACAAATTGGAGTTCGACGCTTTTGTCACTCAGCATGCTAAATTATTGGACATTCACTTACGATGACGCGTTTAGTTTCTGAGTCTACGATTGCCTTCCAATAGTAGTTAGATATAAAATCATCATCGAACTTTTTAAATTATATATTAAATACATGTTTTTCTAAAAATGTAAGTAATCATATATAAATGTATTTTATTTTTTAATAATCTTAAATAATATAGATATCAATTGTCATGTGATGTACTTCGAACAGAAACAAAACGTTTTTCTGCAATGTTTATTTACAAATAAACGGGCCGCGCGTGTTTCCTTCACTTCGGTATGTAGGCTCTACGGAATTATTACGCGTAGGCTCCATCATAAGATATCTACAGGCGTGGGTAGTCGGGCGAAGAGAATGAACTCACTTTTCAGACAATCAATTATTATTATAATTTCACTTTGCAATGATTGTAAAATAACGAAATATAATCACTATAATGTGCAGAGCCACTCAATTAAACAATTTAATACGACACTCCACCGAACGCGTGGCGCTCACACCTCGATCACGACCGATTTCTTTTCTATTGCCGCCGTTCGCCGTGTTTTCGCCAGCCTTCGGTGTTGCGTCAGAGTGCAAGTGACGTAGCACGGTTGCCACTCTAAAAAATGATTGACGCGCCGTCACGGCCAGACTGACTTTCGCACGCCCTCGTGCGTATCTTGTCCAGCCATCACTGTCCCACCTGCAAAGACGAAGACATACTGCTTACAGTCAGTTTACAATTTACCTACGCTCGTCCATCACTGACACACTCGTACTTTGGTATCCCCAAACCAACATTTTAACTCAACAACCCATTGCTCGATCACTGTTCATTATTATTTTTTTTTAATACCACGGACTGATCCGGAATTCTGACACAGGCGTCCCTTCGACCAGCCATTGCCTCGTGCGATGACATGGACCGGACAACCACTCGACACATTGCAACAGACCTCTCATAGGTCGCACACAAACCACGGTGAAGTGTTACGATCGGAAACTTCGGCCAATGTAAGCCAGTTTCTCAATCGAGTCCTCACTGTTAGCATTTTATGACAAAGAGCTGGTGCTTTATCTCGGAACGTCGACCTGTATAAGCCAGTCCCTTGGGATAACACACATAAGTCTCACGAAATTACCTGAAGATTTAACTTTCAACTCACAAACTTACAACACATTTAGGCAAGCATAATGGTTTACCTCTAACTACAGTTCATCTTGCTCGGAGGCTGAGAGGGTTTGAGAGCTGGCGGTCATGGTCTGCCCACTACTTACCGATGCCGTATCACTTTCATCGCCAGATGACACACCCCTAGTCTCCTGACCTTGAACCGCCGTCTCGGCCGTCTCCGAGTTATTACTTAAGGTAGTAGCGACATCTAACAAGCCTTCATAGCCCCCGGGCACCGCACGCAGATTTTCATGAGCATATTTGTAGACTCTATTGGACCCATCAATACTTTTTAACTCGTATCTGTCATTATTTAAGACATTAACTATAACGTATGGACCCTTGAATTTTCTATTTAGTTTAGTCTGACTACGTTCACTACATTTTATAAAGACAAATTCACCCTTAGCAAATGGTTTTATAGCAGCCCTTCCACGATTAAAGCGGTTAATTTCTGAAGTAGCAGCTTGTACAATATTCTGAGAGGCAGTAGTACGAATTCTTTCTAAATCTAAACGTGGTTCGGGATCGGAATTAGGAGAGATACTAGCCATGTCTAAAGACTGCGCTTGAATTCCGAACATTAGTTCCGTTGGTGTGTAGCCTGTAACCCTAGACTTTGTACTATTTAAAGCTAATTGAACCTCTGGCAGTTCGTCACGCCACGTTTTATTAGGATCATTTTCCACTATTGTTAAAAGACATTTTAGAGTCCGCATGATGCGCTCCACTTGCCCATTGGCCCTACTAGATCCCGTAGCAATAAAGTGAAGTTCTATGCCATGATCGTTACAAAATTGCTTGAAGTCTCCACTCAAATAACACCGACCCTGATCTGCGATTATACGCTTAGGAGCGCCGAAAAGACAAACAGCTTTTCTTAACGCACATATCGCGCTAGCTGCGTCGAGAGACGCTGTGTACTCAAGAAGGACGTATTTCGTAAAAGAATCGATTATGACCGAAGCATACTCCTTGCGGTCGCTTTTCCCACTCAGTTTCCCCGTGATATCAATATGGATAGTATGCCATGGTGTCGGAACCTTAGGTATGGGATGTAGTCGAACTTGTTGGGCACCTGAAGACCCCTTCGACGCTTTGCATATGATACACGAGTTAACAAATAAACGTACCTTTTTAGCCATTTCAGGGAACCAATATTGCTCATAGATTTTATCCAGAGTCTTTTCCGCCCCTAGGTGCTTGATTTCTGAATGTACATGGTTTATCAAAGTCCATGTTAAAGATCGTGGTACAATTGGAAGCCAAAAACTACATTTATTGCGTTCGATTTTCCTATATAACACTCCTTTACGGACATCGTACGTATGTGCAACTGCTTCAGGGATCTCATTATTGTTGTGCTTGTTGATGAGTTCCCGAATCTCATTGTCCCGCCTTTGCTCTACGGCTAACCAACCCTGATGTAACTCTACGAACTGGACAATTTTACTTTGTTGCGCTCTAACGGGTGTCTGTGGGGATTTGTCAGAGATGGATGTTGACTCAGGCAAAGGATTTCTAGACAAATAGTCTGCATGTTCCATGCTAGTCCCTTGTTTATGTATAATATCAAAATCATACGCTTGCAGGTAGGCCCACCATCTGTGCACTCTTGGAGTGAGGTCAATTTTACATTTAGATGCCCTAAGCGAGTTGCAATCAGTGTATACAGTAAAATGCTGACCGTACAAGTAATGTCGAAAGTTTTCAACAGCTCGAACAACGGCTAAGGTTTCTAGCTCGTAAGAATGATAACGAGACTCCGCATCAGTCGTTCTTTTACTAAAATAACAAATTACATGTGGTGCACTGTCCTTTCTCTGAATTAATATTGCACCGTAACCATCTGAGCTGGCATCTGTATGCAGCTCTATAGGTAAGTCAGGATTGAAGATGGTCAGAACCGGTTCTGAGGTGAGTATTTTCACAATTTTCTTGTGAATTTCGTTATGTACGTCAGTCCATTTGATAGGTCCTTTTAATTTTGTTAAGGGGTAAAGTGGTCCTACAATACGGGTATAACTCGGTATAAACCTCCTAAAGTATGATGCTAGGCCTAGAAATTGCCTAACTTGCGTAGCGGTTTTAGGAACGGGGGCATCGACCAATGCCTGTACTTTCCTAGGATTAGCGGATACCTGTCCAGCTTTTATGACGTGGCCAAGGTAGTCAACTTCACTTTTCATGAATTTACATTTTTTTATATTCAATGAGAACCCAGCTTCAGACAAGGCTTTTAAAGTACAATCTAAATTATCTAGACCTTGGGCTACACTAACCGAAAAACACAAAACATCATCCATATATGCTAAAGCTACACTGTCTTTTAGAGCACCTAAGGCCTTGTTAATACAGCGCAGATACACTGATGCCGCATTCCTGAGGCCAAACGGCATAGCCAAATATTCGTACTGGCCATCAGGGGTCACAAATGCTGTCCGCGCTATGCTATCACCGTTTGGATCAACAAAAATTTGGTGATAGCCAGAAGCCATGTCAAGGGAGGAAAAATATTGAGCTCCATTGAGTCTATCTATTTGCTCATCTATCCTAGGTAGAGGAAAATGTTCGGGACGCGTGTTAGAATTTAGCTCCCTATAATCTACGCACATTCTGTCCGTATTATCCTTTTTCATTACGAGTAGGATAGGGCTGGCAAACGGGGACGAACTTTCACGAATGACTCCTGCTTTCAAGAGGGAATCTACCTTTTCTTTAACTATATCTTTTTCCAGTGGAGATAATCTATATGGGCGCCTTTGTACGACTTTACTAGGGTCAATAGGATCTATGCGTAAAACTCCGGTAGTAACACGTCGGGAAGGTATGCCGTCAATAAAAAAATCACTATATTTTTGTAATATCTTTATAAGGGCTATCCTATCTTCACCTTGCAAATCTGTGTCGATATAACTAAAGTCAGATCGGTCATGGGCTTTGGTAAAATTTACTTATTTACATCTTGAAAAAGTTATGTGAGCATTATCTATTTGTACGTGGATATCATTGTCTAATAGATCCCTACCAATTATCACTGGTTCAGTAATTGTATCATCGGGTACTATATGAAATAATATGGGCAATACGATGTTCTGAATATTAACCGTACTAAGTACCTGTGAATCACATTTTACATTTTCTCTACCAATACCCGTAAGAAAAACTATATCACTACGCAAGGTACCCGGGAACTTGTCGGCAAAGCTACAAGTTACTAGCGAGCAAGCGGATCCACTGTCAAAGAGAAAAGAAACGAGCTCACCGGATGATGTGGTTAGGCTGCTCCTCGTGGGCTTGCGCTCGCAGACATGAACCTCCTTGACAGTTGCTGGCGCACTCCCACCTCCCTTGCGTTCCGAACACGTCGATGCAAGATGTCCTGGCTGGCCGCAAACATAGCACGTAATGCGAGTCTTGAAGCATGATCTGACGTTTTGACTCCACTGCCAGAATCGTCACGTCGTTTGCGGCAATCGACTGCTTTATGTCCTGGCGTGCCACATCGATGGCATGTCCCATTGAAACGAGTATCACTGTAACGCGCCCTTTTGCTATCAGCTTCATTGCCATCGCTGTTCTCATGCCTTCGTTTCTGTGAGATTCCGTTAAGAATGCGAAGTAGCTGTGCTCTTGTGGTTACATTATGGGAATGAAGCTCTCTTCGTATTACTCCATCTTTCTGGCACAAAACAGATGTCACAAAACCGGTTATGATGTCTTCTGCCATCTCTATGCGCGGTATACGTTCTATAAGATTCCACAGTCGAACAGCCGCTTCGCTAGCCGTCTCTTTAGAACTGATTTGAAAGCGCAAAACTTCATCAAAATAATCTTGTGGCAACATAGGCTTGGCAAATTTAGCTATCAGCATTTCTTTTATCTGCGGCCATGATAGCTGAGAATCTGACAATCTAGTGAGGCAGGTAGCTGCACGACCTCTCAGCGCATGTGTAAGTGCTAATAATAATTCGGTACCTTGTATATTACGTCCATTTATGATAATTTCTGTAATTTTACACCATCCTTCTATATCAGCATCTGCTTCATCAGGGTCAAAGCGCACGAACTGCTTCGGTGACACACTTGTGATGGCTTGCTGTGGTTGCGAAGCAGCCAATAATCGCGATAACAGCGCTTCCATATTACGTAAATAATCTGGTACTGGCGCCGGAGCCGAAGCACTCGCCTGCTTTCCGTTACTGTTCTCTTCAGGTTGAGGCCCTTCGAATCCCACTTCTGATGTAGGCTCTACGGAATTATTACGCGTAGGCTCCATCATAAGATATCTACAGGCGTGGGTAGTCGGGCGAAGAGAATGAACTCACTTTTCAGACAATCAATTATTATTATAATTTCACTTTGCAATGATTGTAAAATAACGAAATATAATCACTATAATGTGCAGAGCCACTCAATTAAACAATTTAATACGACACTCCACCGAACGCGTGGCGCTCACACCTCGATCACGACCGATTTCTTTTCTATTGCCGCCGTTCGCCGTGTTTTCGCCAGCCTTCGGTGTTGCGTCAGAGTGCAAGTGACGTAGCACGGTTGCCACTCTAAAAAATGATTGACGCGCCGTCAGGTAGAAGTTTTCGGATTGTTTGTGTGCTCTTGTGAATATTTTATGTGAGATGTTTTTCAGATCTTTTTACAATTAAATAAATAAATAATTAATATATTTATATTGACATTATGGATATCAATAGAGTAAATAACGTAACACTCAAAATTAAGAAATTAATTAATTAAAAAGAACAAACAAATGTATGAATAAAAATAATTAGGAGTTGAAAAGAATGATCGGTATCATTAAGAAAAACTATAATATAAGAAAATAATAGGATAAAGATGTGAATGAAAAACAATATTATGAATGCCAATGAGTAAAAAGAAAAATGTTATTAATAACAAATTCGGAAAATAATTGCGATTTTATGAAGAAATTTTTTTATGAAAAACAAAGCGCACCCCAAGATACACTAGTGGGTATTTACATACATGTTTTTTGTACTGAGTGATATGACTAAAACCTCCCTTGTCTTCTTCCTTCAAAGCAATCTTAGTCTAGCTAAGAATTTCGATAATAAGATTGCTACAAAAATACGTTTTTGCGAACAAAGACAGTTGTAGGAACAATGCTAAGCAAACATGATTGCACGTTTTTATAAACAGATTTTAGATTTTTCGATCAAACTTTACCAGAAATAAATAAAGATTACTTTCTTTAGCAACTCTTTTATTGACTTATGACGTTTAAATTGTCTTTACATTAATGTTGAAATACTTGAAATTATTTTTTGAAGTAGGTACCTATAAGCAAAATAAGTAACAACGTTAATAGATATTATATCGTCCTTGGGAACAACAGAAGATTCACTCCCTAACGAAAGTCAAGTTTATGTAAAAATTATACCTACACCTCGCCTGAGGTACCCACTTGCACCACAGATAATATAATACTAGTCTCGCACGCAAAATTGAAACTTATTACAGCGCGCGAACTGTGAATGTTCTAAGCGCGGCGATCTGTTATGGCTAGGGGTTGGAAGACCGCAGCGCTCCGCCGCGCCGCGCCGCCGCCGCCGCGCCGCGCCGTCGCCGCGCTCCGCCGCCGTAACCGCTTAAGCGCCAGCCCAATGCAGTACTGCTTCGCGGGAGTAGCCCCGGCTATTTATACCTAACCTATGAATTGAAACATCCTTGGCATAGGTAGGCTCCAATTTGTTAGTGGTATACCTACCAAGTTTGACAGGAACTGAGAACCAGTTTAGCGCATAGCACGGCTACGTGCATCATTCAAGCGTGCTAACAAAAGCTCTATCATATTAAAATGAATTTATTCTTGGGTGAATGATATTGTATTGTATAACCTTAAAAATCAAACAACTAACATAAGTCTAAATCAAAATCAATTGCAATAGAAAGTAATCATTATTTTATTACATTACATTTTAAATCGCAAAACATTAAAAAATCGTTTGATATTTTGAGAATGAAGCAGTGTTATAGCGCTGTAGAAGGTCAAACGTCATGGTAATGTACATACTGACACGGACACGCACAAATGCAGATAATAATATTCTAAAACATTGACAGCTTTGGCACGCACACAGACACATTCTTACGCACACAAGGACGACATGTACCTATGTTACCTTTTGCAAAAGCTAGATGGCGTTAGGGTAGCGCAGTTCAGACTACTCACAAGTACGGCCATCTATTGGCATAAAAAGTGAATTAAAGTAGCTCACAGAAATAATTTTTTTAAGGTGGCGTCAATTTTTTGTATGAGATTGGGTATCTGTACTAGTATTATATTATCTGTGATAGTACCAAGTTTTTAGGGTTGACTATAGATAGTGCCCTAAACTGGAAAAACCATGTAGATAATCTATGTTTGAAATTGAATCAGCAGTCATACGCAATGTACATGCTTTCGAAAAAAGTAAGTGAGACTACTGTGCTTACCGCCTATCATGGTTACATAGGATCCATAATTAGATACGGGATTATGTTTTGGGGGTATTCCACAGAAAACGAAAGGGTATTTATAGCCCAAAAAAAATGTGTTAGAGCTATATGTAAGATACAGCCAACTGATTCCTGTAGACCCCATTTTAAACGATTGAGTCTACTAACAATGCCATCAATTTATATCTATGAGGTTATAAGTTTTGTGAGAAACAACATAAGCATGTTTGAACAGTATACTAGTAAACGACATAAACATAAAATATGTTGCCCATTGCATAAAACTTCAATGTTCAATAACAGTGTATTCTGTATAGGGCCACGTATTTATAACCACCTTCCAAAGGATATGTTGGAACTAGAAAGTTACCATAGGTTTCGGCTTGCACTTAAAAAGTTACTGTTGGAAAAGGCTTATTATAGTGTCAATGAATATTTAAGTGACAAATTGTAATTTAATAATTTGACATTGTTTAATGATTTTGATAAAATTTTGACATTTCAATAAATTTAATATTAGTATTAGTATGTCTGCATTTGAAAAATAAAAAATAACGATTATTTTATATTATAAATTGTAATTAGTATGTAAGTTGACATTTATCACTCTTAATAATAATTGACATGTAATAATTTTGGTATAATGATTATGTTTACATTTAATTAGTTTTAACAAAAAATAAATATTGTACGCCTAATGGGTATACTGCAGCAGTACTAACTGAATTGTGTAACATCTTTATTTTCACCTGTGGTAAACAATAAATGAATTTGATTTGATTTGATTTGATTTAAAATTATTATCTATTTACATCCCTTATTCCTTCCAACATGAAGTTCAACAAAACGGCCAAGTAACACAGAATCTGATCTGTCAGCTATCATTTTCAGCACACTGTTTCGGCTACCTCGTACGCGACGCATTAGTGATGTTACCTTCTTGCGCATCATTGCGTAGAAGTCATCTACACCGGCGTCGGCGAACATGCCAGATGCGCTGCAGCATCGAGGGAGCCAAAACAGTGCCCTAAAAACATTATTGTACTGGACGCGCAAGGCATTGTAGGCTTTTTGTGTAAAGTTCGCCCACAAACTGCTGGTGTAGAAAGTTTGGCAAAAAGCTTTAAAAAGCGTTACTTTTACTTCAGCAGTGCACCGAGCAAACCTATGTGCCAACATATTACCACGCACCGACAATGCCCTGCGCTCCCTTTCAATATCAAGGTCATCAGATAAATTCTCCGTTACAATATGCCCAAGATATTTAAATTTTGAGACACGGCATAGAGGTATTCCGTTTAACAGTAGTGGTGGAATAAAGTCGAGTTCTTTATTATTACATTTAAATATCATGAACTCACTTTTGCTTTCATTGTACCTAAGGCCGTGTTCCATAGCATAGCTTTCACAGACCTTTAATAATTGCCTCAGGCCTCCAATTGAGGGACTGAGCAGCACCATATCATCACAATATCTTAGGTTGTTAACACATACGTCATCATTATGGCATCCTACATGCATGCTGCTGAGTTTCTCAATTAGGTGGTTAACATAGACATTGAAAAGCCGTGGAGATGATAGGCCCCCTTGCCTTACCCCGCACTCCAGTGAATAATCATCTGAGTATACATTTCCCCACCTAACTGAGTTCGACTGGTTGCTATACCAATAAGCAAAAAGGTCCACAAGGTCATGAGGGACGTTAATGTCTCTTAGCTTTGTCCATAGCTTGCTGTATGACACCAGGTCAAAAGCCTTGGACAAATCCAAGAAACATGCATATATAGGCGTCTTCCTCTTTACATAGTACTGTACGGTATGCTTTAAAGATAATATTGCACTCTCAGTCGATAACCCAGGTCGAAACCCAAACTGAGTATCTTGCAATTGCACAAAATTGTCTAACTGTTTGTCGAGCAATCCGTCCAAAACTTTTGCCATAACCGTGGCTAGAGAAATTGGCCTGTAATTCCCCTTATCAGATGTATCCGCTGTATTATTTTTAACTATAGGTACAACAATGGTTTTCATGAGGTTAGGTGGTAAATATGAATGAGTTATACAAAAATTAAACAACAAAGCCAAAACTCTAAATAGGTGAACGCCTGCATGCTGAAGGTGCTCGATGCTGAACCCATCGTGTCCGGGTGACTTACCCCTTTTCATGTTTTTAATAATGCTTGCTACATCCTTACCAGTAAAACGAATTGGTTGGTTTACTGACCGACGCTCAGTATCCAGCACCGACGACAAGCCAGAGCTCACCTGAAACTGCCGCATGAAAATGTTGGCTATCAATTTTGGGTCACTAATACCGTCTACACATACAGGCAAGCTGACTCGACCATTCATTTGCTTTGTCCCCTTCCAAAACTTATTAAACTTCTTAGAGGAGTGTTGTGAAGTAAGAATATCCATTCTGATTTGCTCTTGATTTTTGTGGCAAAATCTTAATCGCGCCTTAAAATGTTTACGACTTTCACACATCCTTTGATACACAAATCCGCTTTCAGGTTTACCTGCAGAAACATACAATAAATAATCCAATCTAGCCTGCCTATGAGCTTCCTTCACATGCTTATTCCACCCATACACTATTTTAATGTTAGTTTTCTTCTTAGGTACATAATAACGGCTCTCCAATGACCCCTGAGAAAGTATATCTACAATACTGTTATATAATTTATCAATTATATGCCTATGGTTTAAATTTTGACACATACAGTCAGCACATTCCTGAAATTCATGCGGAAAATCTATGTTTTTTAATTTGTCATTACACAATTCATGATATTTGTTTATCTCCTCCAGATCTCGACAACCCCACTGAATATTATTATTATTATTTAAATTTTCATGAACTAATATTTTTGGCTTAATTAATCTTAAATTACAAGTAATTTCTAATGGAAAATGGTCAGACCAATATACATCATTGCGAACGGTAACATTTACAACCGACTCAACAGCTGATTTGGATACTAAACAGTGATCCAGCCAACGCTTGCACCCATGTGCCTCACTTTGAAAGGTATATGTATCCGATGATAAGCCTAATTTGACTAGATCTACACATATCCACTCACAATCTGCACAAAAGTTAAGAAGTTCATAATAAAAAGGGGCATGAGGATGAGCATTGAAATCACCCAGAATGTACACTGCTTCAACATTATTATCCTGTACAATGGCACTTAACTCACCCAAACAGTTTGCAAATACTGACAGGTTCTCAGCCTGGTCCGTTGGCATGTAAACGCACATAAATAACACTTCCCGATGTTCTCCTATCCTTGCCTTTATGGCCACAATACGATCGCTTTGACATTTTACTACCGAGACACTAGTGAAAGCGCTTTTCCGCCACAACAATGCAACCCCGCCGTGCGGTCTACCACGCAGGATGCCAACACTCAGGTCTACCGCCGACTTAGCCGTGTAGCTGAAGTTGTTATCAATATCGCCAATAATATGCAAATCATGAGGCAGAAGCCAAGTCTCTTGTAGGCCCACTACGACAGCCGATTTGCAAAGATTTCGAACACAGTCCATGCTCCGTTTTACATTTTTACAATTATAGCTCACTAAAACACTGTGACTCATTTTAAATATTGTATATTATTATTCCTTCTCGTATCCACAAACCGACGGAAAGTAATTCCATAGGGCCATAGGTTGTTATCAAGGTACAGATGTTGCTTATCCTGTGTTACAAACAACTTAAAAGAGTTATATCCTTTGTCTTGCTTCATGTTTATTTTGCTTAGTGTTACCCTCTCTTGAGTTTTCGTGTGTATGTACTCAATAATGTCATTCTCAGAGGTGTCCTTATGCACGTTTGAGATAAACAAGGGTACCTTGGTTTCCGCTGCCTTGAATTAACTCAGGGGCTCAATGTTCGCTCTGCCTAACTGCCCTACGAACTGATTTCGCAGACGCTTTTTCTGTACATAAATCCAATCCTCACTTGGTTTTTCTTGATGAAAACCGCCGTTACCTTGTACTACCTCTGCCATTGTTTGCTTTGGAAAAGTCTGCTCAAATACCGGTACACTTGGTGAGGTTATGCGAAGCGCGACATCAGCTGTTTGAGATAACGATTCCGTATCGATCACGCTTTGCTTTTCAACTGACGGCACAGACACACAGACTGTCTCGCGCACCGCACTCTCTGTTACACTCTCACATGCTTGGGGCGATTGCGTGCCGGAAAGAGACAACCTACGCGGTGTGTTCTCCGTCCAGCAACACTGTGTCGGCACTGTGATCGTATGATTCACTACAGGTGATATGCCTACCGGCCCGCTGTCCATACAAAATGCACCACGACGAATTTTATTTACGTTGCAATCTTCTAGTCCTACAATTGACCCATATCTGCATGTGTGAAGTTCCGCCTTTATTTCTTCGAATTGTTTAGTAGTAACGTAGTTGTTCTTTACTTCATTCAGCTCAGATTTTAATACCACTAACTGTTTTAGGAGTGCTGTAGCGTCCAAATGATCAAAATAGACCGGGGGTACCTTGCTTAGATCTTTAGCCACAAATACGGGAATAAGTTCAGGATCCGTATTCTTGTACAGTGTTATAATGTCCTCCAGATCCTTATGGCGTTTGTCCTTGCGCCGTGAGATTTTTTTCTTACTTGCCGACAGCGATTCAAACAGTAACGCTTTCGCTTCCTCAATATCGTCGATTGAAAAGCCCGTTGAACAAATCCTAATAAGACTTTCATTGTCCATAACGTCGATTTTGTTCTGCACAAAAGTTAATAATTCATTTATCACGATATTACACGTCTTACACTTCACGATCTTAGAACTCGACATTTTTGCTGCGATTTACATTCACCGACACATCCGCACGGTACGGTGACAGCGCACAACTTGACTATTATGAAAGAGTAACTTTCCCTAGACTATCCTTTTCTCGGTCGGCTTTGGGATTTTTTATTTTTTTTTCCCTTTATTTGATTTTTCCGATCAATAAATCTTTTTTACCAAGAAGTTTGAAAATTATGTTATTTTACACTGGAATGTGTTTTTCGCAAGCTTATTTGCAATTAATTCATCTTTTATCATCTCTTTGGTGTGGGACGCAACCTGGACCAACCAAATTTAGTCGGTGATTATATATTTGAGCCGTTTAGGGTAGAAACTTAAGGGCCTTGGGGTCCGAGCGCCCGGCTGCTTTTTAAAGAAGATTAATCGATGCGACTCGTGACCAGAGGGCTGGTTTCTATTCAGTTTAAAGAATAAGCATTGCCATACAACGTGCACGATATCGTCCTTTGACATCGATGCGGAGGATTTTTTTGATGCTGTATATAAAGATTTTATCTTTTTATATTTTTTTATGTATATAAATATTTTTCTTATTTCAAAATGTATACCTAGTTGTATAAATTTAAAATGCAAATATAAAATTTAGGAGTTTATTATCTACACATATATGCGTAATTAAATATTAAATGTATATATTTAATCACAATCGGTAAAATAAATTCATTATTTATTATTATGACTTTTAGGTATTATAAAATTCGAAATTCGGACTACAATATTTGGTTGCTATTTACATTTGTTACATATCTGATTTTTTTTTTTTATTAAATAAAAAAGATAAGATACACCGCTTTCTGATGGATTATTTTAAATCGATCTGAAATATTCAAAATTTAATGAAATATGAATGCTATAAAGAGAATTACTATGTTGTATGAAATGCCGTGGTACTTGCCGTGGTTCCATGCAATTTTTCCTTTCCTTTTTTTATGATGGAATAATAGACAACTTCTAAATAATAGTTTTGTAATTATTAAATTAAAGTAAAAATAAATGACTTAAAGCTAAAGTAAATATCTATGTAAACCTAATCTAAAAGATAATAATCTAATTAATATTTTTAAAAACAATATTGCGATTAAAAATTAGGCCTTGCCTTACCTACTGACTGAAGTGGTAGCGGCGCTGAAGACGCTGTACCCAGAGATGCGGGTCCGAGCCCCACTGGAATCATGATTTTTCAACCGTAATATTGTATATTAAATGCTTAGCAAAGCTAAAACTTCCTTCAATATCTTTTACATGTTAGTTGTGGCGACAATTGACGGCATAGAACTTCAAAAAAAGAAAAACGCTATCTATACTTATTTATAATCTATTACTTATAATAAATCTGAAGTAAAATTTCTATACATTGAAAATATCAAAAAAACTAATTTTAAACAAAAAAAAACCGACTTCAAAAAGTAGGTAAACTAAAAAGCAAAAAATAAATTTACTTCACACAAAATAATACGTTTTTTCATTTAGTTAAATAAAAATTATTAAATAATTATTTTATAATTCTGAAGTCGGTGCCAAGTAAATCGGATAATTAAGAACTAATATTCAGTCAGAAAATAGTTGTTAGAAAGATTGAATTATCAATACAATTAGTGTTTACTTGGCACCGACTTCAGAATTATAAAATAATTATTTAATAATTTTTATTTAACTAAATGAAAAAACGTATTATTTTGTGTGAAGTAAATTTCCAACGCTACAAGAGATTGAAAATTATTTCAATATATTCAAATTAGGTCGGTATGGTATGGAGATGAAAAAGATGAAGAAGCGAATATTAAAATGATAAAATCATGAGTCTGAGAAAATTGTTGAGCATTAATGAGTTTTTAGAATGTATTGACAACATGATGGAGTTTAGTTATCTATTTTTCAGGTGGACAAAAACTACTACCCCTGTCGCTACTTATGTCATAAAAACTTAACCCTCATTACAAATGAAGCCAAAGGTAATAAAAATGTTTCAAAAACTGTTATCCGATAACAGAAATAATATGTCGTCTTTCTCTGTTCGCCACCGCCGTTATCGGGTAAAAAGAATATTCATGAAATATGTTTAGTTCTATATAATACGAATTTTCGTTGTGTAGATTGTGATATTGCCTCGCTCGAGTAACAAATGTCAGTTAATTTCGCACCGACTTCTAAAAGAAGGGACGGCAGTTTAGCTGCCTTAGTTTTGATGATACTTTTAAATGTTGAGAATTAGTGTAAGACGCTGGTGAGCTAGTTAAGGATTCTTATACAATTTAGAATTAGTGTAAGACGCTGGTAAGCTAGTTAAGGATTCATAAACAATTGAGAATTAGTGTAAGACGCTGGTAAGCTAGTTAAGGATTCATAAACAATAATGTAAAAACAGGTACTGAAACTTACAGTATTGAGAAAGTATTGTGAAGTACTTGCTTTACTTGGTAAGCTTAAGACGTAGTCGATAGTACCTACTCAAGATATTTTCAAGATTTTGAGAAATGTATATTATAATAAGAATACTAATAAATTTCATTGAAATAACTATTTTAATTTTCTTTACCTCTTGTCGGTGACCTTTCTTTCGTAAGTAGAGAAGAGTGTGAGTATTTTTCACTAAACATTCTATGATTATCACATTGATAAAAAAAATGTGCAAACGTGATCATCATCAATACAAATAAGTAAAATTGAAGTGTCTGTTTTTATACTAAGAAACAGTTGAAAAAGATATGGGACCGGCAGGATTTGAACCTGCGACCTGTCTGTTTTTAATCTCAAAAATAACAACAAAAAAAGAACCGACTTCAAAAAGTAGGTAAACTAAAAAGCATAAAATAAATTTACTTCGTAATAAATAAATAGTACTTCAAAATAATACGTTTTTTTCATTTAGTTAAATAGAAATTATTAAATAATTATTTTATAATTCTGAAGTCGGTGCCAAGTAAATCAGATAATAAAATTAAGAACTATTCAGTCAGGAAGTAGTTGTTAGAAAGATTGATATTATCTATACAGAGTTGTTTTCTATCCTCCTTTTTTTGAAGTCGGTTAGTCGGTTATTTGCACGATTTGGATAGAGTTTTAGGGGCAGGATAAGTCTACAAGGCGCGTAACATAGGCTACTTTTTATGAAAAACCTACCACGCAGACTCTACCAGGCTTACATCATGTACCCTGGGCACTGACTGGAGTCGATAAAGGAGTTTTTTTTAGTTTCAATATCAAGTAAACTATATTTCGTGTTTTTTACTTTAAAAATTACGAACTTCTTTTCAACTATTTAATCCTTATTTTATGCCGTTAGGAGTGGAATGTCCAATTATCCTTTCTTAGAGTGCTTTATCTTCATGTAAAGAACCGTCGTTTGCAAAATTTCATTTTTGTAGCCCCAGAGCTTAGGCTCCACTTCGACAAATCAATCAAATCAAGTACTTAACACACAGAATCAGCAAATAATTACGCTGCAACACAAGGGAGTGGAGCAGATAAATTTAACGTCGGAGATATCTTGGGCAACCATCTTCTAATATTAAAGCTCGAGCCGAAATTTAGCCACCGCCACCGATATTTGAACGGTAGCCGATAATTTTAAAATCGGCGCACTGGCTCTGAAGTGAGATACTTCAGAGACAAACGAAGCTGCGTTTAGTGATAGACGTAGCTGCATTCAATGATACACAAAGCTGTATTCATTAATACACGAAGCTGTGTTCAGTGATATACAAAGCCGAGTTTAATGAAATACAAAGTTGCGTTCAGTGATACTTAAAGCTGTGCTAAAAGATACACGAAACTGCGCTCAGTGAGAAATGAAAACTGCGTGCACTAATTTATACACGTAGCTGTGTTCCGTGATAACTGTGGTCATTGATACACATCACATAGGTGCGGTGTCACTCACAAACAAATCTAATATTTATGTCAATTCATTCATACTTTAATGTCTAATTTTAGCACTTTCAGTACGGACGCTTTTGAGCACAGAACCGAGATTCATTCATTTTATCAATGCACATAACATACATATAAACATAGACTTAGTATAAATTATAATTTTATTTTAAATTGTAATTTTGCCAAGTATGTCAATCTTGCAGAGAATCAAAAAGTAAAAAATACGTAAATGGCATTTTTGAACGATAACATTGTTTGTTTACTTGACAGTAATGACAGTTATTTGACAGCATTCGTCAGTTTTGTCAAACTGTTCGGCTTGTAATTGTAATCACTGCTTTGTTGGGGAATTATTTCTGCATAATTCAAAGAATTTATATTGTTAAAAACAATTAAGGAAGACACGTAACGATGTTATGAAGACATTACCATATTGAAGCCTATTTTAGATATACAGAGCACAAAATATAATCACAAGACTTACGGTATGTATACTTATAATTTTCTTTGTAAAACATGAACAATAGGAAGTTCAGTGAATCACAACGTTATTCTAAATTGTATTGGTGTTCCGATACGTTATGTATGTGCATTATGTCTTGTGGTTTGTCCAATCAATTGCCAATTGGCTTAGTATGAACTTAAAAAACAATTTTGTGACAATAAACCTATTTGATGATGTCACTGTGCTTAATTTAGGTCATACTAGATATCTAGAGCTTAGACTGTGCTAATAACATTACGTTATTATATTTGTACCGATAATTATTACGTAGTTTTAAATAATGGGTCATGGCTTACAGTTTGTCATAAGAAAACATATTATTTGCCACTATCCCACTAGATGTTTGATCAAAATATTGTTATCATATTGTATTGTATCTTTGCGATATACATCTGGCATTGAATCTTTCAAGGTTAGCTGAAAGTGAATTATGTTTTATTTATTTAAGACCAGAAATTTAGTTCCTACACCTTTCAATTTAACATCTTTACTGGTAACACTTATTTTATTTGAACTAATATTTTATTGCATTTAGCCGTGCTTAGATGTCTAATACTAAGAAACAGTTGACAATTTTTAGGACCTGAAGCAGGGTTTGAACTGGACCTTACAATTCCATCCTATCACCCTCCCGTTTGACCTATCCCAGCCACATTCCAAATCCATCTTACTACTAACCTTACTACTACTTTGTTGAATTTTTTGATTTATATTACTGTGTGGTATTATTTTGTGGAGATTTTTTTTTCTTGAAATTTAAATGAACTAGTTGGGTAGATCGTAGGAATAAAATAAAAAGGTTAGAATTGTGTGTGAGACAGAGTGATATAAAATCTAGTATGGCATAATAGATATAGTATATAAAATAAAATAGGAAGAATTAAGTGTAGATGCTTCTCCTATTTTGCAGTGACGTAGCCAGCCATGGCTGAAACATTAGACCCGCTGTCTCCCAGCCTGAACAGCTCGGGGTCAGCTAGTGTTATGGACAAACTCCGCATGAGGTTCGGAAGCCGCTCACCTACTAGCAGACCTATGGGAGAAGGTGAGCCTCCATTTTTTGTTATGAAAGTGTTAGATGTGGCAGTTTGTAAAAGCATGGTGAAACAACACCAGCTCATGTTATAACTACATGAGGGCAGTCATCCTTACATAATATTATAAATGAGAAAATGACTGTCTGTGTGTATGCCTGTCTGTCATACTTTCACAGGTAAACTGACTGACCTGGTCTTGATGAAAAAAGATATGTAGAGAGTGCAAGACCTGAGAAACAATATAGGCTTCTTTTGGCGCACACAAGTTAGCCATAAAATAAGCCCAAAATTGTGCTTCACAAGGATTACTGATGTTCTTTTTAAGATATTACCTTGTTGTTCTAGTGGTGGGCACACATGGCCTCTCACAACCAGGTCTTGAGTTTGATTGCCAGATCTGGCAAAATGTTATTTGGAATTTTTCTGTCAGGCAATCCTGAGTAGCAGCATAGACTTGGTATTGTGCCTGGTGGATGTTGGTGAGCCCATCCCTATCACATAAGAACTAAACATAGTGAATGATGAAATGTGGGTGTTGTAGGGGACACTACTATTTATTCATTCAGTTTGTTATATTTATTTATTACACTAAACAATATTTTATGTAATACTATTGTATTTATGTTTATGTATATAAACACACTAACATTCATTACTCACACACATTTTCGACATTAATACATTCCAAACGCAATACAAATATATTATTTTAATAACTGACAGACATCGCCGCGCGACGATACTAGTGCGGCGATTTACCGTTAGCCTGCGCGTAGGCCGGCGCTCCCTCCCGCCTGTGTTGTGCTGCATTAAACTATCCTGTGCTGTGCTCGAACTATTGGACTTTTCTTTCACTTCCCACGAAGCCCTTTACTTCGCTCGACGTATTAAAAGGCACAACCAAAGGTGTTACACATTTCTGCCACACCCTTCTGGGTACATATAGGTGTGATGCTTACGTAACTTAACTGTGACTTGAGACCAACAATTGAATTGGATCAAGCATCCTCAAGTTTTATACCTAGTAACACATTTAGCCACTCATTTTTATTTACATAGATGCAGTATTGTACGTATTGTACATAAAGGCTATATGTAAATCAAGAGGTAATTTACATAAACATAGGTATAATATATAAAATATGAATCACTTATAGATAGATGATAATTTAATTAATATAATCCAATTATTATTCATTCAAGGCCATTTTTTAAATAACAAGGTTTGATTGATTTTCATTCGATGTTTATTAAAACAATCATAAATGTCAAATTGCTAAGAATCAGTGGCGGTTTTACCAGCAGGCTGAGTAGGCTGGAGCCTAGGGCGGCAAATTTGGGGACCGTCTTTTTTTTTTGCTGCTTACAATATGCTCATAGAAATCAAGAAGATTTCTGCATTATTCACGTTTAATTTTTGGATCGTAAATATAATCCAGGTCTTGACAATTGTAGAGGCAATGGCCGCAAAAACTACCCAGCCTATACCTTAAAAATTGTAAATCCGCCACTGCAAAGAATGTGAGATCTAAATAATCAAAAGTAACAATAAATTGATGCAAGTCAAACACAGCACTTTTGGCTCCAAAGTGAATTATGATCCCAAATGTTGCCGACTCGGAGGTTGCTGATTTGTGTGAGAATAATTTGAACCAAACACTGACTCGAGAGGAATGATGATTCATAACCATGTTTGATTGTTTGAGCTTAAAGCTAATTGGTCAAGTTATTTAATTGTTAGTTTCCTTATTCATTGGTGCGGGAGGGAGGGTTAAAAAATATAGTCATAGAAATATCAGATGAGAATATTTTGAAACACCTTTTTTAGCTTTTTTACTATGTAAAAGAGGAAGAATGTGTACAGAGTAGACGGCCGTGCAATGTGATATGTCCCTATCTATTCCCTAGATTACAGCTATATCCGTACGTCATTTCATCAAGATATACCCAATGCTTCATGTGTCCAGCGAAACAGCTAAACATTCTCAATCGATATCCTTACTAATATTATAAATGCGAAAGTAACTCCGTCTGTCTGTTTGTCTATCTTTTACGCTTTTACGGCCAAATTACTGAACCGAACATGATGAAAATTGGTATGGAGGTAGTTTTGGATCTGAGGAAGGAAAAAGGCTACTTTTATCGACATACTATGCAGGCTGAGCCGCGAATAAATTGTGTGTGTTCAAATGGTAATGTTAAATATACAATAGTATATTTAACTATTTAACATAATTTATTATGTCAAAATAAATAAAAAAATGTACAATTATTTTTTTCCTTGCATTAAATATTATAATGATTTTTATATTGGATCCTAATAAATATTAAAATAAAGGCATGATAATTGTTAATTTTTTTTATGAATTTGTAGTTTTGTATGTCCTTCACTAAGGACAGAGCATGTTGAGACATAAACCATAATGTAACACCAAAAAACTACTTACACATGTTATAACAAAATAAATAATCTTATTTAATCTTTCCTGAAAGGTAAAGGAACTTCCTTCACAGCTTGACAAAACAACCTTGAGTTAACCGTGGTTCCGTCTAATTTCACCAAACGATTGTCTACATGTCAAGGTCGTAGTTCAGAGTCACGGAGTCACGGAGCACAGATTGTGCAAGCTTCGTTTTATCAGTATTGTGGCAGAAGTGCAACGGTTGAGAAGTGTTGACGCGATGGCTGACAAGTGCGGAGGAGGTGATTACATGTTTTGTTATGTGTTGTGTTGTGATTAATTCGAATGGCTGGATATTCGGCGCAAACAGGATCGAACTGGCCATACATTACAGGTCTTTGGCTCGCTGGGCCGTTTATTTGTGGCATGCCATCCGAACCCTTAAAGGCCATTCCTGGGCGCAAGTCTCATAACCTCATAACATTATGCCAGCTCCCAGCAGGATTGAGCAGACGCTAATATTCATCTATTCAGTTGAGCCTAAGCCGTTGTCCTAGCCGAGCGATGAAGTACTGCGCTACGCAATGCGATTCATACAAAACTGTGATGAACGCTGTCAAAACGAAGCGTCCATTGTCAGGTTTGTATGAGTCTTGTCGTCGCTCACCTAGGACAACGGGTCAGAGATCGCATACATCCACCGAGGAATACATTTCTGTATGGTCAAAATGTGGTCATCAAGATGTTACTACACAGGTCCTTTCCTAAGATTAGAGTATTTATCTACTTTAAAAAGAACATAACGAGCCATAGATAACGAGGTATAAAGCGTGGTAAATTAACAAAGCCGTTCATATTATTATGTCTTTGTTCTAATTTCATACATTTAAGGCACTTTGTGTCTCCTGTTGTTGGTCGACCATACCAACTCATACTCAGGTATACTATTTACGCTTAAGATGAGAAAGATATACACCTCTTAACTGTGATTTTCGCACTCGTAACAATACCTATTATTATTTAAAAAAAATAAAGTTAACAAGAATAAGCGTAATAAGATAACCTGAGGCGAAAAGATGTCAAATTGTAGTGATTTGTTGTGCGTTTTATAATTGACCTCTCTTATTAAATGCTTGTATGACGGGGGATCGTAAACTAAAGCTAAAATCGTTGATGAAAGCCGGACTTTTCACATTTTAGGCAATTTAACAACAAATTATCCACTAACTGAACTTGGCATTTCCATTAAAACTGGGGAACACAAAGAATGAGAATTATCAGTTTGTCAAAAGCGGGCGTTACCTAGCGCGATGCCATAATACAGAACACTGATATCAGATGTTGTCACAATTCACGAGAAACACCCATATTTGACACCGATCCACGTCATACAACATATTGTTGTATGACGTGGATCGGTGACCGTAAGATGCTATAATGTGGGATGTGATGTAGGATTTACTACATTGGAGGATGGATAACGGTATTATGCCGTATAACGGTATCATAGTAATTTCGAAGTTTGACTTCGCCATTAAATCCAGTAGATAATGCATTTTTTAGTCACTGGCTTCCGCTCAGGTTTGGTGTGTGTGTGACCATACATTGGGGGTGGCGATTGCCAGCCGGACTTCTTTTCTGCGAAGCACTCTTTGGGGGCTCTCTACCCCCGCCATAAAAGCAAAATTACTTGTTGTAACTACTTCGACTCCTGCACTGAGTCTTGGGCCATTTGTGGGATGCCATACGGGTCCGTCACGCCCAGTCTGACGATGTTCCACCCGCGAAGTAGCTTGACCAAAATGTATGTACAGTCGGCCAATGAGTTGGGTATGCAGGGCAGAAACTTCTACGCCATAGTAAAAACTGACTGCAATAGATATGCAAGTTAGTATTTCATATTTAATAAGTGTAATATACCCACTATTTAGATATATAACTCACTTATCCATAACTGGTGTCGTAAGTTTTGACTATGATCTATGACTTAGAAGTTTTTGCCCTGCATACCCAACTCATTGGCCGACTGTACTATCGTAGTCGCAATTTGCAGCCGTGTTACATTACTTACAAGTTGTACCCCAGCTTTTCTTCCGTTCATTCCAGGATATGTGGAGTTCGGTGAGTTCCGGGCGGAGCGGCCCGGCGTCAAGAAGGTGGGCACCTTCGCCGGCGTCTTCTGCCCCGTGGTGCTGTCCATGTTCAGTGCGCTTGTCTTCATACGAATGGGTAAATATTAATCGAACTGCCTCGATGGTCTACCGCGAGGGTTTGATTCCCGGAAGATCAAAAGTGTTATTCATCAAGTAATTCTCAATAGCAACACGGAGTCTTGAATTGTTACCAGTTGATGGCGAAAAGCTCACCTCCTACAACATAATAGGTGACAAGTGTGTTCTACATTCTTCTGCCTTATCCTTCTGGATGATATGGGCGTGATGCTTTGTTTATGTATCAATCAGCAAGTTTTGTAGCGATGTCAAAAGTTCACAGTATCGCATCATCTTATCTCCAAAACAAACTGGTCACATGTTTATAAAGCGTGCCACTGACGCCCCGACCTTGCGCCACTGACTCACCGACAAACGCTCGCCACACGGACGATAAGCCTGAGCAAATACTGCAATGATAACACCTACTTATTATTCACTAATATGTCATTATTATTTACTTTTTTCCTCGTCTTTATGTATCATTAAGTCGTTTAATTCTTTATGAAATGTCAATCAATTAAATGAATGGACCTAAGTTTTTATACTATTTACGTAACAAAACTAAAAAACTAATCGGCAAGCTTTTTCATACGTGAGCGACCGACGCAACGCGATCCAATACTGTTAGAAATCATTTCCAACACATACATTGCACGCGATGGAAAGCGACGGTTGCAAGAGAAACATGTGTTTGTATGGAGTTGCATCGCGTCGCGTAGCTCTTGTATCAATCAAATTAAAAAATCAAAGTTATTTACATCTTGTGCTTTTGAGTCTCTCACTACGCTCCTTAAGATTTTAAGCATGAATCATTCTACTAGAATCTTTCGCTTATTCGAGACTCAAAATTATGACTCGAAGAAAATACGAACTTTACTCTCTTATTGCACAAATAACTATTTCTAGTGTGATTGTGCAGGGTACCTGGTGGGCAACGCTGGATTACTGGTGACGCTGGGTCAGTTCGCGCTGGCGTACCTCATCGTGGTGTTCACCGTCACCTCCATCTGCGCCATCAGCACCAACGGCGCCGTGGAAGGCGGGGGCGTCTACTGTATCCTTTATTATCAAGGAAAGAATAGAAGGGCTGCATAGTTGCTGTAATGGTTAGTACATACGGCCTCTCACCGCCACGTCTCGGGTTCGATTCCTGGGTTAAGCAATAGTGTTATTTGGGACTTCTCCGTTAAGAGCAGAGCACGGAGTTAGTTGGTTTAGATGCGACCGGCATGGGGCATGATACAGTTACAAATTGGAGGCGATGAGGCGCAAGTTGGATAGCTAATGGTCGCAGGTTTATACATACTACCGTATTAGCGCTTCACTTCGAAAAAAAAGCAACTGTTCTTATCAAATCAAATCAAATCATTTATTTTGCAGAAAACACTGTTACAATGGTGTTATTTAATATACATGTCTCAAGTGATCCTGCCGTAAGGCATGCAAAAAATATATTATTGCTACAATCATTGAAATAAAAATAAAAATAAAATTAAAATCAGGGCTGTCAATGAAATAATTACCTAGAAATTGCTTTAAAAATTTAATAAGATAATATGTGTCAATTCAATTAATTAACAGAATGTCGAGTAGTATTAAATAAAATAGTAGTAATATAAAAAGATTTTTAAATTATTTCAATGTCACTCCTGGGAACATTATCATTTTCAACTATTACAATCATACAATACAATAATACAAAATAGTTACTAAAATTGTCCTTCCACTCGATAACACTTTGAGGTATAAAATTAGATAAATATATTTTGTCATTTAAAATTCGTTAAGGGTATAGTAGCATTTTTCTACCAAAAACGTCCTAAGATGTTTTTTAAAGAGAACAATATTCATGGCCCTGATTTCTTGAGGCAATTTATTGAATATTACAGGGGCCATGTGAAAAACACTTTTGCGCATCAATCTTAGTACTGGGTGGCGCAAAAGTAAAGACCCTATTTGGTTCAGCTATAACATTTTTTCTAAATTAGAAAACTAGATTTAGATTTTTTTAAATGTATATTTGTGCCATTAAATTTCGTACCATTAGGATTTAAAGATGATGTCTTTTAAATGGTGACCTCCAGAGTTGATACACATTTGAGCCCTATTTATGACATTTTGCATAACTTGCCGTAACACTTCCTGCGATATGTTCGTTATTTCTTGACGAATGTTTTCTTTTAGAGCTGCGAGAGTCTGTGGCTTGTTCACATACACCCGAGATTTCAAAAAACCCCAAAGAAAGAAGTCTGGACTGGTCAGATCGGGTGATCTTGCAGGCCAAGGCAAATCGCCAAAACGAGAGATAACTCGGTCTGGAAAAGCGTCCCTCACTAAGTCCATAGTGTCGCGCGCTGTGTGTGCCGTAGCGCCGTCTTGTTGAAACCAGATGTGCTCCAGCCCCAATTCGTCCAAACTGGGTATCAAAAACTCACGTAACATGGTTCTGTAGCGTTCTCCAGTGACAGTTATCGCATTGCCTCCAGCGTCTTCGAAAAAATAGGGTCCGATCACTCTGTCAACACAGATGCCACACCATACAGTAACTTTTAGTGGGTGTAGAGGTGTTTCTTGAATAATGCGCGGATTATCAGTGCCCCAGAACCGAGTATTCTGCTTATTGACATGCCCTGAGAGATGGAAATGCGCTTCGTCACTCATAACCAATTTTGAAGGAAAATCATCCTCTTCAAGGTTGAGGTTTATGACGCGCTGGCAGTAATCTAGACGAGCTCGGTGGTCAGCAGGCAGCAGCTGATGAGTCATTTGAGTTTTATACGGGAACATCTTTAAGTCTTTCACCAAAATACGCTGCAGGGTCCGTCTGGAAATGCCCAATTGCGTGGCACGTCGCCTCGTTGATGTTTCTGGACACTCTTCCACATCTTCGCGCACAGCATCGATATTTTCAGCTGAACGGCCTGTTCTTGGTCTCCCAGACTTAGGTCTATCCAATGTTGAGCCAGTTGCTTCAAGGCGTGTGGCAAAGCGTCGAATTGTGCGACCAATCGGTGCCGGACGGTGGGGAAATCGTCGACGAAATTCACGTTGTGTTCTTATCACTGATGAATTATTCCGTAAGAACATTGACACAATTATTCCACGTTCTTGGGGAGTAAAACGGTCCATGTTTATTTTCAGTGTATTTTACATTTGTTCACTACACAATTTTCAACAACAGAATGACAGAAAATGTCATATAAAAAAAAAAAAAGGATTTTCTTTAGTGCCAGTACTTTTGCGCCACCCAGTATAAGATTGCTAAGTATAACGCTACGAGAGGTGTTATCATTAAAGTTCGATCGTTCTTTATTATCTGAGCAAGATTTCAGCATTAGCAATAATATCCTGATCGTATCGCAGTCATGATAAGTCGCACGTTAGGACCGGAGTTTGGGGGGGCGGTGGGCACGCTGTTTTTCTTCGCCAACGTCGTGTCGAGCGCGCTCTGCATATCGGCGTGTACTGAAGCGTTGGTCGAGAACTTCGGACCTAATGGTGAGTGGAATTGCCATTTTTATTCGTCTTGTTAATTTTTTTAGTTATTGGATTGTATTGGACATGGTACAGGCTTTTGATAAGGTACACATACCTTATAAATGCTTGGTCGTATGTATAAATTGAGAATTGTCCTCCTAAATCAGTTGGTGGAAATATTAAAATCAAGCTTATCAGATTTATAGAGTTAATTTTTAAATTCTTACTCAAAACAAATTTGGAAATTAGAAGTTCCTCAAGGAAGAGTCCTTGGACCGCTCTTTTACTATCTATATTACAAAAATGCTAAACATAAATGATAACTTTACAATTAATTGACAGTGACTAGACGCACATAAAATGTGTTTGCAGGGTACCTGGTGGGTTCAGCAGCCGGCATCCCTGACGGTTGGTGGTACCGTTTCCTGTACCGCTCCATCCTCAACGCCCTGGGACTGGCAGTGTCGCTGGCCGGCGCCTCTCTCTTCGCACGCACGAGCCTCGCTATCTGGGTAACAATGCTGGTGTGCCTCGGCAGTGCATTTATCAGCTTCTTTGTTACTCCAATGGCTGAGGTAAGGGATCTGTAAAAAAATCTTTCGATGAGTTGTTCAAAAACTAAAATGTAATTAGTTGGCCTTCGAGCGTAACTTTTAAAACATGTCCGTTTACTGTCATATGGATAATTTTAAGCTGAAACACGTGCAGCACTGTAGACCAAACCCATAGTCCAGCACATTACCCATCTCTATTAAAACCTGCTCCTACAATCTTTTTTTTAATTTACTTTTTTTTACAGATTGACAAACCGGACACGAACCAGCTAACAAACACGACAGCATTCAACTACACGGGGCTGAGCTCTGCCACGCTGTACGACAACCTTTACCCGCAGTATGGCAGGGATTACACCACCGCGGACGGGCAGATGGTAGACTTCGCGTCGGTGTTCGGGGTGCTCTTCACGGGGGTCACCGGGGTCATGGCGGGGGCTAATATGAGTGGTGAGTGGCTTACTGGTAATTCTGGTTAAAATGTGAAACAACATTTTTAAGTTGTTCTTTAGGATGACCTAATGATTTAATAATTATTGTTTGACGCGGATAACCCATTCGCGGGACTCGGTGTGCGATTTTATAATAGCCGGATTGGATTTTCTCACAATTACTATTTATTATGACATTAATATTTTTTATATCAATACAAAATGTACAATTAAAATACAATTATTTTCTTCAATACCCTATGGCCACCGCTGTGATTTTGACGTGTTCAAGCGCCTCCTGGGGCCTATAAAAATAAATGATTTGAATTTTGTTTTTTTTTTAATTCTTGTGCCTTCCGTCATCATCATCATCAGCCTGTAGCAGTCCACTGCTGGACATAGGCCTCTGCCAAGGCTCGCCAGAGTATGGCAACCGAATTACAAACATCAATCAATTAACTACAAAATGGTGAACCAATCGTTAATTCCGTTTTTATTGATATGACAATGTTGCCAGCAAACATAAATTACTTTTCGTTCCTAGATATTGTTCCAAGCTAAATGCGATTAGTTGCCAACACATAACTTAGGTTTATTACATTTTTCCTTTTTTTGTAACTTTGAACAATGTTTACAGTGAGTGATGTGCATATTTCTAATAGATATACATATAAGATCATCATTAGCATTAAGAAATCTTTTAAACGTGTATTATGTATGTTGTATACAACACACGCACGAACACACACACACACACACAAACACCCAGACACGCATACTCACACACGACGCAAATGTTTTACTATATGTTTTAAATAATAACTTTACTAGTTTTATGTCTAGTTTATAATATTGTTACTTTAGTTTAAATTCTGAAGTCCAATTTCTGTATAGACGCTATTAATAACCACGATACAGGCTTTGCCTAGTGTGGTTATTACTGTTATATCTTTTTATGTACTTGTGGACTGTAATAAAGATTATTCTTATTCTCATTCTTGTTGAAGTGCCAAATAAATAAATAAACGGTAATTCCCCCACAGGAGAGCTGAAGTCGCCGTCGCGCAGCATTCCGCGGGGCACGCTGACGGCGCTGCTGTTCACGGCGCTGTCGTACGCGGCGCTGTCGGTGCTGTCGGCGGCCGCGTGCGAGCGCGAGCTGCTGCAGAACAACTACGTGTACCTGCTGCCCATCAATGTGTGGCCGCCCTTCATTGCTGTGGGTATGTACTATTATTTACACTGAATTGACTGTCTCGATAGTTTAGTGGTTAGCGTATGCGTCTCTCACTGCGAGATCTCGGGTTCGATTCCCGGTTCGGTCAAAGTGTTATTTGTGAACTTTCTGTCAGAAAATTCTTAAGCACATAGCAGCACAGAATTGGAATTGTGACCGGTAGCAGAAACATAACAGGCGAAATGTGAATGTTTAACACCTCTGCCTCACCTTTCTGGGAAATATAGGCGTGATGTTATGTTATGTTTCTATTGATAATGTTTGGCCGCGGCTCGTCCGCGTGGAATCCGTTGTATTTGGTAATAGCTACCTCACTTTGACTCGCGATTAAACTTACTGATCCGCCCCTGTGGAGATTAGCTTAATGTTAAACATCTTATAACCTTCTTTAAGAAAATAATTAAATAATATCAAGGAAATTATCGCTATTTAACATACAAACCATATTTCCCTCGCGGTTTCATCTGCGTGATAGGTACATCGATTAAAAGCCTATGTTACGTGCCTTGAAGTCAGTAACATGCTTCTAAATCCATATTTATCCAATACACCAGCCGTTTTTAAAAGCCGATACAAACAAAAATTTCAAGTCCCAATTTCACAGGTAATAGATAAACCTTACTGGCAGGATAAACATATTACACACATAAATGAAAGTGACTGGTGTGTGTTTTATTCAATATTTGTGTCACTTTGAAAATTCGGTGAGGTTATATTTTATAGGATAGGATCTATACGGAAGCTCTGAAACTGGCTCTAAGTCACATAGGCATATAGGTATTGAAATAACTACATCAGCTTAAATAACATTATTATTTTTTATTTTATTTATTAAAAACAGACACTTAAGTACATGGTTACATTGCATGTGTTATTGCTATCGTATTTTTAGTCCATCAGTAGCAAATATACATTCACGAAATAATGCAGGTGCATCGCTACTTGCTACCTCAGGTTTGGAGCCAGGAAGACGAAGAATGAACTCTATGTGGCATGCAGCCTGCCTCCGACCATGCCACATTACGTTTAGCCTTTTCTTTTTAGTACAGGTGTATTCCACTCGCTTATTTGTCTCCACTGTGTCTCATATACTGTGTTCTTTGGCAGGGATGCTGATGGCGACGTTCTCCGCCGGTCTATCCAACTTGATTGGCGCTTCAAGAGTGCTAGAGGCTTTGGCCAAGGACAATATCTTTGGTGAGTTACCTTTTGTACCTAATGCAAAATAGTAGTGTTAACATAAATACTATACAATATATACTCGTCCGTCTACTTAGTCTATTCCCGGGTTCTCCGTTGGCCTAGTGGTTAGCTTATGCCTCTCTCACTGCGAGGCCGCGGGTCGGGCAGAAGTGTTCTTTAGGATTGTCATTCTCAAATAGCAGCAGGGAGTTGGAATTGTGCTGGTGGATATCGATAGGCTCACCCCCTGTTCCATGATACCCAAACATAACAGGTGAAGTGTGGGTATTCTACCCTTCTGCCACACTCTTCTGGGTACTATAGGCGTGATGTTATGTTATAAATTTATATATTATGTTAACTAATACTTGAAATGAAATGAAATATAAAATGAAATATTTATTTGCTCAAATATGGTATGTACATAACGGTCTTACAGATATAAATAATAGTTCCACATATTCTACCACAAGTGGCGTGCAAATACATTTATAAATTTATTTAAAATCAGTTTCTATTATAAATTCTTATCATCTAGGTAATCTTTTACATTGTAATAGTTTTTAATTTGTAATAGTAGCATAAACTTCTTTCTAAATAATAACATTGGTAAATTAATAATATTTTCAGGTAAATGATTATACAATTTTATAGACATATAGTAGGCATTTCGCTTAAGCAACTCTAGTCTAATAGCTGGCAGGCATAGCTTATTTTTATGTCTAGTTCGGCTACTTTCTTTGTCACAAAATCTTTTAAATAGTTCAGGGTGTTTTTTCACAAACATACAACCTTCAAATATATACATGCAGGCTAATGGCAGTATTTTATGTTTTTTAAATAGTGGTTGACAGCTGTCAAGGTAGTCAGCTCCACTTTATGCACGTACACATTTCTTTTGTGCCCTGAAAACTAATAACATCCACTGAATTGCCCCAAATTATTAGACCTTGGCGGCACGTTACAAGATCTTTTCCATCTAAAAATGAATACTTGTTATCAGGTTTCGTGCTCCGTCCGATGGCGGGCCGGGGCTCGAACCCGGTGCTGGCCGTGCTGGCGTCGTGGCTGCTCGTGCAGCTGGGGATCACGGCGGCGTCGCTCAACGCCATCGCGCAGGTCAACTCCGTGCTCTTCATGACGTCATACCTCGCCATCAACCTGGCCTGTCTCGGGCTCGATCTCGCCAGTGCGCCTAACTTCAGGTCAGTCACGTATACAGGCTTTTCTTGTTTAGTACGACAAGCCGAAATCGGGTAATAGAGCAAGTTATGGCAGTATAGAGAAAGATTATAGGCATTTTTAAAAAAAATAAACAAATTTACACCCAAATTTTTTGTGACGGACTTTTCGCTCCTGTTACTAGAGATATTTACTTTTATTTTATTTTTTTGTTATGTAATCCTGAATACAATTATTTATTCCAACTATTAACCCACCTCTACAATGCAAATAATTGTAGTATTTAATTATAGGCTCTCATCATAGACTATTCTAAAGTAGATTAAAAAATGTAATAAATTCAGGAAGGCATTTGACATGGTTGCTCAATCGTAAGCTTAAGAAATCATTAAAGTATGAATCTCTAGCATAGCGTGAGACTTAATTACAAAGTATTTATAAATTATTACTTAACTCTTATTGTTAAAATCGATATTACACCTAGTAAAATCTAAAGTATTTAACTTGGTGTTCCACAAGGATCTGTTATAGGTCCCTTGTTTTAACGATCATGTATTCGTTCAGGCCGACGTTCCGCCAGTTCTCGTGGGTGACTTCGCTGGCCGGGTTCGTGGGGTGCGCTGCCCTCATGCTAGGCCTCCGCCCCCTGTACGCGTGCGGCGCGTGGCTGGCGTGCGGGTCGCTGGTGGTGGCGCTGCATCTGTTCTCGCCCGCCGCTGCCGACCCCAAGTGGGGCAGTCTGAGTCAGGCGCTCATCTTCCATCAGGTATTTGCTTAGGGTTATTTTAGTAGACTAACTATCTTGTTGGTCATGTGTTTAGCGTATACGGCCTGTCACCGTGAGGTCGTAAGTTCCATGCCCGGGTTGGACAAAAGTGTTATTTTGATTTTTGCCTTAGGCAATTCTCAATCACGTGGGACCTAAACATAATTGGTAAAATATGGGTGTTATACACGTTTGATACCCCTTTCTGGGCAATATCGGCATGATGTTATGTTACATTAGAAGAATTTGTATGTAGTAAAATATAGGACATTAACTACGGTTTTTATTTCAATAGCAATTTCTGACAAATAGCGTTGTTCCCCAGGTCCGCAAGTACCTGCTGCTGCTGGACCCTCGCCGCGAGCACGTGAAGTTCTGGCGTCCGCAGATGCTGCTGCTCATCTCATCTCCGCGTCAGGCCGCGCCGCTCATCGACTTTGTTAATGATCAGAAGAAGGTACGACAATAATGCACCCGATTCAACTCTTTTTCTTTTTAAATTTTACCCCAAATTATTTGAACCGAATTCAAATTCAATTTCAAATATTTCATAGGCCCCAGAAGGCGCTTGAACACGTCAAAACATTACAAAAATGATATAAAAGTAAATAATAAATAATACTAAATTGTACTAATTACAATGATTTGAATAACCGGGGCTCATATTAATTTTAATCAAACTGTTTAGAATCGAATTAAAATCAATCGCAGTACCAGCTCCGATGGGTATTGCATTATGAGAAAAGCTGGTGAGAAACTCATGTGCACCATCTTTTAAAATGAAAAATATAACAATATAAAAGTACATAAAAAAATCACATAAGAAGAGCAATTCATTTCCAAATACTATTATCATTTATGTAGTCTGAAATACTATAGTAAGCTTTTTGACATAATTTAATTTTAACATATTTTTTAAATTTACCTATCGATAATTCTATTGCGTCTAAAGGAAGTTTATTGTAAAAGCGTATACATTGACCTGGAAACGAGTTAGAGATTTTATTGAGCCTAGTAGTGGGCACAGCGAGTTTGTTTTTGTTCCTTAGATTTAATTTATGGATATCACTATTTTTCTTAAATTTCGTTTGGTTTTTGTGAACGTACATTAAATTTTCGTAAATGTATTGAGAATGTAACGTCATAATATGTATCTCTTCAAATTTATTTCTTAGTGTCCCCTTGGGACTCATCATATAGATAGCTCGAATAGCTCGTTTCTGGAGCACAAATATTGAATCTATATCCGCGGCACTACCCCAGAGCAATAAACCATATGACATTATACTGTGAAAATAGCTAAAATAAACTAAACGCGCAGTGTCAACATCGGTCAGTTGACGAATTGTTTTTACGGCGTAAGCTGCTGAGCTGAGTCTACCAGACAACGTTTCTATATGTGGGCCCCATTGTAATTTAGAGTCTAATGTTATACCAAGAAAGACAACCTTATTGACCATTTCCAATTCCTCATTGTCCATCACCACACTAGTTTTAACTTGCTTAACATTTTTTGTAAAAAATCTAATATATTTTGTTTTACTACCATTTAAAAGCAAGTTATTAGCACTAAACCAGTTCACTATCTTTGATAAAGCATTGTTTACATTGTTTACATCGAATTTATTGTACTCAATTTAATTTCTTATTTGATTGTTTCTTCACATAGAACTGAATAAAACAATAAAGATATTTTTTACCGCCTTCAAAAAAAGTTCACAATTCGTCCGTATTTTTTTATTTTAAGTTTATTACCTCATTACATTGGACTGGGCAAAGCGATTTTAATTATTCTTTTTTTAATTGAAAGCTGGTGCTTCCCGTGTGATCCCATTTATTTATTTATTTAACTTTAGCACAACAAAAATGTACAAGGCGGACTTAATGCCAAAGGCATTGTCTAACAGTCTACCTAGGGTGATGCAGAGTTAAATAGTGGTAGGTGCATATTTAGTTTAATAATTAGATTAGGACTTTATCTTTATAAAGGACTAGCTGACCCGTGCCCACTTCGTTGGGCATAATGTTCAAAAATATATATCTTTCATAGTTAAGGCAGCGTTCGTAAGAAATAAATTAATATCTACACGAAACAAACTTAATACCTACCTATAACCTAAATTAATATCTACATGAAACTAACTTAATACCTACCTATAACCTAAATTAATATCTACACAAAACAAACTTAATACCTACCTATAACCTAAATTAATATCTACATGAAACTAACTTAATACCTATAACCTAATTTAATATCTAGGTACATGAAACAAACTTAATGCCTATCTTTAACCTAAATTAAATGAAAACTATATAAACATAAAAGATTTTTTTTAATGTACCGAAAATAAAATTAATGAATGTCGAAAGTGTGTTACGACAAATTCAATTTTGGGGACGTCCGCTGCGTAAAGAGCCGACCGCGGGAATGAGCCGCGCGGGTACCTACCTCTCAGATGTAAAAGGAAGGTCACGCCTCCTTCTTCCGAAGTGAGCACGAACGCGAACCGAAATAAGCCGACACCATCGCGCGCCGCTGCCGCGCTGCTGTGGCCTTCACGTATAACGATGAGTTTTTCTCCGATTCTCTTTACAAAATGGACTACCACGTAAAAACCTTTTAATTTTTCGGTTTTTTATATAGCCTATGACACTCAGCGATAATGTGACTTTCTATTAGTGAAAGAATTTTTAAAATCGGTGCAGTAGATTCCGAGATTACCCCCGACAATTTAACAAACACACAAACTTTACCTCTTTATAATATTAGTATAGATTATAGGAAGATTTATAATAAATGAATATATATAAAATTACTATATACATTTCAATTTGGTCCAGTTCTGACAATGGCACCCATGAGAAAACCATATAAATATAAAATTATTGTAATTGAAGTTAGTTTTTTTTTTGTTTTTAGAAAATTATTCATAGCTGATTGTTCAGTATCACGAAATATTGACAATATGAGTTTAGTTTAAGTCTCAGTTCTGACAATAATGAGTTTACTTTCCATATAACAATACCACGTTTTGTTCCAGGGAGGTTTGTTTGTGATCGGGCACGTCCGCATCGGAGAACTGGACGGTTCGGGGGATCCGCTCGCCGCAGAACACAAATACTGGCTCAAACTTATTGATCATCTCAAGGTTAGTTGATCACCATTTGTTCTTCTTTTAATTACGACTATTCCTTATTAATTGAAGAAACTGATTAAAGAAATTAGATTATACACAGACTGAAAACCTTTTAAAAATAAATATAAATCAATAATTGTATGGTATGCTAGTTATGCTGCTAAAATTATTTCCCTTTCTTATTAAATCAACTTTAACTAAACTGTTTGATAAAACTAAGTAAACTCTAAATCTAAATCTATATTGATGATTTTTGCATGCTAATTTATAATATACAAACCACTAAATACCTACAATAGTTTTTTCATGTAAACTTTGTTATGTTATAATACAGTACACCGTTCATTATGTTGTTGATAGAAATGTAAGGCGCTGGTACCTGTGATACAGTGGTTTTCACTAGTACAGGTGCCAACGTTACAACCTTTTGTAATATTTGGATTAATCTAATACGTACTTGCTTTGTATTGCTCCATGTATTTATTAAATGAATAAAAAAAATCACTCATGTTTAGATGGCCATTTTCTCCAAAGATTTTTGTACCGTGACAGCTATACGATACAATACAACACTTGATACATCATCCCGCCCTTATACCAATGAGGGCTATCGCGAGTGAATTCGCCGCTAGGGGTGCTTTTGACGGAATAGAATAGAGTGAGGGCTCCGAAGTGCCAATTGTAACTGATTGCACGGTCATTGAGTATATACGTGTCTTTAGATGCAAAGTTATTTAGGGCTTTCTGAAGACAAACTTTTTGCAAAGGACAGAGCACGCTCTTGCGCAAAAGGCATATGAGAGCAAGAGAGACGGGCATACTATTATACCCACTTGAAATTGGAACAAAAACGCCGTATTCCTTAATATTTTGGTAACAAAACGTTTGTCTTTAAAACATTCTCAAGAATGTGCCTCTATAAAAACGTATTCACTCAATGGTTTTGGTCAATCAAATGTCAAACCAACTCTAACAGGACCTCACACTCCAGTGGCGTCACCTGGTGAGACAAAAAACGAAAGCCATCATTACTTAGAGTTGGCGCAATACTATCTTTACCTCAGCAGATAGAAAAGACAAAGAAACTCGATTTTTCTCCAAGTAATTATTCCTCACACTCGAAACAAAATCGGGTTTTGCTAACTGATTTCGCCTTTTCGAGCTACTAAAGTGAAAAGTTGCATGTGCGACGCGAGATCATAGCTATTAACATCTCGTGCTCTGAGTCCCTCACTACGATCAGGTTTATATAGTAGAATCACACGCTACGCTCATAATTCTACTAAGAATCTTACGCTTATAAATTCGAGACTCAATTTACACTGTAAGAAAATACAAAATTTGCTCTCTTGTTGCTCAAATAACTATTATCCTTCAATACATTTCACTCACAGCCATGTCTTTGTTCACACAATTGATCCATGTTTCGTTCGCGGTGTTCCAGGTGAAAGCATTCGTCGAGCTGAGCCTGGCGGCGTCCGTGCGGGAAGGAGCAGCGCAGCTGTCGCGCCTGGCCGGGCTGGGCGCGATGAAGCCGGACACGGTGCTGCTGGGGTTCAGGGACACGGCGCCTGCCATCGACTTCTTTAGAGAGTGAGTTGTTTATAGCGCGTTTGCTGGACGAGGTGTGTGATTTTATAATAAAATACCTTTTGGCCGCGAGCTATTTAAGTGAATATGAACGGGATAGCTCTTAAACGAAAAAGCCGATTTGGATGCAGTTTTTATTTGAAAGATGGTTAATTGGCGATGGTTCTTAGATATGTTTTATAAAAATTAGTTTTGCCGTGTACGAGATAGAAGGGGTAAAAGTGGGGATAAACAATAAAATATTTCCGAAAACTGAGCTGGATAATCAAACAAAAAAGCATAATGTGCACATAACAAAACTGAAGGTTATTTGATAATCGGTCAATAAACGAAGAAACAAGACACAGAAACAAGTTAAATGTGAACTATTTAAGGCCAGGCAGTTCGAAACCCTTTGAAAAAACAGATGTTTGAGTTTGTAGTGTGAAGAAGAACTATAAAGGATGCTACTGCACAACAAATACTGTAAAAGAAGATGTAAGAAAGAAAAACACTAATCGAACTGAAACATTTAAAATCCTAAATATCATCAAAATCAACTTTATTTTTGATTTTCAGCAACATTTATATATTTTGTTAAAAACAAAAGATAGCATCTTGGTAGTTCCTATACAATAATGTTATCAATAAAATTTTAATTAAATACAAAAATAAATTAAAATGTACCAAAAAGTGAAGCCTTAAACCAAAACTTGCATATTGTAGGGTATCCTATGCTTGGGTTGCGAGTGCGGAGAGAAGAAGTAAACACTGCTTGCACTAAATAATCACGTGTATTGATAATTATTACGATACAAGTAAAGGGTGACTAATCAACTCTCTTTATGTTACCTGTACGGTTCCACAGTTCGCACTGAGTCAGTTTTGTTATGATTGAGTAAATGACGTGCGCCCGGTAGGCTGCAGCGTCAGCAAAATGTAAATGTAAATATCGGTGGTAGAGCTCTTGTGAATGAGCTCGAGGGCGGCAGCACCACCGTCTCACCTTTAACCTGCCGCCAAATAGTAGTGCTTCCATTACTGTGTTCCGGTTTGGTGGTGAGATCAGGCCCTGAAATTACTGGCACATGAGGCATAACACCGTAGTCCTCAGCTGCAGCGACGCATCTATAATCTGCTTTTCTGGATTGTTGATGTCTATGGGCTGTACTCAGGTGGACTACAGGGTTCACACTGTACACATATCTTTGATACAAGTAAAGTGTGTATTGCCCGCAGTCCGGTATCCCCGTACAAGACGGACCAGTTCGACCCGGAGGCCGGCGCGGCGCTGTTCCCGGCGCGAGGGCCCTCGGAGCGCGGCATCCCGGGCCCGGAGTACGTGCGCGTGCTGGCGGACGTGCTGTGCGTCAACAAGAACATCTGCCTGTGCCGGCACTTCCATCTGCTCGACATGGCGGCCGTGGAACGGTTCGTATTCTTTCATTCTCTGGATATTCCTCAATCAGTCCTGGGTTCAGTATCCAGTCTTCATTGCACTTCATAATCTATACTTATATAATTGTTCGCCTCACTGACTTATTCATCAACGCAGGGCCTAAACCACTAGGTTTAGAACCTTGAAATTTTTGCTCAAAGTTTTGTAACGTGACGTAGGCACGCACAAAGGCAATTATCCCCCTAGGGGGAGAAAAAGGGGATAAATTGCACAGTCGAAACTACTGACTGCAAGAAGGTGAAATGTTTCATGTGTGTTTGTTAGAAAGTGAAGGAAAGAATTTGAATTGTAGGAGAGAATTTTTGGAAATTCTTCCCTAGCGAAAGAAAAATAATTTTTAACAAAAAAAAAAACCGACTTCAAAAAGTAGGTTAACTAAAAAGCAAAAAATAAATTTACTTCGCACAAAATAATACGTTTTTTCATATAATTAAATAGAAATTATTTAATAATTATTTTATAATTCTGAAGTCGGTGCCAAGTAAAAACAACCTTTCTACAATATCAAATTACAGTTCACACAAAAAGGGAGGCGTAGTTGTTCTAGTGCGCGGTCGCCCAGTATTGGTACTTACCACAGAAATATAACTAATATTCAGTCAGAAAAAAGTTGTTAGAACGATTGATATTATCTATACAGAGTTATTAATTGTTTACTTGGCACCGACTTCAGAATTATAAAATAATTATTTAATAATTTCTACCCAAGTAGCACAGAAGTGCTGAATAGTAGCTCAATCACTGTTCACAATGGAATCTTCAGCTGAATTAACCTGCTGAATAAGAGCGTTAGAGGCGCCTACTCAGCTGATATAACTCTGATTTGGGCACAAATTAATCAGCTATTAGCTGAATAAAGTAGATGGTTGCACTATATCAGCGTTATATGAGCATTAATAAAGGTAACAGTCGCCCCAACAGTTGAATAAGGACTGATTAACAGGGTATGTGTTACCTTTTATACGCCACAAGGGCTGAATAATAGAGTACTTTTTACCTATTTTTCAGCACAAAATACACTCCAGGATAGTAGTAACTTTATTATGGAACTGACAATTCACAAGTGGTATTATTGTGAATAATTTTCACCCTATTACTTATTAATATTTTGTGTGAACCATTTTGTAAAGTGTTTGTGGGAAATATTAGGCTAATGTATGTTATCGATAAATAAAACTTTGTTTTTCCTCCATATCCATGAAATTCGAATGGGAAAGATAGTTTATTGTCAAATACTATATAATTATAGGCGAAAATTTTCACGCGCTCTCAAAATATCACTGTTTACTCGAAAATTATAGTTTGAAATAGGTTGATGATATAATTATAAAAAAAATAAGTCTTTTTTTTTCCTTTGTAATTTGACAATGAGCTGTTTACGTATACAATCATTACATTTTCTATTCAAATTCTGTTGTTATCTTCGTTGACTAAACAAAAACAAATTGTAAATTATATTGTTTACATAGGTTATAATCTAAAAAATGGCAGACAAGCAATGTGTACCGTATTAACCACAATCAATCGGCATGAGCTGTTTAAGTGTCCACTCGTGGTACATAAATCAGTAACGAGCTGTTACGAGTGGTTCTTGTGTTACACAAGTCAGCTACAGCTTCATGTAAAGCTTGATAGTGGGTAACATGTATGCAAATAACTGTAGGTAATCATCAGTGAACTTTGAAGTAATTTTAGGGATCCGCGGATGAAAAATAAAACAAGGATTAAATTGAATTTTTATTTATTCTTCAACCGTTTTTTACAATATTTAAAACACATTTTTTGATACTTCGAATTGTCTTTAAAGTAAATTTATTGATAGTTTTTGACAGATCCTTTAAAGCTGTGTGTGCAATATTTTTTCAATGGCCCATTTTCTTATATTTTCTCGAATTTTTTCTTTTTTATCATTTTTATCACGACATACAATGTCACTGTCTGAACTTGCAGAATAGTTAGATCTATCTGCCCATCTATATTCATTGTCATTACTGCACAATACGTTATCACTATATACTATACGCTGTATACTTGAAGAGTATTGTCCATCTAAATTTGCACGTGCTTTTACACCAACATTTTCGGATACGGAACCCTCCCGTTCTAAACAATATTTTATTAAACGATGCGATTAGTATAGTACGTACTACCTACGAAGCGCTGAATAAAGAAGTCTTCAAGGTCTTATTTAACGGCACTAGTAGAGTAATTGTCAACGATAGTACAAGTATTCAGCTCAAAGGAGGTTATGGGTAATATGTGAGCTAATATAGAGCAGATTGCTTTAACATAGCATATAATAATGTTCACCCATAGTGACCATGTGGGCTTTATAAGAGCTTTTATACGATTGCTTGTAACAAGCTGATTAACATTACACAAAATCCACTTTGTGCAACAAAAGGCATTATATCTTTGTTATTTGAAGCCACAGAATAACTGATTACATTATAGTAGCTCACGTGTTCTTTCTTAAAATGCAAGTGATCTAAGGGTACACTTGTGGTCTTCAATTCAGAATATAGCTTAGTTAAAGTCCACAAAAATCCTTTAAACTGCTAAAGCTGTATAATGCTGTTGATGTTACCTATATTAACGCTGCAAGCGTTACAGTGTGGTCTCCGTGACGCATAATAACGTTCTTATTCAGGTGAAAGCTCACTTTTCACCTATTGCAGGTCGAGTGTACTGTAATAACTCTTCATAAGTGCTAAAGTTACCGATGTTACCTCTTGTGACATCTTATAATGCAGTTTTGTGCTACTTGGGTATTTATTTATATGAAAAAACGTATTATTTTGTGCGAAGTAAATTTATTTTTTGCTTTTTAGTTAACCTACTTTTTGAAGTCGGTTTTTTTTTTGTTAAAAATTATTTTATTTTACGATTTTAAGTGATGGGTACACCGAGCAAGAATGTTTCTCGAATGAGGAGACGATGGTTACTTGAGACGGAAAACTTATTTATAATAAACAAGAATTAAATCCTTTCTCCTGACTATTGAGGGTCACGACCTTCCATCATCAGCTCATTTTACACAATAACTAGCAGCAGGAATATGCGTACAGTAGTGAAAGAATTATCCTTTAACTCCTAACTATTGAGGAGTTGACCTTCCATCATCAGCTCAACCACATAAAATTGTTGCGACCAAGCGTAAATCTTGGCCTCGATTAATAAAATATGAGGGTTGCCCCCGATTTCTCTGGGGTCCCATCATCAGATCATGACATGCTGACAATGGGACCACCTTTGAAATATCTCCGTTCCAACAGCTCACTTGAAATCATAACTAGCAGTCTGAATATGTGTACAGTAGTGAAAGAATTATCCTTTAACTCCTAACCATTGAGGAGTTGACCTTCCATCATCAGCTCATCCACATAAAAATACGTAAATACTAGTGTAGCTTTGAAAAACACACTAAAAACATTACATGTGCCTATAAAATTCGAGGGTTGCCCTCGATTTCTCTGAGATTCCATCATCAGATCACGACATGCTGACTATGGTACCCCTTTGGAATCATCTCCTGTCCAACAAAAAAAGAATCATCAAAATCAGTTCATAAACGACGGAGATATCCGTGAACAAACATAAAAAAAAAAAAAAAAAAAAAAGTAACATATACGAATCGAATTGAGAACCTCCTCCTTTTTTAGAAGTCGGTTAAAAAAGGGGATTAACTGCACAGAGATCTACGAAGCAATTTTTGTTCATTGAAATCTACGCGGATGAAGTAGTGTTATAGATCTTAAATATAGGTATGGACTCTGACGGGAGAGTAAAACGTTGTGGAATGCAATAAACTGAGTATGAAAATTCGACATGGAATATCACAAATATCATTGCTACATAACACAATATTATTTGAATATTATTATAGCTCAACATTAAATCTTTAAAGCCTATTCGATTGACAGTCATTTTGTCTTTAATAGACACGTCAAAATTACATAGACATTATATCACGCCTATATTATTCAGAAGGGTTCGGCAGAGGTGTCTAAACAACACAACTCACCTGTGATGTTTAGGTTTAGTTAGGTTAGCCTAGGAGCAATCCATTCCCCCACCAACGGGTGTCCCGCGTTGTCGTCGCGGTGGGGCTTAGTACCCGTGGCGCCCTCCACGCCACGGCGAAGCCAAGTGGACCCCAGAGGGGGGCTGCTCTTCGGGCTTTGGACGCGAAGCCCATGTGGGAGCAGCCCATGTTGCAGGGCCCTTATGGGGGGGCTCTGCAACAGGTGGGCCTGCAGTGCTGGCGTGAGGTAGTCGGCACTGCGGCCGAGGAGTTGCGGGGCCGCGGCGGGAGAGGACTGTCGGTGTTTCGTTGCCGCTTTCCCTACCTTCCGCGGTCCCGGCGGGGCCGCAGCCGTTAGTACTGCGGCGTGGTGGGCGGTGGGACGAACATCTGTCTCACCGCGGAGGGCCAGGCCGTCAGATACGAAAGTGTCTGACGGCTTTGCACGCGGTCCTCGGTGCCGGTCCCCCCACATTTTGGGGGCCATGAGGGGCCTGCCTAGGCGGGCGAGAGCCGGGCTGCGGTGTCGGCGCAAGCTGGCACTGTGGCCCGGTGGTTTACGGGGCCGCGGCGGGAGAGGACTGTTGGTGTTTCGTTGCCACTTTCCCTACCTTCCGCGGTCCCGGCGGGGCCGCAGCCGTTGAACTGCGGCGTGGTGGGCGGCGGGACCGACCACCTGTCTCGCCGCGAGAGGACCAGGCCGTCGGACATGGGGAATGTCCGATGGCTTTGCACGCGGTCCTCGCGCTGGTCGGTGGCTTGCGCCAGCCCCCTCTTTGGGGGCCATGAGGGGCCCGCTCCGGCGGGCATCGCCGGGAGGGTCGTGGACGTAAAGGCTGCGCCAGATTCCCATGACCCTCCCATCAAGGCGAGTGCGGGAGCACCGTGGGGTTTTAGTGGGTATTCCCGTGCCGTTTACCATCTTTGGCACGGGCGAGTCCCACATAACCACTCTGCCCTTCCCCGGGTGGGGTGGTATGCGTAAATGCATTTCCCCACGTAAAAAAAAAAAAAAAAAAAAAAAAAAAAAAAAAAAAAAAAAAAAGGAGCAATCCATTCGTTGCATTATGATAAAAAGCCTTAATACAACACTTCTTCTTCGTACTTAAATGTATTGACAAATTGCTTTTACTCTTTATTTTTAACCTCTCTCTCGCTCGAAGTGTAAGATTTTCCAGTCCATACTAACTTAGTTATTTAATTTGATTTTCATTTAACAAACAATTTTGATTCCTTCGCAATAAGTTATATTATTTTCACTATTGTTTTCCTTTATATAAAGATTTGGTGTTGCAATAACTTACACTTATTTATTTATTTATTGTGGTACAAGAAACAAACAGTATTATAATTAAGAACAATTACCAAAACATACATAATTAACACTGTCACCAACAAAGTTTCTAATAATAAAATTACACTCGGCGGCTTAATTAATCGCACAGATAAATAATAAATATTACAATTTTAACAATTTAAGAAAATAATATATAAATATATATAATATTTGTTTATATTCGCATATACCTAATATAAGATTTAACACATTTAATAGAACATTAAATAGAATAAAAGTAACCTAAATAAATGTAGAGTTATTCCGCATTAGAAAAGAGTTGTAAAATAAACTTATTTAATTTTTCATGAAAAATATCAATATCGTTAAATTTATTATTGTAACAGCTACACGCTCGTATTATGAATCTGTTTTTACCGTGTGAGGTTCTAGCGTACGGAACATCTAAAACCACAACACATCGTGAGGTTGGTCTCCTACAACGTAAACCTATATTGCCCAGGAGATATGAAGAATCAATAACATTATTTAAAATTTTATATAAGAAGATTACATCTCTGTTGGAGCGGCAATCCGTTAGAGAGACCAACTTGCTCGATTGAAAACCAAAGGTTGGATCGAAGTTATTACGATTTTCAAGATGTTTCTTAAATCTGTTTTAAATTCGTTCTATACCATAAGAATGTATATTGTAATGTGGATTCCACACCGTAGAGGCATATTCAAGACGCGATCTAACATAAGCGTTATATAGCATCATATAAGTACGCGCTTTTCTGAATTCCTTGCCCGGTCTCAGAACAAATCCCAACATTTTATATGACTTAGTAATAATTTGATCGTAATGGGCTCTGAAGGTGAGCTCTTTATCAAGGATCACGCCCAAGTCTCGCACCTCCTCAACTCTTTTTAAGGTAGCATCAAGTATTTTATAATCAAAAGGTACAGGTTCGGATTTTCTGGTGAAACTAATAATATAACACTAAATATTCATTCTTTAAACAATAAATACCTAAGTTATCTAAATCTTTTTGGAGAAGAGCACAGTCATTTTGATAAAAAAAAAAAAAAGTTTATTTGTCACAAATAAGGTATACATATTTTACTTATCTAGTTGTTTGACACTATTTTTTTACATAATTATGTACAAAATGAGGGTACTGGCACTGTTTACTAAACTAGGCAGAAGCCTGTATTTTAGCTGACAGTGTTCAGTCGCAGGAAGTGACACTGTGATTATTTATGATCCGATAAATTTTTGTATCATCTGCATATAGTAAACAATTTGAATTTATAATTGAGTAAATAACGTCATTAATAAAAATGTTGAAGAGGAGAGGGCCAAGGTGCGAGCCCTGGGGAACACCAGATGTAACAGGAACAAAACTATATAAATATCCTTTAATTGAAACTGCCTGGGTTCTATTATTAAGGTAAGACTCGATCCACCTCAGAAGGTCGCCATGTATGCCGATACAGGCTAGCTTGTTAAGTAATGTCAAATGTGAAATTTTATCGAATGCTTTGGAGTAATCGGTATACACAGCGTCCACCTGAAGCCCATCATCTAACGCCTTTGTAACCACATCGACCATTTCACATAGATTTGTTTCTGTAGAACGCCTATCAACAAAACCGTGTTGATTAGGAATTAAAATATGTCTAACACACGGATAAATGGTATCATAAATTATTTTTTCTAACATTTTAGGTATGATTGAAAGTTTTGAAATGCCGCGATAGTTTTTAACATCACATCTGTCTCCACCCTTTAGAATAGGAACGTAACTTTTTTCCAGCGATCAGGCATGACCCCTTTTTTCAGAGATAGATTGAAGATAAAAGAAAGAGGAAGAGCTAAGGTTTTATAGCAATTACGTAAAAATATAGGGTGAATCCCATCAGGGCCAGGTCCTTTATTAATACTCAAACCCTTCAAATATTTTTCCGTAATAGTGGGAGTAATTGGAATGCAATTAAATTAAATTATCTGAAATATTGTCAAAAACAAATTGTATGATTTATGTGAAAGATGGTGTTGAGTGACATGAGTTTCTCACCAGTCAATTATCAATAACGCAATACTCAAAGGAGCTGGTACTTAGATTGATTTTAATTTGATCCTAAACAGTTTGATTAAAATTGATCGAAACTTCGGTAACTCAAATCATATTATTTTGATTAGTAAAATTGTAACTTATTTAATTTTTTACTTTTTTTTATTTATGTTTGTTGACGTGTTCAAGCGCCCCTTGGAGTTCATAAAAATAAATGATTTGACTTTGACTTCCGAATAATACGTTTGCCCGACCCGGGAATCGTGCCGGGTCTCGCATCGTCGTTTACTTACGGACCTCGGCAGGCGCTCGCCGGCGCTGCGGTACATCGACGTGTGGCTGGTGGAGCTGCTGGCGCCGTCGCGCGACGAGGCCTTCTCGGTGCGCGGGCTGTTCGCGCTGCAGCTGGCGGCCGTGGTGCGCTCGGCGCGCGGCTGGCAGCACCTGCGCCTGCGCCTGCACGCCGTGGCCGCGCCGCCCGCCGCGCCCACCACCATTCACGGTGAGCATGGCTCGCTCTCCCGGCCTCTCCTGCCGAGCGCAACTTTGGTGGAAAAGGAGCCTAAGCCATCATTCACGACACTTATTTGTCACAATTCATTTGAAGTTAGAAGCAGTTATTCACTGACAAATTATTAATCATAGCCAACAGTACCAGTAGTTATCATTAAAATGCACGAACTATAACATTTAATATCATTTCATCAACTACCTTCTACATTTATTATCATTTCATTAACTACCTTCTACATTTATTATCATTTCATTAACTACTTTCTAAATTTATTATCATTTCATTTACTACCTTCTACATTTATTATCATTTCATGAACTACCTTCAACTATTTTTATCAATACAAATAATTAAATGGAAGTCTCTGTTTTTTATGTCAGGATAACAATGTTTTCTTCAAGCTGGTATATGTAGTTGTTTGCACGATACCTTTGCCTAAAATACAGTTTTCTTATTTTTTGCCTTTCTGTCTGTCTGTTTGTATCGGCTTATTTTCTACACGGCTGGGCGATTTCGCTAACATTTTAGATTCAGAAAACTGACTACAAGGCGCGTAACATTTTATTAATGTACCTACCACGCAAACGAAACATCGGAAGAAAGTTAGTTAGTTTGTTTGATAGCGCTAATCTGGGAACTACTGGTCGAATTTTAATAATTCTATTTGTGTTTGATAGTTTAACTCTCAATTAAAGTTTTTAAATATTTTACATTACGCTAAACTCCACGAGAGCGGAGCAGTAAGGTTGAACGCGGAGCATACAATGAAATTAACGCAAATGCTGTACCAAAAATACTGGTGGTTTAAATGAAATATTTTCTTATAATGTATATTTTTTGATGTTGATCATAACAGAAGCAGGTAGAACAGTAGTGGTGGGCGAGGCGTCGGCGCTGGCCACGTGCGCGGCGGGGCGGCCGCTGGACCAGCGCCTGCAGCAGCTGCTGCATCTGCTGCGGATCAACGCCACCATTCATATCGTGAGTGCTACACTACATACAACAACTACACTAAACTGTTTAATACATATTGTAGGGAGACAGTGCAACCGGCGCATTTATGTATTTAAGTGGATGCTTAAGTTTAGCCGCCCGGTTCGCCAGTCGCATTCCCGTATCGCTAGAGATAGGTCGTAGTTTAGTTAGAATAATGTAGTCAATAAGTTTAATATATATTTGTACGGAGAAGGTACATCAAAATGATAAGTCATAACATAAAAGTTAAAAGAAATGTATTTTAAGTCAGATAGAAACAACTTAAAACTAATGCTAAATGACCGACACGCGGCGAAAGGAACGTTGGCTGTTGCCCGAACCGATTTATTGCAACTACTGATTATTGTGTCGAATGTATGTATTTTGTTCACTTCGCTGCGTGTTGATGTCAGCATAAAACTAAAACTATTGCGTTGTACGGGTTTGCTCGTACAATATTATATATCCTGGTACCAGTAAATATAAACATTTAGTATACTTTAGTAACCGTTTCAATTAATCCAACACATAAACCCCCACACATATAAAGCCGAGTTCATATTTATCATTTGCAAATTGGAATCACTGTATCCGTATTGTCGTATCACGTACAGAGGCTAAACAATGAGGGCTATCGCGTATGAATTCGCCGCTAGGGGTGCTTGTGTAGCGTGAGCTCTCCGAAATGTCAAAGGTCAATATTTGCGGGTTGGCTATGCGCTCATTGAGTTTGTAATTGTCTATAGAGGCACAGTTCTTTAGGGTGTTTTGAAAACAAACTTTAAAAAAAAACAGAGAATGCACTTGTGTATAAGGCACGTATGAAAGCAAGAGAGACGGACGTATGTACCCACTTAAAATTGGGACAAAAATCCTACTCGTAGCTCTTTAAATGTTTTGTTCCAAAACGTCCTAATAAACTGTGCTTCTATAAAAACGTATGAACTCTATGGTTCAGATAAGTCAATCTGTCAACAAACTTCGACAGACCTTACTCTACAGTGGCGCCACCTGCTGAGACTAAAACCTGTAGCCCTCATGGTTTAATAAAGATTTATTATTATTATTTAAAATAGAAACTATAAAACTCGTTTGGTTCGGGTTTTTCTCAGGCTCAGAGCAAAATTAAGGTTAGCTCGCTTTGTTTTGCCTTTCCGGACTGCTGATAATAAATACTACAGAATCTCTCGCCTATACGAACTTTGCTCTCATCAAATAAGTATTTTTCCAACTGTAGTAATTGTAATATGTGTGACGTCAGGTAAAAGACTGGCCGAAGCTGGACGAGTCCAGCCGGTTCTCCGAGGGCGACGACGGCGACCTGCACCAGCGAGTGCCCACCACTTATCTGCAAATGTAAGTCATACTCGTGCCAATAAAGCTTCGATTTCCTAGGAAAGCGGTGTGGAATAATGCGGCCGTAATATTATTGCCGTGACACTATTAATATGTAATACGTTAGGTCGATCACCGCTATCTAGGAAACCACTACATTTGTTTTACATAGGCAACGTCATTGTACCGTTATCTTTACGACCGCATTATTCCACACCGCTATGTTAGGAAACCGAAGCTTAACTGAGCTCACACGTCACTGCCAATAACTCTCACTGATTATAAACTGGTACATAACATAACTTCACGCCTATTAATATTTCATCTTTCAACTAAAATATACTTAACTTCTTACAAATCATTATTTTTAAAGTATTTTATATTAACACATAATATTGCATCACACACACCTATATTACCAGAAGGGTTTGGTAAAGTGTACATCACCCACACTTCACCTGTTTTATTTAGGTCCCATGGGATAGGCCTATCGCCATCCACCGGGCACAATTCCAACTCCGTGCTGCTATTGTGAATTTCCTGACGAAAAGTTGACAAATAACACTTTGCTCAAGAATCGAACCCGAGACCTCGCGGTGAGAGGCGTATATGCTAACCACTAGACCATCAAAGCAGTCATATAAACTTGTGTAGTTTTTAGGAAAGAGTAGAATTGATTGGGACAGCCACCGTGCTGTTCGTAACCAATCAGCGGAACCCAATTAAAAAGGCGCGAATCGTAAATGAACTTTACATTTATGAATTGTGATTACTTTCACAACTTTGTCGTAATATTGTCAGCTGACATAAATTACAATCCGTTTCTAGACTTGTACTTGCTTCTCAAAGCTTGACGTTGACAAAATCAGTATTATACTTTGTCCATTCCTTTATTTTCTTTTTGACAGATCACGCCTATGAATTACCGTTTTTTTTGTCAGATTAATGTACTACAATAATAATGTACTTTATTGACAAGCGGCACTTTTTAGGGCAGTTTACTGTTTGTAACAAACAACCACAGAATATAAATCAAATCGTGAAATGAAATAAATCGATCATTATGAAAAAGAATAATTTGATTTTTTTTTGTGTATTGTCTGTATTTTTATTAAAAAAAAAGAATATAATTATAGTATCATGATTCCATGAATATTGATGAATTGCAAGAAATCAAGTCAAAATCTTGGAATTAAAAATGAAAATGTAAACAAAGGTAACTAGGAAATCGTCATAGGCTAAGTATGTGACATTATTATTTTATTATTATTTTGTATATTTATTTCATCTAATAAAAACTACTAATAAACGAATAATTAATAATGAACTAAAACCATTTCGATGTAATTAATCGATTGAAAGTTCTTCTTAGACAACATCGATTATGATTTCAAATCGAATCAGTAACGTGTGAAGCCATCCCTAAATGTAATCTGTCTAAAAGAAAATAAAGAATTGGACAGAGTATAATAAGGAATTTGCGCGATAAATTATACTAATTCGAATAATTCGAATTTCGAATTAATATTCATAGTGAAGACAGGACAAAGTCGGTTGGGTCAGTTAGTACTAAATTATAATTACTTGGCGTCAGGTTAAAGATGTGACGGTGGAACTATGCCCTCGGGCCCTACCACCATTCGGTTCAAACATCTTCTTTCGAACCATATTGTTAAAGGAGCCTCGGAGATTTCCCAAGCATTTAGACATCTCCTGAATTCAGCGAAGGGTGTGACCTGCTTACGCATGACCTGAAGTCGTGCTGGATATAATCAATCGTGTCCACAATTAGTTAATATTACATGTATCCGATTGCATGCCTGAATGGCTGTATTTGGCGTGCAAGGAGATTGAATTACATTTGATATGAAGATACAGACGTGTTAGAATACATATATATATTAATGACAATAGGCGAGTACATGGAGCTGATGTGCGAGTGTGTCGGCTAAGCCAGCTATAAAACATCACGCCTTCATTACCCAGAAGGGTCTAGCATAGGTGTATAACACCCACCTTGCATATGTTGTATAGGTTCAACGTAAGGGTGAGCCTATCGTGATTCACCAGGCACAACTCCACCTCCGTGCTGCTATTGAGAATTTTCTGAGAAATTTCTGATGGAAACATCTCGGATATCTTTTAAAAATTAGACAACGGCTCTAAATCGCGTAATTATTAAAAAGGTAAATAAATACCTATGCTCGACGTTTCGAATGACTTGCATCATTCTTGGTCACGACTGGTAAAGCTCAGCGTCGTGTCCGTGAAGCGCGGATATTGTCCACTACCCTCACTTGGTCGTCACAATTTATATTTTTTTTTAGTTCGGAACCGTCCATATAGCGATTAGACCCGTTGTCAATTTTTTTAAAAATGTTCTCAAATCGCGAAAGTTTAAAAACATATATCTCGGGTATCGAAGTTGAGATCCCGCGGTGAATGGCCGCATACGTTAACAACGAGATAGATGTAGATACCAGCTACAAGTTTTTTTTTTTTTTTATTATAATTCACAAAACTGGTGTACAATCTGACTTATTAATTATACTTTGTCCATTCCTTTATTTTCTTTTTGACAGATCACGCCTATGAATTACCGTTTTTTTTTGTCAGACTAATGTACTACAATAATAATATTAATAATGTACTTTATTGACAAGCCACACTTTTTAGGGAAGTTCACTGTTTGTAACAAACAACCACAGACTATAAATCAAATCGTGAAATGAAATAAATCGATCATTATGAAAAATAATAATTTGACTTTTTTTTGTGTATTGTCTGTATTTATATAAAAAAAAAAGAATATAATAATAGTATCATGATTCCATGAATAATTATTTGCAAGAAATTAAGTCGAAATCTTGAAATTAAAAATGAAAATGTTAACAAAGGTAACTAGGAAACCGTCATAGACTAAGTACATTATTATTATATTATTATTTTGTATATTTATTTCATCTAATAAAAACTACTGGTAGTATTATGCCACTTAAAAAAATATATAGAATGTTTCGAAAATAGTGAAGAAAGAGAGACAAGGGAAAAGAGTCGCAGAAAAGATATTAAGTCGAAAATTGATCCACAATTAAATATAGTCAAACATAACGCTAAGTATCAAGCTGTACAACTATTTAATAAGTTACCTGAAGACATAAAGAGCGTATTATACACGGGGGCCTTTAAGGCGAAATTGAAAGCTTTCCTTTTGGACAGGTGTCTTTACTCTTTTGACGAATTGTAATGTGAAATGTGAAATGTTATGGCTATTATTACTTTTATCATTATCATCTCTTATTTTGTTTGGATGTATTATTTTTATTATTTTTTAAATCTCAATGGGCATGTATTTTTTATGAATTTATTGATTAATTATTTTTAAATTTTATTCTGATTTCTATTTTAATTTAATTGTTAATATCTTTTAATTATGTAATGTTTCAAACACAATTTAAATTGTTAATGAATAAATGACTATGACTATGACTATGACTACTAATAAACGAATAATTAATAATGAACTAAAATATTTCGATGTAATTAATCGATTGAAAGTTCTTCTTAGACAACATCGATTATGATTTCAAATCGAATCAGTAACGTGTGAAGGCATCCCTAAATGTAATCTGTCAAAAAGAAAATAAAGGAATGGACAGAGTATAGGGTGGCAACACTTTGAAAATCCTCATCCAACATACTAACGGACTTTAAACAAAAGGTCATACAGCCACCCGCTCTGCTGTATCTTTACAAGATCATAAAACTATCATAAGAAGATTGGTCTCCTCTCTTACCAAAATGTTCTAAAATGAAGTATTTTTACCGGTGTATTTTAGATTGATATGATAAAGCAATTTGTCGTATATTTCAGAGTAAACAACATAATAAAACAGCGCTCGGAGTCGACGGCGGTGACGTTCGTGCAGCTGCCCGTTCCTCCCAAGCTGTCCAAGGACAACGCTGTCGATGACGCCCGCGCTGAACATTATCTCAAGGTATTACTCTACCACTATTACTAATCACCAGACAAGCAGATATGAAGTCCTTCTAGCAAATTGTTATCCATAAAAGATTGCACGTGCGCTGATAATATAAGGAACCCGAAATTATACATCGTATGTTGTTAAAATAAAGTGTGTGTAAGTAAAGTGCAAAAATGTGTGACAAGTAAGAGTGTCGTGTTGGTGATGCTTATTTTTTTAGTCCATCCGAGTTGATAAAAAATCACAACTGCCATCCTAGCACGGCTAGCCACTCATTTAAACTCACCAATGACGTAGTTATCAACAGAGTAAAGACAAAAAAAACACTATTAAAAAAAAAAGTTTATTACCAAAAAAGATACAGACATTATTTTTACACAGTGGTTTCCATGAAAGTGTTCCTGTGTTTTGGCAACCTGAGTTAATAATTATATTTTCACGTTGTATTTGATGTGAAGGATACTACATAATTTAAAAAGAGAAAAAATATAATGATATAAATGCAGAATGTTACTAAAATATTGGGTGTGTGTGTGTGTGTGTATGTGTGTGTGTGTGTGTGTGTGTGTGTGTGTGTTTTTGCGCGCGTGTGTGTGGGTGGGTGTGAGTATTTGTATGCCCTTGGATTTAAAGAAGTAAAGACTCTGTTTCTTCGTAATTTAAGGTAAGTAACCACTCTGTTACAACGGTTTTGCAGGCAAATTTATGTTGATTACAACGTCATAATCGAATCTAAACGCCAAGAGTGTCAAGCCGTGACGGGGGCTTGTATCAATTCACCTCATTTGTTAGCTATATCATGGCAAAGGTGAAATTCCTAGTGTAATTATTAACACATGGTTTCTAAAAGTGCACTTATGCATTCCAGGTGCTAGACGAGTTCACGAAGGAGCTGCCCCCCACCATCCTGGTGCGAGGCCTCAAGTCGGTGACGTCCATGGCGCTGTAACTGCATTACTGATAGTGTAGGCACTAGCGAATACTACGCGAAACACGTGTGCGAATATCTTACGACGTACTACTGAAATCAATACTATTATAGATAGATATTTTAGAGTTTGTACCTCGGAAAATCCGCGGGCCTGTCTTGACTGCGTCGAGTCTATCTTATTGAAATCTTTGGCAAATGGGTCATGATTCAATCGGTCCGACTGTACTTCTAAACGCTTATGATATTTTAAACACTTGGTGTACGTTAAGGTGCTCCCACGCGGAGCGAGCATGGAATTTAATGTTGAGATTCGCCGGCGTGCATAACGTTACAAATGCCCTTAAGATTTTTTTTGTAACTATTCTATCCATCCGTGGCGTGGTACATATGGCAGGACCAGTTTTCACCAAAGCGGAGGGGAGAGGAGATGAGGAAGTAACAAAATTTGATTGGTAATTCAAAACACAGCTCCTCAAATGCAATGGATCAAGCGGAGAGGAGCGGAGAACTCATATTTTGTATAGAATTGTGTGCAGCCAACGTGCCGTCCGGCAACAAAGCAGAGCGGAGAGGAGAGGAGCTGCGTGGTGCGACCCGCAGGCTGCAGTCTCCACTCCTCTCCGCTCCGCTTTGGTGGAAATTACCTGTCAGCTTTGGGACACTTCTCCGCTCCGCTCCTCTCCTCTCCTCTTCGCTCCACTTTGGTGGAAATTGGGCCTTGTTCCTGGGGGTCTTGAACTATCTCTTAACCAATATTCATCGAGATCGGTCTCGTAGTTTGGTGGAATAATGGCTACAAACATGAAAAACATTTCTACTTTGTAATATTAAGTATGGATACGTTCGCATACGGTTCGAGCAGTATTAGATCTCGATAAATTCGTTAAGACATAGGACCAACTTTATACTCAATTATTAGCGAATTCTTATAGGTAGGTCAAAATGAACACTGTTTTATTATTAAAGTATTTTTATATAAAACAATGCCTAAGGTAAGGCTGTGGTTCCATTGAAGTGGAGAGGACCGTATTGGCCAAGCACATTGCTCGAAAATAACAAAATACTGTAAGCTGAGTAGAGCGGGCTTTCAAATTAAATATAAGAAAACGCGGGTCCGCTTCAATGGAAACACACCCTTATACACTAGCTGCTTCTTGAGATGAGGTTTATATCATTGTTATCTGTAAAGACGTTTATCAATATACGAGCTTATTGTCACTCTGCCAGAATCCGAAAGAAATTTGTTCTGAATCAGTCACAGAATCCTATACTAATTGAACCTTCGGTTTGTATAAAAAAATAATATTTTTGGTAGTTTCTCGTAAACTAGTGGACTGGTATTTGTTAATAATTCTAAACAAACAACGTTCAGGATACTGGTAAAGTAAATATAACTTTGTAGAACTCTCAGTTACGATGTATAATTATATACTACATCGATTGATGCATCGATCGGCGCTGAACAGCGCGCTGCGCAGGCGCAGGCTCTTATTTGACATTTAAAACGTCAAATACATCGATCAATGTAGACGTAATGACGCCATTATTCAGGTGTGCAATGTTATCGTCCATCTCTATCAAACAGTCAATTAAATTACTGTAGTATTATAAATAGCAGAGCGTTTGTTATTCTCAAAATAAATATTGTGCGAAATTCATATCACGAAAATTATACTCTTGGAATTGACTAAACGCTATGCTATCAAAAATCTGTACGTACAGTCGGCCAACGAGTTCGGTATGCAGGCCACACTACTATATAAGCTTGTGTGAATAACGTATAACTAGTGTAGTAGACGCATACATACTTTACCTATTACACATTTCTACACTTACACAATTAGTGCCTTATCATACTAGCGGATTGCGAGCGGATTCAAAGCGGAGCGGGCGCGCAGCGAATGCGTCGCGAACACGCAGCGGCTGCGCAGCGGAGACGTCGCGGACGCGTGGCGAATACGCTACGTTTTCGTCGCGTGTTTGTAGCGAATTTACGACGTACAATACACTCAGTAACAAAATTGATTCCGACGAGGAAACACTGCTGTTGGCTTTGTTACTTCGGAAACGCCGGCGACGAAAACGAAAGCATCGACGAATTTGGGAAGATCCATTATCAATTAATCGAATGGAAGAGAGCGACTAATTTGTGTTGTTTTGCAAACGATTAAAAAATAATCCTAAATTATTTCGTTCCTACCTACCTATAAAACAAACATAAAATATTTAAGCAAGATAAAATCCCACAAGAATCGTTAAAAAAATCGTTATAATGCAAAATGATTTGACATTTGAAAAAAATATTTTATTAAGTTGGTTGGCTGGCGTTTGTACGAGACAGTATTCGCTGCGAATGCGCGGCGTGTTCGTTGCGCACCCGCAACGAATCCGTTGCGCGCCCGCTTAGCTTTGAATCCGCTCGTAATCCGCTAGTATGATAAGGCCCTTAGATACTATTCCAAGCGAAAATAAACTTTAATGAGCACGATATATAATATCGTTAGATTAGTCGTTAGATATCGTTAGCCCAAGTAGCACGTAAGTGTCGTCAGCATCAATAATACAGCCAATATAGAACTTAAAGTGGTAAAAGAGACGTATAAGAGAGTCAGGAAAGGTTATAAGCGTTATAAGAGTGTTACAATCCGTTATTATACAGCTCAGCTGTATATAGGCTTTATTATGGTATCTGCGTACACTTAAGGTGTTATATCGGAATATTACAACTCTACTATACAGCTTTAATAATTGTGTAACACTCCAAGCTTATTTCTACGGCTAAAGCTGTATAAAGGCTGTATTATAGTACTATTCACTCGCTTATTACATTAGCTTTAAGCTGTATCATAGTATTACTTGACACTTGTTGCTGTACAAAGGCATAATTGCTAACTCCATTATAAAACTAGTTTTTATGGTGTAATTTAACACTCTTATAAATATTAAAGCTGTAATAGTTACTTCTAAGAGAGTATTATAGAACTAAAAAGATAAATGGCAGCTATAGTACAGCTTTAGTCTGTATTATTGACGGAGACGTCAAATCAATGTCGCAGTCAGGAGATGGATTGAGAAGGAATATTTGAATATAAGGAATTACAACTTAAATAACAGTAATGATAGTGAACCAATATTGACTGAAAGAAGAAACCATTCAACCACACCGACAATCCATAGCTCCAATGAGGGTTCCGTACGAAAAAAAAAAAAAAGGAGATAAAAATAACATTATTAATTGCTTCCTTCGCCATCATAACACCCCTTTTGATTCCCAGGAACTTGGCACTATGCAAAGTTTTTTTGACATTTTTCTTCAGTTTCTATTATCTTGAACGACATATTATTCTGAAAAATAAAGAAAATACCTTAATAAATAATCGTCAAAATGGTTTTAGAGATTTTAATTCTTTATACGTATCACTAAAGAGGTTATTAGTTATTATCTAAATAAAGAGCATAATACAGCCTATTGAATAAAAATATTCTATAATTACTCTAATTAGAAGTTAAAAGCTGTACAATACACTTCATTTATTCCATAGTACAGCTACTGGCGCTATATTGCTCTTCAAATAGTGTTAGAGCTGTTTAAAATTGACGCCATTTTCTAATAAACAAAAACATATTAGATGATTCTAAAAACAAAAAGAATTGACATTATTTTGCATTATCTTTAGCCGTATCATGTTTACTAGCTTATATAACGTTAACTTGGCCTTTTCCTTATTACTTGAAATTAAAATGTTGTTATTCTAACCTTAAAAAACAAAAACTTACTTACCGATATTCAGTATTTCTTTTGTTTTTCTTGATTTTTATGCTGGCGCGCGAATATTTTACCGAAAACCATATACAGGTTTACAATAAATATTGGTTTGCACGTTATTTTCACCAAACCAATAAGTTCAAGATCATTAATATGTTTTTCTTAGCAAGTAATTTGCCATTATAATAATATACATAATGTAGATAAAAAATATGATGTACATTAAAATATCTATACTTTTGTAATTCTTTTATAACACTATTGTAGAACTTTAATTCTAACAAGCTACGTTTAGGATACCATCTGGAGAGTTGAAGTTTCTTTTTACACCAAATAACAGCTCTTATACAGCCTTTATACAGCTACTATACAGCTCTTATAACACCAAACGCTGTATAATTTGTGCCCATTTTACACTTATAAGGGCTGTATAAGCGCTTATGCAGCCTTTATACAGCTAATATACAGCTTTAAGTATAAAATTACGCGCTAGTACAGCTTTTATACAGCTTGTAATGCTACTTGGGTAGATATCGTTAGATATCGTTAGATTTTATTGAAATAATTCATTTTAATCTTTATTAAAGACTCAAATGAATGATTTCAATAAATTCTGTCGACCAATAGGTCAACCTATTGTGTTTGTGTGAGTGTAGAAATGAGTAAAGGTAGACAATAATGTGTGTAGGTAAGCATTAATAAAACATCTGTGCAAAAATAAACTTTAATTGAAATAAAATAAAGATTACTTTACATTACAATTCATGAAACTCAAAATGAATCGCAATATAATCTTTATTTTGTTTCCATTAAAATTTCCTTTCACATAAATAATTTACCTACTATAATTTTTACACTATTTATACGTTATTCACACAAGTGTGTGTAGAAATGTGCCCTGCATAGCGAACTTGTGGTCCATCGTTCCGTACATCGTTACGTGCCACACCGTAACTTTTAATATTACTGACTTCATTTTATAAACATCGACACATTATGACAATGTTTTATTAGTTTTAACATGTTTACCATTATTTAATCATTATAACATTTGAATTATTGTCTAGTTAACGAGATTGTTCGTTTATTTTTTATGACTGCTTATTATTATCATACAATGAGAGTTTTCTGAAATGTCAAATTTCTCTGTCTTTTAATCGAGATAAACAAAGCAAGCATTAGTGCTTGCGGCAATTATATCGACGGTCCCTACCATAGAAATCTTAATAACTAGTCAATAGAAATGCTATCGACTATCTTTTAACACTGGGACGCATGTCGCCGTTTTTCAAATACCACTTTTTGTATTCCTGCAAACAAAATTATTCTTTTTGGCGATGACATTAAGACGACAATTCCTCAACTCGCACTTATGTTCGATTAGACTCATGCGCTTGTATTCCTGCAAACAAAATTATTCTTTTTGCGATGACATTAAGACGACAATTCCTCAACTCGCACTTGTGTTTGACTAGACAGATGCGCGGCGACAAGGTCACGCGTCTTTGACATTTCTATTGCCTTATTATTAAGATTTCTATGGTCCCTACGTACATAAAGACATGTTAAAAACGAGGTTTACAGGAGAGCGTTTTTTATGTTCAAACTGCTCTAGAAATAATATATATGTACAATGTAAATGGTTTTTTTCTAAAATTATTTATTAGTTTAGGCACTTTATAATGGTATTTATACATATTTTCTTTTTTTATATTTTCTTGGAAAAACTGATAGATGTCTGTTTTTAACTGTTAAAATAAAACCATGTCAGACATTTCCATGATAGCTTTTTATACGCAATACGGAAAGAAGAAAGCAGTTTATATAATAGAATATAAATAAAATGTTTTATGAACACGTGGAATTTGGTTTTTGTTTTCAAACGTGGCAGTTAATATTATGAATAATTATAACTAAAAAACACACTGCATCAATAATAATATCTTGTATCAATACAAAAGTATTTCACGGCGCGGACAAGTATCGACACGTCTTATTGGGGAACTCAAGCGCTACCGTGAATGACGTTATGTCAGACATGACCGTGTTCGCAGCGAGTGGTGCGCATTTAATAAAACGTAGAAAACGATACGTATATAAATATATCCGCATCTACGACACTTATTCGCTGTAAATATAATACTTGTTCTCATATACGATTTGTAAAAGACGTTAAAGAAATATTTATATTCTGGGCTATGTATATGGAAATCTAAAGCCAATTAAGCAATAATGAAATATATGCCCCTTTTGACATTTCTTTATGTACGTAGGGACCGTCGATATTTCTTGCTTTGTTCATCGCGTTTAAAAAGACAGAGATGGCAAGAGAGTTGGATGCTAAACCTACACCGTGTAGATGGGCCCTAAGCATACATCATAACGCAGCTCACATCATAGGTCAGTATTGGTGGTAAGACCTTTTGGCAAAGTGGCAGCAACTATAATTGATTAATAAATATCTTTGTTTCTTTGACTTTGTCTAGAATGTGCAATAGTGGTACATTCATAAACCCGGTTTTTAATTATAAGTATATATTTAGTGTTTTTTTTTATTCTTTTAAAAATATCTATGTACTTTAGATTCTATAGTCTCGATCAGTTTCAGTTCTAGAATATCTTTGATTTCATCTCGACAAAAGCTTTCTTTTGTCCAAATACTTGTTGATATTTTTAATTTTTTATCAAACTCAATAGTTGAATTTATAAATACACACTGCATCTGGCCTATCTGCACGTCTAGGAAATATAAAAGAAATACATATAAATAAATATATAAGTGCACCACACAAAGCGAAGCACCAAATTATAATTATTTTTGTATAACAATCACTATTGAAATGCATCATATATTATTTAATTATAAGGGTAGTTTTAAAAACCAGTATTTTATAAATGAAATGTGATATGACAAATAAATCATTGTATATTTTTATTTTGCAGTATGTTTTTGTTCCATTGTCATTAAACGAAGCCCAGCCACCAGATGTCGCTCAAATGATGAGCCAAAATCGCACCTTTATTTTGAAACTATTACAAACTAAAAAAAAATACTCTAGAGCAAATATAAAAAAAAATATGTTCTTTATTCCTTAATACAGTCAAAATACGTCGTTAAATGAACGCATTTTTGGGGTTCATTGATAGATATTCTATGAATGTATATAATGCAAAATATTAAATAATCTTTTAATTGAATTTAAGCAATTTATTTATTTATTTTAATAACACTGTTCCGTTAACTTTTTGTGTTTTTTATGAAGATATGTTTTGAAAAGTGTTACTATTTGGATAAACATCCAAATAGTAACACTTTTCCTTTGCAATGCCTGCGTCTCTTTTGACTGTGGCAGTTCATTGTGATTATTTGGATAATTTTTGAAGATGTTGCATATCATATAAACATTATGTTGTTTAGAAAAAAAAATATTGCTTGGTTTCATATAGAACGACTTGCATACTGCTATAGGACAGAATATAACCTAAATAAGTACTACCCTTGATGTTCGGTCGGAGTCGTCGCAACGCTCCACGCTTTGTGGCTTTGATGAGATTCAAGACGATTGCACCCCGTAATACACGATCAATCAAGACCGCGATTATGCATAATGTGAAATTGAATTTATTGCTTGCCGACTATTATATAAATATTACCATTTATTTATGAATGTATAAAATATTTTGAAAAGGACATCTATTACAGCCAATGGTGACAATAGTATGAGAAAAGAGTAATAAACAGTAAAAGATTCAGTTAATATGAAATAAGTCTTTATTAATTTGTTTTAATAATTATGTACTTGCATCTATGTATTGTTTTCTTTAAGAGATTTCAACGACTGAGCCGACTTCAGATCATCAGAAGACATTTTCTTGCCTCGGAATTCCTCCTCGATATCCTGTAACGTTCTATCTTTAGTCTCCGGCAAAAAGTACCACGCTATTATGAAACAGTAGATCAGGACGCCGGCGTATATAAAATAGGCGCCGTATACTTTAACTGTGTTGAATAACACCAGCACAGTTTTCACGGTTATGAAGAAGTGTAACGAGTAAAACAGCGCGCTGATTCCTCCAGCCAGACTTCTGTACTGCATCGGGAATATTTCCCCAGATATCACCATAGGTAACGGCAACGAACCGGTCACCACTGAGAATGTATGAATATGGATTAATATAGCACCAAAACTAAAGTGATCATACGGTAGAAGGGAATGTGTCTTCGCATAAGTATACAATCCCGTTGCTATCAAAGCTAAAATGTTGATTGTCATCGTAACGAACAGCATGGTGCGTCTTTTCACTTTTCTCATGACGAACACTGCTGCCGTGTTCGAAATTATTCTTTGAATATCCAAAGTTATAATCAACATAGCGTCATATTCGCTATTTCCGATAACGTGATGAAATGTATCAAGTGTATAAGCTGATAGAAGATTGATGCCACCCCAATGAGCTATCATGTACATGTGAATCACAATAAAAATTGGTTTATAAAATTCTTTCTTCCTTATCGTAGTTACGAAATAAACAAAACTCCTTTTCATCTTCCTTCCGAGTGTTAATTCTGTTAAGTGAGCATCTGTTTTGGACTCTTTCAGTATTTCACTAGCATCTATCATTTTCCTTAATTCGTCATCTTCGTCGTTTCCTCTTAACCAATGAAATACTTTTGCGCAGTCTTTGTATTTTCCTTGAACGGCTAACCAGCTCGGTGACTCTGGTGAGTACAAGACGATAGCGAGATCTAGAAGTGAAATAAAAGCACAGACGACGGCTGTGACATCCCATGACAAGTAGGAACCTAAAGCGTGAACTGTTAGAGTCATCACCGACATGGACAGACCCATCGTTGAAAGAAATGGGCCTCGGTTCTTAGGGCTGGTGTATTCTCCTATTAATATAGGGCCTAAAGAAGTGCTCATGCCCATTGACAATCCCTGCAGAAGTCGTGCAATAAGGAGTGTGGTCATGTTCTGTGCGCCAACGATGCAAAGCCAACCGATGATCACTATTGTTACACTGATGCTGTTGGCTATCTTTCTGCCGTATTTTGCCATTATGATAGGTACTGTAAAGTTTCCCAGCACAAGTGCAAAGCCCGGGACAGCAGCTGAAATGAAATATTCCTTTTAATACATAATAATAATTATTATAAGTGGGATTTACTCTTAACATAACTTGGATCTCGTGTCGTGTAGAGAGTTATAATTATGCCTTGACTAGGACATAATTCAATGAACTTTAGTGTCCGTAGTAGATCAGATTGACCGCGTTAGTACGGTTTTAAATAAACAAAGGCATTAATTACATAACACAAACAAGATATTTCGGAACGAATTATATTCATATGCCGGTACAAGCTTTTTTTTACGTGGGGAAATGCTTTAATAAGCATATCTCTCAGTGGAGGGCGTAGACAGAATGGAGGGGCACTGAAAAGGTTATGTCGGATTCGGGTACACCTGGCAAACGAAGGCCAACGAACGCGTTCTTTGGTTCCTATTTGGATTAATTTGGACGGCTAAGCGGACGCTATAGATCGTTCGTTGGCAATTCAAAGTGTGGCGATTGCATCAAAGTATTCGTTAAAGTTCACTCAACAGTCCAAAACAGGCCTAACAAATCCGTTCGTTGGTCTTTGTTCGTTAGGTGTGTACCCAGCAAAAGTAAACAGCGTTTCCGAACGAACTACTAAACATTTAGAGCACAGACTATTTAGAGGCAAAATCGATTCGTTCGTGACGTTCGTGTTGTGAATTTGTGATTGCGAAACAAACAAATTGCGCGCAGTAATATTGTTATCTTTGTTCATTCTTGTTAACCAGTTTTTCTGAAGTTGGAGGTATTGTTATAACACAGTATCAAACTGTTTAAAAACCTTAGCGAGGTCAGTATTACATGATCAGGAAACCTAAACTCTTTTGTTATCTACAAGATTTCATGTACCCATTTAATTTTGTCTTCCAACTGGACTTGACTGCCTGAGAGTGAGTCTAAAAAGTGTTTACTATGTTTTTTGGCATTGTAATAGAATTATCTTCATTATTAGTACCATAATTATATTATATCATTGTTTACAATTGTGTGATTCTATGTGTTATTTTTTATTTTCATGTTCATTTAATTTTTCTAAAGAATCTAAAATTAATATTAATTTATTATCGATAATTCTTTATTTACAGAGATATATACATAATTATACATATAATATATTGGATCTTAAATTAAACTAGTTTATTATCTTAATCTAAATTTATTAATTTATTAATCACAAATTATTAATCAGTCACTGTCAGATTAAATTAAAATTAAATTAAATTTGATTGCACGAATTCGCCAAGCACTGTGTGATTTGGTGTTTTTATTCTCGTTTTGTTTTAGAGCTCAGTAAATAAACAATATTCATTGTTTATTTATTTTGATGGTAAAGAAATACTATGGAAGCAGTTATTTTTAATTTTGACAGTACTGGTCTAGAATAATTTTATTTTGCAGTTCATGAACAGTCATAGCACATCTAAAATTCATCATATAGGTGTGTTTCATTTGTAAAAAAAGATGATCTGTGCCTCTTCCAACAATTTAGAAAATAGTGGTTCACAAATACATTATGCATGTTTACATATAAGACTTACAGAATCTGCCATGACGCTTTTTCTATTTGTAAATTAAATGGGCTCGCCATTGATAACATAGGACTTAAAGAAACAAATAAAACAAATTTGGATTTCATAAAGAGAACAAGTATCAATTACGGTTAAATATATTTGTGTGGAAGGAAGCTATATTCAAATATCATTAAAGTACCAAAAAATGAAAAAGCTAACAAACATAAAAACCAACAGCTTCAACTGGAGCTACGGCTACAGAGACTAAACACAGCCAGGTCCTGGTCTCCTGTAAGGGAACCAGAGGACAGCCACTGGCTTCCACACGAGCGGCCACTCTGGAGTAGACATGGGCGCCGCGCCGGCGCCGCCGCGCCGCGTCTGCCCCGCGCGCCGCCGCCGGCAGTTGCTGCTCGGCGTGAGCGAAGCTAGCACGTGCCATTTTGTTTCGGTTTTTTTTGTGGTTCATTTTAAAATGACCAGTTTATTAAATATTAGTATAAATAAACTCTCTATAACCGTGCTTTATGATGCTAAAACTCGTAACAGTTTTTGTTGGAAGTACTTCGGAAATATTGTCATTACTGAAGAAAATAACAAAAAGAGAATTTTGAATCCTGATCAAGTATATTGCTCAGCTTGTCTCACAGCAGTTAAAGCTGAAAGTGATGGAGACGGCGTGACATTTAGATCGTAAGTACTTTACTTTTTTAAACAAAATTGCTTTTTTTAGGTTTCATTAATCTTTTCTAACCTCAAATTTACAATAATTTCTTACAATTCCTTTATTTTTGATTGTTCCTGCAAAAGTGAGCTTTGATCTTACTCACTATATGTTTTAAAAATCGCGTTGTTTGTTACATACCTAGCTTAAATTAATAAATAATATTATCAATCATCAAAGTGTATGTTACTCATGATGCTTTCTAACGCCTACTAGGTATTTATCGCTGAAGCAAATGTATCATTTCAACTAAACAAAACAAATTTCGTAGGCATAAAACACTTATTGGCAATTTTGTTATTAGCTTACTTTATTACCTGATTTCTAATTTAAATCATTGTCATCTGAGAATCGTTTATTTGACCTTAGAAGTTTAGATTTAACTTTTTATATGCAGGCATGAAGGTGATGGGCTTTTTGCTTAATTTGTTACAGTGTTAAAATAAAGTGTTATAGTAAAACAGTCAGTACTGGAAATTTAACTCGTCACCTACGAGATGATCATGACATTCGAGATGAACCTGCTTCTGCTGCTAATAAAGCCAAAACTAACATCAAAGACTTTTTCACTGCTAAGCGTCCTGCTAAAACTTATACTGCTTCTGGTTCAAAAACTGCAAAAGTCACGCCAAAACATGACAAATGGCTACTGGCTAGAGATGTAGCTCTTTGGTTTTCCAAATCTTTGCTTCCGTTTGACTCAATTTCTGATGAAGGAATGGTGGATTTTTTTAAGGTACCTATCTATTTCAGTACCTAATTAACTTTTATTGCCTTTCTTTTTCTAATGTCACACAACATTTATTAAGTTCACCGAACTCAAGCACTTTTTTAAGTTTAGAAATACGACATAATCTTGAATGAAGACGACCTTCCGTCACGACATACTGTGAGTGGTACAGCACTGTCCGATGTATACGAGTGCATGCTGAGCAACGTTAAAGAAAGAATACACATGGACGCGCCTCGTCACTGTGCTATTACTTTTGATTTATGGACAGATCAAGATGATGATCCACTAGACCAAGAATGTTGGCGATATCTCGCTTCTGCTGTTGGATCTACGGATATCGGTAATGAGGATCTTTTATGTTTTTGGAACGAAAAGAAGAAAGATTTTCCTCGGCTGTCTACCTTTGCCAGAGCTTTGCTATGCGTACCCGCTACAAGTACCCCAAGTGAGAGGGTATTTTCTGTAGCTGGAATGGTACTTTCTGCAAAAAGATCTCGGTTGAGTCCACAAAGGGTGAATAAAATAATTTTTATTCACGATAACTACAAGGAATGCAAAAATTATCTAGAAAAATAATTTTGTCGCCTAACTTGAACAGTTTTCTTTAATTTTTTGATAAATAAAGTGAGTCATTGCATTGTTGGTTTTTTTTTAAGATTTTTACACTGAATTTTCATTGCAGTATGTAAATTCAGTGTGAAAATCTTTCACATCATCATAAATCAGCCACGCCGCCGGCGCCACGCCGCCGCCGAGCGAGATTCATCAGCACGCCGCCGCCGCAATATTTGGGGGCGGCGCCCATGTCTACTCTGGAGACAGAACATAATGGCGTCATAGTCTCCTAAAGTCATTTTATTATTTCATACTTGCTTAACTTGCATGACTGTATATGATAATAAATAACTTATGAGAATAGTTATCATCTTCTTGAACCTGACATATTAATTATATTATAAAATAAAGTTCTTCAGCACATATGCCTGTTCACTATAAACTCAATTAAAATAATATTTTCTCCAAAATTTAATAGCATACAATCAGAATTGAAATATAATTAATCAAAGATGCATTTAATGTTTGTAGTTTCATGCATTTATTGTATTTTGTAGTTAATTTTTATATAGATTATTGCTTAAGAATATTGATTTTAAGTTGCTTTATTATATTAATATTATTAACATAATAAATTACATAAAAAATTAGTAATTTTTTGTGCTAATGTGTAACAATTACTTTGTTACAGAAATGTTCGCCTGATACAGTAGTAGTAGACACAGTTTAAGTGAGTGAGACAGTAACTTGGTGATTTTTTACAATGAAGAAGTGTTTGGTGTGTAAAAAGGACGCTAACTATAAAACACAAACTAAAAGTGGTAGATGCCAGAAAATAAATAAATTCAGTCTTGTTACGTTCAAAAAATGTTGTGATGCTATCACCATTAGAAATGAGAGAAGGTTGAAATATGGCAATCTAGTGCTCACCAAAGAAAATAAAAACAAATACGGGTTTCACAATGATTGCTACAAGCAGCTGGTATCCTTGGATAAATACATACGACCTACGAACGTGAGAAATCTCCTAGCGAGTACTGAGGCATTGCTGAGAGACTCTTGCGGTCACTTCAGGGTGGTATTGACCAATTGCATCGGGCCTGCGACTGCCGCCGCCAGCTCCTCACAAATCGCGCCTGTTGTTATCGATGAGGCATCATCAACCATTGGCACTACGGAAGATGATCCAACAAATGATGAAGTACCTTTCCCAACAACGAGCACTGATCAACAAAACACCAATGACGCAACTGTAACTGCATCCTATCATAGTTGGGCACCACATGTTAATGGAAGCGTCGATTTGGCAGCATATAGGAATTACGTGGACCATCAAACTATCGCCGATAGTCGTGAAGGATTAAGCTATGCTCCGTCTCCGGGGGATTTCGACAACAGAACGCCATCGGATCGGCGAAGGAGAGCTCTTGAGCGCGATCCCCGTGCCATGGCCATTCGAGTCACTCCAGCGTTCAACCTTAGAGCTGATCATGCTAATTATATAAAGAAACTGCTTTCCGATGAGCTCGATGCTTTGATCGAAGAAGCTGAAAGATCTGGGACCTTGCTAGACTTTGTACCCAGGTTCAAAAAACTCGCAAAGTTTCATGACGGATTCATAAACGTGTGGTGCAGAGACTCCCTAACTGCGAATTGGCTGAAAGCCACCGTGGCCAGGCTGCCTTCCCCGATACCCGGCACGCGATTGGAGCTGGTGAGGCGATCGGAGCTCGTGCCTAAATACAGATGTGTGTTATTTCTGCCCGACTACGATGCTAAAACGCCCATCGAGAAGGTGGAGCTCAGATTGCGCACCCAGAACCCCAGGTTCGACATTAGAAACTGGCTAGTGCACAATATCCAAGTCTGCGTCGGCAGCCAAACCGGCTTCTTTCTGCAAATGTGTGTGCCCAAGCCGGATGTCGAACTGTTGTTGGCCCGTAAATGCAAAGTGTGCTACGGCCTCGGCACCTGCACTGTTAGATTCTTAGGGTCTGACGGACGTATTCAAACGGGACCTCCAGTCATAGTTGAAGCATAAACAATTTATTTATTTATTTTTTCTTTAGTAGAAATTAATACTGCATCTAAGATAATACAGCACACTGGAATTTTTCTACATCCTTACAAATCTTTTTGGAGTATCGGTTCGAAATCCACTCGTGAAGTGACTGTTGTGAGAGTGATACCACGTTTTAAAGCGAACTGTTAAAACGCGTTGTTTAAAAACTCTTGAGGACTCGTTTTGCCCAGTGCCCAGTGCCATTTCCTGAGAGCTGGATGTACATCCAGCTAAGTGCACATCATTGGTCGCGGCTGCAGCGGGATGCTGTCTTGTGGGTTGCTCGCCGGCTGGCGAAGCTGCGCGGTGCCGGACCACTGCAATGCGGAGCTCGGGCATCTGCCAACGACGCAGCACACAGGCCTCGGAACTTCGGGACTTCATTTCAGGTAAAGTTCACGTACAAATGATTATGAATCGTTGCTTCTGTTGTTGTTTGATATACGCTCTGCAGCGCCGCCAAATCTATAAATGAATAGTTATTCAAATGATCGCCAGCCAATGAAAAGCACCTGGGATTCGTGCCGTGGTATCTTCAAGGAAACATGTGGGCTATCGTTAGATAGGTCTTTTTAAAACATTGAGAGGTGGCTTAGACAATAATTTTCATTAAAAGATCCGTTAATGAGATAATTATAAGTTCGAGTTAGCCCCCTCCCACCCCTTCTACACTCTAAAAGCTAAACCGTTGGCACGAAAAATCTATCTATTATTTTGCATCTAAATCATAATACTATTTATCAAATTCTTTTATGTTTTGACAATAAATAAAGGTGCACAGAGATGAGGTACGCGACAGAAAAATAATCATCCCCACTTCACATGTACCTAATCCCACTTCAGATTTTATTCTACCACTTTTTTGACATAATTAACATGCATAATACATATAACGTGCAGCTTTCGAGCACTAGCGGTTTCGACGCTCTGCCTCGGACAGACAGGCGGACGGACATGGCGAAACTATAAGGGTGCCTTGTAGGTACTACGGTGCCCTAAAAAATCATGGTGTTAGTAAAAGTGCAGGCAAATTATACCGGTTACACGAGCTTTATTAATTTGTATTATTAGTTACTTTGAACAGAACAAAAAACTTAAAAAATGAAGTCTAGGCGCTGGCCGGAATTTATTGTTTCTTTTAAAAAAAAAAAAAAAACGACGCCCGCACAAGGAATAACTCCTGTGTCGCGTCGTCCCTTCAGTAGTTTTTGTGTGACATAACAGGACTGGCTTCTGATTGCAAATTTATGTCATATATTATCATTTACCTAAAAAGGCTGTCTGTAATCAGATCCGTTTATTCAGAGATTACGAACAAACAAATTTTACCTCATTAAAATATTTGTAAATAAGTATACATTCGAACGATTATTAACATTCCATTTTGTCCTCTCTTCTGCACACATCTTACTTATCATCTGGTCTATATTGTACTAATACATAGTATTTTATTAGAAACTTGTAACATTTTCAAGATTTGTATGTTTATGTTACCGACAAACTTAATTTTATGGTTTCGGACCTTTAGTACGAAGACTTGGTTTTGTGAGTCACGACTCGTCCTAGGCCAGTTTTGTGCCAATCATATTGAAGTTGACAAGTTATACTACCCTTAATAATAATGAAAATGGATATTTTTACCAAAATTATCATTATAATGAGAATGAGACCTACACAATTATTCTTGGGCCTCAAAAGAGAAGCCATAAAAAAAAAACTACTGAGGTGTCAAGGGACACCCGGATGGAACGAAGTTCGGTAATTCCAAATAACAACAAATCAGGATTCGCACCCGAGATTGCAGTAAAAGGTATGCGACCTTAACCACTAAACAAATAAAACAGTCTATTTATAAACTAAATATACGGTAACAAAAAAAAAAAAACATTAAGACAATTAAATTATCAAGCGTAGCAAGCGTACACACGATCATTTAGAATCACTTAATCATTCTCTTAAAATAATCGAATGATACTTTTAAAATCATTGTGGTGATATACTCCTCTAGGCTGAATGGCTACATAACAATATTTCCTGTGCCTTACACACTCAATTTCAAAATAATTCTTATCTTCGAACTTTCGTGCTATTCGAATTTCAAAATATCAAAAGCGAGGTTCATTCAAACACACGCATAGACATAAAATGCCTAGATCAATAAACTGCTTGTATGAATTTAAGTATAAAGTTAGGCTAAAAACAGATTGATTGAAAATTATAATGCGCCGCTTGGTGGACAGACAAACTAAATGAAAATCTGATAAATACCAGAGAGTTACACTGAACTGAAACGGCACAATTAAAGTGGCTTCACATTTCATGAGTGTACTCGGTTTCTAGGAGTAATAGTTCTATGATCACACATAACAAACCTTACTTTAACATTATTTTTCTGCGATTACCTTGCTTTCTTTTAAATTGTATTCGCAAGTTTACTCGCGATATAATATATCAGATCTCATTATCAATAATCTCATCACCAATCCCAATGACATAATTAGATGTGTTCTAATCGGATATTCCATGAAATGTACAGAATAAAATTAGTAAACATTCTGTGGTAATATTAAAAAATAATTTGCTTTTGAATTTAATATAGTTATGACGCGTACACTTGCTAAACACACAATAATGGAGAGATTATAACGCGTATGACTTGGTTAGCACAATAGTATAGAAAGGTTATAATGCGTACTTGCTAAAATACAAAAGTATTTATGCATAAAATCTCTACTTACCTAAATCCATCAGCAATATCCGGAACTTGTGCAGAAACACTGTCAGGATTCATTATTGTTACTATTTTTAATTATTTATTATGTACAAAACACCTGTATACAGTCAAAAAAAGGCAGGAATTGTATTTTTTTTTAGTTACTTTATTATTCATAGAGAGACAAAACGAAAATATCTCGCTTGGTTTCTCTATGCGAGAGAGATATTTATTACTGTAGCACCAATCAGTTCCGAAGCCGCTCGATAGATGGCGTTGGGATCGAATTAGATCGCGCTATGGTTTCGTTACAAAGTCCTATATATAAGGTCCACCGATTTATAGTTTAAGTATGTTCTGCAGATCCAATTGAGGATTATTGCGCACGATATCGAGCTCTTATAATTCACTGTTATCTGACTAAAACAGCGATCGTGTACGCCTGCGATGACTTTTCCCCAACTCAACTCTAGTAATTTTTTTTCATTTTAGTTTTTTTTTAATTTAATTTATCTTTTTTTTTCTATAAGCGAGAGAGAGAGACGGACACAGATAAATGCGCACGCCCTGGGTGTCTGATGATGTAGCACCGTAGCTGTAACGTAGCATGTAATTACTACGCCGCTACGAGAATTGCTACGAAAAGTGTCGTTACAACTTTTCGTTCCATTTTTTCCGTCTAGCCCCCTTTCGCAACGCCATTAAGTCCATAATATGTTGAAAATGCTGACTATGGAATCCTAGTGCGTGGCCCGACACGCACTTTGCCGGTTTCAAGCATTTTGTTTATAATGTCGGAAATAAATAGTATTATATTATATCATTCCCATACTGCTTAGTCAGTATGCAAATATAATACCAATCTGTAAAACCTATTCAAGTTGTGAAAATGAATTATATTTTTATCTCTTTTGTAATTTTACATCTCGAGCACCTACCTATATTAATTGTAAGAAAAAATAGATTCGTGCTATAAGAATATTTTCGTAGTCATAGAAAACAGAATAATTTAAGTTTTATTTATTCGTTTCACATCAACGAAACAGAAACAAAAACAAATCTCACTCCGTTTAAAACAATCCACCCCATTATTACACCAAAACAAACATCAGACGAAATGTCCGACGTTAAAATAATAAAATTCATAGAATGAGCGCACCCTGAAGGCAGTCGCGCTCGAATCTCGGTCGTGGCCAATCCCACGCTATCGACGCGTCGCGCTCGCGACGCAGGTCGCGTCTGTGTACACGTCACGAGATGAAAAGGACAAACAATTAATCAATACTTTGATATCAATCGGTCTGGGACCCCGTGTACCGACACACCGCCTACCTACAATGTTGTACCGACAGTACCGACTATTACGCAACTTCACTTCGCATCGCACCCCTATCCGCGGCTTTTGCGGCAAGTGCAGTGTCGAGGGATGGGCTGTGTGTGTGTGTGGGATTTGCATAAATTAAAATTAAATTCGATGTTTTAATTCGATGTCGATGCTTCGATGTCAATTAAGATAGAATCGCACTGTTTTTTAAAAGTATTAATAAAAGAAAAAGTAGAGATATTTCGTTTAATTTAATTTTTAAACGTACACGGAGATTTTTCCCGAGAAATATGCGATTCAGGAAAAATTTCACCAAGCTTTTACTGAAATTCATTTTCAGCAGTTCTCGGTTTTGACTCAAATTATATTGACCAGTTTGTTAATTAATATTGCACTGGTTGTCACTGATATCGAATGCCGCTCATTAATCGAGTTTAAATTTACAATTGTAGTTTTTTTAATAATTTTATTATTATACTTACTTAGTACTTTTACAAAATACAGTTTTTTTTTTTAATTATCTGTCTTTTTTTTTTGTATCGGCTAATCTTTTAAGCGGCTGGATAGATTTTAATAAAATTTTAGATGCAAGGAACTGACTACACGGCAAGGCCGCCCATTGTACATGTCTTAATGTTAAATTATGTTCTTTAATGTGTCTTATTTTTTGGTGTGCAATAAAGTTTATTCTATCATCTATCTACACGGCGCGTAACAAAGGTTACTTATTGTCGAGGTATGTACCTACCACGCAGACGAAAGCGCGGGCAGATATTAATCAGTTTCTTTCTGTATGTTAGTTTAATAGCGTTAATTTCGAGAACTACTAGTCGAATTTTGATAATTCTTTTACACGAAAACAAATAAATAGCTGTTTATAGCAAAAAATTAAAAAAATACGAGATACCGATACATCGATGTTTCTGCGTAACGTTCCCACCCCGGCCACAACAAGTGGGTGGTGCATAGATCGCGCCCTCTACCTTGTGTATTAGTACCGTCCGATGTTCACGGCGATGAGTTATGATGGCGCCCGCCCTCCGTCGCCGTGCTACCCCCGCCGCGGCCGCGGAAAGCTCTCATTATTTGTAAACAAAATTACATATTCCTGTATTTCACTCTGAAATACTTTTGATATTATCTCTCACGTCGGGCGACTTCATTTTTCAAACGTTTGAGTAATGCACGAATCGAATTTCGTCCGTGATCATTTTATCAAGTTTTGATTTTTGCTGCGCGTATTATTGCAGCTGCGACAGTGTGATACAAATATTATGAGTCTTTTGGGTGCTAAAATTAATTAAAACGCTTTGCGAATAGCAGTTATATTTTTCCGTGTTGTATTTAATATTTTTGCGCTCTGATATTTTTGCCTACATCAAGGATCGTACTGAAAAGGTTAGATATAAATGATACAATATGTTTTGTACATTAGGTGAGGTATGGGAGGAGATTTGTTGGTTGAAATTGATAAAACACCGATTAAATACGGAAATGTTTTGCTCGCATGTGTACGAGTGTGAAACGTGAAGTATAACGCACTTCAGTTGCCGTGCAAAAGTGCTCGTTACATAGCCATAGTGCTTTCTTATACAGAGTGTCTCAGTTTATAACGTCAAGCCGGAATCGGATACTAGGGTAAGTTACGACGGTTATCAGAAAAATATTAAAAAACCAACCAATTTGAATAAATTATGGACATTTTGACAAAATATCGAGAAAATTTACACCCTGTGACGGACATATTACAAGAGATATTTATTTGTAGTAATAGGAGCAGGACAGGATGCGCCAGCTTGGAAGTAAGGTCACTCTTTGTTCAACTGCAAATTTTTAGCTGAGTTTTGACTGATCGTACTAAAAAAGAAACTAGGCTAGTTTGGCGAGCAGCTGCAAGCGTTGCTTTGCGTATTTAATAAGGATTCCAAAATTGTATAACAATTACTAATGTATTCCTAAGATGGCGGACTATTTGGATCGGTAGTATTGTTTGGTATATTGGAGTCATTCTTTTTGTCGCAGTCATCAGCCAGGAGCCAAACGTTCAAGGATTTGTTGGGTTACTGTGGAAAATCTTAATGCGGATCACATTAAGATTTTCATACAAAAATAAAAAAATAAAAAATTTGGGGTTCCCCATACTTAGAACTGAAACTAATTTTTTTTACGTGTCTATAGATAGGTCTTCAAAAATGATATTGAGGTTTCTAATATATATTTTTTCGCGCGAGAGACGCGTCCAAAGTGGAAAAATGTGTGTACCCCCCCTGTAACTACTAAAATAAGGGAATGATAAATGTAAAAATAATAATATATATGATGTACATTACCATGCAAACTTCCACCGAAAATTGGTTTGAACGAGATCTAATTATTAGTTTTTTTTTAATACGTTATAAATCGTAAACCGCATATAAACTTTCATTCAATCAACTCAAATATAATAAAGAAAAACATTTAATTAGATGTCTACGGAACTAGGGTGCGCGAGTCGGACTCACACTTGGCCGGTTTTTTAATTAGTGTTGCATAATTAATTAAATTCGTATTTATTTAGATTTTTTTATATTTTTCTGGTAACTGATTACTTACTCTTTTACTCGATTCCAGCTAGACGTCCTGAACGGGTACATTCTATATACTAGTTTTGGATATACCCGCGTGGAACTCGAATGTCGATAAATAGTAGCCTATATTCTTGCTCAGGTCTTTAAACTATCTCCGTAGCAATGTTCATTAAGATTGGTACAGTAATTTAGCCGTGAGAAGCTCACAGACGGGCAGAATGACTATCTTAGGAAGGATTTGTTTGTCTATTACTTCTTAGTAATTAGTTGCTACGATTGCTTGCAGACTGAATGCGGCACCGGCAGCAGCATGGCGGAACAAATTGAAGTATCGCAGTACCTGGAGGCCATGGCCGAGGGAAACGAGCCGCTACATTATGTATCTGTATGTATTACATCTACACTCATGTTCTAAATAGAAATTAATTGTTTGCTTTGTACCCAATAAGCTCCGAAACTACTGGACTGATAAAAACATAAACATAACATTACTCAGAAGGGTGTAGCAGAGGTGTACAATACCCACACTTCACCTGTTATGTTTAAGTCTAATGGGATAGGGGGTAAGCCAATCGCCATCCACCGGGCACAGTTCCAACTCCGTGCTGCTTTTGTGAATATCCTGATAGAAAGTTCACAAATAACACTTTACTGGAGTGATCTTGATGACCATTGGTATAGAGGTAGTTGAAGAGCCCAAGAATACCATGGGCTACGTTTCACCGACGCAGCACTACCACGCAGGTAGAGCCGCCCACGGAAGCTAGTTTATATAATTTACTTTTTCTCTATTCGGCGTATGTAGAATCGGATGTGTGGTCCACCTGATGGTAAGTGGTACCTACTAAGTCTACTGCTACAGTCCATGGACATCAATCATCCACAAACCAGATTGTGTATGCGTCGCTTCATCTGAGGTCTACGGTGCTATGCCTCATGTGCCAGTTATTTCATGGCCTGATCTCACCACCAAACCGGTACACAGTAGTGTAAGCAAGTCTACTAGTTAAAGTTAAGACGGTGATAGTTCCGCCCCCTGCTCAATCACAAGAGCTCTACCACCATGAACCGTACCAGATACTGCTATATTACTTATCTAATAGTCAGATTTTTTTTTTTTAATGTTTATTGGGTAAACAAACAATATCACAATGAACAAATGGCTTACATAGTATGATTCTATACATAATAATATGAATAATTGTGACATCCACACCGTTTACCACGGTTGAGTAATAATAAAAACTAAGTACAGGTTGAGAGTAGCTGTAAACACAAAGTTTGGCATTCTAAGCAAAATTAAAATGATACATTTCTATAATTTTTTTTTTTTTCTTTCTTGTTGTAAGATTATACAGTCAACAGATGTTGTAGTTCCTCAATTACAAGATTCCTAAAGATGCCTACACTATTCGCATGCACATCAATATGCGTAAAGTTATTGTTATAAGAATCCAGTACACGGCTAATAGGTGCGCGCTTGCCAGCGTTAGTGCGCGCGGCTCTTGGGGCAAAAAGTGGAGTCTTGCGACATGCCCTAGTGTACGATCTAGTAGGCACATTGTAGTTAATACTATTAATAATATCACTACAATCGTAACTGTTATGGCAAATATCATACAGAAACATGGCTTGCATTTGAATTCTCCTGGATTTTAAATCTAACAATTTATATTGCTGTAATAATTATGTATAGGGCTAATATCTATGACAAAATTTGTAGTTCATACAACCCAGATTTTTTTTTTGCACTCTTTCAAGACATTGAGAGTATTTCATTACAGTGGATCCTAAATCAACGGGTGAAAGGTAATTGGTATTAAGCGACAGTTTACTTTGTATTGTCACTTTTAATTATGTCTCTTAAGTCAACAATACAATACAATACCACTTTTGTTGCAGGTCGCCCAAGTCATTGAAGATCTCGAGATAGTCCCGAGGACCCAAGCCAAGGCCACACCAGCCAAGGCCAAGCCAGCCAAGCGCAAGCCCACCAATCCCAAGCCAGCCAAGCCCAATCCAGCCAAGACCAAGCCAGCTAAGTCAAAGCAAGCCATCCCGTGGAACCAACCACATTGTATCATTTGTAATAGGAACGTAAGAACGATGCGTAATGCCTATAGACATTATTCCCAAGGTACTTCCACTTTAAAAGCTGTTCTCAAGAACTACGCTCAGCGCCGAAATGATAAACAAATACTGCAACGCTTGAATCAACCCGGCCCGTTCTGGCATCACATGTATTGCTACACCAAGTACAGTAACGACACGTCCGAGTTCATCGGCGCCGGCGACGACAACAACAACGACGACCGGCACGCCGTCAGCGGCCTGCACAAGATCGCCTATTCCGCGATTCGAGACTTGGTTCTAAACGAAATTATTGGCGAAGAGAAAAGCATCACGCTTCACGAATTGCAAATTCAATACAAAACAATTCTCCTCACCTTAAACACAGTGAGCGGCGATGAAATGCTGCGGTTGGACGAATATACCGAATATAATTTACAATCTAAATTGCTAAAAGATTTTGGAAAATATATAGCTATTAAAAATTTCGGCAAGGTTAAGGGCCTTGTGTACAAAATAGGCGTGGCCGATGCCCCGGCCAACATGCTCGAGACGAATGTTGTATGGACGTGCAATCAAATTAAACAGAGTTTTGGAGATAAAATGCCTAATTCTTAATCTATTTACACATGGAACTAAAATGTACTTACTGTAATAGGCGCCAGTTTAGCCTCAAAATTTTTTAGTATAGGCATAAAGCTAAATCTACAAAAATACAATTCCGAAAAAAAAAAAAGAGTGAAATCTCAATTAAATTGATAACAATGAACTTAAATCGATATTGTATAAGAACGAATTATGCACATCAGCTATGAGCCTATGACCTTGTATTATGTACGTCCTAATCGCAGATATATATATAGAGACAGATCCGGTAAGTTTGTTTAACTATACAGGGTGGATGCGACATAGCGACATTTATTGAAACCACAGCTTCTATACATGGCCAGTATACATTTCCACCGGATAAAAAATTCTCTGGCGAAAAAAAAAATCCACGTCTTCCGAACAAATTGCACGATCGCAATGTTCAAATTGTTCGGCGAACGTGATTTTTTTTTTTCGCCAGATAATTTTTATCCGGTGGAAATTGATACTTACCATGTATAGAAGCTGTGGTTTCAATAAATGTCGCTATGTCGCATCCACCCCGTATAAGAAAACCAAGCGTGTCAATGTTTACTAACAAAATAAATGAACAATACGACGTCTCGCGAACATGTTGTTGTAGGAATGGTCAGCCTATCTGGCTAACTGTTGGCTCTTGGATCTAGCTCTTTGCACATGTCTGTGCTCCTAATGCCACGGGACCTGGGGTCCATGAGGGTACTTGTAAATTTTAAGACAAAAATCTATTTTATTTTAGTGTTTCGTTGGTTTTATACATGTATTTTGAAAATTTTTGGTCTTGTTATATTCTTGGTAGTTATGTGGGATCTTGCAATATTTTTTATTTATATAAAAGTATGTTTTGTGTGTATGGTGAGTCGCAGTCGTACAAACTAGTCTTGATAAAATGAGTGTTGGTAGATTTATATTATTGGAATATTGAAGATAATTGGAATTGGAATTGAAGATAGTTGGAATGATAATGAAGGATCCAGTAAGATCGTTCATTTTTAACTAAAGCAAAAATGCACAGCAGAGCTATTAGTTGATTTAAAAATATTACAAAATCTTTGAAAGGAACTGTTACTTGGCGTAGGGCCGCAGTCAGATCGGCAACATAGGAGTTAAACGAAGTCCGTCATTTTTGAAGTTGGAGTATGAAATTTCATATTGTAAAACTTGAATAAAAAATAATTAATTACTTAAGTTAAAATAACGTTACGGAAAATATATATAGAGGGCGTTGTGAATAGGTATTTTGTATCTCGCGGGCACCGTGCAGGACGTTAGACGCGAGCAATACCGCGCGGGTCATCTTGTATTCGTATACATATCCCTACTCGCATCTAGTCGAGTGCAAACGTGTGATGCAACACTGTCATTTATTATATACAATACATAATACGCTTAGCGCCAATGGCACTGGTGTAAGACACCTTATTGGCAGGATAAGCATATCACTACATAGTATATATATAAAAGTGACACAAGTAACACTCGAATAAAGAGCACAGCTGTCATTTTCATTTCACAGTTATTTAAAATATAAAATGATTTAAAGGGTGATATCAAATATTGCGTGTCCGTACAGGGTTTTAAATTTTTTGGATAATTTCGAAACCTAGTGCCCTGGGTTTGAAAACTGAATGAACTGATGATGAATGTTTATTGATATCTTAGTGCTGTGCGTAGTGTTTGTAACATTGCATGCCTTAGTATTTCTTAAAATCTAAAGACTGCGTGTTACAAATGTCGTCTTACCGGCAGTCATTATTCCTATTCGGTTAAACGAGCCATCGTTGTATGTATGGCTTATACAGGGTGTAAATCGCATGGTGACGAAGCCGTTTACCGGTGATTCCGTACCTAATAACAAATTGGAAAATCGGTCTTGGAAAAAAGTCATACAAAAGTCGCAATTGTATGAAAAAAGTCAGTGATGAAGAACAGCATTTTAAAGCTAATGTTTTTGCTATATATAAAAGCCTAGCGAGGATGGAACTCCGGGTACGATTTATTTTAGAACGATAGAAAGAAAGAAAGAAGGATCATTAATTTTGCTAAAACATGGTACAACAAGGTGTTACAATTAAATAATGTTCAACATGTTTTTATCACATTTACATGACATGCAAAAATTATATTAATTGTATTAATATATTTTTTTTATCCATTCGATATTTATTAATTGTAGTTTTCTTTTACGATTTCACTCTAAGTGTCACTATTTTCTTGTATTTTTTATACTAAATTGATTAAGGAACGTTAAGAATAAGATAAAAGGCCAACGGCATCAGGGATGTTATTTAAATACAAATATACAATATTTAAGTATGAAGTAAAAGGTCTGACTTGTATAATGATGACAATAAGGATATAATGATTTAAGGGTAGGGATTGCAATCCGGTCCTGCGAATCCGGCGGATCCGGCTTGTTTTTGGACCTACCGGATCCGGTGTATGAGCGCCGAATATATATTCTATCTATCCCGTAGACTACAGTACAGGCTGTAGTATTTAACGACGCGCGCTAAGTTGCCAGATCGCTAGGCTTGCCGCCATCGCTCCCGGTCGGCTCTGCGCTTGTTATTGTCAGTCGTCACGACCTTTGACATTCAATAGGTGTGTGAGTGATTGATTAGATTATTCCGTCGAGATTAACCGTAAGTTGTTTAGCTTATGACCTACTTTAAAATGTTTCGTTGATGGTTGTGAAAAACATAATTATTTAATAGGTAAGGTAAGCTAGTTGTGTTGTCATGCAATGCGTTTTTACCGATATTGATTTCAATGGGATGTCGTTTTTCGCATTAGCATTAGCATACTATTTCACTTGCCATAACTATCATTTTGCATAATGGTTCGCCTATAAAGATCAAAATAAATTTGAAATTGATATCATAGTGTAAAAATAGATAAAGCTGGGTACAGATTGGTGCAATGCAACATGTAATGCAACAAGCAATGCAAGAATTTGACGTCCATATTGCTGCAATGTATCATGTAATGTAACAGAATTCCCATAGTGTGGACGCCTCGCGCGCACGAACTGCGCCTGGGTCGCGCACGCTCCGAGCGTTACAACTCGTGCGCGGCTCGATCCGAGATTTGTCGGTTTTTGGTACGAACACAAAGGGGCGCGCAGTGTGCGCAGGACGCAGCCGTGGACGCTCGATCGTTTCGTTCGCATGCGCAACGATCATGGCGGTGAAAGTGGGTGCGTGGAGGGTGGTTTTTTTAAAAGTTGATGAATGATTAACAATGAAGCACTGATAATCGTCAGAGCAAGAAGGCTGTCTTCTGACTCCATGATTCGTAACTATATCGCCTTGATGCAGGCAAAGAAAAGAACACGTGTGACGAGGGCTAGTGTTTGTAACGAAATGCGGGAACAGATGTTCTCGAATGATTCGTAGTCAATGCGCGTACCGCGCGCGCCACACGTCCAAGGCAGCAGGGATCATGCAATGTAACGCAGAATATTACATTACATGTTGCATTGCACCAATCTGTACCCAGCTTAAGGGTGCGGGCAAAAATTCGAACAAATTGAACACTGAGATCATTTAATTTGTTTGGAAAACGTGTTATTTTTTAATCGAGGGAAATTAATACTGACAATATAATCGTTTCATAATTTTATTCAGTACAAATACTACAAATTGCAAATAACACCAAAAATAATAAAAAGTAATTTTATCTCCATAAATAGTTTATTCTTTTTATGTATTATTATGTGTAGAACTCAACATACATTACTTACCTACCCTTATTGCACTTTCATAAAAAGAAGATCTATTACTAAATACGAATCCGGTAAAATCCAGCCGGATTGAGAATGGTACCGGATTGCAATTCCTACCAGGGTGGTCATTGCGTGAGAAGACTGCTTGGAAGAATTTAATAAAGACCTATCGAATTGTGAAATGGCTACATGGTAAAGATAATACGCGACGTGCTACTATACGATTCTTTACCCACCTCTCGTTTCTGCCTGATACAGGGTGGATGCCTCATTTGTTGTGGTCAATGTCCATTTTTCACTAGTAACCGTTTTCCAAACTGATCGGAGAACTGGTGTTTTTGTTCGTAACATTTTTTTTCAAGTGATGTGATTGAAATATATAGCACCACTTTAGGCTTAACTATCCTTTTAGCGTGGTGTGCACTATACGTAGACATAATCAATGGCACTATATTTAATTTTAAAAACATCTCGATGTATTATATTATAAGCAAATTATGAACACAGAACTGATTGGTAAAATTAAATTCTTCTGTGTCCTAGGTATATACAATAAATGTTGTAAAATCGGTGTCCAATTTAGTGTTAAGTGATCATACTGATCTATTTTTAAGCTATCTACAAAATGTAGGTATTATTACGAACATTAGGTACATAACTACCACTCAATTATACTTAAGTACATTTTGATCGAATTTATCTGAGGATTTAATTCTCATTGCTTAAAACAAACATTTATTTATAAGGTATATATATATATATTATATTAATTTATGTGTACATACCTGACATGAAAACTGTGCTCAATGATTTTTGTAATGTTTTCGTGATCTAGCTGGTTTCCAAGGTCTCTCTTGATCTGAGAAAGCCACTCACTATTACATATTATGTAATACATTATACGAAACGGCTAATCACACAATTCACTAGAGGTAGTCACCGTAGCCGAAATCGCCATGGGGATTATTATAATGTTACTTCTACATGCCCATATTGCACAATATCTACCTACTAATAACTAAGCTATTGGTATAATCAATAATAATAATTGAATATACTATAAATTCATTGGAAAACATTCCACTCTGTTCATGTTCATGTAAAACGAATTGTTTGCAAGATTATCTTGCATTGTAAGTATTTGTGAACTGAAACATCTTTATATTATAAGCTCTATTATACTTCAATCGAGTTACTCGTTGTCTGGAACGTCAGAAAGTGTCAGCTTGCTGCCGAGTATTATAATACTAGATGTGATTTAAACCATTTTCAGATTAAAATATATTATAAGATTTTAGTAAAATAGTATTGAGTAATTAGATTTGTGTGTCAATAGCAGGGGCTCTACCCTTGACTTCAATCCCAATCCCAATCCAATTCCAATCCGAACCAGTTTCAATCCCAATCCGAATATAGTTGGTACTCTTGAACCAAATTGTGATCGGATTTGAAACCGAGTTCAAGATCGAGAAACACGAAATGTCATGGGGTGACCATATAATTAAAAATAATAACTACCAATTATAAATATTTCAAAAAATGGCGAAATCCATTTAAAATTTTATATTTAATATTCTTGTTTACCCAAATTAATACAAAACACGTTTTAATCATATATTAATTTATTTACTAGTGTAATTCAACGATATTACTGAAGTAAGAGTGGTCAATAGACAACGTCATTGTGTTTCATATACTGTCAAAAAAGTCCGCCAAATTGGAATTGACTTGCCAAGTGAGAGTGTCGAATTTGTGTTTGTTTATTCAATGCAAGCTCATAAGTATTATATTATTATTTTATTACTATCAGTGAGTTTTAAGTTAAAAGCAAAAAGGTTTATCAAGCTTTATTTACTCCTACATGTACAGAAGCGCGTCATATCCTAAGTTAAATAGGGGATATGAGATTTCAAAATAACCAGCTATAATATTGTAATAATTACCAATCATTTTAATACTTGTAGTAAAATTTTTGTTATTTGTTGGCTCATTAGTACCATAATTACTTAATTCCTATTAAAATTAATAGTAAGACAATTAAAAAAATAATAAATAGTATTCTAAGGTCTATTGTATTAGTGTGCAGTTTAGAATAGCAAAGCAGATATCTCAAGTCAAACAAACGGTCTGAAGGTTGTTAATGCATTATATATCTTTTATTTGTTATTAATTTAGTATCCAAAATAAAATATTTAGTAATTACATTCTTTTATTTTGTTACTGAAATAATATTCTATACATTTTATTATAATAAACTAGCTTTTAAAGAAATGAAAATAATATGTGCCTTAATACCAAAATATATGAACTAATATGGTTTAACACATATATTGCAAAGTTCATTACAAACCAACTATGCTATCATTACTACTAAATGAAGTCTTTGCAAGTTTTATCTCAAGTGATTGATAATACATACCTAGTAAAATTATTTTCTTAATAATTTTTTACTTTTTTATGATATATATGTAATATTAGGAATGCCTATGTTGTACTCAGTTATAATATATACCTGAGCCCAACAACATGGAGATCTCAGATTAGATGTTCATATTATGCAAATAAAAGGTATGTCATATATGGTATTGGATATTTATTAAGTACAGGAGTATCAGGAGCCACCCCACAATCATCTGGCAGGCATACAAATTGGTCCTCTGTCAGTACTGCGACAGTCCTCAATGTGGTTTTGACCCACTTTTGGTGCTTGGTTGCATGTTGTGTAAAACACAACAAGATAGATAGATAGATAGATAGAAAATACTTTATTTGTACATAATTTCACATGGAAAAACTTAAAAACAAGCATTGATTATTAGAGATGCTTTCTCTGGATGATAGTGCAGGACTCTATGACTGAAAATACATCTCCATCTGTTCTTTAAGATTCCTATTGTACATTCAACTGTTGCATTTTGATGCAGCTTGCTATAATTTGCTTCGGGTAAGTCCGGAGGGGCACGTTGTATGGGGTCATCATATATTTCCTTTGAGAGTATCCAGAATAACCTGGCAAGGAGATAATGATTATGATGTTTTCATTTTATATGCTTACAACTAGATTAAAAAAATAGACTTAAAAAGTTGAAAAAAACTGTAAATTAAACATTAAAATACCTAGTCAAAATACTCCTTTGCCAGCATTCATCAAATTTAAAAGATGTTCATTAACAGGGTGTTGGTTCCACATGCATAAGCTGTCATGTGAAGCACCCCCAAAGAGGAGTCAACACTTAATATATTTTTATCTGCATCACAAATCTACAAAAGAAATAAAGATATTATAGTTATTTCATTATGCCAAAATTCAGTGCCTACACTTATAATAATCATTTAGAAAGATAGAATGTAAGTTTAAAAACTTACTATTAGAACATTCCATAATGGTTATGTTTACTATTATAATATCTCTCCTCTTTCAGTGATGGTCTTATAATTGCCACATGAGTGCCATCTATACACCCTGCAACTGCTGGAATTGTAAACTAATCATAAAATCTGAAACAAATATTTTATTTGGCTCATTTAAGACTCTATTATGAATAACTTAGGTTAAAGCAAATATAATTGAACAATTATAATAATGTATTCAGAAAATAAATTCCTTCTTATAATCAAACCTCGCTTCTGACATATTTCTGGGAACTTCAGCCACTTCCGCAGAATAGTATTACTATTAAAATCTTCTGTCACTTGCGTTAATGCTCTAGAGACAGATTGTTGGGACATCATAGTACCTTGAGTCCCACCTACTAGGCGCTGATACGCCTGTGGCCTAAAATGATAGTGCCACTAAAATCTAAAATCAAAACACTTATTAAAATTATATTCTAAATGCATTTACGTGATACTACAGTGACAAAGTGTTAATCAAACCTTATATTTATATAAATAATAGTAGGCCTGTTTCTAATACATGTTTCACTACTGAGCTTGGGCTTCTTCTCATGATGAGAAGGGTTCGGCCATAATCCACTATGCTGGCCAAGTGCGGATTGGTTGACTTCACACTCACTCGAGCACTTTTTAGGCACTCTCAGACAAACAAGTTTCCTCACGATGTTTTTCTTTCACCGTTAACAAGTGATATGATAAATACACACCTTATATTTAGTTGTAATATATCTGCGACGAGTAGGCTGATGCATTAAGGGCTACAAATCGTGATAATTTTCTTCAGAAACTGCCTTAATAACCCTTTAATTTTGTTTAAATTCGGTGTCACTCATGGCGAATGCGATGCCGGTGTAACGCGCAATTCTTCTTAAACTTCGCCTTTACCTTACATCAAATACATGGCTACTATCCAGTATATCGTTTATAAGTGCTAAACGTGCCATTATTTTTACTTTATTCACTTTGTAAAGTATTAAAAACTATCACAACAAGTGAACTCGATTCCGTAAAAGTTGCGTTTTTGTAACTTTGAGATTTGGCTCGATAACTCGATCCCCAAGTCGATATGTCAATGTCAAAATACCGTCAAGAGTGCCAAAAAGTGATGCGATCGAGTTAGGTCGATTTCGTTTAGTTCCAAAAAAATCCACTTAATTCGATTCTAATCGTGCGCTAGTGTTGCGTTCAAGAGTGCCAAATGTACGAATCTCGATCCCAATCTCAAATCCCGAACACGATCGAGCGTCAAGGGTAGGGCCCCAGGTATAAGTATTCATAGCTCGTTTGAAGCTGGCATATCTTGAAACATCCAAAGACTAATACATTTATTGGAATACACTTGTAAAAGAAATGTACCTGCCTGCTACGTTAATCTTGCGAAGTTACCTGAGATAAGGAATTTTGATATCAAGAATTTAAATGAATGCATGAATCTCACTGTATGAGTGTATTCGTAGTTAATCATCTTAGCGTATAATTAAGATAGGTTAAGAGCATAAAAAAATGACCCCGTTTTATTTAATTTATGCTATTGTTTATGTTTAAAGTTATAACAGATCTTTCTGTTGTCATTTTAAATATTTACAATCCATTATCATTTGAGTATCTATAAGTGTAGTTAAACGTAATAGTGTGTATGTTATGTATACGAAAATGTTAAAAATTAAGAATTTATTTTGATGAAAGTTTTAAAATTTGTAAAACTATAAGAAGTAGCTGGCTGGTAGTATTTTGTGTTGCGCTGGGCGAAGCTAGGCAGATTACGCTAATCTATTAATTAAACTGATCTGGAAAACATTAGGAAAGCTCGTATTATAGTACTTCTATAGGTATTTGAAACTCAGAATGTGATTAACATTATAATTATGTTTGGAAAATATACGTGTCTATTTACTGTAATTTGTGTATTTATTTCTTGTAACCCTGGGGTGGGGTGCTGATTGGTCATACGCAGGGTCTGGCCACACCGATCACAGAAACAAAGATGGAACTTGTTCTGTGCTGCCCCTTCAGCACGGCTTGCCACTCGTGACCTTCGGGCTGGTATGGACTGATGCTAGAGCAGACCAATGCTCCTCTCGTAGCAAAAAGGTAAAATCAGAGTAACCTTTGACTCTTACCTATCCAAGAGCCGGTGACGTCATCCACGGGTATAGCAGAGCCCTCCGCCTTGAGCTGTGGCAGCAGGATGGCCGTGAACGCCATCACCAGCCCGAACTGCCCCACGTTGATGGCCACGCCCGCCGTCACCACGCACTGCAACATTAAGTGGCAGAGGTTTTGGCAGCGTGAGCAAAGGAGAAGCCACCTGTATGACTCATAATGTCACGCATATATTACCCCAGAAGGATGTAGTTTAGCTTTTATGTGATAGAGCCATCTATCGGCCACAATTCTAACTCCGTACTGTTCTTGGGAATTTCACGCGGAAAAATCTCAAGTTACACTTTTGCCCCCGGGAATAGAACCTGAGACCTTGCGGTGAGAGACTTCATGCACCCACCAGATGGGTAGTCCACCAACAGGTATATTTAGAAGCAGTGCCGGATTAAGCCAGCGCGGGGCCTGTAGCAAAATCTGTCAGGGGCCCTCCAATAATTTTTATATATTATGGGGCCTTTGGCCTGCTTTAGGTTTTATAGTTTATGGTATTAAATGGCTTATTACTGTGGGGAAATGCTGCCGATATAGAATACATTTTTGTGCTGCAGAAACGGGCTGTCCGTGCCATTTATAGTATGGGATCCCGAGAGTCCTTAAGGGATAAGTTTAAAAATATTAATATAATGACTGTATACTCACAATACATTTTTGAAAGTCTCATGTATACCCACAAAAACATTGTGAAATTTAGGAAAAATAGCGACCGTCACAATTTAAATTTAAGAAATAAAAATAAGTTAGAAATTCCCAAATTTAGGCTCCAAAAAATTAGCAAATCTTTTGCAGGTCAATGTACAAAAATGTATAATACACTGCCAAATAATGTAATTGATCTGTCATTGCATAAATTTAAAACATTTATTAAAACTAAATTGTATAGTAAGGCCTACTACAGTGTGGGTGGTCGTGGCCGCCCTAAGCAGACCTGGCGACGGACAATCATCGCGGAGGCGAAGAATACCGGCAAAACCTGGAGCGAAATAAAGCGCGAAGCTCAAGACCGAGCGGGATGGCGGCGCACTGTGGATGCCCTCTGCCCCATCTAGGGGACACAGGACCTTAAGTCACTACAGTGTAAAAGACTTTATGGAGGACAAGACTGCCTGGCAGTGACATTTATTGCTCATTCATTGTTATTTTATGCTATAAGACATTATTCTGTATTATTTTAATCTAATTTAAATTATTATGTTATGTTATGTTATTTATTATTATTTTGACGTTTTCAAGTAATCAATTGTATTCTATGAAATAAAATATTTTGAATTTGAATTTAAATAAAACATAACTATTAACAATTAATTTTAAAACAACCGTTTTTGATTTACTGTGGGCAAATTTAGATATAACGTTTTTCATATCTAGTTCTTTAAGCAAATCATGCTCTACAAGCTGGCTCATTTATATCGGTCGGTATGGTCAAGTCTGTATTTACAAAAAATACACAAATTTGTTCTTACAAGCAAGATATTTTACACCACTATTTAAATGTAATTATTTTTTCGGTCAGACAGGCGTTGGAGCGCGGGGCTCTCTAATTCGCGGGGCCCGTAGCATTTGCTACTCGTGCTATATGGCTAATCCGGCACTGTTTAGAAGTGATACTTTATGATTCGATATTCACACCGTCCTCGAACTTCCTGAAATTATCTACAAACATCGACATATACAACGAACGGAAGTGTAGGCCACCTGACGGTAAGTAGTAACTACGGCCCACGGACCTCAACAATTATGCACAAAAGTAAATTGTAGATGCGTCGCTTTTTCTGAGAACTATGATACAATGGCGAATATGTCAATAATTTCAGAGCCTGATCTCGCCACCTATTGCGTTTTTTGTAAGTATGAACTTCAGAGTTTTTGGTGTATGTACTTATGAATATTCTGCCTAACAAACATAATATTTTCATAAATATATTTACGATGCCATTGTTAGGATGTCTACTTCCTTAAGCTTCTCCCCGCGCCGCTGCTCGAACAACACAATTTGCTGACTCACCGGTCATTGCGAGCACTCCTACTGCTCCACCGGTTAAGCATGCGCCTACACAGGCTACAAATCGGGCGGAAGAGGATGGTTTTGTGACGGTGCAAAGGAGGAAGCGCCGTTTACGCAACGTGAAGAACGTCTATGGCAAGGCACCTGTAGACCCGAAACATAGGGTGCGTGCCGCCGCGCCGAACACCCCGGTGTTTATCTCGCGCCTGCACTACACCACCGAGAGATATGTCAGCCAGAAGCTGAATCATGTGCTAAGAGTGCAGCTGTTGGAGTCGCGCCACAACGTCAACTTCAAGGCGTCCGTGGTGAGAGTGCCGACCTGTATGCTGGAACAGGTGCTTGATGAAAGTTTCTGGCCGCAGGGTGTTGTTTTCCGTCGCTTCCGCGGAACTATACCCCAGGAACGCACCAAGACTTAGTGCAAAGGAAGTGAATTTATAAATATCTATGTATTTTTAGGTTAAGGTATTTATCTATGGGCCTATGCAGCCTGAAAATAAATGATTTATTATTATTATTATTATTAAATCGGTCTCTAAAGGAGATTCGTGCTCCTAATTTGTAAATTGCTTCAATACTGGAGCAGGTGCCGGATAAAAGTTTTGGCCGCAGGTGTTGCAGGCAGGCAAGTGTTTGCCGTCGCCGTCGCTTCCGCGGAACTATACCCCAGGAACCACAAATATCTATGCCAGGAACGCACAAAGACCATGTGCAAGTGAAGTGAAAAATAGATAATTATGTATTTTAGGTTAAGGTATTTATCTATGGGCCTATATAGCCAGAAATAAATGATTTATTATATTATTATTATAATACTAGCTGACCCGGCGAACTTCGTACCGCCTTAGCGTAAATTTGATGCACTACTTTATTTTGTATAGCTGACCTATCTTATGTATGCGTACCTATTCAATTTGAACTGGAATCTATAATATTCTCCATATAAAAATGAATACCTATTTCCCTGGTCTCGTCATACCTGAGAAGGACTTTACTAATTTTATTAAATAAAAAACAAAATATACCTATATGTTCACAGCTCGCGGTTATGTCTGTGGTGTCATAGATCACCACAGAGTTTTTTGTTTTAAATTGAATGACGTTGACATTGGTAACGCGCTTTTTTTAAAATATGCAAAATTAAATGTATATTTTTCAATCTTTCTGAGAGATTTTCTTAATATTTTTTTCCGTAAGAACCTTGTACAGAGTATTAGAAAACTACAAAAAAAAATCAGCCAAATCGGTCCAGCCGTTTTCATGCTATGTCGTGACAACGGAAAACGGGTTTCATTTTCATATATTTTTTTCCGTAAGAACCTTGTACAGAATATTAGATCACTACAAAAAAAAATCAGCCAAATCGGTCAAGCCATTTTCATGCTATGTCGTGACAACGGAAGACGGGTTTAATTTTTAATTATTTTTTTTCCGTAAGAACCTTGTACAAAGTATAAGAAAACTACAAAAAAAAATCAGCCAAATCGGTCAAGCCGTTTTCATGCTATGTCGTGACAACGGAAAACGGGTTTCATTTTTATATATAGGTATAGATAAGCTGCCTTGCCCTATAACTGAACGTCGTAAGATATGACGCTATAAAAGTAACCAAAACTAATAGGTATAGTCGTGTAGTCCGTAAGCTGGCGTACTAATCGTACTATCCAAACTGCAAAAGCCGTTAAACTGATAGCCGCTCAACCTTTCAATACTCCGGGGCTTGAACCTAACCTTGAGCTATTTTGGTCGAAACTGCACGGAAATACAGATAAGTAATCTTTATTGCGAGCCATTAACGCTGCAGATGCCGTTCGACCGTGTTTGGACAACTATTGAGATAAGAAGACAGTTCGTCAAATCTGACAAGTTAAAAATAACTTATTAGCTACAATATTAAACATAATGGTATTTTTTAGAAAAAAAATATGTGACCAAAGAAAAGTCGTTGCCCATCGGCGTGGAGTCCTAGGGAGACGGGAAAATGATGAAACAAAATGTATCGCGTCAGTTCAGTGGGTAGATGTCGTAGTCAAAGTGATAAATCGAGCGATTATTCATATTAGCTAGCCATTATGAATAATCGCTACTTATAAAGAAATAAATTTTACTAAATTAATCACCTTAACTGGTCATTAATACATAATATCTAGGGAATCGTAGTTTATTTAATTCCTAAAACCTAAGACCTAAGCCCTACACCCTGAGACGTCCTGTCGTCCACGAAGATCTGAATGCCCTACCTCTAGAGTGTGATTAAAGTCCGCGTAGGCGCGAGCTGAGAAGCAGGTAGTGTTGGAGACCCGCAGCGCCGCAGCCGTGACAGAAGCCATCATTACTATCATGGTCATCAGTTGAGGTATTTAATAATTTTTTTATTAACGATCTTAGTCAAAAAACTTGCAACGGGACTAAGGTAAAAACTACTTGTAATAGCATATTTTTAAAACCGTATGACTGCTATGACATTTATAAAATGATAATGTCCCTAAATAACACAAAAGCAACAGGTTACGATGACATTACAACAGAAATTATAAAAAAATGTGCTAACGAATTGGTACCTGTACTAACATATCTAATAAATTTGTCCTTCATTGAGGGGTTTTTTCCAGATTTATTGAAAATTTCAATTGTAAAACCCTTACATAAAAAGGGAGACAAATCGTTACCTGCCAATTATAGACCAATTACCCTGATTCCTGTAATGTCAAAACTTTTTGAAACAGCGATGTATAAGCGTATCTCTGAATTCCTAGCTAAAAATGATATTCTAAGAAATGAGCAATATGGCTTTCAAAAAGGAAAATCAACATCTTTAGCATGTTTTAATTTAATGAATCAAGTTATTAATAGTGTGGATGATGGGAGGGACACCACTGCTGTGTTTTTTGACATGACAAAAGCATTCGATTTGGTCTCGCACAAAATACTACTAAATAAATTAGAAGATTATGGTATTCGTGGAACTGCCCTATCATGGTTGAAAACATATGTAGAAGACAGACTACAATGTGTTGAAATTAACTGCATACATAATAACAAAGAACTTAAAACTACTCGGTCGCATTATAAAACTAATAATTCTGGGGTACCACAGGGCAGCGTCCTAGGGCCGTTATTGTTCTTGCTGTACATTAACGATCTCCCTGATATAACAGGATGCCCATGCATACTATATGCAGACGATATTTCAATAATAATATCGACAAAAAGAAGCAACACTCCTGACTCTAACACCAACATTAATAAAACTAACACTGACATCCAACTCTATGTAAATGATAATTGCAATAATTCTAATAATGACATTCATATTTGCAATAGTGACATCTACTATTCTGGTATTGACATTCATAATCCTAACATTGACATTAATAATTCTAATATTGACATACACAAGAGTTCTAACAATGACATTCATATTCAGCACATTGACATCAAATCAGCTACAAGTCTACACAATCTTAATATAAATAAATCAATTGAATCAATTTTAGAATGGCTAGATAAAAATAACCTTAATGTTAATCATATGAAAACCAAATATATCCAATTCAAAACGTATGGTAGCAAGAGTACAGAGCTTAATGTTATGATTAATGATATCAAATTAGAGGAAGTTAGTCACACAACTTTCCTAGGCATAGTCGTAGATAAGTTTATGAACTGGAAATTACAAGTTGAGAAAGTATGTAACCGAGTCAACAGATTTGTATATGTTTTGGCCAAATTGAGGCGAATATCTAACCAAAAAACTATACTTAGTGCATACCATGGTTATGTGGCATCGATACTAAATTACGGCATTATTTTGTGGGGCAACTCGACGGACTTTGGCAGGGCTTTCATTGCGCAAAAAAAGTGCATACGTGCGATCTGCGGAGTAGCGCCTTGGGTATCGTGCAGACCTCTGTTCAAAAAACTCAAATTGCTCACTCTGCCCTGCATGTACATATTTGAAGTAGCAAAGTTTGTCAGACTTAATAAACATCTGTTTACAATGGCAAAAGACTTTTATCCGCGAAACACTCGTGATCCAGACAGAATTGTATTGCATAAAAGACCTCGAACTACTTTATATAAAAAGAATTGTTATGCAATGTGTGGGCATATCTACAACACCATACCTAAAGACATAAAATCATTGCCTTATAACAAATTTGTAACTAGCTTAAAAAAATGGCTTTTAGAGCAAAGCTTCTACTCTGTGGCTGACTATTTGAATGTGAACAAGAGATGTTAGCTTTAATGTTGTGTAATTGCCAAAAATATTCATGTATCTCAATTATTATTTTTTCTGTTGTATACTATGAATAACTGTTTGCATGCCCTATTCAGGCAGAACATTCTGTACCTAATCTAACTTTACCACCTATACTACAATGTTCTTGCAAATAAAGAATTTTATTTATTTTATTATTTATGATCATCATCCACCACCATATCAACCAATCTCCGTATTATATTATCATCAATATCAGTTTCTGTATTAGAATTATAGCCAGCCAAAGTGAGTAATTTATTACTTTGACTTTTAATAAACTTTGAAAAACTTTGCTATTAATAATAATAGCGAGCTCTTATGAATAATAGCTAATTAATCACGACGGCTACGACATAGACACTAATTTAATATCACTTAGTTTACTTTTGTCTACAAGCACCGAATATGCCAAGCTATAGATAATAATAAATAATGTGACCACCAAGGGTTTACCCCCTATTCCATGGAATATATCCCTCAATAAATATACCCCCAGTGGTGGCGGCCGCGCGTAGTTTTATTTTGTATGCCTAGTCGAGGAGTGAGACAGGCCTGGCTCAACCGTGGTCACACGTAGAAACCAGTCTACGAGTGACCACGGTTTATCAAGTCAAGTTTTTACAGCTACCTAGACCACTTTCCTTTTTAGGAAGTAGACGATGATAGAACTATAATTAAATAACCTTACTTGTTTTATAAACGGCGTCATCCACGCGCCCATCTCGTCCTTATCTCAAAACGCCGCGATCCACAAATTACTTGTTCAACACATGCTGTTTTAATTATCCAATTATATTTTTATAGAAGCCTAGTATTTGACACAAGTGTTCCTGTTCGCGACCGGACCGGTATACTACTAAACTAAATACAAGTCGGTTTTTTTTGTTGAATACGTGAATCGAATTGTGGTTAGCTGCTAGCATCGCCAGTGCCGCCGCTGCCGCGCCCGCGCCGGCGAGCTAGAAACCAATCCAAGGTCGTTGTATTAAAATACAGACGTCAAAAAAATCGCACCTTTGCAAAAATTCAATTCAATTCGGTTTATGTCGCGGTTAATGGTGGTGGTTGTTTTATGCTATTTATTTGAAAGGTTGGTAGGTATAGTAACACAGTAAATACAGAAATATGCATTCAATGACAATCGTTTAAAAAAAAAACAAGGTGCATGTGTAAAGTGAAAAAAATATCTTTATTAGGAAAAAATATTCAAACAAAAACAAGCAATTAAAATTACAAAACAACAAAAGAAATTAATAAAAAATGCTACTTAAAACCTAGTGCAACCCCCCTTGCTCTAATAACAGCTTCCATTCGTTCTTGCATAGACCCAATCAGCCGTACCACCCTATCTTGAGGAATCCTATTCCATTCTTCAATTACAGCATCATGGAGGTCTTGTAGAGTTTCTGGGGCAGGATCACGTAACCGTACTTGTCGTTTTAGTTCATCCCAGAGATGCTCTATTGGATTCAGGTCTGGGCTTCTCGCTGGTCACTGCAAAACTGGAATTCCCACCTCGTGCAGATAATCCTGCCCGATTACTGCGGTATGGGAACGAGCATTGTCGTGCATTAAAGTGAACCCATCCCCAACATATCCTGCATATGGGACTACATGCATGTCCAGCACCTCGGTTATGTACCGATGAGCGGTTAGTGATCCCTGACCACGAGCACCTCCAGTCCGGGATACGCAAACGAGTTCCGTCTTGCCGTCGACTGAAATTCCGCCCCAGAACATGCAAGATCCCCCTCCATATGCCACTGTCTCCTCCAAGCAAGCCTTAGAAAACCGTTCGTTTCGCCTTCTGTACACTCTCCTTCACCTATCGTTAACGAAGAGACATACTCTCGTCTCATCTGAGAAGAGTACGGTCCTCCATTGTTCAAGATCCCAGTTGAGATGTTCTCGAGCGAACTGTAATCGCTCTCTACGATGCTGTGGCGTTAATTTCGGGCCCTTGGCTGGTCTTCTGGCTGCAATACTCCTTTCTCGCAGCCTTCTTCTAATCGTAGATGTACTCATTGCGGTTCTACGAGCCCCACGAAGCACTTTTTAACTAAATGAAAAAACGTATTATTTTGTGCGAAGTAAATTTATTTTTTGCTTTTTAGTTTACCTACTTTTATAGGGCTGTTTTCTTGTGTTCTGTATTTATTTTCATGTGTTCTCTGCAACGTCTGGATGTCAAATGACCTAATTTTAATGCTTACTGCCCTTTTTATAGCCCATGAAAGTGCGGCAAGTTGTGGTCTATGTAACGAGTATTTGGATATCATTTTCTTTAACATGCAGTACATGCGGCAATTTAAGGAATTTATTAATTAAGTTGTTGTTTAATAAAAGCTAATTAAATGTACTTTCAATTAATATTAACATTGTTTGGGGTAAACATACTGGTTTGCATATTATTAGGCTTTGTAACTTATTTTCAGGGAGGTGCGATTTTTTTGACGCCGAGTGTAATTTAAATGGGACGCGAAATAGTTTTGTACTCGATTGTTATTGGTCGGTCATTGTTTTGTGGCTGATTTCCTTGTTTATGTTTACTACAGGCGCATGGCGGTCGCACTCCCTCAACCTACTATGTTAAAGTTCTATTTTCGGTATCGTTGTTGTTATTCTGTGAGAGTTTTGGAAACTTTTATTATGTAGGAACAACAGTTCATAGAATTATTACGTAGTACCGTACCATAGGCAGGTTAAATGAGCCTCCGTTATCTGAATCCTCGTTATTTTCTTATCCTTCATTTTGCTGAAATATTATATAAAAGATAAAACGTCTGCGTCCGCAAACTCTGTCATAAAATAAAAGCAAAACAAAAGCGCATTTACGTTTGACATAGCAAACTGATATACTTCGTTATGTTACAGGTAAAATCAGGGATCTTTACGGTTTTCAAGTTAGCTGCAGATGGCTGATTGACCATTCGACGGGTCGGTATTGGCCACGCTGGAGTACGGAGCTCCGTACTCCAGCGTGGCCAATACCGACCCGTGACATTTCATTTGCGGGTTACTTCAAAACATAAAGATCCCTGATTTTACATGTAATTGTTATTTTCTACAACAACAATGTCTAAGCGTAGGAGCGTACTATTTAAGGGTAGCGCAGCGTAACGGCATATTTTCATGTAAAGAATTTGCGCGCGCAATCTTCACATCTACTTCGTCGGGAGTTGACTGACGCTTGCTTCCAACTGCAGCTGTAATTAATGTAGATAAAAGATATTTATTTTGTCAATAGTGTAGACTTTCAAGACAATTTTCTCAAATAAATAAATAAGTGCACGCAGCAATTTCGAACTGTCCACCAAAAAAATATTTAAAAACTGCTAACGACCGGTAATCGGTGGCCGATTTGTTGTAGGAGAGAAATAGAACGTTTGGAAATGTATGAACTAACACACGTCACACAAAAATTGCTCAGATATGTATATAGTAGGACAAATCGATCGCGGGCGAGAGCCCATAGAATGAAAAGTCGCAAGTCGTTATTAATAACATTGTCTTTTGGAGCTTCGTTGTATGATACGAATAGCTCAATAATATTTTTAATTTGATTTCACAATTTTGCTATGTCTATTATGGTGTCAGTTACTGAGATCTCTAGTATAGTTCTGTTGGTTACAAATTGTTATCTAGTCAATAAATATATAAATGAACTAAGAAAAGTAATTTTGCTTTCGTAAAGGTACTTTCTTATAAGTCGCCGCCAGGCCAAAAGGTTCGGCCGTTTTTTGACTGAAACCGAAACTATGGCCAAAACGGAAACCGAACCTTCGGTCGGTCGCTAATGTTCATATTATATTATAAATTCTGTAATTTAATGTCAAGGCCGATCGAAACGTCGCGCGTCGCCTCGAACGATAGCTACTTACAGCACGTGACAAATTATTGTTGAATTATGTCTGGAAACAGATTGCACGTTTGAGCGGGTCAAGATATTTTATTTATAGCTTTTGTATTGTAGGTAATTAGCACAATGTAAGCTTAGTATAATTAGTGACATAATAGAACTTGTCGGAACGCTTAAACGGAAATAAATTACGTTATCAATGTTATTTGGAAATTATCAAAGCCATGGTGCTGTATGCGAGACGTGGAAGGTAACAAAGGACATTTCGCATCGGCTTCAGGTCTTCGTGAATCGGTTTCATCGCCGTTTCCTCAGCGTTTGCTTGCCCGAGGAAATCTCCACCATAGATCTGTGGGAATCGGTAAAACATCGATTGAGCAGAAAATGAAACGCTGCGAGTGCGTGCAGAAGTAATGCTGATTTTGTTCTCCTTGTCTGTTCTTGGTCTTCTCCTGTTGAAGTCTCTTCTTTTAACTCAATTTGTCATCTATTAGGTGTTAAATATTATACTTAGTGCGATATTTTTTGACAAAATAATGGAGGTTCTTTAATACTTTTTATTAATTAATTTTTATTATGCAAAAATAAATAGGTTAACTATAAAACTACTGGATTACTACATCGTCTGTCCGTTGTGTACATCTTCCATGACGTGAGCGATTGCACTGACTTCATCTCCTCCGGCGAGAGGGGTCTGCCGCGGAACTCATCCTCTATGTCCTGGAGGGTTCTGTCTTTGGTCTCTGGAAGAAGGTACCAAACTATGAACAAGCTGTATATGAGCATTGCTGAGTACAAGCCGTAAGTGCCGTACAAATCTGCAGTACTCAAGAGCATCGGCACTGTTTTAATCGTCACAAACATATTAGCGGAATAAAACAAAACACTGATGCCCCCTGCCAACCCTCTGTACTCCAGGGGAAATACTTCGCCGGCTATGATGAAGCACAGCGGTAACGAACCTGTGGCCACGGCAAACATGTGAATATGAACTAAAGATGTACCGAGCATGTATTCTTCTGAAGACAAAAACGAATTAACTTTTGCATAGGAGTAGCACGCACAGGCAACTAAAGCGAAAATGTTTATGCAAACCGTCACTTTCAAAATCGTTCGTCTTTTCACTTTCTGTATTACGTACAAAGCTATCGTGTTCGCTACTATTCTGTGGATATCTAAAGTTAACATCAGCAGAGGAATATTACAATTACTTCCAAGCATTTTGTGGAACAGGTCTATCGGGAACGCCACCAACATATTAATTCCACTCCACTGCCCTAGGATGTAAATGTGTATCATTATAATGATGGGTTTGTAAAACTCCTTCTTCTTTATCGTCAGATTGAAGTATTCTAACTTATTTCTCATTTTCTTTACAAAAGACTTGGGTTTATTGAAGCTTGACTGTGTCTCCTTCAACACAATACTAGCTTCGATTAGTTTCTTCAATTCATCCTCTTCTGAATCTCCTCTCAACCAACGGAAAGACTGCTTGCAAGCCTCGTATCTCCCTTTACCAGCTAACCAACTTGGAGACTCTGGGGAATATATGACTATGAATAAGTCTACGATGGCCACAACTCCACAAATCAACGAAGTGTTTTGCCAGCTCAGATATGAGCCAGACAGGTGCACGGACATAACTGCAAACGCGATGGAAACGGAGATGGTCATAAGAAAGGCTCCTCTGTTCCTTGGGCTGGTGTACTCTCCGATGAGGACGGACCCGAGCGAAGTGCACATGCCCATGCACAGACCCTGCAGGAACCTGGCGAGCAGCAGCGTGGTGACGTCACCGGCGAAGTAGATGAGCGCCCAGCCCGCGATGAGAGGTACGATGGTCACGAGGTTTGCGATTTTCCTGCCGTGGCGGGACATGGTCGGCGGCGCCAGGAAGTTGCCCAGCACGAGGGAGATGCCGGGCATCGCCGCTGAAATAAACACAAAAGCAATAATTAATAACAGTTAGCAATTAAGACGTACATTTTGCTTGTGTTTAATTTAGTTTTACTATTCTCCGTAAACGTTTTTTTTTTTTTTCACAGCGCAGCAGTCGATGTATACCCGTGGTCTGTACATCATCTTTAGATTATCAAGTGGGTTAGGTCACATTTATAAGTATATAGATATCAATTTCACCGAGGAAATCTTATTGAACTGTAGAATAGAAAAGAAAATAATTTATTTATTTGTATAACATAGTTTTTTTTTACATTAACCCTTTTGAGAAACTGAGATTCGTCTTGTAATGTAACATCATCTTATTTTTATTGAATGAAATACTGCTCTATGCTGAGGAGTGGGTTGATTGGAGGTAAACATTACAATCGATGACGTCCATGAGACCCAGACAGAGATATGCTGGCAGTTTATATGGTGCCCCAGCGATTATTTTATCAACAAGTGAAGTGACCTTCAACCCCTGCCGCCGCCCCTCCAGGTCACTGTCATAGTCATTTACAACGTTTGATGCTTTTGAAAGAAAATATCTTGAGATTTACAAAATTGATAGATCAGACGAGCCACTTACGAAGTGTGCTTTAAAAAAGTCCTGCATACTGACCTATCCAAGAGGCGGCGTCGTCGTCGAGGGGAATGCCGGAGTCAGCGGCTCGCAGCTGCTGTAGAAGCGTCGTCGTGAAGCCCACCACCAGCCCCGAGCCCGCCATGTTCAGCGACACGCCAGACGTCACGAAGCACTGCGGACACCATCATAAACCCGTTGAATATTTAGATGATTCTCGGCAAGTATTATACACTGTACCAATAGGTAGTCATTTCAATCAATAGACCACATTTCAAGAGCTTTGCGTAACGACAGCTGGATCGAGGACCTGATGCAGAATGGTGGAGACGGTGGTGCTTCCGCCCTCGAGCTCGTGCACAAGAGCTCTGCTCTACCATCATCTCCTACTTCATGGTATTCTTAAAACTTATTTGTATTTTGTCAACTCGTTAACAATAACTGATAATTAGGTTAACACAGTACTTATAGGAAGTAGGTAGGTGCTTTTACTAATTAAATGACCTGATAATTTGTTGTACTAAATTCGTTTTATTTTCTCAAGAAAACATTGTGAATTCGTATATCAGCTGATCGTTGATGGTAAGTAGGCTAGCTGAAGTTGGCAAATCTGACTTGACTGCCCCAATTTTAATCGAGAACGAAAAACGGTGCATTTTATCGGAAAAATAACTAGACACAAACGATTACACCATGTATTCATATTTTTGGCACTCAAACTACTCGTATCCATATTAAGGTAACCACTGACGATACGTCCATTTAGAAGACTTCCTTTTGGATGCACTCCAAATGAAAATTTATCCAGATACGGTACCATTCACAATACTTCCATTTGGATGCATGGCGTCACTTCGAACTTTGCAATCGTACGGAACGGTACTATGGATAACAATACTTTACTGATGGCAGCAGCTGTGTGTATTTCATTAAAAAGACAAAAAAAACCTAAGAGAAAGTGGATGAAGGGTTGGTTGAAACAAAGAAATACTTTTACACATACCAACTTATTGTCTGAATTGTCTCTAGAGCCCACTGATTGGAGAAACTTCTTAAGAATGGACGAACAGACGTATTTCAAATTACTTGGACTTGTGACGCCAATAATAAAAAAACAAGATACTAATATGAGGCAAGCCATAACTGCTCACGAAAGGCTATGTGCTACACTTCGTTTTTTAGCCTCAGGAACGACATATGAAAATCTGAAATTTGAAACTGCAATTTCTGCACAGTGCCTGGGTACCATTATTCCAGAAACTTGCAAGGCAATCATAACGGTTTTGAAGAGTTATATGAAGGTAAGTAAATAACACAATGTGTATTTAGTATTTTTATTATAGAGTATTACAATCATTTATTAGAGTAAAAGTAACATATTTTAAAAGAAATTATTTGGTGCTGTCTGAATCTGTGTCGCCGACAGCGGCAACAAATGCTTTATACAATAAATTATGGTGCCGTTGTGAAGATCCAGGCTCATTTACTGAATCATTCACAAAAACAGAATTGTCATTATTCTGGTTTGGCAGATTCATATATATTTGCGAATTATTTGCATTGTTCTGGTTCCAATGATTGTCTACAATGTGCGAATTAATAGTTAAATTGTTGGTCTCAGCCATGAATATCGCATCATTAATTATTTTTTGACAGTATGTAGCCATCATGGGACAAAATAACTGCTGACATTCTGAAGCTTAACATTGATAAATTGGCTGTACCGCTTACCTTTTTGTGTAACCTAAGCATGGAGTCCGGTATTTTTCCATCTATATTTAAAAGAGCTGTAGTTTGTCCTGTATATAAAACTGGAGACAAAAATGAACCTACCAACTACAGGCCTATCTCGCTTCTCTCAACCCTGTCAAAGGTTATAGAAAAAATAGTTAACAAACGGGTAATTTGCTACTTAGAAAAAAACAAACTCTTGCACAAGAATCAATTTGGCTTTAGGGAGGGTAGGTCGACCGAGGATGCGGTTCTGGAGCTGACGAATATTATAACCTCGTACATAGAGAAAGGCGAAAGATGTGTCGGAGTCTTTCTGGACCTCCAGAAAGCTTTCGACACGGTTTCTATTAAAATATTACTAACGAGGTTGGAAAACATTGGTATTCGTGGAGTTGTTCTGGAATGGTTTAAAGATTACCTCAAAAACCGATCTCAAAGTGTACGGGTGGACAACTATGAGAGCGCTAGTGGAGCCTGTGGTTTCGGTGTACCGCAGGGAAGTACGATTGGACCTACCCTATTTCTAATATATATCGACAGCTTAAATAATGTTCCACTACCTCAGGCTGAGCTCATAATGTTCGCCGATGACACTGTTTTGCTTTTCCACGACACTGATTGGAAAAAAGCCATCAAAGTGGCTGAGAGTGGCCTGGCCAAAGTAACCGAGTGGCTTGAAGACAGTCTACTTACACTTAATGCTTCCAAAACTAAATATATATGTTTCAGCAAATCCCATGTAACCAGCCCAAAGCAGCACTTAGAGCTCAAAACTCACGTGTTTCCATGCAACCGTTTAACCAGCCGCGTTGACTGTACTTGTACCTCGCTATCTCGAGTTCCATCTCTCAAATACTTAGGTGTAACTGTGGACGAAAAGCTTGACTGGCGACTTCACGTACAGACACTCTCTGCAAGAGTTAGGAAAATTATTTATGTCTTCAAAAACTTACGTGATGTAGCAAATACCAAATTGCTTATACAAACCTACCGCGCCCTGTGCGAGTGTTTAATTCGCTACTGCATCTGTGCTTGGGGCAACGTTGGTAAAACACTTCTCATAGCTGTTGAACGAGCCCAGCGCGCAGTACTGAAGGTATTAATGCGGCTACCTTATCGATATCCTACAAGTAATCTATACGATAGGACAGAAGTACTGTCGGTCCGGAAGCTATTCGTCCACCAGATATTGCTACGATATCATCTTAGGATTGTACCTACTCTACCCACTGCATCCAAACGTGTTGACCGCTGTCCTGTACCACCTGTTAAAACTACATTTGCCCAGCGTCACTTTAATGTATTAGCACCTACACTATACAACAAAATTTTAAAAACCCAAATGAACTGTAAAAATCTGACCAAATATAAATTTCGAACAACTGTACTACAATGGCTTAGCGCGAAAAGTTATGATGATGTTGAGAACATTTTAATGAAAAAAGATAATTATGTATGAATATGTATGTAATTTATGTCACATGCACGCACTAACACACACACACACAAACCCGCACGCACGTACACTCACACACACACACACACACACACACACACACACACACGCACTCATGCAAACCCACACTTTTGAATTTTTGTTACATTAATAATAATATTATGATAACATATGATGATGATGATGATGTATAACATGACATATTTAAGTACCCAATCATAAGGCGAAGACACTAGCTCCTGAAATACAGTTTTTACTAGTTCAGGGGCTAGGGAATTCAAACCACCTGTAAAAAGTTTATGTCAATAAATCATATTTTATTTTTATTTTTATTTTTATCATTGTCGGCAAATTTGTTAGAACATTGTCAGCTAGGGCTTTGGATTTTCTTGTTTGAGTCCTTGACGATGAAGCCACACTACTTTGTGAAAGTGGCGATTGCACATTCATTGATATATTGGTTTCAGTTTCATCATCGCTCAACTGAAAAAAAAAATTTTTTTTTGTTACAGATGCCAGATACTGAAGAAGAATGGAGGAAAATCGCAAAGGACTTTGAAGAAAGATGGCAGTTTCCTAATTGTTTAGGGGCTATAGACGGAAAGCATATAAGGATAATACCCCCACCAGGTAGTGGTTCCTATTTTTGGAATTACAAGCATTTCAATAGCATTGTGCTAATGGCTTGTGCAAATGCCAACTATGAGTTTATATGGTGTGAAGTTGGTACAAATGGTCGAGTTTCAGATGGAGGAGTCATACAGAATACAATTTTTTATGAAAAATTACTGAGAAAGGAACTTAACATCCCCAATGATGACAGGTGTCAAAACAGCCACACTAAACTACCTTTTGTATTTGTAGGGGATGAAGCTTTTGCTCTACGAAGTGATTTTATGAAGCCATTTAGCAGAGCAGCTCTGACAAAAGAAAGAAAAATTTTCAATTATAGGTTGTCAAGAGCTAGGCGTATAATAGAAAATGTATTTGGTATCATGTCAAACCGTTTCAGAATCTTTCATACTGCTATAAACTTACGTTTAGATAGAATAGATCTAGTTGTTTTAACTTGCTGTCTCCTTCACAATTTTCTTAGAAAATCTAGCTCCCCTTATGCAACGGATAATGTATTCGATATTGACATCAATACTAATGATTCAACTTCTGCAATCGGTTTTACTTCATTAAATATTACAAATAGGAATGCCAGCAGTAATGCAAAAAATGTAAGGGAAGCCTTTGTGCAATATTTTAATGGGGAAGGTAGTGTCAGTTGGCAAGATGATAAAATAGTATAACGTATGCATGTACCTCAGCACTATCTTCAAATGGCATGTCATCGAGGATGGAATTCACTGATCTTGTGACCCTTGGTACATCCACATCTGCTAAGAACAACATTTCACTGTAGTACCACAACTTAGGGACATGAATTTCTGCTGTTCCTGCACCAGATCTTTCTGATGCTTTAACCTGTAACACAATATAAAGTCGGTTTAAATATAATAAATGAGTAATTAAGCAATTCGCTAACCATGTTAACATAAATTCCTAATTTTAATGTACCAATATTAATGATCGAAGAGTAATGAAATAAATATTCTATTTTATTTGTCTACACATATTACAAATAACTACCGAAACGAATAATTTTCTATAAATTTACAACACATACCTTATTGAATTCCTTTTTAAAACAATTTCTTAAAGTGGTAACCCTTTTTTTAACCGTATCTAGGTTGGCTTCTGGATCCTTTGTTTTAAACAATTCCAACAAAGCATTCATTGCTGCATTCCTCTTTTCTCTGTTGTGATAATCAGGATGTTTTACTTGCCATAAACATGGATATGATTTATATTTTTCTATTACTTCCAACACAAAGTCACGCGCGGACGTAGACATAATAAAAAAATATATTTTAACGCTTGACGCACCACCATCGACATCAAAACATAAACTGAAACAATAACCTCAAAAAAATGGACGCCGTTTCGCCCATTCACAGACAATTCCGACTGCTTCCATATGGCGTGGCGCACGTTTCTGACATTAACGGACGGCCGCGGATGACGTCCATTTGGCCTGGACGCATGGATTTCAATCCGTTTGGAAATCCAGAGCTGGCTGACGTCCATCCAAATGGAATATTTTTTTACCATTCATGGGACGATTTTGGACGACGACTACTCCATTCGGATTAATGGACGTATCGTCAGTGGTTACCTTTATGACTCCAATAATGTAAACATATTTGTTTGCATTTAGAAATATACAATTTTGTAGGACTATATGAGTACATATATTCTTTCAATTAACTTGTATAATATATTTGTAGCTAACAATTTCTATACAAACTTTAAACCGCCATAAAATCGAAAATCGATATCTCTCGAATATGAGACCCATATATGGATCTTGTTTTTTGCCCAAAAGCTGCCCGTTCTGAAAATGTCATCCTAATCGTTAGAGCCATTTTCAGAAATGACCGGGCACGTATATATGGATATAGAACATAATAGGAATTCATTAATTTGTTGCCCTTCAGTCTCGTAAAACAAAAACCTCATGCATCATGCATGAGTCTCACGTAAGGTCTTAGTTTTACTAGTTATCCCAATGTCACTACCACCTCATACATATTAGAGAATTTGTCATTAGCTCGGTATTTTGAATAGGTCGTCATACTAGTCATTCGAAGGTGATATTCTATAGCATTTGTATCTATTACCTACTTGGAACAATTGAATTTGGACGTATCTGTTTTCTGTATGTTTGTCCGGTTTCACGGTTAAACCACACAACGTTGATGAAAATTGGCCACTTATCAATCTACTACACGGGTAAAGACATGCCTAAACTTTAAGTTAACTTTTTAATTGTATTTATTAGGTTAGTTACCCCTTAATTATTAAAATTAGCCTTTAACTCATACATTTAATTTTATAGATTTAGTCCCATCGTCCCCGGGGTTCGTGCCTGGCAGCTGGGCAGACCGGAAGAGAAACGCCATTGTCCCCGGTGGATTGTATTACAGGGATCGCCATGTGAGGTCGATCAACGGGGACGATGGAACTACTGTTCGAGTGTCATCTGCCCCCGTGTGGTGTTCCTCACAGTCAGAATGGCTGATGCCTCCTACAATCGGCTCTGTAAGTACTATCTGCTTGCTTCGTGCTGGCGGCTAACTGTTTTCACAGCCCTCAAAGGCTCCAGCGAGTCAGCCCCTTATTCGCAAAATGTGTGATCATTTTAGAATGAAAAGTTAGTTACAAATTCTACTTGAAATTAGATTAGTTTTTGAAAGGGGCTAACACGTGGGCTTTAAATTAAAATAAAATTTAAAAGTAGTTTTATAATATGTAAACGAAAAGGAATAATTCACATGAAGCCGCGGTCTGAAGTCAGTTTACAAAATTTTATGGAAAGTAATGAATAGATAGATACAGTGACTTTTGAGTTCGTTCATAAAACCTCTACAATATCAAAACCTGAACTTACCTAGGGAATAATAATACAGACAAGTATTTGATTTAATGAAAAAGTAATTTACCTGTCGCATGAAAGGCGTGATCCATTGTCGCTTCTCGCTCATCGTGGCACAATTCACAGCAAAGTCACATTCCACACGTTTCCAAGACTGCTACACGAGTCTCCGCCTGCTCCGAGCGCACTGCTCCACTCGGACACTCCATCACTACTGAACGAGCACATCGCGGACAATTGAACTGTTTGCGCGGATCTCTTAACCTCACTGATTGAACGCTCCGATAGCAATCAATGTTATAATTATTATTTGCCGCTACGGTTGACCACTGGAGGTCACAGTATAATAATATAACTTTATAATATTCTTTGTATTTCCGTACTAATTTGTCATCCAGAACAATACAAGATCACAGCACGTTTATAGCGTTTCCAGCTTCATGTAAATGTCCACTGAGCTCCCAGACGACTTGCTGTATCATTTCAGCTTGCTGCCTATTTACATTTTTATCAACTCTGCTAACGAGTTTCTAGCTGTAGGTAAATAAGTACAATATTTAGAATTTAATTTGCATTCATTATTTTATATGGGTTCTCTACCTGAAATAATCGATAATAATAATAATAATAATAGCCTTTATTTCCCAAATGTTACATATTATTATTGTTTTGTTACAAATAGCTAACATATTTTGGTGTAGGTAATTATGCCTATTTTAAAAAATCAACCAAACATTAATGTATAAAAAACAATACAATATTATTCAAAATGAAAAACTTAAAATTAAATAATAAATTAAAAATGACGCGATATTGATGAAAAATGCATGTTTACATTTTTCAACAATATCGCTTCATGAAATTTAATTACAATTATTATTTTTAACACGAGATTAAAAATATCAATTTATCATTTATAATACACCTTAATTTTTTTTTTTTTTAATCGATTTATAAATTCATACCATTTTTATAATAATCTTATATATTGTAGCCAGCTAGTTTACAAATAAATACTCATACAAAATTGATACTATTTACACATCCATTTAAACATTAATAATTTTGAATTTGAATTAAGAATTTTATAAATTGTAATCAAATTATGCATTAATTTTCATTAGCAACTTTGCAGAATAGTTTTTTTTTTTCTGCCAATTTTGAATGATAAATTACTAATGTTTAGTTTACATTTATTATTGCGATACCCATTTTTGGATGTAGGCCTCCTACAACCTTCTCCAAAGATCTCTCTCTTTCGCTTGTCGAGTCCAGACAGGTCCATCAGTCTGGATGATATCATCCATCCAGCGTCTTCTAGGGCGTCCACGGGGCCGTTTACCGTCATGGGGGTGCCAGTGAATTATTCTTTGACTCCATCGATTATCAGAAGTCCTTATTATATATGTCCTGCCCAGCGCCATTTGAGTCTACATGCCATTTAATTTTCTACTGCATCTGTTACTTTAGTTAGTGTTCTAATATATGTATTTTTCTTTCTATCACTTAATGTTAAACCAAGCATACTTCTCTCCGTTGCTCTTTGGAAGACATTTAATTTATGTACTATGATGTCTTTGGTAAATGTCCAAGTTTGGCATCCGTAAAGCAATGTCGGTAGAACGATAGAGTTCATCGCTTTCTTTTCAGATTAACTGGCAGCTTGCCTTTAAATATTTCCTTGAGGGACCAGTATTTCTTCCAGGCTATTTTAATACGGCGATCTACTTCACGGGATGTTGAGTTTTGGAATGTTATGTTTTGTCCCAGGTAAATGTATTCATCTACGTAACCAATATTTAGGTCGCCAGTTTTGATCGGTATTTTTACTATTTGTCATGTCATGACGAATGTTTTTTGGGTGTTCATTTGGAGTCCGTATTTTTGGCTTTCGAAGTCTAGAGTACTCGAAATAATCGATATATTATATATTATTTATTATTATATTTAGCTTCTTCCAAACGATGTCTTATTTGTTATTGTATACATCGTCCCATAGATAGAACACACAACGGATTTGACTGGTTCAACAAGTGTACGTTACGCCAGCAAGAAAGTGTCACCTAGAGTGATATGAGTAGAACGTATAATTAGTGCGCAATCTGCTGTAAATGTGCGCCGCATAAAAAAATTGTGCGTCTTGTAGTTTTGAAAAAAAAACGTAAAAACGATTCCTGCTGGAGTAACGTTGTTCTAGCAAGAAAATTCTAGACCAATCATCGGAGATATAAAATACATACATGGGCAGAGAGCTTATATTTGTGCAAATTTGTGCGCCATAAATATAATTTGTGCGTCTTCAGGTTTTCGAGATATTGCGTTTCCCGCTGGAGTAACGTTTTGCGAATTCGTGTATCTCAAAGACCATTATATGTGCGCCTGTAGAATAAACATACACGAATAGCTCTTAATTTGTGCATATTTGTGACATAATTAGATGCCAGATAATATTTATAATTTTCAAGTAATCGCGCTTTATTGAAAACTTAAAAAAATATTGTAGCGCCTAAATGAGAAGACGTATAAACTCGCTAAAAACTGTATTCGTTCCATCTTGACGTTTATAATTACCATAAAAAGTTTCAAAACAGAACCTACAAGCGCTAATGAATAATATTACTAAAAGTCAAAACGACGGCATCATAACTTTGACGCCATCAAACAAGAAACTGGCTCAACCTAAGATGTGTAAATGTAAACCAAAAATTAGTGCATTTATCAAATAATATATAGTAAAATTATCCAGCTTCAACTGTTTCGTATTAAGTAAATATTAAGACTAAACCAAAACAGTTATTCGGCGCAGGTTATCCGACCAAATTCGAATGACTACAAAAAAGCGACGGATTCATACGTATCGATGACCTTCTTAACTTTACTCGCTAACTGGTTGAAACGTATTGTGCCCGAGTACAGTGCAGTAGAAATAGTTATTAAAATAAATTCAGATTTTGTTTTTGATTAGACATAAATAAATTTAGCCATTTGCATTTATTATATCAGTAGAAAAACGAAAAAACTGTGATTTTCTGTGATAAAGGTTCAGTACCATCATAACGGGAAATTCAAGTATAAAGTAGTTACCTATTTGTTGGCCGAGATATAATTTAGTTTTGGATATGATAGTATGATACGCGAACGTAGTATAGACCGGTTAAAATTATTATCAGCTTATGTTTCTTAAAAATTAGCCTAATTTGAAAACCCAAACCTAAGCAGCCCGATATGTGAAACTTGGGTTGAAGTTTTCAAATCCGGCTATTTTTTAAGAAACATAAACTCATAACAAAATATAACGCTCTATAGGTATTTATTACGTTCGCGTACTATACAATCATACCCAAAACTTAATTATATCTCGGCCAAAACAACAACTACTTAATATTTAAATTTCACGCCATGATGGTACTGAGCCACTTTAAGTGATTTTATTGTTTGTGTATTTATGTAAATGAAAAACTGATCTGTGATTTTAATAATACCAAATGACTATACAAGGTACAAATAGTTTAATTGAACAATGTTTGTTTTAATATTTATAGGTAGGAAATTTGATCTGTGATGCCATAATTACTTTAAGAATCATGATTATGATAATAAAAATAATATTTTTTTAAACCAACAAGCTCTTTGATTTCATATGATCAGAAAGTACATTTAATATATTATATTATATTTTTATTAGGTCATTGTAATAATAATTCCCAACGAACATTTGAGCGTGACTGTACGAACACAGTTTAGGTGTAATACGTTTAATAAAGGTGGTCATCGATACGTATGAATCCGTCGCTTTTTTGTAGTCATTCGAATTTGGTCGGATAACCTGCGCCGAATAACTGTTTTGGTTTAGTCTTAATATTTACTTAATACGAAACAGTTGAAGCTGGATATTTTTACTATATATTATTTGATAAATGCACTAATTTTTGGTTTACATTTACACATCTTAGGTTGAGCCAGTTTCTTGTTTGATGGCGTCAAAGTTATGATGCCGTCGTTTTGACTTTTAGTAATATTATTCATTAGCGCTTGTAGGTTCTGTTTTGAAACTTTTTATGGTAATTATAAACGTCAAGATGGAACGAATACAGTTTTTAGCGAGTTTATACGTCTTCTCATTTAGGCGCTACAATATTTTTTTAAGTTTTCAATAAAGCGCGATTACTTGAAAATTATAAATATTATCTGGCATCTAATTATGTCACAAATATGCACAAATTAAGAGCTATTCGTGTATGTTTATTCTACAGGCGCACATATAATGGTCTTTGAGATACACGAATTCGCAAAACGTTACTCCAGCGGGAAACGCAATATCTCGAAAACCTGAAGACGCACAAATTATATTTATGGCGCACAAATTTGCACAAATATAAGCTCTCTGCCCATGTATGTATTTTATATCTCCGATGATTGGTCTAGAATTTTCTTGCTAGAACAACGTTACTCCAGCAGGAATCGTTTTTACGTTTTTTTTTCAAAACTACAAGACGCACAAATTTTTTATGCGGCGCACATTTACAGCAGATTGCGCACTAATTATACGTTCTACTCATATCACTCTAGGTGACACTTTCTTGCTGGCGTAACGTACACGTTCAACAATTGATACCTTCTTCGCGGTCAGTGGACTAAAAGTAGCCTATATTTTGCTGGTGTCTTAAACTATCTTCACACCAACTTTGATTAAGATCGGTAGATTCGAAGCTTTTTAACCGACTTCAAAAAAAAAAAGAGGTTCTGTATTCGATCCGTATGTATGTATGTATGTCACCTTTTTATGTTCGCGATTTTCTCGGAAACTACTGATCCGATTTGAATGCGGTTTTCGGTATTTTAATCCTTGTGTTTCAAGGAAGGTTTTAGTATATAATTTATCAGAATCTGATGAAGATCTTTGGAGACAGGCAACGGAACTCTTCAAAAACGAATAGCTAATGAACCACGTTTTGTGCAATCGTGTATCTATGTATTGTTTTCACCACTACATAACATAACATCATGCCTGTGTATGCTTTGAAGGGTAAGCAGAGACAGCCTACTTACCTACCCTTAAAGTACCGAAAGCTCTGCTTAGGTTTGGACGGGGCTTACGTTTCAGCACATTTGTTATTATCGTAGTGATTACTTATGATCATGAAGATCTCAGAAAGAATTTTTTGATTATTTTGATTGTTTCTATTGTGTTTCATGCGTAATGATGCCTTAGTATTTCTTCCTAACCCCATCGTTAAATCTAAAAAACTAAGACACTAAAAAGCTTGAAATAAAAAAATAAAATAAAAAAAACTAATTAAAAAAAAATCTAATTAAAAAAAAGAATATTCTTAACTCGAGCGTATTCTAAATATTATAATTATGTACTAATTTTTTTCAAAGAAAAAGGAACCGCCTTCAAAAACTCAAAAGTAAAAAATAAAATATTCGCTAAACTTTGCTTACCTTTATATTAATTTGTTTAAAACAATAAACCCAAATAATTATGTAATACCAATTAATTATATTTTTTTGAAGTCGGCGCCAAATTACAAAATCAAATACCAATTCAATTGGTATTTGATTTTGTGATTTTTTCAACAATTATTTCGGTAAATACGGTTTTAATTGGTATTTGATTTTATGATTTTTTCAACAATTAATTCGGTAAATACGGTTTTAATTGGTATTTGATTTTGTAATTTGGCGCCGACATCAAAAAAATATAATTAATTGGTATTACATAATTATTTGGGTTTATTGTTTTAAACAAATTAATATAAAGGTAAGCAAAGTTTAGCGAATATTTTATTTTTTACTTTTGAGTTTTTGGATACAAACAAACAAACAAACAACAATCTTTCTTCTTTATAAGATTAGTGTAGAAGTAGTAAAACAAAATAAATTCACTAGCACCACCCACGTGTGATATTCTCTATGACATTTGATGTTTTATATTGCTAATTAAATTGGCAATTAAATTATTTATACAAAAAATAATAAATGGAACAACTGCCTTATCTAAGCTGATTTATTTTGACCTACTGTGACATGATAGTCTACTCTGTGTCGCACATTGAGTCATGTTTGGGCCAGCCAGTGAGAAAATGCTATAGCATCTGATTAATTTGTGATAATTTACTATACAGTTTTACCCACGTCAAAAGCAAGAGCTCTCATCGCCAACGACCGATAATCGGTGACCGATTTCTTGTATGAGAAAAATAAGATCTTTTAGAAATGTATGCACTAACGTAAATGAAATGACAGCTTTCATTTCATACTATTTCAGACCGCGCTCTCTTGAAGGACATGTACGGTCCGATTTTCGGTCCTATTAAAACTCGGCAGTGGGTGAGAGCCCATTCTCTGCTGTGCCCGTTTTGTAGCACGAGTAAGAACATATGCCGAACGCCTATCTATTGCATGTTTTTTGCGTTGCCTTACTACTAACTTAAACGCCTAAATTCATCCATATCAGGGAATTAATTTTAGTAAAACCCCGTCGCGTCGCAGAAATTATTATTATACGAAAATTCACCCAAAAATGACGGATCTTCATTTTATTCCAAAAATGACGGACTTTTAAACAACCGCTTAACCCTTATTTTACCCCCATCGAGGTGGAATAACATAAACATAATATAAACATTTATTTATTTCTCTCATAAAGGGATGTACATGTGAAACATAAATTATTGGTGAATTTGGAATGAAACCATCATGCAAAATTTCAAGTTCTAGCACCAGCGGTTTAGGCTCTGCGTTAATAAATCAGTCAGTCGGGCGTCGCGCGTCGGGGCGAACAGTTGTAATTATAATGTGTATAAGATAGATTACATTAAATAACATCCTACAAAAGACCCAGCCACGTCCCAGAATAAAGTACAAACCTACGTGGTAAATTAAATGGACCAAGTGAAGTTAATTTATTGCACTAAAATCAATATTGTTCTTTGTAGCTTGTTTTATCTGAGATATCACTTCACATAAGACTACATTTGAATTCTCCGTTTCTTTTTCTATTTTTAATAATATTTATTTAAATATTTACATTAAGTAGAAGCCAGCCTTTTGGTCTCCTAAAGAGTCAACTAATCTAATTCTCCGATTGCTTCTGTTATAAAAGCAGCACCAATAACATTGTGTATGTTGTTGGTGCTGCTTTTAGATTTGTTATTGATAGTAATAAACATTAACAATTCTCGATTGTTGGATTGCTTCTGATTGACTTGTGTCTATTCAAAGTGTCCTTGTGATTGTTCATAGATATGATCGTCTCACAGCTACGGCTCACAAATGAGGAACGTGCTCGTCATAGGACCGTGATTGTACACTATTGCATATCGTTGCACATTAGTAGAGACGCACAAATGCATTTGTGCGTTCGCCAAAATGATGATAGTTTTGAACAAGGCCGGATCTAGGGAGCATAAGCCAACTTTTCCAGGTGGCAAAACGGTGGGACGCGGCAGTACCTGTGGCGCTACTAGTGTCATTATTGGGTTGAAGGGGCAGCAACACCATAGACAATGATATTAGCCGGTAGTAAGTAATTATTCAGATCAAGCCTGACGGATTCCCACTGCGATGGCAATGAGCGCGCCCGTCGATTATTCCTAACGCGCCTCCAAAAAACGATATGAATCTTAAGTATCATGCATATTTATTCAGGCGCTACAAGTAGGTACCTCATTATTTTCCTTGTTTTTTTTTGCAATTAGATTAGATAATGAATGACACGTGTAAACTATAACTAATAAAATAAATTTGATGTAATTTGAAGGAAACGGCATAATCGATAGAATAATTTATTTCCCTAATGTAATAAAACGATTTGCATCAACAACATCACATTATTTAAATCATTCAATATCAACTCAGGCGTTCTCCTTATCTTAGTATTTATTAATAGCGCCGTATCTTAATCTAACACTACTTACTGTAATTAGTGATTTATTAATATTTAATATTGATACAATTGTGATTTTGTTTTTATCAAAATAATAATATAGAGGCAATTCCGCTGATAACTTGTCATTATCCTAATATTGCAGATATTTACTTATACAACTCATCTCTTAAAAATATATATTAAAGTCAACATTTTACTTTTAAAATATTTAACAATACGTACTCTGTAGGTACCTATCTAATATCCTAATCACTAACTAAATACTGACTAAAATTGACTGATCATCTTGCAATTCTGCAAACCACAAAAAGTTCAAGCGAACATAACACAAATCATCTCTTAAAGCATCAAAAAACGTTCCTTTACTTAACTAATAATTTTCACCAATTCTCTTTCGCTGTCATCACTTTCTTCTAGATATTCGCCATAGTTGAAGTAATCTTCAATCTCTTGCAGCGTTCTATCTTTGGTTTCGGGTAAGATAAAGTAAAGACCGGCTAAAGAGCCAGCCATTACCGCTCCGAAAGCTGCAAAAGTGCCGTACACACTGACGCTGGCGAGCAGATATGGAGTCACCTTCAAAGCTACCATTAGACACAGGGACAGCGTGATGCCCGACACTGCGGAACCCGCCGAGCGGTGGGCCAGAGGAAAAACTTCTCCTAGAAACGCGTACGGGATCGGAGTACATCCTAAATTCGCCAAAATGAAGTATACCACGAACAGGGACAACGGTACCCACGTTCTTTCCTTCGAAATGAGCTGAATTGAAACCAGATACAAATATGTACAAACTGTCGCAAGCACTACAAGGGAGGCTAGTCCTGTACTGAAGAGCAACGTTCTTCTCTTTATCATTTTTACCAGAGCCGATGAAAAAGTAGCGCTCGCTGTGATAATCAGATCTAAAGCCAGCGTATAGTAAAACGACAATGTTTTACTTCCAGTGATTTCTCCAATGATCTGAGGGGCGTACGCTGGGAAGATGTGCCGGCCGCACGATTCCAACAAAATGCCACCGAAGAGCACAATGATGACAGGTTTCACGAAATCTTTCCTCGCGAATTTCCTGAAGAATTGTTTCGTTTTGCCGCCACAGGACTCATGAGTTTGCATGGACAGTCTATCCTTCTGGGCTTTGAGCATGTCACTAAGTTCTCTTCTCGATTTAGTATTATTTCCTCGTAGCCAATAAAATGCTGTTTCACATTTGTCGTACTGCCGTTTAGAAGCTAACCAGGCGGGACTTTCTGGCCAGGTGCAAACAATGATCAATGCAAGAATGTGTGGTATCAACGCGAATAGAGCTACTGTCTTCCAAAAGAAATAGTAGCCAAGTAAATGTGTCAAAGTGTTCCCTAAGCAGACGGCTGCGGTTTTGAGGTTGAGGAACATCCCTCGGTGCTCGGGGCTGGTGAATTCTCCAATGACGACGGCACCGAGCGTCACCGTGGCTCCTGCCGTGATGCCGCCGAGGACCCTCCCTATCATTAGCGTGGTGATGTTGGAGCTGAAGTACACGAAGAGCCAGCCTGCGGTGCCCGGCACGATGACGAGAGCGTGCGAGAAGCGACGCCCCAGCCACTCCATGAGAAATGACGACACGAAGAAGCCGAACATGCTGGACAGACCCACAGACGAGGCTGGAAAAAAAAGGTGAGTACATTATTTCGAAAGACAGCTCAGGCGTAGGTAACAAGACTTAAATTTTCTTAAAGCCATGATTTTGATATCAACTGCAGAACTAATTATATCAACAGCTTATTATTATCAATCTCAATAATAATGAGTTAAGTCAAGGCTTGGCCATATCTGAATTGATTTGTATCTTACAATATGCAATTTCCGTTTTATCTTAATCTTACTTAATTTGATCAATACTTTTTACTAAAGACTGCCGATCGACTTTTGCGTAAATGTGCAGTCCAAAGTAATTATACTCGTAAACTTGTGTCAGTAGGTCCTTAATTCAATGAAATGCCTTACTGGGAAATGCCTGACGCATACCATCGACCCGGGCAGATTCGCTGGTTATTGCCGAGTTGCACGGACTAAAACCCAGTGTGTTCCGTCAACGTGATATGACCGGGGTGCCGGTATCGCTCGCGCATGGACGCTAGCACCCAGCTAACTTGGGTACCCTAGTAGGTATAACAGTAGGACAGAAGGCCTTAAAAATATTAAGCAAAAAATATGATACCGCCTGTGAACCGAGGAGTCACTTAGTCAATAAACGATAGCAGGGACATGGACAAATTGCGGAGTTTTGAGGTTATAATAGATAAAAGAAACGAACATGAATCCAAAACCTTAGGTACTCCTTTATTTGGAGCAGTCTTGCAGAAAACAGCTTCGTGCAGCGATTGTAGTCTGCCTTACATAATTGTGCTGAGAACCGGAATATTTCATTTTACTGAGGTTCTACAGTCGTTCTGTGATCAACTTTAGATTTAAAATAAAAAAAAGAACAAATAAAGCTATTTATTTATGAAAGGTACATCGAGTAAATAATAACATGTTGGCACTTTAGACACATAAATAAATTACAACACTTCCAATATAAACTTAACTGTAGATACTTAAAAAGTGTTTGTTGTCAAAATAACCATTTAAAAAGCTAATAATAATGTGGCTATTCACGATACCCGTGTCTAAAATCAAATTATTGTCTGTTTAACGACTAAACCAATTTAGATGTAATTTTAAAGGCATGTATTGTAAATACAAGGCGCATAATAATAACAGCCCTGTAAAATACATGTCCCACTGCTGGGCACAGGCCTCTTCTAATACTGATAACATTAAGCAGATAACTTGAGCACAAAGACAAATTAAAAAAGCAAAACTGGTACCTTCATATCAATCGTCAAGCCAATAAACGCATTGTCAATTCGCCTCAAGTCAAATAGATGTGCATATAGAATTCTTATGAATTTAACAAAACTCTAATCGCAAAGCTTAGTAACACTCCTTCAAAACGATATTTAACTGCAGTGTCCAAATCAATGCGCTGCGCTTCCGTCACTCGACGTCAAGTTAGCCATACTGAGTAGGAACCATACCGAACCGTACCATAAGGAGTTACTTTTGGAATGCTAACTGGGTCAACCTTTTTTAACATATTGGGGTGCATGAAAGGAGCCTCCCCGAGTGACGTACACAACAATTCCATACGTCCGGCGCACCCTGGGCAATTCGCGAGTTCTTAAAAGCGAATTGGCTAATCCTTTTACCACGATGGCAAGTCAAAACCTTGACCACCTTACTGACTGTCTAAAATGCCCTACCACCACCTTACTGACTGTCCAAAATGCCCTACCACCTGCACAAGAGAGGCGCTCATGAACGCCGACAAGAGCGCCATAACAGTGGCCACTTATTGGACCAATAAAATTTGACTCAGCCATCGACACGACGAAGAAGAAGAACATATTTATATCTGCATCATCATAATTTTCACCAGTTTCTTTGTTTTTTATTGTTGTTTTGTAGTTTAAAAGTAAGTTTTGATTTGAATAAATATCATCGCAGGCGATGGTACCCCAAGTAGCATTGAGAGCCCTATAGGGGTTGACTAATGGTATACATTTATTCTTTAAGCTGTCTATGTAAGCAGCACAAGAGCTGTAGGTATAGCATGCTGTACAGCCCTTGTACCACCGATTTGGGCACAATTTATTTAGCTTTAAGTTCACAAAAGGTACACGGTAGCAGAATAGTAGCTCTTTAATGGTAGTTTAAAGAGAGAACTGTGGTTTTAAAGCTGATGAATGGTACTATATTAGATTCCGTGTGGTTATTCATACACACAAGAGAGTTATAATAAGTGACAAGTGAGCAATTGTAGAGCCAATTATTAACACTCGTAATCACAAGTGTACCCTAAAACCGACTATTAGGCCGCTTTTTCCTCACATAATCACTTAAGTACCACATTTTGTAATGCGTAATAATAAGTTTATTTGTGATATTACGGCATGCAAAACAATATAATATTTGAGTGAGATCGTGAAGCCATTTTGATGTGATTTGATAATAAGTTACTGGTACGTACACTGTGTTTATATATGATATTGTGTCAATATTAGTGGGTAATTTAAATTTATTGTGAAGTACATACACATTTATAGTTAAAATTTTCACGCGCCTCGACTCTTTGCCATTTTTATTAAATAAATTAATCAAAATAAACAGTGACAAATAAAGCAATATTTCATATTTTTGTTTTAATGGCATTAAAATCATTGTATGGTTTTGTATTCAAACACTAACCACTAAGTCAATAATAAAAACTCGTTATAAGGGACAAAATCATAGTTAATGTAAAAATATTATTAGTTATTAAGAGTAAAAAAAATGGTGGTCATTGTCTCCATCTACAGTGAACCATTGTAACTCTAAATTAGTGTTGCGACCTGTTTACAGTTACACACGTATATTTATGTGTACCATCATAATGACGTCAGCTCTAGAAAGGTTCACATGTGTACCATTACAATGTCAATTTCTGTACAGTATAATATGCTGGGTACATATTCAGCCATGGGCTGATATGCATTGCCTCAATAGTTCACGTGAATTCATGTCCTGTTGGATATTTTTTGCATACCAAACTTTAGGGATCTGCATTGAAAATTAAAATTTTGCTTAAAGACCAAATGTAGGGTAGTGTAGTCTTCGACAGTAAATGTAGGCTTGGTTAAAATTCAGACTGATTAGCCTAACAAAAATATATACGTATTATCAAGTTCAAATTAAACTAAATCATAGGTAGATAAATGTAATTAGAAATATGTAGTCTATACCTATCAACTGAATGCGAATTTGTAATACCTACGCCACGATTTTAATAGTCAATATAAGTTTATGATTCCTTTGCTGTTGTTAACAATGTTATGTTTATGTTATGTTGTTTGTTTAGAACTAAAACTTAATTGTTTTTTAGCCATGCCGTTCAAGATAGTCGTTCAAGTATCGTATCTTCAATTTGGGAAGAAGATGGCAAACTATTTTGGCGAACCGAAACAATTAAAAACCAATCGCGTCTAGTAAGAGACGAGACATCATTTCCAAGTCCAAACTGGGATATTCTAGACTGCGCAGTCAAACGAAATAATATTGAAACATATATTGCAGCGGAACATGAAATCCAGATTATGGAAAATCATACAGATACTGACAATGAAACCTCAGCAATAGCTTGTTATCAGTTACAATCAAATATGAACAACTTCGAAAATATTGTGCAAAATTTGGTAAATTTAATAAAATTATAATTAAATAAAATTTGCATAATTTAATTTTTTTTTAATGAACTAATATCACCTTCAGTTTCTTCTATGTTTTGTACGGAACCGTAATAAATAAAGTTAACGTTCACATGAGTTCAGCCAGAGGATAACAGCGTGGTCCTCATGAACAAATAAACTGCTATCAGTGCTACTAAATATCAACAGTGGTGCGGTGCGTATAATATACCTCACTGCTACATGTGAACTCATTAAACGTTCTTATTTATTATCAGATTATAATATATCACAAACCAGACCTACTAACACCAACAATTGAATAACGCTTCATAAAAGGCTATATATAACAGCTTTGGGCTACAATAATGTTTAAATGTGTTGTGCTTTATTGCCAGCAATCTAACAGTGTACAGTCGCGACCAAAAGTCCATAAGCAATCTCAAAAGGCAATAGTTTGAAGTGTAGTTTGACTTACGTCCTTCTATTTCCAAGAAATAGACACAGTCATGTTGTTAACCAATAATTGTAGTTCATAATTTCACCACAAGGTAAGTGACAATATGGCCGAGCGGTTAAGGCATGCAGTTAGATGCGTTTATCATTTCACCGCAGGTTCAAATCTCACTTGGTTACTATTATACTTTTTGAAGTTTTTACTTGATTAGAAGGAATGGGACAGAAATATAGTATTCTTTATCGTGTTCACTTTGTTCACACATTTGTAAATACATATATAGAAAATGTATGGGGTTTGATGGTGCAAAGGTGGGAGTCCCGGGATGATAGGTGTATACAACAGTTAAAAACCCACTGCATGGAAGTGTGGGAAAACTTAAGAGGAACCAGTATAATATGTGATAATATTGTAGGGTCCATGCGCAAACGTCTACTTGACTGCATCGAAAATAATGGGGGTTATACGAAATATTAATAATGTTATTATTATTATATTATTTATAATTTAAGATGTTTTGGTTTTACTAATAAGACGCTGTAACTGAATATTAGCACTTCTGTAAATATTTAATGATCTTCAATGGAGGTTTAGTTTCCTTCTTCTTTTTGTCAAGACAAGCTGTAACCTCAATACATTTATTGTGACGTTACATTAAAAAAAACATCTTCATAAAGTGTAAATCATAATATTAGTCTTTAATAAACGCTGCTGTATACCAATACCTATTAATAAGTGGGTATCAACAATTATATTTTTGTTATTAGAACCTCCTGTCCTTGTTGTCATTGTGAATCAATTTAGTAATATTTGTATTATCAATGTTATGAATTGACTAAGTGGGTTACAAAAAAAATCTTATAAACGGTTACAAGGGAACTTTTTTATTTAGGTAGGAATGTGACGTCACAATTCTCTTTAAAATGTATTAATTCTATAAAAAATTAAACAAATAAACATTTTTACCATCATTCAACATGACTTTTTTTTTCTATCTTACAACAATGACAATAAAAAAAAACGTAAGTAGTTTAATAATAATAACATATTTAATTTATTAGTTATTATATTAATCAAAAATCTTATAAACGGTTACAAGAGAACTTTTTTTTATTTAGGTAGGAATGTGACGTCACAATGCTCGCTAAAACGAATAAACATTGTTATCATCATTCAGCGTGACTTTTTTTATTTCTACCTTACAACAATGAAAACAAAAATAAAAAATTACGTAAATAGTTAAATAATAAACATATTGATATAATAACTAATAAGTTAAATATATAACATATTTAACTTATTAGTTATTATATCAATATGTAACTATTTATGTATTGTATACATGTATTGTATCGCAATTTAAGCATGAATACCTAACAAGTTTGTGCTTAAAATGTTACAAATATTATTATGATTTCGTAAAAACAAAATACAACCACAAATCAACTAAGCTTCAAACTCAGATTTAGTTGATCGTGATCCCAATGTTTACCCGATATAGCTACCTGCTCATGATAGTAAGATGCGAATTCAAAGAACCGGTCGCCACTGTGACGCGTTTAGTACGAATTACGAATGCGACACCATTTCATTAGTGTGTGTTATCTTATAAACTGCTAAACACGCACGCGACTTCGTTAGTGTGCTTACTGGCTGTATCGGGCTCGTACCGTTCATAGCAATGTAGTCCTTAGCATGGCTATGGACTTATGAGCGTTTACTGTACATGTGAACCTCTGAATAGCCCATGCCGAATTTAACATAATATCTTAAAAGGCTCTTGTTCAGCTTTGAAAATGAAAGCTGACTAGAAGAGTAATGTTGTTCTGACAAAACGCCAATAGTTACGTAATAAGCTACATTTACACCGCTATAGATTCCTTACACAGGTATAGGTGGATATGTTCCCTTTATTACAGCCAATGAACCATGTGTGACCACTGTTAATGCTAACAGATCACCAGTGAACTAAATGTGGACTTTTAAAGAGAATAAAATGCTACTTGGGACATAACTAAGTTTCTCACCGAGCCACGAGGCGGTGTGCAGGTCGACGTGCATGGGCGAGGAGTCGTGCTCGCGGCGCAGCGCCGGCAGCAAGCACGATGGGAAGCTTAGCACCATGCCCTGCCCCAGCATGTTCAGCAGCACCCCCGCCACGCACCACGACTGGAAGGAAACACCATTAGTTTTATGGATCAGCCTCCTTATTGCGATCGATGTCGATTGTGATAGAATCAGATTCAAATGTCAATTTATATTTATGGTACGAATTTGCACGCTAACACAGTTGTCTGTCAGTTAAACGTCCGGCGCGGCGGCGCTTCCAAGACTCTACCGTCCGGCCCGGTCACTGTACCCACTTCCACCCTTTCCTTGATGTGGCCCTGGCTGTAGTTACCTTAGCTATAAATTTCGCATATGAATTTAATGAAAATAGTATGTAATGATCAGTAATCACCTTGACACAAAAACACTATAATTATTTAAATGTAATCACCTGTTTCACGGTAGGAGACACCATCGCAAGTAGGTATGTGTATCACGCACTGTCGCTAAACATCATTTATTAAGTACTGTATCATTATCTGTTATAATCGTCTTTTTATTTGGCGCTTATCAACTTAAAAGAAATCAATGCAGCCGATCGACGAGTGCCTCCGCACGCGAGTACCCATTGTCCCTGGCGGAAGCGCCGCCGTGGCGCAGTAGACAATAGACTATTTATTTATTTTCTCACCACAACAAAAAATTAATACAGAGAGTCATTTGCTAAGATACAGTACAGTGAACACACACGGTAGAGTATAGGTAATACAATGATAATAATATGACAAATATATCGTTGTTGCACATCGAAAGTGAAAAGGACTGCAATTGCGAGACGCCAAAAGGCAAGGTCATCTCGTAACAGCAACTGACACACGTGCACTGCAGACGCAGCTTTCTTTTTTATTAATTATTAATTTATTTCAATAATTTTAGATTTCAATATTAAAGACAGTGATTTATTGTCTACTAAGAAACACATATCGATGGGCTTATAAAAAATTGTCTTTTTTCTTCTTTACTATCTTAATAAATGGCGGTAGGGATTTGTTAGAGGGACGCGAGGGACGAAGGGAAACCACATCTTCACTTAGTTCTATGCTAGTCACATGACGCCATAAAGAGTACTGACAGAACCACGTTCCGGTGGCGCTGATTGGCCCTGAACCAACCCTGAAAGGACTTCATAGAACTTCACAGGAGGCATGACATAAAAAGTCTTTATGACTTTTCTGTTTATATGCTGTAAATAGGTACATATCTTTCAACATATTTTTGTCTAAATTTGCTGAAACGGTTATGTCTTTGATTGTACATATTATTATGAAAGTACAAAAATGACATGCACGGTATAATGACATTACAATTTAAGTATTTGTAAATATTATGATATATTTACTAGGTAAATAATTAACAATACCTACACAATGTAAAGATTGTTTACCCATATTTAAGTCCAGAGAAACTATTTAAATATTCTTCTTCTTATTTATTTAATTACGTTGTAGCATAGAAGGCTGTAGTAGGAACTACAAATCCACTCCCAGAGAGTCTTTATTAGGAGAGATTATTTATTAGCACTCCTAATCCTAAAATTAATTGATTGTGCTATTTAAGACAGGAAATAAAAAACCGGCCAAGTGCGTGTCGGGCCACGCGCAGTAGGGTTCCGTAGAAAAAGATTTTTAATTTTACTTTTTAACTAAATGGCGGATGCCAGCTTCAGAAAGGAAATGTTTGTAGTACACGAAACCAGCTAGCACGTATGACGAGATGTATGAATGTTGAGGAAGCGAAAGAAGTATGTAAGGAGCGAAGCACATGGCGTTCCATCGTCTCTGCCTACCCCCGTGGGATAAAGACGTGATTTTATATATGTATTATGTATGTTTATTTATGTTTCAAGAATTTTGAACGAAATATTCTGAGTAACTGCATCTGACATTTCGGACCCCTATTCCTCTTGAACTAATGAAGTGAACTTATCCGCTATAGTTTTCCTTTAAAGTTCATTACATGTACTACCGACACAATTTTTTTTCAGATTTTGGGATCCAGTAGTTTAGCTGTTAGAGGGGGGGGGACGCCCTACTCGAACAAAAATTTGCTCTTTAAAGTTAATTATCTCGCAAACAAATCTCTAAATCAAAAAACTGTCTTAGCAACCCCTAAACGTTTTTAAAAGGCCTATCTAACAATACCCCACACTATGGGGTAGGCGACAAAAAAAAAACATCCCTACTTTACATGTAGGGGAGCTACCTGAAAAAAAAATATTTTTCCAAATTTTATTCTACGACTTTCTTTGTTTAGTTAACATACATGTTCATGCAAAATTTCAGTTTTCTAGCACCAACGGTTTCGTCGCTATGCCGTGGACAGACGGACAGGCGGACATGGCGAAACTATAAGGGTTCCTTGTAGGTACTACGGAACCCTAAAAAGGTCAATATTATTATCGACGCTATAGAATGGATTGACATGATCCAATAGAATATGCAAATTACGATTTTCACTATAAATATAAGTTTGTTTACTTACTCTTCCTAGGAGCAACCAGCCATTCGACTTTTCAAAGTCCGCAGTAACTGTACCCACAGGGCGGGCCATCCAGCGCGCTGCCAGCCAATAGCAACTGCGCAGTATTCTACGGGGACTATTTATTTGATTGTTAAAAAGAAAAGTTATTGACATTCACGCACTGATTTTATTTAATTGCAGTTAGGTATTTTTCATCATGCATCCATTACTCATTGACCGATTATTAATTTAAAATATATCGATAAGAGTAATAAATAATACTAAGCTCATCATTGATTGCAGCAGATTGCAGCTATAATAATGAAATTCAACTAAAATATAATCATTATGACGCACTTTTGTTAATTTTACTATTGAAGTGTATTCTTACTCTTCTGTATTGACTCTAATAATAAAATACATATCGGCGGCATTAACTTTATCTTTACCTATCATAAAATCATTTATTTTATTATTATTAAAATGGAACACTTGGAATAACGCCTGTCCCAAAGCACACCCAGAGTCAGAACAAATATTTGCGGATGACACAAAGATTTCGCCCGTGTGGGGATCGAACCCACAACACCAGCGCAGTTAAAAGCGCCAACCGCGCTCTCAATGTCCTCCAAGCCGAATTTCGGCTACAGCAGGCAATTTCAACGATAACGAGATTAAATGGTCTCTATATTAGCTCACTCTCACAGCCCAATGGGAATGCGACGGATCGACCGAATAGTCATCAGGCGTAGGATCAATGGCTTTACGTGACTGCCGAACCACGGGGGTGTAGGCTTTTAACTTCACAGAAAACTCCAACACCTTTTTTTAATGACCCGGGAATCGAACCCGAGACCTCTATGTAGTCGAACCAGGCAGACGCCATAAATGTCGAAAATTATCAGTAGATAATATATGTCAATCAGTGGCGGCTGTACCTTAAGTGCGCTCGTGCGCTGAACCACCAATTTCAAAGATTTAAAAATTACATTATAATTCTTCATCTTTTGTTTAAAATTACCATTTTAATATTTTTTCTTAAACATACATACCTACTAAAACATAATATAACAAAAGAAAAAATCCGAATATAACGATTGACGAAAAAATAAAAGCGCCTTGCTTATCTACTAAGACTTCTTTTACCTGCTCGTGCGCTACGGCGAGCGCACGAGGACTGCTAATACAACTTGTATGAACTGTGAGCTAATACGCGCGACGCGTGAAATAAAAGATAGTTCATAGAAAAGTACCGAGTAATAAGTCGGTTTTCGAGCGCCGCACGAGCGAACCGAAGATTGCCGAGAGCCCCCGGCCGGCCGCGCGGTCGGCCTCGTCCGTTCGGCGGGAAACGACAGTGACATTTGATTTGACACTCTCTCGTTATCATTAATTTCTCTGTATCTGTGACGCGGTAATTGTTTTTTGTTTTTGTTCTATTCTGTACAGTGAATACAGTGTGTGTTGTGATTGAAAATGAGTTTAAACATTGATTATATTAACAAAACTTTGCAAAATAAAGTCGACATAAAGTTACAAGAGTGCAAATCGAAAAATAAAGCATTTACGCGAAGTTTTAAAAGTGAAATGTCTAATAGAAAGAAATGGCTGTGTGGATGTGAGCGTCCTAATGCATTCTTTTGTTTTCCTTGTATTATTTTTGGCGGCGAATCGATTTGGACAGAAACTGCAATTAAGGATTTGACGCATTTGAGTGAAAAATAAAAAAACATGATTCTTCGCAAGTACACCTACAAAATGTGATGAGTTCGTCTGTGTTAGGCACGGTCAACATTCGTAATCAGCTAGATTCTGATTATAGAAGCCATATCCAAAGCATTCCCTAATCCTAATACTTAGTGAGCAAGTAAAGTGAACCACCAGTTCGATTACCTACCAGCCGCCACTGATGTCAATGTTAGTGTATCTTTAGGACGGGAGGGATTAATGTTTCTGACTGATAGTATATTTTATAGTACGTGTGATAAACAGGTAGTAGTAGTAGAGTATTTGATGTCAGCAGGTGGTGCTGGCGGGGCAGACTGTCATCGACCTGAGCAGAGCATGACGGGCGTTCGGGTTGTCTACGAGTAGCAATAATGTCTGATTAATGCATCGATTCGTTCCGTGTGCCTCTATCCCGAATAATCCCGATACGTCGCTCTAACTAACCTAACAAACGAATTCACGAATATAATAAAATTAGATGGCAAATTAAGAAGAGTAAACTAGTCATGTGGTCCCATTCTCTTAAGGTCACGATCCGATGATGGCATCCTAAAGCAATCGAGGTGAACCCTTCATCTTACATTCATACATATCGAATAGATAACCTCCTTTTTCTGAAGTCCTTACAAAAGATAAACAAAAACAATGATTTTAGTTGAAAGGTATGTTTTGTGCGTGTATTACTTTTCTATAATGGGAATACATCATTAGAAGGCAAGTGAAATGAAACAAGCAATCGTTTACACTATTTTATTGAGTAGGTACACATTAAATAAGTTAAAATTAAGGACGGAAGTAAATCTACCTAGTGGTATGTATTACATACCTTTCTATTAACAGCCTGATACAAAAAATACAACAATAAAATAAATCATTATTATTGAACCATATAAAAGTATTGTAACATAGTAAATAATATTAGAAATCAGAATGAGTAATTGAATCTCTCTTAACCTTTTAACCGCCAATCGCCGCAATCAATTGTCGTGCCCCCAGCGCCCGGCACAGAAATCGAAGAATAAATACCTACAACAAAGAGGGAAGTGCAATACTTGTACATTTCGATGTCGATGTTTCGTTTCATATAAATAAAAACTGATACTTTCATATTTGTTTTATGTAACATCGTCCCTAGTAACAAGTACCAGTATAAATAAGTATCAGAGAAACAAAAACTTAACTCCTGGTCTAAAGATTCTTCCGATTCTTCCTTCTATTTATGTCTACTAACTTCAGTCAAAGATTTTTGCCAAAAGCCTATTCACTCGCGACTTGCATAGATCCGGTCTATATGAACTCGAAAACACAGACGCAGGCAGGGAGTTCCACAGGTGGGTTTTTCGAAATGAAAAGTAAATATGTTTATACTTAATGAATAAATAATACAACAGTCTAAAATCACAATTTAGGTTAATTCACTGGTTTTATCAAATAAAAACAAAAAGCCTTAAAAAAAATTGCTTCGACACGGTCGCTATCAAATCAAATCAAATCAAATCAAATCAAATCATTTATTTCCATGGGCCCCAAGGGGCGCTTGAACACGTCAAAACAAACATCAAAATACAAAAAATGTAAAATTAAAATAAAACTTAGCTAACTAAATTATAATACTTATTGTAATAAAATGATTTGACACCGGAGCTTAGAAATTTGAATTAAAATCAATCCAAGTACCAGCTCCGATGGGTATTGCATCATGAGAAGAGCTGGTGAGAAACTCATGTGCACCATCTTTTCAAATAATTCATACAATATTTGTTTGTTTTTTTGACAATAATTCTATGTGTAAGTTATAGCAACCAAAACAACATTATGGCTAAAGATGGTTATAAAAAGAAAATAAACTTAAATATAGAAATGGAATCAAATTAATACCATAGAGTACATAAAAAAAGCAGGAGAGAATGTCACCTATAAAATGATGGAAGCACCAAAATGGCGGCGGTCTGTTTATGTGTGCGTGTGTTAGGGGTTACCAGCCATGAGAAATATTACCCACATTTTTACAATAATTTAAATAAATATTTTAGAGGTTTAGTTCTTATATTTTTTTATTTGCTGCTTTTTACCATCAAACATGATATAGGTAGTTTTATACTACCGTGGCCAAAAACTAAACAATATAAAACAAGTTTATGTTTGAATTTCGAAACAAAGTTGATTTTATATTTGTAGCAGTCGATGCGGGCCTGCAGGTGGAAGTTGTTTGTTTTTATTAAGGGAATATTATTCCCTTAATAAAAACAAACAACTTACATATAATGTAGAAAATTCGTTGCTCTGGGCACTCCTGACGCAAGGCAGCGAAGATGCTTTAGTGCAGCTACCCAGTTTTTGGAAAATATTTTAAAATTACGACTCCTACGGCGCTTGCTGATTCTTAGATGGTAAAGATGCTTTAGTGATATACAGGGTGTCCCAGTTTAGGACCTGGAGCCGAAATCGGATAGTAGGATAAGTTATGGCAGTTAGCAAAAAAATAAAAAACAATTCAAAATCAAAAATTCTTTATTACGTAAACTATCAGAAAGTGCTTGAAAACGTCAACAAAATGTACAAACTAAATAAAATATCTAAATTAAAATAAACAAACAATTGCGGAGCTTATATTCACTTACATGCGATTTTTCAATATTTAAAGAAATATTGGCAATGGGGATTGTTCATTTTTTTTTAATTGTGCTAATTCGAAAACCATTTCGAGATATAAGGTCCCCAATCGAGCTCCAGTAGTTAAAATGAAAAAAGACCCCGTAAGTGCATATATTTTTGAAGAAATATGATTGACCTTTATTTGACCTTCCATGACGTCATCATCGGAGGAATATCGCGCAATACGCATTGGCCTTCCTTTTAAAAAACAAAACTGTCATTTTAGCTGTCTGTCCAGTCTGTCATTAATGTCACTCGTGCTAATTGTAAACATAAACAAGATTGTTTTCGTTCGCGCTCGTTACGTTGACGTTACAAATTTAAAGTTTTTGATAAATTAATCATGGAATATAGAAAATGTTTTGTACCTAACTGTAGTAATGACTCTGCATACAGCTCGGGCACGATTTTTGTTAAAATTAGAGAAGATTTGAGGAAACAGTGGTGCTCTGAAGCACATGTTGATTATTCATTTTTAAGTCCTCTCGGTATTAAGCTACTTAGGCCTCCAAGTGTATATTTTGGGGTTAAGCAATCGGTAACTGAAGCCATTCAGAGCAAAGTTATTGCAAGTTTGAGGGTTCATATAGAGAGGGTAATCAGACGTGTAAGAGAATTTGCCACACTCAAACCACACTCCGTAGTTCATTACAAACATGTACCCTATTTAGATGAAATTGTTATAATAGCATGTTGGACTGATTAATTTGCAAGATGAAATAATAAAGAGTTTGTAGTATTAAAAGGTATATTTTTATTTTGCACTTTCTAATAACTAAGGAAATATAAAATCTTTCAAAAAATGTTCTGCATTGTTGATGATGGCAGAATAGCATTACCCTGCTTTGGTTTCTGGTACTTTGTATCGTCCCAATATTTGTTCAACCAAAGACCCATCTGTCCGACAATGTGCAGCTTCATACAATTTGGAAGCTGTTAATCTTCCTTGTCTTATGTTATGCCAGTATTTACTATCCGCTTGATTTTCAATCTGCTTATTAATTTCATTTATATCTTCCTGTGTTAAATTTTGTTGAATTGATAGTAATCACTTGCAGTATTTTCTTCTGTAAAGGCTACCACCATATCAAATATATTCTTTGAATTAGTGGCATGTGTGTCACTAAACAGCACTATCAAGGAATTTTTTATATATCTTCTTGCACACTCATCTTGAAACTCCTTCAATATTGAAGGATTCTTGGCAGCCAGCCTCGGTTTCTTTTCTTTTGGAAATATGACTTTACTAGACACATGTTGTGTTCTAGCACTTGATAAAGATGGCTTATTCCAGTAACATTGAACTTCTGTGGGTGATGGTTCTGAGGATTTTTTTCAAGCCAAAATAGGATTAGTAGAGAATGTTTGCAGACACCTTTAACAATAAGTAGTTCAAATGTTAAATATACATGATTAATATATTTCATAAGGGATATTATAAGAGTGAATGAATGTATTCAAAATATAATTTACCTGATCTTGACACAATGATTCTATTATGACATCATGCTGTTCATCGATTTGACAAACAACTGTGTACATTTTATCGCCCACTCTATGCTCAGGCACAACTCTTGCTTTGACAGTGCAATAAGTTGCAGTCCTGCTGACCTGAAGCCCATCAATGTATTCAAATATGAATCACAAGATGACCTGAAATCATACATAATTTTGAAGTTAGAAATTCAAGAGAACCTAATATCTAAACCTAAATCTATTATTACTTTTCTCCTTCTGTAGATCTCAATGGCTTTTGTTACTTTGTAAAAGGTTATTGAGTAAATTTTATTTACATTATGTAATGTAGTAAATTTATTATGAATAAGTTCGGTACTTACATTAACATCTTTGCTCCTCTTATTTCAGCCAAATTATGCATATTGTTTGCAGCTATATATTCAATCAACATTGTTTGTTGTCATGTTTTAAACTTTAGGCAAGTTTCTCGAATCCGCTTTAACAAAGTTGTCAGTACTCATATTTGATGAACCGGCCATCGTTGTTATTAATACTATCTTGTTTTATAATTATGATTAGAAACAAACTTAAGTTTTGTCTAAACAGCCCACTAAAGTTTGGTTTTTGGTTACGTTGAGAGGTTAGAAATTAAAATAATAGATAGAAATGCATTCATTATATGTCAAACATACTGACATTAGTGACGTTTTTTTTTTTCAACATCTTCGACCATAGTGCGGCGAGTAGTGTATTCCGATGATGACGTCATCAGACGAAAATCTTTAAAACCAAATATAAAATAAACTAGCCATTAAATTACCAAAACATTCAAATTAGTTTCTTAAAATGCTCTATTTTGATGATCAAAAATATAAAACAACCGGGTTAGATTTTGTGAACAATGCCCATTAAAATAATCGAGAAAATTTACACCCTGTGACGGACTTCCCGCTTTATTTCACCTAAAATCTTTTATCGTTTCGTTTTAACATGGCTGCCACGAAATCTCAAACTCGTATGACATTCTGCGGGCCCTTGATTTGAAGGTCAACATTCTTATTCACGAATGTGAGAAATCGTACATTTGTTACATCACATCGTACATGTGTTTTACACAATAATCAACGAAATATTAATTTTAATAACACTTTTTTTGACTATTTCAAAGATCTTTATTGACATAAACTAGCATCCTTAACTTGTGAATCCCCTAACGCCTGCACAAGTAATAACTGGGTTGCAGGAGATAGCGTCTTCCCCGTACAGCAGACACATTTAATCTTATGAATAGGACAATTTAAATCAAATTTTACAAAAAAAATTCTTCGTAAAATTGTTTTTTTATAAATTAACTTCTTTTGTAATTATTACTAACATTTATTTTTAATTTTATTATGCAAATGTTCAAGCAATAATTGCTTTAACATTAGCACAGTAAAATTAATTGTGTCGTTCCATTTTTTTTACAGTAAATAATAATGATCAGTGGTGTGCTTTTCAATTACTTACAATCCCTTATGCTGATTTAATTTTACCAACTGTTATAATTTCTGCAGTTTCTAATTATTTCTACCCAAAAACTTTTCCATGCGTCGTTTGCAGCAGGAAATCTATAAAACATAGAATAATAATTTATACTAAATGTATTATACTACTAAAAAATATTTACCCAAATTCAGGGTAAATGAAAATATTTATTGACTGTCAACACTGATAGTTTTGATAGAATTTTTTACGAAAACAATATAATTTCGGCAATAAGCTGAATATATTACTTGCTTACCTATGAAAAGTGATCCCTTGGTTTTTTTTTGTCGAGGCGCTATGGTTTCGGCAGCTTTACACAACACAAGACGGCATTTTTAATTATTTTTCTTGAAGATCCGAGCATCAGCACAGTCCAAAGCGTAATGGCGGGCGATTGACTTACTATTGTGTCAATGTGTGTGTTCTGTGTGTACGTGTGACTTACTATAGGTGCTTCAGTAAGTATTTCAAGAGACTATGTCCTGCTTTTTTTTATGTAGTCTATGATTAATACTTATAAATAAATCCATAGTATTTATGGTTGCAATATCTTACACTTCAAGCAGAAAATAAAGGAGTAAAAGCAATGTGTGTATACTACTGTATACATTAGGGTTTGAGAACTGACAAAGAAAATAATTATATATTATGCTAATAACAAAAACTATTTATACTCCAAAAAAATTTAAAAAATGTACACACAGATTGCCTTAACTTAACAATATTTGAAATAACATGAAATGAGGTTATACAAATCAAATTTAATGAGTTAATAAAAGAATCTATATCGCACGCTGAGAACGAAAGTGACCTATCTCAAAATTTTGGTAAAATGAGTTAAATATACGTATACGCTATCACACTAGTATTAAACGTACCGATTACCGACAAATAGCCAAAATAACAACATTTTTTTGCCAGCAAAAAAAACTTTGTTTTTCATAGTGTTTTATGGAATTTGTATCAATAACAAAGTTACAATTTGCGGTTGCTGAAAAAGTGCTATATCTCAAAAACTGCTGACTGTATCTCATTCAAAACAATTTTGGTTGAAAGTTTTTATTAAGATCTATAATATATATTTTTTTTAGATTTTTCACTCCGGTGGTTTAAAAGTTAGAAGGGGGGGACACTCACTTTAGCACTTTGAAAGTGTCTATCTTTGGAACGATTGACATTGAAAAAAAATGGTTTCTAAATTCTTTATTATGTTGCAGGCGGGGACAAACAATACTTTGTTACTACTATATAACTTCGTTTGTCACCGCCTGCAACATCATAAAGAATTTAGTTTGACATATTTCATTTGTTGTTATTGAATTTAATGTAGATAATGCTATACTTGTTTTTATCTTTTCAGTTCTTTTTTGTAAGCAGTCGGGTTTTTTGTTTTTTTAATAATTATTTTTTATTATTAAAGCGCTTCACACTCGCTGCGCCCGAGGGAAAGAGACGCAATCAGTATTGTACCGCGAGTGATGTAAACAGGTTGTGACGAGTTTAGTGCAGCAGTGACCGATTACGCTTTGCGTCAGTTTTGTATCAACTAATGAGGTAAGTTTTGTTTCAATATTTAATCATAAAGTGACAGATTTATGATAAGGTCCTTTGTCGTTTCTTAGTTCAGCAACTTATGTGCCCAAAATCAAATTCAGTCACTTATTTATTAAGATATAAGATGAACTCAAAGACTCAATGTGAATTAGGTCTTTTTAATTTTAAATAAATATTTTTTTATTTGTACTATAATGAAAAAAGACTGTTTAACTTTCTTATGATGTGGTTTACAAAAGACATATTGATTAATAGTTCACTTTATTGTTTTTCAGAGTTTCATAATTAATATCCTAAGACTGTTATCTAAAAAGATAAAAATGAAAAGGAGTGCCTTAATACTTCAAATGGTGGACGCAAAACAAAAAACCGAGGTAATTAATTAAAGTATTGAAATGATTAATTGAAATATTTATTTTATTTACCAGGTAGTTTATTAAGTACCTACCTAAGCGTTTTATATGCTCATTTTTTATTATTACGTATGCACAGTATGGTTGTCAATTAAGATTTTGTTTGCAGAATACTAATGAGGCTTATGACATAGACAAGGAAAACGTACGCCCTTCCATTTTAGAAAATTCATCACCACGTCAAGACCAGGGCTTTCAAATAATACTACACGAAAACAAGAAACTAAAACCGATAGGTGTAAGTGATTATCTATTTGTGTTAGTGGTGTGAAACCTCAAACTTATTTAATTCGATTTTTAATGTTTATTTTTTCCGGGACGTTCAGAATTCCCAGCAAGAAATAAATGATGCATCAGAAAATACCAAGAAGACCTCAGGCGCCGTCCGATCATGTTCAAGAATTTCAAGTAATAGTCTTTGGTCCAACCAGCACCCTCAAAAAGTAGAAAGCGAAAAAGGAACCCTGCTAATTGGAAGCAAAACCAATCTAAAAAGTCAAGAAACGCTGGAGAAAGTTATAAATTTATGGCAAAATCTAAAAAATTCATTCCAGCTAGGCATATCAAAGAAACTTGTACAAGTAAGTGTAGGCTGAAATGTTTTAATAATATAAATGAGACTGAGAGATCTCAATTGTTTAAGAACTATTGGGCTCTGTCCAATTTGGAATTACAGCGTTCTTATATTAGGGCGTCCATGATGGAAGTGCAACCTACCTATCAAACTGACTTTAATAATGAACAAAACGACAGAAACCTGCCGCAATGCGACTATTGGCTATACTTGAACACTCGTAATAAAGATTTTAATATCAGCATTTTTCAGGCGAAAAAAGACAGGTTGCATATGAACTTGCCCCTACGAATACGAAATTACTGCTAAAACCTAACTATGATAAAAATCTTAAAGAAAAAGAACTGTGTCGCAAAGAAAAACGAATGGATCGTCAAAATGTTGATGAGACACACATTTGCGCAATATATGATCTACAGTCCGTTATGTCATGTCCTAGTCCTGAGTATTCTACTATTCTTCCAAAATAAACTGTCTGATGACTGAGATGATATGGAATGCATTGCCCGTGTCTATTCGACGCGCCAAAACTATTTACTATTTTAAAAAAATGGTCAAAGATCATTAGTATCATTACTTATCCTCTCTATAAATCTTACCATTATTTATTCACATTGCCAGTCCTTTCAGATGCATGAGTAAAACTTGTTTATACATTCCTTATTATCCTCTGTTTTTATTATAATATGTATGTATAATATTTATTTATAATAATATGTATGTATTTAATATATAAATAGTGATATGTACATATTGATTTTAAGTATACCTATGTAAATTAATATAATATATATTTAATTTGTAGGTAAATGTACCTATTGAATTTGTAAATTTATGTAAATATTAGTTATAGTGAACCTTCTATCTCATCTGTTACACCTTAAACTGCCCCGTATCAGTCTAACTTTCTATTTGTCCATCCAAAGGTTGCCTGTAAGATATTGCTTTTTAGCGATAAGGCCGCCCATTGTACATGTCTTAGTGTTTAATTATGTTCTATTTTGTGTCTTATTTTTAGGTGTGCAATAAAGCTTATTCTATCTATCTATCTATGATAAAAAGTCTTACGGAGATGTTTATTGTTATTTCTGGCACGAAACCAAAGGCCATAGAGGTGCCAATGAAATAGAGTCGTGTATTTTTGATTACCTAAGTACTTTAAACAGAAATAACGCAGGTAAGAAGTTACATGTAACTTTTTATTCTGACAACTGCTGTGCACGGGTCAAAATAAAAATGAAATAATTGCCTGTTTATACTCCTATGCTGTCACATATTTTGATAATATTTACAGTATTACTCATAAGTACCTAATCAAAGGACATACTCAAAATGAAGCAAACAGCTGGACCTATATACATACCTGTTCAGTTTGCTACCTTAATTAAAAGCGCTCGTGAATCAGGAAAACCTCTCATCGTTAAAGAAATAAATTACAATTCTTCTTAAATCTCAAAAAACTTCAAGAACAATGGGCATACAATTTTAACGAAAATATAAATAAATTAACAGTCTTATGGAATGATATTAAAACAATAAAATTTATTAAAGAGGAGTTATTTAACTTTTATTATAAAACTAGATGACCCGGCGAACTTCGTACCGCCTTAGCGTAAATTTGATGCACTACTTTATTTTGTATAGCTGACCTATCTTATGTATGCGTACCTATTCAATTTGAACTGGAATCTATAATATCCTCCATATAAAAATTAATACCTTTTTCCCTGGTCTCGTCATACCTGAGAAGGACTTTACTAATTTTATTAAATAAAAAACAAAATATATATTTTCATAATAGTGTTTATTCCGTAGGGTTCAATAATTTCACTTTATATTTTTACAGAAAGTTTATTTTTCTTTTTTCCGTAAGAACCTTGTACAGAGTATTAGAAAACTACAAAAAAAAAATCAGCCAAATCGGTCAAGCCGTTTTCATGCTATGTCGTGACAACGGAAAAAGGGTTTCATTTTTATAATATATAGATAGATAAGAACCTTGTACAGAGTATTAGAAAAGTACAAAAAAAAAATCTGCCAAATCGGTCAAGCCGTTTTCATGCTATGTCGTGACAACGGAAAACGGGTTTCATTTTTATATATATATAGATATCATATTCTTATGAGGTGTTATTTGAGATCAACATGAGGAATAAACGTAAAAAAATGTTAAGTTACAACGAAATCGTGATTGAACAATTGTATGAGCAACCAAACGAGTTAAAAGAAAATAAAAAAAGAGATCTTAAAGACTTAGTAAGAAAAAATTTAATACCTAGCTATACCAATACTTTATAATTAAAATCTATACAGTACGACTTATATAAAAATAAACCTTTCGGTTTATCTTTATAAGTCGAACCGCAAATATAAGTTTGTCATAGGTCATTTATAACCTACGACAAACTTAACTTTGCGGTTCGGGAGCAAACCGCAAAGTTAAGTTTGTATTTTATTGTATATTATTACCTACTACGACCTATTAGATTAAAAATATCCTATTAGGAAAAAAAGGAAATAAAAGCAAATCGGATTTTTTTAAAGTAAAGGAAACTATCTAACCTACTTAAAACTATAAACTAAAAGAAATATCAAGTATGAACAAAATGAACAAAATGAATTTACAGGACCTAATTAATAAACAACACTTAAAAAGTTATACGAAACTATAAAATAATTTTACTGGATCGAAAAATGTAATTCTCTATAGCGCAAATTTGTCTAATCGCATGCGTCCGACAACGACGCCTGCCGCAGATGGCGCCACACTTCGGCGAATGTACGCGACTACGACCGACACGGCAGCGGTGGCGATGCAGAGCATTCGTCAAAAGGAATTTAAACTTCTAAAGCGAATGATTTCTTATCAAGTACTTAAATATAAAGTTTCATGGTTTTATCTTTTAAAATTAAGAAATCCCATACAAACTTTCAACCTCTATTTCAACCCCTTCATCCCTTTTTTTTTAAAAAAAAGTAGCCTATGTTCTGTCTCAGGGTCTAAAGATTGTCTGTACCAAATTTCATCAAAATCGGTCGCGAGGTTTAAGCGGGAAAGCGTAACAGACAGGCAGACAGACAGACAGAGTTACTTTCGCATTTATAATATTAGTTGGGATGGGATGTTTATTTTCGTTATGCTTTTTACAAATAATTGATCTAATTTATTCAAAATAAGAGGCACTATAAAACTAGTGGTCCTCTCACCGTAGGTATTAGTTACTCTAGTTTGAATTAGGTGTCTTTTTAACCGACTTCTAAAAAAGGAGGAGGTTCTCAATTCGATTCGTATATATGTTGCTTTTTTTTTTTATGTTTGTTCACGGATATCTCCGTCGTTTATGAACTGATTTTGATGATTCTTTTTTTGTTGGACAGGAGATGATACCAAAAGGGTCCCATCGTCAGCATGTCGTGATCTGATGATGGGATCTCAGAGAAATCGAGGGCAACCCTCGAATTTTATAGGCACATGTAATGTTTTTAGTGTGTTTTTCAAAGCTGCACCAGTATTTACGTATTTTTATGTGGATGAGCTGATGATGGAAGGTCAACTCCTCAATGGTTAGGAGTTAAAGGATAATTCTTTCACTACTGTACACATATTCAGACTGCTAGTTATGATGTCAAGTGAGCTGTTGGAACGTAGATATTTCAAAGGTGGTCCCATTGTCAGCATGTTATGATCTGATGATGGGATCCCAGAGAAATCGGGGGCAACCCTCATATTTTATAAATCGAGGCCAGGATTTACGCTTGGTCGCAATAATTTTATGTAATTGAGCTGATGATGGAAGGTCAACTCCTCAATAGTTAGGAGTTTAAGGATAATTCTTTCACTACTGTACGCGTATTCCTACTGCTAGTTATTGTGTTAAATGAGCTGATGATGGAAGGTCGTGACCCTCAACAATAGTCAGGTAAAAGGATTTAATTCTTGTCTATTATTAATAAGTTTTCCGTCTCAAGTAACCGTCGTCTCCTCATTCGAGAAACATTCTTGCTCGGTCTACCCATCACTTAAAATCGTAAAATAAAATAATTTTTAACAAAAAAAAAACCGACTTCAAAAAGTAGGTAAACTAAAAAGCAAAAAATAAATTTACTTCGCACAAAATAATACGTTTTTTCATTTAGTTAAATAGAAATTATTAAATATTTATTTTATTATTCTGAAGTCGGTGCCAAGTAAACAATTAATAACACTCTGTATAGATAATATCAATCGTTCTAACAACTTTTTTCTGACTGAATATTAGTTATATTTCTGTGGTAAGTACCAATACTGGGCACTAGAACACCTACGCCTCCCTTTTTATATGAAAACCACGCCATAAAGCATACTGAGAACACAAAATTTCTGGGGCTTATTATAGATCATCACTTAAATTGGAAAGCACATATCGAAGGGTTAAACAAAAGACTCAGTAGCGCATCCTATGCTTTATTTAAATTGACCCCAATGGTTAACACAGATGCATTGCTGAATGCGTATCATGGTTTAGTTGCGTCTTTACTTAGATACGGAGTAATTTTTTGGGGCAACTCTACAGACAAAGAAGTTGTATTTAAATTACAAAAACGATGCATCAGAGCAATGTTTGGGCTGCAGGTAACTGATAGCTGCAAGCCATATTTCACTAAATATAAAATACTTACACTTCCTTCATTGTATATATTAGAAACAGCTCTATTTGTAAAATCAAACCCTCATTTATTTCCACGTATGTCAGATGTTGTCCAACGTAATAGACGCGACAACACCAAACTGTGTATTTACACTGCAAAAACAGCTTTGTTAGGGAAAAGTTTATTTTGTTTAGCTCCTAAAATATACAATAAAATTCCAAGTTCCTACAAGAGTTTAAGTTTATATGAATTTAGAAGTAAGTTGATGAAAGATATGTGCAATAAAAGCTACTATAGTGTTGAAGATTTTTTAAATGACACAATATAATAATAGTTCTTCCATGGTTATTTATAGTTATATTTGATTGTATTTTGTAATATTTAGTAATAATTTTAGTTTGATAATTATTTTATATTTAATTTTTCTTATTTTAAATTGTTCTGTGTTGTATCTATAATAATAATTATTGATATATATATAGATATTATGTTTAATTTGAACGTCAGAATTGACAGAACATGCTGTACCTATCTAATGTTAATACATCAATTTTTTACCATGTTCAACAAATAAAGAAACTTTGTCTTTGACTTTGACTTTGACTTTTTGTGTGAACTGTAATTTGATATTGTAGAAAGGTTGTTTTTACTTGGCACCGACTTCAGAATTATAAAATAAATATTTAATAATTTCTATTTAACTAAATGAAAAACGTATTATTTTGTGCGAAGTAAATTTATTTTTTGCTTTTTAGTTTACCTACTTTTTGAAGTCGGTTTTTTTTTTTGTTGTTTTTTGCCGTGTATTAATATGATGACATATTTCCTTTTGTATATAAGTATTTATTGAAAAATTGTTCTTTTAAAATACTATATGTCACCTTACTATGCACAGGAAGCACCTTACAGTGTTTAAATAAACCCGTTAAATTATCCTGTAATTTTAATTTTACATTAGGTGAAACAATCTTTTTTAAAATTCTAATTTGTAGCGTAAGTATACGATCTAGGTAGGTTTTAAAAGTTCTGCCATAACTTGTTATTCCGTAACCGATGACAGAGTCCACAAGAGCGTTATAAAGCATAAGCTTAACCTTATATGGTATTCTGTCTTTTACACTGGAACGTCCGAGAGAAACTAGCGGCCTATCCCTAAACGTCCCGGCCATCCCTGAGGACCAGCGGCAAATTGCGCCTCATCATACTACTGATTTAAAGTGTATTTTCTAGCAAACTATTGCAGCTATAGCAAAATAAAAAATACCAGTATAAAGCTGAATTGATAAGGAATCAAAATATGTACTTATTAAAGTATAACAATTAATCTGAAATCCATAAAAAAAAAAATAACTTTACACTAGGAGTTAAATTGATGTAAAATATTTTTTTTAACAAGATGTAACGAAACTATATCTAACTTTTGTGTAATGATGTATACTAATTATTAAACTAGATTAAATAAGCTTTTCTTTGATACCAATATATCATTACTTAAAATGAACAGTGTAGCACATTCATCCAAAACAAAAAAATCCAAAACGCGGACGGCAATGGCGGCCATACCTAAACTCTGGGCAAGGAAATATAAAAACGTGAAATTCTAATTATTTACGTCATATTTCTTTTTGAAAGTCTACTTAAATATAAATAAGGACCTGTTTTACTAATTACAATAAGTATTTTATTAAAATATCGTATAATAACACAAAATCATGACGAATTTTAGGTTAGGTTTAGCATTGGGGCGAAGTTTTTGTCTTTCGACTACCTATAACACGTGAAAAACTTTATTTTGACTGTGGATGCTTAAAATTGGTAGTTAATCTAAAAGAATAGACATTCAGCTTTCTTTTAATATATAACACTAATACACTGGGCTATTAAATACATAAAATACTTACATTTTAAAACCGGCACTCACTAACACTTCCACTCACTAGTTACGTAAAATGTCACTAAAGAAAAAAAATTTTTTCAACGCTTGCTGACATCTGTCGGACTCTTGAATTAATACATATGATGCGTTAGCTAGCAGAGCCATCTAGTAAAAATTTTACTAAGCTTTTTAACAAGGTTCATAGATACAAACCCGTTCTAAATTGTACTAGTACGCTGGATATCCGCGGGGTGTCTCTAGCCGCTCGGAAAATTATGGTTATTTTATTGGACTATGGATGTTTAAAATTGGTAGATAATTTAGAAGAATAGACATTCAGCTTTTTTTTAATATATATAATAATAATACACTGGGCTAATAAAAACATAAAATATTTACATTTTAAAAGCGGCATTTACTAAAACTTCCGATCAGTAGGTACGCAAAATTACACTGTTGAAAACAATTTTTTTCCGACGCCTGCTGCCATCTGTCTTTTTTTTTTATTAATACATATGAGGCGTTAGCTAGTCAGTGTCATGTAGTAAAATTTTTACGAAGCTATTTACAAGCTTCATAATTAAAACCTCGTTTATATTGTAGTAGTTCGCTGCTCCCCCCCCCCCCCCCAGCCGCTTTATCGGCTTGGACGTTTGAGACAAATCTGTGAACGACCGCTCAATCGGCTTGGACGTTCGTGCGGTCGTATAATAGAAATATTGGCCAGGAAGGCTCTAAGTTTGTCACAAGTTCGAGAAATATGTGGTAACCAGTTGAACCTACAGTCGATGATTAGACCTAAGTACATATGGCTGTTCACTCTGTCTATTGGTGGGCACTGACAAGTCGGTTTGTTGGTGTGTAGACACAGATGGTCATGTGCTACCAGACTTTCAGGATGGTGCTGTACACTGCTGTACATACGGTGATCGAATATGGATGAGTTTAGTTTTGGACGCGTTGAAGACAAGGTCATTGTCATGACACCATTTGTTAATGTTGTTAAGATCTTGTTGCATCTTAGACATGGCAATAGCCACATCTTGATCTGAGACTAGTAAACAAGTATCATCGGCATATTGGTAAGAGACGCAGTGGTTTACAACGTTGTTCATATCGTTGACATATGCAAGAAAGTGCAGAGGGCCAATCACTGATCCTTGAGCCGTACCGACATCAGCTATTACGGTTTTACTGAGCGAATCGTTAACACAAACGCAGTAAGATCTATTCTGGAGATAGTTCCTGCACCACTGAAGCAGAGGGCCACGAATGCCAGTGTTTTCAAGTTTCCTTGCAAGTCTTGCATGGTTTAGAGTATCGAACGCGCGTGAAAAGTCAATGAAAAGAGCTAATACATGTTTCTTAGAATTTAAAGCCGCATTAACATCATCTGTAAATTGAGACAGGAGAGCAGAAGTACTTTTCTTTGGTTGAAATCCAAATTGATTTTTACAGATAATATTTTTGTTTTGGTAGAAAGCATGTATTTGCTCTGAAAAGTACTTCTCAACTATCTTGTTGATGGTTGATAAAAGCGTGATTGGGCGATAATTGGACACATCGTCATGTTTGCCTTTTTTATATACTGGTCGTACACATCCACGCTTCAGTTCATCTGGATACGTGCCTGTTAGCAAGCTGGCGTTAGTGAGATTAGCTATAGCAACAGATATCTTACTGTCTATGTTTTTAACGTCTAGAACTTTGATTTTGTCATAACCAGGAGCCTTGAAAGTATGAAGTTTATTAATGATTTTTTTAATATTGGCAGAGGTCGCCTTTTTAACTAAAATACTAACATCACTTTGATTAAAATAGTTGTTTTCATTTAGAATAGGCTTTTTACATTTTGGTAATATTTGATCTACTGAGTTTTGAAACTCGTCTGCAAATCTGTCGGCAATGTCTACCGAGGCAAGTTTGTGTTTACTAAATGCGTTTAAAATAACTTGATCAATCGTTTGTGTAATTCTCCCACAGATAGAATTAATTAATTGCCACAATTTTTTTGAGTTTGTGAAATTAATTCTTATTTTATTTTTGTAATAGTTATTTCTGTGATATTCAATAACTTTATGAACTTTGTTGCGTGACTTTTTGTATTCTAATTCAATACATTTATTGGTTAGATCTGATTTCCATAGCCGAAATAATTCATCTTTTTTATTACACAGGTTTAATATGTTTTGGTTGATCCATGGCAGCTTATATCGAGAAGCCGGTTTATGTTTAGTTTTAGTCAGATGTAATTTGTTTTTTGCATCTACAAATTTAGATTTAATAAAATTATAAATTTCATTAGGGCAACACATTTCTTCAGTGAGAGACTAATCAGTCCTACTAAGTTCCTCTTTTAACATTTCACTGTCACAACAATACAAATCGGTTTTGCTGGCATCCTCCTGTATATTCGTGCGAGCTCTGCAACTGCAAGCGATTAGTGTGACGCGATGGTCCGCCAGAACAGTATCGACAGCCGCAGAGTACGCATTGCTCTTATACAGACGTGCATAAATATGATCAATGCATGACTTTGTGATATGGTTTGCGCGTACATCAATAGGTGTGTAGTCGGATATTCCACAGTCAAAACCAAGCTCTGAAAGCATATTCGTATAGGAGTCCCTGTAAGGAGATTCTGTTTTAAGATCGATATTTATGTCACCGAGTATTGTCATGTCAGTGTTATTAAATTTGCGTATTAATTTGGACAGTTCAGTGATAAAAAATGTTTTATTTGTGGACGGTGGTCTATAGATAGCACACACGGTTACAGAGTTGTTATTTGCAGTTATTAAAGTACCTAATATGGTTTCAAAGGTGTTTGTGTTTTGTGTGTTAATAGTGAATTTAAGACAGTTGTTTACATATATCACTATACCACCACCTTTTTTATTTTGTCGTAACCTTGTGTGCATTCTATAGCCTGGTATTTGGAAGAGATCACATATTCCATCCGAAATACCTGCTTCCGTGACAATAATTAGACCAAGTGACAAAACTGAGGCGTGTATTATGCCAATAGCTGGTACTTGGATTGATTTTAATTCAATTCTCTAAGTTGAATTAAAGTCAATCTAAGCTCCGGTGTCAAATCATTTTATTACAATAAGTACCTATTATAATTTAGCCTAAGTTTTATTTTAATTTTATATTTTTTGTTTTGATGTTTGTTTTGACGTGTTCAAGCGCCCCTTGGGGCCCATGGAAATAAATGATTTGATTTGATTTGATTTGATTTGAGTAATTTATCGAAGTTTTTTATTAATGAGCGTATATTTAGATGCATACAGTACAAATCTAGATTAACGTTAGGTATGTTGTTGATAAAAGCATTTGCTGAGTTGCAGTTAGAAATTTCAGTAATAGTATGCAACATGTTTCTTTTTAGATTTTATTAATAAAGGAGAAAGATAACTTAGAAATCAGGTAGGTAGACAATAAAAATTAAGATAGATTTGCAATATCTGATTCTGTGCGAATTATTACTGAGCGTTCGGAGTCGTCATTTTTTTTGGCGTAAATTTTACCTTCCTTAAATAAATAAATAAAAATAAATAAAAATATTTTATTCTCCCAAACAATTAAAATACAAATATAAATAATAGCAACAATAAAACTTATGTCTAGTGTATCTTAGGGGCTATACAAAAACTGTAATTGTGAGACTGGTGCCTAAACTAGATACAACAGTTTGTATCTGTATTTATAGGTCACCAGGAAACCCACGCAACCAGTAAACACGAGTAAGAACCAGTACATTATATTACTATTGTTATATAACAAAAAGAAACAAACTACAAACTACATTATGGACACAGTTTTAAATGATGATAAATTACATAAAACTTCATACAAACAATCTGTGAACACATCTGTGCTAGTGAAGGATGGCGAACGATAAATTGCCACAACAGCAAGGTCGCTTTTAAATTTGCACACTAAGACCGAACCTTCATTAAATCTAGGGCATTCAATTTGACATTGTATGTTGCTTTTTACAAATATTACTACGCCATCATTTTGATTAATGTTTACATTGGTATTATATGCGTCATAGCCGGCCATCGGTGGATTGTTCGACACTTTGCCTAAGCAGCACTCTGACAAAATTATGAGGTCGAAAGTACACTTATTGTCCGCTAACAAACTAAGAGTTGATTAAAATTACGATTTATGCTAAGTATATTCATATGAAAAATCTTGTTTTTATTACCTATACCTAATCTCCATCACCTAAGTCCTCAATTTCCTTATGTGTACATCAACCATAGTAGCTTTTAAACTACTGTGGGGCCAGAAAAGTTGTTTGTTACGGCGCTCTAGGTGGCTCTAGGCGCCCTCATAGTCTGTTGATTGAAGTAGTCGGTCCTCTGCAATTTTACGGGACGGGCACTGTCCGTCACCAGTACCGTGATTGTGAGGCTTCTTAAAGCGCATGCAGGATGCACACTTTGGCGGCTGATCGCGAACAGGGCACTCTTTGAGGGTGTGACCCAGACATCCACACTGACCACAAGTTGGGTCGTTATCCCGGCAGTATTTAGCCGAGTGTCCATATTGTTGACACTTGTAACACCTAGTTACAAGTGTGAAGTCTCGGACTGGGCATGAAGTCCAATCTATAAAGATTCGTTCCTGTTTAATTAATACGTTCCTAATCTCGGCTGTTACCTCCACAATGTAGTTACTGTAAGGACTGTCTTTTTTACCAGACTTATGACTTAGTTTGATAGAGTTCAGGAATTTTTCACGGGTCAGGCTCGGACACTTATCAGTAATATTTTGTTCGAAAAGGCAGTCGAACAAGTGTTGTTCTGAGGTATCAGAAGGCACACCTAGAAAAATCATTCTTGGCCTCTTTTTTGAAGTCTCCTCGATTTTAAGGCCCGATAATTGCAACTGCTGTGATGTTTTCAGTTTTTCTAGGTCATCCTTTCCCGCTGTGCTTATAATTACACCACCGTTCCTGGTTTTTCTTAACCCGCGAATATGCAACTGTAATTTTCTTTATCGGCTCTCACTAGATTTTTCTTTATCGGCTGGATATATGGTTAAACTAGCAGTTTTTGGAGGGCAAACAAAATTTTCCTTACCCGTCTTTATTATGTCGGCATAGGTTACACAGGACTGAGGAGGTGTCACTTTAGCAGCATTCTGGATACCGGTTTTCAGCTCTCGCAGTTGAAGACTAGTGTCGTTATCCTTTTCCAAGGTCTCAATTTCGGCATGGGCTGATATGAGCTTCTGCTTCACTGATTGGTACTGTACTGCCATCTGGGAGACTCCATGCATCACTTTTCGACATATATTAGAGATTCTAACTTTACTCTCGCTGTTTAACTTTCCCCCTTCGGTCGAAATAGAGCATACCTCAGTAAGCAGGCCATCAATCTGACTCATCTATTTTTGAATCTCAGGAGTAGAAATCACGGAAAGCTGAGGGGCAGCGATTGCTGGAGTGTTGTCGTCTTGTGAGTGCGTAGAGCCCGGGGGTGGACTACGCGCGGTCCGGGAACTCCGGTTGAATGGCGACGAGTCCATTACGAAATTTTAGACATTATTTTTTGTGTCAATGACAATATTTTATTTATTTCACTAAACATTAGACACAATGTAGCACAAAAGAATTTGCGGCATCAGAATAATCGTGACCTGGTTACGTTAAATATTATTTTAATAAAGATATTACATGAGCACGTCCGTTAGCATTCACGGCACATTATAAAAGCCAGATGTACTTGTAGGATCCACTTAGTTGTTGTTTAGCGGTGAATAGTAACGTCTTGGTGTGTTGCGTGAGGGCTGCGTGGACATAAATGCGATTTTTTGCTTTATCGGTTGGCAGGTCTGCCACAATACTACCTGCTAGAATTTCGGTGTTTCTCGCAGAAGATACCCATTGCTCACGGGCGCTTTTGGATTGAAGCTCGACAATAATAGGCCCCGGTTGTTCCTTGCGGCGACGTTGGATCCTCCGGGCGCTGATTATATTATATTCGGAACTAATTTTCAGTTTAGTCGCTACGTCTTCGATGACTTTGACTATATTTTGATTAGGCGATTCAGGAACTCCAGCTATTTCAAGTGTTGAGGCAAGTAGCTTTTGATCGACCTCTTGTACCCTTTGCTCCATTGCTGCGATACGGAGTTCCAGATGTGAATTTTTGTTCAGTAGGTCGGTGTTTTTATTAACCAATGTTTTAATAGTATTGCCTTGTTGTTTGACGGTCTCCTCAAGATCAGAAATTTGGCTGTTCATGAACTGGATGGAGGAACTTAGCTCTTCTAGCTCGTCTTTCACTACCTTCCTAATTTCTCGAGTAATATCCTTGAGCAGTTTTTTTGTATCAAAACCTGAAATCTTATCACTTTCCTCCTCGGTCTCGGAGTCCTCTGGAAGGAAGAAAGACGACCGCCTCGTCGCGTTACGTAGACATTCCTCGCAGCTCCATTCCAGACCGTCAGAGTTACGGAGAGCTGCTAGTTGCTTGTTGGTGAGTTTAGCACAGACTGTTGAGGCATTTAATTGATATACATTATAATGTCTAAAGTCGAAACTTAGCCAATAATATGTCAGTTCACTTATTGACTTATGGGGGCCATCCACTCGCGGTTTTGCATACGACGGCAAACTACCTTCGTATCTACGAGGACCGCAGCGTTCACGCGACCATCAATGCAACCAATCAGAATCACCGATCCGCAGTGACAGCGCGCCCATTTCTTATCGCTCGCGCGCTCTTGCTATCTCACTCACTCTAATTATAATATTTCCATTCAGTCATCACTGTGCTACCATCAATGGCGGATCCAGGGGCGGGGGTCATGGTGGTCATGACCCTCCCCCTGATGAAACTACCTTAAATACCTATAATCATGCTTGATGGTAAAAAGCAGCAAATAACAAAATATAAGAATTAAACCTCTAAAATTAAATAATAGTATATTTTGCATGATACCGCGTATCTATAATCATCTTCCATTATATATTATTATATTAAAGTGCTCTACCATCAATATGTTTAAAATTGAGTTGTATAAATTTCTTTCTAATAAAGCATACTACACAGTGAAAGATTATCTTAATGACAAATTGATTTATGATTAATTGAAATACTGACATTCTTATTTGTAATAATTTTTAAATAATTAATTAATATTTTTGCAAATTGTTTAATAACTTTTTTTGACATGTATAATTGTAGCGATAATTCTTATAACTCTAACATTGCATGCTGAATGGCAAAGTATATTTGTGTTCAATATTTGTGTAAAAACAAATCAATGTAACATCTTTTTTGACCTGTATTTGCAATAAATGATATGAATATATGAATATAAAATATTTATTTAAATTATTATAAAAATGTGGGTAATATTTCTCATGTCTGGTAACCCCTTACACATGCAAACATAAACACGGACTTTTTGGCGGGCGTTTAAAAAAGGCGGACTTTAAAAATGTTCTCTACAAAATAATTAATTAGGTATTGTAGATATTATATTGTAAATAATAGTATCGATAGTACAAAATATTTGAATATTAAATGCTGTGAAATGGATGGAGACGAAGACTAGGCGCCAGGCGGGCCAAAAAAAGTGGCTAAAAGACAATTCATAGACGGCGAAAGGGACCCGGCGGCAGCGGTTCAGGAAAGTAACCAAGCCCTCTCTTACATTAAACCCAACCATATCAGGCTATATCCTGAAAATACTAATATAACAGAATATAAAGTATGTGTATTCTCTGACAATAAAACAGACAGAATAGGCAATAAAAGTCCTATATACTTGAACCATAATATTTTCTCCACGGAGATCAAGGGTGTAGCAGCAGTTCAAAGAGTGAACGCCAACAAAATAGTTGTCGTTTTCAAATTAGCCAATACGGATAATAATTTTCTATCAAACACGGCTTTTCTTAAAAAATATCATTTAAGAGCCTATATACCAGCGCGGCTCAAATAGAAAGAATTGGGGTCATAAGGTTTGGTTCCTAACAACATTTCATGTAAATAATTATATTCCAAGCTTTCATCTATTAGTGAAATAATTGCGGTGAGACGTTTCACGAAGAAAGTAGGACAGGAAAGAGTCCCACTACAAACAGTCAGCCCAACATTTTTAACTATTTATTTACCTGACAATGTACAATATGACTTGTTCTCATATAGTGTTTGAATATATCCAACCTCTGCAACAGTGCTATCGCTGTTTTAAATTTAACCATTCCGCTAAAGTGTGCAATGGCAAGCAACGCTGCAGTGTTGCTGTGCTGGGGACCATTTATATACTGAATGTGATAAACCTGATCAACTATGTTGTGCGAACTGCGGTGGATCTCACGTGGCAGTTTCAAAGTCATGTCAAAATTAAAAAAAATCTTAGAAAAAATAAATAAAGTCACTTATGCAAGCGTAATTGATACGAAAAAAGTCCAAGATTTTCCTACTATCTCGGAAACTACAAACAAATATGTGTAGAGTAGATCTGTGTCTCTGTCTCCAATGTAGAGGAACAGGCTGTGATGTTCCTCCACCACAAAGGGAGGATCCTCCGACCTCCGACGGTGGTATTGCCTGGCGGACAGCTGTCCCACGGTTGCGTATTGGAAGTGGTATATATAGTCACTTGCTGTGAACATTTCGATATCGCGATTCAGCACTCGCCGTCACGTGACATTTATTATGTGCGGATACCGCCACATATCGCCCCTTTAATAATAAACTGCACTAATGCCAAAATCATGTTTTTTGGGAAATCGCTTTTAAAGTTTTGTCAAGCCGACTCGGTCGCGAAATTCTTTTATTTCTTTAATATTTGATGCAATCTTCAAATTATTTTTAGTTAACAACATAGTCTATGAGTTTAGCATTAAAATGACGTGTATAAATAATTGCTATTCATTATAAATAAAAAAATACAGTACTTTAAAAAAGACCCCAATGACTTAGTTCGTTTTATGTTTAAAATGCAATGCAGGATTTAAAATTTGCAACAACATAAAATGAATTAATGCACTTTATTATTAACTAAATATGGCCATATTTCATTTATACAGAAATAATGCTTTTTGTACTTACTAAGAAAATAAAATGCTTGATCTATTTCATAATGAATTTGTTTAATATTAAAAAAGTTAAAAAAAACAGCATTAGATATTAACAAAAAGTATCACTGTCATTTAAATTAGCCTGTGAAACCTAACTAGACAGCCAGTCTTCAACATAATTGTAAGGGCAACCCAACACAGTTTACGCCTATTTTAGTCTCAATGTGAAATTCTTATTACAATGACAATAATCTGTAAGAAAAAAAAACTTATAGTTTATTTTATAGGTATACAATTTAAGTACATATTGGTGCTCATTTGCATTAATTTAATAGAAACGAAACAAAACTACTTTTTGACATTATATCTAATTCAAATTTTTAAACACGAAAGTTTAGTAATTAACTTTTTATCACAATTTATAATTATCATTGGCATAACCAATGGGATCAAGCAAAAACACTTATTTAAAAAAACTGAAAATATAAATATAATTATGAATTTATATAATCACCACCGCAATTTTTAATTTACTTATAAAATTAAGTTGTAATATTTTTTAAAGTAACTGTAACTAGGCATTAATCCTTTTGTAAGAAGTTCTTTTAAGTCCTCCTTATTATCACTTAGTATTTATATTAAATTTTCTGTGTATGCAGGTTTTAAATCAATTTCATACTGATCTTTCATTTTTATTTTATTTTGTAGCACAACAGTTGTTAAAAGTATCTATACCCAACTCACGAGTCAATGGTCAATGGGAGGCAATGGTCGAACGTATGAACGTGTCTCTGAGGGCAGTCTCTGATTGGGGTGAAGCCAACTTAGCCACGTTGAATGCTAGTAAGACTCAGGCGTGTCTTATCTCTGCTAAACGGAGTCCATTCATCCTGACTCCTACCTTCTGATATTATATCACTTCCAATAACCGATCATCTTGAGCTCCTCGGTATCTCGCTGACTTCGAAACTTAATTTCGGCTCTCACATTGAGTCAAAAGCTCAACTAGCCGCCAAAAAGCTGGGCATCCTCAACAAGGTGAGACAGTATTTTACACCGAGGCAGTTGCTCGACCTCTATCAAGCGCAAGTCCGGTCGTGTGTGGAGTACTGTTCTCATCTGTGGGACGGTTCTGCCAAACACCAGCTTGAGGCTTTCGAGTCGGTCGAGAGGAGGGCCAAAAGAATAATCTGCGATTACGATCTGACGGATGTTCGACTACAAAGTCTGGAGCACCGTCGCAAGGTTGCCAGCCTATTGGTCTTTTATAGGATACATTTCGGAGAGTGTACCGAGAAACTACACAACCTTATCCCTCCGTCCCCGTTTCACCATCGGACTACCAGACAAACGGCACTCAGGGGCCCTACCCTTGACGCTCGATCGTGTTCGGGATTTGAGATTGGGATCGAGATTCGTACATTTGGCACTCTTGAACGCAACACTAGCGCACGATTAGAATCGAATTAAGTGGATTTTTTTGGAACTAAACGAAATCGACCTAACTCGATCGCATCACTTTTTGGCACTCTTGACGGTATTTTGACATTGACATATCGACTTGGGGATCGAGTTATCGAGCCAAATCTCAAAGTTACAAAAACGCAACTTTTACGGAATCGAGTTCACTTTTTGTGATAATTTTTAATACTTTACAAAGTGAATAAAGTAAAAATAATGGCACGTTTAGCACTTATAAACGATATACTGGATAGTAGCCATGTATTTGATGTAAGGTAAAGGCGAAGTTTAAGAAGAATTGCGCGTTACACCGGCATCGCATTCGCCATGAGTGACACCGAATTTAAACAAAATTAAAGGGTTATTAAGGCAGTTTCTGAAGAAAATTATCACGATTTGTAGCCCTTAATGCATCAGCCTACTCGTCGCAGATATATTACAACTAAATATAAGGTGTGTATTTATCATATCACTTGTTAACGGTGAAGGAAAAACATCGTGAGGAAACTTGTTTGCCTGAGAGTGCCTAAAAAGTGCTCGAGTGAGTGTGAAGTCAACCAATCCGCACTTGGCCAGCATAGTGGATTATGGCCTAACCCTTCTCATCATGAGAAGAAACCCAAGCTCAGTAGTGAAACATGTATTAGAAACAGGCCTACTATTATTTATATAAATATAAGGTTTGATTAACACTTTGTCACTGTAGTATCACGTAAATGCATTTAGAATATAATTTTAATAAGTGTTTTGATTTTAGATTTTAGTGGCACTATCATTTTAGGCCACAGGCGTATCAGCGCCTAGTAGGTGTGACTCAAGGTACTATGATGTCCCAACAATCTGTCTCTAGAGCATTAACGCAAGTGACAGAAGATTTTAATAGTAATACTATTCTGCGGAAGTGGCTGAAGTTCCCAGAAATATGTCAGAAGCGAGGTTTGATTATAAGAAGGAATTTATTTTCTGAATACATTATTATAATTGTTCAATTATATTTGCTATAACCTAAGTTATTCATAATAGAGTCTTAAATGAGCCAAATAAAATATTTGTTTCAGATTTTATGAAAAGTTTACAATTCCAGCAGTTGCAGGGTGTATAGATGGCACTCATGTGGCAATTATAAGACCATCACTGAAAGAGGAGAGATATTATAATAGTAAACATAACCATTAAGGAATGTTCTAATAGTAAGTTTTTAAACTTACATTCTATCTTTCTAAATGATTTGCAATCAACATATAAGTGTAGGCACTGAATTTTGGCATAATGAAATAACTATAATATCTTTTGTAGATTTGTGATGCAGATAAAAATATATTAAGTGTTGACTCCTCTTTGGGGGTGCTTCACATGACAGCTTATGCATGTGGAACCAACACCCTGTTAATGAACATCTTTTAAATTTGATGAATGCTGGCAAAGGAGTATTTTGACTAGGTATTTTAATGTTTAATTTACAGTTTTTTTTTTCAACTTTTTAAGTCTATTTTTTTAATCTAGTGGTAAGCATATAAAATGAAAACATCATAATCATTATCTCCTTGCCAGGTTATTCTGGATACTCTTAAAGGAAATATATGATGACCCCATACAACGTGCCCCTCCGGACTTACCCGAAGCAAATTATAGCAAGCTGCATCAAAATGCAACAGTTGAATGTACAATAGGAATCTTAAAGAACAGATGGAGATGTATTTTCAGTCATAGAGTCCTGCACTATCATCCAGAGAAAGCATCTCTAATAATCAATGCTTGTTGTGTTTTACACAACATGCAACCAAGCACCAAAAGTGGGTCAGAACCACATTGAGGACTGTCGCAGTACTGACAGAGGACCAATTTGTATGCCTGCCAGATGATTGTGGGGTGGCTCCTGATACTCCTGTACTTAATAAATATCCAATACCATATATGACATACCTTTTATTTGCATAATATGAACATCTAATCTGAGATCTCCATGTTGTTGGGCTCAGGTATATATTATAACTGAGTACAACATAGGCATTCCTAATATTACATATATATCATAAAAAATTTACTAGGTATGTATTATCAATCACTTGAGATAAAACTTGCAAAGACTTCATTTAGTAGTAATGATAGCATAGTTGGTTTGTAATGAACTTTGCAATATATGTGTTAAACCATATTAGTTCATATATTTTGGTATTAAGGCACATATTATTTTCATTTCTTTAAAAGCTAGTTTATTATAATAAAATGTATAGAATATTATTTCAGTAACAAAATAAAAGAATGTAATTACTAAATATTTTATTTTGGATACTAAATTAATAACAAATAAAAGATGTATAATGCATTAACAACCTTCAGACCGTTTGTTTGACTTGAGATATCTGCTTTGCTATTCTAAACTGCACACTAATACAATAGACCTTAGAATAGCATGGCTTAGAATACTATTTATTATTTTTTTAATTGTCTTGACTATTAATTTTAATAGGAATTAAGTAATTATGGTACTAATGAGCCAACAAATAACAAAAATTTTACTACAAGTATTAAAATGATTGGTAATTATTACAATATTATAGCTGGTTATTTTGAAATCTCATATCCCCTATTTAACTTAGGATATGACGCGCTTCTGTACATGTAGGAGTAAATAAAGCTTGATAAACCTTTTTGCTTTTAACTTAAAACTCACTGATAGTAATAAAATAATAATATAATACTTATGAGCTTGCATTGAATAAACAAACACAAATTCGACACTCTCACTTGGCAAGTCAATTCCAATTTGGCGGACTTTTTTGACAGTATATGAAACACAATGACGTTGTCTATTGACCACTCTTACTTCAGTAATATCGTTGAATTACACTAGTAAATAAATTAATATATGTTTAAAACGTGTTTTGTATTAATTTGGGTTAACAAGAATATTAAATATTAAATTTTAAATGGATTTCGCCATTTTTTGAAATATTTATGTTTGGTAGTTATTATTTTTAATTATATGGTCACCCCATGACATTTCGTGTTTCTCGATCTTGAACTCGGTTTCAAATCCGATCACAATTTGGTTCAAAAGTACCAACTATATTCGGATTGGGATTGAAATTGGTTCGGATTGGAATTGGATTGGGATTGGGATTGAAGTCAAGGGTAGAGCCCGGTATCGCTTCACGGTAGATATTCCACCAATACGCACTAAGCGCTTCGCCTCTACATTTCTTATGCGAACTGCCAAAGAATAGAACGCCTTGCCCGAGTCTGTGTTTCCGCATGAGAACAACTTGAATCTCTTCAAAGCAAGAGTTAATAGGTATCTTATAGGTAAGCGTGCTCCACCGTAGACCGCATCATCACTTATCAGCAGGTGAGATTGTGGTCAAACGCGTGCCTATCTAATCGAAAAAAAATGTTCTTGAAGATCTTTTATACTGATAAATGATTTATAGGTAATGTCATGTACATTTATGGGTGAACTACTTTTCTTTGTAGATTTAATTAAAGTTATTTATCAGGAGTAGGATCAGGAGTATAAATTGGACCTCCCTTTAAATTCTTTTAAAAGCCCACTCGTTCTGTACTGACTTAAATTTTGTACTGCACATATATAAGAGAGGATAATTTAACTTTTCTATCCTGCTTAACTGTTTATTTTTCAAAATAAATGTGTTCTGTTCTTATCTTCTATAAACAATTTTCGGCTCTCTTCGGTATTTTCGTAACGCACAGATCGCATTGACCTTTTTTAAGTTGATGGAAACTTAGGTTATATACGGTATTCAAAATCTTGTAATAAGTTATGTAACTGCTAGTATCCTTGTTGTTTTCTGCCTGTGTGGTTGCAAAATCTGTATACAGCTCCTTAATCGTCTTACTGCCATATATATTATATATAATTAGTTTGAGATCTGGTATAATGAAATTCTTATGCGAAGTATGGAATCAATATGTTTTTTTTTATTATTGCCATATAGATATAATGGACAGAAGAAAGACGTGGTATGCCACGTGTTTCTTCTGTCCGTTATATCTAAAGTTCTTCTGATAAAAGTTTTACAAACCCTTAACCTTTTTTTATTCACTTTAATGGGACGTCAAAGATGTTCTGCATTAGTGTACCTGGGTTGTATATCCAACACACAAGAAATAATAAATAACCTCTGCTGGGTTAAGCCACCTAACTTACAAATATTATTAAAGACTGATCTATTTTCATCATTTAATTTTATGCGTTGACTACATTTCAGCATACAATTTGAGAATGGAGTAATTACTACGTCTATATCTAACAGATACACCAGAGCGTTGGTCTTCGCCAGCAACATCATCTTCCACGTCACTTTAATCGGTATATGGAGGCTCTTGACTTTCATTTAATGTCTAAAAAGTAATGAGTTTACAGATTCTGGTGAACTTAAAGCCGTTTGTTCTATACTACAAGCTGCAAGTGCTATAATCAGGCTAAATGCATTTCCCCGCGAAAAAAAAAAAAAAAAAAAAAAAAAAAAAAAAGGTGCTATAATCAGGCTCAAAATCCGTTAGCTTCTATTTTGATGTGACGACATTATTTACAATATTTTAATATCTGATCAAGTAAAAATGAAATAACTTTAAAACATGAAATAAACAAGGCTTTTTGAATAAATTATAAAGTGCACTAATTCACAATGTTAAACTCTGTTTACTAAATACTTAGTAACAAATAGTATCATCGACTAATAATTTCGTCTTTATCAAAGTCTTTTAAAAACAAAACGTAATAATTTTAAACATTTCAACTACTTGTGATCGAGTTTACATATAAAATGAATTAAGTCTAAATGTTGTCATAAAAAATAGCAATTGTTTAAAAACAAAACGAAACATCTTCGAAAAGTTCAGTTTTATATTGAAATAAAAGTGAATTAAGCACCTACCCGTTTGTATAAAACGAACTATTGAGTATTAGCACAACATCCACGCATCTCATTTTAATCACCACCGGCGTAATACCAAATGACGTCGCTTTTTTAATACTGATAGGCCCGATTCGCCAATCAAAAAAAGGCGACCAATCTTCTATCTCGCTCTCTCGTGGCCGAATGTAGCAGGAGTTGGGCCGTACCTATTCTTTACGTGAAGATAATTCGTTTTATGATTAAAACTCAAAATCTTGGTTTTTTGGATTAGTGCAGTTTATTATTAAAGGAGCTATATGTAAGAGCTGTAAATAATAATATTAAAAATAGCCCTGTAAATAAAACTGAAATTTCGAATAAAGTTAAGAAGTTGCCTGTTTCTGTGCAAATGTTGTTTTGTGTTTCTTAAATATATGTATTTTGTCTGTTTCTATTTTGTTTGTTTAAAATCCTTGTCGTACCACCTCTTCACTTTTACGGAGTTTTGTGTCATACCCCTCGACATACCTCTAGCTGTCTGTTATGACAAATCACTTACCACGGTTATGGAATATAAATAGGCTGCCTCATTCCATGCGTGATAGTGCTTATCTGGATGTTCTTCAAGAGAAGATGGCAATATGTACAAGTCTACAAGTCAAATATGTGATAAGTGTTAAGTTTTTCAAATGTACAATAAAGAATAAATATTTTTAAGTACAGTATTACGTACATTAATAAAATACCTACTTTTGACTTGTATCTATCTATTGTTATCAAAATAAAATTATAAGATCTTGACTTGACCACGACTATGTGACCCCCTCCTGGCGCCAAAGCTGGATCCGCCCTTGGCTACCATACTACACATTAATTAAATTGAAATATGTAATAATAATAAAAAATACCTCTCCATCAATGTTCAACTCTTCGTCTGATATAATTCATCATTGTCATTGTAATATTACAAAACAATTTCCTAAAAGAAGAGGTTTTTACTTATTATAATAGAGACACCTAACTACCTACTCGATAAATTATACTACCTACATTACTACATACTTTCATTTTTGTTTACATTTGAAGATTTACGTAAACTCATTAAACTGGTAGGTTTTTACATAGTTCCAAAATATTAATCGTAACGAAAATAATACAAAAAATAATTAAGAAAATACCAACTTGTTCCTCAATTTCCAGCTCTTCATTCGAATTGTTAAATTGTTGAATTGTTCTTCATCGTCACCTTCCAAGATATGAATTAATTCCTCAGCTGTAGCCATTACGAAATAAAGCAAAATAATTGTTGTTAACACCAATTTAAAATTAAATACGACAGTATTATATTATCTGTGATACGACTAAACTCGCTTGTGACGTCATAAGCGGTCGTATTTATCCGACGCAGGCGCTGGCTATACTAGCGAAGGGAAGTCATAGGAACACAGTAGGGATGGGCATTTGCATCTACATTAGCCCGAACAAAAATAACTAAATCGCTCATTTCTTATAGTAATTCAATATTTATACAGTGCAAAAACAACGTTATTATATAACAATTTCATGATGTATTTTTTTTAATTTAATAACTCAGTATTTCATTATAATATTTTCGTTTATGCGTTGTCTTAGCTTCTAAATTCTAAAATGTCTCGTCACTACTGTCGGATTTATACGACATAGGCGTTGGAATTCGATAGACGTTCTCCAAGAAAATAATAGAAAATTTACCTTAATTGAAATAGCATTTTATTGTTTTCTAGATATGGTAAGTCTTAAATATAGGCGGAATGGGCCCAATTTTTTTGTCGGATAAATCCCAGGCGGACTCAGGCGGTTAAAGGGTTAATAAACAAATGGAAGTGAATGACTAGGTCGTTACAAGTAACTATATCACAAACCGTGCCCGGTCATCGACCTCCAGTCAACGATGAAAACTAGCAGATTTAATAAATATAATACTTCATACACAAACATCTTAATCTTAGTTGGACTGGTTGTGACTAGATATTAGTATTCTATTACAAGCGAATATTATTTAAAAGCCTTAAAATGTAGCTAATAAATAACTGAAACTATTTTGTATTTAAAATTGTGTCTAATAATTGTTAAAACAAGAATAAATATTGCATGAGGGTGCAGCCTCCGCTCCACACGACACGAGTACACGTCATAGCGACCCTTACTGAAACCACGAAGCTTCCATTCATGCTCACTATTCATTTATAACGATTTTTTTTATGAAATAAATACCTCAAACAAGCCTATAGATATAGCCACCGGCCACAATTCTAACTCCGTGCTGCTATTGTGAATATCCGGACGGAAAGTTCACAAATAAAACTTAGCCCGGCCCGGGAATCCAACCCGAGACGTTGCGGTGAGAGGCGCTTACACTAACCACTAGACCAACACAGAAAAGGCAATATACTTTAAACTATATAACAAGTAATCTATACAGATTATGTATAGAGAATAGTGGTAGTCCACGGCTTCTGTCGTTTACATATTCAATACATTCGTCTCGACTAGAGCCATTATTTATTTCTACTAAAATATCCTTAATTCAAACAATTTCTCCATATTTACCATACGTCTCCTTAATTTGTAGACGTCATGTTAATGCTTCCACTATTATTATGTCATGTATTCCATAGGCATATTTCTTAATGATTGATTAATATATTCTAATGATTACATTTGATATAAAAAATATATCTTGAAAGGGTGAAGGTATATTCTTCACGGCTGTTAGAACAAAAGCAGAAATTCTTAATAAGTGATACAAATGCATAAAATTAGGCTAATATCTAAATTAAATAATCAGTAGATGTCATTGACGACCCCTTCCGTTCAGCCGCGGCGGGGCCGCGTGGGGTGCTGGGTTTTGACGTGTTTCAGACAATTGTACTTTTGGCTAAAACATTTACCGCAAGCAAAACATTTAAATGGTTTCTGACCAGTGTGCTTGCGCATGTGAGCGTCGACGTGACTCTTCATCGAAAATGCTTTGTCACAAACATTACATTCGTATATCCTCTTGCCGTCGTGTTGACGTTTATGAATGACTAATTTACTATGCTTAAAAAAACGTTCATCGCACATATCACATTTAAAAGATTTCTCTCCAGTATGGCAGAGCCTGTGGCGTCTCAAAGAGACGTTCTGTTTGTAGCTTGCATCGCACATATCGCACTTGTACGGCTTCACTCCGGTGTGCACGCGAAGATGCTGCACCAACAGCGTCCTCTGCCGGAACGTCCTGTTGCACGTTTCACACTTGTACGGTCTCTCGCCGGTGTGTATGCGGTAATGCGCCACTAGATGATTTTGCACAATGAAGGTTTTCTTACAAACATCACACTCGAAAGGTTTTTCCCCCGTATGTGTGCGTGTGTGTGAAAGAAGATTCGTTTTCTCATTGAACCTTTTCTTGCACACCCCACACTCGTATGGTTTCTCACCGGTGTGCAGACGTAAGTGAGTAACCAGGGTGCACTTGTAATCGTAACATTTATTACACACATCACACTTAAAAGGTTTTTTGCTTTGAAAATGCAAGCGCTTGTGCGTCGACAGAATATTCTCTTGATGAAAACGCTTAGCACATACATCACATTCGTAAGACTTCGGCTTCGGCTTGCTTGAATCTCCGAGGATCTTGATTGGCGGTTCCAATGGTTTCTTCTCGTTACCTAAAAAATATATATTATAAGAGTTGTATAGGTTGCATGGTATTGTAGCTATATAAATCAATCAGTAGCAGTATTGTTCTGTTCGCTACTAACTCTATTTTAATTCTTTAAGTGTTGGACAATATGAAGTCATGGTGAGTTTCGACGTCGAATCGTTTGCCACCAATGTGCCAATAAAGGAATGCCTGGACGTAGTGAATGACAAGTATTACCTCTTTCAAAGTCGAACAACATATCGCAGTCGACAAGAACCGTCAGATCGAAAAATCGGCAATTGCAAAGCATTACTCGAATTAGGCACTATACTCTGTCCATTCCTTTATTTTCTTTTTGACAGATTACATTTAGGGATGCCTTCACACGTTACTGGTTCGATTTGAAATCATAATCGATGTTGTCTAAGAAGAACTTTCAATCGATTAATTACATCGAAATATTTTAGTTCATTATTAATATTATTCGTTTATTAGTAGTTTTTATTAGATGAAATAAATATACAAAATAATAATATAATAATAATGTCACATACTTAGTCTATGACGGTTTCCTAGTTACCTTTGTTTACATTTTCATTTTTAATTTCAAGATTTCGACTTAATTTCTTGCAAATAATTATTCATGGAATCATGATACTATTATTATATTCTTTTTTTATATAAAAATACAGACAATACACAAAAAAAGTCAAATTATTATTTTTCATAATGATCGATTTATTTCATTTCACGATTTGATTTATAGTCTGTGGCTGTTTGTTACAATCAGTGAACTTCCCTAAAAAGTGTGGCTTGTCAATAAAGTACATTATTAATATTATTATTGTAGTGCATTAGTCTGACAAAAAAAAACGGTAATTCATAGGCGTGACCTGTCAAAAAGAAAATAAAGGAATGGACAAAGTATAATCAATGGATAACTTCATTATATATTGCGTGATCGCGTTTATGCCCGTCAGATTGTAGTCGATATGCCAGCCACCAGTCCCCTGCCAGTGCAGTAGGTGAAAAACTGATATGTGTTCTATGATAATACTATGAAATGATGAATAAATGCTCTCCATCACAAACCGCCCATGCAATCGAACTAACGGATTTCAGTTTCAACACAATGCAAGACATCATTTTAAAGAGTCATTTTTAATGACAGCAAATCCTGTTTTTTTGCTTAATAAAGTAACCGTCGAATTCGCGACTTCGCTGATGGTAAGAGACTACAGGTGACCAATTAATCAGCGGAGTTTAAGTGCATTAACATCTAAGTACTACAACAAAAAAGCACTAGCTACTAGTATTTTTGTCAGCGTCTATGCGCGAGCGATACACACACTGGGTTTTAGTCCGTGCAACTCGAACATGACCACAGACTTTGTCCAGATCAGAGGTATGCGTCAGGCATTTCCCAGTAAAAAAAAAAAAAGCTACTAGTATTTTATTTATCAGTGATGTGACGTGGTCCTTATGAGGTTGGCAATACTTACTCATCATATGGTCACATCTTTGTAACACTATCTTTATAGTTTTGAGGAGCGCTTTTTTTGAGGGCTTTTCTTGAGAAAGTCGATTGGAAGTTGAAGTCAGATCAGAGGTTGGAATCAGGTTGGAGGCAGGTGTCCGATCGGTAAGCGCGCGCTGTTCTGGCTCGCCTTGCTGTGTCTCTATCGATGCCGCTCTTTGTGGGACCTTCTTTACCTCCACCGCTGTCTTCGCCTTCTTCGTCGTCTTCGCCGTCTTCGCCTTCTTCGCCGTCTTCACCGTCTTCGCCGTCTTGGGCTTAGCCGCCGCTCGCGGCGCCCCCGGCAATTTCATGTTTTTATCCACTTCGAAGTCATCTCCTTCACAGGATTCTATTTTAACAGCTGGAAATAAAACAGAAATGGGCGTTGAAATTAAACAATCACTAAGCCAACATTTAACTTACAGCTCACCAATGAAAAGTGAACGACACGTATTATCTAGGTGTGTATTTAGAATATAACATTGTTTATTTTCACATTAATAGTAAATTATAATGTTCAGAGACATTCCAATATATGGAAATGTGTCAATGTATATGGATAAGAACGTACTTGTAATGATTCTGTCCGGGTTGTAGCGCAGCATCTCATTGATCACCTCCAATTCATCCTCGTCGTTCCCTTGTGAGTGTACACTTGCAGAGTCTGAAATAATAACATGTTCATTAGCATACAGTGCTGCCATTGCTCTCACCATCATTTCTTTCTTTTACTACTCTTGGTCACTACGTAACTGTGCAGGGCCGTCTTGAGTCTATGCTGCGCCGGGGTGCGGGACTCAGACTGCGCTTTTACACTGCAGCGTGGCACGCGACCGACGACACACTGCAGTATGAAAGGGGTCCTAGTCAACCAAGAAAAGACAATACACGTTTTTGACGCAGTCGGGTAAAAATCACGCTAAAATATATTATATTTTGGCGTATTTTGTTTCATAAAAAAAAACTTTGAACATTCTAAATATACAACAATTCACCTCTATTCGGGCTAGTTTTTAAATATATCGTAGGAATATCTTTATTGTTTGTACCTAAAAATACACATTTTGTTCAGCAGACTTCAGTAGAACATATTTTTACCCGACTGCGTCAGAATGTTATGAATACAAATGAAATATGTCAAACTAAATTCTTTATGATGTTGCAGGCGGGGACAAACAATACTTTGTTACTACTATATAACTTCGTTTGTCACCGCCTGCAACATCATAAAGAATTTAGTTTGACATATTTCATTTGTTTAATGAATTTAATGTAGATAATGCTATACTTGTTTTTATCTTTTCAGTTCTTTTTTTAAGCAGTCGGGTTTTTTTGTTTTTTTAATAATTATTTTTTCTTTATTTTTCAGAACACGTTTACTCTATTTCAAGCCTTTTTCGAAGAGTAGATGAACATGTTACATGAAGTATGAAAAAAACGCGTATATATGACTATCTTTCTTCAAATTGCACTTTGGTGACATTACTGAAAGCAGCCAAAAAGAAATAAAGTTGAAGATATGAAACTTTTCTAATAAGATTGGTGCCAAAAGGTTGGCTTTAGGAAAATCGATGATTACTATATAGTACTATACGATAGTTACTATTTTTAATTTTGTTTATTTAGGTATCTAGATACAATATTTATCTTGTATGCATTAAATAATTATGCTGTGTGAATATTATTAAATTAAATAATCTGTTATTATAAAAAAAAATATTTTATAAAAAAAGAATGTATTACGAAATCATATCAAAAACTATTAATAATGCCACAATATGGCTACCTTTATATAAAAGCATCTTTATTATAACATAAAATAATATTGTCCACCTAGCATGTTCTACACGGTATACTGTGCGTCGTGATTTGTTTGTAGACAAATAGAAGGTAATTTTACAAGTATGCCTGGTGTTTTGTAAGAGTATGCATACGGTACGGCATATACGTGCGGTAGTATATTAATGTTTGTTTTAATTATTAATAATTGTCCTCTGTTTAATTTGTTTTCATTTGTTAGATACTTTTATACAATATTTATATTTCTTAGAAAACTGTACCTATTTAAGTTAATCATTGTTATTGTCTATAAGCCATTGTAATTAACTATAAATATATACATAAAGCATTTTATGTTATGTTGAGAGAATAAGCCGAGAGTAAGTGTTTGCACACAGCATGTGTCTATAGCAGCACAGTACTGATATGCCTTCGACAATCATACTTTCTAATAGTCTGTGTGTGTGTGCAATAAGTGAACATAAGTTACATGTCACTATCTTATCATTTTTGTCTAAGGAATTTAAGCATTGGGCATATTATTATTCCTCAAGATATACCATACATGTGTTATGTTTTAGTTCAAAATACGCTCTTTACTTTTAGAACATAACATTGCTAGTAAATTAACATAAAATATCTGGATATAAGTGTTGTACATTTTAAAATGAGCATAAATTGTAATATACCTTGTGTGGAAGAAATTGCTTTAAGCAATAACACCGCCGCTTGTACAACTATATTTATAAAGCATAATTATTATTATTATACCTTGTAAATGTTCTGGATTGACTTCAGTAACAATGGAGTGCATCAATGTACTCCGTTGTTGTTCACTTTCCTCCGAGGCATTGTCTGCGATGCCCACATCTCCGGAGCATGTCACATGTTTGATGCGGCTTGTGCTTAGCTTGTTAATGGCCTGCAATTTTCGTCAAAATAAAGTGAACAGTTTTTAGGAGCACCACTAAACTATCTAAAAAGGATGCACTTGTGTCTAATCTTATCTGTTTAAGATCATTTCATGAATCATGTGTACCAGTTATAAAGACTACCTTACACTAAAATTATGTTTTATATGATGTTACACTGTTCAAGCAGTCTCTGAACCAATACCTTTGCCTTAACCAATGCTTAATCTATTCAACTACCCTGCCAATTAGTAAACAAATCAATGCCTCTCAATATTGTGTGTTGCATGGGTCCGTATTGGCTCACCTAAAGTTCTTTACCTGAAATAGTTCTTCCTAATGATTTGTAATGATCACTCTTCCTAAAATTTTACATCCTAAACTTTTCATTCATGCTATTTGTAGAGCTGCATTAATGTAATATATTAAAACTCCTACTGTTTTTTATCATAACGCTTTTATCCCTAAACATAATTACCATAATATTTTCACTCATACCCGGAAAGAAACATTTACCAAGTGTAATAAAAAATATATGCGGTCAGAAGATGATATTTATAGTTTTAATTTGAGGGTGTTTTTATTATTTGGGAGTATGCTTTACATAATTGTACTAAGTTGTGTCTATTGCTTAGTTCAAGTAATATAATTATGTCTAAAAAAACCAACTGTTTAGAATGATTAAAGGTTGTTTCACAAATTTTTGTCTTAAATGAATGAAATTCATAAAACATGACTCATTTACAGGTATGTTTATGGCCTGCGAGTTTATACTGCAGTTTTAACCGTACCTAATCCAATAACTATAGTATTGATTTGGTTTTGGTCACAGTTCTAACCTAACCTAAACCAGAATACACCAATAAAAGAGATTATTAGAAAGCTATAGCCGCTAATATTAAACTAATTTAATTGAAATGTGTATATGAAAATATGTATTTAACTACTTGTACCATGGTACTATTATTCTTATATGTTATAGATGTAATGTGAAAATAACTAAATAGCTAAAACTGTAAAAGTTATGCAAAATTAATGTATACAATACTGATTATTACAAATTAAAAAAATTTAAACAAAAAAGATATGACTGAATAATAGTGTAAAAGATGGTTATGTTGAAAAAATATAGGAAAACTAATAAAAGTACAATAGATGTTTATTGCTACTGACATTATGAAGTTGAATGATTCGAAATTATGAACATTAGTGACAGAGTAGTTAGGAATTGTAATTGTTAGGAATAACATTTTTGGCTTTCCAATTAATTATCGGAGTTGAAAATTTAGGTGAACTTTGTGTTACACTGAGTGATGCATATGAAGTTGGTAGTAAGTAGAACATCATTTCCAGGCTGAGCCAGTATTGCAATTCCAACATTGGACTTGAGGTTGGTTCACTCACGGCATCTTTTTCCAGGATCTGTTTAAGCAGCGCCTCACCCTGCAGACAGCTAGTCTTGAACCGGTGGCAGCTCTGCAGCTTCGCGCAGCACATGACGCACACCAGCGTCGGTCGCCTGCTCTTGCTCACAAACTGCAACACAACACTCATGGCACTCTCCAACAAGCACAACTCTGTCACATGGCATACCAATTGATAGCAGAACGAGAGCTGCAGCGCACAATCGATACAAAATGTGCAATGAATTACATAACTTACACGTATTTTGGTCAAATCTTCGTAAACTTGCTGCAGAGCTTTGTTCACCATAATTCGCATCGGTACATCTCTTACCAGACACACTCTGCACATTGATAACTTATCCATTTTCTCTTTGCATCCAATCGCCTCCAGCAATGTGACGATTGTGATAGCGTCGCTCGATGAAATCAAGATTAGATTATCTTAAATAACGCATATAGGAATATAATCACAAATAATATAAATATTGTACATTCATAACAGTGCAGCCACACGTGACAATTTGTTAGAATAGAAATAAATCAATGAAAAATATATTTGTATTGTATTGTAGCGTCATCGAACGTCACCGATCAATGGCATGGCAGTGTTGCAAGCAGAACTAATAACTAATTCTAAATAAAAAATATATTGGTGGACAGGACATACTGATACAAATCGGTAGACTATTGTCCTATTCTATCAAACGAGAAATAATTGTATGTTTGACATGTTTGTATGTATATACAGAATCGCTTATTTATATCGGTAAGTACGGAGAAGTCTGAATAACCACACAATCTTAAATCAGGCCACAGAATAAGAATACAACAGAAGATTCACTTCCTAACAAAAGTCAGGTTTAGGCATAAAAATGTACCTTCACTCGCTAGAAGCACCCTCCTCCAAACAAAATTGAACCTTAAAACTGGGCGCGAACGGTGAATGTTCTTTGCGCACCGCAATTTTACGATCGAGATGCATAGGGTTGTTACTTAACAAGTTTTTATACCCAGTTAATTTATGTAGTTTGAAGATATGTAAATGAATTAAATTACCATTTACACACGATAATTCATCTGGAAGTCGTGTGTTTGATTCCAACGGGTGTATGTATGCGAGCGAACGTGTATTCGTTTGAAAACATTTCAGTTTGTGCCCAATAGTTTTGAGTAACAAACAAATGAGGATTTTTATTTAACTACAATTAACAAAACAAATCCGAGCGAACAACTTACTGAGACATTTATTGTAGTCTAGGAGCTGACAATATTTTTAATGTTGCCGAACAAATGGACGATTAACTGGGATTATATAAAACAAAATAAAATACAAATTAATAAAAAATGAAATAATAATATATTTATTTAAAGTAACATAATAAAGTAGCGATCAACGAATCAATAAATAATTAAACGATTGGGCAACAGCTTGTCTTTTATTATTTCATAGTTATTCGTAAAATAGTTTCACCAAACTGATTATTGCATGGATCGGCGGTATCAGTTTTTCAATTAAAAAACCGGCCAAGTGCGTGTCGGGCCACGCGCAGTAGAGTAGGCTTCCGTAGCTAGTCGTAACAACATATTTCGACTTAAAAGGGATTTACTATCTGTATTAAACAAGTAACATCTTCATACAAGTCATTACTTTCAAAGGTTTTTGTAATTTGTACGAATTATTCTAAGTAACTGCATTTTACACTTTGGACCCCAATTACTCTAGAACTAATTAAGTTAAAGTAACCAGATAAATAGCGTCCTTCAGATAGGAAATGTTTGTAGTACACGAAACCAGCTAGCACGTATGACGAGATGTATGAATGTTAAGGAAGCGAAAGAAGTATGTAAGGAGCGAAGCACATGGCGTTCCATCGTCTCTGCCTACCCCCGTGGGATAAAGGCGTGATTTTATATAATTATGTATTATGTATGTTTATTTTTGTTTCAAGAATTTTGAACGAAATATTCTGAGTAACTGCATCTGACATTTCGGACCCCTATTCCTCTTGAACTAATGAAGTGAACTTATCCGCTATAGTTTTCCTTTAAAGTTCATTACATGTACTACCGACACAATTTTTTTCAGATTTTAGGATCCAGTAGTTTAGCTTTTAGAGGGGGGGGATTCCCTACTCGAACAAAAATTTGCTCTTTAAAGTTAATTATCTCGCAACCGGATCCCTAAATCAAAAAACTGTCTTAGCAACCCCTAAACGATTTTAAAAGTCCTATCTAACAATACCCCACACTATGGGGTAGGCAACAAAAAAAAAAACATCCCTACTTTACATGTAGGGGAGCTACCTGAAAAAAAAATATTTTTCCAAATTTTACTCTAAGACTTTCTTTGTTTAGTTAACATACATGTTTATGCAATATTTCAGTTTTCTAGCACCAACGGTTTCGTCGCTATGCCGTGGACAGACAGACGGACATGGCGAAACTATAAGGGTTCCTTGTAGGTACTACGGAACCCTAAAAACAACATTCAACAATTTTCTTTATTATTATTATTACAATTGTTTTACTTTTAGATAATGTTTGATTGATCGTTTGCCTGATTTAAAATTTCGATAATTAAATCTTAGCGTCGAAAATATGCGAAGCCTTACAAACAGCCTTAATAAGTAATCAACAGGGAAACATAACGTCGGTTGTAATATGAATTGATGTCACCGCCAAAATGTCGAAAATGAGTTATATTTATTATACGAATCGAATTGAGAACCTCCTCCTTTTTTAGAAGTCGGTTAAAAATGTCAAAATATCTTGTATCTTATTGCCAATAGGGCTGTCAGTAAAATCAATTTATAAATTATAATAAGTCGATCAATAGGATCGTGTCTAAACTTCGGTCAAAATACCTCTGTCTTCAAGACAGGACAAACACAAACGTAGATAAAACCGTCAATAAACGGCAGTCTATGAAATTTGGAGTCAATAGGACTCTCACTTAGTCAATTTTGGGGTAAAATTGGACGAAAAATATTTCACACCCAGAATCACTGAGCGGACCCTACTGAGGTGATATACCCAAGCCATTAAAGGGTGACGTTTTATCTAACGGATTTTAACAAATGGGGTGTCGGGAGAAAGAACTCGACGCGCCCTCTCCAGTACAACAAAAATTTAGAAAATAGGGTGTAGGGTTGCCAAAATATAAACAAAACAATAAAAATTTAGTACTAAAAAACCTAACTTTTTTTTTTTTTTAAAAACCTAACCTAACCGAACCTAGGTTAGGTTAGGTTGTTTTTTTTTAGGTGTAGGGTTTTTTAGGGTGTAGGGTTGCCAAAATATAAACAAAACAATAAAAATTTAGTACTAAAAAACCTAACTTTTTTTTTTTTTTAAAAACCTAACCTAACCGAACCTAGGTTAGGTTAGGTTGTTTTTTTTTTAGGTGTAGGGTTTTTTAGGGTGTAGGGTTGCCAAAATATAAACAAAACAATAAAAATTTAGTACTAAAAAACCTAACTTTTTTTTTTTTTTAAAAACCTAACCTAACCGAACCTAGGTTAGGTTAGGTTGTTTTTTTTTAGGTGTAGGGTTTTTTAGGGTGTAGGGTTGCCAAAATATAAACAAAACAATAAAAATTTAGTACTAAAAAACCTAACTTTTTTTTTTTTTTAAAAACCTAACCTAACCGAACCTAGGTTAGGTTAGGTTGTTTTTTTTTAGGTGTAGGGTTTTTTAGGGTGTAGGGTTGCCAAAATATAAACAAAACAATAAAAATTTAGTACTAAAAAACCTAACTTTTTTTTTTTTTTAAAAACCTAACCTAACCGAACCTAGGTTAGGTTAGGTTGTTTTTTTTTAGGTGTAGGGTTTTTTAGGGTGTAGGGTTGCCAAAATATAAACAAAACAATAAAAATTTAGTACTAAAAAACCTAACTTTTTTTTTTTTTTAAAAACCTAACCTAACCGAACCTAGGTTAGGTTAGGTTGTTTTTTTTTAGGTGTAGGGTTTTTTAGGGTGTAGGGTTGCCAAAATATAAACAAAACAATAAAAATTTAGTACTAAAAAACCTATCTTTTTTTTTTTTTTAAAAACCTAACCTAACCGAACCTAGGTTAGGTTAGGTTGTTTTTTTTTAGGTGTAGGGTTTTTTAGGGTGTAGGGTTGCCAAAATATAAACAAAACAATAAAAATTTAGTACTAAAAAACCTAACTTTTTTTTTTTTTTAAAAACCTAACCTAACCGAACCTAGGTTAGGTTAGGTTGTTTTTTTTTAGGTGTAGGGTTTTTTAGGGTGTAGGGTTGCCAAAATATAAACAAAACAATAAAAATTTAGTACTAAAAAACCTAACTTTTTTTTTTTTTTAAAAACCTAACCTAACCGAACCTAGGTTAGGTTAGGTTGTTTTTTTTTAGGTGTAGGGTTTTTTAGGGTGTAGGGTTGCCAAAATATAAACAAAACAATAAAAATTTAGTACTAAAAAACCTAACTTTTTTTTTTTTTTAAAAACCTAACCTAACCGAACCTAGGTTAGGTTAGGTTGTTTTTTTTTAGGTGTAGGGTTTTTTAGGGTGTAGGGTTGCCAAAATATAAACAAAACAATAAAAATTTAGTACTAAAAAACCTAACTTTTTTTTTTTTTTAAAAACCTAACCTAACCGAACCTAGGTTAGGTTAGGTTGTTTTTTTTTAGGTGTAGGGTTTTTTAGGGTGTAGGGTTGCCAAAATATAAACAAAACAATAAAAATTTAGTACTAAAAAACCTAACTTTTTTTTTTTTTTAAAAACCTAACCTAACCGAACCTAGGTTAGGTTAGGTTGTTTTTTTTTAGGTGTAGGGTTTTTTAGGGTGTAGGGTTGCCAAAATATAAACAAAACAATAAAAATTTAGTACTAAAAAACCTAACTTTTTTTTTTTTTTAAAAACCTAACCTAACCGAACCTAGGTTAGGTTAGGTTGTTTTTTTTTAGGTGTAGGGTTTTTTAGGGTGTAGGGTTGCCAAAATATAAACAAAACAATAAAAATTTAGTACTAAAAAACCTAACTTTTTTTTTTTTTTAAAAACCTAACCTAACCGAACCTAGGTTAGGTTAGGTTGTTTTTTTTTAGGTGTAGGGTTTTTTAGGGTGTAGGGTTGCCAAAATATAAACAAAACAATAAAAATTTAGTACTAAAAAACCTAACTTTTTTTTTTTTTTAAAAACCTAACCTAACCGAACCTAGGTTAGGTTAGGTTGTTTTTTTTTAGGTGTAGGGTTTTTTAGGGTGTAGGGTTGCCAAAATATAAACAAAACAATAAAAATTTAGTACTAAAAAACCTAACTTTTTTTTTTTTTTAAAAACCTAACCTAACCGAACCTAGGTTAGGTTAGGTTAGGTTAGGTTAGGTTAGGTTAGGTTAGGTTCCCCACCAACAGGGTCTCGCGTTGTAGTCGCGGTGGGGCTCAGTAACCGTGGTGCAGCATTGCCACGGTGAAGCCAAGAGGACCCTAGAGGGGGGCTGCTCCTCGGGCTTTGGGTAGCGAAGCCCTTGTGGAGCAGCCCATGTTGCAGGGACCTTATGGGGGGGCTCTGCAACAGGAGGGCCTGCGGTGTCGGCGTGAGTCGGCACTGCGGCCGAGGAGTTGCGGGGCCGCGGCGGGAGAGGACTGTCGGTGTTCCGTTGCCGCTTTCCCTGCCTTCCGCGGTCCCGGCGGGGCCGCAGCCGTCAGTACTGCGGCGTGGTGGGCGGTGGGACGAACATCTGTCTCACCGCGGAGGGCCAGGCCGTCAGATACGAAAGTGTCTGACGGCTTTGCACGCGGCCCTCGGTGCCGGTCCCCCCACATTTTGGGGGCCATGAGGGGCCTGCCTCGGCGGGCAAGGCCGGGCTGCGGTGTTGGCGCAAGCTGGCACTGTGGCCCGGTGGTTTACGGGGCCGCGGCGGGAGAGGACTGTTGGTGTGTCGTTGCCACTTTCCCTGCCTTCCGCGGTCCCGGCGGGGCCGCAGCCGTTAAACTGCGGCGTGGTGGGCGGCGGGACCGACCACCTGTCTCGCCGCGAGAGGACCAGGCCGTCGGACATGGGGAATGTCCGATGGCTTTGCACGCGGTCCTCGCGCTGGTCGGTGGCTTGCGCCAGCCCCCTCTATGGGGGCCATGAGGGGCCCGCTTCGGCGGGCATCGCCGGGAGGGTCGTGGACGTAAAGGCTGCGCCAGATTCCCATGACCCTCCCATCAAGGCGAGTGCGGGAGCACCGTGGGGTTTTAGTGGGTATTCCCGTGCCGTTTACCATCTTTGGCACGGGCGAGTCCCACATAACCACTCTGCCCTTCCCCGGGGTGGGGTGGTATGCGTAAATGCATTTCCCCACGTAAATAAAAAAAAAAAAAAAAAAAAGGTTAGGTTAGGTTAGGTTAGGTTTTTTTTTTTTTTTTTTTTTTTTTTTTTTTTTTTTTTTTTTCTGAACCCATGCCAATAGCGTGGTCTTTGTTCACCTAGTCTAGTTACTATTCTCATTCATACTAGTTCTCGCAGGTATGCCTCTCGTACTTTCATTCCTCATACTGTATCTTTCTCTTATCCATCATCTTTCTTTCTTTTCCATGGGTGGGACTCCCATCTATAGCTATCCATTTTTGGATATCTACTCTAATTATTTCTTTATTTCTTAAAACACAGGGTAAATAAGTTTTTCAGTTTTTCATTCTTATTTTTACAATTTTCTTATATATATCTTATTCTATTTTACAAACTTATTTCTATACAGGGCTATATTATATACTTTTGTGAAACTATTACATATTTTATTTAATGTCTATTTTACAGTTTTATTGCTATTAGGTTTCTTAATCTTACTGCTTGTACTTTACTTACATTTATTTTACATATATTTTTTAATGCTTATACCATATATTTCCAAAATATAGGTTAACCATCATTTCTTTAGCTATTTTTCATTTTTACTTTTCCTATGACATTTTTGCAATAATCCAGAAACACATTTCTGTTTTTGCTACAGATAATTTGGTTGTAATTTTCGGGCTTTAATTCAATGTCTAGTTTCAACTCCGTTTCTAGACGTTCCACTGCAAAAACAGGGCAATGCGAAATCACGTGCATTACCGTCTCCTCCACCCCAGGCTCACAGATGCATGATGGGTCCTCCTTACACTTGAACCTGTTCAAGTATGCGGAGAACCCACCATGCCCCGTAAAGAGCTGGGTTGTGAGGGGCGATACCACGATCTTCCTCACCATCCTGTACGCCTCGGTAGCGCTGGGGAAGAACAATTTTGTTACGGACGCGGTTGTTCCAGACCGGTACCTTTTGTCCCATTCGTCAATCGTCCGATTGCGAATCTGACGCTTGACGAATGAGACTGGGCACAGGTCGTAGTCCGGTTTTTTCCTCGACCCCAGTGCGGCCTCTTTCGCGAGCTCATCTGCCCTCTCGTTCCCCTCCAAACCCACATGTGCCTTAATCCAGAATAATTTTATTATTTTGGACTGTGAATTACATACTTGGACGTTTTTTCGGAATTCTACCGCTAGTGGGTGAGGAGAGTCAGGGTTCGCTACGGTTTGGAGTGCCGCCATGGAGTCGCAGAAAATGCCGAACGTTTTAAGTCCCTGCTTCCTAATTTCCCTACTTGCACGGTTCAACGCTAGTAGCTCGGCCTGGTATACGGTGCAGTATGACGGCAAGGCAAGCTTGAGGGCTTTGGTCTCAGCACTGCCTTTCCACAAAGTCAGCGCCGCTCCGACCTTACCCTCAATCTTGCTGCCGTCAGTAAAGATGTGCACCTCGAGCTCTTTGGTGGTGTCGTACCGCTCCTCGTCCGGTATGAGCTCGAACTCCAGGCTTTCCCTATCTGTGGGGTGCGGCATCTCAGTTGCCAAGGTCATCCGTTCGATCTCTCTATCCCCAAGCATTAACTGGGACACCCCCTTCTTGGCCTCGTAAAGTGAAGCTACTTCAGCTATACGTAGGTCAAGAGGGAGAATCCCAGCCAACACCAGTGCGGAGTCTAGAGAGACCGTCCGGTAGGCCCTGCACATTTTTTGCGCAAACCCCCTTTGCACCGTGTTAAAGTGCTTGCGCGCCGATAGCTTATTCGCTGATGGCGCCCATGCGCTCGCTGCGTACATGATTATTGGCTCAACAGCCGCGGTGTAGATCGACCTAATAACCTCCGGGTGTAGACCCCAACTAACGCGTGCCGCTCTTGCTAACTGCTTGTAGATGTTGATAGCCTTTTTACAGGCGTTTGCTATATGCGTATTAAAAGTGAGTTTGGAGTCTATTGTTAACCCTAAGATCTTGACGTGGTCCGACATGCCGATATCCACCCCGCCCATGCTTAGACGCGGGGTGTCGAACTTCAGCTTCCGCGTTATTACCATCGCACAGGTTTTGTGCGGTGCGAATTTCAGCTTGTTTTCGACCCCCCACGCCCTCACATGCTCGAGTACGACACCGGCCTGTCTTTCCACGTCAGTGGCTAAATCCCCGTCGAAGACAAGCACTACGTCATCGGCAAAAGCCTGGACGTAGGTGCCCATGTCCTCCAAGTCCCTCAGCAGCGGGTTAAGGATAAGGTTCCACAGCAGTGGACCACCTATGGACCCTTGTACACATCCTTGAGATGTTGGTCTACGTACTTCTCTCCCGGCATACCTAACTGTCACTGACCTGTCGCTCAGGTAGCTGTCAATTACTCGTCTCAGATTCACGGGGCAGTTTTCCTCTGCCAGACGGACTCGAATTTTTGGCCACCATGCGCTGTCGAATGCTCCCTCTATGTCCAGTGAGACTAACGTTACCAGCTTCCTTTCGGACAGCTTATTCCGTATATGTCCCATTAGGGCATAGAGGGCGTCTTCTGTTCCACGTTGTGGCATGAATCCGTACTGGTTTCGGCTTATTGCCGGAAGTAGGTAAAACTTGAGACGAGCAACCAACATTTTTTCGTACATCTTGCCCAAGACAGGCAGGAGCCCAATGGGCCTGTAAGACTTGGGCACGATGTACGAATCCTTCCCTGGCTTCCTGAGGATCACCACAGTTGCCTGCTTCCAGATCCTCGGGAAACAACGCTTTTCCAGGCATTTGTTTAAGAGTGCTAGTAAGTATTCCGGGTTGCACTCCATCGCTTTGATGCAGATGTCTGCTGTGAAACCCTCTCCCCCAGGCGCCTTTTTGGGGTTGAAGGACTGTGCTGCTGCGCGCAGCTCGCTCATTGTAAATGGAGGGTCATGGTTTTCTCCTTGGCTCTCCTCATTGACCCGATCCGCAAGCTGTCGTGTGGCTCGGTGTTCTGCGCTATCTTGGTCCCTGTCATCGGCTGGATAAAAGGTCGCTGTTAGCCATTCAGCTGATTGTTGTTGGCTGAGCATCTTTCCCTCCTTCTGCAGAGGAAGGTCCTCTTCCCTCTTTGACGTCCTACTGATAACTCTATAGAGTCCCTCCCATATGCCTTCCTTATCCTGTTTCTCACAGAAAGCCTTCCAACCCTCGACCTGGGCATTCTTTACCGCCTCTAGGTACTGCTCTTTCTTTTCCAGGTACAGCTTCACCACGGTGGGTCTACGTCTCGGTGCTGCGCTCCTGACTCTTCGCTTCCTGGTGGCGACTTCCCTCTTCAACACTGCGAGCTCTTCGGACATCCATGGTATGGTAAGTGTTTCTGTGTTCTTTTTAAATGGTATTGTCTGTCTGCATGTTTGTGTTATTGCTTCTGTGTATAATTTAACTGTGTTCTCGAGTTGGTCGTGATGTGTTATTGTTTCTAGTGTCTGTGTGGTGAGGTGCATGTCAGACATAATTTGGGTCAGTTTCTCACGAAACTGACTCCAATTAGCCTTTCTTGTATTGTATATGCGTGTTGTGCGTTGTATTTGTGTTCCTTTTGACTTTTGTAATTGTATGTGGAATGTGATGCCATTGTGGTCCGAGCTTGTTAAATCTTCCTCTACTTTCCAGTCTGCCACCAGGTCCAGCAAGTCCGCCGAGCATGCAGTCACATCCACGTGGCTGCTGTACCTGTTGCCGCCCCTTATTGTGTCGAAAGTTGGAATGCTTCCTGTGTTCAGTACGTTGAGCCCGAGCTCTCCGAGCGCACCGCAAAAAAGCTCCCCACGTCTGTCTTCGTTAGGACTTCCCCACCAGATACTTTTTGCATTCGCGTCACCGCCGATTACCATCCGTTTGTCAGTCAGTTGGTCAACTATTTTACGTAGTTGCTCCAGGTGTGTGTCCATTTGTTGGTCCGGCTCAAAATAGTAGGAGACCAGGGTCACGGTCCATGCCTTGGTTCGTACTCCTATGACCACCAAATTGTTGGTACATAGTTCCGGGTATTGTATAACGTCTAGGCTACCATCGTAAACTACGATGGCAGCTTTGACTTTCCCTTCTCCGCTATCCAAGGCCTGGTATGTCCGCGTTCCCCGGTAGCTCCTAAGACTCTTAGCCGCACCAACATATGGTTCCTGGAGCATTGCTACTGACGCCTTTCGGTCCTGAGCCGCTAGCATAAGCTCTTCCGTAGCTAACTTGCTGCGCTGCAGATTCGCTTGCATTATTAAGTACTGGTGGGTATTCTCTGGGGTGCCCTCAGCAATACGCTACAGAGGCACGGGCCAATGCGTCCCACCTCTTTCTAATCTGGCACTCGGCGCTGAAGGCGTTGTGCTTTGTGTCGGCTTGCTTGGCCAGGGTACAGTTCCGGCAGTTCGGTGCCTCCCCAAGGTTCCTTTCTGGGCAATCTGATCTGAGGTGCGGGCCGCCACAGTGGCTACATAGGTCCGCTGGCTCCTTACAAAACTTCTTGCTGTGCCCGTATCCTAGGCACCGGATGCATTGTACGAGGGGGGATTGGTCTTCTACCCTTATTCTTTGAAGATCTATCTTCGCGAAACCCCTGTCCATGACTCTGCGCCAGATGGTCGGCGAGACTGTGAGGACGATATGGCAGCTGTGGGGGTTTCTCGCTCTCTTTCGAAACTTCACTGCGACGCGGTCCGTCTCATTGTCGAGGCCACAAAAAAGTTCCCCATTCTGGTTCCGGAGGGCGCGGAGGACTTCCTCATCGCTGTGAATCGACAGCACGTCCTTCAGAACCAGAAGTGGGTCCTTATTTTTCATCTCCTCGACAATGAGACTACTGCTCGCTCCCTTCAGCCTCTCCTTCAGCCGCTCTCTCTCCTCTTTCGTGTTGCACCCCATGATGATTTTGCTGTCCCTGGCCTTGCGCACTCTCTCGACTGTTACCCAGCCTTCCTTGGCATCTACAGCCTTCCTTACCTCCTCGAGCACTTGGTCGCCCGTTGCCTCTGTGTTCTTTGCCGTGACCACGATCGAGTGAAGCGCTGTTTGCTCCGCTCTCAATCTTGGTCCGGCTCCTGCTGTGACACCAGCGTAGGTGTTTGTCATCATCAAGGTTTTCTGGTCAACAACCAGCTCCTGGATGGCCTTCAGCTTTTCGCTGTTTGCCACCAGGAGCCGGTTGTTCTCCTCAATCTTGCTGATGATGCTGGTGGTGTCGATAGGGGCTAATGTGGGTGTCGGTACTGTTGCCACTGCCGGTGGGATGTCCGTGGTCGAGGTAGGTTTCGGCGCTTTCTTCAGCTCTGCAAGCTCTGCCTCGGTAGCCTTGTAGATGGCATAAAGTCTATCCACTGCCTGCGTAACTTCTGCCTTTATGTCCGTGCGAAGATTGCGGGACCTCTCAAGTCCTGCCTTAGCCCTGCTAATGCAGACTCTAGCGTCTTCAGGTCTCCCCGCTCGTCTGTCCTTCGGTGGTGAGATGCCCCATGCCGCCTCTAGTGATTGCCTAACAATAGGCGTAGTTTTAGGCTTGGTTGTTGGTAAAGGGCCCTCACGAGCAGTTGCAGTTGATGGCGGTTGTTTTGCCTGTGTCCCAATAGCGCTCGCTTGTCTGGGTGATTTGGTGGGTCTATCTGGCCTGCCAGAATCCCACTGCTCAATACTGCGCCTCACTTTGGAACTCTGTTGCGTACTTATATCCTCCATTGGAGGTGGAGTTTTCTGCTCTGCTGTGCCGCTCTTCTTCGCTGGAGTACGCGCGACGGTGAACATGGTGGGTTCTCGTCAATATCAGAAGATAGGTATGTCGTCAATAAAACGGCTTGTCCTTCTGGTACAAAAAACCAGACCTATCTATGAAGTCAGTTCAATTGTAGGGCCCAATAAGGCTCTACCAGTCTTAAATCTAGTTTGTAAGCCAAAAAAGCTTAAGTCCTTATCCTACGTAGCCCAGCCAATAAGCTAGGGTCACTTGTGAAAATTTTCAGAAAATTTTCGGGGGTCAAAAATTTTCAGTTTTTCAGACTCTAAAAAGAGTCTTGAAAACCACACAGTCAGATAGCCCTCCTCGAGCCCGTCACAACGATACCAAACACGGCGCTCCTAGGCCAATAGGTTCCCGGGAAAACCGGAGTCAAAAAATTTTTGACTGGGTCAAAGTTTTCAGTCAAACCGGCTTTTCTCGGGAACAAATGGTCGGATTTGGTCGTGCGTGGGCTCGCTGAAACCGGCGCGACGAGCTCTACCCTTCGGTGCGGTTTTCAGGCCAAAAATTTTCAGCTCCCGAAAATTCCTGAAAATTGGTCCTATCCTAAACTTAAAATTGCTACCTGGTAGGGTTGGTCCGGCCAAGATCAGCAATGAAAACCCCAGGCCCGTGCGACCAGTGGTTTGGGAGATACAGGTGTTCGTAAAAAACCAAGATGGCGGACGGTCAATTTTTGACTTGCCGTATCTCCCAAGTCCGACGTCGCAGAATACCGCCGCTTGGGCTTCCCGTGCTTGCCCAGGCTCGAACAAGACGCTGGAACCACTTTCAGGAGGTCGAGAATTTTCAGCTCCGATTGGGCTGAAAATAAGTGGGGGGGTGGGAGTGATGCTCCTGAACCCCTGTGTGAAATCTCGAGCCTCTACGACCACCGGTTTCGGAGTTACGGCGTTTTTTGTAAAAACAAGATGGCCGCCGAGCTGTCAGAGTGACACTTTAAGTGTCTGTAACTCCGAAACTATAGGTCGCAGAGACACGGGAAAAGCACTGGTGGTATGTGCCCAACTTACTCTTCCTTCTGAAAGTGGTTTCAACGCTAAAAATAAAAAACCCTCCAATTTGAGTCAAATGCAGCGGAACGCCTAGATGTGGTGCCAGACAAACCTAAGTTCAAATTCCCGTCTCTCTATCTTGAAAGGGGGCCGAGTTATGGCCCTTTGAAGTTTTTGCCCCAAAAAACCAAAATGGCTGCCGGAGCCAAAAAATTCAATAATCGTCAATTTAGACGTTAGAGGGACCTAGTTTGGGCACCTATGGGTCACAATACTTATTCTAAACACATATACACACTTAAAAATTTATTATTTCTATTTATTTACTATTTAAATACAAAAAACGTTAAAAATTCAATATTTCCTAAACTATAAAACATAAAAATCTATAAAAAATATCTAAATTAGTGTAAAATAGGGCTTTATCTAATAAATTAAGAAAAAATAAAAAATTTTGAAAAATGACTTAGAAAAATCAGGAAATATGAAATTTTCAGTTTTTCAATTTTCAGTCAAAAATCTTAAGTGCTAAAAATAAATAAAAATGATGTCTGCTTTCTTCCTTCAAGCGCGCAAAAAATAGCAGTTGAAGATTTTCACTTCTTCATCTGGGTCAGGAGCTATTGCGGGTCAAAGTTTCGAACTTTGAATACTTATAAAAAATTCTTCAGAGGTCCAAAAAATCGAGTCAAAGTGTTGTAGGACTTGCCTTGATGGGGTCTTCGAGTCTGCCAATTTCGGTGAAGCTGGGTCCAGCAGGAGAGATTTTCGCGACCACGTGGAAGTTGTTTTTTTGCCTTTTTCAGGCTGAAGGCGATGACTTTCAGGATCGTAAGTGGTGTCAAATCGTAGGTCTTCTGAATGCCTTCCAGGCCCCACAAAGATCTGGTGGGGGACGCGTCTCACTTCACTGTTATTCACAGAAAACACTTTACTAACCTCTAAAAAGAGGGGTTTTCGGGGTTTTTCACTATCACAGCACTGTTTTTTCGTTCGAATTTCACTGCAGGCGGATGGGGGTCGCCGAGACCTTTAAATCGACACCTTTTTCGCGGTTCTAAGTCGAAGAAAAACCACTTTTTTTAATTTTTTAGTGAGGAGCGCACGTGTTTTGCTTCTGATCACGGTGGCAGACTGAAGCAGACTGGTTAGGTTAGGTTAGGTTAGGTTAGGTTAGGTTCCCCACCAACGGGTCCCGCGTTGTCGTCGCGGTGGGGCTTAGTACCCGTGGTGCCTCCACACCACGGCGAAGCCAAGTGGACCCCAGAGGGGGGCTGCTCTTCGGGCTTTGGGTAGCGAAGCCCTTGTGGAGCAGCCCATGTTGCAGGGCTCTTATGGGGGGGCTCTGCAACAGGAGGGCCTGCGGTGTCGGCGTGATTCGGCACTGCGGCCGAGGAGTTGCGGGGCCGCGGCGGGAGAGGACTGTAGGTGTTTCGTTGCCGCTTTCCCTACCTTCCGCGGTCCCGGCGGGGCCGCAGCCGTCAGTACTGCGGCGTGGTGGGCGGTGGGACGAACATCTGTCTCACCGCGGAGGGCCAGGCCGTCAGATACGAAAGTGTCTGACGGCTTTGCACGCGGCTCTCGGTGCCGGTCCCCCCACATTTTGGGGGCCATGAGGGGCCTGCCTCGGCGGGCAAGGCCGGGCTGCGGTGTTGGCATAAGCTGGCACTGTGGCCCGGTGGTTTACGGGGCCGCGGCGGGAGAGGACTGTTGGTGTGTCGTTGCCACTTTCCCTGCCTTCCGCGGTCCCGGCGGGGCCGCAGCCGTTGAACTGCGGCGTGGTGGGCGGCGGGACCGACCACCTGTCTCGCCGCGAGAGGACCAGGCCGTCGGACATGGGGAATGTCCGATGGCTTTGCACGCGGTCCTCGGCGCCGGTCCCCCCACATTTTGGGGGCCATGAGGGGCCTGCTTCGGCGGGCATCGCCGGGGGGGTTGTGGACGTAAAGGCTGTGCCAGATTCCCATGACCCCCCCATCAAGGCGAGTGCGGGTGCACCGTGGGGTTTTAGTGGGTATTCCCGTGCCGTTTACCATCTTTAGGCACGGGCGAGTCCCACATAACCACTCTGCCCTTCCCCGGGGTGGGGTGGTATGCGTAAATGCATTTCCCCACGTAATAAAAAAAAAAAAAAAAAAAGGTTAGGTTAGGTTCCCCACCAACGGGTCCCGCGTTGTCGTCGCGGTGGGGCTTAGTACCCGTGGTGCCTCCACACCACGGCGAAGCCAAGTGGACCCCAGAGGGGGGCTGCTCTTCGGGCTTTGGGTAGCGAAGCCCTTGTGGAGCAGCCCATGTTGCAGGGCTCTTATGGGGGGGCTCTGCAACAGGAGGGCCTGCGGTGTCGGCGTGAGTCGGCACTGCGGCCGAGGAGTTGCGGGGCCGCGGCGGGAGAGGACTGTAGGTGTTTCGTTGCCGCTTTCCCTACCTTCCGCGGTCCCGGCGGGGCCGCAGCCGTCAGTACTGCGGCGTGGTGGGCGGGGGGGACGAACATCTGTCTCACCGCGGAGGGCCAGGCCGTCAGATACGAAAGTGTCTGACGGCTTTGCACGCGGTCCTCGGTGCCGGTCCCCCCACATTTTGGGGGCCATGAGGGGCCTGCCTAGGCGGGCGAGAGCCGGGCTGCGGTGTCGGCGCAAGCTGGCACTGTGGCCCGGTGGTTTACGGGGCCGCGGCGGGAGAGGACTGTTGGTGTTTCGTTGCCACTTTCCCTACCTTCTGCGGTCCCGGCGGGGCCGCAGCCGTTGAACTGCGGCGTGGTGGGCGGCGGGACCGACCACCTGTCTCGCCGCGAGAGGACCAGGCCGTCGGACATGGGGAATGTCCGATGGCTTTGCACGCGGTCCTCGGCGCCGGTCCCCCCACATTTTGGGGGCCATGAGGGGCCTGCTTCGGCGGGCATCGCCGGGGGGGTTGTGGATGTAAAGGCTGTGCCAGATTCCCATGACCCCCCCATCAAGGCGAGTGCGGGAGCACCGTGGGGTTTTAGTGGGTATTCCCGTGCCATTTACCATCTTCAGGCACGGGCGAGTCCCACATAACCACTCTGCCCTTCCCCGGGGTGGGGTGGTATGCGTAAATGCATTTCCCCACGAAAAAAAAAAAAAAAAAAAAAAGGTTAGGTTAGGTTAGGTTAGGTTAGGTTAGGTTGGGGGATCCCCCACAGCGCATACTTCCACGTAGTATCCCCCGGGCAACGCCGTGTCTGACCACCGTAACGGAGTGGCAGACCGGCGGCTAAAGTGCGCTGTGACTCGTAGCAACATAAGGCGATCGCTGCGAATACGAGGTTTTGTTTGAGTTTTGTAGTGGAGACCCGTGTCTGACCACCGTAACGGAGTGGCAGACCGGTGTCGAAACGAGCTTACGCGGTGAAAATGGTGAAGAAGAAGAGCAAGAGTAGTGGACGTCGGGACGCCTCCGGGCGTTTCCACTCGGATGGCGATCGCTCCTCACAGAGCGATCGCGATCGCGATCGCTCCCCACAGGGCGGTCGCGATCGCGGACGCTCCTCGCAGAGCGATTCAAACGGCCCTTTTCAGGGCCAACCAAAAGGCCCTTCTAAGGGCCAACGTAAGGATGGCGACGCTTCGGCGTCAGAGTCTGACCGCGCACCATCTGCGGTCAGTCTATTTCGAAGGCCGGACGACCTGTCCGACGATGAGGGGTCCCTCATGGACACCGCCGAGGCCGCCGCTGAGGCCGCCCGCAAGCGGACGAGAGCCGAGATGCGGCGCGGGTCCGAGGACTCCTCGGAGTCGGCCGGAGTTGGGTCGGGGAGGAAGAGGTCCAAGTCGAAGAAGGCTTCGGCCTCTTCCTCGGCTCATGACGTGGGTCTGGTGGACGCGGAGCGCCAACTCACGCTGGCCAGGAAGGCGCAGCTCCAGCTGGAGCTGGAGGAGAGGGTGGCCGCCAAGGAGCGGCAGGCGCAGGCCGCCAGGTCGAAGTCCGGCTATGGTGCGTCCACCGTGCTATACGCCGACCACTCCCTGGAGGAGCTGGCGCGTATGGCACAAGAGGACAAGGAGGAGGTTCTGGAGGTCGCCTCAAAGTCCTCCAATTTGAAGGGGACCTTCCAGAAGGCCCTCAAGTGCCGTGCGTTCAGTATGCACGGCATCATAGAGGAGCTGGTGAGGCGAACGGCCACGGACGAGTCGCGGCAGCTGCAGGCGAGGGTGGATCGCCTGCAGGCTGAGGTCGGCCAACTTCACGCGAAGCTGGCTGAGGCCGCGGCCCGGCCTGCCCCGTCTGCCCCCCCTTCTGTCTTGTCTGTCCCGTCGGCCCCGCCGGCCGTGTCTGCCCCGCCTGCCCCTTCTGCCCGGGTGGAGGGCCCCTCCTTCCCTGCCGGCCTTGAGGATATGTTCCGCAGGGTCGTCATGGAGGAGAGGGCCTTCGTGAGGAGCTGCTTCGCGGGCATCGAGGACCGGCTCCTGCCGGAGAAACGGCTCCGCCCGCCGCTGGCGGCGGATAGGAGCCGACCGATGATGGAGCCGGAACCCATGCCTGCGCAGAGTCCGGCGCCGAGTGCCCAGCCCAAGTCCTCAAAGGGCAAGGGCCAGGGCAAGAAGACGAAGGCGGCTCCTCAGGCGCCCGCCCCGACTGTGTCGTCTGCTGCTCCGGCGGAGGTGGAGGACGCCCTTCTTCCCTCCACCACCCCGTCCAACCAACCGTGGTCGGAGGTGGTCAGGGGAAAGAAGAAGAAGCCGGCGCCCAAACCCGCTGCGGCTGCGGCCGTGAAGCCCCCCGTCTGGCGGGAAGAAGCTGGTTCCTCCCCGAACCGCGGCCGTCGTGGTGACCATCACCCCGGAGGCCGCGGAGCGGGGGGAGACGTACGAGTCCGTCCTAAGACGGGCTCGTACCAACGCGGACCCCTCCCGGCTGGGGCTCGGCAGTATATCGTGCCGCCGTACCATGACGGGGGCACGAATCTTCGAGCTCGCGGGTGAGGGGCGAGAGGTGAGGGCGGCGCTTTTCGCAACCAAGCTGCGGGAGGCCATCGCCGATGCGGCGACGGTCGTCAGGCCGGTCAAGACCGCGTCCTTGGAGGTGGCCGAGTTGGAAGACTCGGTCACCAAAGAGGACGTGGTGGCGGCCGTCGCCGCGGCCGGGGGCTGCGACGTCGGCTTGGTGAGGGCGGGAGCCGTAAGGGTCGGCCGGCGCGGTATGGGCACCATCCGCGTGGAGTGCCCAGTGACCGTGGCTGGAGCTGCTCTTGCGGCGACCAAGGGGCGCCTGCCTGTGGGGCTCAGCTCGGCTGTGGTCCGGACGCTTGAGGAGCGACCTCTGCGCTGTTTTAAGTGCTTCGCGCCGGGCCACACCCGGGCCATGTGTCCCTCCAAGTTCGACTGGAGCACTTGTTGCTTCCAGTGCGGACAGGAGGGGCACAAGAGCGACGCATGCGGCGCCGCCAAGCCTCGCTGCGCGGCGTGTGCGGCCAGTGGTCGTCCCGCAGACCACAGAATGGGGGGCGGGAGCTGCAAGGCTCCCGCGAGAAAAGGCGTGGTGCTGACGCAGGTTCGGCCTGCCACTGCCGCCGTCGCCGCTGTAGCTTCAGCGACGACAAATGAGGGGGGTGGGGGACGCGATGTTGGAATAATGGTTTCCAACTATCGCGTCCTCCAGACGAACACCAACCACTGCCGAGCGGCCCAGGACCTGCTGGTGCAGGTCATGGCCGAGTGGTTGGTGAACGTAGCGGTGGTCGCCGAGCCGTACTCGATCCCCAGCAGCTGGCTGGGTGACGAGGACGGCTTGGTGGCCCTAGCGGCGCGGCCTTCCACGGACTCCCCTCCCCTCTCGCTTTTAGAGAGGGGACCGGGATACGTGGCCGCCGCGTGGGGAGAGATAGCCCTTGTGGGCGTCTATTTCTCCCCAAACCGCCCCCTTCGGGACTTCGAGGCTTACCTCGAGGTCCTGGCGGCCGTGGTTGGCAGAGCGGCACCGCGCCAGGTCTCCTTATTGGGGGACCTGAACGCCAAGTCGGTGGCCTGGGGCAACCCCGCCACCGACGCGCGTGGGCGTGCATTGGAGATGCTGGCGGCCTCCTCTGGGCTCTCCCTGTTAAACAGGGGGAAGCGTCCAGACATGCGTGCGGCGGCAGGGGTGGCTCAATAGTGGATGTCACTTTCGCCACCCCTGCGTTGGCCGCGCGCGTGCTGAACTGGCGGGTGGACCTGGTGGAGACAATGTCGGACCACCGCTACGTGCGGTTCGACATCTCCACCGGTGGCCCCGGAGGGACGCGGCCCCCCCCCTTGGGGCGGTCGCCGTTCCCGAGGTGGGCTCTCACCCGCCTGGACAGGGAGGCAGCGGAGGAGGCGGCGTTCATCCAAGACTGGCTGTCGCCGCCTCCCGCCGGCATAGACGTGGACGTCGTGGCGGGACGCCTAAGGGACTCCCTGACCGAGGTATGCAACTCTAGCATGCCTCGGTCTAGCCGACCGCCACCCAGTCGTGGTGGTCGGCGGAGTTGGCGGGGCTTCGGGCAGCGTGTGTGGAGGCCAGGAGGGCCTACACACGGAGCCGGCGGTGGCGGCTACGAGACCGTGCCAATGAGGACCACCTCTATGAGGTGTACTCGGAGGCAAAGGTGGTCCTCGGTAGGGCCATCGCCGCCGCCAGAGACTCGGCGAGAGCGGAGATGCTGGAGGGTCTCGACAACGACCCCTTCGGGAGGCCATATAAGGCGGCGCGGAGCAAACTGCGCCCCTTCGGCCCCCCCGTGGTCGAGACCCTGGAGCCTTCATTTCTGGATGGGGTGGTTCGGTCCCTGTTTCCGAGCAGGGACAACTTCGCCCCACCAGTTATGGACCCTCCGCCGGGCACGGCTCCAGCCGAGGAGGAGGCCCCGCCCCCTGTCACGGAGTCGGAACTTGGCGCCGCGATTCTTCGCATCCGCGCCAAGAAGACGGCTCCGGGCCCTGACGGCGTCCCAGCCAGGGTGGTGGCAATAGCCGCCACCCAAATGGAGGAAAGGTTTCGGGACCTCTTCAGCTCGTGTCTTGCGTCTGGGAGGTTCCCGAAACCGTGGAAGGAGGGGCAACTGTGCCTCCTTCGGAAGGAAGGCCGCCCAGCGGCATCCCCCTCGGCATACCGGCCCATCGTACTTCTCGATGAGGTCGGTAAAATGTTCGAGGGGATAGTCGCTACCCGCCTGCAGAACCATCTGCGGCGCGTTGGGCCGGACTTGTCGGACGCTCAGTTCGGTTTTCGGGCTGAGCGTTCGACAGTGGACGCACTGGCCAGGCTTAAAAGCCAGGCCAAGGAGGCGATGGAGGCAGGGGACGGATTGTTGGCCGTGTCATTCGACATTGCCAACGCCTTCAATTCCGTTCCCCACGCCACCATCCTAGAGGCGCTCCGGTTCCACGGAGTGCCTCGGTACCTCCGGCGTCTGCTGGCCAGCTACCTGGAGGACAGGACGATCGTCCTTGCCGACAGGGCTGGCCAAGTCCGGCGATACGCCGTCGAGGCCGGCGTTCCACAGGGGTCAGTCTTAGGACCTGTCCTCTGGAACGTCGGCTATGACTGGCTTCTGCGGGGAACTCTCCTCCGAGGTACGAGTGTCATCTGCTATGCGGATGACACTCTCCTCACCGCCAGGGGGGGGAGTTTCAGGGAGGCGGCCGACCTGGCCTCTGCGGGTGGATCCTTGGTGGCGGGAAGGATCCGCCGCCTCGGGCTGACGGTGGCGCTGCACAAGACCGAGGCCGTGTTTTTCCACGGTCCTCGGCAGCGCCACCCACCTGACGCCCACATTTTTTTGTGGAGGGCGTCAGAGTGGATGTGGGGGCCCAGATGAAATATCTGGGCCTTGTCCTGGACAGCAGGTGGCGCTTCGGCCCGCATTTTAGCGGGCTGTCGTCGCGCCTGCTGCGGACCGCTGGTGCCCTCTCGTGGTTGTTGCCCAACTCGGGAGGGCCCAGCGCACGATGCCGGCATCTCTACGCCGGCATCCTGAAGAGCATGGCCCTTTACGGGGCCCCGATCTGGGAGGACTCCCTCCGTAGGAGGGAGAACGCCACACTGTTGCGGGCCCCCCAAAGGGCCATAGCCCAGCGGGTGGCGCGGACCTACCGCACGGTAGGGTTCGCTGCCGCGTGCGCTCTGGCCGGCACCCCTCCTTGGGAACTTGAGGCGTGGGTGCTGGCCAGGGTGTACGAATGGAAGGCAGGGCAAAGGGCGCGCGGAGAGCGCCCAGCCCCAGAGGAGCGAGAGGCGGTCCGGCGAAGGGCGAGGGACGCTATCGTCGTCCATTGGACGGAGGACCTCGCCCGCGCCGAATTCGGCCGCCGGACCCTCGACGCGATAGGGCCGGTCCTACGAGACTGGCTCGAGCGGTCGCGCGGGTTCGTCTCCTTTCGTCTGGCGCAGGTGCTCACCGGGCATGGATGCTTCGGGGGGTACCTGTGCCGGATCGGGAGGGAGGAGACCCCGTCCTGCCGCCACTGCGGGGCGGCGGAGGACACGGCCCAACACACCCTAGAGGTGTGCACTTCGTGGGCCGAGCCCCGCCTCGCGTTGGCGGCGGCGGTCGAGGATGACCTCTCGCTCCCGGGCGTAGTCGCTGCCATGGTGGGCAGCGAGGAGGCCTGGGCGGCGGTCGCCTCCTTCTGCGAACACGTCATGTCCCAGAAGGAGGCGGCGGAGCGCGCGCGTGAGGACGATCCTCACGCGGCGCCGCTCCGAAGGCGGAGGAGGGGTCGGGGGAGACGTCAGTTTGACAATAACCTCCGACTCCTCCCAGGTGGGGGCCAGCGGGCAACAGGTGCGGGGACACCGTTGCCTGCATTGCACAGGCCTCCACCAGTGCCGGACGGGAATGGCCAGGTGCTCCCGGCCATTCCCGTAGCCCCCCTCCCACCAGGGGGGCATGAGGGGCCCGCCGGATAGGCGGGCATCGCCGGGGGGGTTGTGGAAGTAAAGGCTGAGCCAGTTTCCCATGACCCCCCCATAACGGCGAGTGCGGGAGCACCGTGGGGTTTTAGTGGGTATTCTCGTGCCGCCCAACATCTTCAGGCACGAGCGAGTCCCACATAACCACCCCTTCCTCCCCTTTGGAGGGGGTGGTATGCGTAAATGCATTTCCCCACGTACAAAAAAAAAAAAAAAAAAAAAAAAAGGTTAGGTTAGGTTAGGTTAGGTTCCCCACCAACGGGTCCCGCGTTGTCGTCGCGGTGGGGCTTAGTACCCGTGGCGCCCCCCGAGCCACGGCGAAGCCAAGTGGACCCCAGAGGGGGGCTGCTCTTCGGGCTTTGGCTGGAAGTCCATGTGGGAGCAGCCCATGTTGCAGGGCTCTTATGGGGGGGCTCTGCAACAGGAGGGCCTGCGGTGTCGGCGTGAGTCGGCACTGCGGCCGAGGAGTTGCGGGGCCGCGGCGGGAAAGGACTGTCGGTGTTCCGTTGCCGCTTTCCCTGCCTTCCGCGGTCCCGGCGGGGCCGCAGCCGTCAGTACTGCGGCGTGGTGGGCGGTGGGGACGAACATCTGTCTCACCGCGGAGGGCCAGGCCGTCAGATACGAAAGTGTCTGACGGCTTTGCACGCGGCCCTCGGTGCCGGGCCCCCCACATTTTGGGGGGCCATGAGGGGCCTGCCTCGGCGGGCAAGGCCGGGCTGCGGTGTTGGCGCAAGCTGGCACTGTGGCCCGGTGGATTACGGGGCCGCGGCGGGTAGGAGTGTCGGTGCGCGCGTCGTTTTTCGATGCCCCGCATTCCCTGCCTTCCGCGGTCCCGGCGGGGCCGCAGCCGTTGAACTGCGGGGCGTGATGGGCGGCGGGGAGCGACCACCTGTCTCGCCGCGAGAGGACCAGGCCGTCGGACATGGGGAATGTCCGATGGCTTTGCACGCGGTCCTCGCGCTGGTCGGTGGCTTGCGCCAGCCCCCTATTTGGGGGCCATGAGGGGCCCGCTTCGGCGGGCATCGCCGGGAGGGTCGTGGACGTAAAGGCTGCGCCAGATTCCCATGACCCTCCCATCAAGGCGAGTGCGGGAGCACCGTGGGGTTTTAGTGGGTATTCCCGTGCCGTTTACCATCTTTGGCACGGGCGAGTCCCACATAACCACTCTGCCCTTCCCCGGGGTGGGGTGGTATGCGTAAATGCATTTCCCCACGTATAAAAAAAAAAAAAAAAAAAAAAAAAAAAAGGTTAGGTTAGGTTAGGTTAGGTTAGGTTAGGTTAGGTTAGGTTAGGTTTAGGTTTTTTTTTTTTTTTTTTTTTTTTTTTTTTTTTTTTTTTTTTTTTTTTTTTTTTTTTTTTTTTTTTTTTTTTTTTTTTTTTTTTTTTTTTTTTTTACCTAGCATGAACCCATACTTGTCGTGTATGGCCTTTGTTCAACTAAACTATTATTTTCGATTCTCATTCATACCAGTTCTCGCGTCTATTCCTCTCGTACTTTTATTCTACATACTGTTTCTTTCTTTTATTCATCATCTTTTATTCTTTTCTATGGGTGGGGACTCCCATCTATCCATCTATCCATTTTAGGATAACTACTCTGTTTTATTTATTTATTTATTAACTTATTTACAACACAGGTCAGGGTAAATAATTTAACAATCAGGGTTTGTAGTTTTACAATTTTTCTTTTCTTTCTTTTATTTCTTTTCTTTCTTTTCTTTCTTTTCTTTCTTTTCTTTCTTTTTTTTATTTATTTACATTTATTTTATTTACATTCTTATTCTAATACAGGTTTAACATAAAGATTTTTATTCTTATTTCTATTTGCTTATACTATACAATTTTGTTTCTATTTATATTTTACTTTACTTTACTGTTTATTGTATGCTTGTTTTATTACTATATATTATAACTATAACACATGCTAATATAAAATATGTTAACCATAATTTCTTAGTCCTTATTTCTTTTTCTGACAATTTTTATTATTTTAGCGCAATATTCCAAAAATATCTCTCTCTTCTTACTTGCTATAAGAGCTCTAAGATTTCCAGGGACTATATCCATGTCCATTTTATGTTCCACATCTAGGCGTTCGCTCATAAACACTGGACAAGATGTTATCAAATGCACCACAGTTTCCTCAACCCCGGGCTCACAAGTGCACGATGGGTCCTCCTTACACTTGAACCTGTTCAAGTATGCGGAGAACCCACCGTGCCCCGTCATTAACTGCGTGGTTTTCCGGCGTGATGCTGATTTTACGCACTACTCTGTACGCCTCTGTGGCGCTCGGGAAGAACAGCTTTGTCACCGCGGCTGTGGTACCGGACCGGTATCTTGCGTCCCATTCGTCAATCGTCCGATTGCGAATCAGACGCTTGACAAATGAGACCGGATACCGGTCGTAGTCCGGTTTCTTTTTCGACCCCAAGGCGGCCTCCTTCGCGAGCTCGTCCGCCCTCTCATTTCCCTCCAGACCCACATGCGCTTTTATCCAAAACAGCCTAACTATTTTGGCTTCTGAGATGCAGGTCTTAATATGTCTCCGAAATTCTACGGCCAGTGGGTGTGGAGAGTCCGAGTTTGCTGCGGTCTGAAGTGCCGCCCTGGAGTCGCAAAAGATGCCGAATGTAGTCGCCTTGTTCCTACCTATTTCCAATGCCGCTCGGTTAAGCGCCAGGAGCTCCGCTTGGTATACGGTGTTGCGTGTGATGGCAAGCAAGTTTGAGAGCCTTAGTCTCGGCGCCACCACTCCAGAGTGTCAGCGCCGCTCCGACCTTGCCCTCAATCTTGCTGCCATCGGTGAAAATGCGCACGTCCATGTCGCCGACCTGGTCGTATTGCTCCTGATTTGCTAAAAGCTCAAACTCTAGTGTCCTACGTACTGAAGGATGTGGCATCTCTATTGCCGGAACCATCCGTTCGATATCCCTGTCCCCCAGTACTGACTGGGCAGCCCCCTTCTGGCCTCGTATAGAGAAGCTACTTCTCTGATACGCAGGTCAAGAGGCAGCAACCCCGCCAGCACCAGCGCTGAGTCCAGGGAGACCGTCCGGTAGGCTCGGCACAGTTTTGAGCGAAGCTTCTTTGTATGGAGTTGAGCTGCTTCCTAACCGTCAACTTATTCGCGATGGAGACCATGCGCTTGCCGCGTACATGATGGTCGGCTCTACTGCCGCAGTGTAAATGGCCCTAATGATCTCCGGGTGGAGCCCCCAACTAACTCTGGCTGCTCTTGCCAATTGCTTATATATCGCCACTGCTTTCTTACAAGCATTGGCGATATGCAAGTTAAATGTCAGCTTGTTGTCGATCACTAAACCCAGGAGTTTGACATGTTGAGACATGCCAATGTCGACCCCGCCCATCGATAGGCGCGGAGTGTCGAATTTCAGCTTCCGCGTTATTACCATCGCACAAGTCTTGTGCGGTGCGAATTTCAGCTTATTTCGTTCACCCCACGCCCTCACATGCTCGAGGGCGGCATTGGCATGCCTTTCAATGTCGGCGGCTTTTTCTCCGTCGAAAATAAGGACGACATCGTCGGCAAACGCTTGCGCGTATACCCCGAGGCCGTCCAAATCTCTCAGGAGCGGGTCAAGGATCAGGTTCCACAGCAGAGGGCCACCAATGGACCCCTGTACACAACCCTGCGATGTGGGTCTACACACCTCTCTCCCGGCGTACCTAACTGTCACTGACCTGTCGCTCAGGTAACTGTCGATTACTCGTCTCAAGTTTACGGGGCAGTTCTCCTCTGCCAGACGGACTCGAATTTTTGGCCACCATGCGCTGTCGAAGGCCCCCTCTATGTCCAGTGAGACTAACGTAACCAGCTTCCTTTCGGATAGCTTGTTCCGTATATGTCCCATTAGGACATAGAGGGCGTCTTCTGTTCCACGCTGTGGCATGAATCCGTACTGGTTTCGGCTTATTGCCGGAAGTAGGTAAAACTTGAGGCGAGCAACCAGCATTTTCTCGTATATCTTGCCCAAGACAGGCAAAAGGCCAATTGGCCTGTATGCCTTGGGCACGATATACGAGTCCTTTCCTGGCTTCCGAAGGATCACCACAGTTGCCTGCTTCCAGATCCTCGGGAAACAACGCTTTTCCAGGCATTTGTTTAAGAGCGACAGCAGGTACCCCGGGTTGCACTCCATCGCCTGGTTGCATATGTCTGCTGTGAAACCCTCTCCTCCCGGTGCCTTCTTAGGGTTGAAAGACTGTGCTGCCTTCCGCATCTCGTCTTCGGTAAACGGGGGGTCATAACTGTCATTATGGCCCCTTTCGTTTATCTGGTCTGCAAGTTGCCGGATGGCTAAGTGTTCGGCACTGTCTTTCGTCCCATCGTCTTCTGGGTAAAACGTCTCGGTCAACCACTCGGCGGACTCCTGCTGGTCTAACATCCTACCCTCTCTCTGAAGTGGAAGGTCTTCCTCCCGCCTAGACGTCCTACTCATCACTCTGTAGATCCCCTCCCATACCCCTTCCCTATCCTGTTTTCCACAGAATTCCTTCCAACCTTCGACCGCGGCGCTCTTAGCCGCTTCTAAATATTCGTTCTTCTTTTCCAGGTACAGCCTATACACTGTGGCTCGGCGTCTGGGTGCTGCGTTTCTGATTCTGCGCTTCCTGGTGGTAACTTCCCTTTTCATCGCTTCGAGTTCTTCGGTCCACCACGGCAAGGTAAGTGTTTCTGTATTCTTTTTATATGGTATTGTCTGTTTGCATGTTTGTGTAATTGCTTCTGTGTATTTTTGGACTATGTGTTCGAGTTGGTCGTCTTGTGTTACTGTTTCGAGTGTATGTGTGGTAAGGTGCATGTCTGACATAATCTGGGTCAGTTTCTCACGAAACTGACTCCAGTTAGCCTTTCGTGTGTTATAAATGCGTGTGGTGCGTTGTATTTGTGTTCCTTTAGGTTTCTGTAAGTGTATGTGAAATGTGATGCCATTGTGGTCCGAGCTCGTGAGATCCTCCACTACTTTCCAGTTGTCCACCAGGTCGAGCAGATTTTCCGAACATGCAGTCACGTCCACGTGGCTGCTGTACCTTTTGTCGCCTCTGACTGTGTCGAAAGTTGGAAGGTTTCCCGTGTTCAACACCTGCAACCCGTGCTGTGCGATGGCACTACAAAACTGCTCTCCGCGTCTGTCGTCGCTAGGAGCACCCCACCAGATACTCTTCGCGTTTGTGTCACCTCCTGTTATTAGCCTTTGGCACTCCGATCTTTCCGATATTTTCTGATATCTATATATATATGATTTAGGTTAGGTTAGGTTAGGTTAGGTTAGGTTAGGTTAGGTTAGGTTCCCCACCAACGGGTCCCGCGTTGTCGTCGCGGTGGGGCTTAGTACCCGTGGTGCCTCCACACCACGGCGAAGCCAAGTGGACCCCAGAGGGGGGCTGCTCTTCGGGCTTTGGGTAGCGAAGCCCTTGTGGAGCAGCCCATGTTGCAGGGCTCTTATGGGGGGGCTCTGCAACAGGAGGGCCTGCGGTGTCGGCGTGAGTCGGCACTGCGGCCGAGGAGTTGCGGGGCCGCGGCGGGAGAGGACTGTAGGTGTTTCGTTGCCGCTTTCCCTACCTTCCGCGGTCCCGGCGGGGCCGCAGCCGTCAGTACTGCGGCGTGGTGGGCGGTGGGACGAACATCTGTCTCACCGCGGAGGGCCAGGCCGTCAGATACGAAAGTGTCTGACGGCTTTGCACGCGGTCCTCGGTGCCGGTCCCCCCACATTTTGGGGGCCATGAGGGGCCTGCCTAGGCGGGCGAGAGCCGGGCTGCGGTGTCGGCGCAAGCTGGCACTGTGGCCCGGTGGTTTACGGGGCCGCGGCGGGAGAGGACTGTTGGTGTTTCGTTGCCACTTTCCCTACCTTCCGCGGTCCCGGCGGGGCCGCAGCCGTTGAACTGCGGCGTGGTGGGCGGCGGGACCGACCACCTGTCTCGCCGCGAGAGGACCAGGCCGTCGGACATGGGGAATGTCCGATGGCTTTGCACGCGGTCCTCGGCGCCGGTCCCCCCACATTTTGGGGGCCATGAGGGGCCTGCTTCGGCGGGCATCGCCGGGGGGGTTGTGGATGTAAAGGCTGTGCCAGATTCCCATGACCCCCCCATCAAGGCGAGTGCGGGAGCACCGTGGGGTTTTAGTGGGTATTCCCGTGCCATTTACCATCTTCAGGCACGGGCGAGTCCCACATAACCACTCTGCCCTTCCCCGGGGTGGGGTGGTATGCGTAAATGCATTTCCCCACGTAAAAAAAAAAAAAAAAAAAAAAAAAAAAGGTTAGGTTAGGTTAGGTTTTTTTTTTTTTTTTTTTTTTTTTTTTTTTTTTTTTTTTTTTTTTACCTAGCATGAACCCATACTTGTCGTGTATGGCCTTTGTTCAACTAAACTATTATTTTCGATTCTCATTCATACCAGTTCTCGCGTCTATTCCTCTCGTACTTTTATTCTACATACTGTTTCTTTCTTTTATTCATCATCTTTTATTCTTTTCTATGGGTGGGGACTCCCATCTATCCATCTATCCATTTTAGGATAACTACTCTGTTTTATTTATTTATTTATTAACTTATTTACAACACAGGTCAGGGTAAATAATTTAACAATCAGGGTTTGTAGTTTTACAATTTTTCTTTTCTTTCTTTTATTTCTTTTCTTTCTTTTCTTTCTTTTCTTTCTTTTCTTTCTTTTTTTTTTTTTTTTTTTTTTTATTTATTTACATTTATTTTATTTACATTCTTATTCTAATACAGGTTTAACATAAAGATTTTTATTCTTATTTCTATTTGCTTATACTATACAATTTTGTTTCTATTTATATTTTACTTTACTTTACTGTTTATTGTATGCTTGTTTTATTACTATATATTATAACTATAACACATGCTAATATAAAATATGTTAACCATAATTTCTTAGTCCTTATTTCTTTTTCTGACAATTTTTATTATTTTAGCGCAATATTCCAAAAATATCTCTCTCTTCTTACTTGCTATAAGAGCTCTAAGATTTCCAGGGACTATATCCATGTCCATTTTATGTTCCACATCTAGGCGTTCGCTCATAAACACTGGACAAGATGTTATCAAATGCACCACAGTTTCCTCAACCCCGGGCTCACAAGTGCACGATGGGTCCTCCTTACACTTGAACCTGTTCAAGTATGCGGAGAACCCACCGTGCCCCGTCATTAACTGCGTGGTTTCCGGCGTGATGCTGATTTTACGCACTACTCTGTACGCCTCTGTGGCGCTCGGGAAGAACAGCTTTGTCACCGCGGCTGTGGTACCGGACCGGTATCTTGCGTCCCATTCGTCAATCGTCCGATTGCGAATCAGACGCTTGACAAATGAGACCGGATACCGGTCGTAGTCCGGTTTCTTTTTCGACCCCAAGGCGGCCTCCTTCGCGAGCTCGTCCGCCCTCTCATTTCCCTCCAGACCCACATGCGCTTTTATCCAAAACAGCCTAACTATTTTGGCTTCTGAGATGCAGGTCTTAATATGTCTCCGAAATTCTACGGCCAGTGGGTGTGGAGAGTCCGAGTTTGCTGCGGTCTGAAGTGCCGCCCTGGAGTCGCAAAAGATGCCGAATGTAGTCGCCTTGTTCCTACCTATTTCCAATGCCGCTCGGTTAAGCGCCAGGAGCTCCGCTTGGTATACGGTTGCGTGTGATGGCAAAGCAAGTTTGAGAGCCTTAGTCTCGGCGCCACCACTCCAGAGTGTCAGCGCCGCTCCGACCTTGCCCTCAATCTTGCTGCCATCGGTGAAAATGCGCACGTCCATGTCGTCGACCTGGTCGTATTGCTCCTGATTTGCTAAAAGCTCAAACTCTAGTGTCCTACGTACTGAAGGATGTGGCATCTCTATTGCCGGAACCATCCGTTCGATCTCCCTGTCCCCCAGTACTGACTGGGCAGCCCCCTTCTTGGCCTCGTATAGAGAAGCTACTTCTCTGATACGCAGGTCAAGAGGCAGCAACCCCGCCAGCACCAGCGCTGAGTCCAGGGAGACCGTCCGGTAGGCTCGGCACAGTTTTTGAGCGAAGCTTCTTTGTATGGAGTTGAGCTGCTTCCTAACCGTCAACTTATTCGCGGATGGAGACCATGCGCTTGCCGCGTACATGATGGTCGGCTCTACTGCCGCAGTGTAAATGGCCCTAATGATCTCCGGGTGGAGCCCCCAACTAACTCTGGCTGCTCTTGCCAATTGCTTATATATCGCCACTGCTTTCTTACAAGCATTGGCGATATGCAAGTTAAATGTCAGCTTGTTGTCGATCACTAAACCCAGGAGTTTGACATGTTGAGACATGCCAATGTCGACCCCGCCCATCGATAGGCGCGGAGTGTCGAATTTCAGCTTCCGCGTTATTACCATCGCACAAGTCTTGTGCGGTGCGAATTTCAGCTTATTTCGTTCACCCCACGCCCTCACATGCTCGAGGGCGGCATTGGCATGCCTTTCAATGTCGGCGGCTTTTTCTCCGTCGAAAATAAGGACGACATCGTCGGCAAACGCTTGCGCGTATACCCCGAGGCCGTCCAAATCTCTCAGGAGCGGGTCAAGGATCAGGTTCCACAGCAGAGGGCCACCAATGGACCCCTGTACACAACCCTGCGATGTGGGTCTACACACCTCTCTCCCGGCGTACCTAACTGTCACTGACCTGTCGCTCAGGTAACTGTCGATTACTCGTCTCAAGTTTACGGGGCAGTTCTCCTCTGCCAGACGGACTCGAATTTTTGGCCACCATGCGCTGTCGAAGGCCCCCTCTATGTCCAGTGAGACTAACGTAACCAGCTTCCTTTCGGATAGCTTGTTCCGTATATGTCCCATTAGGACATAGAGGGCGTCTTCTGTTCCACGCTGTGGCATGAATCCGTACTGGTTTCGGCTTATTGCCGGAAGTAGGTAAAACTTGAGGCGAGCAACCAGCATTTTCTCGTATATCTTGCCCAAGACAGGCAAAAGGCCAATTGGCCTGTATGCCTTGGGCACGATATACGAGTCCTTTCCTGGCTTCCGAAGGATCACCACAGTTGCCTGCTTCCAGATCCTCGGGAAACAACGCTTTTCCAGGCATTTGTTTAAGAGCGACAGCAGGTACCCCGGGTTGCACTCCATCGCCTGGTTGCATATGTCTGCTGTGAAACCCTCTCCTCCCGGTGCCTTCTTAGGGTCGAAAGACTGTGCTGCCTTCCGCATCTCGTCTTCGGTAAACGGGGGGTCATAACTGTCATTATGGCCCCTTTCGTTTATCTGGTCTGCAAGTTGCCGGATGGCTAAGTGTTCGGCACTGTCTTTCGTCCCATCGTCTTCTGGGTAAAACGTCTCGGTCAACCACTCGGCGGACTCCTGCTGGTCTAACATCCTACCCTCTCTCTGAAGTGGAAGGTCTTCCTCCCGCCTAGACGTCCTACTCATCACTCTGTAGATCCCCTCCCATACCCCTTCCCTATCCTGTTTTCCACAGAATTCCTTCCAACCTTCGACCGCGGCGCTCTTAGCCGCTTCTAAATATTCGTTCTTCTTTTCCAGGTACAGCCTATACACTGTGGCTCGGCGTCTGGGTGCTGCGTTTCTGATTCTGCGCTTCCTGGTGGTAACTTCCCTTTTCATCGCTTCGAGTTCTTCGGTCCACCACGGCAAGGTAAGTGTTTCTGTATTCTTTTTATATGGTATTGTCTGTTTGCATGTTTGTGTAATTGCTTCTGTGTATTTTTGGACTATGTGTTCGAGTTGGTCGTCTTGTGTTACTGTTTCGAGTGTATGTGTGGTAAGGTGCATGTCTGACATAATCTGGGTCAGTTTCTCACGAAACTGACTCCAGTTAGCCTTTCGTGTGTTATAAATGCGTGTGGTGCGTTGTATTTGTGTTCCTTTAGGTTTCTGTAAGTGTATGTGAAATGTGATGCCATTGTGGTCCGAGCTCGTGAGATCCTCCACTACTTTCCAGTTGTCCACCAGGTCGAGCAGATTTTCCGAACATGCAGTCACGTCCACGTGGCTGCTGTACCTTTTGTCGCCTCTGACTGTGTCGAAAGTTGGAAGGTTTCCCGTGTTCAACACCTGCAACCCGAGCTGTGCGATGGCACTACAAAACTGCTCTCCGCGTCTGTCGTCGCTAGGAGCACCCCACCAGATACTCTTCGCGTTTGTGTCACCTCCTGTTATTAGCCTTTGGCACTCCGATTTTTCCGATATTTTCTGCAGCTGCTCCAGGTGCAAGTCCATAGGCTGGTCTGGCTCGAAGTAGAAGGAGACCAGGGTCACCGTCCAGGCCTTGGTTCGGACTCCTATGACTGCAATATTGCTAGTACATAGTTCCGGGAACTGAATGATGTCAAGGCTGCTGTCGTAAACTACGATGGCGGCCTTGATTGTCCCTTCTCCGTTATCCAGGGCCTGGAATGTTCGGGTCCCCCGGAAGCTCTTCAGTCTCCTTTCCCTACCAACATATGGCTCCTGGAGTAGTGCGATGGAAAACTTCCTCGATTGTGCCTCCAGCATAAACTCTTCCGTTGCGAGCTTGCTTCTTTGCAAATTAGCCTGCGCTAAAAAGTATCGGCGAGTTTCCCCAGGGACGCCCTTAGCAGTAGGCCACGGAGGCTCGGGCTAATGTGTCCCACCTCTTCCTAACCGGACACTCTATACTGAAGGCATTATGGTGCTTATCAGTGCGTTTTGCCGCAGCACAGTTTCGACAGACAGGAGGTTCCCCAAGGGATCTGTCAGGGCAATCAGCCCTGAGGTGTGGGCCGCCGCAGTGGCTGCAAGCGTCCGTCAGCTCTTTACACAGCTTACGGCCATGCCCATACCCCAAGCACCGGGTGCACTGAACCAGGGGTGTTTGGTCTTCCACTCTAATTCTTTGGAGATCTATGCGCGCGAAACCCCGGTCTGTGGTCCTCTGCCAGATCTTCGGCGAGACAGTGAGTACGATGTTACAACTGTGTGGGTTTCGCGCTCTCCTTCTGTACTTTATTGCTACTCGATCGCTCTCCCTGTCGAGACCATAGAAGAGTTCCCCGTTCTGGTTCCGAAGGGCGCGAAGAACTTCTTCGTCGCTGTGCACTGCCAGCACGTCCTTCAGAACCAGAAGGGGGTCCCTATTTTCCATGTCCTCGACAAGCAGGCCATCGCTCTTCTCCTTTAGTCTGTTCTTCAGCTTCTCACGCTCCTCCCTCGTGCTACAGCCCATAATGACCTTGCTGTCTCTCGCCTTTCGCACCCTCTCCACCTTCACCCATCCTTCCTTGGCGTCCACGGCTTGTCGGACCTCCTCGAGGACCGCGTCGCCTGTCGCCTCCTCATTTCTTGAGGTAACTACTACTGAGTGCAGTGTCGTTTGCTCAGACCTGGTCTTCGGTCTAGCTTCTGCAGTGACAGCCGCATACGTGGTCTCCTTCATAATAACTTTCTGTTCCTCGACAAGTCCTTGTATGACCTTCAGCTGTTCACTGTGGGCCACCAGTAATCTATTGTTCTCCTCTATCTTTTTGAGGACTATGCTTGTTTCAGGATCGGTGGGTTTCGGTCCTACCGACGCTTCCACTTCTAGTGCGTCGCTTGTGGTAGAGGGCCTGGCTACACTATTCCTCTTGAGTTCTGTTAGTTCTGTCTCAGTCGCTTTGTATATTTCATATAGCTTGTCTATCGCCAGCGTGACCTCTTGTTTGATGTCCGTTTTGAGGTTTCGCGAGTTTGCGAGTCCGGTCTTAGCCCTGCTTATACATACTCTCGCATCCTCTGGACGACCAGTTCGCTTTGTTGCCGATGAAGGCCCTTTTACTTCTAGCGATTTCGTAATAGTGGGCCTGGTCCTAGTTTTCGCCACAATGCCCTCCCGGGATAAGGCATTTATCGAGTTCGTCGGCTTAGGCAGACTTCCAGTGGCGACTATGTTGTCAGTGTGTACAACCGGCCCGGCGGTGTCCCGCTCCTCCACGCAACCTACTTCCCCTAAACTCTGGACTTGTGGGCACACTTCCTCCGTTTGAGGAGGGGTGTGCTCCACCGCGCTGGTCCGTTTTGCCGGGGTGCGTGCGGTATACATTTTGGTAGCAATCCTACGCTATTACCGAACGAAAAACGACAAAGATATTAATTTAAAAGTAATAGACAAAAACTGCACAAAATAATAACAGCAATTTATAATTAAAAATAATAATAGCCCTAGACAGGGTCAATTTTTTTAAATTTTATCGCCCGGATTTTAAGAAATGAGGTGTCCAGGGAACGAGCTCGACGAGCCCAATCCAGGAAAAATAATGAAAAAAATATCAGATGTATCTAGAAGAAGATATTTACCAAACTATGTTTCAAATGTATGAAATGAGTAATTTAACTTTATACTTTTCCAGGTGGCGATGCCCCAGCGGACAGCGAAGGGTGCGGCTTCCAGGGCAGAACCTTGGGGTTGACGGGCGCACAGGCAGACAACAATTCGACTTCCGATGCCTCAAAAAGGTATGTTTTTAGGTTATTTTGCTGAAATACTAAATGTATAGTTTTACGTTTTTAACAATAGTTTAATTTTGAAAAATACTCAACGCGGCGCCGCCGAAGGGTTGACGTCGCGTAGGGGGTGGTTTTATTAATGCTGTAGAGTGCCAAAAAATCCAATTTTTGATAACAAATACTAAAATCACATGTGATCCCAATAATGTAAACAAATATTTTAATGTTCTATTTTAGGGGTTGATACCAAGAGGGGTGGTCAGAACACCGCCAGGGACGACAAGATCGTAAGGGTCGTTGTTTAAAACGGTTTTTAAGTTATTTTTCTGATTTCAAAATACCCTCGACGCGGCGGTATAATTGTGTAACGGCCGCTCTGGTAGGATCTAAAGCTGTTTTTTTAGAACTTTTTACAGATGGAACTGAACAAAATAGGCTTCAGAACGAAGGGCACGACTGGTGCTCTCCAGGAGAGTAAAAATTTCGTCAATCCGATGAAGGGTTGCCAACCAGGAGCAAAAAATAGAAAAACACACTAACTCGTCAATCTCCACTCGTTTTTCAGATGTTGGTGCACTGCAGGAGCGTCGGGAGGCGCGGATACAGGCGCTGAACCTCAGGGATGAACGACCGCACGAGGGGTGAGTTCGTCAATCTCCACTCGTTTTTCAGATGTTGGTGCACTGCAGGAGCGTCGGGAGGCGCGGATACAGGCGCTGAACCTCAGGGATGAACGACCGCACGAGGGGTGAGTTCGTCAATCTCCACTCGTTTTTCAGATGTTGGTGCACTGCAGGAGCGTCGGGAGGCGCGGATACAGGCGCTGAACCTCAGGGATGAACGACCGCACGAGGGGTGAGTTCGTCAATCTCCACTCGTTTTTCAGATGTTGGTGCACTGCAGGAGCGTCGGGAGGCGCGGATACAGGCGCTGAACCTCAGGGATGAACGACCGCACGAGGGGTGAGTTCGTCAATCTCCACTCGTTTTTCAGATGTTGGTGCACTGCAGGAGCGTCGGGAGGCGCGGATACAGGCGCTGAACCTCAGGGATGAACGACCGCACGAGGGGTGAGTTCGTCAATCTCCACTCGTTTTTCAGATGTTGGTGCACTGCAGGAGCGTCGGGAGGCGCGGATACAGGCGCTGAACCTCAGGGATGAACGACCGCACGAGGGGTGAGTTCGTCAATCTCCACTCGTTTTTCAGATGTTGGTGCACTGCAGGAGCGTCGGGAGGCGCGGATACAGGCGCTGAACCTCAGGGATGAACGACCGCACGAGGGGTGAGTTCGTCAATCTCCACTCGTTTTTCAGATGTTGGTGCACTGCAGGAGCGTCGGGAGGCGCGGATACAGGCGCTGAACCTCAGGGATGAACGACCGCACGAGGGGTGAGTTCGTCAATCTCCACTCGTTTTTCAGATGTTGGTGCACTGCAGGAGCGTCGGGAGGCGCGGATACAGGCGCTGAACCTCAGGGATGAACGACCGCACGAGGGGTGAGTTCGTCAATCTCCACTCGTTTTTCAGATGTTGGTGCACTGCAGGAGCGTCGGGAGGCGCGGATACAGGCGCTGAACCTCAGGGATGAACGACCGCACGAGGGGTGAGTCTGTGAATGTTCACAATGACTAGTTTTATAAAAAACACCTCACAAAAATCACTGAAAATGGCTACCGGCAACGCGAGTACTGAACCTTGAATGAATTCAACTAGTTTTACAGTTTAATCAGTGATGGTCGACTGAAGGGTGCGAGGGCGCGGAAAGGGTCGTTGCCAGAGCAAGCGATCGTAACAGACTGGTTAGGTTAGGTTAGGTTAGGTTAGGTTAGGTTAGGTTAGGTTAGGTTAGGTTAGGTTAGGTTAGGTTAGGTTAGGTTAGGTTAGGTTCCCCACCAACGGGTCCCGCGTTGTCGTCGCGGTGGGGCTTAGTACCCGTGGCGCCCCCGAGCCACGGCGAAGCCAAGTGGACCCCAGAGGGGGGCTGCTCTTCGGGCTTTGGCTGGAAGTCCATGTGGGAGCAGCCCATGTTGCAGGGCTCTTATGGGGGGGCTCTGCAACAGGAGGGCCTGCGGTGTCGGCGTGAGTCGGCACTGCGGCCGAGGAGTTGCGGGGCCGCGGCGGGAGAGGACTGTCGGTGTTCCGTTGCCGCTTTCCCTGCCTTCCGCGGTCCCGGCGGGGCCGCAGCCGTCAGTACTGCGGCGTGGTGGGCGGTGGGACGAACATCTGTCTCACCGCGGAGGGCCAGGCCGTCAGATACGAAAGTGTCTGACGGCTTTGCACGCGGCCCTCGGTGCCGGTCCCCCCCACATTTTGGGGGCCATGAGGGGCCTGCCTCGGCGGGCAAGGCCGGGCTGCGGTGTTGGCGCAAGCTGGCACTGTGGCCCGGTGGTTTACGGGGCCGCGGCGGGTAGGAGTGTCGGTGCGCGCGTCGTTTTCGATGCCCCGCATTCCCTGCCTTCCGCGGTCCCGGCGGGGCCGCAGCCGTTGAACTGCGGCGTGGTGGGCGGCGGGACCGACCACCTGTCTCGCCGCGAGAGGACCAGGCCGTCGGACATGGGGAATGTCCGATGGCTTTGCACGCGGTCCTCGCGCTGGTCGGTGGCTTGCGCCAGCCCCCTCTTTGGGGGCCATGAGGGGCCCGCTTCGGCGGGCATCGCCGGGAGGGTCGTGGACGTAAAGGCTGCGCCAGATTCCCATGACCCTCCCATCAAGGCGAGTGCGGGAGCACCGTGGGGTTTTAGTGGGTATTCCCGTGCCGTTTACCATCTTTGGCACGGGCGAGTCCCACATAACCACTCTGCCCTTCCCCGGGGTGGGGTGGTATGCGTAAATGCATTTCCCCACGTAAAAAAAAAAAAAAAAAAAAAAAAAAAAAAAAAAAAAAAAAAAAAAAAAAAAGGTTAGGTTAGGTTAGGTTAGGTTAGGTTAGGTTAGGTTAGGTTAGGTTAGGTTCCCCACCAACGGGTCCCGCGTTGTCGTCGCGGTGGGGCTTAGTACCCGTGGCGCCCCCGAGCCACGGCGAAGCCAAGTGGACCCCAGAGGGGGGCTGCTCTTCGGGCTTTGGCTGGAAGTCCATGTGGGAGCAGCCCATGTTGCAGGGCTCTTATGGGGGGGCTCTGCAACAGGAGGGCCTGCGGTGTCGGCGTGAGTCGGCACTGCGGCCGAGGAGTTGCGGGGCCGCGGCGGGAGAGGACTGTCGGTGTTCCGTTGCCGCTTTCCCTGCCTTCCGCGGTCCCGGCGGGGCCGCAGCCGTCAGTACTGCGGCGTGGTGGGCGGTGGGACGAACATCTGTCTCACCGCGGAGGGCCAGGCCGTCAGATACGAAAGTGTCTGACGGCTTTGCACGCGGCCCTCGGTGCCGGTCCCCCCACATTTTGGGGGCCATGAGGGGCCTGCCTCGGCGGGCAAGGCCGGGCTGCGGTGTTGGCGCAAGCTGGCACTGTGGCCCGGTGGTTTACGGGGCCGCGGCGGGTAGGAGTGTCGGTGCGCGCGTCGTTTTTCGATGCCCCGCATTCCCTGCCTTCCGCGGTCCCGGTGGGGCCGCAGCCGTTGAACTGCGGCGTGGTGGGCGGCGGGACCGACCACCTGTCTCGCCGCGAGAGGACCAGGCCGTCGGACATGGGGAATGTCCGATGGCTTTGCACGCGGTCCTCGCGCTGGTCGGTGGCTTGCGCCAGCCCCCTCTTTGGGGGCCATGAGGGGCCCGCTTCGGCGGGCATCGCCGGGAGGGTCGTGGACGTAAAGGCTGCGCCAGATTCCCATGACCCTCCCATCAAGGCGAGTGCGGGAGCACCGTGGGGTTTTAGTGGGTATTCCCGTGCCGTTTACCATCTTTGGCACGGGCGAGTCCCACATAACCACTCTGCCCTTCCCCGGGGTGGGGTGGTATGCGTAAATGCATTTCCCCACGTAAAAAAAAAAAAAAAAAAAAAAAAAAAAAAAAAAAAAAGGTTAGGTTAGGTTAGGTTAGGTTAGGTTGGGGGATCCCCCACAGCGCATACTTCCACGTAGTATCCCCCGGGCAACGCCGTGTCTGACCACCGTAACGGAGTGGCAGACCGGCGGCTAAAGTGCGCTGTGACTCGTAGCGACCAATGCGAAATAGCTGCGATTACATGGTTTTTTGAGTGTTTGAGTGTTTTGAGTGTGATAATAGAGAACCGTGTCTGACCACCGTAACGGAGTGGCAGACCGGGGACCTAAAGTGCGATGGATATCTCGAAGTATTTAAAACAAAAGACCAAAGACGAAGTTAAGGTGCGTAAGCACGTGGAGAAAGTTAAGGTGCGAGAGCACGCGGACGAGGTGGTGCAGAAGCACGTGATGGAGGCGCAGAAAAATCTGCAGGAGCAGTGGATGAGGGACTGCGTCGTTGACCTGTCGGAGTCCGACAGTTCAATGAGCGTGAGTTCCTCACACTCGCGCAATCCGCGCAAGCGGTCCCATTCTGGGGAGGCGCGCTCGAGGTCGAGGTCGAGGTCGAAGTCGCCCTCGAGCGATACATCGAGCCGCAAAGGAAGAGGCCGTCCACCGACCCACGGCAAATACGTGGGCATCGGAAAGGCCAGGGCCGACCAACAGGCCGCGAAGAAAAGGGAGGACTGGGAGGACCGGTTGGCTGAGGAGGAGCGAGCTGTGGAGGCCGCAAGCCGCAAGGTAGCGACTGCACGGGATAGCCGCCACTCTTTGGCCAATAACAAGGATCCGGAAGACCTGACCTCTTCGGAGATCCGAGCGCAGCTGGATAGCGCGCTCGAGGCAGTCCGGGCCGTGAGCCAAGTGTCCAAGGGGCTCAAGGGCACTTGCCAAAAGTCCCTCAAGGAGTCCGTCAAGCTGATTTCGGAGCTTTCCGAGGCGCTTCTCAATCGGACGGCTTCTGAGGAGACACGACGGCTGCAGGCGCAGAACGAACGCCTATCCACAGAGGTAGCGGAGCTCCGCCGGCAGCATGAGGAGCTGCGCGCTGAGCTGCAGCAAAAGGGCAATGCCAACAAGCGCGCGGTTGAGAGTCCGGAGCTGGCTCTAATCCGAAAGGAGCTGGCAGAGCTTCGGTCGGGCTTCTCGGCCATGGAGGGTCGCCTTCTTCGACCGCCGCTAGCGGCAGATAGTCGGAGGTCTCAGCCGCCGCCGCCGCCGCCACCGCCACCATCGCCGCCGGCGCAACCGGCCGGAGCGGCATCCTATGCTGCTAAAGCTGCGGCGCCGGCGAAGGCTGTAGCCCCGGCCAACAAGAGCCAAAAGAAGACCAAGGCAAAGGCCGCTGGACCGGCCAAACCCGCGCCCGCAGTCGATGCCCCCCAAGCCCAGCCTTCTACAAACGAAAAGGCATGGGAAACTGTAGGGGCGAAAAAGAAGGCCGCCAAAGCGACCAAGAAGGCGAAGAAGGCCAAAAAGAGGGCAGACAGGAAGCTTCGCATTCCTCGCTCCACCGCTGTGGTCCTTAAACTGCAGCCAGCGGCTGCTGAGCGAGGTGACAGTTATGCGGACCTTCTCAAGACGGCCAAGGCGAATATCGACCTCAATGAGTTGGGCTTGACGGAGGGTCTGAAATTCAGAACGACCCAAACCGGGGCTCGACTCATTGAGGTCCCCGGTGCTTCTAGTGGTGAGAAGGCCGATCGTCTGGCGGCAGCCCTTCAGGACTTGCTGCCGAAGGACCAGGTGGTGGTGTCCAGGCCCCACATGAGCGCCGATGTCCGAGTGACGGGCCTGGACGAGTCGGTCACGGTAGAGGATGTGGTCGGTGCCATCTCCAAGGCGGTAGACTGTGTATCGACACAGATCCGATGCGGCACGATCGCTATGGGCCGCGGCGGCACGGGGACTTTAATAGCCTCTTGCCCCGTGGCGGCTGCGAAAAAGCTGGCCGACGGTCGAAGACTGTTGGTAGGCTGGGTGTCGGCGCAGGTAAAACTCCTGGAGCCTAGACCTGCGAGGTGTTTCCGCTGCCTCTCCAGAGGCCACGTCGGCGTCAATTGCACCTCCCAGGTCGACTGCAGCGGCCGCTGCTACCGCTGTGGCGAGCCCGGTCATGTGGCCGGTACTTGCAAAGCCACGCCGCACTGCATTATTTGTGCTGCGGCGGGCAAGCCGGCCACTCACATGGCCGGGTCGAAGAACTGCGCCGCGCCCAGGGCAAAGAAACCTGCCCAGTCAGGCCGCCCGGCCGGCAACAATAAAGAGACCACCGCTTCTGTGGCGGAGGGTGCGGAGGAAATTATGGACACCCAGTAATGGACCCACACCGCCTCCGCATCCTCCAAACGAATCTGAACCACTGCGCCAGAGCTCAGGATCTTCTCCTGCAGACAATGGCGCAGTGGTCCATCAGCGTGGCTATCGTCGCCGAGCCCTACTTTGTCCCTACCAGAGACGACTGGGTGGGTGACCTGCTGGGCTCGGTGACAATAATTTCGTCGGCCGCTGCCGGTGCGCCGACCATAGAGATCGTTGTCCGTGGGCGGGGTTACGTCGCGGCCCGATGTGGCGAGATGGTCGTGGTTGCGGCGTACTTCTCGCCTAATCGCGCCCTCGCCGACTTCGAGGACTTCTTGCTCGACCTGAGCGTCGTCGTCGCTCGCAGCCGCCCCCGAACCGTGCTCTTCGCCGGGGACCTCAACGCGAAATCCATCGCATGGGGTTCCGCGGCCGCGGATGCGCGGGGCGAGCTGCTGGAGGAGTGGGCCGTGGAAAACGGCCTGCTAGTCCTCAATCAGGGTACGGCACACACGTGCGTGCGTCAGCGGGGTGGATCTGTCGTGGACATTTCGTTCGCAAGCCCCGCTCTAGCACGCCGTGTTCAGGACTGGCGTGTCGTTGGGGGGGTGGAGACGCTGTCGGACCACCTTTACATCCGGTTCGACCTCTCTGCCCCGGCCGGCGACGCGCCGGCCCGTAGGCCCTTGGTTGGGGACAGTCCGCGCTGGGCGTTGCGCAGACTGGATCGGGAGGCCCTCCTGGAGGCTTCCATCGTACAGGCTTGGGTGCCAGCACCGGACGAGCCTGTCGACATCGAGATGGAAGCCGAGTGGTTCCGGGAGGCGATGACGAACATCTGCGACGCGGCGATGCCTAGAGTCGCTCCTTACACGGCTAGGCGCCGAGTGTACTGGTGGTCGCAGTCGATTGCGCAGCTACGCATCTCTTGCGTGGCGGCCCGACGCGAGTACGCTCGGCTTTGCCGGAGGCGTCGCCGCCCTCCCGATCCCGATTTCGAGGTCGCGCGGGCGGAGCTGTACGAGGCATACAGGGTGGCCAAAAAGGCCCTACAGGCGGCAATAAGCCGAGCCAAAGACGAGGCTCGGCAGGAGATGCTCGCGACTCTGGACGCGAATCCATGGGGGCGCCCATATTTGATGGTCAGGGGCAAACTTCGCCCCTGGGCGCCCCCTCTCACCCAGAGTCTCGAGCCACAACTCGTCCAAGACGTGGTGGCTGCCCTGTTCCCTGCCCGAGCGGAGCACCCTCCTCCGCCTATGGCTCTGCCTGCCGTGGCTCCCGGCGCGGACGAAGCGGACGACGACGCGGTCCCCGATGTGACTCGGGAGGACATCCGAGCGGCGGTGGATAGGATGAGACGGAAGAACACCGCCCCAGGACCCGATGGCATTCCAGGCCGAGCGTGGGTCCTGGTCATTGATGAGCTCGGGCCCCGACTGGCGGGGCTCCTCACTGCGTGCATGCGCGAGGGCCAGTTTCCTCGTCTCTGGAAGACGGGTAAGCTGGTCTTGATTCGGAAGGCTGGACGCCCGGCGGAATCCCCGTCTGCCTACCGGCCCATCGTGCTGCTGGACGAGGTCGCAAAGATGCTTGAATACATCATTGCGGAGCGCCTCGTCCAGCACCTATCCTCCGTGGGTCCGGATCTGGCGGACTGCCAGTATGGATTTCGCCGGGGACGGTCGACCATCGATGCCGTGCTACGCGTGAGGAGTCAAGTGGAGGAAGCGGTCGCCCGGGGTGAGGTGGTCTTGGCGGTGTCTTTAGACATCGCCAACGCCTTCAACACCTTGCCCTGGAGCGTAATCAGGGGGGCCCTTGCGTTTCACGAGGTGCCTCCCTACCTCCGCCGCATCGTCGGGGCATATTTGTCTGATAGGGCGATTGTATACCCGAGTCACGTCGGGTGGAGTCGGCGAGAGATGTCGTGCGGTGTTCCACAGGGCTCGGTCCTCGGGCCGCTCCTGTGGAGCATCGGGTACGACTGGGTGCTGCGAGGTGTGCTCCTGAGCGGCGTCGGCGTCGTTTGTTACGCCGACGACACGCTGGTTACCGCGAGGGGTAAGTCGCACCGAGAGGCGGCAATGCGGGCGACCGCAGGGGTTGCGCAAGTCGTAGGGAGGATCCGGCGATTGGGACTGGAGGTGGCGCTCACTAAGTCCGAGGCCATCAGTTTTCATGGGCCTCGGAAGCGTCCGCCTCCTGACGCCCATATCATGGTGGGAGGGGTCCGCATCGGCATAGAGCCCCATTTGAAATATCTGGGGCTCCTGTTGGACAGCCGATGGGACTTCGTGGAGCACTTCCGACGTCTGGCCCCCAAACTATTGGGAGCTGCGGGTGCGCTCGCGCGCCTGCTGCCCAACGTTGGGGGGCCAAACGCCTCCTGCCGGAGGCTCTTCGAGGGGGTCGTGCGATCGATGGCCCTTTACGGGGCCCCCGTGTGGGCGAGTTCCCTGACGGCCCGTAACACCACGGCGCTTCGTGGCCCACAGCGCGCCATGGCCGTCAGGGCGATAAGGGGATATCGCACGATCTCCTTCGAGGCGGCGAGCCTCCTAGCCGGATCCATGCCCTGGGACCTCGAGGCCGAGCTCCTGCGCGCGCTTTATTTATGGCGCCAGGACGCTCTGGCTAGGGGCGAGGGACCGGCGCCGCGCGAGATGCAAGCGCGGCGGTCGGAGCTCCGCGAGGACCTAGTGGCCGAGTGGAGGATGCGACTTGCGCACCCCAGTGCAGGGCACGCCACAATTGTGGCGGTAAGTCCAGTCTTGGAGGAGTGGTTGGAGCGTCGTCATGGCGCCCTCACCTACCGGCTGACGCAGGTACTCACCGGACACGGTTGTTTCGGTCGATACCTGTGTCGCTTAGGCCGGGAGGAAACGTCCGGGTGCCACCATTGTGGTGACGGCCGCGGACCCGTGGAGGACACGGCGTTGCACACTCTGGTGGAGTGCCCCGCGTGGGCCGTGCAGCGCCGAGACTTGGCTGCGGCCGTCGATCCGGCCGCCCTCTCGCTCTCGACCATGGTTCTGTCCATGCTCCAGAGCGAGAGGTGTTGGGACGCCGCTGTCTCCTTTTGTGACGACGTAATGTCCGTCAAGGAGGCAGCGGAACGGGAGAGGGAACAACACCGACCCCTCCCAAACCGGAGAATCCGGCGTAGAGGTGCGCGCGACGACCTCCAACCACCGTGAAGTGTAGCCTGCGGGCGACGAGCTCGGGGCTGCTCGTCGCCTGACCAGACGCAGGCCCGAGAAGGCGGCGTAAGCGTTCCACGCGTACGCCTTCCAAAGAGGAGGGGGACGTAAAGGTCCCCCGAACCGTGACGGGGCCCGTCGAAAGACGGGCCGAACCTCCGGCGGGGTTGCGGATGCATGCGAGAGCGATTCCCGTGGCCCCGCCACATGAGGACGAGTGGACGCCGTGGGGTTTTAGTGGGTATTCCCGTGCCGTTTAACATCGTAGGCACGGGCGAGTCCCACATAACCACCCTGCCCGCCCCCTTGGGGTGGGGTGGTATGCGTAAATGCATTTCCCCACGTACAAAAAAAAAAAAAAAAAAAAAAAAGGTTAGGTTAGGTTAGGTTAGGTTAGGTTAGGTTAGGTTAGGTTAGGTTAGGTTAGGTTAGGTTAGGTTCCCCACCAACGGGTGTCCCGCGTTGTCGTCGCGGTGGGGCTTAGTACCCGTGGCGCCCTCCACGCCACGGCGAAGCCAAGTGGACCCCAGAGGGGGGCTGCTCTTCGGGCTTTGGATGCGAAGCCCATGTGGGAGCAGCCCATGTTGCAGGGCCCTTATGGGGGGGCTCTGCAACAGGTGGGCCTGCAGTGCTGGCGTGAGGTAGTCGGCACTGCGGCCGAGGAGTTGCGGGGCCGCGGCGGGAGAGGACTGTCGGTGTTTCGTTGCCGCTTTCCCTACCTTCCGCGGTCCCGGCGGGGCCGCAGCCGTTAGTACTGCGGCGTGGTGGGCGGTGGGACGAACATCTGTCTCACCGCGGAGGGCCAGGCCGTCAGATACGAAAGTGTCTGACGGCTTTGCACGCGGTCCTCGGTGCCGGTCCCCCCACATTTTGGGGGCCATGAGGGGCCTGCCTAGGCGGGCGAGAGCCGGGCTGCGGTGTCGGCGCAAGCTGGCACTGTGGCCCGGTGGTTTACGGGGCCGCGGCGGGAGAGGACTGTTGGTGTTTCGTTGCCACTTTCCCTACCTTCCGCGGTCCCGGCGGGGCCGCAGCCGTTGAACTGCGGCGTGGTGGGCGGCGGGACCGACCACCTGTCTCGCCGCGAGAGGACCAGGCCGTCGGACATGGGGAATGTCCGATGGCTTTGCACGCGGTCCTCGGCGCCGGTCCCCCCACATTTTGGGGGCCATGAGGGGCCTGCTTCGGCGGGCATCGCCGGGGGGGTTGTGGATGTAAAGGCTGTGCCAGATTCCCATGACCCCCCCATCAAGGCGAGTGCGGGAGCACCGTGGGGTTTTAGTGGGTATTCCCGTGCCGTTTACCATCTTCAGGCACGGGCGAGTCCCACATAACCACTCTGCCCTTCCCCGGGGTGGGGTGGTATGCGTAAATGCATTTCCCCACGTAAAAAAAAAAATAAAAAAAAAAAAAAAAATAAAAAAAAAAAAAAAAAAAAGGTTAGGTTAGGTTAGGTTAGGTTTTTTTTTTTTTTTTTTTCTTAGGGTTTTAATTAGCTAATGTTCCCCTTATTTGTAAAAAGAGTCTTTTTTGTGCCATGTGTTTAGTTGCTTTTATTATATTGTGTGTATGTTAAATATATATAATATGTGAATATATAAAAGAAAAGCTAGCTGGGTTATTTTACTTTATTTTATATTTTTGCCTGTATTTATTTTCTTGTATATATGTTTTAATGAATTTATAAAAAGAGACTAATTTAATTTATTTTACATTTAGTTATTTTCTACTAATATTTTATTTGTTGCACTTTTGTTAAAATTTGGAAAAATTTTTACTTTTATATTTTGCTATTTTTATTATGTATTGCTTTTATTTATTTTATTGCATATATGTATTTTAATGAATTTATGAAAAATGAGTCTAATTCAATTTATTTAATCTATTGTTGTTTTCTGCTAGTCTTTTATTTGTTGCATTTTTGTTAAATTTGGAAAAATGTTTACTTTTATATTTTGCTATTTTTTACTTATCTATACATTATGTAAATTACTTTTGCAGGTGTTTTGTGCTGGTTGAAAGAGAGCGGCTTTTTATAAACGTTGAGGCTAGATGCCTCATTCAGCATGTAGTTTTCACGTGAGTCCATGCGCCCCCTCTCGCCTGGAAGGCTTGCTCGTTGGCGCGCCGGTTACCATCAATTTTGGCGTGGGCTTTGTTCCTGTACAAATGTATATATTTGCCATGGGGCAAAGCCCCGCTGAGATTCCGGCGCGCCTCGATTGCAAGGGAGCGCACAGACCCGGTTAGGTTAGGTTAGGTTAGGTTAGGTTAGGTTAGGTTAGGTTAGGTTAGGTTAGGTTAGGTTAGGTTAGGTTAGGTTAGGTTAGGTTAGGTTAGGTTAGGTTAGGTTAGGTTAGGTTAGGTTAGGTTAGGTTAGGTTAGGTTAGGTTAGGTTAGGTTAGGTTAGGTTAGGTTAGGTTAGGTTAGGTTAGGTTAGGTTAGGTTAGGTTAGGTTAGGTTAGGTTAGGTTAGGTTAGGTTAGGTTAGGTTAGGTTAGGTTAGGTTAGGTTAGGTTAGGTTAGGTTTTTTTTTTTTTTTTTTTATAAATCCTATTTCAAAATACCCCTAACGTGATTAGAGTCTTTGTTGTGCCGTTATTTTTATTATTGTTGCATTTTTCTTTATTTTATCTTATGTTATGTATGTATTACATTTGAATTTATAAAAAAGAAGAGGAATCTATTTTATTTATTTAGTCTATTGTTTTTTATTTGCCAGTTTTTATTTTTGAGTGATTTTAATTTATTTTGGAAAAGGTTTCGAGGGTTATGGAGAGAAACGCTCAAACTTAATCTGATGCGTTTCTCTCCACAACAATTTTACAGATATTCTGAGCAAATTCAATGAAGAGCGTTCTGGATTTCTTGTCCGCGATGAGGCTAGGTGCCTCCGCCAGCGTGACGTCTCGGTCTAAAGTCTGAGCCAGATTAAAGCGCTGGGTGCAGAACATCGGGCACTCAAAGAGTATATGCTGCACCCGCTCCTCAACCGCAGGGTCACAGGCGCATGACGGGCTCTCCCGACACTTGAAGCGATGCAAGTATTGGGCGAACCCCCCATGGCCCGTGAAGATCGATGTTAAGATCCCCTGCGGCTGGATTTTTCGCACGAGTCTATGCGACTCCTTCGCGTCCGGGAAGAACACCTTCGTGACGGAGGCCGTCTGACCCAACCGATATCTCCGGCTCCACTCGTCAAGTGAACTGTTGCGCAGCTCCTGCTTGACGAATGAAACCGGGCACTGATCGTAGTCAGGCTTCCTCCGACTCGAAAGCGCCGCTTCCTTGGCTAGCTCGTCGGCGCGCTCGTTACCATCGATGTCGGCGTGGGCCTTGATCCAGAACAAAGTTATATCTTTGCCCCGGGTCAAGGCCTCGCTGAGGTTCCGGCGCGCCTCGATTGCGAGAGAGTGCATAGATCCGGGGTTGGTCACGCTCTGCAGCGCCGCTCGCGAGTCGCTATAGATGCCGCAGCTTCCCGCCCCGCTCTTCAGGGCCTCGCTCGTAGCCCTGCATATGGCCAAGAGTTCAGCCTGGTAGACTGTGCAGTACGCTGGCAAGCTCAGTTTCCGGCTTCTCAGTTCGGCGCGGTTGTCCCATATGGACAACGCGGCGCCGACCTTGCCCTGAAGCTTGCTGCCATCTGTGAAGATTCGGAGCGACTGCACGTTGTGTTGGTCTACCAGACTTCGGTCGTCGAGACACGTGAACTTCAAGTCCATACGCAGAGCCGGATGTGGAAGCTCCGCAAATCCCACCACACGTTCTACCTCCCGGTCTCCCAACACTAGCCGGGTCGACCCCTTGCGTGCCTCGTATAAACCGGAGGCTTCCTTTATACGGAGGTCCAAGGGCAGTAACCCGGCCAGCAACAAGGCCGAGTTGAGGGAGACAGTGCGGTAGGACTTGCAGATCTTCTGTGCGAAGCCCCGTTGGACGGAGTTGAGGAGCTTGCGGACACCCAGCTTTTCAGCGGCTGGTGCCCATGCTGCTGCGGCATACAGAATGACGGGCTCCACCGTCGCCGTGTACAGCACGCGGATCACGTCGGGATTCAGCCCCCAGCTGACCTTGGCAGCACGCTGGAGCTGCTTCCCGACGTTTAGGGCCTTCCTACAGACGTTGCCGACGTGGGTGTTAAAAGTCAGCTTTTCGTCTATAGTCAGGCCCAAGATCTTAATTTCGCGAGACATGCCAATGTCGACCCCATTCATGCGCAGAAGTGGTGTGTCATACTTAAGTTTGTTCGTGAGCAGCATTGCGCATGTTTTGTGTGGAGCAAACTTAAGTTTGTTTTTGACACCCCACTTCTGAACGAAATCGAGGGCGGCATTGGCACGCTGTTGAATTTCCCGCGCGGTGCATTCGGCGAACAGCAGGACCACGTCATCTGCAAATGCCTGACATACGACCCCCTGTTCGTGCATGCCCTTAAGGAGCGGGTCTAGGAGGACATTCCAGAGGATCGGTCCGCTGATAGAACCCTGGACGCAACCCTTTTCGGTCTTCCGAAAGTGCTCGGTGCCAGCGTACCTGAGTCGCACACATCTGCCGTCTAGGTAGCTGTCCAGCAGCCGCCTGATATTCACCGGACACTTTTCCTCAGCCAGTCTGACCTTGATAGCTGGCCACCAAGCGCTATCGAAGGCGCCCTCTATGTCTAGTGAGACGAGGGTGACCAATTTTTTAGCCTTGATCTCAACCCTTATTTGGTTCACCAGATTATAGAGGGCGTCCTCGGTGCTGCGCTGGGGCATAAAGCCATACTGGCGAGTACTCAGCCTTGGTACTAGGTGCCACTGGAGCCTCGCTACCACCATTTTCTCCAGGACTTTTCCCATTACAGGCAACAGACCAATTGGCCTGTATGCCTTGGCGCTCTGATAGTCGTCCTTGCCCGGCTTCCTCAGCACCACAACCGTGGCCTCCTTCCATCTGCTGGGGAAGTGGCCAAGGGCGAGGCATTTGTTGGCCAGGGCAAGGAACGATTCAGGGTCCTGGAGAATGGTGTGACGGCAGATGTCTGCGGTGAATCCGTCCGCACCCGGCGCCTTCTTGGGGTTGAAGGAGGACACCGCGGTCGTCAGCTCGTGCGCTGTAAACGGCGGGTCATGCATCTCATCATGGACCCGGTCGTTTACGCGCAGAGCGCGACGCCGGGTATCCTTGTGCTCTTCGTTATCCCCCTCCCCCAGATCTTGTGGGTAGAAGGTTTCTGCCAGGTGCGTCGCGGACTCCGCAGGAGTCAGGTGTACGCCGGCTTTCACCAGGGTTGCGTCTTCATGGCGGGTTGCGGTTCTCCCGATCACTCTGTATATGCCCTCCCAGACCCCCTCCTTGTCCTGTTTGGAGCAAAACTCCATCCAGCTCTTTGTGAGGGCACTCCGGGCTTTGGCTTCATATTCTAGTTTTAGTTGCAGGTACGCATCGACGACTACTTGTCGACGGACTGGGGCGGCGCAGCGGATTCTTCTCTTTCTGGTGGCGACCTCCTTCTTCAGGACGTCGAGCTCTTCGGACCACCACGGCAAGGTAATTTTGTTATTTGTTTTCCTTAAGGGTATACATTCTGTGCATGCTTGCTTAATTAAATTTAAATAAATGTCTAATTGTTCTTCCAAAAGTTTAGTGTTGTCAATTTTTTCTAATTCTGTTTTGTTAATTTTGTTCTCTATTTTAAATTGGGCCAGTTTCTCATGAAACTGGACCCAATTTGCCTTTTTTGTGTTGTATACCCTAGTTGTAGATTTAATGCTTATTCCTAATGATTTTTGTAAATTAATTTTGAATTTTATGCCGTTGTGGTCCGAACTCGTAAGCCCCTCGTCAACCGTCCAGCCCTCCACCAGACCGAGAAGATCCGCCGAACATGCCGTCACGTCGACGTGGCTACAGAATCTCCTGCCCCCTCGAATGGTGTCGAAGGTGGGCAGGGTGCCACTGTTGAGCACCTGCAACTCTAACTCTTCCAGAGTACCGCTCAAATCCTCCCCTCTTGAGTCTTCGGTGAGGCTCCCCCACCAGGGGCTCTTTGCGTTGAAGTCGCCGCCTATTATTAGGTTGCGACTCCCCAGCTTCCGCCAAACTGTTCTGAGGTGCTCCAGGTAAGGTTCCATGGGTCTATCCGGTTCGAAGTATGCCGAGACTGCTACAATTTCCCAGGCGCGGGTACGGATCCTCACCACAGCGATGTTGTGTGTGGTGAGTTCTGGGCACTGTATGACGTCAAGGTCCTGGTCGAAGACCACGATAGCGGCCTTCACAGTGCCCTCTTCCTCTTCCGCGGCCTGGAAAATCCTCGACCCCCTGTAGCTTCGCATTCTCCGGATAGATCCCACGTACGGCTCTTGCACTAGGGCAAAAGCCGCCCTGGTCCCCGAAGCACCCATGAACAGCTCAGCAGTCGCCAGCTCCTTTCTTTGGAGGTTGGCCTGCAGGATGTTATATGCCTTGTTTGCTGCGGTGGCGCCCTTAGCAATACGCTATTTTGGCGCGGGCCAATGCATCCCACCTGCGGCGCACCGGGCAGTCCGGGCTGAACGCGCTATGCGCCGGCCCCTCTATCTTGGCCCTGGTGCAGTTGCAGCAGGATGGGGCTGGGTTAGGTTAGGTTAGGTTAGGTTAGGTTAGGTTAGGTTAGGTTAGGTTTTTTTTTTTTTCTTAGGGTTTTAATTAGCTAATGTTCCCCTTATTTGTAAAAAAGAGTCTTTTTTGTGCCATGTGTTTAGTTGCTTTTATTATATTGTGTGTATGTTAAATATATATAATATGTGAATATATAAAAGAAAAAGCTAGCTGGGTTATTTTACCTTATTTTATATTTTTTGCCTGTATTTATTTTATTGTATATCTGTGTTTTAATGAGTTTATGAAAAGAAGTGACTATTTTAAATTATTTTATCTATTGTTTCTTTCTACTAATTTTTTATTTGTTGCATTTTTTAATTAAATTTGGAAAAATTTTACTTTTTATATTGCTATTTTTGCTTTATATTGTGTGTTTACTTTTTTGCAGAATTTATTGTACGAATCTATTGAAGAGCAGCTTTTTATATATACGATGAGGCGAGAGATGATACTGATTTCAATTTATTTTATCTATTGTTATTTTTACTACTTTTTATTTATTGCATTTTTGTTAATTTGGAAAAATTTTACATTTTTGTTTTGCTAGTTTTTACTTTTCTTTAATTGTATTTTCTTTTGCAGGTGTTTATTTACGAGTCAGATGAGGAGCGGGTTTTTATGCAGTGAGGCTGGATGTCTCTTTCTGCGTGTCGTTGCGCGTGAGTGCTGCTTTCCCGGCTAGCCCGTTGGCGCGCCGGTTACCATCGATGTTGGCGTGGGCTTTGCTTCTGTACAAATTTACATATTTGCCATAGTTCAGAGCCCCGCTGAGGTGCCGGCGCGCCATGATTGCATAAGAGTGCCCGGGCTCGGATCTGTCGCGCTTTGCAGAGCCACTCGCTTGTCTAATTTGGTGCCACTTTGTTTCAGGTACTCGTCGACGACTGCCCGCCGACGGACAACGGCAGCGCAGCGGACCCCCCTCCTTCCGGCGGTAACAGCCTTTTCCCGGACGTCGAGCTCTACGGACCACAACGGCAAGGTGTTTATTTTCTACTGTAAATTGGGCCAGTTTCTTATGAAGCTGGTCCCAATTTGCTTTTGTGGTGTTTGCTCCAATTTTTAGTTCTTTGCCGTTGTGGTCTAGCCCCCCATCGCTTGTCCAGCTCTTCACCAGACTGAGCAAGTCCGCCGAGCCTGCCGCCGCACCGACGCGGCCGCTGCCGTCGCCGAGTACCCTCAACTCTAGCTCCTCCATTGTGCCGCTCTGCACCTCTCTCGTGCTACCTTCCTTGAGTCGCCCCCACCAGGAGCTCTTGGTTTGGAGGTTAGCCTGCAAGATGTTACTTGCCATGGTTTCTGCGGTGGCGCCTTTTGCAGTAAGCTATAAGCTATACGCTATTTTTGCGCGGGCCAATGCATCCCACTTGCGACGCACCGGGCAGTCCGGGCTGAACGCATTGTGCGCCGGCCCTTCGAGCTTAGCCCTGGTGCAGTTGCAGCAAGATGGGGCTGCATTGGTCCGCGCCTCTGGGCAATCTTTGCCCAGATGTGGGCCACCGCAGTGGCTGCAGGCTTCCTCTGTCTCCGTGCAGAGACGTCTGCTGTGCCCATAGCCCAGACACAGGGAGCATTGGACTAGGGGGGACTGATCGTCAACCCTAATCCGCTGCATATCTATGTACACAGCAGACGCCTCCGTCAGGCGATTCCAAAGGGTGGGGGAGACTCTAGCAACCACGTGGCACATCAGGCTGCTTCGCGCCCGTTTTCGGTAAATAACCGCAAAGCGGTCGTCCTCAGCCGCCAGACCGGTGAAGAGCGAGGTGTTCTGTTTCCTCAGGGACTGCAACACGTCCTCGTCAGTGTTGTACGAGAGGACGTCCCTGAGGATGACGAGCGGGTCCAGGTTGGCTACGTCCTGCACGGTCAGTTGCTGATCGGCCGACCGTAGCTTCTCCCGGACCTTGCTCCGCTCCCCCTCGTTCCGGCAGCTGATGACGACCTTACTATCTTTGGCCTTCCTGACTCTGTCGATGCAGTAGCCCCCTTCCCTGGCGTTGATGGCGGTGCGGACTCTGTCCAGCACCTGCTCGCTGGTCTCGCGGAAGTCGCTCGAGGCGACCACAACCGAGTGCAGTGTTGGTCGCGGTGGCACCGATACCGGTTTGGGGGCCGCGACAACACTCGCGTATGTGGCCGCCTCCAGCGCGCCGGACTGCTTCGCCAGGGAGGTCTTCAGCTCCTCCATCTTCACGCTGCTCTCCCTCATCAACTCGGTGTGATCCGCTAATGAGGAGAGCAGCTGGAAGAGCTCTGGATTTGGAGCTGGGACCATGGGCACCGCATCGACAGTGACAGGTGGCTCTTGTGCGGTTTTCTTTTTATATTGCGCCTTCTCCGCTTCGACATCCCTTATCAGCTGGTAGAGCCCGTCAATCGCCTGTATGATTGACTCCTTCAGGTCAGTCCTGAGGTTGCGGCTCTGCTTCACAGCGATCATCGCCTTCACCTTCAGGTTTTTGGCTTGCTGGGCTCTACCAGCCGTGGGGGCTTTCGGGCTTTCCGCCCTCTCCGCGGCATCTAGTGGAGCAGATGTTGTGCTCTTGTTGGCGAGTAGTTTTCTAGGCTTCACGGGGGGGGGGGGTGGGTTCCGAACAGGGCAGAGGGCTTTTGCTGGCCTCCCATTCCCCGACACTCCGCCTGACATTTGTCTGCGCTGATAGAGCTGGGCTCACGCTTGACGTATTGCCAGGGGGAGTGACGAAGGACGGTTGGGCAGTTTGCCTTTTGGCGGGCGTGCGAATGCCAAACATTATAAGAGAATAAATAGGACGACACAAGTATAACTAATAAACAGGACGAGCACTACAAGATATCACAGATAAGACGGTGGTGTCCCAGCAGCTTGGTCTGTGGGCTCCTTAGCAGGGCTACCCTTCTTGCTGAGAAGAAGGGTCCAAAGGCCCCCGGAGATGTGGCTACTGGGTCCTGCCCAGAGCGTTTAAAACCGTGCTCGACTTTGTGCAACGAAAACGCAGTGTATAGGGCTGGGTGATACGTTGCACTCTTGTGTCTAACCTAACCAACCTAACAATAGAAGTGTTTAGATAAATCAAATTTGATCAAAAGATCCAATATACAAAGTGTAGATAATTGATTAATATTGCGATTTCAATAGTGCTATAAAATTATGAACAATTATTTGCCAAAAGGCCGGACGTCACAAGTCAATATGCGAATTCTTGAAAACAAGGAATCAAAATAATAATATACAGTCAATAAATATTTGTCCAAGAGTCAATATAACTAAGGTCTAGTAGCCAATAGGGCAAACTAGGTCGCTAGAGACAGCACAAACACGAAAAATATAATTAAAATAAAAGTCAAAGGTCAATATCCTAGTAGGAATAAATTTTTGTCAGGTACGGTCAAAAGACCTCTGTCTTCAAGACAGACAATCACAAACACGTAAAGTAAAAGCCGTCAATAAACGGTAGTCTTGTGTTGGGAGTCAATAAAACTCCCTTTGTCAATATAATGTCAAAATAATTTTTGTCAAAAATTTTTTCACACCAGTTCTTTTCTGCGGACCCTACCGAGTTGATATACCCCAGCAAATAAAGGGTGGGTGGGCGGGCGATTTTTTGACGTTTTATGCTACGGATTTAAATAAATGGGGTGTCGGGGGAAAGGTCTCGACGAGCCCTATCCAGAGAAATAAAAATTTTGAAAATCAGATGTAGGGTTGCCAAATTAAAAATAAAAATGTAAAAATTTTGTACTAAAACGTCACTTTTTCTTCTTTCTTTCAGGTGGTATGCTCCAACGGTTCGTCGGAGGGTGCGGATGCAGTGGCTGGACCTCGGGGGTGGATCGACGCACAGGTGGTAAGTATCTCAGCGCTCACAATGTCTTGGAAAAGTTCAAAAATGCCTCACAGAGGTCGTTACTACAGCAATTTCACAGAATATTACGAGTTAAATAAAAAATTTAGAAAAACTATGCTTCACAACCCCTGTTAAGGGGTGGCGTCGCGTAGGGGGCGGTAATGCCAAGTTTTTAAAACCAAAAAATCAAGAATCCTTTAATAAATAACAAAGTTGAGGGTGATTTAGTCAGACTTAAACGAAATCACGTGGAAATTTGCAAGTCAATAGGGGTGACTGCTAAGGGTTGGTGCCAAAGGGTGTGTTAAAAACACTAAGGGGTGCTGTAGGGATGTTATTGTAACGATTAGAAAGTTATCCCAAGTCAAAGTTCGGACAAAAATATTTGGGTTAGGTTAGGTTAGGTTAGGTTAGGTTAGGTTCCCCACCAACGGGTCCCGCGTTGTCGTCGCGGTGGGGCTTAGTACCCGTGGTGCCTCCACACCACGGCGAAGCCAAGTGGACCCCAGAGGGGGGCTGCTCTTCGGGCTTTGGGTAGCGAAGCCCTTGTGGAGCAGCCCATGTTGCAGGGCTCTTATGGGGGGGCTCTGCAACAGGAGGGCCTGCGGTGTCGGCGTGAGTCGGCACTGCGGCCGAGGAGTTGCGGGGCCGCGGCGGGAGAGGACTGTAGGTGTTTCGTTGCCGCTTTCCCTACCTTCCGCGGTCCCGGCGGGGCCGCAGCCGTCAGTACTGCGGCGTGGTGGGCGGTGGGACGAACATCTGTCTCACCGCGGAGGGCCAGGCCGTCAGATACGAAAGTGTCTGACGGCTTTGCACGCGGCTCTCGGTGCCGGTCCCCCCACATTTTGGGGGCCATGAGGGGCCTGCCTCGGCGGGCAAGGCCGGGCTGCGGTGTTGGCGCAAGCTGGCACTGTGGCCCGGTGGTTTACGGGGCCGCGGCGGGAGAGGACTGTTGGTGTGTCGTTGCCACTTTCCCTGCCTTCCGCGGTCCCGGCGGGGCCGCAGCCGTTGAACTGCGGCGTGGTGGGCGGCGGGACCGACCACCTGTCTCGCCGCGAGAGGACCAGGCCGTCGGACATGGGGAATGTCCGATGGCTTTGCACGCGGTCCTCGGCGCCGGTCCCCCCACATTTTGGGAGCCATGAGGGGCCTGCTTCGGCGGGCATCGCCGGGGGGGTTGTGGACGTAAAGGCTGTGCCAGATTCCCATGACCCCCCCATCAAGGCGAGTGCGGGTGCACCGTGGGGTTTTAGTGGGTATTCCCGTGCCGTTTACCATCTTTAGGCACGGGCGAGTCCCACATAACCACTCTGCCCTTCCCCGGGGTGGGGTGGTATGCGTAAATGCATTTCCCCACGTAAAAAAAAAAAAAAAAAAAAAAAAGGTTAGGTTAGGTTAGGTTAGGTTAGGTTAGGTTAGGTTAGGTTCCCCACCAACGGGTCCCGCGTTGTCGTCGCGGTGGGGCTTAGTACCCGTGGCGCCCCCGAGCCACGGCGAAGCCAAGTGGACCCCAGAGGGGGGCTGCTCTACGGGCTTTGGGCGGTAAAGCCCTTGTGGAGCAGCCCATGTTGCAGGGCCCTTATGGGGGGGCTCTGCAACAGGAGGGCCTGCGGTGCTGGCGTGAGGTTAGTCGGCACTGCGGTCGAGGAGTTGCGGGGCCGCGGCGGGAGAGGACTGTCGGTGTGTCGTTGCCGCTTTCCCTACCTTCCGCGGTCCCGGCGGGGCCGCAGCCGTTAGTACTGCGGCGTGGTGGGCGGTGGGACGAACATCTGTCTCACCGCGGAGGGCCAGGCCGTCAGATACGAAAGTGTCTGACGGCTTTGCACGCGGTCCTCGGTGCCGGTCCCCCCACATTTTGGGGGCCATGAGGGGCCTGCCTAGGCGGGCGAGAGCCGGGCTGCGGTGTCGGCGCAAGCTGGCACTGTGGCCCGGTGGTTTACGGGGCCGCGGCGGGAGGGGACTGTTGGTGTTTCGTTGCCACTTTCCCTACCTTCCGCGGTCCCGGCGGGGCCGCAGCCGTTGAACTGCGGCGTGGTGGGCGGCGGGACCGACCACCTGTCTCGCCGCGAGAGGACCAGGCCGTCGGACATGGGGAATGTCCGATGGCTTTGCACGCGGTCCTCGGCGCCGGTCCCCCCACATTTTGGGGCCATGAGGGGCCTGCTTCGGCGGGCATCGCCGGGGGGGTTGTGGATGTAAAGGCTGTGCCAGATTCCCATGACCCCCCCATCAAGGCGAGTGCGGGAGCACCGTGGGGTTTTAGTGGGTATTCCCGTGCCGTTTACCATCTTCAGGCACGGGCGAGTCCCACATAACCACTCCTCTGCCCTTCCCCGGGGTGGGGTGGTATGCGTAAATGCATTTCCCCACGTAAAAAAAAAAAAAAAAAAAAAAAAAAAAAAAAAAAAAAAAAAAGGTTAGGTTAGGTTAGGTTAGGTTAGGTTAGGTTAGGTTAGGTTAGGTTAGGTTAGGTTAGGTTCCCCACCAACGGGTCCCGCGTTGTCGTCGCGGTGGGGCTTAGTACCCGTGGTGCCTCCACACCACGGCGAAGCCAAGTGGACCCCAGAGGGGGGCTGCTCTTCGGGCTTTGGGTAGCGAAGCCCTTGTGGAGCAGCCCATGTTGCAGGGCTCTTATGGGGGGGCTCTGCAACAGGAGGGCCTGCGGTGTCGGCGTGAGTCGGCACTGCGGCCGAGGAGTTGCGGGGCCGCGGCGGGAGAGGACTGTAGGCGTTTCGTTGCCGCTTTCCCTACCTTCCGCGGTCCCGGCGGGGCCGCAGCCGTCAGTACTGCGGCGTGGTGGGCGGTGGGACGAACATCTGTCTCACCGCGGAGGGCCAGGCCGTCAGATACGAAAGTGTCTGACGGCTTTGCACGCGGCTCTCGGTGCCGGTCCCCCCACATTTTGGGGGCCATGAGGGGCCTGCCTCGGCGGGCAAGGCCGGGCTGCGGTGTTGGCGCAAGCTGGCACTGTGGCCCGGTGGTTTACGGGGCCGCGGCGGGAGAGGACTGTTGGTGTGTCGTTGCCACTTTCCCTGCCTTCCGCGGTCCCGGCGGGGCCGCAGCCGTTGAACTGCGGCGTGGTGGGCGGCGGGACCGACCACCTGTCTCGCCGCGAGAGGACCAGGCCGTCGGACATGGGGAATGTCCGATGGCTTTGCACGCGGTCCTCGGCGCCGGTCCCCCCACATTTTGGGAGCCATGAGGGGCCTGCTTCGGCGGGCATCGCCGGGGGGGTTGTGGACGTAAAGGCTGTGCCAGATTCCCATGACCCCCCCATCAAGGCGAGTGCGGGTGCACCGTGGGGTTTTAGTGGGTATTCCCGTGCCGTTTACCATCTTTAGGCACGGGCGAGTCCCACATAACCACTCTGCCCTTCCCCGGGGTGGGGTGGTATGCGTAAATGCATTTCCCCACGTAAAAAAAAAAAAAAAAAAAAAAAAGGTTAGGTTAGGTTAGGTTAGGTTAGGTTAGGTTAGGTTAGGTTCCCCACCAACGGGTCCCGCGTTGTCGTCGCGGTGGGGCTTAGTACCCGTGGCGCCCCCGAGCCACGGCGAAGCCAAGTGGACCCCAGAGGGGGGCTGCTCTACGGGCTTTGGGCGGTAAAGCCCTTGTGGAGCAGCCCATGTTGCAGGGCCCTTATGGGGGGGCTCTGCAACAGGAGGGCCTGCGGTGCTGGCGTGAGGTTAGTCGGCACTGCGGTCGAGGAGTTGCGGGGCCGCGGCGGGAGAGGACTGTCGGTGTGTCGTTGCCGCTTTCCCTACCTTCCGCGGTCCCGGCGGGGCCGCAGCCGTTAGTACTGCGGCGTGGTGGGCGGTGGGACGAACATCTGTCTCACCGCGGAGGGCCAGGCCGTCAGATACGAAAGTGTCTGACGGCTTTGCACGCGGTCCTCGGTGCCGGTCCCCCCACATTTTGGGGGCCATGAGGGGCCTGCCTAGGCGGGCGAGAGCCGGGCTGCGGTGTCGGCGCAAGCTGGCACTGTGGCCCGGTGGTTTACGGGGCCGCGGCGGGAGGGGACTGTTGGTGTTTCGTTGCCACTTTCCCTACCTTCCGCGGTCCCGGCGGGGCCGCAGCCGTTGAACTGCGGCGTGGTGGGCGGCGGGACCGACCACCTGTCTCGCCGCGAGAGGACCAGGCCGTCGGACATGGGGAATGTCCGATGGCTTTGCACGCGGTCCTCGGCGCCGGTCCCCCCACATTTTGGGGCCATGAGGGGCCTGCTTCGGCGGGCATCGCCGGGGGGGTTGTGGATGTAAAGGCTGTGCCAGATTCCCATGACCCCCCCATCAAGGCGAGTGCGGGAGCACCGTGGGGTTTTAGTGGGTATTCCCGTGCCGTTTACCATCTTCAGGCACGGGCGAGTCCCACATAACCACTCCTCTGCCCTTCCCCGGGGTGGGGTGGTATGCGTAAATGCATTTCCCCACGTAAAAAAAAAAAAAAAAAAAAAAAAAAAAAAAAAAAAAAAAAAAGGTTAGGTTAGGTTAGGTTAGGTTAGGTTAGGTTAGGTTAGGTTAGGTTAGGTTAGGTTAGGTTCCCCACCAACGGGTCCCGCGTTGTCGTCGCGGTGGGGCTTAGTACCCGTGGTGCCTCCACACCACGGCGAAGCCAAGTGGACCCCAGAGGGGGGCTGCTCTTCGGGCTTTGGGTAGCGAAGCCCTTGTGGAGCAGCCCATGTTGCAGGGCTCTTATGGGGGGGCTCTGCAACAGGAGGGCCTGCGGTGTCGGCGTGAGTCGGCACTGCGGCCGAGGAGTTGCGGGGCCGCGGCGGGAGAGGACTGTAGGTGTTTCGTTGCCGCTTTCCCTACCTTCCGCGGTCCCGGCGGGGCCGCAGCCGTCAGTACTGCGGCGTGGTGGGCGGTGGGACGAACATCTGTCTCACCGCGGAGGGCCAGGCCGTCAGATACGAAAGTGTCTGACGGCTTTGCACGCGGCTCTCGGTGCCGGTCCCCCCACATTTTGGGGGCCATGAGGGGCCTGCCTCGGCGGGCAAGGCCGGGCTGCGGTGTTGGCGCAAGCTGGCACTGTGGCCCGGTGGTTTACGGGGCCGCGGCGGGAGAGGACTGTTGGTGTGTCGTTGCCACTTTCCCTGCCTTCCGCGGTCCCGGCGGGGCCGCAGCCGTTGAACTGCGGCGTGGTGGGCGGCGGGACCGACCACCTGTCTCGCCGCGAGAGGACCAGGCCGTCGGACATGGGGAATGTCCGATGGCTTTGCACGCGGTCCTCGGCGCCGGTCCCCCCCACATTTTGGGGGCCATGAGGGGCCTGCTTCGGCGGGCATCGCCGGGGGGGTTGTGGACGTAAAGGCTGTGCCAGATTCCCATGACCCCCCCATCAAGGCGAGTGCGGGTGCACCGTGGGGTTTTAGTGGGTATTCCCGTGCCGTTTACCATCTTTAGGCACGGGCGAGTCCCACATAACCACTCTGCCCTTCCCCGGGGTGGGGTGGTATGCGTAAATGCATTTCCCCACGTAAAAAAAAAAAAAAAAAAAAAAAAAGGTTAGGTTAGGTTAGGTTAGGTTAGGTTAGGTTAGGTTAGGTTCCCCACCAACGGGTCCCGCGTTGTCGTCGCGGTGGGGCTTAGTACCCGTGGCGCCCCCGAGCCACGGCGAAGCCAAGTGGACCCCAGAGGGGGGCTGCTCTACGGGCTTTGGGCGGTAAAGCCCTTGTGGAGCAGCCCATGTTGCAGGGCCCTTATGGGGGGGCTCTGCAACAGGAGGGCCTGCGGTGCTGGCGTGAGGTTAGTCGGCACTGCGGTCGAGGAGTTGCGGGGCCGCGGCGGGAGAGGACTGTCGGTGTGTCGTTGCCGCTTTCCCTACCTTCCGCGGTCCCGGCGGGGCCGCAGCCGTTAGTACTGCGGCGTGGTGGGCGGTGGGACGAACATCTGTCTCACCGCGGAGGGCCAGGCCGTCAGATACGAAAGTGTCTGACGGCTTTGCACGCGGTCCTCGGTGCCGGTCCCCCCACATTTTGGGGGCCATGAGGGGCCTGCCTAGGCGGGCGAGAGCCGGGCTGCGGTGTCGGCGCAAGCTGGCACTGTGGCCCGGTGGTTTACGGGGCCGCGGCGGGAGGGGACTGTTGGTGTTTCGTTGCCACTTTCCCTACCTTCCGCGGTCCCGGCGGGGCCGCAGCCGTTGAACTGCGGCGTGGTGGGCGGCGGGACCGACCACCTGTCTCGCCGCGAGAGGACCAGGCCGTCGGACATGGGGAATGTCCGATGGCTTTGCACGCGGTCCTCGGCGCCGGTCCCCCCACATTTTGGGGCCATGAGGGGCCTGCTTCGGCGGGCATCGCCGGGGGGGTTGTGGATGTAAAGGCTGTGCCAGATTCCCATGACCCCCCCATCAAGGCGAGTGCGGGAGCACCGTGGGGTTTTAGTGGGTATTCCCGTGCCGTTTACCATCTTCAGGCACGGGCGAGTCCCACATAACCACTCCTCTGCCCTTCCCCGGGGTGGGGTGGTATGCGTAAATGCATTTCCCCACGTAAAAAAAAAAAAAAAAAAAAAAAAAAAAAAAAAAAAAAAAAAAGGTTAGGTTAGGTTAGGTTAGGTTAGGTTAGGTTAGGTTAGGTTAGGTTAGGTTAGGTTAGGTTCCCCACCAACGGGTCCCGCGTTGTCGTCGCGGTGGGGCTTAGTACCCGTGGCGCCCTCCACGCCACGGCGAAGCCAAGTGGACCCCAGAGGGGGGCTGCTCCTCGGGTTTTGGGAGTGAAGCCCTTGTGGAGCGGCCCATGTTGCAGGGCCCTTATGGGGGGGCTCTGCAACAGGAGGGCCTGCGGTGTCGGCGTGAGTCGGCACTGCGGCCGAGGAGTTGCGGGGCCGCGGCGGGAGAGGACTGTAGGTGTTTCGTTGCCGCTTTCCCTACCTTCCGCGGTCCCGGCGGGGCCGCAGCCGTCAGTACTGCGGCGTGGTGGGCGGTGGGACGAACATCTGTCTCACCGCGGAGGGCCAGGCCGTCAGATACGAAAGTGTCTGACGGCTTTGCACGCGGCTCTCGGTGCCGGTCCCCCCACATTTTGGGGGCCATGAGGGGCCTGCCTCGGCGGGCAAGGCCGGGCTGCGGTGTTGGCCCAAGCTGGCACTGTGGCCCGGTGGTTTACGGGGCCGCGGCGGGAGAGGACTGTTGGTGTGTCGTTGCCACTTTCCCTGCCTTCCGCGGTCCCGGCGGGGCCGCAGCCGTTGAACTGCGGCGTGGTGGGCGGCGGGACCGACCACCTGTCTCGCCGCGAGAGGACCAGGCCGTCGGACATGGGGAATGTCCGATGGCTTTGCACGCGGTCCTCGCGCTGGTCGGTGGCTTGCGCCAGCCCCCTCTTTGGGGGCCATGAGGGGCCCGCTTCGGCGGGCATCGCCGGGAGGGTCGTGGACGTAAAGGCTGCGCCAGATTCCCATGACCCTCCCATCAAGGCGAGTGCGGGAGCACCGTGGGGTTTTAGTGGGTATTCCCGTGCCGTTTACCATCTTTGGCACGGGCGAGTCCCACATAACCACTCTGCCCTTCCCCGGGGTGGGGTGGTATGCGTAAATGCATTTCCCCACGTAAAAAAAAAAAAAAAAAAAAAAAAAAAAGGTTAGGTTAGGTTAGGTTAGGTTAGGTTAGGTTAGGTTAGGTTAGGTTAGGTTAGGTTAGGTTAGGTTAGGTTAGGTTAGGTTGGACCCCAGAGGGGGGCTGCTCCTCGGGTTTTGGGAGTGAAGCCCTTGTGGAGCGGCCCATGTTGCAGGGCCCTTATGGGGGGGCTCTGCAACAGGAGGGCCTGCGGTGTCGGCGTGAGTCGGCACTGCGGCCGAGGAGTTGCGGGGCCGCGGCGGGAGAGGACTGTAGGTGTTTCGTTGCCGCTTTCCCTACCTTCCGCGGTCCCGGCGGGGCCGCAGCCGTCAGTACTGCGGCGTGGTGGGCGGTGGGACGAACATCTGTCTCACCGCGGAGGGCCAGGCCGTCAGATACGAAAGTGTCTGACGGCTTTGCACGCGGCTCTCGGTGCCGGTCCCCCCACATTTTGGGGGCCATGAGGGGCCTGCCTCGGCGGGCAAGGCCGGGCTGCGGTGTTGGCCCAAGCTGGCACTGTGGCCCGGTGGTTTACGGGGCCGCGGCGGGAGAGGACTGTTGGTGTGTCGTTGCCACTTTCCCTGCCTTCCGCGGTCCCGGCGGGGCCGCAGCCGTTGAACTGCGGCGTGGTGGGCGGCGGGACCGACCACCTGTCTCGCCGCGAGAGGACCAGGCCGTCGGACATGGGGAATGTCCGATGGCTTTGCACGCGGTCCTCGCGCTGGTCGGTGGCTTGCGCCAGCCCTCTCTTTGGGGGCCATGAGGGGCCCGCTTCGGCGGGCATCGCCGGGAGGGTCGTGGACGTAAAGGCTGCGCCAGATTCCCATGACCCTCCCATCAAGGCGAGTGCGGGAGCACCGTGGGGTTTTAGTGGGTATTCCCGTGCCGTTTACCATCTTTGGCACGGGCGAGTCCCACATAACCACTCTGCCCTTCCCCGGGGTGGGGTGGTATGCGTAAATGCATTTCCCCACGTAAAAAAAAAAAAAAAAAAAAAGGTTAGGTTAGGTTAGGTTAGGTTAGGTTTTTTTTTTTTTTTTTTTTTTTTTTTTTTTTTTTTTTTTTTTTTTTTTTTTTTTTTTTTTTTTTTTTTTTTTTTTTTTTTTTTTTTTTTTTTTTTTTTTTTTTTTTTTTTTTTTTCTTTCATGAACCCAAGCCTATAGCGTGGCCCTTGTTCGCCTAGTCTAATTAAATTCCTCATTCATACCAGTTCTCGCAAGTATGCCTCTCGCACTTTCATTCCTCATACTTTATCTTTCTCTTATCCATCATCTTTCTTTCTTTTCCATGGGTGGGACTCCCATCTATCTATCCAAATTTTTTGGATTTTCTAATCTATTTCTTATCTTTATTATTTTATATAACATAACACGGGGTAAATAAATGGTACAGGGTTTATAATATTTCTTTTACAATTTTCTTTTCTTATATATAATCTTATCTTATTCTATACATTATCTTAATTCTACAGGGTTTTTACATCTTAGTTTCTATTATTCTTATTATCTACTTAATTTAAACAATTCTTATGATTTTAAGTACTGCTATCTACTAACATTTTAAGTTCTTATATTATCTATATGTTTATCTATATATTATCATAATATATGTAAATCATATTTTCCTTATTTCTTGTTCCTATTTTTAACTACATTTATAATTTTAAAGCAGTAATCTAAAAATACATATCTTTTTTTACCAGATATTATGGACTGTAGGTTCTCGGGGACTATCTTGGTTTCTAGCTGGCATTCCACATCCAGGCGTTCCCTACCGAATACGGGGCATGCGGTGATGACGTGTATCACCGTTTCATCAACCCCGGGCTCACAGATGCACGATGGGTCCTCCTTACACTTGAACCTGTTCAAGTATGCGGAGAACCCACCGTGCCCTGTCATGAGCTGTGTTGACTCGGGTGTTATGCTTATCTTGCGCACTATCTTGTACGCCTCCACGGCACTGGGAAAGAATAGCTTTGTCACTGAAGCAGTTGTACCAGACCGGTATCTTACGTCCCATTCGTCAACCGTCCGATTGCGAATCAGACGCTTGACGAATGAGACCGGATACCGGTCGTAATCCGGTATCCTCTTCGACCCCAGGGCGGCCTCCTTCGCGAGCACGTCCGCCCTCTCGTTACCCTCCAGACCCACGTGTGCTTTTATCCAAAATATCTTAATTATTTTGTCTCCAGAAGCGCTGATGGACAGATTCTTCCGAAATTCAACAGCAAGTGGGTGTGGAGAGTCAGAGTTCGCTACGGTCTGGAGTGCCGCTCTGGAGTCGCAGAAGATACCAAATGTTGTCTCCCTACGCCTCACTATCTCCGCTGAAGCCCGGTTCAACGCCAAGAGTTCAGCTTGGTAAACTGTTGAATATGACGGCAAAGCAAGCTTGAGGGTTTTGGTCTCAGCGCCACCACTCCAAAGTGTTAGCGCCGCTCCAACCTTGCCCTCAAGCTTGCTGCCGTCAGTAAAGATGCGAACTTCTAAGTCATCTACCATATCGTACTGTTCTTGGTCCGCTAAGAGTTCGAAGTCTAGGGACTTGCGAAGCGCTGGGTGTGGTAGCTCCGTTGCCGGGGTCATCCGTTCGATCTCCCTGTCTCCCAGTACTGACTGTTCAACCCCCTTCTTGGCCTCGTATAGGGAAGCTACTTCCTTGATACGCAGGTCAAGAGGGAGCAGCCCAGCCAGCACCAGTGCTGAGTCCAGAGAGACCGTCCGGTATGCCCGGCACAGTTTTTGTGCGAAGCCCCTTTGTAACGAGTTAAGCTGCTTCCTTACTCCTAGCTTATTGGCGGTTGGTGCCCACGCGCTAGCGGCGTACAATATTATAGGCTCTACTGCCGCGGTATAAATGGCCCTAATTATCTCGGGGTGAAGGCCCCAGCTAACTCTAGCTGCCCTAGCTAACTGTTTGTAAATGCCTATCGCTTTCTTACAGGTGTTCGTAATATGCGTGTTGAAGGTCAGCTTGTTGTCAATTGTTAGCCCGAGAAGTTTGACACTGTCAGACATGCCAATGTCTACCCCGCCCATGCTCAGACGCGGGGTGTCGAATTTCAGCTTCCGCGTGATTACCATCGCACAGGTCTTGTGCGGTGCGAATTTCAGCTTATTTCGAACCCCCCACGTCCTCACATGTTCGAGGGCGGCATTGGCACGCCTCTCAATGTCGATGGCTTTTTCGCCGTCAAAAACTAGGACGACGTCGTCCGCAAAGGCCTGCGCGTAGACTTCTAGACCGTTCAAATCCCTAAGGAGTGGATCTAGGATCAGGTTCCACAGCAGAGGGCCACCAATGGACCCCTGTACACATCCCTGCGATGTGGGTCTTCCAACCTCTCTCCCAGCGTACCTAACTGTCACTGACCTGTCGCTCAGGTAACTGTCGATTACTCGCCTCAAGTTTACGGGGCAGTTCTCCTCTGCCAGTCGGACTCGGATTTTTGGCCACCATGCGCTGTCGAAAGCTCCCTCTATGTCCAGTGAGACTAACGTTACCAGCTTCCTTTCGGACAGCTTGTTTCGTATATGCCCCATTAGGACGTAGAGAGCGTCTTCTGTTCCACGCTGCGGCATGAATCCGTACTGGTTCGGGCTTATCGCCGGAAGTAGGTAAAACTTTAGACGAGCAACCAACATTTTCTCGTACATCTTGCCCAAGACAGGCAGGAGCCCAATGGGTCTGTATGACTTGGGCACGATGTACGAGTCCTTTCCTGGCTTCCGGAGGATCACCACAGTTGCCTGCTTCCAGATCCTCGGGAAACAACGCTTTTCCAGGCATTTGTTAAAGAGTGACAGTAGATACTCCGGGTTGCACGCCATCGCCTGAACGCATATATCTGCTGTGAAACCTTCCCCCCCCGGTGCTTTTTTCGGGTTAAATGATAGTGCTGCCTTTTGCAGCTCATCTTCGGTAAACGGGGGATCATAATTAGCATTATGATCCCCTTCGTTTACTTGGCTAGCTAGCTGTCGGATGGCCTTGTGTTCGGCACTATCGTTTTCCTCATCATCCTTCGGGTAAAAAGTCTCGGCCAACCACTGAGCCGACTCCTGTTGGTCCAGCATCCTACCGCTTTTCTGCAGAGGAAGATCTTCTTCCCGCCTACAAGTCCTACCAATTACCCTATAAATCCCCTCCCATACCCCTTCCCTATCCTGTTTCCCACAGAAAGCCTTCCAACCCTCGACTTGGGCTTCCATAGCCGCCTCTAGATATTGCTCTTTCTTTTCCAGGTACAGCTTCACTACGGCGGGTCTACGTATCGGTGCAGCGTTCCTGACTCTTCGCTTCCTGGTGGCAACTTCCTTCTTCAGTGCTGCGAGTTCTTCGGTCATCCATGGTATGGTAAGTGTTTCTGTATTCTTTTTTAATGGTATTGTCTGTCTGCATGTTTGTGTTATTGCTTCTGTGTATAATCTAACTGTGTTCTCGAGTTGGTCGTGATGTGTTATTGCTTCCAGTGTCTGTGTGGTGAGGTGCATGTCGGACATAATTTGGGTCAGTTTCTCACGAAACTGACTCCAATTAGCCTTCCTTGTGTTGTATATGCGTGTTGTGCGTTGTATTTGTGTTCCCTTTGACTTTTGTAGTTGTATGTGAAATGTAATACCATTGTGATCCGAGCTCGTGAGGTCTTCCACTACTCTCCAGTTCACCACCAAGTCCAGCAAGTCTGTCGAGCACGCAGTCACGTCCACGTAGCTGCTGTACCTGTTACCACCCCTTATTGTGTCAAAAGTTGGAATACTTCCTGCGTTCAAAACATTTAGCCCTAGTTCTCCGAGCGCACCGCAGAAAAGCTCCCCACGTCTGTCCTCGTTTGGACTTCCCCACCAGATACTTTTTGCATTCGCGTCACCGCCGATTATTATCTTTCTGTCAGTCAGTCGGTCAACTATCTTTCGTAGTTGCTCCAGGTGTGTATCCATTTGCTGGTCCGGCTCAAAATAGTAGGAGACCAGGGTCACGGTCCAGGCCCTGGTTCGGACTCCTATGACCACCAGATTGTTGGTACTATCGGCTGCAGATAAGCATGCCCACTTTAGAAAATATTCCTGCGACAGCGCAGGTAGTAACGCACACATTGAACCAACGAATCAGAGGCATTTTTTTATTTGTGTGAGTGCAAGCTCAATAGCCACACTTCCTTACCCCACCCCCTTTGAGACAATTGTATTTGTGTGAGTGCAGTGGGCAAAATATAAACAATAGCCGAAATGTGCAACGTTTTGTAAGTGCATTGTTTAGTCAAATTTCTCAGAACTTAAACAATAGCTATTTTTTTTGTGTTAGAAGCCGATAAATGATGGTTAAAACATGTTAAACAATATTGCACCTTATCTACTTAACAACTATGGTAAGGTGATTCAAAATCGCTAACAATGCTTGTCGGCATGTTTTATTGAACTTCTTACGATTTAAAACAATAGTTAACTCGGTTTTTAATATTGGCAAAATCGCCGACAATATCCCGTGATAAAATCTACTTTTAACTAACTTAAAATGAATTTACTAGTATATAATTTAACACATTTAATTTATTTAACAAATAATAAGCAATCAAGACAGTTATTTCACCCCCATTAAACGCATCAATATAAAAATCCTATTTACAAATACTTGCATATCAATCCATTCATCTTTTAACACAATGATGATATTACGATATTCAATGCGCCCGCGCCGTTGAAATCAGTTTTATCAGAGATTTATTTATACATTCCATTTAAGATTTCTTCACAGATTAACTTAACACTTGTTCGAAGACTTGAGCAGCCTCTGTTAAAATATATTATTTCAATTGAAGCCCAAAAATAACCCAAGGATAGTTATCAATTTATTTCTTTTAACATAATCTAGTCACTAAGAAATTTTTAATAAATAAAAAAAGATAAAACTAAAATAAATTGTTGAATAAATTAATTCTTATCAAAAATAAAATTTGTTTCAGAAAGTTCAAATAATCATTTGAATATATTTGGCAATACCAATATATTTTTTTTATCTAAACATTTAAGATAGTAATAAGTTCAAAATTGTTTCTCGCTGGCAATAACACTATTCATAACAAGGAGCTCACGCGAATGGGATTTACATTTATTTAAAAATCATCTACAATTAACCGAGCGCACACTCGCTTAGTGTGAGTGTAACAATTATACATATAGATATTTATACGCATACAACTCGAATATCGTTCGCGCTCCCCATTGGTCAGAACGTTAGCATCGAGTATACACGCCGTGAGCGGTGCTATGCGATTACCGTCTTAAAGGTGGGCATGCGGAACTGCTTTCGATAGTACATAGTTCCGGGTATTGTATAACGTCTAGGCTGGCATCGTAGACTACGATGGCAGCTTTGACTTTCCCTTCTCCGCTATCCAAGGTCTGGTATGTCCGCGTTCCCCGGTAACTCCTAAGACTCTTAGCCGCACCAACATATGGTTCCTGGAGCAGAGCTACAGACGCCTTTCGGTCCTGGGCCGCAAGCATTAGCTCTTCAGTAGCTAACTTGCTGCGCTGCAGGTTCGCTTGCATTATTAAGTACTGGTGAGTAATCTCTGGGGTGCCCTTAGCAGTACGCTACAGAGGCTCGAGCCAATGCGTCCCACCTTCTCCTAATCGGGCACTCTACGCTGAAGGCGTTGTGCATAACATCAGCTTGCTTGGCCAGGGTACAGTTCCGGCATGCCGGGCCCTCCCCGGCTACCCTGTCTGGGCACTTTGCTCTTAGGTGCGGGCCGCCGCAATGACTGCAAAGGTCTGCTGGCTCCTTGCAGAGCTTTTTGCTGTGCCCGTACCCGAGACACCGGGTGCATTGCACAAGTGGGGACTGGTCTTCTACCCTAATTCTCTGCAGGTCAATCCTCGCGAACCCACGGTCCATTGCTCTACGCCAGATGGTCGGCGAGACAGTTAGGACAATGTGAGTGCTATGTGGGTTTCGCGCTCTCCTACGGAATTTCACTGCGACACGATCACTCTCATTATCGAGGCCACAAAAAAGTTCCCCATTCTGGTTCCGGAGGGCGCGGAGGACTTCCTCGTCGCTGTGTATCGACAGCACGTCCTTCAGAACCAGAAGTGGGTCCTTATTCTTCATCTCCTCAACAATGAGATGATCGTTCGCTCCATTCATCAATCTTTCTTTCAATCTCTCTCTCTCTTCTTTCGTACTGCAGCCCATGATCACTTTTCTGTCCCTGGCCTTGCGCACTCTTTCGACTGTGATCCAGCCCTCCTTTGCGTCCACAGCCTTTCTGACCTCCTCGAGCACTTCGTCACCCGTTGCCCCAGCGTTCTTAGCTGTAACCACGATCGAGTGGAGCGCTGTTTGCTCCATTCTCGGGTTTGGTCCAGCCCTTGCTGTGGCACTAGCGTAGGTGTTATTCATCAGCATGGACTTCTGGTCAACAACCAGCCCCTGAATGGCCTCCAGCTTTTCGCTGTTTGCCTTCAGGAGCCGGTTGTTCTCCTCGATCCTGCTGAGGATGGCGGTAGTGTCGAGACTAATGTCGACCGCAGCCAGTGTGGGTGTTAGTACTGCTGCCGCTACCGGTGTGATTTCTGTGCTCGGGGTAGGTTGGGACGCCTTTTTGTACTCAGTAAGCTCAGCTTCTGTTTCCTTGTAAATGGCGTATAGCCTGTCTACTGCGCTCGTAACTTCTATTTTTATTTCCGCCTTAAGGTTGCGCGAGTTAGCGAGTCCGGCTTTCGCCCTGCTGATAGAGACTCGCGCATCCTCAGGACGGCCTGATCGTTTTTCGCCCTGTGAAGGCCCTTTTGGCTCTAAGGATCTCCTAATAGTGGGTTTGGGCCTAGTGGTTGTAATTGGGCCTTTGGGCAGAGCTCCAGAGGTGACCGCTTGCTTTCGAGGTGAAGTTGTGGGTTTCTCGGACCTGCCGATGTCCCATTCCTCTATGCTGCGCCTCACCTTGGAGATCGGCCTTTGGGGGCTTTCTGCCTCCGTTTGTGGAGGGGTACGTTGGTCTGTTGTACCGGCCTTCTTAGCTGGGGTACGCGCTACGGTAAACATTCTGACTAAGGTCGGAGAGAAAAAATAAAAAACAAAAAAGAAAAAACGTCAAATATTACACTAAAATATCCTATCCTAATTGCCCAATAAGGCCTAAAAATGCTTGGTCAATAAAAGAGTAGAGCGCAAAAGCACTCTACAAGTCTTAAATCTAAATCTCCGCGCCAAAAAAAGCTTGGGTCCTAACCTAAGTAGCCTAGCCAATAAGCTAAGGTCACAAATGAAAATTTTCAGAAAATTTTCAGGAGTCAAAAATTTTCAGTTTTTCAGACTCTAGGTAGAGTCTTGAAACTCGCACCGTCCGATAGCCCTCCCCGAGCCCGTTACAACGATACCAAACACGGCGCTCCTAGGCCGATAGGTTCCCGAGAAAACCAGAGTCAAAAAAATTTTTGACCAAGTCAAAATTTTCAGGCAAACCGGTTTATCTCGAGAACGGATGGTCGGATTTGACCGTGCTTGGGCTCGTTTGAACCGGCGCGACGAGCTCTACCCCTCGGTGCGGTTTTCAGGCCAAAAATTTTCAGCTCCCGAAAATTCCTGAAAATTTGTCCTATCCTAAAACTAAAAATGCTACCTTGTAGGGTTGGTCCGGCCAAGGTTAGCAGCGAAAACCCCAGGCCCGTGCGACCAGTGGTTTGGGAGATACAGATGTTAATGGAAATCCAAGATGGCGTCCGCGCCAATGTTTGACTGGCTGTATCTCCCAAGTC